>JAUKUA010000002.1:2400000-4800000 GCA_030549175.1 Lasiosphaeris hirsuta
GGTCACAATGGGGCGGGAACTACAGAAGTACAAAAAGCATCTTACCTCTGCCGAGAAGGACCTAGAGAGCTACCGGCAACAAATTCTAGAGATGCAGGAGAAGGCCAAACGGAAATATGCCGACGAGAACCAACGTGCCGAGATGGAGCGTCTACGATGTTCTCTTGAGAACAAGGAGGCCGATATAGAGCACCTGCAGCGCCAAATCGAAAGCGACAACAATCTGCACGACAAGGTAGAAAAATTGCAGGACCAAATTGGCGACCTGGAGGCGGAAATTCGGAGGAAAGACGACGCCATTACCACGCATGAAGACGAGGCTGATGATCTCAAGGAGACAGCCGCTCGTGCTGAGGAGGAGCTGAAAAACTTCAGGCGCCGCCTGCTAGAGTTGGAACAGAAGGCCCAGTCTAACGAAAATCTTCAAGAAGCCAAGGAGACAATGGAAGACCGCCTCCAGGAAGCTAGGGATTCGATTGAGGATCTCGAGGCTAATGTGCGGCGGCTGGAAAATCAAGTTGACGACATGAAGGATAAGCTGCAGGACGCGATCTCTGAAAGGGACCGCGCCGAAGCAGATCTCGAGGAGCTTCAGGAAGAACTGGCAGACAAGTCGATGGTCACCAAGGGTCTTTCACGGCAGGTCGAGGAGAAGATCTCGCGCCTTCAGTCAGAACTTGACAAGGCTCGGCAAGATTACGCGTCGTTGGAAGAAGACAGCGTATCCCAGCGAAAGGAGATCGACGAGGCCAGGACTAAGCTCAAGGACGCGAGGCGAGAGCGTGACGATTCCGAGCGCATTCGTCAGGCCCTTGAAGCTAGACTGGGTG
The DNA here is from genome assembly GCA_030549175.1 of Lasiosphaeris hirsuta. Lineage (NCBI taxonomy): Eukaryota > Fungi > Ascomycota > Sordariomycetes > Sordariales > Lasiosphaeriaceae > Lasiosphaeris > Lasiosphaeris hirsuta. Next base: position 2,400,831 of record JAUKUA010000002.1, read on the forward strand.
AGGCGCAATCTGATCTTAACCGTCGCTCTGATGAGAAGGCAGTTATTCAGAGTAGACATGATGCATTGACAACTGAGTCTACGAACTTGCAGCGCGAAGTTGTGAGACTCAAAAAGTCCGTCACAGAGCTGGAGGGGAACCTGCAACAAGAACGACAGCATTCCCTCGATATTGAGCGCGACATTCGGGGCCAATACAAGAACGAGATAGGTCGCCTCAATGACGAGATTTCCGATCTTCAAGCTGAATGTCGCGAAAAAGACAACCTCTATGACAACGACAGCGAAAAGTGGGAGGCAGAGCGTCAAAACCTCGAGTCTGAACGGGATCGTGCTGAAGAGCGCGCTGCCAGTCTCCAGAGGAGTATGGATAAGTTGCGGGATCTGGAGGGAGCCTTATCAACCAAGGAAATGAAGCTTCAAGAGGCCCTCCGCAGCGAAACCGAACGACACAAGAGCGAGGAGGCTGCTCTGAATCGCCAGATCGAGGACGTCCAACACAACCTAGACTCTCGGCAATCGATGTTGGAAGATCTGAGGAATGAAATCTCCGCCGTTCGGGACCAGCTCCGAAAGTCTCAGCTGGACTGCCAAGCGCAGGCTCAGAAGGTCGAAGGCCTAGAGGATGAGGTTGAGATTCTTCAGTCAACAATCGACGAGGAATCTGAAAAGGCTCGCCTTGACCTGGAACGGGCGAAGCAAGATTCCGAAAAGCTGCGCAAAGACTTGGACAGGAGGCAACAAGAATTTGAAAGGCTCCGCCAAGAACTAGACCGGAGGCAGCAAGAATCCGAGGGGGCCAGGCTTGAACTTGAGCGGACGCGGCAAGAATCCGAGACTCTCAAGGATCAAGTTGAGTCGCTGCAAGCTGTAGCTGATTCTGCACGTGCCATGACGACCAACTCTCAAGAATCTGCCAAACATACAAACGAAAGTGTCGCCCGACTCAAGTTCCAGCTTGCCGACTCAACGGAGAATCTTGCCAGGGTCACGAAAGAACGACAGGCGCTGCAGGATCGGGTCGCCAGTCTTGATGTCGAGACACACACTCTCCGAGCCAGGCTCACAGAAACTGAAGCCGAGCGCGATGAGTTGGAGGCAGACGTCCGTCGATTGAGGCAACACGGCGAGGAGGCCTTCAAGATAGACCAAGAGAGACTCGAACTTCGCACAACAAAGACAAAGTTAGATGCAGAACTTCGCAGACTCAAAGAAGAAAACAAGGCTGAGCGTGAGGAACTTGAAGCGGAAATTCGCAGATTGCAGCAGCAGGGCGACAATACCTTCAGGTTCGACCAGGAGAGACTCGATTTGCGCGTGGCTAAAACAAAACTGGATGCAGAGCTCCGCCGGCTGAAGGAAGAGAACAGGGCTTTGGATGAAGAGCGGCAAGAAGTTGAGAGAACCCTCGAAAATGAAATCGAAAAGGCCGCCGCCGAGGAAGAGCACCTCAATCAAGAGATCCGCAAACTCCAGACCAAGCTTCGCCAGTCAACTGATAGTCAAGAGCTATCAACTGCCCGGCGAACAATCCGCGAACTGGAGCGTCGCATTGAAGACTACGAAGCTCGCCTCAACGCCTCAATATTCCCTAATCAGAACATTGAAGGGAACAGCGAGCTGTCTGTGCTTCATCGTGACCTTTCTGCGGCAAGGCAAAAGGAGATCGAGCTTCTGCAACATGATGCCTCTCAGAAAGAAGCCATCAAGGCGCTGAAGAGGCAAATCGCTGACTTGGAGCGCAAGGCGCATGAGGCGGCGTTAGACCGTCTAGTGGTGTCCCCATCGTCTCACTCAGGGTCGACACAGAAGGCCGAGGTTGTAGAACTCCGGCATCAGCTTTCAACCGCTCATCAAACAGCCCACGGCTTGAAGAAATCACTTCGTGAAGCAGAACACAAAGCTGCTGCTACCGCTCGTGAGCTTCAATCTCGAATCGACGAGATTGAAGAGCAAAAGTTTGGGCTCGAGCAGGCACTCGACGATGCCCAAATCGCTGCAGAGGACTCCATAGCACAGCATGAACAGGCCCTCAAGAAATACAAACACAAACTCGAGAAGTATAAGCGCGAGCGGGACGAGCTAGCCGTTGCTGTGCGTGAGCAACAGCAATTAGGCAAAAACAACAACAACAACAACAACAACAACAACAACAACAACAATAGCAACCATAGCGGCATCAGCAAAATGCCCTCCGATGAACGCCGCGATTTACATAATATGCTGCGTGAATCCCAAACGGCTGCTGACAAGCTTGACCGTGAGGTACGTGAGCAGCGTGAAGCCCTCGACGAGCTGATGGCTGTCGAGATGGCTCTTCGCAAGAAGCTTGACCGGGCACGGAGCGAGAGGGCAGCATATCGGGCCAGCGCAGAGAAGCTGCAGAAGGATGTCAAGACGCTCAAGGTCGAAAAGGACAAGGCTGTTGCCGAGGCCGTGGCATCAGCTACGGCGGCCGCAAAAGAGGAGCGTGCCCTAGCCCATGCCCCGAGAAACTTGGCCAAGTCGACGATGAGTAATGGTTCAGTCGATACCGACGCCATCATTCGAGCTGCCGAAGCGGCTGAACGGAGGCATGAGAAGGAGATTCGCGGCATGGTGATGCAGATGGAGTGGCTCAAGGCATGCTGGGATCGCGAGGCCAAGCTACGTGGTGATGCAGCCTTTGCCAAGCGGTATCTTTTGCTAGAGGTGCAGATAAGAGACGCATGGTACGTTCTCTCCATTCCCCGTGTTGACATAGCCATGTCACTAACTCGCTGTTTTCCCCCCAAACAGCAACAAAGCCGACCTCGCCATTATCAACCGTATCCGTGCCGAGGTCAATACCAAGGGCCGCTCCGCACTTGGGCAGCTCAGCTCAGTCCGCCGGTCCCAGGCCGAGACGGCCCTGGTCAAGCGAACCCAACATCCGAACCAGCCCGCTCGCAACCTACAGCGTGTGTTGCACGCCGTGCGCTTCGTCGTCCGCATGCAGACCGGTGCACGCAGCTGGGCCAAGCATGAAAAGGTCCGCCAGCGCCTCGCCGATTGCGTCGAGGACATGGAGCGCGAAGAACGCATCCGCCGGATGCGTGACCAGTGGCGGGCGCAGACAAGTCACAACAGCAACAAGCAGCCGGCCGCTATGTGTGTCCTTACAAACGAATGAGTGTTCAGCGTAGAGGATTCAAACAGCATACTGTTCAGTTAGAAGTGTGGCATTTACGGGCAAGTTTCTCGATCTCTATCGTGGATCGAGGGGGGTAGAAGTGAAAGATTGTACTTCTCTCGAGTGGAGCGGGGCTAGAGGGGACAAGGATTAGTCGTTTTTGAATGCCGTTATGTCAAGGGGGAGTCTGGGTCTCTTGTGGTTTTTCTGCGTGTCAGGGTGGGTGCATTCAGGGCGTCGTTTTCATCGGTTGGACGGGCGCAAAGTGGCGTATGGAAAATGGTTAGCAATGTCTCCTGTCAGTTAGGCAGGAAGGATTATTGGGGTTGGAACTTTGTTTTTCTTGTTCTGGTTACCGTGTATGTCGTTTTCAGGGGCTAAACGGGACAAAATTGACTTGGCGCGGACATATCGGCATATTGGGTGAAAAGCCTACAACAAACACGAGCCAACGCGGATCAACACAAGTAAATTTTGTTTAGAGCCTTTCTTATCTCGTGCTTTTGATGCATTTATTGACTAAAAATGGATATCGAAAGGAACCCCAGAGAAATGAGCTCAGCATTCATTCGTGACCAGGACTCGGTTGATTCATCCCTCCGGCATAACTTTGTGTATGAAGATTTTGCCCCCCTCCCCATACGAAGAAAACACGCGTGGCCTGGAAAGTCGTTTCATTCGTCTTATCGACCCTGTCGCTTTTTCCATCATATCATTTGGTTTCCGTGCGTGAAATTTTCATTAGATATCCATGGTAATACAAGAGATCGGCCACCGTCACATGTTACAGATTCAGATGGGGGGGAAGGTATGGCATGACATGGTATTTACATCACGAACAAGACGTTCGTGTCTGCAGCTCTTGTCAGTCGGGGCATGCCTTGAATGATGTTACAAGATATGTCTCACCAAGAGGGTGGCTACAGGAAAGCTGCGGCTTTTGAGTATAACGGGTCTGCAGTTCGTCTCGGATGCTGTTGAGCAGCTGCACATAGCTCTGCTGGGGGTTCTTCTTCAAGGCCGTGATAAATGCCCACGACATAGCTCCTGTAGCTTGAGAAGCAATTGTAGCGTCGGCACTGGGGGCACAGTTAGTAAACTAATACCGGAGTAAAACGATGACAAGATGACAAAAAAAAAAAAGAAAAGATGGTAAGGGCACCAATCACTTCGTCGGCCCGCGACCTGGCTGGTTGTTTGAACGCAACTCGTCGCTCTAGATACAAGGTCGCAACCATCAGGTTCGGTTGCGCCTTGATCTAGAGCGCGTGAAGAGTCCAACCAACCCTAAGTACAGTGACCTTGGTGCATATACCGTAGGTTATACCCATCCATCGTAAGACATTAGACCAGCCAACGTCAAACGCCGTCCCGTGCCTATCGTGTGTGGCCTAAAATATTGCTAATCCACCAAATGCAAGGAAAAAGGTGCATCCTCTTAGGGGCAGGGGATCATAATAAAGGGGTATACGAACGAAGTCTGGTCATCCTTGCTTCCAGAGAACATAATGACATCGGCTGGCGAAGTCTTGGTTGCCATGGCGCGGGCGTGGGCATCGCCGCCATCCGTGGCCTTCTTGAAGAAGCCCATAATGTTGCTTGCCACACCGCCAAGATCGCCTTGGCTGTAGGCAGAAATAACACCCAGAAGGCCCTGGCCGGCCTCCTTGGCGAGATTCGGCTCTTTGAGAATGCCCTGGGTCGAGTAAATGTAGGGGAGGTCCAGAGCTGTGCCCGAATGGCACGAATCAAAGATGGCAGTCAGACGCACACCGCCGTGCAAAGGCCGAACCATAATTCGGTGCATCTCATCGTCGGTAATGTGGCCGACTTGCCGGAAGTCGACCGGATAGATAACCTCGTCGAATCCATCCTCCTCGTCCCCGTCAAGATCCTTTGTTTGGCCACCGTGACCTGCAACACAAAACAACTCTTAGAAACAATTCTCGCTTAGGGTCAGGGAACAAAGTATATGGACGTACCAGAATAGTGGAAGAAGAGCGAGTCGTCAGGACGAGCCTCCTTAACGAGCCAATGCATGGCTCGAAGAATGTTCTGCTTGGTGGGCTGACTCATGGGGTTTTGCTGGTCGTCGGTAAGAATGACCATGTCCTCACGCTTGTAACCAAAGTTCTCAACGAGATAGCCAGACATATTCCTAACGTCATTGATGCAACCCCTGAGCTGGCCTCGTTGACCAAAGTAGTTGATGCCAATCAGGAGCGCTTTCCGCCGCCCGGTACACTGCGAGTACTGGAAGGCATATCCCTGTGGGGCGCCGAAGCCGAAGTGCTGGGGCGCGGCAGGCGGGGGAGGGGGTGCTTGGTGATTTCCGTGCACAAATGAGTTCGAGTTCACCGATGGCATAGCTACTGTTCTCAGCGCCTGTATTCCCTGTCACGGGTCCCTAAACAACTCACTAGGCCTGTTATATTGAGTCGGGGGGTTGGCGTATGCCTGCTGGGGCGCTGGTGCCGGCTAGGATGAAACTTAGCATATGGGACAATGTATGAAGCCAAATGGGCGGCAACACGAACCTGTTGGTAGCCATAGGACTGGGGGTGGGGGGGCTGCTGGTGCTGCTGGTGCTGCTGGTAACCATAACCAGGCGCCGCTGGGGGCGCTGGCTGCTGGTAGCCGGCGTAGCCCTGTGGACTTGAACGAGGGTTAGATTTAGTCAAACTATATCCAAGATACAGCCGGGAGATCATACGGATGGTAATAGGTGCCGGCATATTGTTGCTGAGGCGGTGGAGCGCCATATCCTCCGCTGTTGTAACCCGCTCCGGGGTATCCCGACATTATACGCAACAGGAGGTGAAGTTGGAAAGGGGTGGTTGCTCCGATAGATCGACGATGCTAGGTGGTCAAGTTCGGGGAGCGGCCGAGGAGGGCCTCTCTCGGGTGTTGAGAGAACGCGGTCGGACGAGCAAGCTACCGTGCTACAGACCACAAGAAGTTCGGGGACGCGTGGGATATAAAAACACGCGGGCTCGGTGGCGAAGGGGGCCTGTTAGTGTCGATGGAGGCGGAGGTTGAGAGCAATCGATCTCTGATGGGCCGCAGCAGTAAGCAAGGATTCCAAACACAGAGCACCAAGCACACCCAGCACACCAAGCCCCAGACGTGGGAGACAAGGAGGTGCCGGCAGAGACAAGTCGCAGGAGAGCACGGCACGGGATGGAGCCAAGAGATCAAGGGACCAAAGGCAAGGGATCAGAGACAAAACATGCAATGTACCCGGGGGAGCGGTAGGGAGCGGTAGACAGCGGTCAAGGGGCGGGCGGGCTTAGGGAGGCAGGGAGCGGGAACCGTGAGCTCTTGCGTGGTGCTGGAGCTACGCAGAGGCAATGGGCGGGCTTACATGCAGGAAGGCTTGGTCCGGGAGACAAGGGGGGTTTGTGTTGGCCGTCGTGATGTTCAGGGACCCAGGGTTCGAGAACGGACGGGAGCAGTCGGCTGAGTCCTTTTGGGCGCGGAGCAGATGCTGGAGCTGCGTTGATTGAGAACTGAGGGGGACGATCAAGAGCTAGGGTCGGCAGCGACAAGTCGAGGACTTGACCTGACGGTAGACAGAGTGGGGTAAGCGCCGCAGGCGCAGCGGCCCACCATTAGCGGGATCCACGCCAAGCAACGTGCTTGCGGATCCCGAGGGGCGCGACGACACTCAATTGCCCCTCTCCGCACTATCTACATAGTATCCTAGACACAACGACCAGCTGCACTACTGCTGTGTTACACACACCTTCCCCCCTCCTTCCAAGCTCTAAGCGACGCGACCTGTTTTGCGGTTGTCTGCTCAGCTGTTGGATTGGGGCTGTCAATAGACTGCCTGGGCAGCGTCCTCTCCCATGCAGCTCACTTGCTAGAGGCCATCCCACCTATCAAGGCGGCAATATTGAAGGCCATCAATTTCCCAGCAAGCATGTCATCTCAGTGTCATCTCGGTGGTCATCCTGGGACTCTCTCGATTATTCCTTGCATGCCGATAGCTGATATCTCACAATGCCACAAACACCTAGCACGGTTCACCTGTTCTACACTATTTGTTTTTCCCGCCTTCGTCAACTGGACCTTTTCCCCAAACCGGCTTGTTTGGCCGGGTGGCCATGGCTGGGCCCCGCCACGCACCAGCACCACGCACCCGTGATGCGTAATTGGATTCACGCAAACACTGACTTGCTGTGTCTTCCGTCGTGACCCGACCGGAATGTCCGTTGGTTCACTCAACGCACGATCTATTCCGTTTTGCGAGCTGTCTCCGTTGTGCTAGGACCTCAACCGTCGCACACCAAGTGGATTGCGAGTCCGCGAGACGCATTCGCTCCCCTGCAGGGCTGGGCCATTGAGCTTCGATGGAGCTGCCGTCTTCAATTCTCTGATATATCGATACAGAAGCGGTTAGCACCGGACGTGAGCGGCGGCTGCCAATTGGCTAGGCGTCAAAAGCTCTTGCCGTGGCGCTGCTGAAAGCGGATTTTGACCACTCACACGCCGCCAGCTGTACAGGGGTTGCAAGCTTCCATCAACGTCAACCTTTGACGGCAACAAATTTCCAGTGCAAACGCTCTTTCATGAATCATGTCAAGCGTCGGTCACCAGGCCCTCCCAACTCGCTAACGCGGTCAAGGTCTTGTGTGTCACATCCGCGTTTCGTGACGGAACAGGTAAAAACTGCGTGCCGGATTACCGTTTGTCTTTTTGTTTCTTTTTCCACCCCTTGACTGTCTGTCATTTCATCACTCGGCCCAACGAGCAAACAAATTAACGTCTCGGGCGTGGACAACCCGGGCCGGTGAGCGAACTCAAATCATCTAAACGAACACCACCAATCGAGGGCATGCCGACCCATCATCGCCGCAATGGTGATGCAATGTTACAATACTACAATGCTGCGATTCCGAAGTTCTGCATTTCTGCAATGCCGCAATGCCACACGGCAGTTCACTTTCGGAATGAAACCCTCAGCCCTACACAGAAATCGTGGCAGTAGCGACACTTGCCAACCTGCCAGCCTTGGCAAGAAAGCAGAGAGCCTCCGCGAGTAGCGTGCCGAGGAGAAAGCCTCTTCTGCACGGGAAGCACCTCCATGTCTTGCCGCCGCAGCAGGTCAAGCAGGGAGGCAGGCTATGCTCTACAACCCCACGCTCAACCGGTGCGACGGTCTCGACTCGGCTCCCAGCTCCGAATCCCTTACCACATTCGAAGCTCGTCCGCGTTCATTCGGTGTCCTAATCAGAGAACTATTCTATGCGAAAACCACCAAGTAGGAGTGTGTGGGAAAGAGTGGTCCATGCGCCACACCATCATCCCATCCCAGGAGGCCTTTGAGAAGGTTTCGAGCTTGCCCAACTAAGCCACCATCCCAACGCTGAGGAACGGGTATCGACGTAGTTTACCAGATCCCCGGGTCACACTTGCCACTATGACCCACCTAAAGGGCAGCCATCCCGTCGATCTTTGCTACTACTAGTGTACGGAGTCCGTAGTAGGTGCTCGACGGCCTCCCTCAAGACGTGGAGGTGGCACAGCACTGACAGCTAAGCTCAAGTATGCCAAGTGAGTTATGCCATCATACAATGACCAGTACAGAAGTGAAACAGTAGAAGAACTTGTGAGGAACCTGCAAAGAACCCGCCAGGTACTTTGAGGAATGCACAAGGACAGTCATCAGAGTTGCGGAGTTGCGCATCGCTGGGCCTAGTATCCACCAAAAAAAAAAAAAAAAAAAAAAAAAAACACGCGACTCACCCGATACCCCGGTTTCCCGGGCCTAGACTCGGAATATCAAGTTCGAGACCCATGTGGGGCCGGGGTCAACGTTATCGGACATGGTCCCCGGACTACAAAGTCCGCGTGCTTTGAGTTCTAGAACCAACACATTTACAGTCAGCCGTCCCTCCCTGTCCCGCTATGCATCGTTCCTCGCATCCAAGACAAGGAATGTTCAAGATAAAATTCGCCAACAAGGCTTGCTCCCCGAAAGGGAAATATATGCCTCAATATTTTGGGCTGCTGTATTCAGCAGGGACCAAATCATTCTTCCATCTTTGATCAACTGTCTATTATGCCGGCCGCGGTATCTGCCATTTCGGGTATGCGAGGGAATCCGATTAATTTCCTCCATCAACTTTATCCATCACCACCAGCCCGTCCATGATCCATCCATCGCCTCCATGATTCTGCTCCAGAGTCCTGATGCCAAAAAAGAAAAACAGCAAATCCACCGCTGATGAGGGTGCTTACCAAAATAGACTGTTGCATTGAGTTCTCTCCCATTGACCTGATTATGCGTCCGTCATCTTCACATCATCTTGCCCCTCCGCCTCCGCCGCCGCCGCCGCCGCCTTCTCCCCCTCCACATCCCTCATAAGAAACGCCATCATGCTCCACACGAGCTGCATCGCCGCGACACGGTCCTCGACCTTGAACAGGTCATACCACGGACTGCGGCGCACCTCAAGCCGGCCCCAGCTCTTGGACCCCGCCTTCTCTCCGTCCGCGGGTGGCTCGTCTGGCTCGCCATCGAGCACGGCGAGCAGCTTGTCGGGAACGCGCACGCGCACCACGCTAACGTGGTGGAACAGGGCGCTGATGACGTAGACGTCGTCGTAATCAGCGCCCGGCACGCGCCCGATGGCTGTGTACTGCGTCTTGCGGTCCCAGGTGGCCGCGGGCGGGCGCACCATGCGGTAGTTGTCGTACATGGGTAGGTTGCCCGACTTCTTGAGGCGTTTGGCGCCCTTGGCCGAACCGCTCGCGCTGCTCGACGACATCAACGACGACGGTCGCGAGAAGGGGCGGCGGGGGAGCGCGGCCACGGGTGCTGCGGGCGCGTCGGGAGTCGCTGCCTCGGCGGGCGGGGGTGGCGGCGCATCCTTGTCCCCGATGGTCTCATCGGCGCCGGACTGCGCCTCGACCTCGCGGCCGATGGGCCCGCCGGGCCCGCCGCCCCACCGCGGCTTGGTCGCCCACCATGCGTCCTCACCGATGCGTTTCTCGGTTCGACCCTCGCGGGCGCGGTGCTGCGCTGTGACGAGCGCTGCGATTAGTTCTCGGGCGAGGTCCATTGTGGAATCCCGATCCGTCCCTGTCGGGGGCGACGCCACAACCGGGGATGTGGAGTCAGGAGTCGGGGGTGCCGGGCGGAGTGGCGGAAAAGTGGTGGTATGTCGGGCACTCACGGCCGCTATCGGCCCTTCGACTATTCCGGCTCGGGCCGCCTCCCGCGTCATAGGTGTCCGGAAGATAAAGGTGCAGCCTGACGAGAAATAGGATCTGCGCGAGGCCGTTGCAAGAGATGAGCTAGACGTAATGTATAGCCGCGGCTCAACGCGAGGGGCCGAGACGTTGCACCCGTAGTCGTATGCCACTAGCTTGAGGAATGCAGTCACTATGTTCTGGCGGTACTCAGGAGGCATCTGATGACCGGCGCCAGAGCGGTAAAAGGCGACATCGCTGGGGTCCTTCTCGCTCGCTTTGGGCTCCTCGGTGGCGGTGGCATCGCCGCTGCCATCTTCATTCTTATCTTCATCGGACTTGACACTCGGGGGCGTGGGTTTCGATGTGTCATCCCAAAACGTAGATAGCAGCTCCAAGTGACGGTAAAACTCAAAGGAATTTCCCAGGCGGGCCTGACCTTGACCTTTTGGGGCCGGGATCCTGCGAACAGCACGGTAGGCCAGCTCGTTGGAAATAGAGAGCTCTCGCCTCCGCTCGAGGTAAGCTTGGCAGCCGGGAGACAGGTTCCCGGTGTTTAGTTTTTGCCGAGTACTCTCATTCTTAGCGTGAACCTCATCGGGCGAAAGGGCATGCCAGGCAGCGAAATCCGGGATGAAAGCGGCATCCGGGATCAGGTCGGCAAGTGCCGAGTTCGGTATCACGTGGGTCCCGAGAGCCACGAGGTGGGAAATGGTGACCTCGGTTGGCCGGATGATGCCCTGCAACACGGCGGTGAGGTGCTTTGAGGGCCGGCCCGAGGCCAGAGCCAGGGCCTCGTCGTCCTGGTCCTGTGGATAGCACTGAGGGAAGTTGATGGGAGTAGGCGGCGGAACGTCCTTGGGAGGCCCCGAGGCCGCGCTCGCGGCGGGAACTAGATTATTGGATCAGATGACAGAACAGTGATTGATTGAAACAGACTGAAGCAATGGAACGGCGATCCCAGCCTCGGCGTGCATTCTAGTCCTGCTCAAAAAGAAGACGGGCCAGACCAAGACCGAGGACGATCACACAGGAACGAGGGCCAGGGAGGGTCAATGGATAAAAAAATTCCTGGGTCTCGCATGAATGGCCATCAGGACTGGCAATGGCGGTTTCGGCAGGAGCCGTTCGCATTGGACGTCGAATAAACGCCAGCGCCGCCACAACCAGCAACAGCAAACACCCAAGAGCCGCAACGCAGCAGTGGCACTGTGTCGTGCAACCAAGGCAGACGGCTATGGCCGCCAGGGGCCGGGAACATCGGGAAGCCATCTCATGCTACAGGGAATTTTCAACATTCGGTGCTGGGTGCCTGTTGCTTGGTGCTTGGTGTGTGCGTGCTAGTATAGTAGACAGAGACGACTGGCTGGTTTACTTACTCATGTGTGCGAGATTGCCAAACATTTTGGGATCGGTCGGTTGGTTGAGTTGGCGGTATGGCCAATGTAACCAAAAAGGTGCTCTCTGCTCAGTGCGGGATGGCGGGTCTTAGCTGACGAAGTGAGCAGACGACGACTTCCCGAGAGCGAGGAGGCGGCGGGCCGTGAGGTCCGGTTGAAAATGAGCCTCCGACGACGGTGAAGCCAACGCCGAAGAAGCGTGCGCAACCCCGCCTTCGCACGGCCGAAAATGGGCACTAAAAGTCCGGGTCTCTCGCCCCAGTCTGTAATGTTGCGTGTTTGTGTCTTGGCTTCTCTGCCGTTTCTCTTGCCGTTTCTCTTTCAAGTTGCAACACCAAACTGTGGTCGGAGGCTTTCCTGGTTCCGCAGCAGAAAAGTTGTTTGAGATGGTCTAGAGAATGCCGGCGGAGCATTGAAAAAAAAAAAAAAAAAAAAAAACCGCGGAAAATGGGGCGTGCGTATCCCAGAGCAATGCTGCTTGATCCCAAAGTAATCCTTGTCAAGAAGGCCAGACGACCGACGTGTCCGGCCTGCAGTCCCCCATTCTCGGTCGCCTCTTGGCTGCTGGTTGTTCCCCCTTGGGGCTGCTAGCCAACTTGATTCGGCCTGGCGCCGTACTGCAGGCAACTCTTGCCTGCAGCACGGGAGCGCGGATAGCACTCCCGATTCCCTCAACGCTGCAGCACTATGATCCATCCATAACTAAAGATGTCCTGTTCGAGATGTATACATATTCGCATCTTCGTTTCGTGGGTGCGACTGAGCAGCCTTGTGCCGACCCAGCATTGCTTTTGCTTCATAGATGCCTGACCGATGATCTATCAGGAGGGAAATCACTCAAACGAGACAAGATAACCCATTGAGCTGTGCACTCAACTGTCAGGCCAGTGGATACCGAGTTGTGTGCATGGTGCACCAAGTGCCAAGCTTCTGGAAAGAGTGCTGTACTCTAGGTTCTGATATGGATTCCATTGCGTCCTGCGGTGGGTAGTTACTTCCAAGTTCAGCTACGGGGTGGGCGGGGAGGTAGTTTGGTATCGTTAGTTTATCTGCCGTGTAAGTAGGTGGGATTATTTCACACTACCCTCGAATGGTAGCTGCGAAACTCTCTAACAAAGCACCCGAACGGCATTAGACGGATGGTCATTGCATTATGGCCAAGCCACTCCACCAGACTGATCGCTCACTTTCCACCCAGCGTCTCGCCAGAAGAATGGTGGAAAACCAAACATGACGACGGGCGAGTGATTGACCCATTGCAAGGCCGGAACATCCTCTAATTTTGGCTCATTCTTGTTTCCCGGCCTTGAGTGGGTTCTCATGTTTCGGCGGATTCTCAAACGCTACTAATTGGCGATATAGGCCAATCCGTACAGATATTCAGCGACTAACATGTTCCCGAGTTCTAGCCAACGGAGCGCAACAGTTCAATGGTCGACGCCGTGCATCCTCCAGAAAAAGCCCCAATATTGATTGAGAACAGGCAAAAGGAAAGATACGCCTTCTTTTTTGTCCCTGGTGGCTTGGTGAGAATCTATCTACTGGGGAAATGCTGGGTTGCCGTCGTTGCGGGACAACCCCTAACCCCGCTCTCCCTGTGCGTCAAGAGTGTCACAGAACAGGGGTCTTCACATAAGAAAGCGACTCTCGAACCCCTCCGGGTGTAAAGGTTCCCCGCCGATGAAGAGCCTCATGGGTGTGCCCTTTGCTCCGTCTTTGCCAGTGTGGCCAATCCCGTGGCGAGGTGCCCGCCCATCAAACATCTTCCATGCTACAGATTCAATGCTCGTGCAGACGGCCTCGAGAGTTTTCGCCTATTTTGGCAGACTGGAGCCGGCATCTGCAAGTCACTCTCCACGTTGTGAGGGTGCGCATGCGACATGCGTGGGCAGCATCCAGCCTCGATCCCTCCTGGCTGGGCCGACAACGTCGCGGACGAGGTGCTACGAGGTGCTGGTGCTGCTCGGCCGGGTCTCTTCCATCTTCCATGTCCCCCAGATCTTCCAAGCTTCCCGCTTCTCGATTGATTCTCACCAATTCATCCGCATCGCTAGGCGTTGCTGGCTCTGTGTTTAGCCGTTGTCTCGTTGTTTTTCGTTCCTTCGCAAGAAGGTTTCCTCTTCTTTCTCTCCTTCTACACCAAGTTCATGATCTTGCAATGACTTAGATGGCCCTAGCGGCCGAACAACCCTTTTTCTCTTCTCCCATTGTGTGTTTTTACTGATTGTTTTGACCCGCCTTTTTCCTACCTCGTGCCGGAGCGACTGGACTCGCCAACAAGGATTTGGAAGCGTGGGATATCAACATGTCGACAACCGGCCTCCCAGCGGGAGCATTTTTGACCACCCTTGAAGGGAGGAGATGTACGGCTGTGCCGAGGGCGGCCGCAAACGTCGCAAACACCGCAAATATCGCTGTCGCTTCGGCGGCCCCGACGATCCAGAGCTTCTCCGTGCAGACCATCGCGACAACATCAACCGCAGCCGATTTTGCGGCAGCCGACGGCGCGGACACGAATACCGCAGCTGCAGAGACTAGTTCTTCCAGCTCCACGAGTACGACGAGCTCCCCCCTGGCCATCATCACAAACACAGTAGCGAATCCTGCCCCAGAATTAGCACAAGCTACGCAGGCTGAGGATGTTGCGGCGGTGCCCCCGGCACCGGTGTCAACTTCCCCTCCGCCTGCCGTACTTCCTCCCGAAGCCAGCTCTACTCTCCCAACCTCCACAGACACACCACCTACACAGCAGGCAGTGCCTGCGTCTGCGGTAATACAGACCAGTCAAGCTGATAACAGCATAACAGCCTCAGTGGCAGACCAAGTAGCAGTTTCACCAGCAACCGCTCTTCCAGACGTATCGGCCTCGCCTGTACTGACCGAGAGCTCGGCGGCAGCACCCCTATTCACCACCATCGGAACCGCGCCAGCTCCGACCGATAACCCAGCAGCCGCAGGTACGAATACGGGGTCAACAAACTCGGCTGTGAGCGCGGTCCCCAATCCGAACAGCAATGCCGCCCAAACGACAGTCGCCGTGGCCGGTGGCGTTATCGGTGGTGTCGTTGCTATTAGCATTGTAGCCTTCGTCATCTGGTGGTGGAGGCGGCGGGTGATGAGGAAGAGGAGAAGCACTCTTCTCACGCCGCTAGATGCACAAAACGCCTTTGACCGTGGCGAGAAGGGCGCCTATGTGATCAACCGTGGGAGCATAGGACCAACGCCCATTGGCGAGAAGTTTAGGGCCGCTTTTGGTTACAAGATCAAGAAGATTCGGGGCCGCGTGAGTCAACTTGTTACCAGGAATAGCGGTTCTAAATCGGTCAACCTAGACCGGGGTAACTCGCAGTTTATGGACCCAGTCAACACCCACAGCCGAGCAAGCTCGTCGACTTCGAGCCACAGGGCCGAGGCGACGACCAATGACCGGTTTGGGGGCTGGTGGACACGATTAACGGCCGGCATGAACTTCAACGGGAGAACGCGCAGCAATGGACCTGACAAGGGTAGCATTTCAACCCCTAGCAGCATCAAAGAGAAGAAGGGGTTCGGCTCGCAGCCCGACTTCCTCACCCTCCTCGGCATGGACGAGCGCGAGCTGGATCAGGAGGCCCAGAGACGTCGCGCCAGTATCTCACGAAAGAATGGGAGTGCTGGGTCCGCGGATCACTTCCTCGGAGCGCTCAACCTCAACTTTGGCAGCAGCACCATCGACAACCCGTTCAGCGACGCCAATGCACTGGCACATTCATCAGCTCAGCCCGCGCCTCTAGCTTTTGGCCAACCCGGTAATCCCTTTAGCGACGCAAACGCCATTCGGGACCCTCCAGCAGCAATGTCTAAACCCTCCACCTATGTTGCGGACATGCGACGATCGAGGGGGCAATCGGTCAGCGCTAACGGAGCCCGGCAACCCAGCACGGTGTATAACCGGGATAGTGCGGGCTCAGTTGAGTCGTTCCAGGGCCGCCGCAACAAGTTCCGGTCAGATCCCTTTGATCTTGAGCGACCCGAGCTGTTGGCTGGTGCTCGTGCCGCCAAGAACAGCATCACCAGCAGCACTGGCGGGACAGCCGGCAGCGAGCCGCGCGCCAGCCGCATCAGTGGAGGAGTCGGGACGGGGGATATCCGCCGTCCAGCCGGTGCCCACACCCGCTCTGAAAGCTTCACATCCAAATACTCGAGCGGAGTCAGCATGGGCGACTGGAGCGACCCGGGACCTGATGTCGGCCCGGCAGCGACTCGCTGGGACGGGCCGGAGCCAAGAGCGTCGCCCACCCAGGGCTGGCGCGACCGCATGGAGCGTGATGCTGCTGTGGCTGACGGGTCCAAGAGGCAGAGCGGCGGGAGCCAAAAGAGTGTGGGGAAGGCAATGTAATCCTCGTTCCTGCTTGCATTCATGTTGATGTGGATATGAAGGAAGATCTGGTGCGGCGTTGCTTGGCTTTTTGGTCCTCGTCTTGTTTTTACAACTATTACCCACTGTCGTTATTCTGTTTTGTGGCGGGGATGACTGAGCCGGCTTATATGTTTTTACGGCAAAGGGGAAAATGGCGTCGGGGAGCCAGGCGTCAAGGAGTTTGGGGGCCTTTCGGTGGGTAGGTTATGGTGCCCAACGATCTCGCTTCACAGCTCATGTTTCCTTCCATCTCGGCCATGTTGGGATAGGGTGGGGGACTCGAGCGAGTCTGTGTATTGTGTGGTGTGTGGTGTGTTGTCTTTGAGAGGGTGCGTTCATCAGTCCCGTCTATTGTCTAGTAAACCGTTCTGTGTTCTGGCCGTTTGGCGGCGGATATTACACGACGAATCGTGGGAGGGCTTGTGTGTTTTACTTCCGTGTCGATGGAAAAGGAGCGCCAGAGAGGGGAGAGCGAAGATGGATTTATTGCACTTTGTCTGCTGTACTGTACATATATCTACCATATACCCAGTTTTCGCGGAAAACGGCTGGGCATACCTACATTCGCTTGGCAAGAAGCATACGTGCGTAGGGTTTAGTTTGAAATGAATTGGATTGATAGAATACGCAGTCCCGGAAAATCAATCGTTCGGTTGCCGCGGTTGTTGACCAAGGGAGCTCCTTTTTATGTCATGGTGGGACTACCGTTGCTATGGGAGCAGCGCAGGGCTCCCATATGGGATAACGGCGGAGTCAAAAACTTACTAGAAGATGCAATGGCATACATCGTACTCCGTTCAGAGGACGGCCCAAAAAGTCAAAGCGGGCAGAGAGTGGTTTGCAATCTTGGTTGGCGCTTGGGAGCCAGGGGCAAAAAGGGGGTCAAAACGGGATGCGAGCGTGGGAATGCAGCCCGTATTCCCTACCGAGTATAATTTATTTGTTAGCGTACAACCTCAAGGCAAAATGAACCCGACCTTGTCCTTGGACGAACGATCATGTGAGAATTTCAAAGGTCAGTGTGGCATTTGAAGAAGATTCTTTCGTCTTTGCACAGGGATGTGGCAGCGAAAATGGCGACAATTTATCAGGTCGTCGTTTGTTCTTTCAAGAGGCTCACTCGTAGCTTCAAAGTCCCGTCCCGTCAGGTTCCGTGCTAACAAGCGCGTGTGACTGGAGTGTGGATGGCACACCCCTGACACGCCAATTGCATTTTGATTGGCTGGGTTGCCTCACAACCGGAACGCGAAATATGCTCGAAAAGTCACGAAAACGCGTCGAGTTCGCGGGGTCATTTGATGAGCCTGTTAATTGGCTTATGGATGTGGCTAACCAACGACATCGTCGCGTTCCACCCAATTCTCTCGCTCCTCCTTTTAGCCCGCGCGCCATCCCGCGCGCTCGAAATCGCGCTTCCCGTTCCCATCCCAATCACCCTCTGATCTTACACAGAGTTGCCAGCAAATCCAACACCCACGCACCTGCATATTCTCGTACACCGCGTCCGACCCAACAATTCATAAAACAAAACAGGAAAGAGGTATAGTGACCACAAATGCTGCATAGACCAATCCGTCCTCTTGAACACACTGAACACACCAACACCGCCCCCATGAACGTGTAGAACGTAGAAGTTCGATACTGGGGTGGGGAAAAAAAAAAAGGCGCAGGGCGCAAAAACAGTCGACACCCAAAGGGACACCTAGGGGGTGTGTGTACTCGTTATCACCCGTGAACTCCGATGCTCCAAACCACACATTAAACCAACGCAAAGTGATAAAACTCAAAATGTGAAGAAACCCGACAAGTGAGGTATGATGCATAAAACCAATGGCCCAGCCTGGTACATAAGAAAAGGCGAGGGGAAACGACCGAAGAAAAAAGGAGGAGCCAAGAAACCAAACGTAAAGGAAATAAGATGCTTGGTCAGAGACACACGTAGCCTCAAATATAATGTGAGGAGTGGAGTTGTGAAGCGGGGTTTTCAAGTGAGGTCGTCGAACGTAAGCCGCCGCCTTGCAATGCTCAGTGGTGTCTTGCCCCCGGGGGCGAGGGATGGTGTTTTCCACGGCTTTTGTGCTGGACTGGGCGTCATGTGAACAAAATCCGAAAAGTCAAATGCCAGACCGGGCGTGTTGAGGAAGGGATTACCACCGCCTGGGGTGGTCATCATCGAAGATGGTAGGGCTAGCTTGTTCTTTGGCGGCGGGGTGGAGGGAGGCTCCATCCTGTTATTCTTGGGGGGGTTCGCGGGTGAAGGCGAGGCCGCCAGATAGAGGAGAAGATCAGCACCCTCCTCGCCTGACTTGGCTTCATTTGCAGGCGCAGTGGCTGCTGGTGCCGAGGCCTTGTCCTTGTTCTTCTTGTTCGGACCAGCACGACTTCGCATCGGGGGCGTCCGGGGCGGGGATGCATGTCCGTGGTTTGAGCGGAACGAGTGTGCCGGCAGAAGGTCATCGTCTTCATCCGAATTAGCGGCGTAGTTGGGTGGCGAGGTGATAACCTCGGCAATTTGCTGAGAGCCGGCGAAGAACGATACGTCTGGTCCGGTAGACGTAGTGAAATGCTGCTGTCGCCTAGGTTTTATCGGTGATGATTGCGCCAGCTGATGGTGATCTTTCCAGGATGTATGGCCGGTCGTAAAAGACCTGTGCGGTGTGGGGGAGTGACGGAACCGCTTGGTCGGGCTTGATGTGGTGTCGTCAAAGGTGGCCATGTAAGTACGCTTCCGGTGACCTGTACTGCCATTGCTGGACCCAATTGCGTCGGAAAAGAAAGGAGCCTTGAGGGGCGAGCTCATGAGGGCCCTCGCGGGGTACGGAAGATCGGAGGCGCTCGACGAGGAGTCAGACATAACATCACCATCGTGGTGCCTCTTGCGCCGTATCTCCTCCTCAACTTTGGGCTCGATGGTGTCGAGGGTGAGGTCCTCCCAGCCATGTTTCGTCTTGAACTGGGCCAGGGCGAGGCGGTTCTGCAGCCTCCAGGCCATCTAGTTCGGAATACCTTCTTTAGCACCCTGCTTTGGAAACCCTCCCAGGGGCCACCCCAGGCATCAGTTGCACATACCTTGCTGATTTCCAGTCGCTTCATAACCCTATCCGCCACCATTTCGGGGTGCTTCTTCGCCGGCGACGACATTCTTCTCGGTTTAGAAAAAGGCATTAGCGTACAAGGCGTTGGCGCTCGATTGTGGTCTGGTGGTTGCGGAAGCGTTTGTGGGTGGGACTTCGGGTCAGAAATTGCAGATTGCAGGCTGTCCCTAGGTGCTGTCACAGAGCAAGGGATTGACTATGAGAGGGAGGGGCCAGCTTCCAACCCCAACGCAGAACCTAGAAGATGTCGCTTGGTATCGTATGAACAACCTAGGCGGCGTAGATATCTCTAAGGGAAAGGCCCCAATGCCGCTTAGGAATCCAGGTAGGTATTGAAGAGGGGAATAAAGCTGAGCAGTCCAGTCCAGGTTGCTCGAGATGCGCTGTTGCCCGCAGGAACGGGGGCTGGAGCAAATTCACATTCCTGTGGAAACCGGTAGATTAGCTGAGCACTGGCCCTCCCAGCTGCATTACGGCAAGGAACCCAGCAAATAGCAGCAAATCGCAAGCCATTACAGGGGCACTTAGGCCAGCCCGGGCCACCGATTGTTCGTCAATTTGTCGCTTACATCTCTCTCTGCCTTGTGCTTTTCAGGTTACTTGCATGCCACCAAGGCGACCTCACAACCTGCAACCCACAAACCCCACGACCGAAGAAGGGGTCATTACTTTCACCATGTCATCCGCAGTGGCGTCCATCAAAAACGAAGCAAATTGTTTGGCTCTTACTTCCGACACTGCCGACCCGCTGGTTGCCTTACGGGTGTTCGACCCACATGGCTGATGATGATCTGGTAATGGAGGGGAGCCATTATATAAAGCTAAACAGGTATGGATACCTGCCCCGTACTATACACGAGCTAGAATTCAGGCGACTTGCATCGCCGCTCGTGTCCCGGGCTACGGCATCGTCCTTCCTCAGATACCGGCTCATTCTACGATGGGCCCAGCGTTCCCCCACATCGGCGCAATGGCAGTAACCCGGCTCGGTTGCGGGCTGAAATAACCATTCGCCAAGTCTACGACCCTCTCTCAACAAACAAATACCGACGGTTGGCCTTTACTCAAAGAGCGGCAGCAGGCGAGAGCGTGATCAATGTCTAACAGCGTAGTGCGATGCCTTCTTTCCGCCGCCTCTTGCGGAACTCCTAAGCCCAGCTGCAGATTCAGTTGCAGAAAATAACGATGCCGAGCTAAGAGTCGAGCCCTCTTGCGGCCATTGAAGCATGTGTGCTCCGTCAGGCGAATGCTGTTAGCACCTGATGGTCGGCTCGTATTCATCTCGCTGCCGCCAGGCCAAGTTCTTCCCGGGCTTGGGACTAGCTATCAGCAATCCTTCTCCCAGACCAGGACGCCGAGCCACCTATACCTAGTAACAACCCCAAAATTCCTCAGAACAGACAAACAATTCCAGTTCGGACTTGCACAACCTTACTATGCTATATCACTGCTTCCGCGATGCGGAGAAGAAGGCCTTGAGCTCCAAGTCCCCTGGATGGTGCTCCTAGTTTTACAGACCTCCGAGTTTTGCAGAGAAGCCAGAGGTCAGCCTCCCAGGTTCGGCGGTTCAACTTGTCGGGCATCCCTTCCCTCCCAGCATCAGCATCGATAAGCACTTCACCGTATTTGGGCGTTGCGCTATCGCCTTACCCCTTCCGCTTTTGACATGCAAATCTGCACAAAGCAATCGTGCCACGAGAGGGGGGCTCATTAAGTAGATGCTCAGCCGTCCTGCCTCCCTCGTGGTGCCTTCTGCATCCCATCTTCTTATTTTATTTCCAACTGCCTGCTGCAAGTCGACCAGAACAGTGCACTGTGGTTTGAAGACATGCGGTGCAGCCAATAGTCATTGGGCCTTCCTTGTTTCGTTGCGGCGCTCTTCCAAGAGTGCAAGGCTCGAGCCAGTCTTTTCCAAGTTACAAGACCGCATTCCCTGCTCAAGGCCGTTTGAGAACCACGACCGACCGCCCGCCCGTTCTGATCTTCGGCCGCCGGTGCTTCGCCAAGAGCCTCCAGGAACCAGGGCTCGACACAATCGCCGAGTCCTGCCGCCGCCGCGTCACCCTTGGGGCCGTTCGCCCGTCTCGCCTCTCGCGGCTTACTCCTTTGCTTCGCACATTTCCTGACTTTGTGGCCACTGCTCGCTGCGACTGGACGTCTCTCACCAAGCCACGGCGGGTTACACGTGTACCGCTAGCTCTAACTGGACTCCTTGCAGCCAGCACGCCTCCAGGACTGCGAGCTGTGGTGATTATCTATCCCACCCGCTGTCGCCCACGGTCTTAGTCGGGCGCCGTCAGGAGGGGAGATAACGAGCGCGCCGCTGCTTGGGTTGAGATAAAGCCCTGGGCAGCCATCGCCTTTGATCACTGGCCTGTCGCCGCTCCCCAACCAATCAGTTGCGCAGCTAGAGCACTGGGGCAGGCCGAAACGCAGATACGTCATCGAGCCGCCGCGCAGCTAGGAAGCTGCATTTGCCGGGCTGCGCTGGATGTGTCGCAATACAGGCTTGACAGGGGATAATAAACTGCCAGAGCTTCGTGACACCACCTCTACCGGTTTCTGTCTCACTGCTCCATACATACAGCCCGTACTTGATCTACCTCGCCCTCCCACCATCACTCCACCCCGTGGCCAATCGGCCGGGATAGCGCTGCTTGTTAACCCCAAAGCCTGCTCAGTCTTGCCCGTGAGCCTCCCCCTAACTAGAGTCTAGTGCGCCCATTTTCTTTTCGCGGCCTGTTGTACAGCTCCCTAATAAACCTTCCACCACTCAAACTTCCTGTCTTCATACGGCCATTTAGGCTCGGCATCGGAACGGGAGTGACTGTGCTATCATACAACCATGGCGCCGTCCTTTCTCAACTTTAAGCAGCTGCGGAGGAGGTCGAGGGCGAGCTTCAGGACAGAAACATCAACAGACACTTCGAGCGATGCGAGCCATGGCACCACTCCCACCACCGGATCTCTAACCCCTCCGTCAATTGGTCAGCAGTCGGACCCAGCCCTGAACCTGCAACTGAAGGACCAGCCGCCACCATCTCCCGCCGCCGTGACGGCGCGGCCTCCACTTCAAACCGCCGCAAACGGCGCCACAAACAGATACAGTGTATCGGGCATGGCCGGTCTAGGATCGCCGGTGCAAACAGGAAGGGGGCCAAGCTTGCCCGTCTCTCAGTTCTCGCCCCGGATAACCAATGTGCCAGATAACACTTGGGTGAGTCCTTCGCTCGGGACTTCCGTTTCATACTACACGGCCACATACTGTGTTGTGAGATAGATCCTAACCCTCATATAGGTCTACCAAAAGATCCTACTCGTGCACGGTACGGTTGGCGATCCGTCTCAGCAGTCACTTGACGGGACACTCACCATAAGTCGGCTTGATGACAACTTCCCTCCGACCTTCTGGCCCGTATGCAACTCTCATTTCAAGGCCCTGGTTTATATGATGCCTGGTGCCAACCGTGTGCGCTTTGACTTTTCGAGCCCCAAGCTTGCCAACAGCGGGTCATCTAACCCTATCCACGCCTCCTATCTTACGATTCACATGATTCCTCCCACCAACGCTCCGCCGCTCCAGCTTGCGATATTACTGGCAAAAGACTCACCCGCCACCTTTGATGCGGTGCCCGCGAGAGTTGAACGAGAGGGAAATGGGCTGGATACCGCAATTCGCAAATTCCGCATGGCTGCGTATTTATGGCAAGCATTCACTGCCGAACAGATGTGGCGCAACAAGTTTGGACGCCGCACTTTTAGGTTCGAGGAGGAGTGGACCGCCGGCACATCGAATCAGAGAGACAGAGACTGCGGTACTTTGCGATCCGAGGCACGTGTCCACATTATCCGGACAGAGAAGACGCTGGCCGAAATACGAGACCTTGATCGGGCACAACAGAATCCCAATGCAACAGATAAGGGAGCCCTGTATGGGATTGCTGCAGATGCCGTCAAAGACTACTTCAAGCCGTTACCGGGGCAGAGGCAGTACGTCTCAGTGTTGATCTTGGACTCTCACTGGGACAGAGAGTCGAAAACTATTGTAGGACACGCCGCGCTAGGGGGCAACTCAGGCGATCTGCAACTGGCCATTTTTGGGTCGCACTGCCTCCAGAGTTACCCGACGAGCTTCGAAGAGGTGGTGCCGGCATTTACTGACTGCACCCCAACGGATACTAGCTGCGTGGGCAACGATTGTAACGAAGCTGGAAGCTCATGGGAAGCAGCCAACATTGGGATCGGAGCCCACCTTCACGAGACCGGTCACCTCTTTGGCCTGCCACACCAAGAAAATGGCGTGATGGCACGGGACTATACTACCTTTAACCGCACTTTTCTCGCCCGGGAAGCTTACTCGACCCGAACACGGTCCAAGGGCGGTCCGGTCTTCCAAGAGGACGAGTGCACCTGGCACCGCCTAGATTGCCTCCGCTTCCGGAGTCATCCTTGCTTCCGACTCCCGAATGACGTGACGACGAACCCCGACGAGAGCGTTCACGCCTGGCCGGTTGATGGCGGTAACGTGGCGGTAACAGCCCCGACAGGTATCGCCTACCTAGAGGTTTTTGGCGATGGCGACGACGTGTGTCACAACTGGATTGAATACCCCGCCGACCCTGGTTCGACGCAGCGCCAAGTGACTCTGAGCGAGCAGGAATTGCGAGACCGCCTCCCTGAAGAGAAGAGAAAGGGGAAACTCAGGATATGCATCAAGTCCCACGGCGGCGGGGAATTGGATATTGACGACTTCAGGAAGCTGTGCTCCAAAGAGTCGACTCTCAAGGTGCCATCAGCCATCCCTGGGCTGGGCAAAGCAGCTTACCGGGGGAAAAAGCTGGGGCTATCGCAAATGGAAAACAGCGAGCCCCATGAGCTAATATTTGCCAGTGCCATGCGGCAGGACCGTGTCCTCTCTCGTATTATATTTTACCATGGCTTCGCCCTTGATGGTTTGGAGTTTGTCTATGACGATGATTCACGCCAATTGTTTGGCAAGAAGGGAGGCAAGGAGGGCGGTGATAGTTTTGACATGGGTATGAGTGCGCTTCCCCCTTGTCCCCGAGCCTCTGCTAAGTCCATATTCTTGCTAGATATTCGCCGCGGAGAGTATATCACCGGCTTCCTTGTCAGATCCGGTTTCTGGATCGATGCCATCCAGGTATTGACCAGCCTTGGAAGGAGATCGCCTGTCTTTGGGAACATGCATGGTGGTTCTGCGTACGCCTGCCTCGTGGATTTCAAGCATCCCACTCGCTAATATGCTGCTAACCCCTGTTTCCTAGGCACACGCTAATACCACCGAGAGGCTACAACATATGCGGCGTAACCGGTTCTTGTGGCGCATGGGTTGATGGCTTTTCTGTCATTATCAGCAAATAGTCATGACACAGCGTCCACGCGGCACTGGATAATCTTAATTTCTTACCTGGTGGGGAGGTATCAGGCGGTCTGATTTATTGGGGGCAATAGCTTGTGACAGCATGATGAGAGAAGAGCATGCAAACATAATTTACTACTAATCCTTGGTGGCACCCGGGATTGAAGCGTGGACGGACTATTGGACTCCGGAATGGCCTCTTTCTAGGCGCAAGATACCTTGCTTTGATGTTAGGGATGTGCGTGTCACGGGTAATCATGCAGCCAGGCACAGTGGGAAGAAATGAGGGAAAATGTTAGCCTGCGAGTTTTAGGTATCGGGTGATACCACCATACACAGTACATAGATGGATTGTCAATAGATTTTGGGCTTGTATATATACATACAATACAGGAGCGGTCACTCGTTGGCTCGGCTACTCTGGCTCTTTGGTCAGGATTGAGACGGCGACACATTGACATTTTGGCGTAAGCTAGGATCAGGTGGCTTAGAGTTGAAAGTATATTGGAAGTTTGTAAAATCTGTACACCGAGTTTAACTCCTGCCTAGGCTTTTTCTTTTGTTTGTTTGTTTGTTTTTTGGCTTTTTTATTGACCCCCATCCAAAATGGACGGGGGTGAGGCGGCCTGTTCCTAGCTGCACACGTACTCGGGCCTAGCTTAGTCAAAGGGGACAGGCAGTCTTGTGTGCTTCCTGCGTTTAGATGACGGAGTTGTTGATGGTGGGGCGAATGGTTTTGTGAAGCCCGTCTTGGTCCATGTTTGCACAAGCCTTGCCGGCTTCGAGACCCATCTATCATAACCCCAAGCCAGAGCCTGTGGCGACATGGCTCACAGCGCGGATCTCGCCACCCATTATAGCCAGGTCGTGGTGATAATAAACACCCCCCATGAGGGCTTGGGCACCCCTACCCATCCCAACTTCTCGATGGCCGCGGGCTGTCAGTCTTGTGGCCGGAGGCGATGCTGTGGGTGGGCAGCGGTGGTTTATATCGCCTGTTTAACGAGCCCCTTTTGGCGAATGCATCATGTGGCGACTGACCTAACTCCCTCTTGGCACTTACGGATGTACATACGGGACGGGGGTTACTCTAACATATATCTTGATATTGGAAATTCTAAACTTGCCGGCTGAAGTAGTTGACCAAAACATAGCTTCCGCCCCCGTCCCCCCCCCCCAAAGTTCTTCCTTAATACGGCTGGTGAACTCGTTATCAGAGGCTCAAATTTACTCCCTGGCGTCTAAACGACTCCCCTGGCACGGAGAAAGAAAGGTATTGATGCGCCAAGGATAGATTTCAATCTTTCTGAAGACCTTCCTTTTAACAACCAGAACATCTTCTGTAGCAGTCACACTCGGGCGTTACAAATACTTTTGTCTCGCCGTGCTATTTGTTGCCATATTGCGCTACCTCGCTCTATGCAATCACCATGATGTCACGACCCATCACCGGGAAGCTCAGTCACTATCATCATCCTCGTCACTCTCCTCCTCGTCGGCATTTTCCAGCCACTCCACCAAGACCCGGCACTTCTCCTTGACATTGGATAGGTTCTCATTCTCCGACGCCCGCTTATCGCCCCACCATGCCAGGATACCCTCTTCTTCCAGTACATCCAGGTTGTATAGCTGCTGTAGCATGGCTGCAAGTAGGGCGCCTGCACGGGAAACCTCGAGTCCCTTGACGCCGAGCAAAGCCTTTTGAAGCGCGAGCGCAAACTCAGCCTGTATCGCGGGTCCCTCGCCTCCAACACCAACCTCCTTGATGAACTTGACAGCCCCCCGCTTTGAGACGAATGAGGTTTCGGCAGCCTTGGTCGGCTCCAGTCGCCCATTTTCGGGGCTTAGCAGCTCCGAAGCCCGCCTGACAAAGGCAACAGCAATTGCCCGCCGCATAGAACTATCGGAAGCGTTGTTGGCCAGTCTAAGGCCCATAAACTCGAGCTTAGCAGAGTCAAAATCCTCGCTATCGTCGGCGCGGAGCGCATCCAACAGGCCGTGGACAGCATCGCTATGGAAGGCGTCCGACGACTTGGAGGCACCAGCGGCTGAGTCGTACGAGGCGAATGAGGAGAGTCGACTGCGACCCTCGCCAAAGTTGCCAGCTGCATAAGAGCCAGCATGCGAATCGCCGTCGCCCGACTCGAAGTCATCAGTTGAGGCGAGTGTTGAAATAGATGATGAAGAGAGATTGAGGTTTTCGAGAGAGTATAAGAGCGTAGTTTGTAGGATAGCGGGATCTGCCTCTTCGTCATCGGAATCGTCGTCGCCCCCAAGCGCCTCGTGGTAAAGAGCGCCCTTGCCGCCTTCTCCAACAAGCGAGGTGTCGGCGACGACAGGGTGCCTGCCATGGTCGAAAAGCGAGATACGTGGTGTTGGGTCTGGCTTTAAGCTTATCCCGTCTCCAACCCGCACCTTGTACGAAAGGAGGGAGCCGGCTGGGATCTGAGAGCCCTCTCCAACCGTCACGGAATTTGCCAGGATAGAGTGTACTACAGAAGAGCCGTCTGAAATCACGGCATCGTCCCAAACGTAGCTGTTCTTGATAGTGACATTCTTCCCAATCTTGCATCTCCTGCCGATAACGCTCTTTGTGACCGTAGACCCTGCACCGACGGTTGTACTCCTCCCAAGCACTGATTTTATGACTTTGCTTCCCCTGGTGATTATAACACCATCTTCCAAACAGGAACCCTCCCTGGTTCTCTTGAATGACTGACCGTGGACCAAATTGGTATCGGGCACGTAAGGGAAGGTCCAGCGCTCGAGGATATCCCTGCTGATGCAATCGTACATTTGGAGGTTGCTGGCGCGTGCTGCATATCCCTTGTCCACAATTTCGGTATAAATGAGCTTCCCGTTCAACTCCCAGTCCTTTAGCACACCATGCAGAAAGTTCTTTCGGGGCAATTCATAGTCGAAGCTCTCTGACCACAATGCCAATACTTCGGGTGTGCAGATATCGATACCACAGTCGGCAAGGTCGGACCGGAGTTCGAACTCCGGGTACTCAAAGAGAGCGGGATCCAGGTTTGCGTAGTGATCCTCCTGCAGAGGATGCATCTCGTCGTACTGCAAACACCTGCCAGTTGATGGCTCAACGGCGAATATAGGTGTGATAACCCTGGCCTTGGCTGCCCGGTGGGGCTGCTCTCCGATTTCGCGCAGGACCATCGTCATGCAAGCATCCCGGTTGGCTTCTCTTCGTTCGCGGTGCTTTGTTAGGGCTTCGTCAAGTGGAATATTGGCGACCAGATCGCCGTGAACGAGAATAAAGTCGCCGCTCATAAGATTCCGCTTATCGAGGTCTCGCAGGAAGTCGCCGACTGAGGTTGCATCGGACACGCGAATGAAGTCGAGAGAGGTAAAGGGAGAGATGATGCTGGTTGGGCTCCATCGTGGGGAGTCATGAATGTATGTCTCAACCTCTTCGGAATGAGTCCCGCAGTATATGAAGGCTTCTTGAACGCCGTTCGACGCCAGAAACTCCAGGGTGTATTCGATAATTGGGACTCCAGCTAGAGGGAGGAGACACTGTTGGAGCTGGTGAGCAACTACGTAGGCGGAGCAGGGCGCATTCGACCGGGCTTACTCTTGGCTTTTCGAGGGTGAATGGCTTGAATCTGTCTTGGAAAGAGTCGGCAAGCACCTGCAGAGCATACGTCAATGAAACCTGTAGGTGAAGCCGGCATTGAGGGCTCGATAATACTCACAACTGCTTGGAGGACATCCTCTCTCTTCTCTTCAGTGCCAGCCTTTGTGGGCTTCTTTGCCTTGGCGGCAGCCCCGCCTTTGCTCTGTTTGCTTGACATGGGGTATGTCGAACTTTACGTTGAGATGTATGCCAGAGAGTAGTCTTGGTTGTCTATGAATTTGAGAACAATTCGATAGGGTAGGCACGAAAGACGCAGAGCAGGGTGACTCAATGGTTGATTTGGATCCCAACAGGCCCAAAAGTTTGGCTGGAGGTGGGGTGCGGGGTTCTGAGGCTAGCAGGGCTACCGAATGAATGCACAGCGCGTGGCTGATAGCCTCAATGCCCTTGCAGCCCTTTGGCACTAGTCTTTTTGGGAAACGGTCAGACGCTGACCAACTAGCAACTCACAGTGTTCAAGGTGCTGAATCCAACAAAGACTGAAAACAGACAGAAAAGTAAAAAAGATTGAATGTTTGAACCCATTTTCCAGCCATATGCCTTTTGGTATATGGTGTGTGAATTGAGAGGTTGACCGTATAGCTATGCTATAATGTGGAAGCGACGACATCTCAACAGTAATCCGCAAGTACATTTAAAATACAAGAAGGTATGAAGTGGGGCTGGTCGCCCATGTCATTTGAAACCAGCAACCTCCTGGGCAAGGTCTCAATTCGTAAGCCTGCTTCATCAGTCGCATCGCGTGCAGCTGTGGTATTTTAGGCCCTCTTATACAACACTGGGGCAGAGTATAGAAACGGTGGACAGGTAGGGATTCTGCAGTCTGCGACTTGCGGTTTGCGGGGTGGGAACCCGTTGGCTCGAGCTGGGGGTGCTTGGGGGTTGCAGCTGGTGTGGACGGATCGGCCAATGCTATGCAGCCAGCCGTCGAAAACCGAGCAGCCAAGACGGTCTGGGCCAGGATCAGTCGTGCGCGGCGCATCCAATGGACCCGGCCAGAACGTCTCAAGAACATATCCTCAGCTGTTCTTTCCGACTTCCTTGTCGAATCTGTTTACGCGCGGAAACACCCCAGTTCCCTGCTTCAATTTGCACATTAGATTCTGAGACACCGTTTCCTTTCTAGCTCCCAATCATCTCCCAATTATAGCACAGCGAAAGCAGCTTCAGCCGGCGGGAAGGAAGCCCGTCGAGCTCCGTAGGGTATTGTGACACTATAGGCCTAGGCACTGCTGGGTGGGCATCCTCTGTGCTGTCTAGCGCATCCGTACCCAGCGCCGCGGTCAGCAGTTCGATGCTCCTCGGTGGCCCTCTAGCAAACTACCGTGGCGGTCTAGAGCCCTGCGAGCTCTTCTCGTGTCACCTCATGGTGCGAGATGCCGTGGAGTGGAAGGGTTAGCCGAGTGTGCTTCGATAGTCTGCCGGACCAGGAAATATGAAGCAAAACAATGGCAAAATGGAAAGCAGGGAACTTTTGACTTCTTTCGGTGGTGAGCCCTTTGGCCCCTTCAGATGTGGTGAAACACTAGACCCACGAGTGGTGGCTTGTTGGCGTTTTTGCTCTTTCATCAGGGCGCAAACGCCCGCGTCCAACGTCCACCTTCAAACGGGTCGATTCCGTGCGCCGTGGCTGGCTGTCTGTTGAGTTTGCCGTTGTCCGATGTGCCGTCCGACGCGGTGTTTGGCGCAAATGTCCATGTCTGGCCGATGTCGCCTTCGGCTCAACTCGCCAACCCGAGCGTGGAAGCGAGCTGACCAGATGGTTTCCGCGAGGCAGGCCCTAGATAATAGCAGGCGCCGTATACGCCCGAGGATGGCAGCAGAGGATGGCAGCAGAAAACTCCTGAGAAACTCTTTAGCACCCCGGACGAGGATCGAGCAGGGGGAGGAAACGGGCGGACGGGGAAATGGGAGGGACCATGTCACCGTGCTTGCAGCCATCCAACGTCTAACGGGGTTGCAGCAAGTCATTTGGCCCGAAGTGTGTGGTCCAGAACCCTACGGCCGGTCCCCCAGCACGCTTCCAGACTCCATCCTACTGGGGGAAAGGGGGCTTATGCTGCGGCCGGTTGCATTTGTTGCGGTTCCCCAGGCATCAAACGGCAGACTCTTCCCGGAGCTTTGGGGGGTGGGAAGAGAAGAAGGAAGACGCCGCATGGTACCCTGCCTCGATAGAAAAGGCCCCGTCTCCCCCGCTGCCCATCTTGCCATCCACCTGCCGTTTCTTCGAGAAAAGCGCCTGGGCACCAGCGGCATGTCGCCAACCCAACCTACCCCGACCACACCTACCCACTGACCTGCCTTAGTGAGGGACCACTTGGCAGACAGTGACGAGCAGCAGCAGCAAGGCGCACAGAGCTGTGTGCAGGTACCGCCTAGCGATTTAGGTGGGAGGGGAAGCCTGGGGACAAGACGGACAGCCAGTCTGTATGTGTTGGTGTTCGAGAAGGGAAACGAGCAACCGGACGCCAATCGCCAGTCAATAAAATCTCGATGGTACTCCCTCATCCTCCCTACCCAACCTTCGCGCCTACTGCCATTTCGTGGTCCCCCCATCGTCATACTTTTGTCGACCCCCTCTCCCTCTTCGTCTCTCACATTGTTGTCATTCTCAAGGCCGGATTGCTTGGTGTCGTCCCTCGAAAACCCGCCACGACTCATCTTACTTGGATCAGCACCTGCAAGACAGCCATTCCGTGTTACACTTCAGAGCCTTGTCACGATACACGGAGCCAAGATGGAGTCAAACAGGCCTAGTAGCCGCCTTGTGTCATTCCCTCATATCTGCCTGTGTTTCCATCTCAACCAGATCCCATACCACCCTACCTCCAAATCCGAAAAGAAAAGAGAAAACACAGGGTAATAGTTTGTCATCACACATGCCGCCGCGGCATACTGACGCCCGCTGATTTCACACAAAAGTTAGATACATACAGAAGGGGCGGCAAGTACAACATTTCCTATTCCTGATGCTAGTCCAACCCAACTAACCAGCGCCGAAATCTGATTAAACAATTACGCCGCCTCGAGTTCACAACATATCCGAGTCGCCTCTGCCGATAAAATTGTCTTCGCCATGTAGATGCATCAGTCGTTATTGCACATATTGTCCCTGTGACGGGCCATATAGCCGCTGCCGCTTCTCAGGCCGATCGTCACCGAGTCCCACCCCGTCGGGCATTCGACCAAGTGTCGGCGTACCGACCTGTGGCACCACTTGGTTCGCATAGGGTGGGCGCTGCGTCCCTCCTGGCGTCAAAACTATACCTCCGGGTCCGCTGCCGATTTGGGCGCTCATATACCCGCTGCTGTCGATAGTGGGTGAAGTATGGGGCATCTGGCTGGGGGAATGCCAGGAAGAGGTCGTTGCTGGCGACTGGATCGGCGTCTGCTCGAATTTTACTTGTCCGCCTCCTGCCAGCGCCGCCATGGCCACACCCGCTGGTCCGGGTCCGCCGTAGCCTCCAGCCGAATGGGGGGGGCCGGGCCCCGGTGCTCCAGCCGTCTGGTTCGTATCATCCGCCCCAAGGCCTATCGGTTGCGGGTCCTTGAGCATATACGAGAGATGCTTCTTCAAAATCCGGACCATACCATCTCTAGTAAAGGGTTTCGCCAAGACGTCATTCATTCCTAAAGTGGGTCAGAGCGTGGTCACACTATCATGTGCATGCTTGCTTACCGTATTGGAAGTATGTTTGGATATCTTCCTGCCGGATGTTCGAGGTCATGGCGATGATGGGAATGCGCGGTGCCACCATGCGGATCATAGCCGTTGCCGATACACCGTCCAAATGCGGCATGATGATATCCATAAAGATCAGATCGAACCTGTCGCTTTCATGATTTATCTTATCAACCGCTTCCAAACCGTTACGCTAATCAACTGTTAGTGACTCAACATTAGGGGTGAGTCTAGTACGGAAACAGCACTCACAGCAGTCTCAACGCTGCAGTCCACGTTGGACAAAAATTTGGACCCAATCCTGGCACATGTTTTGTCGTCCTCCACGAGAAGAATCCTCGGCTTTTTGGAGCCCCACAGCGAAACGAACTGCTCCTTTGCAGGAGGGGACGATTGTGAAGGGGCTTCGGTCATGATATTTGGATTGCTTAGCGGACGGCTGTATGGTATATTGTGGATGTGGTCGGAGTGGAAGGGATCTATGCCCGTTGTCTGTCCAACCGGATAGACCATGTGCCTAGGATCATTGATAGGGTCATGTACGAGGGGCATCGGAGGAGGGGCACCGGGCTGAGTGAACATGACGGACGAGGTTGCCGAATCTGACGGTGACCCATTTTGATGGTATGCCACGGATAATCTCTCGAGGTCCCTGTCAGCTTGAGAGTCTGGAGAGACACCGTTCAGTATTTCCCGCGCCCTTCGCAACTCGGGCGCCGGCTCGTCAGCCCCGTCTGGTAAGAGACCCATTGTGCTCGGATGAAACGCTTGGCCGGAATGACTGGAGTGGCTGGAGTGGTTGGAGTGGCGGCTATTACGCCTCCTGTCCTCGATGTTGTTCAAATGGGTGATCAGCTCGTTGGACACTTGACTCTGTGCCCTGACCATTTTCTGCAAGCTAACCACTTCATTAACAAGCACCTTGTTAGTTTGCGCAAGCTCGAAGTACTGCTCCTGCAGAGCCTGTATTTGATGCTGTGTCGCCGCGAGCGACTCGCTCAGTACGACAATTTGCTGGGTCGCTGGGAACGCGTCCTCGGCCTGTGTTGGCTTGCGAGGAGCCGGTGCTTTTCTTCGAATATTATCCAGGTTATCTTTCCTGTCGGCTCGAAATTCGGGGTGTCGGAATTCCCAAGCCTACCAAGGGGGGGAAGGGGGGGCCGTCAACGTCGAACTCTGTTTTCCGCGAGCTTATGGGGACCACCTACGTCACGTCCATACGGTGTATCACCGCTTTCCTCATTGTGCCTCACTTTGTGGAAGTCGTATTTGTTTAACTGTCGGACAAAGCTCGCAAAGTTGCTGTGCTTGAAATGCTTCGGAAGTATAGTCTTTGTAAACTTTTCGTTCTGCTCGACCCGGGACGTTAGAAAGCGTGCTTTGGAGCCCATCGGCCAATTGAGAGTCCAGGTTGCATACCTCCAAGACAACGAAGCTATCGCCGTCGGCGCTCCACCGCACTACCGAGTTGTACGAAGGGTCTTCGAGCATTCTGCGAAACTATCGGTAAGTATGTATGCATGGTCATCGGACGGCACGAGCAGCCACGCTGCATAGGTAGTGCCTACTTGTAAAGTTTGCGCACCTAAGGAACAATTAGTTGCGCCCACGCAGAACGCCTCAACGGGGCTGACAGGACGGAGCTCACAAAGTCGCTGGAATTATTCCCAGCCTGCGCCGCGGCCGCATCGAGGTCGGGTGGCATGATGGCGATGGTGGGTAAAGGGACAATCTCGACGCGATGCCGGCGTTGAAGGTCCGATAGTACTAGATTTACGAGTCTAGCACCAGGCGAGACTCCAATTCGGTTCGAACGAGGCGTCCAAGCAAATGTGCAACGTGCTCAACGATCGCGCAGTTCTCATTTCCCCCGAGGGAGCAATGCAGAGTTTCCCTGACCCAAGTCAACCTGTTCCCACTTTTTCGCCCCGAGATCACCTGCGACTATCCAATGGATCGAACGCTGGTGAGAAATGATGGATGCTTCGCGACGTAATGTACTACTATAGCGGCGCAACCAAATATTTGCGCAACGCTCCTGAGTAAAACAATAGCGTTGTGATTATGTGGTGGGTATCAGGTCAAGATCACTAGACTGAGTTCAGCTCCATTGCCGTTTCGAGAAGCCGGGCCTTAGAGCGTGGGGCCTAGAATGAGGTGGGTTATTCCGAAGAGGGGGGGCGCGCAGATAGGGACTGTGGGCGCGCCGCGGCACCTGGGATCGAGGTTGGGGGAGCCAGCAGCAGAAGGCAGAAGAGCAACTGGATTCTGAGCGCAAAGGTCACCAGTGGTCTAGGATGGGGGGAGGGGCGTAAGGTGGAGGCGGAGGTGGAGGAGGGAAGCCGTGGCGC
Organism: Lasiosphaeris hirsuta; assembly: GCA_030549175.1. Taxonomy (NCBI): domain Eukaryota; kingdom Fungi; phylum Ascomycota; class Sordariomycetes; order Sordariales; family Lasiosphaeriaceae; genus Lasiosphaeris; species Lasiosphaeris hirsuta. The sequence goes on from JAUKUA010000002.1 coordinate 2,435,143, forward strand.
GGACGGATCGGGATTGAATTTGAGTCGAGCACAAGACGATGAGTGGGGACGTCATCCACGTTCGCCAGCGGGAGGACGGAGGCGGAGACACGGAATTGGTGATGACAATTCGGAAGGACGCGCAACTGCGCGAGAGAATGGAAAAAGAGAATGAGGGAGCTCCGTTCACTTTCCCAGGTCGAGAGTGCAGGTGAGGAGGCGGCTTCCTTGGCTGGCAGGTCCAGCTCCTAGCAAGCCTGGCAATCGAGCTAACAACCTCACAGCTAGTGTGTTTGTAGCGGTGCAGCGGGTTGGAGACGGCAGGTGGAACGGAAGGAGGGGCGTGCAGGAACAGGTTGGCGGGCAGTGGCAGGCAATATGGGGGACGGCTTGTTGAATGGTGAATGGGTGATGGGGTCCCAGTTTGCGATCAGCCATCAGTGATTCCCGTCCCAAGCATCTCCGCGTCTGTCATGCTGCTCGTCGGCCCGAGCTGGCACTTCTCAGCGCCTGCACTCTAGGCGGCGCCGGGCGCGGGCCCTGCAACCGGAGCCGTCGCCTTAGCCTTCGCACCGTGATCAACACATTGCACGCTGCACATTGCGAAAAACGCCAGCTTCTACGCTGCCCTACTAGGGGTGTCAGCTGTGGGGGGTATGTCGTTTTGGGATGAGGCGTCGATCTCCTGCTGGTGGCGCTGGTAGGTGGTCATTGCTCTGCGCCTTTGCGCGGCGGTTCGAGCAGGGAACAACCCCTGAACGATCTGTGGTGGAATGGGGCAACGCCCGCATCCCCGAGGTGGACCATGCTTGACGGGTCTTTTCGATGCTGCACTCGCCGTTCAAACTTTCGACGTCCACTAGAGAAAGGCACATATAAAAAGGTGCTGCACCTCACATATCGGCATTGAACTCTGGCTGGCCTCGAGCATACTTCGCTCCAATATCTCTTATGCTGTGTCCAGCTTCGACAAGAAGGCCGGTGTACTCCGTACTACTGCGGCAGCCAAGGTACATATCTCAGCGGGGGTCAGGTGCAGATGATGGGATTTCGCAGGTGCGGTCAATCCGAGACCTCCGGATTCCACGCCGCCGGTAACGAGCCAAGGAACGCAGACCGCAACCTCGCTCAGCTCCTTACTCCCTCCTCTCTTTTTGTTTACGACAACATCGCGGATGCTTGCAAACGCCCCTCGCTTCAGCAGCCCGACCCTCTCTCTTGCCTCTTACCAATGTGGCGGAACATGCGCGGAGGCGGTTTATTGGGAGGCGACCTCCAAGCATGGTTCCAGGATGAGCAGCAACGAGAGAAAGAAAATGCTTGCAGCTCTTTTGATTGACCCCCCAGCCCCTCCCTAGCTTGCGACTCCTATCCTAGCCCACCACACGCCAGCAGCCTCGTGCCGCTGGTTGAGGTCCTGCCAGTCAGCTATTCAATCATCAGCCGAGGAGAACAAACGGACAACGAATGCCAACTGATCTAGGTATTGTCCTGTTATTCGGCGGCTCCTAACCACTACCTCACAAGGTCACACATGCACACATCTTCTAAGTGCATCTATTTACCTTCCAGCTGCCTTCCATTACGGCCTCGAGCCCCATGGCGAAACATTGGTGGAAAGAGGGGACCACTCCCCAGTGGCATGCTGCGAACCAGGAAACCGCAGTCTCAACCGAGTTGGAGACATACACAGCAGGCAATCCACAATGGTGTGCCGATACCCGGACACGCGCTGTGTCCAAGCCGGAATCTGCAAGCGCTTCACCTGAGTTCGGCAACGATCGACAAACGGCACCACACTGACGTCTCGGATACCCCAAAATTGGTGTCGGCACGCGACGACCGAGGGAGCAAGAGCGAGGTAAAAAAAAAAATTAAAAAAAATCCCTCTTGGCTGCCTTGTGCTGGCTGCACGGCACGTATTCCCGTGAGCGTAAACACCCCTTCATGTTCACATCTTGGGCAATCCTGTCCTCGGAGAAATCGGACCCCCCATCTCGCGCAGCATCTCCGTTCCCGAACTAAACTGTCACGACTGCGGCCTTGAAATGCGCTTGCCGAGGACCCTTCGCTTTCTGAAGAATTCAAGGCGTTCCGGGACGAGCGAGGCCGAAGGGCTTCGGTCCTCCCCCAACTTCCCCCTTCGGCTCGGGACCCTAGTTCAGCATCAAGCTGTCGCCTGATTCACCTTCTCAGCTGGAGCACACGCACCCTCTATGTATTCACAACGTGAGTGCGGAGGCGGTACCCTCTGCGGAAGAAGGGGCAAAAATCACCGAACCACAAAATGCCCGTGGAAAGATGCAATGCAAGGTTTCGGCAATGCAACTTGATGGGTGTTGAGAAACTACTGAATAAAACTTTTGACACCCAGTCATCTCCCATGCATGCCCAGTGATGCCCTTGCTGGGTGGAAATAAAAACAAAAGATAAGAAAGCCATTCCACCATTCAAAATCTCGATGTTCCAATGGAAGAACTGGCTGGGGGATCGACTCCTGCGCCAAGACCAGCCTCAGCAATCCCTGACTGATGAGGTAAGCCGCGATCGAGATCTCGATGGCCTGATGCCGACAGGTGCTAGCCATCGCGGGTCGGAATAACCTCAATTCCCTGTTACCACAGGTGATTAGTGTAACTTGCGACACCCAACCCCTATCGCCCCCTAAAGGATGAATAGGGGTAATGGTTGTGGGACCTATGAAATAACCAGGAACCATAGTGGTAGGAGGAAAAAAGAACACACATCAATGCCTCGCCTATCTACAATGTGTATGGCTTGATAACCAAACATGTTTGCCCACCCAAACGCCGTGCTATGGTAGTACCTTCCCGTTAATCTAGTTACACCAGAACCAATGACCCAATTCTTCGTTGTCGCAATGTAATCCCCAGCCATCCATACCCATCATCTATCTACTTGCCACCTCCAACACCCCTCCGCTATATCGCCTAGGCCTTCTCATCTCATTGGTACTTAATGGCCTTCTGCGTCTTCTTATTTTTCTCATCCACCTGCTGCGTCGAGAAAGCGCAATACAAGTCCTTGATGGCCACGACCTCATACGTGCCCTCCTGGCTCGCCCTAACCACCTTGCTGTGCTCAGTACTTACGTCATGCCGGGTCTCGAGCACCTGACTCTTCTGGCCCTTCCGCGCGTTGGTGCTGCGAGTGTAGGTAAACTCGAAAGGCGGTGTGCCCCAGAATTCGAACAAGATCTCAACCTCCCCGCCCTCATGGATGTCAACGCGGACGTTTCTACCCTTGCTGATCTTTACGGCCGGCATGGGGTGGATGGTCTTGACGATGTTGACAGGCGCTCGGCACTCGCTGGCCTTGTCTGATACCGTGGTAATAGAAAAGACACCGGGCGATTCAGCGATTCTTCGAAAATTGGTAGTCGGTGACTTGGCCTTGCGCTCTGTGCCATCGAATTTATACCAAACCTCGAACGGTGGTGTGCCGGACAAGGTATAAGAGAGACGCTCGCCCACGCAGTAATCGGTGCGGGTCTCCAAAGGATATATGGTTGGGGCCTCATAGAGCTGTACCTGTACGGAAGGGCTGCCAATATCTGTGACCGAATGACAGCCACTTCCATCCTTGACGTCGCGAATGCGGATATTCTGGGTACCCAGCCGCAGCTGCTGCCTCGGTATCTGGAGTTCAAAGGAGTTCGAGTTGATGGAGGGGGTGCGATAAATCTCTGGAACGGCAGCACTGTGGTGCTTGATCTCAATCTCCAGAGAAAAGGGCGGCACACCCGTAAGAGTAACCGGGATCCCCTCTCCATCGCTTTGGTCCGACTTGCAAAATTTGAAGGTTTGACCGGGCTTTACAAAGGACGCCGCCGGCTTGCGGTTTACTCTCTGTATGACCGTGACAGGCTGGAAGTTCCCGTCACTGTTGTACAGATTATCGGCCAACGACGAGAATGTGTATGTGTACGTTCCGGCCTTGGTTGTGTCTGCGTGTATCGATGCCTTCCCGAGGACTGCATCGAATTGCTTACGGTTGATCGATTTTCCTGAGCCCTGAAGCGGCTTGTGGCTGACCGCATAGTCCACGTGGTAGGGCGGCGTTCCTGATCAATATTAGCTAATCGTAACGCTATCCAGCATGCAGTGGTAGGTTATCTTACCTTTGAAATCCAGTTCAAATCCTGAAACATCACCTTCACAAACAGGATCCACAGCAAGTTGGCCATCTGCCTGGTTGATGCCGTGGGAAAGCGCGACGGATAGCTCGGGGCGGGGGTGCCAGTCAACCTCGAAAACCGATGCTTTGGAGTCTACTTGACCGTGGCATTGGTTGTCCCAGATGTCTGTGATAGCAAACAGGCCACGGCCTCTGACCTCGAGGAAGTCATTGTCATTTTGTACCATCCTCTCGACGGTCTTTGGTGTGCTGTCGTTGAGGTTGGTGTAAGAAACTCTCCACGGCCCCTCCCCAGTAAGGCGGATCGGGAGTTTCAGCACCGAGCCCTCGACAGCCATTGCCCTACGCTTGTGCTCGATTTGGCCGAATGCAGCCCTCGGGCTCTGGCGCCTTACGGATATCTTCAACTCATCCTGCAAGAAATTGCGGCACCCTCTCTTGTCCTGAACACTTGTCAAAGCTAGCGTGTATTCGCCGCCCTGGGTCAGAGGCGCAGTCTTGATCTGGAACTTATCCTCCTGGATCGCCGAGACCTTCTGCTGCTTCCTCTTGCCATCGTGGATCATCTCCCATTCCAGAGTGAACGGCGGGTCTCCAAGAAGAATAACATCAATGGTCGCTTCATCACCAAGACAGGCACTCTTCTTGCTCGTGCTATGCTGGATGAATGCTGCCGCCGCCGGTTTAACGTCCTGCTCCAGGACGTACTCAGATCCAATGAGCTTTTGGCCTTTGTAGATGTCGTCGCCAATGTGAGTGAAGATATATTTGTGATGTCCCGCAAGTCTTGGGATCAGCTCTAACTGATAACGTAAGCCATGCACGTTAAGTTTGTCGGACTTCCTTTGGCCGTTAGAAATAACATCGTATCTGACTGTAAACGGTGGGGTTCCTATGAGATCCATGTCCACCCGCAAGCCAATCGAATTTCCGGCACATGTATCGGGAATTTCCTCAGACCGCACAGTGAGCTTAGGCTCGAGGGGGTTGAGTAGCAGGCAAGAAGACGGCTCCTGAACCTCGCCTTCGCAGGATCCAGCAGTCACCGATTTCAAAGTATACAGACCGGGTGCGGAGATCTTTGGCCTGTCATGGGCGTTCTTTGCGCTGTAAGTTCCGGATGTAACAACATCTCCATGGTCTCCGCTCTCGGTCAGGGTGTCAATAGGCGAGAACTGCCAGCTCAGGGTATGGGTAGTATCGTCTGGCGTTAGCCCCGTGATGTCGAAACGAACAGGGAGTTCCTTGGAGTCGCCTTTGGCAACCTTGAGGGGGTTTCTCAGATCACATCCGTGGAGTCGCACCTGCGGCCGCTCCTTGACAAAAAAGTTCTGGACTAGGTGCTTCGGCTTCGGCTTCCCTTCGGGGTCATCCACGGGTGAGGTATACTTGACAATGTTGCCAAATGCGTCATGCACCTCATCTACAGAGTATTGCCAATCTCCGCTCATATGCATCGACTCGTTGAGACCGACAGGCACTCGCTGGGACCGAGCCCACGAGATGTCTTCGTCGTGTGCGCTAACAACAGCAGAGGAACGTACAGAGGACAGGGGAGACGAAAACCCTTCCGGCTGTAGACTCTGGAAATGAAAGCTGCGGTCTCTACCGTTGATGGTGCGGCTGTAAACAATCTTCAAGGGTGGTGTTCCCTCTACTTGGAGGGACAAATCCGAAAGGTCTCCGATGCAACGGCCAGAAGACGGGGCCGGCCCCACCCAAGCGCGAGGGCATGGGACGACGAAGGTCAAGGGATTGTGCCGTTGAACCTCAAGCTTATACTCGTCCAGAACCCTGCCCAGCCGATAGACACCGGGCTTCTTCGCAGGGTAGTCGAACTGCACAATGGTTTCGGTACCTTCCGGAGACTGGTTTTTTGCCTTGCGCTCAATCTCTCGAAGCTGGTTCCTACTCAACTTGATCACCTCTTGCTGGTTTGACTCGAGGTCGGTGCGGATGAGCTCGACTTCAATGGGAACAGTGGCGTTGAAGTACATGGGAACCTGCACCATCTTTCGCTCGCCGCCGAGACAAAACGGGATTTGCTCGGGATTGAGAACAGCAGACCTGGAGAAAATTAGCATATTGAACGTGAAAGAAATAAGCGCAAGACGTGTACCCTTCGGGAAGAATATTGATGATCTGGCGGCCCATGATAAGCGATGAGTTGTGCAGAATGTTTGACACCTTAACGCTGTGTTCCGAAATTGCGAGCTCGCGGTCGTAAAAAACCTTGACGAATCCGAAGATGAATGTCTGTAAAGGCAGCTATTCCAATAATTAGCGATCTTGTAGTTCCTAGCACGAGGCATTCGAGACACATACGCCAACGTTGAACATCAGCATCCAGTCGAAAACGGCATGGGCGAAGAAGGCGACTACGACGAAGGGTTGAGAAAGTTCCAGCCAGGGTATCCTAAGCTCTGGCAGGCCGAAGAGGAAGACACAGTCGATGGCGATCCATTTCAGGAACAGCCAGAAGGACTCCGAGTTTTCCTCAACGAGCTGTGCCCAGTCATAGAACTTCCATGCCAGAAGAGCGACATATATACCGAACGCGTAGAACCTCTGGGTCGGTGCATCGAGAATGTTCAGTGGTATCAACGGCACCCCGTTGCCCGCTGTCGCTGCACCCTGCTGCGGAGCGACAGGCAAGGTGTTGTTGGTGTTGGCCCTTGGGGGCGGATCGTTTTGTTGAGCCATGGCAGGGCCTCGCTTTTTCAATCCCGCCACAGGAGTCTGTGGAAAGGCGCCGACTCCGCTCATGGCATGCCGGTTGAAGTGGGAGATAGCTACGGGAGCTTCAATGTCGGGGGTTCGCGCGTCGCAGTCACGGTGAGACAAGAACGGTTCGACTGGAATGGCGAAGGGAGCGGTCTTGGGCTCGAGGACAAACGACTTTAAGTCGTTACTGCCTGGGCCTAGAGGGTTGGAGGAATCCTCGATCCTCGTGTTGATTTCGGCGTTGGCGTGCGAAGTTCACCACATGCATTCCGTTTGGCAGAGTTGCACGCCAAAATTTACCGGGCCATTTCTTAGCGTCACGTCAAAGACGCGATGCTCTGTGCCAGCATTGACGGCCAGAGCAGTGACCCCTGCGGGTCCCTTGAAGTTGATTGGTTGGGCTTAAAACTCTATGTGGGGCTATCCGCCTCAGGATGTGGCGCCTCCCAGAGGCAAAGGTCTGTGGCGTGTAGATATCTTCTAACAACAAAGTGATTTTAGAAAAAGGCACCACTTTATTGTAAAGATGATTACTCGCAGGAAAGCAGCTATATCTAGTGTCTAGTAGTAGACCACGAAACCCGGCGCAATTTTTGTCCTGCGTAGCAACTTTCCACCTTGTGAAACACCAATGTATGAGGGTGTGGCTGTAGCCTCCTGCATTCGATCTCTCGCTCCTCAATAAGGGCAACGTGAACCTCACTCAACTGCACAATAAATGCTGCTTTGTGGCAAGCTTCCTCAGAAAGATCGTTATTCCAAAGCATAGAACATAGGCATATGAAGTCCGGTTATCTCATGTGTCTTGTATATCCTATAGCTCCATCTCGGCCCTGGCAATCATCAATGGCAACACAATAGTCGGTGGCTCCCAGGCGACAGCAACCTCCTCTCCTTGTCCAAACAGCTGCAAGTCGCCCTCGAAGCTCTTCTCTATTCCAGGCTTTAACTTTAGCTTTTGGCCGGGGCAGCACAAGAAAGCGCACCAGAGAAGACTGCAGGAAGTTCAGCTGTGTTTTTAGAGCAAAATCTCTCGCACAATGTGCGATGGCTCAGCTTCCTTCGATTTGACTTAGACCGGCAACGACCACTTCCACCAGCCTGCATCCAGCATCACCCAGAATTTCATAGCAAAAGAACTTGTGTCACAGTCGCAGTCACACGTACGGGACTTGGTCTTGACCCGCAAACACCCCACACCTAACTTACTTTCAGCCTTTATCTTCTTCCCCAACTCAACTTATCCTTCACCCCACAACCGACACTAGACTTTGAGACAACTCACAATGGCCCTCACGCCGGCGAAACGTGGTAGTGCTGAGAACAGCCCCGGCAGTGGTGAGAATAGCGTTCCGCCAACACTCCGACGTTCGGGCCGCGCGCGGAAGCCGCCACCCCTTCTCTACGGAGACGATGTCGACTCCGACTCCAGACCATCGACTAGCCCAACAGTTGCGTTACAGCCAGCCGGGCCAACCCGGCGGAACCCAAAACGGAAGGCAGTCCCCGAGGTTTTCGACGTGCCAGACAACCTGCTCGAGGCTTCACTTGGACCGTGGGAGCAAGACGAACAGGATGAGTGGCCAAGCTGGACAGAAGTGGAATCCGATCCAGTAAGTTGGCCGCCCCGTGGCTCGAGTCACCCGCATCTCCTGACACGGAACTAGGCCTTTTTCAATGGAATACTCGGTCTCCTGGGTGTTAGGGGGGCTAGGTCGGAAGAGTTGTTCTCGGTAGACGAGGAATCACTTGCCTCACTCCCGTATGCGGCCTTGCCCTCAAGTCTCTGTTTGGATCGCATCCCCTAACTTTTTTAAGCGCGCCGGTCTATGGCCTCGTCTTCTTATACGAATACATCGAGGAAGACAGCACAAGCCCTACTGACGCGAGCCCCGATCTATGGTTTGCCAATCAAGTAAGTCTTTGAAGCCCGGCTATACGTTAACTGGTAACTGCTCGCTAAATAGGCTCAGACAACCCATAGTGCATGTGCAACTATCGCCATGTTTAATATTATCATGAACGCGGAAGGTTTGGCACTCGGTGAAAAGCTACGGAAGTTCAAGCAGCAGTCCATAGACCTAGCGCCTCCACTACGGGGCAACCTAATCACCAACAGCGCCTGGATACGGGTAGCGCATAACTCATTCGCCCGGTAAGTCGTGGCAGGCTCTCGCTTCACACCCGGTAACCTAGCTGGATATCTTTTGCTGATATTCAATAGCCGGTTGGATCTTCTCAACGCGGCCTTGAGTTTGCACAATGAGGTAGATGACGACAAAAAGCCGAAGCGAGCCAAAAGCTCTTCTGCTCGGCGGAAAAAGAAAAAACCGCCAACGGATGCCGCGTACCATTTTATCGCTTTTGTCCCTGTCGGGCGCACCGTATGGCAGCTTGACGGCCTCGAAGCAAAACCGCTCCGTATCGGTAAGTTAGAAAGGGCACCTATCTTTTTGACGATCGACTAACATCCGCAGACGATTTTGACGAGGAACAACACTGGACTAGTGTTGCTCGCCCCGTGATAGAGGCAAGAATGATGCAGTATGAGACGGAGCAGCTCTCGTTCAACCTCCTGGCGTTATGCGGAGATCACCTCGCTTCTATCAGACGAGACCTCGCTATCAACATTCGTTGCATAGAGGAACTCGATTCTCGATGGCGCAACAGTCCGGACTGGCTCGATATGAAGACAGGAGAGTCCAGCCTTGTGGGCAGCATGGAGAACGGACAGCTGAAGGAATACCAACTGGAGCCCGAGGACGTCAAAATGCTATCAAATGGGACCCCCGAGCTCTTGGACTTCCACACTACCGTCTGCACCCCCTCAGTACAGGTGGAGTCGGCGCTGGAACATCGACAAGGGCTTTGTCAAGATCAGGCACATATTCGTACGGCCTACGCTGCTGAGCTGGCGCTAGAAGACCAAAAAACGGCGAATGCCCCGGGCCGGAAGAAAGACCACACACCAGCTATCCACGAGTGGGTCAGAAGGTTGGTAGACCACGGTGTACTTTCACAGCTTCACGAAGAAGCGCAACTACACAACCAACTCTAGTAGTGGTTGGCGTTTGGGCTTGTACTCTTCAGTTTTCATCCCGTCGCTCTCTCTCAAAAATATCCCTTCAAGTAAACAGGTCGAGCTGCTACGCGCTGCATCCCGGCCGGAGCTTGATAGTGCTGGCATTTTTTTTATTTACGGCGATGAACGAGAGAGAGACACAAAAAGAGCTATAGGTGTCAAACCTACTTTAACATTAGCATGACCACTTGCTGGTTGTGAATGTGTCTCGTCGAAACAGTCTTCGCCGAGTGCGGCGTAGCATGTGTGAAGTAGCAACTGATTTGGTTTGCCAAATATGCAGAGGATTGGCCATGGGCCACGTGAAAAGAAGGAGACCCCCATCTCTCGAGTTGGATTTACCTTTCCAAAAGTTGAGTAAAGAGTTGGCTGTTGTTTTGCCATGACGTAATGGCCGTTATCAGCAAGTCTTTGACAAGTTGAAACGCGTCTACGTCTGCGTGACTTGCCGTCAGCGGGCCAGGCGTTTGCCGCTACGACGAGATGAGGGAAGGCGGTCAAGCAAGTCTGGGCCCAAGGCTTGTGCGAAGCTGTTTGAGAAAAAAAGATGACGGCATGACCCCTGCAGCAAAAACCGCCTCGCCTGTGAATCGCCGAGATCCACCTCAGGCGCCGCCGCACCGCCTTCCATTCGACACCCGGACGCTGAGCCCCCGTCAAACCAGCGAACAAGCAGCCCAGCTCAAGAACCAAACAAGGCCCGACCCGACGCCAAAAACCTCGTCACCAGCCACTCGCACAACATACCCCCCATCCCCCTTCTATAAATCTCGCCGACCCCAGCACAACGGCAGACTTAGCGACACCACACTCACGCACATCTCAAGAGAACAAGACAATGTCTAAACGAACCAGCAGCGCCGCTGCTAACGGAGCTGTGGCAAAGGAGACGACTGAGCATAGCCCAGCCCGTACGTCCAGCGCCCATGGAAAACTACTGGGAGCAGCGTGCTGACAATCCACAGCGTATGACAAGCAAAAGGTCCTCCTGTCCTCGGAGACAGGTCACTTTTCTCTGATCCGTGCCATGCATCTCGCTGACCTGATCACCGAGCTGAACGGTATGCTACCCGATACAATCCTCTTGGCGGAGTAACGGCACGCGACGGCAAGACTTACTACACTCCGCCGCGACATCTTGGACGAGTGGAGGACGCGCGCGCTAATGTACCAATCACCCTAGGCCTCTGCGGAGTTATGTCCATCTTCTCCTCGTTACGGTACTGCCTCGGCGACCCGACATCGCTCGGAAACATCTACGCCGCGCTGGCGTTCCTGCCCTTAGGGCTGTTCTTCGACTTTTTCGATGGCAAGGTGGCACGCTGGAGGAACAAGAGCAGTTTGATGGGCCAGGAGCTGGACTCGCTCGCCGATCTGGTACGTTTTACCCGGCGTTGCAATAGCCGGGGGAGGAGAGCATAGCCCAAAAAGCGCCAAGCCCCTCCGACCCGCCAGTCTGGGGAAATAATACCACCTCGCTGACACAACGCGCGCTACAGATCTCCTTCGGCGTCTCCCCGGCCGTCGTGGCCTTCGCCATTGGCTTCCGCACGCCCCTCGACCACCTCTGCCTCGCCTTCTTTGTCCTGTGCGGACTCACCCGGCTGGCGCGCTTCAACGTGACAGCCGCCGACATCCCCAAGGACGCGACCGGCAAGGCAGCCTACTTCGAGGGCACCCCCATCCCCACAACCCTGGGCCTCGACGCCCTGATGGCCTACTGGGTCTCGCAGGGCTGGATCCACGAAGCTGTCCCCGGCGGCCTGTGGTTTGCCGACACCATCTTCGAAGTCCACCCGATCGTCGCCATGTTTATGATCCACGGCTGTTTGATGACTAGCAAGACCCTCCATGTCCCCAAGCCCTAAAGTGTCGTGTTACCGGGAGAAACTCCAAAGTTTACGCACCAAAGAGTCCTGGGAAGATGTAATGGGAAATGCTACCGAAAAAAAAAAAAAAAAAAAAAAAAAAAAAACTTAGAATTCGAATAATGTTATCGAATAGCGTGAATACATGGCCCCGCTTTGTTGCTAGACTGAAATTTCACATAAAATACTTCTCCTACCCTCCCAAACATCGCATCATGGAATAAATTGCTGTTCGTGAGTATCCTGTGTTTACCGCTTTTCCCTAACCCCTATTCTCAAATTTGTGGGACAGTGGCTGGTAGATGATGGGATGAAAATGTCTGTGGGTAGAAGTCAAATTATGAAAGAAATGCAGAATCAAAATCTTCCCAGTATTCAAGATATCCGTATGGCAAATGCATTCCCGGAACTGGCGTGCCATCTACGAAAAATTACGTTGATACAGCTTATATTGCTTGGTCTATAACTCTGAGTTCTATGGTCAAAAAGCCATATGAGTCTCTAGAGTTATACAGGAAATATAGGCCGGCTTTTTTTTTTTTTCTCAGCTTGACCAAGTCACGAAGAGTAATCGATTATTCGATGCTGCACTAAGCCTTTTCCTCCTTCTTGGGAGGGAACGGGTTATAAATTCCCCTGTCCGCCTTCAGCTTACGGAGCTTCTCAAGCGCCTCGTCCAGGGCAACCGGCACATCTCTTGCTTGGGTCGAGGTGTCATCTCTGTAGCGGATGTTGACCTTCCTGTTCTTCATCTCATCATCACCAACAACGAAGCAGAAATTATCTGTTCAGGTTAGCTTGCATGAAACGACATGAAACTTGTCAGCTTTAACTCACATTGAGCCAATTGGCCATTTCTGATCTTCTTTTGGAGAGTGTTTCCAGTGCTATCGACATCTAATCGCAACAGCCAGTCAGCACAATACAACATCAGATCAAGACACGGAAAATACGTACCGGCGTAGATGCGCTCCTTCTTGAGAAGGGCGGCGACTTCCTTGGCATAATCGAGGAATCCCATCCCAACGGGAATGACAATGACCTGGCGCGGCGACAGCCAGAAGGGCCACTTGCCAGCAAAGTGCTCGCAGAGAATAGCCGTGAATCGCTCAATGCTGCCAGCCATCGCCCGATGGATCATGACAGGCCGGGCAGAGCCGAGTGATAAAGGCTTCTTGATCAAGAGGGGCTTCTTCTTACCGTCCTTCTTATCCTGCTCGGTTGTGGCAGCATCATCCACAGGCGCTGGCGCCGCAGCAGGCGGGGCAACCTTCTCAGTCGACCTTTCAACGAGCTGGGCTCCCTCGGCAGTCTGATACTCGAGAGAGAAATTAATAGGTTGTTGGAAGTCAAGCTGGATAGTGGCGCATTGCCAAGGCCTCTGTGCTAATGTCAGTGAAAGGTATAACCAGTGCGGGTACCCATAAGATATTCCATGGGCTGAAGTATTCTTACTTGAAGGCAATCCTGTCCAATTCCTTCAGGTTAGCAGTGTGTTTTGGGTCTAAAGAGGGCAAATTGGTGCCTCAAGCAACATACCATCACAGCGATATCGATCTTTGGGCCGTAGAAGGCGCCGTCTCCGGCGTTGAGCTCCCACTCGACACCACCTCCAGAACTCGCAAACTCGTCAAGAGCCTCCTTCAGTCTATCCTCAGCTTTGTTCCATGTTTCAATCTCACCCATGAAATTCTCAGGACGGGTGGAGAGCTTGAGTTTGAATGTGAGACCCAACATGCCGTAGAATGAGCGCATGAAGTCGAAAAGATCAGCGACCTCGGCCTTGACCTGGTCCTCACGGCAGACTGTAACGTTTTAGAATACTGTAGTTACTTGGCGTGTACCAGACGCTCCATTTCGAAAGCAACATGGGTGACTTACAGATATGAGCGTCGTCCTGCTGAAATCTCCTCACTCTTGTCAATCCGCTTAAGGCGCCGCTGGCCTCGTTTCTGTGGAGAACACCAAAATCGGCATACCGCAGGGGCAACTCCTTGTGGCTACGGTCCTGTTATCATTACTTCCGTTAGCACCCCGGTTTTCTTGGATGGTGGCTTCAGGGCTGTGATTAAGTCGCATGTTGTGTCCCGACAAATAGGGGCAAAATACTAAAATATGATCACGCTAACTTACACGATGACGGAACATCATGGCATGTGCTGGATACTTTATTAGAAATAATCTTGCGAAATGAGGGAATATGTGACTAATAAATACCTGGACAGTTCATGGGCTTGAGGCCGAATTGCTCCTTATCCACGTCGAGGATGAACATGTCATCCTTGTAATGGGCTAAGTGGCCGGATTGCTCCCAGAGAGAAACATTGAACATGTTGGGGGTCATGACTTCATCGTAGTCTCTGTCCCAGTACTGTTCTTTGATGTAGTCCGTGAGCGCGTTGTGAATGCGCATGCCATGCGGGAGCCACATGGCAGAGCCTGGCGAGGTCTCTTCAAAGTAAAAGAGCTCCTGCTGTTTACCGATCAACCGGTGGTCGCGCTTAGCGGCTTCCTCTAAAAACTTCTTGTGAGCAGCCATCAGCTTCTTGTCCGGGAAGGACACGCCGTAGATACGCTGGAGTGAGTCGTTATTCGCATCGCCGAGGAAGCTATGTCGGCGTCAGCTTTGGTTCTGGGGAAATCTATCCGGGTTTAACACTCAAGTTTCGAAAGTACTTACTAGGACGAGGAGTTCTTCATGATAGCAAATGACTCGATCCTGCTAGTGTCCGGCACATCTTCAGGGCGTTAGTGCTTCTCTTTCGAATGGTTGTTGAAGAATGATTGCAACCCAGAGGCAATTTTAGGAACAAACGGGTTATCATGGCTGGGGTAACTCACGGGGTCCCCGGCAAAGATCGCTGTGAGATCACGGTCAGTAGCTTCCTAAATTTATGAGGAGTATCGAGCCCGACTTACATCAAAGGGCCGTTCCTGTAGACAGTGGTTCTTGTTCCATCCGGAATCTTGTCCTTGATGATGTGCTGCTTGTAGGGGTTGTATTCGAACATTTTTAGGAGGTCTTCTTTGCTCATTTCCTGTCGTCTGTATTAGTATAAGTGATATCTTTCTAGCAATACATCGGCTTACAAGTCTCTGGAAAGGCTGCTTCTCCTTTACGATCTTGCCGACAAGGTTCTCAAGAGGTGCCCAATCGCTAGACTGCACAGTGGCGCCTCCCGGCAGAGCCATCTCGTAGTAGAATCCATTGTCCACAGCTGCACGCCGGTGTTGTCAGAAATATTGCTCATTAGAGTCTCGAATCGTGGTACTTACGGGGACCGATGCAAAGCTAGAGCAACAATTAGCAAGTTGAACAGAATGTACATGCAGGGTATCATACCGAACAACCAAATCTCCGCTCGCAGGCCTCTCCGAGAATGTGTGCACTTGAATGCCCTGGAGACCATCTTGGTTAGCTCGTAGGGTGGCAGTGATGCAGGGGTTCCCATACAGAAGACGAATTTGCCCTGGTCGTCGTTGAAGTCGAGCAGTTCCAGCTTGCAGCTCTTCTCGAGCGGACGCTCGAGATCCCACAGCTCCTCGCCATCGATTCTCGCAACTACGGTGCGCTTCAGCAAGCTATTGGAGATGCCCTTGGCGATCTCGGCGGGGGTGGTCTGGTAGGCTTTGCCAGGCTTGATGGAACCATCGGGCATGGTGATCAAGATGTCATCGTGGGGCTTCTTCGCCAACTCCTCCTGCTGCCCTTTGAAAAGGCGGTCGAAAAGGTCGAGGCGATCCTGAATGAAAGCAGGGGGCGGCTGCAACTCGAGGGGGCCAGACTCGGCGGCGTCGCCTGCCGAGGCCTTCTTCTCCTTCTTGGGCTTCTTGTCACCACCAATGGTGGCCTTTTTCAGGGCGTCGGTAACTTTCTCCATTGCGACAATCCTAGGGGGTTTGATTGCTCGATTGCAGATTTTGGCGGTGTTGTTGAGGTTGTCACGGTCTGAGTCGTCAGTCTTGAAACGCGACCCGTGAGTCACTGGTCGGAGAGGCTCTGGCAAAAATGTTGTGGACTAACTACCCCGCGGTCAGGAGTGCCCCTGCTAGAGATCAACGGCTGAGAGGGGCAGAGGGGCAGGGGGGGCAAGGGCACCGGCGTGACAGCGGGGAGCTGAGTGCCAGTAGTCTCGCCCGGGCTGTCGTTGGCTACAACAAAGCTCGGGCCAGTTTAATATCAGATAAGCCAACCTAACTCCAGGTAAACTGTGCCATACAACGTCTCATTCAACAACCCCTCGTCGCGTTAAACCCCAGGGAAATTCAAAAACAGCTGTGGCTCATGGTTGGGATTCTCGGCTCTTCAATATTCTTTGAAGTTTTGTGTTGCCAAGCTGCAATAGTGGAACCATTGCAGAAGGTCGCAAGCCATCGCTGGACGGTCACGGGACGGGGGCGACACGATGACTTCACTTGGCGCGTTTCCCGATGAGATCATTAGGCACATCTTGTTGTTCGTATCCCCTGAAGACAACCTCGGGTCTGTCCAGCTCCTCTCACGTCGATTCTATCACCTCGCCGACGAGGCTCTTCTTTGGAAGTTTCACTGTCGAAGCTCCTTCGCCCACTGGAATCACGAACACAGACTCCATGAGAAGCTCACGGCACGTGCTTCCTCTGTCAAATGGAAGCAGCTCTGGGTCACAAGAAAGAGAACCAACACCAAGGCCGCACGTCTTTTAGACGGCATTCTCTCCACCAAAGTTAGCCAGCTGAAAAGACTCCAGCAAATATGCCAATTGGGATATGATGCAAAGGACTTCCTACTTGAGCAATGCCATGTGGACGAGGCGAGGGGCGATGTTTTGGCTCGAAGGTATGAAGCCCCTCCTGCTCTCCTAATGGTCTAAATGGATTCGCATTCCTGCTACTCGGCGTAGTTTTCGGCGCCGATTCCTTTGTTGCTTCCCAGTCGTTCGGTAACTAAGTCCTTTTCCAGGTACTACGCGAACTCAGCATTGGACAGCATTCATCGAGGGATCGCGGTCGAGATATGGTCCAAATACCAAGGAAACCCGCTGAGCACCCGAGGGCTTGACACTGCCCTTGGAGCATTCGACATGTTTGTATTGCATGATCAACCACAGGACCTCGGCTATGTTTGTTTTGCCCGTACCTGTCCTCTGGGCGAATGGCTAATAATCCCTCGCAGATTTCAGAAACGCTCGATTCGCTTGCAGCGCAGATTCGGAAGGAGGTCCTTAATTTCGAGACCTTGACTACCAGACAGAAAGCATTGTGCTTAGTTCGCTGGTTAAGGTCAAAAGATCTCACCGGTATGGAGGATGAACGCACCAACTATCGCAATCTAAGAAATTGCTTAATTGGTCATGCTTTGTCTGAGAAAGGTCACCAGTCTCTGCCTATTATCTCCAGTGCTATTTTCTGCTGCGTGGCAGAACGGCTAGGCATGACGACTTCCTGCTGCGCCTTTCCTAGCCATGTTCACGCAACAGTATTTGCTCCGGCCGGCTTGACCCTAGATGGGGAAGAAGAGCACAACCCGGATGCCGAGCTGGCGGCCATGTACGTCAACCCGTGGGACTCGGACGACGAAGTCACCCTTGGCGATCTCCGTAACAGGCTGAACGAGTTTGGTTGGACTCAGAGTGCCGAGGCGTTTCTCAAAGCAGCCCCTGTGCCAATAATTGTGCAGAGGCTAGCACAAAACATCAAGACAACATGGTCCACGGTACAGAGTCTCGCGGATAACGACCCTTCGGAGGTCGAGATGAAGAGACTGCGAATTGGTCACCCAGACTTGAACCTTGAGGCTGCTTATTATGCTTCCATGTGGGCCGATCTCATGACAAAGCAAGCATCGAACTTCCATTGGGCTCATAATCTTGACGCCTTCCTGAATCGCTTTGCCCTCTCGTGGAGCGAAGATGCTTGGATAGTCGAAAAATACCTCATCCCCTTATATGACAAGTTTATCGAGGCTTACCCGCATCAGCGGCAGCGAGCTGGGTGGGAGAATGTCCGTGCGATCTTGAATATGCTGGAGAACCTAGACAACAGACCGCCAACCGTCAGCCGGCGATATACTCAGGAAATCCGTACGCAAGTTCGCTACAAGATTGGGCAGGTCTTTCGTCATCGGCGGTACCAGTATGTCGGTATCATCAACGGGTGGGCGGCAAAGGGGACGTCGGACCTTCCAACCCCGCATTACCTCACGAGGGACGAAGCGGACGAGGAGGAAGGAAATGGGGCTCAACGCATTGAACTCTTGCGCAGGCCGCCACCTAAGACATACTATACCTGCTTGTATGTGGCTTCCACCCCTTCCCCCAATCGTTTTCATTCATTCGGCACTTTACATTGCCGAAATCCATGATATGCAATGCTGACACACAAGTAGGAGACCAACTGTCGACCGTCTTCGGGTCGCTCAAGATAACATCGAGATTATAACGGATCCTAGCCTCATCCCGGACTCGCTCTTCTTCCTGGCCGGCAAGTTCTTCAAGCGTTTTGACGAGGCCACTTGTACCTTTGTCTCTAACCTCAAAGAGTTTTATCCTGACGACTGACCTGCAAACACAAACTCCTCATCTCATTTATGTTCTAGCTCAACGCATGTAGTTGGTTCGCACGCGTTGCGCCCGGCTACATAAGCATACTGGACGGGTTGGCAGTACTAAGCCTGCGCTGCACGAGAGGTGCCGATAGCAAATACATGTGTCTATCAACTGTTAACGAGTAGTAGACATAGCATAAGGGACGTTATAGATGGCATTACCAATACTCATTAATATGGCCTTTAGCCCAAGCTGAACACAAATTATCTCCTAGCCCTACGCTAAATAAAACCTCTCCCTTGTACTGCATCATAACTGTATTGTCCAACACAGCTCAGCATCGTGGCTTATCGTTGCTTCATTACTTCCACCACCGCCACCCGAAAAACTCGGTACCCAAAAGAGAAAAACGTCACAAAACTGGGTATCTCTGAAAGACGACAAGAATCGAACAAGCCAACAGGGGTATACCATTCAAGTGCGTCAAAAGTGCGCTCACCTAGCGCAGCAAGCCTCACTTCACCTCCACCACTAGGTTTTGGGATGAAGCCACCGACTTTCGTTGATGGGTGCCCTTGCCTTCCAATGCTTATCAAACCGATCTGAGCGAACCCGGCGACGGCCGGCCGCTCTCTCGGCGAACAGCCCAGCCCTTGACAGCTACGACGAGGATGACCCAGGCCATCAACAGACCCACGGATCCCATGGTGA
Source organism: Lasiosphaeris hirsuta (assembly GCA_030549175.1). Classification (NCBI taxonomy): domain Eukaryota; kingdom Fungi; phylum Ascomycota; class Sordariomycetes; order Sordariales; family Lasiosphaeriaceae; genus Lasiosphaeris; species Lasiosphaeris hirsuta. The sequence continues at coordinate 2,454,192 of JAUKUA010000002.1, forward strand.
CGGTGTACATGAACATTGCGTCAAGCTGGTAGTGGATCATGCCGTCAACCGTGTCCGAGGACTGTGTGCGACATGTCGAGTTAGCGAAAAGTTAGCACGAGGTCCATCAAGGGGGCATTTAGACTCACGCTAGCCATAAAAATAATGCCTCCTGCGATGAGACCAAATGAGGTCAAAATCTCGGTAGGGGGTCGTGATGGGTAAATAGATTTTGGCGGCTTCAGGTACATTAGGACATAAGAGAAGCCACGGGCGAACGAGGCCCCGGTTAGGAGTTGGCCCCATTGCTTGTGAACCATGCTCGAGATCATGCTCTCTTGCGTATGTGAGCTCATCATGATGCCCAGAAGTAGGATCACCAAGGCTGGAATGGGGTTCATCGAAAAGTGGTAGGTCTGTGGTTCACGAAGTTCATCGTGGTCCTTGTCCCTAAAGACGTTCTCAGTGGAGGTCTGGGCAGCTTCTGTCACAGTCGTATTCAGTAGATCTCTGATCCGAGTTGACTCTACCAGCATGCCAAACTACCAAGCGTAAGTCAGTGCAGCTGCGTGGAGGGATTCGAGAGAGCTTACCAAGCCGCCGCCGATAAAGAGCACGGTTATCGAGACGTGCTCCAGGTCCTGGGCGCTCCATTCACCACCCCAGTTACCAAGGTGCTCGAGGAAAATATTAGTAGCTCCGTAGGTGAAAATGAGCGCACTCTCGACAAATTCCGCGGAAGGTTGCCATTTCCGACTCGTTGAGGACTTTGGTCGCACGTTCCACGCCTAGCATCAGGTTAGCTGCATTAAGTTTCACAGTACGACAATGCACACGAACCCATCCTAGATCACCAAAGCTTCCTGCCCACCGTCCAAGGGTGAAGATGCCCAACCAAAAGAATATGCCCCCTTTTATCCAGTGCGCCAATCCAGAAAATATGCCACCGCCCTCCTAAACCACAGATATTAGCAGTGCCGAGATGTTTGGAGAGACCAAATTCGGCAGAACGTACAAAGAATCGGCCAAAGGTGATTATTCCGGTACAAAACGCGATGAAGCCAAGGATTAGGATTGTTCGATCAACGAAGTTATATGCGAAGAACAAGATTTTCCAGAATCCCGTTGGGACCATGCCGGCGACCCTTTGCGCTACGGAGAATGCTTTGCCGGAGCCTGGAAAGTTAGGAAGACCGGCCTCGGGATCCTCATCCTCATCCATATCCTCGTCGTCATACGGTCTATGAGCGCCGTGCGACGAAATGTCGCGCAGCGGAACTGAAGGCGATTCAGCATTAGGAGAGCTTGAAGGGCTACCCAGGGACTCGGAATTGGGCTCTGTTCCTTGCCCACTATCATTAGAAAGCCTATAATCCTTTGCAAAGCGAGAATCATGCTCAGCCATGGCCTCGGTGGAGACGGGGATGAATGACTGGCGCTCGTGGGATTGACCAGGCCTGCTCGTTTTGCGACTGAGAATACCGCCAACACGCGCCAAGAGACCACTTGTGACTTGAGCGCCAACAACCCAGGTAACGATCCAGCCTAGCTTGTGGTGGGCATTGTTGGGATATAGGTCGGGTGTGCTTGCGTTGTAGATGGTCCCCAACAACACGCCCCCAGCATTCGTCGCGAGGAAGACGGACTGCGCCGCCAACGTATATCTTGAGCGAGAAAGCGATAGCATTACCACTGTGCGAGTTCTGTATCAGTTTAAAGTATTCCAGAACGGTCCTCGCAAGGGGTACTGGACCCGGAAAGCGTACCGACTGGGAGCAATAACACCCACGCTAGCGTCATGGCTGCGATGTGGCTATATATCACTGCTCGATGATCGAGGAGGGCAAAGTACGTGGGCGGGTACTGGTCGTTAGGCAGAGGTATGTCAGCCTCGCCTTTTTCCATGTTCATGTCATCGCCATGAGCAAGGGCGGCGGGAATAACTCCCAGAGCCGCAACGCTTGCAACAGCTGTCAAAAACGAAGTCGCCGGCGTCTTCATGGACACCCCTCTTCACGACAAGCTTTCTTTTCGGTATAAGAGGCACGGGAAGCCCCTGTTGGTCTCTATAACGGTATTATTCGGAGCGAGTATTATGTAGTATCTGCCTAGGACAGTATAAGTGGATAGGTAGATGCGATTACAACGTTCGGGGTGCCTGTTCGATGCGATCGAGGTGTTGAGGGAGAAACAAAGAAGAGACCAAGGGCCGTTCTAATCCGTTCCACAACAAAGTAATAAGCAACGTACGGTGGGCGGGTCGAAGGTCTTAAGAAAGTAAGGGCTAACTTTGGAGGTATAGAGCCGCCGTGAGAGTGCCATGGACACTACCCGTGATTTGGTGATTCATCGGCTAGATGCAGCTACGATTGGCGAGCCGTGGGAAGTAAGTGGGAGTCAAGTCACCCGTGCGCTTTTCCGGTGAGGTTGTCCTTGTTCGCGCCTGCCTTTGACGACAACGTTGCTGTCCTCGCAGCTCCGAAGCATCCGATGTCTTTTAGCGGGCGCGCGCGGAAGGCATCGACTGCGGCCACAGTGTGCGCAAGACTGTGCGGGGTTGGACCCCGGACGCATGCGGTTTCCATTCTCTTTTTTATTGTCAAGGGCGCCCTTGACAATTGGGGGATTCTCCTGGGTCGCTGCGAGAGCGAGGCGGGGCTTATGCAATCCTCCTCTGGGATGCCCGAGCTTCACACACCGACAGCTTCCCATCTGGCCAATAGAGTGTCATAGCTTCATGACATAGTTGAGTCAGCCTCGACTGATGGCGATTTGTTGTGCGGACGGCTTGAATGGATGGGTGCCGGAGCTATCTTGGGCGGCCATGTGCTTCTTTTTAGCTTCATGTGGGCAACCAACTCGATTCTGGATCGGGACCATCCTGCACGGAGCAGAGATCCTTTGGTGGCCATGGATCAGCGAGTTGCCTCACGACAAAATGATTGTTGTGCGGGGGCCTGGGTGCTCCACAGAACACAGGTCGCGCATCACTACGGATCTGTGTGGATTTGTTTAGTAATGTCTCTCGGGTCTGAAGCTTGGGCGCTGAGCGGAGGGCGCTGAGGATTGGGTGGTGATTCGACGTTTGGGTTGTCATCGTTAACTAAACGCGAGGAAACTCAATGAAACATTTGCATGGATGGACCCACTTGCAGTCAACGGTTCGCAACGACGTGCAGGTCAACCCTCGCCTCCCGCCAGTCCCGTGAGGGTCACGACCCTGTCACCCAAGACTCGGCGCAGATATTCCTGCAGCCGTGGAGAGCCGTAGACACATAACGCACTCACAACATTCCCTCTCCCTTCTGATACCCCTCATTTTCCTCGATCATCAGGGCCACCTCGGGTCTTGGGGCGTTGCGAAACCCCGACCGAGTTCATGATTTCGAATTCCCGACCCTCCCTTTGCCCTCCCTAACCCGCGGCTGCGCAGATCCTCGAGAACGTATCACGCAATGAGACCTGCGGGGCCAGTGCAAGATCTCCTTTTCGTATATCGTCGTTGAATATACGGGTCCGTGCGCAATTACAGCACGCCCACGCATCATGGACCCTGCATTCCCATGGGCTTGACGGCCCCGGGTTTTTACTGCCTGGCTCGGGATGAAAATGTTCCGCAGCATGACGGGGCACACAGTCTAAAACGTTTTCGTCTAGTCAGGCAATCAGGTTACACACACCTGTGGCCCATCTAGGGAGCCGGGCGAGGATATGTCATCAAAGAAAAGTCTGATGAGGCATCCTGCACTAGGAAGCTGCACTGGTCGACCAAGCTGTCATCGGGGAGCGAATCATTCCGATGTTTCTTTGATCCGAACTATCCGACCAGAGGGACTTTCCCTACGCGGTGGTTTTCCACGAGACGCGCCCAACACGGAAGATCCGAGAGCATCTTCGGCCCAAGCAACAATATGCAGTGGCGTACTCGCCCAACTGCTACACTATCTCCCTTGACGCCGGGGAAAAGCAATCATGGGCGGTCTGAAATTTTATCAAGACCGACGTCACAGCACGGTTCATGGCCGAACTCACCGAGCCCACCACTACACGTGTCAGATATCAACACTCATATTCTCCAGCACGCCGGATCAGGTCTGACTATGGAAGAAGGTAAATTCATTGATTATTTTGCACGAGCTGCAAGGGACTGACTCCTTATAAAGCGGATCTGTCTGATGATCTCCATTTGTCGCTGTCGACCGACAGCACTTTTCCTTCCCTTTCCAATTTTCGCAGGATTTGCACAACCCCCCCCGCTGCGGCTGGATACAAGCTTTCGGGCACATCGCGATAAATGATCTTGACTAGGTCCATTGGGGTCCATGAACCGGCGCCCTTAGCATCCTCGCCTGCCCCTACAGAGCGCAATGTCTGGAGAACCTGCTCCTCCCGCTGCCTCCTGTGCTGAATGTACTCCACAATCTTCCCGGGCCCGTCTGGGAGGACTGGCCCGTGGCCTGGATATGCACGGCCTTTGAAGAGATGCTTCATCTTCTCAAGACTGTCCAAATAAGTCCCCAGATCCTCAAATACGGCAGTCCCCTGCCCAAGGACATTGTCGCCAGTGAACATGGCATCCTCTTCTCGTAGAACCAAGACCATATGATCGACCGTATGTCCTGGGGTGTGTGCGGCTGTCAAGGACGCACCCTCGACTTTGAATATCTGGCCATCCGCGATGTCCAACTGCCCGGCTTCAGGCTGGCATTTGTAGATCTCGGTTCCCGGCCAGCCTTCGATCAGATGCGGGATACCCCCTTGATGGTCGTGGTGCCAATGGGTTACGATTGCACTTGCGATAGATGCGTTCTCTTCTTCCAGGGTCCTTTTGATGGTTGCGATCCATGATGGCTTCCCCTCGCCCGTGTCGATGAGAAGTCGCTTGGGTCCGGTACCGAGCAGATATGTATTGGTTCCCTGAAGGGAAAACTTGCCCGGGTTGCCTCCGAGGATGCGGATGCAGGTGGGGCTGAGACGCTCGACTTCGGGGAGCTGGACCAGCTGAGTCGTCATTGTGTATCGCAAGAGGCGGTTTGACACCTGCATCAACAAATCCCCTTGTCGGATGAAGATGACTTACAGTTTGCAACTTACAAATCGCAACGTGGGGAGAGCAGCCCGCCCGCCTGCGGGGTAGCCAGCCTCGGGCGAAATGGAACGCATTCGCCTGCAGAGCCGGCAATAAAATGGCGATTCGTTGACACATGTGAAATATTTTGTATTGCAGGGCGGAAACTCGTAGACATTGAAGCACAGTGTCGGCGATGATCGGCACTTGCAAGGACACTGTCTGCGTCCCCTGCTGCTGTTCGCCTTTGCGGGCCACCCACCTTGCCTGCTTGAGCAGCATCCACGTCCACGACACACTCACCGTTGTGTATGTGTAGGCAGACTGGCAATCGGAAGCGCTTGATGCGATTGAGTGCAAACTAGGGCTGGAATAAAAGCCGAATTGCCTCGCTAGATAGATGATTGTCGAAACATCAAAATACAGCATAGCACATAGCCGACGTGATGTAGCAGATGAACACCCAAATCTAATCGGGATTGTATGCTCAATCCACTATATATATGGAACTAGAAAGCACCGGTATCTAGGTCTCTCGTTGCCTGAAATCGCGTTGTTGTTTGGAGCTTGGAGATTGTGTAACAAGTGGGGGAGGAAAAGCCATTCAGGACACTGAGGCTGGGGCTGAAACGGTGAGGCCTTATTTCTGGTTGATGGTGGTCCTTCACTACGGTAGCAGGTAGGTACCTCTGTAGTGACCCAGCAGCCGTTTTAGCGCCCCAAGCTGAGGGAGTCGATAGGGCCCACCCCTACCGATAAGCCTCGCCAGATGGATATCGATAAGCAATTTTCCCAGCTTGGGGTAATCTGTGTGCTGGACATCCATTTGGCGATTCCGACACGCCAAAGCTGCGCCAAACTCAGCAGTCGCAGAGGAAGCGTAAGTAACTTTCCGGACGGTAACCCAGCCTTCTATTGTCTATTCCAACAATAACTGCGGCTTTATTAAAGCTAACCATTCATGTATTTGCCCAACAGGACTAGATATTTGCGTTGTCCTGACTTGCCTCAATCGCTCTCCACTGACCGAATCCCCTTCCTCCCTAGAGTCTCTCGCGACGACACCCGAGCGTAACACTCCACTGCCAACAATTGCTGCTGCTAGCTACCTCCCGATCCGATCTCCAGGATACAAATCCCCCCCCGGAGTAATAAGCGCGGTTCAGAAAACACCGTACCCAGGACTTGATTGCATCTCCAGACCGTTGCCTAAGTGCGGCACACGAGGCTTCTGCTGAGTTGAAGTGCCCCTTGAGATCGGCCACTAAGTCGACGAAGCTATTCAAGCCCCAATCTTGCCCACCTATACTGAAGGGCACATTCAACAAGATGGCTGCGAGGCCCGGGACCCCGGCCTCTCCCAAGAACTTCAAGATCCAGCCGCCACAGCCTGGTCAGCCGTTATATGGATGTGGTAAGACCGATCGTACCCTTTATCTTGGCCACCATTTCTAAGCCATGGCCCATGTTAGAACACGTACAGCGCCTATTCAACCAGGACCAAGCTACCACAAATACTTCGATCCAACACTACAAGGCGATTCTTCGGAACATCCTCGACTACTCTCCCATCAATGCGCAAACGGCCAAAGCCGCTGAGGGTCCGACCATCACGACATCTCTGACTTCCACTTACCTCTGTTTACAATGCCCCTCCACGCTTACCGAAGACGACTGTGTGAAGCATGGTAACAAGAAGTCGCACAGATTCTGTAGGTCCCAACTGTGCTTATACCGCCGCGCGCCTTACTGATTGTGACCCCCAACAGACGTTGACTCGAGGAGCGGCGCCCTGTACTGCCAAATGTGCGATGACATAGTCTGGGATCCCACATTTGAGGATCTCAGGTTGACCAAAATTGGCACAGGCAGCTTCACTGCTAGTGCGTCTCCTATCCCCTACTGCTCGCATTTTGGTCGACCAAATCTAACTAGCTGCGTTTTTAAGGCCGGAAGAGGAAACAGGACGACCTTTTGGCTGTCGACCCGGTCAAGGACAACCCTCAGTACATCTCGACCAACACAACCGTTGCTTCTTGCAAGGCCAGTGGACTCCGGGGTATCTACAATGCTGGGGCTACATGCTACCAAAATGTGGTGCTTCAGAGCTTTCTGCACAACCCGGTGCTAAGAAATTTCTATCTCAGCGATGGTCACCAAAGTAGCAACTGTGAGGTACCCTACTGCCTCAGCTGCGCCATGGATGACATGTTCCAGGATTTTTATGCTGTTGAGAATACCAATGGTTATACGGCTGCCAACATCCTCTCCGGCTTTTGGATCAGTGAAAAGAAAGCTTTCGAGAACCTTGTCACGACAAAAGAGCAGGATGCGCATGAGTTCTTCCAGTTTTTGGCCGAGGAGCTGCACGAGCGCAACGGAGATGGCAAGAAGCCCGAGACTGGCAGCGAGCACAGTTGCAACTGCATTATCCACCAAACCTTCTACGGAAAACTACAAAGTACTACAACATGCCAGCACTGCGCTGGTGTGACCAATCAGGTTCAGAGCTTTCTTGACCTGAGCTTGCCTCTTGAGAATCTCACTCAGAAGAAAGGGAAAAAGAGTGGCAACGCCAAGGCACCAGCCATGACCTTACAAGAGTGTCTTGACGAAGAGTACATCAAATCCGATAAATGCGAGTATCGATGCCATAGCTGCAACTCGATGCAACAAGCACGCAGACAAACCGCGATAAAGTGCTTACCGAACGTGCTGTCAATCCAACTCAAGGTATGCATTCCCTGGTCCCAAGTATTTGTTGTACGGCTTCTAATGTGCTATGTGTAGCGGTTTGAGTTTAAGCAAGGCAGAAATGAGCGGGCCGCTAAGATTGAGACGCCCGTACATTTTCCTCTGCAGCTCAATATGTTGCCCTACACGGAACGAGCCCGGACCGGAGATACTAAGGAGAACTTCGAGCTGGCTCGGTCGTGTACCTACGACCTCCTGAGCGTTGTCGTGCACGTGGGCGAGATTGATACAGGGCATTACGTCTCTTACTGCCGAGTGGGCGATCAGGTGAGTCTGAGGCCGTGGAGGTGCTCACATATGCATGTGCTAACGGCAGGTATCTAGTGGTTTGCTTTCAACGACCACAAGGTCGAGTTGGCATCAAAGTCTGATGTCCTCGGTGCGAAAGCCTATCTGCTCTTCTACATTGTCAGGTCACTTGCATAGGGAACAGGAGATCCGAAGGACAAGTGAGCTCCCTTGGTGTCAAACTATGGGCTACTCCTGGATACAAGAAGCCGAGGACGACCTGAATGAAAGCGGTAATCTTAGAGGAAGATGAGGAACTCTGACTGATGCTTTATATCACCCGCGATAACGTGACGTCCAACCTCGTATATATATAGGTCACCTGTTCATCAAGGACACTGCTCATAACAAGGGATAATAAGCAATCCAAAAGAGGCAGGGGAAAAGCAGAAACATGGGCTGGCTGATACATCATATCAGGCCCATTTATATCTGGACCAGACGTCTAACCTCGTTTCTTGAAGGTTTTCCTAAGTATATGAGATTTCTCTGGAGCCGAGGGAACGAGTGTCTGGGGACCGGACGGGAAAACAAAACAAAAAAGGACAGATTTCGGATATGTGCGGGAAGCTGGCACTTTGGAGTCTTGTATATGTAGCATTTGCATGGTTAGTGGTCTGGGTAGGTTACAAAGGGACGGGGCTCGGAGAGCTCGGAGTATTAGGATAGGTCTATTATCTCTCCCTGCAGCGCAAAGGTGTGGATAACTTCTAAGGGAGATCGAAGATATTTTCCGCCGCGATACTATGTCTATGTCTACCTGGGCTCCCTCATCCCACCCATCACGCGGCGGACGCAATATCCGAGGTGGAAATCTTCCCAGTCTTGCCCGTGTCGCCCTCGCCACCGGTCACAGCGCCGGCCACGTCGGCCGCCGACGGCTGGGCCGCGACGAATTTCCAGACGCCCTCGGCCTCGAAGTTGGCGTAGCAGTAGAACTCGTTGCTCAGGCCCCGCGCATGCGTCGGCTCAAAGTTGGTCGTCCGCACACCGATCGACGCATGCAGCTTGTGCACCAGCCGCTCCATGCGCTCGCCCGTGCACATGACCAGCTTGATGTCGGGCGTGAAGCGGCCGTCGCTGTGGGGCGTGAACTTGGCCGGCTTGGAGAGCCAGCGGAGGGTCAGGGCGGCTAGAGGAGGAAGAGGTAAGCATGGGTCCGGAAAGGGGGAGGGGGCGGATATACTCTTGGTCTGGCAGTCCTCGGCTAGGAACGGTGGGTCGCAGGCGAAGCGGTCAAAGGTGCCTTTGAGGCTTGCTGGTGGTAGGGGGTTAGGAGGTGGTTTTCCTTGGCCGCGTTCGGGCTGCGCTACCGCCAACAAGCATACGAGAGATAGGGGATAAGGGGGTGGCGGTTTGGCTTACATGGGAGCTTGAACGGCTGCGCATAGTCGTAAAAGATAAACTCGGGGAAGATGGCGAAGCGGTTGTCGTGCTCCAGCAAGATCAGCTTGGGCTTGGGCGCGTCCGCAGGCGCAGTGGCCTAGTCAACGCCATAACGGTTAGCGGACTGTACATATAGCAGAGTAACAAGATGCTCTACTGCCCCCCCCCCCCCCCCGCGACAGAGGATATCCCGGGTTTCCCTGAGAGGCAACAACAAGTCGGTGGGAGAGAGGGGAATCCACAAGGCAGCGGTCCCTTACCATGAGGTTCTTGAGCGCAATGAAAACGGAGGGCACCGAGATAACCGCAATCCCCGTTTCATTCGTCGCCCCATCCAGCAGCTGCTTTGCAATGGTAGTCGCTACCTCATCGGTGTACTATGCGTGGTTTGGCGTGGATTAACAATGTGGTCCCAGCAGGAGATGGCGCAACTCAGACGCAATAATCTCAACATACCCAGAACTGCGACTCATTCCAGTCCTCGGCAAAGGCGTCCATCGATAGCGGTATATAAGTCTCTCGGCCGGCTCGCAGCTCTTCAGCAGCGGCCTGCAGCTGTGCGAATTTCTCTGCGTGGGCATCGCGCTCCGTGTAAAAGGCCTTCAGCGCCTCAAGGGCCTCGGGAGAGAGCATCCTGAAAACAAAAAGAAATGTCAAGAAGCAAATTTCTAAATGCTTTTTTGGCGTCGATACTTACAGCTCATCGTCGCACTCGGACATGGCTATGTTCACTATGGCGACTGCTCTATCTCACAAGTGCTGGTTTTGTTTGCAAGAATTGACACTTGGGCCGAGAGGCAAAAATCTGGGGTTTTTGAAGGGGGGGTACATACTTCGTGGGCCCCATCAAAAGTTGACTGCTTCCCGTCGTCCATTCATAACCAATCCTGTCACCTCAAGTCGCCCACCACAATGCCGAGACAATTTAATCAGCACACTCTATCAACACAGTTGCATTGCAAAGGCCTTTGCGTCCTTTTTGGGCTCCATTGAACTCAAGAAAACGTCTCTAGTTACATATGTACACTCTTTCAAGAGCCTTAACGTGCCATCTCCAAACTTGCCAAATACGTCCCCGTTTACTCATCCAGCACGTGGAGGTATTTCCGCTCCTCCCTCCTCTCCTTCTCTGTTGCTGGCGGCAGATCGTAGTACGACGAACTCCGGAATCCTTGCTTCAGGGGTGTTAGAAATCATCGGTTCCGGCAGCGTGTGGATTAGGGGAGGATATGGGGTTACTTACCAGATAATGATAGGTGAACTTGGAAATCTCACCGGGCTCAATGCCGAGGTCCTTGAAGGTCTTTGCCGACTCGTCAATCACCTGGTCGTGGAACTCGCGTTCAACCTCTTCAGCCGACATAATGGGCCACCACAATGCGCGGTTCAGTAGGGCAGCGACCGGCGACAGGATTTTCTTGGGGATGTTGATGTGTCTCCGCTTCTTAAAGATTTCCCGGTCAACCATCTCGGCGATTTCGGCCGTAGAGTAGTTCTTTGGCCCAAACAGCTCATAAGTCTGCGATGCAGTGGTGTCATCGTAGAGCATTACCTCGAGTGCCTCACCAACATCATTGACCTGCTTTTTGTTAGAACGTAATTCTTATTGAATTTATGAATATTGGACGTACGTGAACCGGCCAATACCGCTCCTGCATGTTGTTGGAAGTGAAGAGATTGGTGACACCTGCAAGCTTGAGCAGCAGGTTGTCCTCGAAACCGAACATGGGGGCAGGTCTGACGATGGTCGCCTCGGGGAAGATGCTCCGGGCGACCTTCTCTCCACGACCCTTGGTAGCGAAAAACTTCGAGGTGGACGAGGGATCGGCATTGTGTGAAGACACATGGATATACCGATCCACGTCGTACTTTGCAGCTGCCTCAGCAATCCGTTCCGTACCCTCGACATGGACGTCCTCCAGGGTGAAGTTCCTAGCTATTGTCAGCTGCTTCCCTGCGCCAGCCGGTTTGAGGCTTCAAACCCACTTCGTAGGGTAGTTCCGGCCGATCAAGTTGTAGACAACATCGGAGTGCCTGACGCTCGCTTCGATCGATTCGGTGTTGCGCAGGTCGTATTCCTAACCAGCTTCTTAGCCGCTATCCTTTCTTGATGTGCCCAAATGCCCGGGGGTGCTCACCACAAAGACGACGCGGCCCAGATCACCAGAGACCTTGAGATGGCGCTTGGCCATCTCCTCGCGGAACGGAACAATAACGGTGCATCCCTGCCTCGCTGCGAAGAAGTCTGTAAGCCCAGCTGTGAAATGCCGCGGGTGCAATTGGAGTCGCACCTAGTCTGTTGACGATGTAGCGGCCGAGGGCGCCTGTAGCACCGAAGACGGTGGCAGTGTGACCGCCGAGAGAAGAGCTGCATCCGGATAAGTCAGAGGCAGATCCAACTGAGAGCAGAGGAGAGAGACGGACCGGCCGCCCTGAGTGCGGATGATGGGCTTGCCGGTGCGGGTGATGGTGACATCGGAGAGGGCCCGTCGCTGGATGGTGCTTTTCGCGAATTTGGGCGTCGACCGCACGGCAGTCGGCAAGGAAGCCATTCTTGCAGGTCGTGGATCGCAAGAGGGGGTGCTTCCCTCTCAATTGGCGTTGGCAATGGCTCGCTGTGAGCTTCGTTTCCCGCAGGTCGACGACGGTTCAAAGCTCCCGGCCCACTCTTCGTCGCCGGCTCACCCCAGGCCAATCACGTGCACCTAGCTCTGACCCACAATAATTGCTTGATGCTCCCAAGTACCCAGGTACCAGCTGGCAGTCAGCAGGCAGCCCTGCCGCGTCAAGTGCGGTAAGGCTCAAGACCAGCCTCAGGTACATAGCACATAGCGTACACCTTCTGAGCTTCCTATCTCACGTTTGCGACTGCCATCCAAACAAGCTCAACATCCCAGCGATCGACCACCCCACGAGTTGCCTTGCACTCGACACGGGCCCTTTGACTCCAGCGGCAGAAATCAGCCACTGTCCCCTTCCGTCCTCCTCGCCTTATTCACATAGCGATAGCCGGTAGGCCGCAATCGGGTTCAGCAAGATGAACGTCGACACCATCTCCGATTTCCTGGCCGACCAGCGGGACGAGGCCCCTGAGGAGCTGCAGCCCCTGGTTCTCGAGTTTGAGACGCTATGGGAGCGCAAGCTGTGGCATCAGCTCACCAACCAGCTCATCGAGTTCTTCAACAACCCCGGCAGCGCCCCGCAGCGCCTACAGTTCTACAAGGTCTTCATCCTTAAGTTTGCGGATAAGATTAACCAGCTCAAACTTGTTGACCTTGCCCTCAAGGCCGCGACACAATGTAGAGGTATGCATGCCCCGCCAATGCCGCGCGCATTTGCCTTGGACGCAAGATGAAGTTGCTGACACAGCCCCCCCCGCGCAGACAACCAGGAGCGCCTCTCCTTCATGGAGGCGGTAGTCAAGAAGGTTGACCACGAGGACTCGCAAGACGCCCTCGTTTTCGCCACCATCGCCGTGGCCCGCGTGAAGCTCGACCTAGAGGATCTCGATGGCGCGAGGAAAGACCTGGACCGGGCCGAGAAGGTGCTCGACGGCTTCGACTCGGTCGAGACCATTGTGCACGCCGCCTTCTACGGCGCCAATGCCGACTACTACCAAGCAAAGATGGACTTTGGCTCCTACTACCGTAACGCCCTGCTCTACCTCGCCTGCATCGACATCAAATCCCTAAACCCGGTCGAGCGGCGCAACCGCGCGTACGACCTCAGTATCGCCGCTCTGGTCAGCACGAGTATCTATAACTTCGGTGAGCTGCTGCTCCACCCGATACTCGGCGCCTTGGAACAAAAGGAGGAGGGCAAGTGGCTGCGGGACCTCCTGTTCGCGTTCAACCGGGGTGACCTGGCCGCGTACGACGTGTTGGCTGGTCACATCAGCTCGAACCCGCTCCTGGCCAAGCACAGCCGTCAGCTGCGGGAGAAGATCTACCTGGCGGCCCTGACCGAGGCCGTGGTCCGGCGCCCGCCGCACGACCGCGCCATGACGTTCGACACAATCGCCGCCGAGACCAAGGTCCGCCCTGATGAGATCGAGCATCTCATCATGAAAGCGCTCAGCCTAGGGCTGCTGCGCGGTACCATCGACCAGGTGGACGAGGTGGCGCACATCAACTGGGTCCAGCCTAAGGTGCTTGATATGAAGCAGATTGGAAACATGAGGGAGCGATTACTTGACTGGGACTCGAGCGTCAACCAGCTCGGCAACTGGATCGAGGGGGTGGGGCAGGATGTCTGGGCGGCATAGGAGATCCAGCAAAAGGATTACAGGGAAGTGGCCAGTGGCAAGTAGAGCAAGGGAGACAGCGAACTCGGTCTTGCAGTGATAAGGGTTGCAAGACAGAACCTGCGGGCAGAGATGCCTTGTACAATACAAAATCTGGCATAGACAGAGCAGAGGATATGTCTATGGCAAACTGGGCAAAAGAGAGCCCATTAAAAAATCATGACAAGCCAAACCACGCATCGCATTTAATTTGGGGACCGATCCCTTTGTTGTATTCCGTGACGTGCCATGGGTATCCCCTATCGTCAACTTGCACGGCAAGTTTGAGTTAGCCTTTTGTAAATAATTTATGTTATCAAAACATTTTTCCATGGCCATGATTTAACCCCCAGCCCAAACAAGCTATGAACCGACAACGAATGCTCCCCCCTTAAAGTTATATCACGTCGTCTTCTGCTTTGTCTTTCCAACCTCCGGCCTCCCCAGCACCGTCACACTCCCTGCCAGCCACGCCGGCCACCACACGCACCACACCACCACAGGCGTATACATGCCGCACACGTCCCACGCAAAAGCCGCCTCGCGCAGGACTGTGTTGATGTCGAGGTGCCAGGCGAACGCGGCAGCGACCAGGACGGCCGTCGGCGACACGGCGTTGAGCAGCACGGTGCAGGCGGTGCGCATGGCAGGCGACTGCGGCCAGGGGCGCATGAAAGTCAGCGGGCTGGTGAGGAGGCCGACGAGGAAGGCGAGGCTGAAGTTGAGGGTGGCTAGGGACGAGAGAAACATGCCGAGCAGGAGGAGGGAGAAGGATTTGATCAGTTGGTATTGCTGGGCTGAAGGGGTGTAGTACGTCGTTAAGAGGTGAGAGAGGGAGTGGGGGAGGGCGGTGTTGATGACGGCGAAGATGGTGAAGGCTGGGGTGAGCATCTAAGAGGTGTGTTAGTGGCTGCGGTGGATGGGGGGAGGTCCGTGGAACTTACGCTGTCAGGGGCGTGGTTGAAGAGGTAAAATGGGATGACGGCAAGGAACTGGCAGATTGTTACAACGCCAAGCGGTAGAAAGAGGTCCCTCTCCACAGCCGGGGCGCGCGTCGTTTCCCCGGAACCGATACCGTCAGCTTCCATTTTCACGGGCTCAGCCTCGCCCTCAGGTTGTCCGCTCTTTACCCACAAGGCGATGGCCATGATCGTGAAGTTTGCAGCCACAAGCATGGCGCTCGGGAGGTATGTGCCAATGCTAACGAAGCGCTCACGCTGCATGAGCAGGTAAAAGAAGAAACTCTGGTGCAGGTGCTCGAGCAAGTTGTTCAGACTGCGGAACGTGCCCTCCACCACTCGCCCCATGGCCATCTCGTCCTGCCAGCCGTCGCCAAACGGCTGGAGAGTTACGGCATCGACATGGTACGGGATGAAGCTGCTATGCGGGCCACTCGCCAAGCCAAGGCCCTGCTTCAACATGCCGCGCAGCATTGTGCGCAAGCGGTCCGGATATTGGTCGTTGTGTCCCCACATCTCCTGTATTGCGACACCCATGCCCATCTGGCCGCCTGCGATGCTAACGACCGAGTTGATCAAGTCGAGGTTGGGAAGCTGTCCGTTGACGCCGTCGTAGACAATGTGTACGCTCTCAAACCGGCCCTCTTTGGCGTAGTCGATCGCGATAGCGCCCTGCAGAGCACCCGACTTGAGCGGGAGGCTGTCCACACGGGCCGAGTCGTGCGCATCGTGGTACGCATCAACCCAGGCTTGGGGACCAGCAATGCTGTCGGGCGTCACCAGGAAGATAATATCCTTGGACCATAACGACCAGCGCTTGAAGTAGCGAGCCAAGGTCAAGACAAGGGCAACACCGTTGCGGTTGAGCTCCTCCTTGGCATTCTCCCAGGCCGCAACCAGCACGATGGCTTCCGTCGCATCACCTCGGGGGGCCTGAAGTATTGCGTAGAGGTTTTCGCCTGAATAGACACGGCCCGCCGAGCGATATGTGAAGTTTTGCCTACCAGCTTTGAGGCCGAGCCCCTTGACGATTGACTCGAGCTTGTCGTTGATTCTATGATCAATGGTCAGCATTGACCCATGGTATTTGAGCAGAACGAGAGGAGATCCAGCTCGCTAAATAGGTGGCACATACTCAACGTTACTCTTGCCCACCAACGAGTTGACTTCATGCTTGTATGCTCGGAAGACATTCTGATCGCTGCCGCCAAAGTAAGTGTGGACCTGACCCGGTAAGAGGGCGTTCTCGGAAATGTAGGTCCTCCTCGAGTATTCGTCGAGTGGGAGGAGGAAGAGCCAGACGACACCGACGAGGATGCAGAGGAGAGACAAGTAGGGCGGGAGCTTGAGCATGCGCGGGTCGCGTCTCAAGCGCAATGCGCCAGCTGTCGTGGGCATTCCGGGTCAGCAAAGCCCCAGACGGTCGCAGCACGGGAAAACTCACAAAGAAGACGCGGCATCTTGCACGACAGCCCAAAGCCTTCTGCATTCACGGCCTTTGGAAAAGCTGACGCAAAGTGCCGTCGAGAAGCACACGCGTTTTCGTCGAGAGGTCAGGGGCATGGAAGTACGAAGGTACATCTAACGGCACCGACGAAGCTTCAATTTAGTGCACCGTTTGCTGAATACACGCTCCACTCCGCATTCGTAACGGCTGCATACAACTGTGCTGCCCCGCATCCGCGCTATCGGCTCTACCCGCTAATTCAATTGATGACAGCATCTAAGTTAAAGTTATTTATGAGGCCTAAGTAGCATGAAGATAGAATGTACGCCTCTAAAGAAACCTGTCTATGCATCATAATTCCGCCTCATACCGCAGCCGTTGCACGGATTGCATTAATCCAAGCCAGCCCGCCGCCTTAAACACCAACACCGCCGCGAAGATGCTATATACATTACGTAGCCCAACAAATATTTGTACAAGCCAATTAACCGTCCCAAAGCCTATAGGGTGCATGGGGATCATGGGCCCAGTCTTTGTGTGGTGCCAACTATACCCATTGCAACTCCTGAACCTCTGCTCGGGCTCCCGTTGGAGGGTAGAACTCCAAAGCGGCCGTATGTCTTTTGATCAATGCTGATGTAAAACGGCAACCGGCCCAAGAGGTTGAGTCTGGCTTCGATCCACCGGAGCACTTTCTCAGGCGGCGCCAGGAATTTGAGGTAACCAAGACCGCCTGTCAATATCGTTAGCATCTCACGATTGTAATGGTATAAAAAGGGGGAGAACATACAGATATATCCCACAACAAGCCCGGAAAGATGGCCCAAAAAGCTAGAGCTGGGTACCAACGCGGCGATCACCACCAGTAGAGCAAGTGGTGAAGTCCAGGTCGGAATGTTATATGTGCTTATCACAAAGTATGGGTTCACTCTGTAGGTCCGTATCGCCTCAATGCCGAGGAGCAGGAACACCCACATGCTATGCAGTGTGTTAGATCAGAGGTTTGGGAAAGAAGCGGCGAGATCCTCTACATACCTGGCTCCCATAACTGTCGTGTTTGACCGCAAGATGAACTTCTCTACAAACAGATATATGAAGGCCGGGATCGTAGTCAGAGCTGTCACATTATTAGCCACTGTTTGTAGCCACTAGGATGGGAAACTCACGGCCAAAGAACAACGCCAGCGACGTCAGGGTACCATGCTCCGACTCGAATCGTTCAAGCAGCGGCGCCAATGCCAACGCATTCATGAGCGCATGGAAGATGTTTAGGTGAATAAACGGAAAGGTGTTTAGTCGGTATACTGTTCACAGCGCATTCAAAATGTCAGCCGAACGCCTCATATTTCCAAATAGTCCGCACCGCGCAACATCACACCCCCCAACCTCCAACCTCGCCCACACCATCTCCCCTTCCCTCGTAATACAATCACCCAAATGATAAGAGAAAAAAACTAACACGTTGTAATCCCCACCTGATCCGGTGCCAGGCCACCCCACGCCCGCACGTCCCACAGTGATTGTATACCCGCGATCCAAAAGGCGAGGATAGCCACCAGAACGCCGCGCGTGAACAGCGGTAGCCGTGTGGTGTAGGTGCGCGAACGCAGGGAGGTGAGGACGGAGGCTAAATTAACAGACGGCATCGTGGGCGAGAGAGCCTAGGGTCGAGCTTGCGCGACCCTTCAAGGCGATGGGGACGGGGAGGTGTCAGTTATCGCTATCGTGGGCAAAAGTGTCGGGTCAGGCCGTGCAATCGAGTATGTTCTGGGGGAGGTATTCACTGGTATCGTCGGTTCATACCATGGCGTTTTGGGGCAGAATTTCACGCCGTTTACTGCGCGGGAGATCGTCGAGGAGATTGTCGCTTTTTTAAAGTTAGCTTGCACGCGCCGCCGCCTTATCGTCCCGTATGCGGCGGTGGCTATCGACTTGACGGATTTGGTTATCTGTCAATTCAGTCCCGGATTGGTGCATATTACTTGGATATTTGTTTGCAAATTAGAGGTATGCAAGTAAAAGCCCTGGTCTGCAACCGTTTTACAATTAGGTGCAATCCGTCAATGCCTTCTGATCTCGCACTCTTCACTGTACGGCTTCCACATATCTCCATACCAGCTCAATTCGGTCATAAACGCCCAAATACAGATCCGTACATCCTGACCGAAAAAACTTGAGGCTGATAGTCGCAATGGTTGGTAACGCAATCTCAGTATGTCAGCGATGACCTTCACCCAAATTCACACGTTAAACGCAAAGCAGGATATCATCTTGATACGTTTAACAGAAATTCCATTGAAATGCAAGGGCCATGACTGTATACATTACAAAATGGAAAAAAAGTCTTACGCCTCCCAGTTGTCCCTGAGCCTCCCACCATGTCACTCCCCGCATCTCTCATGCTTCCTATTTCATTCCATTTACGCCTTGTTGTTCTTAGCCATCGTGTTGAGCGCACTGCCGTTCTTGAACCACTCGATCTGGGCCTCGTTGAATGTGTGCGACAGCTTGATCTCGAAGGCTGAGCCATCCTTGGGGTGCACAACCATGGTCAAAGGCTTGCCAACCGCAAGCTCAGTGCAGAGGAGATCAATCCGGTCCTCGGGGTTGACCTTCTCATAGTCGGCAGGATCGGAGAAGGTGAGGGGAAGCATACCCTGCTTCTTCAGGTTGGTCTCGTGGATACGAGCGAACGAGCGGGTGATGATGGCGAGACCACCGAGGTGGCGGGGCTCGAGAGCAGCATGCTCGCGAGAAGATCCCTCGCCGTAGTTCCAGTCACCAATGACAATCCATTGGATGCCCTTCTTCTTGTAGTCGCGGGCGACAGCCGGAACAGCGTCAAACTCGCCGGTCGTGGCGTTCTTGACCTTGTTGGCCTCACCGTTGGCAGCGTTGATGGCACCGATCAACATATTGTTCGAGATGTTGTCGAGATGGCCACGGTACTTGAGCCACGGGCCGGCCATCGAGATGTGGTCAGTGGTGGTCTTGCCATGGGCCTTGATCAAGATGGGGAGGTTAGTCGCATCCTTGCCATCCCAGGCGGTAAACGGCGAGAGGACTTGAAGGCGGTCGGAAGAGGGCGAGACCTGGACGCTGAGGGTACTGCGGTCGGCAGGAGGAGCTTGGTACGTGTCCTGACCAGGGTCATATCCATTGCTGGGGAGACTCTCGCCAGTAGGAGGAGAAAGCAGGAACTCGTTGCCATCCTTATCCTTGAGCTTGTCGGTCAGGGGGTTGAAGCTCATTGAGCCAGCGATAGTCATGGCGACAACGAGATCAGGTGAGGTGACGAAGGAGTGGGTGGCAGGATTGCCATCGTTACGGCCAGTGAAGTTACGGTTGTACGACGAGAGGATCGAGTTGGCCTCGCCCTTCTTGACGTCCTTGCGGTCCCACTGTCCAATGCAGGGGCCACAGGCATTGGCCAGAACAACACCACCAAACTCTTCAAAGGTCTGAAGTTGTCCATCGCGCGCAATAGTGGCGCGAATCTGCTCGGAACCAGGGGTGACAGTGAAGAGAGCCTTGGCCTTGATGCCGTGGTTGAGAGCATCACGAGCGATGGAGGCACTACGGTTCATATCTTCGTACGAGGAGTTGGTGCAAGAACCAATGAGGCCAACCTTGAGCTCATCGGGCCAGTTGTTGGCCTTAACAGCCGCAGCAAACTTGGAGATGGGAGTAGCAAGATCGGGGGTAAAAGGGCCGTTGATGTGGGGCTCAAGCTCTGAGAGGTTGATCTCAATAATCTGGTCGTACTCGGCTCCCTCGTCGGCGCGAAGTTCCTTTGCGTAGACGCGGGCAAAGTCGCCAATGTCCTTGCGCTTAGTAGCGACTAGGTATTCGTATTGGCGCTCATTGAAGGGGAAGACAGTAGTGGTCGCACCAATCTCAGCACCTGTAATCCAAATCAGTCAGAATAAGCTCTGATAAACGGGGGTATTATAAGCAAGCGTGGGACGTATTGAGTTATCGAGGAGGGGTGTCGAGTGTACCCAAAAGCTCTCAATCTCGACACCAGGCTTCCTTGAAGTCTCAAAACGCCTTTCGCACGACTTGGAAACAACAAACAAAACGGGAATGACAAACCCATATTGGCCACGCTTCCTTGACCACTACAACTGAGGGAGTTAACACCCTCGCCTATCGGTTTTGTTAGTGATGGACGCTCTCTTGAATAATATAAAAGCCGTGAAAGCAAAGGGGGAAGGCATGTTGCGGCTCATCAACGGCCTTGGATGAGCCGCAACATGCCTGTGCATGATGCCCAAACAGCATGCCACCTGTTGTGTACGCCTTTCGACTTTCACACACGCATGTCATGCAAACTAGAAAAGGGATAATCGAGCTTACCGAAGTACTCCACAATGGCTCCGGTACCGCCCTTCACGGTCAAAATACCGGCAAGCTTGAGAATGACGTCCTTGGCAGAAGTCCAGCCGGACAACTGTCCGGTCAACTTGACACCAATGTACTTGGGGGCCTTCAGCTCCCAAGGAAGGTTGGCCATAACATCGACGGCGTCAGCGCCACCGACACCAATGGCGCACATTCCGAGACCGCCGGCATTAGGGGTATGCGAGTCAGTGCCGATAAGGAGACCACCGGGGAAAGCGTAGTTCTCGAGAAGGATCTGGTGAATAATTCCAGAACCCGGCTTCCAGAAACCGATGTTGTACTTGGCGCAGGCGGAGGCGAGGAAGTCGTAGACCTCCTTGTTAATGTCGACAGCGCGAGCAAGATCCTTAGCACCACCAATCTGGGCCTCAATCAAGTGGTCGCAGTGGACGGTGGTGGGGTTTGCGACTGACGGCATGCCGGCGGACATGAACTGGAGGATAGCCATTTGGGCTGTGGCATCCTGGCAGGCAACGCGATCGGGGCGGAGGCGCAGATAAGACACACCCCGCTGGATATCCTGGCCCTCGGGATCGTCCAAGTGAGAGTAGAGAATCTTCTCAGCATAAGTGAGAGGGCGGCTGAGCCTCTTGCGCACGATGGCAAGGTTCTCTGACATCTTCTTGTAGTTGATAAAGTTGTTATCCTCCCAGTTGTTTTGGCGCACCTACAATTGCGCACAATGCGCGATTAGCCATTGAGCAGTGGGCGGGTGACCAAAAACTGGCAACTCATGCACTTACCTTGCGGTCCAAGGGCGAGTCTGTAGTGGTCGCCATACGGCGAATGCCAATGCTGGCGCTGCTCAAACCACGGCCCCGGGCGAGGCCCAGGAGCTGACGAGAAGCCATCATGGTAACAATCAGCTCAGCGAGCGGAGGGAACTAATTGGAGTGGAGAGGTTCAGAGCCAGAACACCGAAGCAGGCTCTTAATGAAGGAGAAGGGGGACAACAGGTTGCCCAGGGACGACGTTTGCAGAAGACAACTTGTGAGGAAAAGAAAAAAAGGTGGAGTGGTTCGTTGATAGCAAAGAAAAGCAGGCGGGATTTTAGATGGAGTGGCAACCGGCCTGGGAGCTCTGGAGTCCTGCCACCGTCATAGCCGAGAAAGTACCTCGCCCAGATGGAGCCTGCCTCATGGGCGAATCAGGTGGCCGCCGATTACCTTGCAATGTGTGGTGGGGGAGCATTGGCCACCTAAGACATGACATCGCTGCAGGTGGGGAAACTGCAGGGTGGGCTAGCCGGTTTCAAGCGCTTCATCATGGCTGATTGTTATCACGACCGCACCGTCCCTCCGGATTTCTAAACGTTCACTGTCTGCTCAACGCCTCTAGCAGAGACAATTCACTGCTGCGAAGTAAGCTACTGGATAGCGAACATGTGGCGAGTTCAGGAAGCACCAATGTAAAAAAATAAATAAATAAAAAAAAACCCATGGTTTTCAGCTTTGCCTGTTAGTCTCCCCGGTCAAACGGAGGTGATGCTGTCTGCCCGTCTGTGTCGATGAGCCCTGGCTGGTTTGGGAGGCGTGAACCGCCGAGAGATAAAACGGACCCTTCCAACAACACATCATTTGTATTACGCCGTCTCACAGCTTCCTCCGTGGGAGCCTTTCTGCTGTCTGTCTACTCCCTTTTGTTTTGTTTCACATCGAGTTTCCCAGCATACAGAAGGAATAATTTATTTTCAAAAACGGTGGTGCTGTAGAAGGTAGACGCTAACAAGCAATGCAGGGCTGCTTCGGTAGGTAGGTGCCTGAGCTCCCTACTGGACAGCGGCCGCGGCGGCCGGGTCAAAGGCCCCATGCATAGATTCCATACCGAGGCTATAGGCATTTCTTCCTCATGAATCGCCAGCATTGTTACATTCCCAATCTTCTGCATTGACCCTTCGAGAGGTGATGGCGAGCTCTAAAGGGTCTGAAATGGGAATCCCTGGGTTGGCCGGGAGTTGGGGCGGGATCCCAGACTCCCAAGTGACCCCTCCTCAGCTGCATCATGACATGTGCTGCATGTGCCAGCGTCTACCATCACCCTAGTTCCAGACCCGCGTGTTAGTGCACTACATTCGCCGATTGACCGAAGCGCTCTTGAATACCAAACCACCACTTTCCTCAACACCCTGGAATAGATCCTATTTTAAGAGTTGAGTCAGGCACGTCAAATGTGTGATCAGGTCAAGAATGGCCCTTAATATGACATGGAAATGCCCATTATCTAGAGCTATGCGGGCATACGGGCATACAGACCCAGGCGGCTCCTTCATGAGCGTCTGGCTGGCGGGAGTACTCGGAGTGGCCGACTAGATGTCTCTCTAACCAAAAAAAAAAAAACCAGCATCAGATTGCACCTACAGTTCTCCGACACGAGCATTTCGGGGCAGTGCATGGGATTTCTGAAATGCCTCTTGAAGCCTTTGCTTAAGCTTTCCCAAAACTAAAGCGCAGTCCTATTCCGCAGTCTTGGATGTTGAGCAGGTGCAAGGCGTCTAGATGCAACACCACCCTCGGCAATAGGTAGTAGTGCGCTAACATGAGAATCCAGAGCCAGGGCATGATTGCCTCAGACAGTAACCTCTCAGCCAGTCCCGCCCTTGCAATTCGTTGTTGATTTTTGAGATTACGGGACGAAGAAGAAGCCGACAAATCCCTCATGGTTACCGCTGGTTCGTTCATCCAGACCGTGACCAGGCTGCAGTGCGCCGTCGGTCGCGTTTAATGTTGTGGGGCAGCTTACCGCAGTGGGCCTCTACATAGTAGAAGCCGCGGGCTGGGCTATCGACGGCCGCATGGCCTGCAAGGCTAAAAAGTGACGCAAATGGCAGCCCTGCTCGTCGGCGCTTCGATTGGCTGGTGAGACTTTCAACAACAATGACAAGACGTTCGCTGTGGCGACAGGACGCTTGAAACGCAGTGGCGGGTGGGTGCGCCGTTTGACACAACATATCGCAGGGAGATTGAGCCCCGAGCGCAATTCCATCGCAGTTACTGATTCCGTGCGAGAGGGATCCGACTTGCGGCTGCAGACGCTAGAGATACTTGGGCACCTAAACATCCACTATCGCAACGTCTTGGCACGGGAACGAGGAAATTTTTCACAGACCTGGAGACCCTTCTCGGTGGGGCCGTTCGGGACTTGACCGGCTCCCGACCTTGGTGCTCGGCTACAGCAGGAGATCCGAGGGCGATAAGGCGGTACCTCCGGCTCACGCTTCGTAAAACGGCGGCGTTCCGATCGCGACAGTGACCGTTTCTCTATGGCGACCAAATAAGTGTTTTGGCGTGTATAACTCGCAACATCGTATCATTTTGAGGTGGTCCCGAATGCTTAACTGGCGTAGAGTTGGATTTTGAAATGAGAACGTGACGGTGCATCATGCAAATTGTCACTTTCCACTATGCTTGCCATACATAACCCTAAAAAACACCGCACAACCCTTACTTCCGCCTCTTAAAACGCTTAGCCCTTACGGCCCCTCGGCTCGTCTTCTTCCTTACGTTTTTCTTCTGCAACGCTAAGGCGGCCTTTTTCTTCTTTTCTTAAGCTACTATAGCAACTATTTTTTGGTTATGGGCTTTAGCTTCCGCCTCTCTCCCGGCTTTTATATCTTCCCTGTTTGGGAAGAGGTTACCCTCTTTACCGACCTTAGGGCGTAGGGTGTACACCCCTATGTTATCGGGCCTATATGGCCCCAGGCAGTTCGGACACTGCGGCGAGTCTAGGCATTTGTCGATGTGTTCCTTACAGCCGCACCTGCCATACACCGGCTTGGCGGTGCAGCCCCTCTTCCAGTGGAAGCCATAGCATCCCTCGCACAGGGGGATCTTTCCTTCAGGGGGAGCCTTCTTACGATAGTCGAGCCGAAGATCCTGAACGACTTATTCAGGATATAGGTGTCGTCAAACTACACAATCCACTCCCCGGATAGGGCCTTGAAGGCCCCTCACTAGGGCCAGGCCTACCGCTGCCTTGGCCTCCTGTTGGACCATAATCTCTGTAATCTCCTTAGGTCCTTCCAAGGTCATTGCTTCGTTAGGAACCTTTTCCACGGCATACGTGATCCAGTCAATGTGTTCCTGGAGTAGGATACCCGCCAGCTTGGCCTTGGCCATGGCTTCATCCTTCCTAGCCCAGTCGTCCTTCCTCAGGTGGACCGACCAGCTGTTGTTCTTGATAGTGGCCTTCACCAACGCCGGCTTCACTCTCAGCACGCTCGGTAGGCCTTGGTGAACTTCTCCAGCCGTTGCCCTCGCCTATGGGTGCCTTTGTGGAGCGGTGAGGATCAGTCTCCCCGGGGCCGGTAAGCTGGACCGGTTCCTCTGGCGGGAGCCTGTCTTCTTGGTGGAGGTGATGTCCATCGTGGTTGGCCCTCCTAGGGCCGCTGTTTTGGTCGCTCAGTGTGCTGGCCTTCTTGCCAGTGGCGGTTTTCCATTCGTTGAGGCAACGCATAGCTAGGACTCTAGGAGATCCTTCTGCCCGAACGGAAACCCAGCTCACAACATACCCCTATTTACCGTTAGGGGGCCTCTCCTACCCCCCACAACTCTCGAACACACTCTAAAAGTACATAGAAACTCCGTAAAGAAAAGCCACCCTAACTACCCACCGGAAAACTAGGAAGACCAGCCCGTTTTTCCTCTTCTATTTCCTCTGTAGGGTCGTATGCTTGTACCCACTCCCTTTCTTCGATATCCTGTAGGATATTTTCTTCCCGGGGTTATCCTCCCTATGAATAGCCCGAACAGGGCCAGTATCGGCTTACTACAGTGTATAAACTGCAGCGGGGAGCCTCCTCTGGGGAGGGTCGGCAGGGCTCTGGAGTTGGGTGGTTACTTAAAGATGTAGCCAGGTTCTTTACGGATCCGGCAATAGTATTGTTCTTCAAGTTGTCAAACAGTCTTCTAGGATGGCTACCGATATGGAACGTAGGCTTAAAGAAGCTATAAAGGATTAACAAAACCGCATTTGCTTTGACTACGCAGGCAAGGTATGGCTAGGAACGCGCCGAAGAATATCGCCTTCAAATCGCTGTAAGCAAGCCCCGCACAGGTGGCAGGGCCGGCAGAGGTGCTAAAAGTGCCAAAGGAGGATAGTTATCGCGCTAATGGGCCTTTTATTACGTTTTTGTACGATTTGAGCAATTTAAATCGCTGCAATAGTGTTGAATTGAGTGATCCATTAACTGCGATTGAGTGCGACCGTGTGTAGCCTCACCGCCTTTTTTTTTTTTTTTTTTTTTGCTGACGGCCGTTGACAGCCTTTGGGCGACACAACTGGCAAGGCCTGTCAAGACTGTCAAAGGCGGTGAGCTGAAAATGGAAGTACATAGTGGAGAGTGACAATCTTCATAAGTGCACTCGTTACGTTCTCGAAATTCCCGCCGAAACGGCACCGGCTGGGGTTGCTTGTCCAGTTCCCCAATCCAGAGGTAGAAAAAATGTTTGCAACTATTCCCCACACCCACGAAGAAGCTTGGCAATACGTTTTTCAACCTTGTGCAAGTGCGTCAACTCACCTGAATGAAACAATTGGACAACATCAGTCCCGGCCACTTCTAATCATTTGAACATATCAAACAGCATTATGGGTGTCACTCCGTCAACACGAACAAAAACGAAGACTCGTCGGCATTTGCGGTGAGTATCGCAATGTTGAGTCCCCTACCGAACTGGTACTGACTTTTGGCACAGCGATATCGACCAGATTAAGACCGATCTCACGTCGCCCAGGCACCTGGAGCTGTACAAGCTCACAAAGGCTCCTGAGGACCTGCCTGGTCTTGGAAAGCATTACTGCATTGAGTGCTCAAAGTGGTTTGCCACGGAGCCCGACCTGACCATCCACCAAAAGGGAAAGCCTCATAGAAGAAGGTATGCCTTGACTTTTATTATCATCTCTGCTAAACAGGCCATATACTAACGTTCCTTTTCCCATTTTCAGAGTTAAGGCCTTGGAACGCCCGTACACTCACAAGGAGGCAGATGCTGCTATCGGTCTTTGGACTGACAACGGCCCCAAGAAGGCAAAGACCCAAGAGGTTAAGATGTCATGAGCGCCATTCTCCTCCTTTCCGTGTCGTTTATGAGAAGGAAAAAGGTCTTGTTTCCTTGATGCATGCTCGGTTTGGGTTCTAGATTTGTAGGGGCGTTTGTGCAGGTAAAATGGGCAGTTGCGGCGTCAGGTTTTTCAGGGACAGGCTGATGCTCCCCGAAGCGAAATGGCCGTGAAACTCGGTATTAGCATTTGCGGTTTGCGGCTTTGGGATGGTTCAGAAGGTTTGCTAGACACGAATAAAGCAACCCAATCCCTATGTCTCTTTGTCTGCACAGTGTAATTGATCTTGAGGCAGGCGTGATGTTGAACTGTGCTGAAATGTCCCGATATATGAATATATGCATTGCCTATTTGCCAGTTTATGCCCCACTCACAAGCATCAGTCTGATAAACGATAAGCAAGCAACAGCCAAATTGTTAGCGCAACCCAACGCCTCGCATCAGCCTTACGCAGGAGAGGCTCTCCATATTTGATGTTTGCTGCCACACGCCTGAAGCGCATCACGTACCTGCCTCGCCGAGCGATGGGTAATACAGCATACTCTGCGTATGCAGCAGCGCAGAATGGCTCTGCCGAAGGTATTCATACCGTCACTGCCGTTGGCAGATGGTCAATCCTGAACAAGCAGCTTCCTGCTGCCGACAAGATCAAGGCCATCCACATCTACGACTTTGACAACACGCGTAAGAATGCGATTTCCGCAGACTCGGCATGCACCGCTAACAAAAAAAATACGCTTGCAGTCTTTAAGACCCCTCTCCCGAACTCCAAGATCTGGAATGGCCCCACGATAGGCACACTTGCCAACCCCGACGCCTTTGTCAATGGCGGATGGTGGCACGACTCCCGCATCCTAGCCGCGACCGGCGAGGGCCAGGCCAAAGAGGAGCCAAGAGCATGGAACGGCTGGTGGAATGAAAAGATTGTCGAGCTCATTCAGCTCAGCATAGAGCAGAAGGATGCCCTTTGTGTACTCTTGACGGGCCGCTCCGAGTCTGGCTTCAGCGATCTGATCAAGCGCATGGTCACAAGCAAGGGTCTCGATTTCGATCTGATTTCTTTGAAGCCTGCCGTTGGCCCCAGCAACCAACGGTTCGCTAGCACCATGAACTTCAAGCAAATGTTTCTGACAGCTTTGATGGAGACATACAAACACGCTGAGGAGATCCGCATATACGAGGATCGGCCCAAGCATGTTAAGGGGTTTCGTGACTTCCTGACAGACTACAACAAGAAACAGAACGGCATCGGCGGTCAGCGGACCCGCGGACCTATCACTGGAGAGGTAATCCAGGTCGCTGACATCGCCACTAATCTGGACCCCGTCATGGAGGTAGCTGAAGTCCAGCACCTTATCAACGACCACAACGCCGCCCTTTCCAAGCGCAAGCGAGGGGTCAGAGGCGAACGCCTCATGGTCAAGAAGACTGTCTTTTATACGGGCTACTTGATCAACACCACTGACACGCAGCGTCTGCTCTCTCTTGCCCAGATCCCGCACAACCTGCCAGAGACAGAACTGAAATACCACGCAAATAATATCATGATCTGCCCCAGGCCTTGTCCTACCAGCATCCTAGAGAAGGTTGGCGGCATGGGCAGCAAAATGAAATGGGAGGTGACAGGAACTGCATGCTTCGAGAACAACATTTGGGCAGCCTGTCTGAAGCCTGTCCCCTCCACCGCAAAGTTTCACACAGACAATCCCAGTCCTCTGGTTGTCCTGGCGCTGCGGAAAGGCGCACGTCCCGTGGACGCAGGTAAGATTCAGAACTGGCAGCCCGTGCCCCCTGAGAAGGCTTTCGTCTTTGAAACTGTAGTAGGAGAGAAGGTCCTGCTTCGAATCGAGGCGGAGGACCCAGGAGAAGGCGATTATGAGAGCCTGTTCCCACACAAGGGGTCGAAGAGAAAACATACTGCTGGAGATGAAGATTTTCGCTCTAGACTAGGCCATCCGCATCCTACTGGCCCCCGCAATGACCAAAGAAACTTCCACCAGCCCAACCATGGTGGCCGTGGTGGGCAGAATCAAGGGCGATTCCGCGGAGGCAATTCGGGCTCGAACCGAGGCTTTAGGGGGCAACGGGGAGGAGCGCCGAAGGGCCGCGGCGGTCGAGGCGGTGGCCATCATTACAAGTCGCTTGACGACATGGGAACGCGGGAGAATCAAGGCGGGTTTGTACAGCAGGTGTCTTACGAGGACGACCCGCAGCGCAACTTCCAGCCGCCGGCTCAGCCAGCCCAGCACAATGCGAACCAAGGCTACCATTCACAGGGACAGAGCCAGGCGTCATCCTACCAGCAGCAGCCACAGCAGCAGTATGGCAACTGGTCCCAGCAGCAGCAGCAGCAGCAGCAATCACAGCAGCGTGGTCAGCAGCAGGGGCGGGGGGGCGGTAATGGAGGTGGAAATGGAAACGGGAACGGGAACGGAAATGGAAATAGGAACGGCTATGGCGATATGAACAATTTCTATTAAGGCCTATGGAGCAAGGGACAGAAAATAATGTTTGTAATATCGGTATACCCCGTCTCGCGACCTCTTCTGGACGATTTGTACGGCTTGGGGTGGAAAACGGAGTTGGAGGCAAAATTGCCGGCTTGGGATTGCACGTGGAGCAGATATCAGCATGATATCCCGGAGAATTTGTGCCATTATATTCTCGCGGAGGGAACAGCGTAGCGATGTTTGCGATGCACCAGTTTAGCATGGATGTGAAGTTTACCCCTAACATTCCATCGTCCAAATCTAACCTCTACATCCACTGTTGATTGGGCACCAAGTTTGGTTCGCCCTGCCCCAGTCCTGAATGTGAAGCGAAATCTACTGCCGGAAACCAACCTTTACACTCCATGCTTACATCCAAGAAGACATGTTAAGAGCTCACAGGCGTCCTCCAGACGGGTATCCAAACATCGATTATGGACTCGTATTCTCTCGAAACTATTTCTTTATGTTCCACTAGAGCTTTCTCCCACTTGTTGGCCTTGGGATAAATATGTAACTGAGGCGTTGGGTGTTTCCGTCTTTCGACCCCTGAATCCCGAACGACCCCCCCCCCTAAATCAATACGGTTTGAACTTCGGCCCAGCACAGAAATATCGACACAATGTTGCGTTTCTCAACCATCCGGAAACTAAACTCGTGTTTAAGCTTCCAATTAGCAGCTTTATACATGTATGTGTTGTTGAGAAGAGGAGAAAAGGGTGGTATGTGACTTAGAGCAAGAATAAGGGCTGAATGTGTTCTTACAAGTGGCGCTCCACCGTTTTAGCGCCTCTTAGGCTCATTTACGGACATAATTCACAAACTAATTTAAGATGAATGGCTGTTTGGCCGAGTAGTGAAGGCGATAAACTTGGGCTTCCATGTTCGCAGAGGTCCGATCTCTCAGCAGCCGGTTTGTGTTTTTGCATTTTTGGAAGAGCTTTTTGTCGACTTTGTGTTCATACTACTACATCCATTCCCAGACGCTCCCTCAAAAATCTCCTAATTCCCGCATGCTCTGAGGTGGGATAGATAGGTCATACCACTGTTCGGCTGTTGGGGTTGCTCGTGTGCTACCTCCAGGCGTGCGGAAACAACTCCAAGTCATTAAAACCATCGACGGTCGAATGATTCAGATGGCTTCAGGCAAAGGAGTGTCAAATACCACATGCCCCGGCTTTTCTGCTCATGTCGAGTTGTGACTCACAAATAGTCTTTACCAAGTCAAAGAGCATGCCGCTTTCTCCTTCCCAGTTCCTCGCAGCCCCTTCGTGAGGGCGGGGCCTCCTTTCTCTTTCCGTGATCTGCTATCATTTGAGAGGGAAGAGACTCAACCAGATGCATCCAGTGCTTCAGCCTTCAAATCATTGAGTCTTGCCAGTTGCTGCGGATTCCACCACTCTTCTCTGGTCCTCGGGCGAGAACATGGATATGCCCTGCTGCAGCGCGCCGACAAGAACCTGCATCGCCTCGTTCCTGAAGTCGTCTGCGGAGCGCATCTTGTCAAGGTCTTCGGCAAACTCTTTGGTGATGCGCTGGAGGTAGTACGAGGCGAACTCGGATGCTACCTCCTGGTTCGATTTGCTGGTGCTTTCGGTACCCGACATTTTAGTATCTCAAGCAGCCCTGTTTTGCTAACGCCGCAAGCAGATGAGTAAAGTGAGGGCCGTGGATTTTTGAGTCGAGGTGGTCGGTGGGCTTGGTTGTGAAATTGAATGGCTCCTTGGTCTGAAGGCTTGAGTTTATTGACCTCTCAGGGGTTGAAAGAAAAGTTGCGAAGCAGGCGCTGCGGTGCGGCTGAACGGCAATTGAGGTGTCTGTCCCATTGGCGTCCTGTAAGTGGGCTCGCAGTGGCGCGTGCTGCTGTGGGACTCCACTGTCATCAGTCTATTAGAGAACCGGCGGTCAGCAAAGGGCGAAGAGAGCCTAGGAGACAGCCCGTAACATGATCTTGTCAACCTTTCGAACTTCCACTTTAAGATATCCGATAGACTTTTATTGGCATTTCTGGGCTAAAGGGTAAATAATACTTGCAAAATACCCAGTAACCCCATCCGCTTTATCAGACACCACTCATTGCTGTCAAGGCCATTTCAAGATCTGCCCAAAAGGGGCACTTCTTCACCCACTCCCTCCAGCACCATTCTCCTTAATACCACCCTCTCTAAATCTCCAAAATCTGCCATTTTGACACAGGATCACAAGATATCCGAAATTTTCTCAAAAAGGAAAGAATCAGCCGTCCAAGCTGAGCCCGGTGATTTCTATCTAATCTTCTACATCTTCCTCGGCTTCTTCCCTCAACTGCCAATTCCTTCCATCTTCCACTCGAACTCATCCCCCAAAACCACCAACCTCAACCACCCGATCATCATTTCTCGACCATTCGAGCTCTCACCACAACATATTTTCACACGCCAGGCACCCCATGTGCTACTAGCAGCATGAAATATTTTATAATTAATATTTGATTCTCCCCTAGTTCTAGCCATATCATGGCCAGCCACGAAAACGGCGGCGGTCGCACCGCTGCCAAGCCTCCCAGCAAAGGGGCACCAAACGCACAAAGGTACAGGCTCAACCCCCCCAGTGGGTTGATCCACAAGGCTGTGAAGGTTGTCCTTGACCTCCTGGGCCCAAGGGAGAAAGGCGGATGGCCTACATCAAGTTCCCATACCACATAGGTTATCGATACCCAAGTACCTTGGCCAAGAGCCAAGTCAAGGTCATCACCGATGGACATGCGAATCCCATCCGAATGTCAATGATCAACTTTTCTCCAGCTATGGCACGGCATGAGGCCAATGACTCTGGCGAAAATCCAGCCCTCGATGAAACTATTTTATCTTGATAAATAAGTGATGGAACTGTTTTATTCCATCGAACAAGTGGCGAAATTATTCCATCTTATTATAATTAAAATGGAACGGCCGATGGAACTATTTATTATCAATAAGCTATATAGAATAAAATGAAAGTTTGACTTTCTAAGAGGGGTTAGCTGCTTCCTTATAATTCAGCCCTGGTTTATTTGTTGGTGTGGAATCTCCCGCCAAGAGGGATACTGAAGCCCTCAAGGCCTTTGTAACATTAAAAACGGCATTCTAAAAAGTATATTTATCATTTTAAAAGGCATTTCCTCATGCACGGGGTATCCTTCCTCCTGGAAGTTAGAGCACCTCAAAGTCCCACGCCAACAAACAAACAAGGGTTGGATTGTATCAAAGATACTACTCTCGAGGGGTAGGCAGAGTTTGGCTATGGTTGTATAGACCTCTAAAGGATGGTATTTAAGACGTCAATTGCACCCTATTCCATTAGCCCTGACCAAATTCCTACCGCGCCCTAGACGGCAGGAAAGCCTCAAGATTTCCCCGTAAAAACCACTCGTAGGTTAATGTTACTACTAGTTACCTTTCCTATCCAAGGCCTGCCTTCCTTCCCGCCTGCTAACCACCCCCCTATTCTACGCCTCCTTGCTCCATGCTCGAGTGTCCATTCGCGGCAAAAAGGCAGCAGCAACCGTAACAACAACACACAGCCAACTCGCCCGCCTATGCCATATATGAGGGGACCCATATTACTTCGGATAGAAACCGATAAACGATAGACCAGTACTAACCCACGCCAAACGAAAGTAGCGAGAAGAAAGCTAAACACCCCATGACCCCATGCCCCATGCCCCATGCCCCCAGTGCAATGTACGCATCACGGTCAAAACCCTAGTGATACAAAGATAAAATAATACAAGTGAAGTGCCGTGGGCCCAAAACAGCTCCTTTCCCAGCAACGATGTGTCACCCCATCTCTTCATCAATCCCCATTAGCGAAGCCAACAGGGTACCTTGACAGACCCAGGAGTAGATCTCGAGCAAAACCACGACTGACGTGCAAAAGGGGCAAGCGCGTCTTTCCTAGTCGACTCCTAAACTTCGACTCCAGTCGGATTCGAGATCTGGATTTCGCGATAATGACTCGGCGCCGTCCTCGTGCCGGACCTCATCAGGCGTTGGGCTGAGCCCCACCTCGCTCATGGGTGAGGCCAAGCTGTGGCTGTCCTCGTCATCCGATTCGGGGAAACTCCCGGCCATTTTGCGGCCCATCCTAGGCGGCCAGTCGTCGTCGATGTACTGCTGACGGCCCGAACCAACATATTCGCCCTCGCTTGGGCTGCTGTTGTTATTGTTGCTGCCGTCCTCCTCCTCGGACCAATCCCAGTGTACTGGGATCTGCTCACCACGCTCGTCTGTGCCGAAGACCAAGCCACGCCATTCACCGGCGGCGATACGCGCGGCTACGTTGAGCATCAAGTTTATCAGATGCGACGGAGGTGACATTAGAATCTCGCATGTCTTTTGGATTACTACCATGGGTAACCGGCGGACAACAGCTAGCTTGCTAGCACTTACTGCAGCTGCGGCGGAGTACACCTGGCGCGGCGAGAACAGGTTTGCCGCGGGCGGTAATGGGGACAGCACTCTCCTATCGGCGGAGATGCTACTGCTTGTGGTCGCACGATGGCGAATGTAGGGCCGACGCGGTGTTCCCGATGATGACTTAGACTGTGATGACAGGGACATGGCAGACATGGATGTCGCCAGAGGTTCTTCCTCTGACCTAGGGGATGTGGGTTCCACGGGCAGCTGCTCTTCTGGTTTTGCCGGGCTGCAGGCTGATAAATTGTCGACGTCATAAACAGACGAGGGCGTGGTTGCACGATCACTTTGTTCGGATGGAGCTGATGCAATAGGGCTGGTACTCCATGTCTCCGAGGCATTGGATACGACTGTCGTATCCGAGACATCTTCCTGTTCTGTCGGCTCTTCTGGCTGCCTGGGGACCTCGGGCGGACAAGGAAAAGTGAAAGGAGACCCGGGGTTTGACAATGGAGGAGAGGGAGGGAGTGGAGTTGAATGGAACGGTTGCGGCGTATGGAAGGAATCCTGCGAGTCGCCTAATGGCTGGGACGCGGGACCTCCTGACGGTGACTCAATTGTATCCTCTTCCACTGAGCCAGCATGTACCGTAGAGACTAGGGCTAATTGAGGGGGAGCGGCTATGGAACGGCTCGCCTGAAATCCATGCATTTTTGATGGTCTCAGTTGCAAAGGACTGTCTGGATCAAGGCCCTCCGCAGCCATCTCCTCATCCCGTTGGGCCTCTGTATATATGGCGGTTGCTTTCGCATAGTTGCGCTGCTCCAGCGTCGTCTCCTCCGCCGATAGACACAGATGCGCATTTCGGTCGGACTTGATCCTGGAAGGTATGGATAAAGACATCGATCTTTCGAGGTTAGAATTCGCCCCTCCTTTCACCACCCCCCTGTGCAGGCGAGCAATCTCAGCGGCCGTTGAGGGGGTCGGGGGAAGCGACGAGGACGATCCTGGCGCGGGGGTCCATGGTCGTTTTATGGTCGGGGTTTGCGGCTCGGGAAGGTCGACAGTAAATGTTCTCTTGAATGGGCACTCCGTCTTTTCAAACTGGAGGATTTTGTCAAAAACCTCTCGCAAGAGCTCCGCTCGACGCAGATCCTCGGAATCCTCGACTGGGAGTTCTATTCGCCAATACTGCGGGCGTCGGATTTGCAAAACAAACTTGCTCGAGGTCTCGTCTATACACCACACCTGGCTCTTAGGCAGAATCGGCTGGAGCGCAGAGCCACAGCTGAGGAAGGCAACTGAGCCGGGGGCACGATAGATTCGGAAAGCGCCTTATGAACCACGGGTTAACGTCACAGTCAAGAGCAAAACTTGCTGGCACGCCTCTCGGAAAACTTACCAACCGCAATTGTCCTCTCCAGCGGTGAAGACCACGGTAGTGTTCCGGCCTCGACATCTTGGGGTGTGATTCCCGACCTCGGGCCAAATGAGGGGGGGCGCGATGCAGCCGTAAAGGAAACAATCTTAATCGAAGGGTGGTCGTAGAGTGTATCGACGGAGCCGTCGGGAGCTCGAGGCGGTGAGGCCTGATCCTGTCCGTCGGAAATGATCGGGGCTGTAAAGACGCGGCGCGGCGCCTGAAAGGCGGAGCCTGGGGGTTTCGAGAACTCCATTCTTCGCTCAGTCTATTTCGTAAAGCATCGTGAGGAGTTTGGTGGAACCACCATGGCATGGGCTTTCGCCGTTTTTTGTTTGTAGCAAAGATTTCGAGCCACGATGTCGGTGTATGGTAGTGATGTTGCTGCCGTCGCTGGCGATGCTGCTGACTCTGGTGCAAGGGAGGATTCGAGTGGAGGGCTCGTCTCAGGTGTGGCGCGATAGTTGGGGCTAACAGCAGATCCAGTCGATGCGAGACAGCAAATGTCTCTGCTCGGCAACTTTACAGATGCTGCGATGGAAATAGTGATGTGAATAGCGTTGGCAGAGAAGGAAATCAATCGGTAAAAGACTTTTGGCAGATGCGAGAGCTCGAGCACTGTGATGAGATCCTTGCCAGGAACGCACAAGCAGGTGGTCGTCTGGGTGCGGCGAGGACCTGGGGACATGGGGATCCCCCCTTCGTCAACGAACCCGAGCCGCTCAGGCGCTTAGGAACCGGGAAACCAGGCCACCACCCTCAGAACTTCGACCAACCTTAGGGTTCAATCGCAGCCTGCGCCGTCCCCAATTATCTATGCATATTTCGCATATGGAGTGGTAGATTATTTTGTCTTGGTCCTCACCTCGATCTGCTTGTCTGCGTTGCTCCATCGCGATAAGTTCTACAACAGCTCTTGGCCCCATTGGCACACAGTAAAGCGCATCCACATGCCTGACATGCATGTTCCACTTGAGCGGATGCGAAGAAGAGTTGTGCGAGACCTAACTGCTTGCTAAGATATATCTGCACACAATATTCACAGACACGATCTTTAGCGGCGCGTAACCTAGTAGTACCTAGAAAGGTCTAGGTAGGAACAACATGACTCCAAATATTGAAAGCATCAGTCTGATCACCGCTTTAGTGCGAAGAGACAAATTTCAATATTGAAAGGGCCTCTCAGGCTTCCTCCCTCTGCAATGCCAAGAAGACTTGCAGCCACGTGACAGCATTTTTCAATCAAAGACCTCCTTCGTATCCAAGAATGGGGTTTGATACCCGTAGACAGAAAAACGTGAGCCAAGTGTTAGCGGTTACATTTCCTAACATGAAGTCGTGCGCTAATACAAAATGCGCTGTGCACATGTCCCTATCTAAACCAGAATGGCATTTCGAGTCCTCAGGGACGCCTTATCTGGCATCTGAGATGAAAGTGTCAAGGGCATTTGCACTTGGCTTGTTATTCCCCAGGAGGAGGGGCCAAAATACATTACCCCTTTAGGCTTAGACGGGGCGGTCCTGATCTTGGCGTCCGCCTGTTACCGATGCGTGGGGCGGCACTTTGGGCTTGGGCCTTAGGCGATCATTTACGGATGCTGGGAAGCTGCTGGTTGACATCATTACATCATTGGCACCTGCGAGCCTAGTGGATCCAGCCGCCCGCCACGGCCTCAAAGCACACCACAACGGCCACCAACTCCCTGCTATTGCCAACCAAACCGACCACCTTTCCTACCACCGCGGGCTCAACCAGTGTCCACGATGATGGCTTCAAACCAGAGGACCGATCGCATACTAACTGTTGACAAAGAGAAGTTGAAAAAGCAATTTGATATCTCGCATTTCGATCTCAATGCCGTGATACGGGGGATCCAGCTGACGCTGGTCGGCGGTAAACGCAGAGTCATTGACTGTCTCTAAGACTGGCGCTGACCGTCTCCTATAGCACACAGAGCATTCCAAAACCCAAATATCTTTACCTCAAAGCACTATCGACAGGCTGCCACTGCGGTTGCCGCTGGCATTGCCATTCGCGTGTTGATCTCGTTCCCGGTTTGTGTCCAGCACTCTACTCCCGCCAGCGCCCATACTTACCAGCCCTCGTAGATCATTGGGGTCAGGGTTCTGTTATGGTTCTCATCACTTTTCTTCCCGATGGATTCTGTCACCTGGGACGACAAGATCGTGAATGGACTCGGGTTTATCGAGGAGCATGTTCTCCAGGCACCACTCTTCCTGATGAGCTTGATGCGTTACTTAACACCGACTCTTGATGACCTGTATGTCTAACACAACAGATCGATGCCCCGCGGATGCCCTGTAGGGCGGTATGCTGACATCTTCTTAGTTTCATGGACTCTCTCAGATGGGTAGACTACACATATGCCCAGAAGCACAAGAATGACGAAGATCCGACCAGGCTGCGCGCGATGTACTACCCCAACTTGAGGCAGTATACTGTCAAGGACGGCAGCACGCACTCTTCAAGTACTGCAGAAGCTCTGTCCATGTTTCTCTATCGGTTTGCTCGCAAGGGCTTGATATCTCTCGCCATCTTTGGCGCGTCTTACATTCCTTATGTCGGCCGGTTTGTACTTCCGGCAGCCAGTTTTTGGACGTTCAACAAAGCTGTCGGGCTCGGGCCGGCTTCCATCATTTTCGGCACCGGTGTCATTCTCCCGAGAAGGTATCTCGTCATCTTTCTACAAAGCTACTTCGCGTCTAGAAGTTTGATGAGGGAGCTTTTGGAGCCTTATCTTGCTAGAGTTCACTTCACAAAGGAAGAGAAGAAGAGGTGGTTTCGCAATCGGGAGGGACTCCTTTTTGGGTTCGGAATCGGATTCTACATCCTTCTCAGGGTTCCACTCCTCGGAGTCTTGATTTATGGAATTGCCGAGGCCGTAAGTTCCCCGGACCATTGGCACTGAACCCCTTGAATTTTATTTCAACAGAGAGCTAATCCATGGTTCTCAGAGCACGGCCTACCTCATCACCAAGATTACCGACCCGCCTCCGCCACGCTCAGAGGCCCGGGAGTTCGCCGCGAGCCAGGTCGAATGGAAGAACAAGCAGAAGTTTCTGAATTTGTCGCTGGCCAATTTGGACGCCCTAAATGACAAGCCACCCCCGTACCAAGCCTCCGACCCCTTCCCTCGGCCGAGTGGGTGAGATACCAGATGAAGAGCTTGTCGCTGTATTAAACCTCATGACCAGTAGGTCACAGCTTGTGCGGAAAGCGGCGGTAATACGACTCCCTTTAAGGACTCCCTTTAAGGTGTCAGGTCAAAAGATGGAGCCGCAGGTTCCGCGATCGGCAACCTCACCCACTGATCTGCAGCCATAGAAAATTGAGGACCGGTTCCCAATGCGCGTCTTATACCCGTGAACTGGGAGTGGGTATCATGCGAGCGCAGGTCCGGTGCAGGTGGAATACAGCTGCAACACGCACTAGGGTATCGAAATCCTGCACCAACCCTTTTGAGAATAATCTATTACGTCTTTACGATTGTCGTCCACACCTGTCAAGACTGCCTGGCGGAGCTTATCAAGTGCCCCTCGCCGGCTCGGCATCTTGAACGGGTGAGTGCGGGGGTTTACTGAAGGTGCATGTCGTCGGGGGAGCGCCGTCTCGATTCGTTGATAAGGCTTACACCTGGTTACTTCCAGACCTTGCCTATCGTGGCCTCTAGCCACTCCCGTCCCTAGAAACTACGCACCACGTTTTGCAGGCCACCTTTGACAACCATTGATAGTCGGGCCTAAGAGGACACATTACGTCGTTCAAGACTCATGGCTAGCCTCCCGGCAAGTCGGTGCGGGGTATTATCATCTTACCTCTGCCGTACATGATGGGGGAACGGACCGACTGATGTGTATAACTAGGCTTACGCTTGCCCTTCGTGGCGAGCTGCTGTGCATTTATCAACTGAATATACTTTTGCATCCTGTTTCAAGCTGTAACCTTGGTGAAAATGGGCAAAACTGCAATCCGAACCGTCTGTGAAGTCAGCTTTGACAAGCCGGCGGCAGAGCAGCCGCAGCTTCATAACAGATGGCATCCTGACAGTGAGTAGACAGGATTCTAAGGGGCGGTGGGCTTCGAAGACTAACGTATGCCCAGTCCCATTTGCCGGCTCTATCAAGGACGGCGAGACGGTTAAGATCGAGTGCCTCGACTGGCAAGAGCCCCTTTCACGCCATCCTAACTGGCGGTGGGAAACAAGAACTAACCTCCAAAATGCAGGACCGGCGGCCAGATCCTCAACAACGATAGCGCAGATGATGTGAAAAATGTCGACCTTACCAAGGTTCATTACTTATCAGGGCCCTTTGAGGTTGAGGGCGCTGCCCCTGGCGACCTTCTCCTTGTGGAGATTATGGATGTCCAGCCGTTCCAGGACCAACCCTGGGGGTTTACAGGCATCTTTGATAAGAGCAACGGGGTATGTGCCATTGCTGTATACACTTTTTGAAAGGACTACGGCTGATGGTGAGACCAATGTCTTGTCTTTTTAGGGGGGTTTTCTGGATGAGATATATCCCTCAGCGTATGTCACATCCATCTTTTTGTGAGGTCAATGATGCCTCCCGGTGCTAACAAAGGCATAACAAAAACCAGTGCCAAGGCAATCTGGGACTTTGAGGGGATCTACTGTACCAGCCGCCATATCCCCCACGTCAAGTTCGCAGGGCTCATCCATCCCGGCATTCTCGGCTGCGCACCGTCTCCCGAGGTCCTGGATATTTGGAACACAAGGGAGGCCAAGCTCATCGCCGCTAATAAGCTAGTTGGTCGCGACGTTGCTTTACCGTGTGTCTTACCCCTGAACCGAGATATGAAGTCTTCTCCCTACTAACTCGGGGCGTTTAGGCCGCAACCAATCAATATTCATGCTGGCAGCGCCGATCCCGAATTGAAGGCGAAAATTGGGAAAGAGGGAGCGAGGACGATTCCCGGCCGCCCTGAGCACGGAGGTGAGTGACATCTCTTGTTCACCATCACGAGACCCTCCGTTCGCTGACTGTTTACAGGAAACTGCGATATCAAGAATCTGTCAAGGGGGTCCAAAGTATACCTCCCCGTTCATGTTAACGGGGCAAAGTTCAGCGTCGGAGACCTTCATTTCTCCCAGGGCGACGGTGAAATATCCTTCTGCGGTGCCATCGAGATGGCCGGAATCATCACCATCAACTTCAAGGTCATTAAGAACGGCGTAGCCGACCTCGCCCTCAAGAGCCCCATCTACATCCCCGGACCGGTCGAGCCGCAATTCGGACCGGGCAGGTACATCTACTTTGAGGGTTTCTCTGTCGACCAGCACGGCAAGCAGCGTATGTAATCCCCTATCTTACTCCTGTTTACCCCTATCTTACCCCTTTTTTCTTACCCCTTTCTTACCCCTTTCTTACCCCTATTACCTGACCTCACTAACAATCCCCAAGACTATATGGACGTCACCGTCGCCTACCGACAAACCAGCCTCCGCGTAATTGAATACCTCCGCCGGTTCGGGTACTCGGACTACCAGATCTACCTGCTCCTGTCGTGCGCGCCAATTCAGGGGCACGTCGCGGGCATTGTTGATATCCCCAACGCGTGCACAACCATGGGCCTGCCGATCGACATCTTCGACTTTGACATATCCCCGGCGACGGCGATTACGGCCAAGAAGCTCGACATGGGCACCTGTGCGTTCGAGACGGGCGTGACGGAGGGCAAGGTGCTGACGGACGGAGGAAAGAACAGTGAGATCAGCTTTGGCGGCGGGATGACATATAAGGAGTAAAGAGAGGTTGAGGGGAGGGGATGCCTGGTTTCAGTGGTTGCGACAGCTAAGGCTATATCAATCACAGTTTATTGAACAGGTTTAATGCCTTTGGCATCATGGCCTTGTTAGGCTTTCAAACTTCCGCTTTGAGATATTCGATACTATCGAAAGACTTTCGTTGGCATTTATGGGCTGGAGGGGAAGCTAATACTGGCGAAATACCAGTTAACCCCATCCGCTTCATCAAATACCACTCATTGCTATCAAGACGAGTTCAATATTTAAAACTTCGCCGACTCCCTTCGGTTCCATTTCTCTAAATAATACCTCTCCCCCAAGATAAACCTCCTTTCTCCACGGGGAAGAGCTCATCCCAGGGAGTCTCTTCGCCGTAATCTCTAAAGCGCTCGATTATCTCAGCCCTCGGCTGCGTAGCCGCCCCATGCTCCGCACCCTCATCAACCATAAACTTGCCAAGAATGCGGAAGCAAATGGCGTCAACCTGGAAGGCATCGACCCACGCACGCAAGTTGAAACTTAAATCATTTCCATCACCCGGGTATGCATATACATCAAAGGGCTGGAACTGGGGCTGGGGGCTACGTAAGTTGTTGTTGGAAGTCACCAGGTCCTTCATAGCGAGCTTGCCTTCCTTTTTGTTGCCCGCGAGCCACTGAACCTGGCGCCAGTTCTCAGTACGTATAATACCATCGAGGAGCCTAATGGCGATCTTGATAGGCGCTATATCGAACAACCATACTCGATAGAGGGGGATGATAATGTTGAGGTATGAAGTGAGATCAGCTGCTTAGCCCTTCTTTCGCATGCTTTCTAGAACCCTTAAACCGTCCCAGTGCCGTTTACCATGTGGTTCCTCATCCATGAGAGAGTGATACTCGGACCACGTCTCCTTCTCTTTCTCATCCATGACCCTGATCTCCTGCTCCGGGGAAACCTCTGGAAGCTTGTCGCCAGCGTTGACGTCTTTGATCATCAACATACCCATCTTTCGGAAGACATAGAGTGCGATCAAGGGTAGGTTGAGGTTCTGCGCGGTGTCGAGAACTGTGCTGTTGTTCTCGCTGATGAAAGCAATCTGCATGGGATCATCTTCCATGTCCTTCTTCCCCTGTCCCGAATATGCCTTGGGTTGAAGCTCGCTGTTAGTAGTGTCTTTGATCATCAACATGCCCATCTTTCGGAAGACGCGGAGCTCGGTTGAGGACAGCTTGAGCCGCCGCGCAAGACCGAGAATTCTAGCATTGTGGTCGCTGATAGAAGCAATTTATTTGAGGGTATCGGGGTCATCCATGATGTCGCTATCTTCAAGGTGCCCGGGCTTTCTCAATTTGACTCCGGGAAATAGTAAGAGTGGCACTTCGCGGAAGACGGCGACTGTCCTAGTAGCGCGGTCGGATGGCATTAAAAAGGCTGGTATCTTGTTGACAACGGGTGACTCGAACTATGCCTACTACTGTTGGAGTAACCCGTGGGTACTATGAGAAGATCATGCTGCGAGCGGAAGTGGAAGAATACTACTAAGGAGTGGAAGGTAGGAGTGGAGTGGGGGGAAGGTGCGAGAGAGACAACAGAAAGACCCAAGGGGGACATTTGCACTGGCTCCTTCCCAATACTAAATTGAGTATCGCAATCCTGACTGTACGCTCGACGTATTCCATGTGAAGCTCTAAATCAGATAGCTGCACCATTGGAACCATTATTTGATGTGTTGCTGGTTGCGTGAGGGCTCAGTCGCATTAAGAAATCCAGGTCTTGAGAAGTCTCACGCTTTCCACTTCCATAAATTCCCAACCTGTCCTTGTTGTGATTAAATCCCATCCTCTAATAACTGAGGGAGACTCACTCCAAAACCTGCTGTTTCGACACAGGGTCACAAAATAGGCAGACTCAAACCCAGAGGAGTCATAGACGAGAATATGAGAACCTTGGTAGAGAAAAGATCTCGCCGGACTTCCTCGCATCAAAACTATGTCCTCGTTGGATGATGTGGTTGGCCTTATTTCTCTCCTTGGCTCCAATAATGCATAGGGTTGGGAAGCGGGACTTGTGGAGTGAGTTTTAGAGGATTTCGACAAAGGTGATCTGTATTTCTACAGCTGGTGGCACGGTCTCATACACTTGAAGGATCGAAGAGACTTGGGATCGAAGTCAGCCTGGCTGAAGTCCTCAAAGTCATACCCCCCCTCTATAAACGGCCGATAGAGGTCATTCTCCCTCTCCATGTTGTTGCCGCACTATTTGGTGAGACGATATGGTAGCAGATTGGCAGAGAGACTGTTGACAACGAGATGTTGATCAGACAGATCAACAGTGGATGCTTCGTGCCATTCAGAAGTTCACGAGAGAGGTCGAGTTGCCAACCCCAACGCCTGTCCAGTCAGCCATAGAGAAATAGTTTATGTAGTACTTACGCCCACTCAGAGTTTTGAGCTCTCATAAATCGTGGAACTCTCTAGTTTCTCCAAAGTCTCTGGTAAGCATTATAATAAATAAACCAACAATGCTACGTGGGTTATGTCGTTAAAAGTAGTTACCTTCTTGCCAATCCAAATCAACGCCGTTCCAAGTTCAGACAAAAAGGCCACAACCCTCACCTACCTCGACCACACACCGCTCCCTGATCCCGATCATCTCCTAGTAAACTCGTGGCTGACTCTCCCACCATCCAAACTTGGCCTCACCGAGTTGCTCGAGCTTCGTCTCCGGCGTGCGCGTTGCTCAGAAGGGTCAGCTGGATGAAGGCCGCTAGATTTAGCAAACAAGTTGAGTATGTCCGTGAGCGAGACCACGCCAGTTAAGCGACCAGACAGGTGAGATCCCGGTAGCCCCGCCGTAGGGAGGCTCTGGCCAGGAAGAGGAGATTGTGGCCCTGGAGATGAGCTGGTCCCCTCCGTCACACCCGTTCCAGATGCGACTGCGGGAGCCGTTGCAGACGTTAGGCCTGGATGGCTTGCCTGGAGAAGAGGGGTCGCTGGAGCGCTGGGGGAAGGCGATGCCGACTCAACAAC
This sequence comes from Lasiosphaeris hirsuta, assembly GCA_030549175.1. Taxonomy (NCBI): domain Eukaryota; kingdom Fungi; phylum Ascomycota; class Sordariomycetes; order Sordariales; family Lasiosphaeriaceae; genus Lasiosphaeris; species Lasiosphaeris hirsuta. The sequence goes on from JAUKUA010000002.1 coordinate 2,497,901, forward strand.
CCACATGCGATGGGAATTTGTTGCAACAAGTTTCGCAACAGTGTGGGCAAGAGTCGAGTAGGGGTTGACGTAAAAGACCGGAAACGAGTCTCGGCCGCGCTCAACTCCGCGCTCGGATAGGATCACACTGATAAAGTGCAGGCACGAGCTCTTCAGCAGCGGGATGCTGGCCGCGTTGGTCAAATGCCTCACGTCGGCAGTGGATATATTGCCAACAACATTCAGACCTTGATCGATGACTGCAACCGAGGTTAGACCTTCGTTGCTCATCAATAGGAGCGCATCAGCAAGGGGCGCATCGGCGCTAAAAGAAAGATAGATCAGCACAGCTCTGCTGTCAAAGATCTTAGAAGAGTGGGTGTTTCCCACTTTATTGCAATGATTTGCTGAGTCCCAACCTGAAGATCTCGGAGTAGGCTCCCATAAAGTCGGTCAATGACCGGGAAATTGACTGCCTCTTGCCAGAAGAATTCGAGCAATCGAAGTTGGCTGAGGATACCGGTCACCTCCCCTGTCTGGTTTGTGATCAAGAGACGGTGAATCCCACTCCCAAAAGCCTCCATGGCTTTATCAAGGGTCGACTCTGATGGCAGAGCTACCAATTGCTCTTTTCGGGAGAGTTCCCGGATTTCGCGCAGTGAGATAGCCTCTTGAACCTGGGCCTTTGCCGAAATCTGCCCGTACAACTCGAGATTATCCTCATCGGGTTTCGCAAGACCGACAACAACCAACAGATATGCGTTCAAGTCACTGTAATCGAATGTCGAGATAGAAGTTTTCGATGTTGGTGTCTCGCGAACAAGTACTACGTTGCTGGAGTTGTTCTTCAGGAGTGTCTGCAGTCGTTCAAACTACCTTTAGCTTACGATCCAAGATATGGGAAGTCCAAGGGCGGGGCCTATACCATAGTGGCATCTTCGACACTGGTGTCCAAGTCCACCCACCTCACATCGTCGGCGGCGAGCTCTCCAAGGGCGATGTCACGCCAATCTCTTCCAGCGTATCGGGGATTCACATGACGATTGGAAGGCGGATTATTCAAGAGATCCTGAATTGCTTGCTGGGTGAAAGACGGATGCCGCTGTGCTCGCGGTGATGGAGGAGGGTGTCTTTGGTTGTCAGCGAAGCTCAGTCGATGCGATGCGATATGGCTAGGCTTTTGGGGGTTGGACTGTGAGTTGCTCCTTTCCGGGGGCGACGAAATCGCGGCGCCCAAGGAGCTACTAGAGCTGCTGGAATTGCACCCCGACGGGGATTTTGCTGTGGAATCAACTGAGTCCATGATTGGTCTTTCGGCTGTGTCTATTGGGGCTGCGATTGGATTCCCAAGCTAGGTCAACGTGGCCGGGTCCCGTACGTTGTGGGAGGAGGGAGGGAGTCGGAACGTCTTAATATTCTTGTCGTAGCGAATTGGCCCGTTGCTACTCGAGAAGCCTCTGAAATGCGACTCGGCGAAGAGGGCAAGCAGTGGTGGATGAGTTACTGGAGAAATGAAAGGAATCTGGTGACTGGTCATCAAGAGGGAGCATTGACCAGGAACAGCCGACTGACAGCGCTATGACGAAGCTGCGGGGTCGTGCTGGTGTCTTCTCCTCGACAGTGTTGGCAGGCTCCTGTTTTGCGCACTTCCAACCAAGCGCATGATGCGAGGACGGCGTATAACTTTCTCAGAACAGAGCTCGAGAGAACACTTAATGTCACAGTGATCACAAGATTGATTTTCACCCGAATACTGGCATGCAATACACACTTGGCAGTTTGCAGCATGTCTTGTCACGCCACCACAGCGCCGGCCTGATTGCCCCTCCCTCTTATCAGCTGCCCACCTTGGAATGGTGTTTTGACAAGGAGCTTCATCGAGCAGTCGACTGCTTCACTCGTCTGGCCAATGCCTGAGGGACACAAAATATGGCCATTAGGCACAGGTGCTACAAACAAATGTTTGGCCAGAGTATGAATTGGGTTCGTTTGACACAACCGATACCCGACCATTGCGACCATTGCTCCCAGCTGCCCTCACTCCAGGCAAAGAGGGAAGCTCTCAGCCCAACCGCAGCGCGAACGGCCTGCTGTGGCAGACTGTCGCATGGGATGCAGTCTAGGCTGGTTTTCGCTGGCGGTGGAACTTTGGGGACTTCAATATAGGCAGTTGTCAATGAACTCAATTGCTATGCAGCGAGGGACTGCTTAGCTATTTGCTTTTCCTGTTACCTGACAATGGAAAGGGCCACACGGTGCAGTAGCCGAACTAACAATCCTAGATGGGCGCCTAACGTCTCAGCACTGTGGTGGCGCGAAGCGCATCAAATGTTAGGTCATATCAAAGTGACCCAATATCGACTTGCTTGGATGGAGCAGGCCATGCACCAAAAAATCCAGTGATGTACACTAGGAAACCATCTGAAGTGTGAGGTGTACTAAGGAAACATAGAACTTGAAACCGAACAAAGCCACCCGTCGCTTGGTTCGAGTAAGGTTGTTGGGTCGTGGACCTGGCGAACAGCTAAAATGGTTGCCAAGCTGGAGCAGGCCCACTTGACAGCCCAGTGCGGGCAGAAATTCCTTACCCTGTGCCCCTCCATACATCCCACCTGGCCTAACCCAAACAAAAAAAATATTGACCGAACATCTCTGGATTCCCCCTCCTCCATGTCCATCCCCTCCTCACTCACTTTCCGCCTTCAGCACGCTAGTCAACAGCCATACCTCGCGCATTCACGCCTCCGACGCGTCCGTTGCTGACTCGAGCTCCAGCCTTTGTTTTTCGAGTCGTCGATTCCTGTTCCTAACGCGTTCGGCGCTCCGTTACATCCCCCCACCATCCTAGGGTCGAACCAAAGCGCCATCGACGAGCCTCACGATACCCGGAGTCGCGGTGGTTACCGCACGGACAACAGCTGTGAACCACACATAACACTCAGTCCCATAATTCCGCCATCGGTCTCAGCAGCATCGGTTTCAAGATGTCGGTCGTAGGACCCGATGTTCTCGCCCAGCTGGCTCACCTTCTTGGGGCACTCCAGTCTGCCGACAACAATGTACGGTCCCATGCCGAGGAGGTTCTGCAGAACAGCTGGACCAGTACTCGGCCAGAAATGCTTTTGATGGGTCTCGCAGAGCAAATCGCACCCCCAAGAGACGCAGCGGTATGTCTTGGGAGGTCTCATACTCGAGAAACAACCTGATTAACGGAAGCTAACATTGCGCGACTCGCAAAGACGCGTTCTTTCGCGGCAGTAATCTTTCGGCGGATAGCTTGCAAGACGAGAAAGACTCCTACCTCCGAAAATACCGACATGTTTATATCTCTGGACAAGGAACACGCCCATATCATTCGCACCAAGGTGTTGGAGAATCTTGTCACAGAGACGGATCGGGGTGTCCGAAATAAGATCAGTGATGCTGTTGCCGAGATTGGAAGGCAGTATTCAGACAACAGTTCGTCGATATATGGACCCAACAAACTTGTGGCATGATACTGACAATGTAGCTCCAGGCGATTCGTGGCCGGAACTTCTCCAGGTTCTTTTCAACCTTAGCCAGGCACCCGACCCTGGAACTCGAGAGACGGCATTCCGTGTCTTTACCACCACTCCAGGAATTATCGAAAAGCAACACGAAGAGGCTGTGGCGCAGGCGTTTGCCCAAGCTTTCAAAGATGAATCGGTTGCCGTACGAGGAACTCCGCCGTTGAAATCATGACAGGCACTGACAATTTTGAATAGGTTCGTCTTGCTGCAATGGAGGCATTTGCTGCTTTCTTCCGCAGCCTAACCAAGAAGAATCAGGCCAAGTATCACGCCCTCCTCCCCGAAGTCCTGAATATCCTCCCGCCTATCAAGGAGTCAAACGACTCAGAAGACCTTAGCAAGGCTCTTGTTGCCCTCATCGATCTTGCCGAGGGTGCACCCAGGATGTTCAAGCCAGTATTCAACGTTCTAGTCCAGTTCAGCATTTCCGTCATCCAAGAGAAAGAGCTGAGTGACCTCTGCCGGCAAAATGCGCTAGAGCTAATGGCCACATTCGCCGACTACGCTCCTTCAATGTGCAAGAAAGACCCCAACTATACCAACGACATGATTACACAATGTCTCAGCCTAATGACGGATTTGGGCGAAGACGACGAAGATGCCGCCGAGTGGCTTGCAGCCGATGATGTAAGTCACCCCTTACCTTAAGGGTTTATAGTGTTGACAATCCGTAGCTGGACCAGGAGGAGAGTGATCAAAACCACGTGGCTGGTGAGCATTGCATGGACCGACTCGCAAACAAGCTTGGTGGACTTGTTATCCTCCAGCCTACATTTGGGTGGCTTCCCCGCATGATGCAATCCATGGCCTGGAGAGACCGCCATGCCGCTCTCATGGCGATATCTGCCATCTCGGAAGGCTGCCGGGATCAGATGATTGGCGAGCTTAAGCAGGTTCTCGAGCTGGTTGTCCCCGCCCTTAAAGACCCTCATCCCCGTGTCCGTTGGGCCGGGTGCAATGCCCTCGGACAGATGAGCACAGACTTTGCGCCTACCATGCAAAAGGATTTCTATGATGTTGTCCTCACAGCAATTATTCCTGTCCTTAGCTCGCCAGAGGCCCGCGTCAAGTCCCACGCGGCTGCCGCCTTGGTCAATTTTTGCGAGGAGGCTGAGAAGAGCGTACTTGAGCCTTATCTGGACAGCCTACTATCGGAGCTGTTCCTCCTTCTCCAGAACGAGAAGCGGTACGTTCAAGAGCAGGCACTATCGACCATTGCAACCATCGCCGACGCAGCAGAAAAGACGTTCGGCAAGTACTACGACACCCTAATGCCCCTGCTTGTAGGTGTCCTCCATAATCAGAGCGAAAAGGAATACCGACTCCTTCGTGCCAAGGCTATGGAGTGCGCCACCCTAATCGCTCTGGCCGTCGGAAGAGAGCGACTTGGCCCAGATGCCGTGAAGCTTGTAGAGTTGTTGAATGTTATTCAAAACAGCATCACGGATGCGGATGACCCTCAAGCCCAGTATCTGATGCACTGCTGGGGAAGAATGTGCCGGGTCATGGGCAAGGAATTCCTCCCATACATGGCACCAGTCATGCCACCACTGATCGAGCTCGCCAGCGCTAAGGCCGATGTTCAAGTCCTTGAATCCGACGAGCAGGTTGAGCAATTTCAGCAAGATGACGGCTGGGAGTTGGTTCCCCTTCGCGGCAAGACTATCGGAATCCGGACAAGTTCAATGGACGACAAGTACATGGCAATAGAACTCTTGGTTGTCTATGCCCAAGTGCTTGAGGACGACTTCGCCGGATGGGCAGCGGAAATCATGGAGAAGGTTGCGCTTCCAGGCCTCGCCTTCTTCTTCCACGATCCCGTGCGGGTCGTATCGGCAAAACTCGTCCCCTATCTTCTTAGCTCCTACAAGAAACGGTTTGGCGACACTTCTAACGAACTGAACGGACTGTGGAACGGCACAGTTGTGAAGCTTCTTGAAGTACTCAGCGCCGAGCCCGCTATCGATACGTTGGCCGAAATGTATCAGTGCTTCTACGAATCAGTCGAGGTTATCGGCCGACAGTGCCTCTCTCCTGAGAACATGGAGAACTTTATAGACGCAGTCCACACTACGCTAGAAGACTATAAGGACCGTGTCGCCCAGCGCGACGAGGAGAATGCGGGTGTGCCGGCTGAGGACGTCGAGGACGAGCAAGAGGAGCTACTCATGGCCATCGAAGATGACCAGACCCTTCTCTCCGACATGAACAAGGCCTTCCACTGCATCTTCAAGTATCATGGCCATACTTTCCTTCGCTCTTGGGAACGCCTGATCCACACCTACAAAGGATTTCTCCGGTCTGCAGATCCTACTCAGCGGCAGTGGGGATTGTGCATTATGGATGATGTTCTCGAATATTGCGGCCCGCAAAGCCATGCCTACCTCGATTACATTGGGCAGCCGCTCTTGGAGGGATGTCTGGACCAGTCGCCCGCGATCCGGCAGGCAGCCGCTTACGGAATCGGTATTGCTGCCCACCACGGCGGGCCGGTCTGGGCCGCCTTCATGGGTGGCGCAATCCCTGCCCTTTTTGAAGCGATGCGATTCCCGGATGCACGCAGCGAAGAAAATGTCTACGCAACAGAAAATGCGTGCGCTGCCGTGGCTAAGGTACTACACTATAACGCGTCTGCCATTCCGCAGGTCGACCAAGTGGTCGCTCAGTGGGTTGAGTTTTTGCCCATCACCAATGATGAGGAGGCTGCTCCATATGCCTATCTCTACCTTGCCGAGCTCATTGATAAGTATGTCGGGCCCTATTCTGTTCCGTGAATCTTAGCTGACCAACCTAGGCGACACCCCGTGGTCACATCACAAGCGGAGAAGGTATTCGTGTTCGTTGCACAAGCTCTCGAGGCGGACGCTTTGACTGGGCAAACGGCTGCTCGTGTTGTTGGCGCAACCAAGCTCCTGCTCGAAACCACAGGCTTGAACGCCCAGCTGGTACTGCAGCAAAATTTCACGCCGGAGGCTCAACTGATCATTCGAGGGCACTTCGGCTAGTATGCCCCTGTGTCAAGTTCGGTCCGCATTCTCGCGCCTGCTAGAATGACAAGACCGTTTGAAGTTACAGCGAAGGCAGTAGTACACTCCTTGGTCTGCACTTTTCGGTGACCAACCCCGTCGGGAGAACAAGGTTATCGGAACGCCAACGGGTAGAGGTGTTATTCGGAAAATATCAAGAGTGCGGTGTTGGTCTCGCCGACTGTGTCTTCCCGTGGCGCTCTAACAAGGGGGATACATGTTGATATAGAAGACGACTAGAGAACGAGTTCATGGATGGGTCAAGAGAAGGCACTTGGGAAGGGAGGTTGATGATACCATGCGAGCAAGGTTGGCAGTAGGAGGCCATAGTTCCCACGACGTGTATGCCACAAAGCCGGTCTGCTTCTACTATTTGCACATTCACGCGGAAATCGATACATAAACAAAATAATCCTCAAAGTAACAAGTAGCTGACTCGAGATAGCTTGCTATACCGAAATTTCATTCGCCCATTTGACAAGGATTTGCGTGGTGGCTAACTGACAGGGAACGCTTGAGGTCAGGTCGTAGGGATATATATAGGGGTACACAGGATGCCTGTACACAGTATGAGGTTGTATATCCGCGTGTGGCAATACTGGTGGCTGTGGCCTGGTTTCAACGGGAGGATTGTTCTTGGCTTCTTGGTACGGACGTAGTAGTGTTGTTCTCTGTGGGGGGGGTATCTGACAAATGACAGCAACGGCGGCTTGTCTCTGGGCGGCTATGCGACCCGATGTCAAGAGGGATTTCGTTAGAAGCCGGGACACGGTGGCGGCCGGGTGCTCTTAAAATATCGTTAAAGTGGTTGGGCAGGGGTGGACAGATTCATCAGTCGCACATTGGCAAACAGGAGGAGCGTCCCTGTACCACAGTATGACGCGCGACGTCATTTTCAGGCCGGCTCGCAGCCAAGCACAGTCTCGGAAAAAGAAAATATTTGCTTAGCACTTAGGTACCTAAACGGCGCTGAGACGGGCAGACAGAAGGCGAGAGAAGGCGAGGGACGCTTGGGGTGCAGCATTCGTCCAGCGCAGGGTACGATCGCGATCCCATAGTAGAGAAAGGTCACGTTCGTTGGGTAACTTGCAGCGAGGCATGGACATTCGGTCGAATCCGATGCAAGCAGATGCAGGGCCTGCGTGTGAATGGCATGTTGGTGCTTACCTAACTGGCCTTGCTGGGGAGCTGCTAGCACTAGTCTGGAGCACTAGGGAGCTCGAGGGGAAGTAAGCCGGGGGGACGATTTGGATTGGTGGGTGGGCTGGGGAGTGGACTCAAGCGGCACACAGCGGGTTTTTGGATGAGTAGGCTGGGTGGCGGTTTCCCGTCGTCGTCGACTCGTCGACTCGAGGAGCTCTTCTGCGCGCCCTTCTGGCCCCGCTCTCTCGGTTTTGCGGTTTTGCTAAGCCGCAGGGCCAAAAGGCCGGCAGGCCTGGGCTGGAGAAGGCCCTTGGACCATTCACAAGGCAAATGCGGCTGCCCGTTCATTGCATCACACAATATCGCTGTCTAATGGCTAGCCCATGCTGGCACCGCCGTACTGAGTCCCCTCGCTCTATTAGTGCGGTACCACCTCAAACCTGACCGTGACCCCCGCGACATACTTCTCTTTCTCCACGCTGCTCCACGCTGTGCTCTTAGGATCCTTCCTTCCCCCGCCTCAGGCTGCATCCATCCCGTCCTTGCTGGCATCCTAACTTCCTGATGTGCAGATGTCCTGACGTGCTGGCATTCGAGCACCCGATCATCCCAGCAATCTGGCTGATCTAGGGAGCTGGCACAGCTGTGCCAGTCGACCCGGCATATTTGCTGAAAGGGCAGGAAGCGAATGGAAGCTAGCTAGCTACCTGCCGACCTACCGATGCCTACCGATCTCGCTACCTATCTTACCTTGCTACCTTGCTACTTGCTACCTTGCTCGGAAAGGGCCCCGCCCTCGCTGGCTGCAACTATTTGCCTCGAACCTCTTCGAACCCCTCGTACCTCCCTCCATTTCCCGTGTAGTTGTTGACCTTTGAACTCTGCCCTCCTCGCTGCTCGCTGCTGCCCTTGCTTTCTGCTGCTTCCTGCACTGTCGCCTCCCGCCTGCCCGCCGCCCGCCTGCCCGTCTGCCCGTCTGCCCGCCGCCTTGGCCCTGGCCTTGCGTAACGTCGATCTCCAGATTCCGCCTCCTCTGCCGCAATCACCCACCACCGCCTGCGTCCTGCCTCGTTCCGCCTGCATCATCACTCGCCGCCCCCGTGTCTGCGAGTCCAGGTTGACAGAAGCATCGACCACCACAACCATCGAGAGCGACACCGGTTGCGACGGCCACAGCGACAGCAACAACGACGTTGACGACAGACGACCGCCCGCCATACACGCTGACCCGTGCCGCTCCGACACAACACCAACACGACTTCCCATATCCCGCTTCTGCCCACCTCGCCTCATCACTCCTCACCGCTTCCGCCCCAGCCCGGCCCGAGACGGGGACTCCACGTCCTACACCCCGTCCACGCGCTACACACTCCCCATCTGCACGGCTACACGCCCAAGCATTAAACCACCACGTCTGGCGGTCCAAGAGGCTGGCGAGAAGCCCATCGATGCTGCGCCCGAACCCCGTTATGTAAGACGCCTGCCGACTTCTCGATGGTCCAATGCCGAGTAGGACCACTGCACATTCAAAACCCCAGGACGACAATTTGGTCGAGCGGCAGGCGGGACACGCCAATGCAGCCGCCATGAACAACTACTTTGCGTCTCCAATGTCCGCAGGCGAGATGGAGCGCCAGATGGCCTCGCAGCGGCGCGACCAGCACCCCCACAGCCGGGGTGTGCCCATGATCAACACATCAAACCAAGGAAATGTCCACGGGGACCCATTGTCAGCCATGTCGGACATCGCCATGTCTGGCGGTGACTCTCTCGATGACATCGTCCGCCAAAACACCCGCGAACTTCAACGGCGCCGGAGCGTGCCTCAGCCCTACACCAACCAGATAGACCAGGACAGCTCTGATCGCCCGCTATCCATGATTCAATTTGGCCAAGACGGCGCTTTTCAAGACTTTCAGTTTGGCAACATTGTTCCCTCGAGCGAGGCTTTGGGGGCTTTCGGTGGCATGAGCGGTACCATTGGGATGCCAGAGCACTCTGGCTCGTATTCCCAGTCCAGTCTCATGGCCATGTCCAATCAGCCAGACTTTCACAATCTATCCCCCGACATGATGGGAAACATGATGGCCTTCTCAAACCTCAACGTAGGGAATATGGGTGCAGACCCAAATGCCCTCAGCATTTTTAACTCACCTACTATGGCGACTCAGTATACCCCCACCAACTTAGACACGGTCAACACAGATTTTTCAATGGATATGAACGTCGAAAACACGCCGCTCAGCGCATCCAGTACCACCCCGGCCGCCGGAATTGGTCACAAAGCCGATGGAGACGTCATGGCCGTTGATAGGAGTTTTGGTCCAACCCCCCCCGACGAGTCCCGCACTCCGCGAAGGCCCTCGAGCTTGCATGTAGACTCGGGGCTCAACCCGTTCCACCAAGGCTTACAGTCCCCTATATCGCAAGAGGTATCGGGGGCCGCCGTTTTTCATTCGCCGGCATCCGGAACACCTCGGACAATATCCATGACTAGCGGTCAACCAAGCACCAGCTTGGTGACGTCAGCTCCATTGACGCCAGCCACCAGCGCTCCAACGCCCCGAGACCAGCCTCAAGCCAAAAGTATATATTCCAAGAGCGGGTTTGACATGCTTCGAGCCTTGTGGTATGTTGCCTCGCGCAAAAACCCAAAGCTTGATATTGGAGCAGTGGACATGTCGTGCGCCTTTGTTGCGTGCGATGTGACGATGAACGATTGCCCCATCATCTATGTGTCGGACAACTTTCAGAACCTGACAGGCTACAACCAACACGAAATTCTCGGCAAGAATTGTCGATTCCTACAATCTCCAGAGGGTCAGGTCGAGGCCGGCACGAAGCGCGAGTTTGTTGACAATGGTGCCGTATATAACCTCAAGGAGGCAATCGCCCGCGGCGAGGAGATTCAGCAGAGCTTAATAAACTATCGCAAAGGAGGCAAGCCGTTCCTGAATCTCCTAACAATGATTCCAATTCCGTGGGACACGGACGAGATCAAGTACTTCATTGGCTTTCAAATCGACCTTGTCGAGTGCCCGGACGCGATTTCGGGATATGATATGAGCGGCGCTATGCAAGTCAACTACATACACACCGATATTGGACAGTACATTTTCACCCCACCAAACATTAGCAACTGGGAGCCCGAGAACGGACAAACTCTCGGGATTGACGATGTTTCCACCCTCTTGCAGCAGTTCAACCCGAAAGGGATTACCTCTGACTGGCACAAACAGTCGTGGGACAAGATGTTGCTGGAAAACGCGGACGATGTTGTGCATGTCTTGTCGCTGAAGGGGCTCTTCCTCTACCTGTCGCCCTCGTGCAAGAAGGTGTTGGAATACGACGCGAGCGAGCTGATGGCGAGCTCGCTTTCCTCTATCTGCCATCCATCAGACATAGTCCCTGTGACGAGGGAGCTGAAGGATGCGCAACACGGGACTTCTGTTAATATTGTCTTTCGGATTCGCAGGAAGATAAGCGGCTACACCTGGTTCGAGAGCCATGGAACGCTGTGGTCCGAGCAGGGCAAGGGCAGGAAGTCCATCATCCTCGTCGGGAGAAAACGGCCCGTCTTTGCGCTGCGTCGAACCGATCTGGAGGCGAATGGAGGTATTGGAGACAGCGAGATTTGGACCAAGGTCTCTACCTCGGGCATGTTTCTCTTCGTCTCGTCCAACGTTCGCTCGCTGCTCGATCTTGTCCCGGAAAATCTGGAAGGGACGAGTATGCAAGATTTGATGCGGAAAGAGTCACGGCCCGAATTTGGACGGACGATAGAGCGAGCGAGGACAGGCAAGATCGTGAGCTGCAAACACGAGATCCAAAACAAGAGGGGCCAGGTCCTGCAGGCGAATACTACATTCTACCCCGGCGATGCCTGCGAAGGCCAAAAGCCTACGTTTCTACTGGCTCAAACAAAACTGTTGAAGGCATCATCTCGCGCCATTGCCCCAGCCACCGGGACAAAGACTGGAGCTGCTACATCGGCGAGCGTTTCCCCAGAAGATTCGGTGACGCATCCGAGCAGTGTCACAAGCATGTCTAGCGCGGTCGTCAGGTCGGGCAGCGAATCTGGAGGTGTTACCGCAATGGCCTTGACGTCCAAAACCATTCCTCTCGGGTCACAAGACGCCACGCTAGCCTCAGATGATAACATATTTGACGAGCTCAAGACCACGAGGTGTACCAGTTGGCAGTACGAGCTGCGCCAGATGGAGAAAGTCAACCGCGTTCTAGCCGAAGATCTCGCGCAGCTATTATCAAGTAAGAAGAAGCGGAAGAGGAGGAAAGGAGGTGGCAATATGGTTAGGGACTGCGCAAACTGCCACACGCGGAACACGCCAGAATGGCGGCGGGGTCCCAGTGGGAATCGGGACCTCTGCAATAGCTGTGGCCTTAGATGGGCGAAGCAGGTAAGCTCACAACCTGGGTAGCTGGAAGAGAGAGGGTGTGGTCACTAACACGTAAAATCTAGACTGGGAGGGTTTCCCCACGCAATTCTTCTCGCGGTAACGGAGATGGGCAGAGCAAGAAAAGCAACTCGCCAATACACTCGTCACCGTTGCACCGTGAGGTTGCAACCGAAACACCGTCTCTGGAGCCTGCTAGCAAAACCACAGCTACGCCAGCTAGCACTGTTTCCACCGACGATTACGCATCAGCACCTAGCGCCATTATTACGGCGGCGGCGGCGGCGACGAAGGCCGCAGGCCATTTCCATCCCCCACCGAGTCGGACGTTGTTAGCAGGAGGGAGCGGTGTCAGCGGGATCAGTATGGAGATGACGTCAATTCAAGAGGAGCGAGAGACGAGTGCTTAGGAGGCGCCCGACCCGACTCCTTATTCGTTTGACTGGACTCTGTACACCTGCTGAAGATATCCCTCTTTCTCTCTCCGGCCCTGGTTGTTGTTGATGCGGACCAGCGGGCTTACGACTATTTCTACAATTGACGATTTGGTGACGAATCTTGTTCGATAGCTACGGCGAGCGGTGTGATGTAAGCTTGACGTGTTTCCTTTTCTCTTGGATGGTGCGTGTTTGCTCAGGGAGGGCGGGTATAGAATCAGGGGAGCAAGCTGCCCCTTTCACTTCTTCATTACTTGGGGTTTACTCCTTTTTATCCTTTTCCTTCTTTGACTTCCCTCAACACCCCCTTTTCTTTTGTGTGGGACATGGTAGGAAACGGAAGCATTTTGGTGGATTGATACCAGAGGGCCCGCGATGGCTCGCCTCTCTAACAGCGATAAACTTGTTGCCGTTTTATCACTTATGATCAACGACGTTGTAGTTGCGAATAGGGAAAACTATCAAAGGTTTAATACTAGTTGAGCCGGAATGAGTCAACAAAGGAGTGGTTGAAGGGATAGTGGGGTGCATATGTAGGAGGTTATGATACCATGTTGGGTTTTGTCAAGAAGCAAGCGGGGGAACTACTTGTGGGAGTAGTGACTCTCCCCTCTTGTCCTTGCTTATTTATGGGCGCTCATATTTATCTGGTTTGCGCTTGGCGGAGGTGAAAATTTGGGGCTGAAGCTCTTTGTTGAGTTGGTGTATGGCGAAGCAGTGCGTCGGTGTCTGGTTGCATGGGCAGGAAAGACGGCAGGTCAACTGCTCATGGTCGATGGGCGGACCTTGGGTAAGGATACTAGGCCAAGTGCATTGTGTTCTTTCTGGCTTGTGCCGAATCGTGGCATTGGCGGCGGACTGGGATGCATGGGGCCATGGCTTTCAGGTTGTCTGTGTCTAGTCTTGTGGGAAAACGTGCGACCAACAAAAAAAACATACCAATAGGACTTCTTCCCCCCCAAAGCGTGGACCTCATGTTACTGAGTGATGGCCAAGAACCCCCTTATCCGACTCTCTATTTCGCTGCTGCCTAACTTTGACATCCTAACCTAAACCCAAACCTTGTTCATTTGTTATCGCTGGACTGTAAAAAAAGCTCGTTACAGACATAAAAAGGACCTTTAAAACACCACAAACCCCCCCCTTTTTATATTGGAAAGGCATTGTAAAGCACCACGTATGTCATTGCTACGCCAGAAAGGCCGCTAAATGCTACATTTGCCCTCCTTGATGGTGAGAAGGCCTTTCCGGGGCTACAACTTGTATCTCCCTTCGTACCCCCAAGGGAAGGTTGCGCGCTAACAAACAAACCGAGGTTGGATTGTGCCCTTGCTCCCCCCTGCCGAGAGAGGACATGGCGTCTCAATGGCAATGGATGCTTTTTTAGGTAAAGTAGGGAGCGGGAGCGGCATGTCACAGTCAGCACCCACAGAGAGTTTGGCCCCTTTTTCTTTTTGGTGTCTGCTGCTGTAAGCTTTATAAGCCGTAATCTTGAAGTCATCTCGCAGGATTGCCCTTCGGCTCGGTGCCCTGGGTTGCGTGTAACAAATTACCGCAGGGCAATGAAACATATTTCTTCTCATATTCACAGCCTTAAAGTCCTGCGCTACCTCAGGAACAAACATATAAGAGCTGGATTGTACGCGATGGAGTCTTTTTGAACGTTGCTGTAAAACTGCCTGACACCGGATCCCACTTGGCGTGGCCGAGTTGAAACAAAACGAAACAGGGGGATAAAAAACCTATCAGTTATACAGATACAAATGTCACGTTGCCTACACAAATGATCGGCAGCTATCTTTTGGTGTACAGCATGAAGTTCCACGCTTCCGCAAGCAACATTCGACGGGCGAAACGCTCCCCTTTTGGACGGCAACCCGTAGATACATATGACTAGGTAGATGCAGCACACACATACATACCTACACACGCACACACTGAAATATACTTCATCTCCAAAGTCCCCGAACAGCGGATGGGAATGAAACACGCACAAACTGTTCGGCCCGCGGGACTTGCCAGGCACTCACTCAGCCTCATATCTTCCTCCTCAGACTCGCGATCTGAATGGCCCCCGAGTAGGAATGGTAAGAAGTGCTGGCTCGCCTGATGTCACTGGGATGTTCGGCATAAGGTATCCCGGCACCTTATAGAGCTGCGCGTGGAAATACTGCCGAGATTCGGCCCGCTAGGAGAGCTCCATTGCGGCATGCAAGGGAGCCGAGGGAACCGTAGATAAGACCCTGAGAGACAAAAACAAGGTTATCAGGTCGTCCGAGATAACCTCTCCACATCCGTCATCGACATCAGTCAGCGGTTTATACCCCGGAGAGTCTAGACAACAAGGGTAGGCACGGCGTATACAACCGTCAACACGGCCCGGCAAGCTCAAGCCTCTCTCTCATGCTTACATCCCCCGGGTTCAGTATCAGAACTGGGAAAGGTGGCGTCTAATAGATTCCTGCAAGCCGTCAGTATAAACGATCCTAAAACGATGGGAACTGGGCCTTACTCGGGCTAGCAGACCGCTGCATTGGCGCGTGTGTGCCCTTGACGGGAGCCAAGTTGTCATGTGTGTCGTGTGTGGATCTGGTGATCCCCAGGCAGCGAGATTCTTGAGCCACTGAGCGGGCGGAATCGACGTGTATGCAGGTCCCCTGCACTCCTGGGCACTGCAGTGTGGGTGCTCGATGGAGCAGCAGTGAGTTGTCGTAGTAATGTGTACAATCCAACCCTTGTTTGTTTGTTAGCGCGGGGACTTCTTTGAAGCTCGTTGTGGACATCGACGACGGTGTTTCTGGCATCTTAAAGGGCATATTTGGTATCCCATAATGCCTCTCCAATGTGGGCAAGGCCTTTCAAAGTACCAATTATACTTTTTGAGATGCTAGAAAGGCCAGAATGCCATTTTTCATACGACAAAGGCCCTGTCAGAGCTTCAATATCCTTCTTGGCGGGAGTTTTCCGCGCTAACAAACAAACCGGGGTTGGAGTGTAGGTTGAGCCACTGTCTCAATCGCCGCCGTGCGAGACTGCAAAGGAATTGTGATGATTCCATGGGGAGCAGTCGTGAAACCTTCTGCCTAGTGGGCGTCGTAGAGCTCGAGGGAAGCATCCATTGTCTCTTGAAAAACAACACACGACTAACGGCCTCGTCCGACGGCCCCAAAAAGACGCCGCATTGTTGGACGAGATGGACAAGTTCCTGCCAGCCAGGGGCCGGGCGTCGCCACGAGGTCAGATCCCCAAAACCGTGTTGTCGTCAAGGAGGGTAGAATAGGCTCCAGCATTCAGACCGCAGGATGCCCAATGCAATCTTGAGTCCACAGTAAAAGCCGCCACCGTCGCTTTGTGCATATGCTCCCATCACAAAAATGAGATTGACCACTTGCCTCGGTATTGGCGCCGACCCGGATGCATTTCCTTTTCAGAAAGGCCCATCTCATGAGCCCCAAGGCCAAAAGCTCAAAAGTTCCGTGCTGTCCCACCCTGTTGGAAGGCCTCAACTCTGCTCCCCCGGGCCTCAGCGACTCCGCAGCTTAGGTAGGTCGCTGGGGGGAGGCGCACCCGTGTAACCGTGTCAGGGGCCAAGGCGGGCACCAAACCCCTTGCAACGGACGAGCAAGGGTTTGTCCGCCTCCCCTTGTCATGTCGATCTGGCTCATCTCACCCCCGGATTGGTTGCAACATTGCCCAAAGACTGTTCTGACCGTTGCAAGCCTGAGGTATATTGAGCGCCTGGTGTTACTCAAGACAATGAGGGGCGAAACAGGAGAGGATTTCACGTTGCCCGTAGGAATTTACCATGTTCAATCAAACATGAACTTGAGAATTATCGACCCGTTCGGCCTTTCCTAGTGGTTTTCTAGAACCCACGATTATTTTGTTATGTACATACATGGCTGAACGGCCGCCATAGTGTCTTGAGACCTCCTCTGCTGTAGATGATCCAATTGACAAAGTAAACAATAGACAAAAGATTCCTTGAGACGCCTATGCCTTTATGCTTTGCCGAAAAAAAAAAAAAAAAAAGTATTTTTATCCTCTCGAGCCCAATGTATGCATGGGCGAGCCCGGCGCTGCTCCTCGCAGGCCATTAACCCAACCGAAACTCCTTGGCTAAGAAAATGCGCCTTAATATTCTCCCGTTGTGATGATAATGGAAATGAGCTCAGGACGGAGATGGTTGAAGAAGCCTTCAATTGCAGAAAGGGACAGCTTCCCCTTGTCCCACGCCTTAGCGCCAAAGCTCTTCGGACCTCGTTGACAGAGATCGGTGTAAAGATTGAAATGCCGGTGGAGGGCTCAATTCGGATTCCGATAATGGCGATACCAAGCTTGCCCCCACGAGCGATTGTTCCTCGTCTCTGAGTGTGTCGACCGCAGACCACCCAAGCGAGGCTGCTGAAAAAAGGTTCTGAGCGTTTTGGTTCCGAAGGTCTCCTGCTGCAACTGCCTCCCTCGGCCCATTGTTCCACCACTGGTGCTCGAAGCCGTTATCAACCGTCATCATCGCTGCCGATAACGCTCCTAGCTCCCTCGCCCTTCCGGAATCAGCAGGTTGCGTCGTCATCGGCCCGGGAGAGAACACCGAGACCATGCCAGGGTTGGTGGCGTATGGTGAGAGGCTTTCCACGGCCGGCCCTGACCTAGTTGACATGGTCTCATCTTCGTCGTCACGATCATACGCGTTTGGGTCATACTCCAATGGGTTAGACCAAGCTGACCAGGGCATGCCTCCTTCTCCTAAACGGAACTTCGATGGCTCCGCAGGTAAGGCCTTCCACTGATCTGCCGGCAGGTGAGTCTGCAACGCCGAAGATTCTGGCCCTGCCGCATGATCCCCAAAGATGCTGACATCCCAGGGGTTATCGCCGATGGGTGGTGGTGCCGAGCGTCCTCGCTCGTGCGAAGATCTCGACTCCGCTCGCGACATGCGTGGCTGTTCTTGGATCAAGGGTTGGTGATGGCGCCTGTGTTGCCGATTCTCAGTCTGGTAGTACTCCTGGAGTTGATGATGGCTATGTTGGTTGTGATAATCATGCGAATGCGCGCTGGGATGGAGATGGAGATGACGGGGTTGCCGATATTGGGATTGGCGCTCTTCGAAATCACGAATAGCGGAGAGATAGTTTGTGTTGGGAGCGGGAACCTGACGCGGAAAGTGAGGAGTCCGCTCGCGCAGACCGCGAGATTTGTATGTAACCTCGTGATTCTTGGGTGCCTTCTTCGTCCATGAGACTCCAAACTCGACGTGTACATATAT
Source organism: Lasiosphaeris hirsuta (assembly GCA_030549175.1). Lineage (NCBI taxonomy): Eukaryota > Fungi > Ascomycota > Sordariomycetes > Sordariales > Lasiosphaeriaceae > Lasiosphaeris > Lasiosphaeris hirsuta. The sequence goes on from JAUKUA010000002.1 coordinate 2,515,718, forward strand.
TTGCGGCCCCCGCCGCTCTTGGGGTAGGCGAGTGTCCATGGCAGATTGTGTGCTCCGATATGTCACCATGGGGGCCGGGGTGGTGGGATATAGTTTGTAGGCGATCTCAGCCAAGAGGTTCGGGCGGCTCAGTCAAGTAGCCTACGGGACAGCAGAAGGGCGGTGATGATCAGGCAGCCGACAAACGGCCTTGTTGTGCCAAAGTAATGCGGCGAAGGCCTGAGGTCAGCTGAGCCGCATGCGATACCGAAAATACTAAGAGCAATTGGCGGGAGGCGAATGGAGGTGGGTGTGCTCGTGAAAGCTCTGGTTCCTCCTGAGCAGCACTGGGGGAGGCGGCAAATGTATATGGAGTGTATAAGGGATTGGTCAATGGCGTGAGAAGGAATGAGGGGGGTGGTGCGGAACGCAGGGAGCAAGGAGCGGGACCGAGCCTGAGCGACGGTCGACTGCGACAACTGCGAGCACCTGCACTGCACCGCCGCGGGTAAGGATTATTGGAGTGGGATTATTTTGGTTCGCTAGAATGTAGCAGCCTGGCGACATGCCGGGACCCTGGGCTTCGCGGGTCTCGCCAGACCGCTGGGTTTGATAGCAGCTCAATGCGGACCTCCCATCACGCAGGGTTCCAGCTGACTTCGCGACCTCGGCCCTCTATCACTCCTCGCTGTCACTAGTCACTCTGGGCCGCGAGCGCTTTGCCAACCGCACGAGGGTCGACCAGAGAGGGGTCCACGGGTTTCGTCTTGCCCTGCCGGCCGAAGAGTCCGAGTCCAATGAGAGGATCAATTTGCTCCGCTCGCGAATCTCTCGGGGATCTCTGATATCTGTTTTGAAGATTTGGTTCTGAAGAGAATGATGATCCTCGTGGCTGTGCTAGGTGGCAAGCTATCAGTTGTCTGATCGCCCTCGCCAGGAATTGCGGTCTTGATTGAAGAAGCCTGCCAACGAGCCCTGGAGACTTGTGGGCTGGCCAGCACTTGCAGCACCAGGCCAGGGACCTGCAACGTAAGGAGAAAAAACACGACAGGTGGTGGCTTGACTCCAGAGAATAATAGTTCGCAAGGGTGACGGGGGCGTTTGACGTTTGAGAAACACTGGGAACGAAACAAGGCGGGCAGCTGTGCAGACACGACTAAAACTGCCGTACCTTGCTAGGGTGCTCTCTGTTCCAGCCACAGAGTTACAAAGGGGAGGAGGGGCAAAAGGAAGTCTCAGCTTGGATGAACCATTTGAATCGACTTGGCTACTCGGTACTGGTGAAGGCGACGCAATTCGTCGCCCCTCGGGAAAGAGCAGCTGGACAGGTAGCTTGGCGGTGATGGATGCGGGGTGGCCGAACCGAGACGGCGACAGAGCTTCAATAAAAATTTACCGAAGTAGGCGCTAGGAAAGAAGAAATGAAGCCGTATTGCCGGTGTATACTGTACCCTCGTACGGCATTCTTGGCTGCAACTGCTTGCACCAGTGATTCCAGAAGACTAGATCATGGCACAGGCCACAGGATTCCTGGAAATGCTTCCCGTCGACACTACCATGCAGGCTTGCTGTCGCTCCTGCTGCACTATACCTATGCTGGGGTTGCGCTAGTTATCGCAAACCAAAAGAAAACAAGATCCCCTGCGTCTAAGTTCCTACTTCACCTACCTTTTGCAGACTACCTATTTACATACAGCCCTTGATGGCTCTGACGTTCGTGTGCACACGCGCAGACACGCCTGCCGCTACCGCTGCCCTGCCCACCTTGGCCATCGGGTTTACTCGGGGGAACATGAGCGAAAGGAGAATTGGCAACTTGTAAGATTGCTGCGCAGCCTAATTATTCTGATCCTCAGGCTTCCAATTGACAGTGCTTATCCAGGGACCTGAGCCACGCTTCCGCCGCTATGGATGCTGGCTTCGAGCGGAAGGATTTCCTACACTAGGTAGCAAATGTGGGGGAGGACCTTGCAGACACGCACCGCCAGTATCACTTGGTAATCATTGTTGACATCAGCCACGATGTGCCTTGCCTGGTGGAACAATCAACAATCGTATTAGGAAATAAAAGTTTTGAGAAGTGGAGGGAAAGCCCTAGGTAAGGAGAGGGGGTATTGTATTTTTCTCCTTCTCCTTCAACCTTCGTATGCATGAGTGCACTTCCCATTCTTCTCGTCCGGTCGGGACAATGAATCTATCAAGGCACCAACAATCCAACCGGCGCCGATGGATGAAGGTGGGATGGAGCCGCTGCCTCAAGCCACACGACAAGGGCACTGCATTCTTGGCAATATTGCGAGGGCATAATCTACGATTGAAGAATCATCAACTTTACAACACAAAGTCATTGACAATACACCGGCATTTCCTTGCCCAAAATATGTCTACCTGAAGGCTAACGATGCACAAAGGATATCTATCGAACAGCGCACCCAGTCATTCTCTTCTCTCAGATGAAACAGCACTCATCCTTCTCAGCCATCGATCGGCTCGGCGATAGCTACAGATAGCTGTACAGCCCAGCCCTGGTTATCCGTCATGCCTCAGGGTCTCTCCTGCTCGTTGCCGTCAGTGGTATTCCGTTCCCCGCTGAATCGGCATCAACGTTCAGCTCCCAGAACCGATCTTTCTTCTTTTCCTTCCCTTTGCCTGAGATCATACCAACCACGTTGAGTGGATCAATCAGCGTCAACAAGAAATTGCGCGAGTCGCTGTATCCCGGGCCTGTCACCTCGGTTACGCCGTCTCCTGCCAGATATGTCTTTGTGCTTTCGGGGAGGTACTTCCGCGGGTGTCGGATGTTCAGCATGACTTGATTGCAGAGCATCAGAGTGGCCTCGAAGACGTAGAAGTACCACTCGTACCGGAGCATGGGCGTTATGGTCAAGGTGTCGACATTACGGTAGTGAACGCGATCGACGCTCCAAAACTCGACCACTCGGTAGATTGTCCGGGCTGAGAGCAGGGCCGTCGATGCGTACAGCGTGTACAAGACATTCTTTAGGCCGCTGTGGTGGATTCCGGCCCGGAGACACCGCCGATGAAACATGCCTGCCAGAACTAGGAATGATATAATGACAATGACTTGCAGCAGCAATGCCGCCTTCACCAGTGCTCGCCCGAGCTGCTGCTTCTCCTCCGTCAGGCTCTGGTTGGCGAAATAGGCGGCACCGGTTCCGTTGAGAGTCTCGATGACGAAAGAGACGAAAGCAAATGTACTGAGCACACGCCCAGGATGGATGGGCGAATAGTAGGGCACGAAGTACAGTATTCGACCGAGAATATTGTAGTTGGCAAGCTCGAGAATGGGACTGGCCATGACAGTGTCAGAGGTTGGGGCTGAAGTTGGTTCCCTTGGGGTACTTACGGAGCCGCGTATATCAGGCAGATGCTGACGATGAACTTGATCAGATTGTTGTACTGGAAAGCCCCAAGTTCCCTGACAATGAACCCGGCGGTAAAGAACACAGCGCAGACCACGTAGAAGCCAGTTATTCTCCAGCACTTGTAGTGACTGGTTATCAGGGGTTAGGTTGCGTGGCATGAGGAGACAAGGGGTCGACTTACATGCACTGGTACGTGTGGTACAATCCCGAGAACGCAAACGCAATGGCAAAGAAGACCGGGGCTCCTTTGTTAGGAGCATAGAAGTAGAAGCTTCCCTCAACTTCGAAAACCAGGTGTCAGCTGTGTTGACGTCCGTGTTAGAAGGGTATGATACATACCATATTTCCCGTCCTCCATCTTGTAAGTCCTCAAAAGTCGGTATAATCCAGCCCTGGTTTCAATTGTTTGTTAGCGCGTTGACTTTAAAGCTGCCATTACCAACTATGAGAAAGCACACCTCGTTATGTATACGGGAAATGCTTTTCATAGATACCAAATATACCTTTTAAGTTGTTAGAAGATGCCGGCGGTTATGCTGTAGAGGCCTTGTCGTAGCTTCAATTCCTCTCAAGCTCTTGGCGGGAGTATTACACGGTAGCAAATATTGCAGAGTTGGAGTGGCTCAATCTCAAAGTCGAGTCGAGTATGGTTCTCTGATCGTAGTATCATCATCCTTCTTCACCACAAGTGGTCTCTGGAGCCGGTATATATCTTCTATCTACAAGCCCATGTTCGTCTCCCGTATTTCGCATTGAAGCCATTGTATAAGTGCGAGAGCCCGGCACTGCCCGCGGCTCTGGCTGTCCCAGTAGCCAATCGCATTGCTTCCTCGAATACGGCGCACAGGCCACCTGTCATGGCGGCGCGACTCCCAAGACGCCCAGGGAGCCAACAGGGTGCAGCTTGGACGACGCCTATTCCGCTATTGCTCTGTATCAATCGTACTGCCCGTGTTGAGGCGGAATTTCGGCTGTCCAACGGTTGTTTGCATCGCCCAATCCGGCAGGTTGGTTACAACTTCAAGGTACCCAGCCCTGGTGATGTGCAAGCGATGTGGATCGAGGTTTTGCCCCTGACTCAGACAATACATCCGTGCAGGTCAAGGAAGAGACCGATAGGCTCATGGGATGCTACTTCCCCTTTTTCTGGTGTTTTGCAGGCATCGAAGGATCGCCTATCTTGTCATGCATTGCGTGTATCGCGAAATATTTACTCTTGTGAAGGCCTGCAAGGCATACTATTTCTATGTATACATACACACGAAACTAAAGTAGCGCAGCAACTCCACCGACCAAAAGGCAGCCGTTATTTGATGGTCATCTCGCCAAACTGGCTGTGGCCCGTCTCCCGCTCGTGCTGGGCGGCCTGACGCGTGCCCTGCCCAATCCAGTTGCAAATCTCGCACTTGATGACAAAGTCGGTGGTGTCGGTGTAGTAGTGCAGGTTCTTCAGACGCTGAGCGAGCTCGCGAGCCTTGTCGAGAACTTCATCGTCGTCGGTCCGCCACTTGGTCACGTCTACTTCAACTGGGTAGCTGAGGTCCATGCAAAAAGCTATCCGGTCGTAGTGAATACCCGAGTAGAGGATGATAATCCGCTCGTCCATGCCTTCGCCGAAGCGGTCCACACGGAGAGACTGGGCGCAGAGTTAGTCGTTCATTGAATTTCTCTGCAAGCCAAAGTCTAAAGACGGCTTACCTTTACGTCGATGGAACTAATTTCGATTGAGTAGATGTCCGACAGGATAGAGAGCTCGATGGCCCCACCCCATGTGTCCATTTGCTTCATGCGCCCGACGTACCGCTCAGGGTCCTCGCCAAGGATAGCTTTGCTGTACTCCTCGGGGTGCTCCAGGATGTACTCGGCAACTTGGTTGCGCAGGACCTGGGACGGATTTTCAAGGCCGATTGCACCTCCAAAAGCCGTAACTGTAGCCTCAATATGAGTATTATAAAAGGCTAAAAAGGTTGGGCTGGAGTACTAACACATGCAGCTGTTGTCATCGGGCATCACTCTGAGAACTGCAACATTCTGTGAGTGATTTTGAACAACATCAAGGCTACAGGTAACTGACCAATATGCCCGCCTCTGTCAGGCCACTCCAGGGACGTCTCGTCAGGCTCTATCCCCTTGGGCGTAAACGGCTTTGGCTTGGGCGCATCCGCAGGGGGGGATATAGGGGTCTCGGTGGGGGCGACAACAATAGTCTCGCCACGGAGCTGCAATTCCTTCACCGTAGCACTTTGGGAAGCCGGGCTGATGTCAAGGTTTTCCAGCGGGTATCCGTATTTCAGCGAAAAGCTGCTCAGCGCTGTCTCGGTCTTGATGAGGTCGATGAGGTCTTTGAGACTAGACTCGTCGTCGATTTCGAGGCGAGCCTGGCCCTTGGGCGCCCGCAAACGGACCTGGATCTTCATGACGGGAGGTTCGGCGTGGGGTATATGCGTTTTCTCTCCGAAAGAATAGACGTTCGAAAAGAAGAGAGAGGGCAGAATGAGAAATAATATAACGCTTCAACAGATGGATACGAGGCCTAAATTTTCGGAGAAGGGTGATGCGAGCAAGGTTGGATCGGTGCGGAAGGAGCGATTTGAGCTACCACCAGAGCCGGAAATGAGGACTTGAAGATGCTCAGGGTCGGGTGTAATAGGTTGATGCTGAAGATGGCGAGGGCCATGCACATAAACACCTAGCCCGGGGGGATATATTTAGGAGCTGATATATCGCTGCTGCGCGGGTAGGCTAGGAGCAATATTTTGGGCCTGTGGTCTGCCTGCCGAGGGGAGACGTATCAAGTGCCGTAATCTAGCTCGGATGCGCTTGGTTGTAGTATCCTGATCAAATGATTTGTCCTTGGAGACTTTTTGAGAGCCCGTCGGCAGGTCAACTCCACGCGCACGACGACGCAGACGAGGGGCAGTCAACCAACTCTAAGGCGCACCCCAGATGATTTTGGCACAAAGACGAGGGCAAATGTTTGTTCAAACAATAAGAAAGAATGTCGATGCGAGTCGCAAGATGTCGCTATCTGATGGGGCAACCCCTTCTCGGCCGCTCCCTAGCCCAACTCCTTCTATCCCACACCTGGGGGCTTGGGCAGGCACAGGTGGCAACGTCACGGTGGTTGTCTCATCAGCTCACTGATAACGAGGTACATGGATAGTCGGAAGAAATGGCAGAGTTTCTTCTTCGCAATTGGCTACAAGCCCCAGGAAGAGGACTACATGGACATTCCCTTCATTTTGGTACTTATTTGCGCAAATTGCGCATTTATCGCTCCCGAAAATGAAGCTGCTTGTCCAACACGATTTTCGAGCTTTCAACGGGTTTAGGTGAAAGCTTAGCAATTGCGGATTACTACGTGCGCCCAAAAGCTGGGATCTGCAGAGCTGCTGGAACGCACGGATCAGCTGCCAGATGGTTCGCAGTCGTTAGCGCAGAAGCCACGCGATCTTGACAAAGGACAATTGGCTAAAGTGGCTTTAGCGCACGGATATCCTGCAACTAGCGTGTGTTATTGAGACTGTGCACATTGCTGCTGGCACCGCACACTAGCACAAAATCACGTTGCCTTCATCCCAATCCTGGTTGAATTGTTAGCGCGTAACACTCTCGATGCAAGAGAGATTGAAGCCCTGACAAGGCCTTTCTTTGCCGTGTCAAAATGTGATTTCTAGTATTTGGAAGGGCTTTTCCCGTATCCACCACGAGACATCCTTTCCCGGAGTTATAGCATTGAAGTTTCGCGCTAACAAGTAAACAACGGTTGGATCGTATCGACCCCTGAAGGCCTCTTAGTATCCCAACGCACATGAGTGGGAGAATAGGTAGATAATAGGTAGTAGCCATCCTAGGAATCACGGTTGGATATTAAGATAGTAAAGTAGCAATGGCCTTTGTGACTTTCAGAGGAGAGCAAGTCGTAGCTACCTTTCCAAACATCAAGATCTCACCCCCAAGGACCTTCTTCATATGTGGATACCTTAGCTAAGCCGAGCGGCAGTATCGACTGGCTGGGCAGGGGACGCGGTTCGAATAGCGCTCTCGCACTGTCTCTCAACCGCCGCGCCCAGCCTAACTCCAAATTGGCTGCAGCTCCCTGTCGCGCGACGGCGGCACTAGACATCCCACACTTTTTGTGGAGGTTCGTGACTGCCCTAACTTGGTCGGTTGAGGTACCGTACCCCCAATCCGCTATCCTCAGTCTTGGGACCCTGTCTTCGTGCTCGCCGTGGTACCGCGATGCCCACTTTGCGCGAACGACCCTCCAGAGGCGAGATCTCGCCCGCCAAGAAGACTTCCCCATCCTCGAGAAAACCAACTACCACCCCCCGAACTTCACGAACTGCTACCATGGCTGGCGACGCGATCGAGGTGCGCGAGTCGATCGAGGCCAAAGGCGACGTTGAGATGGACGACGCCGACCATATCACCAAGCGCAGTCACCCCGATGTCGACGCCGAGGCTGATGCGGATGCTGATGCCGACGCGGATGCCGACGCGGACGAGGACGCAGACGCGGATGCAGATGGCGATATTGATATGGATGCCGACGGCGAGTCCGATGAGGATGCTGAGGAAGAGCAGCAAGACCAGTCCTCAATCGACTTGCTGCAGCTCATCAAGGATGTATCCGAGTACCTGTGCCACTACAAGATCACGGTTGATGGAGAGTGAGTCTCGGCCGGCCCACGGAACACCGCCTCTCTTGTGTTATGATGTGCCGGCGCGCTAACCAAATTCTTTGCAGCGAGGACTACGAGATCGCAACTGGCTTCCAGCGCCTCGTAAACAAGCGCAGCTTGCCAGACTATTTCGAGATCATCAAAGAGCCCATGGCTTTCAGCACAATCCGGGTAGGCTGACTTGCGCGCCCACTTGAGGACTTGGGCTGACTCCATAATTATGAACAGGCCAAACTGGGAAAGAAGACCTACACAACTTTCAACGAGTTTGTCCGTGACGTAACGCGCATATGCCACAATGCGCAGGTGTACAATCGACCGTCCGCCCCTATCTTCTCTGATGCCGGTCGTCTGCTCGATGTCTTCAAGGAGAAGCTGAATGAGCTGGTCAAACAGGGTGCCATCACAGCCGAGGACGCTGCCCTCCCTGATTATGGACCGCTGCCCGAGTTCGAGGACTCCCCCCCCCTGCCGAAGACGAAGAGGTGGACGACGAAGATGAAGATGAGGATGACGAAGAGGACGACGACGACTCTGATCGCGAAGGTCCGCGTCGCGCTGGTAGACGCAACCGCCAGTCTAGAGGGCGGAGAGACCAAGGAGATGACGGTGACGACCCCCACAAGAAACGCGGCAGGCCCCCTAAGGTATTTACGCCGCTTGAGGCTCGTATCAACGCGCTTTTGAGGGGCCTGCGTCGGTATAAGAACAAAGAGGGCCAGCTAGGAATTACCCACTTTGAGAAGCTGCCAGACAAGGCCGACCTCCCCGATTACTTCGCCGCGATTCCAAACCCGGTTGCGCTTGATGGGATCAAGAAGAAGCACAAGCGGAAGAAGTATCAGAACGTTGAAGAGGTTGTCCGAGATCTTGATCTCATGTTTGAGAACGCCAAGAAATATAACGAAGAAGGTAGTACCGTGTACGAAGATGCGGTTGAGCTGCAAAAGGAGGCGCGAGCTCTTGCGGAGGAGCAAAAAGCACGACCTGATGACGACTTCCGCGATGAGGATGGCAAGCTCCCGCTGGTCAGTATCGAGCACAACGGTCAGACGTGGAGAGTTGGTGAGTGATGCTTGCGTGACGATGTCGTGACTGTCGTGCAATCCCTAAACAGGACATCTCTAACCTCTGCCGTAGGCGACTGGGTGCACATCCGCAATGCGAACGATTTGTCGAAGCCCATCGTAGCTCAGATCTACCGCACGTGGTCAGCGAAAGACGGGCAGAAGTGGGTGAACGCCTGCTGGTACTACCGGCCCGAACAGACAGTGCACCGGTTTGACAAGTACTTTTGGGAAAACGAGGTGGTCAAGTCCGGTCGATACAAGGACCACCCGATCGACGACGTGGATGACCGGTGTTTTGTGATGTTTGTGACGAGGTACCACAGAGGTCGACCGCGGGGCCTGCCAGCCGACAAGGCTGTATATGTTTGCGAGTCGCGGTATAACGAGGAGAAATTTAGGTTCAACAAGATCAAGACGTGGACGAGCTGCTTGCCGGACGAAGTTCGCGACAAGGACTACGAGATGGACTTGTTTGACGCCCCTCGACCGATGAAGAAGAACCCGAGTCCCATCAAGCACCTGCTACAGGCCGATGCAAAAGAGACCGACGAGCTTCCCAAGCCGACCTGGGGTGGGCCAAACGCGCCCCCACTGATTGGAGCGGTGCATCGCCGTCCTCGAGAGCGAAACGTGAGTGAGCCCGAGTTCCTAACCCAAGACCCCTAAATCCCCTAAGGTCCCAAACGGACACAGCCAGTAGTTCTGGCTCCTCGTGTCCGATCACTCCTACCTATCCAGACCGCACACCACACCAGGCTGTTGTGGTTGCCCGCCCCAACCAATCTTCCCCGACTTCCCCGTCTTGTTCCCTGCCTGACTGCCTTTTCCCTCCCGCAACCAACCCCACGTGTTTGCGGGCGGCTCTTGCACCCAACACTCGTTTTTCTGATTGTCCCGCCCGTCTTGCGATTTCCATCAAAACCCTTGTACTGACTCCATAATGAACTGGCAGGAGTCACCACCACCGGACGCGAATCCGCATCCCACTTCGGCAATGCCAGTGCCGCTGGCTATGGGACCGTCCACCCGTCCCTCGGTCGGCGCTGGTGGCATGCCGGGCCAGTACCACCCTGCCGCGGTTGCGCCTGCACCCTCACCGTCGCATTTCATTCAGCACTTCCAGGTCGCGCCCCGCCAGGGCCCGCCTCCCACTTCCCAGGGCCAGGTGCACATCCAGCCGCAGCCACAAGGCGTGCCAATGCACATGGCGCACCCCGCCATGCCGCAGCAGATGCAGTCAGGCCAGCACTACTCGCCTCACCCCTACCCACCGCAGTACGGAGCCCAACCCCAGGCTCCGCAGCCCCCACACTACCAGCCGCCGGCCCACCTTGCTCCGGCCTACGACGCTCATCATCGTCAAGTCCATCCGGCCCCAGGCATGCCGCCCTCTCGCCCGCCCATGGCCCCAACCCCCAGCAGCGCGGCCATGCCGCACGCGAATGCAAGCCCCATCAACGTCTACAACATGCCGCGCACCGCCGAAGTCTACACCGTCCCGGAAGCTGTTGACTCGGCCATCCCTAGCGACATTCGCTCGCAGTTCCAACGCGACGACCAGGGCCGCGTTCTCTTCTTCACCGCCCCGCCGCTAAACCGCCCCAACAAAGGTGTCGCCGACCAGTATGCCGGGTTGGGCCACAGCGCTAGCCACCTTGCCAATATTAAAAAGCTACGCGAGGAGCGCGCTGCAAAACGCAAAGAGCGTGACGAACTCGCTGCCATCGAAGCGCTCGCCAACAAGAAGTATACTGATAACAAGGAAGCAGTTTCTCGCAAGCGCAAGGCCATAGAAGGAAAGGCGACCGAGGAGCTGATGAACGAGACCTTTATCAAGTTTGCCAACTGGATGAACGAAGGCACGGCCTATCTATATGAGCAGCTTGGCGATTGGGAGGGTGTCAAGAAGCAGGCCAAGGAAGAGTACAAGGGCATGACAGATCAAGAACTTCGTGTCAACAACCTCCAGTGGTTCTTTGACAGCAATGTTGAAAAGGGTGTGATGACACTAGAGGAGCGGGACAAATACACCGATTTATTCATTCGTCGCAAGTACGAAGAGCCCGGATGGGCCGGGTCTTACCTGGAGTGGGCCAGAGAGAATGATAAAAAGAAGAGGACGACGGCACGGGACAATATGGAGGTAGACAGTACCGACCAGCCGGAGAAGGCTTAAGAAGGCGTCGCGGAGTGATGATCAATGGCCCGGCCGTCAGCCACTGCGCCATGTCTTCCTTTGCCGCTTTTAAAGAGTATCATGCTCTTGGATTCAGCCCAGTTGCGTATTTAGATCACATCTCTCGGATAGGATCAGGTCGGAACGTTGGACTCGTCTTTGGAGTTGGCGTTTCGTTGGGCCTTGCCTGGATTGTTACAGTCGGTAGGAGAAAAGGGGGTCTTCTTCACAGTATGGAGGTGTTGTATGAATAGCCGGCTAGCAAAAAATGAGTGTATCATCAAGGATTGCTTGTGGGCTTGAGGTTGGGGATTCGTTTCTGGTCTTGAAGAGCTAGGTGGGCAGGATCAAGCACAGGCGAGGCAGCCGAAATGATAAAAAATTACGTAAAACCCTGTTGATGGTCGTACTGTGATACACCTTTTTGGGGAATTTCTTTACTGCAATGAATCATGAGGAGTCTCTAACAGTCCAAGCGGGTGAATACAATCCACCTATCTTGGTTTTAAGCTGCCAGTTTTCGTCACAGCGAGAGGATTGCTAATTTTCGCAACGGCAATACACGTCATTTGAGAAACGGTCATTCAGATATTCGCTATACGGGAGCCAGAACCAGTTGCAGCTGAAGCTGTGTATTTGCGGGGCCCCGCTTGCAACACCCCAGCAGCGGGGGCCGTTGCACAAGAAGCGACTTCGAGTCGCGAATCGCTGAGTCTCGGAGGTGTCGGCACTTTCCTGGGAACGGGAGATTGGTCTATGAGCAAGACAGCCAAATGTTTGCTGTGACGCTGGTGGAAGGGCTTGTTAGTACTAAAACGATGAGCGATTGCCGGTTGCCGTTCGTGGGGGCTTTGACTTTTCAGTCTTAGCCAACAGCGGCGAGGAGCGTGGCGGTGGTCAGTGCGAGCCTTGAGAACTCATTCGTTGGGCATTGGCGTTGTCGGCGATGGACGGTCACAACAAGATTACAAGGTTATAAGCTTATTTCCCCGGCCAACAAAGGCCTCTGGGGAGATGGGATAACGAGGTCTTGGCGGTGATGCATGCGGAAGTGACTCTGATGATGAGATGCAAGGGTTCAAATTGTTTGGGCGTTTGGGTGTGCGGCTCTGCGGTAGTGGGACAAAAAGGCTGGCCCTGCCCCGCCTCCGCTAAATGGCTATCAAATAGGAGGCGACCAGCAAGCCACCGTCCAGGTTATCGCCCCCACACGGACCACTCGAGTCATCACCGGGCAGCACTGCACTCCACCACACTTTAACCGTCAACTCCCAACTTGCAGACTCCCGCCAGCTCTGGCGTCCCAAAGCTGTGACTTCTCTCTTCACTTTTGTTACCTATTGTGCTGCCATTGCTGCGAGCACAAAAATATGCGTGCCCTTCTTGCGCACCATTTGACATCCCCTGCCTCGCATATCTAAATCCCCCGCCTTCATTACCCCGGCTTTCGTTCTCGCTAATTCCCCCTCCATTTTCTCCCCACCAAACTCTCAACTCTCAAACCCGCGACCGTGCTGGCCAACTCTCCCTTTCTCTCCTGGCGATTCTGTCTTTAGCTCTCGCATCCGACAAACTCTTCCGTTTTGTCTGTTCCGCCTCGCCGTGAATTCACGGCTCCCGATTGCGCCGGCCGTTCTCCTTGGGCTTCACACCCGATTCTCCCGGCTCGCGACCCAAGCAAGGTACGCTTCGATCCCCCATTCCCACTTTACCTTCGTCGCAACCTCCACCTGCCACTTTTATGTCGCATATGCCCCTCTTCATCCCTCCGCTGCGCGTCTCTTGCACATCGCTACCAAGAGGCTATTCCCACCCAGCTTCTTCCTGCTGCCGCGGGCTTGCTCTTCCCACACATTTGTCCTTGTCTCACACCTACCACACCTTCACCCGTATCCTCACTCGTTTATTTCGACAACCATAAGCTATTCGTGCCCCTAACACTGATCACGCAGACCCTCGGCAGCCCACACATTCGCAATTGCAACCTCGTTCTTCCGCCGGTTTCTTCACTTCAACACTTGATGTAAGAGGTCAAGATGTCGCTTTCCTACTTTGGTCGTCACGAGCCCGACGGCCGCCGTCTGGGCTCAGATCTCAAACTGCTCGCGAAGTGGCGCCGCAGCGTCGCGACTCTCCCACCACGATCTTACCCTCTTTCGCAACTGTCGGCTGCCGACCAAGCCACACTCTTCGCAAAATCCTCCCGCGAGTTCCGACTGCGCGATGGCCCCAACAATACCGTGGAGCTAGAGGCTGTTGAAGGAGAAAGTGGTACCTCCATCGACCCCGAGGTTGCTGGCTTGTTGCAACATCCCAACTTCAAGCGGTCGCAGGCGATGATTTACGACTTTTATTGCGAGATCGAGAATGCCCACACTCATGCAGATATCATTGAGGCTGCAGAGTTTAAGAATGCAACACTCGAAGGCCTGGATGTCGAGGCGGCCGAGGCCCGTGCGAAGCAAGCCGCTCGGAATTACGTCGATGTCGCTTGCAGGAACTACCTCCTTAAGCGCAAGGCAGCTAAATTCGAGGAACTTGAGCGCCGAGTTAACAACGAGCGTGTCACACGTAGTCTCGATCAGGCCTGGTTCCCGATCCCGACCCTCAAACTCGAAGACGGTGCCTCTTTGAAAGCCAACGACGGCCCAGACGAGCACCATTTGGCCAATGTCAAGAAGTTTCTCGACGAAGACGATGCCGAACTTGAGGCGACTGTGCCAAAGTCTACACCGCAGGTCAAATGCACCGATTCTGTTTCGTCACCTAGCTTAAGCCCTGCCCACGGTAGCGAGACAACAGAAAGCACCGACACATTCTACAGCGCAGAGGAGTATTCCGACGAGACCTCTCCCGGTTTACCAGAGTCCTCTGACGAGGCCTCCCCCGTCTTACCCTTTGCAGGTATCACCGTGGAGGATACCAGCCATGGCGGTGTCGCCTTGGGAGTGTTTGTTCAACACCCGTGGCAACATGGTACTAGAGCAGACCTCGGTGTCAGTGGCCACCATCTTGGAGCTCGACTGAGCCAAGTCTTTCTCAACAAGATCTTTGCTGCTAGCTCTACACATCCTATTGGAGCTCGAAACATTGGATTTGGTAACACAACTGCGGCCACTCCCGAGGGCGATGCCTTCATGGGGGCTGCAATCTGCTCAACTGCCACTGATGATTGTTTCGCCCACATCGCAAGTCCATCAGTCAACAACGTCGCCCCGATTTTTACAGCAGGACATCTCCTTCCTCTTTATGATGGCGTCGCTCAGCTACCAACTTTGGTCGACATCAGGCCCCTGGCTGCCACTTTCCCTCTCGCCAGAGTCCAACCTTGTGCAGGCATCAAATGCTATGATGTACCTTCCGCGCCGAGACCGGACGAGCTTGTTCCCCAGTACTGGACCACCGCGGAGGATAAAGAACGCTTTGTGCTGCACAAAATCCAGAGTCTCAAATCCGAGGATGCAAAGTTGCGCACCACCCCCGAGACAGGAATCGTCGCCAACAATCCTGTCCACGTTTTCATTGACCTGTCCAATATCATCATTGGTTTTTACGATAACATGAAGGCCAACCGTGGAATCCCGATTCAGAAGCGAGTGAGCGCCCCCGCATTTTCGTTCCGGAACTTTGACACCATCATCGCTCGTGGGCGTGAGGTTGGAAAGAAGGTTGTTGCTGGCTCGGTTGGCAATGCTGGCAAGCGCTGGCCTGAGCACATGATCCAGGCTGAGAAGCTTGGCTACGAGATGAACATTTTGCGGCGTGTTCCCAAGCCCGCCTCACCAACCTTGAAGCGGAAGTCGAAGTCAAAGGGGGGTCTCCGCGATTTCGAATCTGCTACATCCGGGCCGGAGACTTCCAGTGATGACTATGTTGGACCCATGAAGAATGGCGAACAAGGTGTGGACGAGCTTCTCCATCTCAAGATGCTACAGAGCGCGATAGACAACCCCAGTCGTGGCACACTTGCACTTGCAACCGGTGATGCAGCACATGCAGAGTACTCCGATGGCTTCAAGCGGAACATCGAGCGTGTTCTGGGTTTTGGCTGGAACATTGAGCTTTACGGTTGGAGCCGTAACATCTCGTCTGCTTGGCGTGACCCTACCTTCACCAAGGCATGGGGTCAGCAGTTCAGAATCATTGAGCTCGATACCTTCTGCGAGGAGCTCTTTGATTGCACCATCGAGTCACTGGCGCAGGAGTGAGTTGCTGCCTCAAACCGGTCGACATTTTCTGCCAAGAGCTGAAAAGCTCTTGACTGTCAGTGTTGAGGCTCTCTACTACTCACTCGCCATCCCGATTTCTTACAAGCTACTTGATCGCTCTGGGCTTCCTGTTATTCGGTCGCCGTTTCGACATGGCTCAACAACCTTGATCAAGAGCTACCAGTGTCAACAAGACATCGACCCCGCTTTATAATGTACTACGACCTTTCCTTTTGGTATTTATCGGCTGTTAGCTACCGATTTTCAGGCATCTGGGACAGTTGTCTAGAATCGCGAGAGATATCTCTTTTCGGCTACCACTTCATCTCATTGAGCGAGTTTTGTGGGCATCTCTTCGATTTCTTCAAATTTTCCTCTCATTAGGAGGTCTGCTGAGCCAACACACTGGCACTATCACACTCACTAGCTCGGGCGCTCAACAGTAAACGGACTGATCACACTGACCGCCCGATTACATGGTCCTCGTAGGACACCTACTCTCACTTGACCAAGACACACAACCACAATACCCATCTACCCCAGGACAAACACTTTGTTCTGACACACTTCCTTCCGGCTCAATTTTCGTTGTGGTCCCTCGATAACATCACACTCATAACGATCACGAGCGACGATGATGATTCATGTTTGGCGTTTCGGATGGGAAAGGCATATGGCATGAAATAACGTTCAACAAACGGAAATACATGCAAGCAGTGGGCTCGAGCCCCAAATGGAGAAAATGAGGGGGCCTTTCATGGCAAAAAGCGCAAGACCGTTTCTTGTTACTTCGGTTTGTCTCTGGGATGGGCTGAATGGCATAGCATAGCACGACGGGCATGGTAATTTGCGGGATGGATGGATGATACCCCACAACGTCATTTTTGTTCGGCACTTCTCTTTTCATGGATTTTCTTTTTACGGTTTATTTTCTTTGGCAGCAGCGCCGAGGCGCGAGGCGTTTGCGGATCTGCAAGGGAAGGGAGGCATCATACACGAGGGCTTTTTCCCGTCCACGGCGTTTTGCCTGTATGCATTTCGCCGTCGTCATTATCCAAAAGGGTTAGACGCATTTCCTATGGACAGCAATCAGGGGTTTTTTTTTCACTAGTTTTTTCTTCATTGTCTGTGGTTGTTGCCGCAGTCGTGGTTGCGACCAAGTCGAAACCACGCGCTCCCTTTGATGTCTGACACGGGAACTGGCGGAAGCATCGAGATGCAGGTTTGGCTGACCAGCATTTGTGAATATGGGAGGAGGCGTAGGGAGCTTTCTTCTGGATCGCATTGCTTGGTCTACACTGCCAATAGGCCTCCTTGTCGTTCTTGTCAAGCTTTGTCGTCGGCAGGCGAGGGGACAGGCGAATTCAACTATTTCAATTGATTGATGAGAACATCATAGAGGATAGGGGTGGAATAGGAAATCCAGTAAATAGATACGGTGGTGCATATGAGTCGACGAATACATACCGAGCCTATGGGTTTATACACAACATTTCTTCGCATATCTTACCTTGTGGTTTATCTTGGTTGAGGGTGTGCTCAAGACTCGAGTGAGCTGACAGTTACGAGAATGTCATGTTGGCGTGGTTCCACCGTTGCTGGTCTGTCGGTCTGGCGAACGGATATGAACAGCTGGGTGCCAGGGTCTTTACGGTGCATTTCTCCAATCGAGTGGGAGTCGATAAACTTTGACACCCGTCAGTCCGATATGGTGGGACGGTCAATTTACATGTGAACACTCTACCCAGAAGCTTACGAGAGACCTAGGTAAGTCTAAAATCTACACGTGTATCTAGCCGATTGTTCCCATACTGCTGATGTCGGACGGAGGATCTTGCCGTATCCTCCCTTGCCCGAGCTGCAGCATAATCCACTCATATACCGCCCACTGCGCTGCGTTGACGATAAACGCCCTGACACTGCAGACAGCCAGGCCGCGGAAGAACGGCCTGATGCCCCCCTGCGCATACGTCTCCTTGGCCACGTCCCACGCGCCCAGCCGGAGCAACTTGGTATTCTGTGCCTCGGTACCGGCGGACCCCCGAGCACCCACCAGCGGCGCCAACTCACCGCGGCCCACGGCAGCATCGATACTCGGGTTCTGCGTCTGCACTCTCGTCTTGATGACATCCAGCGGGAAGATGCTCGCCCACGTCGCAATCCCCGCCAGCCCGCCACACAGCAACACCCGCGCCGCCTCCCCGCCGCCACCGGTTGACCCTACCGCCCCGTCTCGCATCCACCGCGACGTCAGCTCGTAGCTCCAGAAGTAGAAGCCATACCCCACGCTGTCCCGCAGCGCCGTCACCCCCCCGCCGAAGTACAGCCCCCGCGGCCCCTCATGCCGCAGGATGTGCCGCGTGATGGCCCATGAGGAGGGCCCCGTCGAGGACAGCTGCGCCCGGCACTTAATGAGCTCCGTCGGCGTGCTGACCACCCAGGTGGCCAGACCGCCTAGCGCGCCCGCGAGGAAGGTCGTGTATAGGTTGCTGCCCGTGGCAGCGGGGATGCCGGTGGTGGTGGGGAAGAGGTGTGCGTTGAGCCAGGACTCGCTGCGGTTGTAGGTCACGAAGAGGAGCGCGTTGAGCGCCCCGTAGCCCAGTACCGGCGCCGCCGTGCCTGTCAGCCACGGCCGCAGCTGGGTTTGGAGGGTGGCTCTACCCGCCGACGGTATGAGGGCTCCTGCCGCCCCAGGGGCTCCTTCCCCTGGGACGGGGGACGGGAGCGGGGGAGGGAGAGGGGGAGGGGCGGGGGAGGCTTGGAGTCGGACTTTGAGCACGTCGAGCGGGTTGCCGATGATGATACTGATGGCTCCCGAGATGTAGCCCGCCCAGAAGTCGGCGGACATGGTGGGGTTGTGGAGGTTGGCGTGGGAGTTATTGAGGGATGGCAGTGGGGAGGGAGGTCGTGGTCTGGTGGCCTCGGGGCTTCGGCTTTCTTCCGTTGGACCGAGGTTGCGGTTGCGAGCTTTGGGGTGAGTGTTGTGGGTTTTCGCGGAGGCATTCTGCCTAAGCGGTTTCTAAGAGCTTGTCTTGATCAGCATCTTGGGTACTCCAAGGTGTTTGGTGAGGATATTCGCCATGTTGCATTGCGCGCAAAACAACCCCTCATTGGCATGTGCCATGCGCTTCATTGTCTTGGGAGGCGGCCGGATCGCGGGAGTGGTGGGGTCCTCGTAGTGGGGTGCTGAGCGTTTGGCGTGGCCCAGGGCCTGACGGATCACTCCTCACTTGACCCACCTTCCCACCCAACCGAACCCCTGTATGTTGGCTGATTTGACGACATCCCATCTTTGTTCCCAGAACCAGCTGCTCAGGACTTATTAGCAATGTATCTTCTATGCCATCCCGATATATGTATTTTGCTTCTATTGTCATGACATCAATTTGGTCACCCGCTCCGGCTTCTACTTTAGAGGACCAGTTACCACAGCAACGCTTTGCCCCTTTTCCGCACAGACTATGTCACAGGCCCCTATGTCCTGAATGTTGCTCGCGAGAATCAAGTTGACACTGCCCTTCCCTGAATCATCACAAGCGTGATGAGGATCTAGTGACTTAGGTACAGATGTCCAACGACCCCTGGAACATCTAACTCAGTCAAGGACTGTCCTGTTTTACCACTGCTCCACGTCTACAATCCAACCCTGGTTTGTTTATTGGCGTGAGACCTTCCCGCGAAGGGGAGATATCAAAGCCCCGGAAAGGCTTTCGGGCAGCAAAAAAATAGGATGGTTCGCATTTAAAAAGGTATATTTGGTATTTTATAAGGCCTTCCCAGTATTTAAATGGCCTTGTGAAACACCAAAGATGCCTTTTCTCATGCTTTAAATGCTATATCGGGGCTCTGGTACCTCCTCCTGTTGGGAATGTCGCAGGCTAACTCCGTGTTACGGTATGATTTGTCAAGTTTTCGATGCTCGTGGATGTCAAGAGGTTATGGCCTTGCCACCAGTGAGAGTGCATGGGAAGGATATTGGACCGAGTATCCACTTCAAGTGAAGGTCAATGACATCTCAGCTAAGGCTTTGACAAACCGAGCCCAAGTGGTTGACGCGCAGGACCTGACATTTCACTGAGTAATGGAATCGTTCCAACAATGGATACTCTCTGCCCGTTGACTATATCTGCTCCTGCCTAGACGCCCCCAATGGCAACCCAGCAGTTCTAAGCAGAGTATCGGCCTCCTTCACTTGCCATTTCACGATAGCTTGCGAACCGAATCTCCTTCCGTAAGAAAAACCGACAACTCGCAACGACGAACCCGGGCTATCGAAAATATGTGCAGCCACACTCTGGTAACAGGGCATTGCACCAGGTGCGGCGGCGATCGCTTATTTTCCAGAATAAACCCTAGGCTATGCCCTTGGAAAGATTCACACTTTTACCGTTGCCGATTTACTGGGAAATGGTATCACGGCTGGCCAGTCGAATACCAAACTATTCAATATTTATGCCCGGCATGCCAAATCGCGGTCTTGTAGATACGTCGACAAAAACCTGGTGCGTTGACGACTGGCCTGGGGGAACATATTTACCCTCCTCCCCATAATCGCTCCAAGTCATTCATGGGAAAGCTGAAGAAACAACCTGAGCGACGACTTGAAGTCAGGAAAGGGGCGAGAAACCGGTTGACATTATGCGGTCCTCGCAGTAAACTCATCATCAGTGAAACTCGGTGACACCACTTTTGCGATGACGCTAGAGATATGGCAATTATGGGGGCGTGAAGCTGTTTGGGGATGTGAAGTTCTCTGTGGATGCGAAGCTGTTTGGGTATGTGAAGCCGGGTAGGGCTAGGTCTATGGCTGATGGCGTCTTCGAGATTGCGCAGTTTTATTGCCGCAGTCCTCTTTAATACAATTCCAAACACCAAGACATACCGGCTATCACTCGTGTCAGAGTTTCCGACGATGCTGTTGGTGCGAAATGCTTTGCTGCCCGCATGTCAAATGACCAGACCGTTCGGAGGATCGATCGCCTAGCTGTGTGTTGGGGATGATGCCAGCTGGTTTCTTCCTCACATCCTGAGCAATGCCCAGGACTGCAATGAAAAAAAAAAAAAAAAAAAAAAATTGCAAAAAAAGCAGATGACACTGCGAAGAGCGCACTGACACACGTTAGCAGACAAGGCAAGAAATGGTAAAGACTGACCTGGATGGGAAGTCCGGATGCTCGACAACTCGGTGAAAGGTAAAAAAACCGGCACACACTCGAGGGTGGTTTCTCAAAGGGCACCGAACCCCGATTACCAGGTACCTCGCATATTATCTGAGGGCGACCGCAGTGTGCAATGCAAGGTCGCCTGCCCCCAAACCAGTTAACACTAGTCGGAAGCCCCCCGCGGTTCTGTTATGGGAGGCCAGTCTAGGTGGCTGCTTGTATGACAGAGCTTGTCTTTCTCCCACCCCCGAGGAGGAAGGAGAAGTCCAGGGACCGATCGGTGTAGGGAGATCTGTGGAGCGGAAAGTTTGTGTGGGCAGTGAGAAACCTCCGCCAGGGTCAACACGCGTCCGCTTTTGAGGCGCACGCGCATCTGCGACTGGAGGAAGGCGCTCGGTGATAGGAAGCAGGAGTGTGATAGCGAATGAGGGGGAAGGCGGCAGGGCTGTCTAACCTATTGGTAGATCATTTGATGCCCTACCTTTAATGGCCGAGAGGGCCAAGACCTTGGGTGTACCCACGAACAGACTCGCATGGAGGCCAGCTGCCGATGGCGATTTGGGAAAGGTTGGGGAAATGATCGGTATGTGTGATCTGCCAAGTGTGAGGTACGGGAAAAAAAACCTTGCCGAGTTGCCGAGTATCGAGGTGTCGAAGTTGTTGGTAGGCGGTGGTGGTGGTGGTGGTGGTGGTGGTGGTGGTGGAAGTGAGGCGCGGGTCAAGGAATGGAAAAGCTGAGTGGATAGAAGGAAAGAGATGTGTGAGCATTGAGAGCCGTCTGAAGAACAAAGTTGACTGAGTATTAGGAGCCGTCTGCAAAGCGAAGTTGGCTGATGGGAAAAGAAAAGAGGAGGAAGTTGGCGGGAGAGGCAGTGGATGGGGGGGTATTTATACTTGGATTGGGACCCACGTTCAGCAAGAATCGCTGCCTCTATTCTACCTATTGTCCAGGTCAGTGCTTCCATTCTGATTCTGCTTGGGCAGCGTGGGTGGGGCAGTTTGTATGGCAGAAAATTGGCAGGAGGGTCACGCCCCGTCCGGCCAGGTCGATTTTTCACCACCTGTTGGGCAACTTCCCCAAAACAACCTCGGGATCCGCTTGAGAACCCATGGCGATGGGGATCATGGTGGTTCGGCCGCTGGAACTGTCCGCCTCGCGTGGGCCTGGCGTGGTTATGCCTGTGCGTATATGCATGTATGTATTCGCAAACTATCTCACCTATGAACCATGCAAACTATCTTGAATATTCTTATCTTCCCATCTTCTGGAGATCTGGGACCTCTCAGAACATGAGGCTCCCATATCCAGCGGGTGGCCGGATTCTGCAACTGCTTGACAAGCTGGACTGCCATCCAGCATGCACCTACACCCACTTACACCCGCTTACGCCCGGGCACAAATCCATTGTGACGGCCGAAATGGGCCGTCGTGACTGTGTCCATGTTTTCCAGTCAAGTCTTCTTGAGCCTCTAGCACAATGCGCAGGTCTGGGAGGCGGCCGAAGACACAGATACGAGCTGGTCCTCCGGGGATCTTCGAATCTTGGGACTAACAACACCATTGGCCGAGCTGCCATGATAGCTGTTGGTCCGTTCATTTCTCACCGAAAAGGCACGAGTTCTGTCTCATTAGAATTGTGTATCTAATATTCTGAAATCCACATAATTACAAGGTTTTCAGGCGTGCCTGTGTGCGCTCACGGCAGTGATATGTTCAAGATTTGGAGTTGTGATGTCGTTGAATGCTGTTTCACGGCTCCGCTTGTCGTTCCTGGAGCCTGGCGGCTGGCAGGGGTGTGTGCGCTGCTTGGGTCTTGGCACAAGTCATCTGACACCGTGGCGGGAAGGCGCGTCTGCCCCCACCAGGCTAACGCGCCTTCCAAATCAACATTGGAAGGCGCCTTTGACCCCAATTGTACACTCACGCGTCCTCGTCAATTTGCAGCTCAATTCGTGCTATCAAACGCAACTGGGCTCGTCGTGCCCTTAGCTGGTGCAAAGGGGACCTAGGGACCGGGACAGGGACCAGGACGTTATCATGTATGCGCCAACTCCTGGCCAACAGTCAGTGAATGTATGCCTTACTAATGACTGATGGCGGGCAGGACGAACGTGCTCTCGACATCCAATGCTAATGCCAACAAGGAGAATTCCACGCCGCGTGGCCGCTTTCCAACGCCGCAGTCGTTGGACCGCTTGCATCGGCCCTTCAAATGCCCTGGCTCTGCAACGCGCACGGTAGCGCGTGATCGCCCGGCGCGCAAGAAGAGAAGGGTCAACTACGGGGGCGCAGATGGGGCCGAGGACTCCGACAAGCCATACACCAACGCTGACCGCCTGGCTCTGGCGAACCGTGACGCCAACAAGTTCCCAACCTTCCAGGTTAAAGACAAGACCCAGGTCTTCCGCAAGTCGTTCAGCGTTCCCTTCATCAACAAGGACACCGCTGCCTACAACCCCAACCGACCGCCTCCCACATTGGGTCTGAGGCAAGGCGCAGTTTTCGTCGCGAAGCCCTTGCACGACCCCAGTGGCGAATTCTCCATTGTTCTCTATGACCCGACTGTCGACGACAAGCCGAAGGATGCGCCAAAAGCCGAGGACAAGAAGAAGGAAACCGAGACCGAGAAGATCGACGCGCCGCTTGTCCACAAGAGTCTCTCTGAGATACTGGGTATAAGAAAGAAGGTTGAGGGAGAGCACCCGAGGGTACCGGTCGTCATCGATCCCAGGCTTGCCAAGGTCCTCCGGCCACATCAGATCGAGGGCGTCAAATTCATGTATAGATGCGTGACGGGAATGATTGACGAAAAGGCAAATGGCTGCATCATGGCCGATGAAATGGGTCTTGGAAAGACGCTACAATGCATCACTCTCCTCTGGACCCTTCTCAAGCAGTCACCAGACGCCGGAAAACCGACTATTCAAAAAGCCATTGTGGCCTGCCCCTCAAGTTTGGTGCGCAACTGGGCAAACGAGCTTGTGAAATGGCTTGGGGCTGATGCCATTACGCCTTTTGCCATTGATGGCAAGGCCTCCAAGGAGGAATTGACGAGGCAGCTCCGCCAGTGGGCCATTAGTAGTGGTCGTGCAGTTACGCGACCTGTCATTATTGTCTCTTACGAGACCCTCCGCCTCAATGTCGAGGAGCTGAAAAATACCCAAATTGGTCTCATGCTCTGCGATGAGGGCCATCGACTCAAGAACGGAGACAGTCAGACGTTCAGCGCCTTGAATAATCTTAACGTCTCGAGGCGTGTTATCCTGTCTGGCACACCTATCCAGAATGACTTGTCAGAATACTTCGCCCTCATCAGTTTTGCCAACCCCGATTTGCTTGGCACTCGCCTCGAATTCCGCAAGCGCTTTGAGATTCCCATTCTCCGTGGCAGAGATGCCGATGCCGCAGAGACTGAACGCAAGCGTGGCGATGAGTGCCTTAGGGAGCTGCTCGCCATTGTCAACAAGTTCATCATCCGGCGTACAAACGACATCTTGTCCAAGTATTTGCCCGTCAAGTACGAGCATGTGGTATTTTGCAACCTGGCCCCCTTCCAGCTTTCGTTGTACAATTACTTCATTACGTCCCCAGCCATCCAAGCGCTCTTGCGCGGCAAAGGCTCTCAGCCTCTCAAGGCTATCAACATCCTCAAAAAGCTTTGCAATCATCCAGATCTGCTGGATCTCGCGTCTGACTTGCCGGGGTGCGAAGAGACCTGGCCGGAGGACTACGTCCCGAAGGATAGCCGGGGACGTGACCGGGACATCAAGCCATGGTATAGTGGCAAGATGCAGGTCTTGGACCGAATGCTGGCTCGGATTCGGTCCGAGACCAATGACAAGATTGTCCTCATTAGCAATTACACCCAGACTCTGGACCTGTTCGAGAAGCTCTGCCGCAACCGTGGGTATGGCAATCTGCGCCTCGACGGTACCATGAATGTCAATAAGCGCCAGAAGCTTGTCGACAAGTTCAACGATCCGGCCGGAGACGAGTTCATCTTTTTGCTATCCAGCAAAGCCGGTGGATGCGGTCTGAACCTCATCGGCGCCAACCGCTTAGTTCTCTTCGACCCGGACTGGAACCCCGCCGCCGATCAACAGGCACTTGCGCGTGTCTGGCGTGACGGGCAGAAGAAGGACTGCTTCGTCTACCGCTTCATCGCCACGGGCACCATTGAGGAGAAAATCTTCCAGCGCCAGAGTCACAAGCAGTCGCTGTCATCGTGCGTCGTCGACTCGGCCGAGGACGTCGAGCGCCATTTCAGTCTCGACAGTCTGCGCGAGCTGTTCCAGTACCGCGGCGACACGCGCAGTGACACCCACGACACGTTCAAGTGCAAGCGCTGCAAGCCCGATGGAAAGCAGTTCATCAAGGCCCCGGCCATGCTCTACGGCGACACGAGCACCTGGAACCATTTTGCCAACGAGGCGCTCAAGCCTATCCAGGATCACTTGCTGAGGCAGGAGTGTGGGGAGCCGGAGGTCAGCGCGGTGTTCCAGTACATCTCTCATTGAGAGGAGGCGGGTGTTGTCTGCATTGTTGGCAAAGTGAGATGGGGTTGCATGCGGTTGCTGTTGTCGGGCTCGGATTGTTGGGGGTTTGCTTGCTGTGTGCATTGCTGCGTGGAGTTCTGGGGCTACTTGATCAGGGTGGCATAATGTTGACGTGAGTGGAAAAGAAGTATGACACATCTAGATAACTGAGAAAGGCAATAGAGGAGCCAGAAATCGCACACTAGGGCAGTACAAGGATTGATCTGATCATCCAAGCATTTTATTTAGGTACCTGACAGGAAACAACATCTATATGCCCTGCATAATACAAGCCCATCCCTCGTTTCAGGAAATCATCACTGCCGTAACTATGGTGGTACGTATTTACAATTCGTCCTTGACATGCGCCGTCTCCTCGGCACTGTAGTCGTCTAGCCGCCTGCTCTTGGGATTCTTCTCCTCGTTCGCTGTCTTCTGCTGCTCCTTCCTTTTCCTCGCCAGCGCGGCAATCTCCTCGTCATACTCAGTCCACTCGGGCACCTGGCGGCGCGCGCGGTCCAGCTTGGGCTCCTTGGTCTGCGGGTTGTTGCACAGATCGATGGTGCGCGCCGTCTTGAGCATCTCGTCGCTGCACCATGTCTCACACCACAGCCACTCCTGCGGCAGGCTGTGGATGGGGATCTGGAACTGCATGTGGTTGGGCAGGTCCTGGTCGAGGTTGGCGAGGGAGCCGGGGTCGGCCGAGAGGGTGTGGTACTGCTGGCGCAGGCGGTCGCCGGCGGCGAGCTCGCGAAAGCGGCGCAGATCGACGGCGTAGAGCGCGCTGATGTGGTACGGGTTACCCTTGAGGTAGTTTGACCAGTAGCCCGTCTTCCAGAAGCGGAAGCCCTCCATCTCGGTGCGCGAGTCGCACATGGGCGTGAAGCCGTACGGCGCACCCTCGAGGTCAAGCTGGACCAGGTCATACATGTCGGTGCGCACGATCTGGTCGGCGTCGACGAAAATAACCTTGTCGAGCGACAGCGGGAAGAGCACGTCGAGGAAGAGGATCTTGTAGCCCCAGATCTCGCGCTGCTTCTCCTTTTGCTGGCGCAGCCAGTGCGGCCACTTGTATGTCACCATCTCGTACTTGAAGCCGTACTCGGCCGCCATGGTTGGGATGAAGTCCTTGAAGGACGGCGACAGGAACTGCTCAATGAACCAGAATTTGACCGTGTGCTTAGTGTGTCGCATCACGCTGACCATCATGATGTTGAGCATGCGCTCGTACAGATGTCCGCTAGCAACCGAGAAGATATTGATCTCGGCGTGCTCAGTGTCCGAGACTGACTTCGTCTTGGAGCCCTTACCGAGGATACCCTCTGCGAACTTGATGCCCTTGGAAACAAAGCTGCCTGCGGACTCGGACTTGATTTCCTCAAGGACGTCTTCGGCCTCCATGCCAGGCTTGCGCACAAAACGGGGGTAGAGTGTGGTGCCCTGGAAGTTCATCAAGGCAATCTCGGTCGTCTCATCGCCGGCAACCTTGGCCCAGCCTTTAGCGCCCACGCTTTCCATGCTGAAGATGTCCGAGCCCCGGCCTTCCTTGAGCCTGATGCTGTAAACACCCGGGTTCGCCTTGAATTGGAAGAAGCCAAGGTTGGCCATAATGATGGTATCGGCAAAGTGCGGTTCCTTTTCGGTGCTGAGGACGAGCTGCACTCCACGCGGGGGGGAGCCCGTCGTCACCTCTCTCGAGTGGCCTTCGATGAGGATGTTCTCAAGCTCGTATACGGCTTCAACGTGCTCGGTGTTTCTCCTGGCCTTGATATCCTTGATCCGGAGATTGTCCAGGTCATCAACAGACACCTTTGACGAAACCAGCCACGCAGGCGGGACATCCATCCCAGCAATGAGCAGGGTTTCGGACGGTACACCAGAAAACAGTGCAGAAAGATCCTTGACCTTTCCGTCTTGATCAAACTTCGGGGCGGACTCGAGGACATAACGGTAGAATCTCTTCACGGGAAGCTCTGAAAGTAGTTCCTGAGGATTCAGAAACACGTGAAGATGCACACCTTCCAATTCTGAGAGTACTTTGAGAACGGCCGCCCATTTTTGGCCGACCTCGCTGGCAGGGTTGATGACTGCGACCAAGAAAATAGTGGCGGTCGAGGCATCGCCGACTTGGAATGAGGTGTAGGTGGAGTTCCATTCCTTATAGGCCGTAGTTCTAATCGGGCTTGCACTATCAAAAATGCCCTGAGGAACATCTGATATACCCGAGAGCGTGGTGACGGACGACAGCTTGGCTGCAGCGAGGGGCCCGGACAGCTTGTCATTCAGTCCGAGGTCTTCAATAGCCTTGAAGACAGGAAGGAATCTATTGTCGCGCTCAGCCTCGAAAAGCTGCTCGAAATCCTCCTTCTTGAAATCCTCGGCTGAGATAATAGGCCCGAGGACTCTGCCATTGAGGATCAAGTTGTTGTCGCCGGCCTTCAAGTTAGAGCTTGCAAGGAAGGCAGCCAGACCGGCGTTGTAAGTGGGGTCATGTTCCGTGCTACCCTCCTCTAGGATCGTCTCTAGGTCGAGGAGGCGCCTGATGGTGACCAGGCTGGCCTCTCTGGTTTTGATGCGCGCATTGAGGAGAGAAGGCGAACGAGACAGATCGGCCGGGTTGTGTACAACATCAAGGCGAACACCGGGATGCTCGCGTTTGAACTGAAGAGCGTAGAAAAGAAGTTTCTGGCCTTCGGCATTGTCAAGGTCAGCGACTACGGTGAGCGCAGCCCAATCTTGCTTGGTGGACCTTTCATCCGCTTCAATCACAGGGATTTTGTCGAACACGGCTTGATTTTCGGAGTACACCTTATTGACGTTCAATATGGTAAGCTCATTAGGATCCTCGGGAAAGATGAAGGTGTTGCGTCGTGTGATGGCATTCTCGAGGAAGACGTCAGGGATCCAGGAGCTATCGTTTATAGCGCCAAAATACGCGGCTTGCTGAACCAACTGTAGGTCGCCCATGACTTTCTGCTGCATCGCTCTAAGCCAATTCTCCTCTCGGGGGATTGGGATGCCATCGAAAAAGACCACAGGATTCTTAGAGGTCGCGCGAAGACGCTCTGTCCAGTGCTTGACGTGATGGATTTGTCCCTCGTGATCTTCGTCCGTGAAGATATCCTGGAATAGCAGAGGTTCGGCATCAGCCTTTGGCGGGTGGTCTGTAGTCGCTTTCTTGAAGAATCCTTCATCTACTTTGCCAATTTTGTTTGCCTCAAGTGACTGTTCCAAATAGGTGACCACGGCTGACAAGCCATAGTTCTCGAGCAGATGATAAACGACCTTTGCTTGCTCGATCGAGTCTCCGGTGGGAGTGAGCGGAACCAAGCCAAATCGAATGGGAATCAATCGCTTCACGAAGCCGAGTAATTGCTCGACAATGAGTCTCACATCATCTAGCTTGGTAAAATCCACAGGAACTATCAGGTTAAAAATGTCTTTACGCACTTGGGGTAGCGATCCTCCAAAACCTTGAAGGAGGGTCCAAATGGTCGGCGAGAAGTCCTGATATCGCTTATCCTTCTCAATGTTGTTGAGCCAAATGATGACCTCTGTCTCTTCGATATCATCACGCCAATCAAACCTCCGAGCCTCTTCATCGTTTGCCTTGGCTTGCGCTACCTCGGAGTGACCAAGCAGTGCAATGGCCTGCTCTCCAGTAAGGCCGAGGTCCAATGCGCCGTTAATGAGTTTGCGTTCTTGTCTCAGCAAATCTACCAGCCCAAATGGCTGTATTTGCCTCTCAACCAATTGAACGCCGTTCATCCACAGCACGTTCATGCCTGCCGGAACAAGATTCTGACGGTTTCCTTGGTGCTCGGTTTCAAACTCTTTCGAGACATTATGTCCGCCAAGCGAGGTAGAGTACTTAGGAAAGTCTTGCGTGAGCTTGAGCAAAGTCTCGAATGGTGAGTCACTCTGCATGATGTAAGACGCGGCTTTCATTCCAAGCGCCGAGAGCTCCGACTTCTCCAACGGTTTGATGTCTTTAATCTCCTCTTCATCATTCAGGACTACCTCAGAGGCAATCACCTTTTGGCTGTCATCCGCGGACGCCTTTCCAGCGTCGGTGTCTCTGTCATCAATGACGATGTAGTCGGTTCGTTTCAGAGAGAGCTCGACACCGTACCCATTGACGGAGAGCGCATCGCTAGGATGTCCGGGGCTTCTCCTATATCTGAGGCGGTATGATCCTTGCCCTTTCCGTGCAGCTTCCACGGCAGCTTCGTGGAACTTTCCGAAACTTGGCGCCGTGATATCGGCGTACAGAACTAAAACGGGCCAGCCAGTGCCGAGCGTGCGGTCGAACGGCAGGGTACGCTCCTGAGAGTTGTCCTTGACACTCCCGTGCGCGGTGTCCAGTGTGGGAGTGCAGTACTGCTTTCCATCCCGCAGGACCCACTGCCCACACCCGTCTTGGTCCTGGGCTAGCGACGATTCTACGGCTGTTGTGTAGTATTGGTAGTGTGCTTCGATTCGCGGTGCCGCAGACCGCATGGAGAGGGCGAGCTTGAATGTCGACAACTCCTCTGTATTCATGTGCCCATCGCTTTGTAGTATCTCGAGGAACTTCTCATAAAGCGCCTGGTCTGTCTTGGCTTCGGCGAAGTGGCCCTTCGCAACGCGGTCAAGTAGAGCAAAGTAGGCGGTGGTGTTGTCGGGGGCTGCGGTTTCTCTGAATTTCTCGTTAGCCCTGACCTCAGCCTCGACCGGTGCCAAAGAACCTACAGTAACTCAACCAAGTAAGGGGGAGAGGGGAATGCCGCCTTCAGCGCAACATTGACGGACGGCGCAGCAGCAACCTGGAGCACAGGCAGCCATGCTGCGTTGAGGAGAGCTGCCGTTAAGCCCCATGGCAGCCGGGAGAGACGGATCATGGCTCCGGTGGCCTCTGCCGGGTTGGTGGTGTGAGTAGGTAGCTCGAGTTGCCCTTTTCAATCTAATCCGAACTCAGGGGTTGAGTGTCCGCTAGCGGAGGGTTGTCGTTGGCTGTCGAATAAACATGGGTCTCAAGGTGTCGACGTCGAGGTCGGGAATGCCACGTTGGCCGTGGGCAAAAAAAAAGAAGAAAATCACCCTCGCTCAGGCGCCTTGTCGCTGGATCCGATACCCTGAAAATATATGATGTCACTGGGAAAATAGTAGCCTGTAGACAATTTCAACTGTGTCCTCTACTTGCTTCGACGTTGTCGAAGTGGCGGGGTCTTCATTTGTGTAAGTCAGCAGCTGTCGTTTTGAACACATCGCAGCTAAGCTTGAGCCAATTCAATCCGCTCAATCTGGCGTCCGGGGGAGCTCCAGGTACGCGAGCTGCGGGTACGTACCCTGCTGTTCCCTGCCACTCTGGCCGTTTGATGCGGGGTGTCAGCTGGGTCTGTGGCTAGTGCTTGTCTAGAGCCCCTGAACGGAGCCCCCGAGGCGGGGGAATTTGGGGGGGGGGGGGGGGGGTGGCCCTAGCAATCTGGTGCTGAGCTAGACGGTGGACCCGGAAAATTGAATGTGCGTTTTGGCCTGAGGCGTCGACGGACGGCTGCGAACCCACACTTCGAGATGCCACGGTTCCCTATGATTTGACTGATGGCGTATGAACAACTTGAGCACGCCGGCCCCAATTCAACCACTTCCTACCACGCCGCCACCCACCCGGCTACCGCCCGCTCACCACACCTCCCTCACGACAACCCCGTATTCCAGTTACCCGCGTCAATTCCTCTGCAGGGTGCTTTCCTTCTCTTCTTTGATGCTGGGAGCTTAGGCTTTGCTCCCCTCAGCCAAGATGCAGGCCTCCTCGGGAATGCTCACAAAGGTACGCCTGCCTGACCATGTCGCTGCAGCCCGCCGTGCCACCCACAGTTCCTCAATCTCTTGCTAATGCATGGTTACCACAGTTCGAATCCAAGTCGTCGCGCGCAAAGGGCATCGCATTCCACCCCAAACGGTCAGCACCTCGAGCTCCCCCGCCATTTCGTGGCTCGACACTGACAATTCGCACAATAGGCCATGGATCCTCGTCTCCCTCCACTCCTCGACCATCCAGCTGTGGGACTATCGCATGGGCACGCTGATTGATCGCTTTGAGGAACATGACGGCCCTGTTCGCGGTGTCGACTTCCACAAGACTCAGGTGAGCGCAACTAGGGATGGGGTTCGGGGCACCAGCTTACATGTTGCAGCCCCTTTTTGTGTCAGGAGGCGACGATTACAAGATCAAGGTCTGGTCCTTGCAGACCAGGAGATGTCTCTTCACCCTGAACGGCCATCTAGACTACATCCGAACAGTCTTCTTTCACCACGAGCTCCCCTGGATCGTCAGCGCCAGTGATGATCAAACTATTCGGATATGGAATTGGCAGAATCGCTCACTGCGTAAGCTCCTCCTGGTCGCTCCAGACGCTTGCTTTACTGACGACTGAGTAGTCTGCACCATGACGGGCCACAACCACTATGCCATGTGCGCGCAGTTCCATCCTCGGGATGATCTCGTTGTCTCGGCCTCCCTCGACCAGTCAGTCCGTGTTTGGGATAGTATGTATTCTTTGTCTCGGAAGCTATACTTGCTTGAGCTTCTGGCTTTGAGAAGCACTAGCTGACTTTAACACTCAGTTTCGGGTCTGCGCAAGAAGCACTCCGCACCGACGTCTATGAGCTTTGAGGACCAGGTTGCTCGCGCCAACGCCAACCAGACTGATATGTTTGGCAACACCGACGCTGTGGTCAAGTTTGTTCTCGAGGGCCACGACAGGGGTGTAAATTGGGTTGCTTTTCACCCTACAATGCCCCTGATTGTGTCAGCAGGTGATGATCGTCTCATCAAGCTGTGGCGCATGAGCGAGACCAAGGCTGTACGTATTATTCCGGCCTGTGATTATTGGTAATTGTCCGTTTTTGTGCTATGCTAACCCTGAACTCAGTGGGAGGTTGACACATGCCGGGGTCACTTCCAGAACGCCAGTGGGTGTCTTTTCCACCCGCATCAAGACTTGATTCTTTCCGCGGGTGAGGACAAGACCATCCGCGTCTGGGATCTTAACAAGCGGACGGCTGTGAACAGCTTCAAGCGGGAGAACGACAGGTTCTGGGTGATCGCCGCGCATCCCGAGATCAACCTGTTTGCTGCTGGCCACGACAAGTATGTGTCAATGAGTTTCTAGATCTTAGGCTTTTTCACTGACTAAAATGTAGTGGCGTTATGGTATTCAAGCTTGAACGCGAGAGACCCGCCTCCGCCATTCATCAAAACATGCTTTTCCATATTACCAAGGAGAAGCTTGTGAAGTCTTATGACTTCCAAAAGAATGTCGAGTCGCCGACACTTCTGTCCTTGAAGAAGCTTGGAAGCCCATGGGTACCGCCGCGGACTCTATCATATAACCCTGCCGAGCGATCTGTGTTGGTCACGTCCTCGGCGGACGGCGGCTCTTATGAGCTTATCAGCCTCCCGCGCGATGGATCGGGCGCAATAGAGCCCACTGAATCCAAGAGGGGCCAAGGCAACTCGGCTATCTTTGTGACTCGTAACCGCTTCGCTATTCTCAACACCGCAAATCAGACTGTCGATATCAAGGACCTTACCAACAACACGACCAGGTCCTTTAAGCCCCCTGTTGGAACAACGGACATCTACTTCGGCGGAACTGGAAATCTTCTCATCATCACCCCAACGGCTGTGCATCTGTATGACATCCAGCAGAAGAAGACCACTGCGGAGCTCACCGTGGCCGGTGTAAAGTATGTGGTTTGGTCCAATGATAACCTCTATGCTGCTCTTTTGAGTAAGCACAATGTGACCATTGTGACAAAGAGCCTGGAACAGGTCAGCACCCTCCACGAGACGATCCGGATCAAGAGCGCTGCCTGGGACGATGCGGGTGTTCTACTTTACTCGACCCTCAACCACATCAAGTACACTCTTCTGAACGGCGATAACGGTATCGTCCGCACACTGGATCAAACCGTGTACCTTGTTCGCGTCAAGGGCCGGAGTGTGTATTGCCTCGACCGCGCTGCAAAGCCCAAGGTCTTGGTCATTGATCCCACCGAATACCGCTTCAAACTTGCGCTAGTCAAGCGTAACTATGAAGAGATGTTGCACATCATCCAGAACTCGAGTCTTGTTGGACAATCGATCATCTCTTATCTCCAGAAGAAGGGATATCCCGAGATTGCGCTCCAATTCGTCCAGGACCCCACAACACGATTCGAGCTTGCAATTGAATGTGGAAACCTGGAAGTCGCAGTAGAGATGGCGAAGCAGCTAGACCGGCCCAAGCTCTGGACAAGGCTGAGTGCTGAGGCTCTTGCTCACGGAAACCATGGCATTGTTGAGATGGCCTATCAAAAGTTGAAGCAGTTTGACAAGCTCTCATTCCTTTACCTCACCACTGGCGATCACACCAAGTTGACTAGAATGACAAAAATTGCTGAGCACCGTGGGGACTTCACTGCACGTTTCCAGAATGCTCTTTATCTGGGCGAAGTCGAAGACCGGATCCAAATGTTCAAGGAGATTGACCTATGTTAGTCGACTCACTTCTCCCCTTTTACCACAGTAGCTAACATTTCTAGACCCCTTGGCATACCTCACCGCTAAGTCCCACGGACTTGAAGAGGAATGCCAGTCAATTCTCGAAGCCACCGGTCTTACAGAAGATCAGCTCACTCTGCCGCAGTTGGGTGAGCCACTCGTGCTCCCCAAGGCTATCGTGCCGACCTACAAGGCAAACTGGCCTACAAAGACGACATCTGTGTCCTTCTTTGAGAAGGCGCTCCTTGGACAGGTTGAGGGCCTGTCATCAGAAGATGAACCCGCCGCAGCAGCTAATGGCTTTGGGCTTGAGGATGCTGGTGAAGACGATGCGGCTGCTAAGCGTAATGGCGCCCTCATCGATGTAGACGAAGATGAGGATGCCGCCGGCTGGGACCTTGGTGAAGATATCGTCCCAGAAGTTGAGGAAGGCTTCGTCAACGTTCAGAGCGCTGACGCGGGCGGCGCTGGCATTAGCGAGGCCGAGTTGTGGGCCCGTAATTCGCCACTGGCCGTTGATCACGTTGCTGGTGGTTCTTTCGAGACAGCCATGCAGCTTCTCAACCGCCAAGTTGGTGCCGTCAACTTTGCGCCCCTCAAGCCCCGCTTCCTTGAGGTCTACCAAGCATCCAAGACATATCTCCCGGCTTCGGCAGGCCTGCCCCCCTTGATTAACTACATTCGCCGGAACATTGATGAGTCGGATCCTAGGAAGGTTCTTCCCATCATCCCCAGGGATTTAGAGTATCTTGCATCCAATGATCTGCAGCGTGGCTACGACTCGATGAAGGCGAACAAGTTGGAGGATGGACTCAAAGTCTTCAAGGGCATTTTGCATGCAGTCTTAATCAACGCCGTTGGCAGCGACAGCGAAGTAACGGAAGCCAAGAAGCTCATTACCTCGGCAAGCGAGTATGCGATTGCCATGGCTATTGAGCTCAGCCGTAGGAAACTCGGCGCACCGGACGCCGTCAACAAGAACCCTCAACTTCTGAAGCGGAGTCTGGAACTATCTGCGTACTTCACAATCCCCAAGATCGAGGTGCCGCATCGCCAACTTGCATTACTTAATGCGATGAATCTTGCGATGCGAAGCAAGAACTATAACTCGGCACTGAGCTTTGCCAACAGGATATTGGCTAATGGAGGGGCCAGCAAGATTCTGGAAAGTGTAAGTGCCTTGCGATCCCCCAATTCTTTATTTTTGCAATGGTCACGATACTAACACGAAATGTAGGCTAGGAAGACAAAGACGCAGTGCGAGCGCAATCCTCATGACACGATTGAGATTGAGTTTGATCAGTTCGCCGAGTTTGAGGTTTGTGCTGCAAGCCACACACCTATCTACAGTGGTACCTCGTACGAGGAGTGCGCGTTCGACGGATCCAAGTACCATACCAAGTATAAGGGTACCGTATGCGTGGTTTGTGAGGTGTGCGAGGTTGGCAAGCACGGAAGCGGGCTAAAGTTGTTTGCCTGAGTTGATGAGATGGGGATAATGATATTACAGGATGACAGACCGCACTACATTCGGCTGAGCTGCCGCCACGACTAGGGTGTGGAAAATTCACAGTTTTATGGGCGGGCGGGAAAAAGTCGAGCGTTCTAGATATGGCTGATTATGGGGTGGAGTATGACTTGAGTTGTAGCAAATCGGACCCAAGGGTCAATCTTCAAGTCTGTTTCGTTTCATGTCGTGTTTGTAGTGACTTCTTGGTCGCCAGCCATCCCTAGTCCCTAGTTGTGGTCTAAGATCTAAGCATATAAGTACAAGCGATGGGCTAGGTCTGTCATTTCCATCTCCTATAATGCCTCCGTTCTGCCGAGTCCCCTCCGGCTGTCGAAAACACCCAAACACCTACACGATCGTCTCGAGTTGCCGCGCATATCCTAGGGTATTCTCAATGATCATTTGGCTCGTCTCCTTTTCTTGCTCAGCCTCCTCACCCGCTTCTTGTGCCGCGTTTGCCGAAGGGAAGAAGAGCTGGCCATCCTTAATGATCCAGCCCCGGCTCCGGGCAAAGTCGATCACGGCGCCTTCGGAGTCAAGGAAGAGGAGAGATTTTGTGGAGGACAGCGGTAAAGACGGGTAGGCGCGCTCACTGCTGCTGGCGATCTCGGAGCGGATCTGGAGTGTGAGGATCTATAGGATACTTTAGTCAGCGTCTCCGGCGAGGGCGGGGAGTTATTCATAGGGCAAGCCACATGACGATGGGTATACTCACGTCCGAGAAGATGCCATACTCCTCGCACGGCACCTCGCCCTTCTTCATGGCCTTCCACACACGATCATAGCTGCCCTCCATCAACCAGCGCTCCAGCCGGATTGGGTAGCCGAGGTAGCGGTCGCCCTCGACGTCGTTTCCGTCCTCGCGCGTCGACAGCGCCTCGAGCTCGCTGTGGAATTCGGCGTAGCGCCCTTGCGTCAGCAGCAGCAGCAGGTACAGGCCCGTCACCTTGTTGCGCTCGGCGGCGTTGGGCGCGAGCGCCGAGGCCGGCAGCTCGTAGAAGGCGGCCAGCTGCGAGACGTAGCGCGTGAAGGCGTCAGGGTTCTTGGCGCGGATCGAGGCCAGCGCGCCCTGCTCATACGTCTCGCGGGCGAGCCCGAGGAGGGTCGGGTTGGAGGTGCTGGCAGGCGTCAGGGCGTTGAGCTGCAGGAGCAGCAGCTTGGCTTTGGAGAGTAGCGACGAGGCGTCGGCATAGCTGAGCGAGGATGACTGCGACTTGAGCTGCGTGAGCACTTGGGTGAGCTGGCGTTCGGCCATCGTGTCAGCGGCCGGGGGATTTAGATTATTGGTCTGCGGTCTAATGTCTCGATTGATGGGGTAGCTGTCAGGTGGGATTGTTGGTGTTTGTTGCGGGGTGGTTGTGGTGTTGTTGATGCGGCGGGTATTTAGAACCGACTCGCCGAAATCGAGCTTGTGAGGCTGTTAGATTTGGGCCCAGGCTGAAAGGGTGACGTTCGTCACCAGGGTGAGACGAGGTGGAGCACAGCTGGCTACAGCTCCGCCAGCTGACTTGCAGCTGTCAGACGGCCCATATTCGTTTCATGGCTTCAAAGGCACCAGCTTTCCCGTTCGCTTCTTTCCTCTCACTCTTTCCCTTCCGACAGCATCTACAGATATTACAACCCGACTTTGCACTCGCCTCTACATGCAGATTTTACCGTGACCCCCAAGCCTATTCACCTATCCTCAAGCCGATGGAGAGAGATGTCGTATTCATTTACCTGGCTGCCTAACTTCGTCACCCCAAAAGGAAATCAGTGCGGCATACCCTCACACCACTTTTTTCGTGCTTCCTCCATCACTGAGCATCAACAAAGAGATGGAGTCCAATGACTTTGCGAACTCGGCTTCTTACTTGAAGAAGCAAGGAAAAACCCATTGCAACAAGGCCAATGGACTAAAAGATACATAACCATGAGAGCCTAGGATTGATGCCCAAGTTAAGTTGCCTTGCTATGTGAAGCGCAAGTGGTCCTGCTGCACTTCCATTTCCGTGCATCATCTGAAGCCTTGAGACAGGTGATAAGTTTGGCTGCTTGTCCCCCGCAATAGAGGCTGCGGTACTGACTTGGGGCGTGGCTGAGCTAGCCTGGCTTCGTGGACACCTGCGAAGCTGTGCTGTGTTGCACACTATCGAACAGCTGAACCAGAGCCAGCGGGCTCCTGGCTCATGTTCCAGATTTGATGCTTATTGAGGTCTAGTACAAGGCAGACTTGGGGCTTTGGTCTGTCTCGCCAGACTCAAAGAAGGGGGATCTAGGCACAAAGAGTCCCAAGCGCCTGCACAAGATATCATCTCGAGATGGAGGCTAAGTAGGCCAAGTAGGCGTGTCGCCAAACGTCGCCGCAGCTCTCTCTGCGGTGAGTTGGTTGAAAATGTGGGGACCTATGATAGCCATCTAAACAATTATAGAGCCGACCTTACTTCGGCCACGCTTCCATTACCCCCTTTTAGCGAGCGCCTTGGCTGCTATCTAGAGATGATGGCTTGACTCCGCCGCGGGTCTTAGCATTCGGCGAGCAGCTGTTAAGATCTTGCTGGTCCATCGCTCTTGCCCCAGCGAGCATTCCAGCCTCCTTCCTTTGAACCTCGAAATTGTCCCCGCGTGGCATGCCAATTGGGTTTAATTGACCCACCACATCTCTCCCACTGCTGATGCATTTCAAACCAAACCTTTTGTTTGTTGTTCATTCCCTGCTATTCCTTCGCGGCGCTGGACAGCTTTTGAACCTCAAGTCGCCTTGTTAGGCTCCTGCCGTCCAGGTGCTGGGACGGTTCAGGTTCCCCGCAAAGGCGCTGCACGCCACTTTGCCTGCCAGCAGCTAAGAGCGACGATCTCTAACCTAGCGCTCGCCGACACCCCCGGCAGCCATGGCGTCCTCTTGGAGCAGCCGCTCCTACATGGCGGGGTTCTCAGCCCTCGACCGCGGTGCAATACACGACTCTTATAGCGACTATCACCAGCCCGGTAAGTTGAACGCTTTATATGCATGTATATCTCCTAGTAAATTACCATCCACACCCTACGATGCGATGCGGGGGCCAGCCCGTCTGCGGCGCTGGCGTGCGGGAGCACCCTTCCAGCGACAGGGTAGTGGAGAGAGGGAGGGATGGATGGAGGGGTGAATGATGGGGAATCCGCCCAGGGGTCGTCAAAAGAGGCCAACCATCAGCCAGCAAATTCCGAGCAATCACGACCCAGAAGCGACCATGGGCCTCCGTTGCTGCCCAGTCAAGCAGTAAAAGCGATAGCCGCTCCCAAAAAAGTCGCATCGGTATACGGCCCAAGCCGTATCCGTTGTCGGCAAAACCGGGTCTGAGACGACTGCTTCGTTGCTTAGCTTTGTCGCCGTCGTCGTCATCTCAGCTCCGAGTCCCGAGTTTGGTGCCCCTTAGTCAGATTTGCCCAACACAACAATTCCATCATACAATAACGCGGCCTGTATCCTCCGCGGGCGGATTCCCTTTGCATTCGACATCCAAGCTACCATCAACACAAGTGGACGCGACTGCACCACTCCCCTTGGTGCCCGCCTGGGATACCTAGTCTCTACCCCTCCATTGCGTCGCCGAGTGTCGTCAGCGGGAGTGGGGTGAATTGTTAGCTTTGAGTTGCCGAGCCAGGCGTCTTTTGCTGACTCCTCTCGGTCTATTTACGCAGACTCAGGTCGACTAGGGCGCGATAATTCTGGCGACATGGCTCCTCAGCTCGGCGCAACCTTCGTCCCAGGAGGCAACGATGATTTCTACATGCCCGAAGTTATTGCTCCCGCCCCTCAGAGGTAAGTTTCTGCCCTTGAACAACCACCGCCAATCTACTGCTTTGTTGCGCGCCAACTGTCCGGCTGCGCAGCATGGCTGGAAGCTAGCCGCCGGTGACGCTCAGCTGAAGGAGATGGCGGCTGGTTGGAGCCCGACAAGCTGGCCAAGAGCAGACTACTAATGTGGTTATCTGACAGGGTGATGCCTGAGGTGCCTCAGAACATGCAGAACGATCTCCAGCGCATGGAACTTGAGGCCCATACAGCCGATCGCAGACGAGATACCAGCCAGGGCGTTTTGGCACAGACGAATACCCGACATACTCGAAAATACAGCACAGAGGACTCTAACTCGTGAGTTCCGCTGGGTCAAATCGCCCAAGGCGTGATGTGGATCAAGAACTGACCTTTGGCTCTGCGGATAGCTTCAAGCCGTTTCCCAGTAGTAGCGCCGGTACGGCTGTTATGGAGACCCCGTCATTCTCCCCCTTTCCCAAAGTTAAGGGAGAGAATATTCCGCCCAACGATGAGGAAAAAGAGCAGATACTGTGGCAGGCGCGTTCTTCGGTCCTCCACTCAAACAATGTCGCAATGCAGGTGACCTGGGCTCGGGACACACTTTTGTGGGTTGAGGCAGCCGCAGATGCTCACGCAAGAGACTGGAAGCGAGATGGAAGGGGCAGGGAACGACCACCAACCCCGAAGACTGAACACAACTTGCGGCTGGATGCTGTTAACATTATCGATTATTTGGCAAGCCAGGAACATCCCGAGGCCACCTTTATGAAAGGCAAATGGCTCGAGTTTGGCAGATTTGGTTTCCGAGAGAACAAGATCGATGCCTTCAGCCACTACAAGAAGTCGGCCGAGAATGGATACGGTCGGGCCGAGTACCGACTGGGAATGCTCTACGAGAACTCCAACAAGATCTCAAAGTCCATTGAGCATTATACCCAGGGTCTCAAGCTGGGGGACTCTGCTTGCAACTACCGACTCGGCATGATGCACCTCATGGGGCAGCATAGTCATCAAAAAGACTTTCTACAAGGCCTTGAGCTGATTCAAAAGGCAGCCGAAACGGCGGACGAAGATGCGCCCCAAGGAGCCTACGTCTACGGAATGCTCATCGCTAGGGAGCTACCGGATATCAATATACCCGAGTCCATCCTACCGTTCGAGCTAGGCGTCGCTCGCCAGTACATTGAGAAGGCAGCATACCTCAGCTTTACCAAAGCTCAGCTGAAAATGGGACAAGCCTACGAACTGAGTCAGCTCGGTTGCGACTTCAATCCGGCCTATTCTCTCCACTATTACGGCCTCGCGGCTCGCCAAGGGCAGCCCGAGGCAGCTCTAGGTGTGAGTCGATGGTTCCTTTTTGGATACGAGAATGTCTTCCCGAAAAACGAGCAACTTGCCTTCAGATATGCACATGACGCCGCCCTTGCTGGTCTGCCAACTGGCGAGTTCGCTATGGGTTATTATAACGAGATTGGAATTCATGTTCAGAAAGATCTCAAAGAGGCAAGGAGATGGTACGAGCTAGCAGCCGAACATGGGAACAAAGATGCAAAGGGGAGAGTCGAGTCGCTGAGTCAGTCGAAGACACTGACTAAAAAGGATCACGAAACAACCACCCTCACTCGTATCAAGTCACAGTACGGGTCGCAGCGTGGCAAGCGCCCAGACCGATTTACGAAAAAAAATGACGTTCTTCCTGCACTGGCCGAGTCGGGCCCGCCAAGTCCTGTCGACAGTGCGCCAGCTGTTCCCGGAAAGTCATCTTGGTCGCCACAACGGAAACAGCCGACCATCGTTGAAGACAAGATTGAGTTTCCTGATCCCGAAAGGAGCAGCACCATGAACATTAGGCCACCTGCTTTTACAGTCAACCTAGACCCGGTTCTCACCGTGCGCTCCAAGTCCACGGCCCCGTACCCCGAAGATGACAGACCTCCGCCACTGACCTTACGACCCAAATCTACTGCACCATACCCTGATGATGAGATGCTTGGACACAGGCCGCCACTATCCCCGCACTTTAACCCGGGCATCCGTCCCTCTTCGAGCTCTGGGCCAGCGGCGGATCGACCAATGAGCGCCTTTGGCATACGGCCTGTGTCTCCCAATTCTGGTCCTCAGGCTTCCCAACTAAGCGCTGGACGCGGCCGTCCTCAGCAAGGCCAACCATCGGCTGGCTGGGCGCCTCAAGTGCCCTCAGGATACAGACCGCCGAGCTCCGGTCAGCCGAGTCCTGGCTACCCCAGGCAGGACCATAGAACAGAGAACGCACAGTGGCAACCTAAGCCGCTGCCTCAGCAGCAGCAGCAGCAGCAGCAGCAGCAGCCGCAGCAACGCCATGATCTTCCTTCACAGCGCTTGGGAGCAAACAGCGTTGGGCTAGGTGCTCCTGTCCCTGTTGGCGCTGCTCCCCTCGGGGACCCGAACCGAGCACGATTGCAAAAGACCAACCCCAATCTCAACAAGCCTCAGCCATCGCTGCAGGGCCCACCTGGCCAATTCCCAGGTGCCGGGTACGGCTCGCAGCTTGACAATGCCGGAGCTCCGTCGGGCAGGGATTACGGTCCTCGATATGGCAGCCGACCGACGAATGACAGGAACGACAGCTACGACCGCTACGGTGCTCTCCCCCCGCCTGCGGGCAGTCGGCTGCCTGGCGCTGGAGGCAACGGGAACTTTCGGCCAGAGCGTACGGAGACCCTTCCAGTTAGCGGTGCAGGTGGCGCAAGCCAGCCACCCGGTGGTGGGGGCCCCTTGAAGCAAAGACCGGGCCTGGCCGACAGCATGGCGGGAGGGCGCAACAGCGCGCCTCCGGCACAGAGCGCGAAGCCCGGGCCACGGCCGAGTTCGAGCCATGGTGGGAACCCGGGCGCGGGAACAAACAGCCCGGCACCAAGCGTCGCGAGCACGACCAAGCTGCCAGGTCATGGCCCTCCTCGTCCCGGCGGGAAGCCAGCGGTGGCAATGGACCATCCAGACGGAAAGACTGTGGGCCAAGGGCCCGCAACCTTCGAGGAGATGGGTATCCCGCAAGGCAAAGGTGATAGCGACTGTGTAAGTGCATTCTGGGGTTTCTACGCCCAGCCAAATTTCTTGATGTTTTTGTTACTAACTCGGATTTCTAGATTGTAATGTGATGGACGGTCAACCATTGTCAGCTTGAACTTTCTTCTGGGAGACTCCAACGCATCTTTTAGATCAGGCTTCCCGAGAAGGCGGTGATAATCGGGCAGCTGCGACAGCCCGAGCTAAGGAGTTGTATAATAACTTGAAAGCGCGGCGATCTGAGATAACATGCTA
The DNA here is from genome assembly GCA_030549175.1 of Lasiosphaeris hirsuta. Classification (NCBI taxonomy): domain Eukaryota; kingdom Fungi; phylum Ascomycota; class Sordariomycetes; order Sordariales; family Lasiosphaeriaceae; genus Lasiosphaeris; species Lasiosphaeris hirsuta. The sequence goes on from JAUKUA010000002.1 coordinate 2,558,035, forward strand.
GATCACATAGACTCCCGAGAGGGAAACACATGGGTGCTGTGCTTGGCCAAGTTATGACTGATGATAGATAGCATTACGAAGTTATCACTGCGTTTAGTTTCTAAGCTCAGTAGTCTACCACGGCGGCGCCAATACGCTGGCTAACCTCGAGGTGTGTTTGCGGGGCAGAGGGCTTGTCGTGTGTGTCCTCTCCCCAAAGTCTACCATCCAGTCGTAATTTTCGATGCTCACTTCTCCTCGCTCGTCCAATCTCCGCCCTGAGAGTCATCAATAACCAAAAACAAAAGGAACAAAGGACGAAGACAAAGAAGGTAGAATCTCAACTTACCAGCCCTAGGATCTTCTGCCCCTTGTCAAACTCGGCCGCGTTCTCCTCCCCCATCCATTTCGGCCGACACCGATCAACCCCCTCCTCGGTATCGAACCCCTGGCCCCCTGTGACGAAGACAGCGGTCCCGTTCAGGGTCGCATCAGCCGCCGACTGCATGATCTGCCGGGCCACGTCGTCGGGGGTGTTGAGTGGCATCTTCTCGGCGGCCCAGCGGCCTTTGACCCCCGAGAGGAGTTGGGTGTCGGTTGCCCTGGTTAGGTAGAGTTAGGGTTTGTCCCGTTGGATAGGGGGAGGGTGGAGGAGGTAGATACCACGGGCAGATGGCGTTGACGCGCACGCCGTACCGGACGGGCGCCCACGGCCGAAGCGCCCTCATCAGTCCGATGACGCCGTGCTTGGCGGCGCCGTAAGCGAAGAGCCCAGGAGCTTCGGTAATGCCGGCGATGGAGGAGATGAGAGTGATGGACCGCGTGAAGGGCGGGGCCGGGGCCGGGCTGGATTTCATGTGCGCGAGCGCGAGCCGCGTAAAGTGCAGTACGCTGGTCAGGTTGATGGCCATAGCATCATTGATGGCTGAGGGTTCCTGCAGTGGGATCAGGGGTTAGCGGGGCGGGAGGGGGAGGGCCCGGGGGGAAGGGGGAGGGGGGGTACTTTGCGGACGGATTCGAGGTCTAGGTCGGCTGGCTCGAAGTAGCCCGAGGGTTCTTTCACGGCGGCACAGGAAATTGCGACGTCGATCTGACCATGCGCTCGGTAGGCGGCGTCGAAGAGGGCGAGCTGCGAGCTGTAGTCGCGGACGTCGAGCTGGCGGAAGTGGGCCGAGCCGCCTTGGGGGTTGGCTTTGGCGCGCAGGTCGTCTTCGAGCTTCGCGCCGTGTGTCACGTCCCAGTCCCCGAAGAAGACGTGGGCCCCCAGAGCGTGCAGCTGGGCTACTGTTGCTGCCCCTATTCCTTGGGCGCCGCCTGGGAGATGTCAGTGCTGGGTCGACGGACAGATTAAGGGTCGTGACTACCGGTCATGACAACCACCTTCCCTCGGAGCCGCTGGGCCAGCGTCTCGGAGTACAGTATCTCGGCCATGGCTCTCGTAGATTCAACGTGTGGTTACAGTCTTGACTGGCAAGAGTGCAGTTCAATATTTGCGAGTCAAGCTTTTAAATCGCAGCATTGCATGACCCAGGTTCCTGGCTCACAGATTCCCGCATGGCCAACTGCCGTGGGGGGCGAGTGGTATACTCCAGCCGCCCGGAATGGGTCTTTTGCGGGGTCAGGAGTCGGATTCCCGTCTTAGCTGGGTCTCCTTTAAGCACTTCATGAGGAGACCGGTCCGCCATGAATCCCCTAGCTGCCGCTCTGCGGAGAATGCATCCCGGGTCGGAGCTCTTGTTGATTAAATTGCCCGGCGATTCCAGCCTGAAGAGGTGAAAACGAGGGGTACTGTCACACTGCTGGCCTGAGCTGTGTCACGGGTACTACATGCCTGCAATCCGACTTTCCGACTCAAGTTTCGACCTTGGCTCGGACTGGAATCACAACGAGCCAAATCTCATCTTACCACTGCCCGAATAAACTTGTTTAAACCACAACATGTCGGCAACCGCTCCCGCAAAGGGCGAACCCGCGCCAAAGTCGGTCATTGTGACGGGCGGCGCCAGCGGGATCGGCCTCGCAATGAGCCGCTACTTTACCTCTCTCGGCTCCCGAGTTGCCATCTTGGATGTCAACACCGAGTCTGGCACCACAGTCGCTGCTCAGCTGGCCACCGAGTACCCTCAGGCGACTGTATCATTCAAACAATGCGATGTCACTTCGTGGGACGAGCAAGCAGCAGTCTTCAAAGAAGTCTACCATGAACACGGCAGCCGCATCGACGTCGTCATGGCCAATGCCGGCATCTCGGAGCAGGGTGTCACCACAATTGTCGACTTGAACGAAGACACGCCCTCCCCACCAAAGCTAAAGTCGCTCAACATCAACCTGGTCGGGACCATCTACTGCAAGTGAAAACGCCTCCCGGTGCTGTTACTGTGGGCTAACAAGTTCCCGAACCAGCCGTGAAGCTGGCCGTGCACTACATGAACAAGAAGCCCAAAGACAGCGGGCTGTCGTCGAGGGGCTCCATCATTTGCACCTCCTCAAACGCCGGCCTCTACCCCTTCCCTCTCGCACCACTGTATGCGGCATCCAAGTTCGGCGTCATTGGCCTGGTTCGCTCGACGGCCCGGATCATAGAGCATTCCGGGATTCAGATCAACGCTTTGGCACCCGCCGTGCTGGGTACGCACCCCTTGCCTCTCTTTACCATGCATCACTAACTGTTGGCAACCACCTTAGACACAAACATCGGCGGGCCCGACAAAGACTTCATCACAAAGATGGTTGTCACGCCCATGTCGACCTTGATTCGCGGTGTGGCCGACTTCATCGCTGATCCAAGCCTGACGGGACAGGTAGCTGAGATTCATGGAAGCAGTGTGACCATTCGACTGCAGCATGAATTTGTGGATAAAGACACCGAGCACAATATTGAAATGTTTTGGGATTTTGCAAAGACATAATTAGGCTTGGTTCCCCTTACTGGATCGCTACCTATCTTACCTTCTAATCACAATGGACAATGGCCCAAACCTTGTTATTGCGACTTTTGCTCTGGCTTTGTCTGTCTCCTGTGCACACTTCTAATTTCGGACTCCGCCCGGTGGCGCCCGACTCCCGCAGCTTTCTTTATTCGCATGACGGTATTCTGGTCGACAATTCAATTGTTTAGCATGAAGGCCATTGTGCGTTGTCCCGATTCTAATAATACGTAGGCTTGTGGTTCAAAGCCGCTGTTTTCCTTATAAAACTGTCATGGGCAACTTAGTAGAGTCGAAAATAAATACTCCAACTCGTCATATCATTCACGACAAGCCAAAACAAATTCCGATCAAAATAGCACTAGGTCCATCTCACCAAGAGAAAGCAGTAAGATAAGTGTCCTATCCATTCACTTGCTATCCTACGACGGTCCCCCCTTTAGAAGCAAGGAACCTCTCAAGCTACTCGCTAGCGATAACTACCAGGTACCTTCATTTGAACAACATCAAAGGTATGAACAGAGCACTTTTGGATCTAGATCCCGCCCTGATTGGCGCGGATTCAGAATGGAGAGCACAGCTTTTCAACCAACTCCAAAACAATATACCCCCCTGCCAATGCTGCACATTCAATCAATATTACAGCTGCGGCTGCCTGGACGGACGTCGAGATGAGCATGGAAATCCGATTCCAGCATTCTACCACTGTGTGGTAAACTTCCAGCCGTTCTTGCACCAACTTGTATACCAGGCCCTGGGATTCCAACACCACGAGCCCTCCATGGTCCCCCATTCAGACATCAACCGCATCCTCCCGTTCCCGTGCTTCCGCCATCACGAAAGCTCCAAAATCTTCCTTTCGTCACAACAGGTCAAGAAGATGAGGGCAGAAGCTAGGCAGGTGAGGGAGAAGCAGGCGAGGGAGAGCAGGCAGTCCAGAATCCAACAACAGCTCCATGTGACATCGGAAGACCGGGCCAAGAGGATGCAGGTGATGAGGGAAGCCAGGCAGCTGACCCGGTCCATGGAGGATGACTTTGTCAAGATTTGGAACGCGAAGCTTTACAGTGATCTTGGCGACGAATACGCATCGGATGACCGGGAGGGAGAGCAGCAGGCCGACTCGGTGGATACTAACGCGCCAATGTCCAATATTTTCTGGGGCAAGCCGTTCCGTGTGGAGCCGCGGCCCAACGACCCAACCTACCCGTACTTTGACCAGATGAGGAACACTGGCTACGACGGTGGGGCCTACATGGTTGACGAGGGTGCTATCGCGAGGGCCCGCTATCTCAACTGGGGCTACAACCAAGACTGGTTAAGAAACTCGACATCGGATCCTCGCTTTCTGGTCATGTAAGTGTAGTAACCAACCGTAAATACCTACTAATATATAATATCAAGTAAGCGGCGAGTCGACCGTGTGAACATGGACATTCGGATGCTCTGCTCGTGAATGAAAATGATGTAGTACCAGTCAAGCAGTTTCCTTGGAGTTAGCCTCGACAAACATAGTAAGCCAGGGTTGAGCAGGGATAACCACCGAGAAAACAACCAGCCTGTCATCACGATTGAAGCCACATGTCTATAATAAATTACCTTATCTACCTACCTACTCACCTAGGTAAGGTACCTAGGCAAAGGTACCTTCCCTTCCCTTTGACATGCGGGCGATCTGCCGCTCTTGTCCAGTGCCAAGGTGATTCCAATCTTGCTGTTTCGCTGCACTACCCGAAATCATCAGCATCAAATTGCTAATATCATGACTAACTACTGTGCGGCGTGTGTTGGTCCCTTCTGAGACCTTGATATTTCGGTAGGACCTTATGAATCAAGGTCGCATACACGTGAAGCAAACGAGTCCGAGCTACCACTTATTCTTTGCAAGCGGCACAGCAACCCGGGCCCAACTAATATAGGCGACGACTTCTCGGTTTATGAGGACGATGGCGAAGATGATGATTTAGTTAGCGAGTCAGACACTTTGAGAGCACAGCGTGCAGACACTTGGAGGGCGTGGGATCCAGAAGGTCGTAGCTATTACAGGTACAAGCCAAACATTCTTTCAGAACAAGATGTCGCCTGGCTCGAAAATTTGCTTGTCCTCGGTCGCACGTCCAAATCATCTCATCTTATTAATGAAGGTACTCCAGGGTAAAGCATCCAGTCCCCAGATAACAGACCGGCGCTGAGAAGAGCAGGGTGACTGACCACTGCCCAGAGTTTGGATATCGGGATCCGGATTCGCCGATTTCCATAATTATTATGCGCTGTTGAGCCCTAGTAACGACCCGAATTGCCCTACCAGTGATGAGTATGACATCCTTGTGCGCGGGAAACGCTTTCCCGCATTCTGCCGCCTTTGCTACTCCACCACCCAAGGTTCAAGTAGATGCTTCCCTCTTCAAATCGTCCTGTTGGCAGCGTGTCTTGCAGGCCTCGGTGGGGTCAGGCGATACGGGCCATGAGGTTAACAAGGAGCTCTTACATGCTGCCGTGGAGAAACTCTTTGCGGTGGACCAATATGAAGGCTCTAGCTCTGGAGTTGGAAATGCGCTTGCGGGAATTGATTACGGCTTCGTCGGAGCGGCTCAAGGCCGGTCTTGGATTTCCATTCCCGGACAGGAGCTCGTCGTTGTCGATCCCTCGCCCGAGCGTGCGCCCAAAGTGACCTGGAAGAGTTTGATCTCGGCCACCATTAATTTGGAGCCAGCAATCTCACGTTTATTTGTTAGCTACGACCTGGGCAAAAAGGCGCGGAGTGATCCCTTCAGCAAGCTTCCGTACGGGCTGCTCGAGAGAATCTTTGACCTCCTCTCGGACAAGTGACTTCTTGAGCTCTGTCCGGCATCATGGGTGCTTCACCGTATGCTTCGCAGCGGCAGCGATGGCTTCTGGAAGCGCCGCATCAAGACGGGTGTGCCGTGGTTCGATGAAGCCCATGAGGTGCTGGAGGACCAAGAGTTTATGGACCGGACGGACGGATGTGAGAGCACTGTATCTCTCTTTGGAGTCGAGGACTCGGCCTCGGTGGGGCCTGGTAGGCCGCTCATGGGCGTTGCGAATCGAAGGCGGATATGGGGATTATGTCGGAAGATCACAGACGAGTGCCACAATCAACACAAGCTACAGCTTTCCGTCATGGGCCCCGCCGTCGAGTCCTTCGCCCCCACCCGCCCCCCTCGCCCTCGTCGTCGTCGTCAGCCATCTTCACCCCCTCCCCCTCCCCTCCTCCTCCTCCTCCTCCTCCTCCTCCTCCTCGCCCTGCTGCTGCTGCTTCTAATGCTCCTCTTCGGAGAAGTGAACGAATCGCAAAGTTAAATGCAAAAGGTTGAATTAGGGTCTCGCCAGAGTTTATGTTGGGACGTATCGACCGTTTTATTTCGGGAAGGAGGGGCCGAAATTATCATAAATAAATAAATAAATAAATAAATAAATAAAAAAGTTTAAGGGAGCAAACCTAGACTTTTGAATGAGATGAAGGGGCATCATGTATTGAATAGTGACTTTCTGTTAAGTGCCTCGTTCATTCCACACATGTGTTTGGCAGGCTGGGGAAGTGTGTCGGGGAATTGTGAAGGGATGTGAATGCCAGTTGCTCAAGGTGAAACCAGTCTTCTGAAGTTATCGGGAGTCTTCTGCAAGAATAAACGGAACCGCCGAGCTTATTTTTCCAGAGTCTTTGGCAAGAATAAACAGAGCCGCCGAACCTAGAATTTCAGCCAGAAACCTTATTCGGGCTTCTCAACAACCTAAACAATCACCACCCGCTTCCAGCCACCCACCTCATCTCGCAGCACGATACCGGGTAAACCATTCCGAAAAATATCCAACGCCCAAGGTAGAACTAGGTGAATACCCTTACCTACCTTATTCCCCATGCGCGAGTGATTTCCCCTTTCACCCCACCTAACCACACGGCTCACAGGTCCATCATGGCGGAACCTTCCGCGTCGACCCAACCCAGTGTTCTTTCCCATGTCCCGGTCGAGCTGGTGCTCGCGGCGATGCCTGATGATAGCACCTGGAAACCACCGCTCCCCCAGCTCTGAACCGAGCAAGGTCTCTGAACCGAGCAAGGTCAAGGTCCCCTCACCCTCTTTTAGTAGTTTCTTTCTCGTCGTGCGGGCTCTCACGGCGTTTTTTGTTTGTTTCCTCAGTGATACGATACCCCTTTCGAAATAGGCGTATGGGTTTGTAAACTCTATTCTTTTCATATTTGGGAGATTCAGGTGGATTTGCGGTTGAAGGCACTGGGAGGTGCCGCAATGCAAGGTGGGGAACGGACCATGGGATCGAGTGTACATAGATTCTACCCGTAGTGGATGATGGGTTTTTGATGGTCTCGGGCCTCTGATTTTTAAGATTGCAGAACGTGTACTGTCTCTCTACGCAATGCAAAAACGGCGGCACATGCCGTCGGCGTTTGAATCTCAACGGCTTGATGACAGAGTCTTGTCACTGAAGCTGCATTGCTGCATTGCTGCATTAGTAGGGGGTTTGCATGCTACTTGTGGACCTCCTATGTGTGTTTCTTAGCTAGCTTCTTGTTTCGTAAATCGTAATCAACACGTTGACGGCTGCATGAGCGTTTTTTCTAATGGAACAAGGCGCTGAGCCTGAAGTGCACCGATTGGCAGAGTGTCAGCCGTGCCGGAGGATTTGCGAGACGGGCCGGACATTAGTCTCCAAACCATCATGGCAGCCGGGGGTGAGACCGGGTTTGCGGAAGGGCGGCCCCCGGTAGGTCGCTTCCAAGGCTTCTAGGCTTCTAGGCGAAAGACGGCTGGTGGCAGATGGGGTCGCAGGCGAGTCAGAGTCACATTGTGTCCATGGTTCCGTGGTCGGTGTGACATCTGCGAGCCACTCACACGTGTCCTTCGCGAATAGCATCGCCATCACAACAAATAAACAAACCCGACTGCCGGTGCCCCAGCCCTGGGATTCGCTCGCTTGCTACCGCATGTTTACCCGAGTCTGTGGGAACGGGCGGGAGTGGGCGTTGGCTCCAACCTCGGCACCAACCAAATGCCCCAGAGGTTCGGCTTCAACAGCACGTCGCACCAAGTTCGCACCAGTTTGCACCAGTCGCAAAATGGCTCCCTCCATCACGTCAGATTGGGATTCGGCGGCGCATGGTACGAGGCCGAGGGGCGGTGTGTGCTGCACAGTGCATCCTCCTCGACGCGCGATTGCATGTGGGGTGAAGGAGGCACGCGTCGAATAGGGGCATCGACACTAGCTACGCAGTGTACCTTGGGTGTAGCATACCCGTGGATCATGGATGACAGCGTGCTGATGTTGGTGAGGTCGATGTCGATGTCGATGTCGATGTCGATGTCGGGGGAAAAATAGACTGGAGTGGAAACGCAATTCCGCAGCATTTGCGGATTCCAACGTGTTGAGTTGGGCCGAGTTCGACCCCTGACCCCTGATGCGATGGCTGCTTTGCTGGCCAAAGTTGACGGAGGCGACAGAAAATGGGGAGCAAGGGGTCGCATTGGGATCCGTCCAGAATTAGACGGCGATTTGCCGCCTGGAGGCCGGGTTGCAAGCCCACTCCCACTACAAGGGCACACAGGGTGACAGGCTATACCCCTCGTTTCAATACACGCACTGCCTCTTGGCCGCCATTGGCGAGCTTTGTTGTGAGGGGGGTGCGGGCACAGGACAAATCCATCATGTTTGTCGTCTGTGGTTTGCGGGTGACCACTGACCGTGAAAGAACAAGACGACACAGGCACGGACCTTCATGTGCCAATTCTCAGATTTGGGTTTGCAGGGGCCAGTGGGAAGTGGGGAGGGGGGGGGAGCGAAGAGAGGGGAGAGGGGCGCGCCCGCCTGAAAGACATGCAGGAACCATCGTGTCAGATCACAGGGCGACTCGATGCTCAGAGGCTAGAGGCGAAGGCTGCCTGTATGCTGCAGAGAAATAGGGGAACGTTGCTTCTTCGCCCTGTGGACGGACCGCCGCTAACACGCCTCCGCGTCGTCCAACGCTTGCCGTACAGATAATTAATGCGCATGCATTCGACTGCTGTCTTGTTTTGCTTGCTGCCCGTAGACAGGCGGAAAAGCAAAGCGTGTTTCTACTGTTTGCGGAGTGATCGCCATTGGAGATTAGAAAGATAGTCGGAAAGATTGGGATAGAAAATCCCAAGTTGGCCCCAAGACGGCAAGGCGAGGCTCTCTCGCCGTCAGGTGCCTGCGTGGGACCGAGACACCCCGGCACACACCGCCGGGCTAGCTGGGATCTCGCTAATGTCACCCTCGCAGCAAATCACAGGGCATTTGGAGCCACTGAGAGCTGGGAAAGTCGAGACGGCCGGCCACAGACGCACACTCTTTACACGCTACGCGCCGAGCTACCGCTTGGGTGCCTCAATTCGAATGCGTCGAGTGCCGTGTAAACTCTTTTGCCACCATTCTTGTCACTTCCCGTCACATTTGGCCCGGCTCGCTCGAGCAAGAGAAGCGGTTCCAATTGTGCGCGCCGAGACGGGTCGACTGGTCTCGCCGTGTCTTCCCCGCAGCGCAGTGGACTGTGGATGGCGCCGACTTGTCTCACATCCTCATTTCTTTTCTGACTCGCTGATTGCCGTGCTGCTTGTGCTGTGCTGCTGTTGTGTGCCTGTGTCGGCTGTCTCTGTTGACGATGCACTCCTCAGACACGGCGCGCCGAGCTGCTCGGCGGAAGCCCGAACTGAACATCAACACCTCCCCCCCGACGAGCAGGAGCAGGACCAGGGACGCAGTGCCCCAGACGCCGCCTACCCGGTTGCCGCCCGCGTCGTCAAAAGGAAAACCTACCGGCGCCCGCGCGCTTAGTACCAGGCTGTCCTCCTCCACGCCAAGGGACCGAAGGGACCCAAGGGAGCGGGAGCGGGAAAGGGATACCGCCGACATCGAGACCTTCCTCGAGAGCCTCACCCCCCTCGAGATGAATAGAGACATCGATCGCCGCGAGCCGACCCGCCCAAACCCCCGCGACTCCCACGACCTCTCCCTCTCCCCCCGACAGGTTACCCGCGATTCTCTCGTGAATAACATGCTCCTGTCTCTCGACCAGCTCTCAATGGGTCAGATGAGCGGTCCGTTTGGTGGATCGAGGGCTGGCTTCGACGATCCCGCCATCTACTCGCCCTTCGGGAGCGACGACACACGCGCAATGACGTTCAACTCACGTCGTGGCAACGGCAGCGGCAGCGTCAATGGCACTGGCAACGGCGGCGGGAACGTTGGTGGGCAAGGGCACGGATATTCATACAGCTCCGATCTCGAGGGCACCGACGACGCCAGCAGGATATCCTCGCGGGGGCGCCGCAGCAACAGCAGCTCCGGCTTCCAGTCGAGCTTGGGTCGCATCAACAGCATGCGCGAAACCTCCCACCAGCGGAGCATGCCCGGAACACCAAGACCGCTTCATTCGAGAGGCGGGAAGGGAAGCAAGAGCAGCAGTACTAACAGCATTGATGCAGGGTACGCCCAAGTCCTGAGCAGCCAGCGCTGGGCCCGTGGCTTCGGCGGTAGATCTTCAAGCTTCGACGGCACCGAGTCGAGGCCGCCGCCGCCCACACAGCCCTCGCCTTGGCACGTTGAATTCTCGAGCTCCTTTTTCAACGATGGTTATGATGCTGCGCCTAATCCCACTGTCCCCGCAGGACCTAGGAGGTTGGCGACAGTGCCGTCGCTCCCGGTCCTGCCGCCGCCGGAGCCCAAAGTCGAACCCAAGTCGCCGGGACTCGAACGTCGGCGCAGCACACGATCGTCGAAAAGCGCAACGGTGGGACGCAAGGCCGAATTAAAATCCGCGAATGCGCGCGATGTCCCACCAGTCCCAACCCTTGATCTCGAGTCGGCTCCCGCACCCCACGTCGGCTATGAGAAATCCAAAGAAGCCAGCACCCCATCCAGCGCCCAGCAAGCAAAGGAAAAACCTGGCTTTTTCAGGAGAATGTTCAGCTCATCAAAAACCAATCTAGCCAGCACGCCGTCCTTGGCTATTGCGGTCGAAACTTCGGCGAGCAAACCGCAATTTTCATCACCAATGAAGTCGCCGTCGGCGCCGCCGTCGCGGGACTCGCATCACTCCACCACCCATACGCTGCAGAAGAAGACATCGTCCTTCTTTCGAAGACGGAAACCCTCGATCACAGATACGGGGCCGCCTCCAATCCCGAATTTCCCCGCTGTACCCGTGGTTAGGGTTCCTTCTGAGGGGCCAGAGGGCCTTTCCGCAAAGCCAGAACCAAGCCCCATTACGAGCCTCCGACGGGCTATGGATCCTTTCTTGCAAGGGAGCCCAGGTGCGAGCCCCTTGTCCCAAGGAAATGATCCGCTGGCTTCAATAGAAGCTTCGCAAGATCTAAGCTCCCCTCCGACAACGACGGATGGGAGGCTACGGGCCTCGTCGGCTGAGCTTGACTTGGTAGAAGAGGACCGTCGTCGCAATACCCGAGGCTTCTCGCCTGACTATGAGCCAGGCCCGGGGGCTGTGATCCGCGCGGTTGAGCCTGATCCGGTGGATGAATCCGCCCGACATGCTCTGAGCACACCGGGCAGACAACCACCTGGTCCGCCCGGAAGTGGCCCCCCCAAGTCATTCCTCCAGGATGATAGCGACGGCGAAGACAGCTCAAAACGTCAACGAAAACCCGGGCCCGTTGAATCTCAAGATAGGGGCCTGAAGCCAATGGTGGACGATAGGAGAAACAGATCTCCGTCACCAACCGTCTCCAAGTCGAAGAGCGTTCCGAACCTGGGAAGGTCGAGAGAAGAGGCCAGGCTCTCGTCGTACCAAGACTCTATGCTCTCACCAATCCCGAGCCATAGTAGTAGTGGAAGAAGGGACTCGCGGAATCTCGGACTACCCATCGAAGGCGCCATGGCTGAGGGTGGCCGGACGGGATCAAAGGAGTCTCTGTATAAACCTGCCGCCAGCCTGCCGAGTGTAAGGATTGAGAGTGCCGAGCCAAGTCCCAGAGACCACGGTGCTAGTGAGTCCATAAACCAGTCGAGCAAGTCGATCGACGAGCCCGACTTTGTCGTTGGTGATCCGACAGAAGATGATCGACAAAAGGCACAAAAGATCTTTGACGGAAGTGAAGAATTTATTCAGAAGGATAGGGCGGCAGCTTGGATGGGCGAAGAGGGTATTGTGCGGCAGCGAACCTTGAGGGCATACATGGATCTCTACGACTTTGTGAACCAGAGTATTGTTGCCAGCCTTCGGCAGGTTTGCCAGCGTCTGCTGCTGAGAGCCGAGACGCAGCAAGTTGACCGGATTTTGGTTTCATTCTCTAACCGCTGGTGCGAATGCAACCCCAATCATGGCTTCAAAGCCACAGGTATGGATTACCACCCTCCCATCCGAGATGAAAGTACACTGACCCGCTGCGCAGACATCATACATACCATTTGTTATTCCATCATGCTCCTGAACACTGATCTTCATATGGCGGATATTGAACACAAGATGACGAGGAGCCAGTTTATCAAGAACACAATGACAACTATCAGACAAGCGCTTCAAGAATCGCTTCCTGATGCTTACGAACGACCGAGCATTCTCCCCGGCAAAGGCCAGAACCTTGGAGTCGATGGGGATTCTCGTACGTCTGGAGATCATGACAGAAACGATAGGCACATGAGTTTCAGAGCGTCATTCAAGCCACCGGCGCGGCCCGGCTCCGCTTTTGGCTCATACACGGATCAATCCAGTGCAGACAGTTGTGGTCCGCTTGTCAAGGCACCGTTTGATGGGTCGTTGCGTGGTTGGGAATCCCAGGTGGAACTCGTCTTGAAGGACATTTACGCTTCAATCCGCGATGATCGCCTGCCGCTTTATGGTGCCGAAGCGGCCCCTCTTCCAACGCCGGGTGGGTTGTCGGTCATGGGCATGCTCAAGCGCTCACCTAGCGTGCTGAGCAAGGCTCCATCTGAGGGCGTTACCTCGACCAGGGGTAGAATTTCCGAGGCGGCTAGGCAAAACACATCGAGATGGAACTCAAAGAGCCGTTCTCGACCAAGAGGTTTCGGCACTGGCTTCTCGTCGAGCCGGACCAGTTTCGACGACGGCAACTCGGTATGGAGTCCGACAGAGTCCTCAGCCACGTGGAGCCGAGCATCTCTTGGCCGCACCCACACATCCATGTCTATGGACTCTTTCGGCTCCTCGTATCCCCGAGGCGACTACCAGCAGTCTATCGGTTTTGCAAACGCTCTGAGCCAGGCGATTATTCGGGAGGACAACGCAGTCGACGCAACCTCTGTCAAGGGCGACGACATCAAGAGCGAACAGCTATTAGAGGACGAGTCGCTCGAACTTTCCGGACCGCCTTGGATCAAAGAAGGCATTGTAACGCATAAACATCATCTTGATGGTATTGATAAGAGAGCCAAAGACCGCAACTGGACCGAGGTTTTTGCCGTGATCCAAAAAGGCCAGCTCAGCATGTTTTCATTCTCTCCAAACAAGTCCCTCCGCAATAAGGGGCGGTTGAGGAGCCAAGCAAGCAATGGGCTGTTCCCGAAAGGCGCCGTGGTCGGTGGCGGTAACTGGCAGGAGAATGCCACTAATCTTGGCACCTTCTCCCTGCGGCAGACACTGGCCTCTGCTCTCCCTCCCCCGGGCTACTCCCGATCCCGGCCTCACGTCTGGGCACTTTCGCTCCCGACTGGAGCAGTGCATCTTTTCCAGGTTGGCACCCCGGAGATCAGCAAGGAGTTCGTGACCACCGCGAACTACTGGAGTGCGAGGCTGAGTTCACATCCGCTGGTGGGTGGCATATCGAATATCGAGTATGGCTGGAGTGGCGCCATCATTAACAACGCGTTGGTCAACGCCATCAACGAGAGTACCGCGAACCTCAATGGTCGACCAGGTACCAGTATGAGCAGCAACAAGGGCCACTCACGCCCAGGAAGTGCCGCCAATGCTGGTGCTATCACCATGGGCCGGTCCTCGATGCAGAGCCGTAGTAGCCTGCGCAGCGGGAGTTTCGACTTTGCTCGGCCCGGCAGCGGGAGCAGCGGGGTGTTGGGCAACATCGGTCCGGGGTCTCTGCCACGTCACGGCAAACTCCCGGGCGACAGGATCCACATCGCCGAGTGGTCCCCGCCCACACAGAGCCTGCGGCCCAGCAACATTCCGGAGAGGGAGCAGCTCGAGTCACTGCTCACCTATGTTAGAAGCATAGAGCAGGAGCTCCAGACGCACAATAGCCTTAGGAGCCCTATGCTGCTGGCTTTCACCCCGCGAGGAAGCAACGCGGCAAAGGCGATGGCGAACTGGGAGCGCAAGAGTGAACACCTGTTGCGCGAGATCGTCAAGTTTAGGACGTATGTGGACTCTCTCCAGGCTGCCGAGACCCGGAAGGCTGAGATCATTGCCGAGCGGGAGATGGCGAGGCGGGCCGCTAGGGGCGAGGATCTGGAGAGCGAGGAGGAGAGTGTGCGGAAGACCTTTAGTGGGGATGAGACGGAACAAGAGAAGGGGGGAAGCGACGAGACACTCAAGGCCGAGTGAAGAGACACAGACGCATCGGCGACTTATGCAAGACACGAATTTCTTTTTTGTTCAACTTCTATTCTTTGAGCATATGTGGCATTGTAGGAGTTGTTCTTCAGGCTCTCTTTGGATGTCCTCTTTCTACTTGAGCGTAGGGGCTTGCACGGCATTGTATATACATTTTAAATCGGAGGGAGCGAGGAGATTGCCGGCTTTGCATGGGACGAGTATCCCTCATCTCGTTGGCTGCCGACGGAATCCCGGTTTTTCGTCATGATGCAACTGGCCGCGCGATCTCATAATTACTTTAGTCGTTTTATTTGTTGTATTACCAAAGCTAAAGGCTTGTAATCTCGAGATACCCAAGCATCTGAAATAAAAAATAAATCTTCCGGCTCCAATCATGGCGGGGTATGCTGTGTAGAAACGTTGTCCTTTGACATGTGCATAGTTCGCATTGTTCCCACAAGCTACCCTCGAATGAACCTTCTTCCGCGTCACACAAGGCATTGGATATATGGCCACAAGCCCGTTGCATGTACCCTTTGCGCATTTTAAGTCTCACAGGCAAGCAAAGATGACGTCAATTGTCCCGAAACTATGGGTACCTGACTTGGGAAAAGCTCCCAAAAGAGAGAAATGACCATGACCCCTTTGTACCGACCCCCCCCCCCCCCCCGTTGAACCCCCAACCATCCTCCCCCACCAATGAACCGGTATCGATGTAAACAAAACAACACGCCCTCTAAAAGAGCCAGTAAAACCCCCTTCTCTCCCGTGTCCACCAATCCATCTATGTTTGCTGTTTGTACTGGCTTTCGATACCTCCACGGGACCGAAGCACCCTGAGCACCACCCGCCGCCAATGTATAGTACTGATACTAACAATAAACATCAAAAACTCGCCAAGTCCGTGCTGCTACCAATGCCAATATACTACCAGATGCCAAAAGCGAGAAAATAAAGCAAGAAGACGAGGTATTCGTACACCAAATCATACAAGAAACAGATACACAAGCAAAGTGGCTCTAATCAACCAGTCGCGCGCATGGGGAGCATATAGACACACGACAATGGACAATAGCAACGGTCCAAAAAGAGAAGCCAAAGGACCTTTGACAAAGAAACAGAGAACTCCGCCCCCTCGACCCTGATAGATGATATCAAAGCCGTTCAATCACGCAGCCGTCTCACCCTCTTCCCCCAGCCTACATCCCCGCCCCTGCGCTGCCGCCACCATCGCCGGCTGGCTCAAAGCATGAGACGAACCGAACCATTTGCCGACGCGCGTTCTGACGGCCGTGATTAGCTATCTCCCCTGTCGCCGCTTCTCGCGCTCCAGGTTATCCCGCAGCATCAGGTTCTCGTTCTCGCTGGCGCTGATGCGCTTAATGGCCTCGCCACGGTCTAGAATGCGACCCTCGCGCTCCGCCTTGAGCTTGTACTCGAGGTCTCGCAGTCGCAGCATCCACTTGCTGTCCATGGCACCACCGGCTTGGCCCTGACCCTGACCTTGATTTTGAGATTGGCCTTGGTTTTGTTGCTGATGCTGCTGCTGCTGCTGCTGCTGTTGTTGCTGGTTTTGTTGCTGCGACTTCTCCTCGTCAGGTTCGACGAGCCCCAGCTCTTCCGCAGCAAGGTTGACCCTGTGGCTGCTCGACGTTCGTGTTGTCATGGTGCTTGAGCGACCAAGCGAGCTGCCGCGGCTACCCGACTTCGGTATTCTACTTGTCCTGTCCTTGGCCTTGGGTCCGGTTGGGACCGACGGGCTCGGGCTGCCTCCTGAGGAATGGTCACCGTTCGGGTCGCCCGTATGAGCGTATGACGACCTTGCACGGACTTCGGCAGCGGTGCGGAGTGTGTGATTCTCCACCTTAACCTGCCGGTATGCTTCCTCCAGTCGTGCAAGCCTGTTCTGCAATTCGCCACCTCCAAGCGTGCCGGTGGCGATGCTATTGCGAACAATAGCCTCGAGCCGGTCAAGTTTCTTGGTGCGCATATCGAGATGGCCCTCCAGTGTCTGGTATTCGCGCCAGAGATCCTTTTCAACACTCTTGATCTTGCCTTGGAACCCACCGATCATGGACTCGATGGTCTTGACGGCGGCCAGAAGGTTCTTGCTGAAACCGGGGAGCATCGTGGCCACGGCTTCGAGACTAGGCAGAGCGCGGCCATTGATGAGGCTGTTATCATGAGCCCAATCAGACCCACACAGCGAGGAAAGGCGAGTCCAGAGGACAAGGAGCAAGTTGTTGCGCTCAGTGAGCTGCTCCTTGAAGCTGACCTCAAGCTGGGCAAGGCGCTTTTTATCCTGTGCCTTGGCAGCCTCAAGGTCGAGGATGCGGGCATCTTGGGAAGTGACCGTCCGCGTGACATGTTGGTGCGTCTTTTGGAAGGTCTCAAACTGATGCTTCGAGTTGCGATGCGCCTGCCGCTCCTTGTCTAGCATATCCGCGAGCTTGCGGGACTCGAGGGCATGCGACTCAAGCAGGGCGTCACGCTGCTTAATGATGCGATCCTTCTCCATAAGGGAAGCCTTGGTGGCGTCGAGATCTCGAACGGTATTCTCGAGGTCGCGTTGGAGCTTGGCGATTGACTGCAGGTTCGTATCAGTAAGGCGGCGCCCGTGTATTGAGAAGGGATAGAAGATTTGGCAAAGCAATGGGGGAAACTTACCTTGAGTAGGCTTGACCTAGTACCGTTCAAGTCGCCTAATGCTTCACGCAAGTTGTTTTCCAACTCGACAAGTCTCTCCTTCCACTCGGTGGCCTCAACCTCCCTGCTTGTGAGATTCTTGCGCAGTCTCCGAACCTCATCCTTGGCCGCCGAAGCTTCCCTATTGAGTTCGTTGACAAACTGCTGGACTTCCTCCTTTTCTCTAGTTGCGACAATTTCGCGCTGCCTCCTCTCGGTAGCAAGCCGTTGCTCAAGCTCTCGCGCGCGGTCCTTCTCCTCGCGCAAGGTCTGCTCGACATTAGCAAGCGCAGCCTCGAGGTCACCGATGCGGATCTTGTCGCCTTCTTGCTCTTCGCGCAAGAAAGCAATTTCGCCCTGGCTAGACTCTTGCTGCACCGATAGACGATTGGCCTTGTCGTTTGACTCCAGCAGTTTCGATTCAAGGTCCTCGAGCTCCCTATTAGCGTCACCGAGTTCTTGCTCAAGTTGTTGGATTCTTCTGTGCTTAGCCTCCTGCTCATCTTCAAGCCGAACGAGCGCGTCGCTCATCTTACGCATCTCTTCCTGCAAGGCGTCAAAGTTTTCGGATCGGTCATTCAGCTCGAGCTGCAGACGTTCGATCTCGGTGTTTCGTTGGTCTGCCTCTCCTTCAAGAGCATCGATCTCCTCCTGTGCTTCCTTCCGCAGAGCCTCGAACTCGTTCTCCAGGTTTGCATGCTCTTGCAACGCTTCATCTCGCTCGGCCTGGAGGGCCATGAGGTCGTTCAAGGCAGTATCGAGATCCTCTTGGAGCGCAGATACCAACTCCTCTGCCTGCTTCTTCGACTCAACAGCAGTCTCAAAGTCCTCCATACAGGCATCTAGTTCTCGCTGCAAGTCTTGGTTCTGAAGCTTGAGTCCATTGTTCTTATCTCGCAGCTCTGCCATCTTATTCTCCAGCTCCTCACGATCGAGGTCCTCCACCGCAGTCCCTGTCACGCGCGTGCCGCCGCTGGCCCTGGACTGCGAGCGCTCATGAGCTCCCGCGCGGGATGCCGAACGCTCGAGGATGCTATCTATCGTCGAAGGAGCCGGGCCGCCACGACGCTGAGCCATTTTGAGATCCTCGATCTCCTGGTATAGACGCTCCTTCTCGCGATTTCGCGAGGTGAGCATAGATGTTTGGGCGCCGACTTCGCGACGAAGCTCGGCATTCTCGTGACGCAGTTGGTCGCTCTCTCGCCGGAGGTCTTCGACCAGAGTAGTCCCTACGCTCATGGCTCCGTTGAGATCCATCTCATTGGAGAAGGCCGTGGCAGAGCGAGTCGGAGACATGGGCTGATCTCTATGCTTCTTAGTGATATTATAGATGTTGGTGGTATGATGTAATGCGCCTCCAACAGAGTGTGCCGAAAGTTCTTGTTTGAGGCGGAACACCTCGTCGCGAAGGCGGCGGTTGTCTTCGTCACCCTGCTCTCTCCTGGCCGTCTCTTGCTCAAGCAAATCTTTCCAAACGTCGGCTTCCTCCTGACGGCCCAGATTCTCACCTATCCTCTCGCCAGCCCTTTCGCCAAGATTTCGGACTACTTCGGCCATCCGTCGCTTCTCGGCCTCCTTATTCATGTTGTCATTCCTGAGTCTTTCGATCTCAGTCACATATTCCTCCATTTGCTCTCTCAGATAGATCAGCTCCTCTTCGCGTTCCTGCGCCTCGTGGTCAAACGCGGCGCTCTGCTCGTCGTCAGATAGTACGCTTCGAGCAGTCCCTGGACGTTCATCCTCGTCTTTGAGTTGCTTCTCCAGCTCCTTGACCCGGCGGCGCAAAACCTTGTTATCTCTTTGAAGCACTGCCAGGCCTGTCTTCAACTCGACATTCTCCGAGATCATTTCCTTAATACCCTCTTCGGAGAGTTTGTCGAGACGGTCGCTAAGAAACATGACCTTGAGCTTCAGATCAAAGTTCTCCTTACTCAAGCGCTCAATTGTGCTGCTCTGCTCCTTGAGGGTCAGGCTTTTGCCGCCGTGGCGGCTCGTGGTCGTAGAGGCGCCCAGACTGCTGATGGTGTTAAAATCAGCAGGTTTTCGTGGCGTCACGAGTCCACCTTTCGTCTTGTATTCCCTGGCTAGGGATTCGGGAACATGTACGTCCCGGACGTGACGGGCAATAACAGTATCGGTCGGCGCAGCGAGGGTGGCCGGGTTGCGATTCGCTTTGGGAGTTCGGAGTAGCTCTTCATTTTGATCGTGATGACTCGGACGCGGAGTAATCTTACGGTCGACCTCATCCAGAGTCTCGAGTTGGCCAAAAGCAGGCCCCAAGGGGTCGTGCAAATCTTCAATCCCGCTAGCCATACTTCCCATACTAATAGAGCGAGACAGTATGCTGCTCAAACTTCGGGGCATGCCCAATGATGGGACCGCACCGCCCGACTGGAGCGCATAGTCGGTACCCAAGCCTACGGTGACGTCGCTCTCGGGGTCTGTCGCCAACGACGAGACGGAGGAACGCTGGCTTGCGTGGCGACTCCGGAGATATTTCGAACGTTGCTTGACGACCTTGAGGGCCTGCCCTGGGGTATGCCCGGCATCAAGGGATTGCCTGTGCGGGCTCTGCTCCGAGTCCGCGTATCGCGAGCCGTCCGAAGGCGCGATATAAGACTCAGACTGTGACAGCTCATGGTCAGAGCGCCCCCCCGTCTCGTCTTGGCTGGAATCGTGCTCGTCTGTCGCATTGCTGCTCTCAGGGTCTGGCCGATCCATAAAAGCGGTGCTTGCCTGTGACACAGCGCGGGAGACGGTCCTTGCCGCGGCGGCAGCCGTTGGGGATGACGAGAAGGCCTCCAGCGAAGATGTTCCAGCGCTTGAGTCGGCCATGCTCCGGTCATGCCCAGCGTCGGATATTCGAGACTCATCGACATGTTGCGATACGGTTGGGGGTGGAGGTTTTCGGCTCGGCAGGAATTG
The DNA here is from genome assembly GCA_030549175.1 of Lasiosphaeris hirsuta. Lineage (NCBI taxonomy): Eukaryota > Fungi > Ascomycota > Sordariomycetes > Sordariales > Lasiosphaeriaceae > Lasiosphaeris > Lasiosphaeris hirsuta. The sequence continues at coordinate 2,578,069 of JAUKUA010000002.1, forward strand.
CGACTGGTCGTTGGTCTCATTTGTAGACAGTGGCGGCCGTGGAGCTGGGACTAATCTAGGCGCGGGCCTCTTGGAGGGGGAGTCGAAGAGGTAGGTATCGTCGACGCCATTATTGGAGGCGGGAATGGGCGAGAGGGGAGCCGAGAAGCTTGACTCGATGTCCTGGAGGTGTTGTCGCACCGCGATTTCGGCCTGGGAGTCGGAGTGCCTTAGACTTGTGCCTTCGATGAAGCTACTCTCGGGTACAGATAGCGTGGGTGGGTGGAGAGGGGGTATGTTTTCAATTTTGAGGGCAGTGGCGCTCGACACGGTTGACGCCGATGATGGCTGGGGTCGAGTGTCGTCAAAGGCGTCTTTCAGCGGGGGTGGAAACATGGCATTGTCTTCAAAGCCAGTCGGTGTCCTGCGAATGATCCTGTGTGCTGTCGAGGGCCGCGAATCGGGGCTCTGGTGAGTCTCGTCTTCGTCCATCGGGCGCGGCTTGTGCTCGAGGGAGCGTGGATGATCGCGGGGCCCCGGTTCAGAAGAGTCAGTAACGGACAGGAACTTGTACAAGCACACTGCACAGTCACGGCCTCATGCTGGTATTCATATTCCACCCAGTAAGTAGCAGAGTTGCAAGAGGCGGGAGCGAGAGGGCGATTGAGGCGGACGGAGTACGAGAGCGGGCAGCGTAGCAGTGCGGTCGGGGCTGGTGCGACAAGGTGAGGGTCGGTGTGTGTGGATCGGCGACGCTGGGAAGCTGTGAAGTTGGGAATGGAAGTTGAGCTGGGCAGCCGGGAAAGTAATTCAGGTCGGGTCGCAACCTTGAAGATGCGCTTGTTGGTGCTGGGCTATGGGCTGTACGGATCCGTCGCCTAGGCTGTGGGCTGTGGACTCTGGTGCGGGAAAGTCCTCGAGGCCCAAAATTCAAGAGTCGCGTGGTGCCGTGTTCTGCCCCGTGCACGCATCCACCAACGCTCGTCAGGTTCCTGATCCTTGCCCGTTGCTACGACAGCCGCACCGTCAAATAGAAACCGCCAAATGGGAACCGCCAGGCGGAAACTGCCAGGCACCTTGTCTTCGACGCAGGGAGGGCCAGAATAGGCCATGGCGCGCCTTCAACATCCAAAACTCCTGCCCAGACTCATAGGCGCAAGAGGTCAAAAGGGGTTCCCTTCTTTGGGTTTTGGGGCTTCAAGCAACGTTTCCTCATTCTCGAGCAATCCTGCCGCCACTATATTTGAGTTTTGCAGCAGCCGGCCACGCGTAAGGCGACAGCTGGACGCACATGTACGATTTTCAAGTCCCCTCTTTTCGACTCTCCCATGGTCAAAGTTGCAAACAACACGCCATTTGCTGCATTTAGCCCCCCGGGTTTGTCTTTTCGGTATGGTGCCAAGATACCCATGGAAAATATAATATGCAACAGTGTAACTGTGCCACCAAAAAAAGGTTATTTCAAAGCGCTATACCGGGCGTTTTAAAAGATTGTTAACTTGTTAACCTTCTTGAATTTGACTCCGGGAAAAGAATCTTCAAAACACTATTTTGACTTTGCTCCGTGCCCGCGATCCAGGCTAACTCCACGCGCGGCGAGTCTCCGGTCGGCACTCGGCTCTCGCAAACCTTGATGCACTCAAGGTTCATTAAGCATGCGCACGATGACTCTGACCCCGAAGGGTTAAACTTTTCATCGTGACTTTCCCAACATGATCGCACACAAAAAGAGCGTCCCGACACCCTCTGTGCTACACACTCGCAGGCGGTGCAACTTAAGATACCCATAAGGTATGTTTTTCTTCTACTTCCTCACCTTGCTTTCCCCCACCCGATTCCTCCATTGTGCCGAAAAGATCAGATTGAGGATGACAGCAGCTAATCAAGATTTTCCATTTGCACCGCATGAATCCAGCCAAGACACTAAAATATACCACCACCATTCACAACACAACAACCTAAACACGAAACCACTCTTGCAAAAACTCATCATGGTGTTCACTAATCCCATCATGGTGTGCTGCCATCCTACAGAGGATACTACACCATCAGGTTCTTCAGGTATGGCTCACCAAGAGCACCCAGCTAAGAAGCGCGAGCCAACTGTGAAGCGTGAGCGGCACGGATCCGAAGATCATGACTTCGCCCAGCCCACCGTGAAGGGGGGGATCAAGCGGGAAGTCAAGCGGGTCAAGCTGAAAATCAAACAGGAAAATACCAACGACAAGGCGGGCTACATGAGCGACGAATACATGCACAGAACCTTGGAAATAGGCTATGACGAGGAAGATGAAGACGAGGGCATGGACGAATTCCTCATGGAATGAATGCCTGAGGATGAGAACGGTAACACTTTTACCAAGCATTCCCATACCTCCCTCTTAAACGACAACGTACCCGCCTGGTACAGCTAGGAGCGAAACTGGCGTCCTGCCGCTCGCGCTCTTCTCTTGGAAGATAGACGCACAGACGCGGCTGACAGCAGTACGGATTCGTTTTTGTTCGCACGTTGTACTTTTGAGGCATGGATAGGTAACTTTTCTGAAGACGGATCCCGATTTTCCCGATCCGAAGGAGTCAGCGCCCGAATTTGGGGACAGCGGGCAGCCAAGAACTGGTAGGCAAAGTGTCATTCACAACCGCTGTCAGAAGCACTGCACTTGCACTTTTGATGGGGGTTGCAGTTGTGTGATTGTATTGCCTTTTCTTCTTTATCGTAATTCACGTTAGAAGAAAGGACACCCAGCCGTTCACATTCGATGCAACCCAAGTCGCTGCCCCGACTTTTTCTCTGCCAATACCATGGCCATTTCTTTCCCGGTCGACTAGGTCCGCCCTACTCGACCTTCTTTCATTACGCCTGCGGCTAAACCACAACTTTCCAAACCTTAGATGCATACACCTGTAGTCTCGGAACGGTGATGAGAATATCATGTTCTCTTGGGGTTTCGGGTGGCCGAAGGAAGAGGAGATGAAATTCGAGTCGCAGGTCACCTCTAGTGACAACATACGATGTTGGAATCTCGGCCGGTGTATTCTCGGTCCAATCGATAGTAATTTCTTGGACGCAGTCTGGCCGAAGTATATTGGCGATGCTGGCGGCTCTGGTGATCGGACCTGGGCGAGGGGACGGTGTTGTTTCTACCCACTTCTCCAAAATGATTTTCCTTCCAGGTCGATCCAGCTTAGCTAAGAGAACAATCTTAACCTGGTGGTCAGATTCCGAAAACCACCATCTCATATCCGCCCGTAGCTTTTCTAAGGACGATGAGTCTCCAGCCTCTATGACCAATGTTAGCCAGTTCCTTCCATTTGGTTGTAGGTCCGGGCTACCATTCGAATCTCCTTCCCCACGGTTACCACTTGGTCGTTGTCGCTGAGGAATTGTTATGGTACCATCATCGTCCCAAGCATCTATTAAATCCATAGAGACAATTTCGTTCTTCGTTTCCTGATAGAGCCGTATGTGAAGTCGCTCGTGAGGCTTCCTTGGTATAACGACGATAAGAAATCGCTCCTTGGCATTATATCGCCGAAACCGAATTTTCCATTAGCGAAGCGCTCTCTCTTGGTTAAGTCGATTGAAGTCTTAGGATGAAACATCTATGTACATATATATTAGTATGTAATATAGAGATTAAATGTAGTAGTCACTTACATTAAAATGTCAAGATATCTTGCTTGGTAGAGTTGATAACGTTCCAGAAGGCCTCGGTGGTAACAAATCTGATGGTTTCTGTCTCGGCGCCTAGCGAGGGCGCTGTCGAGTTCGTCGATGTTGGCGATACTCGTATGGATGTGGATGTCGGCGTCGATGCTGACACCGATGTAACTAGATCGGGCGATGCCATTGTGGGCTGTTGTGCATGCGAAAAAAATCGCCGTCGCCAGTCCCACTGCGAAGCCAGCGGAGAGCGAGTGGTGAAAGGAACCGCAAACTCCAAAGGAGGCGCCAGATGTGATATGGAAGTTGATGCAAGGTCTAGGATCGTGGACCTGTGACGGAGAGTAAAATGGGTGGTGGGCTGGAGCTATGGCTAAGTGACCTGTGCCGGCTGGCTGCGGGGTACGATTTGGTTGCGTGGGGGTCTAGACGGCTGGCGCCAGCGGCGCATACTCGAAGGCATCACGATTGGCAGTGTTCCGCTACTGTGACGGTATTGAAGTGTGCGTCAGAAAACATATTTCTCCAGAGTGCAGTCGCGAAGGTTTAGAAATGTTCATGCGGGAAGGCGAAATGGGAACCCCGGAACACCAATTTCGCTCCTAGTTGTACAACTGATCTTACAAGAATGAAGGAACACCAGACACCCAACGCCACTTTGTTGGTAATATCGGTATTGGAAAGTGGGCCACAGCCTCGCTTAGGTATTTCTCCTTAAGTTCCTTAGCTATCGTAATCAATACAAAGTAAGAACGATTAACGAATTTCCATTTTCCCTAATATTATTAGGAAAGGAAGAGTACTTACCCGAGGTTAGGTGGAAGATTTTTAGTAAAGAAGTTATCTCAATTAAAACTAAGGGAGGAAGATGTAACGCTGTTAGGCGCTGGGTTGACGAGGATAGGGGGTCGCAGTGTATCATGATGGAACAGTAGTTAGGTGGTTATAAGAAGATCAATTGAAGCCTAGATCACTTAATAGAGTTGAGTGGTCCAGAGCTCCTTTCTATCTGGGCCAGAGTATCCGGAAATGGTAGAGTGATTTGAGGTCTCTTTGTTGCCTGTGTCTCGAACCACTCCCCTCCTTACACAGGACTTCCGCGGAGGTGTTCTTTATCCCGTGCTCTGCATCGCCCAACGGTGCTCCCGGCACCTGCACTCGCAAGCGTGTGTTACAACATCATCGAATACAAGGGTACAGTGGCTACATGTGTAGGCTATATCTTTGAATACGAGGGCGTAGTAGCTACTTATATAAGCCGAAAGTACGTGGTCTACAGGCTCTATAAGCTCTATAAATCTATTAGTAGTTACACTATATTATACGTGGTGGAGATCTGTGAGCTTATTACTCCTATTTGCTATATATCCTATTGTTATAACCCACAAGGATGCTAGGATTGGTGTCAGGTGACCCAGGGAGGTGCACCCAATCAGGAGTGTGCTCTGTAGGTCGCCGTCGCTCTGTGCAGAGTAGGACTCCGACGTTAGAGCAGGGTGCTCCTACGCTCTAGTTGCTCTGGGAGAGAGTAACAGAGGAGAGAGAGAGCTAAGATACAAGTTACTTATTATTTCCTTTGTCTTTAGATAGTATAACTAACTAACGTGTTAGACACTTTGGAGCGTGAGGATTCCTATGTCTTACGCAAACAATTACATTCTGCTGAATCCCAAAGTACAACCAACTTCGGTGATAACAATCTGTTTGACAGAGTATGATCCCCCGTCTGAGAGACTTACCTTCCTACGATCAATCCTCCCTTACACCGTAATCAAAACAATGCCAACTGGTCCAGTGGAGATGGGCTTGGGATGAGGATATCATGGCACTGGCAGACGTGACGGGGTGCCGCGAAACCGCATTGCATGCAGCAGTACGCGAAAGGCGCCTTGATATGGCCAAGCTTTTGTCGAGCGCCGGCAGCGACATTGCAATGTTGGTGCCACAAGTGCCTTTTGTGGTAACATACCTGCTTAGCCGCGGTGCTAATTCGAGCATCTTTTTTTGTAGAGAGATGGGGAGTTCCAGATCAGCTCTCACCTGCGCGCTTGACGGGAGACGGGGTGGGCAAGCATGGGGCACCGAAACAGCTAGAGCACTGATTGCGGCTGGTGCGAAATGGTGGTGGTCTCTGATCGATCCACGTTTCCAGCATCACGGGTTTGGACATGAATGGGGAATCGAGATGGGAGGAGAGACCAGAACTCGGCCGCCTCCTCGCCACTATATCCACCATCAACTGCATGCTTGAGCTGGGAAATTGGGACGGCTCAAAGGAGCCCCTAGATGAGGCCCTCACCACAGTAATTAAATGCATTCGCCGGCGGGGATTTGGAAAGCACTCATCCCGTCTCGCCCGTCTGGGCGAGATGATGGTGATGGGTTACAGGGTGCCTGATGTGGGCAGGTACCATGTCGCTATTGAAGTTGCTTTCTTTCTTGTCGCGAGGGGGCCAGATTCAAGTCACCCGGCATGAGACGGGACCTGGCTCGCTTTGCCTGTAATCCTGCCAATGCTGCCGCTCGTCTTCGCGCAGCTGGTATTTGGGATGATAAGCTTCTCAAGTACTGCTGGCATCATGATGTCTAGGGCTATGAGACCAAGGCCGAGCGTCATACCCGCAAACAAAAACTCAGGTACTGGTCTTTGGTACTCGAGGAAGGAATAGTGGCTTGAACCGATGAACTATACATATATTATATATACACCAATATAATATATCCCGCTTATATCCTTTGGAGTCCTCTCGTGTCCGCCCCTAAACCGTGTCATGCAGTTATGCAAAGACTTTGGCCAAGTCTGAGTAGATACACAAAACAAGATCTGGGCATTGCATTTTGTATTCTGGACCCACACATGATACTGGGGAGGGGGGGGGTGGGGGTTACGTCGCCGTTATTTTCCCCTTCCCTTTGCGATCCGCCAAGCCAAACATCTCGCGAATATTCCACCGTCTCCTGTCCGGGGTCGTGGGCGATGTTGGTGTCGTAGGTGCCGAGGATGGCAATACGTCCGAGAGCAGCATGATGGACGAGCGCTTCGATGAGAAGTGGGCGACATCAGTCGGCCGACCTGCCAAGTGCACATTAGCCATCGCGAATGTAAATGAACTCCTTTGTTGAAGGACGAAAAAAATACTTACGGATATTACCTGCGCCACCAATGCCATACCCCCTTAATTGCCGATCCCTTATGACGGTATCGCGTGCCTCCTCCTCCGTCTCTGTTTCACTGCCATCCTCCTCTACAGCCCCATCGTCAAGACTCCACCGTCTCCTGCCCCTCGGCTTCCTCCCCCGCGTCGCCGGCGCACTCCCCAAAGCGCTCTCGTACCCAGCCCCCGGTGCAGATCCCGTCGGTGCCCCCGGCCCCGAGCCTCCAGACCCCGTCCGATTCAGCGGCGGCGACCCCGACGACCCCCGGCGCGGTCCCGACGCGGCGCGGTTCACAGTCAAGGTTGAGGGGGACGGGTGCCGCAGGTTGGCGGTCGAGATGCTGCGGACCAGAACCAGCCGGCCTTGCACGCGCACGTGGTGTCGCTTCCGGCGGACGGGCAGGAGTCGGCTTGTGTCGGGGTCGAGCTGGCCGAGCTCAATCTCCGAGGTGTCGCTGGCACGGCGCGGCCCGGGGGTCTGGTTGGGCAGAATGGAGGCGAGCTCGTCGGCGAGGTCGTCGAGGAGGGGCGGGAGCGGCGGAGGGGGGGTGTATGGGTGTGAGCGCATTTTGTGAGCCTGGACGACCGCTAACGTCGCCAATTGGGTTTCAATTGCGTAGCTAGACGGAAACCGAGCTGTGATTCTGATGATGAGACCGAAGAGAGGCGGGAGGATGGCGGTCCAGATACAGACACAGTCGCGGTGTGTGTTCGCGACCCAACAGAGCGGAACGGACGGAGCGACACTACATACGGGCTGCGGGCTGACAGGAGGATGAAGACACCGAGCGGAACTATTTGCTGCAAGGCGCCCGACAGGTGTGTGCGGCCAAGGTGGTGGGGGTTCGGTTCGTCGGGTCGTGGTGATCTGATCTTCGCGATGGCGATCTCTCTGCCCAGGCCGTCAGCTCAGCTTCCAGATTTTGATTCGAGATCTCACGGGGTCCGGGGAAGAAGAACACGGTCGCATTGCGGCGAGGCGATAAAGATAACGAGTAGCAGCGGTGGTAATGTTGCGACGCCATTGCCTCCAGCATCTTGTCAGCACCAGTGTTACAATCCTCTGGCTTCATCTGGAAGGCTGGAAACAGGCAGGATGCAAGTCCAAGGGTCCAATTTCGCTCCTGCAGGAAAGTACACCAAGGAACCTAGCAAACTGCCCTGAAGCAGCATAGCGAGGCACGGCCCCTGCGCTGGCGAGCTCGATGCGACCACACCTTCCTCACCCCACGCGATGGCAACAACAACTGGAAGGAAACACGGAAGCCAGCTAAATTTGGTGGGGTTTTGTGACAGGTGCTTCTTACATAAATCCAAACGCGTGCCAATCGATTTGTTCGGAAGACTTTTACCCCTCAACCTGAGACATTTTCTCGACGAGGTGGAGCAATCGACATGAAGGCTGGAACATCGCCAAATCTATAATTCATCTAGGCTTTTTTAGTCTTCCACAGATCCGATCGACTCCGTGAGGATCCCGCAATCCCCCATCAAACCCCATCGCGTTTCCCCATCCCATGCTGACGCAATCAATGCATCAAACGCCCGCCTGTTGTATCCCTGCGCAGATTGCCGATGATTTGCAACTTGGCATTGTGTCACAACCACGCAATGGCGCTTTGCTATTACGTTGTTGTATTACCTGGAGAGGCAGAATTGCGACTGATCTACCGTTGCTACGTCGGTACGTTGTCTGCCAATCTTTTGAGCGATGTGGGAGTAATGGCATCTGCTATTGACATACATATTACTCATCCTCGTCGACGCATTCTGAGAGCTTCACGCGGCGAGGCAAGCCGCCGACCGACTGTCTGCAACCTCCAGTCGGGACGTTTGGCTAGGCTAACGAGTTCCAGCTAGAAGGCTAGCCCACCTCTTCTCGGTATCGTCGGCCGTAGCCAACATACACGCTCTTGGCGTTTTAGTTGAGTGGCACCGCATCAAGTGTGGTGGGAACTCGGAAGATTACTTCCGCTTGACGCGCCCCGAAAGCTTCGTACCCCAGATTCTGATGCCGTACCCACGTGATGGCAAGTGCCGTCCCGGTAGCTGGAGCCGAGCTTTCTTTTAGGTCTTCGGCGTGAATGGGCTGGCTCCTACTCTACCTACCCAGCGGGCTTCTGAACCAGCGAGGACCTTGTCATGTCCCGGATCTGAAAGGGATGAACTTATACATTCCGATTGTAGGCAGCTCACCTTGACATATCGCATTGGTGCTAACTGAAGACAAGTTTCCATCGATCTTATCTAATTACGTGCCGAACTCTTTATCCTCGAACACTGAACTCAGATAAATCCCCATTTCGACTCCCGACACTCCAGGTTCTCACAAGTTACCTGGGTAACTAACTTCCCCTTACGCGACAGCTCCTCATTCTTGTGTCGGCTTGGGCGTAAGGGCTTGTCGGACACCAGTTTTCTCTCCGGTTTGAAGCCCAACCCAAGAGCTCGGTGCGCTATTGCTGCCAACCTGGCAAAGGCGGCTTTGAAATGCCGTAATCCTGGGGCAGTAGCAGCACCTGCATTTGTGTGAAGCCAACAAACCACCTCACTAGGCTCCGTAGAGGCTAGGTGCGGTGTAAAAATGGCGGGTGGTCAGATCTTTTCTGTGCTTCTCCAAATTCTCAATGGGGAACTAGTTGGTAATATTGGGGACAGTGTGCCTCCTACCCAGGTTTGCTCCCAACCTCTAACATTGCCTACGACACTCATTTTCGTATAATTACACTCCACTGTTTGCATTGGTTACACTGCAACGCTAAAAACGGTACTAGCGATTAAGAGGGAACGAGTAAAATTGCCAGGCGTGCTTCCGGAACTCGGTGCCGAGATACATTTCCATGGCTTCTTGAAGCGCGTGATGTTCAGCTTCATACTACGAGACGGGGGGGCAGTCGGGTCTTGGTATCCGGGACCGAATCTCGCTGTATTCAGACCTCCTATTACGGAAATAGGCTATAGCAAATGCAGGCATTCCCCGCAGAGGCAACATGGCGATCTCCTCCATCAAGCCTACCCCGCTGGAGAAAGGCCAAGAGAACTACCGGATCACACCCCACTGACCTCAACCTGTTGGAGAACCACGCTTCGAAGTCCTCCACTTCCGACGGACACGTAACCTGGGGTACCATGTGCCTGTCGGGCCATGCTTCTAATGGCCGAGGGACATTAATATTTAAGAATTTTCTTGTCTTCCGTCCATCCTCCCACAACTCTGTCCATTAATCCACCGCTCCAATTGTACCCGTATCATCGATCGGCGGGTCTTCGACTATCACGAGGGTTCTATTACGATGGGGGCCGAAGCGAACACCTCAGGGCGGCACCTAGTGCATAGGTGAGTTGACCCCGATATCTTCTAATGAGATTGACAGTGAGTGGCGTTGGCTGACTGAGCTGTTCGTGAATAGTCATGCCAAAGAGGGCGATGTCCCAGGAACGGTCAACTTGCAAGTTGCGGGTAAACTAAACCACCATAAAGCTCGGATTTGGACAGCCAACTAACACACTCACTGGTAGAGGGCGATGATAGCGCATACGGCCAAGCTCTTTACCCCGTGCCGGCAGAAGATCCAAATGACCCTCTCCAGGCATGCCGGACTCTCTGAACCCCTATTTCAGCAAATACTAATTCCCCTCGACAGTGGTCTCCTTCCCGAAAGATGCTTATTCTCGTCGTCTGCTCGCTCTATTCATTTCTCAGCAATTCCTCGCTACTGGGCCCTTCGGTGTACATCGGCATCTACGCCGAGGAGTTCGGCATTTCGCCCTCCAAAGCAAGCAATCTCGTCAGCTATGCCAATCTCGCGTTCGGATTTGGTTAGTCTTCCATGCCCAGAACCATTGACAGAAACGTGACACTAATGATAGAGATAGGCTCACTCCTCATGGTACCCCTTTATCATAAGATAGGCCGCCGACCAGTGATGCTGGGCTCGCTCCTGCTCGTAAGCCCACTGAGTCAGGTTCACATGGCGAGATGTTCAAGCTAACGTGATGAAATGTCTAGTACTGCGCTGGTCTCATTGGCTGTTCGCAGTCCACTTCATATGAGATGCTCATGGCATTCCGCGTCATTCACGCCTTTGGGTCATGCGTCTGTGAGGCTCTACCAGTTCAACTCGTCAACGACATTTTCTTCCTTCATGAGCGTGGAAAGCGGCTCGGCATCTATACCGGTGAGATAACAACACTCCCAAGGGTGTTTAGGCCTACCTAACCATTGTGTACAGTCTGTCTCTGCCTTGGTTCCACTGGTCCGCTCTTTGCCGGTTACATGCTCAACGGTGGCTATTCCTGGCGTCTCTTTTTTTACGTCGAGTTTGCCTTTGGCGCCGCCCTCTTCCTTCTCGCCTTCTTCGTGGTCGAGGAGTCGGCCTATCGCCGCAAGTCCCCGGCCGGCTTGGCAGCACACGACGCCGGCGAAGAATCTCCAGATGGAGAGAAGCGGTCCGACACTGTTCTTGAGAACGAAGTGGCCGAGGTTATCCCACCGCGCAAGACTTTCATCCAGACGCTCAAGTTTTGGGGCGTGTGGGAGAAGGATTCCGAGTTCTTCATGATGATTGCCCGATCTTTTACCTACTTTTTTGTCCCGCACGTGTTTTGGGTCATCACAACTTACGGTAGGCCCACTTTATATCTCTTATTTTTGGGGGACATGGCTGACAAGCAGTTTTTTATCTATTTATTTTAGGAATCTACATTGGTCTCGGAGCTTTAGCTTTTAACTACACCTTTCCGCTCAAGATTACCGCGGAGCCTTATAACTGGTCACAGCTCAACTCGGGCCTGATATCCCTCGCGTCTTTAGTCGGCTACCTACTCGCCATCCCCTTCACATCTTCGTCAGACAGGCTCGCGGCCTATCTCACTCGAAAAAACAATGGCATCCGTGAAGCCGAGATGCGGCTTGGCGTTATGGTTCCCGTGATGTTTCTAGCGCCGGCGGGCCTCATTCTTTTCGGTTTTGCTGCCGAGAGGAACTTACACTGGATCGCCTACTTCATTGGCGTGGCGATGAACCAGTTCTGCAGCTACTTCTTCTTTACGTTTACCCTGGCCTACGCCATCGACAGCTACACATCCAACATCAGTGAGATGCTGATCGCGATGAACCTGGGTAAACAGGCCATCAGCTTTGGCATGGGGTTGGATCTTTTGGACTGGGTGTTGGAACACGGATACGCCGTCATGATTGCGGGTGTTTTTGGCAGCATTGTGCTGCTGAACAACCTGGCGCTGATTGTGTTTATGATTTGGGGAAAGAGGATTAGAGCATTCATGGCTAAGACGTGGCTTGCAAGAGTGCATCGACAAAGCGTCAAGGAGATTGCTACGCACTGAATCAAGTCACGGCGTTACGGTATTGTGGGGGTGGGAGCTTGTTCCTGGTGTCGTGGCAATGATTTGTAATTGAATCAGGAGTAATGGATGGATTCTGAGGGCAGGGACCACGATGCAGCTAGACATACCAGACAGATAATATTGAAATATTCAACAAGCTTACTTACATTTGCGGGGGTTGTTTCCTTGGAAATACTAGGTAGCTTTATGGAGGGATAGTAGGTCCAGCTAGCTACTCAGGGGCACCAGCAACAACGGTGCTTGGCGCCAACGATGCTGAATAAGATAGGCAGTGATCGGAAAGCTCTTGCTCTTCATTTCACTCTATGTCTTGGCATTGTACATCTCCATCTCAGCACTGGCTAATATAAATGGGCCAACACCAATAAGAGAGTTTTCAACAACCGGAACCGTGGTATAGTACTGTTTTTCACGTGTCAGTATGTATTGCCCCGAAGAGTTCAACAGGGGCCCGTGAGTCTCACCTTATAATCCCCATTCCCATCCAGACTCCCCACCCTCACCGTCCCCTCCCAATTCAACGTGCCCCCCGTTCCGTTCCTGGCCACGAACCTCTCCACCATCAGCCCGTACGCCTTCTTCGCTACCGCCGCATACCCGGCCACCTCCCCCTCGACAAACAGCCCCCTCCGGACCCCCTTCAGCAGCCCGTACGTGTACATGGCCGTCCCGCTGCTCTCCACATAGTTACCCTTCTGCCCGGGGTACGGCTGGTCCATGACGAGCCACCACCCGCCGCTCGCCGGGTCCTGCTCCCGCGCCACCGCCGCCGCCAGCTCGCGGAACCACCCGACCAGCACCTGGTACCCCGCGTGGCCCCGCGGGAACCACTCGAGCACATCGACCAGCGCCATGAGGTACCAGCCCTGGGCGCGGATCCACACGTGCGGGCTGGCGCCGACGGTGGCGCTGCCGGCGCTGCGGTCGGCCCACGGCGCGCGCAGCGACTCGTCGTAGCCGTGGCGCAGCATGTTGGTCCGCGGGTCCTTACAGTGCTGCTCGATCAGAGCGAACTGCTGCAGGATGTCGTCCCAGGCCGTCGTGTTGGCCGGCTGGAACAGCGCCGTGTGGGCGGCGTAGAACGGCGCCGCCATGAATAGGCCGTCTAGCCACATTTGGTTGGGGTACTTGGGGTCCTTGTGCCAGAAGCCGCCCGAGGCCGTGCGCTTCTGCTGCACGACCAGCTGGTTGTGTAGGAACGAGGCGGCCACTGCGTATTTGGGTGACTGGGTTAGGGTGTAGAGGTACAGCAGGGTGGAGCCGACGCGGATGTTGTCCAGTTGGTGGTCTTGGTAGTCCCATGCGCGGAAGGTGCCGTTGGCCAGGAGGAGGGAGTCGAGGGAAGTGGTGAGGAAGGAGTTGTACGAGGGGTTGGTGGTGAGGTTGGCCACGGCTTCGACGCCCCGGTAGAAGGTAGCCTCCGTGTACCACCGTGTTGCGGGTACCCCTCGGGTGATCAGACTATCAGTCATCCAGATGGAGTAAGGCTTTTCGGCAGCAGCGACGGCAGGTACATGGCTGCACAAGAGCAGGGACACTTGGAAAAGGAGGCGGGCGAGCCGCATCTTGAGATGTGACGGAGGTCGCTACTCCCCAACCACTAAATGATATGGAAAGAGGATGCACGCACCAAAAGATTCCGAGGTTGAGGGGATTCAGCTCGCTGTTATGGGCGCATACGATGCCAGTCAAGTGCTGGGCCGGACGGAGAGCAGCAGATTACCGCAGCACGAGTTCGAGTTTAGCCTGTGTGCCTCAGTGGAGGAACTTGAGCGTACGAGGAGGGCGGCTACTCTTGCCCTGTCCGACAGGTGGATAAATTTGATTGCACTTCATGTTCTCCACCTGTTTTGACTGCGTTGGGGTGCAAATTTGAACCACGAAGGGTACTGACTGGTATTGAAATCTTGGAAGACACCACTTGGGTGCCAGTGAGCCGAAAACGGCAGGAGCAAAATACTATAGACCACCCCCCCCCCCCCCCCCCCGGATGAGAAATCCTCCTTCCCCAACTTTACCTCCATTCTTGAAATCCGATGGGCTATTGCTCGCTTCTGCAGAATAACCTCATGCAACGCCTTGCGAATTTGAATTTATCTTTACTTGTTTGACTCCCTCTTGGCGTAAATTAGTCCCGGCTTGCTCGTCGAGTGACTGCTTCCTCTTGCGTGACTGTTTCTGATGTTCGAGCTCGCTGGCGAGCTTGCCGACTACAGGCGCGAGATGGCATGCAACGATGTCGTGCGCCAGCGACGGGTCGGTACACTCGCTGCCTCCGAATGAGGAAATTTTCTTCTTTATCTCATCGTTCGCATATCGTGCCAGATCTGTTGCAGTGAGCATCGGCCGTAGCCAGATTTATCATCCTGGGGCAAGGTGCAAAACTTACCAGTCACATCATAAACAATATTCTTGATGCTAACCCACACCTTTCCGAAATGCGGTGCCATATTAGGGGTCTCTGCGCTAGGAAGATGATACTCGCTGTTCTCCGCCAGCTCAGCAGCCGTAACGCTCCTGCTGGGAGACCCGGTGACGTAAGCAACTGCGAGCTCTGGAACGTTCAGCAGAGAGGCGAATAGTGTGCGTCGGTCAGCGACTTTGTTGAGGGCCGTGACATTCAAGCCGATGTATCGCTGAAGCTCAGCGTATCTCTGCTCGAAATGGGCTCTCGCTTCCAGCTGATCTTGGGCAGGCTCGATGTGCCCAAACCGATGGATCAACTGACCCGATACGTAGGCCTCACGGTCCATCTTGTACACGATGCTCCCGTACTGGACTTCCGAGTTGCTCTCGCGGATCGGGAAGCCGAGTGGCCTCTCCGGAACAACATAACCAATGTGATCCATCTTCTCAAGCAACTCCTCCCAGTTCTCGTGGGCACTGATAAACTCGGCTGTCGCGTCTCGGCCTGCCAAGTCGTGGATGACCTGCCGCCCACCAGGGTGGAAGTCAGCAAAATCTTTGGTCCAGTCTACTCATCGTGTTAGTAATTTGGGACCAAGACAGTAGAAACGACGGGGTTTCCTACCGCCCAACTGGTAGACCTTTCCATCAATCACCGTAGCCATGCCATTCCCCGGAAATATGCGTCTGCTAACATCCTTCACCGTAAAAACATGCTTCGGTAGGCTAAGGCTGATATCAGAGGCTCGCGGCTCGAAAAGCTTGGCGCAGCGATATGGCGTGAGACGCGCGAACAAGTCATCGCTATGACGAACGATATGGCCTACGAAGCCCTTGCTAGCGGCCGAATAGGCCACTCGCCGTTCCTCGTCACTGACAAAGGGGAAGTCTGTAATGTCGAACACATCATAGCCAACGTACACCCACTTCCGACGGCCATCTTCACCATCGTGTTCAAGAATCTCAGTTAGCTCCTTTTCGAGCAAGAGCTTTCCGACAAATAGCTCGTCATGTCTGTGGTGAACGCGCTTAATTGCACGTTCGTCACCCAAAATGCGGCCGTTCTCAGTCAGGGTGGTCTTCAGGGCGAACTTATCTCCTTGCAGCGAGGAAACACCTATCGTGTTCACGGTGGTAGTCAGCCATCGGCAGGTACTCTCCCCCTCAACTTTGAGTTATTCTTGCGGAGTTGAAAGGGAATTGGACAGGGTTGCCACGAATGCCGGGAGGGCAACCACGGGATCACCCCGACTCCGCGCCTGCCGCCTTGGACTTTGTCTCGCGGGAGAGCGGACCCGCACACCAGTGCCCAGCTGGCTGCGAGTGTAGGGCAGTACGGTTCTGGCAGTGAGAGCCGGTAAGAACTCTCCCTCTTGGCAGATGGGCGTCGGCAACATCCTCTAACAGAGACGCTGCCGCTCGCCGCACTCCACTCGAGCGCCTCCACGCACAGGAGCCCGTGACTGGTTGTGCCTTTAGGGCCCAACCTTTCCAGTTTGGCTCTGGGATTTTCACGTGGTGCACAAGGTGTCATAAATGAAAAAGGAGAATTGGTTCCGCGCACTTACCACTTATATCAAACACATCAAAACCAGCCCGGCCATCGCTGAGAAGGACCCACCGGTCTGCATCCGATCGGTGGTCGGCCACTTCGCCGACGGACCAAAAGACGACGGGGTCGGCCTTTTCCGTTTCGAAATTCTTTTGCTTTTGCTGGAGCTTTTTGATCACCAAGCTCGCTCTCTTCGCCTGACCACCCGCCGAGGGGACATTCCATGGAACCCCCCCATAGCCTGGCTGGTACCCCCCTGTCTGGCTATGTCCTGGCTGGCTGCTTCCTCGCCGGCTGTCGCTGGATGCAGACGATGGCACAAATGCTGTTGCTGCAGCGCTTAACTGGTGCGTACCTCGCTGGCTGCTTGGGGGTTGAGGATATACCGGCTGAGTTGCTGTAGGTGCGTAGGTGCTAGCCCTTTGCGGAGGCCACTGTGTTTGTACCTGGGACTGAGCCTGGGCTTGCGTCTGCTGTCGGGCCTTGTTCCTAGCACTCCGGGTCGCCCAGTACTCCTGGGCCTCCTGCTCCACCACGGCCCGGTTCACACCCCGTTGATCTGATGTCAACCGGGTTTTTCTCCAGTCCGCTACCATCTCGGCTTCGTCTTGAACCAACCCTCCAGATGTCCGCCGCCCCGGACTCAGCAGCAGTGGCGTATCATCCTCGGTATACCTTGTGCGCGCATCATACTTTCTCCACAAGTTCTTTTCCTTCTCTTGGCCGTCGTTCGGATCCGTATACTTGGCATGCGGGTCGTTCAGATACAGCTGCGGGTTGTATGGAGGGAACTCAAAGTCCCATCTCAACCACCCACTCGCATCTAGGCGTGGATTCCTTGCCAAATCATTTACCTGGCGTCGCAAGCTCTCTGCCAATCGGAGGACAGCCGACGTGAGGTTATGATGGCTTGGCACCAGTGTGACCCATGACTCCACCGTCTGCTCACCGAGCCGAATCGTCATCTCACGACCATCGATCGGACCCTTGTCATAGTAAGCCGACATGACTGGGCCGCCGCTGGCCCACTCGTAGTTTTCAGAAGACCCGGGCCCCCAGGAGTCAAGAAACCGAAAACGGGTCTTATGTTCGGCCGACTGGGACGGAAACCATCGGTTGGGCATACTCTTGGCCCGGATGGAAAATTCATGCATCTCTTGATTTTCCTCCCAGGGGAGGACGGCTCCCATGAGAACCACCAGCGCGTTGAAAAGGTTCAGATGTGGAATCATCTGCATGGGGTTATCTTCGACGAATTCGTTCATGTACATGAGCCGAGTGCGGAGCTCTTGCATCGCTGCGTAGGCCCACTTCTTGTCTTGCTGCCTGACGGCCTCGCCAAAGGAAGAGATGGGGACGCGGAACATGATTTGAGAGTAGGGACTCAATTGCCACTTCTTGTCTGCGAAAGACGCTGGTTAGAGACATGCTCTCCTAAAAGGGGGGGGGGGGGGGGGGGCAAATGGCGGGTGAGGCTTTACAGCATTCGTCGTGCCAGGGACGCAGATAATCGTATATCTTCTTTCGGTCTCTGAAGTCGTTGAGCACGCCACGGTAGAGCTGATCCAGCTCCGTCGCGTGACTGACAAACACCTTGGACAAATCCTCAGTCTCCCTGGGTGACCAAACCCGAAACATGTCGAAGGGTTGCAAGACCGGAGCCCTGAGGTAACGGGGCACCTTCATCGAATTGGTCCCAAATTTGGCGACAATGTTGGTCCAGTAGCGCTCCTGTTCCATGTTGGCTGCGTAAATGGTAGGTATCACGTACCTCTCTGTAACCTGAGGGTCCTTCCAACGATCGGGATAAATTCTGAGTAAGCCGGCCCAAAACGGATCCTCTGGATACCTGAATAAACCCAGGGCGTAGGGGCGGTAGTAGTTGAGCGAGTTCTCAGCATAGCCCGCTGCGAGAGGCGTGGGCGCCACCCTGATAACGCCGCCAAAGAGCCGCTTCTCCGCCGACAGACCCAGTTCTGATATGCCTTCACTCTTTAGCATCTGTTTCAATGGTCAGTGAGGCTCAGGGGAAACAAACAGGGGGGTGGGGGGACTCGCAGGCTCGATGGTAGCTCGAGAAGAGTGGATGTTTTGCCGATGAATGTACTGTGCCTCTCCGAAGGCATGCTTGGTACCGAAAATGCAAGAGTCAGCTGAAATGTGCCGCGTCGGAGTCTGGTCGTCATGCTCTCACCATCAATTCATGAACCAGCTAACCGGGTTGCAATGTCAGTCTCTCGAAAGGCAATGTCTTGGGAGGCACGCACGCACCGTGGAAGCCATCTGGAATTGGGCCATGTAGCGCTGAGCCTTCTCGTCGGCCGTGGTGCCCTGAACATGCGGCAGTGTGTTCAAGTTTTCGGTGCTCATACAAATCGCCACGAAAGGGCTCAGCCACTCTCCGTCTCTGCCGTATACGACTTGCGTATATGCGTGAGAGAGGGCGTGTGCTCGATTGTAATGCCCGTAGCCATCGAGGTCGTACTTGTCGAAAGCGGTCCAATGGATATAAAAGCTTAGATCTAAGCTCTCTTTGTAGACTCTGTGTTGCTCCTGGGAACTCATCACGACATGTTCAGGCGCAAGGAGGTCTATGACTTTGGGTATATTGTGACCTCCGGACGAGGGTACATCGGCCCATCTAGCATCTCGGGGAACGTCATCTTTCACGTCCTCTCGCGGTGCGAAGAACACAGCCTCCAACCTGCTCCAAAGTCAGTGCTCGTGGCCTTTTGCTTAGGGGTGTAGGGCACATCTGGGTGATACCATCGAGTCTTCAAAAGACGCTCAAGCATGCGGTTGGCCAACTCTATCGCGACCCTGAGGTGCTCCCAAACACGGGGGTCATCGACGCTCCACGTCCCCCTGGGCCCCCGGTAATCAAACCACCGGTCCTTTCGGAATGCCGGATGCCAGCCTGCCTCATTGACGCTGATGGTTCCTTGTGGTGGGAGCCCGTGATTTATGGACGGCAGCTGCCACGTCCTGAGACCGAAGCTGTGCAGGCCTTGGAAGCGCTCGTGGAGGTAGAGCTTGTCGATCTCGTCGTCGGTCGGCTTCGGCATGGGTTGGAGCTGGCTGAGTTTGTCCAGGGTGTATCCCATCCCAATGGGGTTTGGGATCCGTGGCAACTGGGGCGCGAATCCTGACTCGCCGCGTCGGGCATATGTTGGGTCGCTGATGCCCCCAAAGCTTTCCCTCCATGGCGTATCTGGGTCCCGAGGGACTGAGGGATCCCATCCCACATCTCCAGCTGTCCCTAGGTAATGCGTCGTTGACATGGTGGGCATAAGAGGTTGAATCTTGGCGAAATGTTGTCGTCCAGAACGCGCTTTCCAGGAGCATGGCGGCACCTCGGATGCCCAATCTATCTATGTGTGGTGAGGTGCTCGACATTTCAGGACCGCCAAACAAAGAACGCCGGAAACGTTCAATTCTGAATCGCCCCAGGAAGCCACATGCGAATGAGCTTTCCCTCTTTGTCCTCGAAATCCAAGTGCTCAACAATAGCCTTGTAATGTCGGTTTCTCTGATCGTACTCTGAAATTGATGAAGCCAGAAAGCCGCTCGCTGAAGCTTACAAGTACATACATTGATTCTCCATTCATACAACGCATATCATGACTTCCTCCTCTCATCATTATCCAACAACATGATGCTCGGATCTATACCCCATTTAGACAAGCCCCTATCATCAGCCATCTTATCCAAAATGGCTGCCACCGGCAAATCATACGGTGGACTTCTGAAGATCCCCTGAAACTCTTCCAGGTGCCTCTGCTGAAACACAACTCCATGCCCACAACACCCCTCGCGCATCATCTCCTTGACGCCCGATGGATACGGCTTAAAGTGGTGCCTCATCGTTTCCGCCCCGCCCGCCATGACATACAAGCGTGCAAAAACGGGGATCCATAGCCCCAAGGTCAACCACGGCAGCGAATCCTGCCACAGCGCCTTGGGTGACGCCCCCTTGCGGTGGAAACCCCATCGGTACAGGCCGACCCCAATCACTACTAGGACGGCATACAGCGGCAACAGGGTCCGTGTATACCCCATCCACTCGTTGACGCCGAGGTTCCACGTCGGCTTTGGCGTGTCAAACGCGCGGATGTAGACCCAGTCGTCGCCGCGTGAGCGCGCCGCCCGGTCGACGTATGGCAGGGCCGCGGTGAGGCGGGCGTGCCAGTCGCGGGTCGCGACGAAGTCGGGCTCTATCACCGCGGCGTACGAGGCCTGGGTGGCGCGGCAGGCCTCGAGGAGGACGGAATGGTCGAGGCGGCTGCGCTCGATGGACGATTTGCTGCGCGGCGGGGTGCCGTGGTTGACTTCAAACTCGACGGCGTGGTAGGGGCTCTCCAAGGGGTCCAGACCGGCGCTGGCATTGGGGTGGTAGACAAGGATTTCATCGGCGATCTGCGGTAGCCATGGCTTGCTGAAGGCGAAGTGTTCGGTCGGCGATTTAGTGGCGAGGAGCACTACGATGTGCATCGACTCGCGGTCGTCGGGGGTGAGCCCATGGACGAGCGAGGCCAGGGTCCGGGTCAGCGAGGCCTCGGTATGGTGGCGCTTCTTGGTATCGCTGAGAATGCCAAGACACAGCCGCTTTGGCCACTTTTTCAAATGGTGAGTCTGGCGTGGTATACTTGCGGTCGGCCGGTCGGACTGGAGCAGCGTGAGGTGAGCGGCCACCTCGGCCTCACGGGTCCGCGACAGCTTGATCCCGGGCTCGGACTGCGGGTTGAAAAAGAAACTTGACGGCTCGTCAAAAAAGGCCGCCTGACAATATGTCGCGAGCGAGACCCAGGCAATTCCCAGGAGGGCATGCAAGGCCAATACGCGCAGTGACACGCGCATTGCGATCAGAATACTCGGGTCAACTCAACGGCTTCCCAATCCACGACTCTCCCCCTCGAAGTAGCGATGGTCCTGATGCGCCGTTAGATGCTGATTATCTCTCAAGGTATTTTTTTTTTTTTTTTTTTTTTTTACGTTGGGACCGCGTGCGCTGTGATGCGAGAAACCTACCTGATTGACCAGAGCGCTGGCGGGACGAGTCGTCCTGGATTTCCGTCCGTGTCCGCAATTTCGAAACTTGTAAACAGGAGTTTTGGAGTCGCGATGGCGAGACCCTGGATTTTGTAATTTTGTACCGGGATGATGGCAGAAACGCCACAGGCTAGGAAGCGTCCCTGGGAGCTGTCCCTAGCTGCCAGTTTACGGGCTGACGAAGGCTGACGGTTTGTGGAGACAACGCCTTATCCGCAACTGGTTTGGCGTGCTTCGGCGAATGCCCATGCGAAATTTGGCCTGGGCCTTCCGGGAGATTTCGAGAACGTGTTTGCCTGGCAGCGTGGCTTTTCGCGGGGGACGTGAAAACTGAAAAGGGGTGCCGGTTTGGGAGCGGCAGATGCCACGCTGGAGGGGCTCGTCAATCAGACGTGTGTCCCATGCTCGACGGAGCGCGATGGTGCATACAACGGCTGATGCGACGGATAGCGCAAAGGTGGAAAAAAAAAAACGAGCGGATGAAGACAAAGGGGAAAATGAGGGACAATGTGGAAAGATCGCGAGAATTGACAATTGATGATTGATTGATGCCTGCAGGGTCAGCTCGCTTGCATTCCCGAGTTGGGTCAGTCCACTGGTCAATTGGACTGCGCCTCAACTCGAGCTTCCCCTTTCTCCATCCTTTCCACCTAACGGCTCCGACAAAGCGTTGTGTTTTTTTTCCATCGCAATCCACAGCCCGTATGCTCGGCAACGGCAAAGACCCCTGCCAAGGCCGGTGCTGCATCAAAGACTTGTCCCGCCACGCCGGTCAAAAACCGCCTTGAGTGTGTGTGTCTTCGATGCCCCCAAGTGGACGCACGAGCCAGCAGCGCGGGCGTAGTTGAAAGCCAAGCGTTCGTCCGAGTTGTTGAATCCACTTTGGTCAAGTTTCTTGAATCCATTAGCAACCCCTCAGCTACTACTGAAGGCAAACCGGCTGCACGGCCGTCTCAATTGGAGGATCGGCCGTGTCGACCTGTAGCTCATTCGCATTGATAGAGTCGTTCATCAGGCAAGTCGCCATGTCGCCCGCTATCCAGCGGCGTGACAGGGTGAGCTTTTGAGGTACTTGGGCATGAGATTGAGGCGCATGTGGTTACACACGCGACCAGGTTTCTTTCGGACTACCAAGTGCATCCTTCGAAATGCAACCTGCTCGAGGGGAGAGAATGATATCATTCACAACTCCATGTCGCTGCAGCCAAGACTTTTGCATGGCGTGGCGGCCCAACTGAGTCGCCCAGCGGAGAGCCCCGCAACCTGGCGAATCGACTGACCAAGACGCGAACAGGCCACTGAAAGCGCCTGCGGCGGCACGCCACTGACGGCTCCCCTTTCCCGTTCTCCAGCAACACAAGACACCGATGGGGAAGCTCCGCCCCGCGATTTTGATTTAATAACCTCCGTACCCCTGCCTCCCTTTGTCCACCAGGGCGGATCCAACCTCAAGTCTTGGCACCAACCGAAAAGTAATCTTTCATCATCAAAGCGCCCAAAATGGTCACCTTCAACGTCGCCTACACGGCACCCATCAACCGTCCCGGCCAGTCGCCGCTGACCCGGAAACAGGTCTGGGTGGGTTTGGAGCGCAAGATCCACCACCCGAGCGACTTTGTGCCCATCATTGCCGCCTGCGAGGTCATCTCCGAGACGGAAGAGGACGGCGTGCCCACAATAACCCGCCTCGTCACTTTCCGCGAGGGCAAGGGCCCCAGTCCCGACGGCGGCCCCGTCAAGGAAGTCTGCAAGCACTACCCGCCGGTCCGCGCCGACTTTTTCCAGGAGAACGGCACCAAGGTTGCCAACTACATCTCGCAGGGCCCGAGCGGCGAGCCCGAGGATCTGTTCCTTACCTTTGTCTTTGAGTGGCGTCACCCGACCGTGGAGGCCGGGAGTGAGCAGGAAGCCAAGCTAGATGCGCAGCATAAAATGGTAGGGTTGCTTTCTACAGCCGGCTGTTCTTTGTCCATTGACTATTGCCATTGCTAATGGAGGCATGTATAGACCGCAAGGAATTCCGTCGAGACTACTATCGAGACCATTCGAAAGTTGGTTAGCGAAGGCACGATCTAATGGTGGAGCTCCACGTCCGCTACCCAACTGAATCATGATGAACTCCACAGAAGCCCTCGGAGTCGTTAGGGACCTTCGGCAACTCCGAGTCAGCTCAGTTAGTCGCCGCTTCTTAGAGCTAGAACTCTAATTATGAACAGTACTGGGAGAAGCATCGGCCTTATTGTGTAACTTGAAGTACGGGTAGACCGCCAACCAGAACTATGTTAATTATTATCGTAACGGGCGTGTTTATAACAAAGGAAAGGGTATTCGAGAAATTCCACCCAAAACATAATCACTTTGGATTTCAAAGCTCTGATCCCCAAATCCTTCCATGGGGCTTAGCATCCGAAGCTACTAACTCTGTGAAGCTGGCATTTCTCCTCCCATCGACTGTGATTCTATCATCCTCCGAGTCAGACATCTTGTTACGCATCGCAGCGATTTTATCATCGTAGTGGCCTTTCTGAGATTTGCTCCGAGTATTCGAGACTGGCCCCAGTCGATATTTCTCCGAATCGCCCATAACACAGGGAATCATCCTATTAAGAACCAGTCGGAAGCTTGGGAGGCAAGGACAAATAACACCAACATCTATTTCGATGCCTGACCATAAAGCCAGTTCAGCAATGTCCTCTATAGTCGAGTCAGTTTCTGGTTACTGGATTCAGGAATAAGGTGCACCATGGCCACTGATTTGTAGGGTTCTCCGCCCGGGTGAATTGGCTGATGGTCTTGAGCCGGACAAGACTCGTGGTTATGACACTGTCAAGGCTATTAGCAGCTCCCTCACTGAAGCGATCCCTCAGGTCCATTGAGTATGTCGGTTGGTTTCAAAGCAAAACACGATGCGGAAGAAGATAAAAGTTACCAATCCAAACAAGTTGAACAAGTCATCCCACCAGAAATAAGCCTTGGTCAACAGGCGCGCGAGGAGTCTTGGAAAGACGGTGATGTCCGTCAGGCCAATAAAGACAGCATAGACGACTTCAGTTCTGCTATTATGCTTAGGCTCGACACTGCACAGGTGCAATGTGATATTCTTGGTAGCTGGCGGTAGTATCCAGAGTCAGTCTCTCACTGCAACACCAACTTATGGGACTGGCGCTATTCTCACATAGAGAGTGCTTCACCATGCAGGAATTCATAACACAGGCCGTCGCATGCGTGCTCAATGCTTCGCTTGAGCATAAGCACGGAAAGGAGGCACAAGAGAATAGAAGCAGGATACAAGTATGTGGACAAGTCGCGTGGTTAGGCCAGGAGAAGACATCATCTTGAATCAGTAGCAAAGTATTTGCCAGTCCTCGGCCTTCCCTTTCCAGTGGCAAAGCCAACCCTTTGATCCTTGCATACACATCCCTCCTCTGCCCCTTGGAACGAGAATATCTGGTGTGGGCGGTACAATGTGACTCCACCTGGAGAGGACAGGAGATATTTGATAGCTTCACGGCAGCCCAGCTACGAAGTTGCAGGGAGGTAAAGGCTGCCCGGTATGCCCGAGTTCTACTGCAGGCGAGCAGTGAGCAAGGTACAGGGCTGAAGCAGCGACCTGCATACACACACTCTGTTGCGTTTGGCATCCTATTCGCGTTTCCTTGTCGATTTGTGGGGTAAGGTTGCTGAACTACTGCAGGGCATACCCGACTGCCAAGGCGCGGGGTCCCATCGCCCGTGAGGGTTGGGTTAGGTGCTGGGTCTCTCGTAGGTCATTGTGTAACAACATGCAGTTATCCATTGAGCGAGAATTGCGATGTCCAGCATGAAATTTGTATCAGTGGCAGTGGTGGCAACCAGCGGATTGTAGAGGAACGCTACTGGCTCCGACTATCGTATTGAGTTCTGAGCTACCAGGTACCAGGTACCTTAGCTTCACCATTTCCAATGTGACGCTGCTTGATGGGCAAGCCTGCAGTGGGTACAAGGAAGTCGGGGTATGAGGCACGAGGCGGCTGGGATCTGACACGCCTCGCTAGTAGGAGCCGCTATCCGGGCCGGTACTAATCGCAGTGTGGCCAGGAGCCGTCTCCCTTGGCGCTGATGTTCACTAGTAGTTCACCCACTAGTAGTTCACCAGGACGAGGGGGTCGAAGCTGGCGATGGGGAAAACGGCGGAGGCAGCGTTGAGAGAAGGGCCGAGAATGGCAACAATGCCTGGACGAAGCAAGCAAAATATCGAGCAGGAGCTGTCAAGTCCTTCGAGTTGGGTCCACTGTTCCGTGAGCCCCCCTGTCAGTGCAAGTCCGATTTGGCTGAGACAGCAGCACCCCGTAGGCACTCACGCACTCAATGCGGGCAGCATTGGCGGGCCGATTCAGGGCCAGCAATGAAACACCAGCCAACTCCATTGAATCGCCCTTTTTGTCGACTGACAGACGCTAGCAGACCATGTCAGCCTGCTTCTCAAAAATAAGAGACGCTGGTTTCACGATGTCCTTGACCCTCAACTGTTTGCCGAGGCATGTCGCATGGCAATTGAGGGGGACTACCCATGGTAGTGTCTAGGCCCATGTGCGATACCAGGCAAGCAAGCGAGATCGTCAGCCCGTGTCTTCGCGGTCCTCCTCGGGGCCATTGCCGGGTTGAATGACCCAGAGGGTCGGTAATCTAATCTTGCCCTATGGACCTGCTCGGTTTTTAGACGGCCGATCGCGAACCGCCAATGTTGGCACATCGGAAAATCTATTCGCTTATTTGACCGATAGGAACATAAGAATGCAAGTACAAATGCTGCTCTCTTTTCTCAAGATAGTGAACACGGTGCGACAGGATGAATACCTGGGTATGTGCTGGGCCATTGGAGCCCGAATGCTCTTGGCGACGAGTATCAGTCGGTACAGATCGGCGGGTCGGGGAAGAAGAGGCTTCTCGGTAACACATACCCCATACCATGACTGGAACGCGGCTTCGAGTCAAAGATTGTTCATCGCATCGATGTCATGGCTCTTCTTACGAAATGGCATGATTCTGCGGGTAGTTCATGTCCCATACCTGCTTTTTGGTACAGTATCAGCGGCGTCTGTGGTGAGCGCTGACACCTCCGGCTCCGGAGGAAATCGACCGTGGTAGTTTGACTCCATGTTTGCTCACTTGAGCGGAGTTAGGTACCTCTGCTCCGTTTGACCGTTAACAGGTTGCGAGAACTCGTCTCTGAACGGCCGTGTGGCGGAAGCGGCCACCAGTCTTGTGTCGCCACGAAGAACTTGGCGCAGATGAGTAGGTAACCATGTACTGCCCTCCTCGTTACCAGCAGTGGGATAAAGAGAGAATCAAGTTCGAGACCATGACTTTCCGTCTTTGGTCGGGCCTAGATGAGCCGTCCCAGCGAAGTCATTAGATAATGGCTCTCGCCGGTCCCATATGGAGTGCTTTGTCAAGTCGAGTGTGAGAGGAGCCCATCGACGTGTATTGTGCTATGCACGCTGCAGAGATTGCAGGCATCTAATCTATCGGCAGGAGAGCGCGGATAGCGCAGGATCTGACGGTGGCACAATTCGGGTGCGACTCGAACCAGGAATGGATGTTGTGTCAGGCCAGTGTCTAAGCTATATTAAGGCCAGGACTTGGACTGTGGATGAGAGCATCAAAACTCATATATGTGCACTCCAGCCCGATATAAAAGCCCCGACAAGGTCTTCGCAGTAAAAAAAAATAACGGCGTTCTGGCGTTTCGAATGGTATATTTGGTGTTGTAGAAGGTTTTACCTATATCCTACGAGGTACTTGGTTGCAGCTTTGAAGTCAACGCTAACAAACAAACTAGGGTTGAAATGTGGTTGGATACTTCAAATTGAGGTTCGCGCTATTTGCCCTCTCTCTTTGGCGATGACACTCTACTCAGGGATTTCCTAGAGCATGCCGTGTAACCATAGCGCAAACCGGCACGTGTGACGGATTTCACGTGTCGGATTTTGGGTCCGAGTGATTGATCATTCTGGGACGTCCAAACATGGGGAATCCTCTGTTGGCCTCTATCCTGGGGCCTGCGTAGGGAGAAAATAATTGATGATCGGCTTCTGAATCAAGAAGAGCCGTTGAGGCATTCCGCAACTCCGCTGATATCCAATTGTTGGTCCGTGTTTGGAATTGATTTTGACAAGCAGCCTGTGAGGCAGATGTGGGTGACGACGAGTTGATTCGGGCTCCACATTCGTTGGATTCAACAGCCCGTGCGTCGGCCGTGCTTCTAATGAAGAATGCACTTAGCCACATGGTGGCTTGGGCTTGAATCGGGAAAGGCGAGACAATATCATACCGTCCACGGCCTTGACGGGCTGCTGCCGGGCACTCTGCGAATCGCCGCACAGAGTGCGTTTTGTGCCCGTCCCGATATGAGACATCCAGGTGGTTGGTGGCTGTGTCGGGGTTTCAGTGAGGGCAGTGCTGGCTGCAGGCTTACTGAACATTCCTGAAGCGCCACGACATGACGCATGCTCAAGGCAAACCGCCCAAGAAAAGCCCGAGGGAATAGAATCTGTGAGTTTGGGGGATGCGACCAGGTCATAGGATACGGTCTAGTTATGGGAGACAGGAAGATGGATATCCGTAATTCCAGGAAAATGCCGCCCAGGGCCCAGCGCTGAGGGACCAAGCGTGTTTCACCGCTGTAGGCTGCTGACCATTCGTTGTGGCAGGGGCACTGGATGAATGACGTACCTAAGGTATGTGCAACCTCGAAACGAGAAAAGCCCTTGCGTCATGCGTTGGGTGAATGAACCTTTTCCAATCAGCCTCTTGTAGATCCAAAGGCAAATGAGTGCCAGCCACATATAGCGGCCGTCTCGCTATCGGCCACGCCACCTGAGCGAACTTTGTTGCTTCTTCTTCGGATTCAGTTCGCGGTTTCGCAATCTATCCCTCTTTAACACACGATGCGGGAATAGCATGGCGCCTAACCTTGGGTGCCTACTGCCATCATTACATATCTGCACATCCCTTCGCTGCCGGCCATTTATTCTATTCTGACTCGGCGCATTCCTCACTCCTCCTGCTAGCATTCCCCGCCCTTGAAGTGATTGCCGGGTGTCCCTCCCATCCGCTCTTGTGCTTCAACTGCGTGCCCCGTTCCCGATCGCTGGGTCCGTACCTCGCCTGTCCACCGTGATGGAGCTCAAGTTACCACCAACCCTGCGATTCCTCAGTGGCAGCCGGTCGAAGGAGCCAGCTGGGGACACCGACACTGAACTGACATCGACAACATCGGCGACGATGGAAGCGGGAGGTCCAGCCCTGCAGGACACGGATTACCAGCCGGTGAATTGGAAGAGGCTATTTCTCGCGCCCAAGTATCTTGGTAGGTGGTGAATCTCGGTGGCCCGATCGAAGTGCACCTGGCGACCCGGGGATCCGGGACTGCCGCCTTGGCGCTGCAACCGTGGTAATAGTGGCGCTTGCTGACGTTGTTCAATATCCAGTATGGTGGATCATTCTTATCATCGTCATCATCCTTACCATCCTGATAACGATAAATCATGATCAAGTTGTCGCGGTATGCTCCCCGCGGCGATTGCGCAACCCCCGGGCAAATGGAGCGCATGCTGATGCCTTGTCATAGTATCTGAGGCCATTTTCCGAAAAAGTTCGCGGGCTTCCAGCTGGCTGGTTAATCCCCATCGCAATCCTCATTGTGATTTCCTTTCCTCCACTCTTCGGCCACGAAATTGTTGCGCTACTTTGTGGCGTAGTGTACGGACTTTGGATCGGATTTGGAATTGTGGCCGCCGGCACGTTCATTGGCGAGAGTACACAGCCTCGACAATCCCTAGTTCGTTGCCGAAGATGCTGACCTGGATACCTAGTTGGAACGTGGTTTGCATTTCAGTACCTCTTTCGGCGAAGGGGCGAGAAGCTTGAGCGGACGAACCTCAACTATGGCGCGCTGGCTCGTCTGACTCGCGATGGTGGTTTTTGGGTGAGTAGGATAGCCCGACTCCCCGACATTCTGTCGCTAATATGGCGCGCATGGCAGATCGTTCTCATCATCCGCTTTTCCGCCATCCCTTCCCATTTCTCCACAGCTGTCTTCTCGACTTGCGGCGTGAACTTCTGGTCCTTTGCCATCGCGACGCTCCTCACGCTGCCAAAGCAGATATTTCTCGTGTATCTTGGCGTGCTGCTTCTTGAACCGAACCCCGACCACTCAGCGAAGAACATTGTGTTTGGAGTTGCCTTTGCAGTCACCATTTTCATGGCAGTATACATCTATTACAAGATGAGAGGTATCAAAAAGACGCTACTGGAGGAGCAGGCCACGCGCAATAGGAATCGATTAGTGGCGGAGCAGTTGAAGGAAAGCGAGATGGCCGCCCAGGTACCAAACGAACACCCGCACAGCCGAGACGAGCAGTGGTTGCTAGCGGAACAATCTCAGAGGGAGTATGATTATGATATCGTATCCCGCGAGGAAGAGGGTACCCAACTGGCGAGCCGCCAGGGGCAGTGGGGAGTAGATGAGCAGGTCCAGGGGGGACGTGGTCGGGAGGTTCCGGACACGACCTACACAGGACGGGAACCAGCACGGAATAATCCGTACCGGTCGTGATTTGAATCTGGGTACGATATGGCAAGCATCACTTGGCGTGAGGATTTGGGCAGCATGACTGGCGACAGCACAGCAGGCGTTAGGATAAGGGCATGCATTTGTCTTCAACCTCCGAGTTAGGTTTAGCTCCAGCAACAGCATCGAAGCAATCGCCAAAATTATTTTTCAAGTAATGATATTTAGATATGATTTACTAGCTTCGAGTTATTCTACCTGCTTTGCATCATGCAGCCCAAACTCCGGTGTTTAGATATGCACGAGTTGTTCGTTTACCCCAACCCTTGAAATCTCTGCCTCCCTTTTCTGGCGGGATGGGCATCTGAAGCTCATAGTCCAGAAAGAAGAAAATCAATCGGCGCCTTGCCCTCTACCTCATATCCCTCGACATACCGCTCTCCCCAAGGTTGCATCCACGTGTCTATTATTCCTCGTTAGCAAGCACAACCCTTCGAGATGAGACAAAGCAAGCTTACTGATAGTCGAGTCCGGCTTCGACTGACACAACCACACGATGGTGTCATTGAACCCATTCTTAAACCCCGTCTTTGGAAACTCGGCCACGATAGCGGTATACTCAGCCTCGGTGACGCCCAGACCCGGGCCAAAGAAATCCATTTCGATCCCCTTGCTCACCACCTGCACCTCGAGCTCCTTGTAAAAAGCAATGCTCCTCTCGGTATGCAGCGCAATCGCGTCCCACACCAGCTGCACCCGCCGCTCCTCCCACGCCTGCCCATCCTCCTCCCGCCCGCGGATGAACCGGCGCGCCGCCACCGCCCCGTCGACCTCGAACCGCCGCTCGGCGCTGACAATCTCCGACCCCGGCGCCCGGTCCCACCCGAGGTCGTGCAGCAGCGCCGCCACGGCGAGCACCTCCTCGTCCACGGCCGACCGCAGCCCCGCGTCGTGCGAAGCAATCAGCGCTCCAAACAGCCATGACCGCATGATGTGCGCGTATACGAAGTCAGCCCCGTGCGCCCGCGCGTACGCCTGCGCTGCGCGCACCAGCGGTGTGTCGACCACCGAGACGCCGGCGAGGGTGCGTCGCGGGAGGGGCGGGCTGGGGACGGGGGCGGAGCGGAAGCTGAGAGGGTCGAGGGGGTCGTCATTGTTAGTGAGGGCGTGGTCGTGAGCCAGGGTGAGGGCTGGGAGGAGGAGGTTGAGGAGGTAGGTGAGGCCGACCATTTTGGTGATGGGCTTGGGAGGCTGTCAGGGTGATGATATATTTATTGTATGGGTGCTTGATGTGCTTGGACTACTCGAAGTGATTTTTTTTTTTGGGGGCTCAAGTACGACAGCTGGCCACCGCTTTCATGCTGCTCGAAAACTATTTATCAGCTGGAACGGTGGGAGACTGTCTTTTATATAGAAGTGCTTGCGGCGGCGGCGGACGGACGTGCCCGGTGGAGGATTTGGTTGTCTCCGAGGGGTCTCGGGCCGAACTGGATCGGAGGTTGAGATCGGGCACTCGTAGCCGGCGCCGGATCAACCCTTTTCGGTCCTCTTGGTCGCAGGAAAACAGGCGAAGAGCCGTTAGTGACAAATCAGACTTGCTGGAATAGGAAATGGTATTTTATATGGTTTAGCTGATTTTACTGTCTTCGCTCATAGATTTGGCCTTTTTTTCTTTGCCAAGACTCAGATCGCTTCAAAGATTGGAGCCCCTGACATCATAGCGCGAGATTTTGCCAAAACAACGAAATAGGGGGTCGCAGAGTGGTTTCTCAAAGAAACCGATAGCAATCGTAATTAACCGAGTGCAACAATTACCTTCTTGCTCAAGACAACACAGTTACTCTCACGAACTACTCGTCAAGGCATTCAACTTGGCGTGGCTTTGTTTGTCGGGATAGTGTCCAAAAGCTTCCCCCTGAAAATGCTAAGGCGCTCCACGGCAACCCCAATTCCCCCCTTCCCCGCACAAAAGATTCCATGACCACGCCATGAAGAGGTCGTGGTGGTGTCGGCAAGACGGGAGTTAAAGAAAGCGCCGGTGGGGCCGGTTGGAGGTCCCGTTGGGGGCTGCACGGTTCTGCATAGGCAAAATAAGTCCAAACGCACAACCCCGGTCATGATCGTCCCATGGGTCCATCATGGGGAAGACGTTATAGATTGAAACGGAAAGCATGTCTGGGTGCGGGGGATCTTTCGATGGCGTGTGGGTGACCACAGCCGCGACTCCCTGCCGGATGTCTTCATCCACTGCCCAGTGCCCACTGCTCTTTGAGAAATACATGAACCCAACTCTTCAAAGGCTCTCGTGCATCTGCAATCCATGTCCCATTGAAGACTTGAAATAGCAAAAAACCACATCAAGCAATCAGTGTCACCACTGCCCAAGATGGCAGAACGCCCTTTCAAGAAGGCACGTTCTCACTCACACGCGCCCGCCCTTCCTCCCCCCCCTCCCCCCCACCTTCCCTCCCCAGCTCTGACCCCGTGCAGGTGATAATCGTCGGCGCCGGCCCGTCGGGGCTACTCCTGGGGCTGCTGCTCTCCAAGCACGGCATCCCGATCGAGATCCTCGAGGCGTCGGACCAGCTGGACCAGCAGCCGCGGGCGGCGCACTACGGGACGCCGGCGATCCCCGAGTTCTATCGCGCGGGGATCATCGACGCCATGCACGAGCGCGGCATGATCCTCGACACCATGTGCTGGCGCCGGCCCGACGACCCGCACGCCTACATCGCCGGCTTCGACGCGAGCCGGGTCCTGGCCGACGTCGACGGACAGGACCTGCGCACCCACTGCTACGTGCTGCAGGACCTGGACCAGCTCATGCTGGACGAGATCACGCAAAAGTACGGCGGCGAGGTCCGCTGGCGACACAAGGTGCTGAGCGTCGGTCAGGACGAGGGGGCGGCGTGGGCCGAGGTCGAGACGCCCGACGGCGTGGAGCGCGTCGAGGGGGACTACATTGTGGGATGCGACGGCGCGAATAGCCAGGTCCGGAGGAGCTTGTTTGGCAACGAGTTTCCGGGGTTTACCTGGGACAAGCAGATCATTGCGACTAATGTGGGTGCTGGCCGTGTCATGCGATGCTCGAGAAGGTGATGTGCTGATGGAGTTCGACAGACGTATTACGACTTTGCGGGTAAATTCGGCTGGCATGATGCCAACTTCATCATCCACCCGGAGAACTTCTTCGTAAGCCTCCCTCTGTCATCCATCCCCAACCTCGCTCGCAGAGCGCTAATAGCTGCTCGTAGATGGCAGCCCGCATAACCAAAGACGGCCTCTACCGCATCACCTACGGCGAGACCCCCGGCCTCACCCGCGAGCAGTACCTCGAGCGCCAGCCTGGGAAATTCGAGACGATCCTGCCCGGCCACCCCAAGCCCGACGGGTACAAGCTGATCAACCTCTCGCCGTACAAGATGCACCAGCGGTGCGCGCCCAAGTTCCGCGTCGGGCGCGTGCTGCTGGCCGCCGACGCCGCACATCTGTGCAACCCGTGGGGCGGGCTAGGCATCACGGGCGGATTTGTCGACGTCGGTGGCCTGTACGACTGCCTCGCGGGCATCTGGGAGGGGAAGGCGGATGACGATATTTTGGAGCTGTACAGCGAGAAGAGGATTGAGAAGTGGAAGACTATCATCGACCCTATTTCCCAGGAGAACTTTAGGCGCGTGTCGGATAAGGAGCCGGAGACAAGGTTTGAGAGGGATGAATTCATGAATCTGCTGAAGAAGGGAGAGACGGATGAGCCGTTCTTGAAGGACTTGCTGCTGGGGTTCATGGCAGTTCGATATGACTTTACACAGCATTACAAGGATGCGCCTGCCAAGGTGGATGGGGCTTAGAGAGCCTATTCTGGAATCAAAGGACGTTTTGTGGCTGCTTAGAACATGTCTTGTAGCCGGTCACAGGCATCGCGGCAACACATTTAATCGCTATTGGGAACTCGCAAAGGTGCAATGAAAGTAATACGGCTTGACATACTGGATAGTATCGCAACTCTGATACGGTATTCAGTAAGATGTTCCGTCTTCATCCAGAAGCCCTCTGTAGTGATGGATGAAGCTCTTTAAGGCTTCAAACTATGAGGGGAAGGATGGGAAATGCGCATGCGTAATGCGCATGGGAGAATATCGACAGAGGGTAGGGAAATGATATAGAGACGTTCTATGTGGCCGCAAATGCAATTCCCAAATCCCCAAAAACCGCCCCGAACCTGCTTGAAAAGCCCTGAAAAGACGCCAAAAACGCCTTCCAGGGGAGTATCAAAGAAATACGAGAGGTCCACGCTCCACACGCTTATCTGTCCTCAGCCTTGACTTTGGAGCTGAACTCGGGAGCCATGCGCCACAAGGGGACGTCCGAGTCCTTGTTCTTGGTGACGCAGTTGGCGCAGTAGGTGGCATGGCGGACGATGGCGTCGAAGGGGTTGAACATGGCCTTGCGGCTCCGGTTGTCGTCAAAGACGTCGTTGCAGTGGATGCAGCGGTCGGGGTGCTGCGAGCGGTGGTCGTGGTTGATCTTGGTGGCAATCTTGTTGATGCCGTTTGGCTTGGGGAGGTAGCCAGCGTCGCTCTTGCCCAGCATCAGCTTGAAGATGTCGTTGCCGAAGCGAGGGATTCTCGTGGCAACGTTCTGGAAACCGTGGTGGCTGAGGAGGCGATCTCGCCCGGCCCAGACGAAAGTAGCCAGCATTTCCTGGATAATGGTCGGGTTCTCGGGCATTCTAGTCTCGGTGTAGGCCTTCCAGATGGCATGGAGGAGATCTTCCATGTAGTCGTCGGGGCTGGTGTCGGCTGAGATGACACCAGCACGGCTGGATTTGATTATGTCGTAGCTGCAGAGCTCTTGGAGCTTGAGATCGCAAAGAAGGCCCATGAGATTCTGGGCGTCCTCCTGGAGCTGAGGCAATTCGAATCTATCGCCAAGGTTGTAAAGATCCGTATACATGGCGAAGGTGCCTTTCTCAAGGCCAAACGTGTTCATGTCGAGTTCTATGGGGGAGAATCGTCAGAAGGAGCCTTGTAAGGCAAGATATATGTCACTTACTGCCCGAGTAGATGAACTTGATCATGGTGTCAACATCTTCCTCCTTGTGGCCGTGCAGGTTCACGACGCCCGTTTGGCCCTCCTATCCGTGGATCAGCCCATGGCAATCGTGACCGACTTGGAGTGCTCTTGAAGACTAATGTGACATACCTCGTACTGGATCTGGAAGGCCTGGAAGAACCAGGTGGAGCGAGCGCACAGGATGGTCTTGTGAACTTTCCACTCCTTCTTGATGCAGATGATGGTGGCATCGGCAAACATGCCGCTCTCGAGAAGCCTGTAGTCGAGGGGGAAGAAGGCCCAGGTAGTTAGCGAAAAGCCCCAAGAAGAAATTGGAGAGGCCGTTGACAACAGTCGACATGTACTTACTCAAGGTCGCTCTCGGTGAAGCGGCGCGCGCCAGGCTCGCTGCCAGGCATGGTAGGCTTGCCATTGATCTTCTTGTGACCTTGGACAGCGGCAGTGGGGGCCTGGGTCTCAGGCGAGGGCGAAGAAGCTGACGCGGCCTCGGCAGCGAGGGGCGACGAGAGAGGGGACGAGAGTGCCGGAGAAGTAGCAGCGGCTGCGGGAGAAGGAGTACCGGCTGCGAGAGACACGCCGCCTCGACCGACGCGACCACCGCGACCGCCGCGACCGCCTCGGCTGCCACGACCGCCACGGCTGACCGATCCACCACGGGCACCAACGGCGCCGGCGTTGCTGCTACCACGAGGAGCCATGGTTGCACGAGAGGTACGAGTACGGGGATAAATAAACTCGTCAGATCCACTGCTATCCTCGGTCTTGATGTTGATGGAGTTAGTAATGCTGCCTTTTTTGAGTGCAGAAGGTTGGCGTGGCATGGCTCAGATTAGGTAAGAGGGTGTCCTGGGATGCGGCCGAGGGAAAGTGGGAAGGAGGAAAGGCCTTGGAATCAAAGTGGGCACTGCTAAAAGAGCAAGTGGCCATCGGTTGCGATGCTGGTCTGTGTTTATTTGGGTCAGTGCGCGAGGCTATCCCAGTGGTGAATGAAGGTCCAGGCGAGGAAGACGGGGACGCATTCATGGAAAGCGGTGACCGGGTCCCAGAGTCCCCACCTTCGCTCGTTTATTGGACGTTTAGGCGTGTCTAGAGCAGGCCCAAGGCGTGGAGGGGAGGAGGAAGACTTTGTTACGGAAGAAAAAAAAATCGCTTGCCTTGGACAGCTCTCACCAACGGCGGGCTCTTTCTTGTTTGTAACGCC
Source organism: Lasiosphaeris hirsuta (assembly GCA_030549175.1). NCBI lineage: Eukaryota > Fungi > Ascomycota > Sordariomycetes > Sordariales > Lasiosphaeriaceae > Lasiosphaeris > Lasiosphaeris hirsuta. The sequence continues at coordinate 2,614,069 of JAUKUA010000002.1, forward strand.
ACATGTGACACTAGGTGCTGCCTCTCCTGGCTCCAATCTTTTTTTGACCAAGGTGTTTCGCCAAAGACAACACCCGCGGCCGCAGCCATGCTCTCACTCAACATGTCTTTTTTTCTGTGCCCAAGAGCATGGCTCTCGCATGTGATAAAAAGTGGGCGGGCGTAACTTTTCTTGAACAAGGTGTTATTATCTTCACAACCTCCTGTCTCAGATCTCAAAAGGCTTCCTTTCCCACTGATGAACTTTGGAGACATGCTGGACATTGCCTAGCCGTGCAATGAGCCAAAAAGAAAAACGGCGCCAATATGCCTTGTGATCATAAGATACCTTAGACACCAAGGTAAGGCCAAGGAATGAACACCCTAGGCTGCGTAGTAGATGTTAAGCTGAAAGGGAGATGGCATTGTTGGACTTGTAGATCGGCATTGGTAATGAAGAATCGGGCCTTAAGACTGTCAAACAGAGACATTGCATACAGGGCCAAGGCCGCATAAAGGTCTCACTTGGGTCTCTGGCCCATTGGAAGCTAGATGCGTTACTAGGTAAACTAGCAATTACTCATCGGTAGCGAGAAGAACCGCAAAATACCGACCAAAGTAGTCAAATAATATTTCACCATGTACCTGCCTACTTTGCTCTCTGACCTCGCCTAGGTATTATTGCCTTATCCGTCCGCCTTTTGTTCCCATGCCATCCATTATCCTGCCCAGCAAATCCTGATAATACAAGTTTCATACAATTACTTTGACAAATGAACCAGGGTATCAAAAACGAAAAAAAAAAAACGAAAAAAAAAAGCAAAAAAAAAAAAGACCAACCCCAAGTGGTTCCCATATTACCAACAAGCTCATATGATCGTCAAGAAATTCAAGATAATCCAGGCCTGCTCCATTTCTCTCTACACCTCATACTGAATGTTAGACCCTCGCTAAGCTCAATATCTCGAGGGGCCTTTGATGGGATAGACATCCATAATAGCCTTGGGGCCAACCACCGGAGGGTAGCGGAGTGTGACCGGGACGTCCCGTGCGTCATATGTCGTCGCAGCAACGATGACTACCTCGCCGTTTTCGCCCTCGAGAGCTGCAGCGTCCTGTGCACGACGCACACATTCGCTGGCGACCCGGCAGGTGATAACTTCTTCAGGAGCGTTGAAGTACAGCGCGGCAGCTGTGTATCGAAGTCGGGGCCGGTCAAGAGCCTGAACAAGGACCGGGATCTGCTTCTGCGGGCGGGGCAACATTCCCTTGTTCTCCATCATGCCCGGCAAGTCAAGTTCGATGGCCTCATGAAGACCTGGCTCCGGAGGGGGCAATGGGTCCGGATGGGGTCCTGGTTGGGCCGGCATCTGGTCGTCTTGTGGTTCAGGGGTTCTCGCCTGGGGCGGGACAAAGCTGCTGCAGAAGAGCCCGTCATTGGCGATGGGACTGATGGACGTGATGCGCCGGCCATTGTATCGGACGCAAACCACGGCTGAACTTGGATTGTGATCCCAATCGGGCTCAATGGTGAATGTGACATCTTTGTCCGGGCCTTTCTGCTTCAGGTTGTTGTGCGGCGCTCCCGAGGCAATCCATGGGTTCATATGGGATATGCTGTGCGTGTGCTTCGGCTTCTCTGACTTCACCAGGCCAATGCAGTCCTGAGGCAAGCCGCTGACGTCGGCATCAACAAGGGTGAATCCTGCGATATCTCGGGGAGACGAGCACTTTCCGACCAGGCTGTTGGTGAGGAGGCATCGCTTGCTCACGATTCCCACACAGTCCGGAGGGAGGAAGCGACCTCGAGAGGTAATGAGCTCGGGAACGTCCTGAAGGCATCCCATGAAAAGAAGCGACAAAACCGAAAAGACATGGTGCTTCGAAAAGATCTTGACTCCTGGCTCGTTGCCAGGCGGTGACGTGGCTTCCTTGAGAAACACGAACCGGATGTACTGGTGGAGGAACTCGGTACGGAATCCCCATGCGCCCTCGACGACCTGTAGCTTCAGGGTTGAGGTGTCAACGAGCCGACCAAATATTTCGTAGTAGTAGCCCATTAGATATGCCTGAAATGCGCAAAAGGCGCTTACGTGCCTCAGGTCCATCATCTGAGGCGCAGATATGTCTTTGAAGATGCCGTTGTTGATATCTTCAAAGGAGATGCCGGTGGCGTGATGGTGGCACTCGCACAGCCCGTCCAGAAACTGCTGGTTTTTCGCGAGGCTGTAGTTGTTCGCGATGGAGCTGAGTGCTAGAGTGGTTCGCGTAACCGTGTTTCCTTCGTCGTAGAATGCGTACTCGATAGCTTTGCCGGGCTCGGTCGGCTTGCAAACTCCAAGGCCAACATGCTTTGCAACTCTCTGGCCGATTTTCCAAGCCGCCTGGCAGAGATTCTGGGCACCGAAATCGACTGGAAATCCTTTGATGGTCTCCCAAGGAACGAGCAGCGAAACGGTGACAGAGCGAGATCTTTGAATCAACTTTGCGCTGTTTCCGAGTCTTGCTACTCCGTCTCGGAGGCGGGGCTCTTGGTAAACGACGAGGCAGCAGGCAGCTCCATTTGGCTCGCCGAAGCCAATATTGAGCCCCAAGTTGCGAAGAACTTTCGCAATCCCGCCGATGTCGGCTGAATAGGTCTCGAAGGATGGCTTGGTTGTACCTAGCATCCAGACAAGGAATTGCGTCAGATGTGTCGGGGCGCAGTTCATGTGCCCGTTGAGGACGACGCCATTTTGGATGAGCACGAGCTTGTTCTGCTCGGCATAATGGCTGACGCCACGAACACGGGCGGTCGATCTCCAACCGCTTATATGTGAGCCGTAGTGGGCTCTGAGAACGTCCTCTCCGACGGGGCCGAGGTCAAAAAGGGCTTTCAAGACCGCATAGAAGATACCATTTGCGGTTTCTCTGTCGGTGAAATTGTCCACGGCTGCCACAACGCATGTCATAACGCTGGTGAAGAGAGGCAGTTCCTAAACCAATGATCAGCGGGAGGACTTGAAAGGATTGGCGACAGGCATGCGACTCAGGACTGATCAGGACTTACATGCAGTAGATCGTTGGGGTTTTTCAAAACCTTTTTGGCATCTGGCTCCCAAATCTTGAGGGGCCGACCGTTGGAAAGCAACCACAAGTGGCTACGCCACGCCTTATTGAAGTCGACAAGGTCGAGGATGCCACGGCGTTGCACAACGCTGGACTCGGTGCCGTTCAGCAATGTGAGCAGTGCCTTGTCGTTGCTCACTGCCGTCCACCAGTTTCCATTTCTGCGACCGTGAGCAAAGATGCTCGCGACATCGCCAATGCCCACACCAAGTTCCAGCAGCGCCTGTTGGGCGCTGTTGACCTTGACTTCGGACATGTCGACGAGGGATCGCGGAGGGCAGAAGTGAGGGTGGAAGAGGGTGAGAAGGAGAGTGAGAAAGTGAGAGAGTGAGAAGGGGAGTGAGAGGATGAGAAGGAGAGTGAGAGGGTGAGAGAGTAAGAAGGATAGAGAGGGTCAAGATGGTTATTTGAACTGTAGGAAAAGTTCAGAATTGTGCTCCTCCTGTAAGGGTTAAAACTTTTCTTTTTGGGAGGGGACTGGTAGGGTGTCGAGGAACCGTGAAGCCGGTTCGCTCTTTCCATGTTGAACTCAAGGCCAGTGTCGCACAGTGAGCGAGGCTGTATTGAATCGCTGGTTGGCTGGGAGTCGTGAACTGGCCCGAGTGTAAGTCGCGCTAGCAATCAAAAAGAACAACAATGAAGGCACAGCCGGACCCAGGATATGGAGCAGCCGAACCGTCAAATACAGTGACTCCGAGTCTTCGTCGTCTGAAGAACATATCTCCCTCCGGAGAACATGTGGATAAGGTAACTAAACAACCAAGAGAATCATGAAATAGCCACAGAAGAATCATATACAAAAGTCGTAGTCCTATCAAAAGACTGCGGCTCTTGATGATAAGACTACGAGTCTTGTGGTATCAGTTTCTTAGCGGGAACTTGAAATTATATGAATAAATCAAACTATCTATGATCAGAAGATCTCTTCTTGCACATAAGAAGCTGGCTGCAGAAGACATGTAATAGAATGAATGTATTGTATTGTATGAAGAAGTAGTAGTAGCTAAGGCAGATAATAAAGAGACATGTGAGGACGGCTTCTTATACACAAAAGAGAGTAGCATCCGGCATCAAAGAACAAGCTATTGTCAAGCACATGGTAGCGGCGGCGCAGAAGCAGAACCACGGACAAGCTCTACAGCGCTGAGCACACAGTAAACGAACTGAAGGGCACAATCAATCGCGCACACGCAAACATCACAACGGTAACGAAGCAGGATGGCGACCGACAGCTCAAAGACCTGCACTTCCGGATCGACGAGCCCGGCTTCATTGTGTACAGACACAACGGTGGGGCGTTCAAGGACCCCATCCTGATCCCAAGAAATATACTGTACGTGAGACTCTCACACTCCGGGTACATAGGACAGATCATGGGACCCGGCCTGATCACAGAGGACGCAGCGATGCTGGAGAAATGGGGCATCATCCCTAATGGCATGGGAGGATGGAAAATGGCGAGAACGAGTCGTGAGAAAGTGGAATGGGAATGATGGAAGGAAACAAAGCAACAAAGCATGATTTGCTTTGTTTGATGTTTTCGCTGCCTTTGGCCCAACATCAACAACAATCCGATGAGCGGAGGTGTTATGGATAGCAGATTTTGCAGGCCTTCTTTCCCAGGCAGTCCTGGATGATTTCATGTTCTTGAAACTCAATCACACTTTGCTACCTTCCTTCAACAAGCGAGCCGGAGCACGGGTCCTGTTTGCGACGCGATGCTGCGTGTCACAACAACGTCACCCGATATCTCGCCCCGACATCTTTCCAGCCAGCTTTTGTTCTAAGTTCAGTGTCTGGCTCCGTGTGGCTCCCCCAGGGGGCTATGTTCCTGACTGTGCTGCCAGTGAGCGTTGTCCACTATTCCAGTGCGACACCTCTCTTGTGTGTATATCTCCGCGGCTGCGTGAAACCCTGGTAAATGGTCATGGAAGGAAGAGCAAAAAGGAAACAGCAAAAGAGAAAGCAGGCGCAAAACCACCTAGGTCCAAGTCAGTCGGAAAACGGAGCGGCGATGAGATCACGCGTTCTGGTTGTGATTCTTGGATGCGAGAATGAATGGATCGCGACTGCCCCTTTGTATTTCGCTGCCGCGCTATATATTCTTGTTGAATAAATAAACGCTGATATTCAACAGGAGTTGCTTCAGAATGACGCGTAGTCGAATTTTGGTAATTAGATCTTAACCTGATGGCAGATCAGAAAAGGGGGGGGATGTGGCTGTCATTCCCCAAAGTCCCTTAAATGTATCTTTAATGCATGGAAAACACGCTCATGAAGGCAAATGAGGGCTCGTGGAGGCAATAGGGAGATCCTTTGCAGGTATGCGCAGGACAATATACATCCTATGCATGTTTGACTAGACACAAACTTTGGAGACATCACCTTCCCAAGTTCCCCACAACGCTCCCCACCATGACAGCAACCTCCCTCTCCCACTGGCCTCCCTTTTCTCTATCTCCGTTACCCTTGACCCTGCTACTCCCAGTTGCGATAGAGCTCGGTACTTGACTGCCCCTGACGACACACTCTCGGATTGCTTCCCCGACGCTTTGCCTGTTCGATTTCAGCGTTCTTGCTGACACCCCCCCCTTGTTCACGATATCCTGAACTCGCGAAGCTAGACCCCCGGCCATAGTCCTCCAGAAGTAGCTCGCCAACGACCCGGTCTCGAGATGGGCAAGCAACGGTTGCAGCATATTACCTCCCTTCTCACCCCCTATCGTCTTCCCACCTAAAGTTTGCAGGGGATGTGTAGGCACCTTTGTCCCTTCCAGGACGGTCTCGAGCGCAACGACGTTTTGACATCTCGCACTCACCTCCGCAAGCGTCCTTTCCAAGCTCGGCAGCGTTGCTAACGCCCGCGACAGCCCGGCGACACTACTTTGCAGCGCCGACCTCAGATACACCTCAAGCGCCTGCAGCATCAGTGTCGGTGCCCACTTTTCGCCTTTTATCAGGCTCGTCGGCGAGAGTAGGTACAACGTCGTCAAGGCTGAGATGGTACGGGCCTTGATCTCCTCCGATTGCGCATACGTCGGGGTCGAGCCCGATGCGGACCCCATCGAGAACTCACGGATGATTCGCTCGGCTGTGTCGCGCACTGAACGCTCGACGGGGATGACGACGGCCTCGCGGACGGCGCGGACGGCATCAACACGGTCAAGGCCAAAGCCTTCGGACCCTGGAACTGACGGGGCGGAGAGGAGTTCCCGTAGAGAGAGGAGAGAGTGTGTGCAACGGACAAGGGCGCGGTGGTCCTCTTTATTGCGGGACGTCGGAGGGGCGGATGGGGAGGCCAGCTCCGAGTGCTGGATCTCTAGCTGGCGACCGAGCTGTAGGCAACGGCCAACGGCACGGCCAAGCCGCAGTGTCTCCCACAGATGAGAGGCGACCTGGCGGACCTCCTCGGCCTCGGCATGTTTTTGGATGACCTCCTTCTCGAGCTGCCTGTAGCTGTCGTTGAGGGTCTTGATCTGGGCGTCGACATCGGCGACGATACGGGCGCTGGCGGCGTTCTGGTTCTTGGTGTGGGTGAGCAGAGGGATGGCGGAGCGGGTGGTCAGGACATCGATGTGCGAGTCGATCTCCTGGATATCGAAGAGGACGCGCGAGAGGGGCGTCGAGAGGTCGAGGGGCGCATCGTTGGGGTTGTTGGTTGCGAGCACTAGCGTGTTGGCGAACTCGGATGGGCTGAAGGCAGGGTCAAGGAAGGTCTCGTAGTCGATGTACGACGGCTCGTCGTCGTTGGCGCTCATCGTGTCTTGCTGTCTGCTGGTTGCTGCTGCCGTTGCCCACGACACGGTAAACAATTGTGGGGTGGGGGGGAGGGGGGCGCCGACGCGATTCAATCAATTCAATTCGAGAGGCCGGCAAGTTCCACCAGAGAGCCGCAATTTGGAGCTGGGGTGGTGCAGCTGGCTTGGGCAGTGGCGCATCCGGTGCTCACCGCCCCGCATTGAGAGCAGAGTGGCTTGCTTCAGTGAGGTCATGGAGGGGTCAGTCCCGCGGGTCTTCGGGGTCCTGCAGCCTCTCCAGTTCCCGCTGTGCTAGAGACTAAGCACTTTCTCCATACCTTACGCACTGATACGATGCCTGCCGATAAGTAACCCCCGGGCCTCCTCGATACCCAAATGCCTGGAAGTCTGGCTCGGTTGAAATCGGCCTGAGGACCAACGAACAGGCAGCGCGCAGGCATTCATACCATTCAGCAATTGGATTAGGTCTGGCCTAGGCGGGCAGGACTTCCCAAGCTAGTTGCAAGTTGCTGAGTGTGTCGCATTGACCATTGACGATTGACATCAGGCCGGTTCATTACTACTACCCTAGCGTTGCGGTTGGCCCCAGAGCCAGCCTCCCCACTTTTTGAGTGATTAAAACTGCCTACCAAACTGCCCTGGAAGTGCCCTGCTCATGGCCTGCTCCGTGGATCCCGCATCGTGAAAAACAGCCACTCCTTGGCCTTTATAGTCGCGCGCACTTGCAGCCGTTCCGGCTGTCCCGCCCAATGCCCAATACCTAGTAGTTACTACAATACATCAGCACCTGCACCTCGTCTCGGGCCCTCCCCAGAGACGCACCCCCATGTGCTGCTGCCCGTTCCAACCGCAGCCATGACCATCATCAACGCCCGCGACATTGTCGCCTTCCCGGGCGGCGCCAACGCGAGCGATACCCTCATCGGCGACGTCCACTTCAACCTGACGACTCTCGATTTCTGGAACTACACCCTCTTCTCGAATGGCACTCTGTCCAATGGCTCGTGGTGCATCCTGACCTTCCCGCCCTATGCGCCGTCCCTCGTCCTCGACAATGGCACCTTTGTCAACGTGACATGGTGCTACCACCCCGTCAACCCCATTGGCACCCGCGCTGGCATCGGCATTGGGTTCGCGGTCGTGTTCGCCATTGCTCTTGGCCTGTCGCTCATGGCCCTCCACAAGCATGGCAGACTTCACCTCCCCGCGGAAAAGCGCTTCTGGCCCATTGGGAGGAGATGGCAGTGGTATTGGGCCATATTCGCCTGCGCCACCGCCTTGATCAGCCTGTTTACCACCGTCGACGTCGACCGATACTATCTGCCCGAGCTGCCTATTGTTCTAACCTCTTTCTTCTGGTATCTGATGCAGATGGGAGCTACCGCTATCGTCTGGGAGGCTGTGCGACACTGGGGAAGTTGGATGGAGAGGCAGTATATTGACCCAAACCCCTTCGTCTTGTCTCAAGACGACGCGAGGTCCAAGTTCGAATTATATGTGCCCCTGGCCTTCTACTTCTTCCTGTGGATGGTACGCCCCCCGACCCCCTCGACCCCCTCGACCCCCTTTGATCAACCATTCTCAAAGGGATGCCTCGGGACTAACGTGTTCATAGAACTTCTTCATCATTATTCCTCGCAACTGGGGCAACATCGAGCTTCAGCGCTACCCTGAACAGATCGTCAACGACGCCATCCCTACCGCCACTGATGGACGCTTCAAGGCCGGCGCCTTTCTTCTCCTCGCTTGCTGGCTCGTTACTGTCTTCTACCTCCGCCATTCGATCAAGCACTATCGAGAACGCAACCGAGGCATCATCAATCGCATCGTCGGCCTTGTCCGCTTCACCCCCCTCCGGTTCCTCCTTATCCTCCCTCTGGGGCTCATTGTTGTCGCCTACCAGGCCCTGGCCGCCTGGAAATTTAATTGGAGCCCTCTCAACGTGAAGGGCAACAACGCTGCAATTTACGCCGGGGGCTACGCTCCAACTCTACTCATCATATTCGTTCAAATCATATGGGGATTTGTCACCCCCAACGAAGACCTCGAGCTACAGCGACAACGCCGAATTCGCGGCGCAGACATTGATCGCGAGCTTGGTCTTTCACAAAAACCTGCATGGTGGCGCCGTGCTCGCGCGGATTTTGTGCCCAACGAGCATATGCGCGACCGCATCGCGCGTAATGTGCGCGAAATCGGCGGCGGGAAAGCTACGGCGCGCAATCTTGAGGCGAGGCGTGAGGCCGTAGCAGCTTCCCCGACTGCTCTTCCGACTGTTGACGATGTCGAATTGGAATCCATGTCTCAAAGACCGCTGTCGCTGTCGAAGCAGGCCACGGACTTACTCGGTCCCATTTCACCCGGCGACTTTTCTGGCGCCCGTATGATGGCCGAGCGGTACGGTGGCAAGTCAGACCGACGTCGGACCGAACGGACGGTGGCGGTGGCTGCTGGCATGCTGTTCCCCGACACCGATCCAGTTGCTGCGGCAGCGGCTGCAGCAAGCCGGCGCGCCGAGCTTATGACGGACGGGCCGTCACCTGGGTTAGCGCCGCCGCCGTATGTTGAGCGGGGTAGAGCGGCGACGACTTCACCGGAGTCGAGGCCTACGATGATGGGCAGGGGAATCAGCACTGATACGACGAACAGCACCAACGGACCGCCGCAGCAGATTAGAAGTATGCTAGACCTTTAGTCGTCTAGTGCTGATGGATCTACTTCGGACCCTGCGGGTAGCGAGCCGCGAGGTCACCCACCATGGTCAACAGCGTGATGCCTTTCACAGCACCGTCAATGATGCCGGCGTCTCGTTGCATCTCGCATTGCGATCGACGGTACAGGCATTGGGCGAACCGCATCGCATAACCACTCTCCGTTGTCAAAGTTGACACATCTTCGTCGGCAACATGCGATCGCTATCAGTTAGAGGACGTTTGGAGTTTAGGGAATTTATTATATCATGTACATGGATGGCGTTTAGGAGATAATTTGGTTATGGGTTCGGCGATATGACACGGAATGGCAGAACTGTCATGGCGGCTTTGGATAGGGGTTCCACAGCGGGAAATTCTAGACAGGTGGACGCCGTATTGTATTTTCGGCTTTGGGTTCGCTTCCCAAATATGAATGAACCGAGAACAAACGGACGATGGCATCCGAGTCTCAGGCAAAATAAAAACAAATCAGTTCAAAATCACTCTCCTCAGGTATCACATTGAAATCATCACCTATCCAACGTCAGTAAACCCCTCACTGTACATACTTCTAGGGCTCACCCCGTCTTACCTCTTGCCCCTCCGGATCTTCCGAGCCAGTTGTCCAAGAAGCCCGCGCCAACGTCATCCTTTGCTCTTTCGGATGCCCCGGACCCACCTCATCTGCTTGCATCTCCGTTTTCCTCTTTCCGTTCTCCTTGCTTTGTTGTGCGTATGAGATAATCCAGCCCCTGACTGGCCCTGCCAAAGGGGCGCAACGCATCTTTACCGCATTACGAACGGGACCACGATATCACAGATTTCTTTTCAGAAAGGCTTTGGCCGCAATCGCAAAACTGAGCACCATGGAAACGAGAAACCTTGCAACAAGTTGAAAGCCACACCATCTATACTACCTATCACATGTTCACCAAACACCCCTCCATACGGTTTCCTCTCAGCGAATCCCCAATAAACCCACCAACCAGCCGGCCTGAGCAATTGATGCGCCTCTACTTTCCCCATCTCACAGGTTCCATTTAACCAAAGTAATAACAATAACTACATCAGAAAAAGAAAAAAAGGAAAAGAAACCCGCGGATGTACACGGGGTACCGAGCCCGATCACGCATTCATTCCTATTGCGTCGGTCCGCCCTCCGCCACTTTTCCCATCTTAAATATTCCCAACACCAGATAGGGCGTCCCCGACGGCTATGGTGGGTAACCCGGACAATTCATGCCAGCGACAACTCCGAAACATAAGCGAGGCAATGGGAATCGAAAGAGCTCGCCTCGAAATAAGCGAACATATAGATAGGCTGGTTTGTTGGTTGATATTCAAGGGATGTAGGTAGTGAGGTAGGTAGATTGGTTCCTGTGCCTAGCTTTCGTTTCATCAAGTCATCTCGTCGTTATCGTCATGTCCATGTGCTATTGCCATCCGTCCGTCCGGCCCAGCCCATCAAGTGTGCTGCCATTAACAAATATCCAGAGTTTCTTCATAATATTTTGCCTCTCCCTCAAAGCTGAGAGCTGTGGCATTGGTGGGTATCCCTGATATCCTGTTTCCCGACCTGGTTCCTTCATCGTTCGTCGTGACCAAAGGAAAAATATTCATAACGTAGCATAACCGATAATCCCCAAGAGATTGCAAACACTTCTAGGTCGCTCGTCCCCAGCCCATAAAGCAAACTGCCCCGGCCAGACAAATAGAGGACAGGAAACAAAACCGAGATTGCCGCAGATAAGGACCATAACGTTTGGTAATTGTGTGCGAAATAGCGAGCGAATCCGGAATAAATATGGTATCAAATGCCCGAGCCTCAAATAGTGAGTGATGATGTATATCCCCAAAGCCGTATTGATGCAGCGAGTGTAGATGGTGGTCAGATGACTGGTATCGTAGGAAAAGAATATGCCAAGATGCCAACCGACCGCAATGAAGCCATCATTGTATTGCCCAGCCCAAACGCCTCGCAGTAAACAGCCGAACCAAACATAACTCGAACAAGGAAAAAAAAAAAACGAGTCAAAAAGTAAAGCGAGCTTGAAAGCACCTGTCGATAAGTTGTTGGCCTCTCGGAGGCAGCGCGCCCTGGCTGGTCGCGCCCGCATGTTGCTCACGTATCCTGGGTATCATAAATCGTCAAGTCAACATCATTTGAAGACGTGGGTAGTCCTTGACTATCGCTTAGTACGCAGTGGCGGTAGAACCCTCACTAGTTGCCACGGCCACGAGGGCCTCGAGGCGCCGCAGCGATTCGCCATTGTTCGAGGGATGAGGTCGCTCCATGATCCGTTCCATCCGTTCCACTCCATGTCCAGATTGCTGATGCATCATTGTCTGCGGGTCCCGGGTCGGGAAGCCTCGAAACTCGCTGACGTTAGGGTGAACTATGCGGTCAACATGTGAGCGACCTTCGTGTATCGTCTCCCCTGCCGGATGGACGGTAACAGGCCCGTGGTACCAGCCGTGCCGCTTCGAGTCTCGCTGTGTGGTGATTGATGGGGCAGACATTGTGTGATGATGCCGACTTCCAAGCATAGGGGCGCCAGCCGACGGCGGCATTGAAGTCGGAGGCTGAGCAGATTTTATTTCGGGTTCAAATCGAATAGTTGGGTGCATCGGGGCTGCTCGAGCCTGATCAGCCTGGGCGAGAACGGCCTGGTTGACCTCGTTCGCCCATGCACCTGCACTGTCTCTAGGCGGAGTGTTGATATCGAGTCTCGTCAGTCCACGGTGTAGGCCCATATCCCAGTGAGCAGCAAGATCCCGCCGGTCATTCGAGCCCATATCGCTGCTTGGGAGGAGAGCGGGGTGGTTAGCAGTTTCAGAGTCGATCATCATCGGCGAAGGTATACGCCTGGGAGGTGTGAGTGGCCTATGAGGAATCGGATCAAATGACTCAATGCCCGGGAGGCGTAGTGTTTGGCGTGGTTGATTTCCAGGGTTGGCTACAGGAAGCTGCAGTGTCGCTGAGGGAAACTGAGATGGTGTGGTAACTTGGCTGAGCCTGCTAGCCCCGTTGTTGTAATCGCGCGTGTCGGGATGCCATGTGCGTCGACGCCAGGCTTCATCGGCCGGGTTGGACGAGACGGAGTCCCGCCTTGACCAGCCAGAGTTGGACGCGGTCGGCGACGACAGCAAGCTGTTCTGACCAGGAGAAAAGGCGCCGGCGTTGGACGTATTTATTGTCGGGGGTCCAAAGAGAGGTCCGCGTAGGTTGGCGCCATGTGGTGATTGGAAAGGGTTGCCCCCAGAAGGAACACTGAGACGACGCCCGGGCGTCCTTGAACCGGCGTACATGCTGTGGGATCGAGAGTGGGAAGAGCTGGGCGACGCGACGCCCGAGCCCCACCGTGGACTGCCTTGCCCGGTCGAAAACGTGGCTGACGTCGGTGTGCTAAAGTCGCTTGGTGATGGCGCGCGATAATACTGGCCATCGAGACCGCGGTACGACTCAAGGGAGAGGCGCGAGCGGGGATCGGCCATGACAAGCGGCGGGGGGCGCCGGCGGGCCTCATTGGAACCATATGCCGAGCCCATCGAGCTTACGGATGCGATACTGGAGGTGGAGAGCGACTTGGAATGGCCGCGGGTCGCTGGCCCAACGCTACCAGCCGTTGAAGCCCTCGCTCTGCCCCCTGCCTGGCGCACTCTGTCCGTCCTGATTTGTCTTTGGAATCGTGTTCCTGTCGCTGCGAGCGAATCAATCGGAATATCCTCGTTGACGTGCACGGTCTGGGCATGTTGCCTCAGATTGTCGAGTCGGGAAAACCGTCGAGAACAGTGGCACTGAAATGGTCGCTCGCCTGTGTGTTTCCTGTCATCGGGATGATTGTCAGCAATCGTATCGTCCCGGCACAAAATGCCCACTGTCGATGGCAGTCAAGCTCACCTGATATGCCGCGCCAAGTGCTCGCTCCTAGTAAAACTTAGGTTGCACGGCGGGTAATCGGTGCAGTAAAATCGTTGCGACTTCTTCTTCTTGGACTTTGTTCCATCTGCGTTGACGCTTTCATCGTCCGAGCCGCCTCCATCTTCGATACCTTCGCCGTCCGAGTCGTCCATGTCCATATCGTCCGAGTCCTTGGACTTCCTCGACTGCTGTGAGTTCTCTCTCTTGGGCATGTTGGCCTTGTCCACCGTGTCGGGTACCTGGACCGATTCAGGAAAAGGCGAGGTCGGGAGTGGCTTCTGCGACGCCAATGCAGTTGCGCCGAAGTTCGCGCGGGTGGGCGTCGTTGCGTCGTCCATCGGCTTGGGCGTCTGGATGGGGGCAGTACTTGGTCTGGGCGTCATCGGTGACGCTATCGTCTCCTCCTTGATCGAGTCCGCCGGTGTCAACGGGGTATTGACTGGGCGAAATGCTGCAGCCATCATAGGAGGTGATGTGTGTTCTCAAGAGTGGGATGCAAGAGTGCAGCAGGATGAGGACTGCAGGCGGGGTGGCCGAGGTAGATATGCGGACAGCCTGATGAGGCTGAGACGAGCGAAAGTCCGCGGCAGGGGTAAAGTGCGGGGAGCGGCGTCCAGGTGCTGCTGTTTGGGAATGATTGCGGCTAGGAAGAAAAGGGAGAGGTCGGAGGGCAGAGGGCGAAACGGCAAACCGAATATCGAGGCGCCAACGCTATTATTACTCGTCCGACAGGATTTCTAGCGGAGAAGGAGAGTTTGCTCTGCGATTATTGCCAGGTTGGTGGACTCGGAGGGCCCCCCCTTCTGGAGAGGGTGCGGACGAGTAGCCTGCCCACTTCCTGGTCTCCCGGGATCCGAGTGGGGATCTGAGGGCGGCACAGGCACAGGCTGAACTGAAGCGAGTCGATCAGCAGAACAAACAATAGACGCTCCCGTGTGCGATTATGCTGCCACTGCTGCGGGTGCCGGGGGAATGTGCGCCAAGTGAGAGTAAAGCAGGTCCCAGGCCAGACGAGAGGAACCAAAAACCTGTAACGAAGGAGGCAGGGGGAGCGGGTGTGGCGAGGTTAGCTGTCGCCTCGACTGGGTGCGGATTAGGTGCGGATTAGGTGCGGATTACGGGAGACTCGACTGATCAACGAGAGGTCGCTGTCGAGGGCTGCATTTGTTGCCGTCCTCCTGGGGTCGAGGAGCCGTGGCCCGACCGGTTCTCAGCACAAGAAAGCAAGCCCAGTTCGAAATCGTCCCGCTAGCTAGCACCTTCGACTTGCAGCAGGTGCACGACTGCAGCACGGCTTGCGATGGTCTGTCTGAGACTAGATCTCGGCCGTCGTAGGGAGCCTCTTGTTGGTCGGTTGGACCGCTCCTCCTCACCCTTGCTGGCGAACTACTGGATCAAGAGAGCCAACCACCGTTGGCGGATGCCTCGACAGGATGGCCGGGCTGAATGTGGCCAATGCAGACGACTCCCTATCGGACAAAATCCACAGCGGATCTCGGAATCGGTGAATCAGCCTGTAGCATGTAGGCAACTGTATGTACCTGTACCGAGCAGCCAGACCCAGGGTCGTCCTTTGTCAGCGCCCCTGAGGCTTCCTCGACGGTACCGAGTATAGGAGGGCCGGTTATGGGCAATGGTGGCGAACCCGTTCAGGGCGTGGCCAGGCCAGGGGACTATGAGAAGAGGGGGGAGGGGGCTTTGGGGTGGCAGGACAGCAACAGCCACGAACAATGCAGCTGCGAGAACAACGACGTAGAGCTAGATAAGACAGCGCACGGAGCGAAAATTGCAGGCGGCCTGGATTAAACCGTTTGAACGGAACGGCTATCGATAGATTCTAAACAACGTTTCGAGGACGCCAAATGCTCTTTGGTTGTCTATCTTGCCCGTGTTGTGGGAAAGCAGGGGCCCGGCGGATTTGCTAGAGGGGGATGGTGGTGTGCTATAGGTTGCAGCACGGTTGCGCCGGCTGTGGGCTTGGCGGACCCTTCAATGGCACCGTCTTAGCTGGTGCTGCTGAGGTGGTGCGCGGTTGCAGGGGATGTCTCGAGGGTGCTTCCCGGCAAGATGCAGCGCAGATGGAGATGGTGGATCGATGGGACGCTGGGACAAGAACTAGGACAAGGACTAGCCGTTCGACTCTCTTTCGGGAGGGGAAGTATCGAGATTCAATAATACGTGAGGGGTGCTGCGGCACGCACAGAGCGGCAGCTCAAACCTCCAATGAGTCGCGATGCTGCGTTGGAATAGGTGGCATTGGATTGACATCGGGGGGGGCATGAAAGGTCGAGAAATCTAACAGCCAGGTCAGGCACACTGGGTCAGCAAGAAATTCCCGTCACGGCTGCTGCAGGAGGAATGCTCCTGCTTCCAGTCATCATCAGGGCAGAGAGAGGCAGTGGTGGGCTATGGTGGGTTGGTGGGGTCACCCAAAGGCTCGTGGGTGGGGCGCCGAAAGTGCCCGCGCGCAAGGGGAACAAGAAATTTGGAAAGAAAAAAAAAAAAAGAATAAAGAGGCGGAAAAACGGGGGCAGGCGACTATTTCACCCCCTAAGAAGTTTAGCGTGGATGCTCGTCAGACGGGAAGCCGCACGTTTGCGTCGATGCGATGATCGCCCAACTATCCTCTTTTGTTTGGAGGGGCAGTAGCACAGGGGTAGCCCGCAAATGGAAACGGCATCAGAGGAGGGGTTGGGATGGACCCAAGGTCTTATCCCTGGCGTCAAGACAGCCCACTTTACAGGGCCTTCTACTTGCATTTCCTTCTATAATTGTACGCATATCACCATGGGCAAGTCAGCCCAGCCACCGTACCGCATCGCACCGCAGCCATTCTATGCGCAAGACACCATCATCATCCTATCGACAGAGAACGTTATATTTCCCTACCTGACGTTCAAAATCCAGAGCTTGCACAATATATGAGTGCCGTTCGTGTTGATTTTGCCGGATTGAGGGAAGGCTCGAGCTCTGCGGCGTTACCGCGTTGCGCAAGGAAAAGGAGGGGCAGGCACTCTACGGCATAGTAGAAGTAGCACACGATTTGAAAGCTTAATACGGGTCATCTGGACATGGAAGGGAAGTCCAAGTGCCGCAATAATTGCAAAATTCGGTCACACGTCTGACTCGGAGACTACTGAATAGGAAGAAGGAGAGGCAAAGCAAGCTCGGGGCGCGTCAGGAACGACGCCTTACAGCTCCAACAGGCTGCGCAACCGTCTTGGCGGCGAAAACCGCGGCCTGGGAACGGGGACGAGGGAGCGAGAATGAGATCTAGTGTCTTGTTTCGCCTGCTGTGCCTCCTTCCTTTGTTTCTTCGCTGCGTGGCTGTGCCCGTGCCTGAGGTGGTAGCAAACATCGCTGGTTGCAGCGGTACCTGTCTCGCCTGTACGGTGCCTGGAATTGCCCCTTTCGCTTGGGAAAGAGACATGCAATGTTCCGCCACGACGGGCGTCTCTCCGATGAGCCTGCTTGGGCTGGACATGAGGTTTGTGCAACCCCGGCGACACTGCACCCATTGCTTCAGGCCCAGACAGCAACACGAAACACAGAAAAAGAAACCCCAAGAACACCAGAAAGCCGTCATCTGGCCTCGGTAGTACAGCTCAGGGCTCCTGCGGTACGCCCCGAGCTTATTGCCTTCCCATGACATAGTGCGGTGGCAGGCAGGAGAGCCCGCTGGCCTGTTTTGTGCGACGGCGCGATCCTTCTCGCGCCCCGTCGAGAGTTTTCTGTTGCTGACTTCATACCTGTTCAGAGTGCTGGCTGCCAGATGGATGCCGAACTCGGGTCAATAACTTTGCCGCTCTGCAAGTTGATGGTCCGCTGTTGGTTCTCGACTCCCCTGATAGGTAAAGCGGGGGATCCATTTTACCCCTCCAGCCCCCTGCTGCTCATCCTGCCCTCTGCTATCGCGGGGCACTTTCAAAAAAAAAAAAAAAAAAAATTTCATCCACCCATGAATGAATCATTGCGTCATCGCCTATTCCTGTGCCCGCCTGTGCAGCTGCTGGCAAGAAGTGGGGGCTTCAACCAGCCATCGAATTCGAAAACTCAGGCGATTTGCGAAAATACTCCGTACAGCTTAGGATTTCCGCTGGCGTTGTCAAGCAAGGGCGCGACTCGAGCATCGCAGCCTTCTCGCTCACCCATCTCGTTAGCCCCTAACGCAGTAAACAACCTTCCAAGCATGGCGGTGTCTCTCTCCAGACAACTGGGATTTGCTGGCGCTCAGTCAGATGCACCACCCAGCAGGTCCAGGTCGCACAAAGCTCCCGCGAGTGCCTGGCCTGAGAGCAACGCGCCGCAACGCATCGCAACGTAACCAGGGCACAGGGCCACAGGGCCACAGGGCAGCGCCAGCTTGCGCAGGTGCATGAACGAGGACACAGCGGGCGTCCAGCTGATGGGTCTAGGATAGACCTTGTCGCGCAAGCACGCCCCCCAAGCACTCCCACACTTGCACACTTGTGAGTTTTGGTTGCATTCCTCATAATACCAAACCAATAAACCGATAGTCTCCAACCCACCCGGCTGCCACCTCCTGCTCTGGCTCTGCTCTGGTCCGCCCTGTTGTGGTGGGACAGCGAATATACACTTACGACGTGGCAAGATAAGCGGACCCGATAAAAATCACGATGGCCAACTCCAAAGTGTAATCGCGCAAGTGTGTCACCGCACGCCTCCGCGAACCGAGTCGCCGTTTTCCTCCGGCTGGTCGCTGTAGCAGTCAGGAACCTCCGGAAAGCCTAGAATTCTCCTGAGTTGGGCTTTTTGTTTCTCTCTCTCAATAGAGACTTGTCAGCAGGATGTTCTCCCTAGCTCGTCCGCCAAGGGCAACGAGTGGCTGCGAAGCTATGCTGTGAGGCCTGCATCCCGACCTCTGCACTGTTTGCCACTGGAGCATCTGACTGTCACGTCCCACGCCGTTGGAAGCTCCACGGTCCCTTGAGGTACTAGGACACTGACTGGCGTGACTGGGACACCGGTAGGTCAAGAGGTTGCAATGCGCAAATGCTATTTGTGGGATGCACAAAGGGAACCGGCGAATCCTTCGGAGTGAAACGCCGCCGTCAGGCGCTCGGTGCGCTCGGCCAGACCTAGACGGCCCTCTGGTCCCGTACCCGCAGGCCGCAACCCGCCCCTCCCGAACCAGAAGGCCTTCTTCGACCCTTGATCCCCAGGATGGCCCGATTGACAGCTATGTGATAACTTAGCAGATATACCCCTATAACAAAACCTCGCTGTCTAGCTCGACCAGAAGGCTCAACCCCAGCCCCCCGGTTTCACATTTATGAGTGTCAACCAGACTTCGGACCATCAAGGGAGTTGAGACGCCGTCGGTACCCGTCCCATGCTGGCCTTCGCCTTAGCTGGCTGCAGCCGTATGCAGGCGGCTGGTGAGCCTGGCGGTACCTGAGTAGACGCTGGAGACATGCACTTGGATTTGCTCCATCGCGGAGTCCTTCTCCACCCCACCATCAAAAGGGTTACGTATGTCTCTGTCGTGCTGACCGCGGCGTGCTCCCGCTCCAGATTTTCGCCGTCCATTTGGGCGAGCTTATGAGCCTCGCCCACAAGGTCAATCCACCCAACTCCGTATTATCGGGCTCTCTATCTCCTCGACCAACTCCGAAGCAGACGCACAGTCAGTACAAGCGATGCAGCCATTCATGGGAGATCACCACCCCACCCCGTCGCCAAGACCCCTGACCTTGGAAGCTTCGATGGCTTCCATTCAGGTCATTCGGGTATCTATAGGGGCATGACGGGTCAGAGTGCAAACAATATATATTAACTCAACTTTGCCTTGAATGCATATATTGCATTTACTACGAACTACACCTGCTCAGCAGTTTGTTGTCCCCATCCTTTGAGACTCTCCGTCCGCCTGGCTGGATTAGGCAACTCTTGCTTTGTCTCGTGCGCTCTCGGCATCCTGCTTTTGCATGATTGAGTCTGCAGTCATCCATCCAACACACCGCCTGTCGTGTCCTGCTCGCTGTTCTGCCCTGCCCTGCCCTGCCCTGCCCTGCCCTGCCCTGCCCTGCCCTGCCTTGTTGTGCCCGCCCTATCATTACTGATTTTTTCTGCTTGGTGTATCTGTGTTTCGGTGCCAGGTGTGGTGCCACTGGTTGGTTGATAACCAGGCCCGACAACAGCCGCGTGAGGGGAACGATCTCAAAGAGGGGTTCAACCATTGATCAGCCAGACAGAAAACATGACCCCTTTGCCCAATTTCCTTGGCTTGGATTCGCTGGCCCCAACACACCGTCTGTCCAGCAACAAGCAAAACGAGGAAGGCTATTGATGCCCTTCACACATTCGGGTTGGGTCGCATCGGGTTTCACGTGCCTGTGCGAGATGCAACCAGACAGAGGGCCGCTACCAGTGAGTGAGTTGATAGGAGGTGCACCAATCAAGCTATTAATAAGCCTTTAGTAGGACGGTGTCCAAGCGTAGCAAGCATTGAAAGTATAGCGGTATGGATGTGTGTGCTTTGACATTCTCTCAGTGCTGTCACTACCAATGTGACGTCCAGGCACCGGTGGGGGCACCCGGGCAGTGGGGGTCTGCACGCCCGGTCTTGGGTATTTTCTGCGCAAAGCTCTGGGTCCCTCCTAAAGGCCTGTCAATGAGGTGGAAAGGGGTGAGGTTGCCTTGACATCTGCATTCGCCTCGCTTGGTTGACGAGTGGAGGGCAGTTTGTAAGGGCCCTATATCGGGGCTGCATCAAGCTCAGCCTCGGTTAGGCCACAAATCAATATTAATTTCATATATGTTGGTGGTGGGCTCCCACAACATTCTCGCTCTTTCAAATATAATTTCAAGTCCGGGCCCTACTTGGACTGGCAAGGCCTTATCGCAGCCGCAACGAGAGGGTTGTGTTACCAAAGGCCGCTTGCTACGCCGGTATATCTTATATTAGGGGGCGATACTAGGGCACGCTGAGTTCGGCGCACTGCCAACCAGGTCCGTGGCACATGAGCCCAAGAGATTGAATTCCATGGCAGCGTCGTACAGCTAACCGACATTATTATACAACTTCAATATCGATCCGGCCTGGGATGGTTATCCTATAATGGTTTGAGGCTGGTAAGTATGGTTGAAATGCGATGGAGGACTCGCCGTTCTTGCCGAACTCGCCGCCGGCATTGCTACAGCTCGCTTGGGGAGGACAGGCACTCTGGACCCAAAACCGGGGGTTGTATCATTGGCGCGGATATTTATTTTTGGCAGACTTTGGAAGGAGTGGTGGTGTTGAATATTGTTCTCTGAGCAGAAGAATGTCAACATGCGGAAATGTTCGGTGCCATCGTCGCACCATCGAGTCCGAGTCAAGAGTGTGGCCGCCACCATGTGCTCGTAATATTGGGCATGGCTTTCTTTACCCTTTGGAATGTTCCGGGCCCCAGGCCCGTGCTATGCCCTAGCGATGTGTCCTGGGTTGTGTCACAGTCAGGGTCGTTAATTTTGGTGAGTCACTGGGCTTTGAAGCTAGAGGCCGAAGTTGGTAAATGGACATGGAGACAAATACATTCTACTTCACGACACGAATCTCGGAAGCGACTCTTATGAATTCAATTTATCCCCCATAAAAACCTAGATATTTTTGACGGAGAAGTGAAATGATACCGTCTAGTCCAGGTCAACTCTCAAGATGCGCACGTTGATGCTACCTAAAGCATCTTGTGAAGTCTGTTTTGGACACCCGCTATCGAAATTTTTCATTGCTTTAGACGTTGTGATGGTAAAACGGCACACCTTAATGGGTTAAAATTATGAGCATTTAACCAGAAATAAACCAATTATTATTGTCTGATGGTAGATTTGGAGCCTTGTCTTTTGGTGAGGTTCCTGAAAGGAAGTTGTTTAAGCGCCTTCAGAAACTCATCATGAAAGGGCTAGAAAAAGGGGTAGGCCATGATTCCTTTGGCCAGAGACTTTTGGGGTTCCGCATGTGAAATTTTCGAGTTTACCATGAGTTAGGTAGGCTCAGCTTGGAGACCAGCTTGGAGACCAGCTTGGAGACGGAGAAATTGCTTCCTTTGCCTGCCGATCTAAAGGTGCTTAGTAGCTGTACCCTGAGACCAATGCGGGCGCATTTCCGCGCTCCTCCAAGCCACATGCACCTTCTGCAGTGCCCTTGCGTGATGGTTTCCCAGGCCGGCGACTTGAACAGCCCCCCAGCGCCAAACAAAGAAAAGAAAAACGCCAAGAAAGCGGCCCCCTCCCCCGGGACACATTTTCTAGCGCTCACCCACGCAGCTGCAGCCCTAGACCAAGGAAGACTCGCACGACTGGAACACCCTGCAAACGGGACCACAGCATTCACACACTCGCACAAGATATCCACCACCGTGCCACCCCCTCAGGTTTCCTTCTTTCACCTGGCGGGAGCGGGCCTGGCCTGATGCCCCTCAGCCGGGTTCCAGGCCGTTCCGGCCAGCCCGCCCACAAAACTTGGTGGCCAGTCTCATCCGCCACGTTCCTGTCCAATCCCGGCACCGGAGCTGGGCATGCGCATGCGTTCGTCCCAGCCCTGCATCCTGTCCCACAGGCTGTCCCGGAACCCACGGCATCTTTTTCGTTTTGGCCTTGTCTCTCCCTGGGGTGCCGGGTGTATTCTCCGATTGTCCTCCGGCGCTGTTTCTCGAGGTCGAATCAGAGGCCTTGGCGCGCATTCTGCCTCCCTGGGGAGGGGCGAGAGAAGAGGGCATGGGGGCCGGAGGGCGTGATTCGTGTGCCTTACCCGGCATGCAACGCATGGGGCTTGGGGGCTTGACGGGTTCTCGGCGTCCTGATTCTGATGTGGTTGGCTTGTCTCTGCTGATGCAGTTTTTGTCATTCAGGCTTTTGGGTAGTGTTTATTCTTGATGTTGGTTGTTTGTGTCACCTTGCCGTGCCGCCATGGCTTTTCCTGGGTCAGATATGATACCACGCTGGACGGCGTGCCTCTTCTTTTGGCCTCAGTGTCGGATCGGAGTAAGGCGGCTCTGTTCACCGCTATTTCCAGCCACCTACTCGCGTTGCTAATACATCTAAATCAAGGTAGGTACATACTGACTCAGGGCTGGCCCGGATACCGCCTGGGAGTCCCGGGGAGTCAACAGCTGGAAAGTCATTGCATGAGAGTTGAAGGAGAGCAACGTGTGTAAAATTGTGTATTCTGGGCAAAAAGAAAAAATGAGGTGTTAGGTTTGGTCGTTCAAAGAGAATTATATTGAGTTACTGTTTGTGATGAGATAATATGGGGGGGTTTTTTTTTTTTGGTATAACAGGTTAGTTTTGATAGAATTTGACCTGCAACTATAGCTGTTGTTGACTGAAAACTCAGCATTGTCTGAGCAGCAACGTCAGTATCTCACCCTTTCCTTTCATCTCGCTCTAGAAGTTTTGTCCCCACAACCGAACGACCCAACAAAAGACCCCAGCAACTCAATATGACTTGCTTTCTTCTGCCCAATAACTTTCTCTTTCTCTACTAGAGAATAGGCGCCCCCGATACTTTATGCCACCCGGCAAGGCATCTGAATCCAACTTGGGAATCTTACCTATATTCATGAGAAGTTTTGGTAGCGTTTATAAAACTTGTCCAGAACTTGTCGAATCCCTCCGGTCCTGCACGAGACCACTTCCATAGACGGTGCTTCCGGCTGTGAAAAAGGGGGATTTCGAAGTCGCCGAGAGGCAGAAAATGGTGTTTGGTCTAGTTGACAAAGTCAAGTTTGAATATCACGGTTCGACACTATAATCACGTTTTGTTACCAACGGCTCATCATTACCGAAGACGAATGGATGTTCACGATTAAAACATTAGATGGCCAGCACACTCTTAACTGCGCGGCAACGGGTTACCAAAACCAAACGTGTGCATCCGGCGACAAATGGATACTCTTTTTAAGAAGATAGATTCTGTGGACCCATGCTGCAACGACATTGCCCGATCTAAGCTCTGAAACGAATCTCCGAGCTGTTTGCGACGAGTCAGATACCTTTCAGATGCCGGCCAGATTGTTCTTCCCAGGCTATCCCAAGAACAGCGGTATGCCCTAGGGTGATGTGAAATGCCTCTGAGATGATCGGGAATCCCTACGGGGTGAATGAAGGATGAAAGCTAGATGGCGGAGGATGACGCCTAGATCGACATGTGAATAGTCCTCCGGGTTGAGCGTGTGTGTACTTCGAGCTGGGTGTGTGTGTACTCCTGGTTGGGCGCCTGTGCTCCGGGTTGGCAGCCGGCGACAGTCGGACCTGCGGCGCCGGCTGACAACGACATGCGGGGCCCGCGCCGGACCCGCCGGACCCGCCGGACCCGCCGGACCCGCCGGACCCGCTTGTTGTCTCTGCAATGCGGCGTCCCGGCGGGCTCCTTCCTCGCTCGAGATTTGGCGCTCCAAGGCCGCCCCTCGCCTTCCCTTCCTCTCCCGCAACTCCTCCCGCAACTTCCCGCCTTCTTCCCTCGAACTCCCACATCCCAACATCTTGAACCCACTCCCACAACGCAACCTCGCTTCGTTGTGGACAAGATGAAGCTCCAGCCCGGCGTCTCCAATGCCCCGAGCCGCCTGGCGGGCAACGGGAAGCGGTTCGAGGTCCCCCTCTCAGATGCCGTGCTCCGCCACGGTGGCCAGCGAAGCCAGCTCCGCGATTTCCACGCCGCCGCCCCCATCATCGATGACGAGAGAAGCGAGTGCCTGATGTGCGACCAAGCCGATACCATCTGCTGCAACGAATGTGGTGAGGCCAAGTACTGCTCCGACGAGTGCTTGGCCAAGGACGCCCCAATCCACAAGCCCTTCTGCGACGAGTTCAACAAGTTCAGAGAGATTCCTCGGCCGTCGCCCAACCACCGACGCGTGCTTGTCTTCCGCGCCCGGGCGAAGTCGGCGATACCTGCTTGGGCCGAGTTAAGAGACGACGGCACACTTGTCCTCGATATGGAGGAATGCAACGAGTTCCTCGAAGCCATGGTGCACGAGGCGAACTTTGGCATCTTGTGGAGTTTTGGCATCGTCAACCACATCATTGCCGCCAAAACTCACCACCTTGGCCATGGAATTATTGTCTGTAAGTCTGGTTTTCACCTTCCCTCACATCTGGCTTCTAGTTAACGCGAGGAAAAAAAAACGCAGGCTTCCCTACAGAGATCACCGGGAAATTTCCCAAGACGCCACCGGCCTGGGTCAACCAGTCCATCGGCGCTCTCTCTAGCCCGGGCCACACGTTCCAGTGGCCCGGCCCCCTCGTCTTCTTCGCCTGTGGGTACGACTTGCGCGACTACATCAAAGTCAGCCCAGACTATGTTGGCAAGAAACGCCGAGGCGCCGAGCGCAAGATGGACCGCGCCGACATCCGCAAGGAGCTGCACAAGATCAAGCTCCAGCTCGGCGAAGCCCGGCTGCCCGACTGGCAGCTGAACCCGCTCCAGACAGCGACCGCCAAGGAGATCGAAGCGGCCGCCGCCGGTAATGCTAAAGAGGAGACCACACTGGCCGAAAAGGCAGAAGAGAAGCCAACGGACAAGATGACGGAGAAGGCCCTCATCGTTGAGGGAATCCTAGATACGACGATCGCTGGCCATGACGATGGCTGCAGCCCCGTCAGCAAGGGCGCAACACCTCCTCGTCGATCCATGGTCAAGATTGCAGAATCCATGGCAAAGGTCAAGCTCGAGGACAAGAAAATCACCCAGGTCAAGGCGCCGAACTCGTACAAGGAAATCAAGGAGTTGGTCCTCCAGGACTGCCGAGAGAACCCCGATCTTACCATCGAAGAGCTCCTTGTCGAAGCCGCGGTCCTCTACGCCGATATAGAGTCGTCTGGTGTTGCTTCGAGCGGCGACGACGCACTTACCGACATGAAGACAGACATGGAGGCGTTGCATGACGAGCTGGAGACGGCTATTGCCAACCGGCCTGCCGTCGTACTGCCAGTGGAGGGCAAGCCTACTGACCCTGACTCTGGGTCCGATGCCGAGATGCCCGATCTCGTCTGGAAGTTCAAGACCAAGGAAACGGGCTCATCCATAAAGATTCCCGATTTCACGATGCGTGACTATCGTTGCGTCGTCGACTTCCTGCAGACGCACGTCGACAACCCGTGCGTCCCCGACCCGGACCGATACAACCAATACAACCGCAGAAAGTGTGTGGCAGTCACCAAGGTCACGGCTCTGAATCTCCCCGTCAGTATCCTGACAAGACAAGAGATCGACGGCCAAGATGCATATGGACGAGTTTTTACCGTGAGCGCCAACACCACCAAATCGGGCGAACCGCTGGAAGCCCTCGGATTAGAGGTGGCCAATGTCACATTGCTCCATCTGTCAAAACCTCGACATGTAGTATCCAAGACTTGGTCACTGGACGGATATCACTCAATGGCTGTAGCCTACGCCGTCGGGCTCATGTGGCACTCCCAAAGCTCCTTCGTCATCAGCCCCCCGTTCCACCATCTGTCCGGCGCCTTGCCCTACAAAAGAACGCGGCTCGGCCGGCTGCTGGGCCCGATCCGCATTAACAGCGAGACCCACCAGCCATATGTCGGCCTGCGCCCAATCGTGTTTGGCACCATTTACGTTGCCCATGCGTACAGCATCCCAGTCCACCCGCTTCATGTCGCCGCGCTGAACGCGTACTCGGAGCAAAGGCCGGTGGAGAAGTGGTCGCGCTCGGGACCCGACGGATTTGGCAAGTTCTGGGCAAGCTACCTGAAGACTACCAAACTTCTCATGGATATGGGTAGGATTCCCAGGTTGAATTCGGATGCTCCGAATCCGTACCAGGCGCAGGATGATTTTCTCAAGGGCGAGCAGGCCGAGGCGTCGTGCTGGGTGGATGGCAAAGAAGGCAAGCCGAACGAGATTATGGAGGTGCTGGGCGGATTGGACCCCGAACATCGCTGCGAGATCCTGAGCTATGCCGTAGGCCTGGAGTAGAACTCGAACGGAAAAAGCGCCGCAATAGAGGATTCATGAGCGAGTCTCGTGGGTGTTTGCATGTAGCATTTTCCCGATTACATTGTATGTTAGATATCATGCCATAGCACACGACTGATGGTGTTACACTGCTGGCTCACATCGCCGTGGTAGCTGACACCGGCTGCCAGGCCGGCCGAAGGCTGGGACCGACATCAGCCGTAGATCTCCGCGCCTAGGCAGCCACCGTAGCATTCAATTGGGCCAATACCTCCTCCCTGGGTGGCTAGCTGGAACGGAGACCCTGGATGGTTGGCCTGGTAGGTGGCCATGTGGCCAGCGGTTGCAGAGATGCCTAAGCGCGAAGGTATGTGGGGATATCCTTGTATTTTGTACATAGTGTATAAGAAGGCTGGGTAAAACCCAGCCCTCGAGCACTTTCCCTTTTCCTTCTTTATGCCTTTGGCAAATGAGACGTTAAAAAAAAAAAAAAAAGAAGAATATCGGCTGAACCTGTTGAAGCCGAGGGGCAGTTGAATCACACTGTGAGCCCCCTTGTTTTCCACACTTGACATCTTGATCCACACCTCTTTGCGTTGATCTGTGTCACAGATGGTCTAGCTAGTAGAACGGCATAGTGAGCAGCTAAAGATGGCGAATCAATCTTCTCTCGAGTAATGATGCAACAATGTGTTGACATTGATCCTCCTTGTTGAGATGAGCTTGAAACTTGAACCTCATGTCACTCTATCCGTTACGAAACAATGCTTTGATTCGTTTATACAATCCAACCCTTGTTTGTTTGTTGGTATAGGACTTTAAAGCTCGTTAACTATGGGAAGGGGAGGGGCCATTTTTAATACTAGAAAGGCCTTTCAAATGCTACAAATGCCCCTTTTGATGGTGGAAAGGCCTTGGGAAATTCCAAATAGTTATACATTTTTAAATTCTGAAAGGGCTTTCCAGGACTGAATAATCTCCCTTTGAGCCCTTGAGGACGGGTCATGCGCTAACAGACACCCCCACGGCCCTTGTGGGCGTTTTAATCTGAGCGTATCTCTATATTGTAAGAACTGACTAGAGGAAGGAAAACTCTGAGAGAACTTGAAGATAAAGTCAAGATTGACGGCCAACGTATGGTGGGAGGAATGACACCTGCGAAAGTACGCCGGAAGGAGAGAAGCCGCAGTGAGAAAAGAGAGAAACGCGGCTACCGGATGATAACAAGAATAAAGAGGGAGCATGAAGTTTTCAGGCGAGAATAAACTCGCGCCAGTCCCTCCCAGGCTGAAAGGACTGATGGAATGCATCTTTGAACACCTTCCCCAGCCCAACCCGCCTTGAGAGCCCGCCATCATCGGTCTCGAGCAGCAGGACATACCATAGATCCCAGAAGCTATCATCCCGCTCCTTGGGAATGTAAAAGGTCCACTCCGGTAACTCCTCTTGTCTAAAGGATTTGGCATCCGCCAAGGCGATAAACTCATACTGTCGTTGGCTCTCAATCCTTTGGGCAAAGTGGTCTGGCAAGACTATGGATCCGCAAATGTCGGTATTGCAGTCGAGGATGTTGTACCGGTGGATGCGCGGTGTAGAGTACGCGGCGTGGACACCGGTCTCACCGCCATCTGAACTGACGCCGAGGCGAAAATGAGCAGACCAAGTCCAAAACTGCAGAAAGTACACGGGGGCCGCGGCGTCGGTGTCCATTCGGTCTGAGCTGAGTGCCGGCACCGTCTTGTTGAAGGCGAACCGGTTGAGAGAGGGCCACCTGGTCTCGCGTGACGCGACCCGGATGAAGCGGCTGCCCGTCTCCTTCGGCGAGGGCTCTCGGCCATCGGCTCTGTCGGCGAGATCAGATTTTGCGTAGGTCCCGATCTCGCCAATGACGCTGTGGCGGTCTACCAGGAACCAGGATATCCACGTATGCTCCCGCAGCCAAGCGTCGATGTTTTCCACAGCTCCAGTCACGATCGGTGACCCATATGTCGCTTGGCCGGTCCAACTCGCCCAGGACCAGCTCGGGGCCACTTGCTGCCCTTGGTAGGTGCGCAAAGCCGTGCCGCTGCTTGCTGGGGTCCAGAGCATGGCCACGTCGAAATATGAACTGGGCAGGCCGCTGAAGAACCGGGTCTTGAAGTAAGCGCCTAAGAAGTGGGAAATGCCTTCAAAAGCTCGGAGGGCGTGGTCCTCGCGAGGCAGTTTCCTACAAGTATATGACTCTACGCACTTGATGTAGCCGCGGAAATTCAGTTGGGCGTTTGATTGCTTCAAGTCGGACCAGATCTGAGCCGGACTCTGCACCCAGTCGGCGGAGCAGCCCTGAAACGAGGACTCGAATATGTCTTCTGACATGGATTCTTCTTGGCATTGAAACCAAACCCTTGACTCTGTGAAGATAAGACATCGCCCAGAAAGTAGGCGATCCTGACAGGTCCAAGCTCCCTGTGACCACGGTGAGCTCTGGACATAGGTCTCGAGGGGGTGATGAACCATGAGGGACATCTTCTCTCCGCAGTCTAGTATGTGCTGTCCAATGCCCTGAGTAGACATGGGGTCGCTAAACGAGGAGCGCACGGCACAAATGGTAAGGGCCGAGTTTGCAAAGATTCTGTCGATGACTGAGTAGTTCTCTCGCTTGTCCAGCTCATCGTCTTGGACAATACAGAGCGAGTCGATCCAGAGATATTGTTTCCCGAAGTTCCTGACGAATTTAATTGCGTCCCGTATGGTTTGTGGCAGCTGAGATTCGACCTCCTGCAGGCCAAGATCATGCCACGAGTCCTTGAAGTTTCGTTGAAGGGGCCTCTCCGTAGCTGCTTCCCAGGTATAGCTCAGCACAACATAGTCCATAGACTCGGTAAGAGGCACGAGCTTGACATTGCCCACATCCACAACACGAAGGTGCTGACTTGGTCTCAGGGGAGTCAACTCTGTTGGCCTGCAGTTCCTATGGTGGGAGTTGCAGTGGTTGATCCAACGGTTAGTGGTGGCCACCATGACGGCCGGGGCTTGGGTGAGATTGATGATCCTTCGCCCTAGAAATGCTGGCTGTACGCCGACTACCCTAGGGTCATCCCCGCAAAGAACGACGTAGGCATCGTTCAGAAGGTCGGGTGTGTCCCATGACAATCGGATGTGCCGCGTTACTGGTTCGAAGAAGCTATCATCATTCTTGGAGAGAGAAACTTGACGGCGGCCATCAATCTCCCAGGTGGCATGGACCGAGATTCCGGCATCAAGGTCATTAGTATGCCTGTTGGCGAGTCTCAGCTGGTCAAGGGCTGCCTTCCAGACAAGACAGCAGAACCGACATCGTTCGAGATTGGCACGGACTTGAGAGATGAGACCCAGGGAAATGCGCTGCCGGGGAATACCTTCCTCTGCCTTCCCTAACCCCGCCCGGGGAGCTGAAGCTAGGAATCTGGCCTGTGATATCTCGAGACGCTGACACCTTTCGCACAGAGACTCGCCCAGGGCTGGTGGATGACTAGTGGGTAACAGATGACGGCCAGCAGAGGAGATTAGGGGCGTGGACCCCGAGCCGGATGTCCTGTGTGGTTTGGGGAACTTTGTGATCTTTCCATGAGGCGCTCTAGGGCCGAGGGGACTGAGCGGGGGGTGAATTACTCCAGCGGGCCGCTCCCTGATTGCTTCGGGCGGCGAGCATTCGAGACTCAAGGTCACGCACAAGTTGCATCTGGCCGGCCAGACACGGTCGACAGGTTCGCACTGGATGCCAGGATCAGTGGCCAGCGAAATGGCTCAGCACCGCGTTCCTCTCACCTTCTTTTTCTTCTGGCGACATGTGGTGCACTTTAGATAGTGATATCGGCCGCGCTTGGCGAGAAGACTGCTCTCAGTCCCGATATCATCGTGGGACGCATCGGGGGGCACATCGTGGTCCGAATCGAGTGTTTCTTCGCCTGCTGAAGTCATAATCGGGGTCCTGAGAACATCTCGTCACAATCCTGGATGCTGTCAAGGAACACAGATAATGCGAGGCATTGCGATAATCGGACTGATAGGCATCGAAGTGAGTAAGCCCAACAAGCGAAACCCGCGTAGGGCCAAGCGGGGGTCGCAATGGCCCCAGGCATCGTGCGGTGCTGGTTGGGTTGCGACTGAATTGCGACTTCCATTGCGACCCGATTGCGCTGCAGTTCTTATCTGGGTCCACTGATGAACGCTGATTGGTTCCGTTTACCGTCCAATGCTTGCCCCGTCCTGGCGGGGTCTGCTTCCTTCCGTGCTTCCCTCCAGTTGGGTATCATGCCTGATCACGTGTCTGACCAAGACTGCCACAGGTCGGAAGGACACAACTTGGCACTCACACAACCTGCTAGTTGCCTGCATATGGCAAAATTTCTTCTCGTTGTATCTTCTTGAGAAGGGCCAACCATCCATTTGGATTGGTTGGAGATTTTACCATATTTCTTTTCATTGGCCCGATGACAGCGGAACCTGGGGCAGAACATTCATCACTTGAACGGACGGGATTTACGAGCTGCTCAGGAAGCAGGACCTGAGCAGCTCAGGTGTTGATGACAAGTTTCTGGCACGAGCGGCTACTGGCGGCTCGGTCTTTTACCTAGGGTCCCGCCAAGGCCCAGTTTGCCCAAGTGTCCTGTGGTGGTTGCCTTTTGCTCTGGGGTGAGTGAGCCTTGCGCTGCACACCACCACCACCCACTCCCGATCTCCGAGCGGTCCGTCGCCCGTTAAGAAAATATCGAAATTGCGGCCACCTCTCCATGCAAGTTGGCAAAGAGATTTTTGAAGAGATTTTTCCGCCCTCCCACCATGTGCAGGTTCACATACATGCGTATTGGTGGTCGGGCTCAACCGTTCCGCCCAAAATAACAACCACCAGTCTTTTCTGGAAACAGGGGTGGGTGGCAGAGCGTGGGATGGGTGAAAATTTTCACCAACTGACAGATTCAATTTTCTCACGATGTTCGCATTTCACCCGAAGACGGCGGGCGGCGGCATGAAATATGTCGCAATGCCTCCCTTGCCTGCAAGGTCGCTGACCAATCAAGCAACCCCCCCGCGTCGCGTTGTCAAAATGGCTCATCTGTTTGCGCAACTCAGTGATGCTGACGGGTGCTGACCCGGCCCTTGGAGCCTTGTTCCTCGACGTGGCATGCGCGAATTGTTATTGCCCCCTGAGCCAATACATACAGCGAAGTTGTCACGTTTGCGAGAGGTCTCGAAGCTGGGAGGGAGCCGGAATTTGGACTTTCACACGATCAGGTACAAAAGCGCAACCAATCCTCGCAATGGTTCCTTGGATTTTTTTTTTTTTTTTTTTTTTTTTTTTTTTGCCCTGAGATAACTTAAGCCTTGCCGCATTGTATCATTTGCCTACCAGTGCCCGTCTGCAAGAAGGAACCCAAGCATTTGCGCCCACTGCAGCTAGGTGACTAGGTGCTCAGGAGGCATGGAAGATATTCGTGTTCTTGGAACTCGATTCGCTTCTACCTTTGCCTCAAATTGAGAGGCAGCCTATTTGCTTTGTCAGTTGTGAAATCAATTCGGAATATGGGCGTACCAAGTGAGGTCCCACCTTCGCCCTCGAGGAGGGAATCTGGGCCCCGCCTGCTGGTAGTTGGCTTTGACGGTACGGCATCCATCAGGGGCTGGTCATATTCCCCGAATACCATGACCTCTTAGACTAACCTCTGCTGATACACCTCCAACAGGAACCATGGCTGGATCCGTCGTGGCCTCTCGCGGCACTGTCGTCCCCCATCTGGCCCACGCAATCTCGAATAGTGAGAACAAAATCAGCAGCAAATATGAGGGCGTTGGAAATACCGGACGTGTTCTTCGATGGGTGTGGGAAGGTATGCATCCCATTCTTACCTGTCTCTACGTTACCTGTGCGTTTCAACAATGTTGATCAGCAGGAATTTAGGTGTCACGGGCAGTGGAGCTAAAAAGATTGTTTTCAAAGCTCTGGGTAAGCCGTAATCTTCCTTTTCGCTTGACTGATCTTGACTGACGTCCACAATGATAGACTGGCTTGCTGAAAACTACCGCCCCGGTGATAGGATCATCATGATCGGATACTCCAGGGGTGGCTGGAAGGCGTGCTACCTTGCAAAGGTCATTCAAGCCTTGGGAGGACTTCCGAAGAATGGGGACCAAGAGCTATACCACAATTTATACAAGAGATCTTCCAAATCTAAAGTCATTAGACAACACGATGTGGCAGACGTGATGCATGGGTACCAAGGTACGTTCTCTCCCCCCCCCCCCCCCCCCCCAATACTGCTTGCCTTGCCTGGTAATTAGCTCAGAACTAACATTCCGAGTTTCAGTGCACAAGGATGTCGATATTGAAGCCCTCTGTCTTTTTGATGCTGTGAGCAGCATGGGTCTTCCCACGACTGGCATCGCTACGCCCATCGCCCTCATCAAAGGTGGCTGGACGAGGAAAGACGAAGTCATTATGGAACTTCCTTCCAGTATGTTGCTTCAAGTACAATACAGCCCTGGTTTGTTTTGTTGGCGCGTGATGCTTCCACTAAGAGAGGTTCTGAAGCCCTGATAAAGCGTTCGCAGCATAAGAAGAGGAATCTTTGGTAATGGGAAAGGCCTGCTGAAATACCAAATATGCCTTTTGTTAATGCGAAGGATGCTGATTTTACTGCTTGAAAGCCTTTCCGGGGTTTCAATATCTCCCTTGGGGCCATTAGGGGAAGGTCACACGCTAATAAAAAAACCAGGGCTGGACTGTATTCTCAGTGTCTTTCAAGTTTCGTACTGACGCCTGCTGACACCAATCAGATGTGCAAAACGCCTTCTCGGCAGTGTCACTCTACGAAACACGGGCACCATATGCTTCGACTCTCTTGCGTGGCCGCGCCGCATCAAATGGTCGTCTTAAGCAGGTTGCATTTGCTGGCAATCACGGCAATCTGGGCTGGATCAACAAGGGGAACCAAAACTCACTCATTCTTGCACCCCTGGCTTGGATGATCCAGCAGCTCCACGGACTCGGAATTCAGTTTGACACCACCGTCCTTGACGAGTACTTCTCTCTGGCACAAAGCCAGCCGGGAACCCACTCCTGGATGAAGGGAAGCGTTTTTCGTGCTCACGGCTATGAGCACCTGATTGGAACCGCCGCTCCCAATCCCGGCCGGATCGTCGACTCGGACGGAGATGCGCCGGCGGTTGAAATCCACTCCACCGTCCGCCTTCGCGGATACGGCCGAACGCCGTCGGACTCTGCGGTCCCTGGCTATAAGCTTGCCACTGAGGCCGGCAGCCATCGGTGGGTACGGGCCAACGAGTCATCCTCCAGGCGTGGTACATTGCTTGCGCGGACCTGGCTTATCAAGAGCCAGCGGGCCGAGATGCAAAATTCGGGTCGCCAAGCGCCGGTCTTGGAGGAGGCCTTGGTTGGAGATCTTGAGACGCGCCTGTTGGGTCTCGCTCCCTGATA
This sequence comes from Lasiosphaeris hirsuta, assembly GCA_030549175.1. Taxonomy (NCBI): domain Eukaryota; kingdom Fungi; phylum Ascomycota; class Sordariomycetes; order Sordariales; family Lasiosphaeriaceae; genus Lasiosphaeris; species Lasiosphaeris hirsuta. Next base: position 2,647,900 of record JAUKUA010000002.1, read on the forward strand.
CCAGAGATCTATTCTCGATCCTAACTGCCGCCCCTTCTCTGAGCGAGAGAGCGCTCTGCACACCCTATTCCCGGTCAATTTGTCTCGAATTCATTGATGTTTCTGATTATTTCCTCTAAGCTCTTTCGATTTGCCTATAGATTCTGGACTTTAGAGTTAGGCGGCTACAGTATTTACGTCCAAAAAAAATTCGTCCTTCGCTTTTCGGTTATTAAGGGTATATGAAAGGCTACCAGGCGCTGAGGAGGGGGCTAATAATGGGAGGTTTTGTGTTTGTCTTTTCTTTTATTGTCTGGTGTTACCGGCAAGGCGGAAGGAGCAGGGAGTTGCGTTAGTATGTATAGCTTTCCTTTCTTTTGGCCGATACAAAACACATGTACTTGAACCCGGATTAGCTTCACCTTCAAGCCGTTATTTAATGTGGGATTAAAATTGTGGGTTATTTGCGACAATGATGATGCGCATCGATCGCAGCATGTCCCTATTCATTCACACGGCTGGCATGTTATAAGCGGGGCGGGACAGACATAGGCAAGCATGCACATGCTAATTCTGCCCCTCTTCAGAATCATCTGTGGAGCCTCCTGACGGTCACTCTCGCATCTCCCCCACCATGCTCCTCACCTATTACCGATGCTCGGCACCCATCATCCACAATCCATTACAACGCCCGCTTAGCTCAGTGGTAGAGCGCATCACTAGTATATCTTCTGATACATCATTAAGACATGATGAGGTCATCAGTCCCACTCTGGGAGTGGGCTTAGCTGTTGGATTCCTTTTTGCAACCCTGGCTAACCTTGTTTTGTTCAGGGGGAAATATCGTCGTCGTCGTCATTGGCACAAACAAACACAGTCACGTCGGGTAATTGCGGCCGGGTGCATCGAAATATCTACGACAGTGCACATCAAACAGGCCCAGTTAGGCTGTGCCTCTCACCAACCCCCCGAATCCCAATGGTGCAGCACTGACAGACCGCGAAGATCATTACCAACACCATCATCCAGAGACGCCTCAGGCTGCAAAAGAACGTGGCAGACGCCAGCATGTTACGCCGCAACGTCGGAATTGATCCGTTGGCTCGATCTCTGCCGCTCGGGTGCATCGATGCCAAGACGTGTCGTCGTCGCCAACATGCTGTTCGGCCAGGGGGGCGGCCGGGGCTAAAATCCGGGGTCAGGGGCGATCAAACCCGCCATGTAACCGTCTGCTGCTGTAGCGAACCCGAAGCGCAAAACAGCGGCCGAAAACAGCCTGCGGTATTTGGCTGGTGGCTTTGACCGTCGTGCGCGACGGCCTTGCGAAGGCTTGTTTGTTTCCGACGTCGAACGACTCGAGGGGACGTCGATCTGCAACGGAATATCGTCGGAATTCATGCCAAAACCCCGGATGCTCCATTTCATAGGATATCGTAGGGATCGCCCCTGAATGGTGGATCGTGAGTCCGTATTGGACAGTTGGGATGAGTTGCAGCTCGTACTTAAAGAGCCATCGGTGCAGCGAATCCGGGTCTCGACACGATTGCGCTATCATTCCATCTTCTTTCCTCATCTTATTCTCCTTTCTTTTTGACATTCGTTCAATACGACCTGGTGTCGTTTTGTTTTCATAAGCCGATCTTTTAATACAATTTAATATAACAACAACACGGCCACTCCTTCAAAATGGTCCGCATCTCTATCGCCGCTGTGCTGGCTTGTAAGGCGTCCTGGCCCTTTCTTATTGATTACAAGGCTCGGACTAACGCGAGGTTTTAGTTGCCGTCGTCGCCATGGCCCAGATCAAGCCCAACCTCGCGGGTGCCCGGAACGTTGGCAGTGGGGACGGCTCCCAGTTCATCACGGGAGGGTGCGTCAACGACGCCGACTGCGCGAGTGCCTGCTGCGCGAACGCCTCCAACGTTGGTGTTTGCTCGGCCGAGGCCGCTGCGTTCCAAAACGGCAAGGCTGGATGCAACTTTGTCGACCCCAACGCTGCTGCCACCATTGCTGCCGCCCAGGCCCAGGTTGCCAAGCAGGGATTTTAAGGGATAGAGATACGAGAAGACAATCCTTGTAGGAAGGAATATGATGAGAAGATGACTGAGTTGTCATTCCTGGCGCCGGCGACAAAAGGCCAAACGCCTAGCAGGGGCAACATGGAAGTACACACTACCCACCTACATACCACCTATCTACATACCACCTATCTACATACCACGAGCCGTTCAAGTATCGGATTGCGTATCCAATGCAAGACTCGAGTCACAGTTTAAATATTGAATGGCTTTCTTCGACTTTACAGCGTAGCAGAACCTTGCTTTCGAGAGCCATATTTGTCGGACACCACTAACTCAGCTTTCGAAATTGACGACGATCCCTGACAACATCACCCAGCATCCCAGTGCCACATTTTGACGAACTCCGCGGCCGACTGTGGCCCGCTACTTGGACCCCTCCCCAAACAACACCTCCTTGGTGTCGTAAGCATACTCCAAGTCAAGATGCCAATATGGCGCCTCCTCCCCCTTGGCAATCTGCCACATCCGATCTAGAGCCCCCAGCAACTCCTCCGACAACGGCCCCTTCTCCAGATGATCCAGATTCGAGTCGATATGCTCCAACTTGGACACCCCGATGATAATCCCATCCCCGCCGTGCACATACAGCTTGGAATGATGCACCAGCCACCGCAACGCCACCTCAATGGTACTCACCCCCTCCCTCTCCGCCGCAGCGCGCAGCTCCGCGATGGCGTCAAACGTCGAATCCCTGAAATACCGCTCCCGGACCCAGCCGTTGAGAAACTTGTCCGAGAAGCGTCCCTCGGCCGGGACCGTCTCCTTGCGCGTGATCTGGCCCGAGAGCAGGCCGCCGACGATGGGTGAGTAGACGACGACGTCGAGTCCGTAGCGCCGGCACGCCGGCAGCAACTCGGCCTCGATGCCGCGCTGCATGCAGTTGTACACGGCCTGGTACACCGTCGGCCGCACCCAGCCATGGTGCGCGCATGTTAGTGCTACCTCGGCCACCTCGAAGGCTGCGAAGTTGCTCAGGCCTAGCTGCTTGAACTTGCCCGCCTTGTGCAGCGCGTCCATGGCGGCCAGGGTCGCGGCGAAGGGGACAGTGCGGTCCTGAGAGATGAGTTAGCGATGTTGTGGCTGGGTGCTTGGGGAGGGAGTGGAACGCACCGGCGCGTGGAGGTATGCAATCTGCTGCTGTTAGCCATGACTCTCGTCACCGCGGTGCTTCGCGAAGGACTGGCTGGGTAAGGTAGTTACATCGACAGAGTCAGTCCCTAGCTCCCTCAGGCTGGTCTCAAACTCGCGGGTAATCACTTCCGGCGCATGGTTTCCCGGCGGTATGGGGTAGACCTTTGTCGCGATGGAAAATCCACCTTCTTTCCAGCCTGCTTGGCGCGTGAATCCCTCCTGGGCTCCTCCGCCATATGCGCGCGCCGTGTCAAGCTCGGAGTAGCCACGGCTCTGGAAGATGTCGAGGGCCTTTTTCAGATCGTCAACCTCGTGGAGGCGAGCGCCCGTGTTCTCGTCAGGGGCAAAGCCCATGAGGCCGAGGATGATTCGCGACTTGGCCATGGTGAATCGGCGATTGGTATTTATGCTCAAAAATTGTCTGCAGTAGAAAAAGATATGAGATTTGATGTTTTGAAGTTATCCCCTCGACCCCTCACTGTATACCTCGCTGACTGGTTGCTGCTGGATAGATCTCGGCGGTAGGTTTGTGGTCCGCCCGCGGCCCAACGGGGTATTTACCGCCGGCTTTACATGTATTCTCCCGAACATCGAACGGGGGCATCTACTACAAAAAAAGGGTCAGAGTATTCTCCCCTCAAGTGATGTGACTGTAGCCACTAGGAAAACCAAACTGTTTATCAGTTGATTAGCTAGGTCTCATGCTCTCGCGAAGACGAGTTGTTTGATCTAGAGGTTCTCGGGTGGGTGGCGGTTCCGATTTGTAATAAATTATAAAAGCCAATAGTCAGGGCACGCCAGAATCAGTCGTGCATCGCGATACGAAGAGCCGGGTGTCAACAATGAGTCTCAATCCTGGTTTCAGATGCAGAACTATTTTGGCCTCCCATAATCCTGCGGAATGTTATCATGGTGTATGAGACAACATACGGACGGACATTACGGGTGTACGCTATTAACCCCTCCGGGCTGTATAACAACGTGATTGCTCCGCCCAGGCCGTCGGTTTCGGCAAGCAGTCAATTATATCGCCCGAGACTAAGGTGTCATCGGCGAGCCGAGATGTCCGAGATGCCCCACTAGCAGCCCATCTCAGGAGCTCGGGAGACTATCCATAATTTCGGAATGGTCGGTCGGTAGACGCCGGGCTTGGCTGCCCAAGGAGGTCCGCAGATGGTGCGGAGGTGATCCGGGAATCCCCACGCAGCTCGACCAGCTTGGCCACCACTTATCTCCGACCGAACGCGGATCTAGGAGCTAAGCGCAAACTCAGCGGCGTTTGGCCCTCAGAAATTGTCTGCGCCTAAGCACATATCATTCTTGGCTTGCGACTCGTATATTATATATATTATAAAAGGGGCGCTTGTATACCTAGCTCGGGCTTGATCAAGTCGGTCGAAATCCGAGGTACTCTCACCTCTCTCCCAAAACATCTCTGCGCATTACCCCGCCCCCTTTTGTTACCTCACGCCAAAACCCCCCCCCCCCCCCCCCCGACGTAGCCCAACACAGCAAACATGTCGCCCAGTCTCGAAGCAAACGCAGTGTTCCGTGTTGACGGCATGGTAGCCGTCATCACGGGCGGAGGTACCGGTAAGTTCAAGCTGCCCCTTTTCTTTTTTGAACGTCTCTTTTTGACACTCGGTTAGGAATCGGCCTCATCATGGCCAGGGCACTGGCGGCCAATGGCGCAGCAAAGGTCTACATCCTTGGCCGCCGGCTCCAGGTGCTTGAAAATGTCGCAAAGGAGAGCCCCGGCGTATTTGTACCCATCCAATGCGACGTCACTTCCAAGGACTCGCTCCAAGCAGCGGTTGACCGCGTCACCGCCGAGTCGGGGTTCGTCAACCTCTTTGTCGCCAACTCAGGCGTCCTCGGCCCGCTGAACAAGTGGGACTCGTCCAAGTCCGTGTCGGAGGTGCGCCGCGAGCTCTTCACCGACAACTCGATGGAGGCCATGACGGAGGTGTTCCACGTCAACGTGACGGGCGCCTTCTTCTCCATGGTCGCCTTCCTTGAACTGCTCGACGCGGGCAACAAGAACGCGGTCGAGAAGGGCGGGTTCGGGGCTCCGATCAAGCCGGGCAGCACTGCGCCGTCAATCCAGAGCCAGATCATCGTCACGGCCAGCATCGCGGCCTTCAGCCGTATGAACATATCCACGGCGCCCTACAGCGGGAGCAAAGCAGCCATCATGCACCTCACCAAGCATGCAAGCACCAACATGGCGGTTTATGGTATCCGGGCGAATGCCTTGGCGCCGGGACGTAAGTTTCCCGCCCTCCCCGTCCGTGATTGCGAGTCCATCGAGCAAACGCTGACCCGTTTTCTAAGTGTTCCCATCGGAGCTCGCCGCGACTCTCATCGGATCCCGCGACCCAGCAGAGGAGACGTACCTAGACCCCAATTTTATCCCTGCGAGGAAGTTTGGCGGCGCCGAGGAGATGGCGGGTACTGTCTTGTATTTGGCGAGCCGGGCCGGCTCCTTCTGCAACGGCATGGTGCTTGCTGCCGACGGCGGACGCATGTCGGTCATGACCGCAACGTATTAGAGGCCCGGCATTGGGAGTGCATGGCTGGGAAAAGCTGCTAGAAGTCAAGATACATGTAAAGGAAAGCAGGGATGGATAGCAGGATAGACATTGATGAAATCCTTGCCTTGCTGACCTGCTGCCACTGGTGATCCTGCTAACGACTACCGCGAGAGATGCAGGTCAGATGTCCATCATGATTCATCGAGCACATACCTCGAGGGGCCTGCCGTCCCGGAGCGCTGTCTCCACCCGGTGCCAGGCCATTCAGGTTCTATGTGTGGTGATAAATCGCAAATGCTGCCATCATCACTTTTTGCGAGCGAAAACAGAACGTGGGCAAGAAGACACCACGCCCCGGTCTGCCGAGCTGGAGAAATGGACACGAGAGAGGTCCACGCAAGCCGGGTCAGTGGACTACAAGTGGAGCGGCCAGATCTTTGAGCCAGTGGACTACGTGGCACTCACTGGCAAAAATCAGGGTTGTGAGAAGGTCTATATCGTCACTTGGCGACTCTGGTCATGGCCTAACGCATAGTGTATTGGCTGGGAGGTTGATTTCTGATGAGATCGAGGGGGGTCGAAAACAGCTGGGAGTGGCTGTACTCACCCAAGCGACTGGGAAGTATGTTGAAGAGCTTACCAGCCTTGATTTCACACGACTTGCAAATCAATACGCAGTACAAGCGGCTTCTGCAAACTGATATCACTGACATCGAGGACTTGGTTCCGGGGACAGGAGGAGTTCTGAACAAGGTAGGATGACTGCTCATTCCCGAGCAAACCGGGTCTTGTAGTCACGAGTTAACCATGGAAATAGGGTGTATCCGCACCAGTCGCCATATACAAGGATGAAGACGGCAAAGTCCGTTCCTTCAGTGCTCTCTGCCCGCATCTCAAGGGTGTTGTTGTATGCTGGGACACGGCCGGAAAGAGCTTCGGTTGCCCGGTATATGGGAGTTGCTTTTCGAAGGAGGGCGTGTGTCTTATTGGGCCGTCAAAAGCAAATCTCTCACCAAGTGATGCACCTGGGAAGGATTTACAAGAGCAGGCGGTTGGAGCTTGATAGGTTGATAGTCTCGACTGTCTCAGACCTGCCATGGGCTGTGCGTGCATTAGTCAACATCGAAAGGATTGGATCTCCCATACAAGTCGACCGATTTGTTATGGGCCGCCATTGTGATCGTCATTGGGGAAATGCATTTCTCAATTCGGGGAAGACAAGCGGCGTCAGCCCCCGCAGCCTTGATGTTGCGAGACGTATTTTCACGGTTTACCTGCTACCACAGCTTGACAATATCGGTATCAAGATGAAAATTCCCCCACAAGGGTTGCAGAAACGTGGGCCCTCTTCAACATCAGTTAGTCATGTCCCGTAGCAGAGCAGGGTCTGGGCTGCCAAAATGCTGAACCATCCAACAACCTCTTTGGAAGCAACACAGCACCGATCTACGGGAGCCCAACAGCGATGAAATAATCAGCAGTTTTTGACCGGCTCACAAGGCACGTCCTGAACTTGAAGCGTCGCCGGTTTTAGCTGAAAGCCACACAGGGGGCAAGATGTCGTAAGCCGCATGTTTTGGACTTACTCACTTCACAGTGTGTATGCTCGATGATTCCAGTGGATTCGCTCGTGATAATGACGACATGATCGTGACCAGATGCCGTTTCTTGAGCTTCAATCTGCCACAATTACATCGTTGACCCAGCCGCGGTCTTCACAATGTGCTTCTCTAGAACTACAGGAGATCGGTACAATGGTAAAATGATACCTTACTTGAAAGACAACCGCGATACTCGAGTGGCTAGGGCCGTTTTCTGGAAGGAAACATCACCAGATAATACTGCAACGGCTGGAGAAGATCTGCGACATTTTGTTTGAGATATGACTCGCTCTGCCAACGGCCTTCCGAGCACAGCGGGATTCGACGTGGCCTCACGTCGAGTTTCTGCCGTTGATGATGGCGAAAGGGTGCCAGCCATTCTGTATAAAGGCATTCGAGTTGTCCCTCCCCTCACCACTTCCCTTCCTTTCTCATCATCACACTCCATCACCCACTCACCTTCTATCCTCTCTCCTCCTCTCCTTTCAAACCATCGAGTCTGTAACTCCAGCTTTCATCTGCCGGCCAGACCTTCCCAACACGAAAATGAAACTGCCTAACATGTTGGTTCTCTTTTTCGCGGCGCTGGACGCCTGCGCGGCCTTATTTACGGCTCCGATCACCAACATGCCGGAGTTGAAGCTCGGGATCCTCTGACCCAGCGGCTTGCTCCTGCAGCTAGTGGCGGCGGCGCAAGACGCCCCCGCAGCATCGAAGAACAAGTGGAAGCCATCATTCAGGCCCGCGACCCGCAGAACCGACCTCCCACCGCCGGCGGTGCTAGACCCCCTCCTGCTAGAGCCGCTGCTCGACCCCCTCCAAGCGGTGCCGCCACTCGCCCTGCAGCCGGTGGCGCTGCCGCCCGTCCTCCCCCAGTGCGGTGGCGCTCAACGTCCTCGGGATGTTGACGCCGAATTCGACCACGAAGACGACGCCGTTATTGAGGCTCGTGATCCCCAGAACCGCCCGCCCCCTGCCGGCGGCGCTGCTGCTCGGCCTGCGACTGGTGGCGCTGCCGGCGCACGGCCACCCCCCGGAGGTGCGCCACGGCGCCGCGACCAAGGAGACGCGTTGGAAGCACGTGATCCTCAGAATCGCCCGCCTCCCCCTGGTGGCGCTGGCGGCGCGGGTGGTGCCGCTGCCCATCCACCTGTTAGTGGTGCGGCTGGCGGTGCGGCCGGTGAAGCTGCTGCTCGCCCTCCTCCGGGCGGCGCCGGTGCTCCCCGTCCCCGAAATGTTAAAGCTGAAGCCGATTACGACAGCATCGAAGCCCGCGGAAGCAGCGTCGGCGGCACTAGCAACAGCCCCCCTCCTGCGGGCGGCGCCGCGGGTAGCAACGCCCCCACACCAGCAGGCGGCTCCGGCAATGCTAGAGGTGCGAGCGGTGCTGGAAAGGCCCCTATCGGAAACGGCACTCATGGCAACAACGGCAACGGTCAGCCTGCGACTGGGAACAAGAATAACGACGCCCCCCCCCCCTCCCCCTGCCGGTGTCAATAACCAGGCTCCTGGCGGTGCGGGTGGGGTAGCTGGCGCTCCTCCTGCTTCTGGAAACGCTGGAAACAACGGCAACTCTTCTCCTCCCGCTTTGGGCAATCTCAACAAGGAAACTGGAAACAACCACCCTGCTTCCCCCCGCTGGCAATAATGCTCAAGCACCCGCTGGCGGTGCTGGTCCGTCTGCCCCCCCCCCCCCCTTCTAATGGCAATAACAACGGCCAGCAGCCCGCAGCTGCTGGAGGCGTAGGTGCCGGAGGTGCTGTCCCCCCTGCCAACGGCAATAACAGCGGCATCAACAACGGCAACAACAAACAGCCACCTGCTAACGGTGCTGGCGGTGCTGGCGGTTCTGGCTCATCTGCTCCCCCTCTCAGCGGCAACAATGGTCAGCAACCCGCCGGCGGTGTCGGAGGTGCTACCCCCCGGGGCAACGGTAACAACAACAACAACCAGCCACCCGCTAACGGTGCTGGTGCAGCTGCTCCCCCTTCCAACGGAAATAAGGACGGCCAACAGCCCGCCGTAAGTGGTGCTGGAGGCGCTATCCTCCCTGCCAACGGCAACAACGGGAACAACGGGCAGCCACCCGCTGGCGGTGATGGCGCATCTGCTCCTCCTAGTGGCAACAACAGCTAGTAACCCGCGGTTGGTGCCGGAGGCGCTACTCCCTCTTCTAGCGGTAGCAAGAACGGTCAGCAACCAGCTGGTGGTGCCGGAGGTGCTGGTGCGTCCGCACCCCCTTCCAACAACGGCCTGTCCCCTGCGGGTGGCAGCGGCGCGCCGGGTGGTGCAGGTTCTGCTTCGAATCCCGCCGGCGCCAAGAAGGTCGGCGGCGCGTAAAAACCTCCTAGTGGCGGCGCGGGTGGTGCTGATCCCACCCCCCCTCCTGCCGGAGTCTGCTCCCAAGCCGGATCTCGGACGGAGATGACATGGTTGGAAGAGAGTCATTGAAGGGCGTGGATGATGGAAAAGATTAGGTAATAGTGTTGGGTATGATGTTGGTGTGTGATAGTGTATCTAGACAGATAATAGAGGTTCAATATAGACCATTCGGAAGTCTCCCTCGGCTTGGCTTACACTCAAAGTCGTTTTTTTCATGTCGCACAACGATCAGCAGACAAGAGGAAATATGTGATTGATTGGCCTCGACCAGGGGTCCATCTGCGTGTTGTCCACTCGTAGCAGCACCACGTGTTTGCCAGCTGCATATCTGTATTTCCAGAATCGCAGCAGCTTATCGACGCCGTCCTAGAGTGGCGAGTGAGATGGACAAGGAAAGAATGCCGCGAGTCATGACACGGCATTTCCGCGAACTAACTTTGGGATAATTATTTGTGGGGACCATATATTGTGGGGCGGCAAGCAAGCGCGACACGCGGCACCTCTCCCTGATTTTTCGTTTTTATTTTGGGCAGCAACTGTGTTTCGTAGCGGTGCACAATCCTCACACTCTTCCATGAAACCGTCGAAAAAAGCTCTTTGAATGTCTCAAACTGTCCAAGCGGCAATCGTGCTGCCCTGCTACCTTTCGGACTTGCGAAAAATACACCGTCGGCCGATGAACCTCGAGTGTCCGAAACAGAAAAACGCAAGTCCGTTCGGCCCCTCGACTTCGATCGATCTACTCCTCCATGCCCTTTGGGCTTTAGCCTGCCCACGGCCCACTACCCCTGATGCTGAAGAAAACCCCGATACCATCTGGCCTAATGTTCGAGCTGCAATATTGATCGGCGTAACTGTGTCCAAGAAGAAGCGAGCCCGAAGAAACACAAAATAGCAGAGGCAATGAAGCCTTAAAATATCTGTACATGTTGGGACTTTTCGAGAAGATAGGAGCTACCTCGGTCTGCTGCCCTAGCTTGCTGTTGTGATGTGGTCGACACAGCAGCGCCAACTGAAGCCCTGGTCCAAATGATCAGCCCCGATATGTTTGCTTCTTCCTCTTGGCAAGCAGGCCCAGTGCAAACAAATATGGAACAGGTGCTGCAAGGGTGCCGGGACAAATTCAATAGCGCAGTAACCACCCCGTGATTGTTGATACATCATACATCGTTCGGCTATTGATACCTCTATTGCAGAGAGGTCTTCAAGGCATCTAAGCAAAGCATCCAAAGTGCATGGATATCCAAGGCTCTCCCGACTGTGGAATAGCGAAGTGCGATTATCGTTGTCGTCATGCTGTCTTTGTACAGTCTCGAACTTGCGGCTGTCTGGTTGCGGACCTGCTTTGAGTCTAAAACAACATGAAAGGCATTACCGATATGATAGAAGTCGGCTGTGATATATCACCAGGCACCAACCAGATTCGGCGCGTCGCAACGATAATGGCGGCAGCTAGGGGTTCCCTCAAGAGTGTCATGGAAAATACTCACTCCTCGCTGGCTCCCAGCTTGAAATGATAGCTTCATGTAAACCTAGAGCTCATCCGATGCCTCTTTAATTTCCTAGAAAGGGGACAGCCATGATCAGTCCTCATAATCTGGATGTGAAAGTGTGAACGCTGCTGATTTGAACGCCTGTTGTGGTCCCGGAAGCTGAGCGGCCAGCATCTTCATATCCACATTTTTCGGTCGTGGGGCAAACCGCCAAACTTTTGACGGCGCTCCCTCCATCCCTTGCGTAGTGGAATTAACAGCTGCATCCGCCCCCGACTTTGATCCAGAATTGTGGGTACCTGCGCTACCTAAGGTTACTGTGTGAGATACGAACATGTTTCACAATTCTTAGCTGGCAGTGCCCAACAGGTGCAAGCGACCGTCTGCAGCAAATCGAGCCCGGGCGCGAGAATTTTCACCTGTGGTTGTTAGGCAAGGTATGTTGAACAGGCGTGCCTCCCTTCCCTTAACTCTTCCCACCCATCTCTTCAATTCCTATCCGCTATCCTATTGCTCTCATATTGCTCTCATAACTTCATGGAGGTTGGGAACGCTCATTGCGTTAGCTTCGCTTGTTCTTTTCACGCTTTATTCTCTAAAGCACCACGGTCAAAACCGCATCGTCAAATGAAGGCATCACGGACAAGGAGCTCTTGCTATATATCTCAAGCGACCCAAGTCGAGTATTGAAATGCTTAGGAGGGTGCAGCAGCGGGAGGTATTTTCTGGTGTATTTTCTGGTGTATTTTCTGCGGACCCAAATCTCAAGTAGCCAGAATCACATACCAAGCCCTTCAATCCCCGTCGTCGTTTTCGCCATCAACCTTTCCCCCCCCCCCCCCCCCCCGCTTGGCCGCCCTCACATTTCATTTTCGCCATTCACCCTCTTCGAAAACTTGCAACTCCCTCCCTTTCCACCCACTCCAATTCTTGCTACCATCCTACTTCTCCATAATTTCCCCTCTCGCAAATCTCAGACATGCGGTGTGACCCATCTGCCCTACTCTGACGTCTTGCTGCCTGAACTGAACCTAACCCTCGGCCACTCACGCAACACTTTTGATTCTCATTTCTCATTCTGACTGGCTATACGGCCCTAGCACGCCAGCACATCGGCATTGCAGACTGGGCTCCACTCGATTACCTATTTTCTCACGTTATTGCAGTCTTCCGATCCGCCTGCATAAGACAACCTGCATCCTTCCGCGTCGAAGGCGAACTTGCCTTGGGCAAATTGCCTCGGGCGCGAATGGTACAACTACCCAGCCAGGTACTTATCTAACCAGCTCGTCGCCCAGGTACATCTAAAGTACCACATCACACCCATCCCGTTTGGCCAAAAACGGACGCAGGCATTGGTCACAATGGGGCCAAACAGCGATGCGGGCGATTGCATCATCGTCCGAGACTCTGATGAGGAAGGTAAGGACCAGGTACCGAAGAAGGCACGCGCCACCAAGGACATGGTAAGCACCTTCTTTCCGTTTTCAAACTCTTCATCAACTACCCCACCACCTCACTCTATTGCTGCCATCTTTCGTCCATCACCACAATCGCCGCATGGGGTTTCGTGCGTTTGGGACGTCGCACTCGCACATTTTGCATCCATCTTCGTGTTGCGGGGTCGAGCTCTGCTTGAACACTTTTCCCGCCAACTTCCGTCGGCGGTGTGTGTTCTCCAGGTTGCTTGAACAAAGCACAATCCGTCCAAAAGCACCGGAAATTCATTGCCTCCCCTCACCCCTCCCCTGTGGACCCATGACCCGGCAGAAAACGTTACGTCTTGCAAAAGTTCCGTCCGAGCTTAGACTGGGAATATTCTGTTTGCAAACGCTCGGAGTCCAAGTCACCACGGAACTCCATTCCTCTCTACTCTTGGCAGAGTTGCACATCATTTGGGCCTCGCTTGTTTTGAAAAGCTATCAAAAGGAGCCTTCCATCGCTTTGCCCTTTTCTACATAAACAAACCACACCTTCATTCCCAACGCAAACGTACTGACCAGCCTGTATTCCCCGTCACATCATCTTCCCGCCCGGCATTCTTGGAACACGCAAGTAGCCCTTAGACTTTGCTTCCATTTTCTCGTCTCACGTTCCCGAGACCAAAAAAAACGGAAAACATTCAACTGGGCGGAATCGCAAACATGGCATCCCCCTCTCTGACTAACGCGTCTACTCTGCAACAGAAGAAAAAGTCAGCTTCGGCCTCCTTGTCACAGCCAGGCCAAAAGCGGAGAGGACGCCCGCCCAAAGTTTCCCAGCTTGCACCTCCGATTGTCCTTTCTGACAGCGACGACGAGGTTGCCCCCCGCGTTGGCACCGTCTCACACAATCGCTATCACCCCTACCCTCGGGCTAAGAAAGCAACTGTGACAGACACTGAGAAAACTCCCGACGAGCTCCAGGCTACGCAGCCTGCCACACAAATGCCTTCTACCAAGGGTCGGCTGGTAGCCCAGAACTCGGCGAGCTCGCCCCATCTGAAAAATGATGATCCTGACGGAACCTTGCATGCGGAGCGTGAGAAGCACTTGGCGGCCATCAATGAGCTAAAGAAGACTATTGCTAGCAAAGACGAGGCCCTCGCGAGGAAGGACGAGGCTCTTGCTAGCAAGAACAATGAGCTTACCAGCACCCGCGCGGACTTGGTGGAGAAGATAAAGGACTACAACTACGAAAAAGAGCAGGGCAAACTCGCCCATGTCAGGCTGAGGGCCCTGAGCGACCAGTGCTCAGTGATGAAAAAGGAGTTGACGCAGCTGGGAGACAACAAGGCGACACTTGAATTGCAGAATAAACATTTGGAAACGAAGTTGAGCCAGGCAGAGAAGGAACGTGATCTCTACTGCCGAGAGCTGGGATCTCTTGACAGCGAGAAGACTGATTTGGAGGAGAAACAAGCGCACGAGCTGCAACAGCACAAAGACGCTTTTCAGGAAAGTCATATCCGCCAGCTGCAGCTTGAAGGAGCAAAGGCAGCCGCACAGAAGAAAGTTGACTTCCTCAGCGCCCAACTAGGCGCATCCAGGTTGCAAGTACAATCACTAGAGAAGGATCTAGTAAAAGTCCGAGAGTCAGCTGCTGAACACATCGTGAAAGTAACCCAGCTGGGAGAGAGCCTCAGAAAGTCCCAGGACCGTTGCATAGACCTGAGCCACAGCTTCGAGAAAGCGACGAACACCGCCACTCAAGTAATGAGACACAACCTTGCGGCCCAAAAGGAGACCGAGAAGCTGAAAGAAACGCTCCAAAATCGAGAAGGGGAGCTGGAGAAATTCAAATCCGAGGTACAGCATCTCAAGAACGAGTTGAAAAAGACACTCGACGACGTGTCGAAACACCGATCCCAGATAGATGAGCATGAGAGAAGTCTCATCAGATCGGAGGCCGACGGAGCGAAGTTCGAAGCAAAAGTAGCGGATGCAGAAAAAGTCAAAGCAGGTTTGGAGGCGCAATTGCGGGAAGCCAATAAGGTAAAGGCCGACTTGGGCAAGCGGGCAGATGATTTGCAACACGAGCTGGTGGGAGTTAGGCAGAAGCTGGACTCGCTGAAGGAGTGCGAAGAGCTGTCCAAGCAACAACTGGACGATGCTAAAAAAGAGTCGGCGCAGTTGCGAGAAGAAGTCGGCATGCTGAACCAGAAGTTGGCAGCCGCTTTGGGACAGTGTGAGAAAGCGGATGAGGTGCTCAGTACTGCTAAGAATGACACCAAGGCCTTGGAGAAGCGGGTTAAGGAGGCGAACGATTCTATCATGGAGCTGAAGCAGCAGCTGGAAGTTTCCAAGCAAGCAAGAAAGATTGACAGAGCCCAAGCGGAGAAGTCCCTGCACGAGGAGAAGGTTCGTCAAAATGGCACCAAGGAGAAGCTGGATGTTGTCACAGAGGTCTTCTCTGAGGTCAATCTCGCAAATAAGGCCCTCAGCACCGAGCTCGACAACGCCCGCGAGGAAGTGAGCCTGCTACAGGTACATGGCGGCAAAGCTGCCGTCAAGGAGGAGATCAAGAATCCTAAACATCAGGATGAGGTCGACATGCTGAGACAGACCATCGCTTCGTTGAATCAGAATCTGGACGGCCTCCTGAAACGCTTCCGGGAGAAAGAAAAGGAGCTCGCTGAAATCACAAAGCAGCTTGCAGAATCTATCTCCCATCAGGCGAAGAGCCAAATCTACGTCGAGGAGCGCGATGCACTGGGTAGTGATAAGATCAAGCTAACTACCCAGCTCCGCGCTTGCGAGGACGAGAAGGCTCGGCTGTCGAAGTCGTTAGCTGAATCTAACGAGACGTTATCAAAGGTCCAAACGCAGCTTTTCGAGGCCCAGGATCTGGAGCGTGAACTTAAGACACGATTGCGAGAGGCTCGAGATGTCTGGAGTGGCGTTCTCGAGGCTATCCGAGAGTCGGACAGGAAGGCCTCGAAGCCACCTCCCACCCCTGGACGTGGCCCTACGGCAACTCCACCTTCTGGACAGCCGTCACCTATTACTTCTGGACGGCCGTCACCTATCACTTCTGGACGGCCGTCACCTATCACTTCTGGACGGCCGTCACCTATCACTGCTGGACGGCCGTCTCCTATCCTTACGTTAGCATCGGGACCCGACCGGCCGCTTCCTGCTTCTACACCGGGATCCAGACCGTTAGCCACATCGTTCTTACAGGGCGGGCCGAGCTCGCCATCTCTTCCAGCGTCCACAGGGCAGGTGAGCATGCGAGGAGCCATGTCTCACGTAGCCGCACCACCTAGCGCGGCTGTGGCCAATTTCAACGGCGCATCGCCCATTCTGGTCCCACGCCCTCCCCCCGGCACTGCACCGCACAACAGTTCTTCGCGAAATTTGTTTCGAAGTGGGAGCAACGCCGGACGCAACTCGCCTGTGATGCAACATCCATATTATTCCCTGCTACGCCACGAACAAGGTCCCCATCAGGTTTCCCCATACGGCTCTCCACAAGATGCCAACGTTTCAAATGGCGACATGCAGCCCGGCAGTCTTCTAAGCTTCTCTCGGAGCATGCCTCCGCCCCCACCCGTGCTTCCGGTGACCGTGGTTCGGAGTGGAATTCCCGTAGGAGTCGCACCCGCCGACCCCACTTGGCAGCCTGCAGCGCTGAACATGGGCATGAGAAGTGGCCAAACGGGGTCGAATGCTCACAATATGGGCGGCGCCAATCAGGACGGCGGTGTCCAAGCTGAATTTCGGCAGCCCCGCACTGAGGCTCAGACTCCAGCTTCTGAAGCAATAATCAATCAAAGCATAGTTGCCCGGGCAGTTAGCCAAAATGGGCAGACTCTGACTGGAGTTGCGTCAAACCAGGCCGGAAGCAGCCAAACCGCGAATGTTGACGGCGCGACTGAGGCTCAGGAGAGACCCAAGAAGAGAACTCGAATCACGGACGGCAGTGGTACGCAGGTGAAGCGGCCTCGGATGACGCCAAGCGCAAACGTCCCCACCACGGCCGATATGCAGGGCCAGAAGAACCTTCGTCGCAGCGCCTCGTCTGGAACAACCTCGTCTGGAACAATCATAGTGGCGAGTTCTACTGAGAAGACGGCCGCGGTCACAAAGTCGCCTACATCGTCTAGGAAGGCATAGTGGCAACGCTTCACGGAAAGGGTATTCAGGCCCGGACCTTAGCTAGCATCATCACTTTGGGGGGAGCATTGATTTGGGAGGATATCACATTCGGGAGTGGTATCATTTGAGGTGGATCAGACGGGGGGGTATTTTCTAGACCCGGGGAACCTGGACAGCATTTTCCTTTGCGGCGCTTTTACCGGGCTTTCGGGACCGGCTTCGTGGAGTTTGGGATGGTCGCGGCTTAGGTGGAAAGGCCACTAGAAACACAGGCATATGGGAGCATATATCGGCCAAAGAAGGGGAGTTCGGGGGGTCTAAGAAACTATGATACCAGATGATGGCATCAGCTGCTAACTCATTTCTTTGCGTTTATGGAAAAAGAAAAAGGAAAAAAGACGGGTAGAGTAGGTACCTAGCCACCATAGAGAGATTCTTGTAAATAGCTAGCCATTGGAGTGTATCGGTGCGAGTTCTCAGTAATGAGCCCCCCACCACTCTTCAAGGATGGTTTATTGGTTATAATTGATATTTTAACGTACATGTTTTCGTTGCTAACGAACGGGCTTCATGCCAAGGCTGCAGTGAGGCCTTCTAACCCCTGCTCCGTTTTGAGTGTCTTATAGAGTACGGATACGGAGTATATGGGGCTCTTCTGTTGGCCAGGGACGCTTGCATTCACTGTCCCCAAATATGAAATCTTTTTTCAGGTACGCGTATGCCAGTACTCCACCAGCATCCGCATACTCGTTCTTGGATTGGGAGTCTCGAAATGGAAATAGGGGTTTAAAAGGACGCATTACATACATACCCCTGCGAGCCTCGCTGTGTTGCGGATTTACGGATGCCTACCCGCGTTTAGAAAGGGCCCTGATTGGCCCCGTATTCAGACCTATGCCGATTGAGTCCGCGGACACAGAGCGCGCTGATTGGCCACATGGTATTGTTGACGGAGGCTTCTGAGGACAATTTGAAAGCAGGGCAATAAATACCCCTTTAAAGATGCAGACATTGTCAGCAGATCCCAAACGTTCTTTTCTCATCAAGCGAAAAGTGAGCAAGTCATCCATCTTGTTATCAGACCACTCGAGAATACGCCGCGCGGCACCTCGCGCAACATCATCACCGCTCAACACATGGCAGAGTCCGGCCTTCAGCCCTACAAAGGGGGCTATTACCTCTGGAAATACATCCCCTCCCTCGCCGCCGCCGTCATCTTCACCCTCCTCTTCCTCGCCGCGACAGTCCTGCACTCCTGGCGCCTGTATAAGACCCGGCTCTGGCTGGGCATCTGGTTTGCCATCGGCGGCCTGAGTACGTCCCCGTCCCTCCGCTATCTCCCCCCCACCCTCACCGGCTACAGCTAACCCCATCCCAAACAACAGTGGAATTCATCGGCTACGCCGCCCGCTGCTCGGCCTCGTCCAACACGGGCAAGCTGATGCCCTTCATCATCCAAAACACCTTCCTCCTGCTCCCGCCAGTTCTCTTCGCCGCGTCCGTCTACATGACGCTCGGCCGCATCATCCGCTCAGTCCCTGCCGGCGAGCGCTACAGCCTGGTCCGCACCACCTGGCTCACGCGCGTCTTCGTCGCCGGCGATGTCGTCTCGTTTTGCATCCAGGGCGGCGCGGCCGGGCTGATGGCCACCGGGGGCGGCAAGGCCGTGGTTGGGGAGAAGATTATCATTGGTGGGCTGATGGTGCAGGTCATCATGTTCGGGCTGTTCGTGATGACGGCCGGGGTATTTCACTGGCGCTATGAGCGGCATGCTGTCGGCGCGGTGGCGTATCGGGGCGGGGGGTCGAGGGAGGGGCTGCTGGTGCTGTATGGGGTGAGCGGGTTGATCATGGTGAGGAGTGTGTTTCGGGTCGCTGAGTTTGCCATGGGACAGGACGGGTATCCGTTGATGCACGAGTGGACGTTGTATGTGTTTGATTCAGTGCTTATGTTGGCCGCGATGGTGGTTTTTTATGTCTGGCATCCGAGCAAGCTGGAGGAGTCGACAACACGGGGCAGAATCGATTCGGGGCTGGTTGACGGGGAATCCAGCATCGGGATGCAAATCAAGAACAGCCAGGGGCAGTACCATTGACGGAACCGAAGATTTTGTTGTTTTGGAGAGCTGTCGGTTGGAGATCGTTTATAGATTAGTGTCAGTTTCTTTCTCTGTAACTAAGTGTATTATTGCTTTGAGTCTTGTGTTTCAACTTTCAAGGTCTTTTTGTCTACATCGATTTGACCATCGGAATGACCATTTATTCTCGTAGATTAAATTTTGACTTCATTTAAACTCGTGAATAAAACCTGTGGGTCACGGTATTCATTAATGGAACGAAGCATTTCTCTCTTTCCAAAGTTTCTCTCAGCTGCATTGACGCGCAATGGCTCGCTCGGGGCTGGGGATCAGGCATTGGCTTGGAGTTTTGAGTCCCACTACAGGGCGGTGCCGCGTGGCCGGGCCACTAAAACGACCCCAATCCCTTCTGCGATTTGCAAGCTTCAGAAAAGGAAGAGAAAAAAAAACGAGCGAACCCAAAACATCTAGTTCAGCCATCACACCAAGGACGCAAGCAATGGCGCGCAGAACACACACAAAGTCGCGATATGGATGTGCCGAGTGCAAGCGACGACACATAAAGGCAGGTCTTTCCCATCTAGGTCGGCGCCTGCTGGGGCGATCGATGGCTTACTTGTTGCTGGCAGTGCGACGAAAGTCGTCCGATTTGCGTCAACTGCTCTGTCGGCAAGATAAGGTGCTCCTTCTCCCTCACCTCAAGCCCCGCCCTGTCACTTCCCATGCAGTCGAGACCCGCGCCGTCGCCTTCCGTATCGCGCTCAAGGAGCCCCTCATCGTCGCACGATATATCCTCAGTCGCATCGCCGTCTCCTCCGCATGATGGCCCACCCCAAAGTCTCGTGAGTGAGCGCTTCAGCTTGCTCCACTTGGAGCTCCTCCGCCATTTTGAGAACCAGATGGGAAATACCATGGGGCTCAGCCAGCTAGAGTCGTCGCCGATGCTGCGACTGGCAGTTGACGAAGCCTTCACCTCACCCTTCCTCATGGATGAGCTCCTCGCCCTCTCGGCAGCCCACAAGAGCACCTTGCCCGACACCCAACATCGTGACTTCTACCGTACCGAGGCAACGCGCTTGCAAACCCGAGCCCTGGCCCAATTCAACATGGCCGAGGCTGACGTTTCCGATGACAATTGCGTGGCCGTCTTCTTGTTCTCAACCTTCATTGGCCAACACGTGCTGTTTGATACCTTTTCGCCGCACAGCGAGCAAGACTCGCTTGGAGCATTGCTTGACAAGTTTGTTCAGTGCCTTGGTCTGCATCGCGGCATCGCGGCTATTGCGGGTCGCTCATGGCCTAAACTCCAGGCCCGGATGCCGCCCGAGTTCGGTACGCATGCGACTACCCCGCCGACCGGTGAGTCTACCGGGACCGAGTGTGCGAGTCTGGCACAGATGCTTGATCAAAGCGATTTGGATCCTGCCGAAAGCCACGCATGCCGTATCGCCTTCACCACCTTGCAGGGCATGCTCGATTCGCAGCGGTCCAGCCAATACGCAAGCCGACGCTTCATCGTGGTTCAGGAGTGGCCGGTCCGGCAGTCTGCTGAATATGTTAGCTTGCTGTCCCAAAAACGACCCGAAGCGCTTGTGGTTCTTGCCTACTACTCGGTGCTTTTGCACCGTGCTCGGGATCACTGGCTGGTGGGGGGCGCAGGGAGGTTCCTCATCCAAGCGATCGGCGAGCATCTTGGCTCGTCGTGGGCTGACTGGTTGGCTTGGCCAAACCGAAATATTGACTTCTCAGACACCACCAGCACATCTCCATTACGCCTGCCGGATGGCGCTGAACTTTCGATGGTGGATCACGGGTGGACTTGAGTCCTCGCTGGGATGATTTACCATTTGCGGACGGTGGTCTCCATCCGCCCCGGATCTCGCGGACTCTTCTCAGGTTGCCATCCGCTTTGCCGCAGACCCACCCAGCCACGTCCCGGAAGTCCGGTCTCACAGCCACAGTCTGTTGTCGCGCAGACCCTGCAAGGACCGCACGTCAAGGCCAATGTGCATATACGGAGCAGTACAATGTTGCAACAGAGCGGAAGGCATTGACGCGGAGGGCTCGGGTCAATCGCTGACGCCTTGGCGCCGAGGCCAGCCGTCAATCTCGCTTGATGCTCTATGAATCATTCTGACTTGACAGTAAGAACAAGGACCATTTGCCCAATATTTGAGCCGCATCTTGGTGAATATTCCTCCGTCCCGAGCGAAGAAGTGGGTTTCGGGACGCAAACGACCTAGGCAATTGCAGCAACATCCAACATGTAACTGGGACTTGCTGGCTCGCTGACTGAAGCTACCCAATCATGGTGAACCATTGTGGCGGAGGTGCGGAAGAGCAACAACGTTCACCATCATGTATAAATCGATTCAGTCCTGTCTCGCCTAAATCAAGTCTCGAACGTAGCAGCATCTTCGCCTACCTAGTCTTTCAATCAAAGCACATCATGTCAGGCTTACCCGCCAGTCTTTGTGTCTCAGACACCTTTGCCGGACTCTCCCTACCCGGCGCCGAGATCCTCTCCGTCTCGGCCTTGCTTGTCACCAACTATACAGCCTCGGTCGCCGCGACCTTCCGATTTACCCAGCCGGCCGTAGAGGTCCAAGATGCCACGTTTTGCAACGTGACAGTGGCCTACACGCATCCTGGTCAAAACGATAACATCATCACCGAAGCGTGGCTTCCTACCGACGATTGGAATGGTCGGTTCCTGGCGGTTGGTGGCGGCGGTTACGCTGCCGGCCGCTTTTCTCTGTCTTATGAAAACATGAAAGGCGCCATTGGCGACGGCTACGCCACCATCACGACAGACTCGGGGCTTGGTAACGCCCAGGACCCAACCCCCTGGGCTTTGGTCAGCCCTGGGAACGTCAATCTGTACAACTTGCAGAATTTCGGCGATGTATCGCTGAACGATCAGGTAGGCCATCCACGTTCCGTCATCGTGTTCCCACAATAGGGGTTTCTTACAGGACATAGGCAGTCATTGGAAAAGCCCTCATCAAGAGTATTTATGGCAAAGGCCCCGAGTACTCGTACTGGAGCGGTTGCTCCCAAGGCGGCCGCCAAGGTCTCTCGATGGCTCAGCGATACCCAAAGGCATACGACGGTATTTCCGCTGTAGCGCCCGCTATTTCTTGGAACGGACTCGCCGCCAGTGCCCACTGGCCTCAGCAGTTCATGAACAACCTTGGAACCTACCCATACCCGTGTGAAATTGACGCCATCACCGCCGCCGCTGTTGAAGCATGTGACGGGCTGGACGGTGTTGTCGACGGAGTCATTGCTGAGGCGGATGCGTGTTTGGCCAGCTTTGACCCCTTTTCACTGGTTGGCAAGGTCATTGACTGCAACCAGACGGTGGATGGCAGCCAGGTCAACATCTCGCGTGCTGCTGCAGCTACCGTCAACGCTACTTGGCATGGTGCGTCCAAGGTTGATGGAACGCCGATCTGGTCTGGCTTCCTGCCAGGTACGGACCTTACAGGATCCAGCACGGCTCCGGGTCAAATCTCGATGGTGGTGACGAATTGTACGACTGGTACGTGTGTTGGGGCTCCCTCCTACTTGACGGTGAAATGGGTGCAGATATTTCTCGCAAAGGACCCTAACTTCGACATTGTCAATCTCACGCACGCCGATTATGTCCGTCTGGTTCACGCTGGTAAGCAGCAGTACGAATCGTTCCTGGGCACAAACGACCCGGATCTGTCCGACTTCCGGGACGCGGGCGGCAAGATGATCACGTATCATGGGCTTGTAAGTCCTGGTGTCAGCAGGGCATTCTCATAGTTCAATCACTGACCTGGGTTCGATGGCAGGCCGACAATGTCATCCCTCCGGGAGGTTCCAGGAAGTATTACAAGGAGGTTTCTGCCCTGATGCCGGACGCTCCCAGCTTTTACCGCTACTTTGAGGCCCCAGGTCTGGGACACTGCTGGGGCGGCCGATCAGGACAGCCAACCGCTCTCTTTCGGCAGCTGCGGGCGTGGGTGGAAAACGGCACTGCACCCGAACAAACACCCATCGACGTGAATGTAGAAGACGGCACCGTGCACCATCGCATTTTGTGTCCGTATCCTGAAGTCTCGGTATTTGATGAGGGTTGTGGAGATGCGGCAGCCGTTGAGTGTTGGTCTTGTGGCAAACGGGGATCCGAGAATCAGACTCGGTCGTGACTATCCGTTTGGATACGGCAGTATGGATATGGGATGGGGGCAGAACAACCTGCAATCCAAAATGGTAGCGCCACTGTGCATGCCTCTAGCTAGGAGGTAGCCGCTCGGGGACAGGTCGTGTACGATTTTATGAACATTTAATGACTCGAATCAAGAGACTGAGGCTTACTGGCTTAGTCATTGCAGATTCCCATTTATTACGATTTGCCTCTCGTATCGATCCTCTCGTCTCTTCCCCAACACCCTCAATTCTCCTCCAAACAACTACTTCCACTACCAAAGACGAAAACACCAAAATGTCCGAGTCCACCCAACCCACCCGAGAGCTCTTAATCCCTCTCATCCTTACAATCACCACCCCCTCTAACCCCCCTCCCGGCTCCCCACCGACAATCACCCTGACCATCACCAACCCCTCCCCCGACACCTCCTACACCCTCCTCGCCTGGGACTCCCCCCTCGACCCGCTTGCCCTCCCCCTCGGCCTCCTCGCCATTACCCTCCCGTCGGGCCTCCCACTCCCGATCGAACTACCCCGCATCCTGGTCAAGCGCCGCACCCCGCCCCCGCTCGGCGACTTCGTCACGCTCCGGCCCAGCGCGCACGCATCGCGAGACGTTGTCCTGCAGGGACCTGTCTTTGACGCCGAGGCGCTCCGGGCCGAGGGCGTTGAGAGGGTCAGGGTGGGGTGGGGGGGAGGGAAGATGGGGGTTGTCGTGTGGGAGGGTGGGAAGGAAGAGTTGGCGCAGGCAGAGAGGGAGGCCATGGGCTGGGGGGATGCCAGGGCGAGCAGGTGGGTGCCTGAGGCGGAAGGGGTGGAGGTTGTGGTTTAGGGGGGAGGGGGGCCTCGGGGGGAGGCGGGCCGCGGGAGACAGTGGCCGTTGTTGGCTTCGCGGCAGCGCAGGGGCGTGGGATACGCGCTTGTGCTGGGGGTGCTTCCCAGGGGCGTTGGCCAAGATCAAAAGAACGGGCCGAATGACAGGACTGGGAGGATTGTCCATGTTGTCGAGGCATGACAGGGTCTCGGACTTTGGATTTGCGGTTTCCGATTTCCGGTCGCGAGGTATCTGATGGTGTCTGTCCCAATGAGGACGGGAAAGTAGGTATCTGCAACCATGCTTGACAACACCTCTCGCCACCGCCACGCTACCAGGTTAGTGTCCTCGATGGAGACGCCGGTATTATGCGATGCGTGCAAGGTGGCAAGTTGTCCTGCCTGCAGAGCGACACGGTGCCCGTTTCATGCAGCATGCATGGGTTGAAACATTGCAGAGAAAGAGGTATTACTCCAAGACATGTCTTGTGCCCGAGATCCACACTACTCACACTTCTGGCAGGGCGGAATAAAAACCATTACAGCTTCCACTCGTATCATCAATGATTCGCAACAGCACGCATCGCAGTACAAGTCAAGGCTATTGAGGAGTAGAGTTGCAGAAGCAGGTTGTTCAGGGGCTGGGTTTACCTTATGGATCTTAGCGTTCTTTGGTGAATTCGAGCGATTATTAACTGAACCTCATTGCTAGAGCGAGATGGCTACTGCTCAAGCTACTTGTTCCTTGTCTTGAGCTATTGATGATATTGACTTTCGGTACATGATCACCACCAAGTCTTCCCACGCAAAGTCATGATGTCTTATATTACTCACATCAACTGTCCTGGGGCATTTGCCTTCCCTTCTTCATATATCCTTCAATTTAATTATACAGCTCATTGCTTGGAAATCTCAGCCATTACCTTGTCATACTACCTCACTCACTTGAACCCACCAGCCACGTTTTTCTCTCCAACACATATCCCATATCTTGAGAGTGAGTGCATTGTGAAAGCCGGGGAGGCTCGTGTGGATATTAACTATCTCACCAGAACTTTGAGTCTCTCATCGAACCGATTCTGGAATTGCGCTGAATACTGGGGAATCTTTACAGGTTAAAGCGAGAAAGCGCTGTTGCGGCCGCCGAATCCGGCTCGCACGTGTCGCCATTTTCAGCGCCCTCGACAGTGAGGAGCAGGTGGTACAAGTAAATTTACCCAGGGCCCGGATCTCTAAGGAAGAGAAGCCGGAATGATAGTACCAATGCACCGCTAGTGACATGGTACGAGATCGGGTCGGTAGTGGTATCTCGGGTGATAGTGATGACTTGTCGGAGCACAGGCTCTTGGTGTTGAAGAGAGTGTCGCGTTGTGGTAGCTCCAGGGCGAACTACTATCTCTTCCTCCCACTTCTCCAAAAGGATTGTAGTACCGTCAAACTTGGCAAGAAGAACAATCTTGACCTCGTGGTTTGACATGGAAAACCACTGCCACATACCTATTCGTAATTGTGCCAACGTCTGAGAGACTCCCGCCTCGATGACAAGTGTTGGCCAGGCACTTCTACTAGCTCGTTCAGGCTTTGGGCCACCGCTTGAATCACTCTCTTTACCCCTTCGTCTAGTATAACCTCGTACTGAAAGTGTAGGACTACCGGAATTTCTCCAACTCTTCTTTGAACCCATATTGCGAATCTGTCCGACAAACTCGATACATAACTGTATGTGGAGCTCCTCATGAAGGGTGGTTATGATAGTGATGATGAGGATCCGGGATTTGGTGTCGAAATAACGAAAGCGGAACTTACGCCGTTCCTCCTCTCGTATACGATCGATTTCGGTGAGACGATCAAGAGATACGTCTAAATAATTAGTATATTATATAGAAATGTTAGGGTGATACTGTACTTATGACGGTGAGGGAATCCCTTGTAGTTTGATCTATCACATTGAACAGATCTTGCACGTTGGTAAAACGTACGGTGCCGGGATCGTCATCTTGCTTCGATCCTACCGAAGTAGGCATGGTAGATGCCGATGCCGACGCAGATGTAGCTGATGGGGATGATGTAGCTGATGGGGATGATGTAGCTGATGGGAATGATGTAGCTGATGGAGATGATACAGCTGATGGAGATACGGCCGTTGGCGGCCTCGATATGATTGACGCCATGGCGAAGCGTTGTTGGAGCTGGGATTTGTGAAGCCGGATGCGTGGGGAAGCCATTGGAGGGGTACAAGGTACTCAAGCTTGTTGAAAATGGGCGGGCGTGGTGGGGCAGGGAGCGTGCGGCCAATCAGGGCGAAGCGGCACGATAAATTGGAGAGGGCGCTAAACCCGGCACGTGCGACAGCGACTTCTCAATTACAGCATAAACATAGACGACAGAATGCGATCTCCACCCTGCGCTCATTACATGCACATGCCATCTATATATCCCCCCCCAACTGCGCCGCCTGGGTATCCCATCCGTGTTCTGAAACTACGATTTCTCCACCGCCACCTTGGTCGGCGTCGTCACCGGACTCCCCGACAGCACCTTGTTGTCGGCAGCCTCGGCATCGCTCTCGCGATCCGAGTCGCGCTTCATGTCGGAGAAATCGGTGTTGATGACAAACTCCTCCTTGTCGAGATGCTTAAAGGTGAACCAAAAGACGACAGTGCACACGCCGCCCGCGATGGTGGGACCGGCAAAGGCCCAGATGAGATAGGGATCCTGGATGGCCGGCGCGGTGGCGAGACCGATGGCGGCAGCAATGGCCGTCATGAAGAGGTTGATGGACGACACAAGGCCCTTCATGTTCTTGGGCGAGCGCGAGTAGGCGATGCCGTAGGCGGTAACGTTGACAAAGATTTCGGCGATAGCGGTGATGACGATGGGAATAGCATACAGCCCGTACGAAACGGTGGACAGCGGGTCATCGCCCAGAAAAGTATCCGGGCAGGTTGTCGCGTTGTAGCCGCACGGGGATGTTTGGTAAACGTAGTACTGCAGGATGGAGAAGCCGACGGAGCCGATAGTGCACAGGGCGAAGCCAAAGGTCATGCGAGAAATGGCACCCCACTTGATCCCGTAGCGGCGGAGGAGCGGGTAGATGATGTGGTTCATGATGGGGACCACTGTAAAACATTGGGTTAGTGTTCTGTGGGGGCTAGAACGCATCAAAAATGCTTTGCAACCTACCGATAACAATGCTGACCGAGTTGAGATTATCGAGAAGATCGTTAGGGACGCCATTGGTCTGCATGCCAACCGTGAGGGCGTTGGCCGCGGCACCGAGACCACCATCATTAATGAAGAAAATGGGAGTAAACAGGAAGATACCGCAGGCCTGGAAGGTGCGGCGCACATCTTCGACGAACTGGTCATCGTACTCGTAAACCTTGGTGGTGCCGGCAGCGGCGCGCACGCTCGGCTTGCCCGCCTCCCAGAAACCGTGGCGGCCGAACTTCTTGATACCGCCGTAGCGGAAGCAGTCACCTAGCACCTTGAAGACGTTTCCGAGGTCGGAGCCACCAGGGGGCTGCTTGATGAGGCGCGGGCTGAGATACCACAGAAGAGGCGGCAGCATGAGGTACAGAATTGTGGGGATCAGGTAGGCGGCCCAGTATCCGACAATCTTGGCCAGGTAGGTGGTTGGGATACCGAAGCAGGCACCGACGTTGATGAGGAGGTAGAACCACAGCATGACGCCGTTGATGGACTCCTCGGGGTCAACAATCACTTTCTCACCATTGACCTCAATAACGTGTGCGACCTTGTGCGGGCTCTGGTCCATAACAGTAGGCGAGATATTGGGCTTGAACTGGGCTGTTTATGACAAACTTGTCAGACGGAGATATGACATGAGATCTGGAGAAAATAGAAACGTACCGGCACCGATAGACAGCATATACAGCGAGAGAGCAAAGGGTCCGATGGCATTTCCAGACTGCAGGATAGGCGGCAGGGCCGAGATGATCATGAGGATGTGGGCCAAACCGCAGATACCAACGCCCCAGCAAATCATCTTGAAGCGGCCATATTTGGTGTCGGCCAACCAACCGAAGAAGACGGGGAGAGCATAAGCCAGGAACTTGAAGGCCTCGGTCATGGCCGTGGCCACGACGGAGCCCATGCCCAGAGCTCCTGCTGGGATCTTGGAGCCGGGGGCAGCAGCACCGGCGCCGTTGCCGCCGCGAGGCAGAGGGCCACGGATGAAGTTCTTGTAGACCTGGTTGCAGCCGTAGTACGAGGCGCGCTCAGCGAACTCAACGGCGCAGAGGTAGTAGCAGGAGGCGGGCATCTTGCCAGCTACGCGCCTCAGCGTTGACTTCTCCTCCTCGGTAGGCAACACAAGGCCGTGGAATGTCTCGTGGTCGCCCTCGACGTTGGCGCTGTCGCTGTTGGCGTAGACGGGCAGCTCCTTGCCCGAGGCATCGTGCGATGTGCGGATGTCGCCAATGGATCCCCTCGCCGTGGCGATGGTGGTTGTGGCGTCTGGAAGGTACAAGTTAGTCTTTTTCCGCAGCTTGGTGGAAGCCCTCGAGGGGGATCGTACCCATGATGTCTGCGTCGACGGCTGTTGCGTCTCTAGCTTCGCTACTGGAGACGAGAGTTGAAGCAAGTCGAAGTCGAGGTCCTCGCGCTGCGGGACGGGGGAGACGGGCGGCAGAGATAAGGAGGGGAAAGCAAATGTGAGACAGCAGCAGGCGCAACACAAAGTATAATATCTGAATCCATTATCGTTGCATCGGCCACCTTCAGGCTTCCCCGGGTCTTTGATATCCACGGATCCATAGCCGCAAGCGCCAATCTAAACCTTGGGTCGCTGCATTCGCTGACAGGCTCTACCTTGGGGTACATACATACATTCCATTCTGTCCCTTCCGCATACGGTCGTACACGCCCGCGCACGAGCATATGTCTACGTTGGGCAGGTGCGCGGCGGGATCGCGGTGCGATCTAGGTGCGAGCTGCCCGTCCGGGAGGCCATGTTGCTATTCCATTGACCAGACCAGACTCTCCTCCGGGTATTTGGACGAGGGACCATGTGTGGTGGTCGGCACTGGAAATTAACCAATGAGGGGCGGCGCATTTGCAGCGGCACGGCGTCGCAATATGCGTTCCTGTCTCGAGATAGCAACTGATTGGGGCGTTTTGGCGAGGAGACATGGCACGGTATGCCATGGGCGTATTACTGTTTTAGGGAGGTAGCTACCAGTCTACGGGTTGGACCTCAGTTGCACGCCCTGGCTGGCTGCCCTGAGATAAGGAAGGAACCTTGGCAACTTGGGCAGTCCTGCCGCAGCCAAGCCATGTCCATCAATCACGCCCCCGTCATGCAAGAGAGCTACTTATCTGGGCCGGCCCAGAAGCGCAAGCTCACCCCAGACAATGTCGAGAGATTCCCCTAAAAGTCCGTTCCATGAGGGCATGGCAGCCAGATCGACCTCGGCTGCGCAATCACGCAAGCACACAATCTTGCCCCCTCCCCCCCCCCCGCGCCTTGCCCGCATTGCGCTCAATGTCTCACGCATGTCTCGCTGTCGGGAACGAGGGTGCGAGGGGAGGAATGCTGCATGCCAGACCAACCGCCATTTTTAGCCTGATCACTCTATGGCATCTTTATTTCGCGACATGACCTTCCCCACCAGGCATACATTCTGCGAGTTCAGAGATGAGGTCCAGACTGATGGCAGCCGTTGCTGGATGCGAAATTCGCCGGTGGCCTATCTTGGAAGCTGGGATGTTGATTCGAGGCGCTTTCAGATCTCAGTTCTGACGCCCATCTCGCGCCCACCTCGCTGTTTCCCAATTGAAGGCGTCTTGCCAAGTCGTTGTGGCGGCAACAAGCTTCTCCCATGGCCCATGGCCAAGCAGCCACACTCCACCACACCTGTTTCCCGTTTCCAAAATCCGGATTGACCAACTTAGAACTTCGTGGCCGACAAGATAACTAGCGATGGCCCCGTGGCACATGTAACGGCAACATGTCGTCCGCTGCTCCGCTGCATCGAGATTTCGGTCTGGACCTTTTCGTCTGGCTCCACTTTATCTGTCGCCGAACCCGTCCGAACGGTCGGAAACCCATCGCCCCGCCAAGACATGGCTCCAAAAGCGGATATCCACCCGGGAAGGATCAGGAAGGAGGTTATTTCAGCCTTGGCGCCGAGACCCTCAGACTCTCTGATGCAACGACTTTGCTCGACCCGCGAGGTTGGCCAGCTCAGACCTGCCCAATCCTCCGCCTTGGCCTGCCCCATCCAACACCGACGTCCTCTTTTCCTTCTTGGCTTCTTTAGACGTTCCATGCCGTGCTACCACGGGGGTAAGAATAGCTCAGCAGGGAATTCCGGCATCCCGGCGAAGAACAAACCCGCTTTGGCATTCCGGGGACCTGGTTCGCCATACTGTCGAGCACACCATACCCCAGCTATGGTGATGGCTATCAGGAGAGCACATCATCGAGCCTGTTAATCTGCCAATACGAGCGGGCCCAGTCTACTAACAAGGAACCCAAACCCTCGCAGCCAGGTCGTAGGCGCCGGTTACTAACTGAGCCTCAAGATACTAACCCCAGGCATTAAAAGATGATGTGAGGCTCTTATCCAGACCGCGAGCAACCGTCACATCGGTGTCTGTCCCTTTTCCAGTCAAACTATTGAGACGACGGGATGCAGCAGGGGCTGCAGCGGGGGTTGCAGCACAGGTTCCAATATTCACGATAACGCATCAAAGCATGGCGATGTTAGTAAACTCTTGAGTATCACAACACCTGCCCCATCGTTGCTAAGTTCGAGCGACATATCCTACTCCGGGAGCGCCACAATCAACGAGTAGTTCCGTTTAGCAGAGCCGCGACTAGCCGATGCTATCTTCTGGCTCTTGATTGACCTTCTTACATGGGATGGCACTGCGGGTAGGATTGTTGTTGGCGGGGTTGGGGTTGTCAAAACCATCGGAATTCGCATGATACTCGCTCAAGACCGGGGCGAGCACAGAGCCAAAGAAAAACGTCAAGAGGATTATGGCGACATGAACCACAGGCTCACGTGGAGGAGTGCTACAGCGAAACCAGATGATCCCGAAGAATACTACATTGCAAGAGGCCGCCGAATATAGCCATATACGTCTACAGCTTGCTCTAGATATTGGATGTCTGTATGTCTACTAAACCTCCGCAGAGACAGAGTCAGCGAGCTCCCCCAGGGGATGCTCGCACTGCTTCCGCATTTTCAGGTAGTGTTTCAATTCGGATTTTTCCCTTCCCCCAGTCGCTCCCCAATCCACCCGAGCGGGATTTCCTCGTCGCAAGAGGTGATTATACCATGTTCGTTTCCCCAGACCACTAAAAAACCCTCTGCTGATTACCTTACAAAGAATGGCATAGCGTAATGGCAGTCATCATCACGGCTTGTCCAACCAGCACAGGAGCGAATGTCTATACGGATGCGAGAAGCCCGCAAACGGCCCTAAGCTATCGACGACATCAAACGGTCCCTAGCAAGTCTGAAGTTGAGATTCTGCCCTTTGCCGATTGACCATCGAAGATCTGCCATCGCCGTTCTCGCTGCCAACCTCCAACCTTGCCTAGGGATGACTCAACAGATTCCTCTCTGTTTTCCTCTCTTTTTACGCTAATTTGCGCGTAGCTGGCGCCTTGGTTGGTAGCAAGGAACCCGCGGGGCGTGGAATGATCAACCACGCCGGCATCATGGGAGTCCCGTTTACTTTGCCGAGGAGGCGGCCAAGAGCTGGGAAATGGAAAGGTGTCTAATGAGGCACCTTACTTGGCCATGGTGTGCTAGAAGTTGACGATAACCCACACTGATGAATGGCTCGCTGACCACATCTCCCTGAACCTAGACGTCATAATATTGCCTATATCACTATCAGCTCACCTGCCACTTCGGCGCCGGTTTTGGAAAGGGGCGGATTGTGTCACCTCGGACACGAGCGAGTCTTGGTGATAATGTCTACGAGGTTGGTGGTACATATTGGCGCCACCTGACGCCAGGCATCTCATACTATGGACGCAGCAAGTTTTGGTGGTGCTTTCACTGAGCCTTTGCACGTTAGCACGTTAGCACAGCCCATCCACCCCACGATGTAGCCTATCGGGTTCGATGACTATCGGGTCGGATGTCCGGTTGGGTCAAAAATCGATTGATCTTGGCTTGATTTATTATCGTGGCAGCAATGTATGAAGGGCTGATATCAGCCTTAAATAGTCGAGGCAACTTCGCAGCCGTGTAGCTGACTCGGAGTCTGCCTTTCTCTTCACCACTCCATATCCACGTACCTGCGCGTAGCATGATGAGACTTACCACAATGTTACTACGAATTGGGCTTCTTTTGCAAGTTGCAAGCGGCCGAGCTGTGGCGTATGACAATTCGCATAGGGGCCCCCAGGACCATCTTGACTATCCTTCTAGCAGCCGGATCCTAAGGGAACTGGGCCCCCGGCTGTCAGGGGGGGCTTCCATCTTGGTTCCTTCATCACCCGGGTGGGATCAAGCGCTGGTGCGGGCAGCCTCCCCACGGATACACCCAGGCTTCGTGGCATCCGTCGAGCCGGCAACCGAACAGGATGTTCAAGAGATAGTAAGTCCCACCTCTGCAGCCCTCCGAATGCCCGTCAGGGACGAAGAAACAAAATCACTAACACAAAGCCGCGTTTATAGATAAAATATTCGAATCACATCGGTGTCCCATTCCTCGCCGTGACCGGTGCCCACGGTTACACGACAATGCTGAACCGCGTGCAGGGCGGCATCCAGGTCAATATGCGCCGCATGAACCACACAAAGATGAACGCAGATGGCGTGACGGCAACCGTGGGCGGGGGCGTGATGCAGCACGAGATTGTGCGGTCCCTGTTTGAGCACGGCAAATTGGCTGGTGTGTCTAGAGCCTATGCTGTTAACTTACTTCTAGTACAGAGAGATGAGGGCTAATGGGAACCAGTCACCGGACTATGCGAATGCGTATCAACTATCGGGCCCCTCCTCGGCGGAGGGCACAGCATAGTGCAAGGCCGTCACGGCTTCGCTGCCGACAACCTAGCCTCAGCTCGGCTCGTCCTCGCCAACGGGAGCGCTGTGACCGTCTCTGCGGAAAGCAACCCGGACCTGTTTTGGGCAATCCGCGGTGCCGGACACAACTTTGGCATCGTCACCAGCTTCAAGCTCAACGTCCACGACGTAGGGGATACATGGACCATGCTCACCTTCATCTTTGCACAGGACAAGCTGGAGAGTTTTTTCAGCACCTGGAATCAACTTGAGGATGAGCACGGCGACGTAGGGCGGCCTGTTTTGCTCGGTTTTCTTGGTCGGAACCCTGCCGTTGATACTAGCCATGTGAGTGTTGCCACTCGTGCAAAGCAAGCGGCCAAAACTAATACGTTTGGAAGCCCGTTATTACCCTCCAAATCTATTACGAGGGAGAGAACGGCATGGTTGATGAATACGCGTCAGCCTTCTTTGCCCTCGGCCCGGTATCCAACACAACGGTTGGAGATATCAAGTATAAAGATCTCTACGTCACTGGCGGAATCGACTTGAACAGCCCCATATGCCGCAAGAATGAAAACATTATTGGATACCCCGACTCATTTGACCGATGGGATGTCGACGCGATGCGCGCTGGCTTTGATATCCTTTCCGAGCTTACCGCCGACGAGAAGTTTGCTACCTCTGTGTGGCTGCTCGAGTCGTATGGCCAGGAAGGCGTCGAGGCAGTACCGGCCGCCGAGAACGCTGTGGCGCCCGAGGAGAGATCCCTGCATATCCTCGCGGCCCCGGCCCTGTGGTGGGCCGGGGACGATGAGCAGGATCGGGAGAGAGCCGAGCTGTATGGCAAGCGGATGCAAGATGCTGTGAGGAGTGGCATCTCGGTGCTTCCTCACTCATACGTCAACTACGCCATTGGCCGAGAGGAGCTGCCCGAGGTTTACGGGCGGGATGCTGCGAGACTGGCCAAGCTGAGGCGGATCAAGGAGGCATACGATCCTCGGAATCGGTTTGGCTTCTATGCGCCTATCCGCTAAAGTGGCTCGATTCGGCCCTATGCACGGTTTGGATCTAGAGACTCGTATCCACTTGCATATCAACACAGCACAGCACAGGGGCGTGTGTGGTTTAGGGGTATAACATTCGCTTCGCATTTTCAGGGAGATTCGCTGTGAAAGGTCTGGGGCTCAATCCTCAACTCGTCTAATACAACTGTACTATCCAGGGGAATCTGGCTTTTTGGTATTTTTGTTCTTTTGGCAGAGGTGGTCTCGGTTGGGAAGGTGGGCACATACATACAATCAAGGATTATCCTGCTGTAACCAAGTCTACCAGTAAAAGGTACGGGTATGTACAGGAAGTCATGTTTGCCGACGGCCTCGTCTGCGTTGCTCAGCCCATGAATGAGAACCTTGCTCGGTAGACCTCTCTCTCTCTCAACACCGTCAAAGTAATGCAACCCAACTGATGGGCATTACCTTGGACGTAAAAGGCAGGAGAAAGGGGCCGTGGTCTTGGGGTCCGTCGGTAATTACCATCACTACAGCCTTGACAACGGCGGTATTTAATGCAGGAATGCAGGTAGACATGGTGTTGTGAGTGACATACTCCAGAGGATATGGGGATCGACATCTGAAAGACGCTACCCGATGCAAGCTGCCTTAATTGCAAAAGCTGATTCAGGAACACCAATGCCAACAGAGATGACGGCAGAGAGGCTGGAGCCAAGTTTCTGTGTTCCATTCCATCCCGCCCCGAGCCGCATACTCCAATCATCGAGGGGAATACAACCACAGCTAGCGTAAAAAGAGCGCACGGGGTGCCAGGGTTCCGTGGTTACCACCTCGGTAGCGCTCACCTAGTGACGAAACAACCGGCAGATTTATTATCGCCAGCTGGAGGCCGCGTCAACCTCAGGGGGCGCAAGTGACGTTGAGGGCATGGGGGGTGGGGAGGGAAAGAACGCCCCCCCCCCGTTGTGGTACCGACTACCAGGCCTGCTTTGACACCCATCCTTCATTAGCTCTTGCTTGTCTACCCGAGGGGGCCCAGAACATGCGAAACCAAAGTATCCCGGACGATTATTAGCAGGCAGGCGCGGCAATCATATATTGCGTGCCCCGTTCCCCGGATTTTCCTCATCTACCCGTGCCTGCACATTGATCAAGAAGATCAGCCAGCCATGATCCACGCCGCACGCCGCACACCACACACCGCACACCGCACCCAGAAACACACCACGATAGCTACCAATTTTACGATGCCGAGCCTCACCAAGATGCTGAAGCTCTCAGCCCTTTCCCTCTTGGCCACAGCCGCCACGCCAATCGCAGCCGTCTTCAACGGAACCGGCGAGCTCCGCACGCTCTGGAACGCAGGCGACCACGCCGACCTCGGCTGCCTGACCGATGAGGGGCAGTGGATCGCGCAGGACACAGAATGCGGCGCCTTTGAGGCGGTGCAGGTCAACGACACCGCCTTGTACACGCTGACGACCGCCGTCGGCGCGTGCCGGGTGCGCGGGTCAAGGTTTACCTGCGGCGAGGACAACGAGGCGTACAATTTCGGGGTATGTCTTTTCTCTTTGGTCAAGGTGTGGCAAGTTGCTGATATTGATTGACCCTTTTGTCGTAGACGTGGCCTGAGAATTGGCCGAATGGTATCCCGGGTGTAAAGGTCCTTCGCTGGGGGCAGTACGGGCTCATGGCGAGCAAGAACAATGGCCCGCCCGCGCTGACGGACAGCCCCAAGGATATCTATTTTGTTAGCTACAGCGAAAGTGGCAAGTACGTCTGGTTGACGTGGAAGGACTTGTGAGAAAGAGCACGCTACTCTTCCACGTTATCAAAATTCACTTCTTCCTTGGCAACCGGCTGCCCATCAGCCGGTTTGCATTCTTTTGACGGTGTTTGGGGCATACACATGTGTCCCATCATCAATACCATCATCAATACCATCATCATTATCATCATCATTACATAAATGCTGCCGCACTCGCCGTCTTCGTGACGCTGTTTGGCCAAACCTAGCTACGTCTTCTCGTGCACACTCTGCCTCGAGAGATAAACCGAGACAGAAACCGCCAGCACAGCAAGGCAATACTGCCCCAACCCCGTCCCCCCCTGCAGGTCCTGGGCGAGCACAGACCAGCAAATAGTCAAGACAGTCACAGCAAGCAACGCAATCCCGGCACACCACCACACAAAAAAGGCCAGTTGATGCCCTCGACGATGTAGAAGCCCCAGCCGTGGGGAATGTTGAAGTGGTCATGGACGCGCCCGTCCCAGGCAAGCGCACGCCACAGCTTTTTAGGCAGCATCTCCACGGCCATGGGGCCGAGATGGTCGGCGGGGTCGAGGAAGGCGTGCATGAAGATGTCGGGCGGCATAGGAAGGTTGCCCATCAGCGGCGGGCACGGGCTGAAGGCGTATTCCTGGTTGAGGACCTCTTTACGCGAGGGAGTCGAGTTTACTTCGTAGTTGCCGACGCACTCGCCCGACTTTTGGAGGTGGAGGAGTTGAACCTGTCGACATGGTGAGGACATGTTTTGTTGGTGCGATTTTTTTCTGGGTGGCAGAAGGGGGAAGTGGCTACTAACCTTGACATAGTGCATCGCCTTTGGGGCGAGGAGCGGGCTGCGGCTGTTTCGAAGCTGACAATAATCTGATTGAAGCCTCCTGAACATTTCTCCACTGCATTGCACATCAGTAACGTCGACGTTGGCTAGTTTCCGTTGTGTCAGGCCGCGGACACTGGCGTTGACGCAGAGCAAGAAGACGAGGCCGGGTTGCTTGTTCCTACTGTGGGCGCGTCTGTTGTGTCTGTACCACCCGATGCCTGGCTACTGCAGGCGGCAGCTAGGTCATATAAACTGATTTGCGATGTCACACTGCTGGAAATTTGCGCCAGCGGCTTGGGTTGCGAACGCTACTGCGAGTTGGTGCTGAGCTTTGGGAGCTTCAGTTCGTAGGCGGTCACCGCAACGCTGTGCTTTTTTATTAGCTTGAAGCCGTGGAAGTACTAAGTGATGAGGGCTGGCTTACACAAGTCCATGATACTCGAACGCGTCCGGTCTTGACGCTTCTCTGGCAAAGATCAGACACATAATTTCGGACGTATTGTACCGCCTTCGCCACAATCGAGACCATGTTCCTTGTGGGATGGAGTGAAACCGTAGGCGTGTCGAGCTTTGTGTTCAACAAGACATCCTCTCCTAGCGTACGTCTCGAACCCAGAGTTTTCTCAGGGTCAACCAATGATGCATCCATGGTGTTGGCTGTGACTTGTGGTTCCGATACGTCGTCTAGATCTTGATCTGTTGAGACTCGTGACTTGTTGGTTGTGACGTCTTTCTTGACTCCCTCTGACTGGTGCTGGGTATCAGGAGAAGAAGATGACCTCCGACCACCATCCAACTTCAGGAACCTTCTCAACGCGTTACACAAATCCGAGAAGGCATTTGAAGTGACCAAGAAGCTCTTGACACTCTCGAGTGTTTGTAATGCAACATCCTCGGGATCATGAACCGATTCATCATCGCCGCTGACCACGTCATCACAGTCTCGCACTTCTTGCAGGTATTCCAGTACCTTGGCCTTATTCGACTTCTGCTCTTGATTCGCTTCAGGCTCGCTCCTGTTGACGAGGTTATCCTTGATCTGAAGTGAAACCCTCCATGCTGAAAACCGAACCAAACGCGCAGCCATAGCCTGTACAGGGGTCGATGCCTCGAGACTTAGAGCCGCACAGTATCGCACAAGAAGGCGTTTGAAGTTTCTTTGAAATCGGTCTAGCCCGGCTTTTGACATGGCGATGCTATAGAGCGGCTCTAGGTTCTCGTTAAAGAGGAGCAATGCTTTCAACTCATCAATCGCACCGCTAGTTGCATCCATCGGAGCCGAACTAAGTGACGATACCCGTGATGGTTCTCCTGAAACGATGCTCTCCAAATCGCTAAAGTCAGAGTCTCCTCTCTCTACGTCCACGCATCCGAGTGCTTGTGCCAATTCTCGGCGGAGAATATTTCTAGGCATCTTCTTGAGCTGCTGGGTCTCTTCGAAAGGTGCGCTGTACTCCCACTGGGGTCTTTCGTGCTTGTCCCATGATGGCAATCGACTCACCCAACTCGTCACCTTGAAACGGACTGACAGGCCGACTCTCCTCCTCAAAACCTCTCACGTAAGAAGTGTCGGCAAGGTCATCGGCCTCATCGGCCTCATCAGCCTCATATGGTGAATCGTGGTCTTCGCCGGATGTGGAGTCCGCGTTCACCCAGCCCGACGTCATGTCTTGTTTTTCCGAATCCACCAATGTACTGGCATAGGGGTCGTGGAGTCTCGAGTCGCCATGTGTCTTGCTGGAAGTGTCGCTGTATCGGCGATTGTCATTTTCCGAGGCGGCTTCAAGGTCAAGACGATCTGGGAGAAGGACTAAATTGGTATAGGGAGTATAAATGCGTGAGCTCGAAGATGTCGTCTCGAGATAATGACTGGACGCGATCTTCTTTTCCCAAGGGTCTTCATCAGTACCCTGGCGTAGCGATGATTTGGGCGGAAGCGGGTACGGGCTGTAGCTGTCGTCCTCATCGTCAATGCTGTCGCTGTAGATCATGACGGACGGGTGCACCACCACGCGCTGTGTTGCAGCTGGCTCGCGCGTACCCTGGGAGGGCTGTTGGTAAGGTGCCATGTATGGGAGTCGTTGTCGCGCGCCAGGGGACGGGGGAGGCATCGTGTTCTGCGGCCTGGGTGCGCTCTGTCTTGGGGGCTCGACGTAGCTGTCGCGCCGGTTACGCCGGCTGATCTTGAAGTTTTTGCTGCTGATCGTATCAATCTCTTCGGTACGGCCGTTCTCGAAACGTTTACGAAGCCGCTCAGTCTCCCTGTCCCTTTCCTCTTTCCCGGCCTCCCTATTGGCTTTTCGCCTCTCCCGCTCCCTCTCAGCAGCCTTCTCGAAGTGCCCCGGACGCAAGCCAACCTCAGGCTGGGAAGTAGTGAGAAATCTCCCATTGACGGAGGGCCGCTCCGCCGAGCTTAAGCTTCTGTCTGATACCCCAACCACCCACCCTTCGTTTTTGAGCGCCGTACTAAGAAATTGCGAAGCAGCGGACGAGCCTGTGGTAATAGTAAACCCTTCCACCAAGGCGACATTCCCCGGTTCTTCGCCAAGGCCGTCCCACCACTGCCGTACATATTTCTAACATGTCACCCATCGCGATGTTGGTTATGTCGATACTAGTAGAGTTGCCCCCCAGTACCGCTTGGTAATCGGCAATGTCGCTCTTCATTCCAGCTTTTGATACACTCGTCTCTCCACCCTTTCGGTCAGGCGGGCCGAGGTGGTCGTGGGGGACGGCGGTCTTGACAAATGGGGGATACACTGCTGGGGCTCCGGTAAGTGTTCGATTGGATTTTGCCCTGACGTATTCCCACCCATGGTTCTTCTCTATGTGTTGCTTCCAGTTGGACTCTCGCTTGGACTCGTACGGGCAAGGCGGAAAACATGCAATAGAAGATCTCGGGAAGGGACAAGTGCTTGTCCTTGACGTGACGCTCTCGATCCCTTGTGTCCGCAAAGCCATACTCATGGTATATACAGGTTGTGTTTGGGCATTTGAAGGGGCGGCTGTGAGACTTGGCGTGTTTATTCAAGTCGACGAGGCGGAAGAAGATCCTCTGGCAGTGAGGGCAAACGAGCGGAGAAGGTGCGTCGGGCGGCTTCAAGCTGGCCCCTTCAGAAGCGACGGCGTCCGTGACGGATTCCATTTTTAACCGGGCGATATAGCGGTCTGGTAGGAGTGAAGACTTGTCTCGGAAGTGTGTGGCGGCTCATTGAGATAAATGTTGACTTGAAGATTCGTCTGAGAGACGGGAGCACGGGAGGTGCGACTCACTAGGAGGGGAAGGCGAGGTTGAGCCAAGGGGCTGCGCCCCCTGTCGCGATGGCTGAGCACTGGGCGCTTCGTGT
Source organism: Lasiosphaeris hirsuta (assembly GCA_030549175.1). Taxonomy (NCBI): domain Eukaryota; kingdom Fungi; phylum Ascomycota; class Sordariomycetes; order Sordariales; family Lasiosphaeriaceae; genus Lasiosphaeris; species Lasiosphaeris hirsuta. The sequence continues at coordinate 2,687,714 of JAUKUA010000002.1, forward strand.
AACTGGGTGATCCGCTGTTTCGACTGAACAAGCCAATTAGAGCAAGGGATTCAGGGCTTGATCTTGAGCTCTTCGAGTTGTCGACAGCCGTGCTGTTCGCCTTTGGAAAACTACCTCGGCCAAAAGGCCAAAAGTATTGGCGCCTTTCGCAGTGTTCATGCTTCCCAGAAAAGCAAACATACCAAAGGGGGTAGACAGGTTTACCATCACTCACAAGTCAAAGGGTCCGCGACCATGACAGAGACACGTCCCAAGTGGGAGTGGTGTATTTTTGCATACACTATTTGTTCAGTCTAATACTGAGGACTGGGGTATTACTTAACAGAGGAGGGTGTCTTTGGCGTAAGTCATTTCAGAGGTAATATCCGTATGCTGGCCAATTTGAAGGTGACCGAAACGGTGATTCAGCATGTCGAAATCCGTCTCCTGCTTTCAATCTCACTACCCAACACCCTCCCCACCTCACGCAGGCGCATCCGTCAGGGGAACATAGCGCACGCCGAACAACTTCCTCTTCGTCACCGCCCCGGCCTCATCCTTATCCACGCACCACACATGCTGACTCCACCCCTTCCCATCATCATCCACAGGGATAAACATCCTCCCGGGGGCCCTCAACTGCGCCAGCAGCTCAGGATGCACCTCCTTGGCACTCGCGCCGACATGGATAGCATCCCACCCCTCGCCCTCCTCCCCGGGCTCCGTCCAGCCTTTGCGGCCGTCCCCGACCCGGAACCGGACGCGGCCGCTGGTCACCAGCCCGCGGCCCTCGCCCGACTTGCACATATTGGCCTCGCCCAGGTCGCGCAGCGGCGTGATGTGCTCGACCCCGACGACCACGGCGCCATCGGTGGCGGGCCCCACCAGCTCCGCCATGACGTGGGTGAGGTAGCCCGAGCCGGAGCCGATGTCGAGGATGCGCGGGGCCGGGCGCGACGGCGAGGGTACGAGGAACGGCAGCAGGTTCTCGACGGCGGTGGCGTGCATGTGCGGCGCCGAGATGGTGGCGGCGTGACCGATCGGCTGCGGATTGTCTTTGTAGGGGGATGACGGGGCGTAGTGGGCGCGGTCGACCTGTTGGCTGTTAGCTTCTGGCTGTTCGCTAGTGGGTGGGGGAGGAGGGAATGGCGGGACCTTGAGGAACGCTTCTTTGACTTGGGGTTCGGTGATTAGCTTGTTGCGCCAGAGGTTCTCGATCAGGTCGCGGTTGGTCGCGCCGGAGCTGCGCCAGGCCATCTCGGCAAAGTTACTCTGGTACCGCGGGTGGGCTGTCGTCTGTGGTGGCGGGAGAAAGCGCTTGCTGGAATCGGCGCGAGGGACGAAGCGGCTACCGAATAGTGTCGAGAGCTGTGACGCAAGTAAGAGCGGCAGCTTTTTCTTTTGGGACGCCAGCGTCGAACCTTCTCAAAGTGAAGGCAGGATGCTGAGGAAGATCGTTTGCCTGAAGCCGAGGATTGCAATAGCGTCGTATCCGGCGTGTTCAAAAAGGTCGAGTTAGCTGATCATAAAACGGCATTTGGGTGAGTTGCGCCACATGCGCCCTTCTTTCTCGTAGCTGAGGCAAACAAAGCAACCGCAAGGTGTACGTAGTGTGATGGTGAGCTGACGTTGAATGATGTAATAGCGACCCGGCAAGTTCGAGATCACGCAGAACGGCGGCAAGCACAACGCTGCCCCGCACGCTGCTGCCCCTCATTGTGCTGCTGGCCGTTGAAGCAACAGCTGCCATGTGTCCACGAGGGCCATCACCAGACAGATGAATGTATGACTCTCAATACCGGGCGCAAGTCTAGAACACCACGCATTGCATACTCGGCGGCTCTTCGTTGTGGACGCAAATATCAATATGCATTGTATATCAAAGCCAATCATCTTGGTCACAATTGGCCAAATCACAAAAGAACGCCATGCATAACGTATGCTGGATAGGAGATAGGAGAAGCACGTAAAACCACCCTTGGAAAGAAGAGCCCCCCCCCCCCCCCCCCTGGGCGATGCGACAAAATCTTACATGTCCTGTTCTGTTGCCCAATGACACGGCCCACAAGTCTCGCAGGCGCGTTATACGACCGTCTCGGATCGCTCTCCCTCGGCGATAATAGGAATACCCAGCCCTCGATCGGGGCTCTGTAGCACCAATTGCTCGTGCCTACGGGCCTTCAGGTAGTCGCTGACGGCCCTGATGAGAATAAACCACCCAATGATCATGAGAATGTACGCCGCCCAATCGCTGTTGGCGAGATCTGCAAAGCTGCCGTTCCCATCGGACCCATCAACGTCGCCAGGTTTAAAGTCGTGGGAGTTTGGGTCCTGCGGATTCGCATAGCCTTCGCCTACGTTGCCACCCATACCGCCAGCCCCTGAACCAGCATTACCGCCGGGGCTGCCGCCCTTCATGTAGAAGCCGTACTGGATCAGGGTGATGCCGAGACCTGCGCGCGAGCCGTTCTTGGCAGCGTGCGTCGAGTGTAGGAGATACGTCAAGAGGAAACCAACGAGCTGGAACGACATGGATATCATGCCGTTCCAGATGAAGCTGAAGAAGGACCCGACGGGCATGCCGTCAATGTAGACCTCGTCTGGCCCGCCGAGCCCGGGGGCCAGGATTGTTGTTTCCCAGTATGGCGGGGCCGCATCAGCGGCAGCTTGTTCGTAGGACTAGCGCTGCAAGTTAGAGAGTTACGCTCGGAAAATACTTGCCGAGGAGGCACGAATAAGCGTAACATACCGGAGGCATCTCATCCTTCTCCTCGCCGCCACGATCCGGCTTTGCCGCTAGGTTGGAGAAGACTCCATCTGACTGAATTCCTCCGCCGTAAACCCTCGATGATACCTGTGCAGATTCACCGGTGGGAGGCGCGGAAATTTCGGATTGCGATCGTGGGGGCGGCCTCCTCGTTGGCATCGGCCTCGAGTCGTTTGGGTCGGCGTGCGTCGCACTTCCGATTGCGATTGACGAAGGGCCACGCACTAACCGCTGCCTATCGTCCGACTCCTCTTCGCTCTCGTCGCCATCGGTATCAAATGCATCAGCAAGGTCGGCATTCACTCGTGCATCCCGTTCTCTCGACAGGATTGACGATGCCCTGGAATGGAAGGACGGCGGTGGTGAGTTGGGGATTGTCCTCGATACGGGGGTCTCGGCAGGGGAGTCGGGCTCGTCGTCGTCGTCATGGGCATTCACCTACGAGCGAAATGTCAGTAATCCCATCAAAGACCTTGGGGAATTGTCGTAGTAAAATATACCCTCGCATATCGCGCCGACATTATGTTTTGGAATGCGGGAATTGCTGGATTGTCGGTTTTGGTGTCGGTGTTTCACCTAGACACCCCTCTCGATCGGCTTCAAATAGGAAATAGGAGCGAATGGCAGAACAGGAGAAAAGATGCGGTCGACGCTTTTGAGTTTGTTGGGTTGCTGGTATCGAGGAAGGTATACGAAGTGGAAATTCAACCTAAGGAGAACGGGGAAAATGCGAAGGCAAAAGGAGCGCACGCGGCTCGGTGAGGGCGTCGTGGAAGGGGACGGTGGTTTGAAGCGTCGAAAATGGCCACCCCAGCCGATACGTCCATATGACATGGCACTGGCTCAGGCGGCTGACCAAGGAAACCCCGACCTGGAAGCTCGTGGAGAACACCAGAAATGGTGGTGGGGCCTGGCTGCCTCAGGTAGTTACTGCCTGCCGCGCCAGCTGACGGACCCTTGAATTTCCCCATATCAGCGCCAAGACTCGCATTGCCGCCACGAAGTTCCGTTGGGGACTTGGGTGTGGCTTGATTGTGGCTGATACTTCAAGATTTCGGTCGTTGACGTCGACAATTTTGAGAGCCGAGCTTTGCGAGAACACGCGCGCGGGTACCCACATCACCGCCAACATGTCTAGCACAAGCAAAAAGGTATTCCTGCATTCTCCTAACTACTTGCTACAGTATGAGGACCAATTGCTAACTTGAATCCCCCTCTGTAGGCGCTCGAGCTCTTCAGCCGCGCGCTGCAGCGTTGGCCCAAGGACACCCTTCGACCAGACTGCCAGCTACAAGATGTTCTTGCCAAGCGCATGGCGACCGGCGAGGTTCTCCCGCCATCTCTGTTCGCGCGGAGCGCCGGCGCAAAGGCTGAGGCCGAAATGCGCCAGGTCAACGCTCTCTATGCGCTGCTCGGAAACAGATACTCGCTCAAGGTAAGCCCGGCACTGCCCACGGCTTTGGCAAGGATAACTAACGATCTATGTGTCACAGTACAAACTCAGCGACAAAATAATGAGGCCAAGGAGCAACCCAACATACTACACCGACCTGCTGGTCGAAATCGAAGAGGCGCCCAACCGGACATGGTTCAACAGGATAGCAAAGAAGTTCGGGGGCATGTTCCGGCTTCGGTGAGGCAGTCACGGCCTGATGTCACAACAGTGTACAACAAAATAGAAGCTTTGCATCGTCCTGGTGTTTTGGGCCGTCAGCCGACTTTTCAAGCGACAAAGACGCAACACCCAAGTTCAAACGGATCTGTATTACCAATTATATGTACAACAACTTTTGTCTACCCATGCAGCTGGGGGTATATAAGAACCACTCGACAACATCTTGGCAAACGCCCTGGAGTTCCTGTTGGGTTTCTAAATGTACCGTCTCTCCGGATCCAAGGTATCCATCAACTCCATGCTCTTCTCGTACATGGTAAACACAATGCCGCCACTCATAACCAACCTCACCAACCTCGGTAGCGCACCGCTCCAGAAGGTCAAGATGCCCTCCTGCTTGAAGATGAGGCTCGCGCAGCGGAATGAGTTGCCGTAGACCTGGCGCGCCTCGATGCTCTGCATGCGCGTCTTGACCGTGTCGAGCGGTTGCGTGACGTAGACGGTGATGAGGCCGGCAATGCCGCCCATAGCGAACGTGCCCATGGCCCCCAGCTTCTCGCCGGGCGCTGTGTACCCATCGGCCAGCTGCTTGAGCCCGTTGTAGACCGAGAAGCGCGTCGCGCTGTTGGCCGCCTGCCGCGCCGTCGTCGGTACAAAACCCTGGAAGAAGCCGCGGATGCCGCGCTCGCGCGCGATGATGGGGACGGCATGCAGGAAGCCGCGCAGGCGCGGGTTGGCAGACTTGCGATCGTCGATGCTGTGGGCGGCGAGGATTAGCGGGTGGGGAGGGGACGGGGGCGGTGTATCTTACAGCGTCGTCTTGATGCTCTCGGTCGGCGTGACCGCGAGCAGCGACTCCGTCACACCGGCGCCGAAACCCGCGAGTACAGTCCGAGGACCGGAGAGCTTGCCCTCAGAGTCGGCGAGCAGCGTCTTGTACTGGTCAAAGGCGACAAACCCTACAAACCACTCGTTTCTCAGCCATGGTACCTATCAGCCGAAAGGGGGTAAAAGCGTACGGATGCCCGCCTTGGTCGAGTTGCCAATGATCAGGGTGGTGCACCCGGCATACCACTGCTTTCCGAACGGCGGCCATGGCAGCTTCTGGCCTTCGGCTAACCTGCGATTGAGCTGTGTCCGAGTCTTGGCAACTGTCAAGGGGGAAATGTCAGATTTGAAGCGGGCGCGAAGCAATTGGTCTGGAGACGGCGACGTACATTCGGCTGGGTATGTGATGGCTGAAGGCGCGGGCGAGTTAGCAAGCAAGCACACGAGCAATTGCGGTTTGCGGAGCTGTTGACGCATTGATGATGGAACAAGGATAGGTGTGGCTCACCAATCTCAACGGCACCGGCGGTCGAGCCTGCGAGAATGGACCGCAGAGCACTTGGGCCCTTCAGCGCCGGGTGCAAATCGTCCTTGGGGGCGGCAGACGACATGCTGGGCGAGATGGGCAATTGCGGGTGGTGAGAGTTGGAGCAACAAATGATTCGGCCTCGGGATTTTCGAGGTTGCACCAAGTCCAAGCAAACGCCATGATGCGATATGGCGGGGTCGCTTCCCTGTATCTTGGCACACTCGAGCTCCCCCTGAATTGGCGCCTTTGGCAACGCAGGCAGGGTTAGGGTTGATTAAAGCGCCTGACTGAAGCTTATTGACCTGAATTGCATCAGTTTTCACTAGGTTACCTGGTACGGACAGACTTTTTTTTTTCTTTCCTACCTTGCCCCATCTGATAGCGTTCACCTCTGTAATAAGCTGACTTTCGGTGCAGGCCGTTACCAAACCCAGCGTCAACACAAGCTCGATAATGCTTCGTACCGTAATAAAGCTCACGTATCTACCTTTTAGAAAGGCTTTGAAAAATCGAAATGTTGTGAACCCTAATTTTCACGGTATAAAACTAGCACCGCATGCTTCCACGTCCCACCTCTGTCGCAGGCGGCGTCAACTTGTTGAGAGAAGCTACCAATTGAACATTCAGACATCAACAAGGGACTGCATGGCTTCAGAAGAAGTGGCGGCTCGCCCAGTTTCTTCCAACTCGGGTCATCAGGAGGACGTTATAACGGCGACGAGCACCATGGCCCCCCAGACAACGTCCGAGCCACGAAACATCCGCCCATCTCAAGCTATTGAGAGTCAGCCCCCCGGTTCCGGGAAAGGTGATGCCTACTCAAGTCACCGCAGAGGGGTCGGTAACATGTGCATCTCGTTCGAGCCACATGCTGGGCCCTTGGCAGGACAAAACATGACGTGGCGGGGGCATATGTGGATCAAATGCGACGACATACCACGTCTCATGCGGGAGGGCCTTGGGTGGACGACCAAAAACATATTACCGGATCAAGGGCTCATGGGCGAAGCGGCCCGAAACATGATGGCCCATGAAGGAGCAGAATCCACACCTTGCTACCGGCGTGTATGGACGCTCCAGGACCAGAGCAGCGGCGAGTTCCCCTACTGGCTCGCCCGTCTCACCGTCTACTCAAATTCGGCCACCGGGCTACACACATTCGAGCCAACAGCCTTATCAAGGCAGGACATTACGAAAGTCATCGCCTGGAAAGGCTCGGAGCGGAATGAGAAAATATACCGCTACGAAGCCCTTGCCCCTGGGAATACCCTTGACCTCGTCGGCAAAGACAACTCCGAGTTAAGGAAATGTCCCGTTTATCGAGAAGGACCTTTGGAGCGTGGGTTTTGCTATCTTGTGGCAGTTATTTGGTTTCTGGTCTTTTTACTATTGCTATATGATGCCAACTTTACAGAAGTATAGTTGCATACCTTGCCTTTCATGCTACTCATTGGCCCGCTGGAGACACCCTCATGCAGCCTGGCAGCATGGCCGCCGCCTCCCATCTGCGCACCGAAACAGCAAGGCTACGCCGACCTCGCGATATTTCCTCTCTCACCTCACATTCAATCAACCTCAACCCGGACTCGTATCACGCCGCCATGGGCCCACTGTCTATCACGGTGGGATGTCTGAGCTTGGTATCTACCATCACCAAGGTGTCAACCACGATTTTCTTTTTCATGCAGGACGTACACCAAGCACGGGGCGACCTCGACGCCGTCTCCCGCGAGCTCACGTTGCTAAAGACAGTCCTCGAGCTGTTGGTTGAGGACGACCAGAATGAGTCGGTAACCCTGCCAGATACCTCAGTCGACATGTTGCGGGCATTGTGAAAAACTGCAGCACCGTGGTCCTGGACATCGAAAGCTGCGTTGAGAAACACCAGAGGCCCTCGCTCTCCGCTGGCCTCTCCTGGGCCACTTCTGGCCGGGACGATATCGCAAAGCTGTTGGGGGGCTTGGAGGCCCACCGGTCGGCTTTGGAGCTGGGTCTTGATATGTTGGCACTGTGAGTTGGCTCTTCTATTAGCATCGCCTTGCTGTCTGAGATACTTTCTATTCTAAGCTGCCCGTAGCCACCTCGCAAAGGAAACAAAGATTGTCGCCGACACAATCCTCCAGGATACAACCGCAATCAGGGGCGGCACGGCTCAGATTCTATACAAGAGATTGAGAGGCTAAGAGCCAGGCTTCTTCCAGGCAACCGGCCGGAATCGTCCGCCAGTACCGATATCATTCTACAAGATACCTTGAGGAATTGACGAACTACACCGAAGTTGAGCTCGACTCGGTTACTGATAGGGAGAATGAACAGATCCCACCACCGGCCCTGAAATCCGAGCTCTCTGGTCCCAAACTAGAGCCCGAAGCGGAGCCGCCGTCCATTGCTGCGCAGGCCGCACCTGTCGACCCCGAAATAAGAGTCACTTACAGAAGTAGTGGTATTGGTGGACGGACTGCGAAGGACATCACGGCGGTTTTTAGGATTTCTAAGCTGCTAGACGTTCTGTCAATCTTGGAATAGAGCGTCAGCTCTAACAATAGCGAGACCCTTCATACAAGACACAGCAGACGCGCCAACCCCGGTTCTCAGCATTTTCATCCACCCAAAGCTGGCCTTCTACTTGGAGGAGGACCCGAAGAGTGAATATTGGCCTACTCCCTTGAATAAAGATGTTAGTGATGCGACACAGCTGCTGAGTCACAGTGCGGTGGGCCACAATCCCGATATCAATCATCCCCAACGTGTGATATATGTTCTTTTTGCCAAGTCAGAACCCCCCCCCCCCCCCCCCCAATATTCGTGGGGTTTTTGATCCTTTTGCATAACCCAAGTTAGCATCAATGTCCCCAATATATCATGATGCACTCCCTAGCGTTTTTAGCTAAAACCTCAGTAGCAGATTTTAGCCAACGCAGTGCTGTTTGCCGCAATTTATGCCTGTAGTGAAAATATTGGTCATAGCCAGGCAAACGACAAATTTGAAACAATTCAAGCCTCTCTCCGGGATATCTTGAATCCCACACGCACCATCTCGATCCCATATGAATCCAGGTTTAGCGTAGCCGACAAGAGGCTGTGGAACCTCAATCTCGGCGGTTTCCTGGTTTCGGGACCTGCCCATGAACAAAAGTTAGAGGGTGCGGGGGAGGAAAAGAACTTGGATCGATCTGATGCCGATGACTCCTCCAACAGTAAGGTTGACCAAGGAACTACTCGGGGAACTCGTCACGGTGTAGATATTGTAGACAAATCGGGAAGCTCAAGTTCTGAACCGCGGAGACTTCGCGAGAGTTTGGTGAAAATGCTATTTCAGGGGCGGCCGGAAGTGGCCCGGGACTCAAAGCTTGGGTAGCTGCTGTAGGCAGCTTGTTGGAGTACTACAGAACAAAGTGGCTCGGGACCATTGTCGACATTCGGCACTGTACATATTATCACGAACGAACTTGTCACGGCGCCGAGACAGTCAACGCGAAACGATACCCTGAGCCGAGGAAGCGAGAGACTTACTGGTTGGGCAGGTGAACGACTCCGGAAATGCGTCGCAAAGGACCTCAAGGCAGGTGTGATAACCGCACTCTCGCATTGTTGTTGCAGCAATGGAGGTTGCCGCAGTCAGCGCGCGGGAGCCGACCTTGTCCCGCACGCTGACTGCGGCAACCTTTTACACTGCCTCGTTCGGAACCCGGCGTCCGTAGCGGGGGTAAACAGCTTAAATCTGCAAACTTCCCTGTTTCACGGTGGTATTCACGGCGCCGATCCGCTACTCCGGTTCGGACTCTGCGACAAACACGGACCTGCCCAGGCAACAAGTTTGCAAAATATGCAAAACGACCGTGAATGTTTTCCTAAACCATGTCTATAGTCCTGTGAATGCAAAAGCAAAGGGCAAAAACGCCTCACCTGATGTACTCGCCGGCCACCCGAAGCGCCTTGCCCAGCCTCTCCCTCAACCACGCCTCCTCTTCCAACCCGACACTGATCCTCACCAGGTCCTCGACGACCCCATACTCTGACGCCCAAGCCAGCTCCTTGGGGTGCGCCAGCAACGTATACGCACAGCACAGCGTGAAGTTGGTCCCCAAGCTAGGTCCCTTGGCGACATCCAGCGCGTCATAGAAGGCAGCCGCCTTACCCGGCGTCGTGAAGCGCACCGAGAGAAGGAATCCATAACCCTCTCCCTTTATCCGGAACCTGTCATAAACGTCTTGCGAAGCGCTCCCCTTGGGGTAGTACACATCCGCCACGGACGGATGCCTTCTCAGCATGTCTACCACCACCTTCTCAGCATTCGCGCTGGCGCGCCGCACCCGCCCGACAAAATCCCGACTGTTCTCCTCCATCACCAGCACATCCTCCTCGAACCACCTGCACTCTCCAACCCTCTCCCCCAAGGCACTGCTCAGGTCCTCCTTGAACGGTGACTTCGGCGACAGCGTCACGGCCCCGCCCATGACATTACACGCGCCGCTGAACATTTTGGTCAGGCTCGTGCACATGACGTCGCAGGACGAGAGGAGGTGTAGGTTGGCGGCGGTGCCGACAGTATCGTCGACGACGAGGACAAAGTTGTACTTGCGGGCGAGGGCGTGCAGGCTGGTCAGGTCGGGGGACTGCAGGAGCGGGTTGCCGGGGAACTCGGTGAAGAGAGCGTCGAGCTTGAGGGTGCCTGCTGCCAGCGCGGCTTCAAGGGCAGGGATTTCCGAGGGCGAGGAGGTGAGAAGGGTTGTGGTGTAGGAGAGGACGGTGGTGAGGACTTTGGACGTGTCGACGTAGAGGAAGCTGCGGAGCTGGGGTTAGTGTCAGTGAGCTTGGCTGAGGGGGGAGGAGGACGCGCCCGAAAAAGGCAGCCACACAGGGCGATGAACGTTCGGGTCTCCGGACAGCTTGGATTGCGGCGGCGACTTCTGCGATTGCTGTCATGCCGGCTGGGTAGAGGAAGACGTCCTTCACGTCAGCCGTGATGCCGTCGGGTACCGACATTCCTGCCGCGATTCGCTTCTTGATCTCGGACTTGGCAATCTTGGTTCTGTCTCGAACAGCTTCTGGGTCCACGAGAAGCGGACGGACTGGTTGCTGGGCAGATGGAGGTGATAGGAACGGAGAATTTTCAAGCCAGAGAGTGGCGCGCCGGCTGGATATGCCATAGCCTGTGTGCTGCCAGAATGCCTTTGCTGCCGGAAACAGCTCTCCAGGATACGGGACCGCATATATGTCCTCTCTTCCGGGATCCACGGCCTTGCCCTCGCTGCCACCATTCTGATTGCCTTCATCGACGATGCCCGTTTCCCAAGTCACCCGAACCACATCAATTGGTATGTCGCCGAGCCCGAGTTTCTTTGCACTGCCGATGATGAAATCGCGGCCAAGCTCGGCATGGTTACGACTGCAAACAATAAGGGCGAGGGACGATGTCAAAGATGGCACCCTCAGGACGTGAGCATTCACAATGCTGGCAGCGAGCTTGTCTACAACGCGTGGGATGAAGAAGCGAGGATATCCGACGAGCATGACCTCCAAGATGCGAGGATCCCGTGTTGCCCATCCGAGAGTATCGGACCAGGTGGGCAGATGGACGCTAACGCCCTGCGGTCTGTCAGCTTGAGGATTCTTCTCCGGAAAGTTGGGCTCGTCGAAATCTGTGTGATGGGTGCCTTACATGCCGATCCCCCGGGGGGAGGCAGTCTCCCAGTGCGAGGTGCTCTGGCGCAGCTATCGATGCCATTTTCTGCTCCGGATTTCTCTTCTGCTTGGTTCGGGCAGCCCTTTCTTTGAACTAACTGCAAGGAAAATCGAAACAATTCTGGCAAAGAATTTGAGAGAGTTGGGAAATTCTCATCCCCCCCAAGGTAGTCGCGTTGCTGTAAGCGGTGTGCCCACTCCTTCTGCATGTCGCACGGGAAGCTGCGTCGCCCGATACCAGGATTCGTCCGATTGGCCTTTTCGTCTCACACCGTTCTTCCCTTTTTGCAAAACAGTTTCAGAACAGAGTGTCGTCGACACTTGCCCCCAATAAGCTCGACAAACTAGGGCAAGGTAGGTGAACTCAATCCCGCTGTCTCACTCACCTCTCCTTAGTATTATACCAAGAGACAGATCCATGACATCAAATTGTGGAGTTCCCTGGAATGACCTCATCTTTCGACTAGCAAAATCCCGGAAAGATTGCAGCCAATAGCATTGAATGCTCATACCTCAACAATACTTTCGCGGATGAACCTCTTGAAGAGCGCAATGGGCCTAATTATTCCTGAGAAGCCTCAAACGACGTGCAGTTCCCGCAGTCTACCAGCTGCTGGATAACCACGACAAGAAGCGCAATCAAAATCCCTCCGGCAGCTGTGGAGCGTAGCCTTCGCAAACCGTCGTTACAACCCGGTGATACGAGGCCAAAGTCATTGGTTTTGTCCCAAAATCGGCGACGGAAAGCAAATAATTATAAACGTTACCACCAAGGTGGAAACAAAAATTTGTGATCCCGATGATTAAATTGACAATAGGAGATGCACAGCCGATGGTTAGCCAGAAAATAAAAATCACCCTCCACGCAAGTTTGCCCTCTGTTCCCCACTGAAGCCTTGATATGGCGCCATAGATCGCCACTGTGAGTGCATTGAAACCACTTTGTGTTTTCCCCATGAAGAGAAACTTCCAATTGACTTCTGAATCGGACATCTCAACAGAGGGGTATTTGCAAACAAGAATCATGCCCCTGAGTTGACCGCTAGGGTTGTCGGCGGGATTCTTCGGAGGGGTATACGAGCCTCATTGTTCCACCCATAGTGCCCGTTCCCGTGTTGCCGGGTGCTAGGGGCTTCATGATTTCTGCGTTGTCATCCGGCAAAGGCTGGATGGTTTCTGTGTCACTGTTGGGCTACAATTGCTTGATAATGAAGGTTTTAGCAGTGTCATGCTCTTCCGGCTTTGGCGACTCCTCTGCGATGACCTCAAAGTTCATCATGTGTTTATGTTTTGTGGGTGGCTTTGGGACCAGCCTGCCTATCGCCTCCTCGAGAATCTCAGATTGAACCACATACAGCGAGCGTATTGTACCGCGTTAACGCAATGCTGAAAATTTGTTAGTTGCCTTGAAAAGATAAGAAAGACCCTCCTCCTATTACCTAATACCAAGGAAGGCAAGAGATATTTCTCATTGGCATACAGGAAATAGTTAGGGCAATTGAGAACTTACTGGGTGAAGAAGTTGAAGAAGCTCATGAGAAGATATGGTACGGCGGTGAATCTGAAAGCTGTGAATCCATATCGATCCACCTGATCACCTCGCGATCGGTATAGTGGGACCAGCCGAGACAGTTTGGACAATCGTAGCAATAGGCCGCAGGAGACTGTGCGCCGCCCCCAGGTTCAAATCCGGTGGTTTATCGTCTTTCAGCCGTGTCTCGCTTGTTCTGAGCGGGCAAGCGACCATGTTCTGGGGCACAATAGCCCAGCCGTAGCAAGGCGGCAACCTGGGGTTTCCAAAGATGACGCAGTCACCATGAACGTCCACCGCATAAACGATCGAAAAGATCATCTGATTTCCTGATAATGCCTGCCTAGGGTGTGGCTGTGTATAGTCTAGATCGCCGGCCACGACAATTCCATAATCACCTTGGGAAAAGGGCTGACCTCGGGTGAGACCCCTTGCTCGGGTGATGGGTTGTATGCTGGAGACTCGGAGTCACCATCCTCTGGGTTTCTTTATTCTTCCGAGCTATCCTAGAAGTCGAATATTCGGGGCCGTAGCCTCCCCTAAGCGCTGGTGAGCCTGGCTAGGGTGGAGGTGGAGGCATTACCATTGCAGAACATAGTGACATTTTGGAGTTCTCTCCTAGATCCTTTCGGTGCCCAATCTGACATCCGCACGGCCATAACTAGAGCACCTGATCTGTGGGCTGTCTCGAGGGTGTCACTAAAGGGCTGTATGTAAGGGGGCGTTTTCGTCAATCTCTAACTCCACTGGACGATGGCGCTTAGGGCATACTGGATTCCAGAGAGGGGGTATATGAGACTGTTGAGCATTACAGATATCATGCGCTTGCTTGCTTGAGTAGCCCTGGGGAATGCGCACGCCGGCAATATATGTATAACGTAATTGACGAAAACAAAGACGGCAATATCTACGGCCGTCGATGAAACGCAGACAAGATTTGGCTTGCCATGAATCCGAGACGTCTGGACCAGACACCGTCATGCTCCCGGTAGCACTGGTGCTGGGGCGGACGCGGCGAGATCTGCGAGGAAACGGACAATGATTCCGAGGATCATGGCTGTTTGCTTCGTTAGTTCTCAAAATGAAATGTACCAGATACGACTTGAAGATAAGATCGGATGGTGAATTGAACAGTATGAAGAAGCATTTAGCAGAAGGGCAAAGTGCGGGAGTAAGTCCTACTTATCGCCAGAAGAGAGATTGCGTGGAGTATTGGGGAGTTCTACTCGCTTGAGGGTGTGGGGTTAGGTTCAATATCGTTGGCCATAGAGGAGGTCAGTACACGTTCAAATTACCCAACTCATTTCAGTTCACCCTCACCCAACCTCAATAATCCAAAATGGCTCAATCAAAAGGGCAGCCGATGGAAGCGTTGGCCTGGTCTCGACAATGGCCACCTCGCGAAAAGCCGCGATTGGGCATATGTGAGACATTGCTGAGGAGAAAGGCAGAAGCGGCCCAATCAGACCAAGATAGCTTCAATAAAGACCGAGAAGTGCCACGACCATGCTGCCACATTTGCGCCCAAGTAGAAGATGCCCACTACATGTGCAATCACGAAGTGGGATGTAAGTACTGAGGTACCTAAGGTACCTACCTACCTATGCTGTGCTACAGTGGCCCAACTTCTGAAACATCACTGGCATTGCATGTTGTGGGCAAGCTTGACTCGTCAGATAGTCGCATGTGAATACCAAGTGCCGAATCTTGCAGGAAGCAAGAGGTTTCCTGCAGAAAGCCTGTTGTCGCATTCCCTCACCTAATGTACCCAAGGTAAGGAAGGTAAGGAGGTAGGTAACTTACCTATCTGACCATCACGGAGAGGCCGGGCCGAACATATCAGAAAGTCCCCCTTACTATTTCGGTAATCTATCTCCTAGACGGTCACAATTGTCATTGGGATCCCTTGTCATTTTGTATTGGCCGCATTTCCCACTCACCGCCTTACAACCGGGCCTGCATGGGTTGTCAGGGGCTGTCAAATGATGTCGTAGGTCGGCCATCAGCAAAAAAGGCGATTAAGGCTAGGGGTTACGATCACAGTCAATTGCACAACGTAAAGTGAAAGGCTAGGCCGTTGAGCTTCCTGCTATTCGGCTTGCTCGCTCTGTTTGAACGCACTACCAAGATGAGTCTTTGGACCCGTTGTAATGGGATGAGGTGACTTTCGCCAGGGCGGCGGTATTCCTGGGTCATGTAGATACCCCTTTTGCCGTTTTCAGGGTTACCTTGAGGTTTACTTTCTCACAGTACCTACCTCCTTACCTACCCACCACCTTAAGTACCTTGGGTGACTTGGGAATATCATATGATAGCATATTAGATTCCCAGACACTACCACCCAAGCCATCACAGCTGTTAGTACTACCTGATTTGCATGCTGCTGGAAACAAACTGAGCTGTACTCGTCAGGGCTCCAAAAGCGCCTCTGACCCAACATTGGGCACGTATGTGGTGTGGGTCAGGGACGTTGATTAGGGGACATCTAAGGGGGGTTTGGGCGTAGACTGAGTCCGTCACTCAACTTCAGTTATAAGCATGGTAGTTAATGTAGGTGGGTAAATAGCATACAAAGAAAGAGGTTTATGGACTCTTGTTTATGTACTGTTCAATCAAAGGTTGGATCAGCTACCTACCTTGGTTAATGGCAACAAGCACGCGTTGAGAATCATGAGTTGTTGTTTTGTGCACGTGGTCCAAGACTCTCAAGACGCGACAACGTCTGGCTATGACATGGACAGTGAGCCTCCGGTTTGAATGCTCAAAGCTAGCGAATAAGATGAGCAACCGATAAGAGAGAACAGATCACACGATCCAGAAGCCGACCTACGATTGCTGGTCCTGAGTGAAAGTACCAACTCGCTCCTTCCAATATCTTCGTTTTCGTTGTCCTGGAATTGAAGAAGCCGCTAGACCAACCATCCAACAACGAACACAGAGCCAGTGCCAGTGGTGGTTTTTTTTTCCTCACTTTACAAACACCGGTCTCACATTTTCATTTTCTGTTCATGCTCTACACCGGACGCACATTTTCATTCTCCGCTCAAGCTCTTGTTGTTATTTTCACGAACCCAAAGCCAATATCTCGCTGACAACGTCAATATGCCCATCATAAGGATCAAAGTTCCCCGCCGGAATACTGGTGCCGGCAGGTCTGATCCGCAGCCGGAGGTTTCCGGCCCCGCCATGGCAGCCGAGTCTGAGGCTGTCGATACCACCGTCATGGCTCCGGGCTCTGCAGCCTCCGCTGGACTTCAAGTCTCCGCCGAGCCTCCCATTGTTGGCCCTGAGGCAGCTGGACCCGCCCAGGCGCACAATGAGGTCGTCGATGCAGCAGAATCTGCCAACCCCACCAAGGCGACTGATTCCAACCATCCCCCCGATTCCTCTGAAACCGCAAACCCCACCACCAATCTCATTTCCTTCGACTTTGAAGATTTCGGTGACGACTACTACGAAGCGCCCACCTACTCGCGCCACGTCTCCCAAGTCTCCCCAGTTAGATACTGTCCCATCCTCCCCAAGCCCAGACCCGACGAGCCCAGCCAAGGCGACATGGCACGCGTGACGCGAAGCATGGCGAACAACGCCAGAAACAACAACGCGGCCAGCACGGCCAACGCTGCCAACGCGGCAAACATGGGACACCCCGCCGACATGGCAAACCCCTACAACGCGGCCTACATAGCCCCTAACGCGAGCAACGCAGGCATGGGTGACATGGCCTACATGTCCAACAACGCCGCCCAGATGCCCCCCAACGCCGGCTATATGCCTAACGACGCCGCGTATATGCCCAATAGCGCCAACTACATGGCCTATAACGACAACAGCGCGGACATGGCCTACACGGCGAACATGGGCGTTGGCGACGACGAGATGGCGTTGAACAACGCCGAAAACGCCTCAAGCGACAGCGACGGAGGCATGAGCGACAGCGATTCGGAGCCTACGGGCATTGATCTGTACGCGTTGCATGACCAGGAGGTCATGTTCAAAGATTCGCACCTGTGGGCGCAGCTCGACACCGACCTGCCCTTCACCCCCGTCGACATCGACCTGCTGCCCGACTTCAAGCTCGAGCTCATCACGCGCGTCGTGACCGTCACCGGTCGTATGCTGGGCGTCGTCGGTCTGCTGTACCCCCTCGCCACCTTTTGCCTCTCCCGCGTGCCCGTCCCCCAGAGCACCACCATCCGCGTCAGCGGCCGCGGCATGGCCAAGATGAGCGCGCTCTTGCCTCCTGCTGTTGCCGAGCAGCAGAAGTATAGTAGGTTTTTCCATTCCTTTTTTCCACATTATCCATATTTCCATTTCTTTCTCTTTTTGTGTTCCCTTTTTCCCACTCTCCCATTTTTTTTTATCCTTCAGTTATTCGTAGTATTTATTATTGCTATCCTCTGACCATCAGCTAATCGATACCACCCTACAGTGCTCTGCCTGCGCATGCGGGATTGGCCCTCGGGCGGCGTCGCGGCCTTCCCCGACACCAGGGAGAACCGGGCCTCCCTCCGGGAGGTCGAGGAGGCGTTCGACCAGATCGAATACGAGGTCTGGATCCGCCGAGCCTACAAGTTCTCGGTCGCCGGCGCCGGCAGCGTCCTCAAGGTCATGCGTGGCTACGAGGGCGCCAACGGCCCGGCGTCGCGCCAGGCCACCGCGGCCTGGTTCCGCCGAAACCCAGGCGGCCCGGAGGACGATGCGGCGGGCCGACGTGCCCTGACCCAGCACGCCTTCGGCAACCCGCGTCACGCCGAGGGCACCATGGCGACGTCGGCGGTCGCGGAGATGTTGGCGGGGTTGGAGGAGGATGCCGAGGAGGAGGGGGCCGAGGAGGAGGAGGAGGAGGAGGAGGGGGAGGAGGAGGAGGAAGAGGTTGTGGCCGCGCCCGTCAAGGGCAAGGGCAAGGGCAAGGGCCGGGGCCGGGCTAAGGGAAAGGGTAGGGCTTAGGTTGGGGTGGCTATTGCCACTCACCCTAAGGCCTTAACCCAGACCCTTGGGGCCTTAATTTGTATTTTGGTTTTTTTTTTTTTTGTCTTTTTTTGAGGGGTTTTTAGAGCATTAAAAGCTCGAATAAATCGAGGCATTTGCCTCAAGTTTCCTCTCGAACGGTCTCTAGTAATGTCCTTGTACTTCTCCCCGTGATACCAATGCTTTTAACCCGGAAGCTTATGTCCTTGATTCGTACCTTGAACTTGCCTGTTTTCGTTTTTGCTTTCAAGGCATAAAATGCCTGAATACATTGAGGCATTGGCCACACGTTTCGTCTCGAACGGTCTCCGGCGATGTCTCTCGAGTTTTCTGCCGTGATATCTCAAGGAATTGCAATTCAGCGCACGCCGTCTTTTCGGAATGTCTTCTCAAGCATCGTGCCAACTACACGGCGACCGTGAATTCTCAGACAAAGGCCTTGTTTAGAGTCCCGATTTGTCCCTACGCTTCAAAACAAGGCCTCGTCGGACACGCGATGTGCCCTAGCCGCCAGCGTGACGCCCCTTCATACTGGACGACTACCTACCAAAAGGTGCTAAATACTGGTTTAAATGAGGCATTCCTGCATCTATGCGTTGCGTCTCCCCCCACCAACAACACCGTGACAGTCGCCCCCGACTGTCATGATGCCGTAGTATCTCCCAAACAGCTCGTCTAACATCCTCCTATGCTATAAAATCCTTGTGAGGTGTCACTGTCATAATGATATTGTGAACTGTGAGCTCATCATATCACCACCGATAAGCGTCCCAAAATAAGTATTCCACCCTCAGTCAAGAGTAGTAATGACTTCTTGCTGAGCCACAGGGAAGACTGACTTGATGTCAAATTCTTCATATGTGCCCCATCTCTCTTCCAACCTAGCGACGCGCTTGTGCTTGTAGTCCGCATCAACTTGTCCGACGTAAATGCCACATTGGCCGTTTAAGAGTCTGTACGTTTGAAGCTATTTCTAGACGTCAAAGCCTGAGCAAGGGGTTTAATAGAACGTCCGATATACATCACGTGGCGTATCCCTGACGTTGCATTGAACCGCAACTCTGGGGCTCGGCAAGCCCAGTTTCAGGGGTTCTGCCAACTTTTGGGACAACCGTACCGGATTTCTGAAACGCGGCCCTGTCCTGGACGTGCTCGACCGCGACGATTCACAATGACAACGGCTGCGAAATTCCATAACGACATCTTACATGAGAGTTGAAGTTGATAGACATCACCAACGTCCAGGATGCACACACTCACGCTAGTTACGATATTACTGTTCTCGGCTACTCTCACGACTCTCGTTGCTGGAGGCAACGGCAACACGGGGCACCCGTCTCACCCAATATCACCATTCATATGTCCCTCCCATTTCAACAGCCAACATGATTGTCCAGCATACAACCCACAGCCGTCTATAAACAAAAGAACAAAGCCGCCTTCCTCATCCCACACGCCCCAATTCCAACCCAGCCCCGAAGTCCAAGCCCAGCCCAAAGACACCCAGGAACCACCGGAGACCCCGCGTCCGGCCTCCCCGTGGTCCCGCAGCCACATCTGCCGCCGCGTGGGACTCGATGAGTTCTGCGCCTTTACCTACTCAGCCTTCTCAGGGGGCCAGGGAATCTCCCTCATCACCACCCCGGCCAAGATGCTGTTGCTAGGATCGCAACCGCCGCTGAATGAATCCCTCCCTTCCGCCTCTTCAGAATCTCCTATGGCACAGGACGTCGTACTGCTGTTCAAGGACGTTCCCATCCCGGGGAAGGGAATCGGCCTCGTCGCGACGCAGATGATTCGCGCCGGGAGGCGGGTCATGGCGGCGACGCCGGCGGTGATGGTCGACGACAAGGCCTTTCGGGGACTGCGGCGGGAGGACCTGGCCATCTTGCTGGGGCAAGCGATTGTGGCGTTGCCGGGGGAGCATCGGGCGAGGTTCTTGAACTTGTCGGGGAGTGCGGTCGAGGAGACCCAGTTGGAAAAGGTGTATAAGATTTTCTCGACAAATGCATTTCGGACGACCGTGTTTGGGGTGGGGCTGGGAGTCGACGGGAAGGAAGGCGACAAGGAGACGGATTTCCAAAGCACTTTCACCCAAGGTCAGTTTCCACCCACCTCGTTTCCCTCTCACGACCCAAAACTAAACCTCCCCCCCCCCCCCCCCCCAAGTCTCCCGCCTCAACCACGACTGCAGCCCCAACCTAGGCTACTACTTCGACTCGGCTACCCTGTCCCACAAAGTCTACGCAGTCAAAGACATCTTCCCCGGCGAAGAGCTAACCATCAGTTACGTCGAGTCCGTCCCCCCTCCCCCCCTCCCCTCTCCTAACCACATCACTAACCAACCCAGCGTCCTCCACCCTTCCACCACCCGGAGCACCCTCCTCCACAAAACCTGGACCTTCACCTGCTCCTGCCCACGCTGCACCGCCGAACCGCACCTCCTCGCCGAATCCGATGCGCGCGTAGCCCAAATCACCCAACTCCGGCGCGAGCTAGACGACTACTCAGCATCCGCCACACCCGAGAAGGCCGAGCTGCTAGTGACGCTGTACGAGCTGGAAGGCGCGGCGGTGCGCATCTACGAGGCGTACTACCGGGCGGCGCTGGAGTGGAACGGGGTGGGCGACGCGGCGCGCGCGACGCGGTACGCCCGGCTGTGTCTGGCCAAAGGGCTGGTGCTGAGGGGCCCCGAACGGCCGTTTGTTGAGAGTATGCGAGCGCTGGTGGCCGATCCGGCTGGACATTGGAGCTGGCGGTTCCGGGTCAAGGATGGGCTGAAGCGGGAGGGGGAGGGTGGGAAGTAGGTGACCGGGAGGGGGGTGGACAATGTCGAAGATATTGTTGTCTGTGGCGCTTTGTTTTTTTTTTGCGTTTAGCAGTGATTTGGACCTTGGTGATGGGAACTGGACTAGAAGAGGGGTAATCTTACAGGTAGAAGAAATGTTGGACTTTGTAACAAGGCGCGCTGAATCTTGCTTGTATCGAAGCCGACTGACTTGCCCATCCATATATGGATCACATTAGGTATGAGACACACACACAACAGTGCATCGGCCGCTATCAAGTTTGATCGCAGTAAAATGACACCTAAAAGACAGGCAAGTTGAAAATCTAGCATTAATCATAAAGGTAAAAGCAAGCTGAATCCCCCCTGTCTGCCCATGGTACTGAACTCAATGCATAAAAAGCCTTCGAAAATGTCCGCTCCCACAGCCACACCCATCCTAGCTCTTCCTCAAAGGCCATCAACGTCCCTAGTAGTCTAATGTCGCCTCGCTTGAACTGCAATCGTCTCTAACTCGTAATAAAAAAAAAATTAAAAAAAATAGCGCAGCGCAGAATGCCAACCGGCCCATCAAAGCCCAGGAACCCGCTCGACACGGTGGATATCGAGATCTAAATCTTACTCTTCTTCCATCCCTTCCCGCCAGCATCGCCTAGTCATGCGGGTGCCGTGGCAGTGTGATCGTCTACCGTGCTGATGGCCGCCAAGTTGACTTCGCCCATGCTCAGCGCGCCTCCTCCCGTCGCACCGCCGCCGCCACCCCCGACACCAGAAAGCAGAGCCACACACTCAATCACATCCTCCGGCTCCAGCAGATGCCAGCGTGCAAGCGTAACCTTAGTACTTGCACCAACTGTAACACTGAATGTGTTCTCGGCTTCAATATCGGCGGTCGCATCCTTTGGTGCCGACAACCCATTCAGAGCGCGGAACATGTCCTCGTCCGTGAAGTCGTCGCCCATGCAGAGGGCAAACTCGATCTTGCGGTTCAAGGGCTTCAGCTCGGCGTTGTACGTGTTGACCAGGCGCTTGACAATCTCGCCCTTGTTGATGAATGTGGGTCGGACTTCAAGGTTGGCCTTACCAGCCATCACCTCCACATCCCACCTCGTCGCGACAGTGGAGTCGAGCTCCTTCTGGCACTCATGAGCCATGTGAATGCCTTGCTCAGGATCGGCGAGACGATAATGCCACGTCAAGGCGCACCTCTTGCGTTCAATAAACGAACCTGATAAAAATCTGTTAGCCAATGTCCACTAGTGTCACCAGAAATATGAATGACCTACCAGGTACTCTGTCGGTGAACTTTTGGAACACCTCCAAAACCTCCTCCTGCCATCCCATGTCGAAAGTCTCGGCCAAATTCTCCCAGGTCGCCGACCCAGGGTGCTTCATGAAGCTACCATGCTCGGCACTGAAACCCAACTCGCTAATGTGGCCTAGATGCTGGTTGAGGAACTCCTGGTCGCGACCGGAGATGATCCAGACAGCGTTCCGGGGGTCGGCTGCAAGAGCCTTCAAACTGACAATGACTCGCTCCGAGGGGACGGCAGCACTGGGCTCCCGAACAATGGGCGTCAGCGTGCCGTCATAGTCGAACATGAATAAGCGCTTCTGGGCATCCCGGTACTTTTGGAGCATGGTGGCACGGTTGAGGAGCGGTGTCGCGATGACATTCTCCCTGCTCCCTAATACGCTGACCAATCGGCGCAAAAAGCCTGCAATCCAAAACTGCACGTTTTTGCTGATGACATGGGAAAGGAGGTTCTTCTCCATTGTCTGGCGTTCAACATCCGGCATTGTCAGTGCGCGATTGATCGCCTCAGCGACACCCGAAAGATCCCACGGGTTGATGTGAACGGCATCCTTGAGGAAGCCCGCCGTCCCGCTGAATTCGGATAGAATCAAGGGCCCCGCGGTCTCGCGCTGGCAAATAACATATTCTAGGGACGTTGTATTCATGCCATCTCGAACAGACGTGATCAGGCCGATATCAGCGGCGCGCAGGAGTGCAAAGTACTCGTCTTGGCTAATGTACTGGGGGCAGTGCTGCACCGGCGAAAAGCTGAGAGAGCCATACATGCCATTGATCTTCATGACAAGCTCATTGACGCGGCTGGCGATCTTGTTTTCGGTTTCCTCCTTTTCCTCGATGTTGGTGGGAGACGTGACCTGCACGAGGATGACCTTTTCGCGCCACTCGGGATACATCTCCAGGAAGCGCTCGAATGCCATCAGCTTTTGGGCAACTCCGCGGACGCTATCCAGACGGTCACGTCCAACAATGATCTTCCTCCCTTCATATAGCTTTTTTAGCGCTTCGTACTTCTCGTTCACAGAGTCGGTCCATGCCAGGCTAGCAACCTTCATAGCGTCGATGCCGATAGGGAACACGCCAACCTCAACACGCGAACCGTAGGCTTCCACTCCGGTAGTATCTGAGGGGAATCCAAGAACCCGCGTGCAGCAGCTGGCGAAGTGCCTGGAATAGCTGTAGCTCTGGAAGCCGACGAGGTTGGAGCCCAGGACGCCCTCCAAGACTTCCTTTCTCCTGGGCAGGCATCGCATGAACTCGCTGCTGGGGAAGGGCGCATGCAGGTAGAACGAGATGTACATGTGAGGGGCCTGCTGCCGGAGCATGCTTGGGAGGAGCATGAGGTTGTAGTCGTGCACAATGACGATATCTCCTGGCTTGTAGTGCTCAAGGATCTTGTTCGCAAACTTCTGGTTCATGCGGTAGTAGTCGGCCCACTGGATTCTCTCGGCGCGTCCATCGGTCGGCTCGTGCTGCTTGTAGTGGAGGAGCGTGTACAACTCGTGCTCAGCGTAGCGCCTCCATCGGGCCTGGTCCTTCAGCCTGATCCCATCCTCGTGGGCCTCCTCGTCATCTGCCAGCCAAACTGGGACAGTCTTGATTTTCTTATCGTGCGACAGCTGGTTTTCTAGGCGCAGCTGGTCTTCGCGGGGGATCCATAGCCCATCGACCAGGGGCGGTGTGGGAGGCGCGTTCTCGCCATCGATAGGGACGGGCTTGGAGAGAACATTGAGGGAGCTCAGATGCACCGTGGTGGCAGGCGGCGTGCTGGGTGGGGAGATGGAATCGGGAGGGGTTTCAATTTCACCTGTCCATGCGACAACAGTGTGGTTCCAGGGGGCCTCGTCCGAAGAGAGGTACGAGAAGGCGTCGAACAATACCGACTGACCGCGGCGGGGTTTCAATTCCTGCATGAACAATGACATCAGCCCCGCCATCCAAAAACTTGGCACACGCGATAACCCAGCAGCTGCGACAGCGGCCATATGCGCCAATGCCAACGCGCCAAAACACCTGACAACACATGAATAAAGGACGAAAATTAGATGCAACATACCCAATCTGCGCCCTTGCGGTATTTCAGCGAGTGCGGGATGTTGAACGTCGCAGATATGATGTTTCCGCTCAGTGCCAGATCGGGGCTCGCCTTCCGAAATTCGGACAGCGACTGCCTGCGGCCACCCATGACGGCGATACTGAGTCTTTGTAAAAACTCCTTGCTCTCGTTGGCACTGGCAGCAACCTGGGTCTGGAAGTCCGCTCCTTCTGCTATATCTGGGGACACGGCACCAGGGGAAGCAGCGATGGCGTGGTCGACGTCCCGCTGCGAGAAGTAGCTGGATTCGCCTGATTGTCCGGCACCCTTTCCGCTCGGCTCTAAATCGTAGGCGTCGCGTGTGATGCCCGGCGTGACGGGCACTTCGGTGACCGAGGGACGGACGTGCGGCGGTAGAGCTGTCTCGATGCGTGCGGGGATGGCAGGACGTGCGGTCGAGGAGGCTGTCGGCTGCTGGGCCTGTGCCTTATGCGTAGAGTCTTCGGGAGGACCTGGATTCTGCTGGTCCATTGTGGATTCGTTAGCTGGAGGCCTGGCTGAGGTGAGGTTATGGTAGTGTGATGCACAACAGGCTTAGGTAGTAAAACAGCAAGTCTAGAAGCGAAGTCTAAGTGCAAGCAGACAAATCTTGGAAAGGAGAAGAAAAGGGAGCGACGCTTTAGGACAAAGAATCGGAGAGTCGGTGAACTTGAACTTGGGGACCTTGCTATGATGAGATGGCTAGCGGGGCAGCCAGGGCAGCGACAGGGGAGAGCCAGGGCCGCAACGACGATGCAGACATGAAGGTGGGGCAGGAGCGTTCTCGCCAGGCCCTTGCCAGGTTGTCTAGTCTCTCGCCAGGACGAAGTGCTCCTCTTTTTTTTTTTTGCTGCGCGCCGCCCGCTTCCATGCTGCTTCGTCTCCTCTCGTTCTCGCCCCCCCCCGCCGTCTTGCTCCATGTCTCGTGTTCTCAAAATACACACCGCCCCTCGCAGTTTGCCATGCTTCCCATGGTCTTCTCCCGTGATCGGCGCTTCAATCGGGAGCTCCAAGCTGCGCTTCGCTGCCTCGTTGTGCACACCACTCTCTCGACCGGCAGCAGATCCGGGTATTCGCGGGGGCAGCTGCGTGATTGGCCAGGCGCACCCTTGCAATGGAGGGGCAGGCGATTGGGGAATGTCATGGTGCCCAGCCGTTCCAGGCTCTGATCGTGTTGGCGGGGTCATCACCGCGAAAACAGCTGCTGCCATGGAAAACTGGCCAACATTGTCGCCGTCTCGCGGCGCTACCTTCCGCAGGAGTTTGAATTGAGTAATGTCGCAGAGTAAATTGAATTTCTCTAGGCATGCCATCCCCCCAATCCAGAACGCCGATTTCCACTTGGATGGTGTCAAGTTGCGCAGCAAAGAACACATGGAGAGCACAGCAAAAGACCACAACAATGATTGCCCTGGACAGCTCCGAGAACGCCAAGAAGCACTGACCAACTAACCTGACGTAATGGCTGGCAAGCAGCGCTAGCGGCACACAAGCTCAATGCTCCTCAGGACAGGGAGCCAGTAGTGAGGGGCAGCAGCGCAATCAGGGGCGCGGATGTGGGCAGTCGGGATCTTGCTGGTTGGTCGCGGGCAATTGGGCGGAGAGGATGTCGAGCGACGCGAACGGCGCAACGGGCAGCTTGGAAGGTGTGGAAGAAAAGGGGGAAAAGAAGGAGGGAGGACGGGATGAACGGTTGATGGCAGATGGCAGATGCGAGGCAGCAGGCCGAGGATAAGCCTAGATTGCAGACTGAGTCCAACTGGGCAAACGCCACGCAATGGGGTTCGACTGTTGACTGGGCGGGCGGTTTGCGACGGTGATTGTTGGGTCGGATCTGACTCCTGCGATGCTTCTTGTTTGCGCCGGAGACAGACCACACCTGGGCAACCTGGCGGCCGCTGCTCTCTAATATGTGCCGCCAACCCGACAGCGAAGACACGCTAGACACGCTCGACAAGGAGCTTCCCGGAACAAGCTCGACACGCCCTGCATCCCATCGCCGGGGCAGACACGCTTCAGCCCGAACGGACGCAGCCAGGGACGGGATGAACGGGAGACACAATCGGCTGGCCAAATCTCACCTCGACCGAGGAGAATGTTTCGCGGGGCATGCTGGGCAGCCAGTTGCAACGCTCGGCTCAGCGCACACGGCGAGCCCTGGCGAGCATGGCGGATCTGACGAATCTGGTCGCTCCTCCATGAGCAGCGAACATGGAGCACGTCGGATTCCATCACGACCGGGCCTACCCCCCTCGAGCAATGCGACGCGGCCTGACGAAAAAGGACAAGGCTATATCAGGCTGAATATGAACGAAAGCAGTTCAGCACACAGCAGGCCAAGCTAAAAACAGTCATCGCGACAAGCGCCTTGTCGCTTGAGGTGAGTGAGCCATTTTCCCCTCCACGGTCCCTCTCTCGCCGCCTCTCTCGCAGTTTTTCTCCCTCATCCTCTCCCGACCTGCCGCAGTTGAGCCGGTCAATTTGGCCGCAATTCCCCGACCAACAGGCCCTTATACTGCCGTATGCTGCCATCTGCTGCCGTCCTGCGGATGCAAGTCTCTGCAACAGTCGCCAGAGCTGCAAGCGGGTGCATGGGCGATCAACCAAGCGGCCGAGAGGTGCACCAGCCAAGCATTTCAAGCATTTTCACATGGCTAGATCCAGCCTCATCACTGGTCTCGCAGCGTGCAGCTCTTTGGTGCGCTGCCGCTCCATGCCTCGACGCAATATCAAGGGCCTGGCAGCCCAGACAGACCACACAAAACAGCCCACCGGCCCACACCCCCGCCGGCAAGCAGTAGACCACGCAACCCACGTTTTTCGCTCCTCTTTTGCCCGATGTTCTGGTACGCTTTGATGGAGCGGGAGTCTGTCTCCTGTCTGCCTGGCCCATCGCGATTCGTTTTCCGTGCTTGAAGCACACCTCCTTGATAAGGTTGTGTAGATTGGTACCCGACAGGTTGCAGCACTAGCCGTCGGGTAACTATGAGTTGCGGCACTACTCGACACTATGAGACGATCACCCATTGCCAAGCACTCCGATACGGAGGTGTGCGACTCAGTCCGTGATAGGTACCCGTCTCCGCGATTGCCTAGCTGCCTGCAGGGCCGTTGGAGGCAGTTGGAGTCTGCCTGACTCTCCTGGGCGTATTTGCGGAACGGCATACTATTTATGTTATGGGCGTACACATACGAGGGACAAAGAGGCACCGTGTCACTTACACAAATCAGGGTGTGCGAGTTGAGAACTCCCGCTTGCACCAAACCCAACAGCTTTTGCCAATGTTCAACGACTGTTCTGCTATTCCCAGCACCATACCACTTACGAAACTTCATTGCGACGGTTCAGAGCATCTCTCAATTATCTACTAGTCACAGCTAGGTTGTTAAAAGCCAAATTGTATGCGCCTCAGCTACCTTGTCAATCCTCCCAGGCCTTGGGCTACCCAATCAAAATCATGGCTCAAGAGCTGTTTGGACTCGAACACCAACCCCATTCCTGTATCCCTGACACGATGCTCTGCTCTCGACTTGTAACAACGCACATCACTAGTGCTCCCGCTTCGGCTTCTTCCTCTCGGGCTCCGGCTCACTGTCCGGCACTATCTCCTCCCCCGTCTCCTCGTCGATGAGCGGGCTATGGTTGGAGAGCCCCTTGAACTTGGGCAGCCCGTCCTTGATGTCGACGACGCGCTGCGGGTAGAACATGTGGTTCTGCGCGGCGCCCCTCGCGCGTGTTTATGCCCTCGATCAGCGTCGGGAACAGCAGGATCATGTTGCGCCCCTCGTCCATGATGGGCGTCCGGCAAAAGGCGCACTGCACCTTGCAGGGCAGGTGGTGCGTCGTCGACTTGTTGGTCGAATCGTACCAGCCCAGGTCGTGGTGGCCTTTGGTAAAGTTGATGTCCGTCTTGTGGAATATGGCGGCCCACTGGAAGGGGGCCTGTGGTGCGATGACGGGATGCGTGTTAGCACGGTGTGTACCTTAGGGTAGGTAGGTGGACTTGGGGGAGCGCGGGGAGGGCCTCGTACGCCGTGCAGCCTCTGGCACGTTGTGCAGTGGCAGTACTTGGAGTCCAGGGGCTTGTCCCGGCTGAGCTGGTACTCGACGGCGCCGCAGTGGCATTTGCCCTTCCACTTGACGGGGAAGTCGTCGGGGTTGTCATGGATACTGTACGGCGGCCGGTGCTTCCACTGGTCCTCGTCGCGGTCAGTCGAGGAGCCTGCCTGCTGCTGATGCGGCTCGGTGCCGTCGCTCGACTTATCTTTTGTATTGCCCGACGGCATGTTCAGATATTCTAGAGGAGAGAAGGAATGAGGATCTTGTATGGCAATTGCAAGGGGGGGGGGGGGGGGGGGGCTCAGTCGCGAGGTGGTAATTTGGGGCCGCAGCTGGAGGAACGTGAAGCAATAATCTTCAGATGCCCGGCCATTGCAATGGCCTTTTCATCTGAGGCCTTGTATGCTTGCTTCCCAGAAAAGGGGGAATTGGGGATGGTCTGTGTCGCTGGCTCATTTAGTGGTCAGACTGTTGACGTCATGATATGCCATGGGGCGGCCACCGATGCTGTCTTGACAATACTGCTGTTCGGATCTCGCAAATCATGATTGCGGGCTTTCAGGAACGAATTGCAGTTGCAAGTTTCAATGGAGCCATTCCAACGCAGGATATACTACTATCCGACACTTCGAGCCACCATCCGGGTCCATCCACTCATCCGTCGAAATGCCCCCGATTTTTCAATGCCACAAGCAAGAACCGCAGAATAACGATTGGCGCGCGCTTGTTTTCCCCTAGAGAGCCACAAAAAATAACAAGATGCAGGCTACTGAACTCCTGATCTTGGGCCCAATTATGCCTTTGCGCACTCGACAACGCAGGTCGGATCTCCAGGCTTCGCGTAGTACTTGATAACCTTCAGGCCAGCCGCTGTCGCGATCTCGCCCATCGTTTTCTCATTGCGGAGCTTTCCACCGAGATTCAGCATGACCAGATCCACGATGCAGTTTTGTGGCACAGGCGTGTCTAGCAGCCTCTCTTCCATGATGATGACACGGGCCTTGGGGTCGTCGGGAAGAGCATCTGCAAGCTGGCGGAGAATCCCTGTCGCGAGCTTATCCGAGTAGTCGAGAAGGATGCGGCGGAGGAGATAAACAAGAGCTCCTGATGAAAGTCAGAAGTTGGTACGAAAAACAGAATGCGCGGATGGAAAGGATCAACCTCACCTTTCACGGGCTGCTCGGTATGGAAATCGTGATCCATCATGACCACCTGCTGAATCAACTCATCTCCGACTTCCCTCGCCTCATCAATGACCTCCTTTCGGTCTTGCAGTACGCATCTGTCGGGCGTCATTGCTGGAACTGCTGTCACGACATCCTTTAACAGCTGGCCCAGACCGCCCCCCACATCAACGACAAGCGGCCCTTCCTTCTTTGCTGCCTCATCGCCTACCCAACTGAGATCATACAGCGCGGCAGGCCCGGCGACGGGCATGTCTCCGCCCACGATCTGTCGCGATTTCATCGCTTTGGTGAACGTGCTCGCGTACGACGGGTACAGCGCCTTGATTTCCCATGGTGCCAGGTCAGGATGACCCCTTCAGACTTGTCAGCAAGTCGAGTCGAGTCAAGCCATTGAAATTTCGGGCGGAAACGGCTTCACCAAGGACCATCTAACCAGGCGGGAAAAGGCAGGTGACGATAAAAGACACACACATACCACCCGTAGCTGAAAGGCGTATGTCGCTGCCCTTCCGGCTCCTGTCGTCCGTACTGCGCAAAATACTCTGGCCAGCGGGCGTAGGGCTTCATCCCATTCCCAAAAGCGACGGAGGCGAGCGCCGAGACGGTGTTTGACGAAACGTAGAGCAGAGAAATGCGCGAATGGCGGATGGTTCCTGGAGCAGGACCCGGGAGGAGCTTGCCGACGGCGATGAGAAGGTTGGCGATGCGCGCTGATCGGATTTAGTTTGACTAGCCGCAACAGGTGCAGGGAGGGATCAAGGGGCGACGGACAGACGAGACTCTCAGAGGCGGAAAGCGCTGACGCAAGGTCTGCGATGGAGATGCTGCCGTCGAGTGGGATGAGGTCGAATGCTTTCCATTCCATGAAGAGGTTCCATGCTGCTGCATCGGCAAACTATATATAGTACGAAAGACTCGATCAATATTGGGCCGGGATTGAGCTGCGTTGCTCAAAGTAGTTACATACAACGACCCAGTCGGCTTTCACAACGTCGATGGCAGGTGCAGTCTCAAATGCGATTTTCTTGGCCGTCATGGCGATGCTGCGACGGAGGCTTTCTTCATCCTTGTTGACACCTGGGGCGGATCCGGATTCGCCCAAAGCTGAAAGCCTTCGAGCATTCTCGAGCAACGTCTCGGCGGCTTTGACGAGATTGAATGGCGGAGTGGCGGTCATGTTTGCGTTCCGGGGGCCTGGGTCGGCGGCACGTCAGCAAAGGTGGATGTCGATGCAAGTAATGTCGTGCCGTCCACCTGGAAGTGAGACGGTGGTACCTCACGTACCTATATAAGGCACTGGTGCCACGATCCTCGCCCACTTATTCCTCCCCTTCCATCTTGCTTTCCGCGGATATTGGTGGGGAAGAGCGAGGTGAAATTCCCCCTTTGGGACTCGGACTGCCAACTAGACTCTGCTTGGCCCTCTCGCCTGTCCGGCTGTTGCATCGGCCATAGGCGCCCTGTCCCTAGGTCCCCAAATCCGGGGTAGAACTAGGCCGCAGCCGACGGCCTGTTGTTCAGCCGCCGGGGCGTCTGCATCGGATACCTAACTAGTACAAATGGAACTCAACCTCTGTGTTAGCGCGCGCGAATCCAAAGCGATAATGATGGGAAAGGATGCCTTGTTACAGGGATTAGAAAGGCCTTCTGAAATACCAAACATACCTTTTTAAATGCCATAAATACCTTGAAGCCCGAAGAGGCCTTGTGAAAGCCCAAATTTGCGTTTCAAACCACCAGAAACACATTTCCTTGTGCTGCAAAAGGCCTGATCGGCACTTCAATATCCCTCTTTGGGAGGAGTGTCCCGCGCTAACACGGGTAATACAGATAGATGGGTACTCAAAACATCTTTGACAATACATGGAGCTTAGCTCCTATCAACACAAAGTCGATACACCGCCCACCATCAGAGTAGGCTAGGTACGTGGCTGTATTGTAGTTATTAGCATACTAGTATGGTATGATGTGATGGTATGATGGGGAAGAGATAAGATGAAAGTCTACTCAGCCTGGAGCGCTCGAGCGTGGAGGTAGATTGGAATAATCCACTGCTATCATTCCATCGCTGATAAAACGGACAGGAAGTTGAACTGCGAAGACTTTTGCAAATACTTCACGGGCTTTGTCTGGAGGCCACAAATCTTTTCCAGCTCGAAAGACATATCTCCAACAACAGCAAAAAGCTTCTGCCGGAATTCATAATGTCACCTGTAACCAGTCGACGTGCTGATGCGTGCCAAGTTTGACTGGCAGTCCGAGAAGATCAGCACAAGTGCCCATCTCTCTTGTGCCGCCGTCGTCATTTGTCGCGTTACCCTTTGTGGCTTCAAGGCGGGTCGATAGCTTCCAAGGTCTTCAGCAGCTCGACCTCCTCTTGCCAGTACCACACTCACCGCGATTTCCATGAGCTCGGCATAGTTATTGTGTATGGCCGGGTCCATGCGCCACGCCATCTCTACACACTTCCCGTCGTCTTTCGACCTGGGAGCGAACTTGTAAAAGACGACAGCAAATGCACCCTCGCCAGTTGATCTGTCCCAGGAGCCATCCACGAAGAAGGCGAGCTGTATCTGGTCCGGCGTCGAGCGAAAGTGCTCTGCCGCCATCGCCGTCGCAACTGCCGCCGCCGGGTTGGAATGACTCCCATCGATGATTGTAGTGCCGGCAAAAATAGCTAGAAGGCCCAGAAAGTTGGTAAAATTCGGCGTGAGTGAAGTTACTAGCAGGCTTAAGAATTGTATTGACCCATGGCAGTGGTTACCCATAGGTACCCATTTCCATCTAAACATGCTTGGGTCGTTACAAAGAGTTTGGCATTGCCTGCATGACCTGTTATTGGAATGGCAGGATGGAACCCGAGCGAAATTTGAATCAGGATGCTAGTAGGAGGTGCCTGTTTTGGCAATGGAAGCCGGATTTTGGGCACATACCATCAGTCCGCTGGGCTTTCGCCGGCGGCTGGCTAGGTAAGATGCCTCGCAGGCGTGGATTCGTCGCCCGGGGCATGGCAATGAAGTTGGAGAGGACGCAGACAAGAACCACACTGCGCGGAAAGTGGAAGTTGGATTCCGGGGCCTCATCCGGCGAAGATCTTGGTTGAGGACATTGGCAAGGGCGAGTGCGACAGACTAGATATAATGGCCGTTGTGTAGGCCAACTCCATTAAGATCATCATTCCCCTCGGGGCCGTACGCAGCATCATGCCGCCCCATGGGGCCCTCGTTTGACAGGGTTTTTGGGCAGCCAGCCCCCCCCCCCCCCCCAAACAGCGGAATGGATGGGGCTACGTGCAAGATGTTGATCTTTTTTTTTTTTTTGGCGGGGCGACGGCCACCGGGGGGTTTCGAGGGCTGGGGTAAGCGGCGGCCATCATCGGGACCCTCGTTTTCTTTGGCTGGATGGCCAAACAGGCTTGGAAACTGTCAAAGCTCGGCCCGGGCAGCGAGCCGGAGGGAGAACGACTGTGTCAGCGGCTGGCACTGGCATCGCTGACGTTGATTGTCCTCTTCATCCTGCTATTGAGTATCTCATCAGAGCGAACGAGATGGTGGACTTGGATGATCTCTCCGGCGTGGACCAGCCCAGCCTGTTTCTTATAGGCTTGTTTGAACTCTTGGATAATGTTCTGCAGATATTGCCCAGCCGCGGGGATGCGAAGTCCGGTGTTTTGAAGTCAGTGTTTTGTTCCATGGCATCGTGCACGCAGAGGAGAGAGCGTACATTGTGCGGGTGGTGGCGGACGGCGTACTGGGTTGCATCTGCGCGTGAGATATTGTGTTCCGCGGAGGAGAGACCTTGATAAAACCTAAATATGCCCTTCATAAGGCCAGAATAGCATTTTCTTATACAACAAAGTCCTTATCAGAGCTTCAATATCCTTCTTAGCGGGAGTGTTCCAGGCTAATAAACAAACCAGGGTTGGAGTGCATGGGCTGCGGAGGTGCTTGCATCGCTGCCAGCGGCACATGCGTTATGCCGATAGAGTGGCTACGAGACAGGACCTCTTTGTCGGCGCTGCTGCTGAAAGGGCCCCGGAAACCAGCTCCCGTTTTAAGGAACTTGACAGCAATGGCGACATAATCTTGGGAAACCTCAGCAACTGCAGGAACTAGGCCCAGGCTACTATTGGTGCTTTGTCCAACGGCAAGGCTTACAACGGTGTCTGCCGATTGCCAGACCAAATGCTTCGAACAATACTTGGTCGGCAGTGGACGGAAAGGAAACTTCGACCAAACGAGAACATGACATAAAACAACCCCAACCTTGGTCAGTGTCGCACCCTACACCATCTTGTTTTACGGTAAGGCCATATTGTACATATAATGCCAAGACGGGGAGCTGTAGCTTGCCTGACGATGCAATGGGATTGGATGCTTGTTAATAATCTCTCTGTTGTCAAGGTGGCATTTCCCAGCCGGGATGGATGCAGGTGGGCGGCGCGGTTGCGGCCCGCAGGTGTGTTGCTCAAATACGACGTCCCTTGGCAGTCTAGGCATTGAAATATCCTAGTCGAACCATACGCTGTATGCAGTGCATTGGCATGTTCACACACTGAACATGGGTAAGTTGCGGGGTTGGCATTGGATAGCGGGATATAAGGCTTCGATGCTTGTAAGCCCTGACCATGACCTGTCATCCCTCAGCCTGTTTTCGGTCTAATACTCTCTCAATGGATACTAAAAGATGATTCCCAGGCTCAGGATGAGCCATTGGAAAAGGATTCATTGTGGGTTAGGGCTCTCCATCGCATCAAGAATGCGTACCCCATTACATATGCTCCCCGTGACGACCACGTCCGCCAAAGCCGGGCCTTCTCGTATCCGTTCAGCAACTCGCCATGCGTCCAGAAAGAGCCCCTGATCCAGACGCAGGTCGAGAAGTTTACAAGCCGACTGGAAGAATTCGCCGAAAAGCAGGAGCCACTTAACATTAGAGATTGGTATACCTTTGCCACTCTCGACATCATCAGCGTCTTCATCGCCGCCGGCAGCGACGCCACCGCCACGGCCCTTACCACCTTGACCTACCTGATCCTGATCCATCAGCCCATCTATGACGCGCGCTAACGGCCGAGATCCGCGGTACCTACGCCTCGCCCACCGGCGTGACCTGGTCCCGCGTTAAGGACCTACCCTACCTCGACGCCGTCATTAGCGAGGCCCTCCGGATCCTATCACCCGTGACCACGGGCCTCCTGGGCTAGGTGCCGCCCGACGTGCAAGGGTATCATAATCGACGGGCACTACGTGCCACCTGGTACGACCGTCTCGGTATTTTTACTGGTCGGCGTCGCACTCGTGCCTGAACTGGACGCGCGCCGAGGAGTTCTTACCTAAGCGGTGGTGGCTACGGCCGGACGAGTTTCCGGGCGATAAGCGGAATGCGTCATAGCTGTAAATGGCCCATGCAGCTATTCGCGGTCTTGGGCGAACACGGAAAGGATGGCAGCGTGCAGCGGCAAATTCGGCAGCCGCATCCCGATGGTTCGGTTCAGACATCTGGGGCCGTCGTGGTACATGTTGCTGCCGAAATCGACTCACTGTCCACCTTTCCCCTTATAGGTCTACTGTTTGAGCGGTTTTTTTTTTTTTTTTACTCAAGCCCGGATATTAATAGCCGCTTATGGACACCGCCATGTCTTTCCAATTTCCCATCCCAAATCATTATGTTGTACAAGCGTGCCCTAATTGATGTCTTTACTCAATGGTGATTCCAACTTTTCCGAAGTGGCCCTTCTTCCACTGTTTTTTTTTTGGTTAGCATACTTCCGCCACCACGGGACCAGAACATAGAAGGAGACACTTACCATATACTCATAAGCCTCCTTGGCCGTCTCCAAAGTAAACACCTTCTGGTCAATTACGGGCTTGATGTCGTTCGCCTCAATCGCCGCCACCATTTCCACCATCTGGGCCTTGGAGCCGACATAGACACCACGGATGGTGCAGATGCGGCTCAGGACTTCCATGATGCTGTCCTTGGGCTGCGTGCCACCGAGGAATCCGATGATGGAGATAATGCCCTCGAACTTGACAGCCTTCAAGCTCTGCGTGAGCGTCGCCTCGCCACCGACCTCGATGACATGGTCGATACCATCCGGCACGCACTTGCGCGCCGTCTCGCCCCAGTTCTTGTCCTCGACATAGTTAATGACGAAGTCTGCGCCGAGCTGCTTGAGCTTCTCGGCCTTCGCAGCCGACGAAGTCGTCGCGATGACGCGCGCACCAGCCGCCTTGGCAAACTATACCTGCCCCGTCAGCATCAAATAATCCCAATCACAACGCAAGAATGGCCTCACCTGCAGAGTAAACAAACTGACACCACCGGTGCCCTGCACTAGCACCGTTTCGCCCGGCTTGAGGGGCTTGAGTCCGTAGAGCGCATTCCACGACGTCAAGCCAGCGCACGTCAGCGTCGCCGCCTCGACGTGCGAGAGGTTAGCCGGGGCGCGGACGAGGCCGTTCTCGTTGAAGACGCCGTACTGGCGCAGCGTGCCGTCGAGGACGCCGCCCAGGCCGGACTTGCTGGCTGCGTCGCTGATCGGGCCGAACTGGTGGCCCTGGTTGAAGAGGGTCACGACCTTGTCGCCCTGCTTCCAGGTGGTGACTTTGGAGCCGACCGCGAGCACCTCACCCGCGCCATCGGAGCCGGCCACCACCGGCAGGTCGAGGGGGAAGGGGTACATGCCCTAGGCAGGTGTCAGCCAAGTCAGGGAAACGAGGAAAAGGGGGGCTTACCTTGGGGATGATGAGGTCGCGGTAGTTGAGCGAAGCCCCGGAGAGCTTGACGAGAACTTCATTTTCGCCCACCTTGGGGATCGGACCATCCTGATAGACGAGTCCCTTGAAGTCGTTATCCTGACCCTCGATGAGCCATTGCTTCTGAGTTGCAGGGACTGACATGATTTCTTGTAGTTGTGATGAGCTGGGAACGTGGTGGTACGACGGTCAAATTGTCAAGTCAAGCCTGCAGACATGTTATATATCCTCGAGTCTGCCATAAATTTGTCATCACCGCCCACAAGGTGGGGAGCTTTCGTAGAAACAGTTTGGCCGCCTCATGTCGTTGCGATTAGCTCATGCATCCATGTAATAGCTGCAAGGAGTCCTCCAGTTTTGCGGTGGATATGCTTTATCCCAGTCCGGCACTTGGGCATCTGAATGGGTACCCCCTCAGGCTAGAAGCTTGTAAGAATGGCCCTATTTGATCTCCCTTTCCTCTTAATCTCGTCCAAGAGTCATCCATTCCATTGGTGTTTTAAGCTAGAGCATGGGGAAGACTGCGCGATGTCTTGTGTTCTCCAGCCGAAAGTTGCTGAACCTTTCCACGGGTAAATATGCACCCTTGCACTTTTATTAGCTTCCTAGGGTATGCTTCATTGGTAATGGTGAAATGCTTACATGGACAGCAATGGTCACTGGGATCCCCCCTTGGGAGCACTCTAGCTTACCTCTTTTCCTTGTTGCTCGTTTTGGTAATCTATGAGCACCGGCTCCTTTTGAGAGGATTCCGATTCTGTAAGCAGCAGACCGCTTCCCATCTTATGCCCAGATCGGAAGCACACTGCCCAGTGGGCAACTGGCCCAAAAGGTGACTTCAAGGTGAGGGTCGGAGCTAAGAAGTCACCCTCCTCTAACGCTCCTTGCCCTCCATTTCTACAATGGATTTTACACCTGCATAAGACGTCGCGCAATGGAGAAAAAGGTAGGGCAGATAACGGTAAAAACCCTAGAATATTTTGAGGCCGAAATACTATTTTTGGAGGTGGGTGGGTTTATAGTGGGCTATAGCAGGGTGGCCCCTATAATATAGGGGTATTTCACTTGCTCAGCTGTTAGACGGCTAGAATTCGGGCTGTCCAACAAGCCATTTACGCCCCTCTAAATTGCATAGTTCAATTGTTATTCCAAAAGACGAAGAATCCTTCGATTACTGTATTTTTGGGGTAATTGTAGGCCCCTTTTCTGTCTAACAACCGGAAAAGTGTGCTTCCGATCTGGGCCTTATTAGGCAAGGTAGCCGGTTTATCATATCCCATGATGCACAGTATTACCAAGCATATCCATGCCCAGGAAAAATGTTGTTCCTGTCACTAAGGATGCGCAAATACCTGAAATTGCCCAATGCTCCTAGCGGGAGAACTCCCTTATGGTCATGGTAGATCCAGCATAATAACTTGCTGTCAACATTGAAAGAGACCCTTTTCTAAGACAAGGCTGGAATCGTCGAAACGTGTATGTTACTGTTACAGCATGTCAAAGCATATCAGGATGAACATCATGTCAAGGGAGCCACCCGATAAAAGAGGCCCCCGTGTAAGCCTTGAGATGCAGGCCCTCCGTATTCAAGGAGGCCCCCTGTATTCAAGGAGGCCCCGTACTGAAAAGACCCAATAACCTAAGGCTTTGACGGCTAAGATACCCCCATTCTTTCGGAGAAAAATATCCCTTTTCTCCAATTCAACCCTGGTTTGTTTGTTAGCGTGTGACCTTTCCCCAAAGGTCTCGAGGGGTAATTGAAGCCCTGCAAAGGCTTTCGAGCAGCAAAAAGGGCAGTTTTCGCATCAATAAAGACATATTTAATATTTCAGAAGACCTTTCTTAGGTATTAGAAAGGCCTTCTGAAACACCAAAATTGCCTCTCATTATACTACCAACGGTTTTTCGGGGCTTCAATACCCGTATAGACTCACCTCCTGGGAATGTCACGCCCTCACAAGCAAATCAGGGCTGGATTGTAGATCTCCCTAGGTATCTACTGTGGCTGACAGTCTCCGCCCTGGCAAAAAAACTGGACCTGACAGTAATATATTATAAGTCTTGGTTCTACTTTCTTCTCTTTGACCTTGGGGTGACCCCCATCGATCTGCACCCTAGCTTATGTCAAAATGCGGGGTTTTCAGCTTCACTCATCGCGGGATTTTTCAACCCTGCAAGCCACCCGATAAGCCTTTACCAAACGCTAGGCACCATTAAGGGAATGAGATGTGATGGTGATAAGGGAAACGCCCTCTCCATAGACCTTATATGACCGCCGTCGTCCTTCCTCAATGTGATTGAGGAAGGCGAGCTCCGTTCGGGAGTCAGCTACGTCGCCTCGGACAGTATGGCTACACCCAGCCCTAGAACAGCACCGGCAGGAGGCGAAGAGGTCGACGAGATCACTCCACTCGTCGATACCAGCCACTTGCACCCCAGCGGCTACGGCGTAACCCACAGGCGGCTTAGTATCGACACAGCTTCGTCAATCCTCAACTCGCACCTTTCCCGGGACGAACTCGCCCTCGCTGACACCGCAATCGGCGAGCGCCTGCCTTATGATGCCTACCAAACCATTGACTGGCTGCATGATTTGGTAGACGCCCCCATTGCTGCCCCCAATTTCTCACCCTGCCCCTAACACAGCACCAGGTCAAAGACGCCTTCCGCTACCGCACCGTCAAATCTCAAAAAGGCGTCCGTGGCGCCTTCTCAGCGGCATATGAGGACTATCAGGGCTGGGTGGCAGCCGTGCTGGTCGGCATCCTGACCGCCTTCGTCGCCTTTTTCGTCGACTACGCAGAGTCGTCCTTTGGCGACCTCAAGTTCGGTGTGTGCCAGCGCAACCCGCTCTTTGGCCGCGAGGCGTGCTGCTTCCCACGGGAGAGCTGTGCCGACTGGACGCCGTGGTCTGAGAGCTTCGGCGCGTCGTTCACCATCTATGGTGTCGTCGCGTGGGTATTGGCCATGGGGGCTGGGCTAGTGACCAAGCTGACTCGGGCAGAGATCCCCGCATTTGCGAGCCACGATGGTGGGGATCACAACGGCGCCGAACATTTAGTCGCGGAGCATGCCCCAAATAAGATCATTTACATGGCGGCGGGGAGCGGGATTCCAGAGATCAAATTATTGTTGTCGGGGTACGAGTTCCCGAACCTCCTGAGCGCGAAAGTGCTTGTTATCAAGGCAGTAGGTGCGTCGCTGGCTGTGGCCTCGGGGCTGTGCCTGGGGAAGGAAGGTCCGTTTGTGCACATTTCTTCGAGCGCGGGCTATGTTGTCTCCCAGCTCTTTCCGGCGTTGAAGGATAATGGTAGGAGGCTACGAGAAATGCTCTCTGTCGCGTGCTCTTCGGCACTCGCTGTTGCCTTTGGCTCGCCTGTCGGGGGGGTCTTGTTTGTCTATGAGGTAGGTTGCTAGCCCTCGAAGGTTGATAATTTCGTACTGACCGAATCCAGGAGATGAGCAGCCACTTCCCGAGAAAAGTGCTCTGGAAAGCGTTTCTTTGCTCCTTGGTTGCAGCAATATCCCTGAAGGCGCTTGACCCAACCAGGACAGGAAGACTGGTTTTGTTCGAGACCAACTACGGGGTTGTGTACAAGCCACACAACTACATCTTCTTCGTCCTACTTGGCATATCCGGAGGGCTGTTTGGGGCTGCTTTCTGCAAAGGCAGTCTCGCGTGGACGAAACGCATGAAACCATTCATCAACAAGTATCCGCTTGTTGAACTGAGCATGATTGTGATCGTCACGGCGCTGCTCCAATATCCGAACCCCATAACTCGAGAGCCGGCGCTTTTGATGATCAAAAACCTGTTGAGGGATTGTGGAAAGAAGGGCGGGGGCTGGATTTGCGAGCAGGAGCGTCTCGAGGACAAGACGGCGTACTACGGGTGGTTAATATACGGCAGTGTCGTCAAGATTGTTCTCACGACCGTAACTGTGGGATCTAGGGGTAAGTATTTCTCTTTTCTAGAGCTCAACTCACCACCTTGCTAACCTAGGTTATCAGTTCCCTCGGGGCTCATTGTCCCAGCACTCGGAGCTGGAGCCATATTCGGACGTCTCGTGGGACAAATCGTGCCCGATACTTCCGCGGCCATTTTCGCCATGGTCGGGGCCGCTGCGTTCCTCGCTGGCGTGTCGCGAATGACAGTCTCGCTGACGGTTATTATGTTGGAACTCACCGGAGAGGTTGAGTACATCCCACCATTCATGATGTAAGTTCGTAGCCTCTATTTGAGTATAATATGACGCTTATGTAAGAATGGCAGTGCTATTCTGACGGCCAAGGTTGTTGTCGATGCTCTACATGAGGAGGGGGTGAACGACCATACGGTTCTCGGGGAATATCTTGAGCACGAACACGCCTCGAACATTGCGCGTAACCACGGCGGCCTCGTCGAAGATCTCATCCCCCCACTACAGAGCGTCTCAGATATGACGCTGCACATCGGACCGGAGTACAAGGTGCTCAAGCAGACCTTGGCCCACAAACTGCAGCGCATGAAGCGCCACGGGCTGCGGGATGCAGCTCTCGTCCTCGTGGATGACCGGGAGCAGATGCATGGCATCATCTCGGAAGCTGAGCTGGACTTTGCTGTGCACGAGGCAGGTTATCTGTCCGACACAGAGCCGTTCGATGTTCTCTCGGGGCCGCTGGCGGCGTTTGTCGATAGAAGCCCATTGACGGTCAACGCAAGTGCGCCGCTAGAGATGGTTGTTGAGATGGTGTACCAGCTCGGCGTTCGACATATCGTCATTGTCGAGGAGGGCACGTCGAGAGTGCTGGGAGTTGTGTTGAAGCAGCAGTTAATTCTGTATTTGGAGCATTTGCGATCCTATTGACGCTGAGGAGGATTTGATGTGCGAGTTAATTTAGCAGATATTATTATAACCTCGAATTTCATTTTCTTTGTCTGCCGAAATGCCAAATAAGAATGGAGCACCCATCATAATGAG
This sequence comes from Lasiosphaeris hirsuta, assembly GCA_030549175.1. Classification (NCBI taxonomy): domain Eukaryota; kingdom Fungi; phylum Ascomycota; class Sordariomycetes; order Sordariales; family Lasiosphaeriaceae; genus Lasiosphaeris; species Lasiosphaeris hirsuta. Next base: position 2,728,765 of record JAUKUA010000002.1, read on the forward strand.
TCGACGTTATTGGAAACCGATCCAAACACAGCGTAGACGGCATTGAGTTTTGGTCATTTTGATGTTTGAAGAATCGCTGATGGCGATCCGCTGCTGCTTCTTCTCTCTTTACCCCGACAATCAGGACCCGGGACGGTGCTGCCACAAACAAGGATTTCAGCTGGCGACGCCCACTGATGCAGCTGAACCTGAACTTGGCACCTTCCTAGCTTCGAAATCACCCCGGGACCACACGTCCCTCTTTTCTGCCCCCCATCCATTCCTTTCCTGCTCTTGAGTCACGACAACGTGACAAACACTGCAGTAATGTCCCTTCCAGCCGCTTTAAGCCCCTCGGCAACGACCGCCCTACTCCATGCATCCATCCAGGACCGCGTCGTCGGCACCCTCGTGGGCTCCGCCCTCGGCGACACCATCGGCCTCTACACCGAATTCCTCTCGGCAGCGACCTCCCTCAGCACCTACCCCTCACGCACCTTCACCCTCCTCCCCACGCCAACCCCCATGAAAATCGACCTGCACCGCGCCTCCAAAGAAGCCGGCCACTGGACCGACGACACAGACCACGCCCTCCTCCTCCTACTCGCCTTCCTGCACACCGCCAAATCTTCCTCCCCCAAGGCCCCCCACCCCCCGTTTCCCACCCAGACCGCCCTCGCCGTCCGCCTCCGCGGCTGGGTCTCCTCCGGCCTCCGCCCCCTCGACACGATGCCCCTCGGCCTCGGCCGCCTCGTCGGCACCGTCGTCGCGACGGCTGGGTTCGATACCGAGCCCGCTCGCGTCGCGCGTGAGCACTGGGAGCGCAAGGGACGCGCCATCGCGCCGAACGGAAGTCTGATGCGCACGCACCCGCTGGGCCTGATCTGTTTGTGGTGGACAGAAGAGGTGGCGTTTCAGCTCGCGGCGGACATGTCGAGGGTGACGCATGCGGATCCGAGGTGTGTTGTTGCGTGTGTGGTTGGGACGGGGCTGGTGAGGGCGTTGGTGAGGGGGGAGGTTGGCGGGGAGAGCGATGTAGATGCGGTGCTGAGGATGGGGAAAGAGTGGTTTTTGAGAGGCGAGGAGTCGGAGCTGGATGAGGAGGAGTTCCAGAAGTATGCTGCGGCGGAAAGCTTGGAGGAGCTCAAGTTGGATGATGCCGTGGCGATTGGGTATGTGTACAAGGCACTGGGGGCAGGCCTTGTATTGTTACGGATGGCAATGCGGAGGATGGCGAAGGCCGAGGGGAGCTGGTTGGAGAGGGATCGGTTGTTTGAAGAGCTCATCACCGAACTGATCATGTGTGGAGGAGATGCAGATACTAATGCATGCTTCGCGGGCGCCCTTCTGGGTGCGTATCTCGGGTATGGGGCATTGCCGGATCACTGGAAGCATGGGATGAAGCACGAAGCGTGGTTTTTCAGTAAGGCGGAAGCTTTGAGCCAAGTTCTCGGTCTGAAAGACGGCCAGTACGATGGACAGGAGGACAAGGACACACACCTGGACGGCGGTCGGGAACCCATCACCCAAAATGAGATGGAGGGGCGATGGATGCTGTTACAGCAAGCCGTGGGCCTGAAAATGAAGGAGGCAGCGGATGATAAGGATGCCAAGGCATCAAAAGGCAAATCCGGGTGGTCAGTCTCACTTCCATGGAAGGATAAGGACAAGACGAAGCGATGATCTCGACTCCATGCGGCGCGACCATGCAATTCGATCCTTCAGCACACCAAGCTTTCATTCAACTCGACCCTCGGTCGGACCCCGTGTTCGAGCCGCTTAGGGCGTGATCGGCTCAGCAACTCTGTGGACGACTCCGGTCGCAATAGTTGAATAAAATTAGTGTCAAAGGACGCTTTCCCCTTTCTGGCAGCAAATTTGGCACTCAAAACGGACCAACTTCCTCCAAATGAGGCATGCATCAAAACGCAAGACTTTCCCAAGTACAGGCTAAGGAACTCTATTGAAGCCATCAAGCCTTTCCCAAAAGGGAAAAAAACGCCTGCAGATATTGTTGAATTCTGCCACTCAACTGGTGGTTACTAAATATCCCGACTCCGGGATATTTAGTAACCGCTGAGGTCTTGGCCGAATTTCCAGTGTCCTCAAGATATCTCTGTCAACCACTTTTGCTAGCAATTTCCTGCAAATCTTGTTCGCAAACCAGCCAGGCATGACAGGCCAGAGTCAAGTTAACAATATCGCATTTTCTGCGGCCGCCATACCGTCTATTCGCATCCTTTTCAAGGGGCGGCGTTGCCGAAGGCATAGGCAATAGGGGGCTCGTGATACTATACACCCTGGTGGGCCTGCACATGCTCGAAAGTTGTGTGCCGCACTTCTTGAAGGCTCGGAGACCCTATTTAAGGACTTATTCCGGCTCGATAAGGCCACCTTCAAGATGCCAGTCAAGTGGTTCCAAAGCAACACAGGCCTCCATTCAACTTGATACCAGCCTGTGGAATTGAAAGTGCTGGTCGGGGTTGTTGCTGTTCATGGGAGGACGATACGCCCTGTAAATTACTACTGGAGGGAGTCGATGGGCCAGCGGGGCTCTCTCCAACGGTAAAGCCGGCTGACAGAGGACACATCAATAGTTAGCTGGACCACAATGCTGTCCCCCTGCGTTTCCATTTTACTACGTTTTGCCCTGTGAAAAGGCTCTTTTGTGAAAGATGTTGGACAGAAGCAACACTTACAGTAGTAGGCTACGAAGTCAATCCAGGGGCTTATCCGAAGACAGGCCGAAGGCGGTGTGGGCGCGGGAGCTACTCCACACTACTGCAATACATCTTCAAGCGTGCGCCTAATTTTGTCCCTTTTTCTGGCGGAGTGGCACACAGGGTTGCTGAGCCGATCACGCCCTTAGGGTGCGATCGACTCGCCACTGCCCAGTGCACCACTGCTCAGAAATAATACAATGTTAGCTCCAGGCTAGTAGGATGTATTCCCTTAATTACGCTCTAAGCCCCTGAAGTCAACAAGAACAGTGTTGAAGATAGTTGAATTGTTGGTGTTGTAGCTGTTGAAATTGCTTCCAATTGCGTGCAATCGCTGGATCTGATGCCAATTGCCGGGGCTATGGCTGAAGAAGAAGGAGATACTGTAGTGGTAGAGCCATAATCTGCGATACGGTGCTTCACGGTGACTCTCCTGCCCTCAGCATGCGAGAAGATATAAAGGGGTACCAAGGCTTTTTCCTCAACAGTCTGGTATCTTGTGGCACGAAGCCTTGTGTGCCACTGGAACCACTGGATCAGTACCTTGAAGGTAAACTTATCCATCCGGAAGAGGTCCCTGAATTGAGTGTTTGAGCCATTCAACAGAGTTTCCACGATCTTCCTGGCATGCCTAGGACCGCCGAGATAAATAGTATCGCGGCCTTCACCTTCTGCACCTGCGCAGAGCCCTGGGCGCATATGATGAAGATTCCGGCCCCTGAATAAGAAGCGGGTAGCTGTAACTGCGGCCGCAGCGAATGCGATATTGGTGGTTTGTTGTTGTTGAACCGAAGGTGGCATGCCTTTTCTTCTTTGCAACTACTTTTGGTGGAAAATGCTAACAAAAAGTTGCTGCGCAGGGCAAGTCGGAGGTCCTCCACTAGTCAACCAATCCATGGCCAGTAGCTAATTTTCAAACCAAAAAAAACCCCCCCCAAGAAACGAGGGTCTTAGCTACTTGCCCAGCGGCGGCAGAATTCTTCCATTTTTGTAGTGACTTTTTGACTTCAAGTGGCTGCATTAGTATGTACATGGAAAAAAGAGAGGTTTTGTTGCATACTTGCAAATGGGAGCGTTGTCCCTTTTTTAGGGGCCAAAGCTAGGGAGAGAAAAGGGAATTGTGGCTCAAGCTAACGGATAGATGCAAACCATTTAGCGTATTTTCACTATTTTTGCGACTCAGCAGCGGCGAGCTGATCGCACTCTTATTTCGCTTGGTCTCCTAGGCCTCGTCAACGACACCCTCCTCTATTACCGCCTCCGTGGGCCGTTCAATCTTCCGAATAACTTTGGCAGGATTCCCTGCAACTACCACATAGTCCGGCACATTCTTGGTCACGACACTTCCCGCACCAATCGTGACCCCATTGCCGATGATAACACCCGGTAGGACGATGCAGTTTCCGCCAAACCAACAGTCATCGCCGATAGTGATGGGCTTGCCAGCCTCCGGGCCCCGCGTCCCATTTCTTACCACGGGATCGATTGGGTGCGTGGCGCTGAAGAAGGAACAGTTGGGCCCTATCAGGGTGCGGGCACCCACTGTGATGGTGCAAGTATCAAGCCAAGTGGAGTTGAAGTTCACATACACGTTTGCACCAAATCTTGACCGAATATCAACGTCAGCAGTCATAACGGTAGACGGGGATCTGGAACGTACTTGACGTTGAAACCATAGTCCACTTTGATCGGCCCATCTACCCAGGGGTAGTCCTGGAAGAGGACGTCGTCTTCTTCTGTGGTTGGAGCGACTGGGGGCAAGGGAGTGTCGTCCTTGACGAGACTGTTTTTTTTTTTTTTTGCAGCATTAATTAGTAGGAGCTGCTGGACAATGATTGAACCAGGAAGAGCACCAGAACCATACTTATTCCACAGTTCCACCAACTTCCTTCGAGGAGCTTCGCCGCCAGTCGAGTGTGCATTGAACTCAAAGCACGCGGCCTTGCACCTGCGGCGGTCTGCGGTAAGGTCAGGGGTGAAGGCGTAGTAGAGCTCGCCAGAAAGCATCCGGCGCCGGTTTTCGGCAGCGTCGACTGAGGACATGATGACAACGATATGGCAAGGTCAAGGGTACGCCGCGTTACACAAGATGTGCAAGTTGAGTGAGTTGCTATGCCGACGAACTGATGGCTACGTGCATTCTATCGGCCGGTGCGGAGTCATGCAAACTGGGCGCCGAGCGCCGAAGCGCCACGCTGGTGCTAAAGTCTCCAATCGAGATCCATTGCCATCGCAATAGTGCCCCGCACGGTCTTCATAGCGGCGAGCTGAAGGCGGATAGTATGTAGGTACCAAAAGGGCGCAAGAGCAAAGCCAGCAGCGCAATAAACGCCCAGCACCATTTCGCACAACTGCTAGCTCGCGGGTTTCAGTTCGGCATCACGATGTCCTACTTCCTGATTTAGAATCCCAATCCAAGGGTCTCGGCTTGTTGATGAGGGAGCCATGCCAAGCTTGGGACTTGGCGCCTTGCCGACTCGCAATCTAACCAGAAAAGGGCACTCACTGCACAGTACCAATAAGAAGATGAGCGAGAACCAACTCAGCGGGGCATCGAGAGGAACCTATCGGAAATCGCCCGGCGCACCGCAAAGAGCATTTGACCACCTTGAGCTTTATGGGATTCCGCGGGGCTATCGAAGACATACATGAAAGCTGAAGGCCTAGGTCCCCACCAATTGTGATGGCTCTGCCTAAGACCCGGCGCAGCAGGGGAACATTGGTTGCCAGGCAGGTTCAGGCCAGGGTCGGCAAGGCCGGTGCGGAGGCCAACAAACTCGTCGTTCAACGACATTTATTAGGCCCCGATCGGCTGGCCACTGCCCAGTATCGCACTGCTCAAAAATGCTACAAAGCTAGTTCCACGCTATCCAAGATGTATTGCAGTAGTGTTGCCTAGCAGCTCCCGCGCCCACGCCGCTTTCGGGAAAACACCGGTTGAACACCCAAATAGACTCTAAGCCCCTGGATTCTAGGGACACCAAGACTTTCTGTTCCACGGATTGGTACGAACCATTCAGCAAGTGCTCGGAAGGTAGGCTTATCCATTCGAAAGAGATCCCGGAACTGCGTTACTGATTCATTGAGCAGGGCTTCCATGGTCTTCCTGGCATGCCGAGGGCCACCGGGATGGATATTATCGTGGCCATCCGGGCGAAACGCCGAACGAAGAAGACTCCTCTGCCTAAATAGCACGCGAATGGCCGTGACAGCGGCGGCAGCGAAAGCGATATTGGTGGCTTGAACCGCATCTTGCACGTTTGATTCTCCTTTGGAACAGGTTTTGGTGCGGAAAGCCAACAAAAGTTGTTGCGCAGGGCAACTCAAAGGGCACGCACTGGTCAATAATTCCATGGCCAGTATCTAACACGCTAGAAAACCGAGGGTGTTAGACACTGGCCCAGTGGCGGCAGAATTCTTCCATTTTTGCAGTGGTTTTTTGGGTTCAAGTGGCTGCACTAGCGTGTACATTGGAAAAAGAGATGCTTTGTTGCATACTTGAAAGGCCTACATGAAAAATGGGATTGTTGTCCCTTATTTAGGGGCCAAAACTAGTGAGATTAAGGGAATTATAACTCAACCTAACGGATACAAGAAACATATTTAGCATATTTTGACAATTTGGCAACTGATCAGTGGCCAGCCGACCAGGGCCTTAAAGCAGTACCGTGACCTGAGCGTTACTGATACGGGTACAGTATCGATGGATTAGACAAATGGATAAGTAGATAGATAAGAGGATGGATGGGCAGTGAATGGCTTCCTCACGGCCCTAGCGCCCACCTGGGCCTACATCCTGCGCCTGGCCGGGAGCCATTCCTTACCTCTCCTCCTTTTCGTCACCCAATATACTCTACTTCACGGAATACAGCACAATTGCCAGTATTTACGTGATTGAGTCAGGGTCGCCAGATAACCCTATTAGTCACGGTTTTGGGAAGACGAAGTAAGAGTTTGTTTGTTTGTGCGCGCCTCTTTCCAAACCCCACAATGAAGATCGTCAAGAGGGAGCCATCGCCATTCATCACCGACCCGGGACAGTATGCCGGCACCTACCGGGGGAAGGTCAATGGCTTCGAATGCTGGGAAGTCGGAAACCCGACAGAGGAGCCGTTCAAATCCATTTTGGAGAAAGCGTGCTCCTCGTTGGCTCGGTGTCCTTCAATCCCGCCGTCAGCGCTCCTACACTTGGATATATTCCTTAAAGGCGACAACCCCCGGGCGCAGTGCGGCTTATCTCATTGTTGCAGGCGCCACGCTAAGGTACAGAAAGGTAGCCATTCAACATCTGCGAGAAAGTCCCCTGCTCCGACAAAGTCCCGGGCTTAAGATAGGCCAATGGGAGTGGCCGCCCCAGACGCCAAGAATCAGTGTGACCGGGGCCTTGGTTGACGAATCTGAGGCGGATGCAATGGTGGAATGTTCGTGTATGGGTGATGGCGCGTATTCGAGAAGTAGAGAGCGGATGAGTGGGGAGCATGTCAATGGGGAGGACATGGAGCTTTGCTAGGACTCGGATACTGCAGCGAAAGGCGGAAAGCAAACGTTGCGGGCAATCACCAGATCACCAAATATTATCTCCAAAGGTGTACTTGAGTCACAGTCCATACCACAAGGAAAGACTATTCCTGTCTTGCTCACAGCGACAACATCGGCAATAGAATCCGACGGGCTGATGAGTGGTGAGCTCAACGGACGAACGATGATGATGCGACTTCCCTACAGTAGTAGGTTCAGGAGATTTCACCTTGTCAACTTCCTTGGCGCCGCCGTTGGTGCGAATTCCGGTACCGTGATTAGGGAGGAATCTACAGGCACAGTATTTGGCTCCGTCATTGCTTGTAGTGTCGAGGGTAGATTCGGCTTTGTCCTTTCGCTATAACAGAGTGATCACCAGCACGGAACGAGCGCCGCTTCAGGGCGGTCAACAATATCAACGGAGGGATCACGCGCGACCAGGCGCAGCAGCCGACTTCTAATGCCCAAAAGCGTCATATTCAACGGCAAGATCTCCTCCTCACGCCGAAGACTTCCCGCCGTTCACTCTCTACCAATCGTTGGGGGGCAAAAAGCGAGGTCGCCAAAGCTTCGAAGACACAGACGTTATAGGCTTGCTTGAAGGGTCACGGAGCAAGAAGAAGCGTCGCGCAGAAATAAAAGAGGTTGGCGTCGACGGGATATGGGGCTGTCCATTCTATAAATCCCAGCCCAAGTCTCATCTCGGCTGCTTGCGCCATCGACTTACGCTGGTTAGTGACGTTCGCAACCATCTGCAGCGCTTTCACTCCCAGCCTGTTCATTGCCTGGTATGTGGGTTTGTGTTCAGCGGAGATGAGGGCTGCCGAAAGCGGGACGATCATGTCCGGGCGAAGATGTGCAAGCCCGGTCCCTTTTCCCATGCCGGGCTTTCGGCGGAGCAACAGATTGCAATCCAACGAGAGGCTGGTAGATCCGACAGTGTTGGCGTGGGGGCTTGGTACAGGTTATGGGACATTTCGTTCCATGGTACGCCGCCGCCTGACTCGCCATACCTTTCGGATCCGAGTTTGTTGAGCGCCTGAGGCTCGTCACCCAGCCACTTTCCGACCACGGCTATGTCGAGCAGCTTCTTGAGAAGCACCCGGCTGAGAGCAGAGGGTCGCTCGTCGACTTTTCACGTCAACTCTTTGAGGTGTTCATACAGCATGCTAAAGAGTAGGATGGTCCACAGAGGTTATGTTAGGAGACTCGAAGATCGTGGTTAGGACTTGGGACATGTCAGGCCGATGGGTAATTCGATGCACAGAAATAGAGTTACTATATCATGCGTTTTACGGATTCGTCGTATTTCTCTTTCAGGTCTCTTTGCGCAGCGAGACGCTCTCATGTACGCGCCCTCTCCAGTAGTATCACTGACGGAAGATGTTAGCGTGTGCGTCTTCCCAGCGAAAGCGCGTGATTTCATCGAGCCATTCCAAGACTTCCCACTACGCAAACGCGGTTGGGTCTTACAGGAGCGCGTCCTGTCCTATCGAGCCGTGGAGTTCGGGCCTATCCTATCTTGGGAATGCGGCGAGCTGGTGATGGATGAATTCAACTTTCAGATTGACGGGTGGGATGAGCTTTTGAGTATGGTGTTTCATAAACTACTTGATCAATATGGAACCGCTGGGCCCGTAACCGACTTCATATTACCAGCTGCCAAAGAATTCTACAAGTTTTGGTTGTCAATGCTCAAATCGTTTTCTCGGGCGGGTCTACACGTCAAGACAAATAGGTTGCAGGCCATTTCGGCCGTTATCTCGGCGATTCAGAGTGTCACCAGCTAGGAGAATGTGCCTGTCCTCTGGCTACCCTTCATCACGCACGAGCTGTTGTGGAAAACATCGCGCTCGTGGCAAGAGGGTATATTCCAGGACGCAAGAGTCCGCACAGGCCACTCACCCACATGGTCATGGATATCGATATTCGGAGGTGTTATTGGCGATCTAGCGTTTGAGGCTGAGAAAATCATCCAGCTTGCGAGTGCAACACTTGAAAAATCCGAAGACGGTGTCACAGCCCTTCGGCTCTCCTGCCCCTCTCCTAGAGGGAAATTTCAGACCGGTAGATTATCCGGATGGATCCACAATACGGCTTTACATCCAAGATTTATACAGCGTTCACTTCCAAGCTGACTTCAACCAGGCGGCGATTCCGGAGCCGCCCGAATATATTTTGTCCCCATTCTGCCCGGAAGGGATGGCAAAGGAAACACCACTGTCCACAGAACTGGGTGTCCCAGAGCTAAGAGATACCCGCGGCCGGTACGAACGTGTGGGCTACGCATATTCGAAGATCTCAGCAAGTATCAACAAGTTGCAGCGTACCATCGAACCGCGAATGTCCAGTATCATCCTTGTCTGACAACCAGGCTGCCTGAACTCGGGGATCTCACCTCAGGGGTTCTTCATCACACTGCATCTACTTGGGCAAGGTACCTTGTGTGCATTGCCTGAAATACCTTTGTCGGGACATAATAACAAACAGTGAGCAAACCACGACACGAAGGAAAAGGCCCGCGATATTACGAGCCAAGCCCAGGATGAAAAATACACATGCCTTGCGGCTGTGATATTCTTATCCAGACTACACAGAACGGTGTGTGCAGTGGCAAAGTCTCGAAACGATGGAGGCGCTATATTTTAGAGACAGCTAGCCGGAATATGAAGCTTCACCGCAACGCAGTTGGCTAATACAAAATAAAAGGGGCAGGCAAAAAGGGGCGCAAAGGCAAAACGTAATACCAATGCGCGGTAACTGCCCCCACACGGGATTGAACCGTGGACCTCATCATATCCATGGAAGTGGATTCCTACGAGTGATGCGCTCTACCACTGAGCTATACGGGCTTGCTAAATGAACGTGACATTTTGATTGGAGGTTGTGACGGCTAGGCCGGATTACAAAGCAAACCAGTCGAGTCGTTCAACGGTCTCTAATCTCGGGATATTGAAGGAAGTGGTATGTTCTAAATAGTTGTGTCCCTTTAAGTATCAGGCATATTATTTCACGTTGCTGATATTCCAATTCCCCATTGTCCCGAAATGTACCATGATTGATCGCTATGCCAGAATCAGACTTGATTACACTTTGTCATGACATCTCTATGACGTCCTAAAAAGCTGGACACAGCCTGAACAAAACCATCCAGCTCTTCGCCAAGGGTTCCCAGCATCAAGGCAATGAACCCCCTCCTCGTAATCCAGAACCCTGCCTCCAGCATCTCAAACCAAAACAGGTCCCGGAGATCACCCCTTTCCTTGCCCCTGATCTGCTCGCCGCTCGTGATCTCTTCGGTCCCGTCTTCCGTAAAATGCAATCCGATCAACGACCCGCGACCAGTGAAGCTCAACCTTGTGCCCCTTGCCACTACCACGAGCCGCTCGCGAAGCGCGTCTCCTTCCGCATTGAAAGCCACGCTTACTTCCGGGGTGTACACCTCCGAGAGCGCTGCGTATCCGGTATGCATCGCCAACGTGTTGTTATTGAACGTGCCCGAGTGCGCCAAAGACCCCGCCAGTCGCGGGTCATACACAGCCATGATCTCCGCCCTTCCCCCGAACGCGCCGAACGTCAAGCCGCCGCCGAGATACTTGCCCAGCGTGACCAAATCGGGGTCCAGCCCCAGCTCAAAGCCCAACCCACTCGGCGCTAGCCGCGAAGTCATGACCTCGTCCAGGATGAACACGGCCCCGACCGCCCTCGCAGCATCCCTCAACCCCCTCAAAAACCCTTCCGTCCCCGGAATCACCCCCCCAGCGCCTTGCACAGCCTCGACCAGCACGGCCGCGAGATCACCCTCAGCCGCAACTCTCTCCACTACCCGCCTTGCCCCCTCGAGGTCATTATACCCCGGCACTACTACGAAATCCCTTGCATCTACCGTATTCCCCTGCACCCCCCTGGCGCTGGGAAACGAGAGCACGCCGCCGTGGTACCCACCAGTAAACACGACGACACGGCGGCGTCCGGTAAACGCCCGGGCCCCTGCCAGCGCGTGTAGGTTTGCCTCGGTCCCGCTGTTGGACATGCGCACGCGGTCAAGGCGGAAGCGCGTGCACAGCAGCGCCGCGTGCCGTTCCTCCTGCACCGATGTCGCGCCCAGGTTGAGGCCGACGCTGTCAAGGGCGGTGAGGAGGGCGCGGCGGACCGCCGGGTGCGGGGTGTGCCCTAGTAGGCCAGCCGAGAGGTCGCCAGCAAGGTCGAGGTATCTGGGGGATATTGGTTAGTGAGGGGTGGGGTTGAGAGAGGGGGTGGAGGGAGGGGGTGAAGGGAGGGGTTACTTGTGGCCGTCTTCGTCCCAGAGGTGGGTCCCTTGGCCGCGGTTCATGGTGAGCGGGAAAGGGGAGGTGTGCAGGAGGGAGCGGGTGTTGCCGCCGGGGAGGGAGCTAGCGGCGAGGGTGTGCTGTTTTTGGGAAAGGGGGTTGTTGGCGATGAAGCGAGCTTCGGCGGCCAGGAGGGCGCGTTGCGCTGCCGTGTGGGGGCTGTTCATGGTGGTTATGGCGGGAGGCTCTTGATAGCCTTGGAAATATTTTGGTGGTGAATCCGAGAGGGTTTACGAGAGTTCTGCCATATTGGCGATTTCCATGTCGACCAGCAACCCCTCATCTGTTGCTTGCTGCACTCCAACATTGGCAGTTCCGCAGGCTGAACAGGAGCACCCAATCACATCCCCCCTCCCTCCCCCCCCCTTCCCAATCCTTGCAGCCCAAGGTACACTTGGACGAGCTTATCGAGGTATCCATACTTCCTCCTCTTCGGCTTGTAAAGCCAAGCAGTCATTGCGGACATAATGCATTTTGCACTACCAACCCGTCCATATTGACAGCGCTCTGGGCCCTTCGAGTGTTACTCTGGCAACCAATTCGAGCGCGAACCCCTGAGCCTATCTGATCTCAGCGAAAATCTTCTGCCTTTGCCGTAATCCTAACGACGCTTTTCCACCGACTGCCGTCCGCTAGGATTTTAGGGTCCACAGAGATGCGAAAGGGAGTCCCATCGTGACCTTCTATGGAGCACTCCATCGGGAGCGATGTCGGATCTTTGCGATACATGGCCCTGAATCGGATTCCCGCGTTCGAAAGAGAATAGCAGTTGCTCAGCTCTGCCTCTGCCAGTCCTGCCAGCGCAGCGAATGTGCTTCTGTTGCTTTTGGAGATGACAGCCACCCAGATAGAGTCGTCCACGTCGATATCATGCTCCGGCAGTCCCAAGACGACCCCAGTTTCCACTAGGCCGCAGAATATCCAGCATACCGTCTCCGAGTGGGAAGCCAGCTTGACAAGACCAATAAAGGAATCAGATGCCCCTGTGGAAAACCAGGAGTTTCCTTGGTCCCAAAGATGTGTAGGGAGATAGTCGGGCTCTAGAGCTTGCTCCTCAATGCCAAGGAGTTGAACCTTGAGGAACGAGTTGCTCGAATGCCACTTTGAGAAGCCGGAATCGAGCTTTGCTATCTTCCGGATGGAAACTTGGGCTGGATCGCGGAAGGTGACGCTGGATTGGTCAACAACATCTGAACCGAGACGGATGAAGCCTCTGGGTGACTGGCGCAGCCGCAAGACCAACACCGGGCGGAGGTAGGTTTCAGGGTTGTCCGGGGGTTTTGTGCATTGAAGATGTAGTAGCAAGTCGCCGCCCTCGCCCTCAATGTACCCCAAAGACGCGCCGAGCTGGATCGTGTCGTTTCCGATCACAAATGATGGCGGAGGTATGACGGGGTCATCCAATCGATGTACCTCGCCACATGCGTCGAAACGTAAAGGATTGTCGGCAAAGAGATCCCTGCGCCCCCACCAGCCATCACCAACCCAAGCAAAGAGAGAGAGATCGTCGCTTTGCTGTGCAATTGTCTCCTGGAGTCTGATGAATGCCATCTCGCGCTCTCCGTAGATCAGAGGCATGTTGACGCCAAATATTCCCATCAAGCAGTATGCCTTATCTTCGATGCGCGTGGTCTCTCTTGATGCGGCCCACGACATTCTCCTCGCTACAGCAACTCTGTCCAGATTATACGAACTCCTCAGGACCATGTTGTCAATGCCCGTGATGTTGTGGAGGGCGGCGAACAGAGTCTCCTTGGTGCCTCGGAGAGTCCAGCTGGCGTCGACAAACTTGATCTCGCCCGGGGCGATCAGCTCCTGCAGGGTCCAGCCACGAGTGAACCAGCGGCACGGGCGGAGCTCTTCTTCGGTAGCGTCGCCCTCGCCGGGCGCCAGGTCCTCGAGGTAGACAACGCAGCAGTCGGCCTCGCGGTACCATCGAAACATGGAGTTGATGGATTCGGTCAGCTCGGCGCTGCTGCTCTTGTCGATGCAGCACGTGTCGACCCACACGTAGCCGTAGCTCTCCTGTCGCGCAGCCTTGCACATGCTCTCGATCTTGCGGAAGCCCTTTTTTTGCCGGGTCACTCTGATATCGTGCGCCTCGTGAAAACTGACCTCGGTATCTCCCCACGTGTGCGAGAGAATTAGGTAGCCGTCATATCCCTTGCCATCGACGCCTTTCGGGAACACGGCATCCTCGGGGTCGTTGAAGTACTCAAGCGCATACGTGTAGCAATTGATCAACCACATGGCGCAACTCTCAATCCAAGTGCTTCACCTCCAGAGCTGGAGCACTCGAGGTGGTGGCACTGATCCGGGTATTGTGTAAGCCATAATGATGCGAGGTTGAAGTCGGCCCAGGACGACCAACCCCGCTCGACGGAGCCCCTCAAAGGCCAGCGGCATCACCCACTGCCACTAAAACCCCCGGTAAAGCCCGGGTACCAGGTATGGAGCCCCTCTGAGAGGACACCTCGGCCCCCACCGCGTGCATACCTGCATCCGAAGCAAACCCCAACGTCCTCCAAAAGTTCATCTTTTCCCATTTGATTCGCTTGCTCGGAGGCCAAACAACACAAAAGGCGATGGAGCAACTCAGTTCGGGGGGAATGTTGGGCTCAGGTAACTCCTAACATACACGCACCCACACAGGCAGGTATACACAATGTGGGGTAGCTATCCCCTTTTATTTACACCAAAATTATTCAGAGGCGACAGCTTCCCCAGCCTCCCATTCGGCCACCTGTTCATACAGCGCCTTTCCACGGGTACGCAAATCCCGCTCTTTCTCCAACACATGTCTCTCGGCAGTCTTAGTCCAGTGCTTGGCCCGCGGGAGAATATTGAACTCGTACTCGGGCAAGCTCATGAGCTCCCGCATAAAGGGACCCTTCTCGCCCAGACCGCCTTGCCTCACCACAGCTCCAATGCTTTCAATAGTTGACAGGCTTCTTGTGTCGCAATACAGACCGGCGTAGCGCATTTCCTCAAACAGGTTAAAGACGGCCGCAGGGTTGCCGTAACGCCGCCAAATGATATCGGCCAGGGTATTGTAGAAGGGCGTGCTAACACCGAGAACATAGCTAGCAAGACCTAGTTCCTTGACGCGCGGCAAGATGTTGAGAGCGAGGGGAGACGACATGTTAAAGCCCTTATCCAACAAGCGAAGGGCGTTAAGAAGGTGGAACGGATACAAAGGCCCGTATATGTTGACCGAAAGTTTCGTACTGCTAGCGTCCTCGCTGCTCGTTGCGTCGGCGATGGCCTTTTTGCGTCCGCGCTTCGCCGCGGGTTGCTCGCCGAGGCCCAGTTTCTCGACCATGGGGAAAACTTCCTCCTCGATGATATCCCACAGCTCAAAGTCTGTCCTGGCGCTGCGCATCTTCTGATCGACGCGATTGCGTTCCTCACGTCGCATCAATTCCTCCTGGACAGATCTCCCCAGCTGCCCCATCGGTTGGGGCCTTCTCTCGCCACCATCCGGCCCCGCCTGCTCCCATGCGTAAACTGGTTCCAGGTTTGAACTTTTGTCTTCATGCCTATCGGCTTGTACGGCGCCTAGCGCCATACGCGCGGCCTTACGCAAACTTGGTGGGAACCGTAGTAATGCCTTGGCGGGATCACGGGCCATTGAGCTTTGTCCGACTGGGGTTTTCGGCTCAAAGACATTTTGTACGGGCCGCCAGGAGTCGCTGTAAGCGGCGGCGGCATCTTCTACAACAATGTTGAGAGTTTTGCGTGCCTTTTCTGCTTCGGGATTTTTCTTGAGGAAGTACTTTTGCAGTCCTTCCCTGGGATATCGTGAAGGAAAGTCATCAGAAAGTAATGGAGTACTCGCAGGAGGAGGCCTTAATGCCTCTCTCTCGCGGGCTGCAATCTCCTCAAAGATGCGGTCGAAGGCCCGTTTTTCTAACGGTGTGATGGTTGACTCGTGGCCGGGTTCGGATTCCTCTTCAATCTCGATGGGCTCGATATCGGTCGGAAGATCAAAGGGAATGGGATCCTTGGATGTATAGGGGCTGTCTTTAGCATTGTATCTCGCCGCGGCGGGCGGTGCTGCGTGGAAGGCCCGAAAGACGGGCGCCGAGACGTTCGCCCTCGATAATCGTTGCAGTGTGCGAGTCTGGTAGAGGAAGGGAACGAGTGTTTTCGACATGGTAAGGATGGCGGTTTGGACTTGGAGACAGCTTGGTGTGTTTCCAAGGCTTTGTCGATAGGTATTGGGTGAAGTCGGATGCGCAAAGCAGTCCCTAAAGCCGAACTGGGATCAATCGAAGAAAATTATTATTGCCTGCCAACGAGGGACCTAGTGTGTCGCGAAAAGCACAGACAAAGTCATTGCATTTTGCCCCCGTGATTACGCGACTAGATAGGGGCCACTGGGGGGGGCCTGTCCCTGCAGCCTGGAACGCGCGACTCCGCGCCCCAAGTTTAATTGATTTCTACCCACCTTCGCGCCTGGTCATTCCCTGAGGTCTTGCAACCCGTGCTCGCTCGACAGCCCAGGCCAGCGTTCTGACTTCTTGTGGTTTTTTTCTCGACGGCCTACACGACCTGTGATTGTAACGGACTCTAGCCCCCCCTCATTGCCAAAATGCCGCCCAAAAAAGAAGCCGTCATGAGCGCCTTCGAGCGCAAGCGTCTCGAGAACATTGCCAATAACAATGCCATCCTCAGTGGTATCAGCACAGCCGCGGATAAGATAGTCTCCAAGCCTGCGCCGCCAAAATCCAAGCCAAAGCGGCCATCCGCACCGCGCGTCAAGCGCGAGCAACCCAAAAGGGAGGTGGTCCGCCCGACGCGCCAGAGCAGCAGACTGGCGGGCTTAGATGCCGACTCGGAGGTGCTGAAGCGTAAGGCTGAGGTTGAGGCGGAAAATGAGACAGAGAAGGCCAAGGCCAAGAAGATGCGCGTCAGCGGCGACTTGAATCTCGGTGATATCAAGGTCGAGGGGCGTAAGTGGGAAAGCAGTGTCGATGGCATGGCTAGGCTCAAAGGCCTGGCACTCCCTGCTAGAGGCGCGCAGCCTGGTGTAAGGACTTTTACGGATGAGGATGTTAAGGGGACGACGGATAAGGGGCTCAAGGACCTCAGACTACGCATGAGCGGCCTCAAATTATACGAGACATGGCCTGTTAGTGGTAAGCAGTTTTCAGCCCTCCGCCATCAAGCAGTAATTGATGGGTCTACGCAGATATCAAGATTGTACCGCAGCGAGTGTACTCGATGGGCTTCCATCCAACAGAGGACAAGCCCATTATCTTTGCCGGGGATAAGGAGGGTGCGATGGGCGTCTTCGATGCATCGCAGGAGCCGCCAGAAGTCGACGATGACGAGGATGAATTAGCCATCCCTGATCCCGTCATATCGGCCTTCAAGACGCATTCGCGGACTATTACCGCCTTTCACTTTTCGCCAGCAGATGAAAACGCCGTTTTCACGGCCTCGTACGACTCCTCAATCCGTAAATTAGATTTGGACAAGGGAGTCTCGACCGTGTTGTTCGCCCCAGCAGACGCGGACGAGGACTTACCCATCAGCGCCATCGACATGCCGGCAACTGACCCCAACATTGTCATCTTCTCCACGCTTGGGGGCGCGCTGGGTCGTCATGATGCCCGCACCAAGACAGCCGACGCCGAGATTTGGGGACTGACACAGCAAAAGATCGGCGGCTTCTCGCTGCACCCGGCGCATCCGCACCTCGTCGCCACGGCATCGCTCGACCGCACGCTCAAGATCTGGGACCTGCGCAAAATCACCGGCAAAGGCGAGATGCGGTACCCGGCGCTGCTGGGCGAGCACGAGTCGCGGTTGTCAGTGTCGCATGCGAGCTGGAGCAGTGGCGGTCACATTGCGACGTCGAGCTACGACGACCGCATCAAGATCTACTCGTTCCCCGATGCCGGGGAGTGGACGGCCGGCCAGAACCTCTCGGAGAAGCAGATGGCGCCGGTGCGACAGATTACGCACAACAATCAGACGGGGCGATGGGTGACGATTCTCAAACCGCAATGGCACAAGCGTCCGCAAGACGGGCTTCATAGGTTTGTTATTGGCAACATGAACCGGTTTGTTGATGTGTATGCGGCCAACGGCGAGCAGCTGGCCCAGCTCGGAGGGGACGGCATTACGGCGGTACCAGCGGTTGCGCACTTTCATCCCACGCTGGACTGGGTGGCGGGCGGTAATGCCAGTGGCAAGCTTTGCTTGTGGATGTGATAGCTGTAAGCTATATTTCTGTTTTAAGAGTTTTGCGGCGCGAGGCGAGACGAGACACGAGGCGGCGATACCATGTGGATTATGTTGGGGTAGAGGGATATGTCAATCATGCAACGGAATATCAGGTACAATACATGCCACTGCAGATAGCCTGCAACACAAAGTGATTGTAGAGTGTCATTTACACACCCACCAATGGAGTCCGTGTGACAGGTTGAGGGTGTGGTTGCCAGTCCTCCCGTAGGATTCGTCACAACCACGAAGATCACAGAACTTGTGGAGCTGTACCACTTCCCCGCGGGCCATTTCCGCGAGGCAAGTCAATCTTCATATCGATTCTCACACATATTCCCTATCGAGCATAACAAGCCGCCTACACTAATAAGGGTGTGGTCTAACTGATTAGCATCGTCTTTGTAAATTCCCCTTACCTGAACATGTGCCTGGCGCTGTGCGCAGTGTGGTTTGGTGTGGGGGTAGGCGGCACGGGGTTCAGTATGACATGGTGGGATGAGTAAAATACATATGGTGATGATGTCCCAGCCAGGTCACTTTCGCCACGGAGTGTTTGACCGAAGCCATGGGATCTAACCGCTTGCAGGGTAGTCGCAGGTATGGCGAAGGAGAGCTTCTGGTACTGGGCAAACGGGTCCACTAGTAAGTAGAATTCGTGATGAGGAATGGGGTTTCTTTGGGGAAACCGAAAATCGAAAGTAGAAAGGCAAAATCGCCCCATTTGAGCACTGCGAGTCTTCTGAACTCTGTCTTGCATGTGACGCAGCCATGTCAGATAAACCCGATTGAAACGAAGCCAGCATGGGTCAGCGGTTTCCATCTGCCTGGCGTCATGCTCCTTCGGGCTGCCAAGCAGCTAGACAGTTGAATGATTATCGATAAGGCTTATCATCCAATCCACGGTTGGCGATTGCAACATCGGAAAGCCATGGCGTACCCAGCACTCCTTGCGCGCGGTCGCTGCAGCTGCACACCAAAGGCACTAAAGAAATGGATGCCAAATAAAGCAAGGAGCAAAGGCAGAAAGCACGCAGCGATGGATGATGCACCGACCCAATTGCTCTCCAACCGGAAGTTCGCGGAACACTCAACCTCTCAACTTCTCAACCAAACACTGTTCGCATGTATGCACTGTTATGTGTATCCTTGAACTATATGCACATGCCAAGGCACATGCGAGCATGCAGTAGTCGCAGCGGTGCTGCTGTCTGTCTGCTGCCGTCTGGTCGTGTCCCGGCCAGGTTCGTCAGCCTGGGTCTGACTGGTGATCTCTACGACACGAAATATCGTGGATTTACGGATCCGCGGATTCGCGGATTTTCACGGGTTCTCTGCAGCATCCCGGTTCCGCGCCCCGGTGAATGTGGTCCCCCTGACGGGAAGCGCACGCACGCCGGAGCAGCAGAGAGAACACTGAGCAGGCGACGCGGTGAGGTGAGAGCGCCAAGCCGCTGCAACCACGCCTGCCGACGCCCCACTGCGGCATCAAGCGAGCAGGTGGCCAGCACCTGCACCCACCTGCACCGAACAGGCACTCGGCCTGTCTGCCTCGCAGTGGACGCCATCCAGCGCTCAATTGATTCTGGCTCTGGCACTGTCACCATCCCGTCCCCAACCGCCGTCCACGACTGCTGCATCCAGAGTCTCACAACACCAGACCACGGCCAGACCACGGCAACGAGCAACCGTCCTCGCTGGCCAGCGGCAATCTGAGCCGCTCACTTGCCTCGCCCGTGCCGTCCAGGGGCCCCTGACCAGGGACTTGAGGTAGCCCTCCCCGAGTTGCGGCCGTTGGAGTCCCCATAGAGTGGCCAGCCTTCCGTCTCTCCCTTCGCCTTGCAACTGCAACCTCCCGTTAGTCCATGTTCCATGCTACAGCTGATTCCCAGTTCCGCTTTCCTATCCTACCTACCCCGTCCGCTATCCGTGCTATCCTACTGCCTGCTCCGTCCACTCCATTGTGACTCCGCCTGACATTCCCTGCGCTAAGGCTAAGCCGGGGTTGGGTAGCTGGCTATCTCATCCAGGTAGATCTGCCACCTGCCTGCTGCTCGACTGCCTGTTTGCCAGCCAGCGGCCCCGCCAGCCTCCCCCTGTCTGCGGCTCGCCCTGCATTGATCTCGTCTCTCTCAGACCCCTTGCTCTCTTTGACACAAAGAACCTAACGCGGCAAGACTCGCTCGACTCTGGCCGACTCTAGCACAGCTCATACAGCTGGCTGCGTCCCTTGCCCGCAGTCGCCAGACAATAGGCAGCCCTCACTCCCCCCGAGACACCAGCAGCAACAACAGCCATGGCTCCCTCGAAATCGTCACCTGCCTCCGCCGCCGCCGCCGCACCCATAATACCCAACTCTACACTCCCACACCCACCGACTCAGCTGCCCCAATCACACCATCTCGATCTCCCGTCATCCGCACCACCCGTACCCGCCCTTCGATCTCCCGCCACCCAGAGTCACGACGAGCTGCCTGCCCGTCGAGTATCGAGGAAGCTCCAGAAGAAGCGACGCGACGGCGAGCACACACCCACCATGGAGCTTCCCGACCGCTTCAAAGACCATGGTGACCACGCTGATAGCGAAGAGGAGGTCTTGCAGCCGCAGGGGTATGCGGGTGGCATGTTTATGAATATGAACCAGAGCATCTTCGGCCTGATCGCCGCCGCTGGTAGCCAGGTTGACTTCACAGATCGCTTCGAGGGCCAGAGCTCTGACGAGGAAGATGAGGCCGAAAACCCCATGGCTATGACTGTTGGCGGTCACAGGGGGCCGGCCCGTCGAGGCGCATCCGACTCCTTCGGCGCCGCCCCGCTTGCGCAAACTATGGTATTCAGAAAGCCTGGCGCCTCCGGTCCTAAGAACCACCGGAGAAAGATTTCGGAAAGCCGTATACTCCGATCCGTGCCTATGCTTTCACGATTTTCCTCCAAATCCAAATCTTCGAAACCATCCAAGAATAGACTTGCCGAAGAAGAACAAATCCCAGAGGAAAAAGACAGCGAGGCATCGAACAATGCATCTGCGGAAGCACTCGCGCCCAGCATCGAGATCACACGCGCTGAAGGCAGGCTAGCTCCCGTCATGAGCAGGATGCTTGAAGCTCGCGCCCAGATAGCCGCCCGTCCGAGTTTTGATCTGGACAGATTATCAAGCGAGCAAGGGCGGGATGCAGACGCCAGTGAAACTGGGCCAACAGAGCTTGCCAAGAAGCTTAAAGAAATATTTGAGTTTGACGAGCCTGAAGAGGTTATCGAAGGTAGACCTCTCTCTGTTGTCGGCGTCGAACATGAGCTCACGCTGCGTCTTAGAATATCCCTGCTGGCTTCTTCAACACGTCCTACTTCAGGGATACATGTACATCACAAACAAGCACATCGCCTTTTATGCTTATCTACCCAAGAAGGCAGTAAACATCCCCGTTGCCACCGTCGTGAAGATTATCTGCTGACCCCGGCTGCAGAACGAAGTCGCCAAGTCGGGATACCTCTCAAAAAGCGGCAAGCGGAATCCCAAGTTCAATCGGTATTGGTTTCGTCTCAAGGGTGACGTTCTCTCGTACTACCGTGACCCCCAGGACCTCTACTTCCCCAGCGGCCAAATTGACCTGCGGTACGGCATCTCTGCGACCGTCACCGACAAGGACAAGGATGCGGTCAGCTTTACAGTCACAACGCACCACCGCACATACAACTTCCGCGCCGACAGCGTGCAAAGCGCTAAGGAATGGGTTAAGAGCCTACAGAGGGTAATATTCAGGTCGCATAACGACGGCGACAGCGTCAAGATATCGTTGCCTATCGAGAACGTGATCGACATTGAGGAAACGCAGATGCTAGATTTTGCGGATACATGCAAGATCCGGGTGATTGACAATGATGAGACATATGCTATCGACGAGGTATGCCACCGTTTTGCTTTTTATACCTTGTGGCCTGAGACATGTCTGATCGTTCCTTGCAGTATTTCTTCTCCTTTTTCAGCTTTGGCAAGGAAGCCCTCAAGGTGCTCAAAATCCTGGTAGAGGACGCCTCGACACAGACGCCAGGGCAGACAGACCTGGCCCAAGTTTTGGAAGGAGAAGAGCTGGGTTCCCCCAACGATCCATTGTCGAAGCGGACAAGCATAAGCGGTAACAAGGAGCGCGCGCAGAAGCCCCTGAAAATCCGCACGAGCAAACTCAATGAGGGAGTTCGAGCAACGCTCTCACCGCTCTCACCGGCTCCAAATCATTCACCCAGCCCCCGCGCAAGCGGTGATTTTTCGCGTGCCAGTTTCGATGGCTTCCGCCCCTTCGGACGTCGCAGTCTTGATCTGAATCAGATCACGAGTCTTCGTCAGGAGTCGCCAAGGCGGAGTTTTAGCGGTAGTCGCCGGTCGCTCAGCAGGCACCGCCTTGGCAACAGCCGCACCCGCCCCGAGCCAGAGCCGCAAGGAAGTAGTGACTCTTACGTACAGAGCCTCGAGGATCCCAGCCAGGCGAGCATATCGGCACTTGTTGCCTCGGGAAGTAGCGATGAACCATCGGCGAGCCAAATCCTGCGTGGAAGTGATGTCTTCCATAGTCCTACCATTCGACGGTCAGCCTCTGCGTCTAGAGCACAAGAGGTCGACGGAGCTTCCGCTCCCCCTGTCGTGCGACATCACACATCGGGACTAGGCAGATACTCGACACGACACGCCTCAACTACCGGCCATGTTACAGATCCTGGAGCGGGCGAGTTCGATGGCGCGCCGACGACACCAACCCTGCAAAGTATTGCGAAGATGGGAGGCTACCCGTTCCAGAAAGCCAATGCCATTATGGGCTACTTGGATAGGACATCTAGGCGCATGAGCACCCTCTTGGCGACAGAATCTATGGGATACGTTGAGAAAGTGTCAGGGATGTGGAAGGGAGGCAAGAAGCACTACGACGAGCCATCCGGTCTGCGGACCGACGACGAGGAGATTGAGGATGATCCTGAGGAAAGGGCGAACTCCGAAGCTCGGTTCAGAGCGCACTTTGCCCTGCCCGAGGGCGAGAAGCTCCAGGCCGCCTATTTCGGTTATCTCATGCGGGTCCTTCCACTCTACGGCAAGATTTACATCAGCGACCGGCATTTTTGCTTCCGCAGCTTGTTGCCGGGTACGCGCACCAAGCTCATTCTTCCTTTTAAGGACATGGAGAATGTGGACAAGGAGAAGGGCTTCCGGTTTGGGTATGCTGGTCTTGTGGTTGTTATTCGAGGCCATGAGGAGCTCTTTTTTGAGTTCAACAAGGCCGAAATTCGCGATGACTGCTCAATCACTTGCCTCCAAACGCTAGACAGGACACGATTTCTTCGCGAATCCAGCATGCTAGACCGCGACGAGGTCGAGAATGCTCAGGTCGCCGCAGCAGAGCGCGATGCCCTGCAAGATGCCCGGAACGAGGAGTTCGCGGACCACGAAATCAAGCTACCTTGTCAGGCATCCTGCGATTCCGAGGCACCGACGATTCTTTTCGACGACCCCAAGGCATCGTTTCTTAACTTCAAGCCGAGTCAGCCGATGAAGGTGACATGTCTGACCATCGGCTCGCGTGGCGATGTCCAGCCCTACATCGCGCTCTGCAAAAGGTTGATCGAAGAGGGACACCACCCGCGTATCGCGACGCATGCCGAGTTCAAGGACTGGGTTGAAAGTCACGGAATCGAGTTCCGGAGTATCGGCGGTGACCCGTCGGAGCTGATGCGGATTTGCATCCAGAACGGCACCTTCACTTGGGCCTTTTTGCGAGAGGCAAACTCAAAATTCCGTGGCTGGCTCGATGAGCTCCTGGCCTCTGCCTGGGAAGCCTGTCAGGGCAGCGATCTGCTGGTTGAATCGCCTTCCGCCATGGCCGGCATCCATATCGCCGAGGCCCTTGGAATTCCTTACTTCCGCGCATTCACGATGCCGTGGACACGTACCCGGGCGTACCCTCATGCTTTCATCATGCCAGGGCAGAAGATGGGCGGTGCTTACAACTACGTGACATATGTCATGTTTGACAACGTCTTCTGGAAGGCCATGGCGCACCAGGTCAACAGGTGGCGTAACAACATGCTGGGCTTGCCCAACACCAACCTTGAGAAGCTGCAGATGAACAAGGTGCCATTCCTGTACAACTTCTCGCCGTACGTGGTACCGCCGCCACTCGACTACAGTGACTGGATCCGCGTGACGGGATACTGGTTCCTTGACGAGGGTGGTGACAAGTGGCAGCCACCCCGCGACCTGGTGGAGTTTATCGAGAAGGCCCGCCGGGACGACAAAAAGTTGGTGTATGTCGGATTTGGATCCATCATCGTTCCTGACCCGGTTAAGATGACACAGGAGGTGATTGATGCGGTTCTCAAGGCTGATGTGCGCTGTATCCTCAGCAAAGGCTGGAGCGACCGGTTGGAGCCGGCGCTTGGGGCCCCCAAGGAACAGCAGACGGATGACAAAGAGCCCGTTCTACCGCCCGAGATCTTCCAGATCAAGTCGGCACCACACGATTGGCTATTCAAGCAGATCGATGCGGCAGCACACCACGGCGGCAGCGGCACGACCGGCGCTAGCTTGCGAGCGGGTATTCCCACAATCATCCGCCCTTTCTTTGGAGATCAGTTCTTCTTTGGTACACGTGTCGAGGATCTTGGCGTGGGTCTCTGCTTGAAGAAGTGGGGCGCCAACTCGTTTGCGCGAGCACTATGGGAGGCCACGCATAGCCACCGCATGATCGTCAAGGCAAGGGTGCTCGGCGAGCAGATTCGCAAGGTATGACCGGTGGTCTCGGCTAGGGAGTGGTGTGGCTAACGTTGGTTTAGGAAAACGGCGTCGACGTAGCTATTCAGTCCATTTACCGCGACCTCGAATACGCTACGAATCTGATCAAGTCGAAGGCGGGTAAGAATGCCTCGCGACGCGACAGCGCCAATGCCGACGGTGCCGATGCCGACGTCGACGATGACGGCGAAGAAGAGGAGAGCTGGACGTTTGTTGGCGCGGACGCGGATACTATTGACGATCTGAGCGTTGAGGGGGCTATGAAACGGACCGTCTCTGATCTCAAACACGCCTCCCTTAGCGCCAGCAGCGCGAGTTCTCGTGCCCTTGGAAGCAAGGTGTTGAGCGGTGGAACTGGCCTAGGCTTGGGTGTCGTGCCCAAAGTCAGAGGCGCAGGGGTGAGTCGATAATGTGCAAAGTCACGTCCACACAGCACATTCCCAGCATTCCACCCCTTTCAAGACCACTCTCGATCCAATTCGACTTGGATCAATTCATCCGAAGCCTTACACCGGCAAACTTCCAATGCATCATGCAAATAATACCTGGTGTTGAGTACGCCAACCGGAAAGGGGACGAAAGTCTTAGCAACCTACCGGGTTGGCGGACCGAATAACGGCCGCTCTTTTTTTCTTCTTCAACACCGCAGAACGACTGAAAGACGGTGGAATAGCTGACGTGAGATGATATTTCCCCTTCGCAGATTGAGGATAACGAAAGTGATGAGATGGGTGCACCGAGTGCTGAGAACGGTGGCCCTGCGAGTGCCCCAACCGGCAGTGGGACGATGGCTAGTGGGATGCTGCGGCGGTGGGTGTTTGGGTAATTGCGTGGGTTTGAAGAACGAATCGCCAGGAATTGGGAACTAGATGCGTGGCTGCCGGCGGTGCAACACACAAATTGGAGTTGGGGGTTTCTTTTCCGGCCTCGTCGAGGCAACCACTAGAAGGAATGGTGGCATTGCACAGACAGAACATGGACATGCAGACGGGAGACTTGCGGTTGGATCCATCGATGCTGGTTATGCATCCTTGGTGTAGAGTACGACATGGTAAACAGAACGCACAAGATCGAAGGATAGTACAGGACAGGCCAGGAACTCCCCTCTCGAGTAGAGGCGGGAGAATGCATTAATATGGATACAAGAATCGCTAGAGTAATGGTATTGTCTAGAAGGTCTATTTGATTGTGAAATGACGCTTTATGCCACCAAGTGCTGGCTTCTTGAAGCCTGCGCGCCGGTCTGATTGAGATGAGATGCCAAGAGCCGAGGGACAAAGGTATCCGTAGAAGCTGGCTTCCCATGCAATCAGTGACTGGTGGACCAGGCAAGGTTGGCCTCGTTGCTGAAACTCGACCGGGTATCCAAGATGGTCAAGATGGAGTGGATGGGATATTCGCCATGCCATCTCGCCAAAACAGTCACTCTGGGCAATTCAGAACGTTGCGAGTCAGGAGAAGGTGAATCAGGAGATGTGAGGGTGGTGATGATTGGTTGCGTCACGCCATGAGCGGGAGTCTGATGACAAAGGCTAGGGAGCCAGGCAACGAGGCCCTGAGGCAGCATATCCAGGCAGCTGTTAGGACATCGATTGCGTGGCAACTGGGATGATAAACGGTGTGAACTTTTGCAAAATCCTGTGAATGTTGTGAATGCGCGCAGCAGTGACCTGGGCAACGCGAATTGGCCAGAAAACAAGTCATCGTCATTCCCGCTCAAACGAGTCAAGCGTGGGCAGGTGCAGACGGTGAAAGCAGTGGGAACAGGGGACGCCACAGCCCACCAGCCACACGACCCCGCAAACGGGTTGCGAATGAACAGCCGACATGGGGGCCAATTGCTTGCTGCAGCCTTCCCCCAGCAAAGCGGCGAGCTGCTGGATTCCAGTACAAAAGGACCTGCTCATCCCACCCAAATTCTGGGCCCCTTTCATTGCGCCCGCAGCCAGTGTTTGCCGACGCACCGACACACAGACGCTTGGAATAATAAACGGCACCCGGCATCCATCGGCATTACATCACCTATATCTGCTCCCTGTTCTGGCAATCTTCAATCTTCAATTCGCAAGGAGCTTGGGCCAGTTTCCCGTGAGACGCGCCTGCCTCACTTTACTCAGCCAACTCACCCACCAGAGCACTGCAGCTCAGTAAAAAGCCACGGACCCATCGTCATCCACCTCGGTGTGGCTGAATTGTGCCCTGTCCCCAAGCTCAGACCAACAGTGCGCCCCACCTATATCAGCGCTAAGCCGCATCCGCTCAAAGCTCCCCACCGCACGCCCCGTACCTACCTCAGCCTCCGTCGCGATCGCAAGGAACCCAAACCAAAACCGCAGAGCTCTTTTCCCTTTATCGATTCTGAAAGACGCGCGCCCCTGCAACACGCACTCTTCCCGCACCCCAACACCAGCAATCTCAGCTTCCTGTGCGCGCTTCTTGCGCGATGGGTAGAGCAACCCGTCTCCAGGCCGGTCTATTGTCGAAGCTTCCATCCTCACTGGAAGCTCTCTCGTGAGTTTTTCTGTCTAGTGTAGAAAAAAAGACAGCGGGCACAGGGCAAAAAGTGCTGATCGAGCATACCCACACCCAGAACCACCATCTACCCACAGGTCTAATCGACCAACCGAGCCAGTCCATCTGTCGAGTGACACTCGTCTCAGATTTGCAATATGAGCAAAACAATACGGCTAGGGACCCGGCCCCCATATCCCATCACTGTTGTCAAGCTCTTTAAAAAGTCCGGCGATGCCATCAAGTCGCAGGAACCCCTCATGCAATACTCGTTCAAATGGACAAAGGAGGTCGGTGACTACGTCCGCAAGGAAACGTGGAAAGAAGAACAAACAACCATTGTCACCTGGGATTCCCCTGCCGACGGTGATCTCAAACAATGGCTCATCAAAGAGGGCGAGGTCATTTCGCGCGACGGGCCTTGCATGGTGATCAAGGAGGCCTGCTCCCACGAGATCCAGTTTCAGGGCCTATGTGCCATCTGCGGCAAAGACATGACCGAAGTCAATTGGGCCGCCGAGACGCGTGACACGGAGCGCGCCCCCATCAGCATGGTCCACGACCAAACCAACCTTACCGTTAGCACCGTTCAGGCCCAGCGTACAGAAAACGATCTGCAACAACGCTTGCTCGAGAGCCGGAAGCTCAGCTTGGTGGTGGATCTCGATCAAACCATCATCCATGCCTGTATTGACCCGACGGTCGGCGAGTGGCAGAAGGACCCAGACAACCCCAATCACGACTCGGTCAAGGACGTAAAGTCATTTCAGCTGGACGACGGCGGCCCTCGCGGCGTGGCACGTGGCTGCTGGTACTATATCAAAATGCGCCCGGGACTCGAGCAGTTCCTGCGACGCGTCTCAGAGCTGTATGAGCTCCATGTCTACACCATGGGCACACGCGCCTACGCACAAAGTGTGGCTCGTATTGTCGACCCGGACCAAAAGCTCTTTGGTAACCGCGTGATCAGTCGTGACGAGAACGGCAACATGTTTTCAAAAAGCCTACAGCGGCTCTTCCCCGTCAGTACCAATATGGTTGTCATTATCGATGACCGTGCCGACGTTTGGCCGCGCAACAGGCCCAACCTCATCAAGGTCTCACCCTACGACTTCTTCAAGGGGATTGGAGATATCAACTCCAGCTTCCTGCCGCGGCGCCAAGACTTGCTCCCGTCCGCAGCCGCAGACGGGGCCTCTGTGAACGGCAACGGTGTCACTCCCAAGGCCAACACGGCGATTGCAGCTGTAGCAGAAAAATCATCGGCGCTCGACGAGCTCGCCAGCATTGCTGGCGCAGACGATCCTGTTCTAGACGATCCTGTTCTAGCGCAGCGCCAGGTCGAAGAACAGGAGCGCACACTAGAAAAGCAGATTATAGACCGCCCACTTCAGCTGCTGCAGGAGCAGCTAGACAAAGAAGACGAGGAGGCCGATAAAGCTACCACACAATCCGAAGACGGCAGCGATACCCCACCGTCTTCCCCACCCCATCACCGCCACCAAGTCCTCCGCGATGACGATACGGAGCTCAAATATCTCGAACAACACCTCACTCGACTCCACAAAGCCTACTACGACGAATACGACCGGAAGCGAGCGTTACACAGAGCCAGCTCCAACGTCGATCTGTCCTCGGTCCCAGATGTCGGCCGCGTGCTAGAAGGGCTCAAATCCAAGGCGATGCGTGGCACCAAGGTCGTTCTTACTGGGATCGTGCCTATGGGAGTCGACATTGCGCATATGGATATTGGCCAACAGCTGGTCGGATTTGGTGCCGCTATTGTACCCAAGATCAGAAGAGACGTCTCACACCTAGTGGTTAACTCGCAACGGCCGCGGACCAAGAAGGTGCAGCAGGCAGCGCGTGTCCCCACGATACGAATCGTCAACCAAGACTGGCTAGCGGCGTGTTTTAGTCAGTGGCGCATCGTGGAGGAGGGGCCTTATCTGTTTGATGTCCATCCGGATGACATGCCTGTCGAGGGGGACGCCGCCACCATTAGCGACGCCAATGAGACGGACGATGCTGGCAATAAGTTGCCATCAACACCAGTACGTGAAAGACGGATCCTGCGGATCAAGGCGCCCGTACCCAGGCTCAAGCTCGTAGGCGCGAACGGGGAGACAAAGGAGCTGGAGGACGATTCAGACTCGGACGACGAGGATGATGGGGATATTGAAGATGTAGAGGACGAAGACGTTCTGCCAGACGATATCAACGACGGTCAACTATCCCCCATCGATGGGCTCAAGACGTTCAACTGGGGACAAGTTGACGATGAGCTTCAAGAATTCCTCGCCAGCGGCTCCGATGACGATGACGACGACGATGACGACGAAGATGACGCTGATACTATGGATACCGACGCTGACGAGACAACTCCATCGAGGAAACGCAAGTTCGAGGGTGAGGAGTCTGAGGATACCGGCGACGGTACCGATGCCGAGACAACGCAGGATGAGAACACTGTGCCGAGCAACAGCAGTAGCAGCCGGGACGGTACGAGCGTCGCCAAAAAGCTGAGAAGAACAATAAGTGTTCGCGGCACCTCGTCACTCCGGAATCAATATGCCTCGGACGTCGATGGCGATGTGGACGGTGATACTAGTCTTCTCACGCCGCAGGTAACGGGAGACGAGGAAGAGGTGTCGCTGATCAAGGGTGGGCTGACACCCTCTCCCGTGGACGCTGAGGCGAATGCTACCGAGGCTGAAGTCGACGCTACCGATCTTGAAGCGGAGTTCGAAGCCGAGTTGTTAGCCGAGTTTGAGGCAGCAGCGGGCGGGGAAGGAGATGGGAGTGATGAGGAGAAAGGATAGCACCCTTTGGCCTGCCGATGGGTGTAATCGTATTTTTGTAGTCTTCTGTAAAGTCTTTTGACTTGTAAGCAGTGAAGCAGGTTATAGCAGCGCGGGGTTTTCGAGGCGACTTTTAGCTTCTACGAGCATGAGCATTTAACGGGGGAGTTTATTTAGGTAGGCGTTGGCGTTGTTGGTATATAATTACTTGACAAGCGATATACGCTCATACTCTTTTATCCCTTTTTCTTGCTTGCAGTTTTGTGTATTGATGTTAGGGAAAGGGGAAGGGGTGGGTGCGACCTGGTGGTGAGTTTAGATGGGGGCCTAAGATTTGAAAGTTATCACCTTGTTGGAAGTTTCTGGTGATCAGGCCTTTGGTAAAACATTTCTAGCTATGATATCGACATACCTCTTGACGTGGCAGAACACGAGAATCTGCTCAAACACAGCTGTTCCGAGGGGGTCCACATACAATTCGTTGGGGTGTGCGTGTAGAAAGGAGCAGCTCAGTGGTGATCGTCCTTACGTAATCCGGCCCATCCCGCCAAACGTTCAATTCAACCACCAAAAGCGTCTGAGAGAGCTCTCTCGCGAGAGAAACCGACTCGGACCATTAACCTCGCCGTCAATCCACCTCCACTCTCCACGCGCCAATTCGAATCCCCAGACAGTCTACCACTAATTCGACCTCAATTCCACGAGCGGACCCCGCCAAAGACCCCGACACGAGACGGGCCACCGACCGACGCGAGCACGACATTTCTAGAGGAGCCACCTCCCGCACATTCGCCCAGCATGCCGCAGGATATGCCGCCCGTTGGCGGGTATGAAGCTGTGCAGTACAAGGTGGGTTCTTTTGGGCTGCAGTTATGGGCGAGGGAGCGTGGTGGCGTGGGCGGTTGAGGGGGTGTTGGGAGCTGGGTCGAGCGCTGGGGCAATTGGAGGATATCCTGGGGCTTTCTCTGTCGCTCAATCCGGGCAGGGCTTTGCTGAGAGATCTGTGTCGGAACTGGGAGTTTGTTGAACACTACCGGGAGGGAATTTCCCTAGAGGCAGCTCGAGCAGCACCACCCACCCGACCGCCCGACCACCCGCCCAGCACCACACCCAACCATTCTCATGGCACAACCAGGCTAACACCCCCCCGCAGCGCAACATCCCCGCCCGTGGCTTCCGCGCCGGATACTACCTGGCAGGCGCCGGCACCATCATGGCCTATGGCTGGTACCACCTGATTGTCGGTCTTCGGGAGCGCAAGTAGGTTTTGTCCCCATCTCCCTTTCCCTACAACCCACCCGTCCCAAAGGAGCCCAACAGCAGCTAACCTGACCCCCAACAACACAGCGAGCTCGCCCGCGAGAAGATGTGGGGCCGCATCCACCTGATCCCCGCCCTCCAGGCTGAGGAGGACCGCGATCTCGTCCGCAGGCACTTGGCCGACCAGGCCCGCGAGAAGGCGCTGCTGGGCGAGAACATCAAGGTGTACCACTCGGACCGCTACGTGCGTCCTACCTTTGCGGCAACGCCGGGGAGTACGACGAAGTAGATGGGAGTAGTAGCATGGTGTGGTGTACATATTGTGGACTGTCCGTAGGATGAATGAACGATAGGGTTCTGGTAGTTGAGGTTGAGTGTGATGTGCATGATGTTGGTGATTGTGATGGATGCCTGAGGTCAGGGATTGTTGGTGTCTTGCTTGTCCAGGGTTTTTCTACTTTTGGTGGAAAAGTAACCTGCGGTTTCTACGGCTATGATGTTTAGGGATTAGTCAAAGTAATGCAGTGATACCCGCCTGAAGGAGAGAAACAGCAACGGCTGTGGTATATTTCGGTCTGCCTCAACTGGGTCTGACCTATAACACAGATGCCGCGAGGTAGCGACGTCACTAACTGTTTACAACCAATGTCCCCATAATGTTTCAGCCGTTAATCATAAGCCATCCAGATACCACAAGCAGCACACTGAATGTGAGGGAAGCTCCAGAGTCTCAACCGCAAATTGAACTCCATTTTGTTGGAGATATAAGGATTTAACCTAAATCAAGGTTTTGCGATCAAAGTTTTACAGTTGCAAAATTACCAACATATATCCATCCTCAACCATCATTCTACCAGTACTAAATAAAATGTCGACAGAACCACGACCCCTATTCGTCTACGGCACCCTGCGTGCTCTGCCTCTGCTTGCATGGGCCCTAACAGGAGAAGCAACGAAAGTCGACCAAATATTTCGGCCATTACGGAAGGGTCTGGTCCATGGCTACAGACGATGCTCACTCCACAGATGTGATTATCCCGCCGCAATTCACGACCCCCGCTCGTCAGTCGACGGATACCTCTTGGCCCCCCTGACGGCTTCTCAACGCCGCAAATTGGACGCCTTCGAAGGCGAAACTTACAAGATAACACCAGTCATGGTTACCATCCTCGATGAAAATGATCAACCAACGGAGGACACCACCGAAGCAGACATTTACATTTGGAACCAAGATTTAGACGCTGTCAACCTCGAGAGCCCCTGGCATCTTGATACCTTTTGTCAAGGAGAGACTTGAGGATTGGCTTGAACTCTACAAAGGAATGGAACTTATCGGAGATGACTGAACGCTGGAGGTAGTTACAGTCGCTGAGATTTTGCTGCGACTTTTCACTGACAGGTGGTAAGAACCTCTCTCATCGGACGCAACCAATGCCGGTGTCATTTCTAATTTTTTCTACCAAGGTCGATTTCACATTCTTGAAGAAGCGTGGGGCTATTGAGTTTCGCCATGTCGGCTCAAAGGAAACCTATATTAACTGCCGCTTGAGACGATTGCAGCACCTACTGAAGTTGTTGAGCACCCGAAGACCTCAAAGCGACGTACTATGCCTTTACTCGGATTCATGGAATCGGCTTTCAAAGAAATAGGAGGGGCGTTTGAGGAAATATGGAAGGCGTCAAGGGGTTTGAATTCCTGCTGTGTATGGCGCACCTATGGTCATCCAATAGTCAATTCATCTCCTCACGGTACATTGTAAGGCACCGAAGCTCTGGCTTTGGATCACAGGCGATGCCGGCGATGCTATGGCTGGTAGAAACATAGAGGAATGCGCAAGTACTTTGATTGCCTACTCAGGCTACTTTACCGGGTAAGTCGGGGGTCTATTGGAATCGTCCAACGTGCTAAAGTTGTAGTAGTACTCGCCTAGAAAATTCACCTTGTATCTCCTTTGAGACTCAACAAGTTCCCGTGCTTGACGCAATGTTGCCACCCACTCGTCGAACCCGTGGCATGTTGCGGCGCCAATAGAATACCCCACAGCACGCGTGCCATCCTCCAGAAGATCTCGCACGCTGGCTGCCCCAGTTGACCCGCCTTTTCATACGCGAACGCTGCCATCACGAAAGCCTCCACGGCGTAGGGATGGTAGACTGCATAAAACGGAGCCGAACTTGACATCCAGTGCCATAATTTCCTCGAAGGATGGTAATGCACGAGCAGAGTCGAACTTGAAATCCGATGGCAGAATCCCTCAAAGGATAGTAATAATGGAGGATTGTCGAGTGTAAAGCCCAGCTCTGAGAGTATTCGCATCGCCAACTCAAACGATTCCCTGTCAATTCGGCCCTCCGATGAATATCGACTTGGATCCAGATAAAGATGACGAATTGTCACGATAAGAAAAGGGGGGGGGGGGGTTGGGTCGAGGGAAGTCTCGGGTACTTCTCGCAGATGGCGGTGTAAAACGGGGTGAAGATCCTCTTGTGAAGGACGGAATAACAGCGGCTGGCCATGACGAGTTGCATACCATCAACTCCCGAAATCCGCAACTCAGTCTCAAAATTTCTGCATATCTCTTGTCGGCGGTCAACAAGACGGGAGTCTAGTTGCTCGTTGTAGGCGCAGAGGGGGCAGTGGCAGATATGCAGGGTCGGGAATTTTAAGGGATAGAATGAACCAAGACCGAAGTCGGGTTCAAAACCCATGTAATTCAAGGTAACTTTCCCCCCAAACCTTGATGTCCTCGGAGGCACGAACAATCGATATGTCGCCGATAGTGGCGCAGACGGCGTTTGGCATGCGGGAGTGGTTTAGTTGGCCGATGCGAGTAGAAAAGGAGCAGGACTCGGCGTCGTCGTAACACTTGTTCCCGTCATTGTCACGGGCAAAGAGATTGCGCTTGAACGAGCCGAAATCCTCGGAGCATTGGGTAGCTATCAACCGGCCCCTCCCCGAAATGTTTCGCTCAACCCCAAAGCTGTTGATAATCAGCAGCCCGTCCACAATCTTGAGACTGTCACCCGGCTCTGACCCCCAGCGATCGAGCACTCGGCCCGCAAGGGAGGGGTTGTGCATGAGCTTGTGTATTGCCCTGTCGATCAGATGTCTAGCTGCGCTCGGAAAGACCAATCCGCTGTCCTCATACATGACAACGTCGAGGCAGCCGGTTTCGTCAGGGTCACCCTCGCAGTCGAAGGCAGCACAAAACGCCTTTTCAAGCATGAAAACGTCGCCTGCTCTGAGGTCCCTGGTGGCGGCCTGCCCTCGAACCTTGGGGGGGATATCAAAGACTTTGGTCTGCCCACCATGGCGTTTGCCAATCAGGAGCGAGGCAATAGTTGTGGTTTCGAGACTTCACTTCGTACGGATACAAGACATATCTTGCGGAGGCCTGAAGTCGAGCCCCGAGTTGGATGGCGTACAGCACACCCATGGGCGCAGAAAGCCCCACTTCCCCTTGACCCGTACCCCTACCTTGTGGAAAACCTGCGGGTAATAGAGTATTAGCAAGGATTGTTACCGAGCATAAGACTGATCCGACGTACGTTACAGACCTCAGCGGAGAGGAAACACTGCTCAAGATGCTCGCGCGATTTCCCCATCCAGCTCTTCTTGGAGCCGAGAAGGCGTTTGTTGTAGTCCATGGTGTCGTTGAACTCCTTTTCGAGAACATTCTGGGGGCTCCTCAGTTCTCCAAGCGGGATGTTCCCAGTGTACTGTTACCATAATGAACAGAGAGAGGTTGTTGTTGCTGTTGCTGTTGTTGTTGCTGTTGCTGTTGTTGTTGCTGTTGCTGTTGTTGTTGCTGTTGCTGTTGTTGTTGCTGTTGCTGTTGTTGTTGCTGTTGCTGTTGTTGTTGCTGTTGCTGTTGTTGTTGCTGTTGTTACTGATTGATATCCAGTGTTGATGAAACAGTCGGTTAGCCATGAAGCTGAGAGGACAGAGCAGAAATAAATACGCCATCATACCTCCCTGTTTGAAGTGATTAATGAAATCTGGCGTAGTCAAAACACAGCCAGACAAACAACAAACAAAAGGTACCCAATGCAAAATGAATGCGTCAGAAAATCCGTAATCATTGTCCCTTTCATAATACATCACTGCAGTAATAAACCCGTCGCCCATCCAACCTCCAAATCCCACGCTCATCTTACCAAAACTACACTCAGACGCCGTACGCGACCCGTCAAAACATCGTATGCAACGGCTCATTTAAGCAGCAGAACAGCCGCCGGACAAAAATGACGCTCAGGCCATTGCTAAAAAACTCAAGCGGGAGCCTGTACCATCTTGAACCCTTCCGACACCAGCTTAGCAATGTCTTCGTTCTTGTGCTGTAACAAGCCGAGGGCGAACGCGACATCGCTCCACTGCCGCTCCGTGTCGCAGCGCGGAAGACGTGCCGCCAGCTTTTCGGCCAACTGTTTGGCATGCTTGTCCTGGTTTGATGACCTCTGTTAGCAACACGCGACCTGGAATGGCCCGAGGGTAAAAAACGTACCTTCTCCACAAAACCAAGCAAGAACCGCACGATCCTCTTGAAGTTCTCCTCATCCATGTCCTTCTCCGCCGACAACAGACTGAACATATCGACAAAGTGGTTATACACGGCATTGTCCTTGGTGCTAAGCTCCGTGAAGAACATCCTCGCCAGGTCCGCAATTCGCTTGTCCTCATCCTCAAGGCACTTGGCCATCTCGCCGAGCTGGCCCTTGACCTTGACCTGTCCGGCCAAGATTAAGAACGTCAGCGTCATGAGACACGTGCGCTTGACCGATGGCTCGGGGTCTGCTAGACGGCGGTACAGGAAGTCCGTATTCTCATCGATCAGATGGTTGAAGCACACCGCCATGTCGCCCAGGGCAATGACGGCATTGCTACGGACGGTTGCATCGGCTGAGCGCTCCATTATGGTGATGAGCAGTGGCAAGTTGGCCTCGCAGTATTCTGATGACACGCACATCAACTTCGCCAGGCAAAGTGTAGCGGCTTGCTGCAGGCCCCTGTCCTTGTAGTTTGTGTTGTTGGCGCAAATCTCGCTGACCATCGGCCCAAACATGGCCAGGAGCGAGTTTGGCCCGTAGAGTAGCTCTCGCTCACGAATGTGAGCCATGGCTTCGGTGAAATCGTCCTCCGTTGTACCACCAATCAGGTCGAGCTCATCGGCTTCTTCTTCCTCCTTGGCCTTCTCCTTCGCAGCTGAGGACTTGCGGCTGGATGTGCTCGCAGACAGAGATAAGCGTTCCTTGGCCGCTTGATCTGTCTTCTCCTTCTCCTGCTTGCGACGCTTGAAGTCTTGCTCACATAGCTCGAGGTGCACGATTTGCTTGATGGCGACATGGCCGACGATGAACAGCAACTGGGATAGGGCAATGGCGTTATCCTTATTTTGCTTCTTGAGGGGGCTTGGTGGGGCGGGGGTCTGCTGTGACGGGGCGAGGACAATTGCGTCCTCTGCGTCTTCGCCGTCCTCTCCATCGGCTGGGCTGGGCGCCGACTGGGTCTCGTCCCGTGAACTTGGTCGAGAGGCGTGTGGAGAGAAGAAGGCGCGCGTCCGGCGACGGATTATCTCGGAGCACAGAACATCTGGATGTCGAGACAAGGTATAAATGGCGTTGATGGCTTGTTCTGCCACGCCGTACCATTCTTTACTCTCCGATGGCACTTCAGTGATGGCGGCGAGCTTGATTAACACAGCGTGGTCATTTTGCAGGCGTGAGAACTTGACCGCCGACTCCTTGGCCTGGCGTCCAGTGGGATTGATGCGCCGGAGCGCAACACAAGTGTACTTTGCCAGCTGCAGATCTGAGCGTCCGTGCGGACCAAGGCCAGTCCGTAGCATTGTCTCCATCTCGCCAACCACAATCTCGGGGCTGGCGGTGGCTAGCATACCAAGCACAATAATGGCTCCCCGTCTCTGGGTTCGCGAGATTTCCCGCTTCTGGATGCCGTACACTTGCCAAAGCTTCGCAATGACAATGTCAGGGATCATGCCGCCCTTCATCATGGTGCTCAACAGCTGCTCAAGCGACGTGAGCTCAGCTGGGGTAGCACCGAAAGTCAAACTGATCATGTTGCGCGCGATGTAGTTTGCTGCATCATTGGGGCTGAAAGTGTCCGGGGCTTCGAAGAACAGACGCTTGTAAGCCTCAATCAGGTGGGTTTGGACGCCCTTCCCTTCGTCGCTGTTGCCCTTGGTCCAGATGAGCCTCAGCATGCGACGGATGCCAATCTTGTTCTGTTCAATATTGTAGGCATCGCCGATCTCAAAGTAGTCCATGGCCTCAATTACCTCACTCTTGTTCTTGGAACCAAGCAGCTGGCAAACGGTGCCAGTTGCCTCGTGGAGAACGTCGATGAATTTGAGCGCCTCGTTGTAGTACCGCTTGGTAAGGGTGAGCTTCTCTATCGCTTCCGACGTAGCGGCTTCCTCCTGGGCCTTGCGAATGGCCGCGACCTTCTCTTCGTCACTCATCTGAGCGGACTGCTTTTGCGGAGACTCGATTTGGGTCGCTTCGTCGAGTAGTCCTTGATCCACAGTCTTGTCCTCCATGCCGGGGGCGTCGACGGGGGGCTTGAGAGCTTGTAGCTCAGCTTCGGTCCTCTCTAGGCGCTCCTGCCAGTCTTTCCTTGCCAGTTGCGCGCCGTGGAGGGCGGTAAAGGGGTGAGTCCTGATGAGGGTGCCGATGAGCTTGATCGCATTTCTCCTGACATGACTGCTCTTGTCCTCAAGGCTGCGGCAGGCCAATTCGGCAGCTTTTTGTCTCCGCTTGGGGAATTTCTGGTCCAGCTCGCATAGCTTTGCATAGACTTGAATGGTCCTGGACCGGCAATAGGGGTTGACGTCGAGGAAACGCTCTTCGAGAACGTCAAAGAACGCATTCATTTGCGTCTTGTGGTTTTCGCCCCGGTCGTCTGACTTGCTCAAATGCGCAAGCATGTTACCGAACACTTCAATCAGAGCACTACGCAGAGCATATGACTAGAATGAGTTAGATATTTGGCGTCCCAAGTCACCGACATATGCTTACCTCGCTATCCAGCTGCTTCGCTAGCAGAGTGACTTGCTTGATGACGAGCCTGGGAGCCAGCTCAGAGAGTTTCACCATGAAGGTTGAGACAGACTTGGGGCCCTTGGTGTCGTTGCTGTTGAACTCTTTATTGCTGAGTTCGCGCAGGATCTCGTCTGCCAACTGAGGGTAATCGTACTGCTCCGCCAGAATATGGAGGAATTCAGCCATAGGCTCAGACAGATGCTCGAAGTACGTCAAGTTCTGAACAATCGATATTTGCGCAGCTGGGGGACTGGTTAGCAACCGTTCCTAGGGGAACTTGCGATGTACCCACCATAGCCGTGACCGTGGTGCTTCACGGCGATGCAGAGCACTTTGAAGGCGTGCATGCGAATGCTGGTGTTCTTCACCCGCTGCTCACTCTCGAGGATCATATATACTGGCCGGGTCAGCAGCCCAATAAACGTGTCCCTCTCCGAGGTCGTCAGGAAGATCTTCCCCAGCTTCAACCGCAGTACCTTGCACATCGTGCCAAGTGTTGATTCCAGTTGTGCCGAGGAGTCCCAGCTGCCGTCCTTGTTGGTGTTTGCATCTTTCTTGCCCTTGGGCTTGCCACGGCCCCTCCCCGGTACAGTTGACGAAGACTTCTCGGCAGCCTTGGTCTCGACGGCAGCAATCGTCCATTGCAAAAGGAAACCATATATCTCGAGCAGCTGCTTGTGGTGCGCGGTAAGTTCTTGCTCGTCGGACTCGAGGTCCTGGTGGATAACGTCGGCTTCGGCGGAAAGACCGGAAGCAATCAAGTCGAAGATCTTGCTGAGCGCATGCGCCGACAGGAAAGAGGTGTACCTGGATTTTTGAAAGAGTTTAGAATGGGGTTCACGCGATACCTGACCTGAAGCAGAAGCGGACACAGAAAGCCGTGGGCGCCCGAGAGAAGTCGAGCATTCTTGAGAAGCTGAAAAAGAAGGGGCAGAGGAAACGGGGGCACACTTTAGAAGAAACTGCAAAGAATCGAAGACCTCGCTGCGCGTGATAGCGTCGGGGTTCTCCGCAACAGCGTCAACAATGGGATTCAGGACCCCATTGACAACTCCATTATCTGTGAGAGACTCTGGGTCGCTTTCGCAATCCAGCAGCGCTCCGTCAGCCTCAGGCGTCGGGATGCTGGCTGGATCGCTCATGTAGTGCTTGAGCGCATCGTTGATGTCGAAAGTAATGGTGTCCATGGCGGACAACACTCGATGCGGGGGGTCGCGGATCGCACAGGCAGGCTCGATCGAGGTTGGCGATGACGAAGCAGAAAAAAGTCACACTAAGAATCAAGAGAAAAGAGAGTTTGGGTATTTGGATGGAATGAATGCACAGTAGCACCAAGGTCGCCGGCTGCCTGCAGGCGCTGTGGAGATTTTACGGGACCAGTACCGGGTGGATTTGGCGTCGATGGTGTTGCGTTTGGTGTTGCTTGTCCCCGCCAACGAGGCGGGATGCGACTTTGCGACAAGTGCAACCACGCCCAACTTTCCTCAGTGGGGGACCCCGGCAACGGCGCACTTGTTTGTTGACTTGAGCAGACGCGCTTGCTGCTTTGGGACTCCCTGTGTCAGCAAAAGTTCGCGTCTTGGTCCGTGCACAACCCCTCCATGCCTCTGCCGCACTGCAATACTGGCAAGCGGCAAGCGGCAAGCAGCGAAAGACGACCTACCGCGTAGGCAGTAGACACCAATTGTTAATTGCTCCAATTGCTCCAATTGACACTAACAGCAGCCAGCAACCACCTTAGCACACACCTTAGCACCCTCCCTCCATTCAGTCCTGCCAATTGGGTTCATTCTCTTTTGTCTATTCACTGATCCAAGTGCACTGTCTTGGGAGACACTCTCCTGCTATTACTGCAGCTTTAATGCGCTGCCGCTAAGCTTTGGACTGGGCAGGTGGAAGACGTCCTGGACGTTCCTTCGATCACTCATTCACCGCGCAAATCCCATCGCAAATGGCGACTGCAGCACCCCCGCGATGCCGCCGGGCAGAGGACGCCTTCCGGATACATGAAGATGTTCCGTCGACCGAGGACGCCGAGATGAACGGGCACCTACACGAGGACGAGGAAGAGGAGGGCGAGCCTATGGAGGAGCTCGATGACCAAGAGTCCAACTTCTCGGAGAGCTCTGAGGAAGAGGTTATCGACGGCAACATCCAAGAGGACATGGAGAAACTTCAAAATGCATTTCCTGGCTTCCGCCATAGATACCGGCTGATCAAGCGCATCGGCGAGGGTTCGTCACATTCCATACTGTTCCTTTAGCGTGACAGCTGCTAACCACTCCCCTAGGCACCTTCTCTACCGTCTACAAGGCCGAAGATCTCCAATACGACCGGTATGATAACTCCTGGGATTTTGAGAAGGAGACCGAGAAGTGGTCGGCCCCACCGCTCAAGAGCTTCACAACCCAGTCAAGCATGACGCTTGAGAGTACTATCGGGAGCACACCGGAGAGCCAACAGCTCCAGCAGCGCCGGAAGCCCAAATTTGTCGCCATCAAGAAAATCTATGTCACCTCTTCCCCCAATCGCATCCTGAACGAACTTGAGCTACTCCACGACCTTCGAAACTGTCCCTCGGTATGTCCCCTAATAACCGCCTTCCGCCAGACCGACCAAGTCATCGCCATCCTCCCATACTTCCGCCATTCCGACTTTCGCCAATACTTCCGCGAGATGACGGTTCCCGACATGGCTATTTATCTGCGGTCGCTGTTCACAGCGCTCTCCTTCGTGCACGCCCGCAATATTTTGCACCGCGACATTAAACCGACAAACTTCCTCTACGACCCTGCCACCCAGCGCGGCGTCCTCGTCGACTTTGGTCTTGCGGAACGCGAAGGTGTTGACTGTAAGCCCTGCCTGTGCCACGACGACCCCTTGAATCGCAAGAATCGCCTCCGCGCCGCGCATCACGCTAGCAGCGCGCCGCATAACGGCTACCCCAAGCAAGATACGCGACCGTCACGGCGCGCCAACCGCGCTGGCACTCGCGGCTTCCGCGCACCCGAGGTGCTCTTCAAATGTACCGAGCAGACGACCAAGATCGATATCTGGAGTGTAGGCGTGATTCTGCTGACGATCCTGTCGCGGCGCTTCCCCTTCTTCAACTCGGCCGATGATGTCGAGGCCATGATTGAGATTGCCACCATCTTTGGGCAGAAGCGAATGCGCGCTGCCGGTCAGTTGCATGGGTGCATGTTTGAGACAACAATTCCCACTATTGGCACGGCGGGATTTAGCCTTGAGCGGATTATTCTTTGGAGCACATGCCGGAGCGATGGTGGAGAGAAGCTGTCGAAATACGAGCAGATGGCAGTTGACTTTTTGAACCGATGTATGGAGCTGGACCCGGGCCGGCGCATTAGTGCAGATGAGGCGCTGGAGCACGAGTTTTTGAGTTTGGGTGCGGAAGCATCAACAGTCGAAACGGAGACGGTTACGGAGGAGGATGAAATGGACATTCTAAAGGTTTAAGGCGTTTGCAGCATATTTGGGGAGCTATGGTGTGTGACTGGTCTACTACGGCCATATTTATTGTACATCAAGGCTGGCTGGTGTTGGGGTACGGTGCTCTGTTGAAGATGGCGGAGTTTGTGCTGCTATAATTGCTGTTGATAGAATTGAAGTAATTGTACCAAAGCGTAGGAATTATGAACTCGAAGACTGTTATGCTTGGGGCTTTTTATGCCATTGCTGCGAGGGTCAAGCGGTGCCAAACATAGGATCATCCCCGAGCCTGCATGGTAACTGATTCTGATAACATTGGCTTCGCCATTCGAGGTTAGTTTCCTACCATATTTACCTAGGCACTCAAACCGTGTCTGCCGCGTCGATGTTTGGAAGCTCGAGCAGGATTTGCTTTGACGTGCGTTTGCCCCTGAACCCCCTACTTTGCCTTTGCGTGGCGTTCTCACGTGACTGCGCGACACAATCCGACCCCTAACAGTGCGCCGAATTCACCAACGCTCGCCGAGGATTTGGCTGTCTTCAGAACCTCGCGACTTGACAAAATGTCTCCTAAATTTCACAACCTTTCCATCAACCAACCGATTTCTTCAATCCTGTGCATAATGCCTTCATTTTTCCTTTCTGCAGACTTTTTGATTGACTGTTAGCCAGACACACTAAAGAGTAAGATGTCGACAGCAACCAGCCCAAATAAAATCCGCCACGGCGGTGGGAACGACGATGGTAGTGATGCGCCGCAAATTGATTTCCATCACCCCTTTACCCCATATGACGTGCAGCTCGACTTTATGCGGGCCGCATACGGCGTGTTGGAGGCAGGGAATGGACAGGTCGGCATCCTAGAGAGCCCGACTGGAACGGTATTCGCAACCCTGCACACCCACCATCCACCCCTCCAAGTCTGATAATTTTATTCCAGGGAAAATCACTCTCGCTCATCTGTTCCGCCCTCACCTGGCTGCGCAACCACAAGCGCGGCCAGTTCGAGGCGAGTCTAGACGCGACCGCCAAGGGGATGCAGGGCGAGCCCGACTGGATGATTGAGACGGCGCTGCGTCGGAAGAGGGAGGAGCTGGCCAGGCGGTGGGAGGAGCGTGAGGCGCAGATGGAGAAGCTGCGCGCAAGGGAGAGGGCGATGGAAGAGAGAGGGCGCGGGGGTAAG
Organism: Lasiosphaeris hirsuta; assembly: GCA_030549175.1. Lineage (NCBI taxonomy): Eukaryota > Fungi > Ascomycota > Sordariomycetes > Sordariales > Lasiosphaeriaceae > Lasiosphaeris > Lasiosphaeris hirsuta. The sequence goes on from JAUKUA010000002.1 coordinate 2,771,583, forward strand.
AGGCAGCGGCTTGATGGCGAGTATGACGGTGTGGGGATGGGCAGGGGGAAGGGGAAGGAGGTGGATGAGGAGGCCGAATTCTTGATTGATGATTGGGAAGATGGGGGCGATGGCTTGGCAGACGACGACCCGCTGAGCCAGTTGAGCAAGGAGACGAGGGAGTTGCTGGCCAAGGCTGGACTTGGGGGGCAAAAAAGATGGACGAGGGGGAGGGGGAGGTGGAAGATGAAATCAAGGTCTGTTTTGTCTCCGATACCCGGGATTGCGCGCTGACATCTTGGCAGATTTTCTACACGTCCCGCACCCACTCTCAGTTGACACAATTCATCGCGGAATTGCGCCGACCAGCATTTCCTCCGTCTCTCCCCTCCGAGCTGCTATCATCCAAATCTGACCAAGAAGATGCACCCACAAAGGAGGCAGTGAAGCAATTGCCATTGTCTTCGCGGCAGAAACTATGTATCAACCCATCGGTTTCCCGCCTTGGATCTCTGTCCGCAATCAACGATCGATGCACTGAGCTTCAGCTATCCAAGTCAAAGAACAAGTGCGCTTTCATGCCAAATCCTGATAATCTGAAGCAGGCACACCAGTTCCGGGATACCGTCATGGCGACCGTGCCCGACATCGAAGATATGCATCGGATAGGAGCGAAATTGCAGATATGCCCGTATTATGCTTCGCGAGCGGCCGTCCCTGGAGCTGAGGTTATCACGCTGCCCTACCCGCTGCTACTGCAAAGAAGCGCGAGGGAGGCTCTCGGCATCAAATTGGAAGGGAATGTCGTCATTATTGATGAGGCGCATAACATTATGGATGCAGTGGCAAACGTCTATGCCGCCGAGATCCGCTTAACTGAGCTGAGGCGAGCGAGGCAGATGCTTGGCGTGTATGTGAGGAGGTTCGGTAAGAAGCTCAAGGGGGAGAACAGGGTTATGGTTGCGCAGGTCGGAAAAGTGATCGAGTCGCTGAGTGAGTGGCTCGCCGGGACTCTCCAGGCTAAGGTGCGTTTCACTCTTCTGGATCGGTAATATCAGGGCTAACCTATCCAACCCCAGGGTAGCCAAGGCATCGCAGACCCTAACGAGCTCCTCAAGGCTCGAGGCGCAGACCAGATCAATCTCTACAGGTTGATCAAGTACATCCAGGAATCAAAATTGGCATTCAAAGTTGAGAGCTATGCCAGTCATGCAGAGGAGCAGGAATCTTCGGCTTCGAATGGGAAACCCCCATCCTCAACACCAGTACTCCATACTTTGGTGTCGTTTCTTACAGCGCTCACGAACTTCAGCAGCGAGGGCCGCATCTTCTTCGAGAAGCTTCCGGGGACGTCGCCAGACATCAAGCTTTCTTACCTCCTTCTCTCCCCCACCCATGCATTCTCATCAGTCGCGACGTCTGCTCGAGCGGTCATTCTCGCAGGCGGAACGATGTCTCCTTTTGGCGACTACAAAGACCACCTATTTCCCACCCTGTCCCCGGAAAGAATTACGACGCTCAGCTGCGGCCACGTAATTCCACCTTCAAATCTCTGTGTCTGGACGTTGGCCTCAACAAAACTCATACCCCCTGGTGGAGGCCTTCCAGGAACATTGACAAAGGCTGCGGACGCCTTCGAGTTCAGCTTTCAGAAACGCAATGACCGCGCCATGGTTCGAGATCTCGGAGTAGCGATACTCAATATTTGCTCGGTCGTGCCTGACGGCGTCGTTGTTTTCTTCCCCAGCTACGGTTACCTCGACGAGGTTGTATCGATATGGCAGACCGCTGAGCCTGCAGCTTCAAACAATACCAAACCAATCTGGGATCGGCTTGCGGTGAAAAAGGTTGTGTTCCGAGAGACTAAAGGCGGGTCAAGCGACGACGTTCTGCAAAGCTACACCGAGGCCATCCTCTCCCCCGACGAAGCGGCCGAGTCCCCGGCCGGCGGGAAACGGACGCAAACAGGTGCCCTCCTCCTCAGCGTCGTCGGCGGCAAGATGAGCGAGGGCATCAACTTCTCAGATCGTCTCGGCCGCTGCGTCATCATCGTCGGCCTGCCGTACCCCAACATTAACTCGCCCGAGTGGAAGGCGCGCATCGAGTATATCGAATCAGCAACCCTAGCACGGCTTCTCCCGGACCCCAACACCACTCCCGCCCCCCACAGCAAAGAGGCCATGAACAGAGAGCAAGCTATCGCGACAGCGAAGCAAGTCGCCAGAGACTTCTACGAGAACGCGTGCATGCGCGCCGTCAATCAAAGCATTGGACGCGCAATCCGGCATCAGAATGACTATGCGGCCATCGTGCTTGTAGATCGCAGGTTTGCCACCGACAGGATCAGTGGGAAGCTGCCTGGATGGATCCGAGATGGGATGGTCCCGGGCAGCGCTGGGAAGGGGCTGCCGGGGCTGATGGGGGCTTTGAGTGTATTCTTTCGAGGGAAGAGGAGCGGGTGAGGTGATATCCCCTTGTTCGGCTACGTGGGACGTCAGTACATTGAGCAAGGCAGGTCGTCAGATCGCACCGTCTTGTCAAACATGACGTGGCACTTGAGTCAACACATCGTCATATGCAAGGAAGACTGCTCTAGAGGTTTTACATTGTCGCCAGACGATGATAACGAATAAGGCAGTTATTAATATTAGATTAGTCGACATGCGATGGGTATCCAGTCCAAGTTGCCTTGGCAGGATACCAAGGCGCTTTATTCTAGGCCCCCAATACCCCAAGTATCTCACTCAAACCAGAGCCATTCTCTGAGCTAGCCCGTCCTTTAGTCGCCTATATTTCCCAAGTCACCAGATTGCCAGAGCTTACTCGCAGGCATCCCCAAGCTCTCGAGGGTCCTCCGTAACCTGAGACGCGATTCGGATACACCCTTGATGAATATTTTCCCCCGTTGAGCCGGTTTTAGGGTATCCTCACCGGTGGCTGTGAGCTTGATCCTGCCGTCCTCAATAACCTTGAGGTTCATCTCCCTAGCCCAGTCCTTCAGCCCCTGCTCATCGCCCGTATTGACCTCGCACGCAAATCCCTTTGTCCATTTAAGAGAACGACGGCAGACCAAGGCCGCCTCCATTATATCAGAACTTCCCTCTTTCCTAGGTTGGTAGTAGCTGATAAGTTCGGCCTTCATCACGGGAGGCGAGTCGGTGAGGAGCCTGGCAACGTGCTCGGTAAGCTCGGAGCAGAAGAAGTACGGAGCCTTGCCCGAGACGACGACCTGCTCGGGGAGGTTGCTATGGGAGTTGCTGGGAGGGTTGCGGGCCAACCGGCCGGACGCGGAGCGAGCAAGACGACGCAGGGACTCTCTGTGCCACGGTCTGGAGTTCTGGGACTCCATGCACTCCAGTTGATCCCGGATTCTGGAACGCGCTATCACGGCGCGTTTGACTAAGTCTATGTCCTGGGGCGACTTGGCATTGTTGGGGTAACTCGGATGCTTTTGGCAGCATTCGGTGCAGCAGTCGGAGGTGGAGGCGGAGGGGGCGCGGCTCTCGTCGTCGTACGAGTCACTCACGCTGACATCGCCTTGAGAAAGCCGACGGTGAAGACTTCGGTGTCACTGATGGGGCTTTTGCGGACAGAGGGTCGATCGCTGTTGGAGTCGTAATCACTGTCATCGCTCAAGCTGCTGACATCGGCACTACCGCTGGGAGCATCATCGTGGCACCCCCACCAAGCCACTGAGAGAGGTACTGAAGCCCCAATGAAGCCTTCACTGCGTAAGAAGAGGCATGATTGGTATCCAATAGGCCTCTTTGCGAGGTCTAAATATAAATTTTTAAATGCGAAAGATGCTGGTTTTGCGACGCTGCTCGAAAGCCTTTCCAGACTTCAAGATATCCCTTCGGGCCTCGAGGGGAAGGTCATACACTAACGAATAATCCAGGGTTAGATTTCACGTCTCATAATATGTCAAACTAATTACCTGGGCACATGGACGATCACATGGCTGTGTCTAGCTAAATCATGGAGTCGAGATGAAAATATTGTTGTAGTTGTAAAAGGTGGTCACCTACCAATTTCCGGTAAGGAACCTATTTCAGGTTCTCAGGTTATTAGTAAAGTGCTCTATTAGTGTCATGATCAGACATCATTTTCTGGGGTAAGCCCACCAATGGCAGGGGCGAATGCGCTTTCTTCTGGCTCGTCAACAGTTGATAACGTAGAGTCGGAATCGTCCGAGATTTGGCCAGGGCTCAGATCTGCATCTCTCATCATCATCGTGAGCAGTTCGAGCCGATCGTCGGTGAATTTGGGCTCTGGATTCCGGGCACGTTCCCTCAGGATCAACAGGGTCAAAACGACGAAGAGCTTCCAGCACCACGACATGGTATCTGTGCTGTCGGCATTGCGCCAGAGGCTCACATGGTTTGGCCTAGTTGCAAGTCTCTTGGCCCAAACTACAAATCGTGCGCAATGTTGGTGGAAGGACCAATTTCTCTTTTGGTGTCGTGTAATTCCACGCGCGTTGACCGACCCGGCCAGAACCACGGCGTAAATGGTCATCTGGTGGGTATCGTGAAACTAGTCGTTAAAATCATCCATATTTATCAGCCTCTCGACGTGCAGGTTGTTGTCGCAGTCGAGGTAGTCGCGCCTGAACTCTCCCCATGAGAGTTGTACCTCCTTCGACTCCAGCCACTCCTCAAATGTTGCGACGTCCCGGAACCGTTCCCGGGTGATAATCATCGCCTAGACCACCGCCTGATCGGTCATTCTGATAGGCTGGCTAGGGCGGAAGTAGTTGAAGAACTCATGCTCAAGAATTCCCCATCCATCCTGGTCCATCTTGATACTTTGTGATTACAGCTGTGATGATCGGTTTGATGTTGCTGAGATTGGTGCTAGAGTCCAAGGCGTGGTGGGTGAATTGTACATCTGACATATCATGAGTGACATGTTCTCTTTTATGGCCAAATCCGATTGGAGATGAGCAGCACAGTCCAGGTCCAAGAATTGTATAGTTAGTCTAACAATGTTTTTGTTGCTGCGCCAGTTCTACCAACAAAGGTGGTGCTATTGTTGAAGAGCGGAATGGGCCGGCTTGGCAGAGTGCAATTAGCTCGGGAGTAATTCGCCCAGAGACCCAAGAAGCATATGGGTCGGTTCCGAAACATCGCGAGTTTGATCGCCCCCTTTTTTTTTTTTTTGGAGTTGCCGCAGGGACCCCTAATGAGCCCAGAAACCGGGTTTCAGCACCCACCTTTCCATGTTTCTAGGGCTCATCTGCCGACCTTGACTACTTGTTTTGCTTTGCGCATGAATTTGCAGCCGGGACTTGGGGGAACTTGGGGGAGGCGGAAACACAGATCTCGAGTCTCGGCAGGAACTCCGCTGTGCCGCTGGCTGGAACGACGGCTGTGTGGTGCAGATCGTGTAATATAGTTGCCAAAATCAGTTTTGCTTGCCCTTTGTTTTTAGGATGGGTGCTGTCCCCGCTTCTTTCCCTTTCTTCCCAATTTTGTTTCTTTCATGACGTCGCGCCAGTTCGTGTCTCCTCCAATCGGTCAAATTATCACCATGTTTGTCGCGATTCTATTTCGCCTCAGCTTGCTCCAGCTGGCGGTGGCAAAAGTGCAGTTTTTGGTATGCCCCCGGAGCTCCTCTTCCACCTAAAGTGTCCTGAAACACTAACGTGGCCTTCTCCATAGGGCGTGAGCATAGCTGGGGGCGATTTTGGATGCACAACCGATGTAAGCGTGATCGCAGACAAAGACTCAACACCATTGAATAAGACAGCTGACTCCAAACAAAGGGATCCTGTACAGCAGGTTCAACACAGCTGCCGCTTGGCTCCTTTGGGCTTGGCGGTGGTGATGGGGAGGGCCAGATGAAGCATTTTGTCCAGGACGACATGATGAACCTGTTCCGCCTTCGTAAGCTCCAACCCCGACACCTGGCTTCACTTATCTCCAGCTCTGACTTTGGATATCTCAGCTATCTCTTGGCAATATCTCGTCAATAACCAGCTGGGCGGCTCTCTCAACGACGCCAACTTTGCAAAGTACGACCGCCTAGTTCAGGCCTGCCTCGCAACAGGCGCACAATGCATGGTTGAGATCCACAACTTTGCCCGCTGGAATGGCAAAATAATCGGCCAGTCTCCTAGCGGCCCAACCGACGACCAGTTTGTCGCATTATGGGCTTCGCTGGCGGCGAAGTATGCCAAGGCCGACAAGATCGTCTTTGAACTGATGAACGAGCCACATGACCTCGACATCAAAATTTGGGCAGCAACCTGCCAAAAGGCCGTCACAGCCATCCGAAATGCAGGCGCCCTAACGCAGACCGTCCTCCTGCCGGGCACGGGATTCTCGAGCGCCGGAGACCTTGTCTCGAGTGGGAGCGGAGATGCCCTCATGGGGATCAAGAACCCAGACGGGTCAACCGAGAACCTGCTGCTGGCCGTGCACAAGTATCTCGATGCCGACAACAGCGGAACACACGCCGAGTGTGTCACCAACAACACGGCCGCATTCGCCGAAGCTGCCAATTTTTTGCGCAAGGCGGGTCGGAAGGCCATCGTCAGCGAAACAGGGGCTTCGCCAAGCAATATGTTGTGCTACATGCACTTTTGCGTGCAAAACGCCTTCATCAATGCCAATTCCGATGTTTTCGTCGGCTTGGTAAGCTGGGGCGCCGGGAGCTTCGACTCTTCGTACTTGATGAGCCAGACGCCCGTGTTTGAGGGAGGGAGGTTTGTCGACAACCCGCTCCTGGCGCAGTGCTTGGTAGGCATATGGATGGCCTCGGATTATCTAGCGACAGTGCCAACTACCTTTGATGGGTTGGGTATGACAATCGTCAACGGCACAGCGGTCACGGCAGATGCCGGCGCGGCAGCTACGTCGACTGGGAATGGCGTAGGGAGTTGGTCTAGTAAGCTGTCGATGCCAACATGGCTGTTGGTTGTTTGTATGATGATGAATCTGCTTTGAGGCTTTATATCAGTTGTGTAATTCCTAGTATACCCCCATATTTTGTTTGACAAGAGGCAGGGATTGCCCTGCGTGGTGGTTGCATGACATTGAATTGGCTGGATGGCTGAACCCCACCTCCTAAAATTATAACTATGCTCAAGGCTTTGTTGAATACATGATGTGCATCCGTCTGTGACAGTTTTGGTAGCGTATATCTCTTGCAACCGCCAATGCCACGATGACCTTTAGCCGATGCTCCTAGAGATTGCCGGAATTACCTTGGTATTTGAGCCGAGATTTACTAGGTTGATAAAGTAAGTGGAAAAAAAAGACCTGGGGTCTTGTTTTGTCAGTCGTACAACTTGAAATCGTGTCTTGGGGATTCTGTAACCAGGGGCTGCGGTAGCAGACAATTTCAAGTTCAACACTCGGACACTCCCAATCGCTCAAGGAGTGGTGTCGACCTTAGGTAGCGGACCATGTGGGCGAGACAGAGCAATGGTGATGGATTGGTGGTGTTGCGGGCTAGGATTCCCTGGCCTTGCAACAGCTATCTAGGTGTGGCCCAAAGGCTAGCTAGACGAGGTGGCGTGTGCACCCTGCACCCTCGAGGTGGGGCACCACCTCCAACAGATCAGCATCTTTGTATTCAATAGAAGGCAAAGGTAATGCGCCTTGGCGCCACTCGCCCTGCCAACTGCCAACTGCCCCGGGCTTGAAGCTCCTCACAGCACTGCGGCCGCGCGCAGCGGTCCCTGCCACGGACAGGCCTGCTCTCCGACTTGTTGGTTCGCTCGCCCGTCGGGCTGTTGGCTCTCTTGCAGCCCGCAATTGGCTGTGTTGATAGGCTGACGTTGAAGGCTGAGGTGTTGGGTGGCTTGAAGCGGTCGGCGCTGCAGCTGGGAGGCGGCTGGCTTTTGATAGGACTGCAGTATCCCTGGAGGCATGTAAAGTCCTTTTCTGCGAGGTTGGGTTTGCTTGTTGTTTGGCAGCGCTGTGTCGGGGCATTGGGTCAACGTCGAAACATTGGCGAGGGACTCGGAGCACGCGATTTCCTACTGCCACGATGCTACGAGCCACTGCATTGGAGCGGGGTAAAATATCGGGATAGAATTTTGATTTGCGCGGCACTGGCTCAATTAGCTGGCAGAGACATTATCCACGTGCCGCGAACTCGGAACTTGGGCTCTGTTGGCGATGCAGCAGCTCCCGCGTGGCGCATGGCTTTACATTGGTACCTGACCTATGATGTCGTCGTGGCACAAGAGGCGCGTTTCCCGATCTCACGGCCATATAGCTCGGGAGACTATGGCCGGGACCAGGGTTCAAACAATCCTAGATTAGACGAACCCAAGGTTACGTACAGTACCTTATCTTAATGAGTTGTATTACGAGGCTCAATTCCCATATAAGTGTCCAGGGACGACGTCCGGGAAACGCTGTGTGGTACACAACGAATTCCCTTTCTTTCCTCACCTTCTTTGACTGCTCACCGATTTAATCACTAGAATGTGTTACAGGATGCAGCATTTATTCACGCTTCTGGTGTTGGCAGTGTCTGTGATTGCTTTGCACCCAACAAAGCAGTTCCCTCAGCAACACGCTCGAAAATCTGCCGCGCCTCCAATAGTAGATCTGGAATACTCACAGTACCAGGGCTATTACAACTCGACGCTTGATATCAATATTTTCAAGGGGTAAGTCATTGCCTATAGTGTACCTATTCGTCACACGTACATGCGTTGATGATATTGCAGAATCCGATACGCCGCTCCGCCGAAGAGATGGCAGCTCCCGGAAGCCCCGGCCCAGAACCGGACATCGTTGATGCTGGCCACCGGAGACGCGCCGAGGTGTCCGCAGTCTCTCCCAGGACCAACGTCAGCGGCCCCGATCGCTCCGTCACTGGAAACTTGAGCACTAACAGAAAATGCAATAGACCCGCTACCGTCAACTTTGATGCCTCTATTTTGGGAAATGAAGACTGCCTGTTCTTGAACATATTTGCGCCGGCAAATGCCAAGAAGCTACCGGTTCTCTTCGCGATCCGTGAGTACCCCGGAAATGCAACCCTCGACTACCTCTAACATGTCGTAGATGGTGGTGGCTATGGGGCCGGATCAGCAGCTTCCGCGGATTTCTCATTCATGGACCAAACAGTAAACAACAGCTTCGTATCGGTTGTCATCCAGTACCGCCTCGGCGCCTTTGGATTTCTCTCTTCGGCCGAGGTGGCGAGGCACGGAACCGCCAACGCGGGCCTATTCGACATGCGATTTGCGCTGGAATGGGTTCAGAAGTACATTGAGCGTTTTGGCGGCGATCCCAATCAAGTCACCATCGTGGGCGAATCAGCAGGTGGTGGTTCTGTCATGTTGATGGCCATGGCGAACGCGGGTCGCGATGGTACTAGTCTGTTCAGGAGAGGCATCGCAAGCAGCCCCTATTTCCCGACTCAGCCGTACGTCCCCAGCCGCCGATCACCTTGATATCAGGATCATATCCGTAACCCTGACACATGATAGGAACTACGATGACGCGCTACCCACCGATTATTACCTGCAATTTGCTCGACGGGCCGGGTGTCTTGACGAGGGCAAGGCTGATCCCGAAGACGGATCGGTTTTCAAGTGCCTCCAGAACGCCGGGACCCTGGCTCTCCAGAACGCAAGCGCCTACACCAGCTACGCCGCCCTCTACGGCCAATGGGCCTTCATCCCCGTCACTGACGGGAGCCTGATCAGGTCACAGCCCAACAGGCAGCTCCTACGACGCGAAGTCAACGGAGAGCGCATCCTTACCGGCGTAAACCTCCCCCTTCTCCCCTTCCCACACATAACAGCAAACTCACCAATCCTCCCCCCTTAGAACAACGCCAACGAAGGCACCTACTTCGTCCCGCAAAACATCACAACCGAGGCCCACTTCACCGCCTTCGTTCAGCGAATCTACCCCGCCCTGTCCCCGGACGCCATCGCCTCGGTCCTCGACCTCTACGCCGTCCCAGCCAACATCACCACCTCCATCCCCAAGTACGACAGCGATGGCCTCCACCCACCCTACGCAACGATCATGTCCGGCTACGCCTTCGGCTGGCAACAAGCCGCCAACAACCTCTACGCCGAAACCACCTTCGTCTGCCCAGCCTACTGGCTGGCCGACGCCTACACCTCCCCGGCCGGCAGCCGGGTATCCCGTAAGGCGTGGCGGTACCAATTCTCGGTGCCTAGCGCGTTCCACGGCTCCGACATGGCGCCGCTGCTCGACAACCCAGCAGCCGCCGGCAGCGGAAGCGCAGTCGTCATGGACTCGTCGTTTCGGAAGGGGTTTCAGGCCATCTGGGGGCGCTTCGTGGTGGGCGGGGACCCGACGATATCCGCATCCACGGCGGGGGGTGGGGATGGGGAGGAGGGGGCGATTACCGCGGCGGTGGGCGGCGGGGCGTGGAGGCCGTGGGGGGAGGCGGTCGCCGCTGGGGGGGTCCGGAACGACCTGCTCAACGTCAATGTGACGGATGCGCAGCCGCGTAGGGCGGACTGGGCTGTGGCCGACGCGCTCGCTTGGGAGGGGGGCAGGGGCGCACGGTGTGCGCTGTGGGCGGAGATTGGGGTCAAATGAGTTGGGAGGGCTCGATCACGGACCCTACGGCGTACGTCAGATACACAGCTGGCCTGAGTGAGGGGGATCGTGTACCCTTGGGGCTGGTGCATCTTGACAAGGAAGGGGGAGAGGGCATGGAGAGATGATGATGGGAGCTTAGGCAAAAGCTTCGTTTTCCTGCCCACAGTGGACTTGGTTTCCTAATCCGCTGTGTGGGAATCAATATACGCGCAGGCCAAGTACGCTTGTTGACATCGGCAGAGCGGTGCACATACCCTTTGCGGCTCCTTCAAGGAGGCTCTTGCTTGAGATAGCACGCCTCTAGGCTCACTGTGCGACGGGTATCCGGCTTTGGATGAAAGACCTGAGCTCGCTTAAACCTTTTGCAGTACTTAGACCATTTGCGGCACAACCAATTCATAAGGAAATAACACAAAGGAATGAACTAATCGTCATCGATCCTGTGTAGATGGCATACCTTTAGGATCACCCGAACGACGGGTCTACAGCTTGGCATGAGAAGCTCACTTGAAGCGTTCACAGCACCTAGGCCACTTCCGGCAACCAACTCATAGAAAGATAACGACAACACCAAAAGCATCATGAAATCGTTGTGCGTTGATGGGGTTGAGACGGGGCTCTGCGGCGAGTCGTGCATGTGGAGTTGTGGATCAAGACTGACCTTTAGAGAGATTGTCCCAGGGGTATCCCGATACCGAACCACAGACCATACCTAGGGATCTGCCAGGGACAGACCGCGGATCTCAGATCTCTGGGGTGGGCATGGGATGCCTACCCATATCTTATCGAGCCAAGGTGGGATGGCAGGCGGCTGTTGGTGACCCTATGATCCCCTATCGTGTCATGCATGTTGCCATGTCAATACATATTGCGAATCGAGGTGGCGGGATGTTGCGAGTATAGTCGTACTTGGTGGGCAGACTGCTTCCTCAAGAATGTGTAGCGGTGGGCCAGAGAAAGCGCAGAGTTGAGTTGCGGTCAGTATAGCAGGAGCTTCCTACTCCCCTAGATGCGATCCGGCACTGCTACCCGACCGTTAGGTGCTCTTCGCACAGGAAATGTCTCAAATACAGCGTGGTGGTGCGGGCGGCTTTCACTGACTGTTGATCTCCTTCCTATCCCGCAAGTAGAAGAATCCTCCTATTTTGCGTGTAATATCTCCGGCACGATATGATCGTAGATCTTTGCAAACAGAAAGGTACCTTACCTACCCAGCTGAACATGCTGTAGGATCTTCGGAATTCCCTCAGACTGCGTCCTACCTATCCAGGGCTAAACAGAGCAGATCCGCAAGGTAGAGGCAGCTGATGCAGTCGACAGGTCTCAGGTCCCCGGAGCTGACCACGACTCCGGCTAGCTGCGGGATCTCTAAGGAAAGGTGGTAGATAGCATATTCGTCAAACCTGTTGCCGGATCGCATATGAGTCTGTGCACAGGAGCAAAGAGAAATATGAATGTCACCAGATATTCGTGAGATTGTGCAACTTGTAGGATTGCCGCGCTGGTGTTGATTGTTGCAAGCGATCTTGCCGTCCTCTGCCCTGTTCTGCGAGTCTGCGCTGCTCGGTAGAGGGGAGAGAGGCAGCTAGCTACCTCTTGTGACTGGGCCAAGGCACTGTTGTCTTGGTCCTGCAGCACGAGTCTGCGTCTGCACACTCGTACCCCTGAAACCGCACATGTTCCTCGGGGGCTCCGAGCTTGGCTCGACTTGGTAAAGTGCTCGTCTGGCGACTGCTTCCCTGTGCTTGCGATAGGCTCCGGTGGAGGCGAACAGCACAAACGATCAAGAAGGTTGCCATCTTCTTTGCCAAAACACAACATCACGACGCCCTTCAATATCGCTATCCGGTTTCAGCTTCATTCCCCTGGCGATGCAGCGTGGCCATCGTGCATACACACGCATGTACGTCCCGAGTCGCGGCAGTGGTAGATAACACGCAAATTCGAGTCAATATCTACCACACCCCTCGCTTGGGCCGAAACGTCGACAGCGCTAGCTACAGCCGGGTTGCGTAACTAAACATCGGATGGCGCAACCGTTGTTATGCGATTTTGACAGGACAGCCTGTGGCTGGCGGTTCAGCTGCTGCTCCGAGCTTCTAGAAGCCATCACGGAATGGGACAATACGGGTCTCCTACCACTATCGAGCTCGTTTCACATGCTCATATCTGGCCATGCCCATATCTGGTCGACGGGTGGGCCATTGGCGCAAGGCTTTGCGAATGGCATCCTGCCAGCTTATCGAGTGGCCAAACGTCAAATTGCGAAAGCAGCCATCTCGGCCGCCTCTGCTGCGCTCTTGATGCTGTCCCCTGGCGTGATCGATCACGTTTTTCCCGTGGCTGATCTTGGTCGTTCAGCCGCTGCTGGTGCTCCCACGACACGGATAGTTCGGGGCGCCATCACGACCGACCCCGAACGTGGCAGAGTGGGGGAGAGCGGGCGTTGGACGTTGGGGATTGGGTACAGCAAGCAGCCAGCCGAGGTGACCCACGGGCTTGGGACCCCGATAACTCCAGCGAGGATGGGGTTGGGCGAAGGGCGAAGGGCTCGCATGAAAAAGATGGCGGGCTCTGCGCACAATTGGCAGCCCGGTGCCAAGTCGTCGAGCTCATTTGTTGGGAAGCTTTCGCAACCGGGGTGCCAGCTGTGGCGGCCACAGCAGCGTGGCACGTACATTTTCCCCCAGTAACAACACCCAGTGCCCCCCTCCAAAATCCCCAAATCTCACTCGCTTCCCTAGCGACGGGTTGGGCTCTCCCCCAGTTCGACACGGCGCGAGCAGGGGACCTCCTCATTGCCCCTCCCCACTGTCTCTCGCTCACTCTCCCCATTCTGTGTCTCTCTCCAACTTTGTGGCGTCCCCTTCTTCCCATTCATTCGACACAACCCCTGCTTCAAATCCCAGACACGGTCAAGCTAGCGAATGACGTATCGAGGGTGTGGCCGGGCACGCTCCCAGAGCCCTGATTCTGTTATCACACATTTTCTGCAGAAGTGCAGAAGGATCACTAGCGTCTTCTCTAACGGGCGGGACGACTAAAGGCCAAGACTATGCGTGTGTGCCTGCCGTGCTCACCCCTCCGAGTCCTGCCTGTGACCGGGTGGCGAGGCTCACCCTCCCCCCACGCGATCCTCTGCCGTTTTCTGCGATTCTCTGTGGTGCTCTGCTTGGCGGGGGGTCCCCAGGTGGTGCTCTCCTGGGGTGGGCAGGGTGGCAGGATGCAGAGAGACCGCCCCTGGGCTCTGGGGAGGCCAAACGTTCCCAGTCTTCAAGTGTTCAAATACCGGGAGCACGCCATCGACCACAAAATTGTGCGAGCGTCCTCTCACGACCTGGATATACATAAGTGCTGCAGCAGATCCGGCCCTCGACTGCGCTTCGGCTCGGCCGTCGAGGGCCCGCCAGGCGCCGACGACGAGAGCACAGTCAGCCCCCAACACCAGTCCTACACCGCCGACGACCAACACGATGTCGGGCCATCCTTCCATGTTGCAAATCCGAGGAGAGGTGGCGCTGACGCCCGAGCAAACAAAGGTTCTCGAAGTCGTCACGCGCACGGCCTCGGCCCTCTCGGCCGTCGGGGTGATCACCATCATCACCACCTTTTTCTTGTCGCGCCATTTCCGCAACCCTATGCATCGCCTCATCTTCATCAATGCCTTCTTCAACGCTTTCGACGTCACCTGTACCATGACTTCAGTCAGCGGCCCGGCAGCAGGGAACCCCTCGGCCCTGTGCCAGTTCCAGGGCTTTCTCAACCAAATGTATGCCCTATATGCCGGTGACGATACTGCCAGAGTCTAACAATTACGCCCCTAGGTTTCCCGTCGCCGATGTCATGTGGACCCTTGCCATGGCCATTGATGTGTTCCTTATCGTCTTTTACTCGTACGATGCCGCGTCGTTGAAGAGGCTCGAGTGGAAGTACATGGTTGGAATCACCACCCTGACTTTCATCCCTGCCTTTGTTTTCCTCTTTATCAACACCGAAGAAAAAGGGCCATTCTATGGCAGCGTAACAGTAAGCTCAAAGTATCCGTTGGCGAGTGCAGATATTGACTCGTGGTTAGATCTGGTGTGCCATTGCTCCGAAATGGGTGCTCTTCCGGATCGTCATCTATTACGTCCCCATATGGTACGTCTAATCCGACTCGCCGTAGTCTTGTCTTGGCCGCTAACATTTCCCCGTGGGGTACGTAGGTCGATGATCCTCATCATCATCGTGCTGTACTGTCTCATCGGTATTGAGATTGTCAAGCGGAGACGGGCGCTAGCTTCCATCACTACCAGTTCGCAAGTCGTCTTTATGGATGATGTCGTCATGCCGACTGTCGAGATTGACGTGTGCGAATCGTACAGCAACCCCCACAACACCGTGGCCATGACCGTCGAGTTTGACGTGCACTCGCACCCACGAAAAGGGTCCACCTCGCGGTCCGGTGACGAGTCTCTCCTGCTGACCAGCACCTCCAAGTGCTGCGCCGCCACGAGCCAACATATCACCACGCCGCATCGGTCGTCGCTCTCCTTCCGCCAGTACATCCTTATGCCCCTCTTTTTCTTTCTTGCTCTCCTTTCCGTCTGGGTTGCTCCGTCGACGAACCGTGTCGCGTCCTTCATCGACCCCACGTTCTCCTCGTTCCCCCTGCTGCTCGCCGTCGGCACATCCGGCTCTCTTCGCGGCTTCTGGAACGGCCTCGTCTTCATCACCATCGGCATGAAGTCGCGCAAGAGGACCAAGGATCTCGAGGGGATGGCGATGCACCGCTCCAGCTAGATCACCGATGGCGCGCATTGTATCGCGCACATTCGCAAAGAGCTAGCACCCGGGTTCTGACGACATCTACAGCGGACCGAAAACAACACACCCGAAGATGAGGCACTTAGGCCAGCGCAAGGACTTGAAGGAAGATCTTGGTGGCGGCGGAGCTGTGGTCGGGGATTTAATTCACGAAGTAAGGAAGGCTGAGCCGCGAGCGATGGGCGATGCCGCTGTGGAGGGGAGATGACGCCATACCCGCCAACGATTGGCAACAACACCATCCAGAATTGGGACGAGGACTGGCAAATAGCAACAAAGGCCGGGTCAAGTCCGTGAGAAGTAATGAGTGATGAGAATGTGAAGGCAGTTGGGGAATTGCCTCTAAAGCGCATTGCTCTTTCCAGCTAGAGCCTAGGTACCTACCTAAGGTAGGTTATCTTGCCATAGGCGCATGCAATGGAAGTGGGACTGAGTCTCGTCAAAAGGCAGGAAAGAATAGATGCGCCAACTGTATATCACCACACCGAGGGGGGACAGGGCTGGTCAGATCCAACTGTCCACGCCATATCTGTCCTGGATTTATTAATGTTTATGTATGAGTCACGTTACCCATGACTTTAGCTTAGAAGCAACTACTACGCCCACAACGTATTTCAACAACTCCGTGCAAGCGTCCCTTAACTTTGAAAGCCCCGAGACTCCTCCATCTAATAGCTTTCTTTCAGTTGCTTCGCGCCCACCAGCCATGCTTGGCAGTTGCTAGTAGAGGCGACCAAGTAGGGTAAGCAGCGGAATTTATCTACAAGTAGAAGCCCTTGCATCATCAGGTGTGACGGCGCATCGGCTCTTGCCTTGGCGTGGGCACAAACACAGAACAGTGCCCCTCTCGCTGTGAGATCCGTTCAAACCCGGGTACGTAACCCGAGGAATCGCCAATACCAAACAATGGAATATAATTTGTCAAAAAGCGCCTCGGCGCCGTCCCGGTCGAAAAATACCAGCCTCGCCGATGCTGCCTGGTAGCGCTGCCATCTCCACGTTGGTCGGTGTTGTCAGCATTGACTGTGAGCGGCTGTGCCGGCTGAGGTTGCTCGGGCTGTGGACCCGGTTGCGCAACGTCGGACTCATGTCCCGAACTTCCTCCTACCGGCCATTTGCTAGCACTGTAGGAATACTATTCGTGAGGGGGGAACAGCTCGTGGAGGTGCTGCCAACGTTCCATCCCGACATACTCGTTCTCTGCGAGCTCCTTCGGATCCGTTTCCTAGATGGATTTGAAAAGCTGGCGAGCTTGAACAGGGGCACATATGTTGTCATAGCTGCGAGGACTTTTGGCAGTTAGTTTTGGGTTGAGCTGATGCGCTGAATTACTACATGAAAAACTGATAGTTTGAAAAATATGAGATAGATGAACTTGGCGGTCGTTGTGAGGCCAAAGTCGTGTGAAATGTCATATATCGACGGTAGGTTGCACTGGGGTTGCAACGCTGCCTGCATGACAAGCGTGGGATTTAGCGTCTCGGTAAAACATGCTCTGAATTTTTTTATTTTCTTTTGTCAATCGTAATTTCCCAATCAGGTATATTTGTCCGCGCCCACTCCTTTTCCATCACCACCTGCACCTTTGCACAGCCAGTCCTTTTCATCACAAACCACATGCCCGCACCCCGCGCCTGCGTGATCCATCGTCAACACCAAGTATGGCCAAGGCCCTACTATCATTGTTCGGAGCTGCAGTTGCGTCTTCCCGATCAAGGCCTGGATTGACTGGTCGGCTCGTGTTGGTTTGAGGTACCCAATGGGCCAACTTGGGCAGCTCAAAACACCATGCTGACATCACCACTTCACCAAAATGGAGATATATTCGACTTCAAACATCAAATTTGAACGTGCGCAACTGGCTACGTTCATCTAGGTACCTACACGCGACTCTAAATTATCCAAATACCGTACGCCTACTCTGCGATGGCTTCCACTGTCACGACTGCCAAGGGGACCCCCCTTGGTGCTAGCTGGGATTCGATAGCGGCTATAACCTCGCCACTTGCATCTTCAATGGGCTCCAGCACCCCGGCACTCCAGACTCTCTCCTTTAGTTGCCCCACAGTGCACGTCTTGAGCGGCCTTGTCTGGTTGTATCTCAGGATGTTCTGCCTCAGGTAGAAAGCAAATGTGCCTGGCTTGTTGTCTGCATCGTGGTTCTTCGAATCGTCCCACAGATCGGCAAGCCAAGGTTTCGGGCTCTCGCGCGGCCGGTGCGACAGCTTGATCATGGCCGTGTTCCTCAGCATGTTGTCCACCATATCCCTCGCGGCGTGAAACCGCTCGTCTCGGGCCTCAGGATCGACGTCGTAGGGAGTCGACAGCAGATCAAACTGACGCTGGGCGTCCCACCGGTTCTTGAGCTCGAAGTAATAATACTCACGCAGACCCGGCAGGAGATATATCTTGTTCTCGTAGTACTCCCGTCCGTTGAAGCCATCATGGGAATCAATGAGATTCATCAGCCGCTCGCCGCAAAGCATGTGGGCGAGATAGTCGGACATGTCGGCTGAGGCTGACTGGATATTTGGGGCCCGACCTTCGGCAGGAGGAGGGAAGAACGGCTTCAGGTGGCGGAGGAGTGGGTGGGCGTGGATTCCTTTTGACTCTGTACGGTCGGCCCAAGTCGCGAGGAAGATGCGATGCCATCGCGTGATGTACTCGTTGCCCCGTGGCGCCGCGAAGAAAGAGTTCATCATGGTGTCGTCGTCACCGGGACCGCGCAGCTGCAGAGCCATGCCCGCTAGCTCAAATGGCGTCGATGGATCCTTGAGTATGTTCCAGATGTCGTCTAGGTGTCGGATCAAGATCATGCCAGCATCCATCCATACTCCTCCGTAGAGCTGAAGGAGAGGGAGACGAACGAGGTCACCCGAGTGGGCACCTCGCGAGGTACCCGTCATGGTCGCGGACCGAAACGACAGGGGGAAGAATTGCGCGTCGACAAAGCGAAACACGTTCATGGGCGACGAGTCGACCGAATCGACGACCCGGACCGTCCACGAGGGGCCGAGTCGTCGAACCCAGTTGACCACGTTACGCTGCACCCAGGGCGGCATGCCATCGAAGCCGCTATGCCAGTATGCCCACACGTTCTTTTCACTATCCGTCGTCGGGCAGTATTGCCTCAGTTCCTGAGCGATCTCATCATCCGGCCGAGTGTCGATTTGATTGTCCGGAACACGACACAACCCTTCCAGATTTTCAAGATCGATGTTGAAAGCCATTGCTTCTGTGTAACACATTGTCGGTAGGTTTAGTGAGGTACCTGAGGTCTGTAGACAAAAGTTGAGGGCTGAGGGGATGAGCCAGAAGTTTGGCTGTCCTTCCAAGTTAAGTACCTCCCCACTTTGCACTCTGCATGAGAGCGGTTGGGGGGCCACCAGTGTGACTGAGACCTTGATTGCACTGGGCGTATAGCTGCGGGCCTGACCAGCAGATTCGTACTAGGTACAAACGTGCCCACTGCTTAGATATGGATGTGAGAGGTTGGAGGACGTCCACGTCGGAAGACGTGCGTTCTGCATGTGTGCCAGCAGGGGGATACCTTGGCACCCTCTTATTTATTACAGAGTAACGCGGTTCGCCAGTTCGCCATGTGGAAGGAAACACTAGAAAGACAGACCAGGCTCTCGGTCCAACACAACACAACCAAGGTCAACATGGGCTCCCAGGCGATGGACGGGCCTTCAATTTTGCCGAATCTCATAAACGCTACAGCCGACGAACTCATCTCTGGGCTGCAGAGTCGACACCTCACTAGTTTGCATCTGGTGGGAGCTTACATCAATCGAGTTCACCAAGTGCAAGACGCTCTTCACCCGATTCTCGAACTCAACCCGGACGCCAAGTCCATCGCCGCTTCTCTTGATGCCGAGCGCCAACAGGGGAAGGTGAGGGGACCTCTCCATGGCCTGCCCGTCCTGCTCAAGGGAAACATTGGCACTCGCGATGGCATGCAGACAACAGCTGGTTCCTTAGCCCTCCATGGCGCCCGTCTCCCGGCCGACTCTACTGTGGCTGCAAAGCTTCGCGATCAGGGGCTCATCCTCCTGGGAAAGGCCAGTCTGACTGAATGGTCCATGTTCCGCGCCGACAACTGGCCCCACGCGTGGAATCCCATCTCAGGTCAGACGTACGGAGCCTATTGCGCCAAGCAATGTCCTGGTGGCAGTTCAGGGGGTAGTGCCGTGGCCGTCGACTTGGGTCTCTGCTGGGCTGCCCTTGGCACCGAGACAGACGGCAGCATCATCTTCCCGTGCGAGAGGAACAACATTGTGGGCATCAAGCCGACAGTAGGGCTCACGTCGAGGTTCCTGGTCGTACCCGTGAGCGAACACCAAGATACGGTCGGCCCCATGGCCAGAACAGTCGAGGACGCGGCCCGCCTGTTGCAGGTCATCGCCGGTCCTGACCCCAACGACCGTTACACGTTGGCGAGCCCCCCGCCGCCACCACGTCTGGACGGCAGCAACAGCAGCAACAAGTATCTGAGGGCATGCAAGCTCTCGGGTCTGGAGGGGAAGCGGATTGGCATCGCTCGCAATGTGCTAGACATTTCCCAAAGCGAGGCCTCGCACGTCGCCGGCGCATTCCATGACACCATCTCAGTCATGAAGAGCGCCGGCGCCACCATTGTCGACGATGCCGACTTCACCGCGTATGGCGATTGGAAGAAGAGGAAGTTCAACCCCGTCACACGGGCCGACTTCGCAACGAATCTTCCCGAGTTCCTCGCCCAGCTGGAACACAACCCAAACGATATCCACAGCGTCCGGGACCTGCGCGCCTTCACCCAGGAGACGCGGCCCGTGGAGGAGGGCTATCCACAGCGAAACACGCGCGTATGGGACTACATCATTGAGACGGACATCGACAACAAGTCGCTCGAGTTCGAGGCCCTCTACCAGCAGAACCTCTATCTCGGCGGCGAAGGAGGCATCCTCGGTGCTCTTGACCGATATGGGTTACACGCAATTGCCCTCCCCACTACGATAGCCTCTTCCATCCCAGCACTTGTCGGCTCACCTATTATCACCGTTCCGCTTGGATGCATGCCGGCTGACACTCCGGTTGAGATTGAGAAGGCCGGAGATGCCGTGGAACGTGGTCCAGGCATTCCTTGTGGCATTAGTTTCCTCGGTGCAAAATGGAGCGAAGAGACTCTCATCGAGATTGCCTACGCGTTTGAACAGAAGACACAGGCAAGAAATATGCTGCAGAGGCATGTGGAGCCGGCGTCGTGACGGAGACCATGTAATGAATAGGCAATACTAAATAGACATGGGGGAAATCCTAGCACCCTTGAAGTCCAGCCCAATCCCACGCCTTTTTGGGCCCGCCATTGAGCTCCTTATCCTTAATGTCCCACGACTGGATCTCAGCGGGAAGACTTCCCGATTCAGAAACAGGGAAGAACAGCTCCGACACCTTCCGCCTCGCTACCTTTCCCGACCAAATCGACGGGATCTGCTCCCCGTTGCCTAGGACACGGAGCGCAGTGGGCAGCTTGTAGTACAGGAGCTTGTCGGCAAGGGCGTTGCGGATTGACACTAGGTTCTCGTGTTCGAATCCCTCTTTGAGCCGGACAATTGCGCCAACCCTGGTCGACGCATCTTTGTCCGGGATGGAGACGACACAAGCCTCGGCCACCGACGGGAGCTGTGCGAGCTGTGTCTCGACTTCCAAGACAGGAATCTTGAACCCATGAAAGCGCACGACTATCGGAGCGATTTTTACAGATTAGCGACTTGTTTCCCGCTCGGGTGTCTGCTTTGAAGGACAAGTGGACATGGTCAATACTCACAATCTGTCGAGGTCCTCCCCTCGAAAACATACTCTTTCCCAAGTCGACTGACGTAATCTCCGGTCTTGAAAAAGCCGTCGCTGGTAAACGCCGCCTTGGTCGCCTCGATGTCATCCAAGTAATGCGAAAACAAGAAACGAGTCTTCAGGAAGATCTCTCCGAAATCTCCTTCCGAGAAACGGGCTACGACCCCGTCCTCTGCTTGGCCGAGGCAGCGCTCGACACTGCGGTCCGATTGGCTGTCTGTCATGAAGCCCGGCCCGCCTGTTTCGGTGCAGCCATACGTCAGCTCCAGCGGGATCCCGATTTCCTCACGCCAGAACTGAAGCAGAGACGGCAGCGGCATGGCACCGCCGATGCGGGCTACCCGTAGGGCACGCATACCTTGCAGGTACGCGTCCCTCTCGTTCTCGGGCAGCGGACTGATGACGTCGTGGTAGTGCCGCATCAGCGACCACCACATGGGAATTACGCAGCACAACATGGTGACGCCCCCCTGACGAATGCGCTCCCAGATGGCCGGGGCACTGCTGGTCACCACCTCCTGGCGCGTGCCGTTAGCCACGAGGTTGATGGTCGACCGCAGCCCGCCGATCCAGTGCACGGGACGGTGGGTGAGGAAGACGTCGGCATTTGAAGTGCCGTAGCCGAAATAGAAGAAGCTGCGCGTGTGCACCACGCCTTTCGGCGGGCCTGTCGTGCCTGAGGTGAAGAGGATCAGGCTGGGGCGTGAGGCTGCGACGGTCATCCGCTCGTCAATGCAGAAATCGCCTGAGGAGAGGAGAGAACAGCCCAGTGATGCTGCCTCTCCGTCCCAGCAGCGCAAGCCGGAAGCGATTGGCTGGATGTTAAGCTTGTCGCCGTTGGCCTGGGCATACTTTTCGATCTCGGAAGCTAGCGGCAGACAGGGCGAGCTCACCAACATGAGCTTGGATTTGCATCTCTGGGAGAAATAGAGAGCTTCCTCGGGTAGGATGGCGGGCGCAAGGGGAACGAGAGCCGCTCCTATGGCCAGCACAGCCAGAGAAGCCACGACAAACTCATAATTCGCAGGCGCGACAATGAGGATATACGGATTCTCCTCCTTGATTCGCCCGTCGTCATCGAACAGGGACGGCGGGAGCCATTCGTACAGCCGCTGACGAAGGGACACAATGTCGTAGAGGAGCTGAGGGTAGGTGGCATCTACTCCACAGGAAGCGTCTTGAAAGATGACGTTCGGATTGCTCTTTCCATTCTCGATGAGCTTCTTGAAAATAGGCTCATCAGGAAGCCTCTGGCTTGTTAAGGAAGGCATGATGGGCCAAATACACAAATTCCCGTCTGCCAAAAACAAGGCAGGGTTCTCCACGAGATGACGAGCCTAGGGTGAGCCTACTGTAGCAGATTTACGTTGGGGACGGGGCGCCTCTCCTGCTCACCTATCTACCAAACCTTCTCCCTCCTGTCTCGACAAGGCCTTCTTTCGAGTTTGTTGAGACCACTTTGACGACAATGTCGAGCGCCTGCCTCACCCGACGCCGGCCGGACTGCCAAATCTGGCGAGCCCACTTTCACAACCATGTACATACTAATGCACCTGCCTCACCCGATAGCATGTCAACGGAAATGCACCTGTGTCACCCGGCCAATCAGCTTGGTCACGAGCTATGATCGACAACCAGGACAAGCCCGCCCACAGCCAGCCTCTTTTCTGCTCGGTCAGCCAGCGACAGGTGTGACCATGTCTTGCAGCCATGCGGTTTCAGATGCTGTCGCCAAGACATGATATGTCGCCTGGATCTCGACTATGTAATAGGTACGGGCTATCAAAGAAGGAACCAATCAACAGCCTCCCGACGGTCCTCGGAAGACGACATGTACTTGTACAGAACTGTACATTGATGCGCGAAGCGCGCGGGCGCCTCTGCCACATCACCGACTACATCGGCGGCCGTCTTGATCAACTGCATGCTTCCAAGGTTTGGCCTCCGCGGTCCCACAATTAAGCGAGAACCAAACAATGCTCGGGCTTTCGGACATCGGATCAAGAGCTGGTATTGGGAGGTCCGAGATAGTAGAGGATGTATTAGATGGCGGCGAGGGAATATGTGAAGATGGGCGAAGACAGCTTTGAGCCCGCAATTATATCAGGCTTCAACAATGGGTCAGCAATACAAAGACGACGATGTTCAGCAGGCCCATGATCACGTCTTCAGAGACGGCAGAACCGCCCCGGAGCAGCGACTGCCGCCGGGAATGTCGGATGGCCAATTCCAGGCGTTGACTCTGGCGTTTCAGGGTGTCGTAGGAAAGGACAATGTCCACACCGGCGAGGCACTGTTGGACTTCTCGGACCCCTTCACCCTAGGCACGGACAACTTCCCGTCTGCTGCGGTGTGCCCGAAGACGGTGGATGAGATTCGCGCCATCCTCACCCTGGTGAACCAGAGCAAGACACCGCTCTGGGTTGTGTCCCGTGGCAAGAACCTGGGCTACGGCGGTCCGTCCCCAATCGTGGGGGGCTCTGTAGTCTTGTGTCTGTACCGCATGGATCGCATCCTTGAGGTGAACGAGAAGGATGCGTACGCCGTTGTCGAGCCCGGCGTGACCTTCTTCGACCTCTACCAGTACTGCCGCGATCGGAAGCTTTCCTTGTGGCCCAGCGTGCCCTCCATCGCATGGGGTAGCGTAGTTGGAAACACGCTCGACCGGGGCTTTGGGTACACGGCCCACGGCGACCACCAAAATTACATCTGCGGCATGGAGGTTATTCTCCCCGACGGCGACACGCTCCGCACCGGGCAGTGGGCCGTCGACAATTCGCCCAGCGCCTTCGCCTGCAAAACCAACCTTGGCCCGCAGCTCGATGGCCTTTTCCTCCAGAGCAACCTCGGCATCGTCACCAAGCTGGGTATCTGGGTACAGCCGCAACCTGAGACGACCATGACGGTGCGCTTGGAGTTGGAGGAGCCTGAAGATCTGACTCAGCTGGTTGAGATCTTCGCCGAGCTGCGTCGTGAGGACGTGCTGCAAAACGACCCGGCTTTCTTCAACGTTCTTCGCCGGATAGGCCGCTTGGGCCCGCGCCATGAGATCTACCCGGGTCCCGGGGCCATTCCTGATGACCTGATCCGAAAAATCATGGCCGAGAAGGGTTGGGGCTACTGGCTGGCGTATTTCAGCTTCTACGGCACCCGGGACATGGTCTTGTCCCGCCTGCACATCGCCGAGGAGGCGGTTCGCCGTAGATTCCCCAGTGGCGCGCGGCTGACTTGGCAACTCTTTGAGGGCGATGCAGAGGGCGAGAGGGTCGACGCCACCACCATTCCTCCAGAATGGCAGCCCATGAACGCCGGAGTGCCCTCGCTCCGCTACTCGTCTACTATCGACTTCAACACGCCACCGGGTGGCTACGGCGGCCACATGGACTTGTCTCCTATCTTTCCGCTCGACGGTGACCTGGTGTGGAAGTGGTACAGTGTCGTTTGCGAAGTCTCCCATTGCTTCGGCTTTGACAGCTTTGTTGGTGGCCACGCCTTCAACAAGCATTGTGTTCTCGTGCACATGATCATGTTCAACCGTATGGACGAGAAGCAGATGCGGTCAGCAAAGGAGCTGTGGCACGAGCTGGCTGTGAGAGCGAAGGAGTTTGGGTTGGCCACCTACCGAACTCACCTGGACTATATGGACTTGATGCAGGACTCCTACGGTTTCAACAACAACGCTCAGAAGCGATTCGTCGAGACCATCAAGGACGCCATGGACCCCAATGGTATTCTTTCTCCGGGCAAGTCTGGCATCTGGCCAAAAAGGTATCGAGTTGAAAGGGACCCTGGTGCAACCAGCTGCGTTTCTCAGATTGTTATTTCCTACGTGGTCTAGCATTTTGCCTCGCAGGGCCTACAGCATATAAATTAATCCAAGAACACAAAATGATGACCAAGACCTTCAATATCACGCCATACATCGGGTCTCACTAGCTCTGCTGGCTGATTGGAGGATGTGGATGGTGGGCTAGCACGCGCATGTGTGTGGGTTGACCGCTTTCAGGAGTTGAAGACCACTGCTCTTCCTTTTGCTCAAGGCTTATAAAAGAGTCTGGCCTACTTCCCACCCGCAAGAATTACTTCTCATGATAGTGCTACTTCTTTCATTCACTGCAATTCCACAACGCTTGTTCCCTTGCAAATATGGCAACAACAGAATACTCTGTCCCCCGCGAGGCGGAGAAGCTTCTGCGAGAGGGGATTCTCGAGAACCCGTTAGTCACGGGGGACCTCCCACCCGGTTTGGCAGAGATGGGCATGCTGGTTCGATACGAAGGCAGTCGACTGCCGAGCATTCCGGTCAACTGGCGCTGGGCTGAGAGCATTTCGGCCCTCAAAGGCTTCGAAGCCACCATGTTGAACTATCTGTTGACTCGGAAATATGGCATCCCCCCGATCGAGGTCACTATCAACACCGACCACGCATCCCTTTTCATCATGTCCCCCGCTTTGGCTCGGATCGTGAAGCAGGAAAAGGGGGCACCGTTCTCGATGGACGTGGCACGACCTCCTGAGAGTCTGCACCGGATTCTAGCTACGGGAATTTACAAGGCGCGCGATAATCACTTCTACCACATCCACGGAAGCCTGAACCCCGACCAGACACTCACGGCTCTGTCCCTGCCCCTTGAGGGCCCCGATGATGATACATTTGAGCGCGTGATCGATCGCATGCAGAGCAGGGTGTCTCAGTTCGATGCCGAGGCCCTCGACGAGATAATGAACGAGCAGTACTTGCAGGCAGGCACTGTGGCCTGGACATCCGACGAGTACTTTCAGAGTCTCCACGGGCAGCAGAGCGGGAAGAAGGGCCTCTACGAGCTGGTGCGCGACCCGTCGTCCTCCCAGCCGGCAGGCTGGTGGCCAGAATGCAGTAGCCTGCCTTCGTCGCCGAAGCGGCCGCTAGCGGGTCTCAAGGTTGTCGACCTGACACGCGTCATCGCCGGCCCAACCATCACGCGGAGCCTGGCAGAGCTCGGTGCCAGCATCATGCGTGTCACGTCACCGCACCTACCCGACTTCAAGAATGTGTTTCACGATCTCAACTGGGGAAAGTGGAACTGCTCGCTGCACCTCAAGGATGACGCCGACAAGGAGCAGCTGCGGGCGCTCATCCTCGAGGCCGACGTCGTAGTCGACGGATACCGCCCCGGAGTCATGGACAGGCTGGGCTTTGGCCGAGAGGCCATCTTCGACATGGTGAAGAACAGGGGTCGCGGCATCATTCACCTGCGGGAGAACTGTTATGGATGGCACGGCCCCTGGGCGCATCGCAGCGGATGGCAGGGAATCAGCGACGC
This sequence comes from Lasiosphaeris hirsuta, assembly GCA_030549175.1. NCBI lineage: Eukaryota > Fungi > Ascomycota > Sordariomycetes > Sordariales > Lasiosphaeriaceae > Lasiosphaeris > Lasiosphaeris hirsuta. The sequence goes on from JAUKUA010000002.1 coordinate 2,798,059, forward strand.
GTGCACCGGCGTCTCCTTGGCCTACGGAAGAGCCATGGGAGTAGACGAGGCCGTCACACCGCCGTTCCCCAACTCGGATCATTGCACGGGGGTAATTGGTTGTATTGGCATTCTCCATGCCTTGGCCGAGAAGGCCCTGCATGGCGGCAGCTACGGTGTTGATGTGAGACATACCCCCCCCCCTCTTCCCTCCCATATGTGTGTCACACCCCTGACGAAAATGGAATGCAGGTGGCCCTCAACTACTACTCACAATGGCTTGTGCGCTCGTGCGGCACCTACAGCGATGACGTCTGGCAGCAGCTCTGGGAGCGTCACGGCAGCCCCGTCTTCCGCAACTACGACAATACGAGGCGGACGGTACCAGCCATGTTGGAACTAATGCATCACTACGATGAGGAGACCATGTTCGACCCTTCTTTCTTCCAAGAGTGCCGGTCCGCGGTAGTCGGGGCCACTGTCCGCAAGGTGCGGCCCGTCGCCCGCTTCAAGGACGGCGCCGTTGACCTGTCATATAATGTCGGGACTCGGGGCAACGGAGTGGATAAGGCGGTCTGGCCGGATAATTTGACGACTGATATCGTGGTGTGAAAAAAAAAAAAAAAAAAAACTTCTCTCTTGTCGGGTCGCAATGCAGGTTGGAATTTGGGAGGGCGCACAATACCTTTCCCCTACATGTCTTGGGCTGTAGGTTCTTAGGTGACACTACCTGAGCTGGCAATGCATGCATGGATCTGTCTGCAGTGAAGATCTCAGGAGGCCCCTGAATTGAAGATCTTCCGTGTGCCCTGTGTCACTTGCACTGGCGCGCCTTGCGCGGCTGCTGGGTTATGTCAACCCCTCACGCCCCCTTCGCTGCGCGTATTTTGTTTGTGCTTTTTTCTTCGCTTGGCAGCTGCTGAAAGCAGCTAGCACACACGAGCCTGCTGGGCCAATCAGAGGGTTCGATACGTGTAAGTGGCTGTGATCCCGCAGGTATCTCGACTTGTTGTTAACCACGGTCTTATATTCATAGGGAAAGCTACCTAGTTCTACCAACCACCCTACATACGAGCTCCCTCGCCTGAACCTGGAAAATCACCTTGCCGCCTTTGTATCCACTGCCGATCACGCCCGGAAAATGGACTGAAATTCCTTTCCGGACTGCGCCTGCTGGTCGAATGGGGTCCAGTTCCTCTTGGTTTGGATAGGAACCCACTCGCCCACCGAGACATTGCGCTTGGCCTTGAGCGCCTCGCTCTCATCATCAGCCGTGATCCCCAGCCGCTTCAGCACGGGGCTGTCGATGAACTGCAGCTTGACATCGTCGCCCGGGCGCAGGAAGTAGATGAGCCCAAAGCGGTCAAGATGCTCTTGGCTCTGCGGTGGGGCCACGACGCGGTGCACGCAGCTCTGCAGGTACCCATTCGTCCAGAAGTGCATCATGTCGGCCGTGTTGACGACAATGCTGCCCGGAATGTGCCGGACATCCTTCCATCGTCCGTCCCGCGTTTGCAGCTGCAAGCCGCCGACGGGCTGCGAGAAGACAAAGGTGACGCTTCCGAAGTCGGTGTGCCCGCGGACGTAGATCTTCTCATACGACTCGTTGATGTCGCGCGCGCGCGCGTGGTACTTGACGTAGCGCAGAAACGACGAGCAGCTAGTCTCATAGGGGTGCGCCTTGACTAGGGCCTCCTCGTCAGGCAGCTCGAGCGCGCCCGCGATGAGGCGGAGGACGCTGTGGGCGACGTGCTTGTGGATGTGGCGGTGGACCTTTTCGATGTTGGCGTAGTGCTGCATGACAAGGTCGGGGTGCTGCCGCTGCATCTCAGGTATGAACTTGAAGATGTGGTAGCACTCCCAGTTGTCGCGCCGGCCCGGGAACTGCTCGATGGCGCCCAGCGGGCGGTATCCGTTGTAGTCGCCCTCCTCGAGCTTGGCCCGGTACTTGAGTTTCTCTTCCACCGGCAGCTCCAGGATCTGCTTGCCGAGAGCAAACTGGCCATCGATCTCCTCCTGGGAGAGGCCGAAGTTGACGAGATAAAAGAAGCCTGTGTGCTCCACGGCCGCTTTCAGCTGGGCAACGAGCTTCTCTTTGCCGCCAGGAGTGCTCATCAGGCCCAGATCCAGGATCGGGATGTCAATGTAATCAACTTGGAACGTGTCAGTGACGCTGATTCAGCTTAAGGCCGAGTTTGATTCCCTGATCTCAACTGCTTACCCTCGTCCTTAATCTCAGGTACTTGGGCCTCTACCGGCGCAACGGGGGTCATGACTTCGACTTGAGCCATGGTTTCGATCTTGACGGGCGGTTTGAATGAACGTGTGTGTGTGTGTGTATGTGTGTGTGTGTGTGTGTGTGTGTGTGTGTGTGTGTGTGTGTGTGTGTGTGTGTGTGTGTGTGTGTGTGTGTGTGTGTGTGTGTGTGTGTGTGTGTGTGTGTGTATGTTTTTGGACGAGGTTTGTTTCGTGGGAGGAAAGGAGGCCTCTATGTTCGGTCTTGAGAAATACTTTCGGATGCGTCGATCATGGACAGAAATATAACACGTCCTTGAATCACGGCGTCGGAAAGGGGCTGGGAGTCGTGACAGGGTCCCCTCTTTCCACGTCACCAGACCAGAGCTAGACGGGCCGCGTTTTTCGCAACCGCTGATGAGGAGGCTGAGGTCTGTATCCAACCGGAGTAGTGCCTGCCCCGGGTACTACAGGGAAACATGCAGATGGTCTTACTTGGACTATATTTCTTGGCCGAATGCCTTGCCCCAAGTGGAGGTCTCTTGTATGAGGTCGCCGAAATTGAGATCTCCGAAATGAGAACCATTGCGGGTCATTGTCTTGAGACCGATGACGGATTTGCAGCTAGGTATTCTGGCGAAAAGTATATTTCTTAGCCGGGGTAGGGCCTTCTTTGTTGTTAATGATGGCCAAGATTGAATGTGAAGCAATAACTCACCAGTGACAACACTGAGAAGCTCAATCACAATGGCAACAATGACGGAAACACAGCGGGTGCTCACCACCACCACGGCCACCGCCACCGTTGCCACAACTCCTGCCACCAACACCACCACCACGGCCTCGACAACGTTCACGAGCATCCCGGTGATTGATCTGTCCCAGGCAGAGTCTCCCGCTTCAAAGGGCAGCTTCCTGGCTCAGCTTCGGTATGCCCTTGTCATTGTCGGGTTCTTTTATCTCAAAAACACATCTGTACCCAAGCATGTGCGAGACAACTTTGTCCAAAAGTCGATGCAGCTGTCTGAGCTCCCGCTGGAGAAGAAACTCAAGATCGACATGGTCAACAGCAAGCACTTTCTCGGATACTCCCAGATGGGCCGAGAGAAGACGGCTCGGATCACCGACTGCCGTGAGATGTTTGATGTAAGTGGCCGGACTCAGTTGAAACCCAAATGTGGATGAGAATGTATCACTGATCTTCTGTCCGTAGTTTCTTACGCCGCTTCCCGCTCCTGGCCCGGAGGACCCCGTCTATCTCAATGTTCAGGGGCCGAATCAGTGGCCGGACGAGGAAGACGTGCCTGGGTTCCGCGAGGCAGTTGAGACGTACCTGGAAGAAGTGGGCAAGTTGGGTGATACGATGAAGGTGCTCGTAGCCGAAGCGCTGGACCTGCCATCCAACGCCTTTGCCCGCTTCTTTAATATGCCAGCGCGAAATAAGGTGTCGGTGCTCAAGTACCCCATGCCCAGCTCAACCAAGCCGTGTTCGGCAGCCAACGACAAAGGCTACTTCCAGGGAGTCGGTTCGCACAAGGACGGCGGCTTCTTGACATTCCTCCTCCAGGCTACCGCGCACGCCGGTCTTGAAGCCCAGAACAAGCTCGGCGACTGGATTCCAGTGCCGCCCATCGCCGACACGTACGTCGTCAACGTCGGGCGCTCACTCGAGGCTCTGACCGGCGCCGTGTGCACGGCTACCACGCACCGCGTCAATTTGCATCCCCAATACTTCTTCGACGCCAACGACCGGTCGCTGGGTCACCGCTACTCGTATCCCGTTTTCCAGACGCTCAAGCTGGATCTGACCCACGAGGACCTGACGTCTCTGCGGCTCCCCGCCCACATACTAGACCTGGTCAAGGACGAAAAGATCAAGTCGGATGCCGAGGCCTTCTTTTGCAGATACCACCTGCAAAGCCCCGGCCAGGGCATTTTCACGGCCCGGATAACGAGCCATCCTAACGTTGGGCGAAGGTGGTACCCTGAGCTGACCGAGCAAATTCTCAAGGCACAGAAGGAGTTCAATGAAGGCAGCTAGGAGTATTAGAGTACAAGATGTAGCCCAGGTACCAAAAGCAAGCCAAGTATGCCCATCGCTATCAAAACCTTTTTCAACACAAAGACCCATCGCGACCAGTAGAGTGTGCTATGAAATCTCAGAAAGCCATTGGAATCGTTGATGTGCGGAAACTTCCTGTCAGGTACCGGCATGTCCAGAAACTTGCAAAGGGGCTCCCATCCATCGCTCGGACGGAACTCGAGAAGGTTCTCCTTTGGGATGACGCGCCGGACCAGGTGGTTATGGTTGTCGAACGTCCGAAGGAGCGCCGGACGCGCCGACGGGGCGTAGGGCGGAAGGCCCGCGGACCAAACCTCGGTGGCGCGGTTGAAGAGGGCCCAGTAGGGGCCCGAGTACTCGCGGTCGAGATAAGCGAGCAGGGTCCAGGAGCGCCACGAGATAATTTCGAGGACGGAAGTCTGCATGGAACGGAACCACGAGTCGCGATCGCGCACCGAGAGGACGACCTTGGCGTCCGGGTAGGCGGCTGCGAGCTCCTCAACAAACAAGCAGCAGGGGGCGTCGGTGACGGCGTCGTAGTTCCAGAGCACCTCGTCAAAGTCGTCGGCGCCTTGCAGGGGCCGCCCGATGCCGTCGTACTTGGCTCGGATGGCCCTGAGCCAAAACTGCCAGTGTGCATTGTCCCGGTTCTGATTGGCCTCGTGGAAGTGGTACGCGTCGAGGCCGAGCTTCTGCAGGGCGACGAGAATGGCTGGCAGGCAAAAAGCGTTGTTGTCAGTTCGGGGTGCTGCAACCCGGAAACCCCGACCGGGCGCGCATGCGACTCGGACGACTTACAGGCAGTACCAGTACGAGAGAGACCCACGACGAGCACTTTCATCGGCTTGCGTCGGGGCACAACCGGGTCCGATCTCTTGTAGAACTCGATCTTCGGGCCTGTGATGTAATCCATGATGTCGCTTCCATGACACACGACGAAGGAAAGTGTTGCACGCATGATGGGAGACCAGAGATTTTCCTGGCTTATATTCTTGAACCTCTCACTGTGAGGAGACAGACGCCCGCACAGCGTGAATCGTCCATGTGCCACCTAGCTTGCCCGGTAGGGGTTTTACTAGTGTTGGCTGAGACCACTGCAGGGGCACCTAGGTCTTTCACTGAGGTTAAGGTAGGTACTTGAGTGGTACCTTCCACCTGTAATCCAATCCATGTCGTCCAACTTGCTCTCGGAGCAGCCCTGGGGCCAGGGGCTTTCATTACACCGCTCCCCGGGAGGCGGGTACCTGCTGGGCGGACCTTTGCTTGTCCAGTGGGGTCCAGTTGGGAACGGGAAGGTGCGGGACGGGATAGAAGTGAAACAAATTACGGATAACCTACCTATGGAAAGTCATACGCCTGCAGTAGATCGAGTTCTGCTTTTCGTCAAAATCTCGGAGTGCCCCAAGCTTCACAAACCTAGCTGGCGAGCCACACCACACCATCAAGAGCAGATTTCTTCAAACGCGCTTTCCCATGGACCTCGATATCCTCTTTGGCCAGGGACATGGGCTGGTTCAAAATGAGGGGCCCCGACTTGACACCCGGACCGACGCCGACATCATTGCCTCTCTTCACCGCCACGTGCCCGTCGCATCCGAGAGAAATGTCTGGGCTTTCTGGAACAACGGATTTGCCGCCATGTCCCCGTGGATGCAGCGCAATCTTGTCAATTGGGTCCGCCGCCAGGGTCAGCAAGACTGGACGGTGCGCCTGCTGGACACCGTGCCGGAATCCCCAAATCATGTCTACGCCTTTCTCCCCCCCCAAGAGTTTCCGGCAGCCGCCCGAGAGGGCCGCATGACGAGCAGGGGCATGAGTGTGACTATTTCCGACTTTTCTCGCATCGCGCTACTGTACCACCACGGCGGCGTCTACATGGACGTCGGCATCATGCTGATCCGCGATCTCGACGACATCTGCTGGTCATCTCTGCAAGATGAGGCGACTCCGTACCGGGTGGCCGGCATGACGCAGGATATGGGGAGATCCCCGTACCAGATGCACAACAGCTTCCTAGCCGCTCGCAGACAGGACCCTTTCCTTCACCGATGGCAGCAGGTCGGCCTCTGCATGTGGGAGGGCCGTGTCGACAACGCCGGAACACATGATGATCCCCTCCTTCGCCACCTTGGTTTGCTGAAGTTCTCAAGCCCAGCAATTCCCGAATCGGCCGATTGGGCTTCCTTCAACGACTACCTCAATCAGTACCTGGCCTTCGAACGGGTCAGGCTGAACAGAGAGCCCGGCCCAGGCGGGTTCGACGGTCCGTCTTACTTCCAGAAGCATTTCTTCCTGTTAGATGCACGCACAGAAATGTTTTACGGTCAAGACTTTGACGGCGGTGAGGCCGTTGTCAGGTGGCTCTCCCTCCCACGTGAAATCACGCGCGAGCCAGAAGAGAGCGGCCATGATCAGGATAGAGCCCGGGAGTTCGTGCACAACATACTTGCAAGGTCATCCATGTGCAAATTCAGCCAGGGGACGGCACGCCTCGGGCTGACCTTCTTGGTGGCCACCCACTGGAGCAAGCCCGAGCATGCCGACGCTGACTGTCGTCCCGGCACATGGGGTGAGCTTTTACGACATGGTAGCATAAATTTCCGACAGACAAGGATGCCTGGAACGTGTCTAACCCCCCTTGAAGTCGTGGTAGAGACCGAAACAATCACAAACCTTGGTATTTTGGAGCCCGCGCTTTAGCTAGGGGCCAAGTCGATTTCAAGTTGACGGTGACCAGTGCGCCACTACTGAATACTATTGACTTGGTGATTTACGAGTCATGATGTGGCGGGAGACGGGAAGGGATGCTTTGAGCTACTCGCATCTTTGATAATTACAAGTAATACACTAATCTTGTGAGAGAAAGTCGCTCGAGGTAGACAGAGTTGGTAATATCGGATTGCGATGCTTTGGGGAACGGTGGGCCGAGGTGAGCCTGGGTCGTAGACGATCAACTTGACACCTTGAAGTCGCCCTTTTGCCTGGTGACACGCAAATTAGTAACCCTATCTTAACCTAAGTCACAGTGGGCATCTTTTACTGAGAGATCTTTTCTGTGGTAGAGTACCTAGGTAGTCTCTCTCTCTCTCTCTATAAAAAGAGCCTCATTCGAAAATGGTTAGCCTAAAGTCAGGCTCGTTTCACCCTCGGCTCACTGTCGGCTCACCATCGCTTATTACCCCCAGCTCACTCTACCACGAAATTGTCAACTTTACGCGACGAGGGGCAGGTTTTAGGCCAGATGGTGGTGAACCATTTCTCTTCCCCCAGGGAAAAAAAAACGGCGGTCCCAAGAAATGGGCTTGGTAGCCAACGTATTCACTTTCCGTTTGAGGTTCTGCGTTATAGTAGTCATACCTGCCTACTGCACAACTCATCTTTTACCAGCCGTAAAGAGGCGGCTCGATCCGTCCTACTACTTACCGTACGGCCGTTCTTTCCTATGCACTGGCTATATAAAGAGGTAGTTCGATCCGCCCTATCACCTACTACACGACTCTTCTCTCTCTCTCTCTCTGTGGGCAAGACAGAGCAATGGAAAGGTGATGCATTATGTGTGGTATCGCGGGCCAGGATTTCCTGGCCTGCAGCAGCTAACTATTCTAGGTGGCATTGCATACGGGCCATGGCACTGGCCAGGTATGAGCGGTGTGATGCGTCTGGCCCAAGTCATTCCAGGTTCTCCCTCATCGACAAAATTGGGATTCCATAGCATAACGTGTGCTTATATCTTCTCACCTCTTCCCTCCCTCCCTTATGCCTCTCGAAGTCTTTGTTGAGGTCTAGGCGTGTCGTCCACAACACCTTGGCGCCCATGTTCTTGGTCCTGTTGTTGTTATCATCAAGCTGAGAATTAAGCCTGGTGATGCGTCTTTGGAGCATCGCCTGGTCCTCCTTCTTTCTTTCTATGTAGACCCGATGTATTTCGGCCTGGGAATTTAACTTGGCTATTTTTCTCATTACTTTCTGCAGCTTTTCATCTTCAGCCTCGATCCGCAGCCTTACTTTCTCCAAGGATTTCCCACACTCTGCGCGTTCCTGCGACAGCGCAGTTCCCTTTTGAAGGTCTTGGGCAAGATTATGACCAGCTCTGCTCATTTGAATCTACATGGAGATATCGGGCCGGCCCGGTGGGCTTCTTTCCGAAAGATCGACCGGGGTGTGCCAGTGTGATCCTCCAACTTTACGGACCAAACTCGAACGGCGATCCTCGAGTGTTTCCATACACAGGGATACCCGCATGGAAAGGAACGACGGAAGAAGCTAAAGAGTGAGCTCAGTGGCCCGCGAGTGTGCAAAATTTGGCTAAAAGTTTTTCATAGAGAGAAACGACCATGGCGGCTTCTCGTCAAAGTAGAGGGATGCCCGCGGTTCTCTTCTGCCTCTCGCCGAGTCCCGAAAGAACTCCAAGCCGAGGACAAACTGCCCCGACACTGATGTACCGTCGCTGCACGGGACAGAATAAGAGAACCTGGCTAAGAAGAGAGTTTGCTCCGCATCGGGATCTCTGGGCGTTCTGATCATTGCCTTGTCGCTTTCGAAGGTCGTAAGTACTCCCCCTAGGAAAAGATAGCGAATCCGTTTGTTCTTAGTTACCTTCGACTAATCCAAGAGACCAAGTAAAGATAGAGTTATCGCGCGTGGTTTTCATAATCTCTTCTTGTAGCTTATCAAAGGTAGCTTCTAGACCCTGCCCGTATATAGGCAATACACTGACGTTATGCCTAAGAATGCATTTTGAGTTCTTAAAGCATTATGCAGCCTCTATTAGGCCCTTATACCGATAATAATCCTAGGCATCTCGATATCGGTCGGCCAAGTCCTAAATGTTCGTCTTTATAAGAAAGCTCTATTATCCGTAGACAGATCTAACGCGACTCTTTCAAAGCCCAGCACTATAATTCTCCTATCTACGAGCTGAAAGTTTCCTAGCTAAGGATCCTCGTAGTGCACGCTAAAGGCATAAAGCGCCTAGTAGTATAGCTACAGTAGATCTAAAAGTGTTACAACCTATGTACTGGGATACCGGAGTACGCAGTACTAAACAACAGATCGCAGAGCGGGACGCTCCAGGGTTGGGGTTGAAAGGAAGGAAGGAGTATTCTCGAAAGGCAAGTATCTCAGAAAGGGGTTCACAATCTGTTGAACAGATTGCCGCTATCAATGTATAATTATGAAGCGCATTTTCTCGTACAGCTTTAAGGTCACGAGGTAGTGGTAGCAAGCAAACAAAGTTAGATTGTACATATGCCATACCAATCCCCCAACGTGAATAGGATGCAGGTAGAACAATCTAACTATACAGTACTAGGAAACACAGCAACGCCCAGGCCAAGAGACAAAAGCACGCCATCCCCCAGTCAAACCGGTCGTTCCCCTTGTCCTCTGACCTGTCTTCCGACTCCTCTCCACCCGCGCCCGCACCCGTACCCGCACGCGTTTCCACCCGAGTCCTCTCTTTGACCAAGTTCGTACGGACCTGCCGCGCGGCCATCATGAGCACCGGCCTCTCCAGATAGCGAAAGTAGTTCGGACAGCACGGGTCGTCGCGGCAGGAGAGCCCGTCCCAGGCGCCTTTTCCGTCCTTACTCACCATCTGCGACCTATACGAGTCCGGGTCGAGAGCCTCCAGCCACGACTGCGTCACACCACGGCACGGGACCCCCCCTGCGGCTGCTAGGATGGTTCGCTGGTATGTGACCCCGAGACAGGGCCCGCCGCCGGGGCAGGGATCCACGTCGACGCGTATTCCGTACGGGATTTCCAACCAAGAGCTCAGCACAGTTCGCGACGTGTGGCTGCCGGTGGTGCCTTTGGTTGTGTGCCGATTACCAGCACGTGAAGGGAGTAGCGGGCCCAGCTGGCAGTCAGCGTTAGTACGACATGTCGAAGACTGGTTGTTGGTGTCGCTGAAGGTTGCCGAGCCGAGTTTCCATGGAACTTCTCCAGTGCCGACGTAGCGCAGGCAGCGGCAGCGGTTGGGGTCAAAGCACCTCATCTCGGGAAGGCAGCCGGGAGCAGACTGGGGAGCAATGTACTCGGCTGCTCCCTGTCTGAACGGCTCTAGCTGGCGTGCGATTTCACTCGGGGTCAGCTTCTTGTTGTTGTCTTCCCGCTCGGGCAGAGGCATGTGGCCTGTCCATTCTATCGTCAGATGGATTGTGCTGGTACTGTTGCCCTCGATGGTGATAGATGGGTAGCTCCTCTCCAAAGGGCGAAGCTCGGGAGCCGTGGTGTCGTGGTGATCCGGCAGGTGGTCTGCATGCCGGCATTCAACGAGGCGAATCCGAGCCAGCTTTTCCCCTCGTGTATCCAACTTTGCGAGTTCTTCTGCGACATCTACCACGCAACGCTAAGGCACAGTTTTGTGGCCACAGAGCCGGACATGTCCTTGTTGTCCGATACAGCTCTCAATTCGCGAGTTGTCACGCTCGAGACGCGAGGAGAAGACCAGGGTGTGTTTTGCATTGCACGCGATGCAGTGCCTACCTGCTACGAGGCTTTGCGTACTGAACTGTGAGCTCCACTTTCATTTCCTGACACTCTTTCGGCACTCCAAACATTGACGGTTGGCCGAGTCGTGCTGCAAGAGACGGCCGAGTTTTCTATCTTCTGTCCGGAACGAAAAAGGCCGCCAAGGGAAATCGAAAGCGCGGCAATCCTCGCGGTAGTCGGCCAACTCCCGACACTCGCTAGAGAGACGGAGAAATGTGCGGCTGGCCCTCCGCAGACACTGCAGGCTCGTTTCATCTAGCCGCCGCATGATGTTGAGGAGCAACTTGTCAGGTATGCCGCACAGCGGGCTGCGCATCATATTGTAGTAGACATCTGCGACCAGGGGATCCGTAGATGTGTCCCGCCAAGGGGCTGCTTTTGGCTTCCGCCCCGTCCAAGCAGGAATGCGAGAGATGACTGGGGGTAGCGCGCCGATAGTCATCCTCTGTTGGTAGCTGAAATGCCTTCGCCCTCAAAGATAAAAGAGCGTAAGAAATGTGGGAATAAGAAAGATTGTTGGAAAAGAAAATTGGTGGGCACTTTGTTGGTTACCCAAAACTTTCTCGCCCGTTGCCCTATCTCAAACTCAAATGTTTTCTTGAGCTGTGGACCCATACGTGTTAGTACCACTTACCTCGCTATAACTCGCCAAGGAATGGAACCCTCCCGAAGTTCATCGAGTGGCTTAACAAACTCAAGGAATGCTCGTAGGAGCAAACAAAACACACGGTACCTCCCCTGCCAGCTCTGGGGAGTGCTCTATAATCTAACCTCTGTTTACTTGTTACCCCGACTTCAAAGCTGGCTCAACTTGACTATGGTTAAACATGTCTCGCTATGGGAATGGGCAAAGCCTTTTTGAAACACCAGAAACTCCTTTCAAAATGCTAAAGTGCCGGCTTCAATGCCGCAATGCTGCATAGGCCTTATCAGGGCTTCAATATCCCTCTTGACGGAAGGGTTGGAGTGTATCCACTCCTAGCTTGGCACCCGACAGAACTCGAGACCGTCGCCGGTGAAAAGGCCAGCAATCCATCCCTTGGAGCCCCTGAGGAGCATCCACGGGCGCCAAATCCTGCTCACACCAAAGATTCGTGTACAACACCACGCCGTCACACACACCACAGCAAAAAGGCTGCCGCAGGATCAGGCGGGGTAGCAGCGCCTCCCAGGTGATAGATACCCCACCTGGCCTGTGCCTCATTAGCGTATCCCACCTAGATAGCTGTTGCAGGCTAGGAAATACAATCGATCATCACTTCCAACCAACCCACACCATCAACACCGCGACAAACCCCAAATCTATCTTGGTACGTACAGCTAGGAGCGAAACCGGCGTCCGGTCTTACAACTCTTTGATGTGTTTGGGCACGGACCAGCGGTACTTAGAGACATCTAGATACATCGTGGCACCAATATGGGCTGACATTTGCCCAGTTTCGCATGCTGACATTTCGCAAATCAAGTATCATCAAGTAGTTCTAGGTATATAGAGCTTTGCGGCGCTTACGTGATTTCTTCTACGGTGCAATGACACGGCCAGGTACGTGGCTATTCCAGCAGGCACGTATGATCTCCTCTCCACCAAACTCAGTTCGCCGCTTTCTCGTACCAGTTTCCTCAATTCATCTCCCAAAACGCATTTCCCACATTGTCGCCGGATTAGAGGGGGATTTGGGGTGTTCTAAGCGCACCAGCAAGAGAAATACCAATCAGGATGCTTCGAGTACGCGCAGTCGGCGCCAGCCAAACGCGTCGGGCCCGAAGACGGCCACAACAACCACATCAAGATGCCAATCGAAACCACTGTGGTGTGCGCTGCGCACCTCGACTACCAACAATAGGTGGTATTTCTTGCGTTGAACCTACAGACCCACGACGTCGAAGCCTCGCGTCTGTGCAACTACCGTCGAGTGCCGAAATACCCGTTGAAATATCTACTGAGAGCTTGATAACCGTGCGTGATGCGGCTCCTGGAACGAGACGATGCCGGCGAGTTCCGCCTGACCAAGCACCTCCCCAACGGCGTGATCTCCGAGCCGTACGCGATACTGTCACACACATGGGGCGACGAAGAGGTCCTCTTCAAAGACCTGGCGGATGGTACGGCCAAGAACAAAAAAGGCTACGCCAAGATTTGGTTTTGCGGAGATCAAGCCGAGCGTGATGGGCTTCGATTCTTCTGGCAAGACACATGCTGCATCGACAAGTCCGACGCTGCCGAGCTTTAGCACGCCCTCAACTCCATGTTTCAGTGGTATCGCAACGCCGCTAAATGTTACGTCTATCTACCAGATGTCTCAACCCATCAGCAGGACATCGCCGACAACCCTAACTGTAACCTGTTCGTTCGACACATCGGATGTTTCACCCAAAGATGGACCTCCAAAGAGCTTACTGTCCCAGCAATTGCCAACTTCTTCTTTAAAGGTTGGAAGCCGGCCTTTCGACAGAGTAGATGGTTTACCAGAGGATGGACCCTCCAAGAGCTTATCGCCCCAACGACTGTCGAACTCTTTTCTGAAGAAGGCTTGCGTCTGGGAGATAAGAAGTCCCTAGAACAGGAAATCCACAACATAACGGGGATTCCCCTCAGGATCCTCTAAGGTTACCCGCTATCTGATTTCAGCGTTGCCGAACGGATGAGATGGATCGAGAAGCGTAATACCAAGTATGAGGAAGACAAGGTTTACTCTTTATTTGGCATCTTTGACGTGCACATGCGGCTCGATTACGGCGAAGGAAAACAGAACGTATTCAAACGACTGTAGGAAAAGGTTCATGAGAATTACCTCTGTCTTGCAAAGTTGTGGCCCACTGAGCCGCGTGACTCTCGGGTCGAAAAGAAACGTATCGAGCTGGCAAAGGGCGGTCTGCTAGCTGATGCTTACCGCTGGGTCTTCGACAACCCCGACTTTAGCCGATAGCATTACTCTCTAGAATCCCGGTTGCTTTGGATTAAGGGGGACCCCGGTAAAGGCAAGACCATGTTGCTATGTGGTATCATCGACGAGCTCGAGTGACCTATTACCGCTGACGGTGGCAACTTGGCATATTTCTTCTGTCAAGCCACCGACTCGCGTATTAATAACGCAACTGCCGTGCTGCGGGGGTTAATCTACGTACTTGCTCAACGGTAACCACGTCTCCTCTCGCATCTGCCTGAGAACATGTACGCCTCCGACGATGTAATGGCATGGATCGTCCTGTCGAAAACTTTGTTCGAGATCCTAGAAGATCCGAACTTGAAGGTTACCTACTTGGTGATTGATGCTCTGGACGAATGTGTGATCGACCTACAGAAGCTTCTCGGCCTAATCGTCCAGATATCGTCGTCCACTCGCGTTAAGTGGATCGTTTCTAGCCGCAATTGGGTGCAGATCGAGGAACAGCTGGCGCCTGTCGCGTAACAGCCTAGACTCAGCCTCGAACTGAACGCCGAATCCGTCACCGCCGCTGTCGAAGCGTTCATTCGGCATAAGGTTTTGTACCTTTTAGGACTTAAAGGTTACGACAGTGAGATAGAGAATGCCGTACATCACTATCTCTCTTCTAACGTGGATGGGACATTTCTCTGGGTTACCTTGGTCTGCCAGGCACTTGCCTCCCCGAACGTTCGCGAATGGCAAACGTTAGACAGGCTATACGCATTCCCGTCAGGATTAGACTCTTTATACGAGCGAATGATAAAGTACATCAACGACTCAGACGATGCGGACCTTTGTCGGCGAATTCTTGCCACCGCTATCGTTGTCCGCCGACCTATCAGCCTGCGTGAGCTTCTTATACTTGTCGAAATGCCGAAGACCATTTTGAAGAAACCGGAGTACCTGGAAGAACTTATAAAGCTTTGCGGCTCGTTTTTGAGTCTCCGAGAGCAAGATGTTTATTTCGTCCACCGATCAGCAAAAGAATTTCTACAGGGAAAGGCCGCACACTAAGCTTCTGAAGAGGCCTTCAGCCAGATCTTCCCTCTAGGAACGCAAGATGTCAACCACACCATCTGGTCAAGGTCACTTAGTGCAATGTCAACGGTCTTACAGCGCGACATGTACGACCTAAAAGCACCGGGATTCCAAATCGACAAGGTTCAAACACCATATTCAGACCTACTGGCCACAGTACGGTACTCATGCGTTTTCTGGGTTGACCATCTCCGCGACTCAATTGGCGATAAAGACGCGCCGCAACGCAACACCCTGGAGACGGTCCAGACATTCGTTGAGCAGAAGTATCTTTACTGGCTCGAAGCTGTTAGTTTACTCCGAGCAATGCCGGAGGGTATCATCGCCATAACACAGCTTAATAACTTACTGGTATGTCTGTACCACCCAATACCAGAAACCAAGACTAACAAGGACATAGGGACGTACCAGTAACAGCGAACTAACAAAACTTATTTGGGATGCGTACCGGTTTACTCTAGCATACGGATGGGTAGTAGGGCAAGCCCCTCTCCAGGCGTATACATCAGCCCTTACATTTGCACCAACTTCCAGTTTAGTGAAAAAGAAATTTAACGAGGAAGAACCTAGCTAGATCAGTACGAAGCCAGTAGTAGAAGCGGACTGGAATGCGTGCCTCCAGACACTCGAAGGGCATGATGATTCGGTTCAGTCAGTCACATTCTCGGCAGATAGCCAGCGGCTCGTATCAGGTTCTAGCGACAGTACCGTTAAGATCTGGGATGCTACCTCGGGGCAATGCCTCCAGACACCCGAATGGCATGATAATTGGGCTCAGTCAGTCGAATTCTCAGCGGATAGCCAGCGGCTCGTATCAGGTTCTTACGACAAGACCGTTAAGATCTGGGATACTACCTCGGGGCAATGTCTCCAGGCGCTCGAAGGGTATCACTCCTCAGTTCAGTCTGTCGCCTTTTCGGCCGATGATTTAATGACATATAGTTTAGGGGAGGACAAGACTTGGATTATTTACAACGGCCGGAACTTAATATGGTTACCACCGGAATTCCGCCCAAAGCGTTTTGCTATTCAAGGGCGGATGGTAGCTATCGGTTGTACATCGGGACGAGTTTTTATGATCGGTTTCTCGTGCGATGTCTGATTCGTATCAAGTTGTTTCCATTCATCCTCTTTATTTATTTTTTCTAGCTTGACACCAGAAGGGCCTGGGAGGATGGGTTAATTTATAGATAGTTTGGGAATTCTAGCATCTTCCAGCGGCGCACTACGCATTGGCAAGACCTTAAAGGTCGACATCTCGTTTAACTATATGGAAAATGGAAAAGCGGACCGCACCGCTGGACGGGGGGGCTACTGCCACTTAGCTCGCCGAAAGGGACGTTCGGCTCGATGCGGAGCAGGTAGCTTATGGTACGCCGGATGCTTATTAGAGGCAGGTGCATACCATCTTCAGATACTTAGTGAAAGGCTTCAATCCTCCTTCCGAACCCGCCCTGAATCCCAAATACCAAAACATCCCGAGTCCGAACCCCAAGATACGATGAGCTCAAATCAGGCCGCAAGGGTCGGGACCAAACGTGAAGGTGACTCCCAGGCGGCCGAGTCTTCGGTTCAAAACGATATGAGCACTTTCAGCCTGAGCTCTGAAACTGCCAAATTGCATCGTGATCTCCACCTCATCCTCTGCAATCTGTCTGGTAAAGTGCTCGTCAAGATCCCAAAATCTGAGCGTGGTCTGCACAATGGCCAGGAGATCTGGCAAGTTCACCCAAGTTGGGTTGCCCCTGACGATCAAAACGCGTGACTTATAAACGCCCATGGGCTGAGACCTAACTTTGTGACGATTATAGGATACATGGGCCTGATCACCGCCAACAAAGAAGCCGTTTCTAGTCGCGTTCACAAAGTTCTCGGCAGCCGCACGGA
Source organism: Lasiosphaeris hirsuta (assembly GCA_030549175.1). Classification (NCBI taxonomy): domain Eukaryota; kingdom Fungi; phylum Ascomycota; class Sordariomycetes; order Sordariales; family Lasiosphaeriaceae; genus Lasiosphaeris; species Lasiosphaeris hirsuta. The sequence goes on from JAUKUA010000002.1 coordinate 2,814,682, forward strand.
CAAAGAACGTGACCTTTGCTGCCGCGAAGTTGTGTTGGCCATTGGAGGGGTTTATATGCGACTGCCAGACCCGGCCGGTTTCGCGGATATGAGCCAGTAGCTCTCGTGTATTGATCGTCGCCGGTAACCCAGTGATGAAAACAGCACAATTCTCGTGCTCCGGAACATTTGCTGGCATATTGCTGGGGAGATTTCTATCTCCGCGGTAGTTCTCGGAGAAGACAGGGAGTGGAGCTAACTCTCTGTCGTTCTCAGGAGCTGGAGCGGCCGGGGCGAAAGAGACGCGTCTATTCTCTTCCATAGGCACAGTCTTGGCCCGATCATCACGATGCTGACTATTCCGCTGTTCCGCCATGGGACACTGAGCATACCGGGGCTCTCTTCGCAGACTGAATCAATTCTCCCCTGCTGGGGGGGAGGAGGAGGAGGAGTAGGGTCTTGACGACGCGCCCAGACTTGGCTTCCAGCTGTGGCAGGCCGGTGAATAAGACCAACCACGGCTTGCTTTCCGGCGGCCGAGATGCCAAATGACCTCCATCCTGGTCAAGAGGCCCAGGGCGTTGCTCTAGACTCGCGGAGACAGTTGTGGGATTAGGGATCTCATGATGCATTCTCAGAGGATTGTCCCTAGCACCCAAGTGTCTACCAACACCGTTGATCCGAGTGGGCTCGAGGCCAGGGAGCTGGACATGAGCGCCATGGGCACCGGTAGTGTGCGGATTACCACCGTTCCGGCGACCTTGGTGCGCTTGGGCAGCAGAGACTTGGCGTGCCTCATGTCTCTGTCTATGGGGGCCTTCGTCGTGGGACTGGGTATGGGTGTATCCTGTCTCTTGAGGGATGGGAGCGAGGGCTCTGCCAGCGTGGGGGAATTCACGGTTCCAAATCTCGTGCAAATGTGGCTGCTGCGAGGTGCGTCGGCTTGATTCGCGTGAGATTCTCGGTCCACCTCCACCACGCTGCTCGGCTATTGTGAATGGGTAGATCCCATGGAGATTTCCCCATCGCTCCATTCCTGTGTAACCGTTGGCTACCGACTCGTTGCGATTGATTTCCTAAATCGATCTCTGCAGTTCGGAACCACGGGTCGGCGCATGGACTCTCTCGTTGATCAGATTGCCGCCATTGGAGAGATTGTTGGCGTTGATCAGGTTCTCACCGTTGATTAGGTTCTCGCCATTGATCCTGCTTCTGCTGTTGTCTTGAGCAGGTTGGTTTGATCGTAACGGCCGGCCTTCTTGAGAAGTGCTGAATCTCGAAACGCCGCGATGGAGGGTAGCCGAATATGCCCGCGGTATAAATGCATGATCATCGTTGGAGGGGTCGCCAAGGTCAGGATGGAATCCGGGCGGTGCTACTTCTTCCTCACGTGTTGCGACGATGCCACGACGTGGGATAACGGCCGTGGTGGACTCGAGAGGTTCAGCAATTGGCTGGAGCTGTCGAGCATTCAGTCGCTCAGCATTCACTCGAAAGAGATCTTGCTCCATCTGAATTGCCCAATGAGGTGTCCTTTTGTTCGTGTGATTGAAGGAATAGACTGTTTCTAAGGAGTGAATTAGTTTAGTAAAGCTGGGATTTCATGGGCTAGAATAGCAAGGTAAATGTGGGATATGAAAATACAATAAAGCACTACCCTCGATGGAAAGGCCCTAATTTATCCAGATGAAGGAAGTAACCGTGGACATCTTCTTAGGTTGGCGTGGCGACAAATATGTTTGTCATGAGAAGGTCGGGGGAGGAATCAAGAGTAAAGTAGGAGCTTCAGAGAAGTTACGGAAAGGCGGCGATATGTCGTAGGTCAATGGACCTTCCATTATCTAGGGGTAGATGATGCCAAGAGAATTTTCAAAGGTCTTAGAACTTACGTGAATTGATCAGTGCGTGTTGATATCTCTGAAAGTGGTGATGTATTAGGTATGGTGGTGGAGTCTAGGATCTTCCAATGTGGGGTGGCAGCTGCCCTCAGTGTGGGGCTATCCCACCAACACGGCTGGATTTAAAGTTCGTATAGCATCGGCGGTTTCGCTCCGAGGAATTCGGGACCCGTCAGAGTTGTGGTGGAGGAAATAAAATAGAAAATTGAGTGTGGAAGGAGGACAAGTCCTGGGCGTGGTCTGAAATTATTTCTTGTGGGTGGGGTGGAAGGGTAAAGGGAAGCAGCAGGACTAATTAATACATGCATTTCGCAAGACTTGAACGCCTCTGATTGGCACAAGATTCTTGTCTGCCAGCTGGCAGCAGCTGCAAGCGCCCAAAAGCGGCGCCCGCAGCAAAAAGAGGCACCCTCAACACCACGTCCAGCATCAAATCCGGTATTGTATTTTAATTGGAACTTGACTGCCTAAGGCCTCATTTAATAAGCCAAAAGATCTTCAGAATACAGCATTCTGCAACAAATTCGTAAAATGGAAAGTGTATTAAATAAGAAAACTAGTCTAAAACAAGTATAATCCAGCCCTGGTTTGGTTGTTATAGCGCGGGACTTCGAAGCTCGTCATTGAGATAGGAAAGACCTTTTGAAGTACCAGCTACACCATTTAAAATGCTAGAAATTCCGTTATTGATGCCAAAAAGGCCTTAGTTGAAACCAAGTATGCCTTTCGAAATTCCCAAATGCCTCTTTTTCATGATGGAAAGGCCTTACGGATATCAAGGTTTCCCAGGGTTGGATTGTAGGCCGGCCTATTTGCGCTGATTTGACAAACAACAAAAGATCCGTATTTGGCATTGGAGTTGTATTTGCCGATTTTGCTTTGAGTGGCACACTGACCAGGTTTCCGCATTGCGAAGATCCAGGGGTCGAAGAAAAGGTTACAAATACAGTCACAAACCAAGAAATCAGGTGAACACAGGAAATTTCTTTGTGCCTTTGAATTACATTTCTCTCCTTGCGTAGAATTCCTGGTGTGCCTCTGAACCTCGTATTTCAAATTCCGATCCTGTATCCCAAGCCCCGGCCGAATTGGTTACTTAAATCGCGCCGCAAGGGTCGATGCCAAAGCAGAAGGTGACTCCCAGAGCACCAAGCCTCCGGTTGAGGACAATGTTGGCGCTTTCCGCCTGTGCCCGGAAGCTGCCAAATTGCAGCGTCAATTCCACCATCCCCTCACCCCTCTCTGGATTTCCGATGGGCCGGACGAAATGATCATCCAGGTCCCAAAACTTTATTTCACCCGCCATGATGTTGGTGAGGTTGCCCAAATTCACCAAGGCCGGGTTGCCTTTAATGATCAGGACCCGGGTCTTGTAAACAGATCCCACAGGCTGTGAGGCAACCTTGTGGCGATTGAACTGGACTTTCGCACGAACTCCGCGGACGATAAACCCATCCTCCTGGCTCGCGCGATAGAACGCCTCAGCGGCCGCCCGGGCAAAGAACGTTACTTTGGCGGCGGCGAATGCATGCCAGCGACCGTCCGGTGGGTTGATATGAGCCTGCCAGATTCTACCCGTGTTTCGAATGTGCGCCAGAAGCACGCGAGTCGTGATCATCGAAGGAAGTCCGGTGATGAATAGGGCGCAGTTATCATCGTCCGGAACATCAATGGACATGTTGCTGCGCAGAGTCCGGTCGCCGCGATAGTTGTGGGAGAATAGGCGCACCAGTTCTCCGGCGTTCTGACGCTGGGGCACCACTCTGTTCTCATCTCGGTGGTGATGACCCCGTGCTGACGTGGGCCTAGGCACGTCCCAAGGCCCCCGCCGCAGGCGATAAACTGGAGCTCCTCTCTCCTGTTGATGAGTGGGATTGGCCTCTGGACGGGGTAAAATGGCATGGGCTTCGCCTCGTGTGCTGTGCTGGCGTACGAGAGATTGTTCGATCCTGTGGCTGGGGCCGAAGCCAGGGGAGCCGTTGAAAGCCGACGACGGTCTGTCCGGACCAGGAAGCTCAGCGCGGCCCTCCAAGCAATGGGGGGCAGGCTCAGGCGATGGAGTTTCGTTGGGGAATTCCAAGAGCTGGTCAACGTGCTGCTCGGAAAGATGGGCCGGCTGCGAGGAGTGCGCTGCCTGTTGGGCAGAAGGTTGGTCGGCCCGGGGAAACTCGCGATCCCAAATCGATCTCAAATCCTGGGCAGGCTGGATCGAGTTGCCGCTCTGGTATGTCGATGGCTGCTCGATGGCGAAAGGATAAATCCCCCGGCTTCTCTCCCAGCGTTCCATCGCAGTATACCCAACTGCCCTCATCTCTTCGCGATCAATTCCCTAAACTGATCTCGTCAATTCGACTGGGCGGTTAGTCATCTGAGGCGCATCGCTGCTTTGGCTGCGACCGCTATTCTGCGATCCGTCATTGTTGCCATAACCCTCTCTCATCTGGGAGCCATGGTCGTCTTGAGCCGTGTCCGAATGTCTGAACCTCGTGGCCGTAGCATTGCGGCCAGACGGGAGCGTGACAATGCTGTAGGCGCATCCGGCTGCTGGAGAAAAGCTTCCCAATCGAGCTCTGGCAGAATTCCTCGTACTTCCGTGAACCCTGTCAGAAGTCGTGTGAGATTCCTGAAGGGGGGCCACCTTTGCGTTCGTGTGGTATTGGAAGGGCCATCCCTCCGTCCGCCGAGCGCCTGGTCGGAGTTGCTCCCCCTGCTCCTTTGGAGTTCCGCGATGCTGATACATTTTATACGTCGGATATAAAATAGGGTCTACTAGGCGGTGCTTGACAGATTGCCCTGTAGGTAGAAGAAAGAGCGGTAACTAGGTATCTAGTGTGCTTAACCTGTTAATAACGGACTTTGTTCTGAGAAGGCGGGGTAAGAGATGTTAAGTGAAGTAGGAAGGCTGGACAATTGGGGAAAGAGTAGAGATAAATCAGGCATAATTTTGCCTTGTTTAGAGATGATAGTGGGAGGATATTGAGAATACTTACCAGAGATGCTTTTGTGCGCGAGTGCTCTAGTTCTGGGTCAGGATATACTATCCGGCTAGAGGTAGGTGTGGTGAAAAGAGAGAAAAGGAGGAGTTCTGAAGGGAGGTCGAAAATTTATAAGTCGTGGGTGGAAGGGGATGTATATAGAAGGGAGACACGCGTCTTCTCACTGACTAGCCGCTGGAGGTGGGTCCGGGCTCAACTTGCAACAGGACCCCGAGTCATTCACTAGTGCTGAACGGGGTCGCACATTATCGCAGCCAATTGAACGGTCAATTCAACAACACTATTGCAGCAATCGGATGAAGCTTACCGCGAGTGCAGATATCGCGCGGCGATTTGACGGCGTTGCGACCTCTAGCTTAATGGCGAACAGGAACAAGCTGGGACTCACTCGGGGATTTTCCAAAGGTTCTTCAGAAGGCCTTGAGCGATGTCATAATTCCAGCTGCAAGGCTGAGTTGCATGTCGCCGAATACCGTTGAACTGTGCAGGCTTGGGGGGGGGGGCTGAATCGACGAGCATAACCAAGACGATTCAAGTCGCCGCATTTCTCTCGGAAAACGAGGCGAACTTTGCAAACTGCAAATGGTATCGGCTTCCGCATTGTTACAAGACTGCATGCACTTCCATGTCTCATTACGGCCGTAATTTCGCATCAACCGTTCCCCGGTTCCCGATTCCAGACCTAAACAAGATTCCCAAACTCCCTTCATGCTAGTCATTACAAATTCCCATTCATAGATCCGTCCTGGTTCATACATAAATTCCCCAAATAAACAAGTAATGACTGGTCATGCCAGTCCGCTTTTCGAACGGCGTCGTTGAAAGCCCATTCCCGGATCATCAATCTCGCACCGTCGGCCGGGAAACTTTGGATGTTCAGTAGGCACCCGAGACTCTACTAGAATCTCTAGCAATCATCTACCGTTCCTTCAAGCTGTCCACCATGGCCAAATCATTCGAGCTTTAGCCCAGTAGATGGCCGTAATACGGTCGGTGCTGTTTTTTCGGTCTGTTTTTGTTGCCAGAACATGATGAAACTACCTTGTTAGCCATCAATGTCGTGAACTTGTCGACCTCGAATCGACTTTTTTGCAGTCTATGTTGTTCGGATACCGGGCGCGGACTCTGTTGAGCATTCTGAGCAAAGGACAGTCAGGGGTGGCGAGTCATCTGAAAACCTAACCCGGGGGATAGCGATGCAAGACGGCCCAGGGTAATAATACCAGGCAGCTTTTCTCAACTCAGCTTCAACCCCTTTTCGTCAGGCTTCTGATTCCTCTTCGCATGTTCTTCAGTCACGTGACATGCGCTTCACTTCTCGACCCGGAACTCGGTTGTCTTCACGATCCCCTTGAAGTCCGGATCCGAAGGCGCCCGCATGATGACGTCCTCCTCGCTCTCGGACTTTTCGCCCGTTACGGTCTTGGTAACTTCGACTTTCCCTGTCTGGGTCGAGTGGTTATTCACCGTGGCTGAGAAGCTCGTGTCTGCGCGGTTGATGGTAGCCCATTTCTGTGGCTTGCCCCCTAGCCCTAGCTCGACAAACTCTCCCGACGCTGTTTGTTGGCGTAGGTACCCCCGCGTTGCGCTGTTGCTGACGGGGAGCTGGGCGAGGGCTTTCCCTGCTCGGTAGTAATTTGCTTCTCTGTAGTGGTTGAGATTTGTCGAAAGTTTGAGGACGCTCCCGAGAAGGGGCCGCAGCGTGGGAGCACAGGCGGCGATGATGCCGAAATCCAGTTGGAGACTGAAGCAAATGGTTAGGATGTTCAAGCACAAATAGGCTTGGAGCTTATCTTGACACTTACGACCCGAAGAAAGGGGCATATGGGTAACTAAGGGCGGTCAGCAACTTGCTCATGTCAAAACAGGGGGGTCAAGTAAGTATGAGTGGAGGCTTACAATGTCCCATCTCTCTCATGGACATAGGCAATGATAAAGACTGCCTTGGCAATTCCCAAAGCGACGGCACTATTATAGCGTCAGTATGCGAGCGATAATTCGCGTATTCGCTCAGGGACTTACAAATAACCCCCGCTTAAAATAGCTATTAGGTATATCCTTATCCTTCTTTGCAACTGAAGGCTCCAGATAAGTGGGATAGGCAACGTAGCAAAGCAAACATCAGTGACTATGTTGCAAGCTGTTTGGAAAGCGCAAATAATGGTCAGCTAGAGTGTTAGACAAGAGGGGGGTGGCGATACAGCAGAGTGCTTCGCGCTTGAGGGAGGAGATATTGGCGACGGACCAGCATTGAAGAGGCCAAAGTCCCTGTACAGCTCACGGTTGTAGCATTTGTAGGGTTTCGACCGGTCCCATTGCCCAGTGATGGGCTGGCAAAACGTCAAGAATGTGATGAAGGCGAATAATGTATAAAAGCAGGTGAATCCTGGCCGCAGAGCAACGTGATTAGAACGGATATGGCCAAGTGCAGTCGGCGGCAGGGGAGGGGGTTTTTTTTTTTTTTTACCAACGAGAGACCACAGCATCCACTTGTACCACGTCCCCCGGCTCAGTCTGAGGAGCGACAGCGCAATCGATATCTTGAGGAAGCCGAACGCAAACGACGCTTCAAGCACAGACTGGAAGAACTGCGCCTCGAGCAGTATCACCATATCACCGCGGCTGATGGTGTCCTGATGGCGGCCGTAGCCGTTCTTGCATGCAATAATCCACGAAATCAATCCCCCCAAACCGCAAAACTAGCAGCATCCAACTCATCAGCTCGACAACTCCTTGTGTGATAGATACCGACGGAGTCGATGGGGTCGGTAGATTGCTTACCACCGATAATGCCATAAAAACATCATCCTTGCCGAACGAGCGCACCAGGATGGCGCGCGTGTAGAAGCGCAGCGACGCGGCGACAAACGCGCAGCTCCAGACCACAATCACGACGGTCAGGAACACGGCCGTGTTGGACTCGGCCGCGCGCTCGGGGTCAACCGAAGCAGTAGCGGGAATCTCGCCGGCGGACGCCATGATGGCTCATGAAGCGAGGTGGTGCGCGGTCTTGAAATCGTCCCCCTTGACTCGGAGCAAGCAAAGGGACGGACTGGGGGGAAGCGAGAGGAAGGGGATGACGGGCGGAAGGGGGGTCCAAAAAAGTGGGCACGACGATATCTAGCATCAACTAATATCTATCTTGATCCCAAGCGATCCAACCACCCGACACAATAGGAGGAATGCTCTGGTCAATGCGAACGTTACTCTGTGCCATTTTCGGCACTGCTCCGCAATAAGGGCCAAATTGAATTCTGGGGAAGAACATGGACGGGGTAGCATGAAAGTGAGAATGAGCGCTCTGACTGGCGAGTGGTGCTGTCGAGGGAAGGGGGAGCAAGGGGCCCGGGGAAGAGGGGGGGGGGGGGGGGGGGGACCACATGCGCCCCCCTCGATATGGATATCCCCAGTGCCGCAACACCAACTCTAATACTTGGCGGGTTGGCAAAGTCGGGAAAAGCTGTCAAAGCCGCGACAGCTGTCCTATAGGACGGGAGTCTGCAGATGGCAAGGGTCGTGGCAACTTCTGGCTAAAGTCGTGTTTTCCCCAGCTCCTCCCGTCCCCCCCCCCCCCCCAATGGCCACCCCCTTAGCGCTTTCCAGCTCTTCCCAGCTCCTCCCCAGTGCCTCCCGAGCGGGCACTGACCAAACAGCCCCGCGCCTGCTCGATATACCGGGTTCTTGACAAGTACCTACATATCAAAGACCCATACGTCCTCGTTGGTGGACGTTTTAATCATGCGAGCTTCATGCCGTGCGGGACAGCCAAATCCGAGGGCCTGTAAGCGGGGCAGGCAGAGATCTAAATCTTGGGAATCGGCCCGGCTCAACGCAGAGACCCCCCTATTCACCTGCTTACCATCATTTGTGGCCGCGACTTAAAGTTGGTGTACACCCTGGGGCCCTTTGCCTCGGGGCGGGTGCAAGATAGGGCGGGGTAATATTTTGTTTCATGTCGTGTTCCCTCGCGACGGCTCAAGGCTGATGATAAGAGGCGATCCCCTGAGCCTTATGGTCCCAGCCACATAACATTTGAATCCATAATAACCAACCGACCTGACCAACCAGCTTCGTCGCCCCCATTCTGCCTCGCTCGGCGCTCTGCTCGGAGCTTTCCGCTTCCTAAAATGGACATGATATTGCTAGATCTGGCCAGCCTTCTAGCACCGGGATATGTTCTCGGGAGTGGAGTGGTATCACGCTGCTATGGCTTCCACGTCGACGCCGCAGATTACTCAGGATGGCAGGATGAGACGATCTGGTCGCAAGTCCGGTGATACAGGCCGACATCAGCGAATCTCAAAGGCACACACGCCATTCTCGCCCACCTTTCGATGAAGCCGGGGATCGACCTCGCCGTCCTTGAGGGGCTCATGCTGCAACCGGCCGTTCTCAGCTCCCCGCGTGTACGACCCAGCCTTCAATAGCCCGGCCCGTTCCACCGCCTCGCCTTGCATCAAGCCGGGCACCAAACACTCGCCCACCACACTCCAACACTTGCTGCCATCAGTTCTGTCCACCGGTCTCAGCACAAATGGCACGACCGCGCCAAACAGCACCGCCAATACATCCCCCTCCCTTGTTGCTGCCGGCCCAAGGCCGTCCATGCCATCCTCACACTCAAAGAAACAGCGCCCAGCCAGCGTATTCATCGAGCATAGCGCCCTCTCCATCGCATATGGATCCGACTCCTTCATACTCTCCATCAACCCCCAAAATGGACCCATTTGGCGATGCTTCAGATCCTTGGCGTTCCACGATACCCTTTCTCGCCAGTACAACAAATACTCGCCGAGATGATTATTCTTTGCGCGCTCTCCGCCAAGCGTCTCCACTGTGTTGCGCATTGCGTACGAGCCAGGCTGTATTGTCACGCTGACTGACATCGATTTCGATTCAGGGCTGAGTGTCTTGGCCTGTTGCTCGGGATCGTTGAAGCCGAAGAGAACCGCGCGTTCCTCCATGCCGCCCCATGAAGCACAGAGCTGGGTTTCGGGGCTGTTGAGGCCGGAGAGGACCTTTTGCATGGTGGAGCAGTGACTTGGGTCGGAGATGGCCTGGAAGTGGAGAGCCCCTTTTTGGAGGGTTTCGCTGACCGAGGCGATGGTGCCGACGATAAGACCAGTAAGGTGAAGTGCTTCGAGATCATCGGAGGGAGATGGAATGTAAATCTCGCCGCCGTTGGCGTAAAAGCCCTGCTCGTTGCGCAGACCCAGCGGCTCGGCGGAGTGGGCTTTGTCCCATTGGGGTACCCAGGATGGATAGCTGAGGTCCAGTTCGGGGCCATGCTGAATGGCACCGAGGATGCGAAGGTTTCCGTCCTGTTCGATGATGCGGCGGGCGGCTTCGATACTCACAGAGCGCAGGCTCTGGCTGTAGTCTGGGGTTATGAGCGGGTTGACCCCAGGCTCGTTGCCAACAAAGGGCATGCCCAGCAGAGCGAAGATGCGGTCGCGTGCATCAGTCGAGTTAAAGCGTCCTGCTGTTGTGCCCAGGATTATGGACAGATCGAGCTTAGAGAACGGCGAGATGCCGCTGGGCTTGGCAAGAGGCAAGGCGTAAATCAGAAAGGCGTTGTAGGCGGCAGTGATGGGACTGCCGAAGTTAAAGTACCATCCATTTGTCAACGTCCATGCGGCACAGATGCCGATGAGTCCCCAGGATATATGGTGGTCGCCCCAGAACACAACAGCTGAGCTGCCCAATGCCAGTTCCTGGATGATCCAAAATCTTCGGAAATAGTCAGCTTCGAACATGGTGCGAAGGGCCTCCCAGGCTGATTCCTGAATCGTCTCGCGCGCCTGTGCAAGCTCACCGGGGCCCATGGGCTCCAGTCGGTTAGCATAGCTAGAAAATCGCAGCCTGTCGGTCTTTGGACCCCAAAAACGAACGACGTCACAGACTGCCTTGAATGCGGTGCTCGCCTTGTTATCCGTGTCGAGTCCGAGCCAAACAAGCACGCGCTCCGAGCCATCGTATATGTTGCGCATGATGGAGACCTGCTGGCCTCGCTCGCGGATGTCGTCCTGGTTGATACACACCGAATCAGCCCAGACATAACGAGTCCGGGTCGGATTCCGGAGACGCTTGAGGAAGATGTCAAGGTTCCGCGGAATGAGAACGTTGCCGGTGCCGCATCTGAGCAGTGTCTTATCCGATGGATCTCCCCAGGTGTAGGATATGGCTTCGTACGTGGGCTTTTCGTCCAGTGCAGCGACGTCTAGCCGGGTTCTCAGCTCCTCCCCGGACCCGGGTTCGATTGCGAGAATCCTGATTGTGTTGTTTCCCGGCAAAGCGGAGTAGAGAGGATACTCCTTGGATGCATCATGCCGTGCTGCATTATGCCTAGCATTGGCTGGCTCTTCCTCTTCCTCAACCCTGACATACGAATCGTCGAACGAGCAGCGCTCAACAGCGTCGCCAGCCTTCAGGAATATGGCGCGAGCAAGATGATCTGTTTCTGGCCACGCTTCGGGCGCAGTCTCGTCGATTGGCTCGCCCTCTTTGGCCCATGGACGTCCGTTCCATACCGGCGGCGTCTCTTCGGGCACCACAGCCGGAAGAGGCCTGGGGTCGCAGGGGCCGAGTGCCAAGACGGCGACTATGGCGCTCCGTTTCCCGTCGGAGGTGTGCGGCGTGATGGTGACGGGCTTGTTACCCTCAAACCACAATGCCGAGGTCCAAGTGCTCCCCTCGGAGACCAAGGAGGCTTGGTGCTCGCCAGCAGCGAGGGTGAGGGTTGTGCCGGGCTCGATCCAGATGGGGTAGACGAAAGTGTCCGTGTCGAAGCGATGCTGCACAGGGACACGGCCTGACTCGTCGGCGCTCACAGTCACCATGATGACACTGACCATTGGGGGGTTGAAGGCGCCAACCGCCAGCCACCCCTCGCCGCTTCTCCTCTGCATGGCATTATAGACATCGTAGAAGATATGGTTGTATATCTCGTAGACGGCAAGTCTGAATGGGCTGAAAAGCGATGACTGCGTGTTTGGTTCTGCCTCGAAAGGCGGGTCCAGCAAAACCAAGTCCGTGCGTGCTTTCCAGATTTCGTCGTGGAATCGCTCATCAGCGGGAGTGGTTGCAACCCAATTTCCGACCGTGTTTGTGACCTCGCGAAACAACTGCTTGAATTCTGGTGATTTGAGATCTTTTTGGGCATCAAAGCCCAAGGACGCTGAGTCGACTAGCCACAGGCGACGAGCCAGGCTGCTGACTTGCATCAGGGCCGAAAAGCTCACCGCATTGTCGCTGAAGTTAATCGTCTGCAGCGGGGCAAGGGCGGCGCCATCGCCGGCGATGGTCAGTGCGTCTGATGACATCGAATAATTCTCGAAAATTGCTGTCGCAAGAAAAACAAAATTATAAAACGCTGAACTCGCTTGTTTCCCCAAAAAGACCCGTCTCTTCAGTGGAAAATTTTTTTTTTTTTGAGCCCAGGCATGGATGGACTTTGAAGAGGCCCGCTCAAAAGTCCCGCTGCCACCAAGTCGCAGCTGCCTAACTCCTTTTCTCCCCAGGCGTTTTCATGCGTGCAAATGGGTCCCAGCTGTTTAACGAGCACCCATAGATCCAATCACGGCAAAGAGATCGACAGAAACTTCCCGTCGGGGAATACGTGCTGCTCCATGATGGTCTTGGAATGAAGAATCCATCCGCATCTTTTCACTTCCCTATGTGTGATGTTGGCAAATCACCGAGCTGGCCACAAAGGCGGAAACAATTACTCGATAAACCCGAGCCCGGTACTTCCCCTGGTGCTGTACTGGCGTTTTGGCGAGAAACAAAGCGATTGTGTTCCTGTTTCAAAACAACGCCATTCAACACTCAAAACATCCCATCTGTTGCGAACAGGCGAGAACACCATAAAAGCACCTTGTTGTGCCACTGATTGCACTTCTCCATACCGCAGACTACCTTCGGTGCTTCCCATCAATACCAGGTACACAGACCAGCAATCATCATCTGCGTGATATTATCAGAGTATTCCGCATTTCAGCGCAAGGTAGCCATGTCTTCTCAGACTCCACTTCTAGGCGAAACCCAGCCCGTGTGATAGCGCTGCACGCAGTGCCCAGATGAAGTCATCAAACTGCGGGATATGAGTCTCGCCTACCGTGACCGTAGGTACCTACGAGTCCCTTACCCAAGCCTCACGTACTACCTTGAACCTAGCTTCATCGTGGACTACATGTACCCTAGCACGAGGTCCAATGTCTGCCCCCCAAGGGCATGCCATGACTGGTCTGTGCGAATTGCTAAACTCAAACGGACAGATCATCGGCCTCTCCCCGTCGGGTTGAGCATGTTGCCCAACCGCTTCACCGCCGTATCGCTCCAGCACTGCGCCTGGTCCAGCCTAGGACAGACGCCGCGCCGTAACCACAGCTAGTCGTGCCCGCACTGCTTACTGGTCAACGCAAAGGGCGAGCCGCTCATCAGTCTCCAGCTCGCCCTCAACTATACCGACCTGAAGGACATTGAGACACTGGATGACTTGAGTGAGGTCGTTCGTGTCGCCAATGGACCATTCCGTGACCACTGGAGCTACTTTGAAAAGCTTGCCAGCCTTGCTAGTATGCGGGGGATGCTCCGCGGAATCGAGAAGCCACAGCAAGTTCTTGCCAAGATGTCTGCTTTTGGGAAGGAGATGCTCGATTCCCTTGCTGCCAATCCCGGCGAGGGAGCGGACAGGCAGGCATAACTTGAACACATGTAAGAGGTATGTCGGCCACGGGTGATGTTGGAGGCCCTGAATGTAATTTTCTATCCAGGTAAGTGTTAGTCATTTTCATTTCATCTGCATAGGTAGGTGAATGATACCCAAATTGTATCTTCAAGTTCTTCATGAACCGCTATAGTTTCCATAACGCTACCGTGACCACATTCCTGTCCGAGCCCATCTGTTGTGACTACATGTTAGCTTCTTGTTCTTTACATTTCTGTATGCTTCTTAAAAAACAATAGCCAACTTTGAGCAATCCTTACGACCTAAACTTCGGTAATCAGTACTAGGTAGTGAGCCAACACCACGGTGCTTGCTTATTCGCCAGGACCTAGGAGGATTTGTAAGCAAGGTATATATCCTTCTTCCAAACTCAATCGGCGACTAACTGGTCTCCCACCACTCTTTGATCTGAGCGGGTGGTTAAAAGCGGCCCGGGTGTGGAATTTAGAAGGCGGTAGGATGCCCTACATTGAGGGCAGCCGCCACCCCACCCACCTGGCCTGTGCCATAGGCCTGTTGTGTGCATGGCGCACACCAACGTTAGCTGCCGCAGGCTAGATCCTGGCCAACAACACCATAATACATCACCACCTCTGCATTCTGCTCTGCTTCGCACGATATGAAATGGAAACCGGGGGTAGGAATCAAGAATGAAGATTGAGGGTGGAGGTCGAGACTTGCCGAAGGCCTTGCTAAAATTTGTAGGGTATGAAGGATGTAGTTAGTCCCTCGGGGAGGCAGCTACGGAGGGGTTACTACAGCAGAAGAATGCTAGGATCCGCAGCATAATACACCTCACCTTACCATGGGTGTGCATGCCGTATTGTAGCAATACGGAAGCAATAATACGATTTGCAGTTCTCAATCTTCACATTTTCTGAGAGGAATGCGGCTATCTGAGTCGTCTTGTCAAGGGGGAGTGGGAGGTAAGTTTTCTTGATTCTCGAGTTCTGAACAATGTTGATAAGATAGGCGCTAACACATTGCTTTGCCTCTATTAGGGATGCAATGCGAAGATAGTTGAGGACCCTTTATTTCGCGTTATCTGATCAGCCCCATGCCAGAAACATGTTTCCGTTTTTGTCGAAAACCCGAATGCCATGTCGACATCCGAATAGACGCCACCAGCAGTGTTAAGTCAAAGCTTGAGACAATCCAACAACAACAAGCGACTCAGCTCTTGCTTGGCAGCGAAGCCAGTTGCGAAACCAACACTTCCCCCCCCCCACACATTTGGCCTCTGCACGTGTGGACGTTTCCCCGAACAATCTTCACAATCTCGGACGAGACCTATCGGATTCGGAGGCTTTGGCGGTTGGCATTGCGATGCAGGAACCAGCATCGGCCCAGCGCCACCACGAGCTTGGCACCACTGGCAGCTCAACCAACCACCTGGAACATCTTTGAAGCCAAGAAGTGGCCATCGGGGCTGAAAGGCAGACTTGGTGAGCTCGCTGCTCGAGCCAATCAAAAGTGAGTCTCGCTTCGGAATTGGATGGGCGGAACGACTCCAGCCCCGATCTACTGAGCGACCCAAGCTTGTATTTACATTAACGCGCTCAAGCCACGACGCAGGGGAGCGGGAACGGGGTTGCAGATAAAAAGCTGCCTCGGTCGCCTTCATCGTGAGGTCCATCACCGACGCCGTTGATCTCAACTACAAGATCACTCCAACGAAATCCTCCTCCTTGCTTGAGTGGCCGCCCGAGCGCCAAAAAGAACACCGCAGCCATGTATCGTCAACTCCTACTTCTCGCCGCCCCCCTCGCAGCCCTCGTCAACGGCCAGAATGTGGCCCGCCAGCCCGTCGTTACACCCGCGGCCCATGTTGCGCGGGAGCCCGTCATCACTCCTGCTGTCGACATCGGCAGACGTTCGTTGGACCTGGACGCGCCGCTGACCGTGACCCCCAGCTGGAGCGGCTGCAGCGCCTCGCAAACGTAGGGCCCCTTTCCTTCTAGCTCCCCAATTGACACAACTGTTGACGTCTTCCCATATAGTCAGTTCGGTAACTGCGCCGCCTACGATGTCCATGAGTGCAGCAAGGATGATCTGAGTCTTGTCGAAGAGGCGCCCTGCTACTGCAGCCAACAAACCAAGCTTTACCAGTAAGTCCAAGGCCAGGGCCCAGGAATCCCACCAATACAAGGAGCAATGCGGTGTTTAACAACCTGTGTCAGGTGCTTCACCTCATACTGCCCCACGACTGGTAGCTACTATGACGTCGTCAAGGGTGCGTATGA
Source organism: Lasiosphaeris hirsuta (assembly GCA_030549175.1). Taxonomy (NCBI): domain Eukaryota; kingdom Fungi; phylum Ascomycota; class Sordariomycetes; order Sordariales; family Lasiosphaeriaceae; genus Lasiosphaeris; species Lasiosphaeris hirsuta. The sequence goes on from JAUKUA010000002.1 coordinate 2,830,526, forward strand.
CGGCTGCAACGGCGCCCTTCCCACAGCGACCAGCGGCAGTAGCAGCGGAAGTGGCAGCGGGAGCGGGTCAAGCGGATCGAGTGGATCTGGAAGCAAGCCCAATGCTGCGCCGGCTTCCCGCGTCAGCTTCGGTGCCAGCTTGATGCTCTGGGGTTTCTGGGCGACTGTCGGGGCCGGTGCCTTTGTTGCCATGATCGTTGCCTAGTGAAGAGTTTGGGACAGGACACGGAACATCGAGACACGTTTCGCCTTGTAAGATATGCGTACAATAGAGCCATGTTTACATGTATGTACCTTGGAGCAAAGAAGACTTATTACCACGATAGCCATCCTTCCAATAGAAAACAATACATTTCGAAAGCGTCAAGGTGACTCTCCAATACCCTTTCTCCTCTTGGCCCGCCCCACGACCGCCGCGGCCGTCCGCATCTCGTTCCTCTCCCGTCTCAGCCGCCACTCCGCCAGCCGCCCCTCGCGCCGCAGAAACAGCACCTGTCCGCGCGCGTCGTCGCGCTCTGCCCGCAGCCGCTTCTCAGCCTGCCGCGCCGCGTACACCTCGTTGCGCAGCGCCGACACGACCATGCGCGCCTCGTCACGCTCGCAGGCTGCTTGCTGGAGCTGCTGCCGGAGCGAGTTGGTCGTGTGGTAGGCTGTGGTGGTGGTTGAGGGGCAGGGGTCTTGAGGTGCTGGGTCGGGTTGGGGTGGGGGGGGGGTTGGATAGGGGGGACAAGCTGGGAGGTCATGGAGAAAGGGGTCATGCGAGGGGAGGTTCAGGGTGGCATGGTTGAGTGGTAGAGGATGGGCGGGCTTGAGGGGATGGAGTGCGAAGGAACTCGAATCGAATTCTTTGTGGATGTCGGTGTCTTCGGGGAAGAGGTTGTCTCCGGCGAAGAAGCTGTCAATGTTTGGTAGGGTGACGGATGAGGAGTTTGAGCCTTGGTATTGCTGCTGGCGATGCTCAAGCAGCTGCTGTTGTTGTTCGGCAAAGGCGCATGTAACATCAAAGTCGCCATCCCGGAAGGTGAACGGGGTCAGCGTAAGGCCCGACCATCTGGTTCAATCCAATGCGAGCTGGCCAAGGACCTCGGTGGCCGGCAGTGCCAGTCGGGATTGCACGGTGGATCGAGTGAATTTAGGCTGATGTTGAACCCAGCAATCCGGGGCCGCTGGTAGCGTTGAGCGGCCGATCCCAGATCGCCTGACACGACACTCCACTTGCGAGTGCCGGTTAATACGGGCCTGTGCGAGGCGAGCGCGCGTGATGTGTGTGTGCATATATCGAAGTTCAAGCAGCTTGATCTCGATCGTGAATTCTTGGTGTTGTTTGGCCCACGATTGCGGCACAGATTGACGCGGGGACAGGGATCCAGCGTCGTGGTGGGTTCGGTGATAGATCTCGGTTGGAGTAATGACAACGAATGACGGCAGAGCTCTCGTTAGCCGATGTTTTGATATTGGCGTAGGATTCCGGCAATCTGGTTCTTGACCGCGATGCCTAGCTGCGGTGTACACCAGAAAACTCGGTGTAGGCGAGAGAAATCCCTCTACGGAGCTAACTGCTGCACGTGATCAGAAGCCTATTTTGCAACTCGGGAAAGGAGACTCCACACATGAATTAGAAGAAGCCGTCGTTACCCCAGGGTTCCTTGGGTTGCATTCTCTTGGCGCCCTTCACCTCTTCCAGCGCACTCCCTCCCCGATTTGGTATTCTCGGACGAGGCAAGCCAAGGGCTAACAGTCGCTAATTATAGCCATCAAATCGGCAAAGACCCTGACCCTGGACAATACTTGCCCCCGACTCCACCTTATAGCGCATTCAGGCGGCCAAGGTGCTGAGAAGTTTTACAGGCTGTTCCCTTTTTTTATTTATTAGCCTAACACAACTATAAAATTATAACTGCAGTCTAGAAAGACGCTGCGAGTCCATAATCGCGTTTTAGAATCTAAAAGGGGGGCCTGTTATCTGGAAAGGGGCTCAATGAATGTGAAGAAGCATATCATACCGTGAAATAGCCCTTCATAGAACTTTGTTAAGGGACGAACAAGGGCTGGCCGTTGCGGAGGTCCGTGGCCCTGATGCGTGGGGTTGGGCTGAGTGTCGGGTGGCACTTTTGGCTTTGACCAGATGCTAATGGTGGTGGCGGGAGCTATTGATGACGTGCAGTGTTTCGAAGCAGGGTTGGGCGTAGTAGGATGAGGGCAGGATCGACTCAGCAACTAATTCTCTGGAGGCGCAGGGCCGAAGATCGAAAGAGCCGAATAGGTGAACTGGGTCATATATCTGCTGTCTGGGTCGGCTCGTCTGACCGAACGGGGTGGGAAATAACCATGCGATCACGACACCGTGGACGGGATAACGTTCAGCCGGTCCTAGCTAGTGACCAAGGAACTAAAAGACAAGGAGCGCATATTATCCCAAAGAATCCCTCGAATTCATCCACTGCTTTTCCTCCCGACATCTATTGTTGAAACTCATGTTCCTCCAATCCTAGCCACAAGCTCGGAATCTATACAGGAGACTGTAAACTGCCTCGACAGCTTAGAAGGTGCGGAGGTAGTCGCCAATGTAAGCCTTGGCAAGGTCCGCAACAGCCGAGGCAGTTCCAGTGAGTCCGAATTTGGCGAGGACACCGGCGGCAGCGGCCTCGCCAGACTTGGCCAAGGTCGACAGGACGGCAGTCTCGATGAAGCGGTGCTAAAAAGGGGCACCAATTAGTAATCCGGACAATGAAGGAGAGTGTAGAGGCATACCTGGAAAGGCTTGCGCTCCTTGTCGTGGAAGACGAGGAAGCGGTTGACACCCTCGGCGTTCTTCTGGCCGTACTGGATCTTGCTGTCGACTTTGAGGACGTAACCCTCGCCAGGCAGGAGCTGGCCAACCTTGGTGATGTGGTTGGGGTTGCTTGCCGTCGCCGACTTGTAGAATTCGGTAGCAATGAAAAGGGGGACGGTCTCGCCCGTGTTCTTGTTGTAGGCCTTAACGCGGTAGTACGAGGCCTCGCGAGCCACAAAGTTCTGCTGCCACTTGACCACGATGGGAGTGTGGACAGTGCCATCGAACAGGTCAACGAGGAGCTCGTGACCAGCTTGAACGGGACCAGGCATTTTGAAGGTTTGGGGGGCTGAAAGCTCGGGGGATTTTTGGGTGTGTGAAAGTGAAAGGTGCGAAGGCAAAGGCTGTTAAGTTGTTGCTTATGATGATAGGAAGGAAGTCAGAGTTTGTCAAGGGTGACTGCCATCTTTGTAGATTTCGGCTCCTCCTGGCTTGCCAGCTTCCGAGCCTCGTTTTCTTCTGTCTGCCTCTTCCCTGCCAACCTCGCCCCCCCCCCCCCCCCCTTCGATCTCGAACTCCTGACGCCTCACCGCCAACAAAAAACCTCGGCACCGAATCGTCTGCAGGAATGATGCCATCGCCGATGGGCTGGTGCTCACGAGCATCTCAGCTCGCCACCGCCGTCTTCAGAGATCCACATCCTCCATGACAACACGAGCCCCCATCATATCATCTTGAGGCCCGGACCTTCTTCGCGGGCATGGCGGCCTGCAGTTTGCTTTTCTCGGATAATGCTTTCCCTCATGGCTTCCGTATGGCCGCCGAGACTTCTTCCCCCACCAAGCTGAGGCGCGCGACGGAGAGAGCTGTCACGAAAAGTCTCTGCCGCTGCCGAGCCTGGCTTAATAGGAGTAAGGTGAAAACGTGATTCAGTGGCGCGTGGTGGATAAGCTGAGGACAGGACCTGACACTACCTTCACCGGGCCGGACCAGCCGGAATTTGTTGCAAGGCCTGTGGACTGGGAACGACGAGTCGAGATAATGCCGGGTCTCAAGCCTAGGAACCGTGTAGACATGTTGGGTGCAGCGCGTGGCCAGTCTAGACAACCTCAAGTCGGCGGCCCTGCATCTTCTCATCGCAGCATCTGTCTTGAAACTGCGTGGCAGTTGCAAATCTGCACGCACGAGCCGACTCAGCCACCAATAAGATCCTGCAAGTGCTCCAGGTTCGCCGTGGAGGCGTGTGGATGGCGTTCTGGGGAGAGCTGGACGGAACCGGGCCACTGCATTAGCCCAATGCAGTGCTGTCGGCATCAGCTCGCCATGATCCCGGAGAGCTTCCGAGTCCAACGAACCATTGCTTTCGGAACGATCGAGGAATGCGGTATGCGGACAAGAGGCGGTCTGGGCACCGGTCCCGCGCTGATGCAATCCCGACGTGGAATAAGTTGATGGTTACTGCTTTCATTTCTATTGTTTGCATTTGTCCCGAGACCCACCAGTGCCTCCGTTCTGGGTTTCGTCACAACCCAAAGGGTGATATCATCGCGCTAGGTAGGTGCCCATGACTTCCTCGGTCTTGGCGGGATTGACACCTGTGCTCGAGTTGACTGCTTTTCGAATCAACTTGGAAAGACTCTTCTATCTGCCATCATTACGAACCGCCCTAGAACAGGACAACCGTGGCCAAAACCCCACCCTGGTTTATTTCTTGAGAAGCCAATTACACTGAAACCCCGAAAAGACCATGCCAACATCTGAAAATGCGCCCAGGTATTTGAGAATGAGATCAAGAAGCGAATGAGATCAAGAAGCGGAGCGACTCCTTTCCCGCATGCACCTCAGCTTGCAAGGCTGGGTCGCAGGTCTCTTCTCCAACACAGACGAACTACTCAAAACACAGGTGGACTACAACACCGTGGCCCTTTCAGGCGGTCCAAAAGAACGACGTACTAGGAACGCCGCCCGAGAGCAGTACATCGGGAAGCATTGAGCCCCCGAAGTTATGCTCCCGAATTGTATTCTCGTCGTCAATCTTTCCATCAAGTATCTTCCTCCTCCGCGAAACGTAATCCCTCATCACGCGCTTTTCTCTAACTGGAAGCCAATCCAAGATAAGGGCTCGGTGGTGGCGCTTGCTGAATTAGAATGCGGTTCGAAGCTCGCGCATCTTGAAGGACTCCCACCTGCGCCGCAGGAGTGGGACGCGCGGCTCGCTCGTTCGGCGATTTCCCAAGGCGTACTGCATTGTGAGTTCGTCCTCCTTGAATTCAGCGAAGACTGTACACCTTTTGCGAACACATTCTTTTAAATACAAATTCCCTCTGGAGACAATTCATACGAAGCGCCGTGTAAATGACAAATCTTTACTCCGAATCCCCCGTGAGATCCATCGTCTGCGTCTCGGCCTTCTGCTTGGTGCTGGCGGCTTGCGGTAACGCTCCAACAGCGCCGGTGAAGCCCAGTGCCCCAATAACTTGAACAGTCGACACCCCCATGCTGGATATGGTCGCGTTTATTGGGCTCTTTTCGGACGTATTTGTCGATGAAGGCTTCGAGGATGGCGCAAATAATCTGCCCGTAGCGGGGTGCTGAAAGGGGAATGTTGCCATCTTTGAGAGCTTGGAGAAGGTGGCCAATGAAGGGGATCTAAAGGTCGTCCAGCTGCTCAGGTGGAGCTCTGAGACTGTTGGCTCCTGAAACAATCTGCAGACCAAGTTGCGCTGAGATGTCATCCCATCCAAACTTGATACAGTGGCCGAACGACTCAAGTAGACGTATAGGTGAAAGGGCAGAGTCATTGTTGAAAAGCATCCCCATAGGTTCCAAGTTGGGAATGGAGGAATTCGGATTAGGTGGTGTCTAGTTAAGGTGTATGCTAGTGACCAATTACGTTGCCAGCTTCTTGTATATCTCCAGACATACTGGGAGATTGAATGCCCCCTCAATAGCGAACTTGAGCATCTCCTGGAGCGCGCCCAATACAAACCCTGGACTTAAATGAGACCCCGAGGTGTGCCCTTGTTCGAGAATCGGTACGAAGCTTCTTGGGTGTTAGTAGTGTATGGCAAGAATGGTCCAGTCAGCGAAAGGCAGGGTCGGCGGTCTTCAGCCCCTGGAGCGAAATGCTTACTTCGGTGTAATGGTGATCAAGTAAGTAATAAAACCGGTTAGCCTCGCTTATAAATTTTGGCGCTGCTATCACACTTCTGCTGAAGCCGATTTTGTAGTGCTTGTTGAAAAACCCGTGTCTCTTTCTTCACCAAGTTGGTAGATGGCCGTTCAAGTTCGGGGGGGGGGAGGGGGAGGGGGGTAGCAATATTAGAGGTAAGAACCCACCGGCAACTGAATGTGACAGGCAATACCTCATGGGAAACATCCGAGTACCAGCAGGCGAATGATGGCTGCGTCCCGGACGTCTTGAAAACGTCTTCCTCGAGGCGGTGTTTGACGACCAAGCCACCGCCCTCATGTGAGGAGGGTAAAACATATGATCAGAATCCCATGTCAGGATCCAATACATAGACGGCCACAGGGCAAATAGTGAAACCTACTCAGTGTGGGCCTTGAACATAGCACCCCTTTTCGTATATCAGCATCTTATACAGCTCGGCCGACACAGGGCTGCTGATACCGAGGCTCCCAGCGACGAACTTGCAGCAGACATCGACGGTATTGCCGCAATGTGGATTCTGGAACTGGAACTGTGCTGGGACGAGAAACAATGTTCTACAACTCGTCACAGATTGATTAGAGAGGCCTAGTATCTGTAAATAAATCCAAAAATGGGATAAGTGGTCCACTGGGGAAATGTAGAGGTGATGCGTCAAAGTTTGCGCGGTGGCAAAGCGCGTCTTCAACTTCCAGGTTTTTTTCAAGATGGTCAATGCACGGCAGCAAAAGCAGAGACAAAAAGCAAAGAGTGTGGAGCGAAGAGCCAAGGAAGTATCCGCATTCCAACCTTTGTTTGTCCAAGGCCCAAGGGAGATATTGAAGCAGAAGAAAAACTTCAAATGATGAGCACGCACTTAAGAGGTATATTTTAGGTTTTAGAGTGCCTTTCCTGCTGCTGCCAACGCTTTAGGGCCTCGGTACCTCTCTCTGGAAGTGTAACTTGCTAACCAACAAACCAGAGCTGGATTGTATCCACCAAGGTATCTGCCATTGATGGATCTGGGCGATGCCCGGAAGGTGCGGAACAACAACGGAGTCCAGACTCCGGGCGTCAATGCTAACCTCACGTGCGCAAAACCCTACTGGACCCGTCATATGAATCGAAATGCCGTCCTCTATAGCTACGGAGGTTAGGCCTAGAGGAATATATAGTGGTGGCACTTCAGAATTGCCTTGTGACTCGGAACACGTTGTGGAGCATGATCCCTCAAGTTCAGAGCCACCCGCATAGAGACACTGCTCCAGGTAGCTCAGGGCGAGGTTTCCCAGGCATATTTGAAGGTTTTCCTAACCGGTTTGTTTATCTAATTGGTTGCATTAGAATTGCAACCATAGTGGGGCAGTCCGGAAAGGGGCACGGATGTGGAACACGGATGTGGAAAAAAGAGAGCAAAGAGGACGGGAGTTTGTTCCTTCTCAAGATTGGAATTTAGATCATGGACAGGTGAACGGTGAACCAAGGCAGGGGCAGGAGCGAAATCCTATAGACCCCCCTCGCCAGAGACTTTCTCCCCTCACAACGTAAACTCCAACCGATTCCCAGCAAAATCCCTCGCAAAGAACCTGGTCGGATACTCCTCGCCCTTATCTCCCGAATTCTCACCGCCAGGCCGGTCGCACTCGCTGGGGGCGCCCTCGCCGCCGCGCTCGTAGTGCTCCCAAATACGCTTCTGCAGGGCTGCCAGCGCCGCGGGGCTCTCGAGGCGGAAGCACGGGTGGCGGCGGGCGGCGCGCGCCTCAGGCGTGAAGTCGATGTCGGGCCGCCCAAACGCCACGTGCAGCTGCTGCCCCGACGAGGCGATGTCAAACCAGGCGAGCTCATTGACCTGGGCCGCGGGGACGGCGCGCACGGTCAGGGCGAGAGTGGTGCCGTAGAAGGTTGTGGCGGCGGGAAGGGTTGAGGGCGGGACGAGGATGTTCACCTGCGGGGTGGATTGGTACGGGGATGGGGGGGAGGGAGAGGGGGTGGACGTACATGGTGGAGGCCGGTGATCATGGTTGCGGTCGGTGTGCTTGTCTGTGAACTGAGAGGTGAGCACAAGTGTCTTTGAGCTATTGCTTGGTGAGTTCGTGATATCTCGAAACAACAAGAGTTAGATGGCACGTCGTCAAAGGTGATGGAGCCGCTCCGGTTCCGCTCCTTTATTTGCGGGAGCGGAGTGCCACTGCGGGGTCATCCCTAGCATCCACCTCCGCACCCCGCTGACGCCATCGTGGAAAGTTGCTTTGTGATGGTGCTCGAATTGTCTATCAAGAATTTGTTCATTATGGAGAAGAATCTATGCGGGACACCAGCGTCCGCAAAAAAAAACGTACCACAAATTCGTAGCCGACTCAGACTGATAATCTGCCATCATTCCCACCTCCTCACTGCTCTTGTCCATCACTCAAGATCGGCTCCTTTCCCAGCGCCTTCAGGTCTCCACCCTTGCCGCCATACTCCACAGGAAGCCTCTCTCCCAGACCCTTGATGTTGCTGTCGGTAAACTCAAGCGCCAGGTTGCCGCCGTTGGACATGGGGTGGAACTTCTTGATCGTCTTGGCCGCGACGAAGAGCTTCATGAAGCTGTAGACGAAACCCATAATGGCGGGAACATTGACGAAGAACTTCTCTTTCAACAGCTCGGGGTAGTTCTGCGCAAAAACCTTGATGGTTTCGCCGCTAGCCGACTTAACGGCAGGCGACTGGCGCAGGAAGCTAATGGACTTGTAGTCGTGGACCTGGAACATCTTGTACGGATCGTACTCAGCCGTGATAGCCTTGGTCGCGGTCGACAGCGACAGCTCCTGCAGCGCGAGTTCCATGAGGGCGACACGCCACTCGATGAACCTAGACCCTTGTCAGCGACATTCGGTGTGGATTGTCAGTGTGGGGAACTTACTCCTCCAGGTTGCCAAAGGTCTCCTCAATCGACTTGACACCACCGTAAATGTTCCAGGTAAACACCTCCTTGTCCTCGGGCTCGGCGGAAGCCTCACCCTCGCCGGCATAGGTCGTGACAAAACCGAGACCCTCAAACTTGACCTTAGCGAAGGCCTTCTTGATGAGCTCCAACGGCTTTGTCTTGGCACGCCACTCGAGTGTCTTGGTCAGTTGGTCTTTGGCCTTGACGATGTCGCCATCGTTTGCATTGAGATACTTCTGTAGGACGATCTGGGTGGGGATGTGGGTCTCGGGATCGGCGAGGGTGACGCCCCAAATCTCGGGGTGGCCATTCTCCAGGGCGACGTTCCACAGCTGCGCGATGGGGGCTAGCTCGGGAACGGCAGGAGCCTTCTCCTCCTCGGCAGCTGCGGGATTGCCGGGAGCTCCCACAACCTCCTCGGCGCCGGCCGCGGGGGTGGCGATTGGAGCAGACACTGGCTCGGCGACAATGGGACCCGCCTCGACAACCGGGACCGTCTCAGCTGCAGGCACCTTGGGAGTCTCGGAAACTTCAGGCGCAATGGCGCTCTCCACCGGGGTGGGCTTGACTGCGGCGTCGCTCATTTTGCCAATGTTTCGAGTTTTTTTTTTTTCCGGGGGCTGTGAGTGAAGGTTTGTTCGCGTCACGATCGTGTTGTCGCGATTAGGTTTTCTGGCGTTCGTTTCATCACTGTGTCAAGGCGGCCGAGAATTTTGTGGGAACAATCAGATCATCTGATAAGCGAGCACAGTTAAGGGCTGATGATAAGGGTTAGGGTTCTGGCTGCAGCGGCAAGCAGCCAGGCACCCTGGGACCCACCCAAATTCACACCCTCGCAAACAAGGCGCACCAGTTTTCCTCACTTCGCGGGTCATTTTCGCTCTTGACGCAAATTGTGAGAAACAGTATCTCGGCTATCTTGATCTCCGGTTAACCCCAGACCACGCTTTACATTAACAGTTCGACACCTCACAGGTCAAGGAAACTTGGCTCTGAGCTCTGAGCTCCATCTTTGCTCAGATTGGCCGCCATGTTGAGCGTCAGCATTCACGAAACCAATGCCAACAGGCCCCCAGCCACATCTTTCCACTGATGGAAACTTCTCCTTAGTGCTCGTATTTCCCGGCTGTCAAAACCCAACTCAAGGTTCAACAACAACATGCAGGGGGAATCGTCATCACAAACATCCTAGCCACATTTACAGAGAACAAGCAAGAAACAAAATCGCCAGAGCAGGTCTGCTCAAGTCCAATATTATTATGCACGCATAGCTAACAGTTCCATGTTTTCCAAGAATTCCTATCTAAACCACTTCAAAGACAAGTCCAGGTTGCTTCTAGCACTTCACAACTGCCGGCCCAGGATTTACATAGCTTGTGGGTGTCGGCCAAAACAGCTGGAACAAAATACAAGGGTCCGTTGCCTTGTAGGCACCAGGGAATGAGACCAAGCTGCCCGTGTTGAGAGTTTCGCTACCACTAGTGACGCTGATTTGGGCGCACCCGATGTAGAACTGGGCGCCTCCAACGCTCCCAGCGGAGCGGACAGCAATGTGCTCCGCGCGCAGCAGGTATCCGCCATTGGCGGCACAGCTGGGGATCTGCACACCGAGTTGTTATTTTGCCTAATGCTGCAGGTCGGAATTAGATTGATTCAGCTTCGTGCTAAGAGAGGTGATGGAACTGGGGGAGGACCTACGATTGCTGGGCCATGTGATGGTGCTGGTTCCCAAGCCGCTGGGTCCATCTTGGTAGATCTTGAACCACACGGCACCCTTACCGTTGAAGGTGGCAGCCGTCTTGCCAGTCGGGACCTTGGCAAGATAATAATGCTGCGGCCCTGGGTGGGTCATGGATTTGCCGACGACAAATGTAAAATTTGAACCGGCCGTGACGCTCACAGTCTTGTTGGTACCAGTGCCAGGATTCTTCTCGTAACAGGTCATGGCCTCTGAGGTGACGTGCTGTGCGGGCGAATGGGAGTAGTGGTTCTCGGTGATACGAACCGTCTCCCACTCTGCTGATTGTACGCCATTGTAGACACTACCGGGGAATGTGTCTATGAAAGGTGATTGTCAGCAGCGGTTGATACGCGAGAGACGTGAGAAGGCTAACTACTCGAATTAAACTAGAAATACCGTATTACGGTAGACAGCTTAGAATACCTGCCCGTTCGCCGTAAATTGAAGCTTTTGCTTCTCCATCTCCAAAGCACTGGATATGGCCTTTCATTTTCTTCTCCTTCAACTCTAAAGCACTAGTTCCAAGTCGACAACTCAGCCACCCACCGTGCGTCTCTTTTCGCTTTCGCTGCTCCAATCAAACTGGACAATGTGGTATCACGGTGGGCAGCTTGGAATGCCACCTGCCCGTTCGCTGTCAGAAGCCTTTTTTTCTCCTTCTCCAAAGTACCGAATCTGGCCTTTCGGTCGGTACCCTTCGTCTGCGTTCGCCATCTAGATTCTCATCACATCGTCCCGGAGCAGCATCAACCAAATGTACTCGTTTGCCGAGCTTATGTACTCGTTTGCCGAGCTTATGCTGCTGGCGAGGGGCGGTGTATTTGCTGTTTGAAGCACGGTAATCTTTTGTGCTACGAGCTGGGCGGTTGAGCGTGAGGTGATATCTACCTTACCAACCTCTTATGACTTGAAATTGCCTCAGTAATTGTAGAAAGTGCACAGGGAACCTGATGGAACGGCCTAGGCTTTATTTCGGAGGCCTACAAGTGCTTTCACAAACACCTCGATCACGATAAGATACACCTTTTGGAATGCCCCAAACCCATGATTCACAAAATTTCACACTGTACGATCTGCTGTTCAAGGACGCCTAGGTCATGTCAGTAGGCATCGGGTTGTTTGATTAGACCCTACTGGCGTTCTTTATTATCCCTACATCCCCATCCATACCTCCCATCCCGGCCCACCATGCCTCCCCTCCAAGATCACCACATCTCCGGCATCGCCGCCGCCACCACCCCAAAGCAACCACATCAGTGGTCGGGAGGGCCCGGGATCTTGGCAATGCCTTTCCAGAGCGCCTCGCACATGTCGAACTACCAATCCAGGCCCTCTTCCGCGGTGCTGGATCCGTCTTGGCCGCCACCGCTGCGGACCGGTCGCCTTGTGATGATGCGGACGCGCTCCGCACCACCTTCGTAGTAGCTTAGGTATCTCTTCCGCATGGGATAGGCTACGGCGATGACCGAGGCGCGGCAGAAGCCGGTCTTGGAGTAAACAAGGACTCGGCCTCGTCTGGCCGTCGACCCGGATGAGTCTTGCTCACCCCCGAGCACCCCCCACTGCCCTTTGAGCCGCACAGGTCTAACATAGGAGAACCAACTTGAACTTGACGTCCATCTCATTGTGAGCGCTGATAGTATTTGCAAACTGGCGGGGAGTGAATAAAAGCCCACTGGTATGCCTATTTAACACCGATTCACCCTCAACTTGAAGGCTGCCACGACTTAACAAACGCCCACTTGCATTTACGGTGAATGTTTTCCTTTAAATATTTAGGTCCTTTGTGATTAGGGTGCTGGGTATTTCAAGGCAGTGAGGCCAGCCAAATCACTCCACTACCTAGTACAACTGAAGGCCACTTGTTCATGATTGGAACACCAAATCCAAGTCCTCGACAAATGAAACCCTGCGAGGTGCCAGGACACACAAGTGGTTATGTGACAAAGCACAAACTAACACTATTTACATCATCAATCCATAACTAACCCCAGACATCCACATCCATATCTTTGCCCCTTCGACTTGGGCATCATTGCCCTTTTCAGGGAAAACCAGGTGAGTCATAATCGGTGTTTGCATCAAACGATATTGCGGCAGGCTTGGCCCTTGTGATATCCCCAGGAAATGATGAGTCCTTGATGGCAATCGTCGCCTTCCCAAAGTCGTGGGCAAACAGCTTGTCGCGAATGCCTGCGGGAAACCCGTTGTACGAGATGAGCGAGCCACGGAACCAGATTCCCTTGTGGTTCTCAATCGCATCGTCGCCAGCATCGGCAAAGCGGAAGCAGTGGGTGCTGAGGCCGTCCTTGTGGTAGACCATTTTCGGGTGCTCGCCGTCCCATCGGACGCTCGATGCCGGGCGGACTTCGTAGTTGCCGTGCTGCGAGGCCGCGACGTACTGCGCCTGGCCATCTTTGACCCAAACGCCCACGTGCTCCCAGTCGTGGGTGTGACCGGTGCCGACGAAGAAATTGGCGAGTGACACGTCCTTCTCAAAGTAGTAGTCGTACAAGTAGAAGCACCAGCCGTTGGAGTTGCACCGTTGGCGCGAGTAGACGTTGTTGTTGTTCAGATCGGACAGATCGCGGCAGTCGGATGAAAGACCGGCGAAATTGGTGGGTAGGCCGACGGCAATATTGCCTTCGGCGTCTACGGCAGGCACATTGTAACAGCCATCGGTGTCAAAGTCAAGCGAGGGTTGCCATCGTAGGTCGTTGGCAGTTGCCTTCTGGGGGAGGGCAGTGGGTGGATTTACTGCTCGAGATTGTACAAGGAGTGGTTGGGGCGTGATCGGTGAGGTAACGACTGAAGGGACGAGTGCCGCAAGCAGCAGCGAGATGGCGATCTTGACCATCATGGTGTTGATGTGGCACTGGATTGAGAGGACTGCCCCGGAACGAGGGAATATGGAAATACGCCGTCTGGCGAAACCATTGGTATCTTATGTAGGAGGCGCAAGTCTTTCGAAGGGTCGCAGTCTCTCTCAGGGGTGGAAATTGACTAGCTGTCTATGGTACCGAACGCATAGTGCCTTCGTCGTGCTAGAGCTTGCAAGTGACACCTTGGCTCCCCGCGTGGGTTGCATCTCGGGGGAAGTTGGAGGATAAGGCATGTGGTGCTGGATCCATGTCTTTAATATTATGTCTGGCTGAGATTGCGGCTCGCCAGCAGGCAAGTTGCCACTGGTGAGGTGAGATGCAGACCCGTGTCAGCTGCAACGCGCAAACATCAAGTCGGGGAGGTGATATTATCTGAAATGTCTGTAATGCCCTGTCAGCCAATAACGGGTAAACGGCCGGGGTGTGGCTACGGCGCGCCTGTCGCCAAGGCCAATCAAGCATCCTGGGGAGCCCCGCCGGCTGTACTTAGCCCCTGAGCCCCCCCCTTGGAGCCTGGGCCTTTCATATCCGTGGGCCAGCTCTCGCTTCGAATTGGACAATTGCACAGCGGCACACATACGAGCGTCTCCAAATTATTTATTTAGGGACCGTAAGACGATCGACTGTGCTCTGTGCTGATATTGTAAGACGAGTGGAGAAGAACAAATATCGGCCTCTACCCCCACAATTCTGCGAGGGGACTTGGCAGATTTGATCTCGAGTTTTCAAGTTTCTCGTTTTTGAGGACAGGACGCATCTGCAACTCACCGTCAGCGCATGTGGCCAGCGAGTGTGGGGAAGTCGCGACGACGGCGACCTAACGTTCTCCAACTGCATATTGGAAGCCAAAGACGTACAAGAGGCTCCACTGTGGTGCTTGTTTGTTTACTAGCGCGCGATCTGAAGGTTGGCGGTAAATGTCTGTGGGAGTGAAGATGTTGTCGCTGCCCCGCGGTTGACCTCTTCAGCTGCTTTTTTCACCCCGAACTGAGATACCGAGAGGGGGTATGTTAGAAACGGGAAAGCCTTGTAGATTTGCAAGTGAGACACCTGCCTTAGGAAGTGGGGTGTGAACAGAAACAAGAAGCCCGCGAGAATGGCATTGCCGACTTTGACGTGGATTCCCTCTTCTCTGGAGTCTGGACAAGTCGCGATGACCAGGCACGTGGGCTGAGGATAAGCATGCATCTGGCTGGTGCCTGATCAGCGAGGCCATGAGCACGGGGTAGGCACTGACCTGGTACGGATTCTACCCCACCAAGTCCACTATCGGCTAATTCCGGGCTCTGGCCAGGGTGCCGAGCCAGCAAAAATCCTGCTGACGTCGAAATCGTGACCTGGCGGCTCACGCGCAGTTGGTCAGCCATCAAATCCCACGTGCAACCTTGTCCTTGCCCTGTCCTGGATCTTGCATCGCAAGTGTTGTCGCACTTGTCGCAGCGACGCGCAAACACCACGGATGCTGAAGATGCGCCGGCATCATGACGCGTAGCAGCACGCATGGCCCTGATAGCCGCGGCGCCAGTGGCACGGGCACCAGTGGCAGCCAGTCAGGGCTGATATCGCCCATCTCGCCCATCAGCGGCATCCTCCCCGTCATTCCAGACGGATCCCCGGGGCCCGTCCTCCCCGAGAAGGCCCCTACCACCAATGCCGCGACGGGCGCTTCCGCTGCCAGCATGCGCGCCCTCACTCAGCAGGCCGTCGCTTTCTACTTCCGCGCTCCCGTCAAGGCCTTCTTCCGCACCCGCGTCGACTATCTCGCATATGCCAGAGCCCTCCAGGAGCAGCAATATGCCGCCGCCGCAGCCTTGATCGAGCAGAGCTCGGCCTTGAAGACCGTCCAGGCCAGCTCGGCATCGCGCACGGCTTTCACCAATGCCTGGCTCTGGTTCAAGCTTCGGTTACACGGCACCACCCCCGGTGTACTGGCATCGGCGGTGCGGCATTACGGCTGGCGAGTCGTCCCAGACCAGGTCATACCGCCCCTGATTGCCAACGTGGGAGTCGGTGTGGTTTTGTATACCAGCTATCTGCAAATACTTGGCCGTCTTCATCCCGAGAGCGCCCTCGCCAGCAAACGTATCTACCCACCGCCGTCACCCATCGACACCTTCACGGCGGGCTTCCTCGCTGGAAGCATACAGAGCGTTGTGGCTGCCCCGCTGGACGCCGTTCAAGCTCGCTACGATATGGGAACCAGCGCAGCCGGCATGTCGGCGAGCGGGAACCCGGCACTTGCCACCGGAGCCGCATCCGAACGGCCCAAGAGCATGTGGTCTTTTGGTGCAGCCAAGCTCCGCGAGATTGGCCCACGCGGTATCTTTGCCGGCTGGGGTCTCTCATTCCTCAAGGATAGCATGGGAAGCGCCATCTTCTTCACTACCTTCGAATACCTCAAGGCCCAAGGTTACTACAACTTCGTGGCCTGGTACTACGGCTCACTCACCGAGGACACTATCGTCTTGCTGTCACGCAAGAGGTCGACGCCGACCGAAGAACATGCCGGCCACGACAAAAGGACATCCATGCCCCTCGTTATTAGGCCGCATTATGCCATCGAGCCCGCGTTCCTGTTGTTGGCAGGCATGAGCGCCTCGCTGGCGCAGCAGGTAATCCTACACCCTCTCTCACACATCCAGGTTGAGCACTGGGAGCGCCTGGAAGCACTCGACGCGCGGGCGCGCGAGCTAAGACTGAACACGAGAGCGCAAGCAACATCCTCATATTCATCGCGTCTCCAAGGGTGGCGGTGGCACATGCTTAGGGCGTATTGCAACGCCTACCAAAAGACGTGGGCAGAGTGTGTTGCGGAAGCCAAGACGGCCGGGCTCGGGGGCAGCATGCGCCGCTGGCTGTATCGCGGGTTCTGGTGGAATGCCATCAGGCAGGTGCCGAGCACAAGTGCCGGCTTGATCATTTTCGAGTTGGTCAGGCGGAAATATGGACTCGGCGGGGAGCAGGTCAGGATCAACAAGGATGGATATGATATCCTCCTCAACTAGAACTCATCAGCATTCAACACCGGGACACGGTGGGCGTTACTTGAAGCGGCAGCGGCGGATGCCTGCGCAAGCATTGGGGGCGTTTGGTCTGGTATGAACTCAACAAACATGCATCGGGGTTGATTAGGGGTATGTATTTATTTTACTTATAGTCTTGCTCTCCACGAAACCCTTTCTTGTCGCGTCTCAGCGGGCTGGGCCCGAACCGACCCCTCAACCTAAGGCTCTGTCCAAGTCACAACGTAGAATGAGAATGGACAAGCCAACGCCCAAAACGTGGGAATTGTGAGTGCATTCAAGAGCTGAAAGTTTTTGGTTTCACTAGTGCGGCTGGAGTCAAAGCATAGTGACATCTAATTGACGTTAGCAATCGAAATTGGGCCCAGACCTCTCTCTTCTCCTCACTGTTTTGGTTTTAGGCCAGTTCGAGATCCCCGTTTTAGGGATCGTCCAAACATTCAGCGGTTCGGACTGGAACCGCCGGATAAAGCATGCACGCCTCCAACACTTCGCCTCTGCGCTACCGCTAGGCTCGGCGCTATGCGTGAAAGCTGAGCTCCCGGGGCAATAATGCAATCGCTGGCATCTACCATCGCTAACCACCCCGGTGGAACACGAGTTGAGCCACAGATGCAGCAAGACTCGAGACCTTCAACACCACAGTTTTGAGCCTCACTGCAGCGTTTTGAATAGCCAAACCGCAGCTCAGAAAGCACCGATGGAATGCCAACTTCATCGCGGCACACAGCTCATGGGCTGCAGGGTGCAGGGGACCCGTCTCAGCCACGGGCTGTAAGGAGTGAGGCGCCTCTTGGCAGACTCTTGGCATTGAGAGGCTAGTGAAAGGGGAGGCTTAAGGGGAGCAAATCAGGTCGAGACATCTTCTGGAAATCCCGGACCGCTGGCGCCCAAAGTACCGAGCTTTTACGTTTGGGTCGAGCCTGCGTGTGCTCGCGAAGGTCGCCGGAAGTGTCATGCGGCTCTCCGAGCGCTGGAGGAGCGCGTCCCCATAATGGCCTGTTTCGCATATAAAGCGCAACACCCATGAACGCTCGCCGTCCCGGGAGTTTTGGGCAGTCCCAGATCTGTATACGCTCTTTTCAGTCTTTCGTTTCACTTTCTCCCATCGTCAACGTCCATCTCTCATTAGTCCGGCACTCAACGAGTTTTTTCGACCGCCCACCATGGTCCGCCTCCCCACCATCGGCCTCGCGCTCACCGCTTTCCTCGGCGCGGCGCAGGCTGTCAACCCTCTATTTCTCTCCATGGGCGAGCCGCAGTGCGACTCGTGTCAGGACAAGGCATACAACAGCTGCCCGGGCGAGTCCGAGGACCAGGCGTTCGCCGAGTGCATGTGCGGAGGCGACGGCGCGACCCTCTACGTCGGGAGCTGCATCCCGCTCTGCGTCGACGCCTCGGGCTTCGGGACTGACTACTTCGTTGTCACTCTGTACACGTACTGCATCGCCTTCTTTCCCCAGTTTTGCGACTCGGCCAAGGAGGCTGGTGTGACCGACTCGATTTGGCAACAGTACTGCGGCGCTGGGCAGGGGAGTGGGTCCGGTTCCGGCTCTGGGGATGGTACCGATACCGGCACTGGAACTGGTACCGGCACTGGTACCGGTACTGGTACTGGCACAGGTACCGGCACTGGCACTGGCACGGGCACTGGCTCAGGCACAGGTAGTGGCTCAGGCACAGGTAGTGGCTCAGGCACGGGTACCGGCACTGGCACTGGCAACGGAGACGGCATTGCGTGAGTTACCTTGAGGACATGCCCCCCCTTCAAATGATGTGTTGCTAACGGTCAAGTAGTGGCGACTCAACGGCAGTATCCACAGCGCTGTCACCCACCGCAACAAAGGTGGTGGGAGGCACAGGATCAACCGCGACAACCACAGCAGGAGCGGTAATCAATTCCTCAGTGACGAAGGCTGGCGCGGGCCTGGTTGTATCTCCGGCGTGGGGTGTCGTGTTTGGGCTTGGAATCCACTTGTTGAATGCCAACCTGTAAAAACAAAATATATATATAAAAAAAAAATAAAAAAATTACTATTGGAAGGACTGAGATCTTGGTAGACCGGATTTCTGCCCGAACATAACGCTTTAGGATGCTGTTAAGGTCATTAGAGCTCGGGAGCAACCACAAGCGGGCCCTCTCGCTAGCATTGGCCAAAGTTGACGGGGAACTACATCACATCACATTGTAACATGACCCTATTGGAACCGCAACGCTGGCAACTTGCTGCCCGGCAACTTGATCCGATGTTGTCTTTGCACCTGGCTGCCGTGTGCACGCATCTAGCGTCCTAAACTACTGTACCTGGTTAATATGCTTAACGGCACGATCACTAACCAGATACAGGGAAGAAGTGACGCGTAGTATGGGTGAAACACCTGGCTCTCAACCCAACAGCTCGAGTCTTGATGTTGGTAACTGAAGAGGAAAGACATGATTCCATCCGCATGCTAGTGATGGGATTAATCAGCCGGGAATGCGTCGGTGATAAAGCTATTCATGGCTAGGGTGTCGGTCATTATGCGCCCCAAGTGTGGGAGATAGCTCGCGATCAGTAATCGAGGAAATGCACTGCCAAGCCAATTATTCTTTGGGGCTTTCCGACCAAGTCCCCACTTACAACCACCCTCCCGGACTGGGACAAAGAGCCCTCGCTAGGTTGCGTATGCCTTGTGGCTGGTATGGAATCACAAGAAGTGGCCCATTCCATGGTGTTGTTGAGGATTGTTAATCCAACCTCCTATCAGTGGATCAGCGAAGACTGAAGATGTTTGCGCCAACACCTCCAGTCTATAAAAGGTCTCGAAGTCCGCCGCCTTCATGACAGCCAAGTTTCCAAACCAACAAGTCAACAACACACTCCGATATCAAAACATTCTCACCAAGTCAAGTCTACCAAGCACCCACTCAACACGATCCAAAACATCACCACCGCCCAACATGTCTGGCAGCAAGGGTCTTGTTCTCCTCACGGGCGCTAATGGCTACGTGTCCTCCCGGGCTGTCGAAGCCTTCCTGAAGGCTGGATACTCGGTCCGAGGCACTGTTCGGTCCATTGCGGCCAACAAAGCTCTGGTCGATGCCCTCGCTCAGTACGGTGACAAGTTCACGCTTTTCGAGGTTCCCGATATCGTTGTCCCCGGCGCGTTCGACGAGGCTGTCAAGGGTTCGTCACCGCTTTCCAAGTCGTCAGCCTTCGCACATTAATGTTGACACAATGTAGGAGTTGACGCCGTCGCTCACACGGCTACCCCTGTTGCCTTTGACTTTAGCGACCCCGAGCCAGTCATGAGAGACGCGGTTGGCGGCATCCTTCGCGCCCTCGAGTCGGCCACTAAGGAGCCCAAGATCAAGAGTTTCGTCTTCCTGTCCTCCGTCGTGGCAATTTTCTCGAACA
Source organism: Lasiosphaeris hirsuta (assembly GCA_030549175.1). Classification (NCBI taxonomy): domain Eukaryota; kingdom Fungi; phylum Ascomycota; class Sordariomycetes; order Sordariales; family Lasiosphaeriaceae; genus Lasiosphaeris; species Lasiosphaeris hirsuta. The sequence goes on from JAUKUA010000002.1 coordinate 2,850,423, forward strand.
AGGAAGGCGACTACACCTTTACCGAGGCTGACTGGAACACCGAGGCCGAGGAGGCTGTTGAGAAGCTTGGCAAGGACACCCCCGGCCCCGTCATCTATGCGGCCAGCAAGACGGCGGCGGAAAAGGCCATGTGGAAGTTTCGCGACGAACAGAAGCCCAGCTTCACGCTGACCTCGATCAACCCCTGGTAGGTTGTTGGAGAAAAGTGTATGGCAACAAGTTTCAAGTAACCTGCTGACAATACCGAAGCTTCGTCGCAGGCCCGCCTCTGGTTGTCCCAGGGTCTCTAGAGAAGGTGAACATTGCGACCAAGAGCATCTCGGATGTCTTTGCCGGCGTGCCCCTGGACAAAGCTGGCCTCCCGGGCACGTTCCAGGGCTTTGTCGACGTCCGCGATGTCGGCCGCGCTATAGTCTTTGCTGTCGAGCACCCGGAAAAGGCCAACAATGAGCGTTTCATCCTGGCTTCCTTCTACTCTCCCCAGCAGGCCGTCGCCGACATCCTTCGCAAGGCGTTCCCCGAGATGGCCCACATCATCGACAAGGGAACCCCTGGAGAGGGTTACTCTCCCGATTATGCCTTCCCCACGCACCGTGGATTCGATGGAACTAAGATCGTCAGATTTAGTGGACAGCAGTACACTCCCTGGGAGCAGACCGTCATTGACGCTGCTGAGGTCTTTAAGGCCATTGCCTAACTGGCTGCTTGGTTGGTTTCCTGGAATGGAGCAGGAGATCTGTCTTATTGCCGCAGTTCATAGTACAAGTCTATCCTCTGCAGAGAGGGGAGTTTGAGATAATCGGAGAAAATAAAACCTGTTTGGTTTGTCGAACTTGGCCTGCTTTCTCAAGCTTGCTCACCAACTTTGATCTGTGCAACTTGTCTTCGCCGGCTCCGGCTTTCACGCCGTTGTGAAACAGGCTGTACCCTTATCGTGCCGGGTGCAAATTGGCCCCGAGGTTAGAGACACCTCTTTTAAAGCAATGGAGAAGGAGTGGAGTATATCAGAATAGGGGTAAATATTCAGATCAAGCGCGCGTTATCCTTTGTAGTTGGCCACGAGGTGGAGGTAGCGTATCAATGTTTGGTGGACGGTTGCGCAGGCAGTTATAATAATGATAAGTCGTATCATAATTGTAGGATAGAGACAACGGTAAAAGCTCAGACAGTCACCTGGTATAAAACAAGTACACATCGCCACTCCAGCAATACAAAAAGCCCACCCTATAAAACAGCACGTGCACACGCGATGGCGTCCGTGGAACGTCAGGTAAAGCCCCTCTGGCCCAGACTCACTTGTAGGGTGGCGGCGGGTGACCGTCAGCCCCGGTCAGGATCTTTTCAAACGCCTCCTCTCGGGCCCGCTGCAGCGCGGCCCTGGCATCCTGCAGCTCCTTCTCTCGTATTCCGAGTTCGCCGCTCAGCGCACCATGCCTCGCCCTGGCGTCCATCTCGAGGTACTGCATCACCGCTGCCACATTCTCGACATCGGCAATCGAGTCCTGGATCTTCCGATGGAACTCCAGATCGCTGAAAAAGTTGTCAAAGAAAATATCGCTGACGACATTCCCCCGGGAGATATTGGCCTCAGGCAGGTCCCCAACCGCCGGGCTGATCTGGCGCGCCGTGAGCCAGTGCACGCGGGCGGCGAGCACCAGGTTCTGCGCGAGCTGCAGCTCGTTGCGCTCGACAAAGTCGGTCAGGTTGTGGTGGGTGAACATGTCGGCCTGGGAGGCGCTGAGGGCGCGGGTGAGGGCGCTGAGGGCCATCTTCATCTTGCGCGCGCCGTCGCTCAGCGCCGCGAGCGCCTTGGCCTCGATCTCGGCGCGGGCCCGCGCGTCCTCGTACGCGACCTTGGCGGCGCCCATCGCGCGCTCCCGCTCGTCCTCGCCCGGGAAGTTTGGCGTGGGCCCGTCGAACAGGCTGACGTGCAGCCGGTCGAGCTGGCGCTGCGCCGAGTCGTGGCGGACCACGTCTTGCTCTAGGACGCGGGCCTGCTGCTGGGCGGCTGCGAGCTGGGCCTTTAGGTTGGTGTTCAGGTCTTGGTAGCGGTGTTCCTTCTGCAGCGCCTCGAGGTACTCTCTCTCTTCTTTTTGGGCTTTCGCGTCGTACTTTGCCCCGCGACCCGTGGCCTTGTATCGGAGGCGGCGCGTCATGGAGTCGCGATGCTCTTCATGCTCCTTGAGCTCTTTGGCGCGCTGCCTGTTGGCGCTGGCAAGGCGCCTGTCAGAGACGACGATCTGTTCTTGAAGCTCAATGATGAGGCGCTTCTGTTGCAGGAGCTCGGGCGCTGCATGGTCGGTTTCGGCGAGGATGCGGAGCAGTTCCTTGTTCTTGCTGGCCGCCTCGTGCACGCGAGTTTTGAGGAGTTCCATGGCGTGATCTTGAAGGGAATTTAAAATGGATAATGCGGAAGTCGGTGGATCTGAGCAATGGTGGGGCAGTGGATATAAGTGCTGTTGGCCCTTCTTGACGAGGTGAGGTGAGGTGAGACCAGATAAGACGGGAGGGATCCAAGTTCGCCAAGAAGGCGCTGAAATGCCTTGGTCCGATGCTGCGCCTGGCTGCGGGGGTGTCATTTGGGGTTACCTGTGAAAGAAATACAGGCCAACTGTTGTGTGACGGGAAAATATACGATTCTGCCTTGTTATTGTCTACGCTTGTTAAGAGTGCCGCAGCTCCACTATGGTCTCCAGGCTATTTCTGCCGTCCATCCTCGCGTTTTCTATGGTGCCCGTTAGGTTTCGGTACAGTTTGACCTGCAGATAACGTACAATCTAACCCTGGTTTGTTTGCCCCCCCCCCCCCCCCCCCCCCAAGGGCCCAAAGGGAGGCACCACAGTCCTGGAAAGGCACTCTACAATTATTTTTATTTTTTTATTTTTATTTTTTAAAAAATAGGCCTATTTTGGTATTTCATCCAGCCTTTCCACCAAGAGGAAAGGCATCCATGGCACGTAAACACGGCGTTTATGGTATTAAAGAGGGGCCTTTCCCATTTCTATTCACAGCTATCAATATCAATATGCACCCCTTTTGTGTCAAGAAGGTAGCGGGATCCAGACCACTTGCACCACGTCAGTGACTCCTAACTGCCTGGCGTCGCCCATAATTGCAGCAGCTCCAGCCTCTCCTACCGTGACCCTCGAAACACCTAGCAACCGCTCGAAGAAGATAATCTCCCGAACTCTTCGGATTTCCAGAGCGGCCTCGATCTTGACCTCACCCTGGCCGCAGTTGTTCTTCATCAGCTCGAGCTGTGGTGCGATTGTGTCCGGGTACCTGTACGATCCGCACAAATCCTGGACATATCCGTACCCCGATGACGTCTTGATAGCAGCCACGCCAACGCCGGTGCAAATGCGGCAAAGTTCGACAATCTGCTGCTCTGAGAGGAAGTGACTTTCGAAGATGACTTTGAGATCACCCCGAGGGGCCTTTGGGACAGCCTTTGTATTCCTGTATCTCCATCCCACAACAATCTGGTTGACGGCCTGTATTTCATTGCGCACGTAATCCCAATCGCCGCCCAGGACCTTGCCGACGTTGATGAGCAGCTCGACCTCATGCGCACCGGCCTCCATTGCTTCGCGTGCCTCGAAAACCTTGAGGTTGGTTGTCGAGTCGCCGTACGGGAACCCGACGACGGTGCAGACGAGGACATTGGTGCCCTGCAGCGCGCTCACGGCAGTGGGAATGCTGTACGGTTTCACGCAAACCGCGGCGACCTTGAAGTCTCTGGCCCTCTGCAATTCCGTTGCCAAGTCGGCATCGGTCATGATGGGGTGCAGCAGAGAGTACTCGAGAGAGCTGGCGATGTGACCCAGGCTGGTGGACATTGTGGCGAAGAGAGTTTGCGCCACGCGGGCAGGTTGTGCCATGACGGCTGTGATTCTGTGATGTTGCTGTGGCTCTATAATATGACTATGGCTTTAGAATTTTGCCATGGTTCTATGATGTTTCTACAAAGGCTAGCTCTTGGTTGATGTTCTCTCGAAAGGAGGGGGAAGAGCGCCCGCCCCTAGCCGAACCTGTTCCACGCATACTCATGACTGCCCATTGCGGTGGTCCGCTACCAACAAGTTCTCGATAACAGAGCAGGTAGGGTAAGCACGGATCGGACTTGGTTGACACATTGTGCGCGCAATTTTTTTTTTTTTTTTTTTTTTTTTTTTTGGTTTATTATAGATGAGCTTTACTCGTCTCCCCTGCCCCTGCCCCCTTCTCAGCGGCCTCCTCGGCCCGCGCCTGTGCATTCAGCCGTAGCCACATCCCCTTGCGCAGCTCGTGCCCCACAAGGAAGGTCCGCATCCACTCCTCGTCAAATACAGGTAGCTTCCTCCCTAGCTCCTCCTCCCCCTCTCCGGCCAAGAGCCGCAGCTCCTCAAAGTACTCCTTGAAGTCGGGAAAGATCAGCATGAACTTGGCGCCGTCACCCCGTTCCCTCATCCTGCTGGTCTCCCACGCCTTCATCTCGTCGGTGGAAGGCAGCGTCGCCCGCCCCGCCTGAATCCTCGCCGCCACAACCGCTTGCCACTCGAACACTTTGAAAGTCAGACCTGCAGCTGTCGCGCCGATGAAAAGGAGCGTCGGGTCCTCTTGGTAGGCGATGTGCTGGTACAGCCCAGGCACGCGGTTGTTGCGCAGCTTGATCTGGGGGATGAAGGGGAGCGTTGACGCGTAGCCGGTGCCGAAGATGATGTGGTCCACGTCGGGGATGCTTTCCCCGTTGACCAGGTGAACCGTTCCTGCCTCGACGCGCGCGATGGTCGGGTGGTTTTGAATCCTTGGGTGGTTGAAGGCTTCCCCGCCAAAGTACTCGTTGGCTGTGTGGCCGATTGTGATGGCATGGACTGGCGTTTGCGCCGTTTTGGTGTTGGCCAGGTCAAAGGCGATATCGGCTGCCGAGACGGAAGCTCCGACAACCACGACGCGCTGGCAAGTTGTTAATCCCATGCTGACACCTCTGACACTCGATCTCGAGGAAGCTTACCTTATTTTTGAAGTGGTCCCTCCCGCGAAAGAGCTTGCTGTGCAGCACGCTCCCCGGCTTCGCCTTTTCAAACTCCTCCAGGCCTTCGATGCGAGGGACAAAAGGGACCTAGTAATGCCCGCAGGCAACAACAACCGCATCGAACCACTCCACCCACCAACAGTCGCTCTCTTTTCCCTCTTTGCGGAGTGTCACCTTCCACTCGGCGCCAACCTTCTCGACATTTTCAACCGTTGTGTTGTACGACACAAGATCATCATACCCGTTGCGGTTCACGAGACTCTGGACGTAGCCCCTGATGACCTGCCATGGGCGGAACGGCGAAGTTGGGCCATACAGTGAGACAGAGTGCGCACTTGGCTCTTTGGGGAACGGCTCCTGGGTGTACTCCATGGACAAGTGGTCGACATTGGTCTCAAGATACGGATACACTGAGGACTCAGCGTACCGCGGTTGACTCGACTTTGGCAGCTGTGCTGGGAGTGTCTCTGGGATGGGCAGGGCAGGGTCCGCAGTGCGGTTTGCCAACGAGGCAAAGTTTGAGAGGTTGGGTGGTGGTGAAGAGTCCCCAATCCTGGATCATGTTAGATGTTGGCTCTTTATGATCTCTCCGGGTGGTGAGAAGAAGGATTGTCAGCATACCAGCTGCCTCCTGGGGCCTCACGTCTCTCAAAGACGCGAATGAGGTCAAAGGCCTTCTCCTTTGCCAAGGCATCCAGGGTGACGGCCCCGGCCGGCCCGGCGCCAATGACGGCAACTCGCTTGGTCAGCTTAGGCATGGTTTCGAGGTCTGGGAACTTGAGTTTACAGGGAGGATGCGCTGAAGAAGAAGAAGATATTCGGTCGAAAATTTCATGTCGGCTACTTGGGTCCTCCTCATCCACACTTTTTATGACAACGGGCAGACTCGGCATTGTTTGGTAGGGGGTTAAGATGGGGCCGTAACTTGTTGCCCCTGCCCGGCCAAGAGGCGAGTCAAATCCCAGCACAAGCTCTGACAGCTGCTGTTATGGGTTCTCGGTGTTGGAGTTGAGCGAAATCTGTGCCGAGTTCTCACTTATAACGGCTACGTAAAAAGGATTTAAGCTCTGCATGCCCAAGACCGCAAAGATTTTATCTCAACGCCGTGATATTTTGATGTTTCAGAGCATTCATTGCCAGCGACACACTAAATCCGGAGCAGAAGAAAATGCATTATCATGGAGATAAATTTGGGAGGCCAAGGTTACCTCAACTGGCCGTGATTGTGTCTCTTTTTGTGATGGTTACATTCATGTGCTCATGCTGTGTGAAGCCTTGATTGAACCAATTGAACGGCTTGATGGGGTCCGTCATTGAGAAATCGAAGCGAAGAAAGAGCTGTCAAGCGGTTATTAGTGGCCAGGGTTTTAATTGACGGAGCAACAACTCACCTCGAAAATGACCTTGCCCATCTCGGCATACGCCAACTTCTTCCCCAGACAATCCCAGCGCGTCCCGCCCGCAAACACCAAGCCCTGCGTCGCCTCCATGTCCCGCAACCGCGCCGCGTCCGCCTCGACCCACCGCATGGGTTCAAAGACGCCCGCATCCTCGCCGAACACGGTCCTGTTCTTCATGACGCCAAACACCGCCCACGCGACGTTGGTGCCCGCCGGCACCGCCACGCCGCAAATGACGTCGTCGCGGTCCGACACCTTGGGCATCAGCCCCGAGATGGGCGGCCACATGCGCAGCGTCTCCTTGATGCATGCCTGCAGGAACGGCAGCTTCTTGGCCTCGGTGTCGGCAATGACCGGCCGCGCGACGATCCCCGCCGCGGCGTCGATCTCGGCCTGCAGCCGGCGGTACGCGCGCGGGTGCGTCGAGAGGTAGAAGACGGCGTTGCGCAGCGCGGTCGCCGTGGTGTCGGACCCGCCGAGCAGGTGCACGAGGGCCTCGGCCTCGACCTCGGCGCGCGACAGGCCCGACTCGACAAAGGCCTGCAGCGCGTCGGGGTTGTGGCGCTTGGCGTCGCCGTAGCGCTCGCCGACGCGGTCGTGCACCAGGCCCAGGAGGCGGCCGACGCCCGACGGGTCGGCGCGCTTGGGCAGGAGGGGCGCGACGAGGGGCGACTTGATGAGGGCGAGCAGCGGTGGGAGGAGGGCGAGTAGGGAGCACGGCAGCTGCATCGACTCGAGCGCGGCGATGACGCCGTGCAGGTCGGCGTCGGCGGTGACGTAGCCGAAGGGCGCGCCGAACTCGACGGCTGACGTTACGTCCTGTGTCAAGTACTGCATGCCCGCGGCCATGTCCAGGGGTCGCGTGCCGGCGGCGCGGCCCGACAGGTACTTGCTCTCGATGAGGCCGATGAAGTTGACGATCTGTGCGTCGATCAGCTGCTCCTGGGCCCCCTGTCCGCGCCCGCTGTACCCGGCTAGCAGGTGGCTGCGGATCCGGTGGTGCTCCTTGTTCTCGTTGGCCGTCAGCACGCTGTCGCTGTTGGGGTCGATGCGGTACCCGTTGTACCACCGCGACCGCGAGTAGCCCGAGTGCACGCTCCAGATGCGCCGGATCTCGGCTGGGTCGCTGCACACCACGTAGTTCGGCCCTATCCGAGAAAGGGGGCCTTTTTGGAGGGGGCACCCGATCAGAGTTTGTGTGATACATAAGGGCTCGTATTTGTTCTCTCACCATATTTGTCACAGACGGCTTCAAGCGTCAGGCACATCTTCCCCGACACCTGGTGCCGCGCCATCCAGAACTTACTCCATCCCCCGCTCGCCGGCCCTGGGATGTGTCGGAGACGTCTCCAGGCCAGGACCCGTGAGGAAAAAAAGTATAGTACGAGTGCTGCTGCACCGGCTACGAAAAAGGTCTTGTTCAGTAAAGCCATAGCCAAGGTCCGGTGCGTCAGTGGTGGACGGGTAGAACCATGGGGCCCTGAAGTCGAGAGAACTGGGCTTCGCAGGCTCAAGATATAGTAAACCCAAACCGCACGTCGTGTCTTACACTACAGAGGTACTCACTCACGGTGGCCATATCTATTGCAACCCCTCTTGATACCGGGATGATGCGAGATACGCAGCCACCACCTACCAATCGCGTTCCACAAGAACAGGGGGCGCATCTTCATGGGGGGTTAAGCATTCACCTGAGTGGCCAACTGTTTAATCCCGCAACACGGGCTCCGAGTAGGCCACAGGTGATGTGGCTGCAGATTGGACGGGCCGGCACGGCTTGCTCTGGAGAATACACTATTGAGCAATGCACACTGCACGATGGTGCGGGTTCGACTGCACACCAAGCAGGACCGACAATATGGTTCAAGCCGTTTTGGGAAAGGGACGCTATGGAGTGACGATCATTGCTGTTTTCGGAAATCATGGTATTTTGGGACATCTTACTTACATCATCCCCTTCAATAAATCTCTGTGAAATAAATCATAGAGCTCATAATACAAAAATCCCTTGGTCCTAGCTATGCATATTTGTAGACCACTATCCATGCTCTAAACCTTCACCTCAGCACAAATTCCTTTTTGAACCAATAACCGAGTTCAAGCCACGATGAGCGTCGAGGATTAGGATGTCACCCCGATATCCGAGTCCCGGACGTGGGTGCACCGAATCGCAAGTACAACGACGTGCAGAAATCACCACACTCGCCCCGTAATACTCGTATCCCACATCAAGACTGCTGCTGCTGTGGCTGATAATATCCCTGATGCGGCGGATATTGCGAGGCCGGCGTCGCAGCCGGCGTATATGGCATCTGCCACTGCTGGCCGTTCCATTGCTGCTGCTGCTGCTGCTGCTGCTGCTGCTGCTGGTGGGGTTGAGTTTGTGGCGGCGGGCACTGGGCGTTTGGGGGTGGCGGGAAGTAGCCCTGCTCAGTTGAGGGAACCGTAGCCGGCGGAGAGAGTGGCGTTGGCGGGTAGCCTGACAGCTGCTGTTGCTGGTAGGCTTGGTGTGGATTTTGCTGTGGGGGAGGGGGCTGATATTGATTTTGCGGCGGCGCCGGCGGGTGTGATTGTTGTGGCTGCTGCTGCTGCTGATACTGTTGGTATTGGCCCTGTGGCTGGGAAGGATGGTTTTGTTGCTGGTGCTGTTGCTGTTGCTGTTGCTGCTCGGGCTGTTGGTAGTGTTGTTGATAATGCTGTTCGGGTTGTGGAGTCGGAGCGTAAGGTGTGTAAGACGTGGCTGGGGCTTGTGCTCCCGTCGGATATGCTTGCATCGGGGGAGGCGCCGTGGTGGGTGGAGGTGGAGGAGGCGGCATGCTTGTTGACATTTGATTGTTCGGGGGCTGTGACTGGACGGGAACAGGGGGATACGCGGAGCCCGCTGTCGATGAGGACTGTGGAGGGGGATGGAAATACGGGGTCGGCGTGGAATTTTGATATGGTGCTGCGGGCGTGTAAGCTGTATTTTGGTACGACGAAGGAGCTGGCGGAGGCGGAGGTGGTGGCATGCCGGCCGAGTAGCCCGTGTTGTATCCCGAGTATGGCGGCTGGTGCTCTTGGGAGGGGTACTGCGTTGGCGCTGGTTGTTGCATTGGCTGTTGAGCTGGTGGCTGCGATGGCTGCTGCCAGTTTTGCTGCTGCGGTGGCTGATAAATCTGCTCAGGCGCGGGAGTTGGCTGCGCGCCGTACCCTACGAGCCCAGAGGCGGTATTGAAGGGGGTAGTCGGGGTTGGCGCATGCAAGACTGGTGTCTCTGGTACGTGGGTCAACGCAGGCTGTGTCAGGGGACTGACGAAATACTCCTGATGTTGCTGCCAATGCGAGACAGACTGGGAGCGGCCGTGGTTTTGTTGATCCCCCGCCTGGGCCGTTGGTGTAGCAAAGCTCTGTTGTCTCGAAAACTGCTGTTCATAATTTTGCTGATGCTGAGGCTGCTCCTGAGTCGGTTGCTGGTGCTGGAGGGCTGGTTGCACCTGCTGCTGCTGCTTCTGTTCAGGGGCTGCTGGCACTGCTGGAAGCGACTCGACCATAGACGTCATGCTGAACGCGCCATACGAAGGCTGAGAGGTTGGAGCAGAGCCAGTTGGGGCGGGAACCTCGGCAACTTGCGGCTGCGGTAGTGCCTGCTGGTTGGACTGTTGATTCTGCGCTGCCTGCTCTTGGCTCTGTGTATTCGAGTCCATCGAGTTATTCGGCGGATAGTAATACTCGTAATCGGAGCTTGGGCCCCCGTACGTTGCGGAATGCGTTGAAGCTTGAGTGCGGCTCGCAGGATTAGCTTCCTGAGCCTGAGTGTTTGGTGGAGAGGGTGCATATGACGACGACTCCTGTTGGTGGAGGGGCTGAGAAGGTCCTTGGCTCTGCTGGGCAACACCGGCCTGTGATGACAGACCGAGACCTCGCTGGTCCTGCCCATAGTTGACTGGCGCGCTCAGCTCTGACGGAGCGACAGAAGATGCGATGTTGGTGGCATAGCCCGGGGGACCTTGTCCCTGCGTTCCGTAGTTATACGACTGTTGCGCTGGCATCGTGGAATTGTAATCGTAGGCCTGGGGCGGGGCCTGGGAGTACACGGCCGGCGACTTCGAATCCGGCACGAAGCCGGCAGGTGCGGTCGCTTCTGAGTACGGTGGAGGCGGCGGCATCTGGGTACCGTAGTTGAAGCCGTACGGAGGCTGGGTCTGAGCCATGCTGCTGCCTCCTCCTACGTTGTACCCTTGCTGGTTGTATGGTACCGCCGCATAGCCGGCCTCTTGTGCCTTGGCATCGGCGACAGCCTGGAACACTCCGGCGGCCTGGAACGCCTTCTGAGCCTCCTTTTCCTTCTTGTGATGTGTGTACATATGTTCAAGACCCATCCCCGCTCCGTCCAGTGCCGCGTGTGTAACGATCTTGATAGCCGTCTCGTTCTCGACGATTGCCGATATGCCGTGTTCCGCGCCGGTTGTCGCAATGGCGTCTGCACCCATGGAGCCCACACCCAGCGTAACAACGCCAATGGTTCCGCTAAAGGCCATGCTTCCGAGGACGTCGCGCTTGCGTGTGTTGTGCGTCGTGCCCTGCCTTTGCAGGTGTTTTTCGATGATCTCACGCTTTTTGCGAGCGTTGTGAATCGCAGGAGCCGCCATGCCTACACCGATCAGAGACACGCCCATGGTGAGGGGGATCGCAATGCCCGACACGGCTGTCGACGTCGAGGCGCCCGAGATGAGACGGGTGTAGTGCTGCCACTCCCGCTGGAGCTCATTCGGGTCCATGCCGGCGCATTTTGCGTCGTAGGACTTGAAGTCGAAAGGCATCTTGCCGACTGTTGCGAGTATTCACTCAGAACTGGTCCAAGTGTACAGAGAGGAGGACCCAATCTGGTGGAGGAAACGGATGCTTTCCCGTGCAAGTGGTGATGCCCGCACTCTCGGAACCTTGGCATGGGAGAGAAGTGAGGGGGCGGGGACGTGCTTGACTCCTGGGAGCCTCGTGGGTTTTGAGCATCCATGCCCACCGAGAACCCTGGTGTCTGAGAATCAGCCGCAGTATCTCAGCCACAATTTGAGGTTCCAATATTATTCGATATCAGGGGTTTTAGCGCCAAGCGATGTCCCGATGCGCTCAAAGTGTCTCGCCATCCATGCCCGCCTTTGGCATTCTGCTTGGTCTGAGCGGCGGGCTAATGCAGGGAGGCAACAGCCAAACGCTATCACGAGGCTCTGAGTCTTGGACTACTGCGCAGTAGGGGTTCTTTTTAGCAGCCAACGCGCCGGCAGGGGCCGAGTTAACCCTGGCTCAGAACGTTCGATAATCGAGATGGAGTTGGAGTTGGTCAACCACAGGACATTTATAGTCCCTCTCTTAGTTCCCACCCACGCCTACGGCATTCTTCCCGCGGTAACTTCTGTGGCGAAATGCACTCAAATTGATGAGACATCAATTGACTTGATGGAAAGCTTTTTGCAATATTACTACTATCTAGGAGAAAGAGCCAAGCCCATGGGTTTTCCCACCTTAAAATGGCTCTCTGGGACTCCTCCGATTGCTCAATTACATGTGTTTGCCTATCCCGTGGTTTGCTAAAGTCTTGTATGGTACTGCTAACGCAAGATCCCGTTTTTCTTGTTGAGGCCGCTGTTGGCCGTTGCGCTGCAGGGAAGTTCCTAGCAATTGGATTGAGTGCCGTTTGCCCGCACATTACACTACGCAGCGATTGGGCACTTTGCCCAGCTTACCAAGCTTCCGCTGGAGGCAGGCGCATCCGCATTGATCGCCAACTTCGATGGTCTAACACCATATGACCTTGCTTTGAAGGAGGGACACTGTGGAACTGTTGAGGAGTTCGTCAAGAGCGGTCAGATTTCGACAGCAAGGATCTCCAGTGACTTGGCATGGAATGAGGCGCACATTAGAGCACACGAAATGAATTTTGCTGCTGACGAGGCAGAGAAACTCGACAAAGCATTGCACTTGGAGAGCGACAAGTTTGGCAGGCTACCAAGGCACCGAGCATTGGAGATGGGAAACTGGAAAGCTGTTGAACTATTCGGTAAAGTGGTTAGCCTGACCGTTCCCGAGATTATAAAATCAGCAACAGTGACCGCCGAGCACCCAAGCTGCCACGATGTGCCCCAGAAACTTCTCGACAATCTTTCTGCACTTTTTCTCGACGCAGAAACCGAAGATGCCAAACGCCTTGCGGAGCAGCTCCTCACCTCACCACATCGGTGAGACGTAACGATATCCCGTCCATGAGTGCTTTGGTACTAGCCGGGGCAAGCCTCGATGTTCACCACACCGAGCAAGGCTTCGTTGTGCGGAACAAAACTTACGAACTTCCTGCCTTGCAGTGCGCTACAGTGGGTGGAAATATCGAAGCTGTGGTTCACATGGTGAAATCTGGCGCAGACGTCGTCCGGTTTGCCGGTTACCAAGGGGTCTTTCCGCTTCGCTCGGCCCGCAACAGCTGCTTTCCGGATGCAGTGCAAGTCCTTCTCCAGCACGGTGCAGACCCGAGCCGGTGCACACCATACGAAGTCCAGGCGTCTGGCATATCTTCTTCACCGCTAGTCGCGGTGTTCGAGAAACATCGCAAGTCAAACTCGCCAGACAAATCACTCCGCATTATCAATCTCCTCCTGGATGCTGGGGCGCGTCTGCTCGAATTAGGCAGTAACATCGACAAGTCCCCTGCTTAGTTGATGATCCCATATCTTTTCGCTACCGTCAGCAGCAGCGGGCCCGACTCGGAGGATACTACTAATCGGTATCAGCAGATACTCGATATCATAGCCTCGAGGGGCTTCGGGATTCTAGTCCAAACCAGTAACGAAAAAGTGGTTTTCACCAACCCACACTGCCGCAAGTGTGGGTGATGATGAATTCTTGAGGCGGGAGTTGGACGCAGGGGTACCGGTGGATTGGGGCGTGGTGTTAAGAAACCAGTATCTTGAACAACCGCTACAGGCACTAAACATTGCGATCGAAAGAGATGATGTAGGTATGGTTGCGGTTCTCCTCGAATACGGCACCGACGTAAAATACTTCAGCAAAGAGAGGGAGTTCCGAGTGTGGGAGAAGCCCCTCGAGTTGAAGCCGAAAGCGAAGCAGTGAGGAAGTTGTGGGCAAACGGCACTCAATTCAATTACCAGGAACTTCCCTGCAGCGCAACGGCCAACAACGGCCTCAACAAGAAAAACGGGATCTTGCGTTAGCAGCACCATACAAGACTTCAGCCAACCACGGGGTAGGCAAACACGTGTAATTGAGCAATCGGAGGAGCCCCAGAGAGCCATTTTAAGGTGGGAAAACCCATGGGCTTGGCTCTTTCTCCTAGATAGTAAGTAACATTGCGTAAGCTTCCATCGTCAATTGATGTCTCATCACTTTAAGTGCATTTCGCCACATAACGCGGTCCACACGCGATCGTCTTGCTAATCGAAAAAGCCATCGGCCCCGCCGCCCCTATTATGCGTGTACCACCAATACAAGTTATAGATATACTCCGTTTGGCCGATAGCGGCAGCATGATGTAAGCACTGCTCGCTCCCTGGCATCCCGGGGTTTCCAGGTCCGTCCCTTTCCCAACATGAGACCAAGGCTCGATACATGGCCACTAATAATTGAGCGAAAACGAGAGAGATTTGATTTTAGTTGTCGCGCATCGTAAAACGCCGTAAGCTCGCCGAGGATGTCAGATCGCTTCACGTAGTGCTTCAGATTCTCGATGACGGTAAAGTGAATGGGGTATTGGACCTTTCTCTAGCCGCGGGTGCAAACTAGTGAATGGCACACACAGCTATCACGGTTGATTCTGGGTCATTGACGCGCCGAGATGGTTCCAATCCATTCTTCGTGTCCAGAAATGGTGTTGGAGTGGCAATGTGCTGTATTGCTACTATCTGCTTTGAGAGTAGGTGCAAGATCCAGGAAGTGGGCTTGCACCTACGCGAGGAAATTGGTGGTGGGCTGGAGCATAGGCCTGTTGGCCTGTGGAGGCGCGGCACCCTGTGTGCCTGGGAGCGCCCCACTCCTAACGGATGGCCTCACGGCAAGCAGAGCACAAACCTCCTTGACTTCTAGTGGTCGACGAGCAACATCCATCTTGAAGAAGACTTTGTGTGCGAGGAGACGCTGGGGCTTTGGGAGGCCATTTATGCGTGCTATGATGCTGTCGTACCTCTCTGACAGACTCGTCGGTAACTCATCGAGGCAGTGCAAGATCGAGGCATCCCTTGTCTGGTCTTGGATATGCTGAAGCATTAGACGGACCCAAAGAAACATGCCACCGGATCTAGGAAGGCGTTCCTTGATATGCATCAGCATGGCTCCGTCGTGAATGTGGGGCCATGTGACAAGTTCGTGAGCGATGTATTCGTCAATGTCATCCGTGCTCACTTCTGAGGAAATGTCGAGGCACACTTGGGAATGAGCAACCTGCCGAAGCTGATTCAATAATTCGGGAAGTGGTCGACTGGTGAACATAATCTTGAATCGATTTGGGATCCGGGAGATGATTTGGGAAAAGTCAAGTCGGTCCTGGCATTCGTCAAGGGCGTCAATGGTGAGAAAGCAGGAAGGTAAGAAGTCGAGCAGGGAGAAAAACAGATCCCGAGCTTCTCTCGTTGTCGCCTCGCGGTTCTCGCTGATTTGCATGGCTGACAGCGCATACCCCAACGCCTGAGGGAACATCTTGACAAGCTGGAAGGTCTATGAACGGAGTAGCGATGGGGCCGTCACGCGTTTGCTGTCAGCCCCGCAGAAGAAGTAAACCAGGGGCTCCGTGGTTGCGATGTGATCGAGGAGTTTAGCGTAGAGAAATGTCTTTCCGCAGCCAAGCGCGCCACGCAACCAGAATAGTCTTTTCTGGCTCTGCTCTATCCAGCTTCATACTTCAGGTCGCTCGAGGATCCAGTTGCATGTTCTAGGAAGAATGCCGATCTGGCCCCTTTCTTCGTGACATTGGCGAGCATCCAGCCAATATCTAATCTGGAGTAGACCAGGCTCTGATTTTGGTTAGAAATGAGCTCCTCAATAAAGAAGAAAAGTAAGGAGGGATGTTACCTTGGCGAGAGGTCTGTCTTTCGACGAGAGACCGCACATGGACAAACTCCAGGCGAGCCCGAGCTTCTTCGACCATGTGAGCAAGCTTGGCCTCGCGCTCAACCAGTTCGTGTCTCTGGAACAACTGCCCGTAAACGTGCGGCGCGGGCATCGCATCTTCAATTTGCTGCAGCATTTTCATTAATTTCGAGAAATAGCCTTCATAATCACGGGCGACCTGCCACAGTCAGTAAAAAAAAAAAAAAAAAAAAAACGGAAATATTAGTGATGAAAGGGGGTCGCACCAAAAGAACGGCCCCCAAGACACCCCACAGCAGCGACGAGACCTCTGGGAAGGTGTTGACTATGACATCAAGGGATTTCCCGAATCGCTCGACGGCGGATATGAATGGCGGAATCTTTCGCAACACGGCTTGCACCTTGCTTACCTGACCGCGGACATCCTAGGAGGCCTGGAAGTCGTGGAGGATGTCATCGGGTCCTGAGGTGCTAAAGCGCTCCCTCTCGGTCTTGGAGAGTAGGGCCTGAGACCGCTCCACGGCTTGCTGCCATACGCTGGATCCTGAAACCAGCGTCTCTGTGGGATTGATGGTCTTCATGGTGTGTATGTCGGCTGGGAAGTTGGAGGGTGCAACCGGGATGCAAAGTTGGGTTTGCAGCAAGCTACCTTCGTTGTAGCTGATCACCACGGCAGTGCGGAGCAGAAGCTGGGGTCGCATTTTGGGAGGAATGCAGTGCCCGCACTCCGCCACACCCGGTCCGCGCTGGCGTCCATAGTTGAGACTACGCTGAGAGAAGGTTCGTGGCGTTGATTCATTCCATCGAGTCCATGGGGGTGAAGTTATGGCAATGCCAATTAGGCCTGGTTTTGTAGACCCCACATAAGTTATGGATAATGGCACTGCATTTTTAGCACTGGCGGAGGCCATGGACAGACGGGACAACCTTTGTGGGGTGGTTTCTACAAACATTTAGAAATGGTCACGATCCTTTTTTCACTTCCAAGAGGAGTATGGCGTTATTGCTCAGGAATCAAGAAGGTGCAGTTCAGCCGCTGCCTCCAGAGCACAGTGCTAAGCGGCTCCGCGGTTGAGCGTTCGATTGAAAATTGGATCCCGGCATCCTTAAACAAGCTCTTCAGCTTCGCCAGTGCTTTTGGCGACTTGAGACCGAGGTGCACCTGCGGCGGAATGAGCTGCCCCGCCGGAATGGCTCCCATGGCATATGCCTCAGTCGAAACACAACCTATTACCTCGACAAGACCAAGTTGGGGGTCAAGCTTAAGGAGACTGCTAAGCTTATCGAGGGGCTACTCATATGACGGAGGTCTAGGGAGTTAATCCTGGGCACGGGCCGAAAGATCAGGCTCAGACGAGCAAGACTCCGGGGTTCTGTTTCACCGCCGGTTCGGAGGTCGAGGTAGGTCGAGATCCGTGTATGATCTCGGGCCCTCCATCGGAAAGTCCACAATCGTAATGGCCATTGCCTTTCTAGCCGTGAGAATGGCAAGCTTCATCACAAAGCCATAGGCCGAGCCACAGCTGTATGTCCAGTCGCCCTGAGGAATGTCGATGAGCGACAGCTGCAAGCCGCCGTGTCTAAGCAATTGAATGTCTCGCTCGGCCAGCTGCAACTTGAATACAATGTAGACCGCGGTCAGGCCATGAAATGGCGCGATTGTCCAAGCCAAGCAATCTGACATGGTCGGCTAGGTCAGGCCGCTGGATCAGTGTGCGAACGAAGCGGAAGAGGCGCTCGTAGCTTCGGGGACCGAGACCCTTGGTCTGCACCGCGAAATTGTGGTGAAGTATTTGCTGTGCAACATCCTGCAGGATGCCTTTTGCAAAACAAGCGCAGTGTTGAGATATCGACATGGTTGCCACCCTGCGTTGCGGGTTTGTTGTTCAAGTCGTTGGTGCTTGACAGCTCCGAGACTACCTTCCGAGTTGAGATATCAAAGCTGTTTGGGTAAGCGCGGTGTAAAAAGCCAGCTCGACTCAAGGTCAGGATTCATGACCTTTAAATAAGAGATAATGTCGAATAATGCCACCATCGGGCGCTGTCATGCAGCAACAACAGGCTTGGGACATTCACAGCCGGAAAGTTGAACTGCAGACCATTCCGAGCCACTGGAGTTGTGTATGTACAGACACACCTCGGGGTACGTCGGTGCCTGGGTGCGTCCCTTGTACCTTGACAACGTGGATTGTTCCTTTTGTGCAGAACAGCACACACCCGGGGTGACCCGGCTGGCGATGGCGCGAGAGAGGGCGATGTGAATAAGTTGGGATCCAAACCAAGTTTATGTATATACAATCGTCCATTACGAAAGATTACCCCAACTTTGTGACATTCATTGCCTCCACCCAGGGTCTCCAGTGGCTCTCGACGCCGGAAGGATACTGCCAACCAGTCCAGTTGTAATTCGTCAAGCCCCAAGCATCGCCAAACCCCTGAACTCCCTCACGTACACGATAACTTCCTGCCAAGCTCCACATTGACCAACTCACGCTGTACCTCTTGGTATACTCTTTCAAGCAGTTCTGTACAATGTCGGTGTCCAGAGTGGCGTCCTGCTGGTGGCCAAACTCGGACAGTATAACGGGGGTAAGGCGTGGCGCGGCTGGACAATCTAACGTGGCGTTACACGCCGCGGGCGGCTGTATGCCGAGCGCGTTGAATCCGTTGCGATAGAGACCAGCCTCAATCATGCGGCAGTTTCCGGTATCCAGGTCCTCGCTTGTCGGGTATAGATGCAGCTCCCACACCACCTTGTCGGCCCACGTCTGGTTCGATAGGGAAAAGTATACGGGGTCGCGCCGGTGGGCATCCCGGATGGCAGTGCACTTGTAGCAGGCTGCCGTGAGGAGGTTCTTTCGGGACGTAAGAGCCGACAGGTCCTCGCCAAACTGCATTCCGGACCAGGTGATGAGCAGATCGGGATTGGCCGCGTGGACCGCGTTGGCGCCGGCCGTCATGTTGCCCACGAAGGTGTGCCAGTTGTAATTCAGCGTTGGGACTGTCCAGCTCTCGCGAGGCTCGTTGCGTAGGGACATGGAGACCACGTTCGTCTGATTCTTGGCCCAATTTGCGACATATGTCAGGGCACGCGTCCAGTTTCTCGTCTGAAAGTTTGTATCTCCAAACCATGCATCGCCGTCCGTGTGCGAGCAGCACCACTGTGCCTTGCTGACATGTGCATCTGGGTGTATGAATATTCCCCTCCTAGCGGCGAGGCGCGTGATGTCAGAAAAGATCTTGAACCGGGGCGTGTCGAGCGTCCAGCCCAGCGCTAGGTTGTTGGCGACGATGGCAGTTGCGACCCGTGTTCCATTAGTGGCGCCAAGGGCAGATACCAGGGAAGCTTCGAGAGTGACATCAATACCGCCATGGTCATAGATCTCGTCAATCATTTGGATGGCATAGCCCCTGGTCCCAAGAAGTCAGCTGCCCATGTTTATGTACCGAGCCAGAGGTTAATAATGGGGAAGGAACAGGAACGCACATGCGGATGAAGTTGAAGCCCACGCTGGACACTTTACTGAGGATTTCGTTTGCAGAAAGCCACTCCAGACCCTCGGGGACCATGCTCTCGCCTGCGAATGCGTGTCATTTGTGCCACCCACACCGAAGGAATTAGATTACCGCAGGAGTCTTACCGCTGAGGGGCCAGTTGACACCAGCCCAAGTCACCGTCTCCCCCAGGGCGTTGACGATGTCTCTTCCACTGGTGCGGAATGGGCCATGTGGCCATCTGGCGCCATTCTGCTGCCTCTTGGAGAGCGGCTCGAGGGCTTCAACCAGGTTGGAGGGGAGGGCCGTGTCGCGCTGCCCCGCGCAATTGGTGACGAGGACCGCAAGGGCGCCTAGGACGAAGGCAGAGGTCTTCATGTTGCGCTCGACGTCGCTGCAGGGCGGACGGGTCGTGGAGGTTCGGTGCTCGATGTTTAGTGTTCAGTGTTGCTGGGAGGGGAATGGCGATTCATCCCCACCGTCACCGATTCGCCTATTCGCCTCCTTGCCCCTAACCACGTCGCCCCTTCCTCTCTCCATCTCTGTTCGGCACCTTCCTAGCCGTGTGTGACTTCCAGTCTGCGGTTGAATACAGTCGAGGGCACTTCGGCAGTCGTTGGGTCCGTCAACCCCACCTTCCCCCAACTGGATTGGCTGATATTAATGAGGTAGCCACGACTGCTTTCATAGATATTTACCTCCCCTCGGTCGGCCATTTGCGCCGGTATTTCCAAGCAGGTACGCGTCCACTCTGGTCTTACCCAGCCTGGGGGGAGGGGATCGCGACTCTCAGCTCGGAACTTGTCCTAATGACGGACCTATGGAGGTACTACCTTCCCCACAAGGTGCCTTGGAGAAATGAAACCTAGGTGGTGCTGAGAATTCTATTGTTCCCGAACAATCACTGAGACGCAAAGATACTGATTCAAAGCTTGCATGACATCATGAGATGGGAGGATCCTGGAAGTCGAGCACAGGTGCCGAACCTCGGATGACTCTCATTATTATGAACAATTCAGCCGTCAGTGTGCGAATATTAGGTGTAAAATGTCGGCCTCTCCAATTCCTTGGCTTAGGTGGCCCTTCCCCAACAGTTCGTATAAAGCACTCCATATATCCGGCCACAAATAACCCCTTGGCCGTTAGCTTGTGACCTACGACCGTAGCCGGAATTATGCTACTCAGAGGGGGCCATAAACAAGAAGTACAACATATGATAAGGTAAGTTTTTGCAAATTATACTTCATTCTTGGCAGATTTTGCACACTAAAATATCAAGGGAGGAATGTAAGTAAGGCATTGTGGGTTTATTGTCAAAACAGTTGCGAGGCGTCAGTCGGGTCATCAAATGGCAGGGTATGATCAAGTCGTTCATGTCCGTCAACAAGCCGAACTCCGCATCATGCATCATGTCCACGGTTGGTTGCATCGGTTTGATGACTTGGGCACTCACCTGTTTGACCGTCAAAATTACGCCTATCGGCTGGATTGCACCAAACAGAACTCTAGGTACTTTGGGAAGGCTCTCCCAAGTCCGGGAAAATGTGTTCTGGGTACATTGAAGGGGATACAAGAAGTTGGAGTGCAAGCTCTGAGTCCTGGTCCATGTCCATGTCCATCTCAGGAGACAGAACTTCGAACACAAGCTCAGGATTAGACGTGTCCCAGTCTCCTTGAAAGTCCCCAAAGTTAAAAAAACTGCCGGATCTCTAGCGCATCTTGAGCTTCAACTGCGAGATGTGTAGGGACGAGATGACCTAGCAGCATCTAACCGGACTTGCCCCAAAGTCAAAGTCCTCAACATCAGCTTGCGAGGACCGGGCCTGACTCATGCTGCGATTATGCCGCGTTACTGTCGATGCTAGAGCCCGTCATGTTGGTATCAGATGTGGCAGGGCTAAGTTCTGCTGTTCCTACCGGATCAGATTTCCGGACCTTCCAGAGACCCAGTTTCAATACCCCAGAGCCAAACATGTTTGTAGGGCTTTGAGCCAATGTGCCCAGGCCTCTCGTGCCCTGGCAGGACCTTTCTGCCGTCGTCGATGGCTTGGAGCTTCATAGCAAAGCGTAAACTCCGGTGCCTTTTCACGCAACCGATCGTCCGGTGTCAGACCGGCTTCATGAGCATCCATAACCTCCCCTATCTGCTTGATCTCCCTGGTGAAAGCCTGACGCTTCCTATGGAGCCAACAGGGCACATACGCGGCCTCGTGCCTGTGGGAACCGATCGAAGCTTTGCCAGTTCCACTTCAACTTCAGAAAGTTGCTGGTACTAGGCGCCGAGAGATATCATCAGTGAACTTCACATTGAAGTGACCATCCAAAAACGATACCTACCTTGGTAGCGAAAGGTTAGCTTCGAAAATAAATCAGGATTCAGTAAGGTACTACCTTACTTGGGGTCCTTAGATCGACAATCCATGCAGCCTTTATTCTTCAGTGCAACACAGGACCAACAGCATGCCTAGCGGCCAACTGTGGAGCTCGTGTAAGACATGTTCAATATTTTTGACCTCGAAGTAGCAATGGTCTCATGCAAGATTCTCCCAACACTAGTATTGGCATCCCCTTATCGAAAGGCAAAAGGGACGTATGGTAATCTGTTTGGTGAAGTAACATGACATCCATTCATGTATTTAGCCACTTGAAGCCCCCAGGTCGTCAACTTAACCTTCTTTCCCATCACTAGCCATCCATTCTTACTTCAATCCAACTACTTTCATCTTCAGGTAAGAATGATTCGATAGCTTCCTCAACAGTGATCCTCATCGTTGCTGATCTCAAGTGGTAGCCACAAAACGCAAAGCCATCATTATCATCAGTCAGTATGGTAGCCTTTACCTAAGTGCCTAGGTACACGTGGGTGGTTTCGGGTAAGGCGCTGCGGTTGGAAACTTGTGGTGGATCTTGTATCTCGTATCCTTGTCGATGTTACGAAACGTATATACTGTAGTGTGGGAGAGGTTGAGATTTATAATAATCATTTGCCGGGACCTCAGGCTCCATTTACCTCTCTACTAAATGCAGGCTGTTCCATGTGGCTTACACAACCTAAAGCTGTTATAATAGGGTTATCTGGCGACCCTAACTCAAATCACGTAAATACTGGCAATTGTGCTGTATTCCGTGAAGTAGAGTATATTGGGTGACGAAGAAGAGGAGGTCAGGAATGGCTCCCGGCCAGGCGCAGGATGTAGGCCCAGGTAGGCGCTAGGGTCGTGAGGAAGCTATTCACTGCCCATCCATCCTCTTATCTATCTACTTATCTACTTGTCTAATCCATCGATACTGTACCCGTATCATGTTCTTAGGATCAAATTTCCAATTCAAGACCGTTTAGGGAACAAATCAAAAAGTGGCTATGAAAGACGATTCGAACAGTTTGCACCAAAGTCCACCACGACTGGAGATTTGCCCGCGGGCTGCAGGAGTTTAGCATCTGCCGTGCTGAATTTGAAGAGAGCGCACGAAGGCTACGGGGTACCATGCCAAAGTGTGAATGTTCAAGCAATAAGCATCCATCGCCTCTTGGCACACATTCAATCACGCCCCCGTCCAGGGTAACACCGAACTCGTGTCCAACCGCGAGATGGGCCCCGGTTCCTACGCGCCGGCCCTCGACAACCACGGACTGGTCAAGCGGTTCAATTACACGACCTTCATTGAGCTCAGCCGCAGCAGCTTCTGCTTCTGCTACGACGAGAGCTGGCAGACCTTGGCCTTTGGGGAATCGGACGCGCTGGCGACCGGCTGCCAGGCCATCAGCGCCGGCTACCCCTGGGCCCATGCTCGGCTACTGGGACCATCCTGGACACCGACTTCACGGCGGCGCCCGGCGGCTGGGTCACTATCGCCAGCCCGGGCACGTGTGCGTTCCGTGTCAAGTTCGCCGGGCCTACTAGTGCCCACCAGACCACCCCCTTCGGCGCGCAGGACTTGACGCTCTTATCAACAATTATGTGAAGTATAATGTCTGGGGTCGCAGCATTCCTTACACCTTGCTTTACATCCAATGA
Organism: Lasiosphaeris hirsuta; assembly: GCA_030549175.1. Classification (NCBI taxonomy): domain Eukaryota; kingdom Fungi; phylum Ascomycota; class Sordariomycetes; order Sordariales; family Lasiosphaeriaceae; genus Lasiosphaeris; species Lasiosphaeris hirsuta. The sequence goes on from JAUKUA010000002.1 coordinate 2,873,414, forward strand.
AGAATAGAGCATGTCTGAATGTTCTGAGAGGCACAAGGGTGGACTGGATGGGGAGGAATGAGGAGGTTGTCGTGTAGCTAGACATTAGGTCGGTGGCTTTGGAGTGGATGTATTTCTCTCCTCCAACTCCCAAGATAATTTACAAGGTCTTTGCCAAATGTGGATTGTACCAAGGTAACCTTCACCCATGTGTCCGTCTCATAAAGCCATGCCGGTTGCAAAAGTGACACTCGACAACATCAGCAGAAGAGAGCCAAGCTGCAGTGACATGCTGGCGCTTGATTTCGGACCATCGGGGTTCTGACCCGCGGTAACCGGATTCTCAGGGGTTTGGGTGCTGGGGTCGTCTCCTTGTGTCGGTTCTTCTTTGGGATCGCTACCAGCCCGTAGGCAGGTCAAAGCCGCCGAAACCGTGGATTCGGCTTCGCCAACAAAGGCGCTCTCATAGCCCCAGATGTGACCAACGACAAAGACTTGGCTGCTTGCTTCATCAAAGGCCGTGTTGTTTCCGGGCTGGTGTTTGTCATTATCGATTCCGAAACGCATAAAGCTGAATGTACCATTTTCCGGCGCGTGTCTATTGTCCGTCTCAAGGCCTAGCACAAAGTAAGTACTTGCATGCCGGATGTGGGAATTATGCTTACCGCCCAACAGGCCGACAACCCTAGTGCCGAATGTCGCGTTGCAGCTTTGAGGTAGCGTGCCTGGTCTTGGGAGCGGGCAAAGATTATCAGGCCCAGTGCGGTTGCGATTGCCAAACCCCGTAACCAGATGACTCGTCAGGTCGGCGATGCAGGTCGTGTCAAGAAATCCGGTGCATCCCGGACCTGGGAGCGCCTTGCCGGACTTCAGAGCCGGGCCGGCGAACACCAATTGACATATGTGCCACGAGCGATCTTGCAACACGACACTGCCGTTGCCTACATCTGTGAGGAGGTCTTTTGGCGCCTCGAGCTGGATGGAGGTACCTGCCATATACTGCCCACCGCTTGAAAAGGGGACATTGTCCCGGACTTTGATGGTGTACTTCCACTGGTCCGACGCGGAGCCGGGGTAGGGTTGGCTTGTGTTGAGCCCATCGATCGTTGCGCTTCCGGTCACATTGACCGACAAAAATGCAGTGTTCCACGCCTCATCGTTGACTCCCTCGATGATGCCATTCCTAGCCGCCGAGGAGACAAAAATAGGTGCCAAGGGCGAGTAGGTCTTAGGGGTTTCAAGTTGTGCGCGACTGACACCGGCAATCCATGAAAGAGCCAATACTGAATATGAGAGGAGCATCATTGACGATTTTTTGTACCTGCTCTTGTTCACTGTCGAAGGGAAACCACAACGATCAACATTGCACATACTGAACAGTAGGAAAACCCATGATGGCTGCCTGGGTAAGGAGCTACGAAGGATCTTACCGCCTCGGGGTGGCAGTACTAGTTCGCAATTTCGGCTAATGCCATGATCCAATGCCCTAGAGCCGTTGGGTCGCGGGACTCAGGGGCGCAGCATTGGCAATTTTAAAGTGTTATTTTTTGTTCAAGGTAAGATGCATGCCATAGTGATGATGCCTTCATCAACTCCATTTGATGTCGACACAACTCTAGGTACCTCAACTTCAGTCAACAATGCAGGTGGCAACTTCAAAGTAGAGTCCAAGGTTCCAACAATAAGCGTTGACGGTTTTGAAAGAGTTAGGCTTGGAGGTTTGAATGCTATATCTAGAGCTCTCAAAAAAAAAAAAAAAAAAAAAAAAAAAAAAAAAAAAAAGAGAAAAACAATAAAAGTTAGGTATCTTACTAATGAAATATTGATAGCTTCCGAAAGCGGTACAAGGGGACAAGGCAAGGTTATCAGAGGGTTGGCTCAGTGCGGCTGCCGGATCCGGCCGTTTGAGGAATCTTGGACAATCAAAACCTATCGCATCTTATCCATCGCTCCTTTGTGCTTGGATACCCGAGAATACCTTCCCGACATTGGGGGCTCGAGACTGTAGAAAACCACGGGATTTCGCACTCGAGCAATGATAGCACGATACCGATGCAAGGTATCATGAATTCGTTTCATACCTACAGAACCGCCAGCATAGATCACCATGGCCGACGGGCCTTACAACGATGAGCAGGCAGATGCATTTTTCAGCAATGCTAGCCTAGAGGCGAAGGATATGTTGGCCAGTCTGGTCTACAAAGAGCAGCTGGAGGATATCAGACTGGCGACACCATTCAAGGAGGTGGAGGAGGTCGTCGAGCTTCCACTCTACGACTCGGAAGTCGACCGGGAGGATGTTGGCCCCGGCTCTGGGTTGGCCTTGACGACGAAGAAGCGTGGGGGGAATGACCGCCGGGTCTCGGGAAGGAACGAGAGATCATCGGGCCCTGGGTGGATGCGGCTTAAGCTCGCCGAGATCAGATCGGACAATCTAGATGGCCATTCGACTGGAAGTGTGGCTTTCAATCTCGACTTCGAACTACGCTACGCATCCGAGATTGCAGTATCCAGACTGGACACGCTGGAGCCCGAAGGCCGCGAAACCGTGGCCCAACACCAACCCATCTTTGGGGGGGAATGTTGGGCCAGTTATCCGATGCACCTGCCACACTACCAGGGCCTTCCTCTGGTCGAGGATGTGGTGTTTGCTGTGCACCCCAATAAGTGGTCGGAGGAGTATGGGGACGGGGACGTACCTCAAGATGAAGACGTCTTGGACAGTCGCATAAAGCGCCTAAGGACGCTGCGGAAGTATAACGATGATTGGGAGGAAAAGGGGCACTCGGACGAGGAAGAGATGCCGAAGCTCGTGAGAGTGATAAACCCACGAGAGAACTACTGGACCGCCGTGGCATTACTTGTCTACGGCGACGCTGCCCAATGGCTGCGCGTTAAGGCAGAGCATCTGTACTTGCTCCGCACCATCCTCGTAAGTCAGAAGCATCCCCGCCACGAGTTCTACAAGCAGCGAAACGATGCTGCAGTCAAAACCAAAGTCACGAGGTTTTTCAAGCCGACCGCCACCAGAGAGCCCAAGGTTGTCTTGGAGGACTACCTCAACTGGTGGGAGATTTTGCACATTGAAGGCGCACCGGTCTTGGACGACGACATGGCCTACCTGACCGCCGATCTCTACAAGATATTCATCGTTCTGTACAAGGAACACAAGGTCCCCGAGCCCGACAACGTGTCCAAGATATACAACATGAAAGCCTACGGCGAGTTCAACAGTCGACATGTCTTTTTGCTGAAAAGCGTAGGTTCACCCCCATCCGGCCGCTTGCGAGGCGGGTACTGAGACGACATTTCATTTTAGCAAAACAGATTCTTTCACCCCATGGTGCCCAACGACTACGACGCCACCAAGTTCAGGCTCCCGTACCACAACCGCTGGCCCGCCAAGTACCATCTGGCATTTGAGACGCAGCCTCCGGTGCACTATATCCTTGAACCTGGCGTTGTTGACTCGGAACAACGCGTGGACCCCGAACTCAGAGGCTACACGGCTACCTCGATACCGTGGCCAAGATTCAACGCCTGCCACCTGAGGTATGCAGTCACTTACCCGCCGTTCAGTCGTCAGCGGCTGGAGAGACTGCACCACCTTCGAGAAGAACACAACGTAGCAGAGGATGAGAAGAGAGAACACTGGGATAAGGAATACAACAGCAGGAGAGCACCTAGCCGAGGCCATGGTTTAGGCCCGCACCCCTTTGAATCTGATCCGCCCTATCCGGACGATTGGCCGGACGATGGACTGCCCGAAGACTACCGGGAGCTTACCCAGGACTCAGAGTGGAGTCCCGGACAATACCAAGAGGGTTGGGTAGGGGGACAGCAGGGCGGAGACGAGGAACAGCAGGGTGAGGACGAGGAACAGCAGGGCGGAGACGAGGAACAGCAGGGTGAGGACGAAGAACAGCAGGGTGGGGACGAAGAAGAGGCGGCCGCTCAAGCCCCGTCGACACCGCCTGCGGCCTGGCCCAGTCATGACAACCCAAGAAGAAGTGGTGGATCAAAGGACCCAGTACAAGTTAACTCGTCGCCACCGCCCTCGGCCCCGCGCGGCGGCGGCCGCACACCAAGAGGTGGAACAAAGCGCACGCCAGCGGGAAGTGGACAGGCTCAAGAGGAGTGGGCCGAGGGCAAAGAAGAGGCGGCCCTTCAAGACCTGTCTTTAACGCCTGCGGCCCAGCGTTCGACCCGGCGCGGCCACCCACCAAAACGAACAGCACGTAACGATATCCCGCGACCCGTAGCCCTGGACGAGGGCGAGCAGGATGAGCAGGACGAGGACGACGAGATTCTAGCGGCACCCTCTAGAACGAGCCGCGGCAGAAAGCGCGCCGCCGCCGCGTCCATCGTGTCCTCGGAAGCTGAAGACCCCCGCAAGCGGCTCAGGGAGGCGGCGGCGGCGGCAAAGGCGGCGTCCCAGCAGCCTGGGTTGAGCCCCGACTCGGATTCCCAGTCTGATCAAGACCAACCTCGAAACTATGGGATCCGTGAGGATTCTGCCGACATTGGTAACGGCAGGAGGATCAAGAGCCAGAGCAAGGCGTGGATCAACCGCAATAGTGCTCCTGAACTCCGGGAATGGTGCAGCCTACTGGGACAGCCAGCCAACTCTTCTCCGCCATGGCTCAAGAAACAGTGCGCGGAGTTTTTGGATGAGAACGAGGTGAGGTTCCGCGTCAATTCAAGAAACTATCTCGATACAAAATCCAAAGGGCCATTTTTGTGGGTCAGTCGTGAATTTTCAAGGAGCCTACAGGACAATGAGGTAGATGAGGAAGATGAGGAAGATGAGGAAGGTGAGGAAGATGAAGAAGATGAGGAAGATGAGGAAGATGGGGATTAGGACTCATCTCAGGCCAGACGATTTCATCTGTGCCCAGGCTGGCGTACAGATGGTCTGAGCTGAGATAAATTCGGACAGAAGTTGATAGATTTGAGATTTGCCGCATGGAAGTGTTTTGTTCCTTCTGTTTTGGTTTTATCGGATCTTTGTTGGGAAGAGGTGTGGGCAGCTTGGGCACCAGACATGTTATCCGGGCAGTTATGGGCACAACAGCCCGATGGAGTATCATCAGGCAGGTGTGCGAAGTTTGAGTCACACGTGTAAGGTACCTGATCTTAGTTAGGCATGCATCGGCAGTAGCCTGGTGCTGAATGTCGGGCTGTTGTTTGGATATTGTCGTGTATTGGTGCTATTGCTTTTGCCAGTTCAAACAGTCATCAAGCTTCTCACATCCTGTTCCCCTCCTGAATGCCGCCAAGTAACCCCAGACATGTTCCACAACGGCCAACCCTGATGTGCAGATTTTGCCTCCCCCGCGTCATGGAAGAAAGACTCTTCAAATGTTTGCCACATATTTGTTTTCATCGTGGAAATTGGCGGGCCAGCGCCTTTAGGCTCCTATTCGACACGTCATCAATTTCAGGCTGCTTAGGTCTGGAATCCCTGGGGTCTTGTGCAGCCAATGTAAGCCTAGAAGCCACTCGGCCTGAATGACTGGCCGGCCGGCAAAAGCTCAAACGACTGGTCTTTTGCTTGCCCCTGAGGCTGAGGTGGTATTGCAAGAGGAACTTGAACTGACGGTGATAACCTGGAGTTTCGAGCCAGCGTTATAACATAATCATTCTGCTCAATCTGCGTGAAAAAGGCGCGGTTAGGAGATTCCAAAGCCGAGATGCGTTATTTGCGCCGCGTGGGTCAGGGCTCATACATCAACTGCGTAGTTTCCTTGGCCATATGCTCTGTCTAGCTCTTGAGCGAGCGCGCTCGGGGTTTGGGCCTGCTTGTTGGGTACCATAAACCGCACTGTGGCTGGATATGGGCTGCTCGGCTTGGCCGTCGAGTACGGCCCTCGCGACGGCGCTGTTCTGTAAGCGGCCCTCGCCATGACCTGGTTCAAGGGAGGATTAGTAAGTTCTAAACGGCTTTCTTTCCGCTGATCCGGCGTTTCGATGGGGACGATGTAGGTAGTGTAGGGCAATGAATTTGAGCTTGTAATTTTGTAATGGAAACTGAGCAGGAGGGGTGGGATGGTCTCCATTTTAAATACCTACCCATCACAACCCGAGTGGCGGTGTGTGGCAATGGGCGTCATAATTGGTGCCAGTGCTTAGGTGGAGCGCTGCTGCGAGTCATCCCCTCCCTGTATTTGCCCCTTTACTTGCTACTACATTTGCCTCGATAAGTCTCTTATGCACCTACCGAAGTACCTCTCCACCTATCCTTTTATCCTGGGATTGTGTAAGGGGGGACTCCCGAGAACGAGAATGTACAAGTTAGTTCTAAGGTAACCCCAGGCTAGCAATTCAAGCAAATCTTCGTTGCCCCTATATACCCACCCAATGTCAGGAGGGAGTTAGGAAGAACAGTATGACCCCGTTGTCTAGAGGTATTCGAGGTGCATAATATCGAGTTTAACATTTCCAAGGTACTCTGGCTGCCTAGGTACCTAGGCACCTCTGGCAGCGTTGTGTCCACCGTGCTGTCATGTCACATGTACTCAGGCTGCAACCATGAAGTGATTGCTACAGAACAGAGGAGTACTTCCAATCGGACATTAATCGGGCGTGTGGTGAAACACCAATCTGTAAGGGATACAGTATCCCGTTCATTTATTTTAACATGCGACAATATATACGAGGCAGTAATTTCAGGCGATAAGTGGTCACGGCGCTTGATGTTTTACAACATGAAGCTAGGTAAGTAGACAACAACAAAGTGCAAATTAAGAATTGGAAGGGTACGTTGATGTAATACTATATCATGCTAGAAACGTCCCTACAACCTTGAGGTATCTCGGTAATGTACATTTCCTAGAGGGGGAAAGAGAGTCATTGCTCCAATATCTAAATTCTGTTAGAATGGAGGCTGTACGTGATGGGATATCTGTTGACTCGCGGGGACGTATTGCAACGTAGCTATCTAAGGAGATGAGTCACATGCCAGTGTATTTTTCACCTTCAATGACCATCTTTGGCTCCTCTGTTTCCTGTTTGCACTATCCTATGGTTGTATGAAGTCGTTGCATGGATCTAGAAGCAGGATCCCGCCTTTTACTGTTGTGGCGTTGTTAGCCGTTACGCTACAGGGACTATCCTGGGAATTGACTTGGATGTCATTTGCCCACAAATTCAAACACCAAGCACCTATGGGATTAAATTAGGAGCTCTAGATTAGTAAGGCTTTTTCAAAGAAAGTGGTGTCTAATCTGAGCCTATTCTTACAACCGAGAGTCTCCTCAGCCTTACTACATGGAAGAGAATCTAGAAAAGGGGGCAACCTTTCTGATAATGTAGGTCAACCTAGTAACTGTAGTAAATTACTTACCCTACCTTTCATGCCGTCTACTTACATGGCGAGTTTGCACCAAATATATCTATTCAATGGCTTCCGCCGCCAAACTCAATAAATATGAGCTACCACAGAGAGCGTAGTAAGGTATGTATTAGTCTCGAGAAGCCCTTAGAGAAGGTTCAATCGTCGGCTTTCAAGGGTGGTTCTTTCGCCTGCCCATTTCAAGGGAGTTGGCATGATGCTACTACTTACCTACTACCTTGGACATAAATATAACAGTTAACCTAGAAGACAATACTGTGTTGACATGCTAGCTACTATGATGACTAGAGGGTGCCTTTTCCTGTCACCTTGGGTAGCTCGCACCGGAAGAGATAGGGATGTGACGGCAACCCTGACTCAATCAACAATATATAATTCACATCTTCAGCTTCGGGTGTCGACTTGGAAATCTGGCACTCGTCTTGGGAAGTTGGTTGAATTGGGTATTGGGGGTCAAGTTCTCCTTCATCACAAGGGGCATAGAGCGGCCCCGTCCTTCTTGGTGATGATCCAGGAGGCTTCCCCCCCTCAATACTCATTCACGTTTCATTGAGCTCTGCAGGGTGCTTAGTACTTGAAAAGTCTCAGTTTTCGCAAGATGTAAGTAGCAGAGCTTAGCATATCAAATAGCGACATCTCATTCTCGCCAAGGTAATAATCAAGATAAATACTTGAAAAGAATTCCGCACCACCCACAGTCGGCCGAACCAGGGTCCATATATACAGTTCACAAATGATATCTATGTTTAGATCCCCCGCTTCATAATTTCGACCTGGGGAATGCCACGGGAGTCAGAATGGCGTATATGCGTTTAAGAGGGGGGCTCCTCGAACCTCTGGAATGGCCTTTGGGGCTTGGATCTTATAGACGTTTTGGTCTATCTGTCGCGGTGTCAGAGGCATTGGGTCGATAGATGGACAAGTATTTAGGGTCATCTTACGTCGACAACGTAATCCCCAGCAGGAAATATGTCGTGGAGGAGGGAGTTCAGTTTGTGAAAGCTGATACGCCTGCTCGGAATCTCCTGGCAAGGTGCTGGCCGGGCAATCTGGCGTCTTGGGCGACGAGCAGGACTGGGGACGTGGAGGAAAGAATCCATGATGAGACTAAGTTTGGAAAATAGGAGCCTTTGCTAAGCCCAGCAGCAAGAGTTAGATTTGTTGAACCGCGTGAAGCATCTCTCAGGGATTTCTAGGGTTGAATAAATGAAGAGAGGTAAGATTCAGGGCCCACCGAAGGTAGCCGGCTTCTGGGGATCAAGGGCCTAAAGAATGTGCGATGCTGGCACATGGGGCCAATCATCTTTGGGAAATCATGCAGGGATACGAGCAGCGTCTCACATCGACTGATACCCTGCACCTCAGCCGACTTTCACCACCAATCACCAAGCTCCAATCCTGAACACAACGTCAGGGGGTGTGAGGAGGAAGCATATTACTGGCTGGCTCTTCGGTGAGCTAGCATGTCTCTCGGTCCCACAAGGCACTCCACCAGGCGGACTGGGCGGTGCCGCCCACTTCAGATGCAGCTTCCCAGCTCGAGGCTTTTGGCCAGGGAGGTCGCCAGTGTTCTCTTATCCTCGCCTCAGTTTCAAACTCGCACCATTTTGACGCGCACCGAGTTTTCGATCCTCAGGGCGCACCGGCGAGCCAGGCGTCTAGGCATTTTTCTCCATTGTTTATTGGCTCACATGTACGCAGGTAACGGCGGATAAGTAGGTACCTCGGGTTAATCCCGTCTAGAAAAGTGGGCATGATCCTCCCGTCTTGGCAGACCGGCAACTTGAATGGTACTAAATGCCAACATTTTGGGTAAGGGTACCTCTTGGTTCTTTCTCTTATTAGTTGCGCCTCAAATACATAAGTACCTTTTACCTACATGGTCTCCCAGGCGTGCATGAGGCCGATACATGGGAATACCCACATAAGGTACTAGGGAGGGGAGGTAGATGGGAACATAACACCCGCACACACTCAAGGAGATAAGATGCAGAGAGGTAAGTAACTAAGGCACGGTAGAGGTACCTAGAGGCAGGGCCTGGTGTAACCCTAAAATCCAACGAGTGGCTCTTTTGGGGAATTTCGAATTTCCACTCCACGAGGCTCTGGTCGGGCTCGCATGGCGACATACTACCAGGTACTAAAACCAATTCCACTCCCTACCTACCTATTGACTTAAAAAGCCTATATTACTATTTCTCATCTTGTCGTTTCCACCCGCCCTATTTCTAAAAAGTTACCTACCGTGTATACCCTACCACGCAGCGCCTCGAGTTCAATAGACAAGAGACATCATACTGTCTGAGTCCCAGAACCACGACCGAACCCCCCCCCCCCCCCCCCCCCCCCGGGAGTCACCCCACAAGGCTGCGTTCTCTTGGTAGTCATTACTCCTCGCGATTAGGCATCCATCGAAAGGCTTGCGCCCTGTCTACACCACGATCTGACAACGGCCTACCTCACCCCCTCTTGATGACAACATGGAGACGCCGCTGATGCAGAACGGGCGGCCGAATGACTTGGCCTTGGCTCGCCAAGACAGCCAAGATGACACCGAGGCAATTGTGCTCGTACGTTCAAGGGCCACTCTCGGCACCACCTTTGCGTTTCAGAGTCGGCAGTGTGACTGGAACTGACCCTAACCGTGTTCGGGCAGGAAGATGAGCTCACGGCCGTGCGGTTGTTGGATGAAGACGCCGCTGGGCCTCAGTTGCTTGCCCTGCGAGGTGACGGAAACCCGACTCAACTCGAGCTGGGAGTTCCGTCCATCGTTGTGAATGACGGGCCGGACCCAACCCGAGTCTCCAGCACTTCCCATAATCGACGCGGGAGCAATGCCGAGTCAGATCGTTCGCGAATCACCCAAGTCTCCGATCGCGGAGAAGCACTCTTCTCCGAGATACATTCCACGGAACCCGCCGAACCCGACGCTGCTAAGACCGAGACTACAGTCATCGACAGTTGGACCCTTGAAGAACAGTTACTCGCCGTCCGCTGTCGCTCTAGCAATCCGCCAAAGGGCCAAGTATTCTTTCCCCGTGGCACTCTGGAAAGGATCATTACCAAGAAGGCCGTGATTGACACCATCAAGACAGAGAACAGACACCTGTCGGATGAGGAAGTCGAACGGTACGCAGCACAAGTCTGTCGCGTTCGGTTGCCAAATGGCAAAGAATCTAGCTACCGCAAGATCTTTGCCATCTTGATCATGCTTCGGCGGGGGCGCGACATTATCCTGTTTGTCGACGACAATCTCTGTGATGCGGACCTCCCATTGGAGGCAGTAACCGTCCATGCCAACCCCAACGCCAATATGGGTTTCAAGTTTGTCAACATGCGACGTCGAAAGAGCCGAGATACCCCTCTCAGATGCCTCCAGAAGTGGGGGTACATTGATCACGAGCGGTTTGGTGAGTTGCAATGGGGAACAATAGCACCCTTCTTCGGGAAAGGCGACCGCAGGCATGCACGCTTCTACCAGTTGTCCGAGAACGACATCCTTCCTTGGATCGAGGAACAGAGTCTTGTCCATCAGGGGGGATTCAGTTTCATCTCCCGCGTCAAGATACACCCGTCCCATCACAACTTTGAAGACTCCGAGGTAAATAAATGCCGTCCGACGACCATCATCCCTGACCCCTGCTAATAGCCCAACAAGATGAGCGACGGCACGTTTGCCATAAAACACTTCAAGCCAAACGTGGACTCACAAAACGGACTGACTCCTTCGAATCCGGAATCCCCTTCCGTCACGCTCGGTGATCTAGAAGGAGAATTCCGAAGTGAAATTGCAACGCTCAACAAGTTTTCCGGAGGTGACAACCCGCACTTGATCTCACTTCTCGCGGCATACCGCCATGGCAGCGACTACTGCCTCTTGTTCCACTGGGCTGACTCGGATCTCAAATCCATGTGGAAGAACACGAAGCCAGGGCCGGCCCTCGAAAAGGCCAACTTGATGTGGATACTAGAGCAATGCCGGGGAATGACAAGCGCGCTACGAAAGATTCACATATACAAGACGACGGAGCGGTCCGAGGATCCGGCGGGGCGAAGCGCCAAAGAACCAATCTACGGCCGTCATGGAGATATCAAGCCTGAAAATATCTTGAGATTTGTCAAGCAAGACAGACCAGGCGATCGAGGTACCTTGGTCATCACAGACTTTGGACTAGCCCGGTTCCACACCGACAACACAAGAACTTACTTTCCCAAGAAGGATGTTGCGGGGACACCGACCTACCGACCCCCCGAGTGCGACATGGAAGATTGCGCCATCTCGCGATCGTTTGACATATGGTCGCTCGGATGCGTCCTTCTCGAGTTTGTGGCTTGGTACCTGGGCGGTTGGGAACACGTCAACGACTTTGTGCAGCACCGCAAGGCCCCGAATGTATTGATGTACGGTTGGAACTCGGATCAATTCTTTGAGATTGTCAGGCCCGAGGGAAGCACCAACGGAACAGTTGGCGCACGAGTCAAGACTGAAGTACACCAGGTAAGGACCTTGGCATCAGGAAAGAAGTTGACACCAAAAGTGAAAGCTGACAGGCCGTTTAGTTTGTCAACAATCTACATTCTCACCCGGACTGCTCCGACATCATCCATCGGCTGCTAGGCTTCATCATGAAACGAATGTTGGTAGTTGAGTCCAAGGCCACACAGAAACGCGGGAACTGCTACGATGTCTACAACGAGCTCGATGCTCTCTATCAACAACTTGAGGACCCATCTTTCCAATTGGTGGCCACACCTCGGCCAAGGGTCGAAGCCGATATACCAGAGGCAATTGAGATACCTCTCAGTAGTGACGCATTGAAGTTGACAGCATCAAGATTCACTCAGCTCAAAGAACATACGGGCATGATTCGCAGGATTTCCCAACCCAAACAAGACCCTTCGGAGGGCTTACAAGCCGGTCCTCGCCGGACACAGACAACACCGACGAAATCCAGCGTGGCCGCTATGGGTAGCGTTTGGAAGGGGTAGAGGGGTTGAGATGGCAAAGATTCAAATTTATTACTTATTCTGATGTAACTATAATGTCTATTCTGCTGATACAGACCCTAACAAGGGATTTTCCTCTTCAGGATCATCTATTCATGTAATATAAATTAAGCGTAATCAATAGTCCAAGCTCATGTACTACTGCGTTGCAGTATATTACCTGCAGTTGTTGAGTCCTCGCAAGACCGCGAGACAAAAGTCAGCAACTGTACTCCCATCTGAAACCCCGGCATTACCGATACACACATCATGACAAGACACGAAACACAGCACCGAGGGCAGGCCACTCCGCGAGCTACTTTGCAGTCTTGCGCCGACGTTCCTTGCGCTTTTTGTAGTGCCGCTGCTGGCGATCGATATCAAGGATTTCTTGCTGCACACGGTTAGGATCAATGATATCATATTTCCGTGCACCTCCACGCCTTACCTGCGAGAGCTCCCGAGGCAGAGTCAACATGTATTGCCCCATCTCAAACTAGCGTCATGCAATCACATCAGCTTCAGACGACGGTGCCATCCTCCCTCGACTCACGTACGGCTACCGTGTGAGCTCCCGGCTCTGGGAACAGCTTGTTCAACACGTCATAGAGAGCCTGTTGGTCGTGGTAGCGCAGTGCAATGACCTGTTGGATAGGCATTGTCTCAGTGAGCCTTGGCGAGGCGGTCTGCCGGGGCGTGGGGAGATGAGTAACTGGAAAAGGTAAGATGGTGGTGCTTAGTGCCGTGTTCAGCGCTGTGTGTGCTTGGCAGTGCGGGTGGCTCTGGCGCCTACAATCAAGTGACTCGGAGGGAGCAGCACCCTAGCTGTGCTGGTGGCGACGGAAAGGTGCAAACCACGGGATATATGGGGCATAAATACCCATTCTAGGCCCTGGAGCATGGCCTATCAATCCGCTTTCTGTCGCTTTCTTTCGCCCTGCTGCGGCGGTTCCGTGGCTATTGGACGTGGTGTTACGGCCGAGATGGTATGTATGGTGCCCAAGGTGGCAGCCCAAAGCCCCGACTGCAGCAGCGCTCTCGAATCAAAACTAGGACCAAAACAAACAGGGCGTACAAGTGTCATGCATTTGATGGACGGCAGTTACAGCGAGGGTAACCCCTCTCGCGAGGCTCCCGGCTTTGAACGGGCCCATTCGGGCGGAGGGGTCTGCCATGCGCCGATTAGAGGGCGATGCCAACAAAAAGATGTGGGTTGCAAAACGGGAGGGCACGTTGGCAAAACGTTAGCTCCCAGAGGAGGTAGGTAGTACGTGCATGTTTTAAGGCTTGTGGGCAACCTGTGGGACCATCTGCAAGCTGCACAGCCACGTAACGGGCAGCTAGCCATCCCATTCTCGTGCCAAGAGAGGATCGGGTGAACCGTGGCAACTGTGACCTGTGCTTTCCGTGCTTCAATTTTGGGACATAACCCCTCATATGCCGCTGCGGCTCAGGAGCATCAACCCCCGCCCCGGCCCACGGCCCACGCACCAGGGCACAACAAAACAAAGCATCCCATTGAATTTTTACCTTACTCAGCTTATCAAAACCATGGATTGGCCGCTCAAGGATGCAGAGTTCCCCCAGGAGGATCTCGACACCGTTTATCGCTATCGATCACGGCCGAACAGAGCGGTGTACCGGTGTCCAGACGATGAGGTATATTACCACATCAATCCCAACTGCCCCGTCTCCCCCGGCTTCCATCTGCATGCTAAATTGAGCATAGGAGCTCGCAGAATCATCTCTAGAGACCGAAGAGCACCTGACAGCTTGGGTTGAAGAGGTCCGTAGCCTGTCTTCTTGTTCTAACAAGATAACCCAGCCCTGAGACTGACGAATCGTAAAAAAAAAAAAGACAACTGGTCGAATACCTGAAGGCCCTGGACTTGCTGTGCTGTAAGCCATATCATCTCAAGATTCAGCTATCCCCCCTTGGCTCATACTCTGTGACAGTCTCGCAAGCCGGGCGGATGAAGGACAAGGCCACAATGGAGCGATACTGGAGTACCTGCCCTTCACCAAGACCGGATTTGAAAGACTTATCGCCGCTCTACCTCTTCACGGGGACACCACGCGAATAATCAATAGATCAGACATTCCATTTTACACAGACATTAACCTACTGGATTGCCCGCGTGGTGCAATTTGTTAGTGCCACTACCTTACCTAATTAGCCAACAATTGAGTTTGGTAAAGCAAAGTGCGTGAACTAACGAGCATCTACTTTTCTAGACTATTGCTGCCGCACACCTAGCACCTGGCCCGGCGACCTCGCTGTCTCAGCTGTCTTCTACCCAGATACGGGCTTCACAGCTGCTGTAGTATTTGGCTGCTCTCATGACATCGCCGAGGAAATTGCCGGCCGGATAGACAATGCAGAAGACTCGTGGAATCACCCCTTGCTAATAATGGGCATCATTGCGGAAATTGAGAAGGAACGCCATTTCGAACTCGTTAAGAAGAGGGTATTCAGACTGCTCCAACGTGTCCGTGCTGTTAGCAACTCGGCAAGGATATCATCTACTTCGGAAATGACAAAGGAGAATTACTCTGTCGATCTTTGGATCGAAGTGAGCCAGCTGCGAAGCGCTCTCGAGGCTTGGAAAGCACAGCTTATCAAGATGCTTGAACATATCGGCGAGCTGGAGAGAGAGCTCTGGGTCGTGTCCGAGAATAGACTTGCCGATTCGACCTCTACTCTCACCCCCAACTTGAGACAGCTCATTGCAAAGGAAACTGGAAGGCGGATGCAAAGAAGGCTCAAAGAGATTCTCTGTGAATACGACCAGAAGATCCGGGAGTGCACCATGGTTATCGACGGAATGGCGCTATCAACCCAGCTGGTATGCCCAACTCTTCCAACCGTCTTACAGAGGCTTGACAACTAACGGGTTTGCGTTGGGCTTTCAGTCATGGAGCCAGATCGGCTACCAGGATACACAAGCCAATCTCAAAATTGCAATCGATTCAAAGAAGATAGCAAGTGATTCAAAGCAGGATTCTAGCCAGATGCGCTCCATCGCCTTCTTGACAATGTTCTTTCTACCGGCTACCTTTATATCTGTAAGCCCCCAATTCTACCGGAAAGCGGCAACACCCTAGCTAACTCGACACAGTCTTTCTTCTCGACTACCTTTTTCAACTGGAACGCATCAGATACTGAAGAAATCGTGTCGCCTTATCTTTGGGTTTACCCTGTGGTGACGATAACCATCACTCTGGTCGTTGTGGGGTGCTGGCTGGTTTTTACGAGAAGGCGGCCTCCCCGAGATCCCGTGTTGGATGAGAAGGATATAGTGTAGATTCAGAGGGGACGTATTAGGTAAAGATGCCTGAATAAAAGCGTTTGTTGAGTCTTTTAAACTTCTGTAAAGTGTTCCTCGCAAAGGACATGCTCGCGGATCTACAATCCAAGACTTGCTCGTTTGTTAGCGCAGGGCCTCGAAGCCATAGCTAAAGTGTGGGGAAAGATAACCTCCTTGGCGTTTTGATGCTGTCAAGATCTGAGTCTTCAAGTCGAGCATGGCTTTAGTATCCCTCTCTGCGGGAGTGTTATACGTGCGAAAAAAAATCCGTAGCTGGGTTGCTGGGGTGTATTCTAACCCAGAAAACGGTGCTAGGCCCGGAAAGACTAGACAATTGCCACTGTTCGAGACTCGCTCACCTTGCAGATCTTGGACGTCTGCGGGGTTTGATGCAATCCGGAGGGGTGAGTGGGGGCAGCTTCTGGTTGATTGCTGGCTTTCATGAGCAAAACCGTTGGGGAGAGAGCTTGACAACTTGCGCGGGGTTGCCGAGGTACATTTGGGGTCACAACTTCAGTTCTTTGTTTTAGGGTAGGCCTCTCATGTTTAAATCAGAGCTAGCCTGGAGATCTAACACCATTGTCACTTCTTAAAATGAGGTAATAGCTACCGAGAATAACTCCCACAACACCATGTTGGACCAAATATCCGCCCCCTGGGCGACCGTCGTCGAAGCATACAGCCCCCGCAAGATCGAGTTCTTCGGCACCCTGCTGGTCCAACTACTCTTCTTCTGGATCCCCGCCATCGCCTACACCACCCTCGAGACCCTCCTCCCAACCTTCTCCTCGCATCACAAACTCCAACCGGCCCCGAAACAGCCGACTTCCGCCGAGATCAAGCACTGCACTCTCATCGTGCTACGTAACCAAGCCCAATCAATCCTAACCGGCCTCGCCCTCATCGCCCTCGCATCCGCCGCCAACCAACCCTCGCGCTTCCGCATCACCACCACCCTCCCCTCCTTACCCGAGCTCGCGCGCGACCTCGTGCTCTGCGGCCTCCTCCGCGAGCTTCTCTTCTACCCGGTGCACCGGCTGCTGCACACGCCGCGGCTGTACAAGGCGGTGCATAAGGTGCACCACGAGTTCACAGCGCCCGTGGCGCTGGCCGCGCAGTACGCCCACCCGGTCGAGCACCTGCTCGCCAACACGCTGCCGGTCGCACTGCCGCCGGTGTTACTGGGCGTGCACATCGTCACAATGTGGGTGTTTCTGGCGGCCATGTTGGTCGAGACGGCGACGGTGCATAGTGGATACGACTTCCTAAGGGGTGCGGCCAGGAAGCATGATGCGCACCATGAGAGGTTTACCGTGTATTATGGGGCGTTTGGATTTCTGGACTGGGCGTTGGGGACGGATGGAAGGGGGAGGAAGAGAAAGGGGGAGTGATGACTGATGACAAGGCGTTGATCATGTTTGGGAAGGGGGGTGGGGGCTGAACACGGGTGTCTGACATTGTATTATGAGAATGTAAAGCATTTGAGCTTGCATGTATTCAATGGCAATGCAAATCTAGCCCGGAACCTTCAAGATATCATCAACATAGACCACTTGGCCTGTGGCGATGGACCTGTTCGCCGCGATACCAGTCAGGATCGAGGCTGCGCCGTCAATGTGGCTGGCCGCCCGCATGTACTCGTCCGAGACAGGCTCCCCAAACAAGTCGTTCAACAAGACACTGTCACCACCACCGTGCGCACCCTTGACTTCATCAATCTCCACTTCCCTTGGCTTCTCAAACAATGGCCGGAGTAGGATTGTGCTCTTCTCCAGAGAGCCCTCGAGCGACTGGTCTCCGCCCGAGTTGACGTAGCTGTTTTCCACCACCTCTACCTCGATACGCCCTCCTGTCCCGTTGAAGTTGACGCGGAAACCCTCCCAAGGGGCGTACGCCGTCAGCGAGTACGTCATGACAGCGCCGTTGCGGTACCGCACGAGGAGGTTCATGGTGTCTTCGATGCTTATCCCGTCGCTAAATACGCTCTGGTCGCGGTGGTACGCATCCTCGTGCTCGGCATCGAGATACAACGCCTTGAGGGTGGGCACCTCCTCGCAGTCGAGGGCAAAGGGATCCTCCTTGGCGACCTCGCTGCCGCGGGTGCGGGTGTAGAACTTGGTGATACCGCGGCTCTCGGCGTTCTCCCTGCCATAGAACTTGAGATCCCCCTGGGCGTAGACGGAGACAGGTCGGGTCTGCAGCCAGAAGTTGACGAGGTCGAAGTGGTGGGTCGACTTGTGGACGAGCAGGCCGCCGCTGTTGCGCTTGTCTCGGTGCCAGCGGCGGAAGTAGTCAGCGCCGTGTGACGTGTTGAGAAGCCACTCAAAGTGTACCGACGTGACTTTGCCAATGGCGCCCGACCGCAGCAGCTCAAAGACTTTGGTGTTGTGCGGGGCGTAGCGGTAGTTGAAGGTGACGCGTACAGCGTTACCGGTGCGCTCGACGGCCGAGAAGATCTCGCGGCACCGCGGGGCGTCGATGGTCATAGGCTTTTCCGTCACGACATTGCACCCCAGCTCGAGAGCGCGCACAATGTATTTGTGGTGGGTGCGGTCGATGGTGGTCACGATGACCTCGTCGGGCTTGGTTGTCGCGATCATGTTATCGAAGTCGGCGGCGAGAAAGGTCGGCACCTTGGCGTGCCCGAGGGCCTCCAAGCGATTGTTGGCATAGTCGAGACGGGTTTGGTTGGTGTCGCAAAGACCCACGATGCATGAGGTGGCGTTGTACGTGGTCGCAATGGCGCTGTAGAAGAAGTTGGATCGCCCGCCGGTGCCGACCATGGCGTAGCGCTTCTTGACGGCGGTCGTCGAGGAAACTGCGTCATCGCCCATCTTTGCTTTTTTTTTTATGGCGTCGCTAGGGTGAATTCGAAGTCGAGAAAAAAAAAATTGAGCCTTGAGCACAAGTCTGCGAAACAGTCAATATCAACAGATGGGTCAATTGCCCCTTTATGGGTCTGGCTTGCGTCTCCAAATGTAGCCCAGGGGCTATTGCGGAGAGAAGATCAGTTGGTGTTTGTTCCCGAATGACGATATCGTTGGGCAGAGATAGCAGCAACCAATCAACCCATCTCGGCCTCAGATGTCCCCCCAAACCGAGAATTAGGCTAAAAAGGGATAGCTACGGTCTGTCCCGGCCGGGTGGGAAAGAGCGACGGCGTGTTTCCATTCTCGTGTTCTCCGACAAACGCGGGGAACCTGGATTTCTAGCGGCTTCAAGCTAGGCAAGTAATCTTCAACACTGCGAACTTGCGGGATCCGATGCGGAGAGAAAGCGGCAAGTGGGATTTGGCCGTTAGCCGGGGCCCTGAACCTGGGGACCCGGGGGCCTGTCGCGGGGAAGCGGTGACGGGAGCTGTGCCTCGAGCTTGTCTCCATCCACGACCTCCTGACGTATCACCCAACATGGCGGATTGTATCTCACCCTTGCAGACCTCGAACCTGCCGACTCAGCCTGAATTTATCCCCCAATCACCGCCCTTGACCCGTCGAGGTGTTATCTTCTGGCATCGCGGCCTGCACGCTTTTGGCGCGAAGGACGTCATGTCGTCCTGCCACGAGGAGGTGCTCCAACAGACTTGACCCGGGAAACCATATCCACCAAGTTTCTCGCCGTCGGCTGCCATGATTCCCATGCTTGGCGCTGATCCTCCCGAGCGGCGGCCCTTGGGGCCCAGAGCGCGTTGCTCCCGCTCGGCAAAAGTGAAAGCCATGCTGGTATCCAAAGTTGGGGAATTAAACATCTTAGCCGGTTTATATCTCTAATCCCGAGACCCGGGCCCAGTCTTTGTGTCCTGCGTCTTGCCTTCTCCACGAATCCCTTCCCTTAGGATCTGGCCAGCTGCGATTGTCATCCTGCGCCCCAGTTCACGCGGGGTTCCGACAGCTCGGGGGATTCTTTGCACCAGGCGTCATGGCTACTCCAGGAAAGGAGCCCGAGCTGAAGCACGTCGGGGATGGTGATGAGATCACAGCTGCCCCTGTCCGCCATGCCGCTCCAGCAGGCGTGTTGCGCGACAAAGCCACCGAGTTCCTCGCGGCCCACGCCGCCGGCGACGCGTCCTCGTTCACGTACGAGGAAGAGAGGGCCGTCCTGCGCCGCATCGACCTGCGCGTTCTGCCCATCCTCCTCGGCGCGTACTTCTTCCAGCAGCTAGACAAGAGTTCCCTCAGGTAAGATCCATCCCCCTCCTGATCCTGCATCCATCCCCCGCTCACGCAGAAGCCCAGCTATGTCTCCATCTTCGGCATCAGCCAAGATGCCAAACTCGTCGGCAAGGAGTACTCCTGGCTGGGCTCCATCCTGTACCTCGCCCAGCTCGTCATGCAGCCCCTGGCGGCCTTCATCCTGGTCAAGCTGCCGACGGGCAAGGTCATCGCAGGCGCCATCTTCCTGTGGGGCACGTCGCTGGCCCTCATGTCGGCATGCACAGACTTCAAGTCGCTCCTGGGCCTGCGCTTCGCCCTCGGCTCCTTCGAGGCCATGATTGCTCCCAGCTGCGTCGCCGTGACCCAGATGTGGTGGCGCCGCGGCGAGCAGACTATGCGGACGAGCTACTGGAACGCCATGAACGGCGTGACGGCCATTGTCGGGAGTCTGTTTACCTATGGCCTGGGGCACATTGAGAGTGACAAGATGTTCAAGTATCAGATCATCTTTTTGTTCTGTGGTTTGTTGACAGTCATCTACTCGGTGGCTGTGTTGGTCTTCATGCCCGACTCGCCCATGGAGGCCAAGTACCTCACCGAGCGGGAGAAGGTGATAGCTGTTGAGAGATTGAGAGCCAACCAGATGGGTGTCGCCTCGAGAGAGTGGCGGTGGGACCATGTCTGGGATACATTCCTGGATCTGAAGACGTGGTGCTGGTTCATCGCCATCATCGCCATCTCGTAAGCCCCTTTTCCACTTCCTTCCCCAACCCCCATCTAACAACCCCACAGGATCGCAAGCGGCGGCATCTCCTCTTTCGGCAGCCTCATCGTTAAGGACTTTGGCTACACTAATTTCGAAGCGATCCTCTTCAACATCCCTTTCGGCGTGATCCAAGTCCTCATCATCATCGGCTCAGGCTACCTGGCGACACGCTTCCAGCGAAAGGGGCTCGTGATCGCCGGCGTCAGCGTGCTCCCCTCAGTCGGCACCATCATCATGCTCACGGTCCCGCGCGTCCCAGGAAACAAGGGCGTGCTGCTCTTCGGCTACTACCTCGTGTCCTGCCTCGCCGCCATCACGCCCCTCATCTACGCGTGGCAGGCCCAGAACACGGCCGGCGACACCAAGAAGAAGTGCACGTCGGCCGTCGTCTTCATCGGCATGTGCACTGGCAACGTCATCGGTCCGCTGCTCTACTCGATCGAGGATGCGCCCCTGTACCGGACCGGCTTGATCGCCGATCTGATCATGTTTGTGACGGTTGGTGTGCTGTCGGCGTTAGTCCCCCCCCTTCTAATCTCGTTTGGGCAACATAGCTCTAACACACCGCAGGCTCATCCCCTTTTATCTCATGTTCCTCAACCGTAGGCATGCCAAGCGCCGTGAGGAGCTCGGCAAGAGCTCTGTGCTAGTTGACGAGTCGATGCTAGGCAAAAACCAGATGGAGAATAGCAAAGCCGTCGAAATCGAGGGCGGCAGTGTCGGTACCGCAGCCCAGAGAACTCTGGAGGAGGATAATGCTATGCAAGACATGACGGACTTGAGAAACGAAGACTTTATCTACGTGTATTGACACATGCAGATAGGGATATGTTCCAGACATCCTGAATGCAATGGATTTAACGTCAAAGGAGTATTGTTAAACTCCATACTAATTTCTGCCGTTTGTGTGGCAACGAGTGACAAAGGAAAAAAATAGTAGGACAAAATTCTGTTGCCGGGTAAGGGTGTGTCATCACTCGTCAATTGTACAGTCTTCTCTCACACCATCATCAACACAAATCCATCAACACCTTACCTGCTGTTCCAAGCATTATGCCCTCCACCGCCAATGGCTCCATTCTTACTGTTCATCTTGCTCAACGCATCCTTCGTAAGTACGTGCTGATATCATTGTCACCCCCGCAGTGCTCGCACTTGTGCACCAACTTTTCTGGGCCAGCATTGCCACCAACTGCACCTCCATTAGCAGTCCAGGCACCAGTTGCCGCCGCCAGTGCGGGATCCGTAGTCGAGGGATGCGAGCGTTTGCGTTCCACATCCTGGTGCTGTATGGGAAGGGAACCTTCCTTGGTCAAGACGGGCGACGAAATCTCTGTATCTCTGATCTTTGGGCTAGGTGATGAACGTGGGGCAGCCGCAGTATATGGAGCTGGTAGTACCTCCGGGCTCATATCCTGGGCTTGTTCAGGCGTCGGGAACATATGAAGTTCGGGCTTGGCTTCATGAGCAACATCATGCTTGCGCTCCTCAATATATGCAGGGATTGGTGGCGGAGAAAGTGTGTGCTTTGTTGACTCGCCCTTGGCCCGCTCCGAAGACTTTTGCCGATTCACAGCATCGACCCCGGAAGAGGATGAAAGTGTATTAAACTGACCATCTCCGCCTCTGTTGGGATCCGCTGACACGCTTGATCGTGGCGTTCTGGGCTTGACCTTCACGCCAGATGGCGTGCCCGACGACAGAACGTTGTACAGTTCGGAATCGTCATCTTGTCTGCTCGACATGACAGCACCACCATTGCCGATTTTGGTTGTTGAGCCTGAGAATGAACTACTCTTGCCACCGGCAGTCGTGCCAGACGATAGGACATTGTAATCAGTACTTTGGCGAGTGGCACGCTGAGCGGCGGATGGTGTGTTCATGTGCGAGATTGGCTTGACATTAGCGGCGGCTCCAAAGTCTTGGGCGCTATAACGACCGGTCCCATATGCTGCATCATCTCCAGACGAGTGGCCCGTAGGAGCAGGGATGGCAGATGGGTTTGACAACGACGATGCCCGAAGAGAACGCCTCGTGGAGGGCTTTGTGGAGGAGGTAGCACTCAAGTTAGCTGATGGGGGTTCCCTTGGATTCTCAAAATCCGACGTAGTGTCGAGGGGCTCCAAGTCTGGAAGTTTCGATTGTTCACGAGTGCCCGCGAGTTGATACGCTCCAAGTCCTACAGCCAGACCAATACCCGAAGCCACAGCGGGATCGACCTTGGACTTGTCTGCGCCAGATGGTTGACTGTGGTTCTGAGTCACGTTGGAGGTCGCCGCAGGTTGAGAGAAGTCTCCGGCGGATGCTTCTGAGGGCACAAGGGAGTGGCTATGTCTCTTGTTGGAGCGCTCCGGAGGCGGTTGGGTAGGCTTGTTGCCGAGAGAGTCCTGGAAGGTCAAATTTGCCGGCTGTTCTTCGGGCTTTTGATACAGGGTGCCAAACCCGCCAGCGGACTCGGCGGCAGGGGCTGTGACAATCTCCTTGACACTCTTTGAACGGCCTCGGAAGTTGGGTTGCTGGCTTGCTAGTTCGGAAATGGATTCCTTTTCCTTAACCTTCTTATCATCTTCACGGTGGTGCATAAGGCCATAGGCACCTGCACCAGCAGTAGCTGCCGCTGCAGCTTCTTGCTTCTTATGGCTAGAGCGGTGGTTTGTCTCCTGCTTCGTTGGCTCCGAAACAGCCGTATCATCGTCCTTGTGCCGGTGAAAGATACCGAGAATCTTATGGTGTTTCTTCTCACCAGTCGGCGATCCCTCGTCGCGACTTTTCTTCCTCTCAGTCTGAGTCAACTCATTCTCCTCCTTCTGTCTCTGAGGATGGTTGCCGCTGATGAGCCCATCATTATTGTTCCGGGTGACTTCCTTGCTTCGGCGCCGATCTCGACCATTAGGGCTGGGTTCCTTTTGCTTCTTAAGCTTCTTGGGCTTTTCAGCCTGTTTGGCCGCAGCAATTCCTGCACCTACATTTGCGGCACCAGCAAGATCGCCCTCGGTTCGTGAACCCGACCATGATGAGTGATGTTGGTCTTCCTGGTGGGATGCAGTCAATGGGAAAGCTCTAGGAGCAGCCGACTCAGACTTGCGAGAAGTTTGCGTGGTCTCTGGCGCACTCGTCTCAGGTCGGGGGTCGGTATGTCTGTCATCGTACCCAGAAACGTTCCCAGCCAACAGGACATCATCTCTCATAGAGGTTTCCGGAAGAACGGTCGGTGCAACATCGGATTTACCGGACCCGGCCTCAGCAATGCTGGGCGAGGACTCATTCTGTTCCACGATGTTGAGCATCGCGGCGCCGGGGCTGGGATGCATGTTGGCCTGGGCCTCGGAGGCATGCGGCAAATCATGGCGCTTGCTCTCTTCATCCTTACTCCCATGTCCAGCAACAGAGTTGTAAATTCCACCCCTTGGATAGTCAGTTGTGTCGCCCGGGACGTGGGATCGTTCAGAGGCTTCTGACCGTTGGGGGATGTTGTGGTGCTGTGCATGGTCATCTGTGGAGCTGCCGTGGCCCATAACCGTGTTGTAAATGCCGCCACCGAGGGCCTTGGGCAGGCTGCCCCAGTAAGGTGGTGCAATTTCGTCAGTCTTGGGCTTGCCACCGGCGGTCTTGTCGCTGGTAGTTTTATCCTCGACCTTCTGCTCTATCGGTTGTTCGTTGCTTTCGCTGTGGTGGGAATTGGCGCCATCGACATCTTGAGGGGCTGCTCTGTTGGCCTCCGATGCTTGAGGGGGTACTGCCGCAGGCTCCGAATCATAGCGGATGGTTCTATTTGGTTCCGAGTCAAATGAGTACGAAGGTCCCTCGTGTATACGCTCATTCGTGTCAATGTCCTGAAAGATACCCGGCTTGGGCTCGGGGACTTTCGATGATTGAATGGGCACTGAATCGAAGAGACCAACTCCCGAGTCGGCGTGCTTGTGGCCACGGGGGTCTATGGGCTTGTGCAATTTATTGCGGTCGTGATGTTGATGGTTGTGGTGGTGCGAGTGCGAGTGCGAGTGGGAAAGGGGTGTGGGCTCGTCTGGAGTCGCTAGGTCGACGGGGTAGGCGCCGGGGATCGTTGTCATCTTAGCTAATGAGGACTGTAACTATGCTTCAAGGGTGGGAGTACAGGCGGACAAATGCAAGTATCAGCAATGTCTGTGGACAGCGCAATGTCAGCACAATGAGAATAAGGCAAGAATCGAGGTCAAAACGGTTGGTACACAGTTCCTTCTGGGGAAACACGAGGGCATCCGACCTTTCTAAAATATGTGATGCACTGGGTTGACGTGCAGCAGCGTCATTCCATCTCGCTAGTCTTTCTGCGCTGCCAAATATGCAGGCCGGCCAGCGTGCCCAAGTCAAGCTGAAGGCGCCCATCGATTTGTTGCATCAGCTCGTGTGTCGACGTGTATCGACACGGCAATGACCTCAGCCGTTGGAGATCCTGACATCATTGCTTTGTGCCAATTGCGTAGCGACTTCCACATCTGCTCTGAATTGACCAATGGCAGCAGCCCTTGGCTTGTGCACTCAAAGCCAGCAGGAGCGGGGACCCAGCGCCAAATCCGCCGTAGTTTAGCGCGAAAGCCGTCGCCCACCGGATTCCCACATGACGACCATTCTCCCCAATTTTTCCCTGATTCCCATCCCATATTCGATGTTTCATTTTACCGTATCCTAGCTATCCAGAAATCGTTTGCGTCAGTGGTGGGAACATTCATCCGCCGTAAGCGTTAAGAATTTGGCGCCGCTGAACAATCCCCAACGGCAGCAGATGGCGTGCATTTCATGTCTTGCACAAACCAGAGTAGTCGCCTTGTCATGGCAATTGGAGCGGAAGAACGGTTGGCGCGGGCGCTTCTTGGTGGTGAGCGAGTAATAGCACTGCAATTTTAGCCGGCAAGAAGGCGAAAAGGTCGCAAGCCACTGACTAAAGCAGTATTGAGAACCACCCCGTCAATCCACAAGTTCAACACCGCTGCATACAAGACAAAGTATAATCCGAGACACATATTTCTACGTATTGAAATGTATCTGACCAAACCGATATCCTGCTAACCGTTCTTGAGAGGGGTACATGTCAACCACAGCAGTCTCCTCATCCCCATGTTCCCAGCTTCCATGTGTGCCACCTTCACCAGGGGCTATTTCTGTTGCTCCAAATCGCAAACCACCTCTTCTCTCTCTTCCTCGGCCGTAATCTCCTCGAAACTGCTATTCTTCCTCTAGATCCAGACAGCCCACTGCCTTTTCTCTGCATCCATTCCACACCATACCTTGTAGGTAGCAATATCATCACATTGCACCTCCAACATCTTGGCTCGGAAAAACCTCATAGGGTGCCGACAACAGAGTCAATGAAGACCGCTCAACAGGCAAGTTTGGTGCTTTTGGTAGCGAATCCGTCAATCGGCGCGGCCTAAATGCTCGTATGCAGTCGTCAGGCGAAAACGACACTCTTCTGCAGTGTTGAGAACCGTTAGACTGGCAGCCAGACGCAGATCGGGGGGTGGTCCGCTATCTTCCCCATTTTAGCGGTACCACGCTCGCCGGCTCGTTTTGCGCACTCCGGTATTCCTCAGCCGACTGCAATCTGCGGACATATCCAAACTTGGCAATCCAGCATCATCAGCTCCAATAACACAACACCCCCCACTAGCGGAAGCCATCACAAGTCTGACCTGCTCCTCCGCCTCGGTCTACAAAATCCCCCTTTTCAAAACTGCGGCCACCGGATCCTCTTGACACAGCACTCAACACAGAACCTCATCCGATCCAACGCCAGCGGCTTCCCCGAGTCATTTTTAGCCCGGATCTCCTGCGGTTGCGACGACGACTTGAACATGCCCCAGAAACCCCACCCGATCTCGCGCAGCCGCACCTCGACGTAAAAGTCAAAGTGCAGGTAGCGCCGCAGCTCGCGCATCCCGTACGACCGCCGCCGCCGCATGATGCCGTCTATCACGGCCGCGTCCACCTCCCGCGTCACCGTCAGCGGGCTGTTGATGTTCTCGTAGATCTCGGGCGTCCAGAGGTGCAGCTGCGCCTCCGTATGACCAGACCAGTGCGCCGCGCGGTTGTAGGCGTGATGTTTGGAGGAGCGGGGGCGGCAGCGGTGGTGTCAGTACCGGCAGGTGCAGTTCTTTGCGTGCGAGGAGAGGACATGGAAGTAAGACAGCGAGGGACAGGGGGGCGGGGAGGTGAGGTCGACTTGGGAGAGAAGGACTGAGGTTGCTTTCTTTGGGTGGAGGTTTGGGCTGCGTGTCTGAAAAGAGTCAGTGGTGAGTCCATGTTGGTAGACGGTAGACTTACATGTTTCGTACGTGAGTGCCTGTCGCTAGCTGCGTAGCTTGCGCTCGTAGGTGAGCTTGCTGTCGAGCTGGGCGTGCACTGTGAATGGTGGAACGGGGTGGCCCGGGATCGCTCTCCGGTGATACCGGTGTCATCTGGATATCAGTTGTGACAAAGTCTCCTTTCAGAAGGAGTTTGTGTCTTTCACCGCTGCGATAGAGATATCGCACGTCGATGGAGTCGAATATGCAGTTATGTCGCTCTAACCTGCAAGACATTAGCCAGCCTTCTTATCATGCCGTCGAGTTTGTCGGGTTAGACACACTCCTCTGATGTCCTGTTGATCGAAAGCTGCATCTTGAAATCGAGGACAAAGCGGCAGACCTCCTTCGCGTTGGGGCCACCACACCGCTGGTTGGTCCCGGACCACTTAATCCGCATCACCGGCTCTAGAATGCTGATGGATGCATACATTCCCCGGCCTCCTCTGATGCTCTCTTCTAGTTGGAGGGGGTGGATGTTTGAGAGCATCTTCGCGCTCGACTCGTAATCTGGCGGTCTTCTAGTTTCTAGGCCTGTAATCTTGCCATAGCTCCGATGAGACCGGCGAGATCGACTTGACATCTTTCTGCGGGGGAGTAATACTCACCATTAAATTAGAGCAACAGAGCTGCGGAACTCATGGCTTGGAATTCTTGAGGGGGGTGAAGCAACTTGTACGCGCATAAAATGCTGTCGATGCTCAGTCGAAACGGACTTTCAACCGGCTGAGTGGCTCGTCTGCTAATCAAGACTCAGGATTCAATGTGGCAAGCCAATGCCACTACAGGGAAACAGCTGGACCTATCAGGATATGTGCTATAACGGTTGATTAGTACTCTCCTTGAGACAAACCATGTGGATAAGGTAAGTTATGAAATAGTTTAACTGATGCCAATATGCTCTCTTGGGTCTCGTGATGGTGTCTCAAACCTAATACTGACCGTTGACTTAGCGGACTGTTGGTCGCCCGATTTGTTGTTGATAGTTTACCAGTAGCAGTCTACCTAGATTTCCACTAGACGAGCTAAATAACTTCGCGCCAATGACGATCGTCCAACTCTCACAAACGTCTCTATATGTGCAGCCATGCGCAAAGCGCTCATCGGTTTGATCAAGTTACACTGACTCCCGAGCGCTCGAATGTAGTGTTGTTAGTTCCCCTCAAGTCCTTCTAACTCTAGCGCAATCCATTCTCCTCTCGGCCGTATATTCTCAATATGACCACCCCCGATAGTAGGTAAGCACAGGTATACGGGTCTGTAGCGAGATTCAAGCGCCACCAGCACTTGTCAGAGAGTTCGAACATCCAAGTTACATTTCTTCTCAAGTCACGTCTTGTAGGCCAAAAGTTCACTCTTCATCAGCTCATGAGACCGAAATAGGATCCATCATACGCCTGTCGTCAAAAGTTCAGCTCACGCCGCCGCATCACCAATATATTGAACGGCGGAGGGCCACCTGAAACACATTTTCACACGCAGCACTCGGCCGCTCATTTCCGATTTCACTGCTTTGACAGCCTGGCCAGCTTGGGGTAACCCGTGGTGAGACTCGAGATGTCTGAGCGGCTGTACCAGGCGTGACCTCGTATGTCCCGCCACTCGTTCAGTCCCATCGCCAAGCCATATGACATGCAGTTACGCGCTACCCTCCTTCAAGGTGCAGCAGAATATGATTCTGCAAAGACAAGGAATGGCCCTGTGCGTAGCAACAGGACTCCATAAGGCGTTCCGACCACGGCCTTGTGACCCGTGGACTCGGGTATTAGTTGGGCTCCTGAAGCGGTATGTGATAGGGGCGAGCAAGAGTTGAAGGGGTAGAAGTGTGCTTCCCCATCTTTTGGGAAGCATCGAGTGAAGTTGTGTTGCATCGGCAGGCTAAGGCGAGAAGCAATGTAACCACGTGGAATTGCTTGTCGCTGTCATGGTCAGCAAAAGTTCCGTCCGGTTCAAGCTGGGCGGTGCCAAGGCGCAGCCGATATGGGCCGGGTATCGGCGACAGACCCCAGCGGGAGGGCTGAGGTGATGGCAAGGGGAATCAGGACAAGATTCGGATTCAATACAGGCAAGACAGGGCCGCCGCCTTGCCGGGAATGGAAATGCTGGCAATGCTGACGACGATGATAGATGTTTTTGGGGTTTGTTGTCTCACCAACATGGCAAGTGGTCCCAGGAAAGGACGATTTCAGAAAGATTTAATTACCGGCGGCATGAGGGCAGCATGAGATTCTGCTGTTGGTTACGAGGATGCGAGATAGTACATGCGCCACCGCGTGGCCAAGGCAGAGAGATCCGAGCACCGACAGGGAATAATACAAAATGGTACAGTACCTGCATATGGACAGGAGATGGGATCTTGGGAATAGCATCTTTGAGGTTTCCCAAGTGCCGCCCTCACAGACCTCTTCCACTCCCTAACCTTCGATAGTCTTGACGTGCCTAGTCGTCCAGGTGCATACCCTAGAGGAGGCGAGTACAAGGTAAAGGCGTTTCGGGACAATATTGAGTTGGGCGTGCAGGTGTCGCACCGTTGATTGCCCGTAACCAGCTCATTGCCGGGTTATCATTCATATTCCATGCGAAGACATGTTGTCGGTAATAGTCAGTAAGCCGCCATGAGGATTGCTAACGATCCGAAGGTGGGAAAGCCAGGAATGATTCGAGCCCGCTTTATTCCTGTATCGGCGTAGTGCTGCATTGTGGGTAGGGCCCAACGTTCCCATCTTCCCCGTTTTGAGCACAGCGCCGATGCTAGGCAGAGACGCTGGCAATGCGCAGTAACATTAGTTGGAGATATATATGAGGCGCTCGCGGATTAGGTCAACAAGGCATCGAATAGGAGAAAAACCACCTACCCACCCCTCCTTGTTCGATTGGCTCGAAGGCAACCCGCTGCGGCCAGTGCTGGGGCTGATGGGGGTAGGGTATCCTGCAGGGCCACGGATGGTGGCTTCGGATGCCCCTGCTTGTCTCACACGACATTGCTGGATGTGGATTTCATGGCCTCGAGATGTCGAGGTTACATTGGTCTACAGGCGCGAGTGATTGGCTGCGGTGGTCGACAATGGGCAACCAGGTTCTGGCGCGGGAGAGCACGCGTTTTTGTGAATATTCCCGAAAGCTTCGGTAAGATCGGAACGGGACGACTGGCGGGTCGACGGCTGACGTGGTTTCTCTCGTTTAACGTCTCATTTGAGGTCGGTTGGCGAGGTTTCTGGTTCGCTAAACAAGGACAAATTCCCAGCATGATTTAATGTTGCACTGGTAAGGTCTTGGTCAAGTCTTTTTAGCACGGCTGGCTGCGACAAGGGGGCCAAAGAGCCTCAGCTCGCTGTGTCGCGGGGGTCAACAAGTCAGACAAGATGTCAGAGTGCTTGGCATTCCTCACCTTGGGGAGGAAGTAGTTCAGGGAGGTGTCGTACGCCAAGAAGCGAAGGAAGGGCATCCAAAGTCCAGTCTGAACCTGGCTCTCTCTCGGGGAAGGTGAAGGTGAAGGTGCAGGTGGATGGATGGGTTACTTTCCCCAGATGGATGCCTGCTGTCATTTGTGCTGTGGCAAATCAAGGTCGAAGAAGGAAGGTCACTCGCAGCTGCACTTTCTCAAGGTCAGGCTGGTAGTTTGGTGCTGTCCGATGCTTCAGCTCTGTGCACTCTTTCTACTCGTCCCTACCAATGTTTCCCATGTCCATCTGGTTCTGTAACGAAAATCCGAATCGGGTGTGTAATTTCCTGGCCTCACTCCTGCTTTTCGCATTCGGGTTTTGGCCTCCCCCCTCTTGCCGACGACGCCATTGCTGACCCGATTTGTCGTGCAATTCGCCAACGGAAAAAGAAACGAAAGATCCAAAACATCCCAAAAGAAACGAAAAACCGTGTCGCCTATCTCGGCACCCACACTGGCCATCACACTGCTGCGCGCAGACTACCATACGGCTCACGACCCGAACGCGCCGCTAGCGAATCTCAAATGCCCTTCCTGGACAGGCAGCACTGCGCGTTGCAGCAGCGGGGAGCAGCGGGGCGATGGAGGATCGATTTGCGGAGTGCAGTCCATCACGGTGTGGGTGGTGCCATCGAGGCACGACATCGTGTGGGCATCGAGATTCAATACAAGATTTGACACCTCAACTCAACGGCAATGGTGATGCAGACGGCCGCAATGTGCTAGATCCAATACTGTGACGGGCGGCCGTAACCGTTCCCAACAATAGCTACTCGAAGATATATACCTGCATTTCCTAGAGTCGCAAGATAGCAGTGGGCTACGCGCCTACGCGCCACCGTCGCCGACCTCCGCGTGCTTCATGTTGCCAGGAGGAATCGCGGCAGCGGCAGCGCAACGGCCAAGGTAACCATTGCCCCCTTTTCACTCGCTAGGAGTCGCGCGACGAGGACTCCAAGTTTAGCACGAGGGATCGCTAGAGTGTGTTAGTGCAGACGAGCAAGGGCTCGTGGTGACACAATCTCCCATCGATTCGTCAACCAAACTTTGGCATCCGCCGACACCGCAGGAAGAGCCAGAAACATGATGGAACGGTGGCGTCTGTTCTCTGGCGCTCAATGGCTGCTCAATGACCGCCGGGTTGTGGGCATGAAGTCCTGCGCCACGTCCGTTCGCGACACGGCACGGCGACGGGGGGGGCATCCGCTGCCCTCGTTTCCGCGTTCCAGCCTGCAGATTCCCTGCTAGACACCCTAATCCGGCCTGGCCCGGCTACTCAAGGCCACTCCGCGCCGCGCCAGAGCTCCGTAACTCTAAAATCACGGCCGTGCGGGGACGAGGGCCTGCGAGGGAAGTTCTGGGGGGTGTCCTCTGGAGGGTTGCAGGGGTGTGGCAGGGGCACGGCAGGGCAATGCTACGCGGGCTCGAGGCGGGTCCAAGGCGGACGGACACCAGGCGACCGCCACAGCTCTCCCTCCTCTTTCTCATTCTCTCAAAAGATGAAGGGGGGTCGCAGGGGGTTGGGCTATTTCAAGCCCTATTTGGACCTCCCTGTCTCGCCGACCCTAACGACGGCGTGCATGACAAGGTAGCAGCTGCCGTTCCCTTTTGCAGCCTTGGGTTGCGAAGTGGCCAAGGGCCCTCCTTGTGAATCCTTTTTCTCTGTCATGGGACAGACGCTTTGCAAATCCACGAAACGACAGGCCGGCCGCTCCCTTGCCCGGTTCTCGGGCAGAGCCAAGAAGCTGCGGGAGGAGGAGATTGGAGATTGCAGGGAGGCAGGGAGACAGTCTTCATCGTGAACTTTTCTGGTTCCTATAATAACACCCGCGTCGATCCCCTCTTCCGAGTCCCGGCCTCCAGCTCTCCATCCCGTCTCGCGTGGTCAACAAGGTCCTAACTCGGCAACATGCTCGCCAAAACACTCCTTTGCCTTTCGGCCGCGCTGTCGACAGCGTCTGCCTTCGGGTTGCCCGATTTTGGCCAGTTCGCCGTCGACTCTGGCCTGGCCCTCACCGGGCTCAACGCCATCGCCCTCGGCAACTCCCTCGCCAACCTCAGGGGGAGCTGCAACTTGGGAACCCTCAAGTTCCGCCAGGAGTGGTATGTTGTCCGCGTACCGAGTAAATATACGCGGTTCTCTGCTAACAAACTGTTCAGGAGAACGCTGACGCCCGCCCAGCGCAAGAACTACATCTCTGCGGTCAAGTGCCTTCAGGGTAAGCCGAGTATTCTACCGCCCGGAACATCGGCTGGCTCGAAGTCGCTCTTCGATGACTTTGTCTTTGTGCATCTCAACCAGACGGTCACTATCCACTTGACGGTTTGTCCCCGAGATCCAGCCTTATAGGCCATGGCCTCTAACCGGCTCGCAGGGTAATTTCCCCACGTGGCACCGTTACTTCATCCATGCCTACGAAAAGAAGTTACAGGAATGCGGTTACAACGGTATGTACTTTGTCCTGTCATGTCTGCTGAAGAAGCTACGGCTGCTAACCCGCAAACTCAGGAAACCTTCCGTACTGGGAGTGGGGATATGATGTGAACTCGCCTCGTGATTCCCCCGTCTTCGATGGATCCGACACCTCGCTCGGTAGCGACGGCGCTTTCATCTCACACCCGGGTCTCCAGCTCACCTTCCCCGGTGCCACCGCCCCTACCTTTTTCCAACCAGGCACCGGTGGCGGCTGCGTTTACAAGGGGCCTTTCAAGGACATGAAGGTCCGTCTCGGCCCAGTTGTCCTGCCAATCTACGGCTCACCCAACCTCACTTCGGCTGTCGATCCCACGGCCGATAACCCGCGATGCCTGAAGCGGGATCTGAACCCATCGATCGCCAAGCAGTGGACCTCATTCCGCAACACCACCGAGCTGATTTTGTACAAGACCAACATCGCGACGTTCCAGGGCGAACTCGTAAGAACCCCCGCTTGATCCTCTCTTGGCGTCTAGTTTGACTAATATCGGAATGTAGACTGGTGACCCGAGAACATCGACCAATCAGGTTGGCGTGCATGGTGGTGGTCACTTCACCATCGGCGGCGACCCGGGAGGTGACCCCTTCATCTCGCCCGGTGACCCAGCCTTCTACCTCCACCACGGCCAAGTCGACCGCGTATACTGGATCTGGCAAATGTTGGATTTCCAGAACCGCCAGGTATGTTTCTCTACTTTGAGTGTCGTGTGATCCGGTAGCTGACAGGCTGTGTAGAACGTGTTTGGAACCAACACGTTCTTTGACTTCCCGCCCAGCGCAAACACGACGGTTGAGGATCTTATTAACATTGCGCCGCTGATTGGGGGGATTCCCAAAATCAAGGAGCTCATGAGCACGGTCGGCGGAACACCTTTCTGCTATGTTTACATTTAAATGCTACTAGATTTGGGCGGTTCATTTGTTTATTTTACCCATTTACGATACGCTTCACG
The DNA here is from genome assembly GCA_030549175.1 of Lasiosphaeris hirsuta. Taxonomy (NCBI): domain Eukaryota; kingdom Fungi; phylum Ascomycota; class Sordariomycetes; order Sordariales; family Lasiosphaeriaceae; genus Lasiosphaeris; species Lasiosphaeris hirsuta. The sequence goes on from JAUKUA010000002.1 coordinate 2,907,149, forward strand.
GTTCGGCGCTCCTTGTGTTTGGCATGTTTTAACTATATGTATATAACGATCTACTTGGGAACTAAAATACTCGGCAATGTGTAATGCCAGTATAATCCTGACTACCTACTTTGTGTTTCGTCGCTCTTTGGGGCGTGCGATAACGGTGAATTCGCAGAGGCTGGGCTGCTTGGTGGAGGAGCAACGGCACTTGAGAGACGAACTGGTTTCTATTCTCCGATTGATCGCTGGTTTCAGTGGTGTGTGACCCAGCGTTGGGCGACCGAGGGTCCTGGCATGGGTGCTGAGTTGAGGGATGCAACAACACAGACACCTCCATCAATGCGGGCAGTAAGCCAAAAGGACAGTGCCGTGCCGTTGCCCGCATGGGTGGTCCCCGATCTCCTCCGGGGGGGGGGGGGGGGGGGGCACCACAGCTCGGGCTGGTCGATCCACGACACTAGAACACGTCCATGCACGAAATCCACCGTCTTTCGTTTCGAGCCAATTGAAGATCATGACTGCCCAGCCACGTGCACCGCGAGAGCCAACATGTTGGCCATTGGCCTAACCACCTCGTTCACCGAGCTTGAGGGAACCAAACAATCCGGAACAAACCACCTCGACATCATCCCGTGCTTGCATCCGGCTCACCGTGTTTGCAAATTAGACGGTGGCTGGGCTGGAAGGAAGTTGAGTGTGATGCACGCATGTACACTCCAACCCTAGTTTGCTTGTTAGCGCGGAACACCCTCACCAAACCAAGAGAGGCACTGAAGCCGCGATAAAGCCTTTGCAGCATAAGAAAAGGCATCTTTGGTATTTTGTAAGGCCATTCCAAGATGGGAAAAGCCTTCCGAAATACCAAGTATACTTTTTTTTTTTTTTTTTTTTTTTTTTTTAAAAAAAAAAAAAAAATTCCCAAAGATGCTGTTTTTGCTGTTCGAAAGCCTTTCCAGGGCTTCAATTGGGGGGCCATTGGGGAAAGGTCACACGCGAACAAACAAACCAGGGTTAAATTGTAGAACTGGCTGTAATTGCCACAGCTGATGATGCCGGCCACCACAGCCGTGGCGTGGTCGGAAACATGGGCCCCGGTAATCGGATCTATCCGTTTTCCTCTCGCACTTTGTTGATTTCGTGAGTGGTTTCACAGCGATCATAGTTACACGGCCAATTTGCGTAGGGTCTTGTTTCATATGCCCTCAACTTACCTTCCACGTCGTCAGCAGGGTACATATCTCCTACTACACTACCTGTAAGCTGATAATCCGCAACATGGTCCGATGCGACGATAAAACCTAAAAGCTCATCAAGCTTCTTTAGTGGGAGCTTAAAACGGCCTGCGACCTGGAAATAGATTGAAAGGCGGGGCTTACCAGCCATTCCTAGCATCGTCGCCGACCCAACGCAACAGGATCGGCAATTGGGTCAATTGGGCACGGAAACAGACATTGCTGTTTCGCCGAGGTAAGTGATTTCCCTCTATCGGATTGCGACCGCAGCGCTCAACTGATCTTTCTCGGTGCCAAGCCACGCGATGTTGTTTTTGGCACAACGAGGGCCGGCGCCGTTTCCCACGCTTTGGCAAAACCGCGTCAGCGGAACGCGCTGCCGCCAGTTTAGGTTCGCCGTAGCCGGCCAGGTTGGGGTAAATTCAGCCTGAGCCGTTGAGAGGCACGCAGGCATGAAGGGAAATATCAGTCTCGCCGATGTGCCTGCCCAAGATGGACGCGATCGTGACTCGGGTTTTCGGTGGAAGGCCGCGGCGAGGAATGCATTCAACATTTTGGTTGTCGCCATGTTTTTTGCTTCTGTCGTTTGGATGTTGGACCTCGTCGTCCCCAGCAGACGTTTTTCCTCAATTCCGTGGCACAAGCAGGCCTCAAAAAAAGAGACCCAGGATTCTGTGGCGCCACTGACGTTCCGGTCCGACGGCACCTTTCAGATCTCCATCTTTGAGGACCTGCACTTTGGCGAAAGTACGTCTCCGTGTGCATCTCAAACCCCTCCACCATCGCTAACAACACTCCGAGCAAGATGCCTGGGACACCTGGGGTCCCCAGCAGGACATCAACTCGGTCAGGGTCATCAACACCGTCCTTGACGCCGAGCCCGCCATCGATCTCGTCGTGCTCAACGGCGACCTGATCACCGGCGAAAATACCTTTCTCGAAAACAGCACCCACTACCTCGACCAGATCATCGCCCCCCTCCTCGCCCACAACTTGACCTGGGCCTCGACCTACGGCAACCACGACAGCGACTTCAACCTCTCCCGCTCCGCCCTGCTGGCCCGCGAGCAGCAGCACCCCAGCTCCCGCACCATCAACATGCTCCCCAACACCACCGCCGGCGTGACAAATTATTACCTGCCCGTCCACCCGCATGGCTGCCCGTCATGCGCCCCGGCCCTCCTGCTGTGGTTCTTCGACTCGCGCGGCGGCTTCGCCTTCCAAGAGTCGACTTCCTCGGGCGCCCGCGTCGGCCAGCCTAACTGGGTCGACGCCTCGGTTGCTACCTGGTTCCGCGACACCAACGCCGCGCTCGTCGCCGCCAACGACGGCCAGCCCATCCCCGCCCTGGCCTTTGTACACATCCCGACCAACGCGTCGCTTGCCCTCCAGGAGAGGGGGGTGGATAAGCACCGCCAGCCGGGCATCAACGACGATGTGCCCCTAGCGCGCCAGGCCCAGGGCTGGTGTCCTGACGGGACGGACGATGGGGGGTGTGAGTACGGCGGGCAGGATGGGGCGTTGATGGAGGCCGTGGCGGGAACGGAGGGGTTGGTGGCGGTGTTTTCGGGGCATGACCATGGGGATTCGTGGTGCTATCGCTGGGATGGGCCGGTGGAGGGGATGGCGGTGGAGGGGCAGGGGGTATGTTTGTGTTTTGGGCAGCGGTCGGGGTATGGTGGGTACGGGAGCTGGATCCGGGGGGCGAGGCAAATATCATTAACACTGGGGGAGGATGAAGGGGTGCAGGTCGATACCTTTGTGCGGCTGGAGAGTGGAGACGTTGTTGGCGCTGTCAGGTTGAATGAGACATATGGCCGGGATTCGTATCCGGCAACGCCAAACGATAAGACAAGGTGCCCGACTTGTGTGTATTGAAAACCACAGTGGGGTTGTGGTCTAGATAGACTATATAATCCGTAATGAAGGCAAAAAGAACTGGATGTATCGCGGATCGAACGCGGGACCGTCTATATTTGTGATGCAGGAAGCACTGCAAAACAGAAATCTAGACTAGCTCACTGATGTAGAACGGTAGCGGCGTAATCTAACGAGAACATAACGGTGCACTTATGCAGATTGTCACTTTGCACTATGCTTGCCATACATGACTCTGACAACAACAACACAGGGCCAACCCTGAAAACGGCAGAAAATGTACATCCAAGAATAGGTAATGCTGCCCTGGCAGGAGCCACACACACTGCAAGCCTTGACAGGCCTTGCCAGTTGTGTAGCCCAAAGGCAGTGAGTTGAAAATAGAAAGTACATAATGGAAAGTGACAATCTGCATAAGTGCACCGTTACGTTCTCAATAAATTACGCCGCTACCGTTCTACATCAGTGGGCTGGTCTGGATAGCTGCTTGTGGTGGTGCATAACCCATGTGGACCTCTCGGTCAAGGGTAACTATGGGATCAAGCAGACTCTGGTTGTCGCTTTATTCTGTCTTGACGTTTTATTGTGGGTAATCAGCGCCGAGATCCCGGCTAGGGGTGGCCGCTACAGCCGGAACCACCAGCAACTTTACACCTGATTGACAATCACAAACACCTACAACAATAGCTTCTGTTAGCTTCCCCTTTAAAGAGAAGAGCAAATTTCACGACGGTGAAGAACGAAACTTTTCACATCATAATAATTAAGAAATTAGTTGAGAAATATCTCAAGAAGCAGAATGAATGTAGCTATCCAGGGCATTTTAAAGTAGTACAGATAGCGTAAGCTAAAACGTTCCTGCAGTACCTTGTACTAATGATAACTGATAGAAAAGCGTAGGGAGAGTGAAAGTGTTGAGCTTAGGGAAGGATTTCTTTAACACAATAGCAAGACATATTACCGAGTGTCTTGATCTGAGACATGCTCTTGAAGAGAGAGTTGGTTATCCATTGCCTTTATGTATATTCCACTTCAGTGATCGACGGCCGCCGTGTGGAAATTATGTCTTCTATCCTCCATTTCACACTGACCCCTTCAACAAAACTCCGACAGCCTTGGGTGTTTCATCCGATAGATTGAAATGTCAAGGCAGCACTGATGCGCAGGCATATGGGTGGGCGGCGTTAGGTTTCAGCACAGGGAGGGATGGCATTGCCGAATGGATACACTAGAAATCGATTTGCCATACTATCCTTTTGAACCGAACTTGGTTGGGCAAAACCGTCTGAATTGAAGCTGTCTTATCGCTGGAGGATGCAGTGCTGAGACTTGCCAGTGTCACGTCCACGTGCAGCGATGTATGGAGTGCAAAACACAAAGAAATAATCTTGCACACCGGGGGACCGTTCGAGGCAGGCCTGGATTTGAAACATCACAAGTGGCCCCTCAACAAAGAGAAGCTGCGGGCGGGGTCCACGAAGAGCCTGAGGCGCCGAGGAAACATGGGCTGGGAGAAAGCTTATTGTGAATTGGCGCACTCGCGGCAGTAACGTTATTGGGTGGAAGGGCTTTAAAATAAACTGGTGTTTTCCAATTTCGATGCCATGGGGCAGTTGCGCAACAAATGCGCCAAACCCGTGACAATCTCGCCCGGCTTCATGGCAACCGTGACGTCCGAATCGGCCGCGCCCGGGGACGCATGACAAGCCAGCAGCGGCAACCGCATACTTGTTCCGTGACTAGAGGGCAAGCTTCACCATGGGCAGCCCAGAATCCAACACCCGGACCGAGTCCCTCAGACATTACCTCCCCAGACTGACGACTAGCTTCGGCGATTGTCCCAGCGCGCCTGCCGCTTTGCAGACGCCATCCGCGCGCGGAAGCGACGCCGACGTGCATTTCTACCAAGAGATTGCTGCCACAGTCTTCCGGTACAAGGGGCTTGTGCCACTGACCTTCTTTCGGGACGTCAAGGTGCGTACAGTCATTGACCGACGACGCCCATGCTGGAAACCCTTGTCGCTCTGCAAAACCACTAATCTCGCCGCCGCTGTTGCATCATTTTTACAGGCGTTCATCCCCAACCGAGAAGACAACGACGACCACTCCACCGATGGCATTAACCAGGAGATCCGCCAGTTTGTTGACAACTTTGTCTACTACTTCTGCACGTCGGCTGGCCAGGACGCTTCCGAGCCGGTGCCTGTGGATTCGGTGGCCGAGGCGATGGGAAAGATGATGCGTGTGGTTGAGGGCAACATGACGCTGACTTTGAGATTGCAGGGCTTTGTCCCACTGTGGAAGAAGCCAAGTATGTCGGTCTGGGATGGTCATCAACTCTTGATGGCGCCTATGCCCAGGATTTCGATTCCCCCGCTGTTGATGAAGACGCTGGAAAAGGACTTGGTGGAAGTGCTTGGGTTCCAGCCGGAGAGCCGCGATGGGTTTGGACAAGGACATATCGCCCGGGGAGCACTTCAGTTGAACATCAGCGATGGCGATGGCGATGTAATGATGGGTGGAATCTGATATCCTAGACAAAATTCATGGGCAGCTTTCTAATTTTTGACGCGGTGCTCTGTGTCTACAATCCAGCGCTTTACTTGATTGTTAGCGTGTGACTTCAAAGCTGCGATGACGAGAAAGGATACCTCGTTCTGAACGTGTGAAGGGCCTTTCAAAATACCAAATGAAATTTTCTGAATCCAAACGGGGCCTTTTTGAGACTCCAAAGGCCTATTTCACATTCGTGGAAAAGCTTTTAGGAATCCCAAATATGCATTTTGTAATACTAGAAATGCCATTTTTAAATACGGGAAGGCCCAATACACATCTCCCTTTGGGTATTTGAGGGAAGGTCTGGCGCTAACAAACAGCCCAGGGTTTTGATTGTAATTTTGACGCGGTGCCTTGTGTCTGTAAATAAACATTATGAGAGAAAATCATCAGAGCCAGGGAGCAAAGTTGATAAAGTTGGCAAAATTAGCAAAATTAACAAAAACTAGCTAAAATGAGCCAAAACGAGCCAAAACGAGCCAAAACTGAAGACCGAGAGCTGCTCGAGCCGAGATTCGAACTCGGGTCCCTTGCTTATCAAGATGAAGATGGGAAGCAAGAATTCTAACCACTGAACCACCCGAGCCTTTAGGCGCCTTTTAATTCGTTGGGGTACGGTCTTCGAATTGTGCATTATAGCGTGGCTGCATGCTAGGCCGTTTGTTAGCTTACGTTGGTCTTTTTAGTGAACAATGGCAGATGTCTCAATGCGCTTTCTCATGTTGGACATCGATGCAGATTTGATCCACTTGGACTTACACTCTGACCCTGGTTTCTCTGTTAGCGCGGAACACTCTCACCAACCGAGAGGTACTGAAGCCACGATAAAGCCTTTGCAACACAAGAAAAGGCATCTTTGACCTTTCAAAAATGGGAAAAGCCTTCTGAAATACCAAGTATACCATTTTAAATACGAAAGATACTGTTTTTGCTGTTCGAAAGCCTCTCCAGGGCTTCGATATCTCTCTCCCTTGGGGCCTTTGGGGAAAGGCCACATGCGAAAAAAAAACAAACCAGGGTTGGATTGTAGCCCAGAAACTCGACCTGAGGTATGGGGAAGGCGTCGAACCCATTGATACTCGACACGCAACGCACACACCGTCTTTAATTGCACACCAACAGCGACCAACCAATCCATCAAAAGGACGGCCTCCTATCCCGTTCGGAACTACCACCGACGGCACCACCATCACCACAACCAGCCGTACCACCCCCGGGATGACCAGGCGCCCTCAAAAACCTCGGCGTAACATCCGACCAGTACTTGGACCTCGCGCTCGTGTTGGGCTTCGGTCCCGGGATGGGCAGCACATCCAACTCGCGATACAACATCTCTCTCTCGTGCTCCGCCGAGCGGTAAGGCACATGTCGCGTGTAGTCATTGTCGGGGTGGCCTGGGTGTGTGCGGGCGGGATTGTGCGGCTTGTACTCCCAGAGGGGACGGGGGTATGGCAGTTTCTGGAAGAGGCTGGGTTTGCCTACTGGATGCGGCGGTGGAGTGTCCAAGCTCTGCTGGTGGCTTTGTGTTTGTGATGATTCGGCGGGGGCAAGGGGGGGGAGGGTAAAATCTGTGGTTGAGAACTGCTGGATCTGGGGCCAGCCATGGTTGCGTGGCGATCCCACAGATGGTTGATGCTTTTGCCATTGGCCTTGGTTTTATTATCACGGCTCATGATTAAACCATTTTGGGGCAGTGCTTTTGGTGATGCTGAGGGACTTGGGCTACAGAGCGCGAGGCGTGAATGGCACTCTCTCTATATATAAGAAGCTCTGTGCCAAACCAATATGGCTTCCGAGACTGGAACTTAGTCGAAGGAACAATGCCCTTGTATCATGGATAGCTTTGGGTTGGCTTTACCAATGTGGCGGCCTCATGGTCGAGGATTGAGACCTGAGAAAAGGCCGATATATGTTTCGGTATAGCAAGTATTCTCGACCTTTGTAGTTACGAACAAAGTGAGCCGAATCTTTCCCTGGAGACGGAAGATGGGAGATGCCGCGCAGGCCACGCGCAATCACCACTCGGGCCAACAAAAATCATCAACCCCAATATGGCCTAGATGTTCCCTCAAAACGGGCCGGGAATCTAAGCCACCACTAACATTGACTCCTGGCTAGGGCTGACTCATTGGGTGGCATGTACGCCGTGATATTCGGTGTTGGATGTTGGGTGGGACGGTGTTGCAGCATGCATCCCCCTTTTCGCATTTCGTCGGCATTTGACATAAGACAGGTCATGTCAAATGATTGAAACACAGATGAACGGCTGCGCAACATGATTCTTTCATAGCATCGCTCGGCAAAAGCGCCCGACAGCTCAATATTCAAGCTGTAATATAATTGAACACACCGCTCACGCCATCCCGTCTGCCACATCCACGGGCCTAGCCCGATGAACCTCAACACCAAACCCCAGCCCCAGTCCCAGGTTTCATCACCTGCCTCCCTCCTTGTATCCCCCACATATGATAATGGCTGACAATAAACAGAAACAAAGAAAAAAGAAGAATGCCGCACGAGCAGTGCCCGTGGGCAAGAACAACTAACATTATTTTGACTGAGGATGAAGAATGGGTATGGTTTCATGTTCCGACGCCGTGAAAATGCATACAAACATAGGAGTCGGGTAGCGCCAACGCCAGAAAATAAATAGACGGCTGATGCATTACGACTTGGGCTGCTTTTGGTCGGGTGGGGGTTTGGCAGAGGATGATCCAGAAGCCCCGTGGCCGTTATCCTACGGCCGGCTAATGCCCTGCTTGGCCTGTACACTTGTTAGCAGCGGCCCACTCTCAAACACTCATCCTGAAGCGGTGCACGGCTTACCTTCATCTGCTCAATCCTCGCCTTCAGCTGACTCGTCACTTCGGCAGCCCTCTTCCAGCTTTCCATGCCAGCTCCACCCGAGCCCCCGCTCGATTGCTGGTCGCCCAACCTACTTCCAGCACGACTGTCAGTCCTGCTGCCGGACCTATCGGTGTAGGTAGGGTAGCCGGTGCTGCGGGCGGGGGCGTCGCTGTTTTGGGATTCTCTATCCTCCCCACCCATATCCCGCCTGAACCCTCTCGCCGGGCTTCCACGTCCGCTGCTCGCTGTGCTACCGGCGTATCTAACCTCGGGGCTAGTAAGCTTGTTGCGTGGGTATGGCGCGCTCTCGCCGTTTTCCTTCTCCTCGCTTAGGGTGCTTGTAAAGCTCATGCGGTTTCGATTCGAGCTTGTCGGAAACGCCCCGTCACGATAAATGCCGGCATCATCGTGTGTCGGGCTCATCATGCCGAGGCTAGGAGAGCTGGGACTCCCAGGGCCACCACCCGAACCAAATGCCTCGGCCTTATTCAAGGCACGCTTGAGCCGGTCGAGCTCGCGTCGCAGCCGATCATTTGTTTGTTCGGAAGCCTCAAAATCACTGCGGGCCCTGACCAGCTGTGTCTCCTTAGCTTTAATGGAAAGGACATCCCTGGTGTGGTCCTCGATGAGGCCGGCATTCTGGTTTTTCAGCTCCTGGATTTCGGAAATGAGCTTGGAGCGGTCGTGCCGTGCGTCTTCCACCTGCTTCAGTAGGCGGTCATTGGCGTCGCGAAGTTCCTCAAGTTCAGCACGCTCCATGGGTCCAAGACTTGAGACGGGGGTTGGCGATGGGGGTGCCACAGGCTGGGATGATGAAGAGGGCTTGGCCAAGGAACGACCTGCAAGCCCGCCTCTCCCGAGCCCCATACGTGCAGTCGGCTTAGGGGGTGGTGACACCGGCTCATCATCGTCAAAGGTAGGAGATGGGGCTTGGCGACGCGGCGACGAGATGCCGCTGGGGGCGGCAAGAGTCCGCTTCTGAGGAGCCTTGAGACCTCCGAGGCCTGTGGGTTTGGGCATTCCAAGGGGCTTGACTTCTGGGGCTGCGCGCGGTTGCTGCGCGTACTGTGAGGGAGGGGGCGGGGCTGGTGCGGGCTTCTTGGTGCCTGTCCCTTTCTTGACGACCTTCCTAGGAGCCCCGGCTGGTGGTGCCCGTACCACTGGTGCTGGAGGCGGCTTCGGCTTTTCCTTCGCCTTGACCTCAGCTACCTCGAAGAATTCCTTTATCTTGGTCTTTCGGATTTCATCCAGGCCTTCCAGGTGGGGGCCCATTCCACGCTCGCCGATAATCTTCATAACGGTCCCCAAAATTTCCGCACCGCCAGAGCGCAACACCTCGCTGCCTTCGGATAGAAGCTTCTTCGCCGACTCGACTATTGTGGCGATCTCTGGCTTGGCAGGCACGTCCCTTGTTGTTCGTAGACATCTGATGAGGAACTTCATGCTGCCCTCCTTGACCTGTGGGTTCTTGTGGGCGAGAGCCGCCGTGATATCCTCGAGGCATTCCGTGAGGTTAGTTGTTGTGAAGACGGCATCAAGGGCGGCAGCGAGGGCGTCGGCAACCGACTGCTTCTTCTCCTTTAACCTCTCCATGATGGGTTGCATAACAATAGATCGATATCTGGCAAAGCCCTTCCGCATGCCCTTGGCGAGGAGCTCAATACATTGGGCTGCCTGGGTGACAACTGCTATGTTGGCATCCTTCATGCACTTGGCAAGACTGCGGCTGACCTCGCCGAAGTCAGCATCCTTGATCCTCGGCACGTTGACGATGGCGTACAGCCCCTCGAGTGCCTCCTTCCTTTCTTTCCATTTGGATGAGGCGAGGTTGTCGTAAAAGTTGCCGGCGAGTTTGCCGAGGACATCCTGCGGCTCCGCTAGGTCGAAGGCGTCAATCTCTGCCGGCTCTTCAAAATCATCATCTTCGTACGTCTCAGCAGCGCCGGCGCCGCCGCCCTGCGGAGATCGCTCCTTCGCTGCTTGCTGGGATCTTAGCAACCGCTCCTGTTTGGGATTGCCTTCCGTCTTAATCTTCTCAAACTGCGCCTCGAGGTCGGTTTGTTGTGTGGGCTTGAGGTCGCCCCAAAACATGGGCTTCATAGCTTCGCGAAGCCATCTGTAAAATTCGACAGCAAGGTTGGTCGCCTCTGCTCTGACGTTCTTGTCGGCGTGGCCGAATGCCTTTGGGAGAACCTTGAGCACTGGCTTGGGATCAGCTGTTTTGCAGCCATAGTTGTGGAAAATTTGGGTCAGGGCCGCGAGCGATGCCGCGACAACTTTGGGTTGCTTATTAGACAGCACGGGCAGTACGTCCTCGATGACTGGGCCGGGGACGTCCGTCTCGATGTACAGGAGCAGGGCTTCGAGGGCCGACGCCTTTGTTGCTGCTCGGGTTGACGAAAGGCCCTTCTCAACAATGGAGGTAATTGTATGCTGCCTCGAGCGCACCGCTCCTTCTCGCCCACCAAACTTGAGGAACGCGCAGAGAGCGTTGAGTCCTTCTTGTTGTGCCGCGACGTTGGAGTCGGCAACGGCACCCTTCCACAAGCCCGAGTCCTGGACAAATGGCCGGAAAGCAGGGTCATATTCGTCTCCAGTGGCCTCGAATTGCTTCGCGGCTTCCTCGTACGCTGCCTTGCGCACCTTCCAGACCTTGTGTATCCAACGGTCTGTCAGCGGCAGGGAGCTGAAATCTTCCTCCTCGGCCATCTTTACGGGCTTGATCGTCCGAGTCGACGAGGTTCTTGGTGATGCAGCGTCGGCGGGAAGCTGAGGTCGCGGTGGCGGTGTCGGCGAGGTGGGGTCGGCGGTGTTCTTGGCCGCTTCTCCGCTATGGCCTAGACTCACAACGCGTTTGATCAGTTTCTGCAAGGACGAGGGCCTCCGGCGGTCTTCCATTTGGACGACGAGGGGCGTGACGACGGAGGGGCCAAGGCGTGGTGCTGGGTGTCAGAGGGGAGGGCCAAGACGGTCTCGACTTCACCGTCATTGATGATCGACTGGGAGTGAGGGACATACACTTTAGGTCAGTCAAGCAGACAGCAGCGAATTGTCCTTCACTGGCTTAGAGTACAGAAATACGGCGACGGGGCGCAGGTGTAGCGCGTGAACGGAACTTAATCGACAGCGAGAACGTTTTGGCGTGGTCGTTGCTTTTGCGGATCGTTGTTTTGCGAATGGCAATGGATGCAAGGGTGGGAAAAAAAGGTCGAGGCGCCGACTGTTGTTCCTGGTGCTCGCTGCTGCCGTCTGCGATGGGCTCTGGTTGGCGGGACAGAGCAGGGGGGGGAGGGCGTGTCTAGGGCGGCCCTTGGCCTGAAGGAATGCCTAGCGATACCTACCTACCCTGAGCACTCGATGTCACTATTCAATCAAGTTCTATCCGTCAATGTTTATCAGTCAACTTTCGGATGCACGAGTTTCAGAAGCGCCAATATTGAGATGTATCCAGCTCACCGCGTTGCTGCTCTCGCAAACCAGTCGCGGCAGCATTGTTTACTATTTTTATGCGATGATGCACCTAAACACCCTTCCGTTTTTTTGGTCTCCAGAAATGCAGGGCTCCTCGACCTGCTTTCTTGGCCTTCCCATGTTGACATGGCTGCCCAATCGCGCCCTGTGCGGGTCATTGCTGGAGAAACCCAGCATGGCTGCGTGTGATGTCACCTGCCCGCGTGCTGAAAAACTGGCAGATGCGATCTGACAGCTGCCAGAAATCGGCGGGGCCTTGGCATGCTAAGGCCGGCGCGATTGGCGGGTGGCAACGCAGCGGCAGCGGGAGTCGCTACATCCATGGCCTGTGGGAAAAGTCAACGAGTTTCATGTGTTGTTCCCTCTGCCCCGCCATGTCCATGCTCCCTGCTGCTGCGTTCTTCTGCGTAGAAATCCATCTCGATTACGACAAGAGGAGCCCTTGCTTCCCCAGACCATACACGCCGTGCTGAATCCACAAGCCTGCTGCTGTCGAAATATTCAACCATTCGAGGTCCACTTTTCCGGCGGAACTCTGCATCGCTGGCTGGATTTGGGATCTGAGCAACCGAGACATTGGGAACGTCGACTTCAACAAACTGCCAAAGAGCAAAGAGGTTGGCTCTGGCAGCACCGCAACAGCGCCAGCACAAGAGCACCACTTCTGACCGCCGCAATTTGGTCCCGGCCATGGATTTTAAGATTCTCCTCCAAGCGAGATCTCCCTAGTTTCCCGGGCCACGAAACATACATCCATCCTCCAGCGACCGTCCCCGATCCCGCTCCATTTCCAAATCGCGATCCCTACGATCCTCCCAGTGATCTCCCCGCGACCCATCCGCAACAGAAGCTGGCCGTTGCCACGCCGTCACGCCGTCACGCCGCGCCCTCCGAGTCCGAACCCGTCGCCATGTCCCAAATTTTGACAAGCCGGCAAGCTGAAGAGCTGTAGGTCTCGGCCATGGTCCTCCTCCGCATCGAGGCACCCAATCCCACCGATTCCCGGGCGATGGATGCTGACCGCTTGCCATCTCAGACACCGAGCTATTATTGCGTATTTAACAGCGACGAAACTTCCGAGCAGTGCTGCTGCGTTGCGAGCCGAACTAAATCTCGGCGAAGATGTTTTTGACCCGGCCACGGCGAAAAAATACGAGGGCCTGTTGGAGAAGAAGTGGACGAGTGTCGTCCGGTTACAAAAGAAGGTTTGGGTTGCCAATGCCGCCGAGCAAACTAAGCACCGCGACTGACCTGCGCATTCATGCAGATAATGGACCTCGAGTCCCGTAACAGTGTCCTGCAATCGGAACTCGATACCGCTACGCCAACATCCCGACAGAATAAGGACCCTGTTTCGTGGCTCCCCAAATCGCCAGCACGGCATACACTCCAATCACACCGGAATCCGATAACATGCGTCGCATTTCACCCCATATTCTCGTCTCTCGCGTCAGGGTCCGAGGACCAGACAATTAAGATTTGGGATTGGGAGCTGGGCGAGCTAGAAAGAACCATCAAAGGCCATACCAAAGCCGTGTTGGATGTTGACTACGGAGGCCCGCGCGGTAACACACTGCTTGCCTCCTGCAGTTCAGACTTGACCATTAAGCTGTGGGACCCCGCCGATGACTACAAGAACATACGAACCCTTCCTGGGCACGACCACAGCGTCAGTGCCGTGCGATTCATTCCCTCTGGTGTGGCGGGCGGGTCGGGCAACCTTTTAGTGAGCGCGAGTCGGGACAAGACGCTAAGGATATGGGATGTTAGCACTGGGTACTGTGTCAAAACACTGCGAGGGCACGCCGAATGGGTGCGCGACGTCTGCCCATCCGTCGACGGCAAATACATTTTGTCAACGAGCGACGACTACACGGGACGGTTGTGGGATGTGTCGATACCAAACCCCGAACCCAAGGTGACCCTCATCGGTCACGAGCACGTCGTACTATGTTGTACCATTGCGCCGGCCACTGCGTACGCTCATCTTGCCACGATGGCGGGTATAAAAAAGCCCCCTGTCACCAGCTCGGTCGAGTTCATGGCGACGGGATCGAGAGATAAGTCAATCCGTTTATGGGACGCGCGGGGGACATGCATCAAGACGCTGGTTGGACACGACAACTGGGTACGGGGGTTGGTGTTCCATCCGGGCGGGAAATACCTACTCTCGGTGGCCGACGACTACACCCTCCGGTGCTGGGACCTTATGCAAGAGGGGAGGTGTGTCAAAACGATCAGCGACGCACACGGACACTTTGTGCAATGCATCAGATGGGCTCCGTCGGTGATCAAAGATGTGCCCGTAGCCAACGGCGACGGGCAAAACGGCGAGACGAACGGGACGCCAAAGAAGAACGGAAGTGTTGGGGGTGAGGCACAGATTCGATGCGTCATCGCAACGGGAAGTGTAGACTTGAACGTGAGGATCTTTGCGAATTAAGGGTTTATCCCTGGTCGCTCACTCCCTCCCCTATCCCAGCCCCTCTCGGAGAGCTATACGGTTCAAAGACACAGACCGCGCAGGATACCCCAAGGTGCCAGACCTGTCGCAATCCCTCTCGGAGCCCAGATTAGCCAAGGGCAAGTCGGCTAGCCAGCTTGACCACAGAGGGTCCCGCAACTGCGTCTCGTCATTGGAGGTTTGCATCAAAACTCGGGTCTGCTTTGGCTAGTACCCGGCGGGGATATCTGCTCTGGGCGTAACGGGCCTCTCGGGTGCTCCCGAGGCTCTGCAAGAGATGCTGCTACGGTTGATGACTGATGAGAGATCTCGCAGGGTCTGTAGATACGACAGAATTAGATAGATACCCCAATATGCAAACGATTTATGACCCGGCTGCGAGTCCGCATGCCCACATGTCACCTCGTCCTCATCATCCGGCCTGCTTGCAGGTGCAGGCATGCGGCTCCTTCGCATTCGACCCGCTACATGCAGTCTTACAGGAGCACTACAGCTTTAGCCCCCTCGGGAGCAATCATCCTCGAGCCCATGGTACAGTGCCCGTCTTCGACAACTAGATGCGAATGAAGCCCTCGCGTGTCAGTTCAACAAGATAGGTATCAATCACTACGGCGAAATTACTCCCCACCTCATTTGCCAGTCATGATCTTGGTTGGAACATTACCAACACGGGGTTAAAAGCACTCAGGCGATTGCGATTGCCAAGACGATTTCGGACATTCTTCGCGATGCTACCCAAACTCCAACCACGACCAACTATTTCTCCAACCTGATGCAGCCAGCGTTGAGGTTCGTCTCATCTGCTACCAGCCACAGCCACAGCCACAGGCACAGGCCCAGCTTCTGCGTCATTGCCGCCCTTGACCGGCGCCCAGAGCCACAGAACCTGCATATGGCCAGGGATGATGTCTTGCTCTGAGCTACCCCAGAAATATTGCCAGATCGGGGCTGCGTCGTTCTCTCGCGCCGGAAACTTTTTGATGTCATAGTAGCAGAACAGGTTCCCGTTGCAGAGGAACGGGTAGTTGAACCCATCCTAGACCCGCCGCCCCTTATCAGCAACCCACGCAGGAAAACAAACAGAGCACGGGACCAAACTCACAACAGTGTAATAGCCCTCGTCCGAGTCCGACGGCGGGGGATTGTCCTCGCGGCACGAGAAGGCATACGACTTCTTGCCGTAGGCGCTCTCCGAGTTGGCCGGCATGCGGCTGTCGCGGAAACTGCAGCTGCCCGCGCTGGTCGTGAGCGGGTGCGGCATCTTGTCCTGCCGCGTGAAGACGGCGCAGTCGTCGACCGTCACGATGCCGCTCTTGTTCAGGCACCCGATGCGGTCCGCCGGCGTCGCGTTGAAGAAGGTGCTGCCGCCGAGCACGAGGATCCGTCCCTGCCCGACGAACTGCTGCGTCACCGGCACCGGCTTGCTCGACGCCGTGAGGAGGAGCGCGCAGAGCGCTGAGAGGAGGGAAGTTCGGGGCATGGTGGCGGCGGGGCGCTGGCTGTGTGTGGTGCGCGTCTTGCTGGGAAGTTGTCAGGCCTTCTTGGTGTTGCGACTGAGTTGCGATGGCTTTATAGAAGATGTCGAGCCCCAGGCCCAATGGATTGATGCGCAACGACTCACGATAGAGCCTCGACGCACCGAATCCTTCGTACATGTAGGATATATATATACTCCAAAAGGCCCTTTCCCCAACATGTGACACTGGTGGCGTAATGACTGAAGCCATCATCAACCTGAGATCTGCAATTTTGGTTACCAAAACGGAGCTAGTCCAGGTTCATCCCTTTCGCTGAGTCCGTCTCTTGATTAACCATCAAGTTAAAGGCGATGCAACTCCAGATCTGCTCTCCTGTTGGCGGCCCTAGAGATTGGATGGCAGGACCAGAATTGGCAGCTATAGTGTTATGGCAACAGGGGGGGGGCTGTGTCGTCACCTGTTTTGCTCGACATTCAGAACTTTCCAGCCCGCCAGGACCCTAGAACAATTACGCTACCCGGGTCACCGTCACACTGGCTGCTGCCAACCAAGTTGACCTTCCCCAAGTGCTAGGAGGTCCGTCCGGTTGAAAGGACCGGAAGAAAGCCCCTGTCCTTCGCCACAAATTAAATGCACCCCAGGTTCTATTGACAGGTGCGCTCCCGAGCGGGGTATGATCATGCGTTCTCAGAAGGGAATTTTGGTATTCCGTCGGTGTCGAGTTGGCTTGTGCGTGTTTCCAGGGAGCGCTCGGCGATTATCTTGATTTTCAGGGGCGACCGCCTAGCATCTTTACCCAGCATATCGCCCCAGCCGGCCGTAGCCGTAGTAGGTTCAAAGCTTGGATATCAGGGGTCTATGACTAGTAGATTGTGAATTCGGCAGGTGGGAGTACTTGGGAAAAAGTGCATCATGGCAGGTCATTGCTAACCTCGTCATTTACCCCTATTCATACGACTTGGGGCAGATCAAACCCGCTTCATTTGAGAGCTAGAACTCGAGCAAAACATGGGGCTCGCTGTAGCATCATTCGTTTATCAAAATGCCTTGTCTTCACATTTCAGCTGCTATCGTTCATGTATGAAAATCAGGCAAGCTGTCAATCTCAAAAACTGCTGTGGTTCTCCATCGCCCCTCCAGTGGTGACATCCATTCAAAAAAAAAAAAAAAAAAAAAAAAAAAAACTGTGTCGTCCCCACTTGATATTCGAAGCTGTTTTCAAGTTTCTTCACAGGGTCCGTTATCATGAGCAGCACCGAAATAAATCTCTCCGGTCAACATTAGTTACAGAGTTGCCCTCACCTTCCCCTCTCTCAGCTTTTAGGGTAAGCAAGTCATTAAGGAGTAGATGGACATATTCAGGATATCATACGCTCCTTGATAAACTTGGAATTTCATTTGACCCAGCTGTCCCCAGAGTCGCAAATAAGACATGGGCGTTACATTTTCATATGATGGTATTCATAATTGGAGAATATCAATAAGTTCAAGCATATTAATTAGCCGTGCTGGGTTCAACAAGACAGCCGCATCGCCGGCTTCTATGGTCGGGACTTGTGGCTAATACCGCAGTTGGATTCGTTTCTACTGTGTATAATAACTGAGATTCCGAGTCCCAGCGTGCTTTGTTGTCCGGATACACGTAAAACCTTTCAAATTGAGGACGACTCGAATCTCGTATAACCGCCGCGGCCATGGCATTCAAAACACCACCCCTCGCCGCCCTCCTGCTCACCCTCCTCACCACCCTCACCCCAGCTCTCGCACTTAAACGGTCCGCCGGCTGCGGAACCACACCGAAGCTCATCACCACCGCCAGCACCACCATCCCGCTCAACATCACCGCCAACGCCAAAGCCCGCGACTTCTTTGTCCGACTCCCGGAAAACTACAACAGAGACCAACCCCACCGCCTAGTCCTAACCCTGCACGCGCTGAGCGGCACCGCGGAGCAAGTCATCGCAGGAACGGGCGGCTACATCCCGTGGTACGGGTTACCACCCCTTGCCGCCGCCACCGCCGCCAATGACACCTCGGCGAACACCATCTTCGTGGCGCCCAACGGGCTCAACAACGGGTGGGCGAACCAGGGCGGCGAGGACGTGACGTTTCTGCGGGCGGTGGTGGCGGCCGTCGAGGCGGACCTGTGCGTCGACGCCGACCGCCGCTTCGCCACGGGCTTCAGCTACGGCGGCGCCATGTCGTACGCGCTGGCGTGCGCGCTGGGTGGGGAGATCCGTGCCGTCGCTGCACTGTCGGGGAATCCGCAGATTAGTGGGTGTGCTGGAGGTAGTGGGGCGGTGGCGTATTATGGTCAGCATGGGGTGGGAGATACTGTGCTGCCGATTACTGGGGGCAGGGAGATGCGGGATCGGTTCTTGCGGAATAACGGGTGTGCGAAGGTGGATGCGAAGGATGTGGCTGAGCCCGTGTCGGGGAGTGGGAAGAGGGTCAAGACTGTGTTTGCTGGGTGCAAGGAGGATAAGCCCGTCGTTTGGGTGGCCTTTGATGGGCCGCATACGCCTACGCCTAAGGATGCCGGTGCTGCCGAGTCGTGGGTGCCGGGGGAGACGTGGGAGTTCTTTAAGCAGTTCAAGTAAGATGGTGGGACAAGAGTAGGGGCTGAAAAGGGTGTGTTTGAATCTTCGCCGGATACTGATCTTGAATGGTAGGCAAGTAGTCACTGCATATTCTTGGAGGTGTAAATATGATATTCGAGAATATTACTTGCTCCTGTGGGAAATCAGCCAAGGCTGTTTGTTGCATCGGCATTCCAGGCCGTTGCGAATATGAGTTTTGCAACATGTCTGTTCCCTCTTCTGCGCCCGGCGCAAGACGTTTCTCGACAGAGCGGCTCACGACTCTAGGCCATGTGTCAGTATCAACATCACCTCAGCCATGGAAAAAGGATGGTGTTCTACCCTATCAACATTCCAAACCCGACATTGTCCCCATCCTTCAGCAGCATCTTATTAAATGGCCAGCTCTTGAGAATCCCATCCGCCCAGGGAATAGTCAGGAGAACCGAAATAGTGGGGAGCATTGAGTCGTTGATGGCCACATAGTCATACATGTCCTCGTCGTTGGACAGGAAGCCTAAGGCCTCGCCCAGCCCGAGATAGCTAATGACATCCAAGGTAAAGTACTGCGCTTTGTGGGCGAAGTCGATGGGACGGAACTCGGCCAGGGTTGAGAGGTACTTGCGCTCGATGAGGTCGACGAATTCGGCGGCGATATGATTGACTCTTGGCTCGAATCCGGCGCCATCTCTGCCCGAGTACTGGATTTAATTATACAAGTCAACTGGTTTTCTCTTCCAATGGGATCTAGGGTTCAGCGGGAACACATCCCTGGGGCCACCCTTGCCCCGAGCTCCTTTCGCCAAGAGATCCAGGAACGACATTGCTAGGTTACTGCACTGAGCTATGCCAAGCAGCGTCGTATCTCGAGTCTGGAGAGCGTCCAGCCGCATTTGGTTATCTCGTAGCAGGGCTAACGGCCTGGGCGATGAGCGTACCCGGATAGAGAGCGTATAAGACACGCGCAGGCCTTGCAAAAGTTCTGGTATTTATGGCTATCTTGCAGCGGGCCTGACCGGCTGGACGAGTCAGATTCGATAAGGAGAATACTGCGTGCGTCTCCCGCTGCAAGTGCACTGCAGGGCAGGGGTAGCAGCACACCCTTTCGGACACCCAAGCAGAACGTGGCTGGAAGGCCAGAAGGCGAGGGCCAACAAGATGAAGGCCAGAGCACATCGAGCCAAGACTGTACCGCGGGGCCTGCACCAATTCAGCTGGAAGCTTAGCAAAGCTATGAATATGACAGGGTGTTGGCACGTAGTAGTGCGAGGTGGTGGTGATGAAATCCATGTCATTTCAAGTTGGTCGCCGCAGACACGACTGTGAGCTGCTTCGGGACGATTGAGACCGAGAGCTGACAGCTGAAGAAAAGTGGCTAGGCCCTGTTTGGCGAAGCTCGTTGCAATATATCTATGTCCATTAGTATCACATGTGAGATTTGAATATAGGGTACGTACCTCGATCATTCAACTGCATGTTTAAAGGCTAATTAATACCTGGAATGTTGGTAGTCTATCAGTAGAAAACCTGCTGTAGTAAGGTGGAAGGCTGTTTGATTGAGAATACATCCCACAAGAACCAAGAGCATAGCTCCAATGTAAGAAATCAAGCCCATCCAACCAGTGAAATCCAGACTGCATTTATTATGAATTAGTAACGGTGCGTCTCTAACACCTGTTGGCGAGAAATGGGCTGGCCATAACCCGCATCTAAGGATCTGTATCTGGGTATCAAATTCTAAACACAACTCCAGTCGCACGACCCATTCTAGGCCCAGTCTCTCGTCAAGCCGGGCCATCGCCCCATCCCGCCCTCCCGTTCTGTTGCCACCGGGAAACCGGCTCAGCTCGAGTCCTCGTCGTGGCCTGGCCAGACAATCTCACGCCTGTAGACGGCCCTGACACAACGGAACCCAATAAACGCCCAGGCCACGACCAGCAAGACGGTCATGACCGAGCACAGCCACAGAATCCCCTCACTACCGACGGCGGTGCCGATGCGGATCGACGCGAGCACGAAGCCGACGTTCGGAAACACAAAGCTCCACCAACTAAGATGGAACCTCCGATCCGGCATGCCGGCCACGACAGCCGCGACGGCCGACGTAAAGAACCAGAAGCTCAGGCCCCAGAGGAAGATGGCGGCGGCCAACGCTGTCAGCTTGATGCCGGCGGCCAACATGTCGGCCTCGCCGGCGCCGATTCCCGAGAAGCCCAGGAAGCTGAGGCCACCTTCGGCGGCCTCGAGGCTGGCGAAGACGCGGGGCATCTGGTCGGCGATGGCGACGAGCGCGGCGCACGTGAAACTCGGCGGGCCGACGGCGATGAACATGCCGGGTCGCTGCGCCGGCAGGCCGTACGCCATCAGACGCGAGAGGTAGGTCGCGTAGAAGAAGATGGAGACGAGAATGCCCAGGCCCTGGGCGGCGAGGCCGGCGCACAGCACGGCGATGGCGCGCCCGGCCGGCTGGCCCTGCGCGCACGGCGCCGCCAGCGTGCCGGCCAGCATGACGGGAAAGATGGGCAGGATCCAGGCGGGCGTCATGGCCGACACGGTCAGGCGGCGCTCGGCCTTGACCGAGAAGAGCAGGTGGTACTGCATGACCGAGATGAGGAAGGTGACGCCGAGGTAGGCCCAGAAGGCGACGTGCAGGAAGCCGGCGAGGCCGGCCGCTGACGACTCCGGGAGGAAGATGTCGCCGTAGGCCGACACGTTGGAGAGGATGGCGGCGACCGAGAGCGAGAGAGTTGGAATGAAGAGGGCTTCCGCGGGCCGCGTGAAGGCGCGCCGCAGCGTCTGGCGGTACAGGATGAAGCGGGCGAGGATGGCGAGGCTGATGGCTAAGAAAAAGAGGAGGTCGAAGAGGAAGACGATGAGGCCGATGATCGAGAGGCCCCGGAAGCGCTTGGGGGTGATGGCGAGGATGAGGGCGATGCCGCTCGTTGACATGCTGGGCCGTGTTAGTGCCTCCATCCCCGTGATACATTGAACACAATGTGACTTACGTGACGGTGTACCATGCAAAGGTAAAATGCATCAGTCGGTCGCGCCAGGGCAGGCTCGGCTGCAGAAAGGTAGGGATGCGCTCGAGGACGACGAGTTGCGACAGGCGCCGCTCGCGAAGTCCCGGACCGTGATCTTGGTCGGAGCCCGATGGTGGGGCCGACATGGCGGCTTCGGTGTCGGTTTCGAGTTTCTGGCCGTTATCCGCCGGTCCATTTGAGTCGTGTGAGTTGCGGGTACGGCCGCTAAACTGCGGCTGGTGATCTATGACGGCGGTGCCCATCCTTGGCAGGCGGTGAGAGTCTTGGCCCGGGATATCAGGATATTGGTTGCTCCAGTTGTCGGTGTTGAGGTTGAGTTCAAATCGCTGCGGACGTGGCTCGCGCCATGGGCCAAATGCAAAATCTTGCCAGCTCAGCACTGCGCAAACGCGGAATTTCTGCAGCTACTGTAAATTGCCGCTGTAATTGCTGCACTGGGCAGTCTCTCTGACGCCTTGGCCGCTTCGGCTGCTTGGGCCTCCTCCTTCTGCAGGTGGGGCGTGGCAATGGAGTGCTGAGGCTAACATTTTCATCTTATTTGCATCTCGTCATGATACGCTGATTCGCTCACTGCTTTGGCGGCAAAGTCCCACAAAACGTTGCTAACACTGACATCACGTCGAAGCCTCACAGCAGGTGCGAGCGCTCTCCCACCGTGTCACGGCCTGCCAGGCAGTGGCTCTTGATCTTGTCTCAACTGCAAAGCACCTGCCGTATCCGTAGTCCAACCCGCAATCCCCACTGCCTCACGACCCTCATCCTCCAACAACATGTGTCAACTTCAATCAAAATGAGAATTGTGCAACTTCCAGTTACTTCAGCACAAAATCTGTCTATCCGTTTCCTTTTCTTCCTTTTCCTTTTTTTTGTATTGCTTGCCTGGCGGTCTACCATTTGTTTCTGGGAAGCCATGATCATCAAGGCAGTTAGTTAGTTACAAGACTTTCATTAGTTATAAGAACAGGATTTGGCTCCAAGAAAACATCTGGATATCAGGTGATAGCGGGGTCAATATGGCTAGTGTGGACAAATGTCGGGCATACAACAAGTTGACAGTTTCCACGCCCCTACATCCTCTCTTCACAACTCCACATACTCAAACGCTGCAAATATCAAGAGACAAACATGACGCGGTGGAGCATCCATGTTATTAGCCCGAGCGGCTTCTGACATAAAGGCTATAAGCGTGCAGACAAAGCTTTCCTCCCATCTGGAACTTCACTATCCCATAAAGTCCCGCTGCCCAAGGCCCGATTATTCCGACACACCGCAAACCTAAAGCTGGCAGAAGGGCCACCTAGCCCACCATGATCTTCCGTGACCCGAGACGCCTTCTCGTTCCACAGGCTATCGCATCATCCGTGGGAAGACGTCAAGAACGGATGCAACTCCAAGTGGCCGTCGACAGCCATGACATGCCATTCCCCAGTCCAAGCCCAAGCCCATATACACAATCCAAATGCAAAATGGTATCATGCAAAAGACAGCCCAAGGAAAACGGATGAAAGGTGACGATGCCATCACGATATGATGCGCGCAAAGGAAGGTATGCCCAGTTGTCCCATCCCTGCGGGGGAGTTGACACAACCCCATGATGCAAAGGGAATGCCCCCAAATCCATGTAACCGTGTAGAGTTTCTGATCCCATCTATCCAGAGATGCGGTGAAACAATGCGGTGTAAAACAAAGCCATGATATGCCGATCCCGTGCGATGCAGCAAAGAGGGGCAAGAGGCGCCACTTTACCCCCTACCCGCTCCGATAAACAAAAACACAAAAGTCCGGCGCCAGGAAGTCGGGTCGGGTAGGAGGTGAGACATGACATCGGGAGAACACGGAGAAAGAAGAAGAAAAAAAGGATAGTCATCGAAAGTCGTAAAAGTCTTCAACGCCAACCAAAATCCAAAAGCACCAAATCTGAGATAAAAGCAAACGCCTCCCTTGATAGCTCAATGCTGAGCTCGGATGCGGTGTGACCGTAACCTACTTCCCCATCCAAGATCCTATTCTCGGTCTAGCAAAGGAGAACGCCCAGCAGACGCCGCCCCTGCTGCCATATCGACTGGTGTTGCACCCATTATGTACACCAAATCTCCGCTGTCGGTGTGTGCAACGCTCGGTGAAAACCGCTGCGTGATGGAGCGGTGAGCAGCCCGCCGTGACAAAGCGGTGCTGTTGCCGTCCTGTTCCATCCATCGCCTCGGGTGCTGTTATTGAACAGCGCCTCAGCATCTATTTCGCATCTATCACATTTTTGCTGTGCTGATGTTGGTGCTGGTGCGGGTGCTGGTGCTGGTGCTGGTGTTGGTGCTGGTACTGCTTATGATGCTGGTGATGGTGACTCTCGACCCTGACACGCTCACGTTGGCGACCGCGGCGCTCCTCCTCCTCGTTGCTCCCTGACGAGCTAAGACGCCGGCGCTCTTCTTCGTACCACGTGCTTAACGGCTTGCCACCAAACATGAGGTCGTCGTCCTCAATCACCGTGGCGACCATCCACGGGTGGTTCCCGAGGTCGACCTCGTGAGCTGAGGGGTCTGTAATGTGTAGGTTGGGAACCAGCAAATAAGGCTGCGGGCCGACCCGGTCGTTGGGTGCGTTTTGTGGGGAAGACATTTTGGAAGGTCTGTGTGGGTGGTGTTTTGGTGGTGGTTGTGGCGGCGGAATAGATCTGTCGCCAGCGGGATGTGAAGATGCAGAAAGATGCCTCCTCCGCAAGATGATATTGGAATTACTGCCGTCGGTCGAGGCAGTTTGTGGTTCAGGATATCCACGGGACATGAAAGAATATGCAAGATATTTTCCTTTGTTCAAGGTTGAGTAGGGTTTGTTTGTGAGAGAAGGAGAAAAAGAGACTGCTTTGTTGGTGGGGGGGGGGGGGGGGGCAGGAGCTAGATAAAGCGATAAAGCTAGGCAGAGGTAGCTAGGAAGCTTGAATGTTTTTTTTTTCGGTGAGGGGGGGGGGGGTCAGGTAGACAAGCCCTTTGTGTGGGTCGCGCCTGCGCCAGAGGGGGAAAAAAAAAGCGTAAGCGACAAGCAAGGCAACAGTCGCAAATGTGGTCGGCTGCCGGTCGTGGTGCCACGGGAAATATGCAAGTTTGGGGCAGCTTGAGGACAAGAACAAGCAGGAGCGTGGCCGAGGGCTGAGACAGAGCGCTGCCGTTGATGTTTAAGTCGAAATTCGGTGGCTCGGGTGGCTGGCAGCGGCGCGTCGTCGGATTCGTTCAGTTTTCAGAGTTTGGCCCAAAAACGCGGGGTTCAAGCAAGTTGCGCTGCGTTTCGGCAAACTCAAATTGTGGCGGGGTAAATTGGGGAATGATCGCCGTGGGGGGAATGCTCGTCGAGAAACGGTCCGTGGGATGCCGCAAAGGGATACCGTTATCATGCCGATATTCTGATGGTACCGCGACGGTGTGGGGAGGGGTGGTCCAGAAAACGGGTCTTGGCCCTGGCGCTTTTCTCAGATTAGGGATGAAAGAGAGCAAAGTGCGAGGCTCGGAGGGTCTGGGGGATGGGCTTGATTTGTATCAGGGCGCTGGCCGACGGCCCGAAATGGTTCGCGGTGGGCGATTATGGAGGCGACTTGTTGGCGGCGGTGCCGAGTGTTACGGTGAGGGGTGTGCGGACACGGAACTCGGTCGGCCGGACTGATTGTGTGTTCCAGTGGGTTTGGTTGCAGCTGACAACCGAAATACCGAAATTGGTGCAGAATGTGTGGCGCTAAGTGGGCAGCCAAATGGTTCTCACGGCCCAAGAGCACCAAGATCGACTGGACAGGGCGTGAATAAATACGGCTGAGCAGTCAGATATTCCCAAGGTCACTCGGTAGTCTCACTGCCTCGTTCGCCCCGGGTAGGTTCAGTTTTGACGATCAAGGCAGGTGGGCGAGGGAAAAGTTGGCGTGGAATGACGTTTCGGTCGAGGCGCTGGCCTTCCCAAACGGTACCTGATTAACTTGGATTGACTTGTGCGGCAGAGCGTGTCGCCGCCACCCGCAGCGCAGCTCCTGCGTGGGTCAAAGGAAGACTGATTTCCGGGCGGCTTCTCTTGTTCGCCCCGACGGGTATGCGAGTGCGCAACCCGATGACGAGTCCAGCCAGATGGGTTCCAAGGATACGGAACGAGTCTTCCTGGATCTGTCGATTCTGTTGGCCCTTTTCGGCTCTGTTTTTCGGTTTAAAACTGCGATCCTCCTTGGCTCAGATCTAAGCTTGCTGGCGCACGCTCCGGAGCCCACGCGCTGATCGAGGATATGAATCGCGACGGTGTTTCCGGGAACGATGGCGCAGCATATCACTAGGAGATGAAGAAGGCTCGGTATCGCTGTCGCTGTCGCTGCCTTCGATGGATTCTAGGGTCCTACTGCCGAAGTCGGTCTTGGTGAGGGAAGGTATACCTCAAGGTACGTGCATGCACTTGATATGATGTGGTAGCTCGATTGGCAGGTGAATTGCTTGTCGGCCCCATCGCAAATGCGTGCAACCCAGGGGAACAGCCTCGTTAAATGCGCCATCACGTCGCCTTGACTCTTCGTGACAGACAGCCCACCGGCAGCATGTCCGAGCCATCACACAATTGCTCTCTTCATTCCAATTTTCAGGCGAGGCCTCGAGAGGCGGGAAATCTGTGTCTTCTGGCCCATCTGGCCCATCTGGCCCTTCTGTGCCACGACGCAGCTCGTTCTGGATCGTAATGGCCAATGCAGCATCGCAATTGATGTCCCAATCCGGCCGTGTGGGGTGGGCTGGAGGGGTTGACCGGGCTGGCTGGGCCATTGGGCATTGATTGATTGACGAGGCGAAGAGCTCCCCGAAAAGCTTGAGGAGAGCCTGCCTACCTTGAGGTACTGTCCGACCTATAGTGACCTCTCCCCAAGGCTTCAGATACGTGACTTTCAGGTATTGTCCATTATGAATAGAGTATTATGTATCGCATTTTGGCCTGCGACATGGTGCTGTCGGATTGATGCCCATTTATGGCGTCGCTGAGCTGGCTCTTGCGTTGGCCGTCACAGCGTGCCAGCACTGCTGCCCGGCGGCTCGTGGCCCACGAGTCGCTGTTTCGGCCTGCCACGACAGTCGCAGGGGGGGCTCTGAGCTGCGAACTCCGTTTCAGTGGACGGCCGTGGGCCTCGAGTGCCGCGGAGCAGTCCGAGCCAACTCTCCCCCCCGTCAGATTTCGATAGGGCTGAAGTGAGACGCGAGGAACCGCACAGCGCAGCGGCGGGCACTGCCCGATTCGACAGGCAGGCATTAATTCCATAATACTCTTTCGTGTTGCACTACCATCAATCACTTTACCCAACAAAGATGAATCCAGGAGGATGGGCCCGGCCTAATTAGCTTACACGCGGAGTCCGCAACGCTGCAGCCAAATGCTGAGTTGTGCTTTTCTCGACTTTCTCCATTTTCGCTACCATGTCGCATTTCGCGATATCGAGGCGGCATGGCTGACAACCTGAGTGAGGCATGCAGAGGTTGCGAGGTTACCGTTCCCGTGACGTGAGTCACTGTTCCGTGTCACCTCATGCACCCCGGAATTGACAGAATTGGCAGAACGGGAGGTGAGGCCCTTCGAGGATCCCGCGATCCTCCGAGCCGGCCGATGGCTCGGGCATGTGAGAAGCCACTGATGCTGCGCAGAGGACTGGTCGCAGGATGGAGGGCTGGTGATCGGTTGTGAGGAGGCAGGCGGGAACAAGCGAGCAAATGGCCGATAGCGTCCTCCTATGGCGAGCCATGCAGCTGACGGGCACCTCAGCCGAACAATGCGAGTAATCAGGCGTCCTTCCCAAACTGGGGCCCTGCCGACTCCTCGCTGCCGCCAGACCCTCCATGCGTTATTCTTACTCCATTGCCTGTCGTGCTTGTCGCCGTCGTCGCCGTCGTCGCCGCCGTGGCTGCCATCGTCAGCAAATCTCAAGGCACTATGGCACAGAAAGGGAAGGGACCGCCGTGTGCAGATCCCCGTGCAAATGCCTCCGTTTCACACGCCCGTCGCGTATCGGCATGCGAGCCCCGACTAAACGGTCAATGTCGGTGAGTGAATAAGCAGCGAGTATCACTTTTTCTCTTATTATTTTGATGACAGATGGCATCGCTTCAAGTAAGCTCTTTGAGACGATTGGATTTTGTCCCACGGTCGCGTCGGTGGACGAAACAGTTGACCATTTCTGCCCGAGACGGGGCACCTGCATCCCCATGGACGCGCCCAAAACGCGGGGGAGGGGTGACCCCTCGCGCCTCAGCTGCCCCTCCTCTGTACCCTCCACATTCTTGTGTCCCCCACCATTTGCTCATTGGGGTGCAAACTGACAACAGCGGTTCGCAGCCGCAATATCGATTTGATAAACCGCATAACTAAAAATAACGGGCGGAGATTGGCATTGGCAATACCGAAAGAGCAGGGCCGGATCCCGGATCACACTGCAGAGCTATCCTCGGGACCGTCTTTTCATGCCGAGCAGGCCGAGTCTGGCTCCGAGCATCATGCCGTCCCACGCTCCCCACACTCCCCACGGTGCGAGCGGCCACCAACGGTCCCCAGCGGCGGTGGGAGACGAGATCAACAACCACGCCACCGGCCTGTCAGCCACGCCAGCGCCAGAGGCCGCGGGGGTTGGGGGTAGCATGCACGGCATGGAGCCCCGGCGATGCGTCGAGGTGGGATGACACGTGTGGAGGGAGGAGGGGCTAGCCAGACTCCATCTTTCCTTCGCAGCCTCCACCCGTTCGACGGTGAGCTTCGACGGTGAGCATGACGAGTCGACAAGTTAAGGTCAGCGAACCCGGCGAGCCCGGCCCCTAGCTCCCGTCAATGGTCTAAGCTTCTTTTTCGCCTCGTGGCCCCAAAGCGCCAGCGATCAACGCGGGAAAAGCGTGCAGTGGAGAGATTTTTTCTTCCCGCCGAAGGTTTTGGGCTAAATCGAAATCGGGACAAGCTGAACGGGCTAACTGGTGAGCTGCACCTCCCCTCCATGCCGCGAGAGACTTGGGCTAGAAAGCGCATCTGTCGCAGGACATCTCGATAGTCCGAGAGTCGGAGAAGGGAGAGAAAGTGTGAGAGTCAATTGCGGATGCGGGTTACCGGTGACCGGTGACAGGAGATACAATGACGTCACTAGCGTGTGTTCGTGACTGGGTTTTGGCTGTTGTCGATGCACGCGACATGCTGGATTACCTGAATTTTGATTCGGTAGCACATGCTTGCTCCATTGCCAGTATATGTGCATGACTGATTATTTTCTGGTTTTCAGTGCTGCTGTCTCGAGTGCCCAAGTCGGGTGACGAGTCGCGCAATACGGTGTCGTTTCCGTTTTCACATTTCTTGGTGTATACTCCATCGGCTACCAGACGGGACTAGGTGGATCTCATTAGCGATCTTAAAGAAGGCTGCTAGCTCCGAGAACCCCAAGGGGGCTTCAAGTGTTGACTCACTGACTGAGCGATAAGATATAGCAAGACAGTCCCCATCACTTCTCAGCTTGTATTACCTTCGGAACCTTTGAGATTAGCACACGCCGGGTGTCGACGATGCTGTTAACAACTTGGAGGTGCCAGCCGACTGAAGTTGCGAGTCTCTGCGATTCAAGCCGAAAAGCTTTTTGAGTTTTCTTGGAATTTCATAGGCTTTCAATTTCAGGTGAAGCCACCTACAGTACCCTATCATTTCGATTGACCCTTCCGATGCTACAAGAAACCTCCCCCGGATAGTGGGGGCCATGCCGGAGTTTGAAAGATGATAAAATGGCCCAGGGAAGCTGCAAGGAAGAGCTGTGTGCTCCGTCCAGCAGCGACTCTTGACATGTGGCAGTCATGCAGATGAGCAATTGTGAGTTGTACGGTGTTCATCAAAGGAGTATTGTATGCCAGTGTGCGATCCTGTTTGTGGGAAGTAGTGCTTGTATTGCTACCTAAATCCCCTCTCTCATGGGTTGGTTTAGAATGGACAGTTGCCTAAACTGTGACAGCTAACAATCTATGCTCCCCAGTAGGTAGATTGCTTCAGAACACCCGGACATCTTGCTCCTCGAGTTGTTTTGTCTGTCGTCCCGAAAGTGCCGCACAATTACATTGCCGGGCCTGCGCATCTTTTGAGTTGGGTATCATCCTGTCTTCATCCACCATCCTTATTCCGCGTTCCTCCATACAGAGCAGAGACGCGGCCCATTACAAGCGTTCGGGTTGTCGCCGAGACCGTCTTTCTTTTCCATGTCAATCAAGCTGTCGACAGAGATTCATAGTGTGTCGATGGTGCCACGCAACATCGTTAATACCCTCCACTGGCGACAATCAGTCCGACCAGTCCTTCTCGACCCGCCACTGGTCGTCGAAGCCCAATCCGGCACTCTGGATGAGTCCACAGTCGCGATGGCCCCATTTGCGCCGATACACTTCTCTGCCTGTCTCGGTCATCACATCAATACCCTCAGCCAGACCCGCAGCGTCATAGTAGAAGGGCTCTCCCTGTCCACCATGTTGTCCTGTCTGCCACGTGTTTCTTCCACGGTCCCCGTGCTTATAGTGGAACATGGAATCCGCCGTGCTCAGCAGCTTGCGCCAGCGCTCGATGTTCTCGTCCTTTCCGTCCCGGGCGTCGATATCGCCGATATAGACACTAACCCTGGCTCTTTTATCCAACATGGCCGAAGGGGGCTTTGCACTCCGTCGCTGGTGGCGCAGCATGTTGTCGACAACCCCGTTGACGCTGCGCCGGAGTGGCTTCTTAATCCTATCCGTCGGCGGCGGCGGCGGCGGGGGCGGGTTCGGGTCCCGGTAATCCGTCTCGACCCCATCCACGCGGTACAGCGCGCTCAGGTCGTTGAGCGATACACTCACATCTGTGATGATGCCGGCCTTGACGTCGACCATGGACCAGTTGCGCATCGTCAGCCGCGAGTGCATGTCGCAGTCGGTGATGTAGTAGGGGATCAGCGTGTCCCAGCCGCCCACGTCCTCGTACGCGACCGGGTTGACGAGCGCGAGGTGGTCGTAGGCGAAAAAGCGGACGCCCCAGCGGGCATCGTTCTTGCGCGCGTCGCGCAGCGCCTCGAGGGCCAGCGTGTAGAGGGATTTGTAGCCCTCTTCGGTGTATCTGGGCGTCAGGCCTTCGTGGCCGTCCTCGAAGGAGAGGGCGAGCACGTCCATGTGCGACCAGAAGTAGTACGGCCAGTTGTGCGAGTAGCTGAGGGAGAGATAGAAGTTCTGGAGCTGGGAGAAGCTGAGAAGAGTCGGGGTCTGTATGATGTTGACGCCGAGGGCCTGGAGCACGGTGTGGTTGAGGTAGAACGGGTTCTGCATCGACAGCTGGCCGCGCGTATTGGCCTGCTGCACTCCCGTGTTCTCAATCACGTAGATCTGGTCGGCCGGCCAGCCCGCGGTCAGGTAGCTCGTCACGGCCTGGAGCAGGATGGGCCATGTGCGCGTGAATCCGATCAGCAGGGGCGGCGCAACGGTGAGGTCGTAGTCCTTGTACTTGTACTTGCGAGGAACGTTCCACTTCGGGATCGGGGGCGGCGTCGACGTTGCCAGTAGCGGGAAATTGTCGTTGATGGGAGGCGGAACGTAGGTCGGGGTCGGCTTGTACTTGGGGCGAGGCACCTCAGTGGGTTTCGGGTCGGCCTGCAGCTTGAGCAGAGTGGCACCGTATGAGCCGCGGTTTTGGAAGACAGCAATCAGAAGAAAGGCGGTCGAGATCATAGCCATGAGGCCCAGAATCTGCCTGTGATTCGGCATGGTGACGAGCATCTCAAGAGACCGGCGCTAGCACGAGCCGCTCGAGATGCGATTATTGCGATTGCGAAGACTCTCCAAGCCAGAGACAAATAGAGAAAGGAAAGAGTCAAAACAAATGACACATGAGCGAAAACCGACCGAGGCTTAGCCAACGAAGCAAAAGCTGCGGGCAATATTCAAGTTTTCTGTGCTTGTGACAAGAAGGTGAGGGAGGGGTCAAAAAGAGTGGCGGGAGAAAGGTCGAGAGGAAAGGTGGGAAGGCAGGTAAAGTGACGGACGCGTTGAGGTGGGTGCAAGAAAAGATCAGACGATAATATTCACTTCGGCAAGCCAGAAAGACGAGTGATAGAAACAAAAGAGGAGGAGCAGGAATTCTTTGACCATGCTAGCGGTGGGAAAAGAAAGCACAGCAGCTCCCACGCCATCAAGTTGTATGGGATTCCCAGACCCCCCCTCAGTCTAGCAGCCAGCCATGCCCCTCCTGAGTGACGACCAACATCTTGATATGATTGGACAAGGAGTTGTGAATGATAATGGGCACTGCTGCTATTGTTCCTGACCCAAGAAATGAGAGGGATGAGGAGGGATGAGGGCAGGGGACGAGGCGTCGTGTCACCCAGGCTCGTCAGTGCTAAGTGCTCGTGTCCAAGTTGGTAGCTTTCCGAGATCACTACTCGCCCGCAGAGGTTGGACCCACTCTTGCAATGCCTGAGTCCTTACCTATCTTATCTCTGGCTGTGCTTGCCATTGGCATGTTGGCCGTTGCATGCTGGCTGTTACCATGCACATTGAATGCTGCTATCCACCCCTCGCATCCGTCGTGTAAGCCGGCCGAGCTAGCCATGCCAGTCACCATGGCCGACCCGAAATACAACGGCCTGTGTGACGCAATACATTTCCAGCTGGCGAATGAGAGGGCAGGCCCACCTGGAAAAAAAAAAAAAAGAGACCAACATTCTTTTTGCATCCTTGGAACTATTGTCTCAGTCGTCATGCATTGTCATGTTTTACTTGCACCGTTTGCGCCTTACAAGCCCCGCAAAAGCAACCTAAGAACCTGAGGACCGAACATTTGTTCGGTCGACAAGTAAAAGACTAGTCGAATTTTTAGAGAGATTGTGAACCGGATCTAGCATTTTATGGGCCTGATACCACCGCTCCACATCACACTTCTTTGAGCAACAAATTGTTGGTCGTCCCGTCCCGGCATATAAGGCCCACCTTCACAATTGGCCTGGCTACTCCTCCTGTTCAAGTTTCCGTGCCGGACTCCGCGTCACCCGCATCACCCGCATCAGACAGGGGAGCATCCACCCCACCCAGTCGTACTAAAACTTCAACTTCGTACCTGAAGTGGAACGCGGCGCTGGCCGCAGAAAGGCGTTGGCTTGTACAGTACAAAACAAATAAGCCTCAGGCGTCTCCCCTGTCCACATACTGACGATGCGACAGATTATAGCGTTGGTGTTTACGATGCGCGATCTTGAAAGGCAGCGACTTTCAATGTCAAATCCCCTGCTTTTCCAGCGTCCCTTTATCACTTGCATGGCATTGCCGACTTTGCCGTTGGTAGTCCTGCGAACGAACGAATAAAATCAGAGACCCCGCCGTGATACGAACATTGAAGACTGCCAACTCGGACTCGAGGGAATCTTCCAGAGGAAGCCCGTGCGAGGACCTTGATACTGTCACCACGATTGTGGAATTTTGTATTCGATTGCTAGCGAGTTTGCTACTCGACCAATTGTCGGAGACTTACTTCCCTTGAATGTCAACCATACTTGAACATCATCTCATTCCCCAGAAAATACTCTTGAAGCTGTTCCAACTTCCAACACCGAGACACTTTACGCATATCTTGTGATTCAGGGGAACATAGCCACCATTCCCTCGGACCTGCTCAACAGGGAGCTATGGCCGGCGAATAGGAGAGAGAATCCTTGGCTTATTTGCCCTGCCTCTTTTAGTCTTCAATATTATTCCCTGAAAACGAAGTACGAGCTCTCGGTCAAATTGTGTGGCGCGGCCGCGCGGCTCCCGGAACTTGTGCTACTACAAGGATTTAGCTACTACAATGTTACCAAGATATTAGCTCGCCTTTTGAGAAATTTCCAATGAAGGGATATGAAATAAACATGGTTGCTACTAGCTGCTACAAAAAAATTAGAACTTGAGTAAAGAAGAAAGTAATCCTTTGCCACCCATCTCTTTAGCCAATATCGATACGTGCTCAACCCGGGGTCGCATATCTGATTTCCTGTGTGTCTTGGCCTCTGGCCGCACTGACCCCTGAGTCTAGAATGTATAGAATTTAGTTGGTGGACAATTCGTGCCCAGGAGTCGGTTCCCGGTTGCCTAGAATCCTTTGAGGCTCTCCAAGAACACTGCAGCCCCCGCCCCCTTCCTGCTTGTGATGGACCCGCTCAGGGGAGCGGAGGCAGCTAGATCTCCCCCTTTCCCACATGCGGATTCCGAGGCGACTAATAGCATAGAGCCTGGCATATTCTTGATTGAGGTCGTACTCCGGAGTCGTGATGGGGAGGCTAAGGAGATTTGATTTATCAGCTGGGCTTTTCCCGAGAAATTGACCCTCTCAAATTGGTGAAGTGCTTCGATGATTGCCTATTCGTCCCCAGGCCCGAAATTGAAATCAACCATGGGCGTTCATCATTATAGTTACCAACAAGAGGACAGCTTTCAACATTTAACCAAGGCT
The DNA here is from genome assembly GCA_030549175.1 of Lasiosphaeris hirsuta. Lineage (NCBI taxonomy): Eukaryota > Fungi > Ascomycota > Sordariomycetes > Sordariales > Lasiosphaeriaceae > Lasiosphaeris > Lasiosphaeris hirsuta. The sequence goes on from JAUKUA010000002.1 coordinate 2,941,130, forward strand.
CAAACGCCCTTTCATGTCAAATCACCACTGTTACCTCCAAAGCTGGTATCGCGAGCTCAAAGAAAGTAGAGCTGTAGCCAGTCATCACTTCTGCTTCTTGCTCTCCTTCTCACTGGCTTGCTTGTCTTCCTCGCTCTCCTTGCCGCTATCTTTGGCATCATCTTTTCCACCCTTCTTCTTTTCCTCAGCCTTCTTCTTTTCCTCAGCTTTCTTCTTTTCCTCCTCCTTTTTCTTCTTCTCCTTCAGCCTTACTCTCTCCTCTTCTTCCTCCTTTGCCCAGTTCCGGTACGGCTCGCTACCGTCTGCTTTTTGATGTAGCAAATTCTGCAACTCGGTTGACGTCAAATGCGACCGGCTTTCGCCAACCTTGGCTCGCCCAACCAGACTGATGAAGATGGCAGCACCCACAACGGCGGTCAGTACGAAGCGGTAAGTCCCATACCACGAGGGAGTCCACCCCTTCATCGTCGCTCGCGAGTCCGCAAAGTAGAGGAAGGTGAAGGACAGGAACTGTGATGTCAACGCCCAATGGATAGGCATAAAGATAGTTGGCCATGCGATAGCAGGAGCAATAACACCGATGCCGTAGCGGAAGCGGGTGCGATCACGGGATGGCGTCTGCTCCGCATACTCAAGCCCCCAATGCACTGCGCCGAGGAAGGAGATAATGACGGCGCCATAACCGACCTGTATCGGCTCGAGCAAATGCAGCCAGTGCGCAGCTGTCTCGTGAGAGACCAGGATGCTGTTGAGGAAGTTGGACGTGGTGGGCCAAGCCGTGTTGAGGTCCCAGGCGAGGTAGACGGTAGAAATCGAGGTCGCCAAGTATGGGAGTGTGCCGGCGAGACCGAGGACATATGGCTCACCGGGCACATTGTTGAGAGCCAACGTCTCCTTGATTGTGTTCTGTCATGGGTGTTAGTGCGTTGGAGCTCATGGGCCAATGGGAGACCTTGACATACCAAATCATTTTTCACGCCTCTTGTGACATCGTCATCGTTGGTTTTCGGAGCTGCGCTTTCCTCAAACACATGGCGGACTGAGGATTCGGCGGACACCTCATCTGGGCGGGCTTCTATGATTATCTTGCCGATTTTCTTCTCAGCTTCGCTGTCGCGCTTATTCGGTTGGAGGGGCTTGGTCGAGTAGCATGCCGACAGAATGAGAGGGGTTAGTTTACGAGACGTGGGCTTATTATGCTGTGCTAATGGCAGAGACGCGAGGGCGAGCCGCGCGTGCGAAGCCCGGCTTGCGAAAGCTAACCTCTGCGCAGCATTGGCAGGGTTCACTATGGGGTGTAGAAGCGGGCGGGTAGTTCGCAGCATCTTGGCGAGTCCTTCAGGCAGCGCTGGAGCAATTCAAGACGGTTTCGGCACCAAATTGCACACAAAATTCGCAGGAAAAGAAACGAGGGACTGAAGTTGTTTTGGTATATTTTTTGAGCCCACATGCCCCTGGCGGCAAGTGATGTGATGTGGAGGACCTGTTTCCATTGTCCTGGCAGGAGTTGTCTTGGTGTTGCCGGTGACGTAATGATCAACTGGAGGGGCACTTGTCATTGCTTCGAGCAAGGGGCTTCAAGATACCCCTCCCGTTGCATTAGAATTCCTCTTTCCCAGATTTTGGAGAGCTTCTCAGAACAATAATTTGCGATTATTTTGCTTGTGGGTTAATTGAGCGGGGGATAAAGCAGATACCACTGAACTTCGTTAGGCCTGGCCTGTTGCCGTAGCTTTGAAGGCCCGAGATCGAATTGACATAGCAACTTGTAGCTGCCCCCCAAAATGTTGTCACTATCTCACACCCCTGTCGTGTGGCTAGCAGCCCCTGAAGTCATTGTCCAGTCCACAGGGCAGCAGCGGCCCGAGCTTTAGGTTTTGGCAAGACTGAGGAAGGGAGGGCACCAACATGCGCAGATGGGCCCAGTTCGCGTCGTCATCGGTGCCACAGAGACTTCGACCCAAGCTCCTAGGCTCCCACACAAAGCCAGCTCGCAGAAACAGCGTTTTCCACCGTGACCGCAACGTTATCGCATCCCATAGTTTCATAATTGCAATTTTGTTATTGCTGGCCAGAGGCTGCTCTCTGCCTACGAACAAGAAACCACGACGCGACAGTTGCCAATTCAGTTCCCCGAGTTGCCCCATCTTCCCCGCGAAAGGGATCAAACGAGGCGCAGCTAGCGATCCATGACGCCAGTGCTACCCGCCAGTTTGGCCTGAGTTGGGCAACCACCGTGACGCGACCCAAGACCCAGGACCCAGCGTTCCAATAACCCCCCGACATTTCTATTGCGACGACGACACGAATACACGATCCCCTCCCCAGATGAAGCGAACGCGAGGCTCCCGATAGAATTTCGATCACCCGATTGCCCCCGCCTGGGTAACGGCAACCCACATCCGCCATGTTGGAAGGCCTGGTAGCGGGGCTGTTGAACCGCTTTCTGGGTATGTATGTCAAGAATTTTGACCCAACACAGCTCAAAGTCGGTATTTGGGGTGGCGACGTTAAGCTCCGCGATCTCGAGCTCCGCAGAGAGGCTTTGGACCAGCTCAAGCTTCCCATCAATGTCGTCGAAGGTCACCTTGGCCAGCTCACCCTGACCATCCCGTGGTCCAACCTCCGCGGGGCTCCCGTCAAGATCTACATTGAAGATGTCTACCTCCTTGCGTCGCCCAAGGAGGAGGCCGAGTACAACGAGGAAGAGGAGGAACGGCGGAGGCAGCGCATCAAGATGGAGAAGCTCGACTCGGCCGAGCTGCTGAAAGAGAGGTCACAGGAGGGTCTGAGCCCCGAGGAGCAGAAGCGCACGCAGAGCTTCACAGAGAGTCTTGTCACCAAGATCGTCGACAATCTGCAGGTTACCATCAAGAACATCCATGTCCGCTACGAGGATGCAATCTCTGCGCCGGGACACCCCTTTGCGCTCGGCGTCACCCTCGAGGAGTTCAGTGCAGTCAGCACTGATGGTAACTGGACCCCAACCTTCATCCAGGACTCAACCAAGACAACACACAAGCTGGCAACGCTGGAAGCTTTGGCCGTTTACTGGAACACCGATACGACTCTCATGGGGCCAGGTCGCGAGGTTAGCACCCCGGGGGTCGAGCTGACGCCGCACGACGAGATGCTTCAAAACTTTCGGTCGATGATCGTTAGAGGCGAGAATGAGCTCTCTGGCAGCCACCAGTTCATCCTAAAACCCGTGTCTGGCCAAGCCAAGATCGAGCTGGACAAGACAGGTGCGCCAGAAGTACCCAAGTTCAAGGCCAACCTGCTCTTTGACGAAATTGGCCTCGTGCTCGACGACCAACAGTACCGAGATGCCCTCATGATGGTGGATTTATTTCACTACTTCATCCGACACCAAGAATACAAAAAGTACCAGCCGAAGGATGTCAGACCCAAGGAAGCGCCCCGCGAATGGTTCCAGTTTGCCGGTAATGCTGTGCTTAGCAAGATCCACGAGAGAAACCGGCGATGGTCATGGGATTACTTCAGGGAACGGCGCGACGACCGAAAACGCTATATCGACTTGTTCAAGAAGAGGAAGCAGAATCAGCAGCTATTGGCCCAGGAGACTGATGATCTGAACAAGCTGGAGTGGAAGCTGGATTACGAGGACCTCCGATTCTGGCGATCATTGGCTCGCAATCAGCTTAAGAGAGAGAATGCCGCGGCCCTGAAGAATCGCCCCCCCGCTCAGCCTCAGCAACAGCAGCAGGGCTGGCTGGCCTGGGCCTGGGGGTCGAAACCGCCACCCCAAGAGAAACAAGACGATATGGAAAACACCCAGATCACTGAGGAGCAGCGCAAGGAACTCTACGAAGTCATCGACTGGGACGAGAAGGCTGCCCTAGCGGCAGAGGTTGACGTTCCGAGAGATACTGTTAAGATGCAGATTGAGACTTCGCTGAGTACAGGAAGCTTTACGCTCAAACAGGACCCCCATGGTGACACAAAAGACTTGATCAGTCTCCACTTTGACGTCTTCAGAGCCAAGGGCCTCAAACGACCAGATTCTTTCCTTGCAGACTTAAGCCTGGGAGGGTTGCGTGTCAACGATGGCACTACGCCAAGGACCATTTACAAAGAGATCGTGCGGGTCAAGGACGCCCCAGAAACCAAGGCCCAGAGGAGGTTGTCCATTGCCGAACTCGAAAAGACAAGTGACGAGGCCTTTTTCCAACTTCAACTCGAGCAGAACCCCTTGGATGGACAGGGCGACATTGCCGTTACCGCCAAACTCAAGCCTTTGGAGATTGTCTGGAATCCCAATGTTGTGGTAGGCGTCGTCGACTTCTTCAGACCGCCAGAGCGCCACATGGAATCTATCAACGCCCTCCTGGAGACGGCCGGCGCGACGGTTGAAGGCCTGCGCGAACAGACCAGAGCGGGCCTCGAGTTCGCCCTTGAGGAGCATAAGACGGTCAATGCTAAGCTGGATCTCCAAGCCCCTCTTATCATCATCCCCGAAAACATCACCAGCAAAAGATCGAGTTGTCTCATTCTGGATGCTGGACACATCAGTGTGAACAGCGAGCTTGTTGATAAGGACACTATGAAGAAAGTTCAATCCAAGCAAAACCACAACTACACCGCGCAAGACCTCAAGCGCTTGGAGTCACTGATGTACGACCGGTTCCTTGTCAAGCTTACATCCACACAGGTCTTGATTGGACCGTCAGTGGAGGAGACCAAGCAACAGCTTGTTGAAAAGGATGACAGTCTCATGATGCATGTCGTCGACAAGATCAACGTCGACTTTGTTGTCGAGACATCCATTCTGCCAAAGGCGCCGAATCTCACAAGGCTCAAGGTCTCGGGTCGTCTCCCTGTACTCCATGCCACAGTCTCAGATGCGAAGTACAAGACCCTGCTGCGGATCATCGATGTGGCCATTCCAAAACTTAATGGGGACCAACCTCAATCGATACCAGCCAACACCCCGCCTAAGAGGCCTCGGCTGTTGAGCAATGCTTCCAGCCGGTCGCATAGGAAGCGAGGGAGGGCCTCGTCTCAATTCCTGCCCTTCTCAACACAGCAGCAAGCCATCATACTCCATGACGACGATCTTGACGACGACGATGATAACTTTGAAGACGCTAAGGACGGCTCAGCAAACGAAAAGCTACGAATGCAGCAAAGAGCCTTCGAGTTCAAGTTTGCCGTTGACAAGCTCAAGGGCTCTCTGTACCGGAGCGATCCTGACGGAAAACGGCCCGATCAGCTGCTCGTCGACCTGGTGGCTGAGAACTTCGACCTCGAGTTCTACCTCCGCCCCTACGACATGTCTGCTGAAGTATCTCTGGGATCAGTCACCGTCGACGATTTTGTCGACAATCCACCAGCTGAATTCAAGTCAATTGTTTCATCTGGCGACGTGGAAGACAGGCAGCAGCAGAGAGATCTTGTGCGCGTCAAGTTCATTAGGGTGAAAAAGGAGTCTCCCGAGTTCATGTCTGTGTATGAGGGCGTCGAGGTGAACGTCGATGTCGCGGTCAGCACCATCAACCTGGTCGTAACGCGTAAGACGCTTCTGACCTTGCTTGACTTCATCCTCGTCACGTTCACAAACAACGAAGCTGTCAACAACAAGACGCAAAAGGCGATTACCGACGACAACTCGGAGACGAATGTCGAGGTCGTACCACCTCCTAGCGAGCAGCAGAACGAGATCGGAGCGGTCAGGGTCAAGGTTGATCTCAAAAGTATCAGGTTGATCCTCAATAACGACGGCATTCGCCTAGCCACCCTATCCTTCAACCATGCTGACGTGGGCGTTTTCGTTTTCGGAACAACTATGCGTGTTTCTACGAAGCTCGGTGACCTCAGCCTTGTTGACGATGTGAATCTTGGCGTCTCCGAGAGCTCCAGTCTCCGACAGCTTGTTACTATCCAGGGCGACGAGCTCGCCGATTTTCGGTACGAGACTTTTGACTCTACAAAACAGGACCTGTACCCCGGCTACGACTCTTCCATCTATCTTCGGGCCGGATCCATCAAAGTCAACTTCGTGGAAGAGCCATTCCGGAAAATAATCGACTTCCTCGTCAAGTTCGGCAAGATGCAAGCCATTTACAACGCCGCACGCCAGGCTGCAGCCAACCAAGCCAACCAACTCCAGCAGAGCCAGAGTCGTATCAAATTTGACGTGGTCGTCAAGACACCCATCGTCGTCTTTCCCCGCAATGTTGCCCCCGAGAGCTCAAAACGCGACCTCATCACTGCATACCTCGGAGAGATTTACGCGCAGAACAAATTCGCGCCACTCGACGACTCGGAGAATTCGGAGGTGGCCATGAAGTTGTCTGCTGGTATCCGTAACATCAGGCTAACCTCCAATTTCCACTATTCCGATGATCAGGAAGAGGAGCTAGAGCTCATTGATCACGTCGATCTCGACTTCAAGGTCACCTATGCTGAGCACAAGGAGGGTATCAAGCGACCGGACGTCGAGGTTGAGGGAACCATGACTGACATTAACTTGCGAATAACTCCATACCAACTGGCTGCGCTTCTTCAGATATCCCAGTCAGTCCCCGCCGCCTTCGCCGGCGATTCGGAGCAGAAGACTGCTGAAGCTGAACGAGATGTTGACGGCGCGACACTAGAGAGAGCGAGGACCATGTCTGGGTTCGGCAACGAAGGTAATGGCGAGAAGTTGATTGACATGAGCCCTGAGCTTGGCACTCACGGGGAGACGTGGACAAAGCTCGATCTCATCTTCAAAGTGAGCACGATCAGCTTGGAGTTGATTAACGCCCCGAGCGATGCACCCGTCGGGAACCTCGATACCGCCAGTCTTTCCAGGTTCAGTCTCGACTCCAGCCAGTTGAAGACACGCATGGATTCCAATGGGAGCCTTGAGGCCGAGTTTGTCATCCAGTCCTTTACGATATATGACACCCGCCATGTTGAGACCAACAAATTCCGGCGGATCATGACTAGCAGCAACAAGAGTGTGCAGCAATTTATGGCTAGCATTACTATGTCGGGTGGCAAAGATAGGAACATCATTGCTATGCTTGCCATTGACAGCCCTCGCGTCATCTTCGCGCTCGATTATCTCTTCGCCATCCAGCACTTCATCTCTATCGGCACCCAGGTTAATGATCCGTCCCCTCAAGACAAGGCCGCGCTTGAAGGCGCCGAGGAGATGAGTGACACCGACTCCATGCGAGTGTCTTTTTCTGGAGCACATTCTCCCAGAAGCACCCGAAATAGCGAAAGCATAGACTCCCCGCCCCTGCCGAAGCAACAGTCTAAGATGACCATTGCTTATCGGGTCAACATAGTCGATGCGCAAGTCATTCTGATTGCTAACCCATTGAGCGTGAGCTCTGAAGCGATCGTCTTGGGAACCAAGCAGGTTCTCCTTTCACAGCAGCACGCCTTGACATTTCAGGTTTCGCAGTGCGGCATGTTTCTGTGTCGCATGGACCGTTTTGACGACTCGCGACTGAGGATCATCGATGATTTCTCTGTCCAGATGTCCATGGACACATCGAAACCCTTCATGACCAGCATCCACCTTGACGTCGAGCCGCTTATTCTTCGGCTGTCGTTGCGGGACATCCTCCTTGTAATGCAGACCATCAGCAAGGCTTCCGAACTATCCGGCGGCGACACCAAGCAGCCCAATGCAAAGGCATCGGATCAGAAGGCTAAACAGCTCAAGTCATCCGGGTTGAAGCAACGTACGGCTAGCGGGAAGGGCGCTTCTACACTGGGTGGAAGGACGAGGGCGGCAAGCAAGAGCGGCCCGGCTGCCAATGCTGTTGCCCTGTCCCAAAGGGGAGGACCCTTGAAGCCCCATGACCTTGCCGCAGTTCATCCACGATATGAGGAACTCACAGCCACGATAGATGGAATCCGTGTCGTCCTCATTGGGGACCTGCACGAATTACCGATCCTCGATCTTAGCATCAAGAAGTTTACCACCACCGCCGAGAACTGGTCCGCGAACCTCAAAGCCGAGGCTGCAATTGAGATGTACACAAACATCTACAACTTTGCCAAGTCTGCCTGGGAACCTCTCATCGAGCCGTGGCAAGTTGGGTTCGGCGTTGCCCGTGAACAAGCGACCGGGCTCACCTCAATCGATGTATCCTCCAAACGCACTTTTGACGTCACTATCACGACTGCCACCATTGCGCTTGCGTCCAAGTCATTTGCATTCCTCACACAAGACCAGGACGTGCTTAGTAAGCCTCGAGGAGTCGAAGCGCCGTACCGGGTCCGCAATTACACAGGCTTCGACGCTGTCATTCAAGCCAAGAGACAGAGCAGTGATGAAAACACTTCTCTCCGTTTGGAAGATGGCCAAGAAGCGCCCTGGAGCTTCGAAGACTGGGAGAAAATGAGAGAGAACCTGCTGGCCGAGACCGGCAGTGCCAGTAACGTCTCTGTGACACTTGAGGGCAGCGGCTTCGACCTTTTGAAAGGGATAAGACTCAATCGGGAGGGCGAGTTTATCTACCCACTGCGACCGAAAACGGACCAGGTCTTGCACAAGCTTCTTGTTGAAGTTAAACTTGGTCCCGACAACGTCAAGTATGTCACGCTTCGCAGTCCTCTTCTGGTCGAAAACAACACCGACATCCCGGTTGAGATTGGCGTGTACGATGCTCACGAGGGGCATCTGCTGAAGATCGAGAAGATCGCGCCTGGAGAGAGCAGGCCAGCTCCTGTCGGGGCTGTGTACCTGAAGAGCCTCCTTGTCCGCCCAGACCCCGGTTTCGGGTATGGATGGAGCAGCGACACACTTTGGTGGCGAGACTTGCTCAAACGGCCAACCAAGACTCTTGTTTGCAAGGGAGAACATAGCGAGCCGTTCTACTTCCAGATGTCTGCCGAGTTCGACACCTCAAACCCGATGACCAAGTAAGTTGTTTCATCACAGATGTAGATATGACTGTTAACACACATCAGGAATTACCCTTACATGCGCCTCAAGCTCTCAGCTCCGGTAACCCTAGAGAACTTGCTGCCTTTCGACTTCAAGTATAGGATATACGACAAGAACACGAAGAAGGATTGGTCGAATTTTCTCCGCAAGGGCGGCGTGAGTCCCGTCCACGTTGTCGAACTCTCCCATCTACTACTTCTCAGCGTCGACATGCAAGATACGGTCTTCAAGCCGAGCGAATTTGCTATCATCAACGCGGGTGGCTCGAATGACTTCAAAAAGGAGTCGCATTTGGTCTGCAAGGACGATGCAGGCCTAACCTTGAACCTTAAGCTCCACTACTTCCGCATACCCAATGGAGGCGGCGCATTCAAGGTCACTGTCTACAGCCCCTACATCATCTTGAACAAGACGGGCCTAGACTTGGGCATCCGGTCCAAAGGCTTCATGCAACAGGCCAAGGCCGCGGCGGGACAAGCGCTTGTGGATGTTTCCGATGGGAGCGAACGCAAAGCACGGCCGCTCATGTTCTCTTTCAATAGCGATGACCAGAAGAACCGTGCCCTTTTGAAGATTAGCGACTCGGAATGGAGCAAGCCGCAGAGTTTCGACGCCATTGGCAGCACCGCAGAGGTGATGCTCTACTCGCCCAGCCGGAATGCGGAGATTCATCTCGGCATGACTGTTGATTCAGGCCACGGCAAGTACAAGATGATAAAGACGGTAACATTCGCTCCGAGATACGTCATTCAGAACAAGCTGGGAGAGGAGATCAATATCCGCGAGCCCAGCTCCTCCAGCCTTTTGGCGTTGAAGGGCGGTGCGCTTCGGCCACTCCACTTCCTCCAGAGGGGCGGCGTCAATCAGCTCTGTCTCTGCTATCCAGGTGCCAACAACCAATGGACCGCTCCCTTCAGCATCTCGGACTTGGGCATCACCCACATCAAGGTCGCCAAGGCCGGCCAGCGACAGAAACTCATTCGGGTTGAGATTCTAATAGAGGACGCCACCATTTTCTTGAACCTAAGCCTCGAGACCAAGAACTGGCCATTCTCGATGCGCAACGAGAGCGATACCGAGTTCACCTTTTACCAAGCCAACCCTAACATCGATGAAGACGGTGCAGAGGACCGGTCCGGATGGAGGCCCGTTAGGTATCGCCTGCCCCCACGCAGCATCATGCCTTACGCATGGGATTTCCCAGCCGCCAAGCACAAGGAGATCTGCATAAGCGCGTACAACAAGGAGCGACATGTGAAGCTAGCAGAAATCGGCAACCTGATGCCGATGAAGTTTTCTAGTTCGAATGGCCAGTCCAAGATCATCGACATCAATGTCACCGCCGACGGGCCGACTCAAACCCTCATCTTGTCCAACTTCAAGGCATCGAAGAGCTTGTATCGGCAGAAGTCGACTTCTGGGTCAAACAGCCGTGAGGTCTTTGAGGCAAAGGAGCTTGACACTGGAACTACCTTCCGAGCGCAGCTGAAGCTGTCAGGAATCGGCGTATCGCTCATCAACTCGCAAATGAAGGAGTTGGCTTACCTGACCTTCCGCGATGTGCAGCTTCGGTACAGCGACTCGCCCTTGTACCAGACAGTGAGTCTCGCGGTCAAGTGGATCCAAATTGACAACCAGCTCTACGGCGGTATCTTCCCCATGATCCTGTACCCTAGCGTGGTGCCAAAACGAGCCCAGGAGATCGAGGCGCACCCTTCCTTGCACGCCATGGTCACTCGGGTCAAGGATGACTCTTATGGGGTCGAGTACATCAAGTACGCCACCATACTCCTCCAGGAAATGACAGTCGAGCTGGACGAGGACTTTATCTACGCCATCCTCGACTTCTCCAAGGTCCCCGGCGCCTCATGGATGTCTCTGGACGAGGAGGACAAGCTCTGCGACGACAACATCGACATACCAGAACCGAAGCAGCAGCAAGCCGGGAGGGACATTTACTTTGAGGTCTTGAACATCCAACCCATGCAGCTGGATCTGTCGTTTGTCCGAACGGAGCGCGTCAATGTGGAAGACAAGACCTCTTCACGAAACCCCATCATGTTCTTCTTCAACGTCATGACCATGGCCATCGGAAACATCAACGACGCGCCAGTGCGCTTCAACGCTCTGATGCTTGAGAACGTGCGCGTCTCGATCCCGGTTCTGATGCAGAACTTTTCGAATCACTACAGCCAAGAGGCCCTGTACCAGATCCACAAGATCATCGGAAGTGCCGACTTCCTGGGTAACCCCGTCGGTCTTTTCAACAACATTAGTTCTGGTGTTGCCGACATTTTCTACGAGCCGTACCAAGGGCTCATCATGTCCGACAGGCCCGAGGACTTTGGTATCGGGCTCGCCCGTGGCGCCGGTTCCTTCTTCAAGAAGTCCGTGTACGGGTTCACCGACTCATTCTCCAAGGTCACAGGCAGTTTCGCCAAGGGCCTCGCGGCTGCCACGATGGACAAGCAATTTCAGGACAGGCGTAGGATCACACGCGCCCGCAACCGGCCAAAGCATGCCCTCTTCGGTGTGACAGCAGGCGCTAACAGCCTGATCACATCGCTCGCGTCGGGCGTGGGCGGCCTGGCCCGGAAGCCGCTCGAGGGCGCGGAGCAGGAAGGTGCCCTCGGCTTCTTCAAGGGCATCGGCAAGGGCGTCGTCGGCCTCGCAACCAAGCCTGCCATCGGGGTGCTCGACTTCGCGTCGAACGTCAGCGAGGGTGTGCGCAACACGACGACAGTGTTTGACGGGACCGAGCTCGACCGCGTGCGGATGCCGAGGTACATCCCCGGGGATGGTATCGTTAGGCCGTACAGCCAGCGCGAGGCGCTGGGGCAGTCGTGGCTCAAGCAGGTCGACAACGGCAAGTACTTTGACGAGCATTACATTGCGCACCTGGAGCTGCCGACGGAGGACATGGTGGTCATGGTGACGTATGCCAGGATCTTGTTGATCCGGAGCAGGAGGCTACAGACGGAGTGGGATGTGCCGCTGAAGGACGTGCAGACGATTGCAAAGGAGCGGACGGGATTGAGCTTGACTTTGAGGGGTGGGACGAATGGGCCGTTTATACCGATTGGACAGGAGAGTGGGAGGACGTTTATCTACAAGATGGTGGCGGTGGCGGTGGAAGAGTTCAATCGGAGGTTTAGAGGGTTAGAGTAAAGTGCATCCTAGCATGTTGGAATTTGTGAGTAGCTGGGCTTTGGTGTTGGCCCGTTCAGGAGCACAAGCGTGGGATGGTATCATGATGGTAGTATATCTTAGTATGGGTGGCTGCTTTGGGTATCCTGATGATAATGAGATTCGCTTGAGTTTTCCACTTTAGCACCATTCCGACTTGAGTCTGACCTAGAACACTAATGAGTCCCACAAAGGAAACCATAACTTTCCAGCCGGTATTGGTCCGCGTGCCAAAGGTTACCAGTCTGGCTAATAGGACCGAGCTCGTCTTACTACCAATTATCAAGAAACGGGGTGCACCACGGACGGTAAGAACAATCCGATAGATCAGAATAGGAGACACGGCTCTTTCTAAGCGCACCTATGCACCTCCGATGCTCTTTTTTCTTCTGGAAAGTTTCAACCGAAATGATACGGCTCGTGTTTCCGCATTAGCTTTTTCAACATATTAGCCTCCTAAAACGAAGGCTTTCCCATTGAGGATTCACACGCTTCCATCGATCTGCCTCAACACAGGTATAAGTATGAGAACGTGTCATGCCGTTCCCAGACCTTTTCATGCTCTCAAATATCAGACAAGATTGATTTGAGGATAGCATATGCACCAAAATCCGCTTCTACTAGGATATCGCAACAATGCTATCAGCATACCACCATTTAATCTGCTGGGGAGTACCACTCGATGCTGCGACCGCTTACGGTGTTTTCATTCTTATTTTTTCTGGAGCTGGAGCGGGTAGAATAATCTTTCTGACCTTTGTTTTCGGGGTTAGAGTAGATAGTATGCTACTGATGGTAGTCCTAGATTGCTGCCAAGGTCCTCGCGAGCATCAGGATTCCCAGCTCAATCCTACCAAGGGTCTGACGCTCATCTCAGTTGCATCCTGCACGGTACGCATATTCGCAACAGTCTAGATGACCTCGGCCCTCTACAAATTCATGTCCTCCGGCGGAAAGATTCCCAGCAGCAACCCGAGAACAGGTTGCGACGTCGGACTGTTAGCCGTGAATACGGCGATCGGCTTTTCACTTATGAGCGTCTACGAGGCTATGGGGAATAACCAGGTACGCTAAGCCACATTTCTACACCGCTTGGGAACACATCGGTCACGCTCTTTTTCGTCTGGTGGTCTGGTCTGGCCTGCATGCTCATCTGTTGCATTTTATGACATGGCCGATACAGTGAGTCCTACTCAAGATTTGAGTGCCTCTTATTCTAGTCCATAGAGCAACTTGAGAAACGGAACGGAGGCCAGGAAGCGAGAAACAAGGATGAAATGTTGATGCTTAGACGGCCCTTCCTGTAGCAGGATTCCTATTCCAGCTTCTTGATCTCCCCCTGACACAACTCTCATACATCTCCATCGCATCGTCATTTTGCTTCTCGAGGTCTGCCTCGTTCGTAAAGACAGCTGCCGCAGCGAAGAAACTCTTCATCTTCTCGGGGTCCTCGTGCATCCCGTCCTCTGCGTAGGCGTAGACTCTCCCAAACGCCCGCGCCAGGTCCACAACGGCGTGGGACCGCGGCCTTCGCACATGATCGTACGCCATCAATGCTGCCTCGATCTGCCATGGCTGCCTCACCCTCCCAAACAGATGATCTAGCACCGCAGCATCCTCCAAAGCCTGCGCGGCTCCATTGCCAGCAAATGGGAGTGATGCATGCGCCGCATCGCCCATCATAGCAATATGGCTGCTGTGGTAGAAAGGGGCGTGATCATGGTCGCCAACACTCCACGAGGCACTCGTATCCTTGGCCACCATCCTGACGATGCGCTGCGCATCTTCGGTGTAGTCCGAGTAGAGCGAGGGGTCCAGCGGTTTCGCGTTCGCTCCATCACCCAGTGCCGCCCCCCGGACGGCCACGCCGGCACTGAGCCTCGTCCCCTTACTCAGGGGAATGCAGTTGATGTGTCCCCGTGGCCCAAGCAAGATTGGCACGGTGCGCGTCCACTTCTCGTTGACCTGCTTCCTGGCCTCATCGGCGCTGACAAGCGTCCGGTAGACCTGCCACCGATCGTGGTTCTTGGGCGCCGTAGCCGGGTGATCGGCCCCGAGCAAATAGGAGCGCACGATGCTGTGGATGCCGTCAGCGCCCAGCAGACAATCTACGTGTGCCTGGGTCCCATCCCGGAACTCGACATGCACCCTGGCCTCGCCGTCCCGCGTCTCCCAGATGCGCGCCAGCCGCTTCCCAAACGTGACGCGCTCTTGTGGCACCAACCCCAGCAACCCAGCCAGAAAATCGGCGCGGCTGACGCTCCTGCGGCCCTTGGCCCGGCCCAGCTCGGCCACCAGCTCGCCGGCGTGCGGGCCCTGCGCGAGGATAACCTCGGTGGCCATCTCCTGCTCCTCCTCCTCGGCCATGGCGATGGCCTTGTCAAAGTAGGCCTTGCGCACCTCGGGGCCGATCAGCGACATGGCCTTGATGGCGTTGAGGTGCAGCGCGAGCCCGGCGCCGACGTCCTTGTGCTCGGGCACCGACTCGTACACGTGCACATCGAGGTGCGTTTTCTTGGCCAGGCCGGCGGCCAGGCTGAGGCCTCCGATGCCGCCGCCAATGATGGCGATCTTGATTGGGCGGGTGGTGGATCCCATCGTGGGTGGTGAGTGTGATTTGCGGAGAAGAGAGATCAGGGGGGCTTGGGGGAGGAGATAGATCAAGGCGACTAAAGTCCGAAGTCCTACATGACTAATGTGAGCTTTCACATGCTGTCCTGGGGAGGCCCGTCATACATCTTGGCTAGTATAGATACCGGGTTAACAGAAAATCGACGGTGTGCATGTTGGCGTGGTGCTTTGTTGACACAGGGTGGCGATCCGGGTCTTCGAATTTAGCTTTGTTGGCTGCTCTCACAGGTGCTGTCTGTCCTGCTTGTTGCTAAAATATTTTTCAAAATGCTCCATCAATGGAGTAGTGAATGGAAAGAACTTGAGTCCTGAACAACTCAGGGAAGGTGGCATGGCAGTCGAGCCAGGGCAAGTGAGAGCAGTGTCGATCGTGCAGTGTAAGCGCCGGCGAATCAGTGCCAGGTATCTTATTGTGATACAAATGCTCTGTCTGGCAGCACAGAGGCGTGGTGGCAGAGTGGTCTAATGCGCAAGACTAGAAATCTTGTTCCTTCGGGAGCGTCTGTTCGAATCAGGCCCACGTCGTGAATGTATCCTTCTTTTTGTATTTCAGCCTGCCCACTTGCTTTTCTTCCTTTTTTTTTTCTCTTTCTTTTTTTTTATGCTTGGGGAAAGTTGGAGTTTCGTGACCCGGGCCTGGCGCCAACCCCCCCAAGGACAGGTACCAGTGCATTCTCTCTGTTGACGAGGGGAGTAGAGGGACAAAAATTTGTATGTAAAAAATAAGGTTCACTAACAGCTTAGATTCCAGGTTCTAGGTACTTACGCCCTGCTAGGTGCCCGCGTGCCTCAGTTCTTGATACCAGCGCTAAGGCGGTGTTCCTTCCATTTCCTGCAATATTTGCCTGCTCACCTGCTCTCTTGTCGTTCCCATCTCGAGGAAATATGGACGTCCACCTTTGCAACACCGAGCTCGGAAGGAGCACACCACAACATGACCAAGTCTCACAACGCCGCGGCATTCATGGTGTAAGTGCAGTGTGTAAGTGCAGTGTGTAAGTGCAGTGTGTAAGTGCAGTGTGTAAGTGCAGTGTGTAAGTGCAGTGTGTAAGTGCAGTGTGTAAGTGCAGTGTGTAAGTGTAATGTGTAAGTGCAGTGCAGGGATGGCAAAATTTGGGAGACTTGATATTACTAAATTGCTGTCCCTAACGTCTCCTGCCTTCTGCTGTTCGCTTTCCCTTTTTTCCTGTTTCCCAACCGTTCCTTCCCATTATTCCCAATTTGCGTTCCGTCTGCAAAAGCCAAAGCAAAGCCAACCCAAAGCACCCGCGTGCAAGTCTTAGAATGCTCGTGCGCCGAACTAGCCAGTCCTAAATGTGTGTTCCTTCCGTCCAAAATCCTTTTCGTAACCGCCTTAGAGGTACTTCGGCGTCTCCCAAATGCAAAACAAAACTGCCACCATCATTGCCATTCTCAAAACAAAGCCCCAAGCCCAAGCCATTACCCCCCCCTTTTTCCCGATCCAAATACACCCTCCAATCATCGCCCCAACGATAATCATCCACTAGATCTCCGAGTGCGCACCTCCCTCCGACTCCTGGCCATCGCGCCCATAGTTCCACTCATCCCGAACCGCGGTGGGCGGCATAAACGTATTGGCCGTGACGGCCGCGCGCGCACTCTTCGCCTTGCCGCGGGTGCCAGTGCCCGTGCCCGTGCCAGAGGTTCTGGCGGTGCCGCGGTCGCCACCGCGCTGCATGATGCGCGACACCATGGGCGACGACGCAGGCAGGCTGACTGAGGTGCTCCTAAAAAGATCATCATCAGCATCGTCAATCATACCTACGGGGTGCTTGTCCAGCTGCGTCGCCAGATCCACTAACCCTGTAGCAGACACATCCACCAGCATGAGGACACCGCCGTCGTCGTCGCGCACGGCGTACTGGCCCGGCACCGGCATACTGGGCTGCACCGTGGTGTTGTTGTCATCGATGGTCGCCGCTGCTTCGTAGTAGCCCTCGTCGTCATCGTGGCCGTAGCCGTGCGACGTGTTGCGCGACAAGTTGGACCTGCCGCCGCCGCCGCCGCGCATGTTCATGTCGGCCGGCACGACGGTGGAGTGGCTGTGGGTCGAGCTCGACGGCGAGGGGTCGTTGCGCACGACCGGGCCTCTCCAGCTTGTCTTGATCGTGGTGCCCGCCGCCTTGCTCCTGGTGCGCTTCGGCTCCGACATCCTGCCGCCGAATCCTCTGCGCTGGCTCATGCCCCACTCGCCGCTGCCCGCAGTGTCGGTGACGACGGGGATGCCCGAATCAGTCTTGTCAGGGCTCTCTTCCTCTTGGAGAGTGATATCCTTAAAGGGAGATTGTCCGAAGCTGAGAGGTCCATCCTTACCCCCTTCTGAGGCATCAATAAGGGGGGGCAGGGCACTGCTGACAGCATCCGAGTAATCCTCGTCCCTCACTGAAGTGGTCTTAGGTGCACCAGTAGCAACCGAAGTGACTCGCGAGCGCTGAGGGGGCTTGGCTGATGCGACTTCGGCGCCGGCCTGGGCATCCTCCTGTCCCTTGCCGACTTGTTCCTCCTCCTCCAGGGGCTGTTGCTCCTCCTCCCGCAGGGGCTCCCAATCGAGCCCGCCGTCGAGCGCGGTATAGGGAACCCCATCCTCAGGAATCTCCAAGTACTTAAAGTATCGCAGACGGCGCACCTCCTCGAGTTGGTCCTGGCGCTCCCACTCCTCGAGGCGCTGGTTGCGGTATATGCGGTCCAGGTAGGGCCGGCACTGAGGAGTGCCGCCGGCCGCGAGCTTCTGCCATCGTCCGAAAGCGCCGAACGCCTTGGGGATAGGCTGCTCCATCATGGAGGCGCGCAGGTTGTAGTAGAGAGCTTCGCGCTCGTCGCGGGGCAACTCGGCCACACGGATGAGCTTCACGGGCAGGGGTCGCACCTGCATGAGCATCGACTTGAGGATGGCGAGCTCGCGCTGGCCAAGATCGATGTGCCACGTGATGATCTGCTTGTAGCCCTCTGCGTCCTCGTCGGCGACCGTGATGTTGTTGTTGAACAAGACCTCGATGGACTCGGTGTCGGGGTCCGAGCGGCTCTGCCGCACCCAGAAGCTGTCGTTGTTGTCCAGGTAGTGGTAGTAGACCTGGCGGTTCAGAGCAGGGAGACCGTCTTCCTCAAAGCTGACGGCCACGACCGAGTGGCACTCCTCGGGGTGGTCGGTCGTCAGGCTGCTGTAGAGGGAGAAGTGTCCCTTGCTGGCAGAGCGAAGGGGCTTGACTCCAGCGTGGTTCTCCTTGAACCTGCCAGCGTAGCAGATGGTGATGCCCTTGGTGGGCGTGGAGAAGAGAAGAGGGGGGAGAAATTGACTGCTGCAATCCATTGTGTCTGTTGTCGACGGTGTCGATGGGCGATGGAAGAGGAGTGCTGAGAAGGGGCTGTGGGTGAAAGTGTGGCGTTGAGATGGTGTTGGTGGTTCGGGATGAGTCGAGTTGCTGAGTGTCGAGTGTTGAGTGTCGAGTGTTGAGTGTTGGTTGCGTCTGGTTGATCTTGTCGTTGGTGAGATGTGTGGTCGAAATGTTGGTGTTTGATGATGAGGAAAAGATTTCTGCATTACAGGAGGAGAGAGAGAGGGTCTTATATTCGTGAGGGTCTTCTGGCTTGAGAGTCCCGAGCCCAGTAATCCATTGCCACACCAGGCCTCTTCCGCCGCCGCGGAAGGTGACAATCAAGCAAAGGATTCCTTATCACGGCTAGGCACTCAAAGGTTAGTGGCGATGATCCTGAAGGGCAAGGGCATGCTTAGGCAAGATGCAATGCAAGGTGTCTTTCAGTCGCAGTTTGATTACATGGCAACATTTTACTTTCAAAGGCCGACTGCATTCTCCAAGATAACTTCACATAGTTAATCCCGATGCAAAGGGGACATCCTAGGCCAGCAACTAGATTTGTTTCCCGCATTCAACCTGAAATGAAAGGCCAGTGCCCAAAAAGCAGAGCATCGTCATACATTTCCGGTCCTTCTTTTTTCTGTCCCTTGGCAAACTGTAGATGCGTCTCAACAGATCCTCTCAACAGATCCTCTCAACAGATCCTCTCAACAGATCCTCCTGAGCTAGTAATGGATCTTTGCTATTTCTTTCAGCATGATCGGGAACGGACATCTACATTCTATGAAGCTGCAAGATCACATGAAGAGGGTGGTGCAGAGAGCAAAAGTGGTGCCCTCCTGGTCTTGAGTCTTGGCACCAAGGCAGCTCTCGTCTGGTAGCGTCAATGCAGAAGCCTGGACAACCTTCTTTTTGGGCTGACTATGAAATGACGCTGATGATGCTATTCAAAGATCAATGCTCCTTCATTCAACTTTTAAAGAACTTTCAAGGAACCTTCACCATTGCTGTCAAGTTTGTCCATTGAAGGTCAACAGAAACCGGACAGGACGGAAGTTGGGAGTCCCAATCTAAAAGCTACTAATTTCTCTTTATGATGTTCATACAAATCCTGATTTTGGGTGAGCCTCTGCGGCTGCAGACGTCAGCGACTTCTGAGAAAGCGCGATGCTGCATTGTTGCGGTGAAAGTACCCCCTTGATCGTCATCAACAACACAAGAGGCCGCTGCAAGACGAAAACCCCGGAATGGTGACCGCCCGATCAAAAAAAAAATTGACTCGCATATGGCCAGTGGTATGCAGCAACTAATCAGCCGCAGCTTGGTGCGTGCAGCTACGCAAGGAAGACTGCCCGGCTGGAAAGAGTGGCATCATCAAAATTCGAGGTTTTGGTGCTGAGGATGGTGCGCCGCGGTGCCGTCCCGCAGCCCTATCCCTGAACATGGACACCCCCGAGCTGCGGGCTTTCTATTTCGGCCCTTCAGCTGTTTTTTTTTTTTGTACTATTGAGCTCAGCCACAGACATCAACAAAAAGCCATTTTATCGATAATGCTTCAATATCTCGGCACTCCGACCGAGAAGGCGTCCGTGATGGCATGCAGGAAGATAAAGCTGCAACCGCGATGAGATCCGTGCAACCCAAACGCCCAGCTCCTGCCAAACGCGGCCAGTCAAGAGCCTTGGCATTTTTTGGACCTGCCTGAATGACCAACGTCAAGCTCAGATTGTCGGCCAGAAACCACGACCGCTCCAGCGCCTCGATAGCCCACCACTGCCCCGTCGCCCTGCTGACTGCCACCATGTCGCACACCTCATTTTGTCCACGACCTTTCGGTCGACTAGTTGCGACTTCAGGATGCCCTCCTCGCGTCCTTCGCGCGAAATGTCGTGACGACTCCTGTCACACGGCTCATGGGAAGCTCCCACCGGCCTCCTAACCAATCTGACTTTGACGCCAAAGCGCGAGCATGGAGCTTCCCAAGCCGGCGAAGCCAAGACAAGCCCCCAGATGCACAGAGGGTCAAATGAGACTTCCCACCACCGCATGTCACCGTGTGATTCTGCTGCCAGCTTTTCTCGGCTGTTGGCAACGTGCTCGATATTTAGGTTCGGAATAGCCCCAGTAAGTTGCTCTTCCACTGTTTGTTCAACATGCCGCAGGTTCCCAGTCTGGCTGTCCTTCAAGTGCGCCACCGCGAGAGCAGCGTTTTCGCGAACCAGAAAAGCCGAGAACACCACCACAGCCGCCCTTCAAGATGAAGGCCATCATCGCCAACGCCGTTGCCCTTCTGGGGACCCTAGCATCCGCCTTGCCGGCCCACTCGCTGGTGCCCAAGGCGGTGCCCGAGCTCCCACGGCTCGTTCTCTACTACCAAACGACCCACGACTCACAAAGTCTGCCAATCTCAATGCTGCCCCTGATTACCGAAAAGGGGATTGCCCTGACGCATCTCATCGTTTGTTCGTTTCACGTCAACTATAATGGCGTCGTCCACCTGAACGACTACCCCCCAGGTCACCCACACTTCTACACAATGTGGAACGAAACCCTGATAATGAAGGAGGCCGGCGTCAAGATTATGGGCATGGTCGGCGGCGCCGCTGCAGGTTCTTTCGATACGGTGACTCTCGACGGGGACGCTCTCAACTTCGAGCTCTATTACCGGCAACTGCGCGATGTCATCGCCTACTATGGCCTGCAGGGCATGGATCTAGACGTCGAGCAGCCCATGAGCCAGGCCGGCATCACGCGGCTCGTCCAACGGCTGCGCGCCGACTTTGGTCCCGACTTTGAGATAACGCTTGCGCCTGTCGCGTCGGCGCTTGTGGGTGGCGCAAACCTCAGTGGCTTCAACTACAAGCAGCTCGAGACGGCCGTCGGCGCTGACATTGACTTTTACAATGCTCAGTTTTACAACGGATTCGGCTATCTCGGGACTACCACCGACTTTGGCCGCGTCGTCTCCCAGGGCTGGAACCCACGCAAGATCCTCGCCGGGCAGATCACTACCTCGGATAACGGGGCCGGGTACATCCCATATGATCGGCTCAACGCGACCATCTCGGCCCTGCGCGCCATGTACGGCCAGATTGGCGGCATCATGGGCTGGGAGTACTTCAACAGCCAGCCCGGTGGTCTTCCGCAGCCGTGGCAATGGGCGCAGGCCATGACGGCCATCTTGAGACCGAACGAAGTGCCGCGGTTGACCATCACGAAGGCCAAAGCCAAAGGTTTGATCCAAGCGTGGAAGGACAGCGTGGCTGGTGGCATTGTAGGTCCGGATGATGGCATCACCATCACTGCCGCGCAGGTGCCCGAATTGATGCCAAATGTGGACTATATGGCGATGGTCAATGCCTGAACTTGCTGCTTCATAGACTTTACTGCGTGATGCCCAGGGCTGGGCGGATGCATCATAGATTTGTAGTTTTAGAAGGTATGCAATACACTATAGAATTTTCACTCGAACGCCCATCTTGAATCTGTCTGCACACTGTTTCTCATCACCGCCACAAAACGAGATAAATAAGTAATAATGAAAAAAAAAACTCCCAAAAAAACCGAGACGTTCCGATCAACACACTGCAGCCTCAAGGGACAGACAAACATTTTGGGACTTCAAAAGTAGAGTACTGCGCGGAAATCAAAAAGATAAGAGATGGGTCAGATATCCCTTTTGTGTCGAAAGTTGTTGGAGTGGAAACAACTACCCCTCCCTTATGTTGGGAAGAGGACCCTGCTCCAAAGACTGCCTCGCTACTCGAGTCGGCCACTCAATGAAAAATGCATGTCTGATCCTAGAAATTTAGGAATGGTCAGACAAAAACCAGGTTCGCTTCACCCCAGCTTAGAATTGGCTCACTTTAGCGGTCCAGCCCTTGTTTGTTTGTTAGCGCGTAGCTCAAAGTTGAAACTATAGGGATGTCCCGTTGCCCTACCTAGGTAGTATTAACTTGAACCTCGTCAAATACTTATCATTTCTCATTTTAGCCACAAATAGTGGCGTTTCACATAATTACCAGGAAGGCTAAATCGTGAGAATGCAAATAGCTTTTAATGAAGATTAAAAATACACAAAGGATATGACAGAACCATCACCTCACATGTGGCTCTCGCCTCCGCCTTTCCCCTTGCCAGACCTTTCCGAATCGGCACCGCCCTCACTTTGGCCTTTGCCTTTACCATCCTCTCCTTTGCCCTTCCCTTTGCCCTTTCCTTTGCCATCACCCTTTTCGCCATCCGCCTTGTTGTACTCGGCTGCGCCAGGTGCTTCATCGTCACCATTTCCACCCTTCCCTTTTCCCTTTCCCTTTCCATCTCCCTTCCCCTTCCCTTTACCCTTCCCATCTCCCTTTCCTTTGCGCTCCCCCTTCCCTTTGCCACCCCCATTCCCCTTTCCTTCTCCCTTTGCCTCACCTCCTCCTTGCGGCTTGCCTTCCGCAGCCCCTCCAGCCGGCCCCGGCGCGGGGCCGGGGGCACCCTTGGGAGCCTCACCACCCGGTTGTTGATCGTCAAGGACGACCTTTGGCTTGGGCTCTTCAACTTGGCCACTTGCCGCAGGCGCAGGGGCGGCGGCAGCAGCATGGACCACAGCGTTGTTCACATTTGCGGGCGCGGGGGTCTCTGTGCTGTCGGGTACGCATTCCGCGACGGTAGCGTCGGCGTCTGCGACCACGGGCTTCTTGTCCGGCTCAGGGGCGCCGGCTGTCTCGCGCTTTGCTATCTGGTTTTGGGCTGAGATTTGTTAGTTGGGCTCAAGCTGTTGTTCTCGAATTGGGGGGGCACTCACCTTGCGAGCGGATGGTGGGTGCTTTTGTTTGGCTGTCGCGCTTGGCTTGGATGAAGTCTGGCCCGAGGACATGGGCCGAGGCGACGTTGCCAAGGACCAGGGCGGCGACCACGGCCGACCGGATGGAGAGTGTAAAGTGCATGGTTACCGGAACCGATGATTAACTCGACAATAGTCACAAAAGAAGTGAAGTAGTAGTAATTACACAAATGACAAGCACTCAATGCTGTCTGGTAGAAAAAAAGCCCAAAAGAAAGAAGAAGGGGGGGGATTGAAGATGACAAAATCTCACATGGTTGCATCAATATCACCCTCATAAGAGCGAGAGGGAGCATCGTCTTATACCCAAGAAAAGACCAAACCGAAAGGCCAGCAGGGAAAAAGCGCCACAAAGCTTGTGCAGACGCAGGAGATCATGTCTTTGCTTTTTGCCCAATCACCCATGGGGTGAAAAATAGTTTGCGCTGCTTACGACTTCCAGCGCCGTGTGAACCACGACCCACCCGCCTCGAGCAACATTGGCGCGCGCTGCAAGTTGAGACTCGAAAAAGCAGCCCAAGTTCCCCCTAGGGTCCCCTGAAAACGGGTCTCCAAAAGGGGCCGGTAGGGCTTCGAGGCCAAGAGCTTCGAGATCGCCGCTGCAGGGGGGGGGGGGGGGAGGCGTGGGGGCTGAAACATCAGACGAGCGTCCTTGATGGGATGATAGGATGGGGGAGGCCCCTGCCACTCCCGCCAATATCCATGTTGGTGATCAGAAATCGTCGCTTGGGTCACGTCTTCAAATGCCAAATGTAAAGTCGATGCTTCCATGGCGGCGGTGGTTTCCCTTTTTCCCTTTTTCTTTTTTTCCATCTTTTCTTCTCCTCCGACATGCCCAACACATCACGGAAACCCCAGACCGCCTCCAGCCCAGGATCAAAAGGATCCCGGGCGGCTCCTGGCACTGTGGCGTACTGGTTCTTTGGCCTGAAACCGGTATGCACGGCAACCTTGTCTCTATTTGGGTCTCCTGCGCATGCCCCTTTTTAGGACCAACACCATGGCCAGGGGACAAAACATTTGGAAACATTCCGGGGCCCGGGCGAACATGGCGAGATGTTCGACTCCACGTCATCGGGGTTTCCCAGATAGGATTTGGCAATCGCAACTAGAGGAGAACACAACAGCGCAATCCCTCACCTGAACCTCTTCACCGTAACATTCACCTCAAAATCCACTCTCTCACCCATCCCCTGCGTACAGGTCCTGGCAAAAGCCCCATTCTCAACACACCAGCCCAAGGGCAGCGCATTCCACCCAGACGCCGCAAACAGAATCCTATCGTCGCCATCGAATTTAGCCCCCAGTTCCCATCCCGAGAGAAAGAAAACTCACGGCTTCCCGCTCTCCGCCTCAAGACACACCCACGACGAATTGATCGTGAGGAAGTGCAGCGTCCCGTCGTACTGGAACGCGGTCCTGGTCGGCGCCACCAGCGGCGCCGCCTCGGCCGTCCCGACGTCCTCGGTCGCGCACTCGTACCACTGGTACGGGTCGCTCGCGACGCCGTTGGGGGTGAGGGCGGCGCTGCTGGCGGCGCAGCGGGCGGCGCCGCCCGTCGCGGGGTTGGCGAGGTGGAAGGCGACCGTGGTGTTTTCTTTCTGGAAGGGCGAGCCGCGCGTGATTTGGGTCGTGGTGAGAGTAAGGGTCTGGAGCGTGAGCGAGGAGGCTGCGCAGTCGTTGGCGATTGGGAGGGGGGAGGTAAGTGGGGCGAGGAGGAGGAGGAGGAAAAGGTGGGCCATTGTGGGTGGTGGTTGGGATTGAGACGGTGGGGGATGGGGTGGTTGGGAGAGGGGATTCAGAGACGTGACGGCGAGGGAGAGAGAAATGTGGTTGGCTTGCAAGATATCCCCCCGCATGGGAGGGGGTGGCAGTATCTCGACTAATTGGGTTGTGGTCGTCCAAATTGACTACGGGTAAGTCGAGGATAAATGCTTGTCATACAATTTTGAGCCGAGCCTCCTGGAGTATGGTTTGTAAAGCCGGCAATTAATTACTCGACTTGAAGGAAATCACTGCTATTCATTGATGGGGTTTGATAGCCTGCAAGGTATTCCCCATGTCAACAACAAAAGGTTTTTGAAGCGCAGCAAACAGATCAAACTCACTCGGCGAGATTCCCATCAGGGTCTCTAATGTAGACACTGCGCAGCTTCGCTCTCGCGCCCGTCCGCTAAACTACCTCGGCACCCTCTAAAACCTCGGCCTGTTCGGCCTTCAGTCTCTGCAAGACGTCCTCCACATTATCTTGCACCAAGAAACACAAGCCTGCTGAGCCAGGCTGAACATTTTGCGCCTTGGGCTCAAATTCCTTGCCGCTCAGGTGCAGGTTTGATCTTTTGGCTGCCAAAGAGCAGTGCGTGCCTCTCAGCGCCATTGGAAGTAAAGACAGTGTGCTTCATGCCTAGAAATCGCTCGTAGAATTTGAGGGCCGCGCCAATATCCTTGACGGTAAGCACGAGATGGTCAAGGGAAATGGCTCTTGCGATGATGGACATTGTGCGAGTGCCGGCGTGGATGGGGGCAGCCCCGGGTGCTGATGCAGGTCAGATGTGATTTGCTGTCGGAGCGTTTGCATGCAATGCAGTGCTTCGTGTTGAAGTCAAGACCGTCGGTGGAAATGTGGATATGGACAACATGATAGTTGTACAGCCACGGGCCGAGACCGGCTGGCTGTAAATACCCCAGACGTGATTTTTGAGTCCAAGTCCCATGCGCCGTTTCCTGATGCCGCGAAATTCAAGCTACCAATTATCAGCGCCGGGTGGATGGAGTATGAAGGACCAGGATTGTCAGCAGGGTTCTACTGACACCAGGTTGCCGTCGGGTAGCTCCATCCCGCTGAGACGGAGCGGATCACGATGTTGGAAGCAGCGTGGCGGAAAGCACCTTCCTTCCCCGCGTCTGATGCGGAGAAGTATCTCCAATGCTATAAAGCTGCTTGTTTCACAGCAGCCAAGACGCTACGCAAGTCCACTCGGGTGCGGAGGTGAGGGGCTGCATGCCGCCGTGGGACCTCCGCGCCCTTGGGCAGCCGATGACGAGGGTCGATCGGACGGAGGATGAGGGGCAACAGATGTTTCCTCCCAAATAAAGGAGCATCTGCAGCCTGGAAGGCGAAGGCGATCGTGTGTTTTTTTTTACCATTATCCCGTCTCTGTCCCCACTTATACTCTGCCTTGTCAATTATTTGCATTGGACCCAAACCATGAGCGGAGCAATCCAGCAAACGGCTTCTAGCCAGCGCATCGAGCCCGGGTCCGTCGACCTCAAAGCCACGCCCTGGCCAGCATCAGCCAAGAACCTAGGTGCAGATGCCACCGCTATCGCGGAGACCGTCGTCAACGCTCTGAACGAGGCTCTTGCCAACAAGCAATACGATGACCTCGCCAATATTTTCTTGGAGGATGGCTTCTGGCGCGACCACAATGCTCTTTCCTGGGGTCTCCGTTCCCCCCAGGGGCGGAACGCAATCCGCTCCTTCCTGGAGACACGGTGCAACTTGACGCGAGTCGACGTCGATGCGTCTTCGCCCTTGCGCAATCCCCAGCTCGCCAACTTCGCCCCAGCAGGCGACGCCACGGGCTTCTCGTTCTTCATCAAGCTCACGACCAAGTATGGCCGGGGTCGAGGTGTAGTCCGAGTGGCGGAGAAAGATGACCAGTACAAGATCTGGACACTCTTCACAACACTGGAGGAGTTGGTTGGA
This sequence comes from Lasiosphaeris hirsuta, assembly GCA_030549175.1. NCBI lineage: Eukaryota > Fungi > Ascomycota > Sordariomycetes > Sordariales > Lasiosphaeriaceae > Lasiosphaeris > Lasiosphaeris hirsuta. Next base: position 2,967,736 of record JAUKUA010000002.1, read on the forward strand.
CATGAAGAGCCCCTTGGTCTAAAGAGACCCAATGGCGTCGAGCATGGTGAGAAGCCGGGGCGGGAGAACTGGCTCGAGAGGAGAGAAGAAGATGTAGATTTTGTTGGCAGGGAGCCCGCAGTCTTGATCATTGGTAATACCCGCCTTTCTCTGGTCGTGCCGCAGAAATCGTATTGACGCAGAGTCAGGTGCCGGCCAGGGTGGCCTGACTGCTCATGCCCGCCTCAAGATGCTCAATGTCCCCACTCTCATCATTGACGGCAACGACGCCGTTGGCGACAACTGGCGCAAGCGGTACCACCAACTCGTCCTGCATGATCCCGTTTGGTACGACCACATGCCGTACCTTGACTTCCCCGACTTCTGGCCCGTTTTCACGCCCAAGGACAAGCTCGCCGATTGGTTCGATGCGTACGCCAAGATGCTCGACCTCAACGTGTGGATGAAATCCAAGCTGCTGTCAAGTTCGTGGGATGACAACCAGAATCAGTGGACCGTCACCATCGAGCGCGTTCGGCCTAGTGGGAAAACCGAAACCCGCACATTCCACCCCAAGCACATTATCCAAGCTACCGGTGCTTCGGGCAAGATGAAGCTGCCAACCGTTCCCGGCATGGAAAATTTCAAAGGTTCACTCCTCTGCCACTCGTCCGAGTTCCCGGGCGTAGTGAAGACCGAGACTCCCAAAAAGGTGGTCGTTGTTGGCGCATGCAACTCGGCCCACGACATTTGCCAAGACTACTTTGAAAAGGGGCATTCGGTGACCATGGTGCAGCGCTCGTCCACCTGCGTCATCAGCAGCGATGCCCTTTTGAAAATCATGCTGTATCCGCTGTACAGTGACGGTGGGCCCCCGGCGGAGGATAGCGATATTTGGTAGGCTATTTTCTCCCTTGAACGCTCCTCAATCGACTGACACACCCTCAGGCTCTGGGGCTGGCCCTCCTCGGTGCTCAAGCGCATCCAAACCGAACTCACCATCCTGCAGCGGAAGCTCGACGAACCCCTCCTCTCTGGGCTCGCGCACGCAGGCTTCGCGCTCGACGCAGGCCCCGACGAGGGCGGGCTCTTCAACAAGTACCTGCAGCGCGGCGGCGGTTACTACATCGACGTGGGCACGTCGCAGCTCATCATCGACGGCAAGATCGCCATCAAACAGGGGCAGGAGGTGACCGAGATTCTGGCGCGCGGCGTGCGCTTCGGCGACGGGTCGGAGCTTGAGGCCGACGAGATTGTGTTTGCCACGGGCTACGACAACATGCGGACGCAGGCGCGGGCCATTTTCGGGGATGAGCTGGCCGATCGCGTCGGGGATATTTGGGGGTGGGATGCTGAGGGTGAGATGAGGGGCATTTGGACGGGCAGTGGACACCCCGGCTTTTGGTTCCACGGCGGGAACCTGGCCATGTGCAGGTATTATTCGAGGGTCTTGGCCTTGCAGATCAAAGCGAAGCTGGAGGGATTGGATGGGTAGGCCAGGGCTTAGTCCTGCTTTGCGGCATTGGTCAGGTAAAAAAAAAAAAATAAAGAATAGAGAGCGAAGGAAGGGTTGAAACAATCTCGATTGCCCTTTTCCCGGAATGGTGGAGATCAGCAAAACCAAAAGACTGCTCGCCGTCCTTTAGGGGTCGCTAAACTCCGCATAGGGGAAAAAAGATAGGGCTCAGTCGGGGATTGAACCCGAGACCTCGCACAAGCACTTATTTCAAGTGTGGGAATTACCCGAAGCACGAATCATACCACTAGACCACTGAGCCAAATCAGAAGATGTGTAGAACTTTCAAAACACCAACACTATGAGCGCCAGGCTGCCGTTGAGATGATGAATACCCATGCTGCCTCGCCAGATATCACCTGACGCTGTGGTAAAAAGATACTAATATCTAAGATGGGATATTTGTGGAATCTAATAGCTCATTGCTGCATCGGCCTCAGGCAATCTTTTTCTTATTGCTTATTAACATTTACCTGCACGTGCAGCAATTCAGACCACGTTGGGGGCAATCGTGCAGGATGTTAACCCTGGATTGCAAGCGGATAGCTGCATGGTGGTCAAAGGAAGCAACATCTTGTCGGCCGGTTACTCGTTGGCTTTGTCTTGTTTGCTCAACGTAAGTTTGTGTTTTTCTTCAAGGCCAGTTCCTAAGCGATTCCATGCAGAGCTTAGAATGTCCTGAAATGTGGATAGATCACAGTCCTGTTTGAATCTAGGGGCTTCCATGTCTTTACGAGGTAGTTCAAGTCTAGATGGGCGGAAACTGCTTTGAGGTTGTAGTTATCGAGCTCAGTAACTCGATAGGTGCTGATACACCAGGTTCCATGGCTTTCTGGACATAAGTTGGTGTTGTTTGTCTGCTGGTCAGCCTGGGCCCCACCAGTGCCAATATGTATGCATGACTGCCTTTGACAATCGATGTCGGAAAGGTGCAAGATTCAGGCGTGGAAGTTATGCCATGTAACTTTGACCTCGTCAGGTGGGAGTCGATGCTTGGCTCTTGTCGCTGCCGCAGCTGGAGGGCGCCGATTTGGCCGGGGGTTAGTGGGCAATTGGTGTTTAGTGTTGTTGATCGATGAACTGTGGGCTTTACTCTCTGCCTTTGGGCCACGATTTGTGGCGTCGGGATTCGAACTCCTTGAGGTTTTCTTCAGTCCTCTCGTTGGAGCTCAGGCGGTAAAATCTGTTAGCCGCTAAGGGGGTCTGGAGGATTTGTCAGGCACGAAGAGTTTGGATTATACCGAGTAGGTGCCTCGGTCTGAAAGATGGATATCGTCTCGAGACTCAGTGTCATGGCAAGCCCCTCGACTTCGCTCAAAGACCTAAGAACCGTGTTTCTGCCGCTCCACCGGAAAGGAACCTCGCGCAAATTCTTGCCAACTCCCGAAAGGGTGACTGGATCAAGATCGACTCTCAGCTAATCCAATAACTTAACATCGAACGGCTTCAGCGCCCCGCCTCCTCGATAGCCTCGTCACGGTGGGGTGGTTGCCCAAGGTCATCAACAATCACCTCGATGATGCGCTGCATATCCTTTCCTTCAGCCAGTCGAAGAAGAAGACCATATCCTCCCGGTCCTGGGACCTTTCGTTGACCGGTGAAGCCTTGCCTTGTTGCTTGAGCTCGACCCGCGGAAAGGCGACGTATTGTAGGAAACTTGTGAAACTGAAGCTGGCTAAAATGCTTGCGAAATTCTGCTGGCGTCATTTCGACCCTTGGCTGTGACTCGAAGTCGAGCCAAGGCCTGTACGATAATAAGAACTGGTCGGCGAGGGAGATTGCGCTGTACCATGATGCTGATGATGTGGCCAAGCAGTTGGCGAGTGGGGATACGCTGGCGAGGGCGAGGTAGACTAGGAAACGGGGCGAAGCGAGGAGTAGATTTTGTGATGTTTGCCATCTGGTGAGTTACTATGCCTTATTTTCTCTCTCTCTCCCCCCCCCCTTTGGTCAGGGGAGCTGACATGGTGTGTAGACTCTATACGGTGTGTTCTTTCATTGTACCACTTGCAAGGACTATGACCTATGCTTCAAGTGCTATGAGGCCAAGGAGGTGGTGCATCCATCCATCCCACGACTACATAGATTTGGGATATGATTGGGATTCGGATTCTGAGGAATCCGAGGATGACCCCGAGCCGGTGCCCAAGGAAAACTCCAGGGACAGATGGACTAGCGGGAGCAGTGGGTGCGGATGAGCCTCATGATGAGGGGTTTGGTGATTAAGTTGTCAGCAATGGCGATGACGATGTGAATTTGGCGCCGGGCGGCGACAAGGAAGAAGACGAAATTGAATAGTACCACTTCAATTCGCTACTTACAGCCAACTGCAGCCTTGCAAGTCTCACGAGGTCTAGATCCAAGACCGAGTCCACTTACGAGGATTGGAGCTATGTTCCTCCCCCGACCATGATTTTCATATGCTCGGTGAAGTAATTTCAACCTTGAAGGAAAAGTTCTCGAGTGGGCAAATGTCTTTATAACATACCGTGATGGGGCGCCCGGGCGGTTATCGATACATCAGCGAGACTCCAGAAAACAATAACCTGCAGCTAATATACGATATACAACACATAGACTTCCTCTTGCAACCCCTATTATACTGCGAAAACTCGGAATCAGCAACATGCTAAGACAACTCCCAAAGACTCAACTGAAAAGACTTTAAAAATATCATCACACGTTCTGTCAACGCTTGCTAACACCAAGTGTCATTACAACATCAATTGCACCCACCCGCCAGACAAACATACCTGCAAGTATCAAGCCTCATCACCAAGCTCTCCCCCAAACCCGCCAATCCTGACATGCGGACTCGCCCGCCGCGGTTCATCCTCCTCGTCAATCACCTTTTGCGATGCAGGCGTGAAGTTCCTTGTCCGCTTCGTACCTGCACTCCCGCCGCCCATACCGCCCCCACCCAGGCAATTCACCCCGTCTGCATTCATCGACGACGACTCCAGACAGTCACCAGACGCCTGTCCCAACAGCTGGAGCGATGCATGCCTCACTGGTGAACATCCCGTGTTTAGATTGGCAATGTTGGCGCCAAATCTCTCCGACTCATCACGTGAATTGTTAGCTGAGAAGCTGGGCTGCATGCTGGGTGAGGTGCTGTTTGAGTTCTCGGTGGTGTTGGTGGTGGATGAGGATGTTGACAAAGGCCTGTTCATCATGTGCAGGTTGCCACCTAAGTTGCCTCCGCCACCGAGATTGAACACTGGATGGGAGAACTTGCGTGTTTCCATGTGTGCTGCCTGCGGCGTTGATTGTGATGATGAAAGATTGGAGTCTGGGACGGCGAGGTGGCGGTTTTCCTTTCGGGACTTGATCTCGGATGCTGGGAGTGGAATTGCTTGCGGCTGAATTGGGAGTAGGAGGGGCTGGTTCAAGAGGGAGTGGGTGAGGGAGGTGGCGAGGTCTGTTGGCAGCAACTGTCCCACGGACCCTGGGTACCATGAGAGTGAGGTGCTCTGGAAGTCATCGCCCGACACGGCAGTCGGCGTGTTAGTCGGAACTTTAAGGCTCATGGGGTTATCTTCAAGGCTAGGCCCGGAGATGTGCATAGGCTCGCCGATGCTACAGTTCGAGAGGTAGTCCGGCATGCTGGTATCACTTGACTGCGTGCTGCTATTGCGCGTGTCTGGCCATATTGTTTTGTCCATAGCACCATTAAACCCGTTGCTGGATGACTGGCCGGCCGTCATCGAGTTGATCCACTCCAAATACGCAGCCTCCGAGAACGGATCCGGGCACGACAACGACGAATTGGTTGCCGCGTTGTTTTGTTGGAACCAAGGCACGGGGAAGCTTTGGGCTCCGAGAAATGCATTCGTGGGCTGGGTTTGGAAAGGGCCCTGGAACCCCTGGATCTGGTTACCTTTCTGGGGGAACTCCGACTTCCGACGCGGGGAGTGGGTATGCGAGTTTGCGCCATCCTCGGACTGGTACGTTGGTACCGGCATCGTGGAGCTGAAGGGCGGGCGTCGCCACATCAAGGGGCTTGGCCAGGCAATGCCGTTGCTCTCGAGGATTTCTTGACATTCGTGTTAGCACCTTTGCTCCGTTGCCTCATTATGGGTATGGGCATCACCTACCGAGCGGGGCATGCTGGAAAGAAAAGACCACAACATTTTTGACACGCTCGATCGGAACAGAGAGCGAATCCCGAGGGAAGCCCTCGCTGATTATGACCTTGATGCGTCCCATGTCGTCGCTGGGACTCCAGTGATTTTGGTACATGAGTTCGCGGCGAAATTGGGGGAACCTGAGGCGTTCGAGCTCGCCCGTCTTTGTAAACTCTGGAGCACATAAAGTCAACGAGAGCCACCAAAGGGTCTGCGAGTAACATACCAAATGTACTGGTGATGAGGTGCGGCCCGTGGACCCGCCGGTCAAAGGCTGTGGACCTGCACATGCCCTTGTCAGCATACACGTCGGTTCCTCTTCAGGGGAGGAAAACGAACGCGACCATGCGTCCGTCCAGCAGGATGCGGGCCTCGAACTTGACGAGATCAGTGTGTTTGCTGTAGGCACGGGTGTATTGGCTGATGTCTGGGGCTTTCCAGCTGTGGATCGAGATCTGGAACGGTGTGCCGGCCGGCAGGCTGGGCACGAAGCACGTCATGGCAGGCATGCCGACCGATCCATGGATGTGGGCGAGCTCGAGATCCGGGACTGCATGGCACGCGACTTTGAACTCCTTGAAGGGGATCTTGGAGTCTCTGCCCACGGGGAACAGGATGATGTCCCAGTCCTCGTACCGCATGTCGAGAGATCGATCCGCAGAGATTCCAATAGAGGCTGTAACAGTGCTATGGGGGCTGGAGGGTTAAGAGGAGGGAAAAGAACAGTGAGGAGAAGCAAGGAGAAGTAAACAACCCAAAATGAAGCCAAGCCAAGCAACGCAACGCAAGGGCACCAAAGCGAAGCAAAAACGACAAGCTTGGGGTGGGTGACGGCGGTGCAGGATACCTACCGGATCTGGAAATGATGTCGGTCCCGACTCTGTCGGCAGCTGGTGCCCAGATGGTGGATCATGTCATCAGCTGAGCTGGCGTCTGCGTGGTGGACAAGTGAAATGCCCCATTGCCCCTTCCTATTGAGGTACCCTCTTCCTGAAGCACACCTAGCTACTGCTGTACCCCACATTACAGCTGAACTGGAAGTGGCAGTCAATTGGTTGTTCCTTGCGTTGCCCATACTAGTCCGATCTGGGAACATCGGTGGCCGTCTGCCATATCGGGAGGCTGCAATCGATGGAGGCCTATGACGGAGCTGGCTGGGTCCTCGTAAGAAGATGCCGTACATGGGTGGCAGTATGGGGGTAGGTCCCCCTGGGGGATTTTTGCTCTCTTGAGGGAGGAATCCGTGACCGAATACCTGGATTGGAAGTCTAGTTCTGCAACCCGACGCTCCAGCCGAATCCTATTAGCGGAACAAAGAGGGGTCACAACCTCATTGTCAAATTGACCGTGTGACAATCTATACCGCTGGCGTCGGTATCATGATTGTTGGTTGGTTTGCTGCTAGTCATATCACAGACAACTTGCGCCTCAGACCAAAACCAATCATCCTAAACATGTAATTCCACTGTAGCCGTCTACGCTCCTCGATCTTGATATGTACAACCTTCGTCTCTATCTCAGTCTCACGGGTCCGGATCACCTGCAATTCTTGCCTGTAGCGAATGTTAGCACGCACGCAACCGAATAGTGGAGAGAACTTACCCTGGGGGCACCAGCTCCGCCTAGCTCCCTTTCCAAACCGCCCTCATACTCGCGGGGGTAAGCGGGTTGATCAGGATAGGTGACCTTCACGATGTAGAGCACGCCGAAGAGGGTGACGATGAAGGCGCCAATCTGCATCAATCCCTTGCCTGGCGTGATCCAAGTGTACTCGTACGGGCTGAACATGCCAAGGATATCATGGTCCTCGTGCACCGGCTCGCCGTAGTTTCTACGCTCCTGCTTGTCCCACCAGTCGGCATGGGGGTCACGGAACTGACGCTTGATGCGGGGAGGGTTGACATAACCGCCGTTCTGCGCGATATTGTCAGCCGTCATCTCTGCCAGCGCCCGTCTCCTGTGCTGCTGAACACACCATGTTCGGGTCCTCTTCGGCGGTCAGGCTCGGGTAGTCAGATTCGGGGTATCTCTTTTGAATCTCTTCAATCGATCTCATCTTCTTAGGCAAGTAGCCTCGCTGCTGGACGATGGGGAGTCGTGCGGCGGGGAGGACGGGGAGTCGGAGGGGCGAAGCCCTCGCAATCCGACGTGACAGCATCTGCAATTGGGTCCTAGTTAGCAGAGGCGCAAGGCCAAGAGGGTTATGCTTGTCCTGGCTGATGCGTGCCTTTGCGGTGGCAGGTGCCGCAGTGCAAGTCGAGTCGCTGGGCAATGGGTTCCGATGACGAGCGTCAATTGACGATTGACGATTGACCGTGGAGTCGAGTGAAGCTGTGCTTGAGGTCTGGGGTCCCAGCTCTGCGAGGCGGAGTGCTGATTGGCTGGAGCTGCTTTTGCCGGAGAATGGCCGAGCAGGAGTGATGGCCAGCAATGGCGCGCTCTGCTGTGCCAGTTGGGTCTTCCCATGTCTGCCTCAGGCAACAGAAACGCGCTGCTTGGTCCGCGGCACTCGCCTTTCAGGCTGGCCTAACCGGCGATTTTTTTTGTCAGTTGTCAAAGTTTTGCTGATGACGAGCAAATTCACGACAAATCACGCCGCAGTCCGCCTCCCAGACGGCTGATCATGTCCAAACTCTGAATGGGAGCACTTCAAGCCTTTGCATTTTTTGTGACGTTAATTTCATCCTGTCAAATGCCCGTTTCGTCGAGATCTCGGTCCCCTCCGCCTCTCCCTGTCGCCAGACACTATGACGGAGATCGCGTCGCCCGACCCAACACACGCTGACTCGGCTGCCCCCAACGGCGAAAATGACAACTTCGCAACCGGACCTGGAAATGCCCACGAAGCCCGCACCGCCGATTCTCACGACCCATACCCCCCCAGCACCCCGGTCCCCGATAGTTCCTCTCCCCTCAGCGATCGGCCCTCCCCCGAAGCTCCATCGCCTGCCGAGCAACAAAGCCCAGCGCTGCAGAGCTCGAGTTCCAAACCCCACAGCTTGGCCATCAATGGTGTCAACGGCATCAACGGCCACGCGCTCGAATCCGACACCGTAGACGATGGGCCACCTGCAAAGCGCCGTCGAGTCCGCGAGACAACCCCTGGCAGCTCGTCGCGTCCTGGCCGCCCAAAGCCCGAGTCGCCACCATGGAAGAAGATCGAGGCCGAGGGCCCCTCAACCTTTGTCGCTCAAGACGGCCGCAGGAAGTCAGGACGCATCAACACAGTGCCCATAGAGCTGCAACGTGGTGATAAGAGAATCACTCGCAGATCTCTACATGGTCAACCACCTAGCCCGCCCAAGAACCGATTCGCATCGACCAACGGCCACGCCAGCAACAGCCCCGCCAATCACTCGACACCCTCCTCCTCCATCCCCGCCCCGAAGCGGCCGCTCTCTTCAAGTAAGAATATTCCACCAAAGTCTTTGCCAGCCAAGTCCTCCTCTCGACGGCCCGCGCCGCCCCAAGATGTCAAGCCCACGAGTACGCGAGGCCGCCGACGGTCCGCATCGCCAAAGCGTCCCATCACACCCACCAAGCCATCGGCTGGCACGCGACGATCTACGCGTCGTGGTCGAGATACCTACGAAGATGACGACAATGGGTCGCCCGGAGCCACACGCACCACACCGCGCATCAAACTACGTGTTAGGCCTCCGTTGACTGTAATACCCCTCGTCCATCGAGAACAAGCAAGCTTGCGCCCCAAGCTTGGGCCCACCTTTGAGGAATACTTTGAGCGGGCCACAGACATCCCGGTTGAGAAGGGTGGTCTTCTGACGGCGGATGATGGCCCACAGTACACAGAGGAAATGGCTCGGCAGGATGCACAGATCATTTTGCGTGTGGAGAAGGAGGTCCAGCCGGGGGGTCTCCTTGCCGTCGGTAGATGCTCCATCTTCGAGCCGGAACCGCAAGAGGAGCCCCCACGACAGTACGCCCACATGGATCATCTCACAAAGGCTATGACCAATTTCCGGAAACTCATGCTGATTGAGCACCACCGCCATCGCGCCGCCGCGAAGCGACTCGCGATTGCCTGCGAGACCGAGTGGAGGCGACGGAACCCTCAACCCAAAACAGAGGAGGAACTGGAGCTGGAGGAGCTGGAGAAGTCAAGAATAAGATGGAGACAGGTCAGCAGGGCAATCGCTGGCACGTGGGACAACGTCAAGGCTGAAATCAACCGCCGCCGAGTTGCAGAGTGGGAGGCTGAGGAGCAACGGCGGGTTAAGGCTGCCCTTAACCAGGCGGTCAACCTCTCGGAGCAGAAGCTTCAGGCTAGACAGGCACAGCAGGATGCCGAAGACGCCGAGGATCTCACCGGAGTGACAGACGACGAAGAAGATGACGATATGGTCTCGGACTTTGATGACGACCCTATGTCCGACCAAGACCTCGACGAGCACTCCGGAGATGCGCTAGGTGCAGATGAGAGCAACATGTCCTCCTCAGACGACGACGAAGATAAGGATTCTGTCTTGTCTGACGAGGGACTTACTCAAGAGCAGCTGCGAGAGAAATATGCTAACCTACCTGGTTTGGATCCCGGTGCAGATGGTGAAGACAATGCGTTGACAAGTGGAGATAAGAGCGACGGAGCCGCCAATGGTGGCCTGGGAGAAGGCGACACGAGTGACGAGTCCATAGATATGGATGATGACCTCGGATCCTCCGGCGACTCTGGTATGGACGAAGACGATAGCGGCGGGACTGATGGCGATGAGGAGTCCGGGGATGATGAACCGGCCGGCCTCCTTGGCCTTTTCTTCAAGAAATCAGAGCTCAAACAGCTGAAATCGGAGGTTACTGAAGACATCACAAATGATGACAACACCGAAGATGTGGAAATGGTCGATGCCGACGAGCCCACTGAGTCAGGAGGCGAACCTTTTGAGGACACCAATATGGTGAGTGCCGCGCAAGATGAAGCCGAGTCGTCTCGGAAATCCCTATGTGCAATGGAAAGACAGCCCGCAAACGCCGATGGAAAGAGGGACTTCATAGACGAGGCGCCGGTGGTGACAAGAGATCCAACACCCGTGAGAAATGACGGATCCGAAATGACTCTTGCCAATCCCGCTATGGACATTGGCATACAGCAAGCCCGAACCAAGCAACCTGCCGCCCTCGTCAACGCCGCGCCGATTCTGGCAAATGATGACACACCAGCTCAAGCGGTTAGCGAGCCTGTGGGCGAAGTTTCGATGCTTGATGCTCCTGCAATATACGACACGTCCTACCAAGGTATCCCCGAAGTGGAAATTACAGAAGTGTCCATCAACGGCCGCGAAAATAGCCCAGAGACTGATGCAGTCACGAATCCTCGAAGCCCTTGTCGAAGCCTATCGCCCAGGGCCTCTGACGACACCAAGCCCTCGGAAGTGGAGACGCCGACTCCATCGTCGCTTCTCAGCGTGCCCAAGACGGACAGCAGATCGACTTCGCCGCAGCCGGCGGTCCCGAGAACCGAGATACCCTTCCTCCTACGCGGAACTTTGCGCGAGTATCAGCACCTTGGCCTTGACTGGCTATCAGCCCTGTACGCAAACAGCACCAATGGCATTCTGGCCGACGAAATGGGGTTGGGGAAAACCATTCAGACCATTGCCCTTCTCGCCCACCTCGCCTGTCACCATGAGGTCTGGGGGCCCCATCTCGTCATTGTGCCGACAAGCGTCATGCTCAATTGGGAAATGGAGTTCAAGAAGTGGTGTCCTGGTTTCAAGATCCTCACCTACTACGGTAACCAAGACGAGCGCAAGAGGAAACGACAGGGTTGGACAAATGATGACGTCTGGAATGTCTGCATCACCTCGTATCAGATGGTCCTCCAAGATCAACAGGTGTTCAGGAGGCGTCGCTGGCATTACATGATCCTCGACGAAGCGCACAACATCAAGAACTTCAAGTCTCAGCGGTGGCAGACATTGCTCGGATTCAACACACATTCCCGCCTATTATTGACCGGAACACCTCTCCAAAACAACCTCACCGAGCTGTGGTCGCTTCTCTACTTCTTAGCCCCGCCGGAGAATGGCGAAGGTGGCTTCGTCGATCTCTCCGAGTTCCACAACTGGTTTTCCAGACCCGAATCCCAAATTCTCGAAAGTGGGCGGGAGCAGCTGGATGATGAAGCGCGTGCCATCATCTCGAAGCTTCACAAGGTTCTCCGGCCTTATCTTCTACGCAGACTGAAAGCAGATGTCGAGAAGCAAATGCCGGCCAAGTACGAGCACGTCGAGTTCTGTCGGTTGTCCAAACGCCAGCGAGAACTGTACGATGGCTTCCTGTCTCGCGCAGACACCAGGCAAACACTGGCTTCGGGAAACTACATGTCAATCATCAATTGCTTGATGCAACTTCGCAAGGTGTGCAACCACCCTGACCTCTTCGTCGACCGGCCGATCATGACATCGTTCCGCATGCAACGCTCTGTTCCTGCAGATTACGAGCTCAAGGAGCTTGCCGTCAGAAGACTTTCAGCCGAAAAGCCCATGAGCACTGTCAGCCTCAGTTTCCTCAACATGATCCCAACCCAGTATGAGGGGATGTCAAACACCCATGCCGAGCGAATCGTTCAACTCAGCTCCCACCGAATCCTCCTCGACCTACGAGAAGCGCAAAAGACCCGAGCGAACAATGGCCACACCACTCTCGATCCTGCTTCCGTCAAGTCAAACATTGTGTATCTGGAGAGTGCAGCGAGGTGGGGCCGCTTTGAAGAACTCCAGCATTGTGTCTATCTCAATGCCCTCCGCCGCCAACAGCGCCCCATCTATGGCAAGCGCCTGGTCGACCTCCTCACGCTCGATATAGACCGTCGGCCCCACAAACAAAGACCCAAGGTCCCTGCGAAGCTCATGAGCTGGTTTGAAGAGGATTCACATTTGCTTCATAGCGCTACTCCCACCCTCCAGCAACGTGCGGGATCACTGGAGACAACTATCAGCAAGTTCGCATGTGTTACCCCGGCCGTCGTCACCGGTGGCCTGAACAATTTTTTGCTTGGGGAACGAGGTATCGAGGCTTTCCAGGAGACTGACGTCAAGCTGTCCGCACCGGTCAAGTACGCCCCGTACATGCCCAAGGAGCCACCTCATGATCCCTGGCACGAAGCACGCATGCGGCTGTCGATCCAATTCCCCGATAAGCGCCTTCTCCAATACGACTGTGGCAAGCTACAGGCTCTCGACAAGCTATTGCGCAAGCTACAGGCTGGCGGTCACCGAGCATTGATCTTTACCCAAATGACCAAGGTCCTAGACATTTTGGAGCAGTTCTTGAACATCCACGGTCACAAATACCTCCGCCTCGACGGCTCCACCAAGGTCGAGCAACGCCAGATCTTGACGGACCGGTTCAACCACGACCCGCGCATCCTCTGCTTCATTCTCTCGACCCGTTCGGGTGGCCTTGGCATCAACCTCACTGGCGCCGACACCGTTATCTTCTATGACCAAGATTGGAACCCCGCCATGGACAAGCAGTGCCAGGACAGATGTCATCGTATTGGGCAGACCCGCGATGTGCACATCTACCGGCTCGTCAGCGAACACACGATCGAGGCCAATATCCTGCGCAAGGCGAGTCAGAAGCAGATGCTGGACGACGTGGTGATCCAGGAAGGCGAGTTCACGACAGACTACTTCAACAAGATTGCGATCCGCGATGTCGTCGGTAACAACGGCGAGATCTCGGCCAACGAGAATGATGTTGTCGCCAATGCCGCCATGGATCGGGTCCTAGGAGGCGTCGAGAGCAGTGGCCCGCGCAACGCGGCACGAGTGCTGGAGCAAGCCGAGGACAAGGAAGATGTCGCAGCCGCACGGCTGGCGGAGAAGGAGATCATGCAGGACGACGCCGATTTCCTCGAGCAGCAGCCCGCCGGGTCGGGGCCTGCATCTGGCGTGTCAAGCGTGAGACAGGGAACGCCTAGGGAAGGGACAGAGCCGCTCTTGTCGGCACCGCTGGCGGCAGGTAAGACGGGGCACTCCGGTCTGGGGCTGTTTGCAGAGTCTGTGGACGATTTGCCGGATGCCGTCGCTGCCGAAGCGGAAATGGCGATGGAGCTTAATGCGTTTGGAGAGCGGATGCGAACGATTGACGACTACATGTTGGCGTCGATGTCAATGGCACTCGAAGGCACGCCGTTAGATCTGCCACGGGATAAGAAGAAGAGCAAAAAGAAGGGCAAAGATACGAGGAAGCGGTAGGAGTAGGTGTAGAATTATTTATAGTGTTGCATGCTTGCCCCTATGTGTAAGCGGGTGGCTGGACGGGGCGGCCGATTGGTTATTTGTATCATACATGCTCATGAATCATGACGGATAGGCAGACAGAAAGCCCAACGGCTTGCGTTGGAGCAGCAGGGGTGATCGAGCATGGCAATGCTTTTACGTTTGGTATGATAGAAGGGGGAAAAAGAAACGGATCAACACTTGTGCCTGTGTTTTGTGGCGTACATATTTTACTTGACGATAGAATTTATGTACAGCTAGAAACCATATATTGCTACCATCAAGCAACAAAAAAGACAGAGGAGGTACCTGGTGCATTGCCAACTCTGCCAAGTTGACGACAGTTCTCACGATGAATGAGAAAATCGAGTTTGAGAGCATGCAGAACAATACTAAATTAGGTACCTAGGTAGGTGAGTTGCATCGCGAGCCCAACCTTATGCATGCATAACTCTCGAGTCTTTTCGAACACAACCAATCATGTAACCAGCTGCCAAACCTCTCCCCCACTCCGGACAACAAACAAAGCTCCATTATCCAAGGCGGCCACGCTGAGGTTCCACACATTGGAATCAACCAGCTTGACGTAGGTCGTCAGGGGCACGGCCGCATCCTGGTGGCTATGTCCCAAGTACTGCCAAAGCGTCTTGTCGCTGCGCCGAAAGAACAGAATACCACTGGCACACGCCATGTCCACATTGCTCGCGTCCTTATCCACCTCCCTCCACTCGCGCTTCGCCAGCGCCACGTTGACATCGACAAGATGCATAATGGCCCCCGACTTTTGACGCACATACAAGCTCTGATCCGAAAAGACAATCTGCACCGCCTGCTCGCTCTCACTCGCAGGCGTATACACGTCCTCGAGAGTCGCAGCCCCGCCATCACGGTCGTTCAACAAAAAGACGCGACCCGTAGCACAACGCAGGAAGACCCGGGCATTGGGGTCCCGGCCACTCGCAGCCAGATCGCGCACCTTGAGCGCGTTAAGCGACGGCGGATCCGTCTCGACGGCAGCCCACTCCCTGGCGGCGCCCGAGTACCGCCAGACGGGCGTCAGCACGTCCTGGCGGCGCACGTACAGCCGCGTAGCCGTGGCCGCGGCGCTGCGCGTGTCGGGGAAGTCGGTGATGCACCGCCACTGCCAGGGCGCGCCGCCGTACTGGTAGATGTGCAGGGGGTCGG
The DNA here is from genome assembly GCA_030549175.1 of Lasiosphaeris hirsuta. Lineage (NCBI taxonomy): Eukaryota > Fungi > Ascomycota > Sordariomycetes > Sordariales > Lasiosphaeriaceae > Lasiosphaeris > Lasiosphaeris hirsuta. Next base: position 2,982,786 of record JAUKUA010000002.1, read on the forward strand.
CGTGCAGGCAGTAGAGCGTGGTGGCACTGGTGAGGAGCTGTGTGTTGCGCGGGTTGTTGTCGATGATTTCCCAGCCGTTGCGGGGGGCTGCTCGGCGGTGGTAGAGGAGACCGTTGGGGAGGAGCTGGAAGAGGTCGGCGCGCGTGGCTTGGAGGGCCGGTTGGAGCGGGTTGTAGAGCGTGCGTAGTCCGGCGATGTCGTCGTAGTGCAGGTCCAAGTTGGCGGAGGAATGCATCCACGACCCTAGGATGTAGGAGTGGCTGAGTCCTAGGGCGTGGCCGATCTCGTGGATGGCTACCGCCGTCATCCGGTCCAAGCTCATGTCCTTGACGCGGTCGTCCGAGAAGTGGATTTGTCCCCGGCAGGTGGCGTCGCTGGGGCTGGTCTGCGGGTTCGGTCCGGGAGCGGGCTGCATGGTGTGGGCGTTGGTGTTGGGGTTAAAGGGGCTGGGGCAGTTGAGGTGCTGGAGGTTCTGTCCCCAGCGGATCAGGATATCGACCGGCGCTCCGCTGCTATCCTCGGTGAAGGTGAAGGGCGCGACGGCGGACCAGGCGTAGAAGGCGTAGAGAATCGTTTCGCGGCACTCCAGGGCCGACTTGTGTTGACTCAGGTCGGACAGCGCATATCGCAGATCGAGATGGTCGCGCACAACGCCGTTCAAGACAAACGTCGGGGGTCCCGCCGGCCCGGCAACCGGCGCATCCACGTCGCGGTTCCCACAGCGCTCCTCGGCAAAGAGCTTCTTGGTCGCTTCGTCGTACTCGCCCGTGATTGGGATGTTGCCGAACGCCTGCGCAGACTTCAGTGCCGATGCCATGTCTTGGGCCGTCAGCTCGACGTTGGGGGCGACATAGCCAAAGGCTTCGAGCCAGCTTCGAGCCCGAGCCCATGCGCCCGGCCATGTTGCTTGCGTTAGTGGTCCTGGGTTGTCCATCTTTGGAAAGGAATGTTCAATGCAGGTGTAAATCATTCCGTGTCTCAGCCCGAACGACCAAGCCGCGAGACAGTTTTTATGGTAAATATTTAGTCAAGTCATGATATCCCTGTCAGCAGATGATGAGCAGATTCAGTTGGTCTTGCCAAGTGCTGTGGTATCTTTCCAGGTTCAATGATGTTATATAGTACGGAAGTAATGTGGTATGGAAGAACTAGGAGAGTTAAGATTGGCTGGCTGCATGCACCTCATCCTCTGATGCTACACTCGCGATGCGTGACTGGAGATTGTCAGGCCACAAAGGGGCAACTGCGTCAGCCATTCATGTCACGCCTACCCGCAGCTGAAGTTCGAGTTCCGTCCCTGGTCGTTTGGCAAATGCCAAGAAGATACAACGAAAAAGGAGCCGAGACTATTTCTTTCTTTGGCCCCCCCCCCCCCCCCCCCAAAACAACCATCACCCTGTCTCCCGCGGGGGGGATTCTTTTTTTTTTGGGGGGGGGAAGGGGTTATTTGACGGCTTTGTCTAAGATGAGCAAGAAAGAAGCTAGCTTGTAGCTACTACAATAAAAACCCCCCAACAATCCATTAGTTTAGCGTTGAATTACCGAGCATCTAAGGATCAATTGCTAACAACAGGCCCCAGAACAACGGGAACCTCCAGTATTTTGCTGAACAGCCGCCTTCACCCCAAGCTTGAATCTCAAACATTAAACCTGTATGTGAATAGCAAGCAAGTGCCCCACGGTATGTTCTGAGCATATAAACATGCGACAGAACTTGCTTCCAACCGTCTATCCCATTCCTCATCGCTCTCATCCTCTTCCAAGACTGTGAGCAATACTACTAGTTCCAGAACTACCAGTACACATTCGTCTTGAAGCCTACACCAAACACCAAACTCGAGACAAAAGCTCGTCGCTATGGACCCTTCCCAGCAACAGCAGCTCGATAACCTCCGCCGCTATGCGTCCCATCTCTTGTTCGGAACCGCCTTTCTTGGGGCTCTGGTTTTTCTCGCCTTTGGATCCTTTTTTGCTCGCATCTATGGCGACTATCTGGACTCCAAGTCGGAGACTTCGCGAGTAGTAGACGAGGAGACGCAACGGCCTCAGGAGGAGGAGAAGCGCCCCGAGGAGCGCCAAGAGGGGAAGCAGCCCCGGGCTGAGTAACCCCCTAACCCCTACCTCCCTATCCCCGCCCACCTTCACTTTCGACGAGGCACATTAGGACCTAAGAGGTCCAGTCGGGTTTGATCGACCAGCTTGACCAATATGTGTGCACTCTCTTTTCTTTTTTCGATACTTTGTCAGCATATGATGGTGTTGATCCGGCTAGTTTTGATTGACCAGACTAGTAATAACCATCCTAGGTAGTCTCTCTCTAAAAAGAAAGAGTATGTAACGAGCCACCGTAGCGATCGTCACTTTGCACCATAATCCCAATATATAACCCTGAAAAAATACCATATAACCCTGAAAACGGCAGATTGTGATTGATTGATTGATTGATTTGAAGTGTTTAACGTCCCGGGATTGATTGATTGATGTTTAGCGTCCAGGGTTTTCGCCGTTAGTGATTGGGACGTAGGGGCCGAGGGCCCCTATTTACCGTCAGAAGGTCTTACGTACCCTTTACTAAGAACCAAACTGGGCAGTACATTATCTTTAATTTCTTCGACGTCATGAATAAGGCATTATCGTTAATATTTCGAGGCAGCTAACAGGATTGTCAGCTCATGACCTTGCCTTCACCTTCAAGAGATTCCTTGCGCTATTCAACAAGCCAGAGCTCCACGCAGCCCAAGACTCGGTGTGGATTTCAATAACAAAACACGCCAATATAGAACTTCCCCCTAGTATGATAACGCCCGCCCAAACCTCTGTAAATCATGCACAATCTTCTCACCCTGTCCAGAACACCCGAGCCAGAGTGTACTTGAGAGCGCGTCAAAAGGTAGCATGAATCACGAAAAGTACCTCGATTGTCAGCTCACACTGTGCCAGATTGCTGGTGGTCATGGGTCATATCTGCCTTGACGATAAGCCTCGGGCCGGGATGTGACTGACTCAAGGACGCGAGAGGAGAGGCGCAACTAAACGACGCTGCTGATTTGTCTTGGAGGCACAAGCCATTGAACCAATGAGTGCAGTGGTGTCACAAGAACTAAGCAGTTGCACTAAAGTAAGGTACGATTGTAGAATGTTATTTGTTACCTGTTCTAGGGAGGTGAGTAAGGTAGCTTGGTTTCTAATCTATAATACCTATATAAACCGAGCCCTCCAAATCTTCCCGGCGATTTAGACAGCATAGCCTGCTCGGACATATTCACAGCGGGGCCTCAAACGGCTGTGTAAGTAGATAGATGGAGGGAGATTGGGATGTGGGCGTTCAATACTCACCAGCTCACTCGAGGTTCAAGTTGTTCTGGCAGTGTTTGAGAACGGCCCTTGTGGACCCGGACAATTTTGAACGGGTAAAAGCAGAAGTAATTTAGACCATCCTAATAATGAGATGTCGGCTATGCCCACAAAAAAGTGTGCCTAAGGTGTGATGAGAGCGTGGCTACACTCCATAGAGAAGAGATAGCAACCACAAGTACAGTCGTGTGTAGGAAACCGTTTTTGCACCTGTGCCCAATTAGAGACACGGTTGGGAAACCTGCAGCTGTTCGATAGCTTCGGTCATAGTGATGAGCCTAAAACGAGATACCTGGTGCTGTTGTCCGACATGGATAAACAAACTGTCAAAGAGGAAGAGCTCGTTCTCCTACTACCTACCCAGTTTCAAAGGTCTTTCTTTGTTCTGTGACAAAAGTCTTAGCCTAGCCACATTCTCCCCCGCCGATGTTCTTTGTCAACGTAGGTATTTTAAAATCAGGACCTGCACGAGCACCGCCTCTGTCCACCTAAAGCGCCTCTCATCAAAAAGTCCGGACACTTCAACACGTACTGGACCTAGTCTGCCTCCAAGTTGTCCAGAGAGTCTCAGTTCTGCAACTCATTCGTCCCAACAGCAATCTACACTACCATGTCTCAATACTCATACTCTTTCCAAGGGCCGTACTCTGGGTTTTTCATAGACCGCACTACGGACGGACACCGTATGACCCTAGATGAGGATGGGAAAGAGTGCCCGCCCCTCCGCTTGTGGGACAAGAACATCTTTCGCAGCATCGAGGGGAAACATTTCCCGGCCTACACCTTATTGGACATTGACTCTTATCGCAGCCTCAGTGTTGCGCTGAGGATTCAAGTTCCAGTGAAGGGCGCAGTCACCGACGGGGAGATGGTGGTCTGGGCCGACAATGAAGGCAAGGAGTCCTCTGATGGCTTAATTGGCTTGCTGCAAGGAATCGCGCGTCTTACACGCCGCATCTTCCCTGAGCTCCCGCCTGACGTAGTCGCTCTCGATTTCGACGCATCGGGCAACGTGGTGTGGAACTCGACAGACCCCCAATCGCAACCTCCAATCCCTACGGGCTACTACCCTTCGGTTGTCGAATACCATCTTCCCCCGCCCGCACTTCCTGTCGTCACTCGATCCCAGCTGGCCGTGGTCGCCCACTTGGGGTTGGGGGTTGACAAGGTCGTGCAGGACGGCAAGGAAGCCACCCTTAAATACCACCCCTTCGCAGGCATCCGGGGCGCGCGCGACCGCATCTGGTCTGAAATCCAAATCCTCGCCAGGCTTCCGCCTCATCCCAATCTCCTGCCCATCCAGTCACTCGTCGTCGAAGAGCTTACCGGTCTTGGCGTCGTCGGCTTCACTAGGCCTTTTATCTCGGAGCTCGCATTGGACCAACAACGGTTTTTTAAGCTGCGATGGCTTCGGGAAATACTTTCGGTGGTCGACCTTGTCAACCTGGAGTATGGCATCAGTCACCAGAACATAAGTGCCCCTAGCTTTTGTGTCAATCCTGATACGGACTCGCTGCTCCTCTTGGACTTCAACCACTCCGCGGAGCTGAGTTCACGGTTTGACCGACCCGAGCGGAATGACATCAAGGCCGTGTTTCTAATGGTGTACTTCTTCATCACTCGCGATCCCAACTTGGATTACCACAGCGACACATACCTGCCCATTCAAGACGTGTCCGATATGGAGACGGCAAGCCGACGGGAGAATTGGATCAAGCACCCCCACGTCGAGTTGGACGACGAGGTTTCCGTCTTCTACGACGAGCTCATGGCCTGGGTCCGCAGGCGCGGAAACGCTGAGCTTCAGCCCGCCCCTATTCGCCACCGTATCGAGTTGCCAGAGAAGCCGAAAGGCCCCCATGACGAAGTTTCCTTTGATGATCACCCAGTTACTCTGGTGGGCCATGGTTCATCCGACGCGTATAGGATCAGGGCCGGCCGCCCAGTCCTGACCTGGCAACGCCCGCACCAGTGGGAAATGGACCCGACCCGCCCGCTGCTGGCGACGGGGAGGTATGCCGATGAGGAGGAGGCGGAGGAGAAGTCTAGGGCCAAAATTTCCGTGCCCGACCCCAAAAGGGGCTTCCCGCAGCCGCCGGTTCTTAATGCCGGCTATAAAGGTAAGAAGCGCCGCGGGGGAGGCAACTCGGGCTCGAAGTGGAAGTCAACAAGAGAGGGGCGCCACCCCAGGGCTGGGAAACTCGGAAACTATCCAGTGACACAGAAAAAGACTCGTTCCGCAACGGCTGGAGGTCAGGAAGTCGAAACTGGGAACGTCAACAAACAGAGATCTGAGACCTGGACGCCTGGCCGTGGCAGACAAAGGAAGCGTAATTACCAGGCCTCGAATAAGCCTGATGACGGGCTGGCACCCGAGTAGTGTCAAGTGATGGATGTGTGGCATTTGGGGACGTGAAAACGTAAGTATGGCGAAGAGAGAATGCCAGGTGTTATCGTTTTTCTGTATTTGATACTTTTTTTTTTTTTTGGGAGAAGACTTTGTGGAAACAAAATGGTCAAGCACGCCTTGCTAGTTTTGAAAGGGGAAGGCCGGCTGATGGAGGTGGTAAAATCCAGGTAGGTGAGTTCAAATTGAGATGAGGGAGCCACGGCAGGGCGTCATTGAGAAGTGGACCTGCTAGACCCAATAAAGCTATAGTAGCAGCTCAGGATTTCCATTACCTTGGGGTATCTAAGTTTTGGGAAAGAACGAGCAATGCATTTGGGTTTTAATCAGGTAATTTGTTTTCGCACCATGGCAACTCCTTTCATGGACCAGCATAGGGTGGATGATAGTACCTGAATTGCTCGTAATTACTTGTCCCCATGGAAAATATATACTCTGCCCATAAACACGGCGTAGAATCTTGTGTTGTGGGTTCATTGTGATATCGTTGTGTTGCTACACTTGATTGCTTGATCTTGGTCGGGATCTGTGGCATTTTTCTTGTCCAAGGTGCAGTGCCTTGGCAGGAGCGTCACGGTGTGCTTTTGGAAGTTGTAAACCCAGCCAGAAGTCACCCACATTAACGGCCCGTCCCTTTTCTCGTCTCTTCCCTACTTGTCTTGTACGCCTAGGGCGTGCCTGCCGCCCCCTTTACGCACGCGTGTAGGTACACAGAATAACACCTTTGGCGGTGCTTTCAACGCTTTTTGTGAAACTTGCTTCAGAGAATTGTGCTTGGTAGGGAAAGGCCGTTTGTCGTGCTTTCCACGCCTTCGGGTAATCCTCGGCACGCGTATGAGCACGGACTACAACGCCTCTGCAACCGCAGGGGGATCGCTTGGGCACGGGCCAGGCGGGGCTTTGCACATCACGTGCATGGGCTCGTGAGAACTCTACCGGCGACCCTTGTCCGCAGGCGCACGAATGCCTCGACAATCAACCGGACCTTCTCCGACAAGCCGGAGTCAAGCCGCGAAGCCGTTAGATCGCGGCAATCGGCAGCACAATGAGCTTCTCGGCAACCGGCGCAGCTGCTCAGCAGCAGCAGCAGCAGCAGCAGCAACAGCAGGTGCAACAGCTGCAGCTCCATCACCAGCAGCAGCACCAGCAGCAACAAAATGCACAACAACAGCAGCAACTCGCCACCCACCCGCAGTACGACGGCGGTCTCGCGTCGCCCGATGCGGCGGCGGCAGCCGCAGCGGCAGCCGCAGCAGCTGCTGCCCACCATGGCTTGCAAGCCCTCCAGGCCGCTGTCGATAGCCCGACCACCTTGCCGATGGCCAGTCCGGTGACACCGCAGTATGCCACTCCTCCCGAACCATCCTATCTCGCTGCGAATGGCGCTGTGCCCGCCTCAAACAGCCCAAACACAAGCACAAACCCTAAGGCGACGCGCCTGCGGAGGGCCTGCGACATGTGTAGTCAGCGCAAGGTCAAGGTAGGCTCCTGCCCCCACCCCACAATTGACTTCTCAAGATGTGTATAGGTAGCTGACCAGTTCCTCATCTAGTGCGACGAGACTCAGCCCTGCCGACCGTGCCGCGACCTTGGTGTGGAATGCACCTTCAACCGCGAGATGAGGCGCCGTGGACCTCCGAACAAGCATGCCGAGGCTGCCAAAGCTTTAAAAAGACCGCGACTTGAGCCCAACCTCAGCCCAGGGCCGCACAATGCCGCCGAGACCCTGGTTTCAATCGCTGGCGCACCGGCCCCCCAGACCGCCCTCGACGCCGAGCTGATAGCTCCTCTGCCTGTCTTGTCCCGGCTGGTTGATGATTTCTTCACCTACATTCACCCTCTCACGCCCTTTCCGCACGAGCCCACCTTCCGCCTGTCTTTTTCCAACCGCGAAGACCGAACGAACCGCGAGTTCCTTGCCCTCCTGGCCAGCATGATCGGCTGTCTGGCAGCATCATTCCCTCGCACAGCACGATTGCACCTCAAGGCGCAGCAGAATGGCATGAACTTGTTCCCCAAGGCCACTGTCCTCATTGAGAAGTGCCGTACTGTCGCATTGGAGGCTCGGGGCTCTACCTTCTACAACAAGGAGTCCGTGACCGTCTATGACGCCGCCACTAGCTACTTCCTAGGTCTGGCTGCCGGTTACACGATGCAGTGGAGGGTCTGTCGCCGCTTCATGACGGAGACAATGTCCTTTATCCGGGAGCTGGGCTATCACAAGCCCCGCGACCTGGGCTCGTCCATGTTTGGCGTGACCTACCGCGGCCCGTCCTTTGACCACGTTCAGGACCAACTTGGCAAGCGCATCTTCTGGTGCATGTTTCTTGGCATACGGTGGGTGCTCTTATTTTTCTTGCCGTGTGTTGTGTTACGTCGCTAATCTCCTCCAGGTCAATGGTTCAGCTTGGTGCTCCCCAAGGAGAGATTATTCTCCCTCCTCCCACGCCAACGGAGCCGTATCCGGAATTCCCCGTCGAGGTGGACGATCAGTACATCTTGTCGCACCAGATCTTGGGACAGCCCGAAGGTGTCGTTTCCCTCCTGTCGGGTTTCACGCAGGCCATCAAAATCTACATGACGATGAACGGTCTCGTTAGCGTAGAGCTGTCATACGGCATCTCATCCTTACCATTTCACGACCAAAAAGGCATGTTGGACGAGTGCTTGCAAGCCGTCAAGCAGGTCATGGACAGCTTGCCTAGCGAGCTCACGCTGGATCTGAACGACCAAGCCATGTCACCCTTGAGTGACCTACCACTCGCACTTCCTCAGCAACCGAGCTATGATGAGCCCCACTTTGAGTACTACCCTCCTGCGTATCCGACTCCCCAGCCGTCCACGACCGACATCCTGCAGCTCATCGCCAACCAGCCCGAGCGCCGGCGCCGCCTGCAGTACGAGATCCAGAAGGCCAATATCTACGCTTCCCAGCTGGCCACCCGCTCCTACTACGTCGAGCGTTACTTCAACCTCCGCGATGCCCACCGCGAGCATACGCGTGCTCAGGCCGCCCAAGCCTACGAGACTGAGAACGGAGTCAACGCTACGGGTAACACTGGCAGTTCCAATGGAGGCAGTAAGAGTGTTGCCGCGGCCGCCCTGCATGCTGCGGCCGAGCAGACGGACCCCGTTGATGCGAGCATGTCGGCCGAGCGCGAGCTCATCGTGCGCAACCTTTTGGCGGTCCTGGCATCTATCTCGCAGCGCAACATGGAACCCAACGGCGGATCTCTAATTAACAAGATCAGGCAGGTTGCGAGCACGTTGGTCAATGACGCACCGGAGCGAAAGGGTCCCTTGGCTATGAAGGCGGAAGAGTCGCTCAGCCGGTTTGTGGACATTTTGATGCGGCTGGAGAAGACGGGTCCGGGTAGTGGTGGCACTGGAGGCGGTACGGGATCCGGCGACCACATGACGCCGAGCGACGAGGAAGAAGAGCTGCGGAATTGGGCGGATTTGAGGGAGCATCAGATGCGCTTCTTTCAGAGCGGCGGGTTCATGGGCCAGCTCTAGATATGCTACCGGACTTGTAGTATAACTTTGTGCGTTTGTTATCAGCTTGGGTGGTTATTTGAGTTGGCCAGGATATGGTCATTTATGGCTGGTTGGGGGTTCTCTTCGGCTGTCTTTTTCGGCTCAGGAGTTCGGAAAACGGAGTATGGCACGAAAATCGGTTAGAGCGGTTACGACGCATGACGAGATGGCGCTCTGAGATACACCGGAAGGCAACGGCTAGCTAGATGAGGTAGCCTTTAGCAATTACATGATACCTGCAGGCGTGCGGACACCTTGGTGATAGGCATGCGATTGTCGCGATGTGCCTGTTAGAGGTTCCGCAAGCGCCCGGTTCGATGATACCCCTACTTCGGACAGCCGACCTCTTCACTTGGGACTCTGTAGCTGCCACGCATCAATCGAGACGAACCCCGCCCCCGACGTCAGGATGCCGACAGCCACAATGTTGTTCAGCCACCAGTACGCCGCGCTCCCCGTCTCAAACTCTAGCCGCAGGTGCAGCTGCCCGTCGGCCTGTGCCGGCCCGCCCGTGCGGATGAAGATGTGCGCCCCGTCCGTCGTTTGGAGTCCGTACCGCGTGTCGGCTGAGAAGGTCCCGTTGGTGTCGACCAGGCCCCAGTCTGCGCCGAGATTGAGGACTTTTCCTATTGTTTTCGGGGGTTAGAGACATGTTGGGGGGCGGGAGCGGGGTTAGCCGGGGGTTGGTCAAGGGGTGGGAGGAGGGTACCGGAGAGACGCGGGCCTGCGAAGGTTCCCCCGGTGATGGGCAAGACGACGCGGGTCCCGTGCGGTCCCGGGCCTACTTGGAGGGGGGTTCCCAGGGTGCAGTTTAGGGAGTAGAGGTGGGTGAGGCCCGGGGGGGTGAGGGCTGCGAGGGTTAGGGGGAGGAGGGGGAGGAGGCTTGAGAGGTGCATTGTGGGATGTTAGGTGTGTTTTCTTGTTTTCTTCTTGCTAACGAGTGGACAGGTTATTTGGGGATGACCAGGCGCAGCTTTGGGTTTGTTGGCGACATGAAATATTTTATATTCCAGAGGCTGTTTTAAGCCTTGGGGACTGTTGTTGTTGTTATTGTTGTTGTAGCTGCTGCACAGGGGCATGCAGGGGTAGCTACTTGCCGTGAACCCATCCCGGGCGGCGGGACCGTCGCCTTGTCCCCAGCCGGGTATTAATGATTCGCATGGGAATTTACACGCGCTCCTGTGAGCGTCTGCTTCCGTGGTCATACCCAACCGACGCGGGGTAACGACCAGGCTGTCCCGCCAGTCTGGGGTAGGTCGCGCTGCGTCATGCAGTGTGCAGTGGAGCTGACGACGGATTTGTCTATTTCGAAAGGAAACACTGGAAAGGGGACATCGGTAGGTGAGTCGGTTGTTCAGGTCGGAGTGCGGGCTAAATGTGTTGCAACAGGTTGATCATAGCGCGCGATGGCTGTCTCCTCCCCAGGCGCCAAAACAACGTCATAGGAAATCGGACAAGTTGGGACGGTATCAAGAACACTTCTTCAATACAACGAGGCCAGATTGCTGGCGGCTCTTGGTATATATGCTACCCAAATTTCCCTGCTATAATTACTGTGATCCCCTTCCTAATGCGAAGCCAGACCACGCGGATATCATCCCCTTTTAAACAACCGTATACCCAAACTGCCCAAGGTACTCAAATACTCGGAAAGTGAGGGGCGTTGAGGAACAGGCCCATCAACACACCGCCCAATGTACCCGCGATGGGGATGGTGGCGATCCACGAGAGCACGAGGAGACCGACTCGCTGGAAGTTGACGGCCTTGATGGTGCCGTTGCAGAGCCCGACGCCGACGGTCGCGCCCGTGATGCACATGGATGTTGACACGGGGAGCGAGTACTGCGAGAAGACGAGGACGGTGATGGCAGCGCCCATCTCCATGGAGGATCCTGAACGGTGCAAGTCAGCGATTGCGTGCTTGTCAAGGATGAAAAGGGGGAGGAGACAAACCTCTGCTAGGGGAGTGGTAGGTGATCTTGTTACCCATGACCTTCATGATGTTATAGCCATAGGTCAGAAGACCAATCGAGATGGTGGCCGAGAGCACAGCCAACTGCCAGACGGGCACCGGGGCCTTGGAGGCGGCGGCGCTGCCGGTGGACCAGGCCGAGTAGATGACGGCCCAGGGGCCGACCGAGTTACCAATATCGTTGGCGCCGTGGGCGAAAGAGGCGGTGCAGGCTGTCAGAATCTGGATGAAAGAGTATGTGTGCTCGACCTCGTTGGGGTACTTCTTGGCGTGGGCGTAGACGCGCGCCATGCGCTCGCCCTCGGGGGTGCCGGCGATGCCCGACTGGGCCGCGTGGATGTCGTAGTGCACGCCGTAGAGGGCACCACACACGATCATGGCCGGGAGGCGCTTGAACAGGGTCTTGATGTTGTGCAGCTCATAGATCTGGCCGGCGCCCATGGGGTTCTCGTGAAGAGTGCGCATGGCCCAGCCCATGGGGCCGCGTCCCTTGCGCAGCTTGGCGTGCAGCTTCTCCTGGCCGGTGGCCTGGAGCTCCTTGTAGGTGAGAACCGGCTTAGCAGCCTCGGTGTCGTGGTCGGCCAGCTTCTTCTCAACCTCGTTGGACGGCTTGCTGTTGCCCTCGTCGCTGGCGACCGAGGAGCCACCTGGCACGGGAGTCGGCTCGGTCTCTTCGTCGTCCTGTACGACGGCATAGTTGGGGACGGCAGCCTCATCGGCGGGCAGCACGGCGGGGCGCTTGAAGAGAAGCGGGCCCATGACGAACATGTACCACTTGACCGAGTGGTCCTTCTTGATCACCTTGGCGTGCACAAAAGGCACGAAGAAGATGGCCGACAGCAGGGCCACGCCGCCACCGGTGCCCATGGTCACGGCCGCGACGTACCATGCCGGCTTCTTACCGAGGCCGAGGTTGGGCGAGCCCTTGTAGACGATGGACAGGGTGCAGATGGTACCAGCGATGAGGAAAAAGAAGGGCGAGGTGTAGACGGCCCAGGGGACGGGGTTCTTGCGAACGTGGACCGTCAGCTTGATGAGCATGAAGATGGCGGCACCGAAGCAGGCAGAGATGGCGGGGGCCATGCCCAGGCCGGCGAAGATGGCGCCGAGGCCCTTGCCGTCGTTCCAGCCCCATTGCACCTTGGACGCGCCGACCGTGGCCACGCCGACACCGGCTACGGCGGAGACGAGCGAATAAGTCGACGAGACGTGGGCCGAGTGCCGCGTGCACCACATCACCCACGAGGAAGCTGCTGCGAGCGCGCACGTGAAGGCCATCATCTGTACACCGGCGTTGCCCTGGAAAGCGTCATTGGGGATAATTTGGTTCTTGATGGTATCGGCTGTCGGTGGCATTGCGGTCAGCTCCAAGTTGAATTCAACCGCGACTTGTATAGATACGTACCCGTCCGCGCGCCCACGGTGATGGCGCCGAGCATTTCGAATATGGTGCCAAACACCATGGCCTGTCGGTAGGTAATTGACCTCGACGAGACACTGGTCGCCCAGGCGTTTGCCACATCGTCTGCATAACCGTCAGTACCAAGATGGCGACAAAAACCCACAGGGGGGGGGGGGGGGGAGCGGGGGCACTTACTTGCGCCGTTGTTGAAGGCATCGAGCATGGCAAAAAGTGTGCCAATCACAAAGATGTACGTGTACTGGTCGAGTTGCGGCATCTTTGCGGTAGGTCGGCGCGATGTCGCCGGTGCTGGAGGGGATATGCGGTCTGGTCGTCTGGTCGTCTGGTCGGAGGAGAGAAGACGCGACAGAGGCCTGGCGAACGACGGCTTATAAGACTTCAGCTCCGATAAAAAGGGAAAATAGCATCTCGTACCATCACCCCCACCACCCCACCCCCTTGCTGGATCGGGACACCGAATGCTGTGCAGATGCCGTGAGCTCTGGGAAGCATGCAGACAAGCTCGGGGGTCTGGGTCGGCCTGGGTTGGTTCGTTGGCTGTGGTATTGGCCATGTCATTCTGTCTTGCCCAAACAGGCACCCACGTGGGCGGCTGATTGGCCAGAATCTGCCCAGGCTATCAACACGCTCAAAATACCAAGAACTCCCAAGCGTCCCCAAACAGAAATCTCCCGACCTCGCTGCCACCCGCAGCCAATGGCCGCGCCCGAATCGACATTGGACGCAGGCGACCACGGTGGCGTCTGCGGTCCAGGGCCCTGACTGTCCAGGGCGGCCCAGACCAAATTTTTTTCTTCTCTCTCTCGACCTTCCTAGCCTCAGCAAGCCTACCCCGTAATAGTACGTACCTCATGGTATTCTGCACCGCGAGGGCATGCATGTGCGTGCATGTCGCCATTGGACTAGCTCGCAAGCCGTCGTGGGAAATATGGGGTGCCGGGGGCGATCAAGGACCAAACCGGGGCCGTGTTGAAAACCACGCAGTCGGGCTACTATGTCCCGCCGGGGATGCTGTGTCTTGCTGCAAAACATATTTCAGACGCTGTCCACCCGCCAAGCCACGGCCAAGTCCAACATGACTCTTCGTCCTTCGGAATAAAGAGGTTCAGAATCTGTGCTTGGCGGACCCTGCCAAGTAGCCAAGCGGTGTTTAAAAAGAGCTTAAAATGCCCCAAGTCTGGGGTGCCCCGGAATCAACAAGGAGTTGCCACTGACAGCCAAGAGTCCCAAGGCCTTTCTGCATCGCGACTGCCTGCAACAACCTTCGACCCCACGGGCGGAACCCGCTCGGCCAAGAAATGGGCGTCAACCTCGGTCGCCCGTCCTAGAAAGCAGGAACGAGACGGCTGGCATATGCCTCGCTCCTCCCAGATGAGGGCGAAGCCAGAACTCATCAAATGGATAGGTATCCAATCCCCTTAGGTAAGCGATTCTGCCCTGCTAACTAGCGGCCGACTCACAACTCTAAGAGCACCCACGTGCGCGAGTAGTTGGCCCAGCGAGGCCCGTCTCTCCTCGCCACGAGGCAACCAGCGTTCGGCGTTGCCACACAGCATCCGAGCTGCCAATTGCGACGCCGCCCCCGGACCATCCCCCCTTCGCTCCTCATATGACCGGCGTACCCTTTTTTATCAATCAAAAATCCCGGCTCCTGCAGCTGCACAGAACTGTGTGTCTCGAACCGGCGTCGCGGTAACATGTTCTATTCGAAAAGAGCAGGAGACGCGGGCTGCGAGCTGCTGCCAGGGCGCGGAGGGTGTGCGGGCGGCCTGCCGCATGACGTAAAGGATGGACAAACCAATCTCAGGCCGTCGCTGGTTCCCGGGGTTCTTCGTCGAATAATATCCTGGATGCGAACGCGGCACGTTTAATTTGTTGTCGGTGATGGTTGTTTTTGTCGTGAGGTTGTGAGGTTGACAAAATCTTGAAAGATACCCAAGGCAGGTACCTACCTGGGTGAGATCATCATGTCAGAGCCTGTTCAAGCAGCCTCGCGTGTCGTCTGGCTCAAGTTTGCCACGGCATGTTGAAGCATGGCCTGGGCATATTCGTACGACGGCCTTATGCGACTCGACTCACTCTCGACCCATCAGACCCACCCGTTTACCGAAGCCAAGAACAGAAACTGAGGTGTTTGAAATCCGCCGTGGACTCAAATCATCAGCTGTGGGATTATTCGGGAGTGCCCGCCAATGGAATGGTAGGCCATCACCCGTGGCGTTTGGCCGACATCCATCCGGGACTTAGGTCTGCTTGGCGTTGATCCCAGAATGCCCTAGGTTGGGAAATGTCTGCATCTCCGAGCCCGCATTTCTCCGTTGCGCGGTCCATCTGTTGTGAAGCGGGTTGTAAGACGGAGAAGTTGTCGATTCCGTCAGTCACTGCATGTGTCTGGCTTCAATGATAGCGTGCGAACTACCTTGGAAGTGAGGATTACTACATGACTCGGAGCATGTTGGGTGAAATCTCTGGGATCCCTCTTGACGAGAGCCAAGAGAGACGCGGTATGAGCCCCGGCAGATACTAGTCACGGTACCATTGAGTGCTACGACCCACCCCTGCAAATATAGGGACAGGATGGTGGAGGGTTGATGAGGCAATCCTAAACCAGACTAACACTGGCCTTGACAGCGTCCGAGTTCCCTTCCATGAATATATCCAAGTAAAAGCAAACAATATCAGTCAATGCTACACGGTCACTGTCTGTGGAAATGGAAAATTTGGCCATAACAAGAATTTTGAGGAAATGGAAGGAACAGAATGAAGGATGAAGACTCGGACTGACCATCACTCGGCTCGGCGGGCAACAGGGTCCAGAGTCCAGGGTCGGCGGCCGGGTTCAAAGTCTGAGCGCTTTGCATCTGGGTTGGCTCGTCTCAGTGGAACAAAGTTGTAATAGAGATAGGAAGTTGGGTCCTGACCTATCGCCAGCTGGTCCGCGATTCTAGCACTCAGAAATGTGACATTGAGTCTGCACTGCGCTTTTCAGCTCCAATTGGCAACCTTTGCCATTCGCAGCTTTGAGACCCCGATATCGGGAAGTCCAGCAATCAGCTTCCAAGACATTACATGCAGGGTATGCTGACGTAATTAAGACTTCCATTTTATTTAGAATTGGAGTACGACGTGGCATGGGAAACCATTGCTCTAGCAGTAAAAAAAAATTAAAAGGTAAGGTTTCGTGGGTGGAGATTCGGTCACTAACCTTCCGAGCACGACCTGGAGTTTGTCTTTAGTTAAGGATAGTTGCCTAAAAACAGTATTAGCAAGCCAAGATATCCGCATGACTTCTAGTAGGCCGTTATGAAGAGCCCGACTCACCATGGCGTGGGGATAGCTCAGCCATCCCTAGCCCCATAATAATAGGGCCTCATAACAAGACTAAAAAGTGACAGCATTTAAAGCAGCCGCTAACAGTTGAGTTTCAGGCGAGCTACCCATATGGGATCCTGGGCCTGCGGCTGACGGACAAACCAAGAGCCTCCCAACTGCTGCACTGCATGAGAGGAACCCGCTATTTCCAACACCACATGTTGCTGTTAGTCGCGGACATGAGACTAACCTTAGGTCCCGTAGACCCTTAGTTCCGCTCTGGGGCTGACGAATGCTCGATGAGATGAACCCGTCCCGTTTCCTGCGAAGCTCGGGTTATTTCGGCACCAAAGCCAAAAGACGCGATTGGCCTCACCTACTAGGGCCACTATCATTTTGGGCTTGTCGACTCACCGTTGCAGATGTACGACTCCGCGTTGTCGACCGTGAGACCCCCCGAGACTCCGAGCAAGAACTGCTTCTTGCCCTGCCACTTCTCCTTCAGACTCCTCGCTGCCACCTTGACCCCAGCACCGGTGAAATTATCCAACATGACAATATCAGCACCCGTAGCGATGGCCTCATCGGCCTCCTCCTCGTTCTGGACCTCGACCTCAATCTTCAAGCTGAACCCGCCAGCGGCCTTTGCAGCCTTGACCGCCTTGGTGGTGCTCCCCCGGCTCCACACATGGTTGTCCTTGAGCATCGTCATGGTGTTGGACTTGCGCCAGCCGTGTGTCCCCTTGGGCACCAAGCCCAGTATATCCCGCCACTAGGTTTGTCGTGAACCGGCTCGTCCAGGCGCGCGCGATGGTGCTCGTCACAACGTCCAAACCCTTGTTCTTCCACCCCGGCGGTATCTTCTCAATCGCTGTGCTGATATACTTCAACCTCTCCGCCGTCAACTTGCGTGTTCCCGCGCAGAAAGTTGGGAGGGCAGCACTGGCGCTGCCCTCTGCAAAGTCGCTGTTTCCGAACGTGAGGATTTTCCTCTTCTCCTCCTGCAACGTGGAATTTGTGTCGGAACTTCCAGATGTATTTTGCGAGTCGTGTAATAAGCTGTGGCCTCAGCAAGGACATTGGAGTTTCACTGGCATAGCCTCAGCCAACTGAGAATGGTGTCATTCTCTGATATGGTGAGGACCCTAGGAGAGAGCCCCTTTCCCAAGGCCGAAACTGGTGATTTCATCTGGAGGCAAGCCTGCCAGTCTTGCGTATGTGGCCAAGGCGATCCCGAAAGTAAGGGTTGCGCCGACTCCGGCTGTGCCGTCATGTTGGTTGTGATTTGTCTTGCAGTATTCCAACGTGAGAATGTCTCGTGATAATGAGTTGTAAAAGGCGGGTTTCTAGAAGTTGATGTGAGGGTTTGAACAACTTGTGACAGTGTAAATTGAGATGCGGCGAAGGAGGCAAGAGATAGACCTGCTCCATAAGACCTTGGAGGAATTGTCGACACACTGGCTAGGCCGATTCTGGGGGTTTTATATTCCCCATTCGAGCCCATAGACTAACCCGTGACACAATCGGGGAATGTCGGCACTCTTCGGCCTCAACGCCCACCGTCAGCACTACCTAGGTAGAGAGGGGTGACGACAGACGGTTCTTGCACTGCAAGGTTTGGCTATTTTCCCGCCAATTATTTTAGACATCTGAAGATTGATAAGCAGACAGATCGGTCCATGTGAAGATATATTCTCTCCGAAATATTGCGTCGGATCTTCCAGGGCAGTTGACTTTTTGATACAGGAATAAATGTCATTCATCGGATATTTGAAATCCGTCATTGTTTTAGCCAACCCTATGGCATGGGTTGCAAGACAATAATGTGACTTGTTCCGAAAGTTGAAAGCTGAGAGCCTTGCCCTGCGAAGGCGTTGCCACAGCCCTTGGGATTGTGGCTGCGGAACATGGAACGGTCACGGCCGGGTCTTGACTCACGTGGTCACGGATTGCCCGGCTCTGTTGAGACCCATAAAATCAAACGTGAAACGCCGTGGCTTCAAATATCCCATGAAATTCTATCCTAGCCATGATCGGGTTGTTGGGGAAACCGTCTTACCGTCTTCAGGCTGGATAATCTGCGAATCAACACGCGTTTATCAGTGACACTAGCGGAGACATTCACATGTGCAAATAACTAGGTGGAGAAGCCTCTTCCGCCGCGATCGATATACTCTAAAAGAAACCTGCTACTTCGTATTACCCAGTTAGCCGAAGCCCCGCCGATAACAAACCTATATGGCGTCGGTTCACCTGCAGGAAGAGGTTTGTTGGATATATTACGTGATATGTGAGCTGACTCGCAGGTGCCTGGAGTGCTCCAGAATGCAAATAGAAGATTGGATCGAATTCCGCTAGAGTATCAGCCAAATCTTAAGACCCTTCAATTACTTTCAACTGTTCTGTGGGTGGAACGGCCTGGGATTTTTTGATTTTTTTTTGGGGGGGGGGGTGTTGGGCATTTTGGGGAAGGCGGCGTTTGCTGCCAGCTTGCATCTGACAGACATGTGGCAGGGGCTTGTTAGAGATGCTGCACAAAGACGGCATCCTATGTCTGAGACCTTGCAAGAACCCGTGAGTCAAAGTTCAGAAACAAATGAGGGTCGGCTGTTGTTTGGTGGGGGATTGGGCATTGAGAGCGAAGCCGCAGCCAGGCGCGACCCGCTGCGCTGTCCTGCTCCTGCCAAGAATTGTGAGCGGCTGGGCTGTGATTGCCAGTTTGGGAGGTGATTCGGCTTCCTCTGGGCACGTGGCAGCTTGTGACTCTTTGTGGGCGCTGTGACCTTCAGGCTCCCAGCCACTAGTGCCCACAGCGACAGCTCACTGCCACGTACTCGGCGCCTGCTCAACATCGCCTTAGCAAGCCAGCAGCGGCCAGCATGAAAGATATTAAAAGTTGATGTCCGCCGGAATTTATTCTGCCCTTCTCCCGCTTCCAGGAACCAGGAACCAGGCGCCAGCAAGTCACAGCGCGGTAATGGCAATGGCAATCACGATGGCGACAGCGGCGACGACGCCGGTAACGGCAGCCCAGGACAGACTCTCGTCCAGATCGTCCAAATCCTTGCGGACCGATTCCGGGCGCCGCCAACGGTTCGGCCAGACATCGTCATGGGCCGGGCGCACGGGACACATGGGCCTGCCCACCCGGCGCTCCCCGTTCAAACTCCACAAGCTCGAGCCCGACACCAGCCAGCTGCCTATCTTGTGGCCCACCGAGTTAAAGTCACCTCCACCCGCTGACCGCCTGGCCGGCCTCGAGTGGTCCATGCCTACCAACACGCTCTTCTTTACCAAGCTCAACTACGATGTGCGCCGCGCCATTTACGACGTCATGCTCGCCGACATCGGTACCCGCCAGAACATCTTCTGCCCCTCCATCACGCGAAGCACCCAGGCCAAAGAGCTGTTCAGCCAGTATCTGGTCTCCAAGAAGTGTGACGGCCCGACTTTCAAGACGGCACTTGCCTGCGGACATTCGGACTGCGACGAGGCAACGGCGGGGGATGATGGGGAGACGGCCTCCGAGTATAGAATGGCGGACCTGATTGCCCTCATGGGAACCTGCAAGTTTGGGTCCGCGACGACCCAGCTCCCCTGTCCAAGATTCCACTAACTGTTTTGTTCCATAGGTACCTTGAGGTCTCGCAATATGTCTACCGCTCCATCACCTTCACCTTTGCCACCTTCCCTGCGATGGGCGCGTTCCTCGACAGGACGCCGCTTTCGGTCATTGAGAAGATCCGCTCGGTTGCTTTCATCGCGCACATTCTCCCGCAAACCCCAAAGGCAGTCAAAAACTTTATCTACAACAGCGAGTACTTTCAGACGGAGGACCAAGATGCCATTGCTCTGTTCAAGCGCTTCCGCCGCCTCGAGCGGCTCGAGGTGAATTTCTACCCGAGCTTTTTTCTGGCCCAGGAAACTCGCATGTGTGAGGTGCTCAAGCCGCTGGATCAATTATGCGACGATCCGAACTTGAATGTTGTCGTCAGGGTGCCCAGCATTACCTATCCCGTGGCCACTGGGGTCAGCCTGCCGCTCGCCTCGCGCATCAAGGGTTCTGGGCGCTTCACCGTGCAGAGACCCGTGGTTGTGGGAAGCCAGTGCAAAACCATCTGCAAGGGGTACTCAGCATCTGGCGTGAGGTTTTGACAGGAATAGAACTAATTGCCGGGCTGTATGTCAACAAGCGAGCGAACACACTGGAATTGCGGGGTTTATCACGATAAGCATGAACTATAACGACTAATGACTTCTCCTGAGTCGGCTGCGAGCCGCTGTATTTCTAGACACGGAACTCTGAGGAAGATGGGTTATCAAGGAACAATGGCTACATTGCCAAATTGAATTTTTTTATGCATAATGTGAAGTCTATTTACATAGAGATCGTGAATCTAGTAGTGTCATTACATATTCAACTCCATGTTATTACATGGGTTGAGTTCTCTGGACATTCATTGGGTATCAGGACCTGCCCGCCTGGAAACAACATTGAACTGCACGTTACTGAGGGGTTCCATCCTGACAACTTTATCAGCAGCGGGTTCAACTGGTCCATCACTCTTGACTCATGACCCTATGCTAAAGGGTTTTTGCCAGTGCCCGCCCTCGCCTTCTGGAGCGCGGTGCGCGCCTCGACAATAGCCTCGTACCCCCTTGCTGACAAATTTCCTTCTGGTACTCATTCAGCTGGCGCTTTATTCGAACCGTGTCAGTCTTCTCGATGGCCCCAAGGACTTTGCCGAGCTGAACAGCGCCGCGGATGGCAAAGATGGCTCCTTCACCGCGGGCTTACAGTTGTAAGTCAATGAGATCATATCAGCATGGTTCCTTGTTGCAAGCACATGTCTGGAACTTACCAGGGGTCACGGGATGGGCCGCATCGCCGATCAGCAAGACACGGTTTACCGAGGGCACCTCGGTGATGGAGGCATCCCACTGCGCCTACACCAAGACACCCACAAATTAGCCTCACACGTCATCACACTACTTACAAAACACCGCCCCTTACCGCATACGGCTTCACATTCTCGGCCGCTGTGCTCTCCACGAAGGCCCGGGATCGGGGTTCCAGCGCCTGGACCTTGTCGGTCACGAACGCGAGCTACTCGTGCGTGCTGCTCGTCTTGAGCCAGTGGTCGGACCACCCGGTGGTCTCGTCGACCTGTGTGAGCAGCCAGTAGAAGTCGGCCACGGCGTCACCCGAGGCGTCGATAGCGATGCTATTGATCCCGCAGAACAAAGTGAAGTCGGGCCTGAACACCAGGTAGCATGAGTATGCGAGCTGCAGCTGCTGCGCCAGCACCGCGCCGCGGAGCTTGGCCCCGCCAAAGATCACGGCGGTGGGGTTTTGGATTCAGGACTTGGTCGTTGGGTTTCTAGAGGATTTATTGGCGGACTGGGGGTGTTAGTTGGTTTAAGGTTTGTTGTGGTCATCAAAGAGGGGTGCGTACCACTGCTGAACGCGCCATCTGCGCCCACGACGATATCGCCGGTGGCAGAGGTTCCGTCTTCAAAGAACACGGTGACTTTCTCTTCGTCCTCTTTGATATCAACCACCTTTTTTTTTTCCCCCACTTGATATCGGCACCGTTCGACAAGAGCTGGCGAAAACGCAGCCGGTTGACGCGGAGACAGGACGTCTCGGGTGAGTCCACCAATTCCGGCGCCGATGATCAGAACGTGGGGTGCTGTTTCGGTTGACATTGCTAGATACAATATTTATGAAGTCGTGGTCTACAACGGAGAACATGTGTATTGAAGCGACGAGGTGCAATTTTGCGACTTGCTACTCTTCGACATACTCATAGTCGGAGATGAAATATATCATGATGTCGGGTTTAGGCAGACAATATTGCCCTTAGCCGTGCATCATGCCATCATCCACCTTATCCTACTACCGCGCGGGACGGCCCTCGTACAGACTGAATGAGGCAAGGTGCCGCGCTATAAAGGTATAGAGGTTGTCCAGGTCAGCACTCTGAAAGCTGGCGGGGATGCGACCCGGGGCTAAGGTGGGGGGTTTTTCCAATGATTGACTTGTGCTGTGTAACGTGCGTGAGGATGTGTGTGTGTGAACCGTGCATGGAATGATTCTAGACCAGAACTTTACCCAATTCGAGATAATACGTCCCCAATCCCAATCGGCTTGGCAATGGTTTGAAAAGGTATCACTCCACCAAGATAATAATTGTTTATCTTAATTGACTGCTGCTGCGTTCCTTGTTCCGAGTTCATAGAAACCTCTACCATCACTGTGATATCAACTCTAGGCTAGCTCAACAGACAGTTTCGGAATTCACTGCAGGACCTGGCACTGTCACACCAAAAGGTATCACGTGGGATGTCTGTGCGCAGAAAAACAAACAAGAGGTTTATCGTCTTTTTCACCTTGACGGCTCACGGCGGGCCTCACTTTCCGTGCTCATTTTTCTGACAAGGAGCGGAACAGAAACAGCGAGCCTGGGCGAGAGTCATGTGTGGGGCAACCAACCCCTTTTTTGCTTTTTCCGTGTCACCTCGTTTTTTTTTTTTTTTTTTTTTTTTTTTTCACTTCCGGTGCTCCCTAACAGAGGCTGCAGCTAGGCCAACGAGCGACGCCTTCCCGGTAACAATCATCAGTACGTCTCCCCTCCCCTCCCAACCGCACCACCACTAATCACAAATACAGGCTCACAATGCCGCCGAACCTCAAACCCTCGATGCTCGAAGTCGAGCGCAAATTCCTCCGCCTCGCCGCGGACACTCTAACGCAGCACGGCGGGAAACCGCCCTTTGCAAGCCTGAACGCGCTGCCGACGAAGAAGATCCGAGACACGTACTTCGACCGGGACGACGCGCTCTCGGCGGCGGGGGTGTGGGTGCGGCGGCGCAACGGCACGTGGCAGGCCAAGATCTGGCGGGGCGGCGACCGCACCAACTCGCGCTTCGAGGAGGTCGAGGACGTCGGGGTCATCGCGGGCCACGTGGCGCGGATCCTAGGGCACGCGGACGGTCGGAATTTTGGGCTGCTGGCCATGGCGGATTTCGTGACGACCCGCGACCAGTGGCTGGTGGATGGCGAGTTTTGGGTCGTGAGGGACCGCATGGACTTTGGCCATGAGGTGGGGGAGGTGGAGTTGCAGGAGGAGGTGGAGGGGAGTGAGGAGGAGAAGGGGAGGAAGATGGAGGAGATGGATCGGCGGATTGGGGCGTTTATGGAGAGGCATGCGTGGGCGTTTGTCGTGGGCAAGCCCAAGGGGAAGTTGGTGGCGTACTTTGAGAAGAAGCAGAGGGAGTCGGGCTCTGCCTTTCCCAGCACGCAGTAAGTGCCAGTTGTGATATGACTCTCGCCGAGTGTCTGCAAATGCCAAAGGTTGTGATGAATATGGGGAGACGAGGGTTTTATCATCTTGTCAAGCTGAGCATTCCCTGGTTAGACAATCTGTTCCGCAGCATGAAGTGCGTGCTTGTTTCTGGTATCATACGCAGCTTGTTGCGCTCCACAGCACCTGCTCGCGAGCTGACTGAGACTCACGAGGTGGCTGAGACTCACGAGCTGGCTGAGACTCACGAGCGATATAAGCACCCCGTCGTGTGCTCTCTTGCTTGAGATAGCACAAGTCCTCCTATACGTCTTTTACACCCCCTTCCTAGTGCGACACAACTTGGAGGATCCAGTGGAGCTATAAGGTCGCGCCCGGTATTATGGTAGATAAATACAAAGCTCTCATCGTTTTCGTGGGGGGGAGAGAGGGTGGATCCCGGTTCTGCTGTGTCATCTCCACGCTTGAAGCATTCCCGAAGAAGATACAGATACATAGATTGCCCCAGGAAACGGGTTGGCTTTTGATAGTTTCTCAGCCACAAATGAGCGATTCGATGCGACCCTTGCTGTCAAAAGGAATCGCGCCAAGCGTGGAGATTACCCCAACGGGATCTCAGTAGCGGAGATAAGGCCATTATTTCATTGGTGGCATTAGTGGGGGGGGGGGGGGGCTTCGATTGACCCCTGGCGTGCATGGCCAACGGTGCAAGCCGTCGCCAGATGCATTAGCGGCGCGATCTTTTGATCTGTTGGAGATAGTATCCTTGTATGAAGGCCCTGGTATTCAAGTCGTCTCCACGCATCTTGAAACATGCGTACTGTGTTTTCTGCAGAGCATTTTCGACCGTGTGGTGCCCCGGGAGTGTCGGCGATGCCGCCCTGGGCACGCGCCGAATCCTCCCCGATACATTTTTACAGAATAGACCGGTTGGTGGATTGGCTTCTCCTTCGGATTCCTTCCTGTCCACTCCACTGGCCTTCGGGTTTGGTTCTGGCTTGTCATAGGTTGTCGTTCTTGCCTCGCACTTGCCGTTATTCCGACATCTATCCTCCATGAAGGAGTGCTAACCGCAGCAAGCGCCACGTTCGTTCAGATTAATATTTCATGTTATCCTCAAACTTCGACCTTGCCGCTCATGAAAAAAATTTCAACACATTACCACCTCAGATCCCATTGCACCTAAATACCGCCCTCAATCTTTCCTCTCTCTTCACGGAGCATCTTATTTGCATATCCCTTACATTAGCAACGGACCCACAAGCCGCGGCTGGCAGGATGGCACAAAACCGAGTTGACCGGGGAGCGTGTATTTACAACCCGTCTACCCTGTGCATCTACGATGCATATGTTCTCGGTTTCAATATGAGCTTCGTGTGGTAAATTTTACCTCATTGCTTTGCTCCTCCCGTTCCACCTGTATCCGGCGCCGCGATTGACCATCTCCAGGCGCTGCGCGACAGGAGCCATCCTCCTGCCCTTCTTCTGCGAGAACTTCTCGCGTCGGCACCTCGACATGGGCGTCGCGACAGGCTTCTTTCCCTCCGCCGCCCTTGCCCAGCAACGCCCCACCACCCTTCCGGCCCAGGAGATCACCCTTCTAGACCTGAGCGAGAACTCACTGGGCAACGCCAAGGCCCGCATCGCGGCTGACAACCAGACCACGCCCGTCTCCATCATCGCCGTTCACGGTGACGTCCTCGCCGGAGTCCCGCCCGAGCTGAAGGGCAGCAAGTTCGACTCCATCAGCATGTTCAACCTGCTGCACTGCATCCCGGTGCCGCAGGAGACCAAGAACAAGGCCTTTGAGCTCGCTGCAGATGTCTTGAGTGATGACGGAGTGCTGGTTGGATCCTCGGTACTGGGCATCAGATACCATGCGTGGTGGAATCCGCTGGGTTGGGTAACCATGGTTCTCTTCAACCTTGTGCTTGGTGCCTTTGGAAACTGGGGAGATGAGCCGGCCGTCTTTGAGCAGGGTTTGAGAAAGGAGTTTGGGGACGTCAAGACGTGGATTGTTGGAAGTATGTTTTTGTTCCAAGCGCGGAAGCCGAGAAGAGCATGAGGCCTGGGTACCACGGCAGGTGACGGAGTTTGAGGATATCGGGACGTGCATTTTCGGGAGAATGGGCTTGCTTCGGGTGCGGAGGACGAGGAGTGCCTTGCGGGGAAGTTCAAGTTGCAGGATTATATGTTCTTTTTGTGTAGAGTGCCTAAGCTATCGCCAGTTCTTTACCGTGCGAGGAGCATCGTGCTTGTAAGAGTTCTTTTCTGATTTGGTCCCTTGTGTCTTGTACTGGGCTCTTGTGATCAGAGGATAAAATGATGTGTTGAGATGGGGCCAATGGTTAGATCTCAGACCGTCGACCCGGGCCATCGCCATTCGATACACAAATGCCCCATCCGAACTTGGTTTGTACGCAAGAATAAAATCAGTAGAAGGGCCAGCTGGAAACTCACAGGGGCACTGAGTCCTAGGAACAAAATGGTGTGCAGCTCCTCAGCCTACTAACGGCAACATCACAGAGACACCTGCTCGGTACGTACATTGCCTCTCTTCTGGGCTTTTCACCCTTCTTAATTGAATGTAGTAAGGATTTTTACGTGCCTAACCATAAGCACCTTCACCCACATTTGGTGTCGTGTACAGTATCAGCGTGACGCGGCGACGGGATTTTGGACATGATCAGAAATCGCTAATGGTTTTCCTTGATGGACGCAAAGTTCTTTCGAGTGGGCATTATGATTTGCTACGTGTAAAGCGCATCGGAAAAGAGTACCAAGAGCTTCGAGGTGTCGGACCGATGCCCGACCCCGTTAGGTAAGGTAGTGGGAGAGTGGAAATGTGAGAGACTCTGTACCTAGAACGACAAGCCCTGAAAACGCACAGCTCAGGCTCAGGTTATGACAGGCGATTTAGGACATCAGCTGCATCTTCCGACTCTCATTTATAAGTCGTCCCAGGCCCTATCCCTAAACTCGGCTTCATGGACTCAAGATTACCGGCCGAATTTGTTTCTTCATACAATTTAGCGATAGAAGAGAATGCACTTATCATAGCGACAGTGGGATGAAGTTGGAAGCTAAACTTCGGATATCCGTGTCTACCTGGTTTCCAAGCATAACCCCAGGAGAGAGGCAACCCTGGGCATGGTAGAATTCTTGGTGGATGGGGGTCGTGGATCTTTGCCGCAACATAACCCTAACCCTGCAAAGAGTGGCGGCTGCCGGTTGGTATGACCGGCTTCCCCGCGCAGCTACCCATGGCCCCCCAGGGCCGCTTCGGCCAATCAGCACCCCGGGATCGACGTCCCGGGACGGCACTTGGGCGGTCGGTCCAATGACACCTGACGGACCAGTCCAGCATGTAGGTGGGATTACCTAAATGTGATATCCACAGCCTTCCTCAACCTCCAGAGCATACCTTAGGCATATTCAATTCCTTCTCCCCCGCTTTGGTTCAGAGTGTAGGGAAAGCCTTCCTCAATCACCAGAGCATACCTTGGGCATATTCAATTCCTTCTCCCCCGCTTTGGTTCAGAGTGCAGGGAAAGCCTTCAAGCTCTTCAAATGTCAGTATAGTGTTGTTACTTGGCCTCCCTGGCTTGGTCACACTTCCTTTTTGAGCAACCCCGACCCTAACGCCGACTTTGGTAGAAGCCTCTTAGATCCTACTACAGGTATGTACTCATCCCATGTATCTTCCTTGAGCATCCTCGTTGATAAGCCCGATGGAGAGAACATAACCAGAAATTGGCCCGATCTAGTGGCCCGGGTGCCGCTCCATCTTGGCGACTTTCTATAGATGTTATCCATTTCTCCACTTGGGTCGATCTCGAACCACTTGTCTCCGAAGACACTTGTACACACACAAAACCCCCTTTGTTAGCATGGAAATGACCGTTGAGGCGACCATCGCGTTACTCGCCCTCATTACTGGGCTTCCGTCAACAATCCTGATTTGTTGGAAGTGCATTCGACATCGCCGGCAGAGCCGTCGGGGAGAAGGTATGCATTGCGATCAGACATCATGCATCAAACCTTCGTATACAAAACAGCGACATATAATTAGTCGCTAACAAGTTTGTGCTTTGCTAGCTATAACCAACTTGGCCATTCAACCAAGACCCCGGACACCGACCCATTGGGACGAGCCTGAGGTTCATCGTGATACCCCGCGACTACCTGGCCTCCGGGTGTTCAATGCAACTTTCGAAATTATGCTTGATGATAGTCTTCCTCTCCCAGCTCGGCGCTTTTGGAATACACGATGACCTCTGCATTTGGAATAGTTTTTTCTTTCTTTCTTTTTTTTTTTTTTTTTTTTTTTTTTTTGGACGCTCGATACCTTCGATAAAGTCAAGAAGCAGGAACTCTCTAGAAAGTATGACAGGTATGCAAGGGGCCGGATGTTAGTGTTAGAGGGTACCACGCTCATCAGCATCGTTGAACAAAAATCTTTGGCTAGGTACCTGATATAGGTATTCCTCCATGTTCAATGGAATCTTCTTTATGCTTGGCTTGGTGTACTAACACCGTGGGTT
This sequence comes from Lasiosphaeris hirsuta, assembly GCA_030549175.1. Lineage (NCBI taxonomy): Eukaryota > Fungi > Ascomycota > Sordariomycetes > Sordariales > Lasiosphaeriaceae > Lasiosphaeris > Lasiosphaeris hirsuta. The sequence continues at coordinate 3,010,642 of JAUKUA010000002.1, forward strand.
GGAATGTAGCCATGTCCTACACCACGTGTGTGCATCGGGTGGCGCATTTAAGCTTACTCTGATGCGTGCCGCGACCTAGCCCCTTTTTCTGTCAGGGTGGGTGGTGAAGAGGCAACACATCCCGCACCTGTCAGCGAGCCGCCTGATTCGCGCAAATTGCAATGTAAAACCGGCCAAATCTCGCAGAGGGGCGCGGTGGTGCTGACGTTAGAGCTTGGCGGCGGTTCAGTTAATTCTGGTGCCTGGAGTGGAGCTAGATTGAAGAATCGTATTTTTTTGTCTCATGGTTATGGCGGTTCTATAGGGAAATCATGGAGGAGGTGGGGGGGGGGTGTGTTGGTTTGTGGCAGGTGGTGTGCATCATTGTCTCAATGATTAAGGGGAGCAATGTTCGTGCAGATGACCACGAGCGAAGAGGTTCATAAATTCATGATGCGCCGGACTGAAGCTAATAACTTGAAACTGTCTTTTGATTTGGACCGTACCGTGACAGCTTGAAGAGCCACAAGTCGCATAAGACGATGGAAGGGGCCACGGAGATTTATGAGTAGAGGAGTGCAAAAAAATCTAATTGAAGACAGGCAAAGAAGTAAGCTGATAATCTTTATTCTTACCCCTTGTGGGCATCACGCCCGTCCCTTGTCACCCGGGCCCGTGCCATATTACTGGGTCGTATAGGAATTGTCTTGGACGAGACATGGCTAGCAAGGGTCTGACAGGGGTTTGGGCAGCAACCAGAGATGCAACTGGCCTGCCTGCTTCTGGGGTCAAGTGGGTGCAGTTTTTACAGGCAGCTAACGTGGTGCTTTTCCAACGAAAATGTCATTTGCCGGTGATCACATTGTCCCTGTGGGGCACTCTGATTTGAGTAGATCAATGGGCACAGCAATGCGCTGGCATCATCAGTGGTATAAAGCGATGCTTGGCCTTCCCTCTGCCCCCGCCAATTGATCTTTCGTTATCGACACCGACTTTGATCTTGAAGGGGGGGGAGGCACAATGGTCAAGATCACTTATATCGCGGCCGCTGCCGTCAACCTCGTCGCCCTTGTCGGCGGCGCAACGGCAGCTCCGACCGAAAAGCGAGCATCCACTAGCTTCTGGTACGCCAATCTCAACCACACCAATCCCAATGTCCGTGGTTTCGCGCCCGATCTCGACGGCGACCTGAGTTACTCTGTCTACAAGGAGGTCACGCCCGGCGGTGGCGGCGCAGCGATCCAAGCGGCGATCAACGATGGCACAGCCGGCGCAAAGCGTCACGGCCAGTGGCTGGCTTCGCAGCCGAGGGTGGGTTTATCCTGTTGCTGCTGAGGGCTCACGTTGACAAGAAAATGACGTGTGCTAACGGTGGAGAAAAATAGGTTGTCTATATCCCGCCCGGCGATTACATTATCGACAAGACCATCAAGATGAACACTGATACTGTGTTGATGGGCGATGCAACCAGTGTAAGACCCGAGACCCGATATTATCTTTATGGATAAAGCCACAATACTGACCTCGCATTCAGCCCCCCGTTCTCAAAGCCGCGCCTGGTTTTTCCGATCCAATCTTGCTCTCTGGCCAGGATCCCACGACAGACGAGAAAGGTGAGCTCTCGTTCGCCGTCAGCCTGAAGAACCTGGTTCTCGACACGACCAACATTGCCGGCGGCAAAACATTTACTGCACTCTGGTGGGGTGTTGCTCAAGCTGGCCAGCTGCAGAATGTCAAGATCCGCATGCCGCCGTCTGTGAACGGCAATGGCCACACGGGCATCAGGCTGGGTCGGGGCTCGACCCTCGGACTGGGCGACGTGCGGATCGAGAACGGACAGGTATTTTGTCACACTGCGACGGCGATACTGACGCGAAACTAACCGAGGCAGAACGGTATCTGGCACGACGGCCACCAACAGGTCCTGTACCACGGCATCTACCTGTACCAAAACACGGTGGGCATCCTGATCTCGAGCGGCAGCACCATCAGCATCGTAGACACGACCTTCCACAGCGTCGGCACCGCCGTGCGCCACACGGGCGGCTACCCCTGGATCGGGCTGATCGACGCCACGTCCATCAACTCGGGCGTCACCTTCCAAACGACCACGTACCCCTCCTTCCTGATCGAGAACCTTAAGAAGGATACGACCAGCAACATCGTGGAGGGACCCGACGGCTTCACCCTAGCCGCGCAGCCCTACCTCTCGCGCTTCTCCTACGCCAACACGGTCGGCCAGACGCCCGTCTACGGCCCCGACCATGATCCCGCTCCCCCGCGCCCCGCCGCCCTGGCACCCGGCGGCGGGCACTACCCGAGCATCCCGGCACCCAACTACGCCGACCTCCCCGCCTCGGCCTTCCTGAACATCAAAGACCCGGCCCAAAACGGCGGCCACACCATCTACGGCGACGGCGCGCGCGACGAATCCGCCCCCCTCAACGCCATCCTCCGCCTGGCCGCCCGACAAGAAAAGATCGCCTACTTCCCCTTTGGCAAGTACCGCGTCGACTCGACCCTACTGATCCCCTCGGGGTCGCGCGTGGTCGGCGAGGCGTGGGCGACCATCACGGGCAGCGGCCCCTTCTTCGGCGACGCGGCGCACCCCGAGCCCGTGGTGATGGTCGGACGGCCCGGGGATGTCGGCGTCGCGCAGATCATGGACATGCGGTTCACCGTGTCGCAGGTGCTGCCGGGCGCCATCATGCTGCAGTTCCACATCGCGGGCGCGACGCCCGGCCAGGTCGCGCTGTGGAACTCGCTGGTTACGGTGGGCGGGACGCGCGGAGCCAAGGGGGTGACGGATGGCTGTCGCGATCCGGCGGGGCAGTGTCGCGCGGCGTTTTTGGGCGTGCATCTGGCGCCGACGTCGTCGGTGTATGTGGAGAATGTGTGGAATTGGGTGGCGGATCACATCACGGAGGATTTTGATGGGGGGAGCAATATCGCGGCGGGGCGGGGCGTGTTGGTGGAGGCGACGCAGGGGACGTGGCTGCACGCGCTCGGGAGCGAGCACTGGTGGCTGTACCAGCTGAATCTGCGCAAGGCGAAGAATGTGCTGGTGACGCTGCTGCAGAGCGAGACCAACTACGACCAGGGCGACAACAACCAGCAGCTGCCGCCGGCGCCGTGGACGGCCGAGGCCGCGTGGGGCGATCCCGACTTTGGCTGGTGCGGGGCCACCGAGGCGCGGTGCCGGATGGGGCCGTCGAATTACATCAATGGTGGGAGCGATGTGTACACGTACGCGAGCGCCAGCTGGGCCTTCTTCAGCGGCCCGGGATACCAGCCGTGCGCCGGCACCTACCAGTGTCAGAAGTACATGCACTGGATCGACGAGGCGCCGAGTAACCTGCACGTCTTTGGGCTCTGTAGCAAGGACGCCCATACCATCCTGCGCCTGGCTAACGGGACCGAGATCACGACGGCCAAGGATTTTACGGGTAGCTGGCCTGGAGGTGGTGGTGATGTCGGCAGATACACGCCCTGAGTTTGCCCCCTTGTTTTGCTTTTACTTTGTGTGAAGCTGCCAAGGAGGTTCTCTGTAATTTTTTTTTTTTTTTTTTTTGGGGGGGGGGGGGGGGGGTTTAAACTAATAATAGATTCCCATAGACCTTAGTTAGTAGCTTCCTACCTACTACTTATTATATATAAGAGGTGGGCCGGGGGCCATGGCCATCCAGGGCCTATATCTGGTCTAATCCGACTTGAGATGCCATCGCGCCGCTTGCCCCGTTCCCATTCTTCTCCGCCAGCGCCTTTTGCCACGGGAGAATCTCTTTTGCAATCTGCACGGGTCCCACATCGCCATCGGCCGCCCGTCTCGCCTTCCACGCCTCAATGTCGCGGTTGTCCACCCAGTTGCCGTGGAGACCCAGCTTGAGCTTTAGCGGCAGGTGAATGACGGCCAGCGGGCCCTTGCGGAGATGCAAGGCATCAAAGATGACGACGTCGTTGCGCAGCTCGTCGAGGTGGTTGAGCAGCGCGATCAGGTACCCCTCGCCCTCGGCGCCGCCCTCCTTGGGGATGAAGGTCGGCTCCTGGAAGGTCATGGTGGGCCCGGGGAAGTAGACGTCCTCCAGCCCGAACGTGCCGCTCTGGCTGCCGTGCGTGTCGGGCGAGGTGGCCCCGTCGTGGACGTGGTCGTCGGACCAGGTGTAGTGCCCCAGGCTGTTGAACAGGCCGCCAGCTGGCGGGCCGCACTTGGCAAAGTCGTACGGCTTGGTGGGGTCGACGACGGCCTGCCAGAAGTGCCGGTACGGTTTGGTGACGTAGCGGTCGTCGATGCGCGAGAACTCGCCGTTGGTCAGCCACGTCAGGCTGGGCGTCGAGCGCTCGTCGGCGACGTAAATGGTGGTGCCCAGGGCCGTCTCTTTGGCCGTCTTTTTGGCTTTGGGGTCCAAGATCCAGCGCACCGTCGGCGAGCTGAGCTTGTTGCGCTTGGCGACCCCGTCGCTCGGCGTGATGTTGGTGTCGGGAGGGAAGAAGAAGAAGACGTTGCCGTCGGCTACGGTCAGGTCGAACACCACTTCGCCCGTGGGCAGCTCGTAGCAGCCGGCGACATGGCCGTGGAAGCCTATTAAGCGTCAGCACTTGTCGTCTATCAACTTCATATATGATATGATATATATATATATATATATCGACTCACCGTTATCAGCCCGGAACCAGATGATATCCTCGCTCTTGGCGCCCCTGCGCGGCACCAGGCCGTACCACTGGTCCTCGTTGGGGTCCCACGCGAACTTGTTGCCGCCCTTCCTCATCCGCTCCAGGTCCATCTTGATGGGCGTCAGCGGCAGCACCACGTAGTTCTCGCTAATCCCGCAGTCGTGAATCATGCCGGCAAACGGCGCCTTGTACCAGCACTCCTCAATCTTGTGGCCGTCGGCATCAAACGACCAGACGGCCACGTCAACCGAGCAGTCGGCCCCGTCGCCGCCGGCCTCGTACGCAAAGCACACCATCTCGCCCGTGGCCGGGTCGAACTTGGGGTGCGCCGTGAAGGTCGGGCTGAGGATCTGGCCCTCGAAGTCGTAGCGGCCCACCGTCTCGAGCGTGACGGGGTCCATGGCGAACGGCGGGCCGTCCTCCTTGGTAGCCAACAACATGCCACGCCAAAACACGACGTTCGTATTACTCGCCGTCCGGATCACCCCTTTGACACTCTCATTATCCGTAAACGGATTCCGATACCGCCCAAACAAACTCCTTCTCGCCGCCGTCTCCAACCGATACCTCTCCGTCTTCACATACCGCTGCTTGATATCCGCGTGCCCGCCCCCGATCCGGATCGCCGTGACCGACCCGTCCCCGTTGAAGTGGATGTCGTCCTCGAAAACGGGCGGGAACCGGTGATCCGGCTGCACCCGGAAGAAGGTGCCGTCGATGTCGGCCGGGATGGTCCCCGAGAACTCGAGATCGAACACGTCCACCTCCAGCCGCGACGGCTTGTTCATCGACTGGAAGACTGGCGTCGACGGGAACCTGACCTTGGCCGGCGCGGCCAGCCGCCCGCCCGCGTAGTTGGAGATTTCGGGCGCGAGGTCGAAGATGTGGGCCATTTTGTAGGTGAGCTGGGGGGGGGGCAGGGAGGGGAGGGGGGGAGGGGGGGTTGTGGTGCTGGAGATGGTTACCAGGTATGTTGGTGGTGGTGGTGATGTGGTGGTGGGATAGGGGGCGGGATAGGGGGCGGGAAGGGGCCGTTTTGAGGGTGTGGGTTGGGGTGAGGTTTGTGATGGTGAGGCTTGCATCTATCTACCGGGCAGGTTGGACGCGGAATATCGACTGATGCAACCCCGCAGGCTCGCTTGGTCTGAGGCCAAGGCAATATCGCCTCGGGGCATCGGCTGTATCCGAGAGGCCGTGTGGGCGGGCGCACATAGTAGGTACCCGCCTGGTGTTGGGGGCCGCCGGGTAAGTGGGCGCGTGCGGGGGACGCCTTCTCCAACTCTCGGCAGTCAGGTCATCGCCCATACATTCACACATTCTGTACCGCCGGTTTCATCAGAAACGGTCATGGTGTGGACAGGCTACCACTGTCTTGCCGTGATGCGGCGGGTCTCTGGTGGTACGAAATAGGGTGCGATTGCCTTGGCCAAGTACCCCTGAGCTACAAGTAAATAGCATGACAAAAATTAAAATAAAAAAAACTAGCGTGGTCCCAGCTATTCCGCCTTGTTCTGCACCAGCTCCGGGAGCACCTTGTCGCCCAGCTTGGGCTCCTCCTGGGTCGCCCCGGGCCTGACCTGTCCCACGGGCAGATCCAGCGTCAGCGCCGGGTCACTGGTCGTGACCTCAGCACCATACTTGGGCGCGCGCAGGTCGTCGGTATTGATGGCCTTGCCCGTCACGGGGTGGGGGTAGTGGAAGGGCACGACCCTGGTGTCGGGCCACAGCATCTTCTGGTCAAAGATCTCATCGGGGCCCAGCGGGTCCTCGGGGAACGTCGTGGTCGGCCACGGGATGTAGTTCTTCTTGGTGTGGCTCCAGCCCCGCTCAAAATCGGCATGCCAGAAGGGAAAGTAGCGGTATCGGAACAGCTTCCACGCGCCGCCCTCCTTGATGTACTCGTTCTCGTACAGCCCGCCCTCCCACCACTGGCGGTGGCCGCGCGGGTAGTCCTCCTCGATGCTCTGGTGCGTGCCCGCCTGCATCAGCGCCCGCATCCGGCACCACGCGTGCGTGCCCGTCGGGTCGACGTCGATAATGTCCTGCATCATGATGTGGTCCAGCAGGAACCCGTGCACCGGGCCGTTGCGGCCCTTGACAAACGTCTGCTGGAACCGGCCCTTGTACAGCCGCCGGATGCCCTCCTTGCCGCGGTAGCGCGCTCCCATGAACTCGACGTACGCGTCGGGGTGGTCCGCGAACATGTCGACGACCTGCCGAGCCGCTCATTAGTAGATGCGCTGATGATTCCGAGTCCAAAAGTGAAGACATACCTCGTTGTAGAGGCACTTGTCGAGGTAGTAGCCATACTTGTGGTGCGTCTTGCGAACCTCGGCTTCGTCTGTGTGGTTGGTTAGATTTACTAGCCCTCAGCAACATGGATGGCGCCGTGCTTGCCTGACACCCGTGTCAGCTCCTTTTGCAAGGCCTGGACCTGGCTCTTGAGTTCGGCGAATTCCTGCTCCATCTTGATTGATATCTCGAGTTTCTTCAGATCTGGAGTGGATCGAGAATGGAATCTCCCACGGCTTCGTTCCGAGGCCCCCCCGTGTTTTGTAGTTCCGGGTGTAATGGCGATGGCGGGGTTCTGTCGCAGTCCCCAGGGGCTGTTGAGTGTGAAGGTGAGCAGAGCGGGGAAAAGGCTTCCAGCCCGGGGCGACAATTGCCAGGGACGCTCGAAGATGGCACACGCTGGCCCTGGGAGGATCGACCACTGCATGGAGCCAATAGTCCGGAATATACCCCAATGGCTATGTACTGCCGCCTTTAATATCCTCGGCATATCATCCGAGGACGCCTCGTGGGGTCGACCTGCACATCGTGCGGAGAATATCTCAGGTCGGAAAAGGGATTGCGGCTGTTAGTCCATACGGTACTCTTAAGAGCTGCTGCCTTGTTCCTGCCCGTCAACCGCAGTGGTGGTCTGCTTCTACGGCTTGTATTCATCGGTGCTTCTTCTGAGAATTGACCCCGAATCCACGACCTGGATGGAATTGGAGACTAGGGTTGGATCTCACCAATATCGCCGGCTTGACGAGTACATTCTAGACCGGTATAATCCAGCCCTGAAAATGCGTTGGCAAATGCGTTGGCAAATGCGTTTGCAGCAGAAGGAAAGGCCTCTTGGGTATTTCACAAAGCCTTTTAAAGGTCTCGGAAAGGCCCTCTGGAATATCAATCATACCTCCCCTTTGAATCCGAAAAAATGCTGCTTTTGCTCCTCGAAAGGGGCCAAATCTGTAGCTAAAATACCTAGTTAGCAACCGCTCAAGGTAAAAAAAAACCAAAAAAAAAAACCACATGTACTCCACGCCTCCATTGCCACATCTACAACCCCAGTCGAAGTTTGGAGACACGGTCATGGAGTGGCCGGTCGATCTCCTCCATCTGCTTAAAAGTTCTTTTCAAGTTTCTCCCGACTGCCACTGGCAACACTTTGGTGCCTCCCATTGCAACGTCCAATTCAACATCGTAACATGTCCTCAGACGTCCAACAGTATTGCATTCCGGCTGGTGTATCTGCCACCTCCGCTCAAAGGCCTCCACCATGTGCCCACCTTCCAATCCTCTTGGTTCCGACCGGAGGTACGGACGTCCGGGCCGTGTTTTGACTATGAGCCCCCACTTCAAAAACAGTCGCAACATGGGCCCACGCATCTTGAGAAGCACAATATCCGCCGCCGTCCGGTCGAACTCGTTTTTGATGGTGTGGTCGGCCCCCTCACGAAGAAGCACCTCGCAGCACTCGACATGGTCCCCGCTGGCGCTGAGATGGAGGGGCGTCATGTTCATGACAGTTGGCTGGTTGAGCCAGGTGTATTTGTCGATCAGCAGACGGTGCTCGTCCCAGTAACGCAGCATGACCTCGATGATGTCGGCGCGGCCATTCATGGCGGCATAGTGCGGTATCGTGCCGCCGACAGTGCTAGTGGTGCCCCTGTACACCCAGTCGAATACGCGGTATGGGTCCCACCAATGCTCGTTGTCCTGGTTGGCGAGGAAGTATGCAAATTCGTCCGCCTGCCCCTTCAACACGAAACCCAGTATTGTGCCCATGGCTTCTGCTTGTGCAATTCTGGTTTTTCTTTCTTGGCGTACCATTGCTGGGTCTGTTTTTGGTGGGGCTGGTGGCGACGAGGGAGGTGATGGTTGGCGCCCTGACATTGACTCCGCGGGCTGCGGTAGTTGCGGATTTAGGTCATCGCGGTAGCTTGGAAATTGGGGAGACGAGGGCGGTGTCGGCGGGGATGCCCGCAGCGTTGACTGTTCGCTAGCCATGCTTTGGTTCAAAATAATAGCACATTCTTAGGTGTCGTGTGTTTACTTTATTTGAATGATACCTACCGGGACCTGACTAGGCTGGCGTGGGAAAAGCAACAGAATGTTGAAGGATCCTCGTTGGTCTTTGCGCGCCATTCTTTTTGGCTGCTGCTTCCAAATCGGTGCTTGAGCTACAGGAGGGAAGGTACGATCCAACCCTTGTGTTGGCGTGAGACTTCAAACCTCATCGGCCCAGTGCTCGTTCTGGACATGGGAAAGGCCTTTTGAAACGCCATACACGCCCCTTTTTATCCTGGGTGGTCTTGGACTTCCACGACTCAACTTCGTTCATCCCAAACCCCCATTTCAGCACCCCGCCGTACTCACACCAGAAACAGCACACGCCGTGCCACTCGGCCCAGATCCAACCTTGGTCGGCTCCTTCCCATCGCTATTTCCATTGTACAGCCAACACACGGCACTTCCCAAAACACACGAATCACTGATGACCGTCGAATCTCCCAGATTGGCATTGACCCCCGCCACGACTGACGCCTTCTCGACCCGCACATTGACAAAGCTCGAGCTGCGCGCGTGCTGCGTCTTGCAGTTGCCGCATGACCGATAAACCTTACCGACGTTGCTCGCAAAGAAGTTCTTGACCGCCATCGCTCCCCCGCCGTTGTGCTGGAGCACCTTGTCCGACGCATTCCTCGCCCCGCCGCCGTTGACATACGACGTCCCCGACGCCTGCAGAAAGGTGGCCGCGTCCTCGCACACATCGGTCCACCAGCTCCCGAGTGTCAGCCAGGAAATGGGCAATAAAGGGGGGGGGAGGGGTAATACATGTTGTTCAGGGTGCAGCTGCCCTTGCAGTGGATGCCCTCGCCGTTGTTGGGGCCGAGGATGACGTTGCTCAGAGTCGCGCCGTCCTCGAGGATGAAGAGGGCGTCTTGATCGCCGCCTTCGGCCTGGTCGTGGCAGGTCGACGGGCTGCGGTCCCACTGCAGCATCTCCCCATCAAAGCTAGCGCTCTTGGTAACGGTCTGCGCGGCGGCGAGGTTGGTCGTAGTCGAGGCGGTCGGGAAGGTGGTCTGCAGGTTGGTGTTTGTTGTGGCGGCTGCGGCGAGGGCCGCCGTGGCGAGGAGGGTGGTGGTTCTGAAAAACATTGTCCAGTGTCACAGAAGAGCTGATGTGGGAAGATTGAAATAAGTTCTGATGCAACAGGTAGTTTTTTTTTTGGCCGCTATATAGCATTCTGCTATTATACGGCCAGGTAATGCCGTCGCGAAATAGGTATTGGCCCCGGTATCCACCAATTTCGCCCCTCTTAGTTTCATAGCCCTCTATCCACTTCCATGGGAGCTTAACAATCCCCACCCGGGCTTATTCAACAAGCGGGAGTATCTGTGCTCGATCTCCCCAGACGACAACCATGAGTTGCATTGAGTCCAGTGCATCTCTTGAAGGTCTCCACGAGCTCACGACACTGTCCTACCTTGAAACCCACAAATCAGCAGTTCTTGCGACTGGTGCTAAAGTTATGCCGCCAGTTGATATATGTCCCTTACTACTTCTTTGGAACACAGCGCGCGACATTGCGTGGTGGTGCGGCCCCCTTCTGAGCGTTCCCCGGCTTTCATCTTAGCGATGTTCCGTCCCCAGGTCGAAATTCCCGTTTGCTTGGCGCTGGATTCACCTGGGGTTGGTGGAATTTTTCCAGGAACGGGGTTTTCCTAGCCCCTAAAAGATGAAACAAAAGACAGGCCTAGGAGCCCGTTAGGTTAATGTCCTTAGCTCTGGGGTTGGCGAGCATGTGATGTGGCATCGGGCACAGGCCAAGCTCAATCGAGGGTTGCTCGCGAATTCGGAGAAGAGAAGTCTGTGATACCAACTACCTTGGTACTCTCTTGTATTCGGCCGTCGCTTGTGCCTTGGGGGCCGTTCTTGCATCCGATGCAAGAGTCTGCAGTTATGGTCGTACCATACTGTGTCTGTTAGCCGCACTGAACAGGGGTCTTTATGACCCGGAGTATTAGGTATCACGCAGTTAGTGACAGCTCCATCAACACCCGCGGTTTCTTCTTTTTCAGTCTCGCAAACCACCTCGTACGGCTTCAATGTTGGTAAACGAGACTACAAATTACCCTCGACCCCGATTCCCATCCTGTAGCGAGCGACACGGACTACCTCGACCAACCGGAAAACGACCTAGGCTTCGGCATTGGGATCTGTGACGAAGAGACGGGCGAATGCGCGCCACGGATTAGCCAAATAGGCAATATCTAGCGCACCAACATCACGGGCTTCTGGTATATAACGGTTTGGATAGTTCTGTAGATCTTGGTAAGGGCTTGATGAATGGGCTCGCGCCGGTGTCAGGCCATTCGCCTGAAAATAACTCGTCTTTTTTGTAGTGGAGGTGGTATATATGCCCCCGGCGATTGACAAATGTCTCACCCTCTCTCCCCCCCCCCCGTCCCCTCAGCCGAAGCACCTCTCCCTATCAACTGGCAGCAAGGATATGTAGGGATGCGAGTTACAACTGCCTACGCGACTACCTCTAGGCAGTAATAGTTGCGCCTCCCTCGCTAGAGGTCGGGATTACTGATCAAGCCCATTGATGGGGAAGGTCAGTTTGTGTTGATGATAAATCGGGAATGCATTGTCCAATCTGTATCCGACCTAAGAAAGCGGAGGCGGAGGATGTACTGATCAAGATCAGCAACTAATTCATCATCACCTCCGTGTCTTAGTGGCAGCCAAGAAAATCCAAGACCCTCGATTGTGTCATTTTACTCTTGTAGCCCGTTGACTAGTGGCTCCCTTGACCGCGTTTGCTAACAGACCGCTGAAAAAGATTACTGATCTCGCCCTTTTATGCATATTTTCGATTGTTTTCCTATTATTGGAGAAGCCAAGACCTAGTGCAGGCAATTATCGAAAGGGGATTAACCTAGGGCATCATGGTCAACACGAAGGATACGACCGTCTTGATGACGATGTACTGCAAGGTACCTAGGTAACAAGTGAGATAACCATGATAATCCCCGGGTAAAATACGCACCTGGTACTTCACAAAGGTGACATCCACATCCATATGTACACCTTTTGATTTCGTGGTGTACCCGTGATAATGGAGGGTTGGTGAACAAGCCAGCGGCAAGCTGTCCGATCGCTCGCAACATCTGCCGCCTCCAGTATTTATTACCATCCGGTCTCCCAAGATTCTCTCCTCGATCCTCAGACATCCGCCCAAGCCTCCAAACGATCCATACACTAGTCGTCGTTCTCCGTACCCTCAAACAACTTCTATCCACTTGAAACCCTCAACAATACAAGTCATGGCAAAAAGCACCATCTTCATAATCGGCGGCACCGGAGCCCAGGGCATTCCTGTGGTCCAAGGCCTCGTCGCCGATGGCAAATACGCCGTCCGCGTGCTGACGCGCGATCCGACCTCCCGGCGCGCGAAGCATCTCGTCGACCTCGGCCCCGATGTGCAGCTCGTCGCAGGCACATTCACGTCTGAAGCGGACCTGCGAGCGGGCTTCGCGGGGTGCTGGGGCGCCTTCGTCAACATTGACGGCTTCGCGACGGGCGAAGCAGCCGAGACGTTCTGGACGATCCGCTGCTTCGAGATCGCCATCGAGAGCGGCGTCAAGTTCTACATCCACGGCAGCCTGGACTACCATACCAAGCTGAGCGGGTATGACCCCCTATTCCGCTCCGGCCATCCCGACGCCAAGGGCCGCATGGCCGAGTGGATCTTCTCGCAGGCGGCGTCGAACAGGGGCAAGGCAGGGCTGGACATGAAGGCGGCCGCCTTCACGACGGGGCCGTACATGGAGATGGCGCTGTCGCCGCACACGCCCATGCAGCCGACCATCGAGAAGGACGAGGCGGGCGACGATGTCGTGACCTGGCGGCTGCCCCTGACCGAGAACGGGGGCGTGCCGCACGTCGCGCTCGACGACTGCGCCCACTACGTCCGCTGGATGTTCGACCACCCCGACCGCGCCGACGGCCTGGACCTGGCCGTCTCCATGGCCCACCTGCACTACACTGATGTGGCGAGCGCCTTCGCCAAGGTCACGGGCCGCAAGGCGCGCTTCGTCGAGGTCGACCTGGAAACGTACTTTGCTAGCGGTCCGTGGCGCTCTATCGCTGACCACCCTACCGGTTATACGGTCGACCCGGGAAACCCGACGGCCATGACCCTCCGGGACAACTTTGCGGGTTGGTGGAGATCGTGGAATGCGTCGGGGTCGAACAAGGGACTGATCCGCAGGGATTATGCTTTGCTTGATGAGATCCACCCGGGGCGGATTCGGACGGCCGAGGAGTTCTTTCGGAGGGAGGACGAGAAGGCGAGGGAAGGTGGGAAGGGGTCGCTGTGGGATTTCGTTGTCAGCCAGACGCCGATTCTCAAGATTCACGAGGATGGGGTCATGCGGATGCAGACCCAGTAAGTTAATTGACGCGCGTGATCTGACGATTCGATTACCATCGAAGGTTCGAAATGAATGCTAGAAATAGTTGGCCGCATAGCGCGACGCTTTAGTTTGTCAAATGGGAGAGGTAGTTGAAATAACAAAACTTGTGGTCGCTGTCGCTGTCGCGAAAAAGAAAAAAAAAGGGAAGGGATAAAAATTGGATGGGGTACAAGTTGACGTCCGCTCCTTCCTCTGAATGTGCAGTTGAGGCAAAATCCGGAAACGGGAAACATGGCTGCCGAAAACATTTCCTCAGTCCACACTTGGCTCCATAAATAACGTCCGCAACCCTTTCTGCCCTATTCTCCAGATACTATAACTGTCCGGCTTCAGCGTCCCGTCCAACTCACACGCAGCTCCATTCTCACCACCCTCCATGCCCGCATCCAACATCCACCCTATCCTCGCAAGGAATATCACCACGGCACCCCTCTCCAGCCACCGCTCCCATGGCCTGTAGACACTGATCATGAGCTCGTCCCAGTCGAGCAGGGTACCCGCGAAGCGCGCGCAGGAGCGCAGGAGCGGCCGCTCGAGATGGTAGCTATGACAATTAGCGCAGGCCTCGCTGCGGCACCACAGCACGCCGTGGTTGTCGACGTCCCGGCGCAGCCCGTACGACTCCGTGGATGCTCGTCGGGTCGAGCAGTTTTCATAATCTTGACGAGGATCTCCTCGGGCAGCTGGCACAGGTGAAGTGTCATTTTGGCGTCGGCAGACATTGATGCAACTTTGAGACGTGATGTTTGGAGTCTGTTGTCGTGGGTGTGGAGTGAGGAGTCAGTGCCTGGCCGGAGTCTAGAGTCTGCTCGAGAGGAAGGGCATATCTGTTTATATAGGCAATGAAAAACTCGAACATGATTTTGCCTTTCCGATTCGCTGAAAAGTTTCAACTCTCCATGGGCAACGCAAACGTTGCTTCCTATGCTTACCTTATACTCCCCGAGGTCCAAAGTCAAGTTTAATAACCCCTGGAATTTTTACTTCAGCCCCTTTGGAATCATGGCAAGTTGCGACAAGCATCTACCTCTATACTTGGATTTACTTTTCGGCCATGTGTAAGACGGAACCATCTTTGGGCTATAGGATACTCTCCAGTTTTTCAAATGTCAACGCATGATGCCGCCCAAAACCGTCTGTGAGAGGGAGGATGAGACCACCGTGGATCAAGGGGCGCGGCGGTGCCCGAGGGCTGGGCGGCATTTGGCAGACCAAGTCTGCAAATATAAAAACCATCCAAGGATGGCAAAAGCCATAGGGCGGCTTCGGGTGGCAATCATATTGCCAAGTTGCTTCGGGCCTCGGCGGAGCGCAACGGGTCGGTGTCTTTGAGAAATATGGGCTCGGTGTTTTGGTGCGAGAGAATGGTGATTGCAGAAATCTCACCGAGGAAGAGGACCGTTTTCTCAGACTTCAGGCTAGCATTGCGAAGATGGCTGACAGTCCGGCTGCGCTCACGTCTTCACGCCACGAGTCGCCCATCTACCTTGCGCTAGACCCAAGACGGCCATACGTTTTTTCGTCTTAAGCTTATGAGTCCAACAATTCTTAGTTCCAAGGGTTCAAAACTGTAAAGGAGCAGAAGGACTTGTTGGGCAGGAATACGTCAAGATAATTCGGCATATTCGCAAGGAGACTTTGATACGCGCTGAAGATACCGCAAAGCTACCTTGGAACAGAATAAAGCAGCCCCACCACAGTCCGGGGATACGATTGCATTTTCCTCTGAAGATAAAGCGTAGGTTGGCGCCTAGGATCTTCTTCGTCTTGTAATCGTTGCCCGGGCTATCCCATAAAAGGGTCTGGCCTGCAGCTGTGAAGATATCTACAGGCATATCACGGCGATGATCAACCGTTCGAGGGAACCCTACTTCGAGGATCAGTATTGCGATGACGTGAAGTACGGGGTGATAGGCTTGGTACTAGGTAGCATCCAACTCACGATAGAGTCATCCCGCTCTCGGCCGAGGGGGGGGGGGTCCCTCGCCAAGCGGCTGAGAGAGCAAAGAAGTGGGCCCGGAAAGATAAAAAACCAAAAATTTCGCGCGTCTCACCGCAACTTTTCTTATCTGGCGTCCCGACTCTCACTTGCGCCCGACCTCACCCAGCAATCGCGTCACGATAAGATGGGGGGACCAGCAGCGGGTCGGCCGCTGCCTCCGACGAGCTGCCTGCCCCCTCCGCGCCAGCTGGACAATCTCTCGGAAGCGCAGATCTCCTGCGCGCTCGACGATCTCTTTACCATCTACCATCCTGTAGCGGTGCCCAAATCTGCCCTGCACGCGGCCTGCACGCCGTACAACTTGAAGCCGTCGACGCGGTTCGCGCCGCTGACCGACTCGGGCTACAACTCGGGTTACACATCGGAAAATGACGACGACGACGACGACGACGACGACGCGGGAAGTGACGAGTCAAAACGTCTCCAGCTGCTGCGCGCCGACGAGTTCGAACGCACCTTTGCGACGCGCTGGCTCGAGAAGCTGGTAGCCCGGGCCGCCGAGGACGCCCACGACCCGCTGGCATGCTTCTCATCAGACGAGGCGCGCCAGGCGACAGCCGAAAGGGCGTCAGACCTCCTGACGGTCCTCCTCAACCCCAGCCGCGACGCTGCCGAGGACGACGACGACGACGATGACGACGACGCGCCGGACGACGCCAGCTTCTGCCGCGAGTTCACCTTTGGGCGGGACATTAGCATCCGGCTCAACGACGGCCTCGCCGGCCGCCGCGCCGACGACCACACTGACGTCGGGCTCGAGACGTGGGGCGCGTCCATCATTCTCTGCAGGATGCTGTGCGACGCGCCCGCGCGCTTCGGGCTGCCCACAGCCGGCCTCGGTGGCAGTGCGCCGCGCATCGTCGAGCTCGGCGCCGGCACCGGGCTCGTCAGTCTGACGCTGGCGCAGCTCCTCCCCGGCCTCGGGCTCGCGCGCGCCGCGCTGGTCGCAACAGATTACCACTCGGCCGTGATTGCGAACCTGCGCGGCAACATCGCCATCAACTCTAGTGCTGTGGGAAGTGCGGTCTGTCCCGTGCAGGCGTGTGTGTTGGACTGGGGGGTGGAGGAGATGGATCCGGCTTGGCCTCTGGGTGGGGAGCGCGCGGATGTGCTCTTTGCTACGGATGTTATTTACGCCCATGAGCATGCCGAGATGCTCGGCGCCTGCGCGTCGCGGCTGCTGGCGCCGGACGGCGTCTTTTGGCTTCTTCAGACGGTGCGGCAGAATGGCCGGTTTGGGGGAGTGGTTGGTACGGTTGAGGGCGTCTTTGGCAAAGGGGGCTCGACCGGAAGGATCTTGAGGATTCTCGAGAGTCAGAGGGTGGAGAAGCCTGATAGGGTTGGACGTGGAGACGAGGCGCTGTATAGACTTTTCAAGATTGGCTGGTCGGGTTAGACGCTAGACTAGAGGGCGGGATAGAGGGCGGGATAGAGGGCGGGATAGAGGGCGGGATAGAGGGCGGGATAGAGGGTGGGATACAGCATAGAGGATGGACTCCAGAGGCATGATGAACGATAGATGACTAACGCGAGCAACTTGGATACTTACCTAAGGTAGTCCGATATGTTGGTGCACAGACCCAGCGGTTGAACCCGAGCGAGTGGAAGCCCGTAATCCGTAAGCTTCAGGCAAAGATCGTCTGATTGCAAGTTATCACCAGGACTCCTGCATCTTGCCGCCGACACATGTCAGTACTCACGGTGCCATTATTTCCAATAATTGGCAAAAAGCTTATGCACAACACAGCCAACAGGGTCTCATCCCCTATTATTAACAGCTTTACGACCGGGCACAGCACTTAGAGGCCTACGGCATTGGCAGGCCATCCCTGTCCTTCGCGTCGCATCACTATCCCAGGGGACTTGGGCCGCGTTTCACTGCATTGAAGCTGGAATTGGTTTGGGGGCGAGAAAAGCTGGAAGCGGGTGGGATCCCCCCCAATGGTTGGCCCATGATGCGACTTTGGCCGGAAAGACACCCGGTTTTGGGGCATAGTAGTAGTCGACTCGGTGAGTGCAACTATGGGCTCCCAGGGCTCCCATGGGCTCGCCATGCGGCTACCTTGCCACTCAGCCGGGTATAGCCTGTCAGTCGCGTGCGAGGAGAGCTGCCGGTCAACTTCTTAGCCTGGGCCCCGGCCAGCGGAATGCAGCGCCCGGACAGCCGACTCCTACGTCGAATCGCGGCGCTGCACTTTGCCCCGGCAAGCGTGGAGTTGGTGAAGTCGCATAGGCTCGTCGTACGAGCACCGCGTGCTTCTCCCTCTCCCCCCCCCCCCCCCCGGCTTCCACGCGGTTTCCCGTCCACATCACCCACAGATTGGCCTTGCCAAGAAGAGACAAGAGATGTGGGCGGACAGTCCCGAGGTGGTATTATGGCTGTAAGACGACATTTTAATTTCCTAGCGACCCAGCAAGTGCGCCGGACCCGGTAGCCGCTCGTGCTACCCCTCACTGCCGCTGCTCAAGTCGCCACTTATAAGAGGGCCGATCGTCGTCTGTTGTCTCGACGCGCCGACTACCCGGACAGCGTCCAACCGACCTCATTCCCTCGTTGCGACATCCTCACCATGTCTCCCAGCCTCTGGTCGAGCGCAGCCACAGTGGCCGTCCTGGCCCTGGCTGGTCTCCAGTTCCCCCCCGCGGCCGCCGGCGCATCCGTCGGGTCCGTGTCGCCGCCGCCGTCAGGCGCCTGTGCCGGCAAGTTCGCGTTCGAGAGCGCCGAGCTGACCGACGCCGCGCTGGCCGACATTGGCGCGAAGGACTCGACGAACGCGCCGCTGCTCAGCTTCGGGGACGACATCTCGGACTCGGACTCGGACTCGGACTCGGCCGCCCGGCCGCCGAGCGGACCGGCGTGTAAGGTGTTCCCCGGCGACGCGGCGTGGCCGTCGACGCAGGCGTGGAACCTGTTCAACACGTCGCTCGGCGGCGCCCTCATCAAGACGGTGCCGCTTGCGGCGCCGTGCTATGACAACTGGCCGCAGGTGCGCAACGCGGCCCAGTGCCAG
This sequence comes from Lasiosphaeris hirsuta, assembly GCA_030549175.1. Lineage (NCBI taxonomy): Eukaryota > Fungi > Ascomycota > Sordariomycetes > Sordariales > Lasiosphaeriaceae > Lasiosphaeris > Lasiosphaeris hirsuta. The sequence continues at coordinate 3,029,064 of JAUKUA010000002.1, forward strand.
TACGTGACGGACCACTGGGCGGACCCGCACCTGCACGTCGGCGACCCGTCGTCGACGCAGTGGCCGCTCTTCGAGGGCCGCACGTGCCTGCCGACCGACGACCCGACGCAGAACTGCACCCTCGGCGGCTACGCGGCCTACTCGGTGGCCGTGACCAAGGTGTCGCAGATCCAGCTGGCGCTCAACTTTGCGCGCAACACCAACGTCCGCCTCGTCGTCAAGAACACGGGCCACGACTTCGCCGACAAGTCCATCGGCGCCGGCGCCCTGTCCATCTGGACCCACAAGCTCAAGGACCTCAATTTCTTCTCCGACTACCGCTGCAAGGGGTACAAGGGCCCCGCCTTCCAGCTGGGCGCCGGCGTCGAGACCGAGGAGGTCTACCGCGCCGCCGAGCTGAGCGGCGTCACGGCCGTGGGTGGCGAGTGTCGTACCGTTGGCATCGCCGGTGGCTACATCGCCGGCGGCGGACACTCGCCCATGTCGACGCTTGTGGGCATGGGTGCCGATCAGGTATGTTTTTACTCGGTAACCCAATCCTCACACGGAACACAACTAACCCCTCTCCCCAGGTCATCTCCCTCCAAGTCGTCCTGCCCAACGGCAAGTTGGTCACGGCCAGCGAGGACTCGTACCCGGACCTGTACTGGGCGCTGCGCGGCGGCGGCGGCAGCACCTACGGCGTGGTGACATCGGTGGTCGTCAAGGCGTACCCCAAGATCCCCGTCACCACCATGACCTTCTCCTTCCTCACCGGGCCCAACGTGACCCTCGACACGTTCTGGGCGGGCGTGGGCGCCTACATGAGCCACTTTGACCGCTTCACATCGGCGGGCGCGTACGGCTACTTCCTAGTAGTAGGCATCGGGCCGGGGCAGTACCTGTTCAACTTCATGCCGTTCTGGGGCGGCAACATGACAGCCCCCCAACTCACGACCCTCGTGGCGCCCTTCCTGGGCGACCTCGCCGGGCTCGGCATCGCCGTCACCCCCAACATCACCGAGTACTCGAGCTACTACCAGGCCTTCAACGGCAGCTTTGGGCCCGAGCAGGTGGGCGCGTCGGTCGGGCACGCCGGCAGCCGGCTGTTCCCGCGCGACAACTTCGCCGTGCCGGCCAAGCGCGCCGCCACGCTGGCCGCCGTGCGCTATGCCATCGAGGCCGGCGGCACGCTGGTCGGGTACAACATCCGGCCGGCTGCTAATGCGGCTGTCAACCAGGCTAATTCGGTGAATCCGGCCTGGCGCGACGCGACGGGTTTCTTCATCCTCGGCGGGCCGTCGTTGCCGGTCACGGCGACCGATGCCGAGATTGCTAATGCTGCCCACACCATGACTACCGATTGGTTGAAGCGCTGGCGCGACGTGTCGCCTGGGTCTGGGGCCTACATGTCTGAAGGGGATATCAACGAGCCCGACTTTCAGCAGGCGTTTTACGGGTCGTATTATCCGCGACTGTATGCGCTGAAGAAGAAGTACGACCCCACTGGCTTGTTCTACGCCCCGACGGCCGTCGGGTCTGAGGATTGGTACATTACCGGCCAGATCCCGTACTACCCGACGCAGAATGGGAAGCTTTGTAGGAAGCCTTGAGGGGTGGGTGGGTGTCGTCTTTACGCGTTGTCGTCCGGTTCTCGATCCAAATCATGAAGAGCTTATTCTTTTGGCCGTTTAAATGGCACGATATAAATGAAGGCATGCCTAAATGAATTCTCATGATAGTTATGCCTATCACATTCATCACCGTCTCCCGAATTCTGAACCCAATCACTGCGAAGGCTTGTCCGAAGAGTAGTGCTGCGTAATGTCATACCTCAGCGACATGAGTCCAGGCTGTCACGAATCGTCAGCAGAGTCAACTACTTCGAATGAGACTTGGGAGCTTCAACTTACGTTCGGCTGCAAACCACCCTTTTCCGGCTCGGCCTCTTCTTTCTTCGGCGCCACCGTGTGCGCCAACATCTTGTAGAAGGGATCCTTCTCCATTGCCTCGTCTGCATCGGCGTAGCTAAACAGCCGCATCATATTCTCCTTGCTTTGTGGGTTGATGGCGTCGTGCCAAATCCTCCGGCGGACTTCGTCATACTTGTCGAGGATAAAGTCCGCGTCCGTCTTGCCCGTGTGGATGCCGACAAAGCTGTCATACAGCGTGCCTACATCCGCGATGCCGCCGGTAAGGCCCAGCCCGCCGAACGGGTTGCACAGATGGGCGGCGTCGGCGGCAAGCAGGAACCTCCCGACCCGCATCTTGTCCACGCACCGCTGGTGCACCTTGTACGGCGAGAAGTTGACCAGCTTGTACTGGTCCGGCGTCGGGTTCCCCGGCAGCAAGGCCGCGAACTTGGCCGGCTGCCGCGCTTTCAGCTCGTCGTGTGTCAGCCCCGCCGTCTCGCCGTAGGTGACGCGGTACAGCCCGTCGGCCTCGATCTTGGCCACCATGTGCCAGTGTTCGGGGTGTACAAAGAACTGCGAGTCGTCGTAGTCGTAGGGCTCAAAATCGTAGTACACGTTAGTCGCCACAATCTGCCGGTCCCAGGTAAACCCGGGATACACCAAATCCCCAAACAGCCGGCGCCGTATCGTACTGTTCGCCCCGTCACACCCAACCACATAATCCGCCTCCCTCGTCTCCACCGTCCCCCGGGCGTCTCGACCTTCACCCAAGCGCTCCCCTCCTTCTGCCCAATCTCCACCACCTTGTACCCATACATAATCTCGGCCTCCGGCCTCGCCCCTACCGCCTCCTCCAAAATCTTCCCTAGCCGATGTAGCGGCAAACAAACCATCCGATACCGAAAAGCCTCGTCCTTCTCCTGGCCCGGCGCGGGCTCGGGCATGCGCAGCGCCACCAGCCGCGTCTTGGCCGCGTCGTCCAGCCGCCGCCACGACACCCCATTGGGGAAGAACCCCTCGGCCTCCACCGCGCCCAGGATGCCCGCCCGGTCGAACTCGTAGCACGATTCGGCCGTGTAGTGCGACGCGCGCGGGTTAGTGTCGAGGGCCGATGTTTGCTCGAGGAGCTCGACGGTAATGCCGGCGCGCGCGAGGAGGAGGGCCAGGAGGAGGCCCGAGGGGCCGGCGCCGACGATGATGATCTTTGTGATTGGCATTTTGGGGGGGGGGGTCGTTAGGGTCGGTTGGATGGTGTTGGATGGTGGGCATGAGGGAGGCAGAGCCAGGTCTGGAGTCTGAGTCTCGACTGGGGTCGGTGTACTGTACCTAGGGAGTAGGGGCGGTGGCCGGAAGCTAAATATATCTGCCGGTGAGCATCTCCAACTCCTCCACCCCCCCCGCTTACACGACCCCTTCCCCACACGGCTCTGGCCAGTTCGTGGCGCCACCGCGCGGGACGGATATCTGCCTATTGCCAAACAGGATTGCCCGGTATCTGCCGGATAATCTCTGCCGATTTGGCGGTTGTCCGACCTCTCTCCCACTTACGACGCCGTGACTTCCGAGCTCCTGGCTGAGGGTTAGGGTCGGGAATAGGGATAAATATGCCATGGAACTTCACCCCCGGCTTAAGCGGTTTCGGGATTTCCCAGGCAGATGCACTTTTCTCTGACCAGGATGGGTAGGTACCCAAGTAGGTAGAGTCACTCACCGACACTCTGAAGACTTCGAGCTCCCCGCGCTCCCACTCGTGTGGCGCGAGGCAATATTCCTCACTATCCTCACACTTTTGGCGGATTCTGTCGAGTTCAGCGACCACCGTTAAGCAGTCCCACCTCTTCCCCATGTCGGGATTAAGTAGGCCTCTATGTATGATGTTAAGGATGTCGTGGGCAAATCCGGGACAATCATCGCTCTTACGTAACATTTCTATCCACTGTTCATGAAGATATCGATCAGTTGTGATTAGGGGAAGGAAGATGTGGGCAAGGTACTCACACTGATGACGGATGGTTTCAACTCTACAAATTCATCAGATCCTCTGCTGTTTTACCTAAAGAATTTGTCTTCGTAAGGCTCTTTGTTGGTGTCAATCTCCGGACTGCCAGGTCTAGGAGTCTTTAGGGGCCCCTAGTTTCCCAGGCCATCCTTCATCCAACAAGTGCTCCTCAGTAAACGTAGTCTCAACAGTGTCCCAACCCAAAAGATACCAAGTCACCAAGTCGAGTAACAGGCAGCCGAAGGTCCAAATGCCATATTTCAGCGAGAGGGTCAACCAAGGTATGTCACCCTCGGGTGGACGATAGCTTGGGGACTAGCCGGGCGCGATGTCTCCTGATCTCGATTTAGAACTGTGGAACTGGCTCAACCCGAAGTCGCATATAACCAGGTGGTTCTCTTTGCCCTTGTGGTCTTTGAACCAGAGAATGTTTTCAGGTTTGATGTCGCCATGGCGGCCCCTGTTCCGGCCGGTCGTGTTCAGTTTGTTAGTATCGGTGCCGTGGATCTCCTGCAAACCGTCAGCGATGCCCCAGTATTGAGAGAGCATCCAGCAGGCGAGGGCCTGGCTTCTCTCCGGCAGTTTGATGCTTTCCCAAAGGTGGCGTAAATTCCCATCTGCCCATGGGAAGATCATGTGGTAACTTCCTTGGTGTTCGTAGGTGAGCAGAAGCCGAATGAGATGCGGGTGGCCTGGATTTTTGCCACTGAACCTCTGAAGTGTCTCGACTTCTCTCTCATACCCTTCCCTGTTCCACGCATGGAGCGTCTTGACGGCAAAGTATTGCTCGGCACCCTATCACGTAGACAGCGTCAGCGCACCTTACTCAAGTGGTTGGGTCATGTCTTCCTACTCTTGGGCCCGGAAACTCGAAATTATGGTGTGCCGGATGGATCCGGACCTTCCAAACACTCGCAGAACCACCTATTTCTGCCTCATCATACTCAACTTCGTCAACATCAGCAAAATATTCGTCTTCGCCGAATTCCTCCATCTGGTGCATCCCCTGTAGATCGTCGCTCCGTTCCGTAGCCCAAGGCAGGGCGTAGAGAGAGAACGAGTGGATATGCTGTGCTATTTGATCCAGAAGGGGTGACTGGCTTGGAGCTTGAAACCCCTCTGCTACCAGTCCCGCATCGTTATTAGTATGAGTGCAGAAAGGGCAAGACTTGGGTGCCACATTGCCACCAATGCCACACATATCCACAAAGTCGGGAAATCTATCCTCAGCATCTATTCCAGAATGGTGTTTGTCCAGGTGCTCTCGAAATTTGTCCTCGTCTGAAAAGAATGCCGGCGCTTGGCAGGGTGTCTGGCAGGGTACGCATTGAAAGGGCCGGTGAGCCTGCAGCTCCGACAACGTGGCACCAGGCCCTGTATCGCTTTCATGGAACTCTTTTTTATGCTCATCGAGATCAGCCTGATTGTCAAATGTTTGGTGCTCTCTGGATGCCAGACACTCCCAATAAACGGGCTCATTTGCATCTGCTGTAGATCTGTGCTCCTTCAGTAGATGCTCTCTAAGGGCCTGCTCATCGGCCCACCCGCGTAGAGGGCATCTCTCAAAGACCGGAGGGTCTCTCTGTTGGTAAATTTCGACAATTGTGGGGAGGTGGTCGTCTGATATGGCTTCGGAGTGCGAGTCCTTGATGTGCGCCTGCAACTGTTCCCCCGTGGGGAATGTGACCGATGAGGGCCGGCAGGCGAAGCATTTCCAATAAGGCGGAGATCGGTGATCCTCCAGAATGTGCGACCTCCATTCCTGCTGCGTCACAAGAGCGAATGCGTCGTATTGCACTCGGGGAAAACGCACGTATATGGGCAGAGATCTTCGATGAGGTGCCCCCTGTAGATCGCGTTAGCCAGTCCCCGGGCAAACCAAGGTACCTACCTACCTAGATATGTAGGTAGGTAGGTACCTCTGGGCAGGTAGGTACCTCTAGGCAGGTAGGTACTTACTTCTATTGGCTGTTGCTCATCATAGACGGCAGGGACTGCCAGCAGCATGGACACTTGAAGGAACGAAGCCTACGCGTCGAAGCGCACCTCGGCTTCGGAGGGTATTCGAGCTTTGCGGAAGTGGATGATGGCGCCTGGCTTAAGGCATTCTCTGACCGTCTTAGTCTGTTCGTGTTTTATTTGGGAGAATTCCGAAAATTTCGTGTTGACTGACATTCCACCGCCGCCAGCAGAAGGAGCTGGACCTCCCCCTTGATTACGTTTCTTCCTGGCCGACTTGGTGTCATCGCCTATACCAATCTTTCCAACAGCCAGCGCTGTTGCCGGCCCCGCATCATCACGCTTATCACGGACTTCTTGCGTTGCGGGAGGTCCCTCGTGCCTGGGGGTTGCCAGCTTCTCTCCGTGTTTTCGTGCTTGAATGAACCGATGACGCCCCTTCAGATTAGCGTTGATCATACGCTCTTGTACCGGGTCTACTAGGTCTCTGGCGAGGTCAAATTCGACGTCAATACATGCTCGTTCCGCAACCAATCTCCGCCTATTTTCGATGACGGAGGGTATTACACGCAAGATTTAGGCCATGAACCTTCCAAAGTCTTCCAGTTGGTAATCAGCGAGACTAAAAGACCGGTCGGCATTCTCGAAGCGGGACTTTCTACCTGCTTTTCGGATTGCGCCTCCTATCCGGATCGGCTCGTCGATCAGTTCTTGGACGCCATCCATCGCCTACTTGAGGGTCATTTGGTCATCAGTGCTATTTGAGTCCTCTTGATCTTCATGTCTCCCAGGTCCTAGGAAAGAACCAGCGCTCTTGTGGGGTTGCCTCGTCGCCAAGGGCTGTACTCGGTACCTCGGCTCTAGTTAAATGTCCAATCATTTGCTGGTACAGCCGATTGAAAACCATTTGTAACATACCAAGCATTTTGCATTCATCGATATGGGTGTTCAAGTTGAACAGAAGACTGACGACCACATCGTGTGCCAGCTCGCCAGACAAACGGCTATCAAGACAAGCAGGGCCCCCTGTTGACGCTCCAAAGCCGGCGGCCCAAAGATTAAAGTCGGCAAGTTGGTTCTCGGCCCATTACTTTTCCATAAGTTGGTTTGTCGACATGGAGGTGCAGTCCCGGAAGGCATCGTGACAACGCTTTGTGATGCTGAATATGTTATCCTTACTATTAAATTGTTGATCCATTGATACTAGTATGGGTCGAGTAGAGTCACGGTGGCTAGACTTTCTTATCTTGTTACTTGTGAGGTCGATACACTCGAACTTTTGTGGACCCGGAACCCCCTCAGGTACAAGAGGGATTGCACGTGGTCATCTAAGCCACATTGCTCTTTTCTGGTGAACAGAGGCATTGGTGCCACCATTGCACCATGGCTTCCCTCATTGACTGAGGGAATTTCACCAAAAGTGCCTACAGCCATCAAAGTACAATCCAATCCTGGTTTATTTGTTACCGCGGGACTTCTTCATTGAAGCTCGTTGTGGTCAACAACGACGGCATTTTTGGCATCTCAAAAATGCATATTTGGTATCCTATAAGACCTCTCCTGTGTAGGAAAGGCCTTTCAAAGTACCAACTATACCTTTTGAGATGCTAGAAAGGCCTTATTGAAACCCTGGTGTGCCTTTCGAAAGGGCCAGAATGCCATTTTTTCATGCGACAAAGGCCTCGTCAGAGCCTCAATATCCTTCTTTACGGGAGTGTTCTGCGCTAACAAACCAGGGTTGGAGTGCATAGCCATCAACGTATCTGGTAGCTTGTTACCTGTTGCGTAAATCAGGTGCCGAGTCGTGTGTGTCTAGGACGCGGATATAAGAACACTTGTAGCGCTCTGGATCTTGCATAGCAGACTCTCTACAATACAACTTAACAACTTCATTAGTACTACTATCTCCCCAGTGAGAATCCACCTGAGTACCTAAGTGGCATATCACCTAATTCACAATGCCTGAACAAAGAGGACTTGTGGGCCACATGAAATGGCTAGTACCTCGTTATCTAAAGAAGCCTGGCCACATTACGCTTGGTAGCAACCTTGACAAGGCAGATGATCCGGAGACCCGGCTCAACCGCATCCTGCAAAGCGACGAAGAGGAAAAATTACGAACCTAGTCAAGGTTGATCCGCAACATGTTCACAATGATTCGATAGCTGTACGGCGTAGCATTCAGTCCGAGCTGTCCAACGAAAAAAGCGCCCTACTCGAAGCCATGACCCCGGCGGTTATCGGAGTAGGCCTGAGTGTGGAAGGTAAACTGACCAGGAACGTATAGACGACAGTCGAGGCGCTTAAAGTCGTGGCCAAGGTCTTCCAGGCACCACAGAAGTAGCTAGACGAGTATATGCAGCTGGCCATCACCCATCCCGGCGTTCAGTATTTCATGAAGAAGCACAACTTCTCCAAAACGTTGTATCTAGTTGTCGGTATTGCCACGGAAAACAAGCTGTCCATCAAGGAAACCCGAGCCAAGGAATCCGGCGTTCCGGCTGGCATCAGCGTCGACCTGGAGTCTATACCGGGAACAAAAGTCGAGACGAAATCCTCGATCTCGACCACGCTCAGCATCGCCTCCGAATTGGAGATTGAGGAACAATGTGACTTTGCGTATTATCGTCTTCGTGCATTTACTTGCCATAAGTATAGGGCTCCTATGGCGACGGACAAGGGCGATATGAGCCAGGGTACGCTCTTTGGGAGGCGGGACGACGGCGATGACGACTCGGACGAATCGGATGACGGGGTGACATGTGTAGCAAGGTTTAACGCATTCAGAGGGTATGGAGATTTCTTACCTGATATGCCCGGGTTCTAGGGGCACCTGAGAGCTTTGGGTAAATGTCCTATCGGTTTCGACACTTTTTGTATGGCGATTTTGATGGCTAGAACGTCCTAGGGGTATATCTAGGAAGCGTGACCGGTAGAATTGACTAAGTGCGCATGTATATTGCGCGTGTATCAAATCCCCTTTTAAAGGGGAAGAGAACGGAGGGTGTGGGCAAATTGGCCGGACTCATCGTGCACTCGCAATGTCAGGAGGATTTTGGTGGAACGAAGCCGGCTCCGCATTCTTCTTGGTGTTGTCTGTACCTCCCTTAAAATCCAACCCCCTGGTTTGTTTGTTTGTTAGCGCATGACCCATCCTCCAGGGCCCAGAGAGAGATGTTGCAGTCGTAGAAAGGCCTTTCAGAATTAGAAAAAGATGTGTTTGGTATATTTCATACGGCATTTGTGGCATTTGAAAAGCTTTTCTGGTATTTAAAAAGTCCTTCCCCATTTCCATAATAATGGGCTTTGAAGTTGGATTGCACGCTTATCAACGATCCCTCCTCACCTACTCTGCCGGGTGCCTATTTGGGCTCCGGACAATACGTTTCCTAGCGGAAAGGAGAAAATACTACCCGATTGGCCCTACTACGCCGGCCCATTTCAATGTCCCGGTGGGAAGACAGTCGCCCAAGCATCCCCGCTTTCGAGGCTCCATGTTGCGGATCGGGCCGTGGCCGCTCCCCAGCCCCATACAAAGGTCGCACCTTATTCTAGCTGACACCTCGCGTGTGAGCAGGCAGCACAATGGGCGATCGACCACAAGGTCGACCTCCTCAATATGTCGTTCGGCTTTGACTATACTGCTTTGCCCTCCGAGCTCTGGGACCTGGAAGAGCGGCTGAAAAAGGCTTCCAGGGCGGGAATCCTTGTAATGGCCGCTGCGTCCAACTCGGGTAACCACCGGCCTATTCTATTGCGTGGCCGGCGAGGGACAAGGAGTGTGCGATATGCGTCCACTCATGTGATGATTCCGGTAAATATTCTTTTCTAGGTTCACACCAAGCAGCCACAGCGAGACGATAAACTTCATGGTGCTCGGCGAGAATGTCATGTCGCACTGGCCGACTTCGAAAGGGGGTGGCCTGCGACTCATGAGCGGGACCTCCACCGCAACGCCGATTGCGACAGCCCTTGTGGCACTTCTGCTGGAGTTTACCAGCCAATCTATTTGCGAGAGCGAAATGGAGGAGGTCCGCAAGTGCGTGAAGCTGGAGAGGCTCCGAGATTTGTCTGGCGTGACTGCCCTGCTCAAGGCTATCAGCTTGTAGCTAGACGGCTACTATTGGATACACTCATCACTGCTATGGGGCAAGTATGACCCCTTGCGAGAAACTAGCCAAGAAGACCCTAGAGTAGGGATAAAATACGCGTGTGGGGTGATCCGGGATGCGTTACAGAAGTAGGGTCTAGTTTTTTTCAAAAGAATAAATACCTACCTTATACATCCCTCGGCTCTCGACATTACTTTGATCTAAGAGATTCAGTACCACAGTCATCACTCTATGGTCATAAAACTCCACCATCACAAGACTGCCACCGTTGTGGTGCCGCCTCACCGAATCCCTACGTACCTTAGTAGTACTCACAGCCATAAAAGCTGGGAGCGAACCGTTGAGTTGTTCGGGCAGACAGGGCAGATTTAAGTTGGGTTCTAAGTTAGGCAAAGTATTTTACCAGGAACCTTCTTTGCTGTAAGCATCCCATTACTACATTATGGTCCACATGACCACTGAAGCTAACGACTCGGACTTAACATTCCCAAACACAGAGCACATCAGCCGCAGGGCAGCACCTAATGCATCGTAGGTAGCCAATCACTATTTTTGCATTAAAGTGAAGCAACCGAGCAGAGCACGGATATTCGAGAAGGCCAACCCACACAAATGAGCCGGGATGAGAAGCACATGCACCAAGTACATACCTACCTTATCTCTACTATCAATGGTTGAGATATCGGTTTTTGATGGTATGTACGACTTTGGGCAGACGTGCAGTGACTCACTAGTCAGCCTCGATTCCATTCAATTAGTGAAGATTGGCTGAACGTTTTGCAGGACGCGATGAATCGGGCAGCCTCATTGAGGGGCAAGGGCCACTGCCGACGCACACTTTAGCCCCAATCTGCACTCGAATCCGGCTTAGAGTCACAGTCTGTATTTCAAAGAGGCAGAGCCTTAACCACAGTATCTGAAGTGTCTGACTCCATCTGTTGGGGACCTCCGACTATCTGGGCGGAGCCTGATCCCACTGACATGCAAAGCCATTGAACATGTGATCCCCTGAACATCTGAGATTGCGGGAAATCCATCCCTAAGCGCTAACTCGTTCCCAAACTTCTTCCTATCTCCAGCAACTTACCGACCACGCCATCCAGAGCTACGTTATTTCAAATTCAAGTTGCGCGGAACTTTTAAGACGGAATTTTCCCCGGCCTAGAGCCTTAGGTTGACGATCCTAAAATAGCTCACCGATAGGTGCAGGTCGGATCAGCCGAGGACCCATCGGAAATGTTAAAGCAAAGTCGCACAATAACCCTTTTCTTTTGCCTCCGGCGGTCCCTCCGGGGGGGACTCGCTTCGCTCGATAAAAGTGTAGATGCCCTACACTCCGGATCCATGGTGCTGCGAGCGTCATATCCGGCTTGACGGCCCACGACGCCACTAGACCCCTTCAGTCGTCGAGCTCCGGGCTCTTGCCCGCTGTACCATTATACCTAGGTACATAACACTTTTTATATAGCAACTTTGATAGGTATACTTTCAAGGGGGCATATTTAGTTAGGTTTCTATGAAGCTTTACCAGTAGTGGTGATGATCTAGTGTACCCGTATGTTACATTGCGCCTATGTTAAGAGGGTAATGTGCCCCTGGGATATTCTACTATTAAAACTAACTTACTATAAATAGAGCGTTCTATAGATATGAGATATAGACCTTGAGCGCTACATACCGGAGAATATAATTATCTCTTTTAACTTTAACAGCCCCTCACCCTATGTTATAATAGTACCCTTTAAAACTCCACGCTGTAAAAGGGTTCCCATATGTCCGCTCTCCTAGAAGTTTACCCTCCATCCTTTTAGGGAATGACAAAGGCAGTGATAGTAATGAAGCTCGTGACTTTTAGAGGGCGGATAGGGGCACTTAAAGGGTTTAAATGCCTTTCACCCTCTTGATACTGAGATGCACCCGTCACTTGCGACCCCACACTAACACTCTCATAACTTAACGCTCCTAACTGCGAGCCTACCAGAGGTAATTTATCCTCAGTCAAGCGTCCTTATCTACCCCTCCTTCTATTCTTGGCTGGGTTGTCACGAGTGCCGTTACCCCCACCCGCCACGATGTGATAATAGGTAGGCCGAACTGCCAGATAAGCTGCTACCAATAACTGTAGCAGCTTTCCTTGTTCGCATGCCAGCCACAGCCCAGCAAAGCGCATTAATGCCTGACTTACGATTCCCAAGATGCTCGCCCTCAGTAATAAATACCGTGACGGTTAAGGAAGCAAAGACGGCGACCTCGAGTCTTGACCACAGTGCATGCCTACATGCAGCAATCTCTCCTCGGTATTCCCAAGGACCAACAGTGCCTTGTCCGACCTTTGACTCTTTGCTTTCTACTAGATAGGTTACCTACCATCTACCTACCTACCTAGGTAGACACAGCTAGTACTACTGTATCAGAAGCTTCGGTACGTGCAACTTACAACATCGGTGGGCCATGATCACATTTCAGAGATTCACAAAATTCCTCCCTGCCAGCTGGGAAAAGTCACAGCCATGTCGACGATCAAACGCCCATCTCTAGGCCAGATCGCACACCTCGGCGACTTTTACGATGCGAGAACCGACTCCTTCTCCTCCCTGTCGCTCTTGCAGGGTTCACCTCCACCTGAGGCTGTCGGCCGCACCGACAATCCGAGAACCACGGTCGACATCATCAAAGAGGATACCTATGAGGGGAAGTTCCGCCACCTGGGGGTGGAAGCTGAGCTCGGAGCTAGCATCCTTTCGGGTCTGATATCGGTTGGCGGCATCGGGCACTTCCTCATGGAGACCCGGTCGAGCGCTCGGACGAGGCAAATCTCGTGTCTCTACAAGACCATGACCGTTCACGAGAGGCTCCACATTGGGGCTTTCATGCAACCCAACCTCAAGGCCTTGCTAAACCTCGAAGCCCTCCGCGGGAACCCCGGCACCCACATCGTCTCCGAAATCGAGTGGGGGGCCTCGTGCGCCATGACGGTCCGGTGTGACGTCGAGGGCACGAGCGACGGCACCGAAATCCAGACGAAGCTTGGCGTTGGCCTCGACGAGCTGAGCAAGCTTGTGGGCGTTGGCGCGAGGGCTGCCGGCGATATTCGGGTCGGATGGGGCGCCATGTCCCAGCAGAAGACGTTCGCCATCAAGGTCTGCGGGGATTTTGCGGCCGACAAGGACATGCCCACCGACTTTGAGAGTGCCCTAGAGTACATCAAGAGTATGCCCTCGTCCATCGCCGCCTACAACGACGGCAAGGGAAAGCCGCTGGTATACACCCTTTTCCCCATCCAGATGCTAACCATGATGTTCTGGGACCTCGAGATCGGGTACCACGTGGTGCTGAAACGCCTCAACCTCGAAGTGCTGGAGCAATTTGTCCAGCTCTTTGACGAATTGGCCTGTACCCGCCAGACGCTTGAGGATTACCAGGTCGACGTGCAGAGGCACGCCTCCTACCTGCCGACTGAGCACCTACGCGAAGCTTCCGACAGCCTCCGCCAAGCCAAGGTTTTGGAAGCGCAGCTCAAGGAAGCATACGGGGAGGCCCTGACCAGCGTCAGGTGCGGCTCCTCCGGACCAACCTGTTTGTTGGCGCTGCTGGCTAAGTCGCGCAGCCGAGAGCACTCCCCCCAAAATCTCTTGTCCGTCGTCCAGAAATACCGCGAGCGGATTAAGTTCGCAGATGCTATCGTGGCAAAGGGCGGTCTTTTTATCGGCCGCGACATGCAGAAAGCCCTTGACAATCTTATCACGACCAACGGCAGAAACGACACCTACGTCCTCTACTTTAGCGAGGCCGCTCAATCGCAAACCGAGCTGTGGAACGACAGCAGAAGGCTCGTGATGGAACTGCTCGAGTCCAGGGAGGCCGACGACCTAGTAGTCGTCTGCGACTGCGACCTCGGGGGCGCTAGGATCGACGCGTCCTACGTGGAGCAATACCGCGGCGGAAGACTCATCGCCAAGGATCTCGGCGCAGCACGCCGGCTCCTCGAAGGCCGCTGCGTCATCCGCTACCAGCCGGGAGCTTTGGACCCCTCCGAGTTCCACCCGCCCGTCCAGCGAAGGAAGGTGAAGCTTCGTTGCCCCGGACCCCGCTGCCCGACTACGAAGCACATCTGGATATGCGAGACATGCCGCCAGTCGGTCGAGTTTGGATTCGTCGATACCTTCCTTTACTGCCGGTGCGGCCGGTTCCCCTACGACAGCTGTCGCTTCCGCTGTAAGCAGCACGAACAGGAGGGCGCCTTGACGAAACCCTCACCCTCGCTCCTGCTAGAACGCTTGCAACATCTCCAGCCACTGACGGTGCAGGAGGTCAACGTTCTTGTACTGGGAGAGACGGGCGTGGGCAAGTCCACCTGGATTAACGCTTTTGTCAACTACCTTACGCACGACACGCTTGAGTCGGCTATGGCGGCTGACAAGCCCGAGTACGTCGTGCCCTATTCCTTTTCCTACCAGGTCAGGGATGAGGACGGAAGCTTCCGACAGCATGACATCCAAGCTGGGTCTAGCCCACACGAAAAGAACAGGTACGTGAGCTGCTGCTTACCAGCGCTGCTCCTGGGTTCCTTGTATTATTGTTCTCTTGGCGATACCGAGCAATGCCAAAATCGAGATATCGAAACTAACAAGACCGGCGCAGCTCCGCGGGGGAATCGGCGACGCAGAGAACCATAGTCTACCGGATCCCGCTGGGCGACGAGATGGTGCTCCGCCTGATAGATACTCCTGGCATCGGGGACACTCGTGGGATCGGCTACGACATCCAGAACCAGGAGGACATCTTGGCGACGCTGCACTACATTGAGAGGCTTCACGGGATCCTGATCCTGTTGAGACCAGCCAACGCCCGCCTCAACATCATGTTTCGGTTCTGCATCACGGAGCTGATGAGCCACCTTCACCGGGATGCCGTCAATAACATCTGCTTCGGCTTCACCAACACGCGGGGGAGCAACTACTCGCCTGGCGACACTTACAACCCCCTGAGGAAGCTTCTGAGCGAGTACAAGGGGGCGACCGTGTCCCTCAGCCACCACAACACCTACTGCTTCGATTCGGAAAGCTTCCGCTATCTCGCCGCCCTGTCGGAGACCAAGATCCCTCTTCCCGGCCTGCCAGACTCGGCGCGCAGCTGGGAGAGCTCCGTCAAGGAATCCAAACGCCTCCTGGAGCACTGGACTACCCTGCCCGGTCACAGGGTTAAGAGCACGCTGAGTCTGAACAGGGCGCGAGACGTGCTCCTCGCCATCCAGGAGCCGCTCACCCAGGTTACATTGGCCGCGGAAGAGACAATTAAGCGAAACGTGGAGAAGGCGGAGGTACTCCGCCGGTCCCGGCCAGTAAACAGGGCGGAACTGGAATCCGAGCTCTATTGCATTGAGACCGTGGTGGTGGAGTCGGTCCCGCTACCCAGGCCGATGATGGTTTGCTCGGACAAGGCGTGCCAGGGGAGGTGGGAGGCCAAGGACGACGTGGATTACTCTGAGCACAGAGGGGCTTGCCACATCGGGTGCCACGTGCTGCCGCCAGGGGGCGACAAATATACCAGATCGCTTCTGCTGGCCTGCCGCGTGTTCGACCGTGGCTTCCGGAGGACGTGCAAGCAGTGCACCCACCACTGGACGATGCACCTGCGTATCGACAGCGTGTCCCGGCCCAAGACGGTGCGCGAGGGCCCTTCTGAGGCGGAGCGTCTGGCCAACTTGAGGAACCCCGCGTCGGTAGCCGAGCTCATAAGAGCCACTCTCCTGCAGCTCGAACGATACATAGAGCGGCGCGAGGCCGACCAGCAGCTCTTGGCCGAGGCTTCGATCCAGTTTCGTCAGTATCTCGGGGCCAATTCCATCGTCACGTACAACCACGAGAGGATGCTGTACCTCGACGCCAAGATTAAGCAAGCGACCTACGAAGCGAACGTCGTTAGGGAGGAGGACACAGGTCGCGGCGGTGTTTTCAGGACGAACCCCAAGACGAGCTCACTAGAAGAGCAACGGAAGGTCTTCGAGAAGGAAGGCGCCTTCCTTGGCAACATCATACCTATCAACCAGGACAAGGCCGCCGAGGTAATTCCGACTGAGGAGATGATTGAAAGCACGCTGCTGAAACTATTCGCCATGGAGCACTGGGGAGCCTTCCTGAGGGAGAGCGCCTCCAGGTCGGAGCCCAAAGAGTACATGGAATTGCCGTTCCACGCCCACCTCCACAGTCGCTCGCAGTCCAGCTCCTGGGAGGCGCTGCTAGCCAGGACTGCCCCCTTGGAATCTGGAGATGTTGAGTCGTCTTGGCGCAGCGCCTTGGTGACGATTGAGGCGCAGGTCAACAGGCATGGCCATGGCCCGGCTGAGTCGGGAAACCATCTTAACCGGCTCGATTCGAATGGTGAGTTCCCCCTCTACCGGGCGGCGGCGGGCGGCTCGTACAAGGACACCAAGAGTCTGCTGAAGCAGGGTGCCGACCCGTCGCTGCGTACCCCCTTTGGGTGGTCGGCGCTGCACTGGGCGGCTAGCAATGGGCATAAAGATGTCGTCGAGCTTCTCCTGTCGCACGGCGCCGAGGTGAACGTCAAGTCGGATACGGGGAAGACGCCCTTATCCATGGCCAGGAAGCCTGCAATCAGGGCCATGTTGCGAAACTATGGGGCTCGCGGTTGAGAGGTCGTGAGGTCCCACGGGACCAGGGCGACCGGGGATCGTGGGACGCTACTTGTAAATTTGTTTGTGGAGAACCTTTGTAACTGGGCCATGGTTGCGTGCCCACACTATGACGTAACATCTGGCTTGCCAGATTCCAAAGGTCTGGCCCAAAGGTCTGGCCCAAAGGTCTGGCCCAAAGGTCTGGTCCAAAGATCTAGGCTTCCAGCCCCATATCAACCTTCTTGTCAAGACAATTAGCTAGCCTAACAACCTGGGGCCTGCAGGCTGTTCAGGCGTTGTCACCTGTCAAGTGCTTTCATGGTTCCTTTTTCAATAATCGAGACCACACACGGTGTTTTCTTTTTTTTTCTTTTTTTGCTTTTTCGATGATTGAGAGCATACGCGCTGGTCCATGCCACACTGCTTAAAGGGCAACCGTGGCCAAGTGGAACTGACAATCTGCATCATCCTGACCACCACCAGACCTCCCGATGCCACACTGGCGCTGGCATAGTTCAACACAGTCATTTCACTCCCGCAGTTCCTGTCATCCTTTTCTCGCACGTGTCTTGCATGTGGCATTTGCAGCCTCGATTATTTTGTCGCGGCTTGGGTGAGGATTCTGAGGAACGCGTTCGACGCACTTGGGCTTTCGTGGAGTGGGCCAGGACCTTAAATTAGATCGCATGATAATATCTTGATGCCACTTGCCCCATTTCCTCCCGTCTTTCTGACCACATCGCTTATTCTGCTATCAACGGCATAAACACAATGGGGAAACAAACCCTCTTCGAGCTATGGAGCTGCAAGAAGGAGCCGGAAACAGATGACGACAAACCTCGTTTGACAGGAATGGCGGACACTACGCCTGTCCCAGCACGAAAGCGTGACCGCCCGCCGAAACAAAAACCGGTATCTTACCCGGTACAGGTACTGCCGGTTCCTGCCCTTCGGACAACAAACCCTATTAAACATGAAGTCGCATCTGAGGATGAGGGCATATCGGAAGACGAAATCGCATTCAAGGATGAGGACATCTAGGAAGACGAGGAGGCCGGCAAGACAGCGGTGGTTGGGGTTTCGACGGGCGATCGTGGGCTGGTTCGGTTTTTTTGCGGTTGCGCTCTCTGTCGTTGGTAAGTTATCTATCATCTGTCGTAATCACGGCATGATCTGACGAAGCAACAGGCTGGAGCTAGAAGCTCAATTCTGGCATTGCGGCGGCGGTCGTGGCGGGGGTGTTCACCCTGATAGATATTGTGCTGGCCGGCGTCGTGGGAGCTCATTGGGAGTATTTTTATAAATGTGATGATTGAGGTTATGTACTAAAATAAATGTCAATGATGGACCTCAAAATGATTGCCCTACCCGGTTCGTTCATTCTAGCTTCCCACTGGAAGGTTTCTCGGTACATATCATCAGGAGAGTGGACTGTTCACTTGGCCCGGTTTCCAGAGCTCTAGCGGGTACAGGTCGAAACGTTGGGACCCATGGTGGAACATTAGTCAAGTACTGTGGTCTCATTGGCTGGGACTCACCGTAGACGAGTGTGGGCGAGAGGATGCTCTGGTCAACGGCGGAGGGGGATGCGCAGTCAGGAATGATGGGAGATCAGATGGGCATATGGTCTAGATGCATTGACTTGAGAAAGAAAAAGGGGAACATCCTTTGCGGTGCAGCTGCGTGCAAAGAGGAAAGAGCATGGCAGCGAATGTCTTGGCAACCGTTTCAGCCAGCAACGATAAGATCTGGTCGGGCTATGGGGATGGAGCCTTTGACATCCAATATTCGCCTTGCCAGGGGCACAGGCCCAGCATTTGGACCCAGCACTGGGGCCCGCTAATCCTGTGTAATCCCAATTCCTGGGCCGTTGAAACGTCAAGTGGTACCAAGTCCATCGTCCGCCAGCTCCCACCAATTACGCGCCGTTGAGATGCGGCTGCAGCTTCCCAGATCTGATCTCACTGCCCGCGAGCGCCATCCTGCTCCCTGTCCAATACCTCCTTCGCTAACCACGAGCCTCACCATCTGCATCTGTAGCTAATGCATTGTGGCGACAAGTTTCGTCCTGACGAGTCTCAGCACCAGCTAGTCGTCACTGCTAGGCGGAATTGCGACTCTATTTCACATGACAACACCACGCAGCACTGCGAGACACCACGCCGGGGACTGTCGCCCAGTGCCTTCTTTATATTCGACTGGATGTCCTGTTTACTTTGTCTTATTCCTCTCACTTTCCATCAACAGTTCTCTTCACTGCCGTTTTCACTTACTTGTGGCCATAGCTGCCCTTTTTTGCCCACGCGCTCCTCAACACTTCTCACCACTCACGCTGTTTGCCGAGCTTGTGGTTAGCCCATCTTGTCATTCAAAACACCAATCACTTGGAAACCACATACCATTTCCATCCAAACACATTACTTTCACACCTCCACCATGCGTTTCATCACAGCAGCCCTCGCTCTGGCAGCTAGCAGCTGCGTGTGTGCCCACACGACCATGTTCTCCGTGTCGGTTGATGGCGCTGACCAGGGCGACGGCAGGAACGTCTACATCCGCTCGCCTCCCAACAACAGCCCGGTCAAGGACCTGGCGAGCCCCGACCTCGTGTGCAATGTCGACGGCGGCAAGGCCGTCACCTCGTTTGTGAAGGCAGCGGCCGGGAGCACGTTGACGTTCGAATGGTTCCACGACAACCGCGGTGACGACATCATCGACGGCACCCATAAGGGACCTATCATCACTTACATTGCCCCCTTCACCACGGGAAACGGAGCCCAGGCCATCTGGACCAAGATCGCCGAGGCTGGCTTCGCCGGTGGCAAGTGGGCCGTCGACACGCTCATCGCCAACAGGGGCAAGAACGACTTCGTCCTACCCGCGGATCTTGCTGCTGGCCAGTACCTGATCCGCCAGGAGATCATCGCCCTGCACGAGGCTGATGCTGCCTTCAACGTCAATGCGGCCCGCGGCGCCCAGTTCTACCCCAGCTGCGTGCAGGTTGAAGTGGCGGGCTCGGGCACCGCGGTCCCCAGCCAAAACTTCAACGTCAACACGGGCTACACCTTTGGCGACCCTGGAATTCTCTTCAACCTCTACGCTGCCTTCACCAGCTACCCCATCCCCGGCCCTGCCATCGCCGCCCTCGCCGGCTCTGCTAGCGGTGGCGCGGCTCCCGCGCCCGTTCCCACGACGTCTGCGGCTGCTGCCGCTCCCACGACGACCGCCGCTGCTGCCACTACGACTGCCGTGCGGGCCCCTGCTACGACTATGGTTACGTCGGTCCGGCAGGGGACGACGACCGCTGCTGCTTCCACGAAGGCTAGTGCTCGCCCGGTCAGCCCTTGCAGAGCATCGTAACTTTAGCAGCCGAGTCCGGTTGTGTTATCATTGTCCCGCTTTTCGAGATCCGTCAATCAACGATTCCAGGTCGAAATTTCATTGCGGATGATGTCGGCTAAGGCGCCATATGGGGCTCTGAAAGATTTGTTGATGCGGTGTTTGACATGTGGTCGAAGTTGCCGGAGTGTACGATTTCATGTATATATTGTAGAAGTTTTTTTGCATATAGGAAATCCATAAGGGGATGCCGTTCACTGTTTCAATGACACGCAGGCGAGATGCCCGGCACCTGCATCCCATGCGGCCTGCAATGCTGGTATTTCTGCCATTGGATGCCCGCCCCACCTTGTTTGTGCCAGCCACTGGCTCGACAGGCGGAATCACGGCAAGGCAGTAGCTATCCAGCTCGGTAATTTAATCTACGCTCTGCCGCGGGTAGTGGTCTGATACCGAGTCCCCGGCACCAGCAACGCGCCCTCGCCAGACAATCCAAGCGACAACCTCTAAACAAATTTGCCTGCCAAACGTGCCAGAAAAAGAAGACAAGGGTATTATTATTTTGTCGGGTTCATTTCGAGTCAGAAGAGCGCTAGACACTGTGAAAGTGCGATGGAATCCGTCCCCTTTGTACCGCCTGCGTCAAGCGCAAAGACGAGTGGTGCGAGTATGTCGTGCGCGAAGGTGCCGTGTCTCGCTACGCCGACCTCAAGCGAACATATGAGCAGTTGGAGCGCCAAAACATCGACCTCAAAGACCTATTTTCGTATTTACGCTTCCCCCCCGGAATGAGACATATGGGGTTTACCGCCGCCTGCACGCCTCCGACGAACCGTTCCAGATCCTCTAGTTCCTCAGGGAGGCCGAGACAATGCTTGTGGTCCCCTCGTCAAACAGCTCCGGCATGGTTCAGAAGCGCGTGAGCGAGATTGATTCCGAGGCCCTGGCCGTCTCCGCTGTAAAGGTGCCGGCTCGCCCATGGACCGAGGTAGCTGGTGACGGAATCGTGTCCAGTTTGGTTTCGTCTTTCTTCAAATACGACGATGCATTTGTTTACGCCTTCTTCGATCGTGATTTGTTGGTTAGGGGCATGAGGAGTGGCGCGCGTGAGTACTGCTCGTCGTGTCTCGTGGATGCCCTCTGCGCGGTTCGGTCGGTTCGTTGTCGTTGTCGTTGTTGGCTCCCCGGATACCGTACCCACTGACACTCGGGCAGTTTACCTCGGACAGGCTCAAGCTTATCAGCAAAGCCACCAACACCGATCTCGGCGCTCGCTTTCTTTCCGAGGCAAAGAAACACCTCGACGTCGAGATTGGCAAGGCGTCTCTCGCAACAGCGCAGGGGATCTTCCTACTTTTTCTTGTCTCTTGTTGCGATGGGACAAACTGGGCCCGGCAACATGTATCGGTTCGCTGCGTGCGAAATGCTCCATCGCCTGCAATTGAATCGACAGTACACCACGCTCAGCAGGCAAATCCCTGAGGAGGCCGCAAGGCAGCGGACCATCTCCAAAACATGTTGGGGATATTCGCCTTTGAATGGTGATTTGTTGCACCCTTCAGGATCATATACCACGGCCAGGGCGCTCATGCTCCACCTCTGCACTACCGACGTAGAGGCTATAGAGCTATACACACGCCGGTGGGGCCTGAACGAGTACTCTGTCATGATTGTCACTGGACTTTGGAGCGCCGCGTGCGCGTTTAATTTCCATGCTCGGCGATAGACAGAAACACTTGGGCGTTACTGAAGTCCACGCAGACCGTCAGACGGTCGCAGACCTCTTTACGAGGGCACCGGCGCTGATGAGGATAGTAGAGAGGGACTTGCCCGTCGTCCGACCGCTCATGCAGGGGCACCTAGATGTGGCGTGGTCGACAGGACGGGCGATCCCGCCGGCGGCCAAGAGATATTTTGAGGGCATCGACTCGAATAAAAACGAGCTGAAGGATGTGCCGGTCAGCTATGTGATCCACGTACAGGAGGAAGTTAGGGAGCTGCTGTTGCGGGAGGAGGAGGCGGAGGCAGGAGTGGACGGTCGGCCGGGTTCAGGAGCGCGTTTGGCGGGGAACCTGGCGGCCGTGTTGGAGAAATGGAGTGTGCTGTCGGTCGATTTGTGGTGATCAATAGGAGGCTTTGTTTATATCGGTGTTCTGGGCATATCCGGTGGCTGGGCTTGCATCATTGGCATGGTGGGAGGATGATTTTATATCACCACTAATATGATAACAGATGGCCTGTGAAGCAGATTTCGTTTCTCTGCAAGTTGATATCAGGACTGCTGGTATACAAATTGGTGCATAGCTACCCAAGTTCAGCAAGCCCATGCTATCTCAACACGCAGCATTTGTGCACGCCATCGTCTGGTACTACTCAAGCTTTCTCGCACGCCCAATCAAATGGCTCGTCTTTCATACCGCACCAAACTTATCACGGCGGTACAGGAAACGGCACGGATACGACTGCATTCGGCAATTGGTGCCTAAGATTATGTCTGTTGGTTTCATGTCTTTGTGAGGACTACAGTTTGACATCGAGCGAGTCAATCTTGTCCTGCACGTATCCAGACCGCTCCGTTTCCATAGTGGTTTCGCAACCTGGAGGCGAACGACGCTACTCTTTCCTGGATGTACACTCCCATCTTCATCTGGTTAGCAACTGATAACCTCTTTGAATCATATCATGCCTTTTTTCCATCGCAATGTCCCGCCTGAGGGCTCACCAAAGGTAAATTTCTCTCTGCCTCAATCATCCTGCCCCTTGAATCTGCAATCCGAAGTTAACATTGCCATCTAGTCAACGCGACGGAGGAATGGGCTCGCTAGATTGTTCTCGCGGTCGAGGTCACCCTCGCCGCCGCCATCGAGGCCCCCTATGACACGCCCGACTTCCAAGACGCAACCCTAGACCTCCCCCAGACGGCGTAACAGAAGGCCCCGGCGTCACTGAGCAGCGACGAAAGGCAGAAGATCGCAGAGCAGGAGACGATACGGCCCCTCTTCCAACAGCTAAATGCGGCAGACCAGGGCCACCAGGGACAATCGCTGCTCCGCAAGGGGCTGTCCGCGGTCAAGCCCTACCTCGAACAGCTGCACGCCACGATCGACTTCATCGGCCCTTCTGCCAGCTTCGAGCCTGCCGCGGGGACGGCGCTTGGGCTTGTCAAGGGCTATGAATCGGTAGGTCACCTCTCCAATATAGCGTCGGTTTGTTAGCGCGTGATACTCCCACCAAGAAGGTGCTGAAGCCCCGATAAAGCCTCTATAACATGAGACCACGAGGGGTTCTACCACAGCGACCTGAAGCAGCGGGTCAACACAGCCTGCAGTTGAGTAACATCCAGCGATGCCTTCTCGCACTGGCTCTTCAACTCACACGGCTCGCCTGTCCTGACTCTGCTAGGCGACATAGGCTGGGGGAAGACCATAACGACAGCCTTCGTGGCCGACACGCTAGGGCAGCAGAAGCGACCGCTGTGTATCTACTACTGCAAGGGCGACGGCGAGTCGGCCAAGCTCGACAACTTCTACCGCAGTATCCTGCTGCAGCTCCTTGCGCACGAGCAGCAGCTCAAGTTGCGCTTCTGGGACTGTTATAAGAAGACCAGCCCGCTGGCCCCGGGTAACCTAACGCAGGCCGACGACAAGCTGCGCGAGCTCTTATACGACGTCATTTCGTCCTTCCGGAAGCCCGCCTTCATCATCCCCGACGCGCTCGACGAGTGCGGGGTCTACCCCCGACAGCAACTCTTCGCCTATTCCGGGACCTCTTCCAGAACAAGGCCCGCCTCAAAGTCTTCGTGCCGTCCAGGTATAACAACGACATCGAGGCCGATCTGCCACTCGGTTTCACTAGGCTGGAGATGCAGTCATCGCGGGACCGAGACCCGCCTCCCCGCGCTGCCTTCCACGCCCAAGTGGTGGAAGCGCTCGCGGCTAAGTCGGGCGGCTCGGTCATCTGTCTGCGCATCGCCGTAGAGTACATAGCCGAACCCTGCATCAAGAACCAGCGGGGCCTGGATATGGCCCTGGACCGGCTGCCCTCGTCCAAGGGCCTGGCCGAGCTGTACGGGAAACTCTTTGCTAAGGTCTGCGAGGCGGTTCCGGAAAATGAGACGCTGCTGCAGCGCGCACTCGAAATAATCGCCCTTGCCCGCCAGCCTCTCACCCCGGAAGAGCTCGCCTACGCCGTTTTCGTCGCCAACCCCGACGGCGGCGACAACCCCGCGATGCTCGCCGAGTTAGACGAGCTCGCCCACAGCGTGGACCTGTTCGAGGAATTCGAAGAGTGGGTCCTGCTACCAGATTTTGATTCTAAAGGCACCGGTGAGGCCGAGTTCCAACTGCTCTCCATGGGGGGCATGTTCGACGACGACAAGGAAGCCCCAGCCACGCCCTCGCAGCCCTCCCCCGACACCTTCGACCCGTCCTCGCTCGTCGTCACGGCACTATTCGGCGAGGCGGACACGGAGCTGCGGCGGGCGGTGGTGAAGCGCGGCGCACCACCAGTCCATCGGCGAGGCGGCGTACGGGCGCCATGTTGATGCGGTGCGCTACCTGTGTGGAAGGTCGGAGCTCGCGGGACATCCGCGTTACGTTAATGATGCGGGGCCGGTGCTAATGTGACGTGGGACAATGATCCTCTGGAGAACTCGCCGCTTTATTCTGCGATCGGGAAGGGCTGCTCGTGGTTGTTTAGGGTGCTCGTGGTCGAGGGTGGGGCTGATGTCTGGCAGGTCGTGGGCGTCGACGAGGCGACGGGGAGGCCTGAGTTTCGGGTCAATGGCATGTTCATCTTGGAAACGAAGCGGTGCGGGAGCAGATGTTGAAGATGCTGTGTTCCCTGCTCCCGCTTGCTGTATTGGTCGAGTTTCTTGTCTAGCACTCATCTGATTTCGTAGCGCTCGTCTCAGCGCTCGGAAAGAACGGTCATCGAACACATTCAGACTTACTGTTCTGATTTGAAGGAGGGAAGGAGGGGGCAAAATGTAAAATGGCACTCTCCCGCCGGGAATTGAACCCGGGTCCCGAGCGAAATCCAGATGGATGACAAGCTCATATACTGACCACTATACTACGGAAGACTTGCAGGTGTGTTCACCTGTTGTAGCTGGTTGCTTGGAAAGTGCTCCGCAAAGATAGACTAAGAACCACCTATCCACGTGGTAAGCGAGGCAACGGTCCATGGTGGATCGTTGCTTCCAGATCGATGGATACCGAAGTAGATGACCAACCAGCCCGAGGTAGACCCTCAGACCGTTTGTCAAAGAGCGCTCTTGTCAAAATCCACACCAGTACTGAAGCTCGAAGACTCCGGTACTGCTTAGTGTGGGCGAACGGCACTCAATTCAATTGCCAGGAACTTCCCTGCAACGCAACGGCCAACAACGACCTCAACAAGAAAAACGGGATCTTGCGCTAGCAGTACCATACAAGACTTCAGCCAACCACTGGATAGGCAAATACATGTAATTAAGCAATCGGAGGAGCCCCAGAGAGCCACCTTAAAGTGGGAGCACCCATGGGCTTGACTTCTTCTCCTAGATAGTAACATTGCGTAAGCTTCCATCAAGTCAATTGATGTCTCATCACTTTAAGTGCATTTCGCCACACTTAGCATGTCAGAACTTAAACATCTCTAAATAATTGCGCAAAATATCTCCCTAGCTTTTGCTCGATGTCATGAAAGTCGGGCCTGGAGTCGATGGGACTCCACTGCATCGTCAATGTCAAGTGAATTCATACCCACGATATTTTCGAGGGGATGTCTTAGGAGATCCTTTGGACGTAGTCAAATACGATAGTATCCGCTAGACTCAACTATTCCTATATTTATGTAGGCAAAGCAAACAACGAGCCGCATTGCATGCCGGCAGCCACCCAACCCGCATTTCCTAGTCGGGCTGGTGTTGCGATATCTTTTCAGTTCTAAGCTGTTGGCGAATGGAATGGAGTTATCGGGGATCGGCAGGGCGAAACTACCCCTGTCTTTCACGGCTGAACGGGGTGGGGCTCCGACGGACACCCTCCTGCGCGCTCTAGTCCAATGGGGACACACATCGCGGACAGGGCAATGCCAAGCTCGAGCAGAAAGACCCAAAGAAAAAAGATGGCACCGCTGGTGCCATACCCTAGGTACCGCCTATTGATCATCTAGAATCGGGCCTCAACTAAATTAAGATTTCGAGCCTGGGAGTAACGCCAGTACCCCGATGAAGCTTGACGCAACTTAAACCTGAATATGGGCTTTTGGGGGTGAATTAAATTGTAGATTACCGTTGTTCTGGATACTGGGACCCTTCAAGTTCTCGTAGAATACCGGCACTGTAAGTCTTGGATTCAAACCAAGAGCCTGAGTCTCGCCAAACACCTCTCCCGATGAGCAACCAAAGTTGCCACCCCATCCCGAGTCTCAATCCGGGCCTCGTTGCAAACGACCATGACACGCCGCCGCGATCGCCCAAAGACAAGAAATACTACTCGAACACCAAGACGCATGATAATGCAAGCTCTACAGCTTTGTCGGACAACAACACCCCATTGCGGCTCTGTGGGGTTGGCTCAGCTGTGTGCCAGACCCCCCTGGTTGGTGGCGCTGATAAAACTGGAAGGGCGCCCCCCTTTGGCGCCCTGATCTTTCTTTGATCACCCAGCTCCAGCTCCCTCTTCGCCGCAACCTCCCCACCAAACAAAACTCCCAAACCGTCCCACGACCCAACCCACCCAAGCACCACCCCCACCCTCACCCCCACCACCACCCAAGATGCGAAAACGCTTCCTCGACTCCCTCAAAGGCTCCATCCAAGACACCGTCAACAACGCGACCTCCTGGCCCGGCTACGGTTCGCCCGGCGGTGGCGGGCCCGGGGGCTTCGGCGCCCCGCCGCCGCCCTTCGGAGCCCCCACCAACGCGATGCCATCCCCCGGCCACCAATGCCCACGGCAAGTCCCACAGGCAGGCCACGCCGACTGGATCGGACTGCCTGACCCCCGCTGGGCGGGCTTCAACGTGTGCCCGGCGTGCTACGCGGCGCTGATCCGGCCGACGGCGCACGCGGGCGCGTTCGTGACCAAGGCCGGGGGCCTGCTAGCGGTGCCGCCGCAGGCCGCGGTGCGCTGCGACATGGGGCGGTTCTGGGTGCGCGTCGCCGGCATGGTGCTGCTGACCATGAACCAGACGGGGCAGCTCGGCGCGGCGCACCTGGCCCATGTCGCAGGCGTGCGCGTGCCCGACGGGGAGTGTCCCAACGTGGGTGTGGGGGATGGGATGCAGGTGTTGCCGGTTGTTAGGAGGGGCGTGTGGTTCACGCTGCAGGACCCGGCGACTGGCGCGCGTACGTATTCTTTTTTCGTGGTTGCTTGCCATCCGTAGCTTGTCCCCTGATGTTACCCAGAGTGCTGGAAGGGGAATCTCCGAGGTGTCTACCTTTTGTAAAAGGAAAGCAACTGACACAAGTCCGACACAGAGCCCCTAGCCGGTTGGCTCATCTGCGGCTCCTGCGCGGCAAACATCCAAGCCTGCTGCCCGGCCGTAGCAGCGGGGTTTGCCCCGGTACAGCCACCTGGATGGCGGGATGTCGCCTGTGGGCTGGTACCGTCGGAGCGCTACGACGACACCCGCACGGCCGCCATTCTACAACAGATCGGGGGGTGTGCAGCTACGGCGGCTATGACAAGGCGGGTCGACATGGGGCGGCTGGTCAACTGGCTGGTCGCAAACCCACCCCCCGTGCGCGGCGGGGGTGCGGTTCTGGGTATTCCGGGGGGGTTCCCGGAGCTGCTCCGGGCGTCACGCCGGCTGTTGGATGCCCTAGAAACCTGCTCTCAACAACTACCAAGTGCCACACAATGCAGGGACTCTTCGACCTCACCGTCTGCGAGAATTGCTACGCATCCGTGATCAAGCCGGATGCTGATAGGGGCGTGGAGATGGCCAGGCGGTTTGAGGGGAACCCATCAGCCATGCCGTCGGGGTTTACATGCCAGTTGTACTCTGACAGGATGCGTCGAGTCTGGAGTGATGCCGCATCGACGGGAGATTTCGAGTATCTACGGCAAAAGGCAAGCATGCCTTGTGGCAACTTGGACAGTGTCTATGCCGAGGCCATTACTGACAAACAAGCAAACAGGTCCTCGAGCGGCGGACGAAGGAACGCGGATTGCAAGCCCAGACCGCGCAGCTCCGGCTGCAAGCCAGCCAGCTCCGAGAACAAGCCGGTGTGAAAGAGCACTTGGCCATTAACGCCATGAGACTTGCAACCAATACAGCGAGCAATAATATCATGCTCTCGGGAGTCGGCGTGACCTATCAGGTGGATGCAAACCACTATGTCAGGCCGAATGGGGTGGTAAGTTCCCATCCCAAACCAAAGTGGGTTATGTGCCAATAGCCCAACGTTGCTGACGGAATACATGCGGAGTTGTAGCCCGACTTCAGTCAGACGACGCAGTTAAACAATGAGGCGGCAATGCTTAAAGTTCAGGCGGCGCAGGCCGAGGCGCAGGTGGCGACAGCGGAGGAGGAATGGAAGAGGTATTGGGAATGAGAAGCAGCCTTGGGCATCTAGGGCTGGAAACCTTTTCCCTGCTAATAATACCTTGGCTTGAACTGTTATTGTTGTTATTGGCGGCCAACTGCCCAGTGACTGGCGTACGCTTGCAGTCGTTGACCCGAGCCTGTTTTGGATCTCACCCCAGACACATGTCTTACGGTCAGCGAGAAAGAAAACGGGTAACGGCGCAACGGCGCGTTTGTTTGGCAATCTATCTCTGGCCGCTTGCCGTTCCGCGTGCGCGGGTCCGACGCGGCATGTCAGTGGCACGATTGTGTGACGTCCCGTCGGCCGACCAGCGGGTTTCAGACTCGAGCCTCCCAAGCGAGGTCCGAGATGGATCGAAGATGGACCCCGCACCCCCGTACGCCGCAGCTAGGTACGGCAACCGAGTATCACTCGAGACGGGTGACCTTAAAACTGCTCCAGGCTTTGTAACTGCTAGATCCTGGAGCCTTGCATCGCGCTTTGCAGGATCGTGATCGAGTGTCGGTAGGTTGTTAAAGTGGAGAAACAAGTGGAGAGCAGGGTGGCATTGACACCTGCGTAAAGTCGAGATCGAGATGGCATTGTGCCACCAAGTGAAACCAGCGAGCCAGGCAGACTTATTCTTTGCGCAAATAGGGAACCCGCCCGCCCACCTTGCGACACGTCCTGGTATTGTCCGACATTGCATCGCCGCGTACCCTCAATACTCGCTGCAATGTCCGGCGTTCTGGGGATTCACTCATTGGTGGGGGTTTGCCCTCTTCCTCTTACAAATATGTTAGGGCGCGAGTGCGTGAGAATGTCGGAGCCGTCGGGTTGATGAAGCGAATCGGGGGGCACAGCACACCAAGAGGCTTGCTGATTAACGCTGCATCGTTAGCGGTGTGCTCTGGCTTGGCTAGTGTGGTGAATTCACCACAAATGTGTGGAGCTGGGTAAAGGTGTGTGGTCAGCAGGTGAAGGCGCACAAAATGCGAAAAGTTGTCCTGACTCTGCGCTCGCTGCACTGCACTGTACCTTGGCGCGTGCAGGTCTTCAAGATTAGCTTTCCCCATCTTCTCCACAGTGGAAGTCTAAGATTCGGTGTGGAGTATCGCTGGGCGTTCCATCACACAAACCTAGTGCTCAACAGTGCGGGTCGGTGTTTCATCCTCATCGTCTAGCTACGCCCACGTTGAGAGAGCGTGGGTGCGTTGATAGCGAGTTTAGCCGCGGCAGATTTTTTCCTTCGTTTTTTGGTGCGACTTGCTCGGTGGGAGGGGTGTGTGCGTCAACTCTCGGAGCAATTGCGCCCAATCAGGGCTGCCTTGGTGATGCACAGTCTAGGAGAATGTTCTCGGGCTGCTCAGACCGTACGCGGCGTTGTCTGAGTCGTCCCGAGTCGTTGTCGCCGGCGGGGTGTCTCGAGTCGATTGTGAGCGGTTTCCCGCCCGACTGTCTTGCGGTTGTCTTGCTGGATTGCTGGATTTGCTGTTCCTTCCAAGGTTTCAAGGGGGATGGATGGAAAGCGAGGGAGAACAAGTGGGGAGCCACCATGTCACCTGTCGCAGTGCTTAGCAAATTTCCTGCTTGCCGAGTTGACCCTCTCTATTCCCGCATCCAACAAGTCATTCCACGCTTACGGGGCATGCCAACATGCCTTTAGATGTTGACAAACGCAATATGCAGATGTCACTCACTGCCCAACATCTAGGCCGCTATTGACTGATATTGCACCTGATTTGCACCTTCGAATACACCCCTATTTTTGTTTTATTAGCAGCCTTTTGATGGCCGAATGCTTGGCAGAGGTACCCTACTTGCCTACGTCGCGACTTGGTAAGACAATTTGAGGCCTCGTTGGTGCCTTTCCAGCACTTCAAAAGGTACACTTAGCGTTCTAAATGGCATTTTCGTTTATCTTACAAAGTAAATAACACTGAACGAAGTCTGACGCTTTTCTATTCAGAAGTATCCGAGTTCCTATTCAGCGCAAAAAGGCGTTAGCCACTGTTGGTTGAAAACATGCCGCTCGTTCGGCAAGTCGGGCCACCCCTTGCTTCGCTAGTTCTACCCCCACCAAGCCCACTTACCTGTCGTTCCCGTGTGCCCTGATCAGGGCAGTTGTCAGCCCCCGGGCCCCTTGCGGCAGCCAACCACCGGCGCATCCAATTGCTTCCATTCTTATCCTCGCTCCCTCCCGGCGACTTTCTGAACCAGCACTCTCCCTTCACCTCCCACCCTCTTCAATCCATCACATTAGATCCAACCCATTCAAAATAACGGTACGCAAATATAAAATACAGCATCACATAACCTTAAATGGCGTCTAACGATACCCACTGAAGCATCGCACCGATACCAGCACCGACACCGACCCGATAACGCGACCAGGCCCGACCAGGCCTCTTGCTGCGGGCCGAACGCCTTCGAGGGAACTCTGTTCGCTGTTTGCTGCTCGATGTGATCCCCTGACTCGATACCTCGACGCCCGCGTTGTCGTTTCCAAGATGTTGCGACGGCCTCCTGGCCACGTCGCTATCCCGCGAAGATACATTCTCGCGGCATTTGCACTCGTTGCCCTCCCCTGGCTACAGCTCGTAGATGCTCAGCAGCAGCACTCCCAGCCCGCACAGGTCCTCAGATCGCCCCCCGAGAATGATCAACCACAACACCCCCCATCGCCCTTGACGGGACAGACCATTGAGACCCCCCGCATCCACGCTCGCCGCAAGTCCACCGCGTCCGTGGACGTTGACGAAGAGGATGCACGCCGCCGATTGAGGCAAAGTTCTCTTCCCGATTCCATCATCATCCCTAACGATGCGAGCGCCCACGCCTTGGCTCCGGAATTGTCCGTTAGAGCCGGATCTCCCTCTGCATACTCCAAAACCGACCTGAACGGTGGGCTCTCGCGGCAAATTGCGCGGAGCCTGGAGGATTGGGAGGTTGAAGACTTTGTTCTTCTGGCGACCGTCGACGGAGACCTCTATGCCAGCGACAGAAAGACTGGCCAAGAACGTTGGCACTTCAAGGCCAACCACCCCATGGTCGAAACGAGACACTTCCGAGCAAATCGCTCAGCCCTCGAGGACGACTTTGATGAAATCGACCACTACCTATGGGTCGTTGAACCCACTCGAGACGGCGAATTATATCTTTGGAGACCCCACGACGGTGATGGTTCTGGCTTGACCAAAATGGCTTGGTCCATGAAGAGAGTTGTTGAGGAGCTCTCCCCTCACCACGACGAAGAGTCGGGTATTGTATATACCGGCGACAAAAAGACCACGCTCGTTACTCTCAGCGCCGCCACCGGCATTGTCATCAAGGAGTTTGGCTCCGGTGGTACCTATGTGAACAAGGTCGAGCCGGAAAGCTGTTACAAGCCTAACGCGCTGGCCGACAGCGAAGAATGCACAGATAGTGGGACCATCACTCTCGGTCGCACTGAGTACACCGTCAGCATCCAACGCGAGGATGGAAGCCCCATTGCCCTGCTCAAATACTCGGAGTGGGGACCTAACACGCACGACAATGACCTGATTCAGCAGAATGGTGTCACAAAGGACAACCGCTACGTTTTGGGCCAGCATGATGGCCAAGTCTACGGTTTTGATTACGCCCGCCGTTTCAGTGAAGACCGCCCCCTCTTCACTAAGAAGCTCGCGTCCCCTGTTGCTCGCGTCTTCGATGTTCTTCATCGATGGGGCGCGCCAGGTGGAAGCCCCAATCTAATAATCCTACCGCAGCCACCGATCCCCGATATCAACGAGGAGAGCATACGCCGTCGCAGTGAAAGCGTCTTCCTCAACCAGACCGAGGCGGGGAGTTGGTATGCCCTCTCGGGGAACAAATACCCCTTGGTGCTTGAGGCCGAACCTGCGCCTGTTTACAGCTGGGATTGGTGGAAGCTACAGAATTCCGGCGGAAGCTTGGACGAGTCACTGATGAACAAGGCCATGGTTGGAATTCACCAGTTGCCGGAGCGGCATGGTGCCACGGTCGACGGAGGAGGCCGTCCGCCGCTGAGGACATTGGACCCGCCTCTCGACCCGGACAAGCCTCCCACGCCCAGCGATCCGAACTCCCCGTTGTCACCCTCGCTGCTACCCGAAACAGGCCGAATGCTCGAAACCGCTAGGAGGCTCCCAGAGCTTTTGGTGATCAAGCTCGTCGACCTGATCAGCAATCCGGTTACCTTCGTCCTCCTCATCTTGGTCGTCTTCTTCTCAAAAGACAATATTCGGCGCACATGGAAGTCATTCAATGGGAAGCCATCTAAGGGCTTTGTCGAGCCACAGATTGAAGTTAGCTCTACGGTTCCAAATTCGGAGCCTCCCCCCAAAGTGGCCTTGATCAAGGAGCCAACGACTCTGACAGAGCCCGAGGACCAAACCGTCAAGCCACTCGAGGGCTCATCCGACAACTCCAGCAAGACAGTCCCAGCTCCCAAAGTTACCGAGAAGACCGCAGAGGCCACCAACCCCATAGAGCCCGGAAGCAGCAGAGAGTCGCCTGGCGTAACTTTTGCTGACCCCAAGGGCGTCGAAGAAAGGGGCTCCACCCCAAGCGATGACGGAAATGCGACAGCAGATAACGCCAAGAAGAAGAAGGCGCATAGAGGGCGCCGCGGTGGTGTCAAGCATAAGAAGGGCGCCAAGGACAAGCGCGAGGGCTCCCAGTCCCGCGACGATGACCCCCCACAAGCGTCTGTCGAAGAGGTCATCAGCAAGGCTAAACAGCTCGGTGTGGAGCCAAAGCTCGAGCCTGACATCCTGACTGTCTCCAACAGCGTTGATGATGTCTCGGGGCCCATTCTCAAGATGGGCAGTCTGGAGGTCAACGAAGAGCAGCAATTGGGCACTGGAAGCAATGGCACCGTCGTCTTTGCTGGCAAATGGGATGGTCGCGATGTCGCCGTGAAGCGCATGCTGGTGCAGTTCAATGAAATTGCCAGCCAAGAGACCAAGTTGCTGAGAGAGAGTGACGATCACCCCAACGGTAAGTTATGGTGGTAACGTCATCCGCATGGTGGACGGACGAGAGCTAACAGCAGTAGTCATTCGATATTTTGCACAGCAGCAGCGCGCTGCATTCCTCTACATTGCACTGGAACTCTGCCAAGCCTCACTTGCCGACGTTGTCCAGAAGCCAGGCCAATTTCGCGAGCTGGCACAAGCCGGCGAGCGGGATATGCAGTATGTTCTTTTCCAGATCGCGACAGGGTTGAGCCATCTCCACAAATTGCGGATTGTACACCGAGATCTCAAGCCACAAAATATTCTTGTCAACCTGGACCAGGATGGCAAGCCGCGCATTTTGGTTTCCGATTTCGGGCTCTGCAAGAAACTAGAGGGTGGTCAATCTTCTTTTGGCGCAACAACTGCACACGCTGCCGGAACTTCTGGCTGGCGAGCCCCCGAGCTCCTCATTGACGACGATGATCTCGTCGCTACGTCCATGACTCTTGACCCCCACTCCAGCCTCCACAGCGCATCTGGCTCAGGCATCCTTGGAGCTGACCAACTCGGCCCCAATCATCGTCGTGTAACGCGAGCTATCGACATCTTCTCCCTTGGGCTGGTTTTCTTTTATGTTCTTACTAGGGGTAACCACCCATTCGACTGCGGCGATCGCTACATGCGCGAGGTGAACATCCGGAAGGGCAATTACGATCTGGACCAGCTCGACGTCCTAGGCGACTATGCATATGAGGCGCGTGATCTGATTAGCAGCATGCTCAACCACAACCCCAAGGCCCGGCCAACGGCCATCGATGTCATGTCCCACCCCTTCTTCTGGAGTCCGAGGAAGCGCCTGGAATTCCTTGGAGACATGTCGGATCACTTTGAGAGAGAACCTCGTGATCCACCGTCGGAGCCCCTGGGCGAACTTGAGAAATTGGCTCCTCGGGTGGTGAAGGGCGACTTCCTAAAGCAGCTACCCAAGGAATTTGTGGATAGTCTGGGGAAACAGCGAAAGTACACTGGCTCGCGCATGCTTGACCTGCTTCGCGCACTTCGTAACAAGCGAAACCACTACGAAGATCTCCCTGACTCGCTGCGAAAGATGGTTGGCTCGCTGCCAGATGGATACCTCGGCTTTTGGACCAGACGCTTTCCCAACCTCTTGATTGAGTGTTGGAATTTGGTCTACAACCTCGGTTTAGAGGAGACGGAGCGGTTTGAGCGGTTCTACAAGCCCACCAGGTCCGACTCTTGAGGCCTTTGGGTACCTATGAAAGGCCTCTGGATGTTTAGAAAAGGCCTTTTAGTGTTGACCAAGGGGATGGATGTGTCGTGTAAGCGTAATTTTTTGTTAGCTATGTCTTTTTTTTTTTTGTAAATTCGATGTGTTTCAACATACAGCCGGGGCCTGAGTTGACTCCCTCAACCCCTTTGATTTACGTGTACTATGCCTAGATTGACTGTCTTGAGCCATTTTCCAGCTCCTTCGACGCCTTTTCATCGACGTGGCCGACCCACAGCTATTAACTTTTGTTTTGGCCGTGGAACATTGGATCGAGAGTCACGGCCCGGACGCCCTAATTAACCTGGCGACTGAGACGGGTCGATTCGCCGCCTACGGAATCGAAATCGGTCACTCCCTGGACGACCCAATTGTGGGTCTTTTAATCCCATGGATGCAAGCGGACACTGAAAACCACGGCCCGCGACAGATGACGGAAGAACGGGCCGAGTGGTTGATCAGGCGGACCGACGGCGGCTAGAAGACTCGGAAACGATGGAGATATTTCTCCAAAGCCGGTGGAGAGACATGAAGGAAATGATTGACGCAGAAGAGAAGAGGGTCAGGGCCGGTCAATTCCTGAAACTGGCGAAACGTCTTGCGGAGGACCTCCTGGACCTCTAGCGGGCGCCACATGCGGGAACTTCTGGCCTGGCCGATTGGCGAGATGCTCTTGGGAAATCGTTCAAATCGTTGGAGCGGGCTCGTCCCCAGATCTTAGTCAAGATTGCTAGTGCGGGTGCGGCTGGTCGCCAGCTGACGATGGAAAGCCGGGACAAGTTGGGAAGGTAGGCCAGGACCTGCCGGAGGGCGCCGAGGTCTTCGCCGTGGACGGTCATGGCGTACTCCTCGAGGACAACTTGCAAGTGCGGTTGCCGGTCGCCATCCGGAGGGGCCGGCGATGACCAACAGCAGCGGCCCAGACCTGCCGCTGCCTCCACGCCCTGGTCTGTCGCTCCACTCGACGTTCCACACGTTTATACCACGCAAGTCAGCGCAGCGCCTGGCCGCCGTGACGTCGATCCCGCCGGCTCAGGGTGTCGGCCGTCAGGGAGCTCGTCTACTTGGCCAACCCCCTCGAGGCTCCTAGCCCGGCCTCAGCCACCCGGAGACACTCGATAACGCCCGCGACGGCGGTGGTGGGGAGCCGCAGTAGAGGGGACTCGCAGCTCGTGGCGGGCGGGTGAGCTTCCGACGGGTGGCAAGTAGCACCTATGTGGGAAGCGGACCGGACAGCGGTCGCGAATTGGAGCGGGCTGGGTTTGTTGTTGCTAGGAGGTGGCTGAACCGGATCCATTGGAGCGATGGAGGTAGCAAGTCGGCGTGGTTACGGTCGGATTGAACAGTAGACATTAGTTTTATACGCTCATACGAGATCTGTCAAGCAACATATTTTCCTCCGAAATACACCCCATAACTCCTCGCAGAAACACCACACACCCTTACCCCTTTAGCTCCCAGCCTTCTTCGCCTTGGCAACAAACATAGTCCGCAAATTCGTCGGCCCATCATCCACCCCCATAACCATATCCACGACGCGGGCGCACGGCGCATTGTTGAAGGCCTCGTCGACGAAGAGCGCCTCGAGCTCGGCGGCCGTGGCCGCCTTCCAGCCGCGCACCTCGGTCTCGGGCGCGAACGCCTTGGCCAGGCCGACGTAGTCCCAGTTGGCCACGTCGTTGTAGCCGGCGGTCCAACCGCGGAAGAAGCGCTCCACCGTGTAGCCCTTATTGTTAAGCACCAGTACGACTGGCGGGACACCGAAGCGGTCGAGCAGCGATAGCGCCTGCACCGTCAGCTGGAGGCTGCCCTCACCCGTGATGAGCACGACGCGCGTGTGTGCATTGGTCTCCTTGGATGCGATGGACGCGCCGGCTGCGGCCGCCGTGGCGTAGCCGATGGAGCCGTAGATCGCTTGCGTCCACCCGTGCGCGCCCGATGCGAAGCGCGTCTGCAGGATACCGGCTTGCGCCGTGCCGGTTTCGGTTATCACCAGGTCGCCGGCGCGGATGAAGGTGGAGAGGCGCTGTGTGGGAGGTGTTAGCGGTGTAGAGTTGGAGAGGGGGGAGGGGGGGTACACGTACGTCCCAGAGCCAATCATGCTCGATGTTCTCTGGGGTGGTCAGGGTGATGGGCGGGATGGCTTCGACGGCGTATTCCGCGAGTGGAGGGTGAGATTCAAAGGCCTCGACGAGCTTGGGCATCACGTGGTTGATGCGAGCGTCGAACTCGGTTGTGCCAACCTTGACGGAGAAGCGCTGGAGGTCGATGATATTGGCGCCCGATGTGTTGCCGGTGAAGATACCCCTGTTTTCTTTAGTCGGCGACAGAGTCTGCGGAATGGACGGGTCGCCCAGTGAACTTACGTGTTGAAGTCAGATGGGTAGTTTCCAAGCCAGAGAATGCAGTCGGCATTCTCGACACCCGGGATGACGCTCGTTGGCCATGAGCCAGCGCCGCTCCAGCCACCCTTGTAGTATGGGCTCCCCTCGTTGGCGATGCCTTTGCCCATTGTGGTGACGAAGAAGGGGATCTTGAGGGCCTCGACGAGTGGGTCGACGTACTTGGCCCAGTTAGGCGGGGCCGCGCCGCCATCAACCATCAAGATGGGAGATGTGGCGGATTCGAGTGCCTTGATGATCTCGGCCACAGCTACAGCCTCGGACTCGGGGACACTGGGGGCAAGAGTGTGGATCAGCGGGGTGCTGAGATACTCGTCCGACACCTTGGAGAAGACAATGTCCTCAGAGATGCCGATGTATATGGGCTTTGAGTAGTGTAGCATAGCTGCAGATGGTTAGCGCTGAAACCCGAGAATAAGAAGAACTCGGTCTCGCTCACCATTCAGAACACGGTCAATCTCGGCGGCAGAGGTAGCGGGGTCTGTGAGGACAGTGGTGGCGCACGAGATCTCGGCGGAGATCTTGTGGTAGTGGTCGAAGCTTCCATCTCCTATGGTGTGGTGGAGAATCTTGCCGGTCTTTTGGAGAGGGTTGGGTGGGTAGCCAACGATGTGGACGACTGGCACGTTCTCGCAATAAGAACCGCCGATGCCGCAGATGGCGCTTAGCTCTCCCGGGCCGAAGGTTGTCACCAAAGCACCCGCGCCTTTGATACGGGCATAGCCGTCAGCAGCATAGGCGCCCACCAGCTCGTTAGGCGTGCCGATCCATGAGAGACCTTGGGGTTCGACCTGGTCAAGAAGGGCAAGCTCATAGTCTGCAGCATGT
Organism: Lasiosphaeris hirsuta; assembly: GCA_030549175.1. Classification (NCBI taxonomy): domain Eukaryota; kingdom Fungi; phylum Ascomycota; class Sordariomycetes; order Sordariales; family Lasiosphaeriaceae; genus Lasiosphaeris; species Lasiosphaeris hirsuta. The sequence goes on from JAUKUA010000002.1 coordinate 3,066,999, forward strand.
TAGCGGTTCGTGAGGGTGGTGGACCAATGGAAGACAGCAAATACCGCCGGGGACTCCAAAGATGGTGTCGATGCCAATCTGCTTGAGACGGCGGAGGAGATACTCTGAAATGAGGATTTCAGGCATGATGATGGTGGTTGGGCTGGTGGGATCGCGGCGTTGAGGGTTGTGGGTATGGGGAGAGGACGTAAAGGGGTTCAGAGGCTATGAGTGGGAACCGAGTATTTGGTTTTGTTGAGCTGGGTTGTTGTTATGACGTGTAGATGGTGTTGGTACTATCTTTGCAGCTTAGGGGTTGTTGAATCTGTTGAAAGGGGATTGATGGACGTGATGAGAGGACTGGAGAGCAAGACAAGAAGTAAAGACAGCGACGAGGCAGCATCATAATATACCTAGCCATATCTACACTCCCACGCTCAAGCCCACGCCGTTCCCATTGCCATGACCATCACAGGACAGCCAATGCCCATGTTCCATTGCAGACATTGTGCCTAATGCGGCGACACGACCTGGTGTCGCGACATGAACCGCGGTATCTCGGCCTGGCCATGCCCGGCCACAACGACTCGGAGACAACAGGGCCAAAGGTACGGACGGACATGCCGCAGAGTTACCAAGCGACGTCAAAATAGCCAGGCGGACATTGTCGAGAGTCGCTCACAGCAAATGGAATGACGTCCGTCGACGTCGGGTTAGGGTTCAGCGCCTACCTGTACACTGCGTAACTGCGGCTCACAGTTAGACGATGCCTGCATCGGGGCAAGCTCGGAGAAAGCCTCGTGGTCGGCAGGACAACACCTTGCTAGTGGTCGTCGGGCTGCTGAGATGGTCCCTGGGGGGCACCAATGCCAGAATGTTGAACAGAGTCTCAGGCTGAATAAGCAGCAAGATCCCATGTTGCAGAATGTGATATTCCCATTCGCAGCCTGGCGTTCTCCTCATTGTGCCGACCGATCTTGGATAAATATCTGCCCTGAATGCGCAACACTCGCCCCATCGTCATGTCATGGAATTCTGGGTGTGATCCCTCCTGGATGTGCCCTCAAGAGTCCATTGCCTTGATTTGGGATTCGGGGAATACCGATAGGCGAAAGCGTAATAGACAATGGGCACATACAATAGAGAGTTGCCAAGGACGAACATCAAATACCGAACAAACGACGAATCTGCGGAATGCCGTTGAGAAGCCCATATTTGTGGAGAAAGATGGGGATGTTTCAGGTTTCACAGTGCTTGGCTTCCTCGGTTACTCCACCTCCACTGCTGCTCGATCGTTCTGGGGAAAGACGCCAGGGCCGTTGCCGAGGCGGGTGCTGGAGTACACCGTTCCGTTGCCTTGCCAAGTCGTTTTTGTTCGGAGGAAGAGCTTGGGTCACATACTGAGCCCGAAACCCTAACAGATTGATGTGACGTCACCCGATTCGGGAGGTAAAAAGGCTTGGCACGGAAGGTCCGACTAACTCTTGTGTTGTTGATTCGACTTTTCTGCGCGTCTGCCTTGCTGAGCTGCGTCGACTGCCTGCCCGACATCGCTTGATATTCTGACCACTCCTGTTGAGACGTTCTCACCGCCCGCAATTGTGCGCAATTGTCGCACTTGTCGCACTCGTCTGCAATTAGCCGCCCTGTTGCAATCGCGACTCCACGCCCAGGCGCCATTCAGTTTCTCGCGCGTCTTGGCATTCCGATCTCCTGCACTTCATTCCCAACTCCTCACTCTCCTGCAATGCTAGCGCCTCGTGATCGGTGATCGGCAGCGCAGTCTTGTAGAAATCCCAGTCGCACAGAGTGTCCAATAGTTTTTGGCCCGAGACCCCGCAACGGCTCCTGTCTACACTGTCCACACACGCACACGGCGCTCGAAATCGCGCCCTCTCCCCGCTCCCCGCTTCCCCGGACGTTCCAGTCCGATACCGCGGCCCTCATGTCTTCCGAGAAACAACCTCAACAGAGCGAGCCTTCCAACCATGAAGCTAATGCCCCTGGCGATGCGACCCTGAGCTCTCCCACACAGCCTGCTGAGACTGGTGATGGCGCCGACGACAACAATCATGTCGCCAGTGGCCTGCGCCCAAGCAGAACTTCCGAGCTGAGGGATCGCATTGGCGCCGAAAAGAAGAAGCTCGCCGATAAGAAGGAAAGGATCAAGACCAAGGCTAAGCCCCCTGGCGGCTTTGATGCCACACCCTTCCCTGATGCTCCTCCTGGCTACACCGTCAAAATCACCTTCCACGGTGCCGAGAATTTGCCTATCGCCGATATCAAGACCCATGCCGCCGACCCCTTCCTCCATGCCACCCTTACGGCTGCGGTCCCCCGGCGGCACAAGGAGGACCCCGTATTGACCCTCCGTACCCCAACTATCAGAAAAACCACGGAGCCTGTATGGGATCAGGAGTGGATTGTCGCGAACGTCCCCCGTTCCGGCTTCACACTAAAGTGCCGACTCTACGACGAGGATTGGCCAGACAGTGATGATCGTCTGGGCAATGTCACCATCCAGGTGCCAAATATTGACGAAAACTGGGAAGGATTTGGTCCCCACGGCAAAGTATTCGATGTTAAGAAGCGATCGGGTAGCAAACGGGCTTACTTGCTCATGGGCATCACCACGGCTTTCTGCCGCAACACTTCCATGACTCCCAGGCTGCGCGTCAGTATCGAGGTCCTTGGGAAATCTGACCCTCCGTATGCCCAGATGTATACTGTGGGGCCGTCGTATTGGGTGAAGCACTACAGCCCCATGATAGGTCGGTTGATTGGCACAAAGGTCAACAAGGACGAGAACAATGATGTGGAATCAACCTCGGTGCACTCTGAAGACCGCCAAACAAAGAAATACGAGTGCGCACTTCTCCCTGCTTTGCACGAGAGATCCATGCTGATATCTCTGTAGTTTCCAAGCCAACGAGATCCAGCTCTCTGGACCCGTACCCGAGAAGCTGTACCATCGCTACGTCGAGTTTCGCCCCATCATCAGCAGCATGTTTGCATCTACCGGCCTGCGCGGGCGCATCCTCAACAGAGTTCTCCACAAGCAGCATGCACGCGTGTATAACTTTGACTCGACGACAGAGCACGGTAACTTCCCACCCCGCAGCGAGCAAGCCTCGCTACAGTTCCTCAAGATGGCACATTTTGACGAAGGCGCGCGCATGTTTACCTATGTTATTACGCTTGACGCCATGCTGCGTTTCACCGAAACGGGCAAGGAGTTCGGCGTTGACCTTCTGAGTAAACACACTATGCACTCGGATGTGGCTACCTACATTGCTTGCTCGGGCGAGTTCTTCATCCGACGTCTTGCACATGCGCATGCACATCACGCCTCGGTGGGCGACAACCCCAACCCAGACGAGCCAACGCATCCCCCGGGCGAAGGAATCTCCGGCGGCCCACCCAATGGCCCGCCTCCACAAGACCCACGATACTACCAGCTCATCATTGACAACGATAGCGGGACGTACCGTCCTGACAAGTCGATCCTCCCTGAGCTCAAGCGCTTCCTGGAAGAGAACTTCCCCGGGCTTGGCATCGCCGTGATGGCCTGCGATGACGAGGAGCTCATCAAGTTGAAGAAGGCTCAGGTCGAGGCCAAGAAACGTGAGGGCGGTGCTCGCGTCCGCATGGTCCTGAACCGTAGTCCGAGCAATAGCAGCTTTAGTTCAGACGACGAAAGTCGGTTGGGTGATCTGGAGAGGGCCGGCGAGGAGGCCGTCAAGAGCAAGAAGGAGAGAGTGTTTGATGTGCTGCAAGACCCGGCCAAGATTAAGGACTATGTTCCGCACGGCCACCATGGACATTCGGAGCCCAAGACAGAGGTTAATGGGGAGGGGAGTGGGAGCGGCTCCCACGCATGATCATGAGTTGGCGAAGACTTATGTCCCGGCGTTTCGGTTTTTTTTTTTTTTTTTTTTTTTTTTTTTGCTTGCCTATGCCATTCACTTTCTATATTTTGGCAAGTAGGATTGGAGGTTAATATTGCCTAGTGGCATGGTTTCATGAGTTGATCCGGATGGATAGAACTCTGGACATAACTTTTGGATGGCAGCTCGATATGGTCGGACTAAAGACCTTGGATGATGACGTTATGAGATATCGATTCCCCGTTTGACAGGCAAATTAATACTCGAAACTTGGATCAAGTTATGTTCCGCACTCTCGTGTCTATTTCTACTCCCGGTTGTCAAGATCTTGACTTGAGCAAAGTCTTGGAAACTCGGGCTAAACGTCGTGATCCTTGACTAGGCAGTCTGACTCACGTTGAGCACCGGTCAGATACCAAGTCAACGGGCCATCCATCTCCTCGATGATGCCGACAAGCCTGATAGCCTGCTGTATCACTTTGACATCTGTACTCGCCAGTCAGTGACAACTCGGGGGCATGGATCAAGCAGATAGACACCGTTAGGCAAATACAGTTCAACCCCCAGAAAACAACACCCACTCACAATCACCATTCACCATCGCCCTCACCCCCTCCTCATAACCCACCCACCTCGCCTCACACCCCGCCTCCGGCTCACACACAGCACCCGCCTCGCTGTCCGCGAGCGCGACATACCAAAACACCACCGCAAGCGCCCCGTCCGGCTGGTAGTGCGTCATCATCGCCACGGGCTCCACCAGCCGCGCGCTCCCCTCCAGCAGCACGTCCCCCGCCTCGTCCCACCGCGCCCGGCCCGCCTCGGCGTGCAGCGCGTGATCCGAGCTGGTCGGCGCGGTGCACCGCGTGCTGAGGGGCACCGCGAGGAGGGTGGGGTGGACGCCCGTCTCCTCGAGGGTCTCGCGCCGTGCGGTGAGGGGGAGGGGTTCGTCCCAGTCTTGATGGCCGCGCGGGAGCTTGGTGATGTGTGTGGTTGGGTTGTGGATTGTGAGGAGGCGGCAGCGGTGGGGGTCGAGGGTTATGGTGCCTGCGGCGAGGTAGAAGTTGGAGGAGGGGAGGAGGGAGGGGATGGTTATTTGGGTTGTTGCGGTGTCATCATTGGGGGTGGACATTTTGGGAGAGGTTTGGATGTTTGGAGGGGGTTATTATGGTCTTGGGCTGGAGATTGGTGTTACGTTTGAGTACCTGATGTGTTTTCCGGGCGTTCGCGCAATTTTGTTAGTATTTACACCACTCAGCTGACTTCCGACACATTGGATGAGAGGCTCGTTGTTGCGCCCCTCGGTCGGCGTGACTCAGACACCGACATCACTGTTGCGGATGAGCCAGTGGGTACAGAGCATAGGGAGATCAGTGCCACCTCAATCTTGTATTGCTAAATGTGCTCGACAGCAGACAGGCGATGAGGTCGTGCTACATCTTCAACCAACAATACTGTTTGAAGGTCGAGAAGCATTACGAGTAATACTCCCAAGTATCTTCTGGGAAGGGGGGGGGGGGAGGTCCGCATTTTGCTCCTGCTCGATTAGGCTCACCTGAACGTGCAACCATTCCACCCCCACAGACGAAAGAGACAAGTCTAGCACAACCGCTGATCGCGGCCAGCCACCAGAGCGAGAAATTTGTGGAACAGAGCGCGAGACGGTGGTCTTGAGTGGTTGACGTGCAGTCCGGTCGCAGTGGTCCAACTCCCGTCAGCGTCAAAGCGTCAACCCTCATCCACAGCCGCCACCACTAGCCACACGAAATAGAAGGCACTTGCCGCAAAATGGGGACAAAATTTACAAACTCCAGAGAGTCTAGAGAATCTGGGGAGGAAACGGGAATCACGCTGTGGAGCACATGATAGCCAATGGCGGATATGTTGCATGCGCTTGGCTGCAGGAACGAGGAGCGCCTCTTGCGTGATGAGTATGAGATGAGGCATGGCGGAGATCAGGGAACATCAATGAACATCAGGAGCTGGCCGACTGGGAAGCTGGGCTGCCTTTGCCCGTTGCAGCCGTTGCCGCATCCCATGCAAGGTTGTCCCAGGCCACGCGATCAAACAGGAAGAAAAAAAAAAAGATCGGGCAGAAAGCTTGGCCACGGCTATCCCGAGTCTAGTGCTTCTGCGGATTCGTTGAACAGAAAATATTGAACGGGCCAAGTCTTCATCATCAAGCCCCTGAGCAGTGAGCAGCGCCCAGAAATGCTGTAGCCCATCGCCCGCAGTTGGCTTGCGCCTGCATGAGAAACATCGTTTTTTTTTGTCGCGTGGGCGCTGATAGGGTCCAAAGCCGCGAGGTCCAGCGAACCACGAGTGCCCAAACGGCGAACCCTCCACTGTGGATACTGTGGGTCCAGAGTCAACGCTCTCCTGAATCCTGATCTTCTCCATGAGATGAGCGGGTCCAGCATGGGCACGAGACTCCACCTGTGCGCTAACAATTTTAGAATCTCCATTCCAGTCTGGGCCGAATCCACTTGCGCCACAGCGACACAGCTGCTGCCAGCGTCCGGATGTGTGTATTGTTGTCGTCGTCACCTTGCGCAACTCGCCTGGCTTTTTTTTTCCCGACCGCTCTCTGACTGAACAGAGCCGTGTTCGAAGCCGAGTGGGCTTCCATCCGATCCCACCTGCTGCAGCTAGCCCCTCCTTCCGCGAATCCCGATTGCGATCCCGACGAGAACTGGAAGCGAAAGCGACGAGTCAACCCGCGCACCCCCTTTGCTCCCCGGACGGAATCGGTTTGCGCACGCGACAAGCTGCTGCATTTACAGCAAATACACTGTCATATGCTGCAGCTGCGCAGGCAATCGCCCCCAGCCTCTTGAGAAGCCCACGACCGAAGCGAGACGCAGCGATTCACGAGGCGTCTCCCTCAACCCCAGCGGTTGTTTGCTGGCGGATGCGGACCGGGCCTCGTCCCGGCGGCGCGGAGGGATGCAGACGGCAAAGGTGAAGGCTGAGGCGCTTGGACGGAAGGCCAAGGTATGTTTGCCTCGAGATAGATATATTCCATCCTGTTTCTAGATATCATTGCTGACAGGGGATCCCCTTTCTAGCTTGCTCATTCCTATCAAGAGCTTCTCGAGTAGGATCACCCCCAGCCAAGACCGCGATATCCCACCTCGGCATCACACTGACATCCCCCTTCTATAGCGAGTTCTCCCACAAGGACCTCAAATCTGTCGGCAACTACACCTTGGGCCGACTAATTGGCAAAGGATCATTCGGAAAGGTCTACTTGGCCACACACAAGCTTACAAATGGCTCCAAGGTAGGATGCTGCCCCCCGCCCCCTTGGGAAATTGCTGACGCCGTTGGCTTGTAGGTTGTGCTCAAATCCGCCAAAAAGGAAGACTCGAACCTCGCACGCGAAATCCACCACCATCGCCAATTCGTCCACCCCCACATTGCCCGCCTCTACGAAGTCATCGTGACCGAGACTCTGGTGTGGCTCGTTCTCGAGTACTGCCCAGGCGACGAGCTGTACAACTACCTCCTCCAACATGGCAAGCTCCCTGTCGAAAAGGTGCAGAGAACATTCACACAGCTTGTCGGCGCCGTGTGCTATGTGCATCAGCAGTCATGCGTCCACCGAGACCTAAAGCTCGAGAATATCTTGCTCGATAAACACGAGAATGTCAAGCTCTGTGACTTTGGATTCACCCGCGAGTACGAAGGCAAGGCCAACTATCTGCAAACCTTTTGCGGCACCATCTGTTACTCGGCACCCGAGATGCTCAAGGGGGAAAAGTATGCTGGAGAAAAGGTTGATGTGTGGAGCTTGGGTGTGATACTGTACGCCTTGCTCTGTGGGGAGCTTCCCTTTGACGACGATGATGACGCGGTGACGAGGAGAAAGATCCTGTCGCAGGAGCCCGTTTACCCCGATCACATCCCGGCCGATGCCTTGTCGCTTCTAAAGACCCTTCTGTCGAAGCGCCCTCTTCTTCGGCCTTCACTTCCCGACATCCTGGCCCACCCTTTCCTTGCCGAATATGCCCTGCAGCAGCAAGCAATTCTCAAGGTCCAACACCCCGTCCCCTTCTCAACACCACTTGAAAAAGAGACGTTGGAGCGGATGCGGAGCGCCGGAGTGGAAATTGATGCGGTGATAGAAAGCGTCCTCGCACAAAGGTGTGATGTATTAGCAGGCTGGTGGACATTATTAATCGAGAAGGAGGAGCGTAAAGCCCAGAGGAGGGAGCGCAAACGCCGGGAAAGGGAAGCGGAAAACAGAAGCTCGAGACGCTTTTCCCAAGCGTCCAGCCGGATGAATGCTTTGGCAACGGTTGAAGAGTCACAGTTTGTACAACTATCAGATGCGCCCCCGCCAAGGACTCGGGGTCGCACCGAGAGGAGGAGTGGTCACTACCCAAACCTGACGATTCCCGACATGCCTGGCCTGGCGGATCTAGTCAAGACGGCGAATGGGAACATGAGCCTAAGTCCCGACGGCGAAGTGCCACCTCCCCCAATCGACAAGGACTCCATCAGGTCCGTGAGTTCCTCGAGGCAGCGAAGGCCTATACCCCCGCCTAAGGAGGGGGTGTTACGAAGCGCGCGATCGAGGGGCTCAACCCTGCACCTCGTCACCACAAATGACGCATTGACTGTTAACGGCAGCACTTCTCAGCCGGGTGATTCGTCGAAAAAGGTCAAGAAGCGACCCTCACAGGCCATCCTAGCCCATTGGAAGAACTGGACCCATTGGCTCTTTGAGAACACGCGCCGTCACAAGAACTCTAACAAACGCGGCAGCCAGTCTACGCCCAACTTGGTTGACAAGCCCTCCACCAAGGAGGGGAAGTCAAAGGACAGTAGTCCACGGCCCCAGACGAGCAAATATCCGGCGACTAGCTCGGGCACGACAGTCAATACCGCTAGTCTCCCTAAGGGGGTGGTTGCTAATGGCTATGCCTCTAGGGGGGGAACCCTCTCCCCTCCAGCTCCGGACACCCAAATCACACCATCTCGCCCACCCTCTCCACACCCTCCAACGCATACCCTCGTATGCCATCGTCGACATCCTACAAACGCCAATCGCTCTCCCCATCCCCGCTGACGCCTCGTTCGACCGTGCGCCGAACTTCTGGTCCAGCCGGCCTCCGCGGACGGAAGTCGACCTCATCGTCAGTCTCATCCATCCGCTCCCTGCATCACGCGCACCATCACAGCCACAGCAAGGCAAGTTCGACCTCGTCCAACGGTGACTCGGTTTCAACGTCTGTTTCCAAGACGCCAATGCAGCCGCGTAGTCCCCATCACTCCGTAAAAGTGTTACCAGCAACACCAACGTCAGGAGGTTTCCCCAGCAACATTAGGCTGGTGCGCGACAGGGCAGGGCCACCGATGAGTATCTTCAACGAGGGGTTAACCTACGGCGGGGTGGGAATGGGGGGCACGAGCGCGGCAGCGAGCACGTCGTTGATACTGCAGCAGCAGCAGCAGCAGCAGCAGCAGCAACAGAGCACTTTCATGAAGCCGCCAGGGAGTCCGAACCCCTTTTCCACTCTTACAAATTCCGGGTCTCCTGGAGGGCCTGCGGGCGGGGTGCTCTTTGCCAAACGCAAGCGGAATATCTTCAAGGGCCCGATGCTCAGCCTGAGCGGCGGCAGGGATAATAGGAGTACCGGGTCAGGGTCGGCGAGCCACTCGAGGAGCGCAAGTGCGAGTGGGCTGGGGAGGAGGAGCGGAGAGATAACGATAGAAGAGGAGGACGAGGAAGCCGAGGAGCAGGCTGGGGAGCGGGAGGGGGATGACGATGTCGAGGAGGTGGATGCGTTTAGCCCCATACTCCAGGGCCCCGGGGAGTTGGTGGAAGAGAAGATCTATGAGGAAGGCGAGGAAGAGGCAGCCGAGAAGCCACCGGATTTGACTCTCAGGGATGCTGTGGCCGGGGTCGTTAGCGCCGCCGGGACCGCGGCGGCGGCGGTTGTCAGGTGATACAGCGTAGTGGGGGTAGGCGGGGTAATGTGTCGATACATCAAAACTTGGGAGGGGGCTGAGGAAGTGTGGAGGAGATACCATCGAGATGACACGAGGAATAGCAAGCGCTTGTGTGGGGACAAGAGGGAATGGAGCAAGAAATGCCTCGTCTCTGGGCCCGGCTTGGTTTGGTTGCCTTGAAATGACGGACTGTATGTACCTTGTGTTATCGTTGGACTGTGCCGTGTACAGTCAACACTTGTTGCTTTTTTTATGTTTCTTCTCTTCTGATGGGTTATGGCTAGGGACACTTTTCATAGCGTGGTTTGACGGAACTTGACGGGACTGGGTTTTGTATGTACCTCTTTGTGTATTTATTAGCGGCCTTGTCAGGAAATGGACATGAGTTTTTGGAAATCAGCACTTTGATCACTTTACCACCCACCCGTGATGGGGTTGGTACTTGGCGGCCTTGGGTGTGCTAGTGACGGAATCCTGTCAGTGACGGCAGAGATGGTGTTGACACCCTGCCCCCCCCCCCCCCCCCTTCTCTCGCGATGCTTGGCTTTGGCGGTCCTTGGCTCAAACACGGCGGAGTCTGGCCGAGAGCACTGAGAAAGGGGAAACGTTGTTCCTGGCTAAGGCCGGTGCGAGATGTCTAAGTTTAGAAATTCATCTTTGATGGTTGCTTGGGAATGAATAGCCCGGTTACCGTTCCAATGTTACGACACTCATGGAACCACTCTGTATTGATACTTCCAACTTCATTCACTCTCTCTCCCACCTATACGAATTCATTCTGATGTATGCCCATCTACCTAGGTATTAATTAGCTTCACGCGGTAAGCTCCAGTGCTGGGCCAAGGGGCTTAGCTACAGGACTAGTCGGTATAGAAAAGGGGGTGGAGGTGTCAGCAGCATCCTACCGCCAAGTTTCATATTGTTCAGCTGCCTAGTAGTTTCTCGCTTGCCGCGGTAGGCAAACGTGTGCCGCTAGTAGTCCTCGGCAAAAGGCCAATACACGGAAACGGGAATTATCTAGGTCGTGCGGAGAAGTAAGGGGTCCGAGTGATAGTAAATTCAGCTACGATCCGGGGAGAAACGCCCGGAATCCAGTGGCCCGACCGATATGGTGTGAGCACTTCTGATCATGAAGATATTTGCTACCTCGAACAATAGTCGCTATTTTCGATTCCGATTCCGTCACTATCACCGGGTTCTTCGGAGAGATTGGGCATTTGTGCACTGCTGTATGAAATTTTTGATAATGTCACCCTTCGACTCCTCTCAGATGACACCTACCACGATGTATTCGTAAAAGTGTGGCTACCTCTCCCATCATTCCGTGGAGACTATATCGCTCGTTGTTCGTCTCTTTCTACTTATCTTGGTAATTCGGGGGCTCTACCAAGCGCTTGACGGCACAGGATCACAAGTGTCGGCAACAGGTGATTGAATGGTTGTCCCGGGCGAGCATCCCAAGTCACGCCCCCCTCTTCTGGGGAGGTGTGTTATATCGGCGTTAAGTTTGATTTAAGACTCATAATTATTGACGAGAAGATATCGTATTTCTCAGATTGAGAAAGAGGCTGCTGGCCGGTTGTGGAGACTTCAACGGGCTGGAAACCAAAATGGGCAAATGTGTTTCAACGGCCTCAAGAAGGGCAGCATGAAAGCAGCAATCTCCCTCGCGTGTTGGCCTCGTCTCCCAGTAGGGCCCAGCTTCAGCCCGTATCCCCAAGTGGTCACAAGATGAAAGGGGCACGTCTTCCCGCCCGTACCAAACTTTTGGCAAGGCTTCCCCATCGCGACATCAGCTAAAGAAGAGAAGCTCGTCCGTCTTAGTCGGCCCTGGATTCCGGGACTAGATCCCGATGGGTTACTGCAGGTGATCGAGGGCGAGTATTGTCATGGCGTATCACGGCTGACAGCGCCCATGTGTGGATGATGTCACCCTCCCCGTCAAGACGGCAGGGCGCGCGGTGCGGGGATTGGGGGAGCGTAGGCGAGGTTCGAGGCAAGAGGGTGTGTGCCTGGCATGATGATCGTGATTTGGGAGCCTGGGACCTGGGACTATTCTTGGCGCAGCAGCGTTGACCTGCCTCCAGGCCAGGTTCCTTTCCCTTCCCGGTTGGGGCTGGATGTTGGGACGAGTGGGAGTTTGGGTGCGGGTAGGTGGGACATGCCAGGCACCTTCCTCGGTGCCCGGTCAGGCTCTTCTTGGAGTGCGCCTGCCCAGCACCTGGCACCTGGTCAGAGGTGCGAGTTCAGTGCAACGCGCGAGAACCTGGCTAGAACCTGCATCCAATTAATATCAGGCCGTCCCGTCTCACACCAAAAACCACCAAAACCACAACAACGAATCCAAACCTGGCAGGCCGTTCGCAGAGCGGGGTTCACACACCCTTCGCCAATTCGCAACAAGTCTTGCGCCGTTTGTTTTTGCTCATCCCGACACGCTGCAGGGCAGCCGTCCATCTGGATTAAGCGACGTTTGGCTACCCGTCTCCCCCTTGCTCTCTTGCATGTCTTGCAGATTTCGCAAATTGTACCCGTCGCCTCAATACCGGTAGGGCAGTGCTCAGTCCAATGCCCCTCGCGCCCACATCTGCACCCTCCACCCCCCTCCTGCCCACAGCCGCCCCCCTCGTGCTGCTTCCCAACGTCGCCTCCCACCGTCACATTGTTACCTTACCCTCCCAGCGTGGCCCTTGCTGTGCCCTCTTCTTGCTGACGGTTGATCTGGGGTAGATCCATGCGCTGCTGCAACTCGCCGACGGGTTTGATTAGAATCCAGGGACCCGGCAGGTGGTCCCTTCGTCCTTCTCGATGCCTTGCTTCGAGTCTCTTGGCCGGTCACGGCTCACAGCCATAGTCTGGCTCGATGCCACGCTCCCTATTCGTGCTGTCGATCCTTGATTCCTCCCGAGATGCGGCGTGGAACGAACGAGTGAGTGACTTGACCACCGCGCCCGCCGCCCGTGTTGCCATGCTGCCATGCAGTCCTTCATTTTCGCAACCCGCAAGAACCTGCGAGCCAAGGGGGGCGCATCCCGAACTCTCGCTGATGTCTGCAACCATGGCGCCTGCACCCGGTGCTCGCTTACACGCGTCTCGAAAACCAAACATGGCGAGCTCAGGGGAGCGGCGTCGAAAGACGGGATCGCGTGTCGCCCACCATCTCGTTGTCCCCATTTTACATATCTCAAGCTGACTCGAGCCTCGGCCGGCTTTTACCTGCAAAGCCGACGCTGTACCGGCGCCCTGGCAAGTACCAGCGTATCATCGCTCCATCCGAGCACCCAGCTGTCAAATCTAACAACGCCGAATCGCGCCGTGGCTTTGGCGCTATCCCCGTCAAGGGAGACAAGGTGTGTCTAGACCAGCACCTGGGTTGCACCGTTCGTGTGACCAACCACATGGTCTCCATGCCCGCCATGTTGCACATGGTCTGCAGAAGCCCGTATACTGAGGATCATCCTCGCCGTCTTTATATCAAGCCCGGATATCTTCACCTTTTTCTCGTCTCGTCACTCTCATCAGCTCTTTGTTGAGTGGGACACTTCTACCTTGTTCTATCCCCGCCGTGTCATACAGGGACCGGCGTTCTCTTCTTGCCGTATACCATTTATTGTGTTACTGCACCTTGCCTTCTAGCCACTCGTTCTGCAACCATGGCATCCGCTATCAGCACCATGTTTTCGTCTTGCATCCTACTATGGGGGTTGCTCTTGAGCACTGCTGCTGCTCTTGCTGCCCCTCAGTCCCCATCGCGCCACCCGCGTAATTTGCAGCTTGAACGCAGACAGACCTGCAATACTGCCACCAACAGGGCGTGCTGGACTACCTCTCCTGCGTTCAATATCAATACCGACTACGAGACCAACACGCCCGTTACAGGTGTAACCCAAACTGTACGTACACCCCGCGTGCCATGTTCACCTCATGCCTCCCTCCGACTGGCCCATCACAACGTACTGACAGGATGCAGTACACTTTTACCCTCACAGAAATCAACAGCTGGGTTGGTGGTGACGGGCGAACCAAGACCAAGGCAATGCTTGTCAACGGTGAGTGCGCCCTGATGAAGAGGCATTCGCAGGTTTTGTGCTGATAGTGCTTCTCTAGGTCAATTTCCTGGTCCCACCATCAATGCAAGTAAGTTACTTTGATCCCGTATACATATGTATGTCCCTGAGTGGTGCAGCATCTAACAATTTTCCAAGACTGGGGGGACAGAATCACTATAAATGTTATCAACAATCTACAGACCAACGGGTAGATACCCCCCTTGCCTTTCAGAGACCAACTTTTGACACGGGCAGCACTTCAATCCATTACCATGGCCTTCGTCAGCTCAACAGCAACATCATGGACGGCGCCGGCGGAATCACTGAATGCCCAATCGCGCCGGGCAAGAGCAAGACGTACAGTTTCATCGCCAACCAGTACGGAACAGCTTGGTACGACAATGGTGCACTTCAGGATGAGTGATTGGCCGCTGACATGTATGCAAGGTACCACTCCCACTTTTCGGGGCAATACGGGAACGGTGTTCTCGGCCCAATCGTTATCAAGGGGCCTGCGTCAGCCAATTATGACATTGATCTGGGACCGTTTGCTATCTCTGATTGGTACCTTGGCTCCATCAACCAGATCGCAGCCCGCGTCAACAGCCCCTTGAATCCATATATTCCTGGATTCCCCGGATCGCCACCTCCTAGCGACAACGTGCTCTTTAACGGCAAGAATATCAACCCAGCGGGAGCCGGAGGTAGTTATCAGAAAATTGTGCTCACCCCGGGGCAGAAGCATCTTCTCCGTATTATCAACACCTCGGTTCAAAATTCTTTCACAATCACTCTGGTCGGCCATTCCTTCCAGATCATCGCTACGGACTTGGTTCCCATTACACCCGTCACGGTGACAAGCCTCTATGTTGGTATCGGCCAACGGTACGATGTCATCATCAATGCCAATCAACCCGTAGCCAACTACTGGTTCAACACGACATTCTCTACCGGCCCCTGTGGCCTTTCCAACAACCCGCGCCCTGCCGCAATCTTCCAGTATTCGGGTGCACCCAATGCCAACCCAACCGCTCCTGGCACGGCCCCCCCTGACAGCCGCTGCCAGGATGTAACGACATACGCTCCCATTGTGACACGGACTGCTCCCGTTGCTTCGTTCACGGCAGCGCCAGGCTCAACGCTCAACACCAACATTCTGATCGACAACTCCATCGCCCGCGTCTTCTGGCCCGTCAATAACTCGCCCATGAAGGTCAACTGGAACAACCCAACGCTTGAGTACGTCAAAAATGGCAACGTGGGTACCATGCCCGCCAACGAGAACGTCATCTCGGTGCCCACAGCCAATGTGTGGACATTCTGGCTGATCCAGAACAACTCTTCCATCCCCCACCCAGTCCACCTTCACGGACACGACGTGCTGATTCTCGGCGCCTCACCTGCCCTCGCCAACCCTGTCGCGCCGGGAAACACGCTGCGCGCGTGGAACCAGGCAGTCAACGGGCCACAACTCAAGGGAAATAACCCGACCCGTCGTGATACGACCATGCTCCCCGCATGGGGCTGGCTCGTCCTGGCGTTCCGCACGAACAACCCAGGCGCATGGCTGTTTCACTGCCACATTGCCTGGCACGTGTCTCAGGGCTTGAGCGTGCAATTCCTCGAGCAGTTGTCGGCGATCCCGACGGCTATGGATTTGAATCAGCTGACGGCGAATTGCAATAACTGGGATGCGTACTATCCTGCGAATGCGCCTTTCCCGCAGGATGATTCGGGTATCTGATCTTGTTGGTTGTGACTTCTTTTTCGCTTCTTACGTTCTTTCTGGGGCTGATCTTGGAGTTTGAGATTGTGTTTGGTGACTTTGTCTGCTATGATTATTCGATAGGGGAAGTTTTTGGGGTGGCAAGGCAAATAAGAACTTGCAATATACGTTTTCGTGGTGCGAGATGAAGCTTTGGCTTGAGGGAATGCCATGTTTCCGATCGCCGATCTTGTCTTGCGGGGTATTGGTAGTATATAGCGGGTCTTTGTACTTGCTTATGTCTCATGTACTTACGGCTATCGATATGTTGACCTGTTCCCTATTTTACTAGGAATCTATCAGTATTGCTATTCTACGCTCTAGGGTTGCCCCGGAGATGCATATTTGCAGCTAAGAACCACTCTGTCTCTATCTCTGCGAACCAAACCAATGCCTTATCATTACGGGCCCTGAAATGGGAGATGACGATGCTATTGGTGGATAGTTCCGCTGATAGCCCATAAAGGCAAGGTACGTGGGTGTCTACGTAATGCTTCTGTGTTCCATGTTGCGATGGTGTGAATCCTGAGTTGAATTCCCAAGTGTCTCCATCCTATTCTCACCGGTACGGCTGTTATAAGAAGCGTCCTACGCGTAAGGCAGTCACCAGAAGTATGAATGGGAAGTAGAGCTTTATCATGGAAGCCAAGTATGCCTCCATCACCTTTACGGTGTGGACGTTATGAGAGGGACCGATTGGAGTTTTGGGCTGGGAGCGCGCCGATAGACCAGCCGATGCGTCGAAGCTTGACACGACCTTGATGGCACGGCGTAGCTTTGGAGGACATCGTGTCTGAGAAAAATCCGTTGTCACTTGCCAACGCCTAGGAAGTGCCTTCGTCCCAAATCAGTGTAGGGATTTCGTCGCGACTCTGTTTAATTTACCGCCCCACAATTAGATACCCTTTCCATCCACTTATTGTTTACTCGTCCGTCTATTCGCTATTGCGTGTAAACCATCCTATTATGGCCAAGAAATCTCGTCAACTTTTCGTCGATTCATCCAAACCCACCGCCGACTCTGGCAACCTATTCTTACACGACAACCACACTCTCTTCTCAGTAGTCTCGTCAATAGTCACTGCTGGTCATTGCGACACAATTTCCATCAACGGCCCTTTTTTTTTTGCTTCCTCATTCAAGACTCATTCACAACCACTCTCTTTTCGCTGGTCAAGGCAACGCACACACGGCATCAACATCTTCTCATCGTCTTTTTCCTTTTTCCCCCAA
Organism: Lasiosphaeris hirsuta; assembly: GCA_030549175.1. Classification (NCBI taxonomy): domain Eukaryota; kingdom Fungi; phylum Ascomycota; class Sordariomycetes; order Sordariales; family Lasiosphaeriaceae; genus Lasiosphaeris; species Lasiosphaeris hirsuta. The sequence continues at coordinate 3,083,870 of JAUKUA010000002.1, forward strand.
GAGCAAAAATGGCCGCTTCAATTGCTAGCAGAGTCCAAGTCCTCGCAGACATCCTGCCCGAAGTCGGCTTCAAGTGGAAGACGACACGCCGAGGCGCGCCCAAGGTCATGCGCTCGGAAGACCGCGAGGAGGACGTGTACGAGGTGATGATGTACCTTTTCCGCAACAAGCAGACCAAGAAGTCGCGCAAGTACCGCCCCCGGCCCGAGGATATCGCCTCCAATGCCCTCGCCGTCCTGAACCAGGCCTTCAAAGGAGGCGACAATGGCTTCCGGCCCGAGGAGGACATCCTCGACTTTCTGGGCCGAGCGCAGGGCTTTGTCCCCCTAGCGGCTGAGTTGACTGAAGATGTCTGGTATGTTGATCTTGTTACGCGTCCCGAGGTGATACAAAAGGCCACGGTTGGGGACTGACGGGGCCAACAACAAAAATAGGATCGAGTTCGTCTACCAGCTCGTCGCTGCCCGCGAGCGCTACATCCACGAGGTACCGGGCAAGCAGCGGTATAAGGATCTCCGTAAGCTGACGGGCTTGGCGGATGAGGTCGACTGGATGCTCAGAACTGCGGGCCGCAAATGGGATCGTCTCACCCTCGAGATCATTGCCTACCCCCATCTCATGGGCGAGGAGTCCGACTACGAGATTAGTGACGATGACGAGGACTCCGAAGAGTCCGGCGAGGATGATGGAGAGGAGGATAGCGAGTGCTGAGGCTCGGAAGGAAGACTTGGGGGGGGGGGGAGTGGGCGAGCGGCTCACCAGGGCTGGTGTACATCGGATGGTATTTCATGGTGCTTGGGCGTTTGGTTTCTTCTCTTTGGCCCCTAGATACCCCTATTGCGTAGAGCATTGTTATTTTATGGTGGGCTAGGCAGGATCACATCGTGGCGATGGTGACTGACTTTGGTATTTAGGCCAACCATCCATTTATTGGTTCATGACAATTGAGAAGTTGTATTGGATGACAAAATCTTGGGTTGGCGTGTGAGATAACGTAGCATGGGTACAACAAAGAATTTCCGAGTCCACTGCATCCTTTGTCAAAATCGTCAAACGGAAACAAAGGTGTTGTTGTGTTGCCTGTTATCCTTCCCATGCGTCATGCAGTGGACACTAAGTGGTAATGAGGGGAAAAGGGTTAGTTAATGCATCACGGCGAAGTCTCATTTTCACCTTTTTCATCTTGGTTTTCTAAATTTGCGTCCTTATGGGCGGTATACTGTACCCGCCTCACGATTATCAAATACTCTGCATTATACCACTGCGTCCGGAATATATAGGCTGGCCACCGAATTAGCTCTGTTTTGTGTTTTTATAGACTTGTGCGAGTGTTGAACGGATGGGATAATCGTAGGTACACATTCAGCGCATGGCCATAGGCGGAGTGACGATGCGTATCATTTCCATTCAAGTAGATGCTGTGCATCAAAATGATTCCGTCATTGATTCGCATTTAGACGTGACGCTTTCTTAATTAAGTGTCCAGAGGAGGTGGAATACCAGGCAACCGGGAGGATATAGTGAAATCTTCTAAAACCAGGAACCGAGCGGTATATGGTCAGTTCGGTAAGATCTATTCCGGTGTTGATGGCTATAGTCGATGGCCGGATATTAATCAAGCAGCACAGTCAATGCCGTCTGGTCCGCGTTTTTGGTCTCGGCCGGTGTGAACAAATCAAATCGGCATCGGCATGTACCAAAAACAGAATCGGGAAAAGCCAAGACACCCCCAAGCTATCAGCCGATTTCATCAGCGTATGGGAAATGCCAAAAATGACAGGACCCACGGAGGATGGGGGGACCAAAGTGATATACATATGCCTGTGCCAGCTTTTTGGTGCCCAAACTGAGGGGTCTGAGGGGTTAACGGGTCCAGGCTCGAGGGGAGCATCCAATCCCTCGGGGGCTCCCGTCGGGTCCGCGGGTGCGTCGGCGGCGGTAAGACGGAAGTCGGGAAGAGGGGGCAGCCGCCTCGGGCGCGGTCGAGAATGCGTCGACGACTGCGTCGGGACCGAAAGGGGAGCCAAGCAAGGGGCTAGGCACGATAGCACGATAGCACCATGGCACGATAGCCAGATCCAGATACGAAAATAGGTAGGTACCTGGGTGGCAGGCGGTCGCGCTATCTATCCCAGGGCTGACGTCCGATATCAGACTAGGAAGGGGGGAAGGGAGCAAGGAGTAATAGTAATACGGCACCTCCCCGGATCGCCGACCCCCGACTTGTGGACCAACCCCACGGTCGACAGAATGGGACAGAAGTGGACAGAATGGACAAAAGTGGACGGCCACCAAATGCTCTTACAGGCTAATCGTCAGCCTCACAGCACATCCAGAGTACCACAGCAGCACATCACATCGGCATTGACGTCGGAATTGAAGCCACACACACCAGCGTTGGACCAGCATGGAGCCAGTATGGGACTAGCGACGCCGTTGCGCAAAAGTCCGGACTCCGCCCCCCCTCTTCGACCCCTGTGGCTGTTTCGTTCGTTCGCGAAGAGCGGTCGCGGTGCGCGCCTGTTCGGATTACCCCACAATGGAGCTGTCGTTAGCTGTTGCGGTGTAGCTCGCTGCTCACTCTCCAGGCCACCTGCAAGCGTCAGCAACCGTCGTTCTCCAACAGATTGCCAAAATATTGGAGAAACCCCTCTTTGGCCCCTTGCTCTTGCGTCGATGCACAATGCTTCATGCTCGCCCTGGGCCTGATTTGGGCCTGATTCGGCAATATCAATCGCTGTGGTCACTATGGGGCGCGGCACCAGCAATCTGATGATTCGACGATTCGCTCTTGATCCGGGAGTCCTGTTCTAGATCCGATGTCGTGAGAGAGGGGCAGGATGGCAAGCCAATGCCCCGCCATGGGCCATGGGCCATGGCTAGCCCCATCCACAGCCATGCCCACTACCACGAGCAGTGCCTGCCCTTGTCGGGCCCGATGAGGGACCTCTCCCACAGGGCAGGAGCCTCAAGTTCGCTCCTGCTCGAGTATAAATCCCTGGCCCCTCCCTCATCCTGCCAACACTAAACCAGACAGACATCCTCACCATCTTCTCAAACCATCTTCACACCAACACTTCAAACCATCACCGCCCCCCCCCCCCACCACAACCAGCAAAATGGGCATCCCTATCGCTAGCTATGGCGCCAACCCCGAGGTCGGCATCGCCATCCGGGATGGCCTTGCCCCCGAGTACGAGAGTATGACCTCCCTCCCCCTCTCCCCGACATCCAAGCGCTAGCTAACACCTCCGGCCCCCAAGTCGTTCACGTCAGCTTGGACCTTGCGGCTGCTCTCGTCGAGCTCCCCAAGCTCGCCGCCGGAGATTTGAGTGTTGAGACCACTCGGGGCACCAACTCCACTGGTGACAAGCAGAAGCCCGTTGCCTTCATCTTCGCCGGCAGCCTCCCCGCCGACGAGGTCGCACAGGTCAAGGCGGCCGTCACGGCCGCCGCCCCTGGCGCCGTTCTCATCCAGGTCACCAAGGATGATGTCGTTGCCGCCGGCGCTACCGCCCCGGACCCGGCCCTGATCGCCAAGCTCTACAAGGAGAAGCTCAATGCGGCGCTTTAGATGAAGTGAGGAACACGGCTGCGATGCTTGATGAATCTTGTCGCCACGGATCGATCATGACTTGAACGAGATGGTATAGATGCGGTAGATAGCAAAAGCCTGCCAATTCCACTACATTGAGGCACTGTCACCCAATTCCCTCGAATGAACTCGTGTTGTGACGTGCCCAGTGTGGAGATATTCAAACAATCCTACCATCTACACGAGCCATGGACAATCGGAACCAATGCTTCAACTCATCAGGCCCAGGTGATGAGCTCTGGAAGCAACTCAGAATTTTTTCTTCACGCCACTGGTACCTCCTGTGGCAGCGACTCTCGGATCTCATCATACCTGGCATATGCATCCTCCTCCGCATCAAATCCCAGAATCCAATCCTCCCTCTGCAGATGCATTGACTCGGGGTTCTTCCAAATAGCATCCCAGTCCGCCTTGTGCCACTGCTCCCTCGTCGTGATGCCCGTCTGCTGGATCCTATGCACCCGGTCGTACCGGATGTTCTCCCACACCTTGACCGCCTCCCGCACGTTGCCCTTCCCCGCCCGGTCCAGACACGCCGCCATGACCACGCCGTCCTCCATCGCCTGGCTCGCGCCTTGGATCGACGTCGGCAGGAACGGGTGCGCCGCGTCCCCGATGAGCACCGTCCGCGACCGGGGCGACACGAAGGTCGGCAGCGGGTCGCGGAACACCAGCTTGTAATCAAACAGGCGGTCGGGCGGCGTGGCCTTGACCAGCTCGAGGACGACGGGGTCCCAGTCGCCCTCGAGCACCTTGAGCACATCCTCGACGCGGCCGGGGAACTGCCAGCTCTCCTCGATGGCGGCGTCGTCCTTGTGCGTGCACACCCAGCTCATGACGGAGCCGCCCTTGATGGCGGCCGCGAGGAAGTGCACGTCCTGCCCGATCCAGCCGTTGTGCGAGTCGCCGTGTTCGACCAGGTACCGCGTCGTGGGGTTGCGGCGCAGCTCGTCGGCCGGGAACCAGGTGCGGAAGACGGCGTACCCGCTCGGCAGCGGCCGGTCCTCGACGCCGAGGACCAGCTCCCGGCCCTTGGACCGCACGCCCTCGGCCGCCAGCACCAGGTCGGCCCCGAACCGCCGCCCGTCCTCAAGCACCACCGCCGCGCCGGTCTCGTCCTCCTCGTACGCGACCACCTTGCACCCCAGGTTCACCTCGATGCCGCGCGCGCGCACGTGCGCCAGCAAGATCTGGTGGATCTCGCCGCGGTGGCCGTTGACGCGCCCCCCCAGTCGACGGTGCTCCTCGCTGAAGTCCTGCGTGGTCACGAACCGGCCGGTCCAGTCGTGGAAGTGGAAGACCTCGCTGCGGTGCACGATGGCGTCGAGCGCCTCGGGTACGCCCGGCCACTTGGCGAAGAAGCGCGACGAGTTCTGCCCGAAGCTGATGATGTCACCTAGGGGCGCCAACTCCGGTGCCTTGTCGAAGAGGATCACGCTGTGGCCCTTGCGGTCGCATTCGATGGCGGCCGTCAGGCCGGCGAAGCCGCAGCCGACGATGATGACCGAGATGCCGGACGGCGGGAGGCGCGGGAAGTCAGGGGCGGAGCCCATCTTGGGTAGTGTCGAGGGATGGTGGTAGTGGTAGTAGTGGTGGTGGTGGCGGCGGCAGGGGGGTTGTTTGATTATGGTAGGTGCCAGAGACAGCACGGTGTAAATCGGAGAAGCCCAAAACGTCGTCTTGATAGCGGAGAGGAGAGCCTCTTATGGTAGATATCGAGGTGCACCGTACATATATGAGTATGTCCAAGGGACGGGATCCCATGCACAGGGCGATCCCTGCAGGTGCCAAGGTGACGGCCGGCAGGCCAGGGCATGGATAGATTCAGATTCCAGGTCTACCTATTCGGTAGGTAACCCACTTGAGCTTACCGGTGACCGGGAGTTACTTCTGGGCTGTGTCTCCGAGGCGGCGGAATCCTCGGGAAAGCCCACCCAAGGGAGCTACCCAATAGAACACCACTTTTGACCGCTGCCGAGCACTTTTAGACTCCTCCTGCCAATGCCTCCACCTTGAATTCAAACAGCGTTCCTCAACCCCATTTCAAGATTTGGATGCGTCCTACACTAGGACCACAAGACCACAATCGTGTATCTAGGCTGGACCCAGACAAGCATTTGTTTTGCAGAGCTCTTATGGCCGAGCGCTCGGTGGAGAAGCGTACCCGGAACCGAAGCGATGGAAGCAACGGACATAAAAGACGTGCTCTCTCGGGAGGATCTGGCTGAGATGTTCCTGTGGTTGACTTGCCGTGTTGCATGTAAGGGATGTAGTGTTAGAAGTTGACTTATTGGGTGGGATAATTACCGGCAGCTTGTACCCCGCATGGCTGGCCTTTCGGACAGTCAACCGATAAGCATCCAAGGAAGCACTAGGAGAATAGCGCCGGTTATTGAAATGCAGGCGCAAGCAAAGCATTCTTATGACATGTCAGCTGGGTTCGGTCGTGAGGAATATCGACGCCAGTGAGGGTTACACAGAAGAGATTCTTAAAGGTATTTCGACACACAGACTCCGCATTCAAAGACCCCAGTGGTTGCTGCAAGCGAATGAGAGGTAATGCCCGTGGTTTCAACTGAGATCAGTCAGGGGAAGCGGCGCCACTGCACCACGATGTCAGAACTTTGAGTGGCGGCAGCTTAGAGCGCGAGAAATGGAAATAAGCTGCTGTCCTCAGTTGACCTTGCGGGATCAAAAAAGAAGAAAATGAAAGAAGAAAGAAGAAAGAAAGGAAATTGTGGAAAAGCGGATTGTAGAGAATGTGTGAGAGATGGGGGTTCTCAGGCAAAGGAGGTTGTGCAGAGAAGACAATGTTTTGCCCCTAGCAATGTTTTGTGACCCTGACGTGGAGAGTTGCACCGTTCCTGCCATGTTGCAATGGGTTTACCTCCCCAGCCGTCTGTGGTGGTTTGGGTAGAATGGAAAGTACGGCTAAAATCGAGTGGTAGGAAGATTGTGAGCATAGAAACGGTGAACTTGGCTGTAGTCAATGTCAACGTTAGCGGCTGTCTCGCTTTTTTGATGGTGATGCTCCGTAATCCCCATGGTGCCGGGGTTCATGACCGCCCCATCTGTCTCAGGCGGCCTGCGGCTCCATCCGAGGTGCTGTGAGGGGTCCTGGCGATGGCGGGGTTCGCGTCATCAGGGTCCGTAAACCTTCGAGCTTCAATTGAAGTCGCGTCCGAATGAAGTGCATATAAGTGATCAGGTGCTATCTGCTGAGATTACCATGCGCCCTCAAGTATCCCAGTTGTTCGGATGGCATATGCCTCGATTGCATGGAAAAGCGAGGTTGTATTTTGGGCAGCAGTGGCTGCATGGAAGCGCTGGAAGAAGCTGGGCCGACACCAATTGGGATAACGGCAAAAAGAGGGTAGTCGCGGGAGGAGAAAGGAGGCCGTCTGGAAAAAAGCGAAAACTCAGCGATTCAGTTGGTCCTGCGCTTTGTTTCGGCCCGGGTTGCTCTGCATGCTCTGCATGCTCTGCGTCGGCAAAAGTCGATTCGCTTCTGCGCGGGAGCGTCGTGGCCTCTGCTGTCCGTAAAAGAGAGCAAACCTGAAGGAGAGGCTGAAGAAGGCGCGCCGTGTCAAGCGGACTCGAGTGGCTCCTAGTGGCTTACAGCGCATCACGTGGCCCTGCCCTATCCGGCCTTGCGCACAAGGCCGCGGCCAGCAGTGGACAGCGGTCGACAAGGCCTTGACAAAAGCAAAAGGTGCCGCTGCAATTCGGAGAATTGATTGGACAAGCATTTCCTTCGCCCAAAGCCCCCAAAAAGCCCAGCCCAGCCGCGAACCCAAGCCGCCCCAGAGAGCCAACCAACCCCGAAGCTCCCCACTTTGCATCCCCATCCCAGCCACAAGCCTCATCGCCTCATCGCAAGTCCAACACTCGTGGTTCGATCTCAGGTCACATCTTAACTCTCTCCAGCGTGTGCAAGCTAGACGCCCTCTCCCTCGCTTTCTAGAGGTCTACTTAGCCGCTACTTTCGTCGCATTTCAATCCGCTCTTCCGTCCTATGCCTATCGCCCAGCTTGGGCAAGCACCCGCTGGGGATCCTCCTAATTCCGGCCTTCAATAGCCAATTCTCTCCGACCTCCAACCTTCGCCCCCCGCAGGTAGCATACAGGCGGATCGACTCGACGTCTTCCTTCTTCGCTTCCTTGCCCCGTCTGACTTCACCGAATCCGCCCCATCCATTGTCCGTCGCGACCGGCGATCGTCGTTTTTCTCCGCCCGGAGAACCACGAGCTGCTCCATACCTTTCATCCTAGCTACATCCCAGCCTCCCACACCCGGATGCGCTATACGACCCTCACACGCCATGTCTTCCCCACGTAAGTCATCCGAAACTACCCACCCAGCTTCCCTTGCTAAAATTCCTTACCAGTGACTGCCGCAGAGAAGGCGAACTACACGCGCATTATCGATGGCATTCTCGCTGCCGCTAATCTGGAGACGGTCACGCGCAAGAAGATTCGCCAGGGACTAGAGGCTGCCATCGACCAGGACCTCAGCGAGAAGAAGGTTCGTGCGAGTGTGCATTCTATCTAGCCTTAGCTACGTCGACTAACATTTTTTTTCTCATATGAAGGATGCTATAAAGACGCTCATCGAAGCTCGATTCGATGCTATTTCCTCCACCCCTACACAAGCGATGCCGACACCGCCTTCGGGCACGACTGCTGAGTCCTCCCCAAAGCGCGAGTCTAGGGTGAAAAGCGAGCCCGGCGTCAACGGAAACGGCACATCAAAATTGGACGACGCCGACGCCGACGACGCCGACATAGGCGCCAACGGCGAGATAGAAGTATCGTTACAGCAGCAGGAGCAGCCGGCCAAGAAGAAGCAAAAGCGCGAGAGCTCAAGCGAAGACGCCGATGCGCGCTTGGCTGCTGAGCTCCAGGCGCAAGAGAACCGGCTGTCGCGCGGCCCAAGAACGCGCAACGCCGCCGTGGCCAAAGTTGTCAAGGGTGCAAAAGCCAAGACGAAAAAGGCCAAGGCGGCACCCAAAAAGAAGAGTGAGAAGCGGGTACGGTCAGACGACGACAGCCAGGCCGAAGGCAGCGAAGCCAACGGGACGAAGAAGCGGAAGGCTGGCGGTGGGTTTCAAAAACCATTTAATCTGAGCTACCCGCTCCAGGAACTATGTGGGGAGCCACAGGTCAGCTTTGTTTGTTCCTTTGGAACTGCGGTTCAGGTTCTCGGTTACTAACAGGACGCACAGCTATCCCGACCCCAAGTGGTCAAGAAGCTATGGGAACATATCAAAGCAAATGAGCTACAAGATCCCGCCGATAAGCGGCAAATCATCTGCGACGACAAAATGCAGGCAGTTTTCAAGCAGAGTAGGGTCGACATGTTCCAAATGAACAAGCTCCTAGGAAACCAACTCTACCCCATCGAAGATGAGTGACGAGACGGAAAGGTACGGTAACATGGGTCATTGAAAGCAGGCTGGGCGTGCACGGCGTCAATTGGTATCTTTCTCTCATTTTTTTCGCAGTTGATTCAGGATCTAACCGCTGTTCTTTGGGTCCTTCTTGTTTTGAGATCTAGCATGGGGGGGGCATTTTTATTTGGCTTTTTTTCTCAACTCGCCATTTGGGTTTACTCTTCTCGATTCTCTGACTCGGGTAGCCATCACGAACATAACCCCAATCTTTTAGCTTTGGGAGGTCGATATGCACGGATGGGGCCAGCAGGCGAAGAATCATTTTGCGTCACTATACCACGACGAGCACGACTTGCATTTAGGATCATGGGATTTGCGTTTTTGGTGCTGGCTACTTCCCAGGTATCCTGGTGCGCTAATCACCGGGGACATATTACGGGTCTTGCTTAGGACGAGCAATGAAATGGCGAAAGGGAGTGAGGCGAAGGGATGGCTTCAAGATGTCTGAAGGGGCTTGGCGGGGTGGCTCGATTGAATGAGGTTGATGATTTTAGCCACTTTCAGCATCATGCAGTCTTGTATTGGCAGGGCTTACTCCTCCGTGATGATGGGGGGTTGACCGTCGGAGATCAAACAGCACCCTTCATAACTACCGTAAGTCGACCATACAAGCGCCACAGCATTTACTTTAAGAACGGGTTCAATATTGTTTCCATGCAGCCGGTAAGTCTCCAAGCAACAACCCGAGTCTCTTGGATATCCCAAGCAACCTTGGTCACGCAATAGCCAATTGGCAGTAGTAGTCTTTGATGCTGTGCAGTCGGTTTATGTGGTCAGCCCTGGTTGACTCGGTGCTACCACCACCCACAATCACAATGATTTGTGACTCCCGTCTTGTTTGTTCAAGGGTGCCCGCATCCTGAGGTGGCTTGGCAGGCACAGCGGATGGCGGCGTGACTCTTTCATTGATGCCAGGCGGTAAACGCCTCCCCTGCCAGGGGCAGTGTTTGGTTTGGCAGGCATACCACGAAGGGCGGGCACAAAGGATACTTCTCAGTGGCTATTATTACTGTTAACTTCAATATTCATCATGTCTGATATCCTGACAGTTTGTGTGTTAAATATATTTTTCGAACTTCACAATGGACTTTCTACACAACTCCGTAAGCCAGATGTTGATTGATCAGCAGGCTTCAAAGTCGCGCGCTAGCATACCAGAGCTGGAATCATGTACTGCAATGACGCATTCCGGCGAGGAGTCTCTTGCGCCCCGGCTAGATCCGTTGGGCTACCCCACACCCTGCCACACCCTGGAAGCGCCACAGGGGAGGAAGGACATGGAGTGGAGCAGACCACGGCAGAGCGAGAAAATGCCGACACAGTCTCGCAAATTCCACACTGCTGATTAAAAGCTCCCAGACAACCCCACCATTTGTTCAACCTCTGGCCTGCACCCAAAGCAATTCAAGCTATCATCGTGCTGCCCGAGGTGCATTGCCCGTTTGCTGCTGCGTGCTCATATAAATACTTGTTTGCCACATCACCCCCCCCCAAGGATTGCACGCGCATCTCAACTCTCCCAATTTCCGGCCATTTTCTTGACGGCGGCGACACACTCGCCAAAACCCAGCTAGCGGAACCACCAACCGACGACCAAATCCTAATCGAGAAAACGTCAGCATCTCCTCACGATGGCCTCAACTGAGGGGGCCAGAGCAGCCAACGGCGGCAATGCCTCAAACCTGACAAATCCTTCACAACCAAGAGGCGACGGCCAAAGGGGGAGGGGCAGGGGCCGGGGAGGCCCACGAGGAGGGCGAGGGCGAGGAGACGGCTCCCGCGGCGGTCCCGGACGGGGTAGGGGCAGAGGTGGAGGAGACCGAGGAGGCCATTCCCACGCAACAAACGCCGCCGATCCCTCAAACGAAGCCGCCGCACCAGCTCAGCCAAACAAAGCCCAAGCCTTCAAGCGGAATGAGCTCCAAGACGATGCTCCCGAAGATGACGCCGAGGTCTGCTTCATTTGCGCCAGCCCCATCAGCCACTACTCGGTCGCGCCCTGCAACCATTCTACCTGCCACATTTGCGCATTGCGTCTGAGGGCGCTGTACAAGAGCAACGAGTGCCCTCATTGTCGAGTAAGTGACCGCTTCGCTCCGAAGTCCGCATGGTGCTAATGACTTTCTTCAGACTGCCGCCCCATACGTCATTTTTACCGACGACCCGACCAAGAAATTTGAGGAATACAAGAGCAGCGAAATCACATCAACCGACGAGAACATTGGCATAAAGTACTCGAGTGAGGATATTGTCGGCGACACAGTTCTTTTGCTGAGGTATAATTGCCCCGATCTCGACTGTGAATATGCTGGTCTCGGTTGGCCCGACCTGCATCGCCATACTCGCACAGTCCACAAGATGAAGATGTGCGACTTGTGCACGAGGAACAAGAAGGTGTTTACCCATGAGCACGACTTGTACAACGAAAAGGATCTGGGAGACCACATGAAGCACGGCAACACCAAGACGGGGGAAGAAGCCACGGGATTCAAGGGGCATCCACTTTGCGGCTTCTGCGGGGAGAGATTCTACGATGATGACAAACTCTACGAGCATTGCCGCAACAAGCATGAGCGGTGCTTCATATGCGACCGGAGAGATTCGAGGAAGCCACACTACTACAGAGACTACAATGCTCTCGAGGAACATTTCAAGAACGACCATCATATCTGTCTCGACAGGGAATGCCTCGAGAAGAAGTTTGTTGTCTTTGAGTCGGATGTCGATCTCAAAGCCCATCAGCTGAGCGAGCACGCCGACTCACTATCGAAGGATGTGCGAAGAGATGCACGGCATGTTGACATGTCCAACTTCGATTTCAGGCAGCGCTATCAGCAGGAGAGGCGCGGCGGCGGCGGCGGCAGTGGCGGTGGTGGTGGTGGCAGAGACCAGCAAAGGAGGCGGCAACCAGACCCAAATTCAGAGCCGTTGTCCGTCAGCTCTGCCCAGCCCCTACGGCGAGACGAATTGGCTTTCCAACGCCAAATGGCCATCACTTCTGCGCAGGCTAGCCGTCCAGGGCAAGCACCCCGTCCGAACCCTACCCCCTCAAACCAGCAGGCTCAGCAACCACAAGCGGCACAACAGCAGCCAATGGTGGATGCTATGCAGGACATCACCATCAACGACCTCTCCTCGCTCACCCCGGGACAGCGCGCCAGCCTCACCCGGCACGGGGCCGTCATCGAGCGTGCCTCAAATCTTTTGGGCACCGATGTGTCCAAGATAAACACGTTCCGTTCTTACATCTCCAACTACAACAAGGGTTCCATAACGTCCGAACAAGTGATCGATGCGTTCTTTGCCCTCTTTTCTGAGACCTCTACTACCGCCCTCGGCACCCTCGTCCGCGAAGTTGCTGATCTGTTTGATGATAAGCGCAAGGCCGAAGCACTGCGCAGAGCCTGGCAGAATTGGCGCGCCATCAACGAGGACTATCCTTCTCTCCCAACCCTGGGCGGCATGCACGGTGCCACCACGGCTTCGAGCGGGTGGGCCGCAGCTGCCGCCGCAACCCCGACCATCGCCCAGGGCAACAACCAAAACGCTGCCATGCAGTCGCGGCACTCGACTAGGGTTCTGAAACTGAAGAATAGCACACGGAGAGGCAGCGCTAGCAGCGCCGTCTCAGCCGGATCGGCGAGCAATTCCAGTGCTATAGATAACTGGGCTCCGAGTCGGCCCGCAGCGTCATCCTCTTCGGCTGCGTTTCCCGCCCTGCCGGGCTCACAGGGGTCCGGAAGACCCTCACAGCCAAGCTGGATCGGCGGCGGGTCGGGCGCTTCCAAGTCAAATCTTGTAGCTCCCCCGCCGATGCCGAGATCTGTTCCTGCTGCTTCTGGCGGGTACGGACCCGATGCTAGCGCTGGGCTGAGGAGGACGGGCGGCGGTGGTGGTCGCGGCGGTGCAACTGGCGAGGACGCGTTCCCCGCATTGCCTGCAGCGCCGAAGCCGCAGGCGACAATATTTGGGTACGGGAGAGGCGCAGTGAGGAGAGATATCGGCACGGGGGGGGAGACTGGATTCAGCTGGGGTGGCGGCGGGTCAGGGTCAGCTTCAGGGGCTGACGCAAGTGCGAACGCAAACGCCGACCCGGGCAATGAGGAGGCTGCTTCTGGTGGGAAGGGGAAGAAGAAGAAGAATAAAAAGCAAGTTCTGGTGCAGTGGGGCTAGACTTGTTCCTACCTCTGGGCACTTTCCAGAGATATAGTTGCAAGGCCATGTAGGTGGACGAGATATCCAATGAGGTAGAAGGGCATGTGTAGATTAAGCTGTGGGCATATCTGCTTGAGCGGCTACAGCATGGCATAAGACATGTCACAGCCGCCGACTAGGACAGATGTTTGACTGCATGTATTGGAGGGACGATTGTGCATGAATCTAGTCAAGTATTGTTCGACCGGCGAGAACTACTTTGTTAAATCAATTTTACCAACAAAGTGTCTTTCATGCCCGACCGCGATGGAGTAAAGGAACTTCAGCCTATCGAGCCAGTTCTTGTGGATGAGTCCACGTCTTCGACTAGAGCTGAGGGCTTGACGGCTGAGGGCTTGACGAGACGAAGAGGCCAGATCTTGTTTGGGCCGAGAAACAATTCAACGGTTTTATCTAGCACTATGCCAATCTCAAAACTGTTTTTGGCGCGGAACATCCCGCTAAGAGGGATATGGAAACCCCGACGAGGCCATTGCCGCATCAGAAACGGCATTAACCCTCTCTCACAAGGCGTTTCCAACATCAAGAACGGCCTTTCTAGTGTTTTCAAAGGTATATTCTCATGATAAACGAGCCCTTCCCCATACGTATAACGAGGCATCCTTCTTCACAGTCACAGCTTGCAGTCCCGCACCGACCCAAAAAAAAAAAAAACAAGGCTTGGATTGTGCCTTGAATTGAGGAAACTTGGACAAGCAATCTAGAGGTGGAGCTTTTATTTCTAATTATGAGGATATGCATAAAAGCGATGAACTTGGAAGACAGCCAATAAGAGTAGGGGAGCTGTAGAAGAAGCACTAGGTCTTTGGAGGAAAAACTAATCAACATCTAGAAGCAGCTGAAACTGGTCAAAAGTAAAATTATCCATAAACTGAGGTGCTAATAATGCTGGTTGAATATGCTATCGCCAGAGATTGTTGCTTTGAATCGAAGGCCCACGTCCAACATGATGTTTTTCAATCTCCTCCAAGCCCCCTAAAATGCGACGGTGTGCAGAAGCGAGAGAAGATGAAAACACCACCAGCCTCGCCATGCTAATGAGGTATTCATCCCAACCTGGGATCAACCACAACCATCAGCGGCAACTCCCTCCTCCCGGCCTGGCCCAGCGCCCGGCGCCAGATCCCCTCAGCCACCGCCTCGCCGTCAAACACAACACTGCCGCTCTCGGGCCACACGATCCGCGCAAGCATGGCGCGCGCCTCAGCCCAGTCGCCCACGTGCGCCGCGGCGCTCCACACCCGCAGCCGCGCGTCGAACCATGCCCTCATGCCCGCCATGTACTCATCCGGCCCGTTACCGCCCTCAATCTCCATCTGATCGTCTTCGTCGTCTTCTTCGGAATCATCGTCGTCGGACGAGGACGACTCAGCCTGCTCCTCCTGCACAACCCACCCCCAAAACGACGGCCCCGCCCGCCCCTTGCCCTTGTTGCTCTTCCTCGCCCCCCCGGCGGCGCCGGCGCCGGCGCCGCCCGTGAGCGCCACCGCGTACGCCCCCACCACCACCTTCCACGCCCACAGTTCGCTGCTGTACGCGCCGGCGCGCATGGCGTCCTCGGTGTGCGCGACGTCTTCGCGCAGCGTGTCGAGGAGGAGTCGCAGCAGGTGCGGCTCGACGTAGACGGCGGGCCGGTTGCCGCTGGCGGCGCCGGCGGCGGGGCTCGTGCTGCGACTGCGCGGAGTGGGACCGCTGGCATTCCAGCCCGCTGTCGACGTCTCGCCGCACCCGTGGGTGTCGACCGAGGCGCAGAGCCGGGCCAGGACGACGTGTAGGTAGAGGTAGGCGGCGGTGGCCCAGGCGCGGCTGGCTGATGGGAAGTTGATGGCCGGGAGGGTGGCGAAGGGGTCGACGCGACGGGCGGGGGGTTGGTGAGGAGGGAAGCCCGGGCGGGCTGGGGTGGCGAGCGAGGAGGGAATCCTCGCGGCCGCGACGGGGGTGGGTTCGTCGTCGCTCTCGTCGTCGGTATTGGAGAAGCCGGCCGTGGCGAGGTGGGATGGCTGGATGTCGCGGTAGATGGGCTGGGGCTTGAAGAGCAGGCTGGCGATGTAGGCGTCGGTGTCGGCCAGCAGGATGGCGGTCGCGTCGGGGTGCGGGGGCAGTACGTCCTGGGATCCCGCCGTCGGCGGGCTACTCGTGCGTGAGGGACTGGCCGGGCTGCTGACTCCGTCGCGCCGTGCGCTGCTGCTGCTGCGGCTGCTCTCAGCTGTTGCCGTCTCGATGACAGGCACGTCGGAGAGTCGGCGGAGTGCGTTGACGAGCACCTGGCCCTCGACGTCGGCTTTGCAGGCTTCGATGCCGGGCGACGAGCCGAGGTAGAAGGGCGACAGGCGGGTGGCGATGGTGGGCGCGACCGAGAAGAGCGAGCTGGGGGCTTTGGTGTAGTGTGGGCTCGCCTCTGGCTCCTCGGAGGCGAGCTGGAGTGCCTCGGTGCTTGTTGGCTTTTTGGCGGCGGCGATGTAGCTGCCCGCTCTGGAGTCATGTCAGTCAGTGATCAGGTGAGGTCACGCGTGGGACGGGTACGCCGTGGATGATGAGGCTTACATGAGGATGATTCGCTGCAATAAGCCATAGAACCGATGCTCCCACTCCTCGGGTCGCCTCATGTCGAGCAGGGTAAACAGGCCGTTGAGATGGGCCTCGGCCGCTGTGTGGTCCCCCATCCCGCTCTGCTCGCCACGTCAGCCGCTGATTCTTGATTATTCCCCAAGGTGAACGGTGTGATTGAAAAAAAAAAAAAAAAAAAAAAAAAAAGAAAAGAAAAGACAAACCTCAACCAGGGCTAGCGCTGCAATCAAAGCCAGACAGCCATCGCTCGTGCACTTGGCGGGATCGGCGATCTGCTCGTTGACGATGCGCATAGCTTCGAGCTTGTGGTAGAGATATGTCTCCTCCATATCCGTGTTGCGCAGGGAGCCCCCGGACAGCCACGAGTAGTTCAGAGCAGTCATGAGAAGGCAGGCCCGGAAGGTACCCGGGTCTGAAAGGGCCAAGCCCACACTGCCGTCATGTTAGTAAGTCTTAGCCACGCCGCCGACGTCCATTCATTCCTTGGACAAGCCATTTTCTGTTTTTTTTCTTTTGCTCGGAATCATGGGCACAACATACCAGTCCGAGTTGGGATTTTTGGGGACGGCCGTCCTGCTGAAGATGCGGTAATGGGCGACTGTACAGTGAGTAAGCGAGTTAGTCAGTTCCTGCATTTGGGCTTTGACCCCTATATTTTCCGGCGTATAGAACGGTGGCAACGCGGCATGTTGGATGGCTTACAGTGGTGGAAAAGCTCAAGCGACCTATGGGGCATTTTGATTGGCAAAGAATCAAAGGGGTCGGCGGGTGATGACGGGATGGGGACAAGTCGCTGGTGCGTTGGATCGGTGGCCCCGAGTCCTATGGCTCCTGGTATCCCTGGCCGAGGTACCGATCCGGAGGCCGAGGCGGAGCCGCCGGCGCCGGGTGGGGCCAAAGTGCTGGCCGGCTCCGGGTAGCCGCAATCGCCGCCACGAGTCAGACAGTTGGTGCTGCGAGGAAGCCATTGTTAGAGCTGTTCGGTGATTAATTATCGTTGTTGGTGCTCGTTTGGGGGGGTAGCCCGGTGGCTGCCACACTGCTGTGTAACCCGGCACTTGTGTTGCGTGTGGACAAGGGTAGGCCGAGATTTATGCAACTCACCAGATCGGCTTCACCTCGTCGCAACGGATATGGCGTTGCTTGCAAGTCAAGCAGCCATTGCGGCTCCTCTTGTGCGCGCGACGTTTGCGGCCGGGCTGGAGTGGCGGTAGGTCTGACATGGTGTCTATTTTCGTTTCCCAAAGGGGTAGTCTTGGAGAAGATGTTTGATGTGTACCTAGGCTTGGCCTTCGGCGTCCACGACAGCGTGTGTCAATGTGTGTCAATGTGTCAGAGAGTAGATAGTATGTTCAGTGTGATGGTCAACAGCACACAGCAAGCAACGAGGACTGAGGTAACATGAGGTAACATATGAATCATCACGGCCGGCGTCTTGTGTGTGTGTATATATATATAGGAAAATATATAGACAACGGTGAGGATATGCTTGACCGCCGACGAGTGGCCAAGTCGGTGATATGGCAGCGACGAGCGCGAACGGCAGCGGTGTTATCGAGGAGCCTAGGTAGGATGGTTGGCCCCGGAAGAGCTCACGCCATCTCTCGGCTGGCTTCTCATCCACATCGTACCCCTCCCCCCGTGGCGCCCGGTCCCCAGATCCAGCCCCAGGCTGCCGAGAATACCTGGGCCGATACATGGTAGTGTTGATGGACAATTGTGGTTCATGTTGAAATTCGAGTGAAAATACGAGGCTGCACTAGCAGCTGCCTGGTGCTGACTCAGGGGGGTACAAATTTCCTGGCGCTGGGTCCTGACAGAGAAGCGGGTACTGGGTACCGCGACCAACCCTCCGGGCGATACCTAGCGGATGACCTATGTGGTCGCCGATGAGGTGTGATGTGGCCATTCGGGGGAGTGAGCACAGTGAAGTTTGGGGGAATTGGAGTCGCTAGCTCTCCCCACGCCAAGTGCATCATCATCGTCATTCGGGTCTTGATTGCGCCCGACGGCGGCGACGGGCGGAGACATTTTGGGTTGAAGCCCGGAATTTCGGAAAGTGCGAGACAGAGACAGAAACAAATCGTGGGCATACTAGTAGCTAACGAAAGTGAAGAACAGCAGCGCACGCGCGTTGCCGTGGCTGCCAATTGCTGCCAATGGTAAGTTGGGCACATTGCGGCCTCGCAGCGCGGGCGGCGCAATGACCTCATGGGCGGCGAGACTTGGCGCGCTGCTTGTCCGTGGGCGGTCGCCGACTCGCCGTGTGCGGGAACGATCGATTTAGACGACCGAAACCCTAACTTCTTTTTGCTGGTCGATGGATTGGGGTTCGGGATGGGTCGCGCTTCCGTGTTTCAGCATTTCGCTAACCAGGCTTGACGGGCTCAATTTACGGACCACCTTTTTAGCATTTGACTTTTTGATGCCTGGGGCTGGAATGTCTGACTTACATGATCCATGGGACGATTCTCGATGCCTACTTCTGGTACCTCTGTTTCGGTGGTTGTGTGCCTGTTTGACGCTATGATCAAGGTCCCTAACTTGCGGAGGAAGGCTGGCAGCTAGCGCTCAGTCTGTGCGTCCCGCCTTACCCTGGCGGCTGTAGGCGCCTGTTTGCGCCTGTTTGCGCCTAACAGGGCTGGCTCTGGGTCAGGGCAACAGGGCTGGGGCCCTTGCCAGTGTGCCTGAGGACCTACCGAGCATATCACACTCACTCCACTCGGACTTTAACCTTACCATTCTTGAAGATACCTTACCTACACGACGTAGTATAGACGGCCCGTTGCATCGCCGACCGCTCTAGGGAACGGTGCTGCACCCTACTCCGTACCGAGTGCTCATCACTGGTGCACGATTAGACGCCCACGCCGCCAGGCCTTGGCCAGGGCCTCGGCAACTCGATGTGGAGTCCGTCTTGTGTCTTCAAGACGCCTCCTGGAATGTGTCTCCTAACACGTCGAATCACCACGTTATCCAATTGCGCGGGTTTCGGTTGCGCCGTACTGCTGCCAGGGCTCAGGACGGCCCTTTTGCCTTCCAATTGCGGATTGGTGCAGATATTTTTTACCAAAGCCAGATGCTCTGCTGGGGTGGGGCACCCCCCTCCCCCCCCCCCCCCCCCCCCAAATCATCACAAAAGGTGGGTCAGCCTCGGGTCGCCGCCTCCGGATCTCGCTCCGCATAGCCTTACGGCCAGCGCTTGAGCGCCCCTTTCCAGGTTCTTGCGTGCCCATCCCGCCGCCGCCTCACTGCAGCCACTAAAAGGACCACCACCCAAGTGCACAAGTGCAACTCTGCGACATGCAATGCACACATCGACACAGAGGAGCGGCACCCGACATGTTTCCAGAACACGCTAAACTCGACCTACGCAGTAATCTTGGTAGCAAGCCGTGGTAACTAGCTTCAACCTGTTCCGTCGACCGGTTCCGTACACCGACGTTCGTTATAGTACAACCGACGCTGTTCGTCCACAGGCAGCCGACTTAGCTATCTTGAGCCCTGAGGCCCTGGCTGCTGACGCCGTCCAGGACATTGCAATGGTTATCCGCTGCACCAAGCTGGTTTCGCATGCAATGGGAACTCATTCCTATCGAGGCAACACTGGGCCATATCTTACACATTCGCACACCAGCTCCCGCCCGAATAAAATGATTAGTGATTTTGGTCTTGGTCTTGGTCTGCGTCATTCCCGTTGGCTAGGTATATCGTCTACACTACAACTAGCAAGTTCCCCTTTTGACGTGCCGCGACATCGTAGCCTTGCCGCCACAATCCTACAGCCTAGCGCCACCTCCATCCTACCCTGTGTATGCTTACCCCAACCTCATTTTCTATCCATCAGTCGCAGGTGTGCCTTGCAAAGTAGTCTGTGCTGGGTGGAGATAACCTCTGTCCTCCGCGTTGTTGATCATCCCCCTGGCTACCTCTGCCGCGCCCGTGCCCCCGAACTTCCCCTGACTTCTAGAACACATACGCTTAACTGAGCTCACCTCCCCAAGCAAGCACCACCCCGTCGCAGGCACACAGCAACCCCTTCAAACCGCCAAGGTATCATAACCAGACACAATAATCACATCGCATCGCATCGCAGCCGTCGGCTGGCTCAGGCAATAACTCTCCCCTTGGCTAGCCCGGCTCTCTCGCTCTCCAACACGAGCGGCCCGCCTCCAGGCCCGCTCGCATCCAGGCTCAGAGTAACCTTGCCACGGTCCGCAATGACCCTCACCGTCTCCCCCAGGTTCTTGTAATCCGTCTCACAATGTCCATGTCCCGCACCGGCAGCATAAAACCCCCCACTCCATCAGTCTCCCCGCTTCCGTTAGCCCCGGCGCTGCTCTTGACCTCGCGGATCTCGACGTTGGGGAACGGTAGCCAGCCTTCTCGGAGCGGAATCAGGAGAAGGGAAATGTCGGCCTCCGTGTCGGGCGTCGACGCCATGCCTTCGTCGGATTCGAGATCGGGTACCGCGGGGATGATAAAGCGGCCCTTCCGCCTCCCGCCGAGCAGCCATGTGTCGGCTGGGGCAGTGATCTCGTAGCCGAACTCGAGGTCCTGCGTGCGCGCCAGCGGCGCAGGCGTCGTGGCCTTTTTCCCACCTCCCGGAGCCGTGGCAGCCGACGGATCGATTGTAGTGGTGTCCCACATGCGCGTCCATTTGAGGTGCAGCGTCGCAGGCAGTAGCTGGTTTGTGCACACAGTTGGGTAGCCGCCGCCCTCTTCACCGTCATCGTCCTCGTTCCCTTGGGTGACAGAGTCCAGCGGCTCCTGGAGCCGGATATCCGCCGTGTGCACGATCGTGATGGACGGTATGTCAACAGGAATGACAATCGTGCTCGGCTGCACCGTTGCGGCGTCCTTCAGGTCCGGGTGTGGGAGTAGCAGCTTGGGGTGCCTCTCTAACCACCCACGCACAAACGCAGCTAAGCTCTCCGCGCTCCCACCACTGCCATCGGCCGTCAGGGGTCCAATACCGGGGAACTGCTTCTCCCATTTGACGTCGGTTAGAAATGCCGTCGGTAGCTCACCTAGTAGCGCTGCCTTCTCTAGGTCATACCCTGACAAACCCCCACCGTGTGCAACCCACGCAAGCACCTTGGTAACAATGACCTTGGCGTACTCGCCTAGTCCAGCCTCCACCAGCTCCTCGGTGAGCAACTTCTCAAAAAGCGCCTCGATCTCGTCCAACAGTACGCTGTAGTAAATCCTCAAGAATAGTGTTTGCTTTTTCTTGTGCACCGGGCGTACCCCCTTCTTCCGCGCGATCTTGTACAGCAGACTCGCTGGCTGCTTGGGGAACACGACAATGGGATGACTCGGTGGACTGCCAAAATGCGACTCAAACAGGGCCGACCCCAAGAGTTCGCTGCGAAATATGCGGAGCGGGCTTGCGGTGGCCGTCGATACGGTGAATCGAGAAAATAGCGCGTCGTGCTTGAAGACATCTTGGACGTTGACGCCGAGTGCGAGGGTGATAGGGACTGAAGATGTCTTGGAGAAGGAGAAGGTGCCGTTGTCGGTAGAATACGAAACCTCGGCCTTGACTGCGACGTGTAGCATATCGTGTTCCACGGTGAAGGGGAACCGGATCTTGAATGATGTTTCGGCTGGGATGGCGCCAAAGGTCAGCGACCCGGCTTCGGTGCGCTTTGCGGGCTGCAGAGCCCCGAGGACCAACGTTTCCGCCATCAATAGTCGTAGACCGCCCGTAGCCGATTTGATCTTGATTTCCAATGACTTGATACTGTTCCAGCCGGCCGAGATCTCCAGATCCAGCGAGTTATTCTTATCGAGCCGGACTTCTTTCGTCCCCAGAAGCTGCACATCAAGCGAGCTCGCTCGTTGATAGAGCGCGACGCGAGGGTTCCTCAGTACACTCATCGCCTTATCTGGCGGCTGTCCAACTTCTCGTTCATAGTGCAGCAAAACCTTGCTACTGGACAGCCGGATCTGGTCCACCTCGTAGCTCCCCGCCATCGTGGTTGTGCTCTGCAGCTGTACCTTGTTGCGACCCGGCTTGATTACTACAGGACCCTTAGATTGTAGCCAGATCTCCTTCAGGCCGCCTATAACGGGAGCTGTCGAGATCCGCAAGCTGAGCTTCTGCGCCTCAAACTCATCCACAACCAGGCTGTGTAGCTTGAGGTAGACCGAGAAGCTGTCCTGGCCCTCTTCGTGTACCGGCGGGCCGTCAAGTTCTATATCGCAAAAGAAACTTGTCAGGGGGATCTTGACCTCCTTCTCGAGAGCCGATGAGGTGGTCAACAGGTCGGTAAAATATCCAGCGATCGCCGATTGCTCAGGGAATTGCGTTTTTGTTCCAGCTCCACGGCGGAAAACAGATTTCTGCTGAACTCTATCCCTTTCGGCGGCGGCAGCCTTGACCAGGAGCTGACGGAGGGCTTTGGTAACGTAGTCGTCCATCTGCCGGAGCTCCTTGAGGCACTGGGCATACATGAGAAGCATCGACAGCTCCAAAAGACTCCACGCGCTCTCACCGAAGAAAGGAATGGCTCGGTAAAAGTAGAAAGCTGCATCCGAGTATTCCTTGAGATGGAACTTGAGGACGGCGAGATCCGCCATGTTGGCCTGAATAGAGTGCTCGTGTTCGGCGACTGTGTAGTGGCGGAGTGCTTTGTCAGTGAGGATCTCATAAAGCCGGTAGAAATCTTCCTTCTTTTCTAATGCTGTCTGGAGCAGCTCGTTCTTTAGGCCTGCCATAGAGGCTTGGATAGCGATACTGTGGCTTGGTGCTTCCTTTTTGCTCGAGTCGTCGTCGTCCAAGCTGATATCCTCCATCTCAGAAACCCCACTCTCTCCGACCATGGGAACGTCAGCCCAGCCGCCGCTCCAGCCTCTTTTCTTACCACACACTTCAAGAATATTTCGAGATAACGAGTATAGCTCAGCTCTCCGAGCAGCCAGTTCCTCAAGACCCGCTTTAGCATAGGACGAATTGGCCATCTCGCTGTCTGTTGCCCGAGGAAAGAACCCAATTGGGCTGGGAGGAGGGCGTTGGGCGATGCGAGATTGAAGTGAGGAGTTTCTGGCCGGATGCATCATCGTCTTCGGTTCAGGTATCGCAGCCTTGGGCTCATGACCGTCGGGGGCAGCGAGTGTGGATGGTGGAATTGGCAATGCTTTGGTTGAGGTCTGGGCGAGAATTTGCTGAGCAACGGAAAACGCAAAAGATGCCACCACATTCTCGGTGACCTCTAAAAGAACAGGATCAAGTGAAAGCTGCTTTCCATTGCTGATTTCCTCTGCTTCCTTTGCAGAGCCTAAAGCCGAGATAATGTCCTTTCGGGCGACCAGCGAGACGGCGGGGACAAACTCGAGGGTTCTTCTGCAAATCTCTGCCAGCTGCGAGAGATTTTCAGACTCGTCCGCGTGCTTGGGCATTGGAGTGCTCGGCGCGACTCCGCGGGGTATCAACTCTTGCTGCTCCTTGAGTTTGGCTAGAAGCTCCTCCCTCGTGGACCAGGCGTTGCCTAACCGGAGGAGGAGCGATATCTGCCGAGCAAATATGTAGCATCGAAAGTCGAAAAGCGACACATTGTTCGCCAAGATAAGCTCACGGTAGAGCTTCTTCGAGGGAGAAATAGGAATGTTGTCAAAATCGGCAACACCCCCTTTTTCGTTTGGTTGCATATCGACGGCCTCTTCGTCAACCTCGCCATCGGCTCTGTTGATCTGACTGATGGCTTTTTGCGCAAGGTTCTTTAGCTCCTCGGTGTAGGCAAGCAGAGCGCCGCCATGCGCCTCAGCAGACCCCGCAATGGCTTGTTCCTGGATGATGGCATCCAATCCGACACTGAGCTCGTCGTAGCCCATTAGAGCATCCTCGACGAGCCCGACGCTCTCAAAGCCCCGAGCCAAGCCCTCCTTGAGAATGAAGAAGGTGCAGAAATTCCATCCAGGTAGAGCCCTCTGGCCATCTCGCTCCTTGATGTCCTCTTCGTATTGGCTTACACGCGTATCGAAGCTCGATAGGATGAGCTCTTTAACCTTCCCAATCGTGTCCGCCCATGCGTTCTCACTATCCTGCTCCGTCTCGTGGTACCCAGTTGGCACAGCGGGCACGACGCGCGGGAGGAGGTCGTAGGGTACATCGTTGATGCCAATACGAATCTGGCGTACCCGGTCAACGGCGGTCTTGCTGGATCCATTGAAATCGTTGCGCAGCTTCTCCAGCAGCGTGCTTGAACCGCCCCGCCACCGGGATGTCGATGTCTTGGTCGTGGCGTCAGAGCTCGAGTCGGGCGCCTTACTACCGGCTATGCGGGGTTGGGTAGCGGCGACGGTATTGGGGATAACGACGTGGATGATCAGCCACTCGAACGCATCGTGGTTCTCGGCATTGCTGGCTGGCTTGTTCTGCGCCGGCGGGGTGTTTATCTTGATCCACTCCCGTATCTCGGCTCTGGTAGTGGATTTGTACGTCTCGTTGTCATCACATCGTACTAGCAAGACTTTGAGATAGGGGGTCCGCCGCAGTCCTGGGATTTGATGGCGGCGCTCCTTGCCGGCGGGGCCAGGAGCGCGGAGCGCAGCCCCTATCGACTCGGCTTGTTCGGTAGACCCTGAGCGGCCGCCGACAGTGGCTGCCTGAAACCCATCCTCGAGGGGGGGCGAGATGGCGATTTTAGGGGGTGGTGAGGTCGACGGTGGGACGGTAGCATTTACGGCGCCAGCGGGGACGAGTTCGATGTGGAGTGTCTGGATTGAGCGCACCGGTCCATTATGGGACTGCCAGTGGAGGTCGCGCAGGGGAAGTCGGGGGATCAGGCCTGGAGCGAGGAGCTTGAAGACGTCGTGGGGATCAAAGTACTCAACTGCGCGCGGCCGGGTTAGCTGTTAGCTGTGTGCGTCTGGCGTCTTGCACTCAGCAGACGATGGAGACAGAGCATGATGCAGAGAGTGCGGCGAACCTGTAACCTTGGAAGAGGAAAAGGGCTGTTCCATGCTGGACAGCGCAAAAGGGGTCTATGGCATGACCCTAGGTGCTTGGTGCGGGCAGAGACAGCGAATAGCTGAAAGCAGGCAGCCTCAATTGCTCAAACGGAACCGTGTCAATCGCCCCAGGCCGTGACCTCGGCCACTTTCACCGCCTTCCCGTTTCATAGCTCACCTTGGACCCAACTGGGACTAGCGCAGCCGTGGTGTGCTCACCTTCACGGCTTGTCTTATGGCCTGCCCCACCATTGCGCAAGCTGGCGGGGCAGGTGCAACTTTCAAAGGGACGAACTGGTCAGGGGCGAGAGTCATTTTGGTCGCATCGCAAAAGTCTTTGTAGGGGCTTGAAGAATTCCGTATTGCATATTTCAAAAAATCACACCTCGAGTACTAGATTGCCATCGACTCTTGCGGCACCACAATGGCTACGCTCGAGGCCATCAAGTATTCGCGGGGCAGTTTGCTGGTGCTTGACCAGCTCAGACTCCCCCACGAACACCACTACGATGTGGTTTCAACTAGCGAGGAGGCTTTTGACTGCATCAGATCCATGAGAGTAAGGGGTGAGTCGTGAAAAGCAGCGAAAAATCCATATGATAACAACTCACTAAAGCTCACCAGGCGCACCCGCCATCGCCATCGTCGCTGCTTTGGCGCATGCCGTAGAACTGCGCAATGGGAGCTGCAGTAGGTACCCTCGGCACATTTTAGACTTACATCGAGCCTGACAACCCCAGCTGCCACAAGCCCAGACGATACACTGGCTTACATCGATTCGCGGCTGGATTACCTCAGGGAGAGTCGACCGACGGCAGTTGACCTCTTCAACGCCATTGCGCTTCTCAAGGCTGCTGTGCGAACTGCCCAGATTGAGGGTCTTGGCCACCCCGAAGCCAAGGATGCCATCCTCCGCGCCTACATCGAAGCGGCAGAGGCCATCCTGGCCAAGGATCTCGAGAACAACATGGCCATTGGCGCCTACGGCGCAGCCTGGCTCCAGCAGCAATACAATGCATCTGCAGACCGTCCCCTCTCGGTCCTGACGCACTGCAACACGGGGTCACTCGCGACCTCGGGCCACGGAACGGCGCTCGGCATCATCCGCAGCCTGTACTCGCAGGGCCTGCTCAAGCACGCCTACTGCACCGAGACGCGGCCGTACAACCAGGGCAGCCGGCTGACGTCGTTCGAGCTCGTGTACGAGGGCATTCCCTCGACGCTCATCACCGACAGCATGGCCGGCGCGTTGTTTGCGCTGCGTCGCGACGCTATGCACATCGGCGCCGTCATCGTCGGCGCCGACCGCGTAGTGCGCAACGGTGACACGGCCAACAAGATTGGCACGTACACACTGGCCGTGCTCGCGCGGCACCACGGCGTCAAGTTTGTTGTCGCCGCACCGACGACGAGCATCGATCTCGAGACGGAGACGGGCGCCGGCATCCACGTTGAGGAGCGCAAGCGCGAGGAGTTGACGCAGATCAGCGGGGCGGTGGTCAACGCTGATGGCAGCGTTGATGCCAGCAAGACGGCGAGGGTTGCAATTGCGGATCAGAGAATCGGGGTCTGGAACCCGGCCTTCGATGTCACGCCGCACGCATTGATCGATGCGATTGTGACGGAGAAGGGCGCCGTGGTTAAGGGAGCGAACGGCAAGTTCGACTTCAGCACAGTGATGCCCGAGAGGTGGGCGGCTATTGTCGGTCGATCATGATGTTTTTCCATGATGGCTGGTGTAGATCATCGGATCAGGTGGCAGTCCACTCCGTACCCAACCTCTAGTATTCTCGATGTTTTACGGCTCGAGGGACGAAAAGCCATTTTGTAGCTCTTTTCTGTAACGTGAAATGCTTGAAAATGCCACTAGGATGCTTGGCCATCTATCAAATGTGTTCGAAAGGGTGTGGTGAACAAGAGTTATACTCCCGTTGGTAGATAGCTCAGCACGTGCTCCGCTCAGTGAGGGCCTACCCTTGGCCGTCAGTCGCAGCTCCCTGTGGGCCTAAAATTACAGTGCAGGTGTACATGTGTGTATGCAGTTAGAAATGCAAGATGGTCAGATTGCTAGTGGTCAAGTAGGTGTGGTAAGGATGATGGTTAGGTACAGGTACATGTGTTGCTCAACAGTCCACCTTTTGTATGCCCAGTTCCAACGCACGGTTCAGCAGTGCTATGGCAGGTTGTAGTTTTGGTGTTGAAGGATGCAGGTTTGTAGCCAGGTATGGGCTGCGGGCCACCTGAATACTGGCAGCTCGGAAGGCACTTTGCAAGGTCCCCCAACCTGGAAGCCTTCCCCCCTTCCCCCCCCCGCCTTGCCGCCTTGGCAGGGGTTTTATGATGGAGCTAGAGCAAGGCTGGGGATGACCTCATGATCCCCAAAATTGAGGCGATCGAGGTGGGGGCTCCCCTCATACCTACCTTAAAAACCCCGGGTACCCCAATTGACTACGGACCATCCCGAAAGGTAACTTCTCACACGCGGCTTGAACCCGCAACCGAAAACACCATGAAGACAACAACCCCCTCCTCCTGCTGCTCCACATAGCCCTCAGCGCGCAGGGCCTCTTCTTCCCCCATCCGCAGCAGCAACAACCAATCCTCGCGGGGCCCCCTGACCACTCCTCTTCCTCCCCACCCCCCTACCGCAACGCCCTCCTCTCCCTGCACAAATCCCTCATCGACATCCCCTCCCTCTCAGGCAACGAGCACCCCGCCGCCCTCTTCCTGCAGACCTACCTCACGGCGCACAACTACACCGTCACCCTACAACACGTCGCCGCCGCCGCCGACACCCCTGCCAACGCCCCTCGCTTCAACGTGCTCGCCTGGCCGGGCTCGCCGCCCTCGGCGGGCGGCCCGGCCCCCTCCCGCTCGCCGCGCGTGCTCGTCACCTCGCACATCGACGTGGTCCCGCCGTACATTCCGTACAGCTCGTCGGCCGCCGATGACGGCGAGGAGGTGACGGGGGACACGGTGATCCGCGGGCGGGGCAGCGTCGACGCCAAGGGGAGCGTGGCGGCGCAGATCACGGCGGTGGGGGAGCTGGTGGCGGCGGGGACGGTGCGCGCCGAGGACGTGATGCTGCTGTTTGTCGTCGGGGAGGAGACGTCGGGGGACGGAATGAAGGCCTTTTCGGCCGAGTTCCTGCAGGGCAGGGAGGGTGCGGGGTTCGAGGCGGCTGTGTTTGGCGAGCCGACTGAGAACCGGCTCGCGTGCGGGCACAAGGGCATCTTTGGTGGGACTGTTTATGTTCAGGGCAAGGCGGGGCATTCGGGGTATCCTTGGTTGGGCAAGAGCGCGACGGGGCTTTTGATCAAGGGGTTGGAGGCGGTGTTTGAGGCGGATCTCGGGAGCAGTGAGAGGTTTGGGAATACGACGGTGAATGTGGGCAGGATTGCTGGAGGTGTGGCTGCCAACGTCATTGCGAAAGAGGCGAGTGCCCTGTTGGCGGTGAGGGTTGGTGCTGGGGATTTCGAGACAGGAGCTGTCAACATCGAGAAAAAGATTGAAAAGATCTTGAGCGACTTGGATGATGAAGCGTTTACGGTCCAGTGGTCGCATGGGTATGGGCCGGTCGAGTGTGACTGCGACATTGCCGGTAAGCTCTGCCATTCTTCAGACCACATGTTACGTGCTGTTGTTGAACATGTCAAACAGGCTTCGAGACGGTGATCACAAATTACGGAACCGATGTTCCCAACCTCAAGGGTGACCATGCCAGTTATCTGTATGGTCCCGGCACCATCCTTCTTGCGCACGGTGATGACGAGGCCCTGAGGGTTCGCGACCTCGAGGAGGCGGTTGAAGGATACAAAAAGATCATCCAACATGTGCTGAAGAAGTAATTCGGTTCCAGCGCCAGAGAGAGCCTGGAACGAGCGTGTTGATAGTCGGTACATACCCATTTGCTTTGCCAACGTGTTGGCTGCATCGATTGCATTGCCCCCTTTTGCGGGTATATTTGTTTACCTTTACCCAACCCCCTCGTGGCATTCGGAGTTGCTGCCTGCAACTCTTGATTGAGTACCAACTCACCCTTCAACGGCCGTCAGCCAACCCGGCTTTTCATCCCTCAATCCTAGTCCGATATCAACAATATCCTTCGCCAACCGCCCTGCTGTACCGTTCTCCCCCTCCCTACTTAAAAGTGCTCTTCTTGCCTTCTCTATCCTTCTTACCGTCTCTACCGGCAGGGCCAGCGCACTATCCAGCTTGTTCAACCCCTCCTCGCCCATGACGGCCAGAATGCATAGCCCAAAGCACGCATGGTACAGGTCGGGTGGGTTGCCGGGCTTCTTGCCGAAGCCACCGATGCGGTGCTGCATCTTTTCGAGCAGGAACCGGCGAGCGGGAGCATGCTGGACGAGCCCTTCGCGGCCGAGATTAGCGAGGGCGGCGCCAACCCACCAAGTATAGCAGGTATCGGCAACCTTGTTGCAGCGGCCGTTGTAGCCGATGTAGCGCTGGTTGCCATCGAGGGAAAGATCGGCGAGGATGCGAGGCAGTGTGAAGTTGACTTCATCCTCGTCAGAGTCGTAGTCGTCATCGTGTTGGCCGGGTTCTAGATAACTGAATTGCCGCGACGCAAGCCAGTGGATGAGGCCGGGCATGTCACGGATGCCCGAGTGGAGAATCTTGCTGGGGTGGCAAGCTTGGCTGTCCTCAAGTGGGCGATCTAGGAGGGAGAGAGCGCCGATGGCGCAGTAGGCGTAGCCGGCTGTGATGGTTAGCGATTGTCGCTGGGGGGCTGGTCGGTTGACATACCGTGAGGTTCCTCCTTTGAGCTTCCGGCAAAGCCGCCGTCATAGGTCTAGTCCGTATCAGTACACAAGCCAGTGGGGGTATAAGGTAAGTGGAAGTGCGTACCTGACTGCTAAGAATATACTGAGCCAAAGCTCCAGTGTCAAAGTCTTCCACCCATCCTGGCTCGCCCTCCTTCACATCCCCCCTCAATATCCACCGGATTGAGGCAGCAATGTAGCAGTATCGCATGTCGTAGCCGCCACCGATAAACCAGCCGTGGCCCGGAAGCATCTTGAGCACCTCGCCGAAGCTTCCATCCTCCCGCTGCAGCCTCCTCAGCCAGCGCAACGTCTGCACGCGGTCTACACCCCTGAATGCCGTCTTGGGATTTTCATCGTCGGATAACAGTGCCAGGAGCTGCAGGGCGAACAGGGTGGCGGTAATGTTGGCAAGCCCCAGATGCTCCTGCGAGCTGGTACCGGTTTCAAAATCCCACTCCTCGTAGTCACGCAAGGGGAAGACGAGTGAAGAAGTGCCCGAGAAGCCGCCGGAGGGGTGCTGGTGTGAGAGAACCCACTCACGGAGCTGCCTGCGCTCGCCGGGAGCTATCAGCGGGGCGGGTATTGTCCCGTCTTTTTGGGGCGTGTTGTGGAAAGGTGTGAGGATGGTGATGGAATTAATTATAAAGTAAGCCAAGGCCATCCGGTTGCCCTCGTTAGATAGGTAGAGGCTGGGCAGTGGTGAACGCAAACACATCTTCCAGTACTTCAAGTGGCGGGGGATATCGAGCGAGGGCTCTGCCTCTTCGGCCATTTTGGCTTTGATTTGCCCTTGTGAACGAGACAGAAAAGGGTTATGAAACAAGAGGTAAAGACACGGCGAATGATAGCACTGCGAATAATAGCACTGCGAAAGAAGCTTGCAAATAAACACCACCCACTCAGACTCGACTCGATTTCAGGACCCAGACGGGAGCTTGTGAACGCCAGCACTACCCCACCATCGTCTACGCCAATCGACACCAGCCGTCCTGAGATGATTCAGCCACAGACGTATTGCTGTTAGCGGCTTGGCGCTGTTGGCATGTGGCTGATGGAGTCAGCGGATCCCGTTCTCCAGGGAAGTTCAATCAGCGAGACCCCGTTATCGCTCCGACGTGGCCGATAAGCAGCTGCCTGCCGTTGCTTGACGCCCGGACACCCCATGTCCTGTGACGAAACAGTTGACAAGCGAAGAAGCAACAAGCGGAGCAAAAAAAGAAGCCCCACGAAGGTCTCACGAGACCACCGACTCTAGGGAGGAACAGCAAGCCTCAATACGCCCTCGTCGACCACGAGACCATTGGCCTTGCCCCTTTTTGGCCCTCCCCAGTTCTGCTCAGTCTTGAGCCGGCCCTGCAAACACTGCCAACCTCTACCCCTCTAACCGACCCCAAGTCTGACTCCAAGTCCGACCTGCGATTCCACCAACAGGAAATCTCCAGGGTTCCTTGAGACGATAGATACCGAGTCACCCCCAGGCAGAACCCCAGGAGGCTAGCCTTCCCGCCATTGCACACCGTCGCACCGCACGGCACACAGCATCGCGAACTCGAGCGGGCACACAACCATCACCGCCCACACTCGCTAGACTAAACGCAACACCCTCCCCGCCGACACCATGGCGCTCATATCCGCCCGGACGATCATCACGTCCATCTCCCTCTTCCACATCACCCTCGGCTTCTTCTTCCTCACCAACCCCAACACCGTCGCCGACCAGTCTATCGTCTACCTCCTCGGCGAAGCCATGGGCCTCGTACGTCCCCCCTTCCACCGCCCTCTCACTCACCCCTAACCAACCTGACTCCCCCTTCTCCAGCCCCAAGTCCGCAGCTTCGAATCGCAATCCCCCGCCCTCGCCTTCCTGGCAGTCGTCCTCGCGATCATCGGCATCTCCGACCTCGTAACCCTCAGCCTCCCCGACGAGATGCCCGACCACCACTGGGCCATGCAAGGTACATACAAACCCTCTCCCCCTCCAACAAATCACAAAGACTAACCCTCTCCCTCCCAGCCCCCCTCCGCCTCTCCCTCTCCTTCGCCCTCTCCGCGTACGCCTTCTTCTTCTCGCCCTCGTCCCCACTCTACGCCGCCGGCGGCACCAGCTCGTCGCCCAACTCGTCGTCCCGCTTCATCCACCCGTCGGCGCACGCGCACGCCCCGCCCGGCTACAACGTCTCGGGCTGGGGCGGCGACGCGCTCAAGAACCGCGTCTTCTTCGCCTTCATGTTTGTCGAGACGGTCAGCTGGTTTTGGACCTGGGTCACGCTGCAGGAGGAGCGGCGGGACACGGCCGCGCGCAAGGCGCGCAGGAGGGGTAGTCATTCCATGTAATTTTGATTGTGCTTGGTTTTGTGAGAAAAGAGCTGTTTGGATGTGGAGGGAAGAGGGGGGGGTTTTCTGCTGGCGGAATTACCGGGCAGATGGGGCAGATGGGGCAGATGGGGCAGATTTCTGGTCATGGATTTTCGATGCTTGGTTATGTCTTCAAAGGGTTAAATCTGTCGGTGTGCATAGCGTGGTAATGAGCGAGCATGTGGGAAAGAATGATGTGCCGGATTATTTCATGTCGGGGTCAGAGCGGAGTTCTGTCCCTTATTCACCTGTTCTGGGTCTGTTGAGATTGTGTATCACCAGCATAGAAGAAATGATACCCCCCTTTTTTTCTTGCCTACGTTATCAAATGTGCCATGATCTTTGTCTACAGAACCATACCATCTACCATCTATCTAGATGCTTGCCAATTCCATCCCAATTCCTCGTATTTACTCCCCTAGTTCCATCCCCATCCCTCTTATTCCCACCGAACCATCCCCCATCCCTTCACCCCCTCCCGCCAGCTCTCCAGCACCTTGCCAGCCCACTCCTCTGCCCCATAAGTGCCCCCGAGGATATCACTGACCGCCCGCCGAAACGGCTCGCCCTCCGTCTCGTCGCCCTCACCAAAGACCCAGCCGAGCATGTTGTCCAGCCAGCCGCTCTCGCCCAGCGATTCCTTGAGCTTCTGCACGTGGCTCTTGGTTTCGGCGAGCGTCTTGCTTGCGACGCTCTCGAGCGCTTTCATCTCGGCCACAACGTCCTTGTGTAGCGCCGACTTGCCGCTGCGGTCGCGCGCGAGCTCCCGCTCGTGGAGCGCGAGCACGAATGCGGCGGCGTGCTTGACAGCCACGGCCGTGTCACGCGTGTGCGCAAGCATGTGCATGTTGCTCAAGCTGAAGTAGGTGGCTGACGTTTGCAGCGGCGAGGTGGTCAGGTAGGTGGTGCGAAGGGAGGTTAGGGACGAGCGAATCGAGGCTGTCAGGAGGGAGAGGCTCTTGGGCGCCGGGTCGGCGCGCGTGGTGGAAATACTGGTGAGGAGGGCAGCGGAGAGGAGGGAGAGGGTGGTGAAGTAGCTTAGTTCGGAGCTTGTTAGGAGGGAGGCGGTTTTGGGCTGATGGAGCACGTTGGTTAGGGAGTTGCTCTGGTGCGCGAGGCATTCGAGTATATAGTTGCGGTCTCTGATGGCCGCCTCATTGGTCTTGGCGGGCTTATAGTCCTTGGGCGGTTTGAAGGCGAGTATGTCGAAAAACTGTTCGCTGACATATGACAAACGTGCGCGCTCGTCCTGCGACCTAGGTTAGTCTTTTGATGGTATGGAGGCGCGGAAGTTGGAGAGTCCTACCGATAGCTCAGGGCCGACTCGGATAAAATCCTGGATTGGCGGCCCATGGAAGCTCTCAAGATTTGAGAACGAACCATAGTCGGTTTTGTTCAGAAATTTTGTACCGTCCGTGATACTCGCTTCAAAGAATGTTAGCTAAACACCATCCTTGATCAAGTTACAGCTGTGGCTTACCAGTCAGCTGGTGAGCTTCAATATCGGTGTCGATCTTGCCACCAAACGCCCTCGTAGCGCGCCTCTCCTCCACTAGGGTCATCATGAGCGTGCAGCTCCTACGAAGCGTGTCGTCGTACTCGCTCATTCTCAGGATGCCGGCGTAGCTCCCAGCCGAGAACGCATCCCAAATTCGCAGCGGGCAGTTGTCACGCAGGCTGTTGGAATAGTACGAGCGCAGTGGCTCCATCAAGGGGTGGCTACCTTGAAACAGCCCAGGGGATATGCTGGATATCCTGTCGAAGAAAAGAGGGCTCAGTGCGTCCTGAATGGTTCTCTTAACGTCCATTGGAACCCAGAGCTGGTGTGCATACGATGCGCATCCAATAAGAAGGTGAAGCTGAACCAGAAGAAGTCGGATTCCGGAGTCAGATGGAGTTTCTCTCAGCTGGGCCTCAAGGACCACGATGCCCTGAAGTAACAATCCCGGGTTTGTATCCCGCATGGCGGGCGGTGTCACACCGGAAGCATTGGGCGGTAGGGCAGACAGCTTGAGGAGCGAAGTCCCAATCACAAGACTCAAATCCAGGCGCGGGTCCTTGTCGAGCCGAGGAATTGCGTTTATGAGCTCCTTGTCGGCAGAGATTTGCTTGTGCGTGGTTGCTGCTTCCAGAATGATCTGCTTCAGGCAGTATTCGCACGGCAGCGACGTCAAGTGAGAGCAGAAACGGCATCGGTACGGCTTGTCCTGCTTCTGACCGTCTACCACGGATGGGTGATGTGATAGGGTCTGGGGGCAGGTCGTGAGCAGGTACTGCAATTTGCATTTCAGTGATGTCAATATGACTTGCTTCGGTTTGTCTGGCTTCTTTTGTTGGGAACATCAGTTGGTAGCCGCATATAAATGTTCTGAAGAGGCACTTACGCCGTCGAGGATTTTGGGCACAACGTCTTCCATGAAGACCTTGGCTTCCTCAAAGGTGAGATCAGCGACATGATCCTTGAGATCGTCAAACGCCGAAAGCCTTTCAAAATACTGGTCGAGAAAGAGGCCTATCTGTATGACTCTGGGTGTCAGGCCCTTCTTCCCAACGTCCGAGCCGGACGTTGTGATGGGTAACCGGAAGGTAATTTCAAGGAGGGCCAACATTAGGTTCTTCTTGATACTCTCGGCTCCCTTGGTGTCGATGGCAAGAAACTCCTTGAGGATGCTCTGAACTTCCCTAAGCGCGCTGTGTTTTGCATGTCAGCGCTTAATCCTCGCTAGTCTCGGTGAGTGCGAGGAGTAAGTAAGAGAGACCATCTTACCTGTCCGGGTCGGCCGCTTTGCTAGCAGCGGCGACAAAGCTCTTCCATACCCGCCAGTCGCAAACAAAAAAGGTGGGGGTGGTCCCATTGAGTCCGAGTCTGAAGGCCTTGAGACAGAGGTCGTAGATGAGATCCCACTCGGCCCACGATTCAAGGGTTCCGAGTGATTCCCAAAAGAGAGCCTTGTGTCCTTCCTTTAGCTGGCTGAGGGCTCCAAGCCGGGGGCTTTGTATTCGCTTGAGAAAGTCCTCCTTGGTGCCATGAGCTAGGAGCACTCGGTAATAAAGCATGATCTCTTCATCATTCAGGAGTCCTCGGTCGGTTGACTCAACTTTTGGAGACTATAACTTGGTGAGCTGGACACATCCCTCCAATACTAAGGGGGGGGTCACATACGTCTTCCGTGATAGCAGCGGCTCTCTCGAGCTGTTTGAGTACCAAAAGGCTGTATACCTTTCGACTGGTGTCGCTGCACTGTGGGCTAACCTACGCACGTCAGTGTTGGCCATCAAGCATTCCAGCACAAGAGGCATAACTCACTGAAAGAAGGTATGTCAGGCTGATGCTCCAAAACATGTACCGGCGATCTCCAGAGCCAAGATAGGCCTTGTCTAGAGCAGTCGCGATCTAGGAGTCAAAGGTTAGATTGCGGGGAACATGTTACAAGAAAGGATGCAATAGCACTGCGTACCTGCTGAGCGCTCACGAGGTCCCAGTGATCCAGACATGCCTGGAGGCACTCTACGGCGAGGGTGTTCTTGGGGTTGGCCTTTGCCCACTTGACCCTCAGGGGTCCTAGGGTGTCGGCATAGTCAATGTCCTCATCGAGGAAGTCGCCGGCAGCCCACTCATAGAGCTCAAGGGTGTCAATGTCGGGCACCGTCTTTTGCTTGGCGAGCTCGTCAATGGCGACGAGAACAGCGCACTTTTCGGCGACTCCGTCTAACTGGGATTCGGCACAGATCTTGATTGCCTAAAATGCAGCCGAATGAGCGATCGAACGATCAGTGCACACAGCAGGAGGGCGAAATGAAGACCACACCATACCTCGTAGTAAGGGTCTTTCAGGGATTTGGCACGTTTGTCGGCTAGGCGAATTACTGAATTCCAGTTGCCATCGCTAAAGGCGGTTTGGAGCTGCACGTCAACGCTGCTCTTCAGCGCAGGCCTTCCGTATCCTGCATACGACATGATCGCGGGGTCGGCGTACGGCGGCGTGCACCTAGGACCTGGGACCGGGGACCCGATGAGGAGTCGCGAGGGCTCAGGGCTCAGGGCTCAGGCTGGAAATCTCAGGCAACAAGCGATAAAGTGAGCGACTCCTACCGCAGAGGCGGGGTGAGGGGCAGTGGAAAAAAAGAGGAAGGCAGAGAACCGCCTGAAGGGTGGTGGGCAAAGCTCTACGATGCCTGCACTCGCTCGTCAAAATGCCACGAGTGCCCCCATCTCAGTCGAGACGTGGATGTGCAGACAACTTTTTATGGAGCCAGGCATTCACACTCCATCCCAAGTCGTTGATCTTTGCAGTGCCGGTCAGCTGCCCCAGGCCGACAGCGGCATCAACCCTAACCCCGACATGTATGTACTGGGGAGGAGGGGGGGGGGGGGGGGGGGGGGCTTGCTTGAGGACTGCCCGGAAGGAAAGAACGACCACCCCGATCCCAGGGATACTGGCTCCTTTACACCAACTGCGCTTTACTTGAGGGACTCCTTGGTTCACCTGAGAGAACGCAGCTTGACAAGATCTGTAAGCACAGTAGCCATGTTCACAAAGTGGCGCTTCCAACTTCAAACCATGACCATCCACTTCTCCATGCAGCATACACTTCATGACTATCGTTCTCCATCCCCTCCTCATGGTAACAAGAACAGACGGAATAGGTCGCCTGCTCCTAGGCAACAAAATCACCCATGTGAAACGCCTCATGATGCCCCTCGGTTCCCACAGTAGAATTACAGCTTCATAATACAACATGCCACACCGCATTGTCGTCCGACCAGTCTTTGGGGTCCGTGTATATCGTCTACCACTGCTCCCTTTCCCTCTCTCCCCAAAGAAAAGGCCCCCGACCACCTCCCCAATCACCAAATAAACCCATTCTGCCTCTTCTCCATCTTCCTCTTATCGATCTGTCACCACCACCCAGTCAGCAACCCAACCACGAAATACTCCAGCAACAGGGGAATCCTACCCAAAGCTTCTTGCAGTCCCGGTACGCCCTGCCCACCGTCAGCCAAGCCCAACCTCCTTACCCCATATGTTAGAAACCTACTGGAAGAAATCCTGGCACATCGACCGGTCGCCCCCGTTTCGGTGCAGGCACCGGATGCTCTTGGCCGCGAGCTCCTGGCAGGGATCGAGGAATTCGCTTCTGCTCTTTCTGCAGACCCAATATTTATCAGCCCGTTGCCACAACCACCGTAGAGGGAGACGGGGCAGGAGGCAAGCAACACGCACCCGTTGAACTTGGACTTGGTCTCGTCTGTCCACGGCTCGACGCCGTCCACCGCCTTATTGTCCTCCGAGGGCGCCATGGCCATAGGTTGTGATATCCGTCAATTCGGGTTATTGGAGAGCGTTTCGCATGCTCGGTGTCGCGGTGGCGTCGCTTCTCCGGTTCGCGGGATCCAATCCGCAGTGGTTGAGGGAGCCAATTGATGCGATCGCCAGGAGCCCGGCTCCGGGACGCGACGGCTCAAGAATGGGTGCACGGGCCATGTGTGAGCATGCTCGAATCGCGATAACGACAAGCCCAAGTCTTTCTGTCTGTCACATGGTATAGAAGCTAAACAGGAAAACACTGGCAACAAGTCATCAGAGAAGAGGTAAGGTAAGGAGGAAATTCTCTGTAATCTCCTAAATGCTTCACGTTCTATAATCTATGTCCAAGAATCCTGATATGACAACAGAAAAAGGTCTTCCCCTCGATGCGATCCACAATCCAAAAGCCCCCCCTTTATCCATCCCCCTAGCTCTGTTGTTTACGAGTCTTCATCTCATTCTTTCCAGAATATTCATAATCAAAAAATAAAAGTTATGGTTTATGCCCACCGCCGTACATGTAATCCGTAGACTGATAGTAACCAACGCCGGCCGACTAAGGGGGCTTGTAAGAAAGCAACCCCGTGTCTGTGTGAGTGCCTGTCCCAATCCTTTGCAACAAAAGATTTTTCTTCGTCATCAGGAGCTGCGACAGCTCTGAGCAAAACAGAAAAATGTATAAGACGCAAGACGTTAAAAAAAGAGTGAAAGAAAAGAACAAAGGACATGCCGGCCCGCTAAAACGCAACAAAACAATGGTATCTCTGCCTCTCCATGCAATGTGTGCCAATGGAAGCCACCCTGCGCAACGAGACAAGCCTTATGGCTTGCTGATCTGCTCCTTCCTGAAAAACTTGAAGAAACCCGCGCAAATAATGAGCTGCGCCACCAGCGCAACCCAGAACCACGCCTTGGACAAGGCGACCCCGAGGCCCTGGGAGAAGTCTGGGAAGACATCCCCCGGACCGATATTGTTTGGCGCCGTTGCCCGCGCCACGATGGTCGCAAGACTGCCAATGACCTGCGCGATCAACATGGCCACCGACACGTGGATGCGCGTCAGTGTCAGCATAAGAATCATGCCGATACCCGCGTTCTGCACCGTATCCAAGAGGCCCAGCCACAGCCACAGCGACCGGCCGAGGATGGCCGACCACAGGTTTGACCCAACCCACGGCAGATAGAGCCCGAATCCACTGGTGCCCCAAAGCATTTGCGCCCAGCGGGGTGCACCGAGGCCGAGGGCAAACAGTGGTAGCCACCATGGATGACGCTTGCTCACAAAGGCGAAGAAGGCCAGGAAGACTATCCAAACGCCGATGTAGAAGAAGGCCGTCAGGATCAGCGTGCCCCAGATGGGGATATGCTGACTGCTGAAGAGATAGAACCAGTTTCGGCCGTATGGCGACGAGAGGAAGTAATTCTGGAGGACCACAGCGACGAAGAACCACAAAGTTGTCTTGCGCCTAAGGATCGACGTGTACAGCGAGGGGACCTCGTCGGGCGATTGTCGGTAGTAGTCAGGCAGGCCGATGTAGAGGATGATGCCACAGGCCCAAAGTACGAGGGCGATGACGAGAGTCACAGGGAAGAGGACGGGCAGCGCTGAGACGGTGCCAACTTGGTTGCCTGTGGAGCTGGCCGAGGAGATCAGATTGCCCCAGAACCAAAGCATGACGGTATACGCTTGCTGAATACCCTGGATAACGCATGCGCGCCAGATCCAAGTCTCAACGGGGGATCCACCTAAAACAAATGTTAGAAAACGGACCACGGATGATGGGGGCAGGAAAAACATACCTTCGTCACCAAAGTTGAACGAAAAGAATATTGCGCCGCTTGCAGAGCCAAAGGCATACAGACCCGTCGCAACATTCTGAACCCAAACGCGCGAACTGGGGTCTGAGAAGAAGGGAGCGCAACCGATGAGAAGGAAGGCGGCACCGTAGAAAATCCATGGCACCGAAAGGCAGTAGATCATCCTTGTTGTCCGTGACACAACGCCCCAGAAGATGGAAGCACCGAGATAGATAGAAGCGACGACGTACAGACGAGTGGCCGTTTGACCGAGCTCGCCCGTGAGGAGAGTGATTTGATAAGAATTGGAGGCGATGATTTGGCCGAAGGCAAGGAAGAGCGAGTATACAGGCCATTCACCGAGTCGCCGTTGCAGGAGCTTCTTCAGGCCTGTGGGCGGGACGTAGTCGTCTGCCAGACCGTACTCTTCGCGCCTGTTCTTCTCATAGTCGGTTCGTACGCTGTTGTCAAATGCCATGCCGCCAAAGTCCAAGCTGTCCCTCCTCGGCTTGACCAAGCCGACCATAGAGTTGTGTCGAGAGTGGTCACCCGTACCCAGCTTGGCGTCACGCATACCATCAAAGAACTCTCGTTCGCTGTCTACCAAGTACTCCTCGATACAGAGTTGTGAGATAGAGGTCTTTGCGTTGAGCTTGTCAAGCTTCTTCTCGAACGCCGACATGAACTTGCCATCTTGGTCAGTGAAGAAAGCGTCAACCTGTTGCAGCTTGAAGTCTGTCCGGTTGCCGACAATGGAGTCGACCGACACCACACTGGCGAAACTGGCCGTAGATCCGAGGTTGTGCATTCCGAGTTGGCGGCGGGGATTCGGGCTGTACTCGCCGCCTGCCAGGAACCTGGGGGGAGCAAGCGTGCTGCTATCCGAGTAAACCGACTCGACATCGCTGTCACGACGGTTACGCTGGCCACCAAATCCAGGACTGTGCAGGCCAGAACTTGGGAACCCCGGACCTGAGAAGTCGGGGGTGCCAGGACCGGAAGCGTCCCCACCGCGGCTTGGCGGCAGAGGCCATCCGCTAGCGGGCGAGGCGGGGCGGGAAGAGAAGAACTGGGAGGCGTTGCCCCCTGTCATGGGTGTCAGGGCTCGCGATGGCGAAAGACCGCGATCCCTCGAGCCACCGAGAAGCAGCTTCTTCTTTCCCTTGAGCTTCATCTTGTTGTGCAGCTTGATTGACCGTCCTTGGAGCTTCTCGAGGCCCTCGAGCCACTGGGCGACGGGGAATCGTTGTTTTGCGGACCAGGCTCTCATCTTTGCGCGCACTTCCCTCTTGGATTCCAGCGCGGCGACAACAGCCTGCTTAAACTGACTCAACAAATGGGTTGTGCTGGCAGATTCAATGGTGTACCACCATCCGGGCATCTGACCTAAGCCTCCAACCTTTGCGCCAACACCCAGGGCACCCTTTCTCCCGAACTCAACAGCCACCAGGCCAAAGGGCTCGTCTCTTGATGGGATCAACGCGAATTCGGCTCCGCTGAAGATATATGGTGGGAGTGATGTGAATTCAGGCTTGCTGAAAACACGAGTCGGATACAGCTCCATGAGCTTCGAGAGCTTGAGCGCTGCAAACTTGCCGTACAAGTCGATTGTCGGACCAACGCAAATGACCTGCGTGTTTGGGTACTCCTCCAGAATGGTAGGGAACAGATCAGCGATGAGATCCACGCCCTTCTGCTGACTCCAGCGACCAACGAACACGAACAGCTCGGCATCAGGGTTGACTTCCAGACCAGCCCACTCCTGAGCCTGCCGCCTAAGATCTCCTCTCGACCTCTCGAATTCCATGTCAATCTCAACGTCCTTGTCATGCTTGGCATGAGCATCCCACTGCTCCATGTCGCTAGGATCCGGATTGGGAAGCTGTCCAATCTGCGACAAACCCCAGAAAATCGGGTACCTAGCGAAGGATCTGTCACCGTACTTCTTGGAGACGCCTACGGCGCCAAATCCGGCCTGGTGGACGCGAAGGTAGCTGACGGCGGCATGCAGAAGATTGAATACGGAGCCGAATTGTACGTATTGTTGCACAATGTCGGCCGGTAGGTTGAACACACCACATACTTCCTTGCGCTCCTCGGGAGTTCGGAGTGGCCAGAGTCCTTGGAATTCGGCGTTGTGTAGCGAGAGGCAGCAGGGGATTGTGATTTCAGGAAGGAGGTAGAGAGGCGCGATACCACCGTGGTAGTCATTAATGTGGTAGATGTCGACGGGGAAGCGGGTGATGGTTTGAGCGATACACTGGTTCCATGCAGCGTAGTAGATGGCTGAATCGATGTTGTCCATTCTGGGTGGGTAAGGCTCTGCCTTGGTCTGTTGCCTGAAGACTGGCGCGTCAAGGAGGACGTATGTGATGTTTTCGACCTGATGGTACGAAACCATAACCTGGTATGGCGCATCAAGAATAGTCACCGTCATCGGCTCCGCTTTCTCCTCGGGGATGTCGGGGTACGTGATGTCGCCAACACATGGGACAACCCAGATCAAGTCCTGGTGCGTCAGTGCCTTGCCCATCAGCTGCGCCATAACACCGAGACCACCAATCTTGACCTTGATGTTCCAGTCGTCAATGTTGTACTCGACCGTGGCGATCAGGACCGTCTTTCTCTTGGGAGGCATATCGCTGAGACCGACCGCGCCGCCACCAAAGTCGGACGCGCTCGAGAGAGACCCCCTCCGGCTGTGAGACTTCATGGCAGAGACCTTGGACTTAACCTTGGCGCCCGTCTGATGGAAGAGACCCGAGATCGTGATGGTCGGCCCCTTGATTCCCTTCTCCACAACCTTCACCTTGTAGAAGGTGCCGATGAAAACCCAAACAGCGGCCAGACCAGTAAGAATTGGCGCGACCCACAGCAAGACAAAGAGAGCAATTTGAACTCTACGGTCGCCTTGTGGGACAAGTTCATATCTCAACTCCCCGTCCGAGAGAACAAACTTGTAAGACATGTAAGGGTGGGCCGGGCCCTCTGTGACGTTGACGACAGTGGGTGCCACAGAGGAGGGAGGCATACGGTCAAGCACGTTGTCCTTGTCGATGTCGCCGAAAATGAAGGTCTGATCTGGCTGACCGTCAGGGTTCATGCCCCAGACATTGACCTGCAGGGTACCCGGCCACTCGTCCATGTAATGCCACTCCCACTGCCCGTCCCCCTTGTGCGCCAGGGCGTTCTTGATGCCAGAGTCGAATCCGTACTGGTTGAACCTTCCATTGACCCAAAGGTGGGGGAAGCGACGTACTCCATCAAAGCCGGCATCGCCGTGCTGGACGAAGGAAGAGCTCCCGAGAAGTTGGCTGTGATACTGCACAATCACATGCTGTCCCTCCCATTCCTGGTCCTTAGTTCCCTCCCAATGCTGGGAGGCCACAGGTGCTTCACCGGGGGAATATCTCCGCCAGTCACTCCACGATGAACCCCAGTTGAGCGAATATCGCCATTGGTCTGCGCCTGGAGCCGTGTGCTTGACCTTAAGGTTGCCAACTGTGCCATCCGAAGCGAGGAGCGAAGTCGAGTAATTTGCCGTGGTCGGCCAAACGACGGGATTGTTGGGCTTACCCACTCTGATCAGGAAGGAGTCGACAGAGTGCGTAGAGCTTCCGGCTTTCTCCGTCTCAACATCATCAACGGTGATCAGATGCACTCCATCCGGGAGATTCACGGTTCCGCTCCATTTCCACGCACTTGGCAACGCGCCGATAAGCGCTGCGCGCTCGCCATCCTCAACATCCACGTCGCTGCAGCGGACCGATGCTCGATCAAGAGTTCCTACTCTGCCGGTTTCGGTAGTGGAATTGATGCGCAGCGTATTTGTGACCGAGTCGCAGTTCATCGCCGCCGAGAAGTGGAATGAGATCGGCACCTTGGTTGTGTCGCCCGCGGACAGGATCGGCGCGTCGTGGCCTGGAACAAACTTGGTGATCATCGGGGGTGGGGGGATCCAAATGTCCTCCGGGACATAAACCCTGAATTCGTAGGGTGCAAGCGTAATCTTATCGGCGCATCCATTGAACTCTTGCGAGCCGTTGATGAATAGCTTCTCTGATGACGATTTGAGCACGAGTTTGTCGTGGGGGAAGATGAGGTTCACCACGGTTGTTGGGGCCCCGTTTGTTTTCGCGTCGTATGGCGACAAGAATGATGTTTCGTTCGAGCCGCAGTTGAATGTATACGTCGTTGTCTCGTTCTTGTTGTGATAAACCAGCCAGACATCGGCCGTATTGCCGAAATCCTGAACACCCTCGAGCCACCCCCTGGTAACACTCCAAATACCCGTCTCGGTGCCGGTTCCGTTGCTTCCGGGAAGGTACATGTAGTCAGTCTTGTTAGAGAGCTGCCTCAGCGACATTCCATCGGTGAGAACCGGGAATTGCGAGCGGAGATGAAACATTGACTTCATGATGCATCTGACCGGATTTGACGGGTCTCGGTGATCCCAAGAGTTCTTGATGTCTTTGCAGCCGTTGAGCGTGGAATCGAGCGGCATATTGAAGTATTGAGTACTAGAGCCCGCGTAGCACCCATGCAGATACCAGGCGGGAGATGGCGACATTGACTGACGACCAAAGATGTAGTTGTCGGCCGTGTTGTCCAAAACGTAAAAAGCTTGCTCCTCTCCCCATAGGACGAGGGGTATACCGGGAAGCAAGAGGGTGGTGATGAATTGGCCAAGCAGCATCCTGTCGACTCC
This sequence comes from Lasiosphaeris hirsuta, assembly GCA_030549175.1. Taxonomy (NCBI): domain Eukaryota; kingdom Fungi; phylum Ascomycota; class Sordariomycetes; order Sordariales; family Lasiosphaeriaceae; genus Lasiosphaeris; species Lasiosphaeris hirsuta. Next base: position 3,127,611 of record JAUKUA010000002.1, read on the forward strand.
CTGTTTAATACCAGGCCATCGGAACACATCTTGGTTCGTTACGCCAAACATATGCCGTGGGTCGAAGACACCAGTCTCCGCGTTGACGAAGTCGTTCGACAGCATCATCTCGTTCCATGCGCCTACCCAGTTCTTCGGAAGATCGAATCCAGCCTCCAAATTTCCGTCCATGCCGAGAAAACGAGTCATAAAACGGTAGACCGAGTAGGAGAATGCCGACGCATCGAGCGCCGTGTGCTGGTGTTCTCTCAGGAAATACTTTGGGTTCGACCCACTATCCAGCAAGGCGGCCTCCGTCACGTTCTTGAGCCACTGGTCAGGCTGGCGACCACGTCCTAGATAGATGGATCCGATGGTGTTTCCGCCTGTAATTTCTCCAGGCAAAAAGAAATTTTTCTTCCCGATCTCGTTGGCGCATGCCCTGACTGCTCTGGAAAAGTCGGCGGACGCGTCTGGTGTTACTTGGATAGCCTTGTCGTAACGAAACCCATCGATATCCAACATACGAATAGCCATGCAAGAGAAGTGAGACAACTTTTCGCGCACCGATGGAACCCATTCTCGAAGTCTGTCTTGGACGGAGGCGAACTTGGTGATTTGACGACGGTAATCCGGGTACACGCCGAAAGCTTCTGTGTCGCCAAACTATTTGTTGAGAATTGTCAGGAATGATGACCCCGTATTGCCGACGATATCGCAAAACAATACGAAGCCGCGAGGGGGTTAGTATCAACACGTACCTGATCAAAATCTGAGTTGTAGCAGCCCTTGAATTCGTCCACGAACTCCTGCTCAATCGGGTAACCAGTCTCGTTCCAGAAGCGGGGGAAATTGCAGGTCTCGTTGTAATCTTCGCCGATCTCGAAGTCCAGGTAGCGTCTTGATGTCTTCCATACAACTTTGTGCTCCTCGGGGGCGAACGGTGTAGACTCGTTCAGAAAGCCTTCAAAGCCCAGGAGATCACCCATGCTGACACATGTTCAGCACTTGTCTTGCAAAGGGGTAGGTAGACTTACGTTGCTACTGTGTTGTCAAAGATGACATACATATCCCGTCTGTGAATCTCATCGACGGCACGCCGCCACTCCAGGATCTCTCCATAGTGAGCGTCGAGGAGCGTCAAATCTAAAGGCTAGAGTAGGCGGTTAGTCAACCCACCAAGCATTGGTCAAAGCAACGGCATTTCGTCGGTGATAACCTACAGAGTATGAGTCGGATTGCCATGGCTGATTGATGAATGGTGATCCCGCAATGTAGATGGCCTAACGGGTGTTAGCTGGTGCAAAAAGTCCATCGATCCAAGCTTCGCACCTTGATACCCATCCCATGGATGTAATCCAAGCTATCGATAAGTCCCTGAACATCTCCTCCATGGCGCATCTGCGTGCTGGTGATGTCCTGCTCGAAGACCGTGCCATTGATGTTGTCATTTGTTGGGTTACCGTTGACAAATCGGTCTATGAATAGTGTATAGACAGGAAACCTCCAGTTTGTTGGAGATTTTGTGTAGTTGTGACCCTCCCATTCTCCCCAGTAGTCAAGTGGATTTATTGCCGACTGGTTCTGGTTGAGGTTGTGAGCCTCATATTGGGGATCGTAACGAAGCGAATGGGTGAGTCTGGCCCCAAGACTGAGTGTGACGATAAGGGATAAGAGAAAGGACATTGTCACTTAGAGAACGAAAGCATAGCGGGAAAAAAGCGCCGCCAGGAAATCAACAAGAGCGAAGGCGAGCTGAGAAACGTGAGGCGATACCAACAGCCTTGAACGAGCGGCTTATGTTGAGACAAATGCAAAGAAGAACGATAGAAACGGCTGTGCCAGCAAAGTGAGTGGAAGAGTAAACTCGGGCGAGGTGTGGGAGGAAAAGACGGGGAAAGCCAGAAAGTCGTGGTGCCAGCAGGATGGATACCGGGAGGATACGAAGGGGGGAGGGGGCGGGAAGCGTTATCGCCCTGCCACCTTGTGAGGCTGCAAGACAGCATATCCACAAGCAAAGCACTAACAAGCCCACGCATTGGGTAGGCGGCTGTCCTAGACTTCGAGAGCCCCAGTGTGCGGTGTGCTGCGGCTGCTACACTAGTTACCGCATCGTTTACCCAGCAAGGCAAGCCATGGGAGTCACTCGGCGGAGCGAGCGGCCCCGGACCCAGCCCATGTGGTGATGCACAAAGCTGGGAGCGCAGAACGCCCAGACCGCCCAGGGGCAGAGAGATGAGAGACTGATCAGGGTGAGAGGTTTGCTTTGCCGCAGGCTCGCATATGGTACGTAGCGAGCGAGCAATGGCTCGAGCTCTGTAACTGCTCCTGGGAATGCCTGGTAGTTCCTGTCGATCCCTACCACTTGCACCGGGTCGAATGCACCAGCCTCAGCCTCTAGTGTGATACGGGATCTTCCCGCCACTGACAGGAGAGTGTGGGCGCCATGGGAGCTTAAAGGCGTCAACGGCCAAGACGGCAGGGTCGGGACTTATTGGAAAAATCTGCCTCGTAAAGGGGGTGTGGCGGTAGGCCCGCTGGCGAGACTGGCGAGCTTGGCGAGTGGCTTGAGGGGTTGCCAAATCTTTGCAAAACCCGATCCAAGGGGCGCCCGGCCAAAGGTCCCTCAGCCTTGCCCACAAAAAAAATAAAAAATGGACGAATTCTGTCAGGGATGCCCAATCACGGAAGCGCGGCGGTCTTTTGGCAGGGTGTATCAGCCGCGGGCTGGCGATGGGAGCTAGCGTGTATCTTGTGGTTTGCTGGTTACTGATGGTTCAGACAGGGCCATGTGCCAAGTTCCCACTGCACGTTGACCACTCTCTCAGGGGCGGGCCAAGGTGGTCAACAATTGGTCGGAGATAGCCATCCAGGCACTCCCAATGCTCGTCTACGCCCCTCGGCCAAGCATGTGTCCCTGAGGCTGAAGATGCCGTGGGGGGCGTCTGCAGGGGTTTTTATTCCGATCCATGTTCCCTGTGTCTCCCTGTGTGCTCCCTGCTGCCCTCCCCGACTCAAGAGAGTCTCAGCGCTCCCTACCATGCAGTTTCTGTGCTCTCTCCCAATGCGATCACCAGGCCGAGCACCACACCACCACGCCTTTTCGCCAGAATCCTATCTGCGAGGGGCCTGCGAGGGGATGCAAGGTGGTATGGTAGAACGCCAGAAGCAGGCCGGGCGAGAGCGGGGCGAGGTATGGGACCGACACGAGCGCGACCGATAGGAGAGGAGGGGTTCGATGGGCGGTCAGCGTCTCAGACAGTCAGATGGTTATTGACATGAAGCGAATCAGTCAATCTTGCATAAGGTGTCTGCGATGGCGTCAGCGACCCTGCAAACAGCGTGCACAGCATACCATTAGGATGCGATAGCGCAGCAGCAGTGCAAAGGACTGCATGGGAGGATTCGCAACAGGCGAGCGGCAGGTGGGTTCGCTTCATCACAGCGCGAACCGGCAAAAGAATGCGGTTGACAAAAACGACAGGAAAGGTAATCAGCGCGATGGGACCTGAGATGGGCGATGGAGCTAGTCCCGTCCTTACGCCTAGCGCCCTGGCGCCCGGTTGCTCTTGGCCGTCGCCCATTGCAGCCTCTGCAGGACGTTGAAACATGAGGACATGCATGGGTTGCGCACAACCAAACCAGGCTTTTTTTCAGGCGTGTCAGAGCCCAGGAAGGGCAGTTGTGATGTGATGGCGTGCTATTTTAGGCATCGCCCTAGAACGCCAGGCCGTGTGCGTAACCCAGACCCACACTGACGTTTGGCGACAAGCGTGGAGCCAACTGGACGGTCCAGCCAGCCCGTCCTCATCCGACGCTACCTTTGGTATCCGTATCTGTATCTCGAGTCCCACCCCCCCTTATCTGATGGCCAGCCAGAAAAGGCCGATAGCCAGTGGTGAAAACTCCGGTCGTGCCACCACCCAAATCGTGGTAGTATTTAAGATTGGAGCACTTCTCGTGTTCAAGGCAGGTTTTTGTGCTCTGCCCTCCATCTTCTTTGCTCAGCAGCTGCATGTCATATTCAAATCTGCCGGGTCAATATTGCTCCACCACCAAATACCTGCTTATGGGGGGACTATGATGCGGTGCGACGTGGGACGGAAGTCTTCGATTCCACCACAGTGATTTTCCTCAGGGGGCCTTGCTGGCTGACAGGCCCGGCCTCGCAAGGCCCGACTGCTCGCTTCTGCTATGCCTCTTCGGGTTTGCCGGCAGCAAATAGCTCAAATGTTCCAGAAGCTCGAGTGTGGCTTTTTTTTCGCCGCCTCCAAATCAAACTTCACCTGCGCAGCTACGGGCAGCAAAACATTTGCCATTTATTTTGAGGCGGAGTATGTATGAAATCCGTGGAAGGAGAGTGGCCGGGTAACACTGGACAGTGGAAAGCCAAGAGCGGTAGTGTAGTACGCATTACGCGGTGGCGGGGGCATTTATGGAAATCGAAACAACACCATCAAATTGATCCTTCCTCATCTGATGTTGCTGCAACGTTAAATCTACGAGCAGTATTTGCCCACTCCGCTGTACGAGGTACGGGCGCAGGCAGCAGCAAGCAGCAATGGGCTACAATACCTGCCCAGATAACCGGAAAGCCCGCTTTTGGGACGGGCCAGTATTGCCCAACAGCCGCTTAGGTACTCAATGAGCAGGGACCGCTCGAGCTCATGAGGCGTGCTTTCCATCCAAGCTCCTTGCTACCTAGAACCAACCCCTCCATCAACACTAGCAATGGGCCGACCGGCCCGGGTCAAGTCATGTTTCGCACGCGAAATATCTAGTGTTTTCTTCTCAGGTTATCCGTACTCCCCAGGCCCTCGCCGCAAGACCTGTCTGCATATTGGCGCCGGCCTGCTCGTCGTTGGCACAACCCCATTCCATTCACAGGGCTCAGAATGAAGATCTCAGACCTGCAAAGGTTATTGGCGGGCAGATCCACGATTGCATGCCCCGTGGGGAAGCTCGCAACGCTCTTGGCCAGATCAACGTCGGGCTTGCGGAAGAGACGGGAGGCGACGCGACGGCTTGACAAGACGCACCTGGCCGCTCAGCTGTCGGCATTCCACAGTAGACTTGGCTGTGTAAGGTTCTACCTTAAACTTTTTTCCCTTGGGATTTTGCATGGAACACCTCACCCGTAGCCCCATCACACGTCATCGTAGCGCACCTTCACCAAGCTCCCTTGAAGCCGGTCCAGGCCCATCTGCGCTGCAGAATCGATCTCAAAAGACGGAACTGGGCCGAAGGATGGAAGGAGCCGTTTGTGCTAACACTCGGCTTTGCTGAGTAATAACCTGAGGGACATTTTCCAGGTTGAAATAGATGATTCAGAGGCGCCAAGCAGGTGTTGGTTCAGGAAGGAGCACGCCAGTGTTCTTCAATCCGCTCAACCACTTTTTTGTCCAGACCAGACAACATTGCATCCAAGTGGAGGCATTCTTTCGCAGAGATTTCACCGCCTGCACCGATAAATGAGCGGATTCCGAACACTTTTCTTGAAGGACCCGAGACAAAATTCGTCGAGAGTATTTGAAGCCCCGTGTTTCGAATTTTGGTGGCGAAGGGCTTGACTGTTGTTCGACCCACCGCAATCTCTGCTGATTCCTGACTAGCCGTGATCCGTCTTGGTGTCGTCTGGTGCGCTCGAGGGTACGCAAGACAACAGACGACAGCTCATGCTTATAGGGTACTGGATGGTCGACTGGTTATTATACCTATTCTCCCCTCTAATCCTCCAAGCCGTCTACTTTCAGCACATTGTCTTTGCAACTGTCGCAATGTTCTCATTTGAACTCATTGGCATCGCCAACGACTTCTCCTGGATCAGTTTGCACTTTGAGAATAACACTAGGCTTTAAATACAGAGAAACACGAGATCTGCCCAAAAAAAATAAGCTCCATCCTGGCTCACCATGTTTTCTTTTGCTTGTTCACCCTTCCACCCGTGGCGTTCTCAGTTGACCACTGACAACCCGGCTTTTCGACTCGAGGTGGGTTGCAGGATTGGGGAGATCTCTTCCCCGTGATTGTTTACTTTCCAACGAGGCAACGCGGTCCGTCCGCTCTAGGGTACTCAATCTATTGTGGTCGTCCCTTCCTTTTGCTGAGGGAACTTTTAGCGCAATCTCAAAACCTTTCCCCTCCAAATATTCTTGCGTGTTTGAACTGAGCAGCCCACGTCGTGACGTTCTTCCTCCCATATTGTGCATGCATTGTCCATCCCATAATTGCCGTTCAAGATGTCATCGCAAAAATGGAGGGAATTCACCAAGGATGACCCAGACTGGCCTTTTACGACGCTGGAGGGTTTTAGATTCAGGCACGTCTCCAAAGAGACGAGGACGATGCTCGAATCTCTGGTGAGGTGCAGCAAGTTTACATCACCACCCCCACATGTTAGAGCTTGTTCTCAAGAAGACTACGCCCTACGCTTTCGGAATAACGTCTCAGTTGTCTTCAAGGCTCTGTTGCTCAACAGCGAGTTTTATGAAGCTCGAGAATTCTGGTATGTCGCGGTTTGTCTTGAGTGGCCAATAACCTCGCTATAATATTATTTTTCTACTAGCAACCCAACCATAATCAAAAATATGGCGCGATTAACACTGTTGAGCAGGGACCGGATACGTGAAGACAACCGGGGTTTCTCCCTCAGCACAGCTGCTTTCAAAGGTATCACCCAGTTTTGGATACAGGCACGAAGCTCCTACACTGGCGGCCGAGAAGCGTCTTCAAACAGAAGGCGCGGTGTTGCTTTGCACACGACGGAGACAACCAAGCTGGTGGATGAGTGGATAGCTGCAACAAAGCTCTCCAGGAAAGGTGCAGACTCATCTTTCGAGCCTAGTACTTCGCAACTAGCGGCCTGGGACGCCATTCGGAGGACTTGGGTTGAGATGCGTCAGGACGGAAGCTTGGTGAATATCAGCCAGGCACAGCAGGGCCTAAGCTCTCCAAAATCGAATGCCGCCCAGCGGTAAGTATTCTCAGTTTCAACATGGCTAATTAGCACAGTAATACTAATATGCCTTGGCAGCGACGTTTACAATGTCGAGTCGGATGCGGAGTCCGTCGTCTTCATCTCAGCTTCCAGGACTCCAACGAAAAGGGGCGAGAAGAGAAAGAATACCGCCGCCCCTGGCCCAGCGGCGAAGCGCCAGGCGAGAGGTGAATACCTGCCGGAAGCTCCACCAGTGACCCGTCAACAGCAGCGACGACTCAGCCCATCCGCCTCAGTCTTGGACTCGGGGTCTGACTTGGGGCTGGACACCCTTTACGGCAAGGCAATCTCCCCTGTCGCTCGGCGGAAACGTGCGAAGAGCTGCCATACCCAAGATCGGAAGTCATCGGGGAACTTGGGACTGCCCCGAGACCAGACGATCGACGCTATCAAGGCCCGTCTGGACGTGCTGGAGAAGAACCGGCTACTTGGAATGGATGCGGTCGGGGCGTCCAAGATATCAGAGCGTTACGAGCTCCGGCTGATGAAGGTCGAAAAGTCTATTACTGACATACAGGCAACTGTCAGCAACAAAAACAAGTACATCAAGCAGCAGGTGCGGGATATGTGCAAGGAGATGGAGTCATCCCTTCGCGAGGAGTTCGCCGAGAGCATCAAGTCCGAGGTTGCCGCGGTTAGAAAAAGCCTGGGGAAGAAGATACGTATCGAACGAAAGCGCGTCACCGATCAGATTGATCAAGCGGAGCAGTTTGGTGATCAGTTGAAAACACAGCTGGAACAGCACCTTGATCAGCAACTTGAGCTGACGCTCAGAGAGCGGGTCGAGGACGTCGTCGACAGACGAGTAAAGGCCGAGCTAGAGAAACGGTTCGAGAGAGAGCTGGAGAAGCTCATCGGCGGGCATATCGAGTCGTTAGAGAAGAAGCTCGGGGGCCAAGTCCGACAAGAAATAGAGAGCCTGCGTGGCAGACCTGCTGACACCGAAGCGCTTTCGGCCCTCAGGGCAACAACCCAGGACCTCAGCCAAAAAGTGAGAGCAGCGGAACGCGTGCCGCATGGTATCGAACTACTTCCCCAGCAACTCGCCGACGTCAAGAAGTCGGCCATGCAAGCTATGCAGCGCCTAGACGCCATTGAGGTTAAGCAGGCATCCCTGGGCGCCGAACAGCCTCAGACGCCAAGCTCTGTCGCATACAGGCTGGAAGCCCGTGTTTCTGAGCTTCGGGAGATGTTGGAGAGGCAGGAACGCACCATCAACGGGCTAAACAAGGAGATTTCGGATGTGAAATCCCAGCAAGCCGTGTCTAGCTTCAAAAGCATCCTCGTACCCGCCCCTCAAGCTCAGTCCATGCACCAGCCTATGCACCAACCAAACTGGCAGATGATGTCCTCCCCGCTCGGGCGCCGTTACTAACTGCTAACTGCCAACCTTGGTCATCGAACACGATGGCATTCTACTACACAGTTTCAAGACTGTTACTTTCGGGCTGAGGAGGTTCTAACCCCCTTGCAAGATTGTTACTGGACGCCCAGATGTTGGATTTTTGCCATATTTGATTCGCGAGTTTTTCTATGTTTCTACTGAGAAATCAACCACGCATTCTGCTGTATCTCTTCTCTTTGTCGGGTTTTCTTTCAAATCTCAAACAGTTCGAGCAAGCCAGGATCCGGCTTTCATGATCAGGATGGTATATTGTTAGATACCCGCTATGCAAATAATTACGTTACGCAACCCTCCAGTTTCGGACATGAGCTGTTCGCCGTGACTACGACTTCAACCAGTGGCTCAGCTCACCCCGACCTGAACCCAATATCATTGTTCTTGAAACACGGGCCGACTCCAAATGAAATTCAATGACATCATCTAGAATAGAAATCTACCATCTTGAAATAGGACGATGGGTAATTAGGTATATAGTAGTTCGTACTACCTCCCCAAACAAAGGTGATGTGGAATACCACCTATTTGTCTGACATGATGACCCCGGTCAAACTTGAGTACGAAAACACAAGCCTTGAAGCTACCAGAGCAATCTTTTCAGATAGAACCGCAAAGAGTTGGAGCGAATGAGACAAGCACGAAAATTGAATATTTTCACCAATGATTCTGGGGTCTGTCCTCATTCGTACCCTAGGAAGCCAGTGCATTCCAACTCCGACCACCTGCCAACCACACGACGCCTAGGTTCTAACTTGGAGCGCTCCTAACTCGAACAGGGTAAGTTCCGTAGTGGTGGTATAAAAAGTGGTTATTAGTCACCCGTATTCATGCGTACCGGGGTGGTTTCCGGGTTATCAAAATTTTGCCTAAAAGGTGAGTGGAAAGGGGGGTGCGACAGGGTCACACGGAAAGGGAGCCGCAAGGGGATACGCAGACGTCCAAACACGGAATTACAACCATCGTGTTATACGAGTTGGATGCTGAGCGACCACACTGGCTATGTGGGGGCGTGGAGAATACATCTTTCCTCGCACAGCCTCTGGGACTGACAATGGACAGGCCGTCAAGGGAGAATTGAGCCAGGACCAGAGATAAATCCGACTGTTTTTGTAGGAAAAAAAAAAAAACAACAACAAAAAACATGCCATTGCTAAGGTATACAAAGGTTCCGATAGCCCATCGAAATCTCCCAAAACGCCTTATAACAGGAAACTGCAACCATGTCGCGTGCCTCAGCGGCAGTTGTCTTTCCAAACCCCCAATGATCCCAAATGTTTAGAGAATTTCCGCTTTTCTTTTACCTCCCACCCCTTGGATGCCGCCATAACAAATGCAAAACACAAATCTGAGCCCCAAAGATCCTCCTGTTCCGTTTCATAGGAGATTATACGCATCAAGCCTCGTTCCACGGCCCACTGATCCAAACTAGACAACCCACCGTCGACGCGAGCAGAAACGCCGTAAGCACGCCCGCCCCGCCCCTGTCGCTCGTGGTAATTGGCACCAACTCCTCCGGCTCTCTGTTATCCGAGCCCGCATCCGGATCGCCGACACTGGTGCCTCCAGTGCCGTTGGTCAAGGGCGCCGCAAACTGCTCACTAACTAGCAGCGTGGACAGCGCCGCCAACGCACTCATCTCCTGGCCGGCGGGTCCATTCGCTATGTCGCCGTCATAGCTGCCGGCGTCCCAGCGGAAGCCGCACGTACCGTCGGAAAGACAGCTCGAGACGGCGCCTGCGGCGGAGGTCTTTAAGAGAGTGAGGATGTCGTTGCGGGTGAAGGGTGCGAGGATGGCGACGGTGGCCAGTGATCGATGCATGTACCCCTTGAAGGAGTGCTGGTCGACGTTGCACTGCACCCTGTCTTCGAGCTCACAGGCGCGCTCGACCATGATGCCATTGGGGAAGAAGTGCTCCGTCGTGCGGTTAAGGAGGCCTTCGACGCGGGCGCGCCAGCGTTCGGCGCCGTTAGTCTGGGAATGGGTTAGTATGTGGGGAGGGGGGGGGAAATTGAACCAGGGAACGTACATGGTTGTACATGGTAGCAGCACCATGGATCAGGAGGGCAGCATTGGCAGAGAACTGTACGAGGTTGATGTCGGTGCAGTTGGCCTCGACGTGGCCGCCGTCAAAAACGTTGTAGTCTTTATCGATGTACCCGACGCCGGCGGTCCAGCTGTACGACCTCTCGGCCCACTCGGCATATGACTCGTTCTTGGTATAACGAGCTAGGCGGGCGGCGATGTTGAGGAAGACAACATTGGCGACTGTGTTTTTGTAGTTATAGCCGCCGTTAGTGGTTATAATCTGCCAGCGTAGACCTCCTGCGCAATCCTCATCCTCCCAGCGTGCTGCCTGGGTGTTGAAGACGGCCTGGGCGAGTGCGAGCCATTGTGGCTTGTCCTCGGGCGGATCCGGGAAGCCCACCTCGGCCGCGAGCATGGCAGCCATGCCCCAGAAGCCCTGATCATCGTTGCCCAGCGAGGCCGTCCAGTTGCGTGGCATGTAGCTGTTGGCTGGTGCTTCGGCCTGGAAGATTAGAGCCGTGGACGTCTCCCCGTTGTATGTGTCGTCGCCCGTGTAGTGCCAGTAGTCGATCAAGGTACCAAACATGGCGCCGGCTTGCCACCAATAGTAGGGCCCTTGCGGCGGTGGGCCGGGGAGAATGCCGATAGTTTGTCCCGGCTCGTCGCCCTTGTAGTACCCCATTAGATTGCGTGCGACCGTCTTCGCGGCGGAGCGGATCGAGTCTGGTTGCGCCACATGTTAGTGATCCCTTTGCAGGCCAAGAAACAGCACGAGGGAGCTATTTTACCTGCCGAGTTGAGGTCCACCTGGAGAGAATCCTGGGCTCCAACGCCATGCGTGGTGAGAAGCAGCAGCGCAGAGGCTGCGAATGCCTTCAGGCTGACCATGTCTGGTGGCGATCTACATGGACCGCTTTGTAGGATGCAGCTTGCCGTGTGCTCGAGGGTATTTTGGTGTTTGGGTGCGAGAGGATGCAGGGGCTAGGGAAGCGCAAAGGGTCCAAAGGTCCAAAAACGCGGGGAGCGCTGGGGATCGAGGGCATTTAGGTCCCGGTGTTGGCGCCGAGGCGTTCCCATCAGACCAGAGAGGGGGGAGCCGCCTGATGCAGCTGTGCAGCCACCAGGAAGCCACCGGGGAGCACCCAGGGCGCTGCTGAGTGGTCGTGCCCTCCCAGTGTGGACGGCCTGTCTGAGCCTGCGACGGCGTCATTGGACACAGGGGCTAGACAAGAAGCCGACAAAAAGAACGCGGCGACTTTGCCGCCTTCTTGTTGGCTGGTTCGCTGGCTCTGACACGCAGAACCCGCAGACGTGCAGCCACGCTGATTGAGACTTCGCTCCTGAATTCCAGAGTCTGTCGCTCTTGCAGTCCCCAGACAGGCACGATGGGGCAGTGCAATCAATGCTGGATCCAGGGATGAGCGACTGGAAGGGGCACCTACCCAAATGGAACGGCCCACGGCCCACGGCCCAAACCCACCACCTTGGGGAGCCAACCGCCGCGCGTAAGCCGTTGAAAGCCCTGGCAAGGAGTTCCTTCCCGACCATGCCAGGCTCAGCCCGATCCTCAATTCCGCCTAGCGGCCCGTATTCCTACGCACGCCAAGACCTCCGTCCCGGAATGTTGGAGCATCTCTCAGAATGCGGGGGAAGCCGTTTTCCCCGAGCCTTTTATTTTATTTATTTAATATATAACAAACTTGGCAAGAAACAAGATGCTCTGCCGCTGTTCCACTATATATGTATTACATCATGAGCCCCCACTGTCGAAATCCTGGTGGTCTGGATAGCCTTTCTGCCTTTCCAGCCTATTGCCAACGCATTGCGCCGTCTCAGTCAGCATGCGACTAATAATGAGTGGGGAGGTAAGACAGGCCATGCAGGCCACACAGTTGGTTCCTGGCATGCCAATAAAGCTTCTCTACAGTAGTGCCCGTCCTCGTGTTCTAACCCGTATCCGGCTGCAGGCACCAAGCCTATTGCTACACCAAGGCCTCATGACTGAATATAGTACCCCCTGATGTGGTGAGGTAAAAATTGACGACAGAAAAGCCGAGTGGCTCAGGCTGAATTGGAACTTTTTTAGCAGAGTTTGCCCATTGTTGTGGCATATGGGGGTGAAAGTCGAGGCCCAAGTCATAGTAGCCAATGACAATGACTTGACCTTTGAGGATATTGATCTTTGAAGACATTGAGCTTGACCAGCAGTTTGTGAATACCTGCTAGTGAACCTCTTTTGATGGTTGCCTTTCCTCCGTGACTCAATGCTGGTATTACAAACACATCTTGCATGCATCTGAGCCCTGTTTACTGTTGTGCTGTGTGCTTGGTGTTAACAACATTCGGGAACTCCATCGGATAGGGTTGCTTGTCAGCTCTTCTCACCTCGATATTTGACAAGGCTGCCTAACCCATCGCACTACATTCGAACATGTCTGTAGGGCCTCAGTGCTTGACACATCACCAACTTGAAAAATGCTCTTTGGAATGCTGCTAACAGTCCTCTTAGGACCTCCCTTTTAATATTTTTTCCATTCATCAGTATTGACAACCGCTCTAGCGCCATGAGTTCCCAAAAGGTTTCAAACTTTACTGCCTGTCGAGTACTATTTTGCGCTCTCTCGGAATTTTGATGTTGTGTGGTGATCGGGGTGGTCACTGGTTTTTATGGGCCTCCGATATCCTCTCCGTGTTGGTTCTGGCAAACCCGACCACATTCCGGTCAGGGCGGAGCCGAGGCCGGAGTTGGGGCGGAGCAGACACGGCCATCACCAGCGAGCATGGCGGGTACTCCTTCCCGTTCCAAGCTTACCCCTCGCGGGTCACCCACCTACGTGTTCCAGTAGCATTCATGCGTGCCCCTCGCCTGGTTTTTCGTGATGCCTTCTTGCAAACCTATACTCGCATCTCACTTTATTGAAAAACATCCTTCACCATCGCCCACAACTCCATAACGAGTGCTAATTCCTCACCAAGACCCCTTCACTATATCCTCGGTAAGCCGCTTCAACGCCTAGCTGGGCTTTTGAATACCCCTTCTAACTGAATCGCACAGCCTACCCTCGAGCTGCCAGAAGACCTGGCCGAAGCTGTCCCAAGCCATCAACCCAACCCAAAAAAGGCGTATCCCACCTCACAAGAACGCTCGGGCCGCCTCATTCAATAGAATGGCGGACTATAAGCTCACAGTGCCCACCAAGCGCGCCATCTCGGAGGACCTGAGCACCGAGTCCGAGTCGTCAACTCCGGCCACTCGGCGGGCCAACAGAATCAGTGGCCACCGCTCCGCCAAAAGGCGAGCCACCGAGACGACCAACATCTCGGCCGGTACCGCCGTGGCCGGCGACATCTCGACCGGCATCGCTCCTCTGGTTGGTTTTGCCGACATGGTGGCGGCACTTCCCGCCGAAAACCCCTTTGACGACTCCCACTTCGTCGTCGACTTCCGGGGGGACGCGGCCACAATGCACCCGCCGTCTGAGCCGGGCGCCGAATCGGGCTACGAGTCGAGCGCTGAGTCGAGCGTTGTGTCTGCTGCCAGTGCCTCCTCCACGGTCATGGGGCCCGGAATTATGGGCAAATTTTCAGCCTTTCGGAAGGAGCGACTTGGTACCAGGACTCGCAGGGTCTTGAAGAACCACTGGGATGCCGACGACGAGGTCGAGGACGACCATTCCCACAACACCTCTCGCGAAACTTTCAAAAGCATCTACAGACGACTCAAGACGATTGATCACGGCAACCAAATCATGGACAGCGACATGGTCCGTCACGAAGTCGAGATACTCAAAGAAGACATCGTCAAGATGGTTGACAAGGGCCGTTGCTTTGACGAAATGGTCGGGCAGGTCAGAGAGAACATTTCCGGCCTCCAGGAGGATATCGTCAAGCTCAAGGGAGACTTCGCCAAACTCCAGGCGACCCGCCACATTGACGAGAAGCGCGCTACGTACCGCCACAAGATGCTCTTCAACAGCTTGAAGAAAATATCCGAGGATTTGAACGACGTCAAGGCGGTACAGCAGCAGCTCGAGAAAGAAAAGGAGATTCTGCAGGGCAAACGAGATCAGGCCACCATGGCACCGTCCCCCAGCACCCCGAAAAAGCCCAAGAAAGTACAAAAGAAGACAAAGGAGCAGTTTAGCCGGATCTTGGACAGCTTCATCGATGAGATGGACAGCTCTACGAATATCGAAGATGTTGTGAACAAGGGCGAACTCTGCGTCAGGTATGCCGAGGACTTCTTCAAAAACTTTTAAGAGGAAAGGAGCCATTCACCCGCGCAATTTCCATCTTGTTTTCCTCTCTCTCTACCTAGTGGCTCTTGGCATCTCGAAAGGCTGATGTTGGAACGGGCCATGGAACGCTGCGAAAGGGATGTTGACACAGAAAGATGGACTGGACAATGGAAAAAAAGGGATTTTCTTGTTTGGTTGGATGATATGGTGTCGTTGTTTTGCAGACTGGGCGGGATTTGAGTTCTAATGATACCTTCCTACCTTGTATTTCGCAATGCATCAAGGCCATCATCGCATGCATGTATTGGAGTATCGGACGGGGCGTATTTCCTTCAGAAGGGCGTCTTGATGGAAGGAAGGAACACCCTGATAATTACATCTGAAGCACGGGCAACACTGCGGTTGGTTTCTTTTTTTCTTTTCCGATTTGATCACGGGTCTTCGTTAGCTCGAGGGAGTGTCATCAAGCCGTGGATTTCCGGTGCTTACCTTGCTGCAGAACTCGTGCCTTCTCAATTGACGAGCACCTCGCATTGCAAATTGACATGCACTTAATTTCCGATTGAGAATTCTGGCTTTGTGTCTTCCCCCTCCCCCAAAAAAATGCCCATACCAGAAATGGAAACCCGGTCGCATCGCCTCGGGGCACGCGTTGCGAATGCTTGCGACATTTGTAAGCTCCGAAAGATCAAGTGCAGCGGGACGGCGCCGTGTGGCTACTGTGTCAGGCGCCAACAGCCCGGAGACTGTCGCTATACCGCCCAGCAACGACGCCGCAGGAGGGAGGGCGCCTCCTCACAGCATCTCCAAGATCCCGACGCCAATCCGGTCCACCCCCCTCCACGCCTGGCGTCACTTCTTCTGTTGTTCCTGTGCAATCACAAGCCACCCCCCTCCCTACATCCAGAGACCGCCAACCGGCGAGCGACCCGCGGTTCTCAGCGACCGAAGAGCACGAAGAGACCGAGGTGCCCCGTGAAGCGCGTCTGCTCTGCGACCCTCAGGGCAAGCTCATCTTCATTGGCGACTGCGCACCTCTTTCCTTCTTCCAAACTGTCCGCCGGCTAGTCACGTCACACGTTGATGCTCACGCATTCGCCCCTGAGACCAGTGGGTACTCTGCTCTTGAGAATGCCTGCTCGCGCCCACCCGTGTCTGCCGCTGAGCCCCCACCCATTACCGTCGACATAAAAACGGCTGTGTCAACATATCTGGAAGTGACGACGGGACTGATCGACCTCTTTGACAATGCACGCTTGCCCGATGACATGTCTGCATGGGCCTCCCGGGTCGGCACTCGGGCAGGTGACAAAGCGATGGACATTCCCTCGGCCGTGAACTACTTGGTCCTCGCTATCGGCTGCCAAAAGACTGACGATAACACCTCGCAGCTGTACTTTGACTACGCTCACCATGTTGCTTCCGCAAGTCTCAGCGGCAACTTGGGCGTCGGAAATGTTCAAGTCTTCATTCTCATTACCCTCTACATGCTTGGTGCTTGTCAGCTCAACGGTGCATTTCTTTTCTTTGGCATTGCGGCAAGGGCCGCCCACTCTATTGGCATCCACAGGACATCAGTCAATTCGAGGTTCGGCCCGGAGATGCATCGGCAGAGGGATCGCTTGTGGAAGAGCCTGCGGGTTGTGGACCTGTTCTTGAGCACATCGATGGGCCGTCCACCCGCAACATCAGACAATGACTGCACGATCTCTTACCGCGCGGTAGGGGCTGACGGCCGAGAGACCTTTGACTTGCTCAACGCATCTGTGCAGATATTCCTCATCACCGAGGCCATCGCTCTCGAGGTCTACTCGCGGCGGAAGATATCGCCGCGGCTGACCGAAGGTATCTCGCGTGAGCTTCGAGAGTGGTCGACCCGATGGTTGCAGCGACTCAAGGACGCCACCGACGGAAACTTGCCAGAAAAGCAGGCCGAAACCCCCAACGGCGCTTGCCAAGTCCTCTCTTCGTATTACTACGCCGTGATTCTTGTTTCGCGTCCGTTTCTCATGGTTGAGCTGCATCGTAGGCTTTCAGATGGATATGTTTCGACGACCAGGAATGGCCAAGTGTCCGGAAAGTCGAAACTTGCTGATGCCTGTATCGACGCGGCGATTTTGATGGTGGAGCCGGTGCAGGATCTGATCGAGCGAGGCTTGATGATACGGAGTGCGCCTGTCATTGTGTAAGTCAACTTCATCCTTGCCCATTTGCCAACCACCGTCTCACCTCTTTTAGGTCCTGGCTGTTTGCGTCCTCGCTCGTGCTTGGCCTTGGCCTCCTTGGTGGCTTTGGCCGCATTATCGAAAAGTACTGCCGTGCTTCCATCTCTGCCCTCGAGTACTTTGCGGAAGTCGATGCGCACGCAGTCCAATACTCTCTCATTGCCAAGTCCCTTCTCACAACGGCCTCGGAATATCTGGAGAAGAAGGAGATACGGGAAAGGCTAGAGAGAACAGAGAGCTCGTCTCAACTCTTCGGGCTTGTTCCTCGTGTACCCCGAGAGGCAAATGACAATCTGGACCGAACTCTCCCGAATGGCCAAAGCATGACTGAAAGCACTGCTGGGAAGGGTGCGAATAACCTTGATGAGGCAGCTCATCCTGACGGTCCGTCATCGAGTTTCAACTTCGATTTTGAGTCAACTTTTCTTGGATTGGCCGATTCGATGACACCGTTCTCTGCCATGGGCGGATCCCTTGAGCTCGAAGCAGACCAGGTTCTTGGCGCGTTGAACCTCTTCCCACTGTTGGAAACTGACGGTCATATCGACTTGGCTAATTACTTCCAATTTGACCGCTGATGATAGTCGGTGAGAAATCAAGAGAAGCATTACGTCACGAAATGGTGAGAACTACCACCGTCTCGAAGTCCTATGGCTAATAGGCGTGCGCCGGTGGATGAGCCGCATGATACCGCAGATCGGATTATCCCCCACGACTATTGTCGGAGACAGATGAGCAGGTATTGTGGTATTCTGCCGGTAAATTGGATTTGTAACCTTGGATTGATGCGAGTTGGCCATTGGGTCGCACATCGCCAAAGGTCCCCGGGAGCTCGCATGTGCATCGACGGTGGTTACCCGCGTGCCTCTGACATCGGGCACCTGCATGTGAGCTATGTATGACACTGCATTGGCGAACCGAGACGGGCAAACGACAGACAAGCGGCAGCGTGTCTTCGTGTCTTCGGATGGATAAAGCAGGACGCGCCATCCCCATTCAGGTGCCCGAGGATGGGTTTTGGCGATCTGACTCGAAACGCCAGTATGCTCCCGCGTTATCTGTGCCGCCTGGGGTTCATTGGGACGGGTCAGGTTTTTGAGAGATTGTTGCAGGTCCTGACAAGCTCTACCGAGCCCACACTTCCCCGCAGAGGCCCAGCCGGCTGGCGTCATTGCACCTGAGGGTCGGTTGCACGTGCAGAAAGGCCACCATCCAGGTTGAGTATCGCGCTCAAACAGGAGATGAATGTCGCCATTTTGGCTGAGGGAAATAATACAAGTACTGGGGAACGTGGGTGCATAGCGAGTGGTTCATTCAAGAAACTCCGAATACATGGCGCACAAGAAAATCCCCCATTGGGCAGTTCTAAGATTTGAGGTTGCCCTTCTCGCTGCCCGCCGCCCTCGCCTAGGCAATACAACCTGCCAACCCATACGCCACCCTAGGAATCGAATCGATCACGGCCTTGATTATCTTGAATTGGTATCTCCCAACCTTGAGCTTGCAGTCAATCCGGGTGTCCCCCCCCGGGAGCAGGCGAGGCACGTGTGGGCTTGTTTGCCAGGGAATCGTAGTCGGTCTGAATTTTGATGGGCCCTGAGCCCAGTAACCACCCCCACCAGCCCGATGTCGCTATTGTTTGAAGTGTCCCGTTTCTTCTCTTTCGGCCTGGTCTGTTTGCACAACAACCGATCGATTTTGCGAGAGACCGAACACTTCTCGCAGGTGGAAGGGTACGCGCATCGCATGAAAGTCCTGCACCTCGCTATTACCTACCTTGGCCTGCTGCCGTGCGCCTTTACCCAGACGGGAACGCTCCCGGCGTGCGTCTCCGACCAAGGTTTACATTTGAGACGGTAGCCTCCATTTGCAGCTGTCACAAGCCATCTTTTTTTTTTTTTCCCTTTCCCTTCTTTTTCTTATTATTTTCCTTCGTGGAAACTTCCCTTGTCGCCAAGCACCTCGGCCCCGACATTGCGGCTCGAGGTGGAAGCAACGCGCTCTTACAACAAGGGCCACATGGGCGGCAGGCTCATGTTACGTCGAAATGCCATGAAGATGATACTCACCTCATTGCGCCTCTCGAGGTGCCTGCCAGTCTTGGTAGTGCTCATCGTGGGTACGGTGTGGTGGTCGTCGTCCCGACTGCAAGAGGGCTCGTCGGACCTGGCATCGGTCGCTCTCGGCATTGGAAAACACGACAAGCCCGGCACGGTCCGGCCGAAATGGAAGCCCGGCATGTGTAACGTCCCAGAGATAGAATTTCTGCGGCGGCCAGAGCTAGGCCTCACGACCAATATCCTCTACACTCGGCGGTGTGTCAAGCCGACCTCTGGAAAGTCCGATCGTAGTGCCATCGCCAACATCACCCGACCGCTCATCACGGGCAAGACGAGCGTCAACCTGAGCGACTGCGCCCTCCCCGAGCTCCCGCCTTGCGATGACCTTCCGATGCAGGTGTCCCCGGTGTATCCTTCAAAACAGCACCCTCACCTTATCTTTGGCGTGGCTTCAACCTATGATCGCATCCGGGACTCCCTTCCCGCCTTCTCGCACTGGCTCTCGGGGACGGGGGCAAAGCTGATCGGCATCATCGCCGATGCCGACGACAGGCGGTCCCACTACAACTTGACAAAGCTCGAGGAAGATTACAAAGCAGCCGGCGTTTTAGCCACGTTCACAGGGCCGAAGATGAAGAAGCGCATCTTTCGCCAAGGCCAGAAGGGCGAGCCAACAGCCCCGCCGCCCATGGAACATCACCACTTCCTCCTCGTTCGGGAGCTCCTAGACCAAGCGACCCCAGGCGTCACCCAGTGGCTCGGCATCCTCGACGACGACACCTTCTTTCCGTCCCTCTTCCCCCTCGATGCCGAACTCGCTCGGCACGACCACACTACCCCGCTCTGGCTCGGCGCCCTCTCGGACGACTTCCAGTCTATCCGCAACTGGGGCTACATGGCGTACGGCGGCGCGGGCGTCTTTATTAGCGTGCCCCTCGCCGAGCGCGTCGCGCCCAATTCGGAGCGCTGCCTGCGCGAGGCCACGACCGAGACGGGCGACGGCATTCTCAGAGACTGCATCTACTCGCAGTCGCGCGCCGTGCTGACCGTCGTGCCCGGCCTGTACCAGCACGACTTCCGCGGCGATCCGTCGGGCTTCTTCGAGAGCGCCCCGCACGTCCTGAGCCTGCACCACTGGAAGAGCTGGTACCGCGCGCCCGTGGCGGCTATGGCGAGGGTCGCGACTGCCGTTTGTGGGGATTGTTTCCTGCAGCGGTGGCGGTTTGGAGACGATACGCTGCTGGCGAATGGGTATTCCATCGCTGTCTATCGGAAGGGACTGTTGGATAAGCTCGATCTCACGAGGGTGGAGGGCACCTGGCAGCACCCGACAAGGGACTTTGACATTGCGTATGGCACGCTGAGAGAGAAGCTGGAGAGGAAGGATAAGAAGAGCTATCTGCTCAAGGATGCCGTAGTAGAAGACGTTGAGGGGGAGGGTAGAGTGTTTCGGCAAATCTACGTGCACAGTATCGGGGAGGCGTGGGAGGATGCGAGAGGCCCTGATGAGGTCATTGAGCTGGTGTGGGAGCTGTGATGCTGGGGAAGGACACGACACCTTTGAACTTTGATACCCGTCCGACACGACACGATGTGAGGACTTTATGGCGGGACGCGCACCCGAGGGAATATGGGCATGGGTATGATAATGGGTTTTCGGAAAACGGAATGGGAGTGGTGGGGTTTTCGAGGCGTGCCTCACTCCTGCGCTGCCTTTTTGCATTATTATTGTTTTGCCCCCCCTCCCATCAGGGGCACATACAGCATCATCATGTCGTCAGGGTTTGACGATAACACTTTGCGACATCTCCCAACTTCTAGTTGGGAGCGTGGAAAACATAGGGCACATCTGCTTCGCATTTCACCACTGTATAGTACCATAGGAACCAGCCAGAATGAGGAAATTCATGACTTGCTACCTCACTACCTGCTGCATTGTGCTCTGCATCGTCTGATCCTCCTCCACACAAAGCTCCACCCAGCAAGACACACCCATCCACCAGAAATCCCAAATTTTCCCAAATCCGCGCCCGCACCCTGCCCTCCCCCGATAAATGCGACGATTCGAGAGAGGATTGCCATTAAACATAAACAACACCGCCCGCTTAGCTCATCGGTAGAGCGTGTCACTTGTACCAAAAATGGGACATGACAAGGTAGCTAGTTCGACCCTGGCAGTGGGCTTCTTTTTTGAAACATGCTTTTTGCATGTTTCGGTTTTGCGAGTTTGCATCGGGACGTGGCAGCAAAACGCGACATTGGCCTAGCCTTTCGATTTACATGGCTGCTCAAGTTTTGTTTGGGATATTTCGTGAAGCAATTCCACCAGTAACTCTCGATGCCTCCCTCCTGCACGCGTTTGCCCCCACCGCCGCCGTCTGAGACATCATCTCAACCCCCCAGCTCCGGGTACGTCACCCAGTCCATTTACCAGTCAACACGCGCAAAGCGTCACATCTCATAAGTCAAATCACGCAGTCACCATGACAGAGAACGCAAATGTGCAAGACAGAATAAACCACTCTCGATTTCTCCCATCCCGCTCTTTCTCCCCACTCTCATCCAACAAAGCAACCCGAGCTATCGACAGTACATATATACTTTTAAGTACCTCCTTCCGAACAATAAACACGACATAGTCGCTCCTCTCCACATATCTCTATACAAAGTGTTTATAACCCTCCCGCCATCCCCCACCAAGCGGTCCAGGCAACAAATGACAGGACCATACATAGCCCAATATTCCATATAAACTTTCGTCCTCCAAGTTCCCGGGTCGCCTCCCAATGTACAAAACCCCTAAATACAGGCCTGGATACAACCGAAGGAGCCTCTCCTTCTCTCAGGCAAACAAAACCCCAGACGATCCAACAACGCCACAGCCGGGTGGCAGATATTGAAGGGATTAAGTTATAGACAATAAGACACCAAGTCTCAGCGGGCGGCATTACCAGCCATGAGCCTCTGGTGAAGAAAGAATTATCCACAAAGTATGTCCAACAGTAAAAGAAAAGCAGACACCACCAGGTAGTCGTCGTCATAACCCATTTCCCAGTAAAATGCTGCAGCCTTGAAGAAAAGTAAAGTAGCGACGTGGCGACTAAAAAAGAAGTAAAGTAAAAAACGCCGGCTCTCTGGGTCGTCATATGTCGACTTGCCCTTCGCTCCTGCTGTATAAAAATGAGTTGGTGTGTTGTATCATGACGGCATTGGGGGGAGGAGGTCTTGTGTCTTTCCCTCCCAGTGTTGAATATTATTAATTGGCGCAGTCCGTCGTCGTTCAGGATTTTGCGGCTTCCTTGACTGCACGCATCCAGACGTCTTCCTCACCGTTCCCGCCAACAACCCGGGGAACCTTCTTGCCGTCGACGGTGTAGTTGAGAGTTCTCTTGACCTCCTCAATGCTACCAGTGCCGAGAAGAGCCATCTCCTTTTGGAGTACCAGTGCAACACCGGCGCGGACGAGTACGGCGTCGCCCTCAAAGACGTACACGTCCCAGAGGCGAGCGGCTTGGTCAAGGGCGAGATGTCCAGTGAACAATCCAGTGAAGACGTCGCGGAGATAAGTATCAGGGTCGTGATCTTCAAGCCGAACAAGATGGCTATGCAGGTTGGGAGCTTTGACGGCGAGGGTTTGTAGAAGCAGATTATATGCCGAAGACTTGGCACCGGCATCAGATGCATAGAAGCTGAGCGGCAGAGATCGGTTCAAGACGTTGGCCAGCGCGATGAATGCATCGGTGGGTGTGGGGAGGTTGAGGAGAAGCAGTGCTGCAATGGTCTATAGAGTTTGCGTTAGTTTCGTCACACTGACAACACAAGAGATTGACCACGGTCACTCACATTGCAGCCTGGGATATAACCAATGTCACTCCGGTACATGGCATAAGCACTCAGCACGTCGACCAAGCTCTGATGGAGGGGACCTCCGAACTGGAAGATCCGCAGATCCGCCCAGGTGTTGTCTTGGGCGTCTCTCCTGATTAACTCGAACCAGGCAGCGGCGCGAGAATCCTCGGCACTCCCGTGCCCGGTCTTTGCCCTCTCCTCGGCATCGTGGGCACGGCCAAGAGCAGCTTGAAATGAGGTCTTTGTGAGACCAAGCTCATTACCGATAGCCTTGGTCCAGACAGCTCCACGACTGCGGGGAGCAATGCCTTGCCACCAAAGATCCCGTGTCCGACGTTCTCGCTTTGCCTCATTCCATCGGGGCAAGATATCGTGTTCCCAAATCTGCATCAGGGAATCTGCGGCAGTATCGCGGCACTCGGAGCGTGCGCGTTTCGCCGCGTCACGTCGTCGTTCGGCTTCAATGCTTTGGGCCATCATTTTCTGATATTCCCTCAGGTGGCGGCGCTCCTCAGCAGGATCCTTCGGTGGGAGCCACGAAGGCCGCGTCCGAGACAAGACGGCTTCCTTCTCCTTGGAAATGGGCAACGGGTCAATCATGATGTTGGTGCGGCGCAGTGGCGGGAGCTCGGCAAGGGCCGACTTCACTCGGGGTTTTGCGTCATGTTCTGAGGACTTCCTGGCGATGGGCATGGACCCGGTGCTCGAGCGCTGGGTCTTGTGCTCCAGTTCCTCGGCGTGTTCTTCCAGTTTCTCGGTCAACGCCTTAGCCTCGGCATTCAGGTCGGACAGCGCGGCATTCCAGCTCCTGGCCCTTGTTGTGACAGGACTTGTGGACTTGCTCGATGAAGCTGAGCTGAGAGTCGATAGTGCTGAGTCCGACTTCCACGTTGGCGAACGGAGGGATCCATGTGCAACGGCGACTGGTGGTGTACCATTCCCAACGCTCTTTCCTACACTGCGTACTCGTTCCTTTGGCCCCCGTTCTGGCGATGGGGCCTTGGAGCAGGGCTGACTCTTGGCACGCTCCTGGGGCGGCCTAGGTGAAATAGGCACGTTGTCCAAAACGAGTCCGTCCGGGATATCATCACCATCATCTTCGTCACATTCCAATTCCAGTTCCAAAGCACTTTTCCTGCGTTCCCTGTTGGACTGCCAGCTACTTCTCCTCGGCTTGACAAGTTGGTTCGGATCCCTGGGATATAGAGAGAGGGAAACATTGGGACTCGGGCTCCTGTTCCGCCCAGGAAGAGTCGGCGCTGGTCGGGCTCCCAAGGTGCGGAAGGGTAGGGGGTTTAAGTAGGGCTCGGCCATAAGACCCAAGCTGACGGTTCGGCCACTGGCACCACGGACTTGAGTCTGAAGGCTGGGGAATGTTGGCCGCGTCTTGGTATTCGGCAATGGAGAGAAGTCTCGCTTCTGACGGTTTCTCGACGAGTCGCGCGAGTATTGGAGCCGAGGCGCAGAAGCTGAAACGTGTCGTCGGGAAGTGGTGGCGGCACGTAGGTCGGAGGAGAAGTTGGGGCTGTACGGGTTCGGCGCGGCCTTCATGTGCTGGTCGGACAAATGGCGGGGATCGAGCTGGGCGTCATCGTGTAGCCCAATATCCTCAAAATGGGCGACGTCGGCAAGGACACTGTCGTCGGAACCTATCGAGTTCAAAGAGGACGACTTTGAGGATTTGGAGGCCGTCATGCCTGGTGGGGAGCCCGGGGCGGGCGAGACGATGTCGTGAACGGGTCGCTCGTACATCATCATCTTCGCATGGCGGTCTTGGAAGGCGGATGGGGTGGTTTTGTTCGGATCGGTGCGATGAGAGGAGCCGGCCTCTTTCAGGTGGTCGATAGCACCGACCAACTTGCTTCCCCAAATTCCAAGATGCAGCTGTCTGGGCCGAGTCGAGGTCGGGTGGAGAATGCGCAGCACGGCCGGGGGGAGGGGGGGCGCGCGTGTGTCGCAGTGGCAGGAGGCGGAAGCTGTCGTTGGGCTGACAGTTGATGGGACGGATGCGGCGATGGAAACCCCTGATCTGATGTCAAGTGTCTCAAGATGCCGCGCTTCTCTGGCTTTAGCGGCCGTGGGTGGAACAAAAATAGCGCTCGGGTGGAAACAGCGGCGGTAAAACAATTCGAAGAATGTTCCGAATTGGTATTATTTAGAATGGGGTGTACGGCAGTACGTGGAACGATTGAACGTGGGTGAACGAATGTGGGAGCAGGCAATTGAAAGGCTGGGGGTTTACGAATTCGTGCTGGGCTGACGGCGGTGAGCTTGTTGTGGGCAGCGTCGACACCCTGCCTTATCGTGCAGAAGATTGCGGATTGCGTGCAAATGGCGGAAAAGAATGTGAATTGCAATAATGCGAAATGTATGTAATGTAGCGAATGTAAGTTTCTCCTCGGGACCTAAACAGTGGAGATACACGAGCGAGCGACCGGCCGACCGATGACAGAGGTTTGATGTCGTTGTAGAGAAGAAAAGGGGATTTGCGGAACAGATTGAGAGCCAAATGCCAAAAACTGGAGAGGAGTCGGCCGGAAAGAGTCAGGCACCTGGGCGACACCTGGAGGATGCTGTTGGGAGTTGAGCAAATGACGGAAGGAGCTAACAAGGTCGCGGTAAATTACGCGAAAGGAGGCCCAGCAAGCAAGCGAAGCTAAAAACAGGGCAAGCGACACCATAAAAAAATTCCGAAAAGGCCGCGATGAGTGAGATGGCGGAACCTGGCTCCCTTATGGTGTCCAGGCCCTCCCCTGTCCGGTCAGATAACATCTATGTAATACCATGCCCACCATATCATGGCGGACATTTGCCCGGCCCCCATCCAGGTTTTCACGGCTGCTGCTGCGGTTGCGCTGTTGCAGTTGACGTTGGGCCTTGACATCAACACGGCCAAGCAAAGCAGGTATTTGGCAGCCAGAAAATCGGTAGCCAGTAGATGCGCGTCCTGGGTACCTTATCGAGCTGCAGCGATCGACAGCGCATTCCGCCCTCTTATCCTCGGCGGGCCAGTGCTGACCACTGGCGACCGCTGGCCACCACTCAAAGCTACTTGCAATGGGCGAAGGAAGAGAGGCCGGCCAATTGCCAGAGGCAGGCCGCGTGGAAGCTCATTCTCACGGTTAGGCTGGCGGGGGTTCAGCATGACAAGACGACACTGGGCAGGTTTTCTGCTGAACTTGGCCTTCCGTCGCCCGACCGCCGATGACCACCGACAGCCCTTTAGGCCTAAGACCGACCGCTGCAGCAGCCACTTGTCATGTCGCGATTCAACGGACCCAATGGCCTCTCGCGACGGCCTCAGCATCCAGCATCAAGCACGATAGCAACCCACCTAGCAGCCCGCCCGTGCAGCGGGGCTGGGATGAGGTGGGATGACGGGCGGGCCAGCCAGCGCAGACACTAGACCCGACAGTAGGTACATAAACAGTCTAGGCCTCTGGCGGGTACCTGTGCATTGCAGACTTGGTGGGACTTGTAGCCATCTTCATGCTCGCCGGAAGCTTCGGCGACCACGAACGGCTGACAGCCCGTCAGCTCAGAAAAAGTTTCGACGGCAGTCCCAGGTCCGAAACATGTGGGGAGCGGATGAGAAACAAAGTGGCTCAACCGTGGCTGCGGAATTGAAGACTGAAGAAAGCTGCCAAGCAAAAAGGGGGTTGGCGCTCATGCCCACGCTATCTGCCACGCCAAGCTCGCCGTGCATCTTCGGCACGTTGGCGCACAATGGCCACGGATGTGGCGCCCGAGGAGGAACGGAGCAGCTTGACATGCTTGTCAGGCTTGTCAAGGTTACCCTCGTAGGGATTGTGTTGACAGCTGAGGCGACGCGGGTCGCGCGAGTCGGCCCTGCCGCAACTTGATTATTTTGATTTGACTTTTTGGTCATTCTTTTAATTTTCTGGTCATTTCTTGAATTTTCACTCGTCAATGCGGACCAACCCCGCCAATCACGGACCAGGCTGCGGTTGCAGTGGGAAGGTGGGAAGCGCTGGGAAATGAGCAGACGCGCGAGGCGGGGGAAGGGAGGGGTGGCCCCTCAATCTCGATAATCGTGATTGCGGACGGACGAAAGCGCCGTTTTGGATTTCGTGCTCCCCCCTGTGAAACAACAACTTGGCCAGGTCCCTGGGTAATTGAGCCCTCGAGGCCTGCATACGACCTAATTCGTTATCTAACTGCAAGAGAAGTCGACACTGCCACCGATGAGCTCATAACTGGACCCTCCACATTCCTCCCGTCCACGCCGCAAATCCGGGGAGAGGAGAGTCGGGAGAGCGGTGGCGGGGGAAGTCTCGAACACTGCCTTGTCCTTTGCGATCTAGAAGAGCATTTCAGACGGCTGTACCGACCTGACATGTCTCACCTGTCCGACGGTCCAGTGGCTATGTCGTCGAGTTCTGGCATCGGCAACGGGTGTTTTGCATTGAGTAACTGCCTCTGTTCTGCCCAGCGAAAGCGACACTCGGCCGGCGCTTGTCTGCTTGCCTTTCGGGCGCACACCTCTCGATCGAGGCATATTAGAGTGAGCTCACACCACACCATGAGGGCTGTACAGGATTGTACCTGCGTTGCCACTTTAGCCTGTGGTCTAAATACGACCCCTCGCCGCCCATCCGCAGGGAACGGCATTTTCCCGGCCAAGGCCAGAGATGGTAAACTGTTGACGTAGTGCCTAGTGCCGAGTGCACGACCACAACAGTCTGTGACCCTCTGTCATCGACAGTTGGTCTGGCTTTTTCTGCAATGGACCTGACTGCCATGAGTAGCAGATACGTTGGTCATACCAATCATCGCGGATACCGGCAGACCTAGGTAACGTGGCAGGAACGCCGTGGGTTTCATCTCAAGCAGCTAGAGTTGCCCCGAGCCCTGAGCGAGGTACCAAACCCCAACATAAACTTCATCGCTTCCACTACGCACACCGCCAAGGAGGAAAGAGAAAACGGCGAGGAGCCTCTCAAGGGAGTTGACAGCTATTCCTTGATGCTCTCCTCTCGGCACTGAGTCACTTTGGCCATCTTGCTTGTTGCGCAACTTGACTCGAAAGAGTTCCTACCGTCTCTTCAACTTGGAGACTTTAGGCCAATATTTCGCCAGGTGCCAGCGGGGCATCCAACCACTATGCATCGACAGTTCATCTGGTCTTGGCTGGCTGTTCTTTCGACGCCGTCATTAGCCATGGCCAAAGGAAACCGTGACTTCTCAACCACTTGCACCCGTATCGAGCTCAGCCGCTTCACTCTCGGCGCCCAGTGCTTCGCTACCATGACAGACCACACGTTCATCAATCATCTCGACCTGAATCTCTGCATTGGTCTCGACCAGACGACCGCCGAGCTGCAGTGGAGTATATAGTATGCCTTCTTCCCCTATTATCTCGACTTTTTCTCCGAGATCAAGACTGATAGTCTGTCGTCCTCTGCAGTGGCAAATTCTCAAATTACTGCGCCGCCTGCACCCTAGAGACAGGACTCAACCGCCTCACATGCATATGCAGCTCCCTCAGCGGGCGGGTTCGCGGTGTGACGACAACTATTAACTTGGGTGAGTCAGCCCTGTATCCTAGTCAATCAGTGACACTCGAGTCTTGCATATCTATCAAATTTCTTTTGCTGTAGCAGAGTATTATGGTGGTGACTAACACGGCTGAAATAGACGAGGGTATCGGGAACGATAATGGCGTCTTGACTTGCATGGGGGGCATTGCGTCTGCGGAGGAGGTGATAGGATGAGAGATGGCTGGGCAGTGGTGTTCTGGAGATGATGCAGCCTAGGCTTTTCTACGTTGGGTCAACAAGATGGAGACCTTATTGGGCTTGGCTTACGCTGAAGACCGGCGTGTATTCCAATACGGTTTCCTTTTTGAAGGCGTCTATATAAATGCAACGAGTCGGAATAGAAATTCACGTTTGCTCTAAAAATGCAAAACGAAAGCCGAGTTGACGACGGGAATTGAGCCCGACGTGGGGGTCGGACACACAACCTTGAGATGCCTAGCTATTTGAGCCTTGAGAGTCTCACGCTCTACCGATTGAGCCAGCCGGGCGAATGCCTGATTTGTAGAAACTGAGCAACGTATTGGGCATTATGGATTGCCATGACTCATGTGGCTCACTGCCCCAGTGGGTCCATCCGTGTCACGGTCTTGATCAGAACAAGGTTTGGAATACATGAAAGCTTCTGGGCATAAGTCCGGGGATGCAAAATTGAATCGAATAGGTCTGATAGAAATAACTCTGGCGCTAGACTCTGAGAATTGGAGCGCCAATTGTGAACTTCAAGTTCTCCTTGAGAAGCTCAACTTGTTGGTTGCTGCTACTTCAGGTACCTTGACCCAGGTATATCTAACTTATGTATATGGGGTTTTTTATGCCCATAGTGGATTTTAATCTTTGAATTGTAAAGAGAAACTCGAAAGGTGCATTGGCACCTCCACGTATAGTTGCGGGAGGATAGGTAGTATCAAGATGGCTTACTCCGGTTTGTCCTCCACCTCCTCGGGTTCAGCCATTAATGCGTCTGAATCTGCCGTCTTGTTGTGTTTCAAATTCTGCAGTGCGCTCTATGAGTTGGTATCGACTGTAAACTCGCTCAATATTCAAACTTCCTCGCCAGCTACTTTTCTCAAAAGGTAGCTAATGACTCTGGCTGCCTAGATACTCGGGTAGAACCTCCATGAAAAAGAGATCTGTAGAGGGAAGGTGACTGTTCGATTCGCAGTCAGGAGCACACTAGTAAAGTAGGGTATGAACTACCTAGTGTAGGAAAATGGGGTGCTAAACATGGCTTTGTCCCTGAAGTCGGCCCACGATGAT
This sequence comes from Lasiosphaeris hirsuta, assembly GCA_030549175.1. Lineage (NCBI taxonomy): Eukaryota > Fungi > Ascomycota > Sordariomycetes > Sordariales > Lasiosphaeriaceae > Lasiosphaeris > Lasiosphaeris hirsuta. The sequence goes on from JAUKUA010000002.1 coordinate 3,157,205, forward strand.
GACGCCGAATAGTTATGAAATTTGTAACAGGACTACGAATAATAAGTAGGTCCTCTTAAAGGGGGTTTGGGGTTTTCTTCTTGACGAAATGCAATTGCTAAAAGAACCAACATGGGTCCTCTGTCAAATGGAGTTGTCAGTGAACGGATTGCTCAGGTACAAGTATCGGATCGGTCTAAGCTATGATCTGGAAGTCGGAGTTCAACTAGTAGTACATTGACAACTGATAATATGCTTTTGACACTTTTTCGTACCATATAGCATGTACGGTCACTTAACTACGCCATAGGCAGAACGTCAACATTACATCTACCCAACACACATCATGCATACTTAGGTAGCTGAGTGAGGAGGGGGGGGGCACCAGGGTTCCCAAGGCAATTCAGATGAGTCTAGGTGTGAAAACGCCAAGACTGCACAAGGTGATGTTAGCTGGATGCCTAGCTATTTTGACCATGAGGACTAAGTTGGCCCAGCTAAGTGGTTGGCAGCATGAGGCAGCCTATGACACCAAGACGTGAATGCCAACGTATCGGTGATGCTGTCACCGCGACGAGCATGTGCAACATGGTGACCAATGAAACAGTCGGTTGAGGCAACTGAGCGGTACCTTGTGTAAAGCCAGTGGGCACAGCACATCGGTTTGGGAGAGGCCGCCGTTTTACAATTTACCCTAGCCGCAGCATGTCATTCTTTCATGGTTCATTGCTTCGTGGAGATGAAAAAGAGAGCAAGCTGGCCCAAGACAGCACAAATGCCAAATGGTGAATGGGTTAGGGTTAGGCATGAATAGTTAGCAGTTTGGAGTAGTTGCTCACCGAGAATCCCTGTCAATCATATCCAACCAAAGAGGAGCTGTTAGACAGCGAGGAGCGGGCTAATTACCTCCCTCAGAGCCTCGTGGCTGTTGAGTCAGGCTGCACGGCCCCCTCTCGCATGGTAGCACATTGTTTGCGCAACTGGTCCAAGGTGGTGTCGGCAGATGGCTGCCTAGCAGCCGAAACGAGGGGCCTCGTGTGATGCATCTGATCATGATGTCGAATGTGAATCGTGCCTTTTTGTAGCGGAGGGGGGCCACATGCGGACTACCGTCCAGACTAATCATGGATTACCGCCCATTCACTCGAGCCTGCTCAACGTGAAAGCCGGTGCGCTCTCGCCCGGTAACTAAGGACACGATGTCGAGGCCAGCCTGAGATCATGTTAAAAGCCCCTTCCCCTCCCCCCCGCAACCATCCTTCTGGGCCTAGATTCGATACGTCACCGCATAACCCAGAGGCATCTTCATTTGGACCTATGACCATTGCATCACCCATACCACGAGCGAGGACACCACGGCGACGGCGAAGACTGTTCAACACACCAAACCCACGCGTAAAGACGCCGGAGCTGTGCCGTGAGAATCTGAAAGAGAGGAGAAAGATGGCAATGACCAAAAACGATAAGCCCGCGGCGACGGAGAAGGGGTCCAGCAAAGGATCGTCGACGGGGACGAAGAAGGAGTCTAGCAAAGGATCGGTGCCGGAAGAGTCCGGCAAAGGATCGGCGTCCCATGAGAAAAAACTCGACCATGAGATACTCGTTCCTATGCTGAGAATTGACGAGTGGGATTTGTGGGACTTCCTCGAGAAAAGATTTGGCCAAGAAGGATTTAGCCTCGTGGCACGTTCAAACTCGCCCCCGAGTATCGCTCGAATCATTGCTAATCAGGCTTATTCTTATAGCAAAGAGGCCGCGACCTTGCGATATCGACACCTGAGCCCTTGGATCGGGACCTCGTACTACGGAAGTGCACGCTTTGATACGTTTTGGCGGTGTTTGAGAGACTGGGCTAGGGCTGAGAGGTGGAGGACGATAACCAAGACGCAGCATGGAGGCTGATGATGCGCGCCTACTCGGACTGCCGTGATAATGGTCGTGGAATGCGGGGGAGATTGGCTCTGGTTCTGATGGCAGTGAACACATGCAACATGCGCCCCGCAGCCCTCCCCAGTGGGGGAAGGTAAAGCTGGGTGCTGTGTTTCAGGAAAATGGACTCGGAAAAGGAAGATACCCCTAGATAGGATCGGAGTTGGTGCAAATTCAGCTTGGATTTTTTTTTTATTCTTATTTTTTTTTTTAAATTTTTTAATTTTTTTTACCTACGACATGACTCCTTCCCATGCCTGCTCGTGTTGCCTTGAATCCAAACTAGGAACTTTTTGTTCTTGGTGGCCTCCAGGACTTCAGCCCTAGCCTTACACAACCGAGTGAGCGTGCTTGCCTTGGAAACTGGTCGGTTTCAAACCAGGAAAATCGGTGACAGGAGGGGGCAGCCCTAGGAAGCCCTGGGGGTGGCAGTGACCAACTGGCGGTGGCAAACTGGCCAGGGGTGCAGCTGACCGAACCAGTGCCGCGGGGCCCCGGCCACACCTGGCCCGCCAGCCTGGTCCAGCCAAACATCAGAGGGCGCTTCAATTTGGGTGCTTTAAACCCCTGGGACCCCTTGATTGTTTTCCTGTCAAGCGACGGTATTTGCTGGGCGAAGTTGCGAAGCGTGGCAAAAACAACTTACACACAAACCAGCGACAGATAACTCTAAAAAAGAGCATTTACGCACCTTGACTGGAGCATGGCTGACGAGCGACCTAAAAAGATGCGGCGCACAGGGCGAGCCTTGACACAGCAGGAGCTATCACCGCAGAAGCAGCTATCGCCCAATCGCCTCGCGCTCGACACGGCAGTCGTCATGGATTCGGATACGGACATGGACATGGGCATCATGGACACCATGGACACGGATCCAAAGACTCTTCCGTCTATAGTTACCGAGGGACAGCCAGTGGAAGTCTTTCAGGCCGGAGGACAGTTCTCAGTCCAGGGATCAGTATCTAGATCAGCGCCTAGTTCGAGCACCGACAGCTCTGATGATGAAGATTCCGAAGACTCGGGCCCCCAAGACAGCAGCACTACCTCTCACAACCTCCGGAGCCCCCAACCCCGACACAAGAATTACCCCAACCTCCTTGGCATCCAGGGGCCTGATGACCACAAACAATACAACAACAACTATCATGACGGTATCGAACAAACGAGGCTCCAACTTGATCAGTGGTCTCAGGTTAGCGACCGAGGCCTGGGTCTCGAAGGCAAGCACATCGCCCGCGTCGCTCCGACCATGCAGCCCACCAGCTACCCGCTGGCCCTGTCTGCCGGATACCTGATCGAGCGGGTTAAAACAGACCTAGAGCCCAACATATCCGTCTTCTTCCCCCAATCCGAAAAGTACTTTTTACCTTTGACAGTCTTGCACAAGGTTCTGAGCACCGGTACCGTCTTACGACTGCTACAAATCTTGAGCCAGGATAGAAGCGAACTCGATCTCGTTGAGCTGGCCAATAAAATCGCGCCTCCCCTGTCCAGTCTCAGCACCGGCGATGGAATCAACAAGCAGTATCGACGCACCTTTGCAACCCTGATTCTCGGTAGGCTCGAGAACATGATATTCGACTTTGTTGAGGCCGCGTTGGATGATGAAGAGCTCTTAAAAATCGAGGTTACACTTGAAGGGCAGGTCAAGCTCGACGGAATCACTCCGCCGCCCCCTCTCGGTACGCTCTTCAGCAGCGAAGATTGGAGTGTCGAGAAGATAAAAAGCTTTAAAAGACTCCGATGGGAGCTGTCGCCTACCTTTGTTGCCGCCAAGTGGGAGCCCGGCGCTGGTGGAGACGAGGCAGACACCACAGAGCTCCCCAAGCGTGTCCGCTACCAGTTACGGTCTATTGAGGAAGTTCTGCCCTTTGAGCCCGCCGACCGGGAACCCATCACTGGCGGGTTCTCAGAGGTCAGATTCTTCAGCCTGCACAAGGACCAGCAGGGCCTGGACCGCTATACGGTATGCTTGGACCCTACCCAGGGTACCTCCCTCGTCTCATATATTCACTGACAATGCGTTCATAGCGTCGTGAAAAGGATAACCACATCGCGGTGAAGACTCTCAATAATTATAGAAAGGGCTCGAATGAGCAGCAGAGGGCCTATATTGACGAAGTGTACGTCATGGAGCGTCTCGCATCTACCATATCGTCACCGCACATTAGCAAGCTGCTGGCCACAATCGAAGTCCCTCGGGCCGTCTCCCATCAGCAGCGGTCTGACTACCATCTTATCATGGAAGCCGCGGACAGAAGCCTCGATAAGCTTTGGGGAAGCAAAGAGTGGTGGGCAACATGGTGGAAGACGCGCAGTGAGAACGATACGCACCTCGCCAAGTGGGTGTCTCGGCAGTGCTATGGCCTCGCAGACGCGCTTTCGAAGCTTCATGACTTCCCGAAGCAGTCTGGTGATATAAACGACAAGACCCACGGGCTCCACTGCGATATCAAGCCTGAAAACATCTTACGTATGTGATCGCCATGCTACGTTCCCCTCTCGCGAGCTACATAGACTGACATGCATCGCTCGCTATCAGATTACGAGTGCTGGAAGCTCAACTCTTCAGATGTGCCTGGAGGAACGGTCGACGAGGAACTTGGCGTTCTCCAACTCAGCGACTTTGGACTAAGCAGCTTCCACTCGACCATGAGTGTGGAGAACCAGCGGGTGGTGGGCAACTCGCTTGACTACGCCGCCCCGGAGACAGACTTTCTGCTCACGCGCTCGCCCGCCGCCGACGTTTGGCATCTCGGCTGTCTCTTTATGGATTTTGCCAGCTGGCTCGTCGAGGGGCCCGAGGGGTACGAAGGGTTTTGCAAAAGTCGGCTTACCGATGTCCTCCGGGGCAGGATGTGTCGCTTTGCCACCTTTACCTCTAACAAGAAGGCAAAAAAGGAAACCACGGCCGAGGTCAACCTGAAGGTGCTAGAGGTACGTCCCCAGCCGGTCACTATTGCTAATGTAGTCTCCACCGACCTGGCTAACGCCTACCAACAGCATGCGACATACCTATGCAGCCACGACAGGAGCTCCGAGTTCGTCCAAGAACTTTGCCACCTTGCCGTCAACTACATGCTCGTGATGCGGGATCCCAATCAAACGCAGGAGCGGGCCGAGTACAGCTCCAAGTGGTGCCGCGGCAGGGAAGTCGAGGACCGGTTGACCAGCAGCCAAGTCACCAAGATTCTTGAGAGAATGGTTGCAAGGGACGACAGCTACTTTGAGCGCTCTAATGTCGGCGCCGACTTCGTCCCCTTCGAGGACCACCGCTGGAAGCGGCCGAGGTTGGTCTTCAATGTGTCGGTCCAGCAGCTGCAAACCATCAGCCGCAAGGTTAAGAGTGGCTTGGATCTCGAGGAGACCGGGCTAAAGCCCAGCGTGACAGTCGTGAAGGGGTCGGTGGAGACCTGAGGGCGAAGTTTTGCAGAGGGTTTGGGGTTTGGGATTTGTGGTGATGGAGTTGACGTCGCGTAGTCACATTGCATTCGGGTTTGGGGGGGGGGGGGGGGGGGGGTTTAAAGGATAGAAGATGTTGGGCAACTGAACCGGCTGGATAATGGATTCAAGGACTATGAGGCGAAGCACTTACGCCGTGTAAATGCCCTCGACAACTAATGCTATCTCACGCTAGGGTGTCGGGCCCTGCTCGACACTTTCCAACAGTACACGGTGATTTGTATCCAATTCAGGGCAGGGTTGGGCTAGTAGTACTCATAGTCCCGTCGCAATGCTTCCTCTATGAGTCTGTTCATCTTGCTTATCATTTCCTACCGCAGACGTTGATCAGCCAAGGATGAGGGTTGGTGACTTAACATGGGCGAGGGAAGGGCTTACATCGGAGAGAGGATGTGTGGTTTTGATAAGGGGCGTTGTGTTTCTGGCAACCTGTGTTGGGGCATTTAGCATTGGGCCAGAGGATCACCCGAATAGACCTTGCGCATACTTCGATGACGTATCTAATGCGGTGCCTTCTGCGGAGATAGCCTCTGAGAGCGTCATCGATTGCAACGTCGTCAAAGTTGGAGTCGACGGTGTAGGGGATAACGTAGGAATGTGGGTATCGTCGAGGCATGTTTCTTTTTTAGGATGGGCCGATTGAGTGTCAACAATGGAGCTCAGGGGGTGGCAAAACCTAATTTGGGGACGGAAATCCCCAGGTCTTAAGAGCTCAGACTCGTGGGTTTCGGCGCAGCCAACTGGGGACTCGGGGGGGGGGGGGGGGGTGGGCGCATGTGTGATGAACGGTGATCGGTTACCGGGCTCGACCGAGGTCGCCATGATGCGAACTTGGCCATACACAGCGTCCATGGGCGTACCAGAGATGCAATAGCGCATGCATCTCGTCAGGATGCGTCGATGCCTGACATCGAATGGATGATATGATTGGAAATGGAAATGGGTCGTGTCGGCTCGGGATGCACGCCCGAGCCTTGCGATGGCTCGCCCGGAGGAGAAGGCCGCCTTTTCGGCAGATTTCATCTTGGTGAAACTGGGAGCTGGCTGCCTTGCGGCCGCCTGGGGGGGGGGGGGGCTGTGAAACTGTGAGCCTAGAGCCTCGCTCGAGTCCATGTAGGTCAAATACCTCAAGTTGGATTGCCCGCTTTTGTCGAAGGTGTGACTGCCTCGCTTCTATGCGCCGATGAGCATGCCGTCTGCTGTTTGGTGAGTCCCGTCGTGAAGCAACCTGAGGAAAGTTGTGAGTGACGACCGCAGCGTGTGACATAGGCAGGTTGGCGGTGGCTGCGCCCTGGAAAGTAGGGCAAGCAAACAGCCGACGGGGGGTTTGATTCGCTCATATCAACCCCCCTACCACCACAAGGCCCGGGCCTAAACTCGACAACAACAGCCCGGCACGTGGTTAGGCTACCTCTGCCGTCCTACTCGCTATAACCGTTACCGCATTCTGCAAGCAACGGGGCTGTATGCATTCCTAGTATCCCACGCCTGCAGCTGTATTACTCGCTTTTTATTTCTCGAGGAGTCATTCAGATCGCCGGCCGCTGGACTGTGTGTGGAGCCGCAACTCCGAGCGCGGACTGGCCGTCTTCTCACATCGTCGCTGAAGTGAATACCAGCCGCGCCATTACGGTGCACGGTACCGCAGAAGCCCCTACGGCGAGCCTAACAGCCTGTGAGATCGAGAGATGGACTCGTTATGTAACGGGCATCAAGTCCAAGTCAAAGACTTGAAACCGCTCAAGTTCTCAGCCGGGCCGGGGGATGCTAACAAGAGGAGGCAGTGGACAGGTACTTGGTCGAGGATAGACTCAAGAGCAACGCTTTGGGTATGTATCACGCATTAAAAAAAAAAAAAACATCTTTGATGGATATCTCTAGTAACAAAGCCTGTCTATCCTCAGGAACAATATCAACAAAACCAACAGCAAAATGCTGCAAACCCACAGCGAGCCGGAGCACCACAGAACCCGGACTGGCTTAACCATGTTGATTCTACAACGAGTCGGGCTCAACACGCCGAGTGGGGATCTTGGCTCGATAATCAAAGGGTAGCAGGTTGCCCTAACCGTCAACTTCTTCCAGCTCTGACATGGCCATCTCATAGGTAATATTTGATCCGACATCGACACCGCCCACCGATGGCACACTCGAAGAGAGTCGTCTCTCTATTGTGTAAGTGCACATGTAACCGCCCGTCCCATACTACAAGCTAAAATATCAAAACATAGCGCGTCGTCACTGGTGAAGCTCACGGGATACAACAACCGACTCGAGCATGGCCCGACCGCCCTCCGATACGTATCCATCGAGCAGGACCTCCTCCTGTCCATCGCCCAAACGCTCCACATCCACCGCCGCTACTTCAAGCTCATCGAAGAAGGCAGCCCCTGCATGATCAAGATTAACTCTTCTGTCCAGGGCCGGCCATGCGAAGGTGCCTCCCGTTCCCCCATCAACTGCTGAGCGAGCCCATCAACTAACCACCGCCAGTTTACCTCCTCCGCACCTCCAACGCCGTAACGCACCAGACCGCCCTGGCAATAACCCACTTCCCCCCCTTCCAGCTCGTAAACACCTCCATCGTGCTCGGCGCGCGCACCAACGCGCTGATATCGGGCATCTCCACCGACGACCTGACCAAGTTCAAGGCCATGCTGCACGCGCCACCCACCTTCCCACCCCCGGCGCACCTCATCACCGCCTTCCTCGAGCTCGAAAAGACACGGCGCTTCACCGAGGTCCGTATCCACGTGCGCGACATGCAGACGCTGATCCACGGCCTGGGATCCGAGCCCATCGGCTCGGACCCGTCGGCGCGCCGCAAGCTCAACAACACTGTCGACCTCTACTTTGTGGTGCAGCACCTGCGGACCGACGGGCTCATCGCGTGGCGGGAGCAGCTGCGCGCCTTCGGGGCCCGGGCGTTCCCCCCCACGGCGACGGGAGGGGGCTCGGACGACGTGGTGGTGATGATGGGCGAGTACCTCGAGCAGCTGGGGGCGCGGTACGATCACCGCATCAGCCGCTGTGATACGGTGCTGCAGGGCACGTCGCTGGCGTACCAGATGGAGACGACGCAGCTGTCGCGCAAGGACACTGAGATCGCGATTGGGGATGGTAAGACTATGAAAGCGATTGCCGTGTTGACCATGGTGTTTTTACCAGGCACGTTTATTGCGGTACGGAACCCCCTCCCCCACTCCCTTTGGGCCCCTTGGGGCAGATGTGCGGATGGTGGGGAGCTGACATTGGTCCTTCTAGACGATGCTTGCTGTCCCGCAGATTGAGGAGGCGCTGGACGCCAAGAACGATTCGACCTTTGGCGATAGGAAGTGGTTGTGGTACATCGTCCTGGCGATCCCCATCACGGCCTTTGCCCTGCTGGCATATTTTGCCTGGGAGTACCTTTATAAGAGAAAGTTGCTCAAGGCCTTGTTCGGGGGCGGGACGGATAAGGAGGGAGACATTGAGTTGGCAGATGGCGAGTCGAATCGGAACGGTCACTCTGAGTGAGGCTCCCTAGTAAGTTTTGTTTGTCGCGAGGGTAAGGCTGTGCGGGATCTGTCATTTTAGTTCAGCTTGCTAAAACTTTTGATCGCAGATTTCGTAGCTGTAATGCGCCGAGTTTCTGAACCAGTATGAGCATTGGTGGTGGGACCAGTATGAGAGCATTGGTGGTGGGACCAGTATGGGCACTGGTGGTGGGATGAATTATGGCTGTCATTGATGTTGGGGGGGTAAAGAGATGACTTTCATCATTTCCATAGCGGCCAAGTTTATTCCAAGGACAGTCCTGGACTTGGTTATTTGATAAGTCCTTCCTGTATCGGTTTATCAGGACGGTCTGGATAACTCAATCCAGAGAGGAGCAATAATAACAACCCGCCTTCGAGAGCGAGCAATCACCATCGACGTAAACGCCAAAATCGCCCAAAATCGCACATCGCGATTGTCAAAGGTGAGTCCCGTCCCAAGCTCGGACCTGCGTCCCATTCGGACCGCCCTGCCATCGCCGGGAGCAATGCGACATTCCATGAGCGAATGGCATCGGTCAAGGATTGAAGAGTTGGCCCGCTGACCACCCGTATTCCATCACTGACACCCCTACCCCGAGCGAGCCGAAGCACACCCCTCGAATCCCATAGGCCTTCCCCGCACTCGCTTCGACTACAAGATCCTGATCTATCACCTGTGCTGTGTCCTTGACCTTGGGAAATCCTACTCGTTCCTCTCTCTCTCAAACTGTGATTCCCCGCGACTGCTTGTCGAGAGTGATTCAAGTTGCAATTGTCTCTCATTGACCGGTATCTTTCTTCAGCCTATATAAATATCAAACACATCCCCGATGCTGATCCCCTATCCTTTGTCTTTGAATAGATCATCACGAGGTCATTATTTTGCCCCCAAAGGAGCCTCTGCTCTATTCATCACGCTCGGCCAACTTGTCATGCTTCTATCCTTGCTTCCCGCATGCTCGCCTGCTATCTCAACCATCATACCAAACAAATCCACGTTAATTTTTACGAATCCCAACTCCAAAACAGCCGGTGGCGGTGTGCTGACAAAACCACCCTGCTGTGTTTGAGAAATGCCTAAACATACCAAACGCTCGCCAGGAAATGGATCTTGGAACAACAACTTCGCAATACCTGCAAAATACGAGTGCCCTTTGTATCGAAGACGGAACAGTCGGTAGTCCGATGACTGACAACCACATCTCTGGGCTTGCTCTCCGGACGACCAAGTGACAGATCGTCCCGCATATCGAACCGGTCATTCCCCTTACGAGGACGTCTTCAAGGGCTTGGGGCCCAATCCATTCCGGTTGCGGAAGAACAGCACTCCCTGACCAGCCTGGGTGGCGCCCTCACTGGGCTCGATCCACTGGCACCACCGAGCGCTCTTCCACATGGCCTTGATGAAGCCGATGGGGCCCTCGCTGGTGTCAGCGCGGTAGTGGCGACCCATGATGGGCTTGATGGCCTCGGTAGCCTCGTCGGCGTTGTAGAAGGGAATAGAGCTGACGTAGTGGTGGAGGACGTGGGTCTCGATGATACCGTGGAGAAGGTGGCGACCGATGAAGCCAAACTCGCGGTCGATAGTCGCGGCGGCTCCACGAACAAAGTTCCACTGCTCAGCGGTATAGTGGGGAAGCGAGGGATCGGTGTGCTGCAGGAAGGTGATGGCAACTAAGTGGTTGCCGATTAGTTCCTGCCTTCTTCACGGTCCCATCACACTTTGGATTTGCTTACCGAGCCAGTGGTTCACCCAAACATAGGGGAGGAAGTACCAGACAGCCAGGTTGGACCAGCCGAACCGATTGCCGAGATAGACGAGCGCAGAGATGGCAACACCGAGACCGATGTCACTCATGACGATGAGCCATGCGTCCTTGGCCTCGTACAGCGGGCTGCGGGGGTCAAAGTGGTTCACACCACCGCCATAGCCGTTGTGCTTGCCCTTACCACGGCCCTCGCGCTGCCTCTCATGGTAGTTGTGGCCAGTCACGTTGGTCAGGAGGTAGTTGGGCCAGCCAATGAGCTGCTGCCCAAGAAGGTGGATGAAGGTATAGATGGGCGTCTCCTCGGTCAGCTCAGAGAGCTCATGGGCGAGGCGGCCGATACGGGTGGCCTGCTGGTCGCGGGTGCGGGGAACGAAGACCATGTCACGCTCGATGTTGCCGGTCGCCTTGTGGTGCTTGCTGTGGCTCATCTGCCAGCTGAAGTAGGGAACCAGAAGCGACGAGTGCAGGACCCAGCCGACAACGTTGTTGAACCTCTGCGAGTCGGAGAAGGCGCCATGGCCGCACTCGTGGGCGAGAACCCAGAGGCCGGTACCGAACAAGCCCTGGGCGAATCCGTATACGGCCCACAAGACGATGCGAAGGGCCTTGGAGGGGATGATCTGGGGCGTGACATAATTGTGCCAGAGGTAGAAGGTGGTGGCGAGAAGGATCATGTCGCGGAAGACGTACGACATGCTGCGCACGTAGGAGCGGTTGAAGCAGTGCTTGGGAATGGCATCGCGGATATCCTTGATGGTGAAGTCGGGGACCTGGAACTCGTTGCCATACGTGTCGACCAGCTTGCCGTAGTCAACCTTCTCCCCGGCGGCATCGGAGGCCATGGAGGACAGAGACGTCGTCGAGGGAGAGTGGCGGGGGGACTCGTTAGGCGAAGCGTCGGCGGTCGAGGGCGACGACTCGTACGAGGCGTTGGTGATGGTGCGCTTGACGGCAGCGGGCTTTGCAGGCCGGCTGGTCGAGGTTGCGGACGCCATGTTGTGCGATCTGGCTGTCTCAATTGCTTGGGAGAGAGGAAGTTGATACCGCGGGAAGTGGCTCCGGGTCACTGAGGGTGCAGCGACAGACGAAGGTCAACGGGGAGAGTGACGGGGGGACTGGTGGTAGCGCAAGGTCAGCACTCGAATCCGTCCAGCAGCGAGTGGACTACTTGGGCTTTTGAAGACCGCAATGTCTCGATTTGCGAATATCGCGATTTGCAATTGGGAAGGCACGCAGAACGCTGAGGAAGTTACGAACCGTCAGATATCTCCGTTCGCACAGCGAGTGTGGGAGGGAGGAGGCAGGAGGTGCGGACTGGCTGGCTGGGTGAAGGGAAAGAAAATAACAAGTGCCCCATCGACTTAAAGGCTTATCCTGCCCAGGGTGTCGGAAATTTTGCCTGGCTCCTTTTTTCCGTGGGTCGATTCCACTTGATTTGTTGGGGTTGCCCGCTGTGACGGGGCACGTCCCAGATCGAGGGGAAAAGCCTTCTGGCACTGAACGAAACCGAGGTGCGCCTTTCGTTTTTGGTCAACCACACATACTGCAGAACACAACTGTCCCAAAAATTGGGATGCTGAATTAGATGCTCCAAGTATACACAGAGTTCATCAGACTTAATATATCTCTTTTTTTTTTTTTTTTTTTTTTTTTTTTTTTTTTTTTTGAAAGCCAAAAACGAGTTCGTACTTTTACAGCGTTTCGCCTCCAGCCCTCTCGAAAGTTTCGTCCCTTCTCTTTCCAAGCACTGCCGGCTCTGCGTGGATGGATGGACCTGCGACTTGAGACCATTTGAGGGAATGTCAGGGGGGTTCGTTTGGCCCACCCGCGGCAAGAGACTCCACGCTGGAATGTCTGGAATGCTTGGCCTGTGACTTCACCGCCTCGGGTGGGCGAGCGGGAGCGAACGGGAGCCAGCGGATGGCGAATTCTCACATGCTATTCGGCTGAGACAGATGAGGAAATCGCTTGGGCGTGCTGCAGTGCCCAAAGCTGAACGACAACAGCTCGCAGGGCACTGCCTTGCCTCGGCCCAGGTGATTGGAGGCTACCGCAGAAGTCAACAGATCTGGCTAGTATGCCTGGAGCGGATTGGACGAGGAGAAGCCGCCGTGTCTAGCTGGGGCTGGACATCGAGGATCTTCGCTGCGCATCATCCCACATTCCCGCAGCCCTCTGCTAGCCCCCTCTTGAGCCAGTCGGCTTCTGCGGGCAATAAGCAAATACTGCACAGTGTGCTCGCATACACTAATCCGATGGGTTGCATATCTCGATGTCAATTGTGTCATTTGTATCATCTGTTCAGGACACAGCAGTGAGTTGCGTGATTTGTAAAAAAAGGTCGACTGCGAATCTGACTGAATTCACCGGACCATCGAGGGGTCCTTAGCTAGGTATCGTTATCAGATCAGATCCGCCTCTTGCGGCAAGCGGGCAGATGGGAGTGGACCCGTCTGGTCAACCTGCCACCCGCCTGCCAGCAGCCAAGCCGGAGAGGCCAGGGTGTATCGAGCCAGCATGGTTCAGACTGCGGGGGCGGGGCACGAAATCAGTACGACCTGAAAGGGGGGGGGGGGCACCAAAGCACAAGACTCGCTCCCATTCTGCTGGTGACAAAAGACAACTGAAATCCCTCAGCAAAATTCAAGGGGCAGCCAGATGCATCCCATCCTTCTCACATCTGAGGGGATGCATATGCTTGCCGCGGCGGGTGCAGCGTTGCAGGTTCCTGGTCTGCTCGAGCGGGCTGGTGGACTGTCACGGAGGGCTGTTAGGGTCCAACGCAATCCAGATGCACCCAAATTGGTGCGACCAGGACGCATCCAATGCCATCTCTTTTTTTCTGTTGGGGGAAACTAGCCGACTTTTGTTGAGCCCCCACCCTCCTCTCCCCTGCAAAGGGCCCTGGAACCCGATTTGCCGTTTGTTGTTGCAAGACTCGGAAAATAGGAAAAGGCTGGGGACGAAAGCATGCAGTTTAATTCAACCGGCTCTGTCTTTCGTGATGATTTCGCTTTGCAGACAGATTGACCTTGGCCCAGAACCTCAAACAGAGAGGTCTCGATCCGGCGCCAAGGCTTTGCATCCTTTGCCGTTGTCATACGAATCTGTTGTCCCATGGAAAAGAGAAGTTACTACTAGGCCTGGCATCGAACTCTGCTCTTCCTTCCGGCCGATCTGACATCGTGCTGCACAAATCCACATTTGAACCACGTATACCAACAGTGCTAGTGGCAAATGTTGGGAGAGTTGCACTCACCACTTCGTAACCAACCTTACTCAAGGGTCGCGTCGGACACAAAACAACTAGGCTGGCATTTAAGCCTCGGATTGCACCCCTAAATGAACTCAGGGGGAGTAAACAGGAGGCCTCATCATCAGCCCCCAAACACATCAACCAAGGGAACCAAAAAGTCATGACGCCCACACGCATCGCTGAGTGATAAGGCGATTAGTTTCCTCCGTAGTATTCCGTCTTCTGTCTTTGTTCCATCCTGGGACTTATCATACCATCAACCCCTACCCGGGGTCCGAGTCTGAGTCTGAGTCTGAGCTCGCACGCACGTCACAGACGACCGTGCCGATGCCGCCCCGGCCAGATCCCCCGGCCCTAGTCCCTCGGACCGTGCCTCCACGCAGCCCCCGTCCCTCCGCAGCCCTCCGAGTCATTCCTCCGACAACCTCAAACATCCATCCCTTCTTGCCATGTAGACCCCTTTCAACGGCACCGGATCATTAGCACCACCATGCTGTGCTAACTAAACCAAGCAGATCACCATTTCTGTTAAGTTGTCATGTTACTTCGAGTCCAGTTAGCTTTGATCACCACTCAAGGCATCTAGTAGAACTGCTACCAGTGGTAGCACTACAAAGATCATAGCTACTCAAGCATAAAAGAGCCGTGTAACGATCCCGCTGAGCAGGATGTACTTGCAAGGCAGCATCATTGCACCTATAAGACACTACAGCGCCTCCACCCCTTGAAGCCAGTCAACACGAAGGCTACGCATTACGTGGCGACGGACCAAACCAAGCCATTGGTAGTAGTACTTACGTCTTCACACATAAGACATGGGACCGAAGACTCTGAATGACTTCTGACCTTCCCAAGACAAGGCCCGCCATAATCCAGCCTGGTACGCACGGCATCCCCAACTCAATCCAAACCACCAGATATCACGAACAAACAGGCAGGAAACTTGGATGCCAATTTCCTCGCATTTTCGCTCCGCCAGTGAAACCACCATAAAGACCTAGTTGGCAACCTCCAGGCCCCGGAAACCTGGACCATACAAAAGCAAACCATAAAAAAACAAAACCACACCCAGATCCCGTTTTTTTAATGCGCGCAGCCATTTCACACCTGTACCAGCGTGATGTCTAGACACAGTTAACTAAAACCCCCGAAGTGCAAGCCTTTAGAAGAAGAAAAAAAAGGGGACAACCCTTTCCTTGGGACCACTCCTGTTAAAAAAGCCAGAAGAAAACCGGTCACGTTTCGCTTGATGAGCCTTCGAGGGCAGATATAAAAACCGCGCTGCTACCCACCCTACACACAACCCAAGAACTCTAGTTCACAATCTCCTCTGTCTCTTCGAGTACCTCCTCCATGATCTCCTCAATTACCTTCTCCTCTGTGTCGTCGAGCGCGAGTTGCTCCGTCTTGATGCGAATAAGCTCCTCGACGGGATCCATGGGCAAGCCCATGATGTCACGCTCCTCGGCGACCTCCTCCTCAGTAACCGCGCGCCACGCGTTCCACTCCTCGAGGATGCGACGTCTTTGTTCCACAACGGCGACGTCGGCACTGTTGACGCGGTCGGCATCCTCTTGCTCGAACACTCTCGAGTACTCGCGGAGGTTCTTGCGGATCGTCTTTTGCTCCTCCTTGGAGAGTAGAGTGGGGGGGCGTGGGCGCCACAGCAACTGCTTGAGCTTCTCCAGAGGCTCCTCGCGAAGCTGCTCACCCTTGAAGTCGTACACGTGATAGCCATTCTCCATCTATGTCGCGACCATGTTAGCAAATCTCGACAGTTGGCAGTGTGCAATCTTGATTCAGTTTACCTGTTGCTTCCAAGAAGATGCCCACGTAGCGACAAAACGGCCGGAGGGGTCCCACTCGACGTCGGTGACTCCGTAGTGGTCGGCTGTGTTCATCAGCTGCAAGTTTGCGGTCAAGTCCTTATCGGACTCGGGCTTCTCGCCCTCGAAGTCGAGATCGAAGAAGTCGAGATCCGAAGACTGCTGATTGTGGATTGTGGCAATGACAACGAATCGTCCCTTCGGCGACCAAAAGATAGCGTTGCTGTTCTTCTTATCGAGCGTCCGCAGATGCTTGAAGTTGCCAATAGTATTGCCCTTGGCCTTCTCGGGGCAGAAGAAGGCGACAGAGGTCTTGGGCGCAACGGCGGTGGGACCGACAGGCTCGGTTGTCGTGATGATGACAAACCTATCACCCTTTGGCTCCCATGCAAAGTTGATTACTGTGTCCTTGATGGTGTCAACAACCTCGACAGGCACCCCCTTCTCCTTGACGCGGAAGATTTCGAGCGTTGTCGCCTGTGACTTCTTGGACTTGGAGTGACGATCGACCTTGACGCACAGATATGCGGCATCTGACTGCCAGTGCAACTTGGCATCCGTGACGCTGAAAAGGTTCAAGGACCGGACAATCTCCTTGGAAGGGATGCTCATCAGGCCGACCTTGGCGGGGTTGCTGCCAATTTCGGGTGTCCAGAAGCAGAATAGTTGCTCGTATGTCTTGATGCTATCTCTCTGAGGTGTCGCCGGGGCCCACTCAAAGTCCATCACGCCCTCGATCTTGATTGCGGTCTTGTCGAGAAGGTTCATTTTGGGGAGTTCATAGACGGAGATGGAGTTGCCTTGGTTCAGTCTCGCGACATACTTTGCATCCGCAGACCACTTGAAAGCGGGCCACGGGAACTTTTGAGGCTTCTTGACGCCTTGCTCGTCGAGCTGTACGGGTTGGTCGATCTGAGCGAAAGAGCGAATGGGCTTCCCCGTGTCGATATCCCAAATGACATAGTTCTTGCCATCGTCATCCAGCGACAGAGCCGGATGGCCCTCCTCGGGAATAGCGATGGGCCTGCTGGACCAGGTTACCAGGTACCGTTCATTGGGAGCAAACGCAATCAGGTTGACGAAGGGATGCGGGAAGCGTCTTTGTCTCGACCACGACGGGCCACCCCAGAGCTGAACACCCTGTGCGTGGACTGACGTCAGGTATGTTCCGAGAGGCGACCACTGCACGAAAGCCTCGGTCCAGTGTTGACGCTCGACAACCGGCTCGGGCTGATCCTTTTCGCTGTTCCAGTACACGCCAACGGTCTCGCCCCGGTAGAGAACGAATTGGTCCCGGCCACGGCCGCTCGGGTCTGCGAGGAAGGAGCGGAGGTGCTCCTGTTCTTGGAAGGGCTCGATCTTGGGGGGCGTGTATTCATCATCGATGCGGCCCTCGCGTCCATAGCGGTCAACATCGGTCATCTTGTTGACGCGGAGGGTGTGCTTCTTGTCGAGCGGGACAAGATCGAGCTGTCTGACGGCAGCTGCGGCCTCAGCAGCGGACGAGTACTCGACAAACGCAAAGCTACGCGACTCTGGGTTAGTTGAGCCGTCAAGATTGGAGCCTTGGGGCTTGACGCCGATGCATCGCGTTTGCATACCTCATCGACTTTCCATCATCGCCCATGGGCATGTAGATCAAATCCTCCCTCGTGTTGCCAACCGTCTTCAACTTCTTCAGCAGAAACTTGACAAGCTTGCCCTTCTGTTCCTCTGTGACCTTGGGGAGACCGTCGATGACCACAAAGGTGTCGTAGCCCTGCTCGAGCTGGACCTCATATTTTTCTTTCAGATCGGAAATGTCCACGTCGTCAACGTCAAAATCGTCCTCGTCGAGGTCCTCATCGCGGAGGTTCTCAAATGACGGCGCCATGCTGGGCGATTGCTTTTCGAGTAGTTGTGAGCTTCGTTTTGCCTGCCGCTTACCTGTTTTTTTTTTGTGGTTCGTTGCTGTTGACGCTGTCGCGGGGGGCTGATCTTGGTCGTCAGGATTATTGAGATTTTGTGCGCAGCGCAGACTGTGGTGGGGTTCTGGCAGCGAGGGGCCGGGAGATGGAAAAAAGTGCGCCACCTCTTGTTTTAAGACCAACGCTGTCAAGTCGTGCCTTGGACTTGTCAGGCAGACTCAGAAGCCAGTGAGTCAAGGAAAAAGTGAGTCAAAGTGAGTCAAAGTGAGTAGTTTGGGGCTATGCTCTTGTAGAGGACTCAATCAATGTGCAATAAGTCTGTCATGAAGAAAAATGACACTGGGAGACGTTGAGTTGACTAACTTTCGAAGGCAGAGTGCCGGAATCGTTGCAAGTCAAGAAAGCCATTTGTCTAGGTCCAATGTGTCTTAGTGCAGCGTTAGAGGAGGGGCAACAGCTGCCAGCCCCGGTTTTGCCAGCTGGAGCGGGCGGTGAAGGGGAGCTCCCAGAATTTTTGCCGTGCCATCGCAAAAAGTCGTGGAAGCTTTCGCTGTTGACTGCGGTGCCTGATTGCAAAGCCGCCTATCTCTCCACACCCTCCCCCTTCCCCTCGAGTCTAGTTTGCGATCCTAATCCGCCGCCTTTCCCAATATCCCTAAGATTTCTGTTCCGGACAGCCAGCGCCATGGTGAGTGCCACCCTGCTGGACCAGTGCCTCTTTTGTGTGTTTGGTGCGCTCGCATGTTGCCCCGCTAACCCCGTTCCCGCGCAGTCATCGTTCAGTCCAACCCAGATCTTCGAAGAGGGCACCACTGAGGAAAAGGGTGAGAATGCCCGCCTCAGCGCCTTTGTTGGCGCTATCGCTGTTGGAGACTTGGTGAAGAGCACACTCGGCCCCAAGGGCATGGACAAGATCCTGCAATCTGCGTGCGCTACCCCCCTCCCCCGCGTCTGGACCGTGTCATGTCCTCTCGAGTATCTGCGCTGACCATAGACCCCTGGTAGGTCTACTGGTGATATCATGGTAACAAACGACGGCGCAACAATCCTCAAGTCTATCGCTCTTGACAACGCCGCCGCCAAGGTCCTCGTCAACATCTCCAAGGTCCAGGACGACGAAGTCGGCGATGGAACCACCTCGGTAGCCGTGCTTGCTGCCGAGCTGCTGCGCGAGGCCGAGAAGCTTGTTGACAAGAAGATCCACCCCCAGACGATTATCGAAGGTTACCGGATAGCCAGCCAGGCTGCGCTCAAGGCGCTTGAGGCATCGGCGGTGGACCACAGCAAGAACCCCGAAGCTTTCAAGAACGACCTCCTCGCCATCGCGCGGACGACTCTCAGCTCCAAGGTGCTTGCCCAAGACCGTGGCCACTTCGCCAAGCTCGCATGTGACGCCGTCCTGAGACTCAAGGGCTCGTCCGATCTCAGCCACATCCAGATCATCAAGAAGGCCGGCGGTAAGCTCAGCGAATCATACCTCGACGAGGGCTTTATTCTGGACAAGAAGATCGGTGTCAACCAGCCCAAGCGCCTCGAGAAGGCCAAGATCCTCATCGCCAACACGTCGATGGATACCGACAAGGTCAAGATCTTCGGCGCGCGCGTCAAGGTCACCTCTACGAGCAAGCTGGCAGAACTAGAGAAGGCCGAGAAGGACAAGATGAAGGCCAAGGTTGAGAAGATCAAGGCACACGGTATCAACTGCTTTATCAACCGCCAGCTCATCTACAACTGGCCTGAGTCGCTCTTCACGGATGCCGGCATCATGTCGATAGAGCACGCTGACTTTGACGGCATCGAGCGTCTGGCACTCGTCTCGGGTGGCGAAATCACATCCACTTTTGACCACCCTGAGCAGGTCAAGCTTGGCCAGTGTGATCTCATTGAGGAGGTGCTTATTGGTGAGGACACATTGATCAAGTTCTCGGGTGTGGCTGCTGGCCAGGCTTGCACAATTGTGCTTCGCGGAGCCTCGGAGCAACTACTGGATGAGGCTGAGCGCAGTCTACACGATGCGCTTGCTGTTCTCTCACAGACGGTCAAGGAGCCCCGGACGACATTAGGCGGCGGATGTGCCGAGATGTTGATGGCCAAGGCGGTAGAGGTCGCGGCCACACGGGTTGAGGGCAAGTGCCAGACGGCGGTGGCCTCGTTTGCCATCGCCCTCCGACAGCTTCCCACGATCCTCGCAGACAACGCCGGTCTTGACTCGGGCGATCTGGTAGCACGGCTGCGGAAGGCGATTTACGATGGTATGACCACATATGGACTCGACCTGATGACCCCTGGTGGCGGCATCACGGATATGAGGGAGGTTGGAGTGATTGAGAGCTACAAGCTCAAGAAGGCGGTGGTTTCGTCGGCCAGCGAGGCAGCTGAGGTGAGTTTCCCTTGCCAATTCGATCAACCCTGATGCTAACCAGATGTGCAGCTGCTTTTGCGCGTGGATGATATAATAAGGGCGGCGCCCCGGAGACGTGAGCGAGCATGAACTCGGTCTTGAGAGTCGTCACAAGTTGCTGGACTGTACATTACCTAGACGGCCCAGAGCGGACTGTCACTGAATGAATGACCGTTTACTCCTGATCATTTGCCACTTGCTGAATGCCGGATGTGGTTGCTACCAATACTGCGGGTAGCTGGGTCCCATTGCTTGTTTTGGGGCCGCGGGTTAGAATCCACCTTGTCGCCCTCAGCGATGCCTCGGATGTAAACCTTTACAGTTTCCCTCTCTATAAAAACCCGCAGAAGGAGAGGTGGCGAGCGTAGTGGTTTCTTCCGCGGAGGTACTGCTAGATGGCAATGAGCTTGAGCTGTTGCTTATGGTGATTCCATTCATCGCCGATCGGCGATAGTTGCGCATTTTGTTGCAAAAGACGTTGGGATAATTAAATATACCCTCTCAAGTTGTCAGATGACTAATGCGACAGGCCGTCACGACCTGTCTTATTTCGTTCCCGCCCAACGCTTCTCGGCTCGCTTTCCCTCCAACCCCGTCAGTCTAACCCAAAGGATCTACCGCGCGGGAACCCGATCCACCACACCCACTACCACACCCACTACCACACCCACAACGACACCCACCACCACACCCACCTTGACGACCTCCACCAAGGACCGTGCTGGCGGCTCGCTCCGTTTTTGTTGCACAATCTATGTAAGTGGTAGTGTGCTTCGGAACGAACACTGCAGCGAAACCCCATTTCTAGGTACAACGGGAACATCATTGATAGGTAGCAAAATGTGGAATCATGCATGTGGCGTGCACCCACCAGGCAGGACCTACAAGCTCCGAAACATACCTCCTGCCGTTGACTGGAGTGTTCTGGACAGAACAAGTCTCCAAATGGAAGCTGGTTTGTTTCGAGCTGCTGCCGCGCCGCCCCGTCGCAGCGGTAGCCATGATGACAAACCTGTTTTCCCCCTTCACCCCCCTGAGTTGATGCCATCGTGAAGCCGTGTTTATCAGCTGGCCTGCGTATAAATCCGCCTCCCTCGGCACCCGTTCCGAGGTGCTCCTATCCATCCATTCTACAACATCCAACTACCATCCGCCTTGAAAGACCCACCATTCACAGCCAATATCCAACCCCCTCAAGAAACTTGCGAAACACCAAGACCACTCTCAAAATGGCTAAATCTATCGCCCTCGTCACCACCTCGATGCGCACCCCCCGCGTCGGACCCAACGTGGCAGCCTTCATCAAGACCATCCTCGACCCTCTGGCCACAGCTTCGGACCTGACCATCGCGCCCGTCGACCTCGCCGACTTCAAGCTGCCCATCTACGACGAGGCCGTGATTCCGGCCATGGTGGTGCCGGGTGCCGCCGACGGGCCGCAGTTCGCGCACGCGCACACGCTCGCGTGGACGTCCGAGATTGCCAAGCACGCCGGCTACGTGCTGGTGATTCCTGAGTACAACTACGGCGTGTCGGGCGGGACCAAGAATGCCATTGATTATCTGGTGCACGAGTGGACGGGCAAGCCCGTGGTCGTCGTCAGCTACGGCGTCAAGGGCGGCGCGTTCGCGTCCGAGCAGGTCTCGCATGTGCTGGGCCACATGAAGCTAAAGGTCGCGCCGACCAAGCCGCAGCTTGCGTTTGCGGGCGGCCAGGGGCCGGAGATGTTTGGTGCGATGCTGAAGGGGGAGTTGGGCGAGGAGACGAAGAAGGAGTGGCTGGGGAAGAAGGGGGAGGTGGAGCAGGCGTTTGGGGAGCTGAAGGCGTTCTTGGAGGAGAAGGCCGAGGAGAAGGCCGAGGAGAAAGTTGAGGAGAAGGCGGAATAGTTGAAGTTGCTTGGGTTGTTACAGATAAATCTGCGTTGTGCGGGAGGTGTTCTGGATGGGGATCATAATAGAGGGACTCATATCAAGCGCTTTAGCATCATCTCCCAAGATCTAGCACATGCTGATATGATTCCAGTGATCGTGCAATGTAGATGTCTTGACGTTTGTCAACGTCGAAAGCTTCACCTTGCATGATTCCATGAACATATGACTTTCCATGAACATATGACTTTCCATGAACATATGAACATATGACATTCCAACCAGGGTCCAGGTTGCACATTATTCAGATACGACAGACCGATATACCCCTGCCGCGTCCGATACATTGTTTTCCCTGCCGAGGACCTGAGTATGGCCGAGCAAAAAAGTCATGAGGTTTGCCACAAGTCTGCCACTCACTATACACAGACATGAGGCTCTCTAGGTTAGCCAGAAAGTGAACACACAATACGATCCCCAAGCAGTTGCAACCCCACCAATTTCACTAGACCCCGTGTGCCGTGTTTCTGACAACCTAAGGAAATGTGCAACGTTTGTGTATGTCGATGGGCTTCGGTGATGGTAGGTCTGAGGTACGCGACCTTTGCCCAAACTCCCGTCTCTCGCCTATCACACACAGCCCATAATAATACCCCGCATATCGGTGCAGGCGCAACGAAAACTTCGGGGCCAAAGTCTGATTTGTTCATCCTCCTACCTGCAAGTTCACATGCATTCGGCCACGAATTGCTACCCGCCACGTAAACTTGTCAATCCACCATTTGATGCCATCGAGCCAACTTGAGCAAATGAAAAGCCATCAGCACGCCATTTTCTTATTGGGTTTCGTCTGGGCGGCTCTTTCTCTTCGTTGGGGTTACTCTGATATGGAAAGCATTATCTGCTCGCTACTAGTGAGTCAGGGTACAGCTTCCACTTACAATATCTATCTATCCCTTGCGGCATATTCAAATCCGTTCCAGCGCCTGGAACCGTTATCGACAAACTCCAAAATGCCTAGGTTCAGTCTGAAGCGTGCTCTGGCAAGATGCAAAGCGTGGTACCGCGGGCTGTTCCAGAAAGCACATGCAGCGACAGCAACCGCAACTTACCACAGTGAGCAATATGGTTACCATTATGATGGCAATGAATACGACTGGAGCAGCCCCCGGGGAGCACGGGCGAAACGAGACATGGAAGAGGCCGATGCTGAATACAAGCCACCAAGAACCGAGGGCAACTTCCGGACCCTGACGACATGGACGATGCCAAGTCTGAGGTCATGTACCCCGACGATGATGGAATTGATAGGGTGGATGAGTACAGAGCTAGGCTTCTCTCACATTTGCAAAATTCGAATTCCGGGCTCGAGGGCAAAAGCAGCTTGGCATATTTCCAATGTGGCCCGAACCAGGGAGCGTCGCGGTGCGAGGTCTGTGAAAAAGCATCGAGAAAAGCACAAGAGCTTAGGATCGTCATCGACTCCGCCGAGGGTGGCTGTACTAAATGCGCACTCCGATTTATCGCCGTGCTTCATGCTCTGAGCGAGACGGGGAGTGAATGGACCAAGAGAGTCCCAGAACATGTGGAATTTTTGATGAACCAAGAGCCAACTGGGTACCCTGCCTCGAAACTTCCAGGAGGCTGTCACCTTAACCCGCGATCTTGGCCTGAAATATCTCTGGATCGATTCGCTCTGCATTATCCAAGACGACCCCCATGACTGGGAGGTTGAGTCCGGGAACATGGCGGCGATATACAAAAACGCATACGTCGTCGTCGGTGCAGACAGGGCGAAAATAGCCCATGAGGAGTTTCTTCGGCAGAGCGCCACACCCGAGAACCAGCTCGTTGGCAAGCCGGTGGCATACGTCCCGCACGAATGTGCCACGCTTTATGCCCGCCCGCATTTCCTCCACAGCAACCTATACACTGACCAGTCTCTGTCACAACGAGCACGGAACGTACAAGAGCAACTGCTGGCGACTAGGATGGTTCACTTTACCGAGCATGAAATGGTGTATGAGTGTCGTTCGGGCGGTCTGTGTTGTGAATGCATGGAGTTGGACCAGAAACTCTCCGGCACCATCCGGCGCGATTATAAGCTGCCCGAGTTTGCTCGACCGTCGTCTCCCCTCTTCTCATCGCCCGGGATCGTAGCTACGACCAGCATGTACAATCACTGGTACCGAACTGCCAACACCATCCTTACCCGGGGTATCACATATCCGCAGGACCTTCTCCCAGCCTTGTCGGGTTTGGCTAACGAGTTTCAAGATAGCGATGCGGGGACTTATATCGCAGGAGTCTAGATGGAGGACTTGCCCAGGGCGCTGGCGTGGTCAACGCAAGCTGACCCGATGGGCGAGCCAGGCCGACGGGCGAGCCCGTACCGAGCGCCCTCCTGGTCGTGGGCGTCGTGCGTGAACAATATGAAGCCGTATTGGTTCGACCCGATCGGTTCCGGCAATGAAGATGATTGGGCGATGGAGAGCTATGTGAAGGTTCTAGGCATGCACTGTACGCCGGCTGGCCGTGGCCCTCTCGGCACTGTCAAGGATGGCCGTCTGGTGTTGTCCGCGCCCTTGTTAGAGATGGAAGTGACCCCTCCGCTCTTGGATACCGAATCTATGGCGCAATTGCCTTTGGCGATGGTTCACCTAGATCTGACGGCTAATATAGAGGTTAGCTGCAGTCTTGACTTTCCTATACGTTTTCAAGGGGGAGAAAGGTTACAGTGTATCTTCATTGGCAAGTTTGTTCGGTGGAAATACCCTGTGTCAGGGCTACTTCTGCGATATATGGATGGGAAGGGGCCTTGGGTGAGCCACCAAGATTTGAGAGGATTGGCTCGTTCCAGCTGATGAGGAAGTATGGCGAGGTTTTATTAAAGAGCGCCATGGAAACTGTCTTGGAGATTGCTTGAAGACACGGGGGTCAAGAGCAGTGGAAACATACTCATTGTGAAGTGTCGGAGAAGGGGTCACTCGTTATCCAGAGGGTAGATAAAAGTCGAGTCATCTAAGGGGTGTTGGTTGTTGGTATATGATTCAGTCGAGCTACAAAAAAAGGGAGTGTCTCGGTATACCATAGCGATCGTCTCCATATGCTGTAACCCCCATATATCACCCTGAAAACGGCAGAAAAGGTATATCCAGGAATACTACCGCCCTATTAAAAGCTATATACGGTATACTGAATTTTAGTCACCGGCCATTGTTGCCCAATACACTTCAACCGGAGAGTCCTTTTCAGTCTAGGTCCTAGTGCTCTTTCAGATACCAGTTTGTGTTATGAGCCGCATCTTGAGACAGCGGACTGGTAGAAAGCACTTAGTTCCAGCACTTGTTCACAGCAAAGCGCCGAGAAACATCACCGACATCCTACTTTGGGCGTCCGGGGTAGAGGTGAGTGAAAATAGGTCATGTTGACCCGAGCAGTGGCCTTTCGTCAATATATTTATGGGATTTATATTTCACTTCACATTGGTGTGTAATTATTTTGATTGCCTTTCCATGGCAAAATGGTCCAATCCGTTTCTCGGCCTTCGCAGCCCGAAGGATGCCGAGATGGCCAGGAAGGGAGGCGCCAGGCGAGATGGGAATCTGACCCTTGGAAGTAATGCACCATTGGCTGAGATAGGTGTTTCCATCGCTGCTCCCCACGGCCGAAAGTGCCCGTTTCGGGATGCTCATTCCACCAGCGGGCCAGGGGTGCAGAAGACTTGTTGGCCCGTGTCCCCGTAGTATTATAGAGGAGGATCCGGCCTCGAAACATAACCGACTCCGACCTCCGGCAGTGCGATGAATGAGGTCAATAAAACCACATCATATCTTGTCAGCAGACTGCTGGTTTGAGGTTGTATTTTCCATGACGATTACGCATCTGCATCTCTACATCACATCCATCCACCATCTGATTTTTGACGCGTCGCACTGACATTTGGTCTGGTAAAGCCCATCTCCACAACCCGCCTCCATTTGCACAACCTCCAATCACAACAAACGCCGGCGTCGCACAAAGCCACCAGCCATGTCCGACCTCAGCGGCCAAGTTATCCTCATAACCGGCGGCACATCCGGCCTCGGCGCCGCCTCAGCCCTGGCCCTAGCCCGACTCTCCCCGGCCCGCATCTACATCTCGGGTCGCCGCCCCGCGCCCGCCGACGCCGTCATCGCCGCCATCGCCGCGCTGCCCGAACCCACCCCGCAGGTCACATTCCTACCCTGCGACCTAGCCTCGCTGGCCTCGGTGCGCGCCGCCGCCGACACCCTGCTCGCGGCGGAGCCGGAGGGCCTGGACATCCTCCTGGCCAACGCGGGCGTCGCGGGCGTCGCGCCCGCCCTCACGCACGACGGCTACGAGATCCACTTCGGCACCAACCACCTCGGCCACGCGCTGCTGATCCGCAAGCTGCTGCCCCTACTGCGCCAGCGCAAGGGCAGGGTCGTGAGCGTGACGAGCTCGGGGTACCGCGCCGCCATGTGGGGGATCCCGTTCGACAAGGCCAAGCCGGCGCCGGACCAGGTGCTGCCGAGCGACCGGCTGGGGCTGTGGCGGTGGGGGCGGTACGCCGAGAGCAAGCTGGCTAACATTGTGTACGCGCGCGAGCTGGCCCGCCGGTTCCCCGAGGTCACGGCCGTCAGCGTGAGTCCCGGGTTCGTGGACACGAGCATGGTGGCGGGTATGAGGCTGTGCGACCGCGTTGTGACGAGGTTGCTGGCGTGGGGCGCCGGGAGCGGGTTGGTCAAGGCGGAGGACGGCGCACGGAACCAGATCTGGGCGGCGACGGCGCCAAAGGGGGAGCTGGAGAACGGCGGTATGTATGAGCCGGTCGCGGTGCTGGAGAAGAACCTCGCGGCGCCGGTGAAGGATGAGAAGTTGGCGGAGAAGCTGTGGGAGTGGACTGAGGAGGAGATTGCGAGTTACTTGTGAGATGTTGATTGAGGACGTGGAATCAAGCCAAGTAAAGTATACCGCTGGGGAGGAATGACATGTTTTGGACAAAGCCAGTAACTATTTGTTTTCCAGTACCTTGATATGAATTGTGTATCTAGAAGTAGAGCATCCAAGAGCACTGGATGTAGTCGAGATTAAAGCAATAGATAGCCAATGTAAAGGATGCAATCTTCAATCTTCCCATGGTGTTGTCCGCCACTTCATGCCTTTCTTTGCCCCAAAAACCAGATCGCATTGGATCTTCCCTTGCATCCAACCGTGAACGAAAAGAAAGAGGGTATATAATATTGCGGCCCAAAGAACCCAGCCGGCACAAGCCCGGCGTATTACCTCCTACGCCTGATATCGTATTCAAGTCTTTCCTCAAAAACGCCCCTGAGATCAGGAGTCGACATGTCCACCGATCCACTCACTCAGGCTTCTTCTGCCCACCAAAACCTAGCATGCCACCGACACTCTTCAAGCCGCTCTGCGCTGCGCCAGCAGCCTGCTGTCCGCCACTCGCCACGCCGCCAATGACAGTGTCAACCGGCTGCGCGAGCGGCCCCGCAGCCGAGGGAGCGTATCCGCCCTTGTCGTCCTTGCCACCACGCTCGGTTCGGTTTACACCCTCGCGGGACAGAAGATCGCCGATGGGCTGGCCGAGCCCGCCTTGGCCAAACTGGCTCGTAACGAGGTTGTGCACACCGTCCTGCAGGGTATCGATCTGCTTGATGCCCGTGACTTTGGTCTTGTCGAGGGTGTCTGTGGGGTGTGGATTGTTAGCAAGTGGAGGACAGATGGGTGTTTTGCTATCGTGGACTGACCTCGGGTGGCATAGCTGGCCTTGTTGTCTTT
This sequence comes from Lasiosphaeris hirsuta, assembly GCA_030549175.1. Classification (NCBI taxonomy): domain Eukaryota; kingdom Fungi; phylum Ascomycota; class Sordariomycetes; order Sordariales; family Lasiosphaeriaceae; genus Lasiosphaeris; species Lasiosphaeris hirsuta. The sequence continues at coordinate 3,184,916 of JAUKUA010000002.1, forward strand.
GGTGAAGTAGCGGAGATAGAGATCCTCGACCCAGGGCACCCATTTCTCGTACTGCTTATTGTACTGATCCCTTGTCCACTCCATTTTAGGTGATGCTATTGTCAAGTGTAATTGTCAGTTTGGAGACTGTAAAGTGGTGCAAGACAAATCGGCCTGAAGTGAAATTCCTGGCTACCAAATTTATGGCTCTGGGCTGTCATGGGTGCGTCATGACATCAGAAAAGTGCTGGGAATTTATACGTACTGTTTGTTGATGGGGTAAGCTTTTTTTGGTACTGATCGAGAGGTAGTTGACACAAGACAGGGGCGTCGAGGAAGTCGGAGTGTGGTTTGGAGCTAGAAGGAAAGGGGCTGCACATTGAAGATCAAAAGACTTCCCGTCACTTTTATTTCTGCATCCGACCTGTGTACGACCGTTGGATTCAAGTTTCTCCGCCCAGACATCTGATGAAAGAGGCTCTCCTTACGGCTCGGTTGATTTGGTGTGATGGCGGTAGGCTACGTCATGGTCTCAACCACAACTTCCTGGTTTTGGGGGCCGGGGGGGGGGGGGATAATAGCCTATCAAAGCATCGGACGCAACAACCTATAGGATTCCGAGATTCGACTTCGCCGGGCCGATATTGAGCATGTAGAAAATTCGAGGTCTTTCCTCCTAATTGATGAGGTGAGGTGCCTTGTCTTTCTTGCTTTAGTAGAAAATTCTCGCTGTAACCACCGATTTCGTTTGAAAGATGGGAAGCGCGAAGAAGGGCAAGTGAGCCGTACACTGGCCTGAGTCGAATGAGTAAGGAAATGACACTATGGAAGTGATGAAAATTAGACACACTGTGTAGACCAGGTTAGGTACCTAGCTGGCAGCCCTGGTGCTAGGGGAGGTGCGCGACCGACGGTGACATCTGGGGTTTCTGAGCAATACGGGGAAGGAAGCACCTTGCACGCAGGTAGGTGCTCCGACAGGGTAGCCGAGAGCATTCATTCTATACCCTCTGGAAACAAACCTATCGTGCCTGAGCTGATTATTTCACCAACATAACATATCCCTCGATGGCAGGAGCGCATGATGCCCAGCCCAGCGGTCATGGTCTTCTGCTGGTCCAGGACTTGAGAATGCCGCATTTCTTCAAACATTTCACAAACATCCTCAGTCATTTGTATCGAGAATATCGTCTTGTTGTTTCGTCATATCAATCCTGTTCTCGGCGTATTGCATACCTACATCCTCAATTTCGACATTTGCAGACATCGCGCGCTCGTCCGAATTATACAAGGTCTCGATCTTTGCGGTGATCAAGCAACCATTTGGGAAATGGGATTCTCCCGGCTGTCAGTTATAGCGACTGTTCTGTCATATGCCGTTTCCTTTGTATCCTCTTCCCCTATCCTGTCCCCTGAGCTACTCAATCCACGTAATTGGAACGAAACCCACCCAACCGCTTCCCGACATGAAGTATTCTACAAGGCAAAGCACAAGGGGTTTGACAGGGCGGCAAAGCCCTTCTGTGGGAATGGCTCGGAACCACCCATATTCACGAGTAGGCATGCCATCTGGGTGCCTATTGAGTCGGGATGCTAACAGTGTGGTAGCTGGCGACTTCGACGATGGTGGCCCGGGTGTGATCATGCACGACCTGGACTACACCAACCGCCGCCAGCCACACTTCTACTTCTTTTACGAAAACAACCAAGACGATCACCCGTGGAAGTATACAGTGGTAAGTCCGCTGGCGGCCCTCGCTTGTTGACAATGCCCCTGTCACCCCTCGCTGACCATGCCCTTGTCCAGCTCCAACCCGGCGCCCAAATTTTCATCTCTGTCTGCCCGACCTTTGCAGGACGTATCGTCCGCGGGAATCCGGCCTACAATCTCAACAGCTCGATCCAACACAACCTAGGAACATGGGTTGAGATATCCTGGGAGGCACCGCCGAGTACAAGGTCGTGGGGCGATGTATCGCTTCTAGAGGGCTGCGACGGAGCGGCGCTGCTCGCATCGACGGACGGCAGTGGTGTTATCACGGGCTTCAGCATTAACATTCTCACAGGAGCGCCGTACGCAGCCCTGGCGAGCAAGTCAGACGGGAGTGTGGTGTTGGCTAAGACGGTCGGGGACGAGGCCAATTTTGAGGCAACACAGTATGAGCTTGGCTTGTTGGACCCGACTACGCAGGCTTTCATCGTGCAATCATACAAGCCGGTTATCGTGACGACGAATGGGCGGTGGGACCTGACGGTGTATCCAGGGACGTATTGAAAGTGGCTCAGGGGTGGTGGGTGTTGAGGCGGTTTTGGGATTAGCGAAATCTTTGTTGTGTTGTGGATTGGTAAGGTAGCCCGGGAGAGTATTTAGACAGAATAATATGATAGATATCTTGTGTTTGGAACCATAAGTATCCTGTATTACTGAGCTCCTTGACATTAGTTGGTGAGATGCTTGTATCAAGGTTGCTGATGGCTTGCCCTAGCGAATGATCACAAAACTGTAAAGCATGATAGCGAGTGCGATCTGAGTTGCTCACAATCCGGAACCGAGAGGGATGAGAGAAAGAAAAATTTCAAGCCGAGGTGTAAGTGGACGGAAGCGTATAGACCCCTGTCGGCTTTTTGGACCCTTGTCTCGGCCTCCCTGCCGCGGACCGCTGAGTCGACCCACACCCTCTGTCCACCTCGCGGCCTCGTGGCTGAAGCCCCGCGCACGCTAAATATGCCCCCCTGCGCAGAAGACCAAACAGGGGCTCAGGTCCGCATCGGGAACATCAGCCCAGCTCCCACATCATCATTCATTACCTCCTTTTTAGCCTTTTCCCCAAACATCATCACTCGTTTCCCGCGTGGCTTGCAGCGCCCTCGTGTCGGCAACACCACGCGCCTCCTCTCCAATCGTTCTGGAATTCTGGGTTTCGTGGATCCCTCGGGATATCCACCTGCACAAGATGGCGCGACGCCAACACGTAACGCTGATGCTCGTCGTCGGCGTTATGGTCTTCCTAGGCATGACCTACGTGATGTCGAGCGTCGGCAGCTTGAGGAACAGGAGCTCCCCGAGTGGTTCATCAGATGACTCCATCTTTGACTATGGGTCAAGCAATTCCGGGCTCGATATATCAAATAGTATCCTCACGGGAGGTTCTATTGCCCCGAAACTCGAGAATGCGACCGCAAAGTAAGCCACTCCGTCACTCGCATGCGCCGCCCTGCATCGCACAAACCCTCCGCCCGTTTTACTAAGTTGCTAATCCGCAATTCTCAACTTTCCAGAGCCGAGCTGGGCCGCGCCTCCTGGAAACTGCTCCATACAATGATGGGGCGTTTCCCCGAGAAGCCGTCGGCTGACGAAAGTCTGGCGCTCAAGACGTACATCCAACTGTTCGCTCGCCTCTACCCGTGTGGCGAATGCGCGTCGCACTTCCAGAAGCTCATAAAAAAGTACCCACCACAGACGAGCGGCCGCAACGCTGCTGCTGGCTGGGCTTGTTTTGTGCACAACGAGGTCAACAAGAGGTTAAAGAAGAAGGAGTTTGACTGCAACAATATTGGAGACTTCTACGACTGTGGCTGCGGCGACGAGGATAAGAAGGGCAGCAAAGCCGAAGTCAAAGAGCGGGGCATCACGCTGGAGAAGGAGGAGGGGTTGGTTCGAGGAGGTTGACCAAATATCGATTTCTGGATACGGGTGTTTCTTGGTTATCTTCGAGACAGGTTCCGATTCTACTTGTATAACTAATAGGCATGTCAACGGCAGGCTATGCACACGGTATGGTCACCGATGACAACCGAACGGGATGGCGCATGTGGCCTGTGGCCAGAACATGCTGGGCGAGGCCAGTAGGCGCCGGGGACCCTAATGGAACCGCATTGCGACAGCTGTCTGGGTAAAAACCACGGGCAAAGTCTTCGTTGGACACATCGCAGCTTGGATGCTGCTCGGCGAATAAGGACGTCAGGTCGATTTCGTCTTCCATACGGCAAGCTGCTAAGCAGCCCCGCTGATATTCAAGCCGGTCCCTTGCTGAAACTAGGCGAACGAGGCCCACCTCTTCGCCTGCTTAGTGGTGCGCTGCGGAGCGTGGACGACGATGGGATATCTCCTATCAAGATAATAGTGGATAGTTGTATAATACCGATACCCATAGAACCTCTTTAGGTACATGGTGCCGTTTATTGAAAGCCTGCTGAAGCCAAAAGCTGAGATAAGCCTTTGGACAGGGTCGATAATCGTCACGTGATCCGCATTTGCCAAGCCCAGCCGCACGCGCGTGTCTGGAGCTGCCTTGAGCTTCCGAGCTCAAGCTCGCAACGACGAACGGCCTCACTCGTCTTTCTGCCATCGCATCATCTCCCCGCAATCAGCAACCGCCGTCTACCCTTTCCACTGCTAAGATACCCAACCGCGAATCCCACTACAAACTGCAGCCATGGAATTCGGCACGTCGGGCTCGCTCAGCGAAGGTAAGAGGACATCGCAAGGCGCCCGCAGCCCGCCCCGACTTGTCTCATGCTTGATGGGCATTTGCTGAGCATTGCGACTTGTAGATGGTATTCACGTCGATATGGACCGGTTGAAGAAGGGCGAGGTCAAGTAAGCTGTCCCGAAACCCCCACCTGCATCGTCCGTGGAGGAATGTTTACTGACTGCCTCTTCAGCTTGGGAACCTCAATGTAAGCTCGACTCCCCCCCCCCCCCCCGGCTCAGCGAAGAAGACCTCTAACAGCAGCGACAGCATGGCGGTGACTTTCAAGGACGGTGTCATTCTCGGTTAGCCCTCGCCTTCTTCCCATTGCTCCGATCGCATCCCTGGCTAACAGGCATTCCCCCCACAGGAGCCGACTCTCGCACAACGACGGGCGCATATATAGCGAACCGCGTAACCGACAAGCTCACGCGCGTACACGACACCATCTGGTGCTGCCGGTCCGGCAGCGCTGCCGACACACAAGCCGTCGCCGATATTGTGCAATATCAGCTCGGCTTCTTCGCGATGATGAACGGCAAGCCCCCGACGACACAGACGGCCGCGGCCATTTTCCAGGAGATCTGCTACTCCAACAAGGATCGGCTCTCGTACGTCTTGCACCCCCCCCCGGCGGCCCTACTATGACTAGCGGGCTGAGTCAAGAGCTAACCGGGACTCTCTAGCGCTGGCCTCATTATTGCAGGCTGGGACGAGCACCATGGTGGTCAGGTGTACGCCATCCCGCTCGGCGGCTCGCTGCACAAGCAACCCTACTCGATCGGCGGCTCAGGCTCAACTTACATCTACGGTTTTTGTGACTCCAACTGGAAGGAGAACATGGAGGAGGCCGAGGCCGTCGACTTCGTCAAGGAGGCGCTCAAGGAGGCCATCAAGTGGGATGGCAGCTCCGGTGGTGTTATCCGCATGGTTGTCCTGACGGCGAAGGGCGCCGACAGGCACTTGTACCTGCCCGATACAGACTACAAGGTCCGACACACGTGAGCTAGCTAGGGCTAAGGCTACGGTGTGTGGATGACAGGGCTGTGGGTGGTTGGAAACTCAGACGGCAATCTGGTGCCCTTGACTACAGGGGGATGCTGGATGTGTACACTACAAAACAACAAAATAACCACCTGTTTGTCGGGTTATAAAACATAGATGGGGCTCCCAGATGGTTGGTTTTCGGGAGGTTTTTGCTGTGCCGCGTGTGTGTAACAATGGCTGGCGAGCCTTGACCAGATATCGTCTGCAGTTCCTGCATTGCGTGCTAGCTGCAGCGACGATAGAATCCCGTGCAATAGCGCGGTGAGAAGGCGGTGTACGGAAAATTATCGCCGGTGCCACCGGTGAGGTTTGGATGACCGCACTAGTTAGTTCATGCTCTCGGGCTTGTTGAGGGCGGCGAATCGGGGTAGAGGAGGCCGTTGGAGAGGGGGCCAGTTTGTGACAGTTGGGGAGCGAAGAAGGATTTTTGCGAGGGGATCCTTTCTGGGACGCCGTCTACTGTGTGCGAACTAGCTCCGGCTGCTTGGTGCCCAATCCCCCGGGTCGTGGCCGTACTGTGTACAGTTTGCATCTTGAAGGGGGAAGCGCGCGAGTCTGTGAGAGATCTGGCAAATCTTGGAGAGGACGATTCTTCGATTTCGTGGGTACGTGATCATGATACGGGCGACTGGAACCGGGTTAAGGGAAAGGGACGGGACGATGCCATGATAATCATGATTATCGTGCAGTGATTATAAACTACCTAGGTATCCGTAGAGGGCCAGGTAAGATGACACCAAAGTGTGGCCGCCGCCAAGGGACGAAGAGCACGGGAGCACGGTTGGACCCCTCGGCACCCCGCTCAGGCACCTTGGTAGTACCTCCCCACTCCCTACCTGCCCACCTAGGAGTTGGAGCGAGCCCGAGAGACGGCTGAGGATGGAACATACCGGCTTGCTGTGCTTGGCATCGTTAACCAGCCGTTCCACCCTGGGAAGTGCTTCTTCAGATGTGTCTCCCTGAAAAGGTCGGTGAAGGATAAGGTAGAGTGGTCGACGGCCAGTAGCTCAGTGTAGCCCAGTGCTTGATCGTGTCTTGCAAGGGGGGAGGGGGGGAAGAAGGGGGGGGGGGGGGGGGGGGGCATGGCACCAAACAGCCATCCTCCCCGGCCTGGCAAACAGCCCGAGGGAGCCCGGTCGGTTGGTCGGGCCTGTGCAATAAAGATCGAAACAAAAGCGCAGGAATAGCCACCTTAAAAGAGGCCCCGAATTTCGGCCTTGAAGAATTCCTTCTCTCCCAGCCTTGCTCCAGGCGCTTCCGGCTTCGCGAATCACAGCCCGGTCGTGCTCACATGGTCGCATGGGGGTTTGGGTACCTGTCGTTTGCCAAAAGTGGGTGTGTGAGAGCAAACACCCAATGACCTCCGCGGGGCAGACGTCGTCCTCCACGTTGGATGCGGTACCAGATGGGGGAATAATAAGAATTAGTGTGGGTATTGAGCAAAATAGAAGAAGTGGCGTGCGGCGGGTTCAAGGATCGCAGCGATCGCTCGATGAACCACCGACTGGTAGTTCGTTTTACGGATACTCCGTAGTCCTAATATGGATGTTACCTTAGATGCGAATAACAAGGTTACGGCCAACTAGGCCTGCCTCATTTTTAGTTTCCCAATAATGAAATATCCAACAAGCAAGCTGGGCATCCCGTCTCCAGTCACACCTAAGGTACACATCTGCAGTGATGGAGTGGTGAGGAGGAAAGAATAGCGCAATGGACTTCTCAGCCCAAAGACGGTGGTGGATGGAGGAAGGGCCCCACCCACTCCCCTGCGTCATCCCTCATCCCTCCCGCGAAGCCCCGCCATCTGCACTGTAATGTATGGATGCGATGCGATGCATGGACTGTACTTAGAAAAGATTACGCACAGGGCGCAAGAGATAAACTCTCGGGTTGCACTTGCCAGTGACATCGAGAGGTGAAGCGGCGCGCCGTCTCGCGCGACCTGTAGCAGTGCCGTACCATATCTCAGATCAGCACTCCACTTTCTCTTATCAGCAACGGCGACCCAAACCAGCCTGATATCAGGTTAGAGTCCAGCAGAGAGGTCGTGAGAGGTCGCAATTGTTGATTGTCAGGTTGCCTTCACGACCCCTCCCCCACCGCTGCGTGCGCAGCTAGTTTCCTGTCGTTCTCTTGGAAGGAACAAACGAGAGAGGCGAGATAATTCGCATCTGCAGCCCTGCTGTTTCGCATTTCTGCCCCATGCCCTAGCAGCTTCCATTGCCTCATTTGGCGCCATCGTCTTCCCGAGGACCCTGTTGGTGGTGCGCAACCCCCAGCCAGTTGGCCCCCACCTCCGCTGGCCGCCTCCAGAACCCAGCCGGCTCATGAGAGTCTGCGAGCGTCCCCTATTCTATCATCTTCACACGTGGTCGGAGGTCCTCGACCCGGAACGCCGTCATCCTTTGGTCGCTCCAGGCGCGCCTGCAGTCCTCGCCAGCGCTCTGTGCATCGTGGATCCCTTGAGCTCCTTTGATCCCCCAGGGGGCTTAGCTACATCTGCGCTGATAAATATTCTCCGACGTCCACATCCATTGTCCTGCTGCGGTTCTCTTTAGATCTTCTCTCCCTCTCGGAACCCGGACCGGAGACGTCGACCTGGCAGCTACTAGGATCTTGGATTATCGCTGGAGAACTGCTCAACACTTGAGCAGATCGAACGAAACCTTAAAAGGCAATCGTCGATGAATTAGGCTTTTTTAATCCGTCCCATCCTGTCAACTGCAATCGAGCTCTCCGGCCGCGTCTTGGCTTTGCTTCATCGGCCATCGCTATGCGATAATCTCCCTCGCTCTCAGATTCTCTCGATACTGGGGCTCTGCTGCCTCTGTTCTTCCCTCCCTCTTTGCCTATTCTTTGAATCGCCACCTTATCACACGGCGACGGCTTGAAATCCCGGCGACGAAACGGCAGTCTCCCGGCCTTGTTCCTCCACACCACCCTGGTCGATTTATTTATCTCGGCTTGCCGTCCCGCCATTGCATCCGACCCTCACACCACTCACTGCCTTACTGTTGCTTTTCTTGCTGTTTCGTCTCACCGCCATCCCCCGAATCGAATCGAGCCCGAATCCATCAGCCAGGAAGTTGGCTACCACTCATTGTCACTGATCGTGCCGCTGTTCGGCACAACCGCCACAGCCGTCATCGGAATTCGATGCGTGTTCCAAGACAATCGACCTCGCAGCCCAATCGTGAGGTGAATGACCTATAAATTGTTCCACAGCAGGTGAGCGCCAATAATTTCTTCTCGTGCTTGTCGTCCTCTCAGCAATTGCGTCGATGTGAGTGGTGGTGAGGGTCTGAGAGTGACGTCGCTTGGGCCGACCGTCGTACGAGGTGTCGTCGGGCCTTGGATCGTCGGCCTGCGACGAAAGCAAACCCAAGCTGTCTCGTCCATTTCCGCGTGCCGCCAGTTCGCTGCCAACAGGGTAAACCAGGGGTCTTTTCTCCATTTCGAGCGTCCACTGCGTCATCGACCACGAGTCAAGGATGGGGAAGCTGGGCCCGAAATGTCGTTTTGGGAGCGGGCCTGAAGCATCGCCAGACCGCAGCTCAACCGTCAAGCCTAGGCGCCATGCCAGAATGGTTCCAAACGTCATCCCGGACGGCCGGTCTTGCATTGAAGCGAGAGCTGGCCAGGGCAGCGGCCAACGGCAGCTCTGGGTGCTGTGGTGCTGTGCTCATGCGTGGGCAGCGCTGTACACGCAGCCAGCACCGTGCTGCGCTCCTCGTGCCATCGCCAGCGCCGCCGTCTAGTACCGTTGCACAGGCCTTGTTTGCTGCGTCGATCGAGCCAGCCGTCTCGCGACAAATGGAGTGCGGCGGTTTGAGACCCCCACCACGCTGGAGCCGGAGGACTGGTGACGGAATAGTTTTGGCGGTTTTGGCGGTGTTGGAGGTGCTGCGGGTGCTGCGGTGCTGCCGCAAGTGCGCTGGTGGAGTCCCGGCTCTTTATCGCTTGCATGCCTTCTCCAATTTTTGCCATTTTGTTAGGCCGATTCAGCGAAGAAGAAAAAAAGCGGTGCTAACTGGGGTCTCCGCTGCCTGCCACACAGCCACCTAGGTCTCGGTTTCCATCCCGCTCTCGTCCCGATAGCCTCGACCTGCCGCCGCCGCCGTCGCCTTCCACTGCAACTGTCATCGCGCCCTGGGCAAGAATACATCGCGACCACAATGCCATCATGGCAACTCTAATCGGCGACGTCTTTGCGGAGCCCTCGCGATTTCACAACATGATCGGGGCCACGGGCCTGCAGCACCAACACCCGCACGAACCTCACTTCCAAAGCCGATCGGTCAGCAGGTCGCGCGATCGCGACGTGCATCCGCACCAAGCGACGCGACCGCCCCCTAGCCCGCGTAGGCAGAGCTCGGTCACCTCGGCCAGCGCCTGCTACCCGTCCCAAAGCTATCGCGACGTGGAAGAAAAAACAGCGCCCGAAGCAAACACAAAGGAAACCGGGCAAACTACATACCAGGCTGCCACCAACGCGGGGGCCTCCCGCTTCCCCTCCCCGCCACTATCGTCATCGCCCTCGGAAGCATCGTCTAGCAGCGCACCACCGCAGCATGCGACCCCAGTGCCCATGGCTTCTGCGGCGAATAACCAGGCCGGCTGGACATCTTCGGCTCCTTCTTCAAACGCCTCGTCGGTCAGCACCGCCGCGACCGTGATACCCGCCTCCAGGCCCATACCCTCTCCGGACTCCGATAACGGTCCGCGATGGCCCTCCTCCACGGCCCCGCACGCGATACACTACGCGCCTAATTCGCCGACTCTTGACGAGCGGTCCGGTTCCCCGGCGCCTCCACAGAAGACCATCCTCGTCCGGGATCTCGCCCATATCCAAAGCATGGCCCGGACGGACTTGCTCACAGCTACCGGCCCCGGTATTCTGAACGACCCGCCCCTGCAGCAAATGAAGTACGAAATCAGCGGTATGCCCATTGGCGATATCATCGAGATGGTTGCCGCACTACTCACCAAAATCACCACAACCAACGACCTTCAACACGACGCCCTAAACCGAAATGCGCACCACGTCAAACAGGTGCAAGCGCAAGCCAGAAGCGAAGAGGGAGGGGGGGAGAGCAACATGAGCCCGCTGAGCAGCAGTGTGCTCGCGTTCCATGGCAAAAACGTACCTGCAATCACGATTCTGAGCTATCTGAGTAGAATTCACAAGTATTGCCCTACCACCTATGAGGTTTTTCTCAGTCTCCTGGTATACTTTGACCGTATGACAGAACGGGTCAATGACATGGTGATGAAGAGCGAGGAAGCAAAGCGGGTGCAGCTGGAGGCAACCCTAGCCAATCCGCTGGCGCACCCACAACAAGCGCAGATTAGGAACAGCGCGGATACTGACATTGCCATGCGCGACGATGGTAGCGATGACGAGACAGACTCTGATTTGGCTGACGACGACGACGACGACAAGGAGACGATGAGCAGGGCGGCAGGAGGGGTGCCGCCAATTCTTACTAGCATCAATTCCGCGGCTACACAAGCAACATACTTTGTGGTGGACAGTTTCAATATTCATCGACTCATCATAGCGGGGGTAACTTGTGCGAGCAAATTCTTCTCGGATGTTTTCTATACCAATTCGCGATACGCCAAGGTATGTCTATGTTCTTGTCTCTCGGGCGCCCCCCCCCCCAGACAGCTAATAGCAAAGTAGGTCGGAGGTCTCCCCCTTGCTGAACTCAACCATCTTGAACTTCAGTTCCTCCTCCTCAACGACTTCCGGCTGGCGGTGCCAGTCGAGGACCTAGAGGCTTATGCGACTATGTTAGTGGAGTTTTATGCTAGGGAAGTGGTCTCGCAGAGGTCGCGGCCGGTAGTGGGGGAATGAATGGGATTGATGTTGGAATATTTTGAAATTGGCAACTTTTGGAAGGGATTATAATGCCCATATATCACGGGTAGAGGGTCAGGCGGGAGGGGATCTAGATGCTGTTCAAGATTAGTGCACTTTGAGAGGAGTGGGTGGGATTATGGCCATACCAAAGAGATGGACGGCGGGGGGGGGGGGGGCAATATACCGTGATTAGATACATCGGTCATGGAGAAATGAGACAATGTGGGTGGGTGGCGTGGCGTCCGGAACATGGCCAAACATAGGGTACAGAGTCAGGGCTATGTTTGTCTTTGTATCTTTTGTGCGTGTTTTGTGTGTAGCAGAGATCTGATTAGGCAAGTACCTAGGTCTAGGTGCCTACCGGAAGCGAGTTTTGCTTTCTCTTGCTGTTGTTTTTTTTTTTTGGAGCTCTACTAGCGGGCATGGGTTTTGGGTGCGAGGCTTTGGAATAGGGATGGTCGAATAGATATCAAGGATGGACAGACAAACTTGGCTGGGCTTTTTGATCATGTGAGATGATGGCTTTGATGTTGACCTCCTTCGATGCTGTTGTTTGGCAGAAGTTGATTTAATTATCTTTTAATACCTATAAGGGAGTACAGGTCGAGCATAGAGCGTTAGATTGTATGTTATAAACTTACCAGGTGTGATATGAGGAGGTCGCAGTGGTGCAAGTGACTGTGAAAAGGCATAGAAATGGGGAACTAGTTGTAACCGGGAAGACGAGGCGGAAATGAGTCATGTGCTTTCGTGGAGAGTTGAGAAGGGATCATAGGTCTGCCCAAGACAAGGCCCTCACTGATATTCTCATGTTTACCTGCCTACCGTAGGTACTATGAGCTTGAATGGAAGCAAATCAGGGGTTGATGTGACACGATATTGCATGGGCTGCGCAGACCCTGGCTTGCAGTCACCAACCCTCAATACACTACCCAGTTTTGGCGGCCCTTCGAAGTCTGCCAGGCCCGGAGAGAGCTGGGATTGGATGGAGTACCCAAAGGCAGAAAGTGCTCTTTGTGGGGGGCTAAGCGCCGTGAAATAAAACCGTAGCCTGGTCCCTCAGCTGAACTTGGACGAACAACGTCGAAAAACTTGAGAAGCAGCCGGAACATTTGTTCACCAGATCAGGCCTTGCCAAATGGCTTACAATCAAGTGCTCGCAGTACCCCCAATCGATGCCTTTGTCCGTCGCGCCTGGCATAGAGGTGAGTAGCTCCAAGTGTAGCAGATTCGGGAAGTTGAAATTTGGACTGACGCCGTCTCCAGTGGTCATAATCGGCGACTATGCCTACATCAATGGCGGCGAGGTGGCCATGTCGGTGACTATGCTCGTCAACGGCGTCTTTTCAACCGGTCCCAGCAGCGCCGTCGGTCAGTACTTTGCCATCCAAGACTCGGACGATAGTATCCTCCCACACTAACAACTCCGTCCCCCCCCCCCCCAACAGCCAACCAAACCCTCTCCCTGGACCTCTCCCGCCCCTGGACCAACACCACCACCGACCTCTTTCACCCCATCCCCCGCCCCGCCGCCAAGCAGGGCCTGGACCTCGAGACCGTCTGGGCCGCGCCCGACGGCAGCGGCTACTTCGCCTGGGGCGGGGCCGCCGCGCCCACGAGCCCGCCGGCCGAGTCGCCGGGCCCGCCGCTGTGGAAGTTCACCGTCGACGGCGGCGGCGGCGGGACTTGGGACGCGGTGGCCACGGCGCAGAATTTTTCAGCCCGGGTTCGCACCACGGCCGCGGCGCAGAGCCGCGGTACGGGGTTTGCGCTAGGCGGGAGGCTGGATGGGGATGGGCGGCCAGTGTCGGGGCTCGTGGCGTTTGATATGGCGTCCAAGGCGTGGCGGAACGAGTCGGCGGTGGCGTTTGCGCCGCCCGGTGGGACGGTGGACGGCGGGAGTTTGACTTTTGTGTCGGGGTTTGGGGGACAGGGCGTGCTAGTCCCCCTCGGGGGGTATGTGCCGGGTGCGGCGGGCCCGGTGGATGCGACGGATGGGGTTCCGGATACGGGGTATCTGGTGTTTTCTAATATTTCTGTGTTTGATGTCGCGACGGAGAAGTGGTTTTGGCAGGCTGCGTCGGGAGAGGTGCCGGAGCCGCGCCAGGGGGGTTGTGCGGTCGGCCTTCGGGAGCCCGGTGAGAAGTCTTTTGAGATGTTGGTCTCGCCAGCCCCCCTATCTGCGGTTGTTGATGATACTGACAAGGGGACGCAGATTTCTATATGGCGGGTATAACGGCTTGTCCGAGAACACGCATACAGACGTCGCTGTCCTGTCTCTTCCAGGCTTTGTATGGTCGAGGAGGGCATTTGGAGAGAGAAAGGAGCGCAACGGCGCTGCTCGCTCGTTTGCGGCCTGCGCTGTTGCAGGAGAGGCATCACGCCAAATGTGTATGTGCTTTTCGTATCCGCCCGAGAGGACAGACGCTAACTGGTTGTTGTGGTTTTAGTGGTTGTTGGTGGCGTATACCAAAGCCGCGAGAAGGTCGACTATTGGAGATCGGTTGATCCTTGGCCACAGGGACTTGGTGTATTCGACCTCACTGCGATGAATTGGTCCAGCGGCTGGGACCCCAACGCGGCCGAATACGAGAGGCCACAGGCGGTGCGCGATTGGTACAGTCAGGGGTATGTCTCGCGTTCGATCTTGTGACCATCCGACCACTCTGTGTTGCTTGAGGAATTTGACTGACAACAATGAAATGCCGCAGGAAGAAGGCCGATTGGTCTTCGGATGGCGTGAGGGACCTCTTCGAGCCACCCACTCCTTCTGTCTCTCCGCCGCCCGAATCTCCAGGTCCATCACCAACCCCTCCCTCTCCGGGGCTGTCCGGCAGTGCTATCGGTGGCATAGTTGGCGGTATATTGAGCGCAGCTATCTTGGGCCTGGTCGCCTTCATCTTCTGGCTTTGGCGCAGAAAGGCTGCCTCAACTCCAGCGCCGACGGAATCCGAAGACCGTGCCAGTGTGTTTCCAACCTCCCTGCCGCCCAGAGTCCGCTGGCCCCCCACCAGCGAGTATCATGCCGAATTGCACGACACACAAGTAGAAGTGCAAGATAGAACAAGGGGGGGGTTTTGCCACGATTGAGTTTTGTTCCGCTCTGGAAACATAGTAGATAAGTATAGTTACGGAAAAGTGCAAGTTGTGTTTCAAGTTCTTAAACGGATTTGATGGAGGCGCTGAAGGAAATACCTCAGAATGTGTCATGATGGTCGGAGGACATGATTGGTGTATCCAACTGAATAGGGGACAGGGCGGTTACCTAATGATATATTTTAGCATTGCGGAAACTTACACAGTTATCCGTGACTCTTTCAACAATACTTGGTTCCGGTTGTAAGCATGCCGTCTTGATCAGCTCGAGGCTTTAACACCCTTTACCCGGCCGCTTCCGAATGGGGGACTGGAGCCGCATATTTCCCACTGGCCAAGCCTCTTGGCCCCGATTATTTTGTTTTCTCCCTTTTAATGGGGACAAGACGGCAAGGGCTTCCTGGTATCCAAGCATTGGCGCTAATATATCCTCAACCGGTTTCAATGGGCGGCACCACACGGCACGCCCGCATCCAGCAGCGGCCCAAATGGCTGACCGTGTCCAGAATTCTCGGTGACCACGGTAATCTACATCTAAAGTCTCATTTCTCTGCATTATTTCCAACTCCTTCCCTGTGTCGTGGAAGCAATCTACATCGAAGTCAGCCATGTTTTGTCAACCTATCATGAGCCAAAGGGGATTTGGATCTTCGGTTTTCGTTACACTCCTTATCCAAGCTCTGTTGCTGGGCACCACCGCGGCCCGGGGATGTTTTGCCTCGCCCCCTATCGCGCTGCGGCCGTCTACCGGCTCCGGAGTATGTGGCGTGCTGATCGATGATGATGCCGCGCCCTCCCTAGGGGGCTATTCACCGTGGACACACGCCCCGAGCTGCCACTTCTCGGCCGCCAAGCCGGGCAAGAAGTTCTGCACCTACACAAACTCTCGCCATGGTGCTCGGGGCGTGAGTATCCTCACGACCCCCGAGTCGGTAGCCAACAATGTCGACATGCTGAACGAGTTCATCAGCGCGCCGCCTCGTGACAGGCTGCCGTACAAGATTGTCGAGGTTCCCGGCAAGGGCATGGGCGTTGTGGCCTTGCGCCGCTTCAGACGCTATGAGCAGATCATGTTGGATTATGCGACGCTGCTAGTCGACATTTCGTTCGCGTCCGAGATCCCGGCGCAACAGGGGTACCGGTTGTTGCATCTCGCCGTGGACCAGCTGTCGGAGCCGAGAAGTGTGCTGGATCTGGGGCAGAGCAATTCCATGGCAAGGGATGCGGTCGAGAATGTGCTGAGGACCAATGCGTTCCACACCATCGTGGGCGGTGAGCCGCATATGGCGCTGTATCCTGATGTCTCGGTGGGTGCGGCTGTTGTTGTTGCTGCTGGAATAGGGACTGCATGCTAATCGTGAGGAACTAGCGAATCAACCACGCGTGCAAACCAAAGTAAAGTCTTTGGTTGGAAATCCTTGGAATGATTTACTGACTAATACACCTAGTGCATATACCCGTTTCATCCCCAAGAGCCAGCAGGTCAGCGTAGCTGCTGCAAAGGACATTGAACCGGGCGAGGAGATCACCATCAGCTGTAAGTCGAACCCCGGCCGTGCTCCCTTTTTTGCTATCCTAGCTGACCGAGAAAGACATCACGCTCGGCCAAACGTATCCCGAGCGCAAGGAGGCGCTGCAGCTCTGGGGCTTCAACTGCACCTGCAACCTCTGCATGTCGAGCCCGGCGCAGGTAGCGGCGTCAGACGAGCGGCGGCGGCAGATCGCCGACCTACGCAGCGAGGCCATCGGCGCCTTCCAGACGGGCCGGTCGTACCAGGCGCTGCGCATCACGCGTCAGGTGGTCAACCTGCTGCCGGCTGAGGAGCTGTTCCCCCTGTACAGCGAGCAGTACGAGAACATGGCGCGCGTCTACTTTGTGCTGCGCGACCGCGAGAAGGCCGAGAAGTACGCCAAGTTGTCGCTCGACGTCCTGGCCGAGCAGGGCTACATTGACCGGGTCAGGCCCGAGCTATTGGAGAAAATGTGGACGCGGTTTGCTGATGAGCAGGCCGGGAGGGTGTAGGGGCCTGGCATACAGTCGGGGCTGTGGATGTCTTGGGTGTGAAATTCTAAACGTTGTCGATTGTAAAATCTTGTGTCACCATCCACAATCGACCAGTCCTGTCCCCCATTGACAACTTGAAGGGTCGGCGGGGTTATCTGGGGCTACTGGCGTCGGGGAGGTAGGCTGTGACGGTACATCGTATCTGGCGATGTAGCGAACAGACAGAGTATTTCAATGATTTTGGACAGAAAAATCAAACCGCCAAATGTTGATGTATGGTCGGAGAAAGGCAATCTCAAGCGCAGAGGGGCCACTGCCTCGTTCCTGCCTAAAATCTTGTTCCCGCCAGCACAGGCCACACATGTGCTTCTCTTGTAGATGCCCCTCCATCTCTCCTCTTCTTGTTTTCTCCCCTTTCTAGCTATCTACAACATCGCGATTACAAGCCTACTTACGAGCGCGTCGCGGCCGATTCGAGACGGAAGTCGAAGCCATCCCACCATCCCACCATCCCATCATCCATCCTCGGCTTGGATATGCCCGGCCGCAGACCTTGCGCGAGGCCATTCAGCCCCTTCGATTCAGTGTGCGGCGGGTACCGCTTGATCCACACATAGCTACGCCAACTTTCCGCAAATGGAATGCCAGAAGTCCATGTCGACATTCGGAACTCAAGCTGTGGATTGTATATCGTTACCACGCCAGCAGGGCTGCTGTCACGGCGGTGGCATGGCAGGCACATAGGCCCTGTATACTTGCAACGCACCCTCGATGCACTGCATCAAACCCAGGAAAGTGGTAATGAGCAGAACCAAGATTGCTACCCAGAAGGTGTACCACTGGACCCCGTTGCGGCGGTCGCACCACCACTGAGACAGCGTCCGAGGCGTCGCGTCGTCGTAGGCCTGCTTCAGGATAACGAGACGGTCTCGCCAGAACCTGAAGCGCTCGATTTGCCGGTCCTCGGCTTGGAGGTTCCCGCAAAGCGTCAGTCTGGGATCGACGGTGCAGTGGTGCCTCGTCTTCTCTCGTAGGTTCGAGAACCATTTCTGCTTCCGCCCGCGCCCCCGGAGCTGCCGACGGTCGCGACGTTTGCTGAATTCGGATTGTGGGAATAACAGGGCCAGCGTTCGCAGCGTTTCGTCTACTAGCCCGTCGGGGAATAGTGAGCTGTTGGCAGGTTAGCAATCGGAACCTTGGGCTAACTATCGAGCATCGGAGGGACTTACTCGTCTTGGCACTCGAGAAAGGACGCATGATGAAAGATGAGCACCTTGGAATCATCCTCAACCAGGAGAAGGTGATCTGCCAAGTTGTCGGTAAAGTCGATCTCGATGCCCGCAATAGCGAAGACACCCCAGGCATCGAAAGTTTTGGGTAACCGAAGATGATCGCAGTTGAGGACCGGAGCTACATCAAAGTGATCCTTGACAAAGGACTGGAGCGATGCTGATGTCCAACTGAGGTACCGGCGTGGCATCCTTTGATGCTTCACCACTCCAAACTTGAGCATGAGAAGTAGCCTTGCGGCAAGGTTGACAGAAGTATCCCATGCCTCATCATCGGCGCTGACGACTAAGCCATATTTGGACTTTAGCCTCTCGAGGATCTCCTCGCGAGTCTTGGTTGGGTTCGTGGCGAGCTCTTGTGCGAGCCAGTTTGTGGCATCGGCAGTTTGTACAGCAACGTAACGACCATCGGAATTTCCTGCAACAAGATGCCACTGGCCGCGATAGTATTCGCAATAGGTATCATGCGTGAGGTCTCGTGCTGGGTCCCCGTTGAAGAGTCTTTTTTTGGTGCTGAATGACGGGCGCCAGAGATGTTCCACAAGCGCCAGCGCTAGCGCATCGACCGAATCGTTGCTGGGTGTGCTCATTCTGCTTGGATCAATATCTATGGCTGGGATATCAGGTCCATTGGGGAAGAGTCAACTGCCAAATACGTTAGTATCCGGTCCTACAGTCTGTTTGAACGACGTCATTCCGAGTTCACCCTGCTTCGATGTCTCTTCTCAAAGCGGCGACGAGGCTCTGAGGAGGCCGCCAGCCCCTTTCCGCCATCCTTGGCAGGACTCATCGCCACCACCAAAACATCTTGGCGGTCAATGCGAATCCGCTCTAGACCTGGCATCCATACTAGCATGCGACTTCTAGTCCCCTCGCATTGAAAGTGCGCCACATTTGTCAATTCAGGTCGCTAACTAACAGCGAAAGGCGTCCTCATCGAGGTTCTCGTTGACAACTTGCGCTAGCGGTCCTCACTATGTCATGGCTGCCAACGCAAGGGCAGGGCTTTGGTGCCAGAGCTCCCACGGGGCCTCGTTTATCTCGGCGCAGCGCCGTCCTTTGACCCTTTTTTTTTCTCTCTCAGCACCTCAGGAACTCATTATTTTCGCGGAGTATGAGTCATTGCCGCTGTCCTAATTCTCTGTAGAGCAACGCCACGCCTATCGACTGCGACCATGCCAATCCGCCGAGTAACGACGAGCCTCCGCAAGAAGCTGGCCAACCCGCAGGACTCGTGCGGACGGGAAATCCTAACTACACGCATCGGCCGAAAAAGAGCTTGGTGGGCCTGTGGCCCAGCCATGAAGCAATTTGAAAGCGAAATCGAGGACGACCTCGACTCGGCACTCCGCAATACCGCTCTCGGATACGCAGACATCTACATCAGACTATACATGATCGGGAGCCGGCCTGAGACGGCAGGGCCCATCATCATGGTCTGCTGCTCGAATTCTGTGGTCAAAGACGGGGCCGAGTCGTCAATACGGCGGAGCGGGATACTGCAGAAGTATCCCGAGTTTCGACTTGGCGCGAGCGCGCTACCCCTCGAGCAACCGCAACCTGCTCGTGCGCTTGGCGCCGATGTCGAGATGGAGGATCTACCGGATGCCGGGCATGTGCTGGCCACGTCGTCACAGCCCGAAGTTGGCCGACGCCTTTTCACCATGCCCGAGGACGGTCACCGGCTACGGTCTGCAACTGCCGGGCCTATGCTTCAAATCGGCGATAAATGCTACCAGCTCACGGTGAGCCACATATTTGAGGCGGAAGAGTCATCGCCTCATGATGTCGACTATGAAGAGTGCCGCTTCGATAGCCAGAGCGACGACGAAGACGACATTGAAAGCGACCCCGACTACGCGGCCACCAGTCGGGGGAGCCTCTCGCCCAAATCTCCGCCAAGGTCCTGGGCCGAGCTAGACGATACAAGCACCGAGGCTTCAGGCTCGAGCAGTCAAATGTCTGCTCTTCCATCTCCGCGCTCCCCACAGTCCCAAGCAGCTCCGGAATCTCCCCGGGTCGCCCCTGGATCGCCGCGGCCTGCACACCAACAAGCCACCACTCCCCCAAGTCGCGACGGGCTAGTGTCTGCTGGGAAAGCTACCGTCTCTTCGAAGGGAGGAAGCAATCCCGGCCTCGACTACGCTCTGATCCCTACCGATACCCCGGAAGGAGCGAACGAGGTCCAGCTACACACAGAAACGGGCATTACGACTCTCCGGGTCAAGCATATTGCGTCAATTGGGAATGAGGAGAAGAACATCATCGCCATCACTTCCTCGGGCGGTGTGATACGTGGTGTCCTCATCCCTGGAGCAACTTACTTTGGAGGGGCGAACGCTTCCTCTCTGCAAAAGATTTATGCCATCGAGCTCGAAGGTGTTGTTGTGGAGGGCGACTGCGGTGCTGCCGTCATCGACGAGAAGACGGGCGATTTCTACGGCCACATCGTGAGGGGGTGCTCGGGAACTCAAATCGCGTATATCGTTGCTGCGTCCGATGTTTTTGAGGACCTATGCACGAGGTTTGGGCAAGATGTCATGCTTGCCAGTCTCAAGAACAGGCAAAGGGAGATGGGCGCGCAACAGGGTGCCCATCGGCTCAATTCCCATGACACAGCTGCGGCGAAGGTCGAGGCCCGCGAAGAAGGCCTATCCAGCGCCTCCACAGAAAGCCTGACCCCCTTCCGCCTTTTTCCTTACACCGAATCCTACTACTCTTCAAGTTTCCTTGGCGGACAGGGAGTATATGAAAA
This sequence comes from Lasiosphaeris hirsuta, assembly GCA_030549175.1. Classification (NCBI taxonomy): domain Eukaryota; kingdom Fungi; phylum Ascomycota; class Sordariomycetes; order Sordariales; family Lasiosphaeriaceae; genus Lasiosphaeris; species Lasiosphaeris hirsuta. The sequence continues at coordinate 3,205,425 of JAUKUA010000002.1, forward strand.
CTGGGAGTTTAAGCATCCCAATTTCGAATCACTCATGGACACGGCGCTAAGCTACGACAACAACGCTTCTCACGAGTTTTGCGCCCCTGACCAATTCAACCAACTCGACTCTTGGAGACCATGGCTACACCCGGACTTTGAGAATCCGTATCATAATTCGTATCTTGAAACAGGCACAGTACTCGAATGCATGGGACCATCTACAGTTCCGCATGGCGGTACACCGTCGCCTCTAAGGCATTCACCCTATCAACCCTACGATACCTTCTTCGGCCCTCCTCGATGCGGGGATATAGTAGCGCCCGATCATGGCGAAGACCTGGAGACCAATGGCCCGATGTCCGTAGACGTGGACTCGGGCTATTGTGGCTCTGCATCCATGGAGTGGGATATGGAAAAGGGGCGCTGTCCGCATCCCGACTGCGGCAAGTCGTTCAAAGACCTCAAAGCCCACATGCTGACCCACCAGACGGAACGGCCCGAGAAATGCCCCATCCAGACCTGCGAATACCACGTCAAGGGCTTCGCACGGAAATACGACGCAAACAGACACACGCTCACGCATTACAAGGGGACCATGGTCTGTGGCTTCTGTCCCGGGTCAGGCTCCAGGATGGAAAAGTCGTTCAACAGGGCCGATGTCTTCAAGCGACACCTCACGTCCGTACACGGCGTCGAGCAAAGACCACCCAATAGCCGGAAAAGGGCAGTTGGGGGGGCAGCTGTCAAGGCCCGCTATGCACCTGACACCACTGCTAGCAAATGCTCGACTTGCTCGCGGACATTTGGAAATGCCCAGGAATTTTACGAGCACTTGGACGACTGTGTGCTGCGGATTGTGCGGATGGAGGATCCGGCGGAAGCAATCAACGCTCAGAGGCTAACTGAAATTGCCGGCGATAAGGAAGTCCTGGAGACTCCTGCGAAACACAGGCTGTCAGATGATGACATTGCAGACACGGGGACGGCAGACGACGACGACGACGACGACGAGCTGAAATACGCCGAGTGCAACCATCTTGAGTGTGATTATTGTAACGAGCCGTCTCACAAGGGGAAGCGCGTGGGTCAACATGGTAAGGGATTAACAATGATGTGGAATCTCGGCGAATCTGGCTAACTTGGTTCTAGAGTGTCGAATGCACCAGGAGCGTCGACGCTCTAGTAGAAAATATGACTTCACCAAAATCAGGAAGACCAGGGAGATCAGCAAGGCGAAGACGAGGCGCAGGCATGACTGTCCCAAGTCACCTTTGATGGAGGAAGCACAGTCGCCTCTTTTCATGGATCTCAAGGTTCAAGTCCAAGCCGGTGACGGGCACTCGCTTGAGACGTACTTGGGCACGCATGAGCCGGTGGAGGGGAAAGATGGCGCTGCTGGGTTACATTGCTGAAATGAAATGCCAGCCATATATACCTTGACCAACATGAAAAAAAGAGTCGCGTGGCAACGCGTTTTGGGTTTTGGGCTTCAGCGGAGTTAAAGGGGAGTTGAAGGGGAAATGAGGAGATACCTTGCATTGGTGGTTGTAATCATTATGGACTAGATACCCAGTGAATGTGGAAATGGAAACAGAGGGAAATAAAACAAATCATCTCAGACTATTTCGGAAAGCCATAAGGAGCTACATTGACTAATGCCTTTCACGCCGAAGAAGATCCAAGTGAAGACTTGGAGTTGTCAAGTCTTGCACCCTGGTCTGTTTGTTAGCGCGGAACACTCCCGTCAACAAGAGGCAGGTGCACAGTCGTAATACTGGGGTTGTTGTAACGACAATAATGCTCTCTTCTGATGCGATAGGTGCTCAAGATATAGAAGGCTCAGATGGTGGTGACGAGGCTTCCGGCGGTGATGACTTTGAGCTTCATCTGCTCGGAAACCCTGAGGATGCAGACGTGTTCTAGACGAGATAGAAGATGACTGTGAAAAATATTCTCTAACTACACAGCCCTGGGATGTTAACTACCGGGCTTGTGTTCGTGTACAGATCTCCTTTGCCATCGCCCTGCTCTCTTGGAGGAGCGAGAATTCAGAGACGGCCGAACATTGGCTGGCAGAGCTACATGACCTGTTTCCGGAATGATTTGACAAGGGGTTATGTGAGCTTTACCCTACTGGCGGATGGGATTCCGCTTCATGCCCCCTTTCCCTCCTTGGTTCTCTAAATAACTTGAACAAACTCAATCAGGGTCATACAGGGGTGACTGATTGGGTTATTTTAAGGGAAATAGCGGTCGAGAGAAAGCTTTTTTTTTTTTTTTTGGAACTAGACGAGTCGGATTCGTGCTTCTGGGACAGTCGGAGGTTCATGTGTCGGGAGGGTTGACAGATCCGCTCCATTTCACTACAGCTAGGTATTTAGCATACATGACAGATTTGGCATCTTCGTTTTGGAGGTCCATGTTCAACCGGGCCCTTTTCTCATGCCCGGGGACAAAGGCGAACCGGCGGCTGTTGATTATAAGATTGTCACCTTATACGTGTATCCATCAATATTGAATCCCTCCATTACCGACTTTGGCCATAGTGGATCCGCCGTACGCCCGTCCTCTGGCTGATCACACCGTAAAATCATGGATACTTCTCCATCTGCCGCACGAGATGCCGCGCGCGTTAGTTGTGAGAGTTCAGTATAGATGGGTGACTCCAATATAACCTTCTCCAAGTCCCGCTTGGCAGCCCTGACCCGAATAGGCTTCTTGGACCGAAACAGCGAGTACCGGACAAGACGAGATGCCGACCAGTCCGACGCGCCGTCGTACTGCCATTCCTTATACAGGCTTTTCACTTGGGGTGTATAGAAGGCTTGCCAACTATCCGGCTGAACCACCAACTCAACATGTCCGCCACGCACTCTCGGTTGATACTTCTTATCAAGACACGTCACGTAAGAATCGAGAAAGCCGGGCGTGGCAAGCCTCCGTTCGTTTAGGAGACCCTGGAATGCTGGAAGTGTTTTTGTCAAATCACCCATTCCAAGGAACAGGCCTTCGAGTTCTCCAGGCTCACCCCGCAAGCTCTGCATCACTGTCGATCGAACGGACGAAACGGTGGCTTGCAAACTGCCGGGTTGGAGGTCTGCCAGGAAGAGATCTTCATTTCGCCGCGGAACCTCATCCTCAATGATGACTTCGTCTCTGTCGTAGTCGTAGCGGTTGTACCGTACGCGGACCGATTTCCGAGTCCAGCTCCCGGGGTTGGCGCGGAAGCACAGATGGTGACAACAGCCGAGGAGCCTGAATGCCCATGGCAAGGCCTCACCGTCGCTGCACTTTCTCATGACAAGATAGAACGGCGGCAGTGACTTGCCATTGTCCATCAGGAATAAATGATCGCGGCCGGGCTGGACATGGAGGTCCAGCGCAAAATCATCTGTCGTGAGATACATGTCGGCTTCGCCTACATGAGCTGGAACGCGAAAGATCTTAGCCCCGTGCGCCGTGCCCGCTTCCGCAGGAGCAGTCTGAAACGGGAGGACGTGGACGAGCTGAAGTGACAAGGATCCGGTAGCCGCATCAACAACGCAGTGACGATCCCACTGCCGATGGGGTCGCGAGCTTGCGTGGTGATGACTCGCCTCTGTGCTGAACAGCTCAACTGGAACCTCCCTGCTCCAGTCGTGGGCGAGAATCTTCTCGTCCAAGTACAGCTCCCTCGACGTCCTCCATCGCCTAGCCTCGGTAGTAACATGCATGACCCGGATGGAATCGGTTGAGGAAACTGACGGTCCTCCAGTCCCCTCCCACCACGTACGAAACGCTTCTCCTGCCCACTTTTCCTTGGGAAGGTAGAACCGCTCGCCTGTCCAGCGTTCTTTCGCAGCTATCGGATCCCAGGCCCTCTCACGGTCCGTCTCCCACTCGAGCGGCCTCTTGAGAAACCAAGCATGGACCGCTTCTGGCTGCCTCCACGACGGGGTCCACGAAGGGTACCCGTCAGGAGCCGAGACGCCGGCGGCGTTGCAGAGGAGCTCGGTGCGCTTGAGGTTGATGAGCGAGTAGGCATACACGCCGAAAAAGACGTGGAGGCACGAGAGGGAATAATCGGGACGCAGTGCCGACCGCTCGAGATGGCTGCTGTTGATGAGCGCGTGGGCCCCAAAGACTTTGTCTCGCGGATCCCCCGCCTTGGACTGGGAGGTGGCGCGGAGGATGTCGTAGATGTTGCTTTCGTTGGCCGACAGCTTGCGCTGGCCAGCCTGCTGGATCCATGGAGCCGCGGTCCGGTTCCAGTTGTAAGAAGATAGGGCTGGCCCCGTTAGCTTGTCTACGCAGAGCTCCATGGTACCCACGGGGATGGAGATTTGACGCGGAAGAATAAGCTCCTGGATGATCCAAACGCGACTGAAATATCGCCGCTTCAAGAGGTGAAATATGTCAACCTCCCTCTTGTCCTCGTTGACAAGCTGGCCGCGGCTGGTGGAGCGTCCTATTGCGTCCTCCAACCTTCGTCTTGGTGGGTACTCCCCGGGACTCAAGGGCTTGACGATGTCGTCGCCGAGGTACACCACAGCCTGTCTGCACTCGCTATAAATGTGTGCCATCTTGGCAACCTGGGCTTCGCGCTCTCGAATGTCGTCTTGGTTGATGCAGATGGAGTCGATCCAGACCATCCTGGATCCCCTCCATGGGCGGAGGAACCGAACCATGTCCCAGCAGTTCCTTGTCAGGAGCAAGACGTCCCAGTGGGGGCCGACGAAGAGCGGGCAGCACGAGGAGCCATCACCATCCTCGCCGCCCCACGAATAGGACACGGTTTCATACTCAGGGCACCGGTCGTCATGGTGAGTTTCTAGGTCGATATGTATGGGGTACGTGAGATTGTCTGACGTGGGGAGAACGACGAGGCGAAATTCATCGGATTTGAGTCTGCTGGGGTAGATGGACGACGATGGTGCGGGGACGAGGGGAGCCGCTTGGCTTGCTCCCAAACAACTTTCAATTGCGTCCAGAGTGGGTACCAGCCCGTTGGCGTACGGAACGGTGCTCGGCCAAGAAAAGTTGAATTTGCCAGGGAGCTCGTCCGGAGGGCAAGGCGGGAATGGGCTTTCGTTCTTTTTCTCGGCAACGAGCTTTGGCACGTCAGGCTCTGCACCACAGGCGTTGCAGAATGGCCCGCTCTCCCTAACCTCAATGTCGGGAGCCTGGCAGGTTGCCAAATGCCAGCGAGTCATCGTGGAAGTCGTCGATTAGTTAGGCAGGTAGATTCTGACAAGCTTGAAATGGGTTCATAGCGAGGGGGGGGGGGGGGGACTGGAAAGCTAACTGGGTAGGTAAGCAGTTGGGTATCAAAGGTAAGGTACCTTGGTATTTGGAGACAGGGATGGGGCCCAGCGCTAACTTTGTTGCTGAAACTGCCAACCCACACCTGCAGCCAATAATCAACTTTGACGCCGGCCTCATCGTCTCAAACGACTGTTGGTGCTGTCCCGAGCTTGAAGCAAGACGAAGAGAAACACTACATCCCATTTCTCTACACCGACATCGCCAGAAGCTAAATAAACGACTGTTGACATGACCGACGCAGTTTTACTCGGCAAGACCTATACAAGCCTTGGTCTTTCAATCTCAAAGTCCATGAACATCGAGGGAGTACGGTTATTACCTTGGAGAAGCCCCCGCATCGTGACTGTCAAAGATGACGTTGAATTAGCCTGCAGCACTCTACTACTACCTAGGTACCTATGTAAATGTAAAAAAAGTCCACCACACAGCGACGCCTGTGGAGACCGCTCGAGGTAGTATCAAAATCGGGTATCTAAAGCCTTTTGAAAGACTAAAAATCCCCTTTGAAAAGCTGGAGAGGCCTTATGAGAAACCGAATATGCCTTTCGAGATGCTGATAATACCATTTGTCACATATGGCATGGGGTATTATATAAGTGGTCTAGCTCTGCAGGCAAGAGGAGTTTCCTTTTGCAAAAAGCGTGACACCATTTCTGATGCTATAAAAGCCTTGTAGGTTATACATGGTGGGCATGGTGGAAAGTGACGATCGGCATTGTAGATCATTACGGGCTCTTTTCAATATCCGAGTCAGCATACAATACACTAGTATCAGGCGTCCCCAATTATATCAAGGTTCCCCTCGAGCCACTACCGACGAGTCAGCAACTAGCATAGTGCAACCAAATAAGAAGGCATACCTGTGCTAAATCATGGCCCGAGTGGTCAGACACGGGAGGGTTCACAAACATTTCCCTCAATTGACGGGCCCCTAATCTAGAACGATGTCTCATGTCGTTGTCGGAGTTGGGACCAGATGCCGGCCACGGACCGGGGGGGTCAAGCTTTGCTTTTATGGCTTGGCTGATTTCAGCCATCGAGGGTCGGTGGGCAGGATCGTCCATCAAACATCGCATGACCAGCTTGCGAAGATCTTTGTCGACGCTCCCGAATCGTGGTATGTCGTCGTTGAGGATATACACCCCGTAGGACCACCTGTCGGGCATGTTCGGCTCCGAAAATGCCTCGGGAAGTGGACCATATGGAGGCACGCAATGTGTTATCAGACACCACATTATGAGGCCCATGCCCCATAAATTAGTCTTCCAGCTATACTGGCCGGCGACCCTTGCGCCATGGGGGAGCAATTCGACCCAGTCCCACTCGGTCGTGAACTGCTCCTGGGGCCCACTTTAGAAAAACGAAAACAAAAAGAAACAGAACTAATAGAACGTACTGGTGTTTGCCAAGCGTTTTTGCCCCACCAGATAGAGGTCCATATTTGTAACCTGATTGTGCCGTGCCGAGTCAGAATTTGTCAAAAGAAACAGAGGTGGTGGGTAAACACACGGGTTGCTAGACAGCTCGTTTATATCTGTGCAGCGGCTAAAGTCGGAGAGCTGGCTCTGTCAACACACGACCGAAGTGAGCATGAAGGGGAGAGGATGAGATATACCTTCATACCCGGCACCAATTGGTGCCGTAGGTCTCCATCCGGCTCGAGGGACTTTACAAGCACTATTGGCCGCCTCGGCGTTGGTTGATATCCTTGACAGAAACGTGGTTCTGACTTACCATTGGATGGGTCTATGTCGAAATGCACCCAGCTTCGCCCACGTTCCCGATCACGGTCCCGATGAAGGTCACCCCGGTCAAGTGCCGCCTTTTGTCCTCTCGTGCGTGTTGGCGGGGTCCATGCCATGTCTTGGGCCGTGGGGATGCGCTCCCAGAGAGCTTGATCCACGTCGTCTTTGCTGTATTCAGGCTGCCAACGCTTTGGCGGATATCGCAGAGCCAGTATCATTTGGAAGACTGCATTGCTTTATTAGACTTCCTCCCATGCAGCTGCGCACCGGGGTGCTTACGGCAGTCAAATATGAGCCAGAGCGTGCGATCCCTGACGGGCGCTTTACCCTTGCCATTGTTGTATCTTTTCGCAGTCCTCTTCAGTACCCCTTCCAGCGACCCCCCCGGGCAGTACTCGAGGAAGGCCATTATCTTTTTGGCTTTGGGGTTCATAGGGATATCGTGTACTTGGAGGACATGTTTTTTGCGCCCCTAAACTCCTAAACCAGCCGTCTATTAGCATTAGAGGAAGGCATGAATCAGTCCCTGGCCGAATTCGGGTGCAAAAGTGCTCACCTTCATCCGCCTCGCCTCGTCATGAGGCGTCTTGAAGCCATCGGGCGATTTGAACTTGGCAACGTACTCCTTAACCTCCCCTTTTCGATCCCATCGCCGGAAAAGCACAGCGACGCCCTCGCCTCCCCAGCCCAACAGTTTGACAAACTTGAAGGTTTTTGGGAGGGTCTGGGCGGCCACGCGCACTGCCTTCTTCACTTCTTCTAACTCTTCTTGTTCAAAATCCGCCAACATATCATACGCGCCATCCTCGTTGGGCGATCTTTCGTCGACGTTGAAGTCCCCATCGTTGAGGCCGGGCCAGGCGTTGACCCCCCCGGGGTGGATAGGGACTTGTATCTCATCTTCTCCCTCCTCCTTTTCTGACGTCGGCAATGCCGTATAATCATCCCATTTTTCCTGGCGGTAATATGGTAACATAAAAAGCGTTTGCTTCTGGACATCTATTAGCAGTGGATTGGTGTCCATTGTGTTGATGGTTATTTGCTGTCGCTGAGTTCAGTTTCGAGTGCAGGAGGGCGTAGGAGATATAATAGTAGTGACTTGGTGAACACTTTCAGTTCCTCCTTGGGAGCAGTACTAACACATGTTTTCAAGCAAGAAATTTATCGGCAATCGAGAGGGTTATGGAAGCGGGACCCAATTTGAACATGAATGCACCTCAACTTGAAAGAATGCGCTTGTGCTACAGGCAACCATTCCGTCTCCCAACAACTTGATATGAGAATTAGTCCGAGATGGAAAACTCCATGCGTACTTCCATGGCGGTACTAAGCGGAACTGCATGCGGCATACTATGAACAAAGAGATACTGGTAGCCCTTTCATACGTTAGCTATGTCAATGAAAATACCTCTGATCTTTGTTCTTTGTGCAAGCGCAATAGTGATATATAGTCATCCTAGTTTATAGAGGCGACTAGCGTATTAGGTTAGTGGTAAAACGTATGGATAATAAATCCGTAGAGCATAGAGAATTTCATTAGGCGTTTTTAAAGATGACTGCTCAGGGCGTACCTCCCCCCCCCCCCCCCCCCCCCACCTATTTTTTTTTTAAAAAAAACTCTATAGCTACTAACTATCAGCTGCTACTAAAACTCGACCTATTTATATAGAAACCTAAGCCTTTCAATACAGCCCGATATACATATATGCGTCCCACACTAAGCCTATAAGTAAATCAACTTATAGTTTAGGACAGCGTAGTGGCTGTAACTAAAGCCGCAGGGCTTTAATTGAAGCCTCTTTGCGAGCCTTACACGCCCTGGCCCTATGTTCCTATATCTCAGACTTCAATTGAAGCCCTCAAGGGTGACCTACGTACGCTGGATCTTGACCCTCAAAATGAAGCCCTCGTGCCCTACGTGCCTTACGGCTGCATGGAAAGAACTCGGCTTTCTAGATAAACCCGCCCACTTTTTTTACAGCATAGGGTTTAAAAAGTCAGGGGGAGGGGATATCGCCCGAGTGGGGGGGATGCGCCCCGTGTAGTTATCTTTCTTGACAAGTAACCTATCGGCTTCTATGGAGAGACCTTATTTTGAAGTAAGTATTTTTTTCAACTTGGAAGGATAAAGTATTGAGTATACCACCATCATCGATCTATTTACCGTTTAGAGATCTTTCAATTCGTCCTCATCCTCGTGGACACCGCCACCTGCTTGCATCTCTGGCTCCTCCTCACCAATAACAAACCAATCCCGCACCACAGCAGTCCCGCTCTTCACAGTTTCCCACACCTCCGGGGAGCACGTTCTTGGTTTTAACACATAACACTTTGGCTCCGGTGCCTTAGGTGGCAACTGCCTCACTACCCTGGTATCATTCAGCCCCTTTGTGACTAGGTCCTCGGTAACGGGCTGGAACCCCGTGGGGATATCCCTGGCAAAAGTCGCGCGCATAAAAATGTCGTAAGCGGCTACGGGCTGGTAGCTGGGCACCTCATGGCCGGCCTGGAACACGCGCGTGAAGCTGAAGTTGCCCACCTGCCGCGTCATCCCTTTTATCTCGTTGCTGTTCGAGACCTGGAGGGGCGCGTACCCGGCGCGCGCGAACTCGCCAGCGCGGATCCAGGGCACCGCCAAGCTCACGGCCTCACCGCCCATCCAGTTACACGAGAAATCGCGGTCACCGTACATCAGATGTACCCTCACTCCCGCGTCGAGGAGCGACCCGAGTGATGGCAGGAAGCTGCCCCGCATGACATCGCCCGAGGCGAGGAAGGCCGTGTTGACTGCTATGCTGAACATCGAGTAGTTCACCGGCACGCCAAGGGCCGAGAGGGTGGGGCCGTTGGTGAGGTACCCGCGGGAATGCGGCGGCGGGAATGGGTCGTTCTGGGGGTGCGCGATGTCGTAGTATCCTCGCCCGGTCGTCTCGAACGCGGTCGTGGAAAGGACGTCGCACATTTGGAGAAAGTTCCCGCAGAGCTCGTCGGATTCTTGCAGCTTGCCCTCGAGCGCGCCGCTGCAAGCGAGGGCCTTGTCGCGACAGCCGCCGGGGCCGGTCCAGTTGGCCAGCAGCGCTTCGTAAGTCGACTGGTTCCAAAGTCGGATGCCGTAGGTATTCTCGTATCCGAATCGGAGACACCACTCGGACTGGATGACGAAGTCGACGAGGCCGTTCACGATGCCCAGCGTGTCGAGGCGAAGCCGGTGCGCGCCTTTCTCCCGCAGTGTCCCCTTGTCCATCATCTCGTTCTGCTGCTGGAAGAAGTGCATGATGCCGGGTCCGTAGTGACCCCCGTAGCTCTCGGCCTAGAGGCTGATGCGGTCGTCGGATGGCTTGTAATGTGGGAACTCCAAAAACCACGTCTGCGCAAAGTGCCACAGTGCGTGGGCTGCGTACGCCGTTGAGTTGGCCGTCTGCGTCAACTTTCCGCTGCTCACCGTCCCGACGCGATGCGTGTAGTTCGACTGGGGCACTCCGTCGGTGAAATTAGTCGGTACTATCTCAAATGCGAATCCAGTTTCGGTTGGGACCACTGTGCTGTTGGTGGGTACGTCATACGAGAAGCCGACCTGGTTCGGCTGATCGATGTACAGCATGTTGACCTCGTTATTCCAGCTCCAGGGGTTGAGAAACGTCGTCTCCGAGTCTGAGGCAACAAAACACGGTCCGTTCTCCTCCAGCAGTCCCTTCATGGAGGATCCACCTGGGCCGCCGTTGAGCCAAATCGCCAGGGGAGCCGTGGTCGGGTTCTTTCGAGCTTCGAAAAACCAAAAGAATCTGCCAGGATGTGAATCGGGTATTCCACTGGATAATTTGCTATTCAAAACGTGGCGACTCACGTATTGACGGGATAGTCTTGAGCCTCGCCATTTCTGTCACCATCGTTAAGGAAGCCAGGAGGCAGGTGAACATATCCCGAGTATGATTTCACGCCAGGAGTCGTCTCGCAGATTCCTGGCTGTCGTCGATGATAAGGTCGGGATGCGACGAGAAAGAAGGGGCCAATTCTCGCTGTTGACTCACCTCTTTATATGAAATGCTAACATTCTGATGGAACTTTGACTTTAGCACTTTGACACCCTCTGGCTTGGGAGGGAATTGGGCTGCCGTTTGACCCAAGAGCAGTGATAGGACGATACTTTTGAATACCAGCATGGCTACCTGATTTTTGTGTGTGGCTGGCAATTTCCAAGAGAAAAAAGCTGTTGCGGGAGCCTCAGAGTGGTGAAGTCGCACGGTTATGATTTTGGCCGCGTAATCTCTCCTCCTGAATGCAATGCCTAGCTGTGCCGCTCGGCCTCGTGCGGGGGGACTTGGGGGATTATGTACGTTATGTATAATCTGCCCGCATCGCTCAGCACCCATTTAGGAATTTATGAAGGCAGTGAATAATTCCCTGGTACATAATGGTGTTACACCACGCGATGGCTCTCGCCGGTAAGCCTTTGGCAGCACTCCTGGCACGCCGGGTAATTCAAACACACAGTATCCAACCTCGACAGCAGCCGGCACCGTGCCGATAAATCACTGACCTGCCCGGATTCCCCAAGGGGTTGATAGGTTAACCTTCTCGTGCTCACAGAACGCGAAACTCCTGCGAACCTATAACGTGGCTTTTCTCCCAACGAGTTTTTATGTACCTACCTTTAGAAAGGAGGGTTAGTGAGCTGGATATTCAAGCTGTAAGCTCTTCCCCCCCCCCTCCCCCTCCCCCCTCCCCCTAGGCGGGTAGGTGAGGCCCGGAAACGGTATTTCTTTACTGTCACAGGGTACGGAGGCCCGGGGGGAGGGTTGATGTAGTCTATAGGAGCTTTGGCCAACCACAAAAGTGAACTGAAAAAGCAAATTTCGTGTGCCCAGATTCGTCTCACGCAACCAGGCTGTGGCGCGTCAGACAGCCGGGACACAACCTGCCTTAGCTCAGTTCAGACCCGGGTCAAAAGACAGCAAGTGATAAAAATATGGGAGGACTCTATATCAGCCAATATCCATAACCATCTGTTTCAACAAGTTCTGTGCCAGTGGTGTTTCGGTTATCTCAAAGCGACAAGAAAAATCTCATGTCACAGTCATGATTTCATTCCTGCTACTTCTCTTTGTGCTTTTGGCGCGAGCAGATCAGTTGTTCTACCCGTTCGATCTTAGCTCAGCTGCGATTACGACCACGTCCGCATCCGACGCCTGGCATCACGCGCCACCTAGACACTCCTCAACCTTCTCGGGCTCTGCGGCTCCCTTCGCCAACGCCACGGTCTTCATGACAACATCGTGGACAACGGTCCCAATTGCTCAGATCACCGGAGACCCATTTTGCATCAATGTGGCCGACCCTCAGCAAGGCGTTGGCAACCACTGCGTTTGCAAGAACGGTGCGACGCTCGACATCATCCCTTACACAAGCGGCGGCAACGTGTCGGACTACCAGCCGTGTGCATACACCACCGTCGAAGCCGCCAATGACTCTACTCGGGCCATTGTTACGGGTACTGGAGGTGGCACCGCTGTCACTGTGACCGTCCCCGCAACCACGGTGTGGTCGACTGTCACCTTCACGGGAAGTTCGCGGGGGAAGTAGGCGACTATAGTGTGGGTGTACCAATCAATGTGCATGGTGTGAGGTCGGAGAAGAGGACTTTGGGTTCGCTTAAATCATGAATAAGATAATATTACCCCAACGCCATAACGGTAACATGTCCCTCATCTTAGATGCATCGCTCAATGTTATTTTTTTTATATTATTTATTTTTTTTATATTATTTATTTTTTTTATATTATTTATTTTTTTACAAGTGATAGTCTGACTGAGTTGTCACAGTGACACCGCGTCGAGCCCAAACACCCTCGATACCCATGTCTGCCTGGCCACTTTGATTCTGTCAGCTTACTCTCATAGGTAGGTAGGGTGGTACTGGGTTGGTGTGTTTGTTTGACTTACTCATCCTTTGGGTTGACAAAGGGCTCCGTGGCACCGGCTGCGGCATCGGGGTTTCTGAAGATGACGTTACGGGTCTGTAAAGAGAACCTGTTAGTAAACGATGACCTCCTAGATAAGACCGGGGGTAACACACCAAACCCAATGTCAGATGAATGCCCGCCGGCGCAACCGTGATGGTCTCGACCGGCTGGCCCCCGGCCACCATGGCCACGATATTCTTCGCCGCAACCGCGGCCTGGACCGAGCCAGGCCTGGCCGCCTTGTGCGCGCCGGTATCCGCAATATCGCCCACGGCAAAGAGATTCGAGAACCTCTCGTCGTTGAACTGCAGCGTCGGCCGCACGCGGATGAAGCCATTCCGGGGGTTCACCACACCGCCGCCGTTGCCCAGCCCCGCCAAAAACTGATTATTCGGCGTCTGGCCCGTCGCCACCACCGCAAAGTCGGCCGGCACCTCGCGCCCGTCCTGCAGGAGCACCTCAAACCTCTCGCCGTCGGTGGGGAAACCGCCCTCGGGCACCACGGCGCGGCTGCCGAGGACCGTCTCGACGCCCAGCTCGCCCAGGCGCGCCTTGATCAGGCCGCTCAGGCTCTCGTGATAGAAGGGCATCAGCTGCGAGTGCGAGTGCACCAGCGTGACACGCTTGCCCGGGTACACCTCTTTGAGATCGCACGCCATCTGCACGCCGACGGCGCCGCCGCCGATCACGACGATGGATTCCGCGCGCGCCAGACCCGCCTGGTAGGTTTGCAGGTACCGCACCGCGCCCGGCTTATCGTCGCTCGGCATCGTCCCCGGCGGCGTCAGCCGCGTGCCGGTTGCAGCGACCAGGTAGTCAAAGGGGACCACCGTCGACCGGTCCCACGCCCGATCAAGCGTGACGTCCGTCGTGGTCAGAGAGAGCACCTTGGCGCGGATGACTTGGTGGCGCGCGTCGGTGAAGAGGTGCGTGTATGGAATGAAGGCTTTGTGTTCATGCGACGGGAGGATGGCGAACCGGGGCTAGGGGGGGGGGGGGGGGGGGAGGGGTTAGTTGGGGTGTTGGCAGCGGATATGGGGGGAAGGGGACGGACAAAAGCGAAGAGGTGGTGGAAGTGACTGTGGGGTTCAATGAGGAGGACCTGTGGCCGGTTTTAGTGAGGTCCGAAGTTCGGGTTGGTAAGAACTTATTACACGATGCGTTGCTGGGAGCAGGCTGGCGAGCTCCTTTGCTGCGCTCTGGGGTTGGAATCATTAGTTCGTGGCTCTTCTCTAGTGAGAGATCAGAAGGAGATCTCATCAGAAGACTCACTATGCCGACATAGGACCCCCCGACCACCACCACATTCTTTAGCGCCGCCATATTTGCGTCGTTGACTTGGACGGTTGTTGAAGACGTCCACCAAATGGCGAGGGCGAGAATGAGAGTAAAAACAAATGCATTCGACTTGGAAAACTCTGAAACTTGCCTCATGGCTGTGGCGAGAGACAAGCTGGGGCTTTCGCTACTTATGAAAAATGGGGTTGCGAGCACATGAATCGGCTAGCTCGGTCGGAGATCTCGCTTCGTTGTTATGTTCTCGCATCGGAGAAGACGGTGAAACGCCGAGAGCGGCGAGTCAGCAAGGATGCCGGCCCCCGCCTTCGGGACCCGTCTCGGTTCGTCGGGGTTAAGGTTTAGCCTGTAAGAGCAAACCCTACTCCAAATCATCGCTCCTCAACCCCTTTTTCAACTCACCTTTTAGTCTCGATTCGAAAACACAGCGCCAAAACATGGTAGTTAAGAGCTGTAGATAATGCTAATGGATGCAGGTATCGCGACGTCATCTCCAACCCTTGGTTGGTACCTACTCGTAGATATAACATAACTTCCCCCCCATGCCGCCCATCGTGTTCATCAAATCCCTCGTCTTGACATCGCCGGCCAGAATGCCCAGGTTATTCGGATCATCCAGCGTGCCGTTCGCGCTCGCCGGCATGTTGTTCATGGTCTTGGTCATGCTCACCTCGGCCGTCCGCTTGACCAGGTCCTGCATCTGCCAGATCCACCACACGCGGTCGATCATGGAGTGGTGCAACCAAAAGACGGGGTCGCCGGGGCTGACGTAGAAGTCGCCGGCCGGGTCGCCGCTGACCGTATAGTGGCCCCCGGCGTGCACGCCCCACTTGCCCTGCGGGAACTGGCCCTCCATGACCGTCTGGAACCAGTACACGTTGCTGTTCTTGGTTATGAGGTCGAGTGTGTAGTTGGCTGTCGTCACCGCCGCCGCGTTCTTGTTGACGTCGCGCCGCAGGCACCGCGGGTTGTACCCGAATCCGTCCGAGCGCGGGTTGCGCGTCACCGTGATCGACGGCGCGATGGGCCCGATGTTGACCGACATGCTGTGTCGTGTCGCGTTAGCAATCATCATCACTCTGTTCTATATCGTTGGCTAACCGACTTCCGAAACGGTCCCGTCGTCACGCACCCTCCGCCGTCACCGGGCGGGATCACGTTGTAGGGCCGGGGTGCCCCAGGGATCTGGACGCCGGCGTGCTGTACCTTGGCGCCGTTGCCGCCCATGCTAAACTCGTTGCCGTTGAAAAGCGGCGAGTTGACGGGGTCCTTTGCGTAGCGGTCCCAGTTCCAGTACTGCACAAATCACGTTAGCGACCTTTGAACTTCAAGTTGTGTAGTGGGAAAGGAGAGCAGATACCGGTTGGTATCCCTTGTAGCCACACTCGGTCCGGAGGGCATTCTCATAATGCCAGATGTAGTACCGGTGCCATGGTAGGAAGAATGTCGACCCGTGGTTTCTCGGGGTCTGCTGGATGTGGACCACCACGTAGTCGTCAAACCTGCTCTTCGCGCCAGGGGCTATGGACGAAGTCAGGGCAGGCTTAGACTGGAGACACAGCACGGCGTCTGTGTACTCCTTGCGCTCTGGCTCGCCGAGGTCGCTCCTGAAAGCCTTTGTTAGCCTGCGACATGTGTGTCCCCAAAGACCAACACAGAACACACTCACCATTCCCTACGCCTGATGGCTGTTTCCACGGTGCAGTTTCCCTGGGGGTTCTTTGCGAGCCACTCCTTGAGCTTGGGTAAGGTGTCCTGTGCTAGTTTATCCACGGCATCGGGGGCATACGGGCCCGCGGCTGAGACCCCGGCGATGATGGCCGCACCGAAGAAAGATCGAATCATCTTGGACTGGAACCGGTGGCTATGAGGCGATCTGGCCTGCGCGACAGCCCGCCGTGTCCTCGTGCTCGGAGACAGGTGCCGGGAGTCATAGCGATTATAACAAAGCCAATACGAACCAAAGCCATTTAACCAACACACTAGCGTAAGGCGTGCTGAACTCGGCAGAACGCCCGATACTCAACTCTTTCTGCATTGTGTGGCGTTGCCAAGCAGTCGGGTAAGTTGGACGGTTCGGCACTGGTGCCGGCGCTGAAAACGGAATGCTCTTCGCATTCTGACTGGCTGCAAGGAGAATAAGAATCCGGGGTGCATCCTCGGGGTCGAAGCGTAGGGCGCATCCGTCGTGTGCTACACAAACAACCAGCCGGGTCAACCGGCTCATTCAGACCACCAGCCTCTCATATGTCTCCGCCGCTATCAATATCAACGACCCCTTGTCATATGGGTAACGCAAAGCCCAATGATAGACAGCGGTGCTAATTGCTCTCGGCCAAGGTCGATGAGCACCATCGGATGGTCGAATGAAAGAGGCCCAATACAAACACACGTTTTCCCGGATAGAGTGATCGTAGATCAACTTCTAGAAGAGAAGCACATATTTCTTTCGACAACATAAGCTAACAAGACATCAAGCCCTGCACTCAGCTGCCGAACAACCGAGAATTCTCCCAAGGTTGCGCACTTGGCAAGTGGTTGACGGTGGAGAGCCAATGAGGTGAAAGGTTTCTCCCGAAAGAGCGCCATCAGAGGACGTGGATAACTAGATGGGTGATGTAGCCGGTATGCTGAATAAAACCGCAAATATCATTGGCGCAGCTAAGCAACAAGGGATGCCAAGCTGGCCCTCTCAAATACCAATTTGCTGCCTTCTCGGGTCCTTGAATAAGCTGCTGTCTAGTGCTTTGGGAGCGCCCCTGTTTTGGGCGTTCGGTATCTTTAGAAGTCTCTGGTACTTTACTGGGCCTTGAGGCGGATCATCTGCCAATAGAAACAGGAATCAGCACATGGAGGTGGGCTTCGAAGATGGAACAGGTAACCTACAGCTAGCGGAAAGGATGCCACAAGGCTCAGGGATGCTGCGGCCAAGTAGATCAGCCAGACGTTACTCCATGGTATTGGTGATTTGCGGTATTACGGCCAGTCTTTCCGCCTCTTATAGGTTCTGTCTGATAAGCTATACTACTTGCTCCGGCGACCAGTTGAATGATTTCGGCTGCCGGAGTGTTGGGCAGAATAACCCTGAGCTTTTCCACGGCTGTGTTCTGGAGCCCTGTACCGGAGATGGCCAAGAAGAGGACCATGCCAAGGTCTTGAGCTGCAGCAGCCAAAAAGACCAGTCAGTATTCTACAGGCTTTCGTACGAATATGATGAGTGATGCTTACCAACTGCCATAGCCCCAGTAGCATTAGCCGTCTCCTCGGCAGGAATAAGAGGCTGGACGATAGTGAAGTCGGCCACTATGTAGCACCCCGCGCCAGCGCCAACGAGGACCGTGTAACTATAAATCCCAGGGTTTGTGGTGTCACTGTCCAAAGTGTCTGTGTTGGGAGTGGGACACACCCAGGCGCTAATAAGGGACCGCGCCTGGCCCAGGCCACTAAGCCAGTGCTCCAGCCCACCACCTATTTCCTCGCGCAGGTGCAAGACCATCTCCAAGATCTTGCACCCACTCTCAATAGCAGATAGTAGCAATAAAGCACCTTTCCACCACAACAATCTGTCATTGGGGACTATCAGTTCTTCATCCGAGTTGCTCAACACCAAAAGTTTGTCGTGGAACACTAACACATGAGTGCGGTGCCACACAGAACCAACCCAGTTCCAATGATGTAGTTAGTTACCAGGGCGAAATCAGGGATAATTGAGAGAGAAGTACACCGTTAATCATGGATACGACCACCATGAACACGGTAAGCGGGAGCAACTGTATGCCCGCTTCAAGGGGCCCGTCGCCCTGAAATAGTTGTTGTCAGTGATCGAAATCGCTATCAACAGGAAGAGTTTCTTACCCGGACGAACTGAAAGCAGAGTGGAATGTAGTAAGTCATTGACTACGTTGATCGGTGTCAACATCAAGCTTGATGGGCGGGGAGTTCTGCTCACAAGAACCACTCCAGATGACAAAAACGCTTGAAGCTGCATGTTGACCAAGATAGGCCGCTTCAAGAAATGTGCTAGGTAGAGTCTATTTCCCCTCGATACCCAGTACTGAAACGATCGGAAAGACGCTGGTCAAGCTCCGCAGCGCAGCTTGTGGGCCCGAGTTCCATACGTACAGGCTACCGCCAATGTTATGGCCACGGTGAAGCAGGCGGAACCGAGCAGGAAAATAACAGTCATGGGCCAATCCATCATCATGATTCTCTCCTTCATCGAGGCTTCAGGCTTGAGGTCGATGGAAGGGAACAGGAAGAGGTAGACCGGCACGAAAACGGCACCTACGACGAGGTTGATGCATGGAAAAGGAAGCAGAAGGCACCACTGAGTATAGCCATGTCGTTGCGGGCTGTATGGTGGTTGGGGCAAGGTCGAGGGAGACTGGCACGATTTCGAAGACGTTCATAAAACTCAAATCACCTTCCAAGATCGTAAACCTGGAGGGAGACGTATTGCGTTCTGCAATGCCGATTGACGAGGCGAGTCTTGTTGATGATTTTATCCAAGTAATTGACGATCTGTTTGATGAGGTCGCCAAGGGTGAGAAAGACTACTCGGCCTACATGGGCAGCTCGGTAAGTGAATATCCGTTGGCTGCGCTACTGGGGAAAACCGGGTCGCTAACAATAGGTATTCGCAGGAGTATCATAGGATTACTAGCATCCAAACACCTTTGCTTGGCACAGCGGCGGTCCAACCCCCTTTGCGCCAATTTCGCAGAACCAGCCGCTGGAAGGAGGCTTCCAGGGATAGGGTCGTCGGCCTTTGGCAGTGCTGTGCCGCCGCCTGCTGCGGGAGTGAAGCGGAAGGCCGAGTCCGAGGTGATTGACCTGACGTTGGACTAGGGGGAATTGACCACCAGGCAGCCTTTGTCGGAATATGGGCTCGGAATGACAAGCGCGGAGTTCAAGTTGAGTGTTGTAACCGATCATCTAGGTTGAGTCGGCATTAGAGGATTCAAATGTAAAGCTGGCTGCTAGGTGTTTGAGTATAGTGTACGGAGTAATGATGTCCACAATGGATTCCCTAATTTTGTTCCCTTGAACTCGTTGAAGTTGTTCACCTTGTCGCTAGTCACTGAAAATCGTTCGCACTCGGCCTGGACCTGGACGCTATGGAGCTAACAACCCCCCCCCCCCCCCCAAGTCAGGCAAAGGTCAGTCACGAGACTCCTTTTTGGGCCATGACTCCCCGGTCACTTTTGTCCTGTTGACGTCAGCTTGAACTTGGAAATTGGGATGTCAGCCGCGACTGCTTTGTCAACGGGAAGTGGCAATGGAGGGGGCGGGGCGAGTTGGGATGCCCAAACTTGAGAAATCGGTTATGGGATGCGCCTGACGGGATGGGGAGAGAAAAAAAAACGCTCTAAAAGTTAGGAAAGTGGCTCACGACAACCTCACCTATGGACAGGGGGAGAGGCCGTAGCCACCGGAGGCTGAGACGCGAAATGGCAGGCATTCTGGGAGGCTCTCAATCCCCCCCCCCCCCTTGTGGGACGCTCAGCCCCGGTCCATCACAATAATGCACAGAATTAAAATTTGGGATTGTCGCGGAGCTCGGATTTTACAGCAGGCCTCCCCCCCGAGATTTAGTCTTTTGTAGGGAGTCTAGACAGGAAAGGGGATGGCCGGCAAGTCCAGGCGGCCTCTGCTCCAACCGTCGAGACTCTCGGGTCCGCGGGTGGCCTGCCCGCCCGCTCTCTCTGCGCCCCATGCATAGCCCCTCACTAGAATCCCCCTTCTGCCTGGCAGAGCCAATGGGGAACCTGCGACACCGAGGAAGTGGCGCTGGGGCAGCACTTCCGTCGCCTCGTGTCGCTGCAAACGCGTGGCGCTCGGGCGTGAATGGGCCTGCTTTCTGTCCTGACCACGCTGCCGTGAAAAATGAGGAATGAGCAGGTGGTGGCTATCTCCGCTCCTCCCTAACAGGCGACCTCAATGGCATCGCAGTCCTATATAGTTGCCGACAGCTCCTGCCCGCGGTGGAGCTGGCGGCGAGCATCGTCACACACCGAGGATTACTTATGCGCCCTCGGCCCCATCGCCATTCCGCACACGCCACAGTCACCATGACAGTCCAATCCTTCACCCGCGAGTGCCTCATCGCCGAGCTCGCCGTGCAGCGCGTATCCGCCCTCACCCGGCGCGTGCTCTCGTCGGCCATCAACCGGCGGCGCAACAGCCAAATCTCCAAATCCGACGCGTCGCCCGTGACCGTGGCCGACTTTGCCGTGCAGGCGCTGATCATCAGCGCCGTGCACGCCGCCTTCCCCGACGACGGCATCGTCGGCGAGGAGGACGCCAGCGCCCTCCGCGAGGACCCCGAGCTCGCGCGCCAGGTCTGGGAGCTGGTATCGACGACGCGCCTCGACGGCGACGCCGAGTGCGACGCCCTGCTCGCGTCGCCGCGCAGCATCGATGAGGTGTGCGAGCTGATCGACCTGGGCGGGCGCGGCGCCGGCGGCCGGACTGGCCGGTTCTGGTGTCTGGACCCGATAGATGGCACGGCCAGCTTTGTCAAGAACCAGCAGTACGCCGTGTCACTGGCCCTCATCGAGGACGGGCGCGAGGTCCTGGGCGTGCTGGGGTGTCCGAATCTCAAGCTCGCCGACGGCGCCGAGCGCGTGCGCGAGACGTGCGTCGACGAGGAGGGCCTAGGCCTAATGCTCTCGGCCGTCCGGGGGCACGGCGCCATCATGCGGGAGTTGGGGCGCGGCGCGCTGCGGGAGCCGACGAGGATTGACAGGAGGGCGCCGGCCGGGGTTAAGAGCGCGGCCGTCGAGCTGAAGGGCCTGCATCTTATCGACTCGACGCTCAGCACGGCGACGCTGTCGGAGAAGGTGCGCAAGCTGGCCGAAACAGCGGGGGCGCCCTACCCAGGCACCGAGATCTACTCGTCACATATGCGGTACGCCGCGCTCATCCTGGGAGGTAGGGAACATGTTCAGGTGCGGTTTCCCGCAACCCGGCAGCCTCGGTGGTGCATCTGGGACCATGCCGGCGCGCAGCTCATCTACACCGAGTCGGGGGCAGGCAAGATCACGGATCTGCATGGCAGGCCGATAGACTTTGGAAAGGGGCGAGATCTCTCTGGCAGCTATGGCATCGTTGCAGCTGATGAGAGCGTTCACGGCAAGATTTTGGAGCTGGCAGCACGCATCCTCGAGGCTGATCGGTAGAAAAAAAGGGGGACAAATAGAGGGATTGCATCACTGCATTGCATCGGCGAAGACAGGTCCGGAGTGGGCTGGGCGCATAGAGAGGCAAATATACCCCCTTGTTAGTTGTACAATATGCCATGCTTTCCTGTTGCGAATACATCCTCGGCCGACATGTGCCATCAGTCTGAACGTCTCCGCCTCCAGAAACGCATAGCAATCTCGGTGAACTGCCCGCTTTTGTCGTTGCGTATGATTTCCTGATGCATCGGTAGCCCCCCGGTGGAGAGCGCACTTGAGGTGTTGTCCCTGCTCTCCCACTCCTTCTGCTTCGAGATCATGAATTCCCTCAGGGCGTGCGAGGACGCCCCCCGAAGCTGGTTGTTCTTGGGCTTTCCCCGTCTCATGCTGTGGGAAAGGTAGGCGAAAGAGAACCGAAAGGCGCCAAAGAGAACGGTGCGAGCCCAGGTGATGAAGGCGATGGCGAGTGAGAAAATGATGACGACGCTTGATAGGACAACTACAGAGACGTTAGGGCAATGTGCAAACGAGAAGCGGAGGTAGGGACCGGATGTACACATGTATATCAACTGAGTGCTTAGGTGTATCGTGCTGCCCTCGTTGAATTCCTGGGCATTCATGCCAAACAGCGTGGCAAAGAATGAGAGTGGGAGCTAGACCGGGTAAGTTTTTGACTTTGGAAGCAATGTTGTCAAGACGGATCTCGGATACTCACAAAGAAGATGGTGACTACGGTAAACACGACGATGGATCGCCCCTGAAGTACACTCTCATCGGCACGACGGATGGCAGCTTTCGCCTCGATGATCCCGCTCTGCTGTTGCTTCATATCCAGTAGCTCTCGCAGCTTTGTTACCGTCAGCGACCGTCAAGACGATGGGGCAGGACTCCGAGTCTTTACCTGGGTTCTTGAATCTGCCTGCCTCTTCTCCAGGTTTGCAAGCTCTGTTTTCCGGAGCTTCATCTCAACGATGAGTGTTGTGGCTCTTTCGAGGGCAGACCTGAGTCCCGCCTGGTCCCGTCCCTGATCGAAACTCATGGCCCGGAGAGCTTTTTCAAAATCAGTCATGACGGTGATCTGCTGCGTGAAGATCTCTTGCATAATCTGCAGCTGGTCGATGACATTCTGCGCCTCCATCAGGACAGACCACTCGAACTTGATGTTGAGCGACTTCCTGAGGAACTCCTCGGCCGTCTGCAGCGGATCCTCGGCATTCATTCGCTTGACATCCCGGCCGAAGCGCTCGTAGGCTTCCATCTTCTTTTCAGACTGTGTGGGATCACGATGAGCATACCTATCGCAGCGCAACGGATAAGGGGGGGTGGGGTGCTCACAATATTAGAGATGGCAGAGCCAAAAATATCAACCACCTCCGGGCGGAGATCAGGCTTCGTCCTATCAAAAAAGACCTTTGAGCATTCGTCAATGATGATTAGGGCGAGATCGTATATCGATGTGACTTGGCTCTTGTCCACAGTGGCAAGGTGGTCCCTGATTGCTCGGTGGACTGCGGATGGGTCCGGCTTATTGCGGCCCCATCTCCTGGGAAAGGCAGAGATGATGGTGTCTGTGCATTGTCAGACTCGTGACTTTGGCATGTACACATGGGGCAAAACCTACTCTCGTCTAGTATCCAAAGCCACAGCTGGTCAACCATGACCACCCTCGGTATTGCTTCAGGGTCATTCCTCAGCCGTGTGCCGCGGTATATCACCTGCTGGCGATCCCTCTGTATCGTTTCCTCGGCTGTCCAGCACGAGTACTGCTCCAATGTCCGCCTGACATGCAGCGGCGACTGGGTGTAGAGATGATCGCCAATGAGTCGCCAGTCAGCTGCTTCGTCAATAAGTTGGTACAGCTTGGACGCAAGCCACAGATACGTCCCGAGGGGCGACTGTGGCCGCCACGAGGGGTTCTCGCCCGACCAGACCCCCCCGGCGGGCTGTTCCGTCTCGACGCTGTCGTTTAGTCTCTGGGCTCGCGCTGCCATTGCCGCCCGTTCCACTACGCTGCCCCATGTGCCCCGGCGCTTGGCCGAACGCTCCAGCTCGAACTCCTGCTCCTTGATCTGTCTGGTTTTCCTCATCACATTGGTCATCCGGACAAGGCGTTTCTCAATCTCCCAGTGCAGGTACGGCATCTATGGAGGACAATGTCAGCGTCTTCCGAGGTCGTGAGACTTGCAGGTGCTGAACTGGAGCTTACAAAGAGGACAATATCCTGTGAGCTGGAGGAAGAATGAGAGAACGTATTGGAGGAGCTAGTCTCGGGCTGTGCTCCAGTCTCGGTAGGCGATATCCACGGCGAAGACGGAACGATGGCACAGCGGGGCCGGATCTGTCGAGAGTGAGGGGGCATGTGGGTGTCAACGCCGCCTCGCTCCTGGCCGTGCCAGAGCTCCCGCTTGAGGAGCTTCTCGGTCTTGGATTCGCCCTTGGAGGTGCTGTGCTGGTAGAGGCGGCGCTGGTACGACTTGCGGTGGCCGTCGAACTCGGAACCCTCTTCCTGGTAGTACCGGGAGATGGCGTCCTCAACCCACTTCATGTTGTTAGCCTGGAGGTGGAAGTAGCGCAGCTGTCTCTTGTCGCCTGAGCGCTTCAGGGGCGTCTGCTCCTTGTCGTAGAGAAGCCTCTGCATTGGGATCTTCTGGTGGGGGAACTTTCCGTGGCAGAGCGGATGGGGCAGCGTCACACCGCCCTGTCCCTTCTCAAAGACAATGACCCAGCCGTTGTACCCGTAGTTGGACTCGCGCGGGTTATCGTCGATGCGGTCGTCGGGCGCCTCGAGCCCGCTGATGTAGCTGACGGGCGACATTTGGTGCTGCAGGTCCGTGTAGATTTCCGACTGCCAGTGCTTGACCTGCTCCAGGATGGCGCGGTTCCGGGCGGCCAGGGCGGCGCGGCGCTTGTCGGCCGGGGGCGCCATCTCGCGCTCGCGCTCGCAGCGCACCAGCTCCTCGCTGCATCGCTGGGTCGCGTGCTCCCGCCATCGCGCGTGTGCCCTCTCGAGTGCGACAACCAGGGTACAGTCCGACGGGGTGAGCCGGTGGAAGCTAAAGTACTCCTTCAGATACCTGATGCGCCGCAGCTCCTTCCTGACCAGCTCCTTCTCGGGCGCCGTAAAGCTCTCGTACAGCTCCTCTCTCCGCGAGAACCGGGCGGCGAGGTAGAGGGCCCAGGCGTCGGTGGCGGGCACGGGGTCGACATAGTGGTCCTCGACATGATACGGCTTCATCGGCAGGCTCCTCGGCGGGTGTGCCGAGGAGGAAATGCGCATGGTCGAGGTGCGATGTCCTGGGAAAGAGCTGGCCTGCCGTCTACCTTCCTTACTGGCGCTCAGCTGGACACGAGGACCGAGGTACGTGGGCTGGGGCATGGCCAAGCTGCACGGTGCAGCTGCGAGTCCCGCAAATCATTGCGTCGCGACACTCTGAGCGCAATACTCTGGCGTGCCACAGGCGCGGGGTCCAGTTGACCATCGTATTTATTGCCCTGCAGCAGCAACGCGCCACGTATTACGGGGTTGCATGCAAAAATTGACCACTCTTGCCTCCTTTTGTCTGCCCGCATGGGCGAGCTACCTCTACAACAACAGCACTGACATCTTGGCGGCCCCCCCACGGCGGCCTGCAACGGCAGAGTGCTACTACTACTTCTTATCGTCGTCAAATTTCTCAAAATCCCCAGTTCGTATATTTTTGCCAAGTGCACTCTACTTTTGAAGTCACACAAAAGAGCATCCAAATGTCTTGGAAACGCGGCTGTCAATTCCCGAGATTCGCAGGTAGATAGATAAACCCCGACCATATAACTACCAAAGAAAGAAGCGGGAGTCATGTTGCCTCCAGTCTTGCTCAAGATTGTGGAAGTAGGTGATAAGCGACAGGACGGCAGGAGTACGGTAGAACGGTGGCTATAAGTACTAATATGACTAGATAATGTACCTGGGTAGGTCAAGCCGGGATGCCGATGGGAGTCCAGTAGTTGAGTGCGATCTAATGTCAATAGGTACCTGACTTAGGTAGTACTAGTATCTCGTCGTTTAATTTCTAGGGCCGACATTCTTCTTTGCGGAAATGTTATCATCTTCAGACATTCTAATAAATACCGCCAAACCACGGCTGATAACCTTGGCCAACAAGACACCACTGGCAGTCTAATGCTTTCTCGACTCCGAAAACCTTTCACTCGTGCTGAAAACGGCATGGTTCGGCAACACCATGCTCAATTCGAATACAATCGAGACAGATGCCAACCCTCTTTTTTATGGCTCCCAGCTGATCAGCGAGACCTTCTGGTTCATGATAATAATCGTTACTACCATAGCCGTTGGCTCGGTGGAGTGTCCGCGCTATACCCTCCTCCGAAACAGCTTCCATCTCCCTTATGATTTGCGAGACAGGCACTTTCAGCACCTCCAGCGGCCCGTACTTTGCTTGAAGAGGTCTATATTTTGCCATACGTGCTTGACCCCAGCCGCATTGGGAACAAGCCTCTTTTTGACCACAAATCAACAGATGGCACACCTCGGCTCGCATCTGACTCCGCCGTGCCTCCAGTAGGTCTGGCAAAGTTAGTTATGGGTGTGGTGGACGAAGACTCAAAGATGCCGAGACTCACAGATGGTTTTGTGGGGTAGGTGTTCATGTATCGCCTCGTTTCCAAGTAGCTCAAGGTATGGCCCTTGGTAGTTGATAATAAGTGCCAGAGTGCCTTTCACAAACATGTCCATGTCGCCAAATATATATGCCGCCGTCATGAGACATGCCATCTCTGTTTTACTTAGGTTGTCTTTGTGTTGCAGCCACTGAATAGTGGCGTATATGAGGGCAACGCCAAGGTCGTACTTGTCTGCCGCGATGGCAATCTGAAGAACTTGGGGCGGTGAAATATCTTTCGGCACAGCATCGTTGCGATGGTGGATGACGCAGCAGATTGTGCGCAATGCGGTGGCATCATCTTCTTCCAGTCTGACCTCTTTTGGGGATTCCTGAGACAGACCCCGACCTTCACTCCAAATAGGGCCAAACATGGCACCGAAGACTTTCGATGCAGAGCTGAGGCATCGAGAATGGACTCTCAATCGCGCGCTCTGCGGGCCGACAACCAGAATGACATCGCCATCCGGGGAGATGTCCATGTGCACCTGTTCAGGCTGAGGTGGTGTGCTGCTGTCGTCGGTTGTATCGAACTGTCCACTCATCCTGTTGGCGGGAGTTGAAGATGAAAGTGAAAGTGGTGAACATGAGTTTGGTTCTGTCAAGTGTGTGGGGAGCAGCGCTGAAATCATGGAGGTGAAGTCGTTGGGTGGTTGGGCACTAAGCGCCGGAAACATGTTCCAACAAACAGCAACTCTGAGTGGCTGCTGGAAGATTCAACTGACACAGGCGATCGAATGCTTTGCTGAATGACGATAAGGCTTGAAACCTGACCAGTGGACATCCGCGATCTGTACACCATCGTGGGCCTCAATGCTTTTTGCCACATCATCCAAATTGAACTGCTCTCATCTTAACCCCTCGGGCACACAGGTGCAACTTCTCCGGCCTGAATCAGACTATACAAAGACAACAAGTACGGCGGCATATGCAGCTGTTGATGCAAAGACCTCGGCCCTCTTTGCGTTTGTCAGGACTCCAACGCCCACAGCGAATAACACGGTGAACATGGCGATGACACCAAGCCGGGTATTTTCATGGTCGCGCAGAAGACGCAGCACAGCGATGGCCCCAAGCAGCAGAATGGCTGCCACCACGGTACTCACCGCGGCTGCCACCTAGTTGAAGTAGTTCTCGTTGATGTGTTCGGTTTTGTCTAGCATGCTCGTAGTCTTGAGCATCCAGTGATTCCGCAGAAAGCGGGCGAGAGGGTCCTTTTCCGCCGGCCGTCTTAGAGCCACAAGGTCTCGGTGGCTACTCCTGTCAAGTCTCATCTCGCCAAGGCCGGGCAGGAGGTGCTTCTGGCGACTGTTTCCGATGGTGGCGTACTTGTCCGTGTAGCATAGGCCCTGCGCGACGTCCAAAGCCCGCTCCTTCGGTGCATCAAGTGCGGCAATCTGACTCTGGCCGAGAAGTGCGTCTTCTGCCAGGCCATGTCAGTGTTTCGTTCACTCTAATGAGTCTGCCTTGCAAACAGTGTCCAGTGTGGGGAAATGGTGGGCACAGTGAGGGCCCGAGGAAAGGCGGAGGAACCAGGAGCTGTTGATGATCGCGTCTTCACCAGAGCCCCAAAAGTCGGACGAGCTGAGAGCTGAGACAGCCAACACATATACCGAGACCTGCTCCTCCGGCCGTTCCCCCTGAGCAGGAGAACTGGGAGAGAACCAATCCACACCAGCCATCACAAATGCCGAGACTTGCTCCGCCGCGCGTTTTCCATTTGGCAGGATTTTTGCCAGGGCCGTGAAGTTTGGGAGAAATTGGGGTTGCAAGGAGTATGGACTCAGTTGTCTCGTGATATTCGGAGATTTCATTAATCCACCGCAGGTAGTAAGGAGCCAATATCGGGGTTTGGTCACGGGTAAACAGCGAGTAGCAGCTCATGAGGCAGACGCATCGGCGCTGGAAGCGGTCGCTGAGATAGCCGGCCAACACGCAGATGATGGTGGCGAAAATGTACGGCGGGGATCGTCATGGCCTGGGGCACGTACGGCGCTGTAGCCTAGGTTCTTGACCATGGTGGGCAGCGTGTACGAGAGCAAGTAGGTCGGGACGGAGCCGCCCCACCAAAAGAGCATCATCAGGTAGGTCTTGCGGTCCTTGGCCGCTTCGAGCACGTCGTTCCAGCGGAACTCGTACGTCGGCACACCAGGTCCGCGCGCGTACTTGACGCGGAGGCGGGCGTAGTCGAGCTCGTCTTTGGTGAGCCATTTGGACGCCTTTTTTGTCCATGTACTGGTGGGGGAAATGATTGTACGTGCTAGCTTTGTGCTTCAGGGGGTTGCGTCCAGATGACTCACGGAAGGAAGAAGAAGCACGCGAGACCCGCGACGATGGTGACGAGCCCCTCAATCAAGAAGAACCATTTCCACGCCCGTCAGCCCATCGCGCCATCCAGGTTCCCAACCCCATAAGCAATTACACCGCCAAAGGCGCCAGCCGCCGTGTGCCGCCGTGTTGGCGCCGTAGAAGATGGCCATGCGGGTGGCAAGCACCTGCGGGGTGTAACACATGGACAAGATGAAGTATGAGCCGGGATAGAGACCGACCGGCCTCCGTAACACCGAGCATCAGGCGACAAGCGATGTACGAGCCGCAGTTGGTGACGAGGCACGTCAAGGTTGTCACCAAGCCCCAAGAGATGACGACGAACGGGAACCAAACCTTGGGGCCTAGGCGACGGAGCATGGAAGAGATACATGAGCGCGAGGTTGAACTGAGTCGGTGACATGCCAACATCCTCGAGGAAAGCGAACAGCTGTCGTAAGGGAACATCAGCATCCATCAAGCAATTGGCCGAAGAATAGGGGTCCACACCTTTGCGTTACTAGCATTGCTCTCGTCAAGTGAGCACATGAGATACAAGAAACCTAGTGCCAGTCAATAGAAAGCAGTTAGCCAAGTCTGGGGAGGGGGGTCGCTTAGACGCTAGAGGCGCTAACGTACGTTTCATGGCGGGCTTCTTTCGTGCTGGGCCATCCAAGGCTTGGTGGAGCTCGAGGTACTGGTCGTATTCTGGGTTAGTTCCCGTGATGGTGGGTGCCACCGGCAATATCCGGTGTTGGCGTGTGGTCGGTGACCCTCTTCTCGTCGAGGGACGACACCTCTACTTGTGATGAAGCGCTCATGGTGAGGCTTCTCTCGATTCTGGATCCCGGCTGATTTGGGAAAGGGAAGGATGAACTGGCGAGTCAAGCAAGTACTTGGAGAACGGTATGGCCTCATAAAAGGGTTAAGTATCCAACATGAACAAGAACCAGCCACCCAGAACGGGAATGCTTTATCTGTCCGATTGCCCGCTTCGCCTTACCAAATGGACCCCTGGCCTGCATACTGACAAGAGCAAACCTCAACCTAACTTCCCATGGATAGACAAGATACTGAACAGATACTGAACAGGATCCACGAACCTACCTTCCAAATCCATGTTTGTCGACGAATAGGATATCCCCAGGCGACTGGATAGTAACGCCAATTACTAAAAGACCTCCTTGTTAACTAACCCGGGGTTTGTGTACCAGTAACGTGGTGTGAGAGAAGTGGAGTGATGCGACTAGCTTGCGGGGCGACGCGTGGTAAGCCCATATCCACCGTGTTCTGAGATCTCGGGCGCCCTTTGTCATGGAGGCATCAAAGGGACACCTGGAGGCAGCCAAGTCGTTTCGACCTACGGCCTAGATCCAATATTTCCCATGAGACCAGGATTTCCATCTTTGAAGAATTAATGTTCGGCTCTAGGATACCAGCGATTCGGAACCTATTCCTTGGCGCCCCCGCGATATGCGGTGCAGAGGCGTGTCTCCACTCTCGTATCGCCCGGCGCCGAAACGCTATAATATTCGGCGGCAGGGATCGGGGTCGAGGACGGCCCCGCGTGTCCTCTGACCCGCCAGAGGACGGCCACAGTGGAGACTCCCAAGGTCAGGGTTCAGCGCATCCAGAACGATGACGGTTCCGCCCTATACCCCGACCATCTCCCGTTCTATGACCCCTTGGAGAAGGTCGAGGGTATTGGCGAGTCCGGGCACTTTATCCAGGTATTTCCTGTGCTGGTGAAAAGGCCTATGAGCCAGAGCTGCGGCAAACGTTCGGCACCGACAGGCCAGAAATCGGTACATTTGCTCAAGCATTTGGCTAAAACATGAAAAGAAAGCCATCTGTCGGGTCCGTCAACTGCCAATAAGTGTTCCGCCATTCGTGCTATGCCTCGGCAAAATCGGCCACTGCCCAATGAACATTCCTTTCAGATGTAGAGCTGACCTCAGGAAACAACCCCTCCGAGGCGAAAATGTCGATTTCATCGCTCACAGCATGATGACTACTGCTTGGATGGTAACGAACACCGACAGCACTCGCGGCGGTGATTCGGCTGTAGATATCTGGGTGAAATGACTCTCATGACGAGAGGAAGATCGAGATAGACTCGTCTCGGGAATTGGCTGGTTCGGTGTAAAAGAGCCCACAGGGTCAGTTTTCTCTTGCCCACCAGCTTGCTTGGAACCTCTCCTAGTACTTTCGAACAAATGCAACACGGATTGTGCATTCGGCCAGTACTCTGCAAACTCTCGTAGCGATGAGAAGGTGGCGTCGTAGCGTATCAGAGCTTGTAGGCTACGAGGGGATTCGATGTTCGGACCTCAATGTTGAGCTGGATGAGAGCTGCGAAGATGCAGTTGACTACGGAAATCCACAAACCGCGCGACTCACCTCCTTCGCAAATTCGCAAGAATATGGACTGGATGAATGCCATGGCACATATTTCGGTATCTTCGCGCGTCGATTGTCCCTGCGGTGTGGACCGGTGGAGCAAAAGTGCCATATTGTACTAAAGTTGGAGACTGGTAGGTTAAACCCCCTAACGAGGAAGTAGATTT
Source organism: Lasiosphaeris hirsuta (assembly GCA_030549175.1). NCBI lineage: Eukaryota > Fungi > Ascomycota > Sordariomycetes > Sordariales > Lasiosphaeriaceae > Lasiosphaeris > Lasiosphaeris hirsuta. Next base: position 3,236,425 of record JAUKUA010000002.1, read on the forward strand.
AATGTGAAGCGTTTCTGGTAGACGTAATGACCACTCGGCAAGCGACTTGTCGAGCTCGTGTAGTGAGCATTGGCGACTTTCTGGCGTCGATGCTAATCGAAAGCGCTTTCGCAGTCCTCTCGACATGATCACAGAAAGCTCGGTGGCTTGAATGTCATACACCATCCGGGTATTGAGGCCGCAGTTCTGGAAGTCGGACGGCTGAAGTGGCTTGACATCGCAATCCTCTAGACGGATCGACTGAGGCCGACCGTACTGAAGAGAGAGCAGCACATCGCATTGAGCAAGCTGATTGCACAATGGTATCGCAGTTACGCTCAAATCTCGCATCGAAATGGCCCTTGGCACGCCGAAAGAAAGCAGACTTCATCGGTTCTCGCTCAGCATGATCGTACAGCACATGCGCGCCTGCAACAAGAATGTCATGAGGCAGCAGGAGAAAGGGTGGGTTCTGCGGATCACGAACCTGATATTGGGCAATGAATAGGTCCTCATCGACAATCAGAAAGCCAGGATTGATGTGTGTGAAGTAGGCGTCCAGGAGTTGGTCCACAACACCGCGGGAGGGAAGCTGGAAGGTCTCAAATGGTAGTCGGTCCGGTTCATTTTAGGTCTCGCGGCAGGCAAGCTGATTCGTCGGGTAGTGGCAGACGCTGGTGGGCAAGGAAGTGGGTGTTAGCGACGTCGGCTCCTTCACAAACGCAATCCTTGCGTTTTCGTCAATGGGCCGCTCGGCAATGCGTAGCTGGTCAACAGACTCAATCAACCGGCGCTTGTAGGGGCTGGGGGGTCGCAGCGGTGCTTGGCATGCCCAAGAAGATGTGCCTTGGGCTGAGTAGTTCTCCAGTGTAGTTGGTGTTGGGATGGTTACGGGTGTGGAAATGGCATTTTTGGCCGCGGAGATGGAGATTGGCACCGGCCGTGATCTCCTCGACGAACGCTTCTGCTTCTGGTGAACTCGGCAATCGGCACCGCGCGACGCGCTCTAGCAGTTTGTGCAGGGAAACCTGACGTCAGGCGCGTCAACAGCGGACTTTGCGGGCATGGCATATGATGCGTGCCGCCCTCGCTGGAAATATTTGGTATCAGCTTTGCACGAAGAAATGGCAGGTCCCTGTCTGCTGTGCGTGCCTTCCCCGTGCCTCCCCACTCCACGACCCCTGGGCGACGATGACAGTTGCTTATCTTATCGCATTAGCAACACCTTATCGCGAGTATCGGCCACACTTTGCAGTTGGTTATTTGTCACGGATAGCGGACGGTGAGCGCCTTCGGTCTGATACAAAAGACACCTCAATGCCTTCCGGTTTTGGGATGCTATTGACTTGAAAGAAAGGTCTATCGACTGTTATTACAGAACTGTAATCAAAATGGCAGGCTACGAGTACGACCTCGTCATCACCAACGGCGTTTGTGTCACGGCAGCGGACGTTGCGAGTTATGACATTGCCGTCAAGGATGAGAAAATAGTCCTCTTGGCTCCTTCCGGGAGTCTTGCCGGAGCGAACGCCGAGAAAATAATCGATGCTGAGGGCGGTTACATTACTGTGGGTTTCATCCTCCCTTTACTTCCCACGAACTCCCCCTGATTAAAACGTAGCCAGGAGGTGTCGACTGCCATGTTCATCTCGAAGAGCCCGCCATGTTTGGCAAGGGTTCCTCTTCAGATACATACGAAACAGGTAAGTCGCACCAACGTCTATGCTACTCGTTGGCTAAACTTACATTGGTCAGGCACCAGATCTGCGATTGCGGGCGGGTGCACCACCATCGTCGGCTTCGCACCCCAACAGAAAAAGGAACCATCTCTTCTAAAGGCTCTCGCAGACACCCATGCCAGGGCGAAAGGAAACAGCTTCTGCGACTACGGCTTCCACATGATGGTTGGCAACCCAAGCCCGGAGGCCCTCTCCGAGCTCAAGACGCTCAGCGAAAATGAAGGCATCACCTCCCTCAAAATTTACATGACCTATGCCGCCTTGCAAATCCGCGACGACCAGATCCTCTCGGTCCTTCTCGCAGCCCGCTCGAACCGCATGCTCACCATGATCCACGCCGAAAACGGCGACGTGCTCAACTGGCTCACAGACCAGCTCGAGTCCAAAGGCCTCGTCGCCCCCAAATACCACTCCACCTCGCGCCCGACCATCCTCGAAGCCGAGGCCACCAACCGCGCCATCGCCCTCTCCTCCCTCATTGCTAACACACCCATCCTCCTCGTGCACGTCAGCGACCCCGGCGCGACCCTGCGCATCCGCCAGGCGCAGACCGCCGGCCAGCCTGTGTTTGCCGAGACGTGTCCCCAGTACCTCTTTTTGACGCGCGATGATCTCGACGCGCCTGGCTTCGAGGGCGCAAAGTGCGTGTGCTCGCCGCCGCCGCGTGACAAGGCGTCGCAGGACGCCATCTGGACGGGGCTAAGGAATGGGACGTTTACCGTGCTGAGCTCGGATCATTGTCCGTTCAACTACGACGATGCGGAGAAGGGTAAGATGACGTGCATCACGGCGGAGAACCCCGTAGGCAAGTTTCGGGAGATTCCTAACGGGATTCCGGGCATTGAGACAAGGTTGCCGTTAGTGTTCTCATCGGGACGGCTTGCATTGACCAAATTTGTCGAGGTTGTTGCAGCGAATCCAGCCAAGTTGTATGGCCTGTATCCCCGCAAGGGATCGCTCATTCCCGGGGTGTCTGATGCTGATATCGTTGTGTGGTATCCCGAGGGTAGGCGGGATATCACGATTACAAACGAGATGTTGCACCACGCGACGGATTATACGCCCTATGAGGGCCGCACGGTTGGCAACTGGCCTAGATTCACCATTATCAGGGGCAAGGTTGTTTGGGATCGAGATAACGGAGGTGTTGTGGGCGAAAAGACGTTTGGCAAGTTTTTCAAAAGGGGTCCGAGTTCGTTGGGTAGGATATGGGAGACTGCGCAAAAGCAAGGTGCTTTTGATGTAGCCACTCTATAGGAAAGAGAATACGAATAATGGGTAGTGTTGTTCGCCATTCCCGTCCCTCCAGTTCACCAACGGCGGACGCTAGGCCCGTCTCGGCCATTCCGCCAAATCCTACCCAACTTGAACTCCACCCCAAACGACCTGCTCAGGGGTCAGAGGTCGTGGAGCATAGGTTTATTTAACTATCTTCTACCGAGAACGGCAACGTGTCTCGTGTTTTCTTTGACCAAGCCAGAGTTGGCGCCGTGATGGTAGCCGCTCCGTTCCTGAAAAACTGTGATAGCTCGCCCCTCGCAGCAGCCACGCCCTTTTGCTGATACAGATGATCCACCCCAAGATCTCCGCAACCTGGATTATTACCAAGCTGTACCGAACCAAGGTAATACCAAACGATACCGCCCAGTACGCTGCCCTTGCACTCTTTGTATTAGTGTTTAGGGACCGCATCGGTGATGGAAGAGATGATACTATGTGAGTGGCGCCCCTTCTAGCTCACCAACTTACTTTACTGCTAGCGGCTCGAAACACGTGTCATCCCCTTACCATAGTCGCCAATGGACGCCGCCCAAAACGGCAGGGTTTCCCGAATACTTAAAAAAGATTGGACCTGCGTGGGTGAACATGACCTTGGAGGCAAATAAGCGGCTCTGGGGCGGCTCTGATGAGAGCATCAAGTATTTGACTACAATAATGTCGAATGGTAGGATGATTTCAGGACGTCGAGAGGGGGACCCACACACCTATACCGGAAACGATTATCCAGAGAATACTGCCTTGATTACAAGGGTCTTCTACTCCTTCATCATCCCGTTCTTCTGGTCTGCATCCGGGTCCGGAGCTTTTATCCTGGACTCGGGCTTCGACTGCGAACACACGGACCTGCTCACTCCGACCTGGATGGCCTCTGATGTTGCGCATGCCACATGGAGCTGTTACAACAATAAGCTATGCTATTTTGTCTCCTCCAAGACGGACTCAGGCAATCAGTTCTTGCTAGGCTACGTTCCCCTGCAACAATGACGGAGGAGCAACCTTTGCCGATATCAGCGGAGTTGGGAGGCGCTTTACAACGCTTGCGGAGGGACTCTGGTGTGCGCATGGGATCAAATTTTTTTTCGCTGTGGTGTTCTCTTTACTGTGATGCAATGAGCAATGATATTGCAAACAGCAAATACCTCGTCCCAAATGTAACTAATAGACTGAGCAAAACGCAATCTCCAGAGGTTCTAGGATTGTCCTTGCTAGCATAAGGTAGGCAATTATGCAATAATCATAATTTGGTTTCAAACAGGAACATGGTAGGATTTGGCGTATGGCAGTATGATGCCAACCTGGAATTGAACGCCAGCGGCGGGGTTGACAGGGCGCGGACTTTGGGGGGCGTTTCACCCTAGATTTGCGGGTGGAGTTCAAATAAACATTTGGCGGAATTTAGAGCGGACTTTGGCAATGGTGGACTTTGTGGTGGATCCGGGGTTGAACGGGATGGAGTTTGGTGCTGCTCTAGTTGTAGCATATTTTTGGGGGCCCATTGTTTTTAGGGGATATGTAAGTGACATATAAAGAGACTGCAATAGCCACTTTCCTCTTCGCATTTAAGTCTTCATTCTTCTCCCATCAAGTCCTTGTGCACAGGTACGTACCGCAGTCAACTTCTTCTACCAGCTTCAAATCACATCATCACCAACATGGTCAAGATTGCTATCGCCGGCGGCTCCTCGCGTAAGTCGCTACTGCTCATATCCAATTGTGACATCTCTCCAAGCAGGTAGAACTACTTGAAAGTCCTGACATGTCAAAACAGAGGTCGCTCATGAGGTCATCGATGCCCTCGTGGCTCGTGGAGGGCACGACATCACTCTGTTGTTTCGAAAGGTACAAGAAAGAGTCAAAGACAGAAAAATCTCAACCCGGATTGCTAATGCATTCATGTGCTGTCAGGATCCCGACCCAAAGGACACGGTTGAGGGGACAAGCTGGGCTAAAGCCAACTACTCGGACAAAGAGGCCCTCACTGAGTTCCTTAAGGGATTCCATACAGTTCTCTCTTTTATTGATCCCCGCCGCGACGTTAGCGGTGAGGTGCAGAAGAACCTAATTGATGCGTCGATCACGGCCGGAGTAAAGCGCTTTGCGCCGGCAGAGTGGGGAGCGTGAGTTTTTTCCGCTTGTACGTAATAAAGGGAGGACGTATGTTTTTGCTGACGCTTTTCTTGTAGTGCCGTCACCACGAGTAGTGCAGCCGATGGCAAGGACGTCATTCGTGAGTACCTCAGGGAAGTCAACAAGGACAAAAAGGTATGAAGACGCCTGTTTGCAAGTACATCTTGATTCTTACCACTTGTTTCAGGTTCTGGAGTACTGCCTTTTCCAGTGCGGCGGCTTCATGAACTACCTCAGCTCCCCCTATATTGGGGCCAAGCACATTGCTCAGGTCAATACTTGGTATGACTTTGAGAACTGCCGCGCTCTCGTCATTGAGGGCCTCGAAGACAAGGCCCAGATGACCTTCACCAAGGTGGAGGACCTCGCTAGAATCGTGGCCAGGGCCGTCGAGTATGAGGGCGAGTGGCCGACTCTCGGTGGTGTCAACGGGGGCACTCTCAGCTCTGCCCAAATCATCGCGCTGGGCGAGAAAATCAGGGGTTTGTCTCCTTTACCATGGGAAAAATATGGCTCCGATGGCTCTAGTTGCTAACTGTATGTATGATGTGTGTTAGGCAAACCATTCCAAGTCGAGAGATTGAAGACGGAAGACTTGGAAATGGGGCAGCTCATATCTACGTGGATCCCTCTCTTCCACCACCCTGCTATCCCGGAAGACCAAGTCGAGGCTATTTCGAGACACTTTCTTATCGCCGCGTTCTTGGCCAAGCTGTCTGGCGGCCATGTTGTTTCCGACGAGTGGAATAAGTTGCTGCCAGACTATGTGTTTACCAGCATGGAGCAATTCTTGACCGATGTTTGGACTGGCAAGCCGTAAAATGCTAGAGGCTTTTGTTGCCCAATAAACCGTCTCCATTCAACACATAGCAATCCAACTCATCTGCCGCGGCGTACCGTGAAATCACACCCGGTGATGGAATGCGGTGAAACGGAGGATGAAGAAGCCCGTGACGACAGGGGCCGGCGTCTCTGTCCGAGAGAGGCCCAACAGTGGCAAAAAGGAGATGTAGCAGGGCGGTAAAACCGACCTGCAAACTGAATCCCACTTCTGTTCTAGATGTTGAGGCAAGAGCTCTAGAAAAGCTTACCTAATCATGCAACCACCTGACTTTGCAAGATGATCTACGCGGGCACCCCCAATCTTCACCATGTCACAACACATCCATTTCTACAGTAAATCCTATGGTACAAAATGTTTTCTACATCTCTTCGACCTCATGAAGCCTATCCAGGCCATGAATAATCATATCATGGACCTCCTCAATAACTGGCGCGGGGTCCGTACGCCTGACCACCCTCCTTCGCTTGGGGGGGTTGTGAGCCGCTTCCTCAGCCTCGATGATATCCACTATCCGCGCAAACTTACCGTTTGGAGGCTCACGGACTCTCTTCTTAATGTGTGGTTCCGCAGCACGTGAATCCTCCTCCAAACGGTCGTTTTCCACTTGCAAACCAGCCCTCTCTACGTTGCCTTCGTCAAGTGCCTTTTCTACCTTACGAAGGAGGGCCCTGACTGTGCGATTGCTAGGGCTAACGTTGCCTGTAACCCTAGTCAAGGCCGTACGAACGTCCTGGCTATTCTTAGGAGTCTTGAAAACCGTGGGGTCTGGAAGGGGGTAGATCTCAGGGGTGGGGGTACGCTCAACAGGGAGGGGGGGCGTCCCCAACCACTGCCTCACGGTCATCTGTGACCTCACGAGGGTAGAAAGGCTAGATACCGGTCTTTTTGAAGCCACTCCTTATATTCCGAGGGCTACAGCCACGCCGGGAGGCGTCTCTGTAACAGAGTAGGAACCATTATTTGTTGGCCGGAGCTGAGTTTCGGCAGTAGGCAAGATACTTTGTATTTTGCCTGAAATAGTTCTTTAGAGCCGAGAAAACGCCTCGGTCTAGGGGCTGAGTCTTATGGGAGGCGTGAGGCGGCAGAAACAGTACGAAAACCCTATTAGAGTAGGCGGTATAAAGGAATTCCTCCGTATCGTGACTGTTGTAGCCGTCCAGAATAAGCAGGTGCCATTCCAAGGTGTTCAGGGGCTTAGTTTCCGGCAGATAGATTTCCGTGAGCTATTTCAACGCAATAACCCCATTGCTCCAACCAGTAGGCGAGTAATCGTACTTCCAATCGCGAATATCCTCGTGATTTTTAACCTATTTAGGATACTATTGGCCTTATAGTGAAGCCCCAGAAAAGACGATAGCTGGTGTAAGTCTTCTGCAATCTATAGTAACCGTTTCAAGAATAGATACCCAAGTCTTACTCTCAGAGGACGTCACAAGGGACCTACTAGTAGTAGAATCACCTATAACGGTCCCGGCGCGAGTCTAGACCTCCTACATGCCGTGTTCGTCCATATTGGTGATGTTCCGAGGAGGGATATTTTTGGCATCTAACTGAGTCTTCAAACGCTGGTAGAAATCGTCATACGCGGCCTTGGTGAATCCGCGCGTACGAGCTGTATCCAACGGTGCCGATGGCTTCGTTTTCACACGATCGTGGCGGCGTAGGAAGTGGTCTACCCAACGGTAGCCAACTGGCCGATGATTATCTCCTTCAGCCAGTACTAATGAGGCCATTCTGGAGAGTTGGGCCTTGTTTGGAGCGTGCCCAGCGGCATCTTCCTAAAGGAACCAGTCGACTAGGAACCTCTCCTACACTGGAGATAACCTCATTCGGTCTACCTTGCTGGCTTTGGCGGAGGTAGTGCCGCGCATGCGCCGACTCAGGGTTGAGGGGTAGACTTCGTATAAAGCCGCTACGGCGGCCTGCGTCTCGCCATTTGCAACGGCTTCAATTGCGGACGCGATATTGGCTTCATAAACACTAGCCGTCCTGAAAATTTGGTGTGGTTTGGAGCAAAACTGGGGGAATGGTGGTAGTCGGAAATGAAGGGGTTGTCGCTTAGGGGTGCCGATCACAATGTTGCAAAGTCAGGTCGTTGCATGATTAGGTAAGCTTTTCTATATGATGGTCTTGTTGGAAGGCGCGCGAGACCAAGCTGTCTTCGGTTAGTGACTGGCATTATGATTGAATTCATCCCAAGGCAGTCCAGTCACCAACCAGTCTATAGTAGACGAAGCAACCTGATTTCTATCCCCTTGAGAGCCCTCAAGCTCAGGTATTGACTTAGTATAGGCTTGGTATTTGCGAAAGCCTCGACCAATCTAAATACTCGATCTAGCTCGATATTCTAAATATCGATTGGCTCGATGAATATCCTTCCATATTGCCAAAGCCCGTCTAAAAGATCTGACCCTGCAAACCTCCCCTTCTCACAACCTACATTGACCGACAGCCAATCAGCGTCGCGCCACCGTCGTCCTGCTCTCGACATCACTTCTTTGGCTTAGACCTCAAATTCCAACGTGTTAGCACGATGCCTGACAAGAGTCGACCCATACTACTCTCTTCAGATGATGAACAACTGGCTCATGCTACGAAAATTGTCCGGCGAAGCAAAAGAGTCAGGAAGGCCCCCCCCCCTCCGATAGAAAACCCGTGTTCGCCATGCATCTTCCAATTACAGACCGATCGGCTGCACGTATGCCGTGACGCGGGTCTAGGCGACTGATGTGTCTGGTGTTGCACTTTAGGCTGCATCTGCATGCCTCCCCCTCACTGACGCGCGCCACGAGGTGAAGGAGGCGAACGAGGCTCTCCGTGCCGCCGAAGTCTTCCCAGAGCTCCCTCCCGAACAACAAGCAAACCACAATGAACAGAAGAAACTGGACGACGCTGTTGCAGTCTATCTACGCAAATCCCGCCACATCGCTACCCACAAGCGCAAGTACCGCGAGGATCGAGACCACTCCCCTCGCCCCTCGCCTGCGGCACGCCCTATCGAACGACAACTACCTCGAACTGCTCGGTGATCGTGTGGAGTCAATCGATGATCGCATTGGGTCGATGGAAGCGACAAAACAATTGCAGACTGAGGTGGTCGAAAAGGAGGAGGCTGCGGAGCTTGCGCTTCCATTAGAGCTTAAGAAAGAGCACAACAGAGCAGTGCACTGGTAGCTTGGAGCTTCTGGATCGGAAAGAGGAAAGAGGAAATAACCAAAGGGCTGGATGACAAATTTCACTGATGTACATAGACCCAGCCATCAGTCTATCAGCTAAAGATCTGGCAAATCCCACCGCAACCGATGTGATAGTTCGGTATCAACAATCTTTTCGATCTGATCCGTCAGGCCGTTGGTGATCAGAGCCCCTCGATTTCTCCGCCCGAGAATAAAACCCAGCAACTCCCAGTTTCCAGCCTCTGTCGCCGCTTGTACTGCGCGCTCTGTGATGCGGACCTTGACCCCCTCTTGGCAGGCTCGGCTCAGCAGCACCGCCATCGAGGAGGACTCAGGCCCGCGATCCCGCCAGCTTTCCGCCGCCGCTATCACCACGTCTTCTGTGATATTCGCGTTTTTCATCCCCAGCTTCGCAAGGAGTACGTCCAAAGCCTTTTCCCCTGACCTTGCCGCAGCTTTGAGCAGGCCCTCGGTCGCCCGGAATCCGTCGGGCAGCCGCTCCAGGAGCAATCTCAACGCTGCCTTCTCGCTATCGTGGCTATTCAAGGCCGCGACGAGCACGCGCTCCGAGATCAAGGCCTCGTCTCGGACCTGCTCGAGCAGAGGCACGAGCACGCTCCGGACAGAAAACCCGTACTGTGTTACAGCTTGAAGGGTGTCTTCAGTGATGGGGACGCCCGTGGTGCCGGCACTATTCCCGCTTCGTTCCAGCAGCAGCAGCTTCAATACGCCTTCCCCGCTCTGGGAATTCCGCGCCGCACGCTCAACCACCCTCTCTGTGATCCCCACGCCATTCCCTCTTAGATCGAGAATAGCCTGCATCACCTCTTTGCCGAACAACCTGTTGCCTGCTGCCGCCTCGACAATTGCGCCGGTGAGGCCGACTTGTCTCTCTTCGTCTTCAAGCTCAAGGAACAGTCGCATCAAGGTGCCGGTCTGATGCTCAGCGACGTCGGCGATCCCCCCTTTCGTAATCTCCTCGCGCCCTATCAACATTTTGACAGCCCGAAACCAGGCGCGTTGTTCTTCCCCGGGCGGAATGCGTTTTGAGTTGGCGTGTGATACCAGACGGTCAAAACAGCTCGCTACTTCTGGGTGATCGACGCCCTGTACACGCATTCGATCTTCTATGATGCGATGCCACGACTCGGGTCCTGTCGTCGAAGTCTCCAGCACCATTGTTGTCGCCGCGAGTGTCTCCCTGGCGCGTAGCGTATCAGGATGGTAAGGCCCCTTTACTTGGGTTACCATCTTCACCACCTCCTGCATCATGGTTTTCTTCGCCCCATTGACGACGATCCCTACAAAGTCAACTAGCCTATCCGCTATCTGTTCCCTCATGTCGATTACAGTTGCGAGGAAAATCTCGCTCATCTTTCTGCCCGATGGCAAGGCTGTATCTTGTTCAACATCCATGGTTGTTGCTGCAGTGGTCGAGATATGCACGAATGGTCCTCCTAGCCTGCCTTCTGTAAATTGTCGAAGTGACCTCACAGCCTCATCCCAGCTGCTGGTAATTTCCTCTCCGGCATCCATCATCTCTAAGCTTTGCGCAACCGCTCGAAAGTTGCGCGATGCTGCTCTGTATTCGCCCAAGTACTCCAGTGCCAGTGCCGCATTACAGAGCCTGGTCATCTGTTCCAATGTCGTTGGGACCGCGGTAGGTTCGTCCTCATCCTCGCTCCCCTGAGGTGTGGCGGTAGTACCGGGGTCCTCTCTGAAGTCCAACGCGAGGGTCAAGCTGTGCTGCTGTCTGGGATCATTCGAGGCCTCTTCCCTGCTGCTATTATCAGGAAGCGCCGGCACTGCGATGGCGATGATGGCGAAGCAGCCGTCGGGGCATGGCCGGACAAGCGTGGGCTCGGACGCGCCGATGAGCTGACACACGATATCGTCTCGCTGGACGCGTACGGCCGGAGCGGGGAGGTCGTGGGGAGGGGGCGCAATGCCGCCATGCAGGATCATGGTGATCTCCTGCCAACCGTTCCGTTGTTGTTTGGTGTACTCCTCATCGACCTTGCCCAGGAAGTACCCACGGCCCTTGATCAACACTCTCTCTGCAGCTCCCTGCCCCGGTTTTAGCTCGGTCGTGACATGATTTCCGAGAAGAAATTTGGCCAGACGAGAGACCAGATCTTGCCAGCTGATGGTGTAGTCGGGAGAGAGTCCGGCCGCGGTCAACGTCGGCCCGTCAGAGCACATACCGAGCAGAGCGAAAATCCTGTCGCGTGGATCGGTGGCCCTGTGGGTTCGGTACATGTTGAGCAGCTCGCGAAAGGGACGTATCCCCAGCGAAACCTCACCCGAAGGACCGGTGGTGTATGACTTGGGTCGGAATATCGAGCCGCGGACGAGGTAGACGATGGGGTTGATGCGCCCAAGCAACTTGGGCTGCCTCAGGGCGTGGAGGTAGCTTTCCATCGACCGCAGGCCATGACAGAAGGCATATCCATCGATCTCGGCGGCGCCGCACTTGACCAGAATGTGGCGAGCTGCCGCAACCTCCTGGAGCACCCAGATGCGCCGAAACCACGGCCGCTGAAGTAGCAGAAGGATAGCCTGGTGATTTGAGTCACTGGAACCGGTCTGCTCCTTGTCGTCGCCGTTGCTGCCATGGTCGATGCCATTGTCCTCGGAATCCCAGTCGCCATTACGAGAACCAGCAGGCTCGCCGCCCACCGCTTCCGCGTCGCGCCGGTCAAAAACCATCCCCCAATCCTCCTGGATCGCTTCTGGGATTGCGGCCGCCCGGATTTGCTCCAGAGCTACATCACCTCCGTTCTCGGCTTCCCCGAGCCACACCACGACACGGTTTGCTCGGCAGTAGATTTCGGCCATCAGCCGGATCTGACTCGCCCGCTCGCCCATGTCCTCCTGGTTGATACAGACGGCATCAATCCACATGAACCGCGGAACGGAGCGGCCCCGAAGCCGGAGTAGCGCCGCATGGAGGCTCGACGTGACGGCCAATTTGGATAGAGTCTCAGGCTTGCTGGGAACAACGAGAGAAATGGTGCAAGGCTTCTCGGAGCTGCCCCACACATACGAAAGGGCCTCGAACAAGTCTGGCCGACCATCGTCGTGTTGCCTCCGAAGTACATGGTCGATGAGCTGGCAGGTCAAAGGACTGTTCGGGTCATCGTCGGGGAGGAGAGCAAGTAAGCGAATGCTGCCGGTCGGGATGGAGGAGTAGATATATCGATCGTCGGCCGGTCTCGCCGTGCAAACATTTAGATGCATGTCGCTCAATGGTGTATTTCTTTGGAAATATGCGTTTACAACATTTAACATGATTGAATCGCAGAAATTGGAACGGTACGGGAGCGAAACTCAAGAGGGCGCCTTTGAGCGAACCTGATAATAAGCGCCGACGCGCAGCCCGGCGGCTACGATGCGGGAGCAGGGCGCGTAAGTTTCCAATGGCTAGCTCGACTTGGAGATGTTGTTTCAGAAACACCAATGAGCAGTATGATAGTCTCCAATTGTGCCATCTCCTAACACATACGACCATACCTACTAGAAGACTCGTACGGGGACACCAGACAATATCTAGTCCGTGCCACGGCCAGCGATCGGCGGCCAACCAGGCGTACCACCTCTGTAGGTACCGATCTCTCTGAGCGTCTAGCAGGAGATATCACCCAACCTTGACCACACGGGTCCTGTTTGTATCCGAAGACGGATCGGAGCTGCCCCATTCTTACGCCGCTATATCATGGAATTTAAGCTTTTAAAGAAACGACTCGGAGGGCTTATTTATGTAAGCATATTAACAACCCTTACCCTTAATTTGAAGAAGACCCCTATATTACTAACGAGACGGTATAGTCGGTAGCCGTATCAGCCCATGTAGCTAAGTACCGGACATAAGGAAGTCTTGCCGGACGATAAGGCTATAGAATGATATTTCGGCTGACATTGGAACTTGTAGGATTTCTCCAGGGCAATAGGCATAACCGGAGCTTCCTCTGGAGGCTCCGTAATAGCTAGACTCCGTGCTACGAGGATGGGAGAATAAACCGCTTCGTCTACAGTGGCTTCAATACGAAGTATTCTACCTGGATAAGAAATGCCACGGATACTCTTGTAACAACCCAGGTTGGTAGATCACGTGATCTTGATGATCCGTACGATCTGTGACAGATCATACAGACCATTGTGAATGATCTCAACGATCCCTCATAGATCACACAGATCAAACTTCACTCACTAAGAAATGGGCAAACCCGCCATCCCGTCCAGCACACCCTGAAACAGAGGGCACTTTTCATCCAGTGCCTTCTCACTGACAACAGTTCCCCCTGATGTTTTCGAGCCCGCGACATCCCCCAAAACCGCAACGCCGCCTGTCCCCGCCGGAGACCATCCCGGCCCGCCAACCGGATCTTTAACAAAACGGGCAAAGGCCGAGCGCATAAAGCCCGCAAGCCCGCGCGTCTGCAGCGTATGGCGCTTGTCCTCCGGATTGGTGAAGAGGAGGTAGTATTCCACGCCGTGGTATTTGCGCAGCCAGGTCAGCTGCGCGGGCAAAAAGGCCGGGAGGGACACGTTGAGGTAGTACCGCCAAGTTGAAACGCCGTTATCGATCGTTTGGTAGCTGAGCATCGCTGTGGGCTGCATAAATCATTAGAATGCGAGTAGTCGAGCTACAAAACAAGCCAACCGGGGGGGGGGGGGGGAACTTACGCACTGATACAGGAAATCAGTAAAAATAGCAGCACCGACATCAAAACCCGTCATCTCGGCCGTCCGTGGGTACGAAGCAACAATTGCATCCGCTGTCCCGTTTGGGAAAAGAGCGTCGTTGAGAAACGCGTGCTTGAAATCCTGCATGCTAATGTTGTGGTTGATCAGCGATCGACCCTCTTCGGCTACGGTCCCGATCAGTACCGGGACTTTCGCAAAGTTCCCGGTCGGACGGATCGCTCCCGGGCTGGCTGGGACGGTCACGTTGTCCGTGATTGGGGGAAAGTCGATGCGGTTCGCTTCCATGATCGTCTTTAGTGTAGATGCCGCCACCCTCGAAAGACAGTCTAGGGCGGATTTGTCCGATGTAGATGAACAGTTCGTCGCTTGGAGCATCCTGTTCCAGTTCGCGAGGTTATTGTCGGGCGGGCGGAAGGAGAGAAACCCCAGGCTACTCAGACCACTTTCTAGTATAGCCCCCCGAAAAGGAGGCTTTGGTTTGCTGGGGGATCCGTGGGTGAGCATGTGAGCATCGATTGATTCTGCGCCCGACGAGACGCCGCAGACGGTGACCAAGGCCGGGTCGCCGCCAAAGGCGTGGATATTCCTCCGGACCCAGTCGAGGGCGAAAAGCTGGTCGAGAAGGCCGAGGTTTCTTTGCTTGAGTGGTATCGCCGGCGATGCTGGGAACCCAAAGATGTTTGTCCGGTAGTTGAACGTGACAGCGACAATGTCTTCGTACGCTGTAAAGGCCGAGCAGTCATATAAATTGGATCCCCCGAGCTGGAAGCCGCCGCCGTGGATGAATACGACGACAGCCCTCCCTTTCCTGTGGGGCGGGCCGGGGCTCGATGGCGCAAAGATATTGACGGTTAGGCAGTCTTCGCTTTCCTCCGGGGGGTCTTGGTCGAATAGGGCCTTCATGTCATTTTCATCGGGACCGAGAGCTAAATGGGCAAGATTAGCCAACTACCTTTTTCCCCTCTCGGTTGCGGTGCCTTGCCGTTGTAGTTCCACGCTTGTACGCAGATAGGGCCGATAGCACTCGCATTCAAGGGCTTGTGCCAAGCATCGACCTCGTGCGGAAGTGCCCATCGTCCGGTTGGGGAGGAATAGGGAATTCCAAGAAATTTGTCCACCTCAGTTTTGGCTTCCGGAAGCATGGTTGTGGCGCCAATGACAACACCCGAGTCGATCGTTGCGGTAGGTCTAGTAATCGAAGTAGGAGGAGACGGGTGGGCGAATGCCAACAAGGTCAGCATCAACATGGCCGCCAAAGCATGCAAAGACCAAAACCGAGTTACGTATGAATCCATCCCGTCGAATATTTGAGAGCTCTCATTTAGGAGTCATGATGAAGATTAACTGAGTGACGATAGTAGCTAGTCCGTCACTCAGGGCTAAGTGATTTATAGACCATAAAGTCCAGGTGGCGAATACAGAGATCCTCGTCCTTCCGCGTCCCCGTATTGCTCGTATTTGCTGTTTCTTTGGTTCGTTGGCTGAGGTTTGGACAGTGGTGGCGTGATGAGTTTTATGACCATCCCTCATGTTGCATTCTGCGAAGCCTGAGCAAAAGCGGCAAGGGGTCACGTGAACAGAATGGAAAGGGACCATATTGCGGTCAAATAACACTAGAAGTAATGGGGGAAGCACTCGCATCCGACCAGCCAATCATCTATCTGTAATCAAGTCTTTAGTGAGTGCTCACTTCTCGTTCGGAGTCAAGGGACGTTATAACAGCCATTTAGACAGATCATTAACACCATTTTCCGCCGCCCTTCGCTTCACATTTCTCATCACAGTTTGACTTGGGCCACTAGGTAATGATATTTAACAAGCAACAAGGTCTTCATTAGCCCTGAAAGTATTCTGAGTGGTAGACATAGTCTTCGCTGTTCTACTCTGTGGTCGTTGCTCCAAGGCACACCAAGACAGAGTGTTTTCCTACTAGCTGGGGCTTCCCGAGTGCCCAGTGATTTTACTGTGTTGACACTATATCTGGCACATTAGGGTTCTCTCGAGCCGCGCCGGCCCAAGTGACGGCCTACAGGGTCGTCACAAAAAGAGTGATTAGGGTAAGTAGAGATAAGTAAGCCTGAGTAATGACTGAGCAAGGCCTAAGCCAGGGTGAGTAATATCACGAGGGCCCGAGCTATGGCGCAGGTGTCTAGAAAATATTCCTTGACGTCTTTGACGAAGAATATAAATTACACCGTGAGTAAGTTCATTATATTATCATTGACTTTTTTAAATCAAACTACTCAAGATCCAATCTAGACTCCATTTCCCTGAGCCTTCAGCGACCATTAGCTACCAAATACCTATAAGTCATAATCGTAACTCTGACGCCCCACGCCGAACCTAACGCCGATTCATCCAGACCCAAACTGCTCGCCTCCAATGATCACCACAAGTTCAAAAGACGGCGCTACCTTCAGACTCGTAGTCTGCCTCTGCCCCCCTCGTCGGTTTGCTGGCTATAGCTACGTGCTTCTGACCTGGCGCGCTCGGATAGCCTCAGCGTCCCGGAGGACTGGAATGTCGGTAGGCAGTATCCTGCCAGTCCGGTGGGTCGGCACACGGCGTCGAAGTGGGTGTGTGATGGTAATCAGGCTTTGTGGGCTTGCATAATGTCGGGCAAGGCCCGGGAATAGTGACGGTTCCGCCCGGAACGGTTACCGTTCCACCCGGAACTGTTACTGTTCCATCTGGAACCGTTACCGTCACTGTACAGATTCTGGTAATCGTGCTGTAGTACGTGACAGTCTCAGTAACAGTTCCGGGATGAGTATCCACGACTGTTGTAGTTGTCGTTGTGGTGACGGTGGTGGTGGCAGTTTTCGACCCGTTGATTTGCGTCGTTGTCGTGGTAGTTGTTAGCGTAGGCGTGTATTGTGTTGTGGTTGTTGTTACGGTTGTCGTGGTCAAGTTATCGGTGTGCCCGTCGCAGTCAGGGCCCACGCACGCGCCACACTCCTTTGGGGTTTGACCCTTTGCAAACGATTAGCAGCTGGCAGGGCACTAGATACTCACACACTTAACAATCTTGCAGCACCAGACTTTCCCGCCAATTTTTTTCCAGGCGCAGTAGTAGCCGTCGTCGCAAGCCCCTAATAATAAGAACTTGAATGTTAGCTGACTGACCATCCGTCTCGTCAACAAGTGTAAGAATGGCAATGGCACTGACGTCCTGAACCGTTCCCGCAGCAGGTCTGATTGAGGTCAACCTTGTTGTAACAGAACAAGGAGAGGCTTGTCGATGCCTTGCAGGTGATCCAATTCCCCCCGCAAGCATTTTCGCATGTGGTTCCACTCCCGCAGGAGCCAAATTCCGGATGGTAGCCTGGCAGAGGTGCCTGGCGACGACGGTCACCAAGCGGGAGCTTCTCGATGGGGTTAGTCCATCGGTAGAATTGTTGGTGTTGTGCCAAGCACAGCTGCAGCAAGCAAGATGCCGCCAGGAGAAACAGCCCGCGCGAGCCCATGCTGAAGATGTCACAGCGCGATCGGTTAGCCAAAATGCCGGTAAACAAAAGCGAGGTAGAATATTTCAGAGTTGTTTTCAGCCTCAAGTGTGGCAGAGAATTAGGGCAGCTCACTCGGAGCAGGAGGGAAGCTTCATACCTTGGAACTTGGCTGCCTGGGGATGATTAGCTGACGGCCAGCTCAGTCACGAGCTGTCATGCAGAGGAGTAACGCCCACCTTGTGTGAGACCTTGCACAACAGTGATCAGACCTAGATCAGGAGAGGGTGAGTTTGTTGTGTGATAGTGGTTTGTAGCTAGGCAAGCTAGGCAGCGGGGCCGTCGGTGATTGGTAGCGCTCCGTCAGGCAATTGTCACCAATAACCCCAGCTGACGGTAGACGCTTTCAGCTGGCCATTTGGGGTGCACTGGTCACGCGATCTTCTCCCGACCATCGCTAATAACGACAACGTGTGGCCGCCCAGCAGCGCGCTGCCAGCACCAAAATGCAAAAGCCTCTTTTTTCTTTTCTTCTTTGTTCCGTTACCGTCTCCCCATCTGAAGTCCTCCCGTTCATGTCCCAAGTCACATATAGCCAGTGATCATTGCGGTCGAGCTTTTGTGCCTTCAAGCTCGACCGTTAAACTGTTTTCATCTTGCATGTTTGGCCTGTCCAGACGCACATCTATTCAACACCCCTCTATTCCAAGGCCGCGCATGATAGCTACTACACCATAACGCCAACAGCAGCAAAAAACCCGAAAACCACCATCTGCCACGATGGGGTACTTTGTCGGTGTCACAAGCACCGGCTTCGTCGGTACCGACGAGATGAGCGCCGTCACTTCGTTCCAACCATGCCATATCTTTGGCGACCAGATGCTCATCGGAACGGGCATCCGAGTAGGGTTTTACCTGCTCTACGCGGCTGCCATCATCGCTGTGCTCTTTGGCGTCGACAAGCAGTTCCGGTTCTGGCATGGGGTTTGGGGGATTGTCGCTCTCTCCCTCTTCGTTACCATGATGCTCAACGTCGTCGCCTTCAACCTGATCATCATCGACTACGCCGTCCTGATCGAACTCATTCTATGGTATCCGGTCTTCTTCCTCTTCACCATCTTATTTCGGCAGGCGCTAGTCGTTGAAGAACGCACTCTCATCAAACCCAACGACGAGATCCCAGAGCGCCTTCGGAAACATGGCCGCGAGACCCAGGCGACAAGCTCCCGGGACGCTGCCCAGGCGCGTGCCTACATTAACGTCCTCAAGGCATTCGCGCTGTACGCCATAGCTGAGGAGGCCGAAGACGAATCGGATCTAGAGGACGCGCGGGCGGCCCTCGGCCAGTCTCTACGACACCTTGTCTCACACTGGCGAGAGCGGACTGATAGCTATGAGGACCACAGGCGGGCCGAGCACGCCACCGATGGCGGCGTCATCTCTGCGGTATATAGCCAAGATGTGATCGACGAGATTGCCGCGGCGCCTACACGTGAAGATGTCAACAGGCTGCGCGATCTCTATGTCGCAACGCTGGCATGCTCGCTGATATCGGTTGCCGAGGCTCGTGCCACCGAACAAGAAGTTGCCCTTGTTGCCGCCGAGGAGCTACGCATCAGGCGGCGCAACCGGCCCGCGTCGCATGCGGTCCGGCACTTCCTCATCACCAGCAGCTACAAGGACCAGTTGGCGGCGGCCCTCGGTCTTCTCGTGTGGTCCATGTACATGTTTGGCACAGCGGCACTGAACTGGCCACTGCTGACCAACGGTAACAAGCCGGGCCAGTGCGACAACGTTCCCACCGTCTATTTTGTCTTTGCCCCCAAAAAGCCGTTTACCGACGCCGGCTTCGTTACGTTCCTCCGCGTATGGGCCGTCATCATGTGTATCGTCGCCGTTTTCACCACTGCGGTAGCCATCTTCATCTTGGTCGTCAGTCTCTTGGGGCCGTCGGTGGCCGGCATGGCGGTCTGGAGCCGAGGGGAAAAGGGCAAGGGGAGACGGTCGATCGAGGCTGGCCCGAGCGACTTTGTGTATGATGTCCGCGGCAAGCCGGACTACTCGCGTCGCGCTCGTGGCCAGCACGCGCAGGAAATCCTCGGCTGTCTATACCACACCGAGTCGAGGACGATCCGGCATCGGTACCACATGCGGACCACGTCGCCGATTCACTTTACGCTGTGGAATGTCCCGTGGGCAATCCTGCTGGCTGTGCTGTTGGTCGCGACCATTACCTGCGCCGAGCTGACGATCCAGAGGCAAGGACCAAACAACGACACCCCTCTCGACTTTGCGAGGCCGCCGCTGCATGAAACTGCCGAGATTCTCGTGCTTCTCGCCGGGCTGTACTCGCTCGCCTTGACGTGCCTCAGCGTCGTCGGCGCCATTGTGTCGGCCATCCTGCGCCCGAGGCGAAGGGCTGTTGAGACCGGCCATCGTAGCCACGGCCGACAGAAGCTCAGCCGTGAACCGAGTCACGAAAAGCCAGGACCCGGTGTGAGATGATGGGTGGCTGAAGGGAATGGCGAAAGTGTCAAAGGTCCACTACCTTGACGCGTCACCGCGGCGTTGCAGTTGAGCACCCGGCTAGCAAGCAGAACTCGGCCAAATCAAATCTCTTATCGCGGAGACAATAACGGAGCCACTTGACCCCTGCTGGAAGTCACAAGTTAGAATAGATTTGTCTAGGTTACTTTGGAATGCATCCGTCATCTGAGCGAGAATCTTTATATCTGAGGCCCCCAAGGAAAAAAAAACACTAAAGCCAAGGGTAGCATCCGCCAAAGCGTATAGGGCTGTCGAACCTCGGGCTTCGGGACAGAAACAATAAAATTCGGCAATTGCTGGGGGGGGGGGGGGGGCAGTAGGCATTTGCTATGCTAATTGTGCGATCTAATTAATTGCCCACCACTTGCTAGGCCTGCGTGCTAATTACCCCGCCAACTTGCAAGGCTGGCCTGCGTGCTTATTGCCCACCACTTACTTGCAAGGCCAGCCATCAAATCCTCCAAGTCCCTACAGCCCCGCCATCTTCAATTGCATCTTTTTCCACACAACAAACAGCAACGAAGGTTTGCCATGCCCACCCACACCCACAACTGGGTTCAATGCTAGTATCGTCGTTATAGATCAATTCTACGCCTTCAAAATCATCACATTCGACCTTTTCTCGGCCCAATTACCGTTGCGCGCGTCTGCAGGAGGGGCTGCATGATGCCGCTGCAAGAAGCCGACCCCGCGAGCGCGCGCCGCGACCGCCATTGAAGATAAACGGCTTTCCCGACATCGCGATCCTTGCCGCGCCAATCCACGACATCACAGAAGAGACTCCCCCTCCCCTGTATTCCCAGAGGTTGAATTCTCGGATTGGAGTGGCCTATCAAACTCTATCGATTCCGATAGTCAAGGGGAGGAACAATAAGACAACAACACCAAGGCCGCGATCGCGATGCCCACCTGGGCTAGGACCAAGTTGACACTCAAGTCAAAGCCCAGGGGGGCCGGCTGTTACTCAATGAAGGTACCCAAGAGCCAACTGCCACCAAAAAAACGGCAGGCAACCGACCCCTCGGAACCTCCTGTTGTCAAAAAGACTACTCGTAGCGGTCGGGTGATGCGGCTAACGGCCAGGGCATGGGGCCTGAATTGATCTGGCACTTCAAAGAGTGTGGATTCGGCGTTGTGCAGGCCCAGGATTTATGTAGTTATATCGTGCGGCACTCCAAAGAGTATGGATTTGGCGTTTTCCAGGGCTAGCTAGGGGCCTGCGTTATTCAATTGTGCGGCAATTGCGCGGCACTTCAAGGACGGTTTTTTTTTTTCCTAGTCAGAGCAACTGCGTTGGTGATCCGGTGTTCAAAGAGAGTCAATTGATGCATCTGTATTGGGTGGGATTTTAGGTGGGATTTTGACAGCTGGCAATGGCACACGTGGAAGCACTTGGAAGCACTTGAACTTATTGCCGGCAGGATGACCTGCCCCCCCCCCCCTCCCCCCCACTAGAAATTGCCTAAAAATTCAGGTTGGTTACGCGACTAGCTTCGACAGTTTATTCACCACAGCCCAGTGAAAACCCTGCCCTTCGGTATGCGATATGGAGTCACCATCAACCCGTCCCCCGGCTGCATTACGGTACTCGCCACTTAAACAAGCGAGGACGACCTCCATATACATCTTCCCCATCTTAGCCCCTAGCATGGGAGCATAAAAGTTTTGGAGGTGCTTGACGAAGCGGTCGTTTCGGCCCGAGTACTCCTCGTGCCAGAACTCGTCGATGCGCCTCCAGAAGCCGACCTCTAGCAACACGACCCCGAGGGCGTAGACGTCGAGCGCTGGCTCAAACCGGGTGCGTGGTCGCCCCTCCGAGTCCATACATTGCGGATGCCAGTACAGTCGTCTTTCAAGACCCGCGTCGCGGATCGGGTCACTGATGGCAGCCGGGGTGTTGGGGCGTGTGTATTCGAAACCCACGAGCTGGGGCTCGTCGAGCTGTGGCGCCGTCGTAGTGCCAGGTGATGGCCGAGGGGAGGAGAAGATGATGTTCTCGGATCGTATACCCTTGTGCAGCCAGCCAGCCGTGTGCAAGATGCCGAGTGAAAGGCTGAGCTGGTAGGCCAGCCGGAAGCGATCCCCGACGTGGGGGACGGCCTGGCAGCCGCCCAGGACATGCCTGAGCGACCATGGCGCAGTGTCGCTGGCATAATCAAAAACGAAGCCGATGCGGGGATGCCAGTCGTCGGCGACGAAGCCGAGACAACGCGGCACCCGCAGCAACGGTGGCTTAGACCCAACGTGCAGCAGGCTGGCGAGTTCTCGCAAGCGCTGGAGATGCTCCTGCTTCACCGCCTCGCCGACGTCTTTGTCGTATAGCTTCCACTCGACTAGTACTCTCCGGCTGGCGCCGCTCTCGGTATCTAGATACGAGGCTAGTGCACGGCCTAGCTGGGCCAGTGCATCATTCCCAGGGACAGAGAGGTCAAAGACGACGCGGTGGCCCTCGATCTGGAGTTTGGGATGGGTGCCAGCAGCAGCCGTGATTGCCGCCGCTGAACCTTGACCTCCGATGCGGAGCCGCTGCGCCGCGAGGTTGGCTACTGTCGCGAGGTCCGGATACTCCCCAGCGGCATTCCTAATGTCCTCGACGGCAGCCGCCCCTTGCTGCTCCGGAATGACCGAGGGCGCGAGGGCTTGGCGTAGGCGCCGGCGTTCGATCGAGGACAGCAAGCAGTATAAGCCGTCATTGTAATCCTGCAGCTCCTTGATCATGGTCTCAAATCGACTGCGGTCGGCCACGGCCCATCGGGCTTTTTCGGCAATGGTGGCTGTTCTGTCGCGCTCCTTGCCCTTCTCCAAATCTCTCCTGGCTAGGTTGTCGAGATTCTTGTCGTTCGCGAGAGCGGCGTGTACCGACAGTACCGTTGGACCTCCCGCCCTCGGCCGAGCTGCTATCTCATCGAGGGGCGCCCTCTTCGGGTTTGTTAATTAATTAGCCTAGGTACTGTGGGATACTGTGGTACTCGAGCATTCGGGGGCTCGGTTGGCCGATAACTCACCCATAAAGGTCTTCCTTGATGGTTTTGCGTCTCAGCGGCTGGCGCCAGGCCATAGCGCGTCTGCAGCTGCTCGAAGTCTTGGAACAGCTGGCTCAGGCGAACCAAGGTTTCTGTCACAATGTTGTAGTCGTCCATATCCCGCAGTTGGGCAATCTGGCGGCCTTGTTCGTCTCCGATGAGACCCCACTCCCGAGCCCAAATGCGCAGCCGGGCTTCCTGGATTTTGAACTTCCAGAACAGCTTCTGCGACGTCCGACCGAGGTCCTTTGCATCAACGAATAGGCCATAGCCGTGCAAGCATTCAGATAGGAGCTTTGTGCAAAGCGGAATAATCGCCAGACACAACTCAGCCATGGTGACTCTTGGTGTGCGGGAACAGGAGAGTCGAGAAGTTGAGAGCGAGCGGTGGTGAAAAGTTTCTCGGGGCAGACAGAGACGGGGGAAGGTCTGTACTTGAAAAGGAAGTGCGGTGAATAACTGCTGTCCCGCGCTATTGGAAGCCACATCCTCTTCTCGCTAATTGCTGCCTAAGAAGGGGGGAATGGGGGGGGCCGGCGTGGCTTGATGGCGCCGTGAGAGATTCTACTTCTTCAGCTCGACCCCTTATTACCAGCACTTTTCAACTCCAATTCAACTCTGGGTTTTTGTTTAGGCTTCCATGACGGTATAGCCGACGAAAATCAAGCCAACGATGGAGTCGAGGACCTCTCTTCCGTCCCGCCCACCTATTTCATCGTTTGGCTCGGGCTCGGTAGGATCCGCGTTACGCTTCCGGAGCCATCTTGTCCGGTCATCCATCCGTCTGCCTCCGGAGCTGGAATCCATCACACAGAGCCGGGGGCTCACCGATGCTCCGCCCCGGGCGGGAAATAAGCCCGAGGCGGCCTATGGGCTACTAACACTGCTGCAATTTCTCTCGGACAACCCCTCGGTCCCGCAGCGTGGCCTCTGCATACGCAGCGCTTTTTCCGTTACCGGACGCGGACGCACGTATGAAGTTCGCCGGTATAGCGATGGCAGGGCTGAGGACATTGACGACTTCAACCACTGGCGACCCTCTATCGCCCACAAGCACCTCGTCCTGCCGCCCAGCACCGGCGGTGGTAGTGCTGCGTTGGCCGCCGCCTACAGATCGCTGATCAATGAACTCAGGATCCTGACACACAAGCCGCTATCGACGCACCCGAACCTTCTGCGCATCACGGGCGTGTGCTGGGCCATGGCGGCCGACTGCGAAACCATCCTTCCCGTGATCTGCACCGAGTTCGCCACTCTGGGCACCCTGACTACCTTTGTGTCCGCTTGGGAATGTCCCTACCGCTTCAAACGGCAGCTCATTCTGGACGTGGCCGAAGGGCTGGCGGCATTGCATTCCTGCTTTATAGTTCATGGGGATGTCAAGACCGACAACGTCCTGGTAGTTGTGTCCGAGGACACCGACTCAGGCTGCCCCTTTGTCGCCAAGCTCTCGGATTTCGGCTTCTCCCTCGACACGGCGCGGCAGCGACCTGGACACACCCATGGCTCTCTGTTTGGATACACGCTGCTCTGGGCCGCTCCAGAGGCGACAGAAGTGATGCCCTACTCGGAAATGCACCTCACCGACGTCTACTCACTCGGCTTTGTGATCTGGACCGTGGCTATGAACGGGCGGAACCTTTTTGAAGCTCTAGACGACCTGCCCCAGGATCCGGCGCAGAGACTTGAGGCATTTAGGTTCCTGAAGGAGACGGACGATATCGATGCGGCGGCAGTCCGCAGCCTCCTCAACAAGCTCCACGGGGCCGACGGTCTCGACCCCAACACAAGTTCCGATCTAGACTTGGCAGAGCTCATCGAGCTATGGCGACATACGTTACGGCTCCGGCCGAGAGAGAGGGCCTTTGGCGCCGTTCTCGACACCCTGCGGCCGGGATGCTTGCGGCAGGGCTCATCTCGTGCTGCACCAAGGCCTGGGAGCCCGCTTCCCCCCTTCGACACCGACAGGGTAGGTGCTGGTTTGCCTCTGCCAGCTCACACGATGCACGACACTAACCTCAGGTCGCTACACCAAAACACGACAGATCTACCTAGAAATCTCGACACTTTTCGCACATAGGGGGTTGCTCAACTCCCGCGTCCGGCCGGACCTCCAAGTGGCCGCGCGGGCGCAGACAGCAGGCCGCACAGGACTACCACCCGCATCGCCACAAATGGGAGACCCGACCCTTCCCTGGCGGTTTCCCTCCAAATTCTCCTCTCGGCCGGCCGGGGCCACGTACGCGCTGTTTTGCATGTATTTTTTCGGCCACGGCCACGGCCACGGCCACGATGCGGAGCGGCCCAGCGCGGCAGAAGCTGGAAGATGGCTTCGACTGTCGGCAGAGAGCGGCCACACGTTGGCCATGGCCCTGTGCGCCAGACTAAACAAACAGCTCGGCATCGGTTTACCAGCGGCCGTCGAGCACTCCTGGTTGATGCTAAGTGCACAGAACGGGTCCAGGCCGGCCATGGCAGCCCTCCGGAACAAGGACGCGCGCGGATACGTGGAGAGTCGCGACATCTACAAGACGCGGTTCTGGGGCCTTTGCCACGGCCTCTCGGAACAGCTCATATCCGATCTGCTAGCCATGGGTGCCAAGTTTGCGTCCAGCCACGGCAGGAACCCCCGCTCCAGCCTCAGCGACCACGGCGACAATCTCCTCCACTGCGCCGCGCTGATGGGCTCGGAGGCTATTGTGCGGCACCTCCTCGATGCCCACGGTGCGGATGTGAACGCGGTCAACTCTAGGGGGGAGACGGCTTTCCTCCTCGCCTGCAAATCGGGCCACGGCGCGGTCGTCGACCTCCTCCTGGACAGGGGTGCCGACGCGACGATCTGCAATGCGTATGGAGATAATGCGCTGCACTGGCTCGATTCGTTTGAGCATGATGCCATCGCTCACTACGCTGCCGACTTTGTCCGGAGGGGCCTGGACATAAACAAGGTGTCGCGACTAGACGACAGCTTCGCGGATCCCATAGCACGACGATACCTCCACCGCCTTGTGGGGGGCACGCCGCTGCACAGGGCTGTGGAAGTTGGGAATATGCTCCTTGTCGATGCCTTGCTCCGCCTTGGGGCCGACGCCTGCCACGGGGACCGGGGCTTGACGCCTGTCTGCAGGGCCTTGAAGAACCACAACGCAGACATGGCTCGGCAACTTTTTAGCCGTCCCATGTCCAAGGATATCAACACCACTATACCAAATGTAGATGGCACCGCGGCCTTTACTTTCCTCTCGCGCCCCATAATCGACAAGAAGGATGCCGTCCTCCTCCATTACATCCACGACGCATACAGCCATGACGACGCGACCAAAGACATCATGGCATGGCTAGTGCGCAGGGGAGCAAAGCTGGCGGGCGGATCTCACGACGCGCTCTATCTAGCTGTAAGCCGAATGGACTCCTCTGCAGCCGAGTTCCTCCTCTCAGCCGGCTACGGCAACCTGACGTCCCAGATAACCCTCGACGACCAGCTCACGGCCACCCCACTGGCCCTGGCTGTGATGAAAGGAGACGCAAGGATGGTCCGTACCCTCCTGCACCATGGTGCGGATCCGGAAAGCTCCATGATGAGGTTTCCCGGCATCGAGCCTGAGGAGTTCCCGGCGCTCTGGCTATGCGTCAAGGACGGATGCGAAGCTAATTCGCTCGCCGTAGCCGCGGCGCTCATCGCCGCTGGCGCCAACGTCAACCGCGCCGTCCAGCATGACAATCGGGAATCGCCGCTGTCCCGAGCCCTTGCGCAAAGCCACTTTGACATGTCGCGCTTGCTGATAGAGCACGGCGCACAGGTCGACCACCCTCCCCCTACTCCTCCTCCTAGCTTTAAACCTCCCGTCACGGTGCTGAAGCTGCTCAGCTCCACCAACATACTCGACAGAGGCCTCTACCGGGCATACGAGTTCCTGCTGGCCCATCCCGGGGCAGATCTGCCGCTGTGGACCGTGGTGGGCTGGGAGACTGTGTTTCACTCCATCTTCAAGACAAAAGAGATCCGCCGGCGCAACATCGACCCGGACAACCTCGGCGCCATATTCCACATGGTGCGCCGCCGGTTCCCGAACCTGAGCACCCTCGCGGCCCGCGACATACAAGGGTGGACGCCGCTGCACCACGCCGTATTCTACGCAAACACGGTCGGCGTGCGCCTGCTGCTCTCCGCCGGCTGCGACCCTAGAGACCAAATCGTGCGGGACCGGAAGCGGGTCAGGGCTGCGGTGAGGATGCTTTTCCATGCCAATCTTGTCGAGTACACAGAGGCGGATGTGCGGGAGATGCATGAGCATCTTGACGAAGACGTAGTTCACTCACACGAGGGTAGGTCGGCGCTCGACATGGCGAGGGATGATATTTTTGACGAGATACCGCCATCGGTGAGAGACGTCCCGGATGAGTATGACGAGTTTGTGGAGAGGAGGAGGGATATCAAGTCCCTGTTGGCTTCCTGGGGGCTCTCGCAAGTTGGTAGGAGCGGATGCCACAGTCAACCGCCCGAGTGAAGGGGTGTAAGCCTAGCGATATTGTCTCAAACATCTGAAGCAGCGTCTCTGCGACGGGGTGCCGTTTAACCTCCACCGTCAGTGTTTGGTTTAACCCTAACCCGTTGACGGGTTATATGACTTTGTAAAATAGAATAAAAAAGGTTTCATCCTTCGATCAGCAGGGGCCGGTCTCCCCGGTTTTCAGTTGCATCCCATTTTCCGGGCTTTGTATCCCGTTTTCTGGGCTCCCGAGCTTCCACATTCGGCAAACTTTGTACATGAGTGAAGAACTTAACTAGAGAAAACTCGGGATCCCGTCCGCTCTCCCAGGCCAGGCCAGTAGTTAGGTCGCTGACGACCAGCGAATCCCTAGTGTTGTATGGTTTGTTTTTTTTTTTGCCCTTTTTCCTTGAAAGCTCGTCTTTGGACCCATCCCCTATTCGCCCCACCACCTCCTTGAAAGCTCTGTAAATGAAGCAGTCAAAGTACAACGCAGAGACAAGCCCGATCAATCACTTTCATGTTGATTGTCATACCGAATTTTTTTAGCCAAAGATCTAGAAAATCTTGTTGAAGCGCCATCTTTGTTTATTTTCTTGATATGTTGGGAATAATGTGGTGGTGTATTGGAAGGGGTGAGCCTTCCAGAAGGTTGTAGCCGCCTCCTGATTGGTAGATAGCTTAGCGTGGTTCTGGCGTGGCCTATACCCACCAAAGAGGGCCAGAGGTTTTCCCTGGGCCAGAACCATCACCGAATTCATCACTTTCGTGTTGCCCAACATGGTGACATTGAGGTTTGATGTGTGTGCTGCAGGAAAAGAAGTGGGCTGTTTAGATCTGCAGACTTGTCGGGAAAAGCGTGAGTAGTCCCACCCAAAACGAGACACAGCGCAGGTTCCCAGATGAGTACCACCTTGCCACCCAAGCAACCAAGCAAGCCAAGGTACCTTCTATACCCATGGGTTGGGAGGTATTTGTCCGGCGGCAGTCACGGCGAGGCGTTAGCTGGGGAAATTGACCCGCACGACGATGGCAAGATGGGCATATCGAAAGCTTTAGTGGCTAAATGCGTGATCTTTGCTTCCCCTGATAATCTCCTGACAGCGCCACTTATCCGCACCCAACACATGATGGACGCCCACGCATATAAATACTACACGTAATTGGCCTAGTCATGTCCGAATCAAAAAAAGAAACATCACAACCATAGCATAGACTCACCAAAAAAAAAAACACAGCGAAAAATTTCAAGCAGGAATGGATATGCTCCCAGCCGCCATCACATCGAATCCAACTTTTGGCCCGCTACTACGACTACTAGAGGAGATCGAAAAGGGAGGCTCGCACCATGGCTGCCAGCACCGCCAGCACACGATGCACCCGCACTTCGACCTGCTCGAGCTGCCAGCGGCGTTCCGGCTGTACGCAGAGCTACCGGGTGTCAAGAAGGAGGACGTGGTAATTGAGTTGACGGACCCAAAGACGCTCGTCATCAAGGGAACGGTCCAACACTCGTACCGGACTCGGACGGCCGGCGGTGCTGGAGAGACGGACGATCCGGCTTTGCTGATCTCTGAGCGGGGTGCTGGTTCCTTCACTCGTACGGCTAAGCTGCCGGTCGAGGTTGCACGTGAGGGTATTACGGCTAGCTTGGAGGACGGTGTTTTAGTGGTGACGATTCCAAAGCCTGCGGAGGACGTGTCGAGAGCGCAGCGGATCGAGATTCGGTAGCTACCTACGTAGTTTGGTTATAAGACAGTAACACAGGACATACGAAATTGACACTGTTGAGCACCGCTCTCTCTCTCTCTCTCTCTCTCTCTCTCTTCTCCCTTTCCGATGCCCTCCGAGCCTCCTCTAAGTGCTGGACTCGGGTGGCGAGAGCCAGTCTGGGCTGAGCCATGTGGCGCCGTAAGGTGACATTTGTTCATGATAAATTCCAAAGACCATTTTGTGGCGGCGGACAGGTCAGGTGGAATGGCTCTAAATGGGAAACGGGGTACACATGTGGGATGGACAGGAGGAAATCTAATGATTCCACCAGGTCAGAGAGCTGAATATTGCGTGAGGGATAGCACCACCACCGCGGTGTCTAGCTTGTATCATGTCTAACAGACTTTGTCTTGTGGCGGCCATGATGTGACGATGCCTATAAGTTGCCAGGGTAAGCACCTAGTCAAGCTTTCGATTCTGCATAAGGTTTACCATTCAACTCATTGAATCTTACCGAGATATCATTTACACAACCCACACACGACAGTATGCTACCGACCTTGTTGTTGCAATCTCTATCGTGCTAACACAGCCCCCTCCCCCCCCCCTCCACAGAAGACAATAGTAGTTCAACGATGACGGGAAGCAAGCTCGAGACGGCGGCACTCGCCACCAGCGTGGTGACAGCCGCGGACCAGCTCATGATGGGGGTGCGCGACACACGCGAGCACCAGCCAAGCGATGCGAACGAGCACTACGTCAAGGCGGCCATCGCCGGGGCCATTGCCATTGGCGCGTACCAGCTGCTTCAGCACGACGAGAACAAGCACCGCGACGAGCAACATCCCCGGCGCAAACACATTGGCGACCCACGTCCCGAAAAGATTGGCGAGGAGAAGGGACACACGATGGACATGGCTGCTGAAGCTATCGGGGCCTATGCCGCTGGTCGCCAGATGCTGGGCTACAACAACCACAAGATCCTCAAGCTCATTGCCGAGGGCTTGGGCGCGGCTGCCCTGGCGCGGGAAGTCGACAAGGATGTCGTGGACTAAGAGTGGCGTGCGTGCAAGTTGCAAGACATGGGAGGCCGTTGCATTCTTTCATTATCTTGGGATCAATTGATATGATTGTATTGATACAGATGATATTTAACATGATCACGCATCACAAGTTTTCTCTTCGTCTGTGCCGAATTTTAAATTTTATCCCTAACTAAACAAGGCAAAGCCACTGCAATGTTTTTGAGGTTTCGTAGCCAAGAACCAGAGATATACAAGTCCCACCTTTTCGCCGTTGAGCCAAACTCCAAACAACACCCACGCACCGCGTGTTGTTACTCGTCACCTCTTCTCGTGACCATCGTGCCGTCTCCTGATCAGCACTACCGCCCAGGACATGATCGAGGTGCTCGCGAAGAGCGGTCTATCTCCCATTAGCACAACCCAAGGCGCCAGGAGTCAATTTCCTTCACATATTCACAATCGCCACGGCAAATGACGACCTGACAAGGCTTCGATTCGGTACGAAGCCCGCCAGAACAGCCCCAGCGTAGCGGTGCGCGAAGTCGGTCACCGAGCTGAGCGCATCCTCGCGCAGCAGCACTGTCTGGGCGATGGACAGCGCGACGCAGACAATGTCGAACAGGGTCTCGATCTCGAGCATGATGCGGCCGGCGCAGAAGGTGAACAGCAGTGCAACCAGGCTCCAGATGGTCGCGATGCCCGCGATGGCCGTCACGGCGACGTGGCCGTCGGGAATGGCCACGTCGTACTCCGACAGGTCTGCGATGAACTGGGCCGTGCATCCCAGTATGACCAGCGTCAATACCAGCTGGAAAAAGCGGATTGTTGAGCTGATCAGTTTCAGCACTACTTCGTCGAGAAGGTCGGCCATTGTGTAAACTTGGGAGGATTAGTATTGAATCCGATATAGGGTTTCTGTGGTAATTGTGGCGGTAAAAATGAAGCAATTAGGGGTTGCGAGCAGAGATGCTACCTCGTTAAATATCGGGGGCTTCACCATCAAGGGAGGTACTAATCAGGTGGTTTGGCGGGAAAGGCGTAGGTGGCTCGTAGAAGCTGCATGAGTGGATCGCTGTGAGTGCCAAGCCACACGTCTAGCTATGATAACGTTATGATTCTCGAACCGCCACTGCATCACACCACAATCATCCTAATGGCCACGCACACACACACACACACACATACACGGTCACGACCTACACCCAACAGCTGCTCTCCTGGATGCCAGTAGGGGTTCAAAGGTGGGTTTACAACTTAGGAATCTGTATTTTGTCAATCCTCGTCATGAGTGGTAACATCAGACGATGAAGGGACGGCAGTTCATAAAGGAGTGTGATAGATTTTGGGATAAATTCGAATACTAATTAATATCCCTTCGTTCATAACAAGACAACTAAAGAAAGGGTTGAAGATAGGAATAGACAAAAGAGAGCGTGATACTAATGCTAGTGAATTCCAAAACAAAAATCCAAACAAAAAAATGCCAACACCATGCCATACTAATGCTCCTGACCATGCTCCTAACTATGCACCTCGCCCATGCTCCCAAACCATGCTATGCCTATCCCAAGTTTTTTTTTTTTTTTTCGGACCCATGCTCATCTGCTTCCCCCTCAGTCTTTTAGGTGATATATACTCCTTAAAAACAGG
This sequence comes from Lasiosphaeris hirsuta, assembly GCA_030549175.1. Lineage (NCBI taxonomy): Eukaryota > Fungi > Ascomycota > Sordariomycetes > Sordariales > Lasiosphaeriaceae > Lasiosphaeris > Lasiosphaeris hirsuta. The sequence goes on from JAUKUA010000002.1 coordinate 3,268,172, forward strand.
AAGCTATCAATACTTTAGATTAGTGGCTCTCGCCGCCGTACGGGCCGGACCCACCCTCAGTACCGGTAGGCTTGGCGCCGTACACGGTAGTCCAGCCGGAGGGCTTGAGCTTGTCGTCCCAGATCTCGGGCTTGGTTCCGCTCGGCCGGAAGAACCGGGGAGCGACCTGGAGGCCGAAGATGGCATCGGCATCGATGGAGTTGCCACCGTTGAGGTTGAACTTGAGAATCTCGAGGTCCCCGACGAAGACGCGGCCGCCGATGGGCGCAATGGGCGGGATGACGCTCGGAGGGGGCGCGGCCTTGGCCTTGGCGATGAAGGCGTTGAGCGTGTTGCCGACGACGGGCGCGTTGATAGCGCCCACCATGCCCGCCTGGCAGTGGTTGCCGTTGACCTGGCCGCAGTAGAACCAGATGGGGTTGGTATCGTTGACGATCAGCTCGTAGGTGGCGACCGAGGGCACCGCCGTGGTGGCGATGAAGCCCGAGCTGAAGCCCACGTTGCCGTTGAGGGGAAAGCACGGCTTGTCGAAGCTGGACTGCGTCACCGTGTGGTTGCGCGGGTTGAACCGGAACTCGACAATGGTGCGAGGTGGTTCCGTGATATTGTTGGGGCTATAGGTGAGCGTGCCGTTTAGGCCGACGTCGACCGTGGTCCTGCGGACACCGCCGTTGGGAAGGCCGTCGGGGGGCGACAGGCTTGGGGGTGGGGACTTGGCGGCAAGGGCCTTGTAAGCATCGAAGGTGTTGCCTTGCTTGGGACTTGTGGCGGGTAAGCCGAAATTTCTCTGCTACAGGAATTGGGGGGGGGGGGGGGGGAGTGAGGGATACATACGCGTTGATGGCGTGGACCATGCCGTTTTGGCAGTGGTTGCCGTTGGTTTGGCTGCAGTAGATCCAGATGGGCTTGTCATCCTTGACCTCGATGGTGAAGGTTGTGCGGGAAGCTACATCAGGCGAGTCGGTGGGAACAAAGGCGGAGAAGATGGCGTTGTCCAGGGGCATGCATGGCTTCTCAAAGCTCGACTGCGTCACCGAGTGGTTTCTCGCAAAGAAGTTGTATGTGACTTTGTCGCCCTTCTTGGCATCGATGGTCTCAGGGTCGAACCTGAGTTGGCCATTCTTGCCGACCGTGACCTGGAAGTGGGTTGCTGCGACGGTGGATGCCAAGAAGGCCAGAGGAAGAAGAGCTGCTCCGGTGAGGAACTTCATTGTGAAGACGTCTGTGGTTTCGAGTCTTGGTCGACAAAGGATGGAGAAAAATTGAAGTCGAGATGAGGAGAGGACGAGTAGAAGTAGAACTGAGTGAAGGTTTGAATGGGTGATGTTGATGAGGAACTGAAGCAGCAATTTTGGTGGGATGAAAGCGTGGTTTATATCGTCAGAGAGCCATCGTCTCAATAGTTTGTTTGTCAAAAGAGATCTCTTGATAAAAAGCTTGTTGTCCAGCCACGCCAGAGCCCTGCGCCGGAAGCAAGATCCGGTCAGCAGACGTTCGGGCCCAAAATGGTGGTATGGACGAATCCGGTAGGTAATCGGCTCTAACTGGGTAAGACATTGCTCAAAGTGGCCGCCATGTGTAACTTTCGCATGCTTCCAAGCTGCGCCCCGTCTACAGATTACCACAGAAAAGTGCTACTGAGGTGGACAGCTATTATAAGCGCGAGTCGTGGCCCTCGAGAAGTCCAGTTCCTCAGCAATCCCGGGGCGCGCAGTAGCCGTCGGTGTTTACCGCGCCCTCGTCCACCCTCACCGTCATCCGACGTACCTAAGTAGGTCCCGAGTCGAGCTAGCTGCTGTCTGTCGACAAGCCAAGGTGTCACTTGTTCAGTAGGATTCTTGTCGGTAGCTCGGCGTTGCTTACAGGCAGATGCCCTCCAAGTTTTCTGGTTCTTACAACAGTGATCATTTCCAATCAGGCTCATCTTGGCTTCATCTTGACCGGTTCATCCACCGCTCAGCTCTACGTAGGTAATCCGCCACTGACTTTGCGCGTCCGCCGTGAGCGCGGCAATAAGCGTCAAGTTGGGTTTGAACAAGCTTTTGGCGCAGCAAATTCCTCTGGGCGCAGCTTTTCTCCCAAAGACCCGAGGCCCTGGTTGGTTGTCTACCGCCCTCACGTCAGCGCCACACGTATGTCTGCATCGACAAGATCGGACCTCATGGCTATTTCCGACTTGCTAACCCGGTCGGGTGGGTAAGGTATTTGTCAAAAATAGCACCCACCCGCCAATTACGTGTAATCTGTGGGCAAACGGCACCCAAGTCAATTGCCAGGGCCTTCCTTGCAGCGCAACGGCCAACAACGGTCTCAACAAGAAAAACGGCATCTTGCGTTTGCAGTACCATACAAGACTTCAGCCAACCAGTGGACAGGCAAACACATGTAATAGAGCAATCAGAGGAGTCAAAGAAGGCTATTGGAGGTGGGAAACCCCATGCCTTTGACTCTTCTTCCTAGATAGCTACATCACACATGTTTCCTGCAAGTTTCTTGATGTCCCATTACTTGTAGCGCATTTCGCAACATGATCTAGGGTGTGTGCCCAAGGTACCTTACCGTAGGCAGTGTCTGCATTTCTTGCAGCAAAAAAACGTGTGCGTCAGCCTTTGAATGGCTCAAATAGTGTCTTGGGTCCTCAGCGAGGCTTCTTGTGTCGGGAAACAGCGCCCAGTTCTGAGCGGTAGAGGTGTTGAGGTGGAGGCCGTGCTGGAGAGGCAGCCGGTTCAAGTACCTAGGTGACGATCACGAGAGAATTTTATGAATTGAGTGTGGGGATGTGGCTGTACCGACGGCTGGGACCTGGTGCGATTGTTACCTGTCTACTTCGGGCTGGGTACAACCTATATCGAGGTCAGCCAACGGCAGGTTCAACTAGCTGGGGTCGGGGTGATCGGGGCTATGATGGGAACGTGGATGGCCCCGGGCCGCTCTTTTTCCCCCAAAAGTCCCTAGCATGTTGTCATCGCCGAAACGGCAATGTTGAACAATTTTAGAACCCCAAAATGGGGGTAACGAGGCACCATCCCTCGGTTAGAAGTTTTATTAGTGCGCACGAACTATCTCAAGGGCAAATGGCGTTTCCGCCGGTCATATAGAGGCCCGGGAGTGGTTCCTCGCTGTAAGGGCCCCGGGGGAAAGTGGGGCGTGTCTGATGCCTTAGGGCGGTGTCGCGGGCACGTTGGGTCGCTGTGACTTTGGAGGTTGAAAGGCAGGCGAATCCAGGCGGCGCTACCTAGGGGCAGAAGGGTCTGAGATCCATGGAAGTGAATGTACAGTTGACTGTGATGTAGGACTTGGAAAGAGCAAAGGAGCCTGAAACTGCGAGAGGTGAAAAGGGAGGGGAAGGAAGGATGCGTGAAGCGGAAAGCGGAAGGAGAGCTTCGCGAACAGTCCTGGCCGGCACGCTTTAGCATTGAATGCATCGGCATGGCCAGAACTGGCTGGAGGAGGAGAGGCTTGGAAGGGCTCGCTGAAAGATAACTTCCATTTGCTAATAGCAGACATTTAAGGCACTCAGATCTCAACCTTATCCTGGGCTTCGCTCCCCTGTGCTCTGACATCTGTTTCGTACCTTCCTCCTCTCTCTTTATCTCAAAACCATATCGGGCTCTGACGAGTATGATGCCGAGGGTTACCCTAGACCTACCGAGCTGGGAATTGTTACCCTACCCAGGCAACCAGGCTTTCGACTCCTCAACATTCCACTACCTACCTTAAGGAGCACTGTACCAAATGCGCCACGGCATGGGACTCACTAGATCAAGCCGTTTGAGTCCCTATAACACAGCGCATCGGGCGACCGATGCATCTTTGCAGGCGCGGCGTTCCGCATTTTCCCTTCCACACAGACCGCGACGGCCACTTCCTCCGCTCCGTGCTGATCGTCACCCATTTTCGGAAACAAGAGACCATTTTGATGACTCCATCCAGCAAAATGATGGTGTTCCTCTTCTACGGAGCAGTGGGCAAGACTCTAGCTGCAGGTACAATGATCAATCAACACCTTCTCTGGAGGGGGTACCGACTGGCTTAGGACTGACGCGACCAAAGAGAGCATAGACGATGTTTGTCGAAAGCCAGGTTTTGAGGGTGATCTCGGGGAAGTTCGGAACTATAGCGACCGCCGTTGACGACGGATTATCCAGCATTAAGGATACAGATAGATGGCAAGCGGTGGCGCTGCATTCCTTGAACGGCTAAAAAGCAACCTGGAGCGCAACAACCTTGTTTCAGTCAAGGACATCCTCACGCTAGCGCTGTCGCTACTCGTTTGGCTCGAGGAGTTATTATCCCGTGAGGTCTCCCCCACAATACCCAATTACTGCCGAGGAATCCTCCACCTCACCACCGATTGTATTTCCGTTTTTGACGAGGCTTTCAGATCCAGGATTCACCGCGCCATCCACTTCCCCGTGCTCTTGTACGAGGCGCGCCTCAGCCTCTGGAACACATTCATCTAGGCTACACTACCTACCTTCCCTTTGGGATGCCTACTGTCGCAATCTTGGCAATCGATCATGGCAAGGTTGAGCCTGGCGGTCAAAGCTATGTTCTATAAGAAATAGCTAGCAATGGGTCCGTCAGAGCCATTTTGCTTTGCCCAATCAAGTCAATCCCCCCTCTTCGAAGCGCGACAGGTACCAGCTCAATTCCAGGATAGGGACCCTGGCTAGGGGTACATTGGCCTGCAGTAAGACTCAACAACCCCGGTTTCCCAGGAATCAGCTGTATTTCCCCGGCGGAGAAATTGGCAAAGGTCGGCAGCCCAAAGTGACAGACTCCTTGGCCTGCACACATGCGGGTGCTATGATTGTGATATATGAACGGATGAGGTAAAAAGCGAGGCACGGTATCACTAGTGCACATGCATTCCCTGCCCAAGAGTCCCGGCCGTCTGGATTGGTCTTCGGGAAGAGGCGAGCCGCGGGTGTGGAGAGCGGGACAGCGTCCATAAATAGGCACAAGGAGCCAATCTCGTGCTCTTCACCTCGTCCATTCGATTCGGTCACTCTTACTCCCGATCAACTGCTGATGATGTTTCTGACAGGCGCCGTCATCACCTTTCTCGTCGGGGCTGTGAGCGCTGTGCCACACGCCGCGATCAAGCGGCAAGTTTCGCAACTTCGCAGCCACTACGACTTTATTGTTGCTGGTGGCGGCACCTCTGGCTTAACTGTGGCCGATCGCCTCAGCGAGGCCTTTCCAAACAGTAAGTCGATTTCGTCCACAACCAGCCGTGAAGCTCGCGGGAACTTAAATTGGTATTGAAGAATCGGTGCTGGTGGTCGAGTACGGAGACATTGAATATGCCCCCGGCATATTCGATCCACCCCTGGCCGTCTGGGGTGGTGTCGGGGCCTCTGCCAGTTACTTCATCGTCCAGTCGCTCCCGATACCCGACGTGAAGAACAAGACTTCTTTTGTGCTAGCCGGCAAGGTTGTGGGTGGTAGCAGTGCCATCAACGGCATGTTCTTCGACCGTCCGTCTCGCCAAGACCTGGACGCCTGGGCTTCTGTCGCTAGCCCACAGTTAGATTCTAGCCGGAACCGGTGGAGCTGGAGTGGGTTGTACCCCTTTTTCAAGAAGGTGAGCGCGATTCGGCCTCCCATGAGACTTGGGCAGAGACGCACAAGTCGTAGTGAGCGCCGAGCTGATAAAGCATGACATCTTGAAGAGCGTCACCTTCACAGCGCCGCCGGCTGCTGTCGCGCAGATATACGGATACACCTGGGACGCATCAGTCTATGGCGGCTCAACCCCCATCCATTCCAGCTTTCCCGCGTTTCTCTGGGCCGACCACAACCTTGTGAGAGGTGCCTGGGCCGACATGGATATTCCGGCACTTCAGGAATGTGCGAGTGGCGACAAATCCGGCCTCTGCTGGATACCCATCTCTCAACATCCCGTGACAGCCCGCCGCTCACACGCCGGTCTCGGCCATTATGCTGCGGTGAACACTACAAGGCCAAACTATGATCTTATTGTGAAACATCAAGTTACGCGGGTTGTGTACCCCAACGGCCCTCAGTCCGGACCGCCCTTGGTGGAGATCCGGTCCTTAGCTAACAACCAACATGTCAACATAACAGCCGATGCGGAAGTTGTTATTTCGGCGGGGGCTTTCCATACGCCGGCCATCCTCCAAAGAAGCGGCATTGGGCGGGCGGCACTGCTTAACACGGCCGGCATAAGCGTCACCGTTGACCTTCCTGGCGTCGGCTCAAACTTTCAAGACCACTCCGGGCCGGGTATCTCGTGGGCTTGTTCGTAAACCCTACATTCTCCCACGACATGGCAGTTTTCCTATCATAGATGGCCCCTAGCACTAACTCACACTTTTCTAGATACGAATCCCGGTAACTTCTCGCCGCTGCCTTCGTCCATGTCTAACCCAGCGTTCCTTGCTGATGCCGTGGCCGGGTTCGATGAGACCCCAGCGCGCGGGCCTTATACTCTGGCCAACTCCAACAGTGCCATCTTCATCCCACTCAGTAACATATCGACGGAGAGTCAGACGATCATCAACAGAATCAAGGGAATTGTCGCTGATGGCTCGGCGGCCTCTTACCTCCCGGCCGATTACCGGGACGATGCTACCATGGTAGCAGGCTACAGCAAGCAGCTCGCTATGATCGCCAAGCTGCTCTCTGACCCGAGGGTCCCAAGCTTGGAGAGCACCTTTGCCACGGGCACCTCGGTCCGCGCCGTGCATCTTCACCCCCTCAGTCGCGGCACCATTCGTCTCAACCTTACGGACACCCTACAGCAACCTATTGTCAGCTATGGCACCGGCTCAAATCCGATCGACTTTGACATCTACCTCGCCCATCTCAAGTATCTCCGCGCCATGATCAACACAACGACGCTCCGCGAGTACGGTGCCGTCGAAGTGTCCCCGGGCAACGCGACGCAGACGGACACGGCGCTGCTCGAGTATATCAAGGACCAGCTGGTTCTCTCATTCATGCATCCGTGCTGCACGGCAGCCATGCTGCCACGACAGCACGGCGGCGTCGTCGGCACGGACTTGAAGATCCACGGCGTGACAGGCTTGAGGGTTGTGGACATGAGCATCCTACCGTTCCTCCCTAGTTCGCACCTCAGCTCGGTTGCGTACGCCGTCGGAGAAAAGGTGAGTGTGTCTCTTCCCCTCTCTTCTTCTAATATTGGAAGCCTAACAAGATTAGGCTGCGGGTCGCATTATTCAGGATTGGTCTTAGGATGAAGGAGCGCGTTGCAGCCCCGCTGTGTTCATAACTGTGTGGATAATAAGAATGTAGGATAGGGTATCGTACCTCGCTCATCAGGGAAGCAATGAGAAGAAAAGAGAGCTACTGCATGCCTTACCCTTTTTGCTTGCTCCGTAGGATTTAGCGGGACAAGGGTGGAGAAGATCTCCCCATGCCAGGGCCAGTTGATGGGCGCCATGACCACCAAAAACACGCCACCGTCACGCTCAAGGGAAGCAAACGACCTTCCCCAGCTGAGGAGACCCCTGCTCACCGACTTGCCAACCTAGCGGGATGAAGTTTGGCGCCACGACGACCCTTCAGGGACGAGAGCCAAGGGCCTCCCCCCCCCCCCCTTAGTTGAACGGTTCACCGGTAGTAAGCACGCCCGACCCGAGAGCCCCTCGACAAAAGGCCAACAGCCCCCGTTTGAACAAGACCACATAGCTCACGGTTGTCCAAGCTGTCAAAGATGCCACACGCGACACATGCGCGGCTTCAATGTCAGCAAAGCAGAGAGGTGCATGTACCTTAGCCAGCCATGGACAGCGGCGAGCTGCCAACGGACGACGACAAGGGGCCAATGCTCCTGGCGACTGTCCACTCGCTCCACACCATCGTCATTGTCGTGTACTTGATCCGTTTGTGGTCGCGTCTGAGACCCAAGTTCGCGCTGACGGCCGCTGACTACACCATAACCATCGCTCTGGTAAAGTTTCTCTCTCCCTCGCTCTTTCTCTCTCCCTCGCTCTTTCTCTCTCTCTTTCTCTCTCTCTCTCTCTCTCTCTCTCTCTCTCTCTCTGAAGAGTCGTGGCTTGACTGACCCCCATTCCCCCCTTGGAAGGTCGCGAAGACGGTCTCGGTTGTGCTCACGACCATGGCTGTCTCCCACGGCTTTGGCAGACACGCCATTTACATTGACCGCAGCGGCCTCGCTGTTCTCGGGAATGAATTGTTTTTCGTCTTCATCGCGGGCTCGTTAGCGACGGGCTTTGCGAGGATCTCGATTGCTTGTCTGCTCCTCCAGGTAACCATGAGTCGAAAGTGGAGAATCGGCATGTGGTCGACCATCGCTGCACAGGCTCTGTTCATGACCATTTACTGCATCGTGCAGTTGGCTCAGTGCCAGTCGGCCGTGTCCAAAAACATCAACATCAAGCAAACGCAGTGCCTCACGCCCGAGCAGGTCTCGTCGTTTTCGTACGCGTCCATGGGTGAGCGTCCTTCCACCTACTCTTGTGAATTTTTTTTTAGGCTCACGCGGCCAAGGGATCTCCATGTTTAGTGATCTGATCTGCGCCATCATCCCCGGTTTTCTCGTCCGGATCCTCACACGCTCTCTCGTCGAGAAGATCCTTACCTTCACCCTCCTCGCATCGTGCCTCCTGGCCAGCCTTCTGGGCGTCGCCAAAATCTACTACACAGCCACCTTCGACTTCGCCTCGACCGATGGGTTCTACCTCATGGTGGACAAGTTCTTGTGGTCCCGCTTGGAGGAAGCCGTCATCATGATTGCTGCCTGCGCGCCCCTTCTTCGAGTCCCGGTTGAACGCGCTCTGCGGCGGCTTGGCTTTTCTGGTTTCGAGGTGCCGACCAGAGAGTTCAATATCGCCAGCCTCGGGTCGAGTGTCAAGGACAATAGTGGGTGGGTTTCCGAAAGCCAGCGGTCTGGGGGGCGTCGTGTGTCGTTCTCGCAAGCTGGTAGCCGAGGCGGCGCGCAAGACCCGGAGCTTGGCAGGGTGACGATGGAAAATATATAGCTCTACCTACCTGCCTAACCTGCCTCCGCTATTATAAGAACACGACAGATCCCTTGTAAATGTTGCGACCAGGCTACTGAAGCGACCTTGGACAAATGGCCCGCGAGTGTTAACATATACACTGGCCCGTGGACAGATGCCAGATCTTGACTGCCCCGTCGAATGATGCGGAGGCCAGTCATGCGCATTCTCTTCGCCCTCGCCGTAGATAAGAGGCATATAGATGTTAAAGATGCCTAGTAACGACCAACGAATAAGCCTTGTCTTCTTTGCGCGTAGTCTTACGCCTTTGCGCCCATGTCATTCGTTTGCGAACAGTAAAGTCGGATAAAGAGCTGCCACGAAGCGCTTTGAGAGGAACTCTGGTTATTCTGCGAATATGCTGCTCCAGGGACTTTTGATTCCCTAGCAGTATACCTGCTTTAGAAAATAATTCAACAGAAGCTGGGGCAATCAGCTCTTGAAGAGTCCATCCATGGGTAAACAATCTGCTCTTCACCCCCCCCCCCCCCCCCCAGGTGTGACAATATCGCATATAGAGGAACTCGGTCACCAGAGATCTCGGTCAATGATATCTCCCCAGTGCTGTTACTCTCCAGTGCTGTTACTCTCCAGTGCTGTTACTCTCCAGTGCTGTTACTCTCCAGTGCTGTTACTCTCCAGTAGGCGCATTGTTTAGGGCATAAGCTGTTGTCCGCAGCGTTCGCTCATCGGAATTGCGGTGGAAGCCAACTGGGAAAGAAGCGGGGTGCGCCATTTGATTTTGATTTTGGCCCCAGAACGTCGGGGGACACACGTATATGTGCGTCCCATGCGCAGATGCCAATCGGATTTGCTACCAGGCACATCTCGGGCAAACCGTGACTCAATCGGGCGCATGTCGGCGGGGTTTGCTGCAGGCTCACCGACCGGCAGTGAGCAAGGCGACAGCCCAAGCCACCATGCTGCCTTCAGTTCCTATTGCTTCTCGACACCTGTGAAGCGTGGCTTGGAGATGGAGGATTCTATGCTTTAATCAGTTATCACCAAGGTATATTGCCATATATCTGAGCCTTTAGCTCGGCATCAAGAGCACATTTTATCCCCCCAAGACCGCACCCACTCTTCCCTCTCCGCAATGGACTTGGGTCCACGGGCAGCCCTCTACCAGGCGCTGGACATACCGAACTCGGTCCGCCTTCTCCAACTCCGCCGCGATAGAGACTCTTCCGTCACCGGTCTTCTTCAAACTGTTGTTCTTGATGCCCCAGACTGTCCGCCCTTCACGGCGTTGTCGTATGTCTGGGGCGCTTTGGAGCACAGCGGCAGCATTACTCTCAACGGCCAGCCCTTTCCTATTCTGCCCAGCCTGGTCCCCATCCTCGCCGCCATCTGCGACGGGTCCAAGTTTGACCCAGACGGCTGGTACTGGATCGACTCCATCTGCATCAACCAGGCCGATGTCGATGAGCGCGGTTCGCAGGTGCAGCTGATGAGGCGGCTGTACGCGACAGCAACCCGCACCGCAGTCTGGCTTAGCCCTGCGACGAGAGAAATGGACGTTGCCGTGGATTTCTTCGTCGAGCTGTCCGAGTGGAACCATGGCGACGAGCTCGCCTTCAACGACGCCGGGAAGTGGCGGGCGTGGGCGGCCCTGCTCCAGCGGCCGTGGTGGCGCCGCATGTGGACGATCCAGGAGTTTGTCATTCCGCTGCATCTCGACTTCCACTGCGGCGGGGACAAGATATTCTCCCGAGAGCAGTTCCACAGGGCCATGCACACCCACGGATGCCAGGACCCCGACACCACCATCGTCCCCCATGGCGTCCGGCTCCCGGCCTGGAACCGACGTAGGATGCGGCAGCGGTTCGAGGCCAACCCGGACGACCTGGGTCTTTTTGCGCTGATGGCCTATACCGGCAACTCGGTCGTGTCGGACCCGAGAGACCGCGTCTATGGGATATTGGGGCTCGCGGCCCAAGACGACCGGTTGCTGGTTGGGCAACCGGCCTACGCCGAGGGCGTCGAGACACTGTATTGGAGGATTGTGGTGGCATTTGTGAAGTTGCGCAAGAGGCTGGACATCATTTGCTTTTCTGAGCTGTTTGGTGTGCCGTACCGTGATCCCCTCGCCGGCGTCTCTGAAAGAGGCGGGGAAGCAATCGCTTCCTGGGTGCCGGACTGGAGAACACCGACACAGACATTCGTTGTCCCTTTTATGGTTAGCCAGGGCTCCCAGACGCACATTGGCAACTTCCGGCCCGCATACAAGCGCCTCAACTTCAGGAACCCTGTGACCTTTTCCGCGGCTGGTGATCGAGACCCAAACGTCACTTTCTCGGACGACCGTCGACACATGAGCTGCCTTGGCATCATCATCGACTCCCTTGACGGTCTTGGGGAGTGTATGAATGAGAGGGGGCTACCGCAGGTTGAGGAAACGGAGCTCATCCAATCAACGTCACCGACTAACAACGCCTTGGACCCACCTTCTCTGCTAGATTCGTCTCGGCTCCTGGATCAGATCGTGCGCTCCATGGTTCTAGACCGCCAAGACCGCGATCTCGCTACCCGAGCATCCTTGGCTCAGTTCCGAGACGAACTCGTGCATCTCAACGCAATTTTAGGAGATAGAGCAGACGTTCGGTCATCGGCCATCTACCACTACTTGCTCACCTGGCTCCGTGCCAACGAAACAATTCGCATCAGGGGCACAACCCTAGAGGACTTGCTTCGCTTGCATAACAACGTCAAGACATCCCAAATGCCGCCGATTGACCTGTCCGATGCGGCCGAAGAAACCCTGGCTTCCAGGCTTGTCGACACGGCGTCGCTGCAGAGAATGAGGAAGCGCCTGGCCACAACTGAGAGCGGACACGTCGGTATGGCACCGCTGCGGGCAAAGAAGGGGGACGTGGTATGTGTTCTCTTTGGTTGCAGCGTCCCTGTTGTTCTCAGAAGTCAAGGTGCCAGCTTTGAGTTTATCGGCGAGTGTTATCTTGACGGGTATATGAATGGCGAGATTTTAGACCAGGACCGCTCGGTTCAGCAGATTGTTCTCCTCTAAGAACCAACGGGGTACTAGAAACGCTTGAGGAGTTCCTAGAGCGGGGAAAGGAAGAACGAGCCAGGAATCCATTCATTGCCCGAAATTAGCTTCCAGTACCTAGGTAAGCTATCACTAGTACGACGGTCACGGGCAAGAACAGATCAAGTCCCTAACCTCGGTATCTCCCAGGTAACAAAATGACCGCCATTCATGCTGATCATTTATGTCTCAGCCTATGAATATTCTCGCAAGTACTCCCCTTCAGGTTCTGGCAGCAATTTCCACGCTGTCAATCGAGACACTAAAAGGGCTTGGCTGGTCGCTTATACCGCCGGCACTTTAACTCTAAAGGTTATTGGCTACAAAGTCCGTAGCGGGCAGTGGCGGAGCAGGGATAAATCACCGTATTCGACATCACGCCAATCCGAGGTCAGCTGGCTGGCCACACATCCCACCACCACTGCCACTGTGACGGTGCTCCAAGTTTAGTCGGCGTTACCTCTCGTATTGCGGCTGGGGAAGTGACACACACTGAACACAGCGGCCTCCGCACCTTTAATTTTTTTTTTTTTTTTTTTTTTTGGGTGCATCGTATCGAGTCGGTTTGACCGTCAGATGACAACATCAATCGCTTGTAGCTGTGTTCCTAGTTTTCAGCTCAACGCTAGCCTAGCCGAAAATCTCCGGCAACATCTGCTTGTGGGCTGTGATGCACATGGGTACCTGCTTACGCATGGGTTCCCGTCTTCTATAAAAGGTCCGTTGGGTCACGGTGAACATTTGAATTCCATCTGATTGACATTCATCAAGACTGTAAATCAAAGGCTCATTAAAGATCTAAAAACGTTATCCAAACAGTTCCGAAAATGTTGTTTCTAGAAACTCTTGCCCTCACCCTCGGCCTCGTCGCCGCATCGCCAATCGAGGCAATTGAGGGGCGCGACACGCCCCAAACAGTGCACCTCACCTTTCACGGCGGCCCGGCACAGTACTCGCTGGCCTTCCCAGCCGACGGAAAGGTGTACCCGACCAACAACAACATCGCCGTCAACATCATCGACGCGCCCGACTACAACGCTCAGTACCAGTGCACCTTCTACACGGTGGGCGAGAAGACGCTCGCGGGCGGCATCACGCCCCAGGGCCTCAGCCAGATCTACGTCGGCCCCCCGCAGCCCATCACCGGTGTCAGCTGCGCCGGCATGTGCATCTACACGTACGGCGACTGCTACCGCGACGGCCAATATCTCGGCCCGTGCTGCAGCGGGTACTGCGCTGCCAACAAGTGCCGGCCCTGGGTCAATCCTACCGGTGCTTAGACTGGGCCGGGATGTCTTTTTGAGGCTATTTAGCTGGGTACCTAGGGGGGAGTGGGGAATATGAGATCATGAGTCGGCGTTCTGGGTTGAAGTTGGGTCTGGCTGAATTGGAAGTAAAAGAACACGCATGGGTGAATCACGAGGCGTCATAGTTTGTTTTGTGTCGTTTAGGAACATTATGATCCCGATACTGGGAGTAGTAATCACAAAGAGCTCAATCACAAAACTATGAGAGAGATTCTCGGTTAAATTCTCTGTCCGCGGTATCTACCTCCCCCCACTCAAGTGTTTTCTCTTCCCAGCTGACGCCCACACAGCTATGGTTGATGACCCCATGGATTCATGTTCCCTCCGAGCCCATTACTAGTTTTCGGGCCACCTTCTGCGGCGGAAGCCGCAATATCCAACAGCGCAGACATAGCATAGGTGGTCCACAGATTCAGATCCCGTGAACGGGCGGTCTAAGCGAGTGTGTTGACCGCAATGGCAAAGGGGGGTATATTGATGATACCCCACGCTATCTGCCCACGTCACAAAGCCGAAACGCAGTGGGCAGTGAGGACAGGCAAAGTAGGGGCGCATACGACCCAAATACCTGGAATATATTTCAATGTATTCCGACAACCGTCTGCACCTGAAGCAGGAGAAGCCAGTTATCCCTGCAATATCCCCCAGCTCCCCAATCGATTGCATGAAGATCGCAGCGTGGGTATACGTCTGGCTAGAGTACCAGTTGTTGTTGTTATCGGCCATTTTTGTTTGCGGAAAACTGCCCAAAGTGTGGCGGGAAGTGCTGTGATTTGGTGTGCAAGGCTTGACTTGTGTAGTGACTGGATGATGAGTGTCGGTGAATGTTGTGTGAGTTGGGACTTGCAGGTAACGGCGGGAGTTTGGGTTTAAATGCCGAAAGCACTTCAAAAACACCTCAGTCACAGTGTTTCGTTCACAAAATCAAATTCAATCCCAAGCCTTCTCGAAAAAAAACTGTCAAGCACTTTGAACAGAATGTGAAACACAGTCTTGGGAAGATGAAAGACGCAATTTCAAAGAGTTTCTGCGACAATGATACTAGGAGCAATTGAGCCTTGACATCATTTACTAGTGCTTGTCTCAAACTAGTTCAATCTCTCCAAACAGATTTCCAATCAGTTCTATCTCCACTCGCTAACTACAAAAACTATACAGCACTTCATTGGCTTTCGGGTTCAATAGGTACTCAATATCTTGGTGCTTCACTAGAACCAATCAGACATGTCTAATTTTCTACCTCTTTCCATCTACCAACATTAGCAAAGGCCACCGCTTCGGTATCTAAGATTCACCAAGACGGGCTTGACCACATTCCCGTCTTTCACATCTTGTATTGCTCTGTGAAGCTCACCAAACTCATACAGCGTAAGCAACTTGTCGAACGGAAACTTTCCTGGGATTTTACCTTGTCAGAATGTGAGACCAAGGCAAAGCCAAGGCTTGAAAGACTTACCTTGCCGCCAGAGATCAATCATGAGCGGGATTGACTGCGTGGTATTGTAGAGTCAACACCCCAGGGACGTCATGGAAGCGCATATCGCTGTCTTGGAGGATCAAACTCACAACGGATGGTACAGAGTCCCCCTGATGTGTGCCACGATGTGTAATGCCTCTTACCAGATGTTGCGACAATGTTACTTGCAAAGCAACATCAGGAGACCCCCCAACACTGATAACCGTGCCCCTTGCCCGGAGGGCCAAATGACCCGCCTTCACCAGGTCTCCCCGACCTACGCAGTCGAGAGCATAGTCGAAGCCCAGCCCGCCCGGTGTCAGCTCTTTCAACCTCTCCACCAGCTGGCCCTCATCTGTCAGATCTGACGAATCCACCACATGTGTCACAGCCTCCCGAATGCACTCGGGCAACATGGCAAGCTTGGCAGTCGAGTTATCCACAACAACCAACCTCGCCGGCGCCGTCAACTTGGCCGCCAAGCACGCAGCGAGCCCAACCGACCCCGCGCCAAAGATGCAAATGCTGCTATTCGGCGGCGGCTTGGCCACATTAAACACGGCTCCGGTCCCGGTCTGAAACCCGCACCCCAAGCTCGCAAACAACCGCATCTCCTCGGCCGTCGTCTCAGACACCACCTTCACGGCACAATCCGCCCTCGCCACAATCCGCCTCCCCATACTACTCTGCCCGAAAAAATGGCCCCTCAACCCTTCCCCCTGCGCATCCACCGCCGCCGTCGACCCATCCGTCCGGCACCCGGAAAAGTTCAACCCGATCAGCTCCCGGCAGTACGCGTTCGCACCCACCACACACTCGGGGCACTCGGAGCGGCAGCTGGCGTACGAGAGGACGACCTTGTCGCCGGGTGCGAAGCGGGCGCGGGCGGCCGTGCCGACCTCGAGGACGGTGCCGGCGCACTCGTGGCCGAGGATCATGGGCGGGCCGCTGTAGAACTTGCCGGCCGCGGCTTTGAGATCGGTCGCGCAGACCGAGACGGCGGCGGTCTCGAGGATCAGCTCGTCGGGGGCGATCGGGCCGTAGGTTACCGCTGAGAGGGTGATGGGGCCGTTGGCCGTATGGACCGTGTAGGCTTCGCTTTGGAAGCCGTGGGATAGGCGGGTTGCCATGGTCGGGTGGTTGGTGGGCTTTGATAGCAATTTGTCTAGGCCCCCTTTGTAGTCAAGTTGGGGATGCCTTGAGAAGAGTCTAGAATGGAAAGACGTTTTGGTGAGGGCTCGGGGTGATTTAGGCTGGACTGGTCCCGTCCCGTCCGGTTTGTGCGGGGTCTATCTGACATGATATCGGCAATTCCCGAAGCAGTGTTGTCCCGTCCGTAGCTATGTGATAAGAACTTACCATGCAACTTTGTATGCGAGTGATTGAGCAACACCATCCAGGGCCACGTTATCTCTATGAACATGTCAACTATTTGTGGTACATAAGTTTGGGAGATTGTGCGTAAATAATAGTGTCATTGGGGTGGTATGTAAGAAAACTTCCCGCACGACGTCGTGAATCGCCTCCCTCCCCCTTGATGGAAGTGAGATTCCGTCTTCCTCGATCCTCGTTACAAGGTTATTACACTAGCTCTAATACACCAAAACATTACGCACGTTTACTTGTTTTGTTTCTTCTTTTAAGTGATGTATGTCTTAAATATCTGGGTACCTACTTCGACATGCTACAGAAAGATGACAATCCTGGCGAATTGGTCTATGATCAAATCGACCCTTCAACTCGCCGTGTTAATTACGCCTTCCCCCCCCCTCTACTTCTGTCTAAGAGCTCAGTTCTACCTTCAAACAACAGACTGAACGGGCGGCTCTTTTTCCTTCATACAGGCGTGTTCCAGCTCGTCTGTCCATATTCCACTAATTCCAGCGTGGCCATACTTGAGATGCTGCCGGAAGTGGTCTGCGCTGAAGAACTTCTTGCTCGGGTTGCATTCACGAAATCTATGAATTCCCTGGAGATGATGGATGCGCTCCTCCCAGTTGTGGTCCGTGATAAAGACCCCAGTGGCATTGCACCCGGATCTGGGGAATTCCTCACCACAGTATCCACAAGTATCTGACTCGCCGGGATTGACTCTGCTGTCGAAAAAAAGTTGCTCATAACCCGTCATAACCGAGCATGACCAGTTATCACGGCAGAGATGAAGCGAATTTTGGTGCCGCTCCGCCTCGTTCTTGTTCTTGAAACGGTTTCCGCAGAATGAGCATTCGTACGGGTTTTCTGCCTCATGGATTCTAAGAGAATTAGTTCACGTGTCCAGTGACCATTCGCTCCCACGAGACCTACTTTAGCTCTCCTTCAGTGTCAAACTTCTTGGACTTTATCGGGCAACATTCACATATGTGGAGACCTGTTACCATGCTCGGCGACAAGCCCTGGGAGCGACCGTGGCTGAGTGAGGCTATACTTGGTAGTATGCTGCTTGTCGATGAGTTGAAGCGTAGTTCCGAGATTCTACGTATTATCGGGCGTTGCTCCTCGAGACCATCGCTGTTGCTGTTATCGCTTGGAATTTCTCTCTTCCTTGTGGCTGTTAGATGTGGGAGGGTGGCGTGCACCTCCGTTGCGCGCCCACTTGTCAATGATTCGACCGGCTTGGGGCGCTCAACACCAAAAGGGGGTTCTGAAACCCGCCGTAATGCAGTACAGCCGTTGTGCGGCAGCCGTCCTGCTAAATCCCAGCTCATTCTGTTGTCGAATAAGAGGCCTATCTGTAAACTTGCGAAACGTGCTATACGCCGTCGGCATCCAACCCAAAAGCAACACATCAAAACGGCCAGCGGGGGGTCCATGTGAGCTGAGTAACTCCAGCCTCTTTTGCCAAAGTTCGGGGGCGGGTCGAGGGTCATGGTTCTTGCTGACTCGCAACCTCGAGAGTTATAGCTCGTCTAATGACGGTATGAGCAAAAGATGATGAAATCTCAAGATGATTAGCAAAGAGGGAATCCTCACTTACCATTTGGCAAAACTCGAGGAAATCCTTTTTGGCCGTCCATTCGGCGAGAATCTCGGCCTTCCGCCCATCCTTGGTCGCAGAGATGGTTGACCACAAGGCGATGCAGGTAAGGATGAAACCTGCTACTGCCGCAATGTTTGCTATTGTCGTTGTCCATCTCCCTCGCATCTCGTAGGGACTGATGCAGGCCTCCTTGACGCAGGCGACTGTCCGTATCAGCAGATTGCTTAGCGTCATTGATTCGTCCGAACAGGTTCGCTCCGCAACATTGCTGCTCTGACTTGGCTGCGGTGCTATTTCTTCGCTACACGTGCTTGCGACAGGCTCTGAGGTTGAATTGGTCAAACGGCGACCTAGGGGCTGCATCGCAATGGGTTCTGGCTCAACCATCGCGGCATCTCCCGTAACTCAATCAGAGTGTGATTGTCTCTGAAAAATGACGGCTTGTTTTAGTAGAAAAGGTAGGGCAGCCAAGGTGATTGTTCAAATGCCCCGTCAGGGCGGTATTTGCGATGATGCCGTGTGTGGCGCAGCTCGGGTTCCGAGGTAACTGGAGCAATTTGAGGAGACCAATTTTCCTCGACCGCTCCCAGTGGTAGCCTCACAAGGCTTTTTCCACCTTCTCTCACCTGTCATTGGTTCTGAAAATGCAGCTCCGCGCTACCCGGTAGTAAACGGTTCTACAGGGTTTCGGCTAGGTACCTTGGTAGGTACCCTGCTGACGAGAGTCTAGTAGTACGAGTAGATTGAAGTCAAGGATATATAGCCCAGCACCGCCGACCCACTAGCTCTGGTATTGTTGTGCGTAAAGAGGATAAAACTAACACATGGAAATATGAAGGAAGAATGTGCAGGGGCAGGGGACTGTTCTGTCTGCTCTGTACCTTATCTAATGGCACCACTGCAAGTCACCGCTGCAAGTCATTGCCGCAAATCGCCCGATGTAACGGCCAACCAAGACAAGCTAGAGCGAGAACATGGGAGCCGCCCGCACTGCCAAAACCCCTCTTTTCCATCTGATCTACATAATCAGATGCGTCTTTATCAATAATGCGGGGGTAGAGGGTGCGGGGACAGTTGAAGTCATTATCTCTGACGTAAACGCCAAGGTAGGTAGGTTATCTATCCTATAATGTAATAGAATGAATAGAGAGGCATATGTCTTTTCTAGGGCGGGAATGCTAATTGCAAAACTTGTGTACCTTATTCTTTGGGCACTAATTCACAACTTGACTCCGAAAGGGTCTCTCTTGGGCTGGTCGTCGGCGTCACATACCAGAGTCTTTGTCGATCTTTGATCAGAAGCTCAGTGAAGAGCGCCTGCTTGAACGGTCTTGGCAACGAAGCCACCTTGCCGAGATACTCTTACGCAGCTGTCTAGTCTTGGAAGGTAGCCGCTTATCGGGTTTCGCTCAAAGTCCAAGTCACAAATGCCGCGAAAAGCAATACCAAGAAACGGCGGCATCATGGGGGACGGCCCGCATCTGCCAGGTACTGTACTGCCAACAACCAGTAAATAAAACAGAACTCCCTCCGGGGCATATGATTCGTTTGTCTCCTAGTCGCGGCCTTTGTGAGCTGAGATATTCCTGCAGCCAAGAATATCTATGGAATCCTGACCCCGGGCTAGTGGCCGGCATCAAGCAGCCATCACCCATTGGTCTCTAAAACCTGTATTGGTGCGATTCAACGGTCAGCCCCAAGCCCAGTTGCGTTTCCGGCCAGTAGCTGTTCACAACGCCGATCAACCTGGGCAGGACCGGCGCGGCCAAGCCACACCAGGTAAAATCATTGGATGCCACTGCTACGGTGAAAGATATGAAGCGAATAAACATGACTAAAATATAAAGATGTTGATGTTGAGATGGTTGACGCTAGTTCTATCGTCCATGCACATCATCGGGGATAAGAAGGGAACGCGCCACTCCTGGCCCATGGTGGAAGCTGCCCGCCCGCCCTCTGCTCACCAGTCACCCCTCCAAAGCCAAGCGCCTAAGAACCTGACCCAAAATGCATTTGAAGACCCTCCTCCTTATAGCCCTCTCGACCCCAACAGCCCTAGCAGCCGTCAATGAGCCCTGCTACGGCACCGGCAGCGTCGCAGGTACCACTTCCATCCTAAATCTCCCAACCACCCCTCCCACCCTCATCACTCACTCACTAATAACCTCTCCACCAGGCGTCTGCCTCGCCACGGCAGACTGCACAGCTGCCGGCGGAAGCAACATAGCCGGCGCGTGCCCAGCCGACGCGGCGGGGATCCGGTGCTGCTTCAAGACACCGTGCGCCAACGGCGCCAGCGGCAACTGCCGGTGGACCTCGGACTGCGCCGGCACCACGGTCGCGA
The DNA here is from genome assembly GCA_030549175.1 of Lasiosphaeris hirsuta. Taxonomy (NCBI): domain Eukaryota; kingdom Fungi; phylum Ascomycota; class Sordariomycetes; order Sordariales; family Lasiosphaeriaceae; genus Lasiosphaeris; species Lasiosphaeris hirsuta. Next base: position 3,288,316 of record JAUKUA010000002.1, read on the forward strand.
ACCAGTGCCCGGGGCCTAGCGGCATGAAGTGCTGCAGCTCGAGCGCAACGGGGTTCGGTGGGTATAGCGCGCCGACCATGCCGGCCGTCGGCGCCTGCCAGGCCGTCGCTGTGAGCGGCGCCACTGCTGTCGTGGCCGCCTGGCCGGGCCGGGTCAGGGAGATTGGCTGTGTGCGGTCGTGTGCGTGCCCCGGCACGTCGGATCATTGCTGTGGTAAGGCGGTGGATCTGATGTGTTCGGATGCTGGTGGGGTGAGTTCTGTTGCGTCTTTGCGGTGGGTGCTAGGGCCAGGGGTGTGCTGCTGATGAGAGAGTAGACACCGACGATTTCGGGACGGGAGATTGCTGAGTGGGTCATGAACCACCGTTCGACGTTGAACTTGAAGTATGTCATCTGGGGCCAGCGCATCTGGAATCCCTCGGTCGACTCTGTCTTGGCTTGGACCTCGTGGCGGTCGATGGACGACCGAGGCGATGTTACTCAGAACCACTGGTATGTTGCGTCTGACATGATCTCGCGTTTTGCCGTGTTAGTGCAGTTCTAAGAACAATCTAGGGATCACGTCCATGTGAGCTTTGACTGAAGGCAATAATACTTGTGGGGCATAAGTCAACGTCAATGCCTGGAGGAATAAATATGTCTTGGGCAGATAGGGTCTCTATAATAGCCTGGTTGTATGAGACGAATCTGGACTAACCAAATTTCCTTTTTCGTTCGTATTCCTGAGCCGGGGGGAGCTGTGGCTGATTTATCCTGAGCCTTTCTCCCTGATTCTTCCTTGAGTTAAGACAATCTTTTACACCACCTTTATATAGCCTTAGAGGCCCGGTGTGACAGCTAGATGTGGGAGGCTTACAGTGCAGCTTCCCTAACTGCACAACGTTCCACTTTTTTGTGGTGTCATTGGTGTTAGCGTTGCTTTTGGTGCCGTGACAAAGTGCCAGCCTGTCACACTGCTGGGCTCACCTAAGGTCAACAGGGTGTATCACCTCCTTGACCTGGTCCCACAGCGATGGCCACAACGGTTGCCACATCGTGGCTTACCTGTGGGACGCATACACACACTCCACAACATCGCGTGAGCAGGAGGCCCCTGGCCCACACACGCAGGTTGACGGATCCTGTGCAGAAGACGCTTCCTTATAGTGCGGCGATGCGGCCTCATTACCCACAAGACCTCCGGCGTGCCCACGGCGGCTTCCAGTGGACTTCGAGTAAGCCTTGGAAGGTCTACGAGCAAAGTTCAGGGGTGCGGCCGCATGACACCTCAACAAAGTATAAAACCTCAAACGACCACAACTCCACGATCATTTACCTCACAAGGACAAAATTGAGTTAGCAGAAGGCTAAGTTCGAAAAGCCGCAAGAAGGTTTTGGATACGATACGACATCCGAGGGCCTGGAAACCTATTAAATGGAACCCCCCCCCTACTTTAGAATTCCGTTTTCTCTTCATCCTTCTTCATCAGCTCGGCTACCCTACTTCATCACCTCACCAAATGAATTTTTTGCAACAGTGTAGGCCCTAAGGCCCACACTAATAGCACATGGCCAGACATCCCCTTCGTATACGCTCCGTACCTCGACATCGACAGCGATATTGAAGCTACGTCATCAATACCAGAGAGCGAGAATCAAGACTCGGACCAAGGTCTCTACCCAATCCCGCCCCCGCTGTCCAGCGCCACCTATCCACGGAGGTTGGAGATCTTGCGCAACCTCTGGGACGAGCTGAGGGCGGTCAAGGAGGATTTACGCACTGTTCTCGACGCCGAAGAGCAGAAGTGGAGGGTATGGAACAAGACGCAAAAGGGCATAAGTGACTGGCAGATCTACCTGACGAACACTAGATTCGTGTGGTGCAAGAAGAAAAGGGCCAGATTCCGATACAATGTCTTTTCGCCAAGAAAATCCTGCAGTTATAATCTGCACCTATCTAGCTGCTTGATGAAGTGTGACGAAGCAAGGGGAAAGATGTGGAGGCTCAGGGTGGAAGCGGCGCGCCAGCTCCGCGAGCTTGATGAGCTCGACCAGGTGGAGAAGTTGAGGCGGGATAGCAGGAGCTTGTTCGAGAGACTCTGGATGCCTAACTTCATGATGGAGGAGATTGCTATTGGGAGGTTGACCAATCCGGAGTAGAAGAAGTTCGAGGCGAGGTACCCACACTTCCCCAAGGAACATCCTAAACATACACGTGCCGAAAGCACTACCGCCTCTTCACCGAAGAAGACCGGTGCCAGGTTGAACAACAAGTTCTTTGCCCGGGGTGAGACAAAGCCCCTGGGAACTAACTGAACGCGGCGCGCTGAAGACACAGCAATGGAGGTACCGGTAAACTTCCTAAAACACCGGCCCTCGGCAGTGATGACACTTCTACGTAGTGTCGAGGACAAGTACCCTCACCTCTTGACCGTCACAACTTTGACGTTGGGTTTGGGGAAACCAAGTCATCAAAAACCAATGCAAAACATCAATCTCAACCACTCTCCTCTCTCTCTCTCTCTCTCTCTCTCTCTCTCTCTCTCAAAGTCCAAGAAACCTGCAAGCCGACAAACCCAAGTTTAGCATGCGCAAGCCCGCCTTTGGTGTCCCCGAACAATAATACCACACCCGTCTTCAGCCATCATTGCACCACCCTCCGCAATCAGTATGCAGTGACGCTTCAGCAATTCTCAGCGCATAAACCACACCAGCGCGGCAACGCTGAGACCAACAGCATTTGGCCGACACCGCAAATGCTGGAGTAGTTTGCAAGAGAGGATATCACAACCAAGAAGGATGTGGATGGAAGGACGATGCTGCATCAACGGTGCCTTTCCTCTCAAAACTTGATGAGATTGGTTGACATGGGCGCTGACATCAATGCCCTACCTAAACCCCGAACGGTTTGACTCCCCTCGCAATCGCTCAGTCCGAGGAAAACACGCCCAAGGTGCGGGATCTGCTGAAGCACGGCGCCCAGCAATAACGAGACCACAGTGCTGCACACCCTCATCCTGTTCTTGTTGCCAACCGCCGCTAAGCCCAACAGCGCCGTTAGCGCATCCTCATGAATCACATCTGGATCAACCAAACATGACCTCCCCAACAGCACCTTCCAACACCCTCACCGGCTTCACATGCTACATGCACGAGCCCTCCGACGTCCCATGGTTCATCCCCAAACTCGACCTCCCCTGGCCCGCCCGCCAACTCCTCGAAGAATACAGCGGTATCCCCCCTCAGGAGATCGATGATTCCCGTCCTCACTCTACGAAACCGCGCGTGGAAAACCTTTCTCTTCCCATGCATCGGCACCTTTGACTTTCTCGACTTCTAGCTGTCGCAGCGGAATCTCTTGTACCCTCGCTTACTCCAGCGGCTACAAGGCGGTGAGAAGTTCTTGGATATCAGATGTTGTCTGGGACACGACATCCGCAAGCTGGTTTTTGATGGTGCTCCAGGCGGAAATCTGGCTGGTGGGAGTTAAGAAATAAATTCATCGAGTTGGGGTAAGACCTCTTCCGGGATAGGGAGAATCTGCAGGCGAGGATGCACTAGGGGGGTGTCCAGTCTGGAAGTGACGAACAATCGTGGAAGGAGCTGAAGGGGGGGGGGGTTCTGCCTAGAGTGGCTGGCAAACCCTACAAGATGGCCGTGAAAGACCCCCCTCAGCATGGATGATATTATCTCAATCGTCTTCTCTTCCTCTCCGGACTGCCTTCCCTTTCTAGGCCCGGCCGAGACTTAGCAGCTCCGGACACCACCTTCTGCTGCTCTTCTCGGATGTAATCTAGAGCGAGCTGGATATTTCTTAGACGTCCTCCTTGTCCCCACTCGAGAATGGCTGTCACCCACCGGTGGAGGCGTGTAAAGTGCTTCGGACTTGATAGTAAGAAAGAGCCTACCCGCTGAATGTAGACAACTAGATTGCCTTTATCCTTGGCTCCCCACGACACATATAGCTGTGCAACGCTGTCATCGATGGCGAGGCTGTAGCAGAGATCGGGAACATGTCCATTGCATCCGACATCTCCAAGTCTTGTATTGAGTTGGTTAACAGCCTGAATGCAGGCGGCCGAAGCGCCAGCACACTGGTTCGCCGCAACCCATAGATTGGCAAGCTTGGCGTAACGACGCAGCTGCTACATCGTGGCCGCCATGTGTAGTGTGTATATCAGGACCTATTTGTCAGAGTAAGGCATGCACCGCAGAGAGAGAGAGAGAGGGGGAAAGAAAGAGAAACGCTAAAATGTTGAAGCTGTCTGACTTGTCACTTGGGAGACTCAAAGGACTTCAGAAATGCTGCAAATGGCAACTAAGAGGTGGAGAAATTGCAGGCTTTGTCCGAAATGACCTACCCAGAGGGTTTGTCTTGTACAAAACCGCACTTGACTAGCTGGAACTGGTAACGGTGCGACAAAGCTTCCATAATGGGTCCAGATGCGACTCGTAGCGACCGTTTGGTAGGGCATGTACCGATGGGGAAGAAAACACGGCAAGAGCTGCAGTTGGACACCTCACGGTTAGCCAGGTGAAGAAAACAGCTAGCTGCGAACGAAGGGATCGGTACATATCTGACTGCAAATAGACATTCTCATTCTAAATACCTAATTGGAAGGCCTATAAAATGGTGTTTTCCCCCCCAACCTATGCGACCGTTGGGGTGTTTCCTGTGGTCTTTAGAAGTAGATGGATTGTTGGAGACAAAGCCTCTTAGAATCGTGCATACTTGTTGTTTTTCAGTGGGCGTTGTGATTGACTGGGTGTGGGTGAGGCGGAGAGGGTACAAACACCACCACGAAAGGGTCCGAGGCATCCTGAGTGACCTTGGGCTAAATCAGCCGTAGCTCACCCCACCCACGAACGACAATAGCAATTGTGAGTGCCCAGATTCGTCTCATACAACCAGACTGGTTTATCGATGTGTTAATATTGCAGATTCTTCTCTCTGCTGTCGTTGAAGTGAAGGAAAGCGCGGCTAGGTGGTGATGTGGTCCCAAAACTCGGTCTTCGCAACTCCACCATCATTGTAGACTATGGCAACTATAGCCGAGGCAGCCCAGAATAGTGACCCCCTCGCCCAATCTGGCTCAGTCTGGCTCAGGCTAAGGCGGCAGCTGCTCAGTTCTAAAGGAGGAAAGGGAAATTCCTGGTGTCGACTTTAGGGTGGTGAAATCGGTGTTATTATGGGTAGCTCGCCGAAAAACACAAGCCGGCTGCTTACGCCATAGAGGCAGAAGGCCTGAATGCTATCATGTTCAAGGTGTATCCATGTTTTGCGATGAACTGTCCGCATCGCAAGACACTGAGGAGCATCATGCTTAAGGGAATGAGCAGAGCAGCATACCGAGTGTAAGTGTCCTGATGTGCATGTTAGTGGTGATGTAGAGTAGGTGCGAGTAACTGATGTTCTTACCATCATGGAGACTGACTTCGTCTCCCTCTTTCCTATTGCTTGGCCGTGATAGTAATCCGCTTGGAAAGTTGTCGTCACTTAAGGATGTGTCACCGCCCAGGGTGCCCCACCTAGGTGTGGCCTACCTTTTCTTTCCAGCCAGAGCTCCTCTGCCTTTCCTCCAGACCACACATCACAGATAGTAGCCAATCCACAGATTGGCCACATCAGGATGAGATTTACCTACTCTTGTAGATGAGGAATACAAGAATAGAGACCTAATAGAGGACGTAGACTGGGTTTTATATGAAGGAAGAGGAACGAAAAGGAGTTAGGTTGGGGGGGGAGGAGGGGTCCAGTTTTAGGCCACCTGTGTCCCAAAAACTGGGGCCTCGCGAAAAGTTGCCATTCGAACTGCATAGTACTGCCTACCCGTCTAAACCATATTTGGCGATTTCTCTGATCATTCCCTGAGCAGCGCCTGAGCAAGGTGGCTAGGGGTGGTGCGGGTGACTGGGGTTGGTGAGGGCAACTTTAGGGTAAAACAACAGCAAAACTCGGCGGACTGCGGAGAGGATTACCGCTTTGGACGGTGGTCTGATGCTCAGCAGATGGTTGAAGGATGCATGCTTACCAATCGGTTTGCTCAAGCCGTTGAAGAAGATCCTCCATCTCCGACTTGGAAGCAAACCTCGCATATGCACTCGTCTGAACTAAAAATCGGTTGCTAGGCGGGTGATTTCAAAGCTACCCGGCAGCATCCAGGTCTCTCATAGAATTGCCAAACTTAAACAAGAAGATTCTTTTATTTTCTGACAAATTACCAAGGGAGAAAGTTGTCACGGTGAGATTCCGCGTAAGAACGCCGAGTAGATGCAGATCCTGCTGCGCGTGAGATGAGTTTCCGAAGGTCGGACTCTAGGCGGCCGGATTTACGGCTTTATTCAAGGCAGACCGGATCAGGCGGTCATGATGATGGTGACTGGCTGTTGGCAAGGGAAAAGGATGACAAGATTGGGGTGTTGGTTTAAACATGGGTTCGGCGTAACGGCATTGCTAGTATATATCTGGGGAGTCCCGACTGAAGTGTCTGATGGCTGCCTTCTCTCGTGGCCATCCCTCTCTCTCGTCTCATCTTTGCCTTTCAGTTTTCTCCAACGCTAGAAACCCCAGATGTGGAATTACTCTGCTTTTCTTCTTGGACTCGCAGCACCGCAAGTTATGGCGCACAAGTTCTTCGATATTCCACCTGGGGCTGCTGGCAAGGTGAGCATTATCGACTCGACTCTTCGGGCTAGCGGCATGCAGGATTACACTTTTGTTACTCCGAAACTCGAGGGGTTTGATGAGCTCGCTAAAATGCCGGCATGGTCGTTTCTCGTCGAAAGCTCGACGGGAACGAAGGTAGTCTTCGACCTGGCGGTACCGCCGGATCTGGCGTACGCCCCAGCCGTCATCGACCAGCTTAAGAGTTACGGATGGGATGTACAGATTGACAAGCACGTGGCCGAAATCCTTACCGAGGGTGGTGTCAACATCACCGAGATCGGTAGTGTCATCTGGAGCCATTACCACTTTGACCACATTGGCGATATTGCCACCTTCCCTCTCACCACTGAGATCGTTGTCGGTCCGGGCTTCAGCAAGGCCTACCTCCCCGCGTACCCGACCAACCCCAACTCGACCTTACTAGAGCGGTATTTTACGTAATTCACCCAACCAAGCTTAGTCAACTGAAACCCGACTTACATTCCCCCCCTCCCCCCCTTTCCCCCCCTAGGAACCGCACCCTCCGCGAAATATCCTTCAAAACCCCCCTCAAAGCAGGCGCCTTCCCAGCCTACGACTTCTTCGGAGACGGCTCCTTCTTCCTCCTCGACGCGCCAGGCCACACAACCGGCCACCTCGGGGGTCTAGTGCGCACCACGACCAACCCGGACACCTTCGTCTTCATGGGCGGCGACCTCTGCCACCACAGCGCGCAGCTTCGTCCCTCCCCAGAACGTCCCATCCCGTCCAACATCCACCTGCACGACCTCCTCTCCGACATCCAAGGCTATAAATCAGCCAAGTTCCAATGCCCAGGGTCGATCATCACCAAGCCCGCGCTAGAACACCTCAACATCAAGCGGGGCAGGAAGCCAGACCAGCCGTTTTTCGATCCTGTCTTGGCCGAGGACATCACGCTGGCCACTGAGACGATCCGCAAGACGCAAAAGGCGGATGCAGATAGTGACGTCTGGTTTGTGGCGGCGCATGATCCGCATATCATTGGGGTGGTGGACTTCTTTCCCAAAGCGGCGAATCAGTGGAAAAAGAAGGGGTGGGCGGATAAGGTGCGTTGGGCGTTTCTGAATGAGTTGGTTGGGGCTTTGGAGGTTGATTTGAAGGCCGAGTAAGGGAGGAAGGGCCCTGACATTGCAGCTGCAGGGCAACAGCCACAACACTTGGCATTGTTATTAGTTAGCTCAAATCCAACACTGAACAGGAGCTACATTTTCGCACGTGGGAACTTTGTTCCTGCGTCATCAGTTATTTTGTGCAATTCAACATCTTGCCTCCAGATTTGGCTTTCTCGCAGAGACACCCTCGAGGGCTTAATATCCTTATGGCCGCAAAGCTATCAAAGGTTTGCTGATTTTGGCTCAACTGATCAATTTTCCGTTTCTTTGTTGAGAAGAAAATGATCACACATGAGGCATGCGGCGCCACTCGCGCTCACAAAATCCGGATCATCCGCCGCTCTCTATTCCACTGCCATGATATCGCACAATTTATGCGGGAGGGACTGAGCTGGACCTCTGCAAATATCGTACCAGAGCTAGAATTTCATGGAACCGACTAGCCGAAGGATTCGCTCTACCTGACCAGCCGCAAATATACACTATGCGAGTTCCCCAGCAGGCCCTAGCAGACCCGAGGAGCATTCCCGCTGGGTTACCTAGGCCAATCTCTCCTCGTTCTCTCGGCAAACTCTAGCCAACTTTCAACTGGACGGACTATCGACAGAAAACGTCCACTCCGTCGTGGTCTGGGAGAAAGAGGGGCGAGAAATCTATAGCTACGTATATGCCTCCCTGGTCGAAATGATAATCGGGCGGTGCAGCACTCTACCTCCCTACAATAATCATTGGTGGTTCTTGCCTGGTGGCTCCGCTCTAACCGCTGGAGCTCCTCAGGCTCAGACGCGTCTTAAGGCAATGGATGAAGGCTACAACAGTTTATCAGAGATTCCACAGAGCACCAACATTTTTTATACGATCTAGAAAGATACGGAAGACAAAAATGCTGTCACACTATATACCCACAGATGGGGGAGGCCAATCTGACAAGGCTTTCCTCGTGAGAAAACGGTATGAGAGGCGCGTGGTAGGGCACAACAAGTGCAAGAGGTCTCAAGTTCTGTCGCCCTTGAGGTTAACCCTGGTCAGCTAGCGATATGCATTGCTGCCTTGTTAAACTATGCTCTACTATGGTATTTATGCCTGGTCTTATAACTGAAACTTTGAAGTGGCACTTGGAATGGTCCCTTGTATATTCAACCAAGGGGTTATGATATTATTGTACTGTAATGACACGGTGCTTTTTTGACATATTTGGTTTAGCGTCTGGCTTGGCATTTGGCAGTTGATTTGGCTTCGTTTGATTTGTGTCGGAAGCTGAACAGAAGTGGCTGTGCGTTTGGAAACCTGGTGTCAATCAATCCCAGCGCTCAGCGCCCGGACTTCTCTTTCCCTACCCATTGTGTAAGGCAGCAACCGTGACTCATTCCTCCTCTTACCCTCCACTTATTAGCTCCATTCTTTCCAAGAACAACATCGGCCAAAAATCCCGGGAGCCGACAACGTCGACGACCCGGGAGATGCGACTCAGCTTTGGCCCCCGTGGTGGTTCAATTGCACTAATAATCAGCGCCGTTCTCCCTCGAGCATGCAGCAGCGAGCCGGCGTACGCGATATACACGGAGCTCGAGCGGATACAACACAACGCCACAGCGCTGAACAATCTGCATGCGCCGGCGTGGGTGTCGATGCCCGACATGCGCGGCACGAGCAGCATTCTCTACAGCTGTATCCTCATCCTCTTTGCCTGCATCTACACGGCTGTACACCCCGATATCCCGCGGCTGCATTCACACTCATGGCGCATCATGGCCATCAAGTAGGGCTGGGTTTTCGTCGCCCTCGTCGCCCTCGAGATGGTGCTCCTTTATGCCTCGAGGCAGTTTTTTGAGGCGAGGCAGTTTTTTGAGGCGTAGCAGGTGGTGAAGGCACTGAGGACTCGAGCTTCTGATGTTCGGTACACAAAATATGACTTGGAGTATGGCTTTTTTGTTGTCATGGGAGGCTGGACGCGTATCCCGGCGATGCAGGTGGTTTACAGATTGCAAATCGGACAAGGAGCATTTGAGATTGCCGAGTCACGAATCCGGGACCAGACCAAAGCTAGTACGCTCCAGAAGGCGCTGGTGGTTTTTCAGGTTGCCTGGATGGTCATGCAGTGCATTGCGCGAAAGGTTTATGGACTCCCGGTGGCGTTGCTGGAGTTCCACACAACGATACACGTCGTTTGCGCAATCTTCATGTACGGCTTTTGGATCAAGGTGAGATGAACGACGTACCTTCTTGCCGAGTGCGCCCGTACAGAGCGTGTGCAGCTAATCCGTTCGCCGCTCTCAATAGAAGCCCTAAGATATCCTATCTCCTCAGAAAATAGATCTAGCAGAAATAGATCTAGCAGCCCCCATGGACGAGGTTGTCAAGCAGAATTTGGAACCTACCGACCGGCACTTGGACCAGGCTTCTCGAGATGGCGATCCCGGTATCGTCATCAGATCTATCCCTTCGAAAGTGCCGGGCGTAAGGAAATGGTTTCACATCTTTCGGGAGCACAAAGGCCTCACAATCCTTTTCTTTGCTCTTTCCGGGACCTATGGCGGCGTGCACATGTCAGCTTGGAACTATGAATTCCCGAGTACGATTGAGGGGCTCCTTTGGAGGGCTTCGTGCATCGGTGTTGTAGCAACTGTTCCCTCTTTGGTTGGGTTGTCCGCTCTCTTGGCCTGGTCGGGCACAAGAACTTCAGCAAAATTTGTGGGTCGCGTTGTATCCAACGCTTTTGCGATTCTTGTGGCGATGGTCTTGTTATCTTGTCGCTTTTGTATCGTGGTCGAGGCTTTCATCAGTTTACGGTCTGTGCCGATTGGCGTATTCTGGGCGCCTGCTTGGATTCAGATGATACCTCATCTTTAGATGATCTAATAAAGGTTGATCTCAGCTTCAAGGCTTTCCAACATTAACACAGCGAATTCAAAAAGACTTGCTTCAAGGGAAAATCCTGAATGGCAAATTTCAATTGATCCATCAATCTTTTATTCAAAGATGACTAAACCCATGTAATGCCTCCTGCAAGTCACTTGAGCTGACAAAACAAATCCCGGTGGAGGCGTACAATGGTTGGCAACCATTGTTTCGGGTTTCTCATCAGAAAGGCATTGGCGTCATCAGCAAAGCTCCCACTTGTCAGCCCCGTCGCTCATCTGCCAGAGAATACGCACTCGCACCCCTTCACCACTCGAGTTGTCCTCGCCCGCAAACTCTAGGTCGGGCTCCCACCGAACCCCAATGCTCCTACATACCAAATCTCCAGAGGCCCATGGATATGGACTCTCAGAGACGGTTAAGCGGCCTCTCTCAGTAACGAGGTCTCCTTGCCCTGCTCCCCTACCATCTCTAGGATCCGCCTCGACTGAGATCCAGGTTTTACAAGGACGGCAGTGTGCCCCAAGAAATTCCCCAGGCTACCCTGGCACCAGGCTGTCTTCTAAATACAGTCATTTGACGAGCACTAAGGGTCTGACGTACAACGTACCCTTCATCTCCTAATAACGCCCACTAGTAAAGGCATCTCATGAAGATCGGCAGTATCAACGACTAATTATAGATGTATGCATTCTCAAACGGAAGGAAGTACAAAGTGTCTATAAAGTTTTGGGCGGTGGCTATTGCGGATTCAAATTCCCCAGTTCTGGGCCCCTGCTTCCACCGGGACCCAATTGGGCTCTTCGGTTAGAACTGCGCCTTCTCGCGAGACTGTGTTATTTAATGGGCAGATATTAGCCGAAGCTAATAAGCTAACGTTGATCCAGACAAGATCAAAGATAACGAGGGATCACATGACTATGAGAATGGGTGGTCGTCAATATTGGGGTGATATAACAGCGCTTCCGACGCCCCCAGAATTGACCACACAAATTATCCCTTTCTCTTCAAAACTAAACAGATGCTGCCTTAACCTAAAATAAACTACCCCAGAATAATTAAAGGGCGTCATTGTTATCTCAGATAAATATACAGAGGGGTTACCACACTTCAGCAGCCTTTTCCTCCTACCCTTCAGCCTCTCGCCAGCCTCTCGTTAATCCGACTCTCAAGCCTCTCGCAATTGCGCATCTAGAATTCCTACGCAATGGTCTTCAAACTCTTCGCGAAGCTCTTGAAAGCGCGACATAATCATCGCTGCAGTTTCATCCTGTTCGACCTCGTTCAAGATGCTCCTGACAACCATACAGCATGCAGTGCGCGAACGGGCCGCATCGCTCATGAGAGCTGATGCTTTGGTGGTACACCATTCAAGTACTGGGACCTCCAGCGGCTTGACAAGCTCTTGCAGCTGGTCGACCGCCCTCTCGGCGGACGCGAGGAAATCGGCAACCGTCATGAAGTGGGGCAAAGGAAGCTGGTGGTCCAGGGCCTTCATAGCCAACTTCATGCTACATGATAGACGAATCAACTCCGACCAGAGGCGTTTCACCCATCTCACCTGACCTCGCGATAGGCCTGATTCGACTGCCCAGTAAAACACCCACTCGCCCAGAGAGTTGGCATCGAATGCGTTATTCAGGAGAAGGATTGGCTTCTGGTCTGATTCCCAGTGGCAAATGAAGTATTTCTTTGGAACACCATGTTTCCTGACTCTCTCCGTTGCCTCGCTGGAACGCCGTTCAGCTGCCTCTGTGCCGCGAGGGTGGACGCGTAAAGGGTTCCCCTCAAATCGGCTCCCGCGGGCCGTATTGTTGATGAGATATTGCAAGAAGATTCTATCGGTTTGTGCCTGCATCATGTTGAGCAGATATTGTACAGAATTCGAGGACGAGCTCTTGACAGAATTCCAGGTTGCCTCTGTGTCGAAAACCGGCTGGTGGGGGACGGAGGTGTTCAAATCTGGTTTAGGGACGGCACAGTCCGTCTCTCTAATGTCAATCCCCAAACTAACGGTATCGAACGAAGCAGGGCGAGAAGCTGAATGCACGGATGCTGCCGCTAGACTAGCCGATGCTGCTGGATCAGCGCCTCGTAAACGTGAAACTGAATCTGGGTCCACCGCTCCTGAATCGTCATCATCGGCGAAGACCGCATCAAGAGGCGCATTTGTGTCGAGGGCGTACTTCATGGTATACAGGCGCGCTGCCCGTACGTATCCATCGTAGTTTGTGATGTATGTTTCGGCAATTTCGGGGACCAGAGGATCATCGACATTGGGGCTAGCCAGTAGGCTACAGAGCGCAACCAGGATTGCGCCAAGAGAGAAGGTGTTGCTCCTATTCTCGGAGAACCAGGGCGCATTCATGTCGGTTAGAGTGCGCATGTATCTCCTGAGGTTCTCATCGGTCCACCATTCCTCGAACGAAGCACAAAGCTTTCCAGTGCAGTCGATGTTTGGGTGGTAGATTCGTGTGTGGAACCGAAGAGTCGGCGGCTTGTGTGGGATGAGCTTGACGGTAATCCAGAAGACTCCTCCCTCGTATGGTGTGCCAGGAGGGCCTTCGACGCTGGCCAAAAGGCAGTCGAGACGGTCCCTCACGGGCGATGCACTGATGAATGGTATCTTGGCTCGCCGGATCGCCCTGAGCTCCACAAAGGCTCGCTGGGCGAGCGATGAGCCCTTGTCAGCTTCCTGTATCAGCCTTGCCGATCTCTCCCTCCATGCTGCTTCGTCACCTTCCCTGATGGCTTTCAACTGCGACCCGTAGGATAAGTCTTCGGCGGTAAAGGTATGCTCTCTGGACCTGTTGTCGCGCCGATGGGCTAAAGACGCCATCCATCGTTGGTGCTGAGGAACTTCTGTAGGTGATATATGGGCTGGAGCCTGTGATATGACCACTCTCCCGGCGGGTGGGATCTGCGTTGATGCGGTCTCTTTGCCCTTACTCCTTGAATCAGCACCCGCGGCAAGTACCGCATCGTATGCGTTGGGTGCGTGGGCGACGGAGTATATGGTTGACGGCGCTGTGGCGGCGCGATGGGTGAGCGCCGTGTGAAATGACCTCCCATCTATCGAGGATTCAATTAATGAGATCCGGTAGCTCGCCGTGTCCGATATGGCCTTGAGAGCGGCGGATGCTGAACTTCTTGATGCCACGGTTTGCAGCAGCCGGAGGCTTTTGGTGTCGGAGAGAGATTCGACCTCCTCAACGAGAGCGGCTTGTTGTTGTTGCAGAAGACCCAAGGCAGTGGTAATGCTCTCAAGGCTATCGAGGAGCTCTCTGATGGCGGTTATCAGCTCACGAAACTTGTTGTAGTCGTGAACGGACCATCGTGTGATTTTCCAGGTTGGCGCGTCTTTTTGAGCCTGTCTAAGCCGAGCTTTGAACTTGTCGAATTTTGACTTGAAGATGGTCATTCCCTTGGATTCGTTTTGGAGCAGAGCGGAGGGCTGTAGGCCCTCTTGGGTCTCGTATCGTCCGGTTATCACATCTGCTTTGGCGAGAAGATTTCTAAGATGGTGGAGGGTCGACTCGATTGCAGGGCGGATATCGGAGCGGTCAACAGCTGTATTGTAACAAGATTTCCCGTTTTCCCGAGGGACCAGCCCGAGAGACTCGCCCCAGATGAGTAGCCGCACCCGCTGCAAGGACAACTAGCGAGGTATATGAGTTGGTCTTGGGTACCTCAAGCATCAAATATGAGAACGAGTTGTCTTACTTGGGTGCATAAAAGGTCAAATTCTTCGCTGAAGTCCTTTGCTCGGACAACAATATCAAAGTTCTCAACACAGGATTTGAAGAGGCCGGCGATGCCCAAGGTGCCAAGCACAAGCCCGGCAACCTCCATCGTTGTAAGTCAGGGCCTATGATGGGAAGAAAAAAACTATTTCATGTCTCGACCAGAGCCTTGCCATCGACGGTGATAGTGAGGGGAAGATATGACGTGGGGATATGCATTATGGCAGTGCTGCCGGCGTCTTCCGAGATATTGAGGGCCCGTGCACCACATCCATCCCGGTGTTCCCCTACATCCCGCCGCTTCTCCAAACCCACATAGATCCGGGCTCCACCCTGGGGACACCGGTCCCCCGCTGATCTTTACCTTTAACCTTAAGCTTATTTTCGCTCTAGTTACTAGCTAAGGCTAAAAAGACGATGGGTCGCCTTACATATACCTCTATTTGATTCGGCGAGAACTAGGAGCTGTCAGATAAACAGGTACTAGTGGAAAAAGCTGTCTGACGTTAGAATTGAATACGTAACCTGGAGTTAACTTTAACTAAGGCATATAGAGTGGCTATGTAACTAACTAAACCATTGTAAGGCTCTCTTTGTAATTAAGAACAAATTAAAAGTCATATAAGTAGCACCACTCTGGTTGTAAGCTAGAAAAGTGTGACAAGTAATATAATCACACAATTACAACTCTCATAAAAAGTGCAGTGCTTCTGATAGGAGCGTGTGTAACGCACCCTTGCGAGTCCATGTTCCGGGAGTACCGTTGGACAATGTAGAGCGTAGGATAACGAACACCTCCGCGGAAGTCCTATAGTTAATCGAGCACCGAGGCTAAGCAGCCATCATCCAGCATAGCTTTCGGGTAAACATATCACCGATCCAGAACACGCTCTTCATCGAGCAATATGATACCGCGTTCACGGCACTCCAGTCAACGGGCTGGGGACACAACGTTGAGAAGACGTCAACATTGAATTAGAGCTAAGCTGCCTCCAATTAATGCGGTGTGTCCGGCTTGCTTGCTTTGGCTTGTGTCAAGCGCTGGATGAGCTATATTCGGTGTGGTCAGCCACGTACTGATTTGGAACAGATAGGCCCCATAAGGTAGTTACTCATGAATCGGTTATGACGTCACTCCACCCAACACCCGGTCCACCCCTCCATGTAAAATCCTCTCTGTGTTGTCCTCTTCCATCAGCAGGTATGGTCAACTACTAGAGACATCGAGCAAACATGGGCGACCAAGGATTACCTGCAGAGGCGGAGGAATCTAATAGCAGACGAGCGGTAATCAAGTGTCTCCCCTCCTCCCCCGCCTCCCCAAACTACCTGGGGAACACCCTACCTAGTACTTACCGAGTGAAACACTGATGGAAACTAACCATTCCGACCCCCCAAAGTAGAAAGAAATCCTCTTCCTCCGACATAAAATCCAAAAGGCCCTCCTATCCCCCCTCGACGGAAGCGGCATCAAGGAGTCAGAGGTGAGCCTAACCTCGAGATATCTCTGTTGCCTCGAGGGGTTCGGTCGCATCGAAGCCCCCATATTGACTCAAACCAAGATCTACAAGGTCACGAAGGCTATTACCAGGTTAGACCCGGGCAGGATCCCGCGGGAGGACGAGTATCGCTTCGTCCACCGGGCTCGGGCTTTGTCTGCACTGTACGCCGAGATCCTGGCCGAGGATACTGAAGGGAAGGAGACGCGCATCTCGGAGGCCCTGGTTGGGGTTCGGGAACAGGCTGCAGTTGGTAGGACAGTGAATCGGGGACCATCGGCGGACTGGTGGATTTGGGGTGGTGACGAGGATGCTATGAGCGGATCGGAGCGCCCCATGACAAGACACCCTGGTTGGGATAGTGGTTTGGTCGACGGGCCACCGGACCGTGGTGATGCGACCAAGGAAGAGTATGAAGCGCGGTTGTAGAAGTGGGTTGAGAGAGGAAGGGAGTAATTGGATGGGTTTCCCTATTTATCGGTTGGAAATGACCCCAAATTGGATTCAAGATTCTCTCACACTTGATTCACCCCCTACCCTCCTCTCCTCATCACCCCAGTCAGAGAGACATGGACAAGCAATTTAATCACGTTGTAGCCCCATCAATTCCACCGAATCTAGTGTGTTGTGTTCCCGACACTGTGAGGCTTTCTGGCACGTGTGACACGAGTCGTATGCACTCCTAATATACCTACGTATAAATTCCGGGAGCCGTGCTTGCTCATCAAGCGTCTGTGTTCCATCAAAAGTAACTCTAGCCGCGGGGGGGGGGGGGGGGGGGGGTGGGGGGGGCTGAGGAATACCAACCAACTTTATATGTGAAATTTAGCGATACGGATGGATATATGCCCCCATCGCTCCGCCTTCTTGCGTTCCTCACGTTCTCGCCCCCTTGCCACTAGCTGACGCTTCTCCTCGTCTTGTCGTTCTTTTTCACTTCTTTCTTTCTCAAGTCTCTGTTGTTCAACTCTCTCGCTTTCAAGTCTCTCGTTTTCAAGCTCTCGCACCTCTTGCTGTTGTTCTTCAGCACGACGGAGCTGCTCTTTGCGCCGTTCCTGCTCTTCGTTGGGGTATTGTGACCCGACTTCTTGCCATGGTAAGTCGACGCTACTACTTTAGAGTTAGTTTGTTATGTACATCTCGGTGTCCTGTCATCAGAACCCACAATATTGTTGACGGAGACGAACCTTGAGTCGCCATCCTCCGATCTGGCCAGACCATCTGGGTTGACATGCCCGTTGTGGGGGTAGTCTTCGTCGCCTGGCGCATCATCAGGCATTGTTTCAATGTCCTGGGTGGGTAAGATGCTTGTTAGCGTAGTGTCTGCACAGGTGTAGACGAAAAAGCCGCAAGGCACCCCCGGCTTTGGTACTTTGGGGACCTCGAAAAACCGTCACTTACTAGCCGCGGGCTCGTGCGCGCGGCGACTACGTCGCACTTCTTCCGAGCGTCTTGTATCCTTTCCATATCCAGCTCGAGGACTCTCCTCGCTTCCTTGGCTTCTTCGTCCTCTGCGATAATCTTGTCAATTATCTCGTCCGTCATTCCCATGACTTCGGCCGTCTCAAACAGTCTCATCATCCCAGAGAGGAGGTGTCGCTCGGCAACTTGGTAGATGACATTCCGAATGAAAACACGCTCGGCGAGCTATCCCGCATCGGGTTTCGGCAGTTAGTGACGGTACATCTCGGCTAAGGGAGAGAGAATTACCATGTAGTAAGCAAACATCTGCTCCACCACCTTCTCAGCATCACTCAACTGGTTGCCACTCTCCGCAGCCGCCTGTGGCTTGACGGCTTCCGCAATGCACTTATTGTACTCGCGGTCGAATGGCGGAATCTCGAGCTGGAAGGTTTCCCAGCTGATGGTCTCGAGTTCGTTTCTGGCGGCTTTCCACAACTTGGTGAACCTGTTCCTCAAATGGTTTTGCTCGAGCGGTTCCCTCGTCCGAGGGGGCCAGGCGCACTCCTTCAGCTCGGCGAGGAACGCGACACAGGCCCTTTCGATCTTTTGTTCGTACGCCCTGGCAAGATGGTGCCACTGCTTGGAGTATCTCTTGAAGACAAGGTACGGCGCCCGGGTGTCCGGGTCGCCCGGGAGCTGGCGCCCTTGGATCTGGGGCAGGAACGGTTCCACCACCCTCTTGGCAAATTCGCGTTTGGCCTTGACGTCAACCTTGCCGCTCTTGTCAGTGAACCTGGCCCGGAGACCCAGCAGGCGGAACTCGCTCTCGAACGTGTCGCTCTCGGCCACAACAATGGCACGGAGGTTCTGGGCGGGGATCCCGTTCGGGTCGTGCTCGTCGGGGAAGAACTGGATCCCGGGAGGGTTGATCCTGGTCCCGTACACGGCTTGCTGTATGAGTTGGTGGGAGAGGCTGAACAGCCGGCCGAGTTCCTTGGCCTTGTCCCTTTCCGAAACCAGCACCGGCCCGAGCTTGCCAAGGCCCGCGACGCAGAGGTGTTCCCACTCCTGGATCCGCTCCTGGATGGCGGGCAGCCGGCGGGCAATCTCGTTTTGGAGGTGGCGGCTGAGGCGCGATCGGAGGGCATCGGCTCCGCGCATGTAGGCCGGCAACTTGGCCCATTTGCTCCCGATCCAGTACTGGGCTTCGCGCTGCTTCCTCTCCTGCATGGTGGGTCGGCTGCTGGCGTCCGGGTTGAGCAAGACGTGCCATCCAAGCTGGAAATGGTACTGCTTGTTAGAGTCCCGTCGCATCATGAGCTTGATGAACTCCTCGGTGATGTGTTCCCGATCCGCAGCGTCGGGCTTCGTCAACAGGCCCAGAGTGCGGGCGCCTTCAGGGTCCCACTGGGTCACCTTGTCCAAGATGGCCGCGTTGACAAACTCGTAGGCGCCGCTCACGACGGCGAGAATGATGGATGCGGGGTCTTTCATGTATATATCCGAGAGCTCTTCGATAAGCTTCAGGTCCGCCGTGGTTTGCCTCTCGTTGGCGTTCTTGACCAGTCCGGGTAGATCGACAAGAGTGAGGGCGGGAAGGTTCGGCCCCGACTTTTCGATGACCAGCTTGTCCTTTGAAGCAAAGATGGTGTGTGGGCCGGGAGGAAGAAACTTTTCGATGGCCAGCTTGTCCTTTGAAGCAAAGATGGTGTGTGGGCCTGGAGCAAGCAAGCCCTCACTACGTTTCGGGGCGATCAGATTCGACGCCTCTTGTATGCAGTGGGCGAGGTTCTCGGGCGTCTCAGTAACCTCCTTGCCGAAGTTTTCAAGAGCCTGCCGCTCCTCATCAGAACGCGGGGCCGTTTTGTCGAGCAGGATCCATGCTCTGATGCGGTGCTGGGGGCATTCGCTACTCCGCCGGAGACGGATCTCGGTGGCGAACTGGGTGCAAGCAGTTTGATGGCGCGGAAATTCTATTCCCGTGAGCGCAGTGAGGGCAGAGCTCTTCCCGGAAGACTGATCCCCAACAACAACGATTTGAGGAAGGATATCTTCGCCAACCCCAGCGAGCTGGATGCTATCGAGGAGGTCGAGCAACTCGGCTTGATCCTTGCCAAGGCTGTGCAGTTCAAACCTAGCTATCTCTGTCAGCATGATAGTATCCCCGTGGGGTACCATGTGCTCGTGGCCCACTTACGGAGATTCCATATCGATGTGTTGATCAAGGACTGGTGAAGCACGTAACCAAGCCTTGTCCCCGTCGGCGTGGATCAAGACCAGATAGGTAGGGAAACAGAGGGGTTCGGGGAGGTTGAATTGGCCCTTGGCTCCGCACAAGCGAGGCCGGGTTTTTGCCTTTGCCACGGGCAATGAAGAGAAGGAAGAAAAAGATTTCCACAAGGGCCGCGGGAGGACGCGGCCCACCCTTTCTTGTGGACTAGTTACAAGATACCTAGTCCAGCCATTCCAGTGGCCTCCAAGCCCAGGCGTTCATTCCTGCACTTCCCGGCCGCCTCACCAACCCGTTGGTTCCCCTTGGATTCGGTTGGCTCCAGTAGATTCTCGGGGTGGTTTGTGTAACAGTGTCGGATACGGAGACCACAGTTGGTTGGCGCAGGGCCTGTGGTCCTATTTGTCGGCCGGTGTCGGCTGTTGGCCTGTTGCAAGCGAGTAGTGAGACAATAGGTGAAGAGTTGTTGTTATTGCTACAGCTGTGCCCAATATCTGACGGAGAAGCAGCGACTCGCTCCCTGCATGGTTTCGGGGGCACTGGAGCTGATGCGATATAAAAACATTCTCATGTACTATTTGCTAGCCTCTAATCTCCGCTCCAGGGCTATGCCTCGTCCCGTTCGTTTGTGGAATGCGGCGTTATTTCCTGCCCGCTTCGGGCATATATACATACACCGGTGGGCTTGCTTTGCCAGGGCTAAGCACACACCTCGCTGCGTGGGTTGTCAGTTTGAGAATATCGGCGAGGTTGATCCTAGCTGAATGAACACCTCCAGTCGTTACCTCGCAGACTCGTACAATCGAGGTATTTGGGGAAATCGCTGGACATTAGTTATGTTGAATAGGAACGGTCGGCACTGAACCTTAGGAGCAACGGAGATGGATAGAATGCACATATATGGGCAAAAGTCGGTATTACTGTATGGAAAGGAAAGGAAATGTAGGGCGAAGCCTGGAACTGTGGATAACATTCGAGTTTATGAAGGGGTTCGGGGGAGCGACACTTGATTGTTGTGCCAAAGTTATTCAATCTCAATCTCAACAAATCCGTTGGGTTGACTGCAACACCCAATCGGACTTGTTTTAAGAAAATTATACCAAGGCGCCTGTAGTACCTATATATTCCCATGGATCTCAACTGCGTCCAGTCCCAGACAGCGTATACGATACACTGGCAGACAGAAAGTATGAAACAAATAATCTCTCCATCATCCGTTTTAGTCGGATCATCGGGGGCCCCAGTAACCAATCTGCTCGTCACCTTCAGAGTTCAAAAAACAGGGTGTCCATAGTAAATCCTTTCCAGCAGTCAATGGCCATGTCCCGCAATATCATCCAAGTTCTCCGGCTTCCAAGTTCGCTCCTGGTGGTGTTAGCTTATTGCTCAATTCTCTCCCCTCAAAATGACAGCGGCCTATTACCAGTTATTAAGGGGAAAATGTCAGGACCTCTTCATATCCTGCTTCATCGGTAGCCCTAGGGGGTGTGGATCTGCCCCGGGCGTCGACGTCGTGACGGGGGGGCATTCCTCCATCTGCCCAGTCTACTGTGTATTGCCGGCCTCCGAGCATGTATAACCATGTCTCAATTCGCTGCTTGTCGCTATGCGAAACGTTGCGGCTGCATCAAGGTGAGCTCGCGCTTGAGCTCGTCGTTCTCGGCCATAAGCGCGATGCACAGGTATAAGAGGTATTTCTCGGCTGCTCGGTCGTCGTCGCTCTGCAGCCGAGCCTGCGTAGTTGCTAGCTCGAGGAAACTTCTCACTATTTCACTCACAGGGAGCGCCTCACGGGCCCGCCTACCTTCCGGAGGTAGGTTGCCCTGGTGAGCGACTAGCAAGTCTCTTAGTGAGGATGCAGTTAGTCCCCCGTCTCGGCTCCGATCCCGCCCGCTATGGTGTGCACTTGTTGAAGTGGACTGGTGCACATGGCCGGGGCGAGAACGGCGGTAAGACTGGCCAACGTTCTGTGCCAACTCAAGGGCCGACGGCACGCCAGCATCGGCCTCGTCACCAAATTCTGCGAGCACCGAACTCGGCGTTGCCGGCTCGTTCCCAAGGGACAGCGGACGCTGGCCCAGGGGCGAAGTGGAGGTTCGTCTGGGGTTTGATGTTGGACTGGGTTCCATAATGGTGCGGGGGGGTGGGTTCTCTGGTGTTTCGTCTTATGACGCAAAAACGGGGGAGTTCTAAAGCCAGGCTATAGATGTAATACGCCCCTCCATCCATTCTCTCCGCCTCCCTGCAAGCAATTTGTGGGGTCCTGATTGTCGTTAGCGTATTTAGCTCCTGGCTCGTCCTGCAGTGCCACTGAGTGCTTCGAGCTTTTTGGCTGCCACACTGTGTCGTAGGCACTGAGGCCCACCGTTATGGAGGGGGGTGAGCCCGGACACAACAGCAGCCCCTGTCAGGTGCGGTGTCACGGGGGGGGGGGACACAGCCCAAGCTTCAGTTGGGATCCCTGGCCTGGCCGACAACACGGGGCAGCCAGGCGGCGGTCGAGGACTGAGACAGCTCGAAATGCTTGGGCGCTAAATAATCCGGGGTGGGACATTCCAGTCACTAGCCCCATCACATGATAAAAAGGCTATGCGTCACTGTCCCAGCGGCGGCGGAAGCTGCCCATTGTCATTCGCCACATATCCCTTGGCTTTGTCAGACGGCGGTGAGGCGCGATCAAATGCAGGCAACGTGTGATTCTACAGTGAACAATATACTGTGGTGTTGACGGGTACTCTCGGTGTATCACATCACGCTAGGCGCAAGGCGAGAAGAAGCCCGCTACGCTGAGTGTTTGCTGCTCGCAACCAAACCCATCTTACATACAACACCAAAGGGTGGGCCTTATGTGGCGCTTTCTCGGGGCCAGAGTGGTTGAGGGGAGCGTTTTATCAGTGTACCTCTAGCTAGCCGTACCCCGTACCGTCGCTTTCAACGTGTTTTGTAGAGATATCAGCAATTCTGATGGGTGAAATTATGTTTGCCATTAGCGTAGCGATCGCGGGTGAGGTTATTCAAGGCTCAATGAGAGCCAGAAAAATCTGAGGGAAGTTAGATAGCCTTCAATGGCATGGGGAAAGACACAACCAAAACAGTTGCCAGGAAGCGTTACGTAAGTTGAAGGGATAGAATAAGGGCCTGGCCGGCTCCGATTAGCAATTTAACCGGGTTTACCCCTGTCAATTGAAGATAATCAATTGGCAAGGTGTGCGGAGACCGAAAAAGCTGGATAGAAAGAGTGATTTCTTGGCCGCTGGCCTGTCGGGAACTCGAAATCCGGGGTTCGTCCCCTCCGTATATCCATACTTATGACACGACGTTGGGCTGGGCCCAACCAACCAGGGCTGGCCACTGTCCATCAGGGAAAGGCTGAAGGTGAGACATCCCCTAGCGCCGCTACAGCTTGTGACAACTTCTGGAGGGACTGGCCCGGGAAGATAATGGCAAAGGGGAAAAAGCAAGGGGTTTCAGGGTGATAGAATTGACCCTCGGCCTCCCACAACTCAGTTGATATTCTTTCCAAGGTCTTTTTTTTTTTTTTTGCCAGTAGGCAAGAGGGAGAAGGTTCTTCTCCTCGCCTTGGGCCAACCTTTTGTGACGCCGTGGCGCGGGATCACTACTAGGTGGTTCTAATAGACCCAGGCCTCCACAGTGTGCCTCGCACCTTAACCTTCCCTTCGGTGTAGCCAGCAATGTGGCAGAGTCACCAACTACGACAGCCTGTTTTCTCTTTCCCGAGGCAAATCAAGAGCCTACAGTTGATGTTCTCCTCTGTCTGTTGACAGGTCTTTAGCCGGCGTAACCCGGACCCAGACCCCACCCGATCATTACAACACAGAGCACTGCTAAGTAAAAGCGAGCCAAGCCAGGCGAGAAAAGAAAATATCTAGCCCCTGAATATATCCCGAGGCGACTCCTTAAATAAACACTTCCCTTGAGTTTGCAGAAACTTTGAAACCCCAATTCAAGGGGAACGTGTTTTCATTCAAGGGGGTTGAATGTTGATGGCTACCTACCTACTTATTTGTCACAAATCATTCCTCTCCAGAGACACACCCCTCCTCGGCCTATCCCCTACCCAGGCCCAACCCAAACCCCATCCCCCGGATCCTCAAACGGACAAATCTTGCACCCCGGCTTATAATCCGTGTGATCACACGGCTCCCCAAGCACGAGGGCAAAATCCCCCGCCGCAACAGTCCCATTCACCCCCTCGGGACCCTCACACACACGCCCGATCGGTGCGCCGCCCGTCGCGCACCACCACGTCCAGTCCTTCAGCAGACACTGCGCCGCGCACCGCGTCTCGCGCTTCAGCTCCAGACACCGCCCGTCCGGCTTGATGCTGCTGCCCCGTGCCGAGCATGCCATGTCGGGGTCGGGGTACTGGCACCCCGGCGTCACCCACTCGGGCATATCGAACGGCTGCGGCGGCCACACAAGGTAGGTCGCCACCGATGTGAGGGCGGTGCGGGTCGTTGTGGTGGAGACGAGGATGGTGCGCTGTGTCACGGCTGTGGCGGTGAGGGTGAGCGGGGCGCGTTCTGGGTCTGGCGAGAGGGGCCAGGGGTCGATGAGGGTTACCGCGTCGATGGTGGTGGCGAGGTTGGTTATTGGGAGCGTGGTGGGCGCGAGCGTGGTTGTTAGGGTTGTTGGGTAGGTGCGGTCGGCGGCGTCGGGCATTGCTGGGGGGTTAGTCTTTTTTTTGGGGAGGGGGGAGGGGGAGGGGGGGGGTTTGGAGAGGAGGGGGACAAACTTGAGCTAGGCTCTGGGTCTGCGAGCTGTGCCTGGACGGAGTCACTGAACCAGCTGAGCGCTGCTGCGAGTTGCAGCTGGGCTAGCTTCATCTCGGCGGTCGTTGGTGTGTGCTGCTGCCGTGTGTGTGTGTGTGTGTGTGTGTGTGAGTGTGTGTTTTGGAGGTTGAGCATGTTGCGGGATTGCTCTGCCTTTATCATCTTGGCTAGATACGCTTGCAACTCCTCTTAATATGCAGCCAAAGTAATCACTGCACCTAATAAAGCACTTGACTTTCGGCATGGGGTAGGAATGGGGAACTTGGGTGTTTAGCCGAGGAGCCCGAAGGGTTTTGGGACCCATTGTTTTACCCTAAAGTCGCTCTCACGTAGCCATTCGGCAGAGAGGAGCCGCTGGACCCTGAAAGGGCCATCGAGCTGCGAGAAGTGTAGGGACGATAGGTGCGGATCTCATCGTCGCTTACCACTCCAACCTAACTCTGTGCAAAATCCTCCTAGCCGGCTCGCGTTATGTAAATGCAAAGAATTCCAAGGCGAGCGCCATCCTACCCTCTCGCCAGCCTCCCTTCCCATCACCACCTTGGCATCTTGCCACTGCATACACTCAAGAACACGACGATGCTCCACAAGTCGCCCTGTCAAGTACTCGATAATAAAGATTTTGTAGATAGCAACTCCTTGAAATCAATAGAAAGCACCCAATTGCACTCGCTCTACTCTGACTGCCATATCGCTTTACAAAAAGTGCCACCTACGTCATATCTCGGCGAGTTTCCAAGTAGAAGTCTCAGAAGTCTCCAAAGCCTGGAAAAGTCGCCGATGCGAGCGGAAAGTCGCCGCTTCGCATATATGAACCCCCAATAATTTGTAGCAGCGCCATTTCGTCAAATACTTGGCTGTCTGTATATTTGGCTGTCTGTATATTCTTACCACTCTAATCCGATCATGGCCCCCAGGAAGATCCTCGTCGTTGGCGCAACTGGCCAGCAGGGCCAGGCGACCATCGCCGCTCTCCAGCAATCACGCGCCCGGGAACCAGCCGTCGAGATTTTGGGACTAACACGCTCGGCTTCTTCACCGAAAGCGGATGCTCTGAAGAAGAAATTCCCGAATGTTACGTTGGTCGAGGGCGACACGCGAGCTCCCGGGCCGGTCTTCGATGCCCATCCCGACATCCAGTCGATATTTCTTGTCACGGCCCCGCCAGAAGAAGAACTCCAGGCATTGCCCCTGATAGACGCTGCCTGCAGCGGGGCCAGCAAGGTCGACCACATCGTCTTCAGCTCGGTTGACCGAGGCGGCGATGACATCTCATGGTCGACGCCCACCCCCGTCCAACACTTTGCAGCAAAACATGGCATCGAGCTTTACCTCCGCGACGCGTGCGAGAAGTCGGCGAGGGGGATCCGCTGGACCATTCTGCGTCCAACCGGCTTCATGGATAACTACAATCCCGGTTCGTTTGGTTCGTTGATGGCTTCACTATGGGCCAACGGCATGCCAGCCGACCAAAAGATGCAGCTTGTGAGCGCGCACGACATTGGCGTGTTTGCAGCACGAGCGCTGCTGGACCCGCAGGAGTGGAATGGCAAAGCAATTGGGCTTGCTGGCTGTGAGATGAGCTTTGAAGACGTCCGAGCGACATTTCAGGACGTGGTTAAGAAGGAGCTACCGATATACTGGGCAGTTGTGGCTAAGGGTGTTTTGTGGTGGGTGCCAGAGGCCAAGACAAGCTTTGAGTGGTTCCGAGAGTTTGGATACCGGGCAGATATTGAGGAACTGAGGAGGCTGGAGCCTGGACTGCAGGACTTTAAAGCGTGGTTGAAGGAAAGCAGTAGATGGCACGTGCAATGAATACCTACCTACCTACCTACCTACCTACCTACCTTGGGCTGTGGAGGGGGGGGGGGGGGGGGGATGGAGAAGGGGGATGGGAGTGGGGAGGAAAACGAGAGGCAGACGTTTTGCTGTGATTTATGAGTGGGAGTGGTAGGTTATTTGCGGCTTTATTATTAGGGGGGGTCTGGGTGGATCCCCCCGCATTCATACTCAATCTCTCTTCCCACAATTGAGACCCTTCGAATCCCAACATCCCTATATACTCCCTCCCTGAAATCATCACACACCATTCCCCAACCACGCCAGCTTCATTGGCGTAGATATTCTCGTTCTCGTAACCCCGTGTCGTCGAGGTGGGCATGCTATTGTTGATGGAGCTAATAATCGACCCCTTGAGAATTGTCGACCCAAATAGGAATAGCTCTTTACATCGCTCAGCGCTCCTTTCCGTGCCCAGGGCATGTGTGTGTGTCACTGTACGTCAATGTCAGAAATGCCGTCTGGGTACGCGCACTGGGATCCGAGGTTGCCGCCCGACTCACCACAAACAATTGTCAAGTGATACCATAGAGGTAGCCTTACTATACCCAGCAAGTGATGGCATGGGGCTCTGTGCCACGCACGGGGGAGTTCTGACGTCAGCCTCGAAATGCTACAATACGCCTATGCATACGCTAATAAGTTGCGTAGCACAAGGCGTATACTAATACGTTAAACGCACCCACAGGCGAATACGCGCTAAAACGCTCCTCAAGCTTCTCCCGTGATAATTCTCCGTACGGCAACAATGACGGCAACGGAAAATAGAATCAAAGCGACAGTTTACAGTGTCAAAACTCAGTATATAATGAGGGTGCTTTCCCCTGAATGTTCACCCACCACGTCAGTCAACCACGGACACATACCTTAGCAAGACAATGAAGAACATTCTCTATTTTGCCTCATTGGGGCCTCTGGCGCTTCTCCCAATCGTCGCGGGCACTCGCACCAAATCTCCTCGGGCCAGTCTCAAGCAATGCGTCCAGCTCGAGGTGCCCGTTCCGGTCATTGCCGATAATCATCATTACGAGATGCCCCGGATCGACAGCACCATCGATGCCGTCCACTGGACGCTCAACACCACGGCCTGGTCAACCCCCAACGCCACAGAGCGCATCACCTGCACCGTGTCCGTCAAGCAAACCTTCCGGATCCGTGCGCAGCTCTGCATCCCTACAAAAGGGGGCCCCAGGGCCGACATCTTGCAGATCGCAACACAGGGCCGCGGCTTTGACAGGCGATACTGGGACGTCGAGATCCGGCCCGAGGAATACTCGTACCTCGATGCCGCCATCAGCCAAGGCTACTCGGTCCTGACCTACGACCGCATCGGTACAGGGGAATCCGAGCTCCCCGATGCATACGACATTGGCCAGATCCCAGTCCAAGCCGAGATCCTGGCGGGCCTAACAACGCTTGCGCGCAGCGGCAAACTCGTCGCCTCGTCCCAGATCCTGCCCGCCACCACCGGCATTCCATTCCCGTCCCCATTCCACTTCCAGCCGTCCAAAATCATCCACGTCGGCCACTCGCTCGGCTCCTTTGTCACCTTTTTCTTCCTCTCCTCACACGGCGCCCTCAGCGACGGCACCCTCCTCACCGGCTTCCTCCTCAACAAGCAGCTCGGCACCATAGTCGTCTCCCACTTCGACCACGAGTTCGCCGCGCAGCACGACCCATCCCGCTTCGCCGCCTATCCATCGGGCTACATCGTCCTGACCGGACAATCGGACATTCAGAAACTCTTCTTCCGCAAGGACGGCTTCGAACCTGCGCTGCTGGAGTACGCCGAGAAGATCAAACAGCCCGAGGCGGTGGGCGAGTATCCCTCGTCGGACTCGGCTGCTTTCGTGCCGGCAAGCGAGTTCAAGGGGCCGGTGCTGTTCATGGCGGGCGAGTACGACTATGTGCTGTGTGGTGGGGATTGCAGGGGGCAGTATCTGGAAGAGGCTTCGAGGGGCTTGTTCCCTGCGAGTCCCAAGGTGGAGGCCTACTTGCAGCCGGGGACGGGACATGCGCTGACGTTGGCGAGGAATGCGACGGGGGGGTTTGGGGTTATGCTGGGGTGGTTGGGGGATAGAGGACTGTGATTTCCATATTTTTTTCCATTCTTTGCCTGTTTTTTTTTTTTTTTGCCACTTTCTAACCAGCCACTAAATTGAGAAAAACATGTCACGATCATATATATATCTGCCCCCCTGGCTGTTACGGCGCGAGCCGAGTCGCATCACGAGGAAAGAGGACCGTTTCGCGTATATCATGCAAGCCCAAAATGCCCTGAACCAGCCGATTGATCCCCACTGCGATCAATGATTAGATTTCATGTGGTGGATGGGAGAAAGAAAAGACCTACTTCCAAAGCCACCCCAGGGAGGCATGCCAATCTCGTGAGCTACCATGTATGGCCGCCATTCGGCCGAGTCTGCATCGATGGGAGGGACGCGTGCGGTAAAAGCCGATCGCAGTTCTTCGTAGGAATGAAGTAGCCGACACCCGGTGACGATCTCCTGTCCGCGCAGGATCACGTCAAAGGACTGGCTCGTGTTGTCACCATCCTCCGACGGGTAGATATTGCAGGGGCGCAAGTGTCTGGGAAAATGAGTCACGATGAAAACATCGGTAGGATGGCCAATGTACGATTCGTTGCTCGATAGGAACCGACCCAGTGCTGCCTCTTCCTCTCTCCTGCCGCCCAGACGTTAGCAAACCCCCCCCCCCCCCATCCGCCCCCCTTTTCCTCCTTGACAGGCAGGATAGCAGAACGTACGTGAAGTCGTCGTCATCGTTGGATTGCCTGCCCAGGGAAGTGCGGAGGATCTCCTTGGCCTCCTTGAAGGTGAGGCGTACCAACTTCCCATGGTGGTCGAGCCCCAGCTTGAACTTACCGGCCAAAGGGTAGAGCCGCTGTGCGGTTCGTGTGAGCTCGAGGTACTTGTCATATTTCTGGAGCGATTGGATGAGAGAAACAATCAGGTCACTAGCCATGTCGAGAATCTCAGTCCAGTCTCGCTGGAGGCTGAAGACGAGTTCGAGCATGGTGAACTCCAGCCAAGTCAGCCGAAGCTAAAGGCTCGTGGGGGAGGGGAGTGGGCGTAACTAACCTCGGTCAAGTGTCTGCCATCAGAACCAGGCTCCCGGCGGAAGACGGTGTGGAAATCGTACACACGCCCCAAATCCGCCGACAGGGCCATACCCAGATGCACCTCGCCGGTAGGCGCCAGCCTGGCCGTCTTGCCAAAATACGACACCGAAAACAAATCGTCTTCCTCGCCCGGAAATTCATAGGCGACCAAGGCAGGTGTGGGAACGTGGCAGAATCCATGCGCTGCCAAGTACTCGACGGCCAGCTCGTGGACGCCCGAGGACAGCTTGAAAATGGCGGCAGTCGCCGTAACACGGGCGTCCAAGAGCCTATTGTCCAGCCGTTCGTGCAGCAGTTCGCCACCGACTGACCCGGCTGGCGGCGGCACCTCACCGGGAGCTCCGTGCAGTCTGGGATGCTTTGGAAGAACAGCCTTGGCGTGGGACCGGACTCTCAGCTCAGCGACTCGGAACGACGTGACCTCGGAGGCAGCGGTACCGCCGCTGTCCGACTGGTGGTTTTGGTTCGCCATGGTCGAGCCTGAAACGTAGACGAGAGATTCGGCCCTTAGATGCTGGGCCGAGCGGTAGCTAGAGGCATCTGTGGAGCTAGGCTCGAGAAAGGCCCTGATGAACTGACCATCGAGTCGCCGCAGCAGTACCATGACCGTCATGTCAGGCTCTATTGCAGGTTCACTGTGTACGCGGGCGTCGAACGAGTCGTAAACACCTCTCTGGGCGAGATCGGTCGTGGGAATGCCGGTTCCCGCCAGACTTGGGACATTCGGCTGACCTTGATCCAAGTTCTCGGGAGCCATCTTGGGAGAAAGTATTGGGGACGGCTGACAAAATACTCTGGAAGAGCAAGCTGTCGATAACACACGCTCTGGTCAAGTCTTGGGCCTCCTAGGCTACAGCGGTGCTTATAAATGGGTAAAAACAAAGTCGCCGACACATGCTAGCGAGATGTCGCTTGGAGTCAAGGCAAGGATTCCTTATGTGTGAGGGGGTGAGTAGGGGACGGGGGGGGCGGGGAGGGGGGCCGATGACAGCGGCTTTACACAGCTGCATATGCGTTAGGGGGTAAACTTACAACAAAGCCGATTACTTGAGAATCTGAGCTAATGGTACATATGAGGCTTACTAGCTGCGATGTAAGCATCCATCCATATGCCTAGAAAGAGAAAGGTATAATTACACGGCATCACTCACTCTCCTCACCGGTTGTCCCTCCTTCTCTCTGCAGACAAGTTGTTTCTCACCCCCTCTACCCCCCTTCAACCCCTTCCACTCTCCATATCTCTCACGTCATCTGCCTCAATATGTCGTTGGGCGAGAAAGCCGAGGGCGCGCTGAAGCTGCAGGTGCTCAGCTACGAGCGCCTGAATGCTCGAGACAATGACGAGGTACAAAAGATGGTCCGCGCGCTCTCTGATGAAGGCCTATTCTTTCTCGACATGAATGGTCCCAGCGCAGGACAATCCCTCCAAGACCTGTCGGCCATTCTTCGCCATCAGCGTGAATTCTTCGAAAGAGCGCCTGAAGTCAAGTCCAAGTACAAGACCGACTTCCGGTTCAAAGGGTAAGCGGACTTTGGTGCTGACGTATCTGCTGAACGCCTAGGTAGATGCTAATTTCCGCTCGACATTACCAGGTTCATTCCCACAGACATAGGGGTCGAGTTGCTCCGGGTCAGTAGGACGGACGATGACCCCTACCGCACACCCCGGAGATAGGGGGCCGCTAACTCGTCTCCTACTCCACAGCTAAGTAGGGAGGAATGCATCCAGGGGATTCTCGACCTTCCGCACGATTTACGCCCTGTGTCGGCCAACGTGCTCAGCACATCCAGCTTTCTCGACGGGCTCCTTAGGGACCTCGCAGCAACCCTCTTCACGGCGATGGGCCTTCAACCACCAGCGCTAGATCCCGAGCAGCCCGGACTCAGCTACCTCACCCTGGGCATATCAAAGGCGCAGCGCGGGACGTGCCTGGTGGAGCCGCATGAGGACGAAGGTTTCCTGACTCTAACCTTCTACGATGAGCCCTTCCTCGAAGTTCTGGATCGAACCACTAAAGAGTGGAAGCTGCTGGAGGTCAATGAGCACATGCCCATTGTAAACGTGGCATTGGAGTCTCAGAGAAGGTCAAACGACCGGCTGTACGCACCACTTCACCGCGTGACACACGGAGAGAATGAGATCGATCTCATCATGTATGACTTGTACGAGTCCCCTAGTGGCGCAGTTTAGCTCGGCAGCAGAGATATTGGCTGCGGAAATTGTCGAGTAAAATGATGACTTTCACCGGCTACCTTGAGTGAGAGAAGAAATGAGATCTCCTGGCACGTATCCCGGCAATCAGGGAGGTAGTGATAGTTGAATGGGAATTTTTTACCATCAATAAACAAAAAACCAGCTGCAAAGCATTTATTTTTCCCCAAAAGAAAGATAGCGAAGATCGGAATGAGTTGATACAAAACAAGCAATTATTCCTATTTTCATTTTTATCCATCTTTGTGATGCCACCAATCGTAACAATAGCAGATTACCCCAGGAGCCTGTCAAGCTCAGCCCGCCCGCGCTCATAGCCACCAGCAAACTCACGAAGCTTCAACTCATCGGCCTGCAGCTCGTCGACACACTCGTCCAAAACGACGGCCTTTCGGTCGACCATCAGACGCAGCGCATCACGCTGCTCCCTCGCGAGCAGCGCCTCGTCTCCCGCCACCCACGCCTCGAGATCGAGGAAGGCGCGGGCCAGCCCCAGCAGAAACGCGACGTTCCTCATGGGCCGCTGCGCCCAGCTCAGCAGGGCATGGGCGAACCGCACGGCGTCGCCGAGGTCTTCGGCGTCGGGTGGTCCCAGGACGTCTCCCAGGCACGTGGGCTCGGGCAGTGCGTGCCGCCGCACCATCGCGAGGCCGAGGTCGACGATGTCGGGGCTGTACCGCGGGGGCCGTAGCTGCTCGTCCATGCACGCGATGCCGGTGCCCTCGGGCGCGAAGCCGTTCTCGGCGCGCAGCAGCCGCAGGCACTTGGAGAAGAGCGGCGTGATGGTCTGGTGCGGCGAGCTGACCGTGTTCTCGAGCAGGCACGGATGCGCGAACCACAGCGGTATCAGGATTCCGAGCCGCCCTGCTGTCGCCGCCCCGGGAGCCTGCGCCAAGATCATAGGCGGCCGCGGTGTGAAGTGGCGGAGGACGGGCTCGGTTGTGGGGGGCCATGGCGGCATCTCGGGTGGGAATGCGGGATGGGTGACGGCCGCGTCGCGCCGCGGCGGCGAAAAAATCTTCTCCACGGTCGCGAACCCGCCCACGAGGTTCCAGTATCTCTCCTCGGCCGGCGCGGCGCCGTCTTTGGGCCCGAGCGAGTCGATCCAAGTCCGCATCAGCTCCGTCTCGCGGTGCGTGAAGGCGCCAAACATGCGGCCCCTCCATGAGAGCTCGCGCATGAGGAGGCTCTTGCTGCTGTTGCCCCTGTAGACCCACGGCTTCGAGTTGGCTAGGGCGGTGAGGAAGGCGTCGTCGTCGTCGTCGTCCTCCTCCTCCTTCTTGCCTTGATCGTCCGACGAGAGCCAAGCCGACAAGCTCCGCCCGCCGATCCGAGCCCGGCTAGTGCAATGGATCTTGCTCGCGACGCCAGCCTTCCTGCGTAGGAGTCCGACCAGCTCGTCCTCATAGTCGTGGATCGTCTCCTTGTCATCAAGGCTCAGACCGAGGCAGTACCCGGCCTGGACGCGCTTCCATGCGCTGGCGGGGTCCATCAGACCCGTCTCCTGTACTACGCGCATGAAGCTGGCAATGTTCCCGACCGCCATGGCGCAGTGGCCCGAGTCGGCGTTGTCGATGGATATGTGCAGGACATAGTAGTAGGGCGAGACGCCAAACTCGGGCAGCTCCTTGTTCGCCTTGAGGACGCCGAGGTGCGGCTGCTCGTAGAAGAGGTTGAAGCCCAGGATCTCGGGCAGGAAATCGTTGGGGAAGACGGAGACGAGCAGCTGCCCGATAGAGTACCGCCAGATGGACTCGTCCTCCAGGCCGTGGCGCGGGTGGATGAAGTCAGCGGCGTTTCCCGGCGGTAAGTCGACGCCGACGCTCCGCAGCAGATCTCTGTACAGCGCAACGTGGTTCTTGGCCAGGTCGCCGTCGCCCAGCTCTTCCGAGAGGATCTGCCACGCGTTCTTGGTCACGCCCCGGAGCGCAAACGGCGTGGTGATTTTATGGACCCGCGCCAGCCAGGCCCCGTCAGTGTAGTTCCACGGCGCGCTGTTCTTCAGAAACTGGCGCGCCCCTTCGAAGCTCGTGAACAGATCTTGGCCGGCTCCAGCCTCCCTCCGCCGGACGTACGACTCGAACTCGCGCCCAACATGGGCCTGCTTGTCCTCGATGAACTTGCGCAGCCGGTCGGCATCGAACTCGTTAATGTCCAGGATGCTGTGTGCGTGGGGCTTGTAGCGTGTCATCAGCAGGCCCTGCTCCAGCAGCGACAGCAGCAGGTGCCTGGCTTCGGGCAAAACGTCGGGAAAGAGCTCGAGGTTCTGCACCTTGTGGTACATGCTCTTGAAAGACTCCAGCCGCTCCTGCTTCTTAGTCTCTAGTCGTTTTGATTGGCGCTTTTCTGCGGGGCGTCCATTGTGGTGGCGCCCACATGTGCGGCTTCGGTAGAAGGAATAAACGGCGAGGGCTAGAGCGAGAGAAATGCCGAAAAGTAACATTCGTAAAGACGCCATACTTGGGGGGAAGGTGCGCGATGTTGCCCCCGGTGTCCCCGTGTCCCCGCAGCCCCTGCTCACCCACCAATGGAAGGCGGTCCACGGGTGTTGGTGTTGACTTTTAGATGAACGCAGCCCCTCGAAAAGCAAATAGGTCGCGTGTCGGACGAAGGAGGAATTCTTTGAGGAAACACAAGGCGGCGTACAGCAGCAGGCGGGACTAGAGACCTATCGCTACCTTGATTTATAGCATTTCCCAGCATCTACCGCGGATCAGACAGAGCTTTCTTATACTAGGGAAACATGCACAATCTCAGCGTCGCCTTAGAAGCCCCAGCGGCGGCATACCTTACACAAGGTGCCTGAATGTGCTCTGTCCTCCAGTCTCCCCCCCCCCCCCCCCCCCCCGTGGATATCTCAACGCGGTGGGTGTGCCGACCTCCTCCAAACTACATCATGACA
The DNA here is from genome assembly GCA_030549175.1 of Lasiosphaeris hirsuta. Lineage (NCBI taxonomy): Eukaryota > Fungi > Ascomycota > Sordariomycetes > Sordariales > Lasiosphaeriaceae > Lasiosphaeris > Lasiosphaeris hirsuta. Next base: position 3,322,718 of record JAUKUA010000002.1, read on the forward strand.
ACAGATCCATATTCCGTTGCTATCCTGTTACGCAGATCTAAGGCTTGTAGAGTGGTCGATGGTTCCATCTCCAGGCCTGCGCTTACCTTACGGCAGCAGGAGAGGGGCCATCATATACTCAGCGTCAAGGCATATATACAAACATGGCGTAATTTGGCTGCCCCAGGTCGGTTTACGAAGGAGTGGCAAACGGAGTGAGTCCGAGTAGTCTTCTATTTCTGCACATCCCTTCCAAGATCTACATAAGGCACGCAACGAATTCTTCTCGTTCCCATTCTCCACCAATCAGCAGCCTAGGAACAGTCCCGGTGCTCCCCCGACGCCTGCTCGTCAGCATGCACTGTCACCGTCCCAAAATCGAAAGGAAAAAATTAAATCATGACCATTCCGAGGCTCCTAAAGATCATGCGCACTGAAACTGTTCGGGCTGCTGTCGCATCAGCTCCCCCAGCTCCTCCATGAGGCGCGGAAGCTGCCGTGTGATGGCCTCCTCATCCCCTGTAACCTGGCACTCGCAAGCCCAGCGGGCAGACTGCATGATGTGACCAACATTCAAACTGTCCCAAAAGGAGCCGCCCTCCATGACACCGTTGGTCGGGGAGTGCACCGCGTACACTACCGGGAGACCGGGAGGGATGAGTAGAACGTCGTCTTGCTCGAGCACGAGAAACTCTAGCTTTCTGCGCGGAGGAGGGAGAGGAGAAAACCCATCCCTGTTTGCCCTGGCGAACGCCTCTAACTCGGGCGGGGTGAGGGCGTCGGCCGAGGCCAGGATGCAAAACTTGACACCGTCGAGGTTACGCATCCATACACCACTCGCCGCGGCGAGGTGCGGCCCGGAGAATGCGCCCGCGAGACTCAGGGTGTTGAAACTGGTGCGACTGGCCAGCTCGGACTGCCGCGGATGGCCGAGTCTCTCAACAAGACTGTCGAGCAGCCGGAAGCGCGGTAGCATAATGACGCGAGGTCGGTGGGAGCGTATGATATTTCTCAGGTGGAAGGTGACGGCGTTCGCCCCCGCGGCTGTCTCCTCCGGCGAGACGGCCACTCTGCATAGGCTGCGCAGAAGCGCATCGATGCGATCCGGCGCCAGGGGGTCACGCTCAAGCGAGTCTATGCTGACAACGGCATTGATCGATGCGCCTTGCAGCAGATCCGCGGCGGCACGCACGGTGTGCATCCCCGAGTCCGAGAATGTCTCCTTGATGACGAGCGGCTGCCGAAAGATGTTGCCATCCTGTGCTGCTCGCACGGCTTCTTCCGACGTCACGTAGTGAACGCTGGCGCCTTGATGCCTTCTACCTGGTAAGATCCACTCGGCGGGGGAGCCGAGCCATTGTGCGCGCAGCTGTCGCCGATCTTCGGGACAAGATGGTTGTTGCTCTGCTTCTGTCAAGACCTTCCGGACGTAGGCGGCGATCATGTCGGGATACCCATCGTGCAGCGCGTCCAGTGGTGCCGAAGGACGCCCTTGGCGGCTCTGGGCCGCTACCAAGACAGCCTCCTCTTCTCGGTCTGGCAGGTCAAAGACAGGAACGGGAGGAGCAAATACAGGCTCGGCTACCAAGGCGCTATTTCGCGGCGCGTCGGGGGGGCCTGGCAGCTGTAACCCTTCCAGCACGGCTAGGAACTCGGCGTCGGGAATTGGCACTGGAAATGGCAGGGACGCGAGGTTGGCGGGGTTATAGTCTGAGTGGCCAGGGCCGCCAACTTCAACATGGTCACGCGACAAGGCCGAGGGGAGGGCGGACGGAGCACTGCGTACGTGGCCGCCCCTGGCAGCGAGAAGACCGTAGCAGTCTCTCCGCAAGAGGTAGATTGGGTAGTGGTCGGGGCGGAGATCCCTGAGCAGCGTTGCTGCCACATCATCGACGGGGACACGGCCGTCCTGGCTCGCAACCCATTGGTTCTCCAGGTCCTCATCGGGGACGGCAGAGACGAGGGCGGCGATATCCAGGTCTCTGTGCGGCTGCAGGGGGGCCTCGTTCAGCGTTTTGGCCCTGCGGTGCTGGATCGCGTGGCGGTGTCTTTGCAGCAGGACCGCATTGAGGCGTGGGCGGAAATCACGGTCAAAGTGCGGGTAGCGGGTCGCGCATGCCCTCAGAAGATTCATGTGGACCTGGCTGGCGCTGTTCCACCCGTAGTGGAACACGAGATCGGGCGACCACAGTGCTGCAACCAGGGCCAGGTTGCGGAGTCGGTTGGTCTCGTTGTATGCCCGCTTGCGCTTCCTGCTGCTGCTGCTGCTGCCGCCGCCGCCGCCGCCATCCTCCTCCTCGCCCCCCGACTGGCTGGACTGACTGACTAGACGGGATAGTGCGAACAAGTCTTCCCATCTGGAGTCAGCATCCCGACGGAGACGGACAATCTTGGCCACGGCGCTGAGCGTGCAGATGCGTGTGTCCAGACGTTCGCGCTGGCCAAGCAGGTAGTCCCGCATGGCGGCAAATGTGGAAGCCGGCGCGCCGCAGGACCAAGCTTCAAAGAGTCGCTGGATCCACGCGTGCGTTTCCTGATCGAACGAGAGGCTTATGTCGGCCCCACCTGATGCTACACCACCCATCTTGTCAGCAGCAGCACGCACCTTCTTGAAAGCAACGAGAGACTGCTTTGATGATGGCCCGTGCGCTGCTAAGCTTTGAGTTACAGGTAGCGTTGCAGGCGAGGCTTGTTTTTGGACCCCCGGCTTGCAGGATCGGGAGTGAGATGACTGGGGAAACGACCGCAGAAGAATGTCTGAACAGCAGGCCCCCGGGACTAGACTGCCGCCTCCTTACGGGGCGGGCTGGCACATACCTTAACCTTGTTCAGACCCCATCAACCGGATCTGCCCCGGAAGTTATAAGGTACCCATCTGTGGCACATAGCGGAGCTACATGCAACATTTAGTGACATGATTTTCATTAGCCATAGTAGAGCTGAGAGCATTGGTTAGGTACACATAGGCCATAGGCAATAAGTTATGGTACCCATGCCAACAAATATAGCCTCATCGAAGGATTTGGAACATGACGCTCCCCCGCCCCCTTTTTCTGATCACACGACTTCAGCTGCTATCTTATGTGGCAATTACTTCAGGTACCTTACCTTCAATGTTACATTCCGCAGTGAGAAAGTTGAGCATTGTTGGATTGCCCATCTGGTGACACCCTTTATCTACCTAGGCAAGGTATGTTTTGTGATTCTGCATGATAATACACCACCACGTTGATCCTGCATCTCTCAAATCCTCTGCTCGGCTCGCAATCCGCCCTACCTTGGGGAACGCTTAGCTAAGGGAAGATACTCGCGTAAGCCCGCTATAGCACGCTCTAAGAACAGTCCACTTTACGAGCCGCAGATGGGGATGGCGTGCCTGCTTCAAGTTGGCGTGGATCTAATTTTGCCTGGAGAGTCTGGGACACAAATCTAATGTTCGGCCTAGTAGCAAAGTTCCTACACATGGGATGAACAGAATCGAGTGTAAGCCAGCATGGTATATTCGCCAATTCTGTTTTGTTGTATCTGGTATCTCATGTGATAGACCATTTGTGACGAGCAGTTGTCATCTGTGCGACGCTCCCAAGCTCGGAAGCAGTGACATGTCCATCTCACTTGGGCACCCCAAGGAGCTTCAGTGATTCCATGAGCCCCAGTCGCAGCCAGCCATCCATCTCCCCCTTGGTTGCCACGGCAATGACCCCCAGCATTCCCAGCGCGTTTGCTCCTGCCTCTTTGTTGATGGCTGCCCGCTGCCTCGGTAGCACAACGATCCAACGACGGGTGAGAATCATGTTATGCGGGCACGCAGCCTCTGGCGGAGCCTCGGCCGCATTTTCAGAGCGACCCTGGCCGACCCGTGTGGCTTGTTCTAGAAGGCTGGTATAGACCCGGGTTACCTCAATCGGCGTGACAGGCCCGCGGCTGGATGGGAAGCGGCGATAGAACCAGTGAAACGCGACGTCGGGCTCTTCGCCGGCTTCGCTGTCGAGAAAGGAAGCAAAACTGTCATTCGGCATTGGCATCAGCTGGATGTGTTTGTGCATCCGGCTGCACCCCCCGTCGCGGCCGCAGTTGAAAAAGGCGACATAGTTGTCCTCCCCCAGGGCGGCCAATGCCGACCAGGCTGCTTCGATGTCGCTCTCCAGCAGGGATTTGTACTGCTTCTGGTATCCATCGCGTGTCAGAAGCATAAGATGGGGCCTGGCGAAGCAGAACTTATTAGCTGCTAGAAAGTGTGTGCCGCTGCCGATGTCAGTCTGCATCTCGAACCCCGCAGTGTCGATGTCACTCCCAGCTTGTTTTTCGGCCTGGTCACCGTCAGGTCCCTGTCGTTGGGGCACATGTAGAGTCGGCTTCTTGGAGAGGGCCGAGGTGAGGATAAACCGAAACTGTCCAGAAGGAGGGTGGTTTAGCAGGTGTGCGGCGTCAAGGCACGGCCGGCTTAGGTCCCAATGAAAACCTACTTTGATCCCGCCCTCCAGATGCTCGATTACCTCTTGTTTGTCGTCATACAGCACGAGCCCGGTCTCGACAAGTTTGTCAAATTGCCGCAGGACACGTAACTCTTCCATGTTGGAGGAAGGATTGCTGATTTTGGAGCTGCTTTCCATTTTTATTTTTTTTATTTTTTTTATTTTTTTTTCTGGTGATGGGTTTTTTATTCTTTGGTTGTGCCGCGGTTGCTGTGAAACGAAAGTGCTTCTCCTCGAACATGCTGTAGAGAGCCGTACACGTGATAAATCATGGTTGTGGCGACAAGAAAAGTCTTAGCCCCTGGGTCCCCCTTTTCTCCCCGCCCCCTTAATTTCCGTATTTTAGGGCCAATTGCGTGTGACAATACTTGTTTGCTCTCTGCAACCCCTCCAGTCCAACTATTTAGGCAGACGCATAGGCTAAGCCCACGTAAGCAGCTTCCCCGGACGGCCATCCTGCGTCACTACTGCAAAGCCCATTTGAGGAAGGAACGCTCTGGACTGGCTTTCGGATCCTCACACCCTTCATGAGGCACATTTCGAAGGAGTCTGCAATATCGACACTCACGCTCTCAGGTCATTCCAACACCTCCACATGTGGCTCCCTGGTTTCGTGTCTCATGGAAGCTAGTATGGTTTATGTCAGCCATGGTGGCTAGCGTGAGGTTGCCCGCATCACATAATGATAGTGACATGCACATGTTTCACTGGTGGCTGATGCTCAAAGTGGAGAGCGACCGATGAGAACAGGTGAAGCACACAGATGGGCAGCATCAAAGGTGACACTTCTTGCCCCCCCCCCTGTTTCGTCATTGTCCCACGGAGGACAGAACTCGGAGATTCACGGTTGAGCAAATTACGCTGTCGTCATACCTCTACTTAATTCCTCCCAGAGCAGCTCCATCACTATATTGTCGAGTTCAACCCTAGGTATATTCCTTCTTCATTATCCCATCACAACCCAAAAGGCCTCGGTAAATCGGTGCAACGCAACCTTCCAAGATGGCGATCACCAATGGATCTTCTCTCACGACCAAAATTGCGTTCATCACAGGCACGTAGCCCCGCCCCCTCCCCACTCCCCCCCCCCCCTTGGGTCAACCACTTTCTTTCCTCTTCCTTCCTCTTTCCCTGGACTCTAGGTTGTTTTTCGGCTGCAAAGACAAAATTGCTGATATTCCTTCAATCAACACAGGAATTACTGGTCAGGATGGCTCGTACCTGACCGAGATATTGTTGGAAAAGGGTTATGAAGTGCACGGCCTTGTCCGGCCCACATCCCAGAGGCGGCAAGCACTGAATCGCCCTCTGCGCCCCGGTCTTACGCTCCATTTTGGGGATATCAATGACCTAGGGCGCCTGATTCAGATCCTGCGTTCCATTGGTAAACCTGATGAGATATACCACCTTGCCGCTCAGTCTCACGTCGGTGTCTCTTTCGATTCACCGCTCTTGACTACTGATGTGAATGCTCTCGGAACCTTGCGGCTCCTTGAAGCGGTAAGGACACTCAAGCTAGAGAAGACAGCTCGATTCTATAATGTATGGAGAACCCCAAAAGCCATTGCCTTGAAAGAAGTGCAATAACAAACTCGAACTCGCACTGAACCCTACTACCACAGGCAGCGACCTCGGAGCTCTACGGCTCGGACATGCCCGCACCGCAGACGGAAGAGACTCCGTTCTATCCGGTTTCGCCCTATGCCGTTTCAAAGCTGTTCCAATTCTGGGCTACGGTCAATTTCCGGGAGGCATACGGCATCACCGCCTCGAATGGTATCCTCTTCAACCACGAGTCCCCGAGACGTGGTCAGTATGACCTATTACCATTTTGGTGATTTGGGCCTGCGCTAACTGCGAGGTCAAGGAACCACATTCGTAACGCGTAAGATCACCTCGCAGGTTGCCTTGATTGCCTGTGGGTTATCCGAGGAATTTGAACTGGGTAACTTGAACGCTGTCCGCGACTGGGGTCACGCCAGAGACTATATGCGCGGAGCGCATTTGATGTTGCAGCAGCCCAAAGGCGGAGATTACGTTTTGGCTACTGGCCAGGCGTACAGCGTGAGACAGTTTGTCGAGATTGCTTTCCGCGTCATCGGATCCACTATCGAGTAGGTGCCCCCAAAGCCAAATTCACCCCTCGAGGATGAGCCCCTTATTAACCAAACACTCTTGGTGCAGGTGGTCCGGTACAGGCTTGGACGAGATTGGCGTCGACTCGGCCAGCGGTAAGGTCCGCGTTAGAGTAAACCCCGAGTTCTATCGGCCGGTTGACAATGAGAATCTGCTCGGTTGTGCCGCGAAAGCAAAGCGCGAGCTCGGCTGGGAGCCCGAGTTTACGCTTGAGAGCTTGGTTGAGGAGATGGTACTCTCGGATGTTGATCTGGTGAAGACGGGCCGCATCTTTTCTACTACGTGCATTGATTGGATGGTGTGCGAGACGCCCAAGGAACCCGGCAACACCGGCGTCTCAGCGCTCCCTACAAACGGTAAACACGAGGCCAACGGTGTCCCCGTTCTGGAATCAGTGCCGTTGAAGTACCCAGAGGCACTAGCCGCCTGAAAAGCTCTGCTGCGCCCGCTCGCCTTTTAGTATCCTCGGGCGGCAAAAGCCCAGCTATGTTGTCAATTTCAAGCCAGAACATAAGATGGTCTGTTTCATTTCACTAGTAGGTTAGGTAGTGTGATTGCATAAGAGATTCATGACCTCTTGCATTAGGTACAGACGCCGAGTAATTTCCCATTGTTTCCAAGATTCGACTCGTTCTAAGCTGTCTCAGTGTCCTCTCGGGGGGGGGGGGGGGGGTAAGGGGTTAATGGGTGTATAGTTCTACTTTGGTAATATATAGCGATAGATTCTTGCCCAGCTACAGCGGACCTAGGTAGTGTGGGAAATTGACTTGTTTGAGCCGTTGGCTTCCTCGGGGATGTTATTTGTCGACTTCACTGAAGATCAGTGGCAAGCTCGTTGTCGTTACCAAAGCCATTCTACCTAAGGTACCTTCCATAAGGTAGCCAAGTGTGTCGCGGACCGGCGTTACGTTCGCCTAATTACACGCGGTAATAAGCCGGTTATAACGGTCAACAGTTCCATCGCCGCACCCCGGCCTCGGAAAACGGATTGGGCAATTGGTCAGGCGAGGTGATGCAGGTGAAAAATGCCAAAGTGTGCGCTAAGGCACCGGGGATGCCAGTCTAATGCCCCGAGAAAAGCTTTGGAGAATAAAAGCGGACTCTCCAAGTCGATTCCCGCCTAAAACCTCCCGTTTGGTACTTGGCGCCTATGCACCTACGGTACTTGCTGCAAATGACAACCGCCTCCCCCCGCTCCCCCCCACCCCAAAGCTCTCCAACCGGTGGAGGCTGATGCATTTGCATTCACACCGGGATCCCTTCACACCATCATCAAAACAGCGACTCGCGAGGGAATTAAAGTAACAGTGATGGGAAATCGGGAGGAGATTAGTGCCCAGGCAACGGCCAACAGACCGCTTGCATTTTTCCTGATGGTTATATTGTTGCAAAGGCTTCCCCGGAGGGCTTTCAAGTTCAAACCTGACCGGGCGAGCAGATTTGCAAGCTAGATGCTATTGACCAGGATGGGAGTGCAAAATAAGTGTGGCGCTTTAACCCGCACGCCTCCGCACGCGACCTTGTGGGGATCGGAAACTACGGTAACGGTCTGCCCTATCGTCACCTTTGAATTGTGCGTGACAATACCCACACCGCACGCCATGTTGCATATTGCGGCACAGGTTTGACGTGTATCAGTGGTACGATTCTTGATGCGGGAAGCCTAGCTTGAAGAAGGGGGGATGAATCCTATCACGCCGGAGTTCAACTATGTCGTCCGCGGGCCGAGGTAACATTACGCACGCCTCAGCTCGAGCCGTAGGGGGCGTTTTGCTTCCGTCGTGGGCCGTTCGTGTCCAGACTCCATAACCACTAAACGCAGACGATTACGCAATAGGTCCAGCCAGCAACACACACAAAGATGGGAATACGGCCCCCAAAGGCTGCCGGGTCAGATATATTCAACTGCACATTGTGCGCACAATCGCCTTGACTTGGTTGAATGTTGGCGTGACGAAAGCCATCAAGATGAGGTCAAGATCTGAAGACAGCACCACGCAACGCCCAAAATGACAATGCATGGTCACAGGAATGGGAAATGTGCAAAACGCAGGAAAAACATCATCGATTGCGCTATAAATACTGGAATACTGGGAAAGACCATTTACAGTTAGGTGTTCAAACAGCAAAATAGAGTCTTGAAGTTTTCCCACCCCAACATATACGGTCGGCTTTTTCTAGGCTCTAGCGCGCCAAAACTTGGTTCAATTATTCCCGCATCTTAACCTTTGGACATCTTCATCTTCGTCTAGATCAGATAGTATGTAGTGTAGTATATGTTGAAGAGAAGACAAGGCAATGATTGGAAAATCGAGCTGTGTTGTCGTTGGATTCCGGGTGTGCATCAAATGGGGTGTGTGCGTAGTATTAGTAATCGATAAAACCCATCCATCATCGTCTTCTTTCTCTACGGAGAGAGTGGTGTGCACGGACGCTCAATGGGCGGGAGTCAAACACTTGTACGGATACGGCCCGAGCTGAAGCAACATGACGCGGTATAAAACGGCCACTAGTAAGACCTGCAAGTTTGGCCCGGTCAGGAAGGTCGAGAGGCTGGACGAGGTGCAGCTGTTGTGTAGCCGCACAGCCAGGTTTGACCGCCTTGCACCCTTGTGAATACGACACAGTCTGGGGCAGTTTCGGTAGCAGCGGCTATTCTAGGCATACTCAAATGAAATGGTGGTGGAGCTGTCTACGAGACATGCTTTCTCAAAAACACAGCGTCTCCCTCACATGAGCGACTATACGGCACAGAATGCAAAATTCTAAACAGTCAATCGCGCGACCGGGCTGTGAGATTCGCAATCAGGGCTTTCTATTCTATTCAAGAGCTCTCTGTCGGCACTGGGCAAGCAGCGCACTTCCCCACCCTGCCTGTGCCTGTGTGCACAACCCAAGTCATTGGTGCGAAGGAGGCGCCGGCTTTGGCGTCAATTGGTCCGTTGGGATCTTACTACCGGGACTCGCACACAAGGTGGAAGGGAGCTCGGAGTACCACGCGGAGGCCAACCAACCGCTCCTGCACCGTTGAGGCGTCGAGGCAGAAGCAAACACCTCCACCGTCTGATCAGCCATGTTTAGAGAACGTAGGAGCGATGCGGGACGCTCGGACTACTATCGCTTTTAAAAGATCGAGATGTCGACAAGCGCCGAACATGCGTTTTGCATCTTTATTTCCTAGCCCTAGCTTAGCGGCGGTCACTTCACACATCGTCCAAACAAAACCTCGGGGCTACGGGAACGGGAATTATCTGCCGGCCCCCACGTCGTCGAGTCTGTCTGAAGAAGAAGAAGAAGAAGAAAAAGAAAAGAAAACAGGAACTCCGATTATTCGCATTATCCACCATCCATGTCGCCTCAAAACCACAACTGGTCCGAGATTACGGATATTAATGAACGACGGAAAGCTCAAAACCGTAAAGCGCAGAAGAATTACCGTGAGTTGTCACCACCCTTCCCATCGCCAAGCCGGCAAAGCGGATCTCGGGCGAGGGGGTAGCTAGGAAGCAAACACAACGCCTCAACACTGTGGTAACCCATCTCTCTAGGGACAAGGCAAAAGCTTCGCACCCAGCTCGTGGAGGCCGTGTTACTCGATATGCCCCGCTTCTGCACGGCGGCTGCATTGACCGGGCGCCGACAGAAACAAAGCTGGCCCGCCCTGGGGGGGATCGAAGGCTGGTCCGATCGTCTGCCCACGACGGCCCTCTTGGATGGCGTCGCGGAGGGCAGTGAGGCGGTAAGGGGCGCGCTACCAATTTCGCCCCGCATGGCAGTTATGGGTAGCCATGACGCAGACAAAAACAAGGCGTGCCAAGCCTTGTCTACGGCCACTGCGGCGACGACTGCGGCGGCGGCGACGACGATGACGACGACGACGACGACGACGACTACAACATCGGCGGCAACGCCACAGAGCCATGCAGAGGGAAACGGGATGGGAGTCGACTTCGATGTTGGGCCCGATCTTGGCCTGCCCGCAGGGTCTCCGGCGACGGAGGGGGGGTACCATATGGACACGGCCATGGGCGAGACAGACTGGATGAATATGCAGAGCCACTCGCCAGTGCTGATGTCACAACTGCTACCTAGGCCGCCGACGCAGGCGAGGTTGACCGAACTTGCAGAAGCCGTGGCGGCGGCAGCTGTGGCAGACGACGATAGCAGCACACCATCACCCTGGCGAAACAACCCTGCCGCTGTACGCTCCCCCTGTGCCCTTTGCCTAGCCCCAACGCTGATGGCTGTGCACAGATAGACGATGTCTTCCAGGGTTCATCGCCTCCGGCACACCAACAATTCCCACCATGGTCCCACTCGATGGTATCACCGGCTGCGTCGCTCGCGGGGGACCCCTTTGCGCCAGCCGTGCCGAGCTCGGCTATCAGCAACACCACCGACGCCACGGCAGACCTCGGCCGCTACGCCGTGTCGCTATCCGAGACGGTGACGCCGAGCAGCGCCAGCACCGCGCTAAACTTTGAGCCCATGAACCCGCTCCTGACAGCCATCTCGATGGGCGACCTCCACATCGCAGACCTGCTTCTCCGCTCGGGCGCCGACATTGACAAGCGCGATGCGCACGGCAGGACCGCGCTGCATCTTGCTGTCGAGCGCGGCGACGTCGGCATGGCCAGGACCCTGCTCGACATGGGCGCCGACGTCATGACGGGCGATGCCCAGGGGCGGAGGCTGCTGCACACGGCTGTCGAGAACGACAACGCCGAGATGGTGAGGCTGGTACTTTGCTGGTGTAAGGGAAAGCAGGCGGGCGGGAGTGGCGCAAACGCGTTCCTGAAGTCGACCGAGCGGGGCCCAGGGGGGGGGAGGGTTTGACCATGCGCTGCATCGACGCGCGGGACGGGAGGAAGATGACCCCTGTTCACCTGTGCGTGCTCTTGAAAAGGATTGAGATACTACAGATTTTGCTCGACCATGGGGCCGATGTCAACATTGGCTGTTAGGCGGTTAGCCCCCTTTTATTCTATCGAGTGCAATACCACATATCTACAACCCCAATTCTATGCCATTTCAGCCCAACCGAGCCCAGTGCTTCTGACACAGGTATCCTCTCAATATAGCCCCTGTACACGGATGTACTATCACCCAAGCACATAAAGAAAAAAGAAAAGTATTAGACTTTTTATCCTTGTTATGCGCCTGCGAGGGGTGCAGTGGCAAGAAGAGCCCCGAGGGTCAGAGGCCTCTTGTCGAGTTGGACTTCGTGCCAAGAGTTGCCAACTCGGGACCCCCCTCTGACTTGGCACTGCAGGAGTTGCAGGTCACGGTGCGCAGTAGTCCTTTTTTTTATCTTGCTTTATTTTCATGACTTCATCTTGTCCTACTTGAGGTAGGAACATAAGGTGAGCTCAGGCAGAAGTTTGGCGCTCTCACGCGCTATTATCCAGAACATTTATCGAAACCCTCAGAACGCGGTCACACATCTCGACCACATGCATTCTGCTCTTCCTGGAGAACAGGATAAAAAATGCAACGAAGCCAGAGCCAGCTCTCGGCGACACCGTACTGCCAGGCTCTGCAAAAAACTCGGCCCTTACCAAGTACGACACGATCTCGGGCAGCTCTGCGAATACCCGTTCGAAGAAGTCGGGGGGCACGTACATGTTCTCGCGGTGCATGGGCACCTGGCGGTTCCCGCACCAGAACTGGTGGGCGGGCTCGGAAAAGGGCTGGGAGAGAGCCTTGTATCGCTCGCGATCGCCCAGAGCGCAGAGAAACTGGAGGGCTCCCATGTCGACGCCGTAGGTGTGCAGCGTCGCCCACGTGGCGTCGAAGCCCGGCGGCCGGGCGTTGACTTCGACCAGGAAAACACCCGGCGGGCCTTTTTTCGGCCCACCCTCGGCTTCGCCGTGGACAAGATCTTGGATGCCATTGATCTCCCCGTAGCGCATTGAAGAATTCTGGACCCGGGCCTCGACATGGAAGACACCGGACCGGAAGCCCAGCTGGAGGAGATTCTCGTGCAAGACGGACTGGAGCAGCTCCACCTCGCCGGGGTCCAACGCTGTCGGATGCACCATGAGCGTCTCGCTGAAGTCGTCGGCAATCGTGGCGTCGGCCGCGTCGGCAGAGCAGGGGAAGTCGTCAGATATCTCGCAAAAGAGCAGCTCGCCATCCCAGAGAACCAGGTTCGCGTCCACCTCGGGGCCATCGACGTACGTCTCGATCAGAATGCCGTGCTTGGTGAGCCCTTCGTCGTCCATTTTTCGTACGGCCTGGCGCAGAGCCGAGAGGTCGCCGACCTTCCTCACTCCGCGTGAAGCAGCGGCCCGGCACGGCTTGACGATTAAGGGGTACTCTAACTCCGCTAACCTCTCCGCCGTGGGCGGGTCATCGAGATGCTCGGCGTCGTCCAGCCGCACGACCTGGACCCTTGGATTTCGGACCACCCTACGTGTCGCGTCCTTGTAGTGTGCCCGGACGATCAATGCCGCGGGCTCGGTGGGCAGACCCAGCATCTCTGCCGCTCTAGCCGTGGCAATGACCAGCTCATCGGAGAATGTGACGATCCCATCGAGCTGCCTGCCTTTGAGCGCCTCAGCAATGTGTGACGGCAGCCTCGCGTCGCCCGCCGCCATGTCAATGGCGACAAAGTCGTCGCGGAGATGAGCATACGTCTCGCCCTCGAGCCAGTGCCCCGACGCATCGAGAACAATGACGGAGATCCCGAGGGCCTGGGCGGCCTCGAGTAGCCCCTTCGCGCCGTATTGTTCCCTCGCCATGTCGTACAGACGGCGTCCCCCGAGCATGGCTACGGTACGCGGCAGCGGTTGCGTTGGGAGCACCCAATCAAACGACAGTCGGTGTTCTAACTCGCTAGCCAGCAGCTCCAGCCTTTCTCCGGGTGGAGCCTGGGACGACTCCTTTCCCAACAGCGCCCCTGGCGATGATGACAGCAGCACAGGGAGAGTCGCCCTCCCGCCTTCGGCCGGGATGGCTGGGAAGCCACCGTCAGGGGTCGCGAACCCTACAACCGAGGCAGCGTGTTCAGAATGCCGCATCCTAAGTTCAAGAATGTCTTGCCTGCACAGAAACCCACCGCGAGGGACGAGAACCACCTTGGCCACCATGGCGATAGCTTTGGCACCGGCCGTTCCACGAGCGATGCAAGCACCAACGAGAGTCCCAAGGGCACTACTAGTAGCATGGGGCGCGATAACGTCTGCTTCACTGCCATCTCCGGGCTCATGTTCCCGCTCGACCCATGGTGTGCAATCAATGTCCAGAAGGAGGTCGAGAGAGTGGAAATTAATAACAGTGCGTGGCGCATCGCGCACCGCGGGTGGCTCAGAGAATCTCCAACGACAAGAGACCTTGACCGGATCTAGGTATCGTCAACCCGGGTAGGGAGGGGATTGGACCTGGGAGGTTCTGCGAGAGCAATAAAGACGTACCTTTTCTGTCATTCACGTCGACGAAGAAGACTTTGGAGATGAACTCGGCATTTTGGATGCCACCCGATGTGTTTGCACCCTCGGGCTTCATCGTTGGTTCTTGCGGACGAGGTTGAGCGTGGAAGGCAAGTAGGAGGAGAAAAAAAAGAGAAGAAAAGGGAGAGGAAAATAAAACTATAGTACCTTTTTTTTTTCGATCCCAATTTCGTGCAGCAGGCTGGTTAGGCCACTGGTTGTTGTTCACTGGTGGATATCCTCGAGGTGCAGGCTCGTAACACCACAACATGCATGTTCTGTTGCAATCGCGATAGCAAGAGAAAGGCACCGTATCTTCCACTTCAGCGCTACAGTTTTTACGTCACAATAGTGGTGATATCACGTCAGCAAGAACCTAAAGCGGTAGGTACGGCAGTGCCAACGCTTTCCATTGTTTTGCTGCCTCAAGCCCCTCCCGCTCATCATCTCACCCGGCGCACAGTACGATATGCATGCAACGCGCCACGATCCCGCCCCCCCCCCCCCCCCGCAGTTGTGTCCAAGGTAATGCAGGTTGCATTTTACGGCAGCATCGGCGCCAGGAAACCGAGAAGAGTTTCGGTGCTGAGCTGGTTGAGTCTCCCCTCATCAAGGCCCTGGCTCCGGACAAACATTTCCCGCAGATTGGTCGAACTGATGTCAGCGTATGCAGGCCCGGCAGACTGTAGGTAGTACCCCCTTGCCCCGTCGGCACCGACGCACGTCCAAAGCACAGTATCCGAGTCTTCTGCCTGGCCCTTGTCATTGGCGCAGCGGGACCACTCCCCAAAACCCTTCCACACCGTCGGGCTGCCGTCAGAGGAGAAACCGGTGGCGACGTGCCTGCCCCTGTTGGAGACCAAGATGCGCGGCAACCGATACGGGAGGATGTCGAGCGGGTCGTCGGGGTTGACATTGTCGGGTCCGATCAGGTGCGAAAATGCCAGCTCGAATCCGTCGGCTTTGGTCAAGCGAACCAGGGCGTCAGTGAAGGTCTTGAAGGGGTACCAGGTGCTCGCCCACACCCACACCCGGTCCCGCGAGTGGGCGGGTACGATGGCGGCCCAGATCTCGGCCCGGCGTTCCATGCGCAGGAAGAACTCGGGGTGGCTCTTGGCCACCTTGTGCCGCAGGTGGAAGTCCTCGCTCGGCAAGACAACGATGCCGAGCGCCCCGACCGAGGGTGCCAGCCCTGACAGGAGCACGTCTATGTGTCCTCTGTGGGGCGGATTGAACGAGCCCCCGTACACCAAGATGAGATTCTCGCGTCCGCGCTGTAGCGTCCCGGTGACATGCTGAAACGCGGCCAGGTCGGCAGCAGAAGTCAAGCGGGATTCCTTATAGGCCAACTGTAAATAATGCTGCAGAGACATGTTGATGTTGTTGCTGCCAGTGTAATCGCTGAAGAGTATTTAGCCACGTTTCGGTTATCGTTCTCGTTGCATCACCACTTTGTGCCCCTTGGGGGGGGTCTCTTTCCTTGCCCTTAAATACTAACCAGCTTCCGGTTGCCGCCCTCCAATAGGTGCTTCCGTCCCCCATCCAAGCGCATCGTTACCTCACGCTAGGGGGTAGCACAGCATGACACCCTCGTGCGTAAGTTCAGCACGACATTGATGCCGACCATCGCACAACGGACACCCCGGCCACCTCGCAGCTCAAAAACAGAAACCCCCTTCGGCTTTCGCCCCACGGGCAGCTGCTGAGAAGGCAGGCAGACACGGAAGTTGTTGGGCACTGATAGGGAGGGACAAATGTGTTTGCTTCTTTTCCCTTGTTATTGAGGAATTTCCAAGATGTCGCATACATCCTTGCTTGAGAGAACTGCGACTACTTGAAGTTTCCAAATAAAAACTACCCTAACCTGATACATGTCTTGGAATGCAGGCCCTTGTCTCCCCTTCAGAATTGTGGCAATGTCAAATTGGCATTGTCACGGACCAGCAAACAGCGAATATAGCCGCGGTTGCAGCAGGAATCGTAATGCCACCGTCTAGTTTCAGCTTCAGCCTACCACTTATCATCATGGATCCGAGAGCCAACACGAAACCCGACGCTGGATGGAATTCCCACCATCGCCCACGGTAAAGGACAAGGCCGGGGACAAGCCCGCTCAATGTCCACCCCATCCACGCAGAGACAGCGACAGCCGTGCCTATCAGCAAGCCTGCATAGGGGGTCGGAAGCCCCTGATGGTACAGTGGCTTGCCGTTTTCATCCTTTGGCACCAGGTGCGCCGCGATGTTGAACCTTGCCAGTCGAGCGATGCCGCAGAGCACGAAGAAGCTGAGGGCCGCCTGGTCGATGGCGGTGCGAAGCCCAAGAGAGTATAGCATGAAGGCCGGAGCCGTGACAAATGTGATCTGTGAAGCTGTGAGTACGGTGTTCCAGACCCTGTCGTAGTGAGGCGAGGGGAGCGGTACTAGGTCCGAGAGGCTGTCAAGCTCTTTGCCCATTTCAGAGCATTCGTTCCTCCACCTTGCAACCTTGCCATCGAAGCGGTCGAATTCGTAACCGACAAATATAAGCGCGTAGGCCAGTAGAAACCGACTTTCCACAGATGAGTATATGGAAAACACTACACGCTATCAGTGTCCAAAGTCTGAACGCCAATAATGCGGTGCCCCTCGTGGTGCATATTACCTCCGCAGAGACCTTTGACTCCTCTCGTTAGAAGCCGCGCTCATACAGGGGGAGAGCAGATCATAAGCCCCACGGTGTCCCATGGTGGGCCCTGTTCACGTACCATTGGAGAGCGTCAAATAATCCGCGACCCGGAGATTCCTAACACAGAACGTGCTTTAGGTTGGAGTGATAGGTCTAGGGTGGGTTCATCTATTGGAGTACCTGAGAATTCCGAACTTCTCTTCTTTTGCGGTGGCCGGGGCCACTTTTGATGGAGGCATGGTGTGGGATTTTCAGTCTGGTTTACGGTGATGGAGAGAAAGGATGTGGAATTTGCCGTGACGTATTGGCCCGGCATGGAGACGCTGAATGGCTATTGGGGCCACACCTCTTTTTGCGTCAAAAGTTCAATATATAATTCCTGTCCTCGATCACAATGTAGGTACCCACCCTTTGCATGTGGATTTGCTAGGGTTCCGAGTCGTCGTCGAATGGCTGGACACAGGATTCGCAAATCGTTCGCACACGGAGTGTGATGTGGAGGCAGGACACGGTCGGGGAGAAATCTGCACGCTGAGGTAATGAGGTAAGATTACGTGAGGGGTGGCACAGGTTTGTTGGGGGGTTACTCCCCCTTTGAGGAGGTAGCACTTGGGCAAGTTACCATTATGGGCTCAGCGTGCATACAGAATCTGGAGAAAGAAACACAAAAAAGAAGTGGGGGGCGGCCGGGGGGGGGTGGGGGGGGCAGACAAAAACACTGGAAAAGGAGTAGCTTAGACGCTCGTCTTGGACGCCAGCATCTCACCGTGGGTCTTCCCAGAACGAGGTGGTGGCTTCCTTTCCCGCATTTACCTTGGTCAGCCAAGTCGCACCTGCATTCTTTCCACCACTTAGGCGACGACACTCGTTTAAAAAATGGGCAACCAACCACCGCAGCACGTAGTTCACAGTCCCATCGAGGATGAAGAGACTACCCAAGTCAACCTCGACAGATTACGACCCGTGGTCGACACATTACCGCTTGTTGTTTGGGTTGCTCTTGCGGTCAGCGGAGCAGAGAGGTTTACCTTTTACGCCGTCACTACACCCTGGCGTAAGTATCAAGACAAGATCTATCTACATCTCTGCTGGCTGCAGTAGGCTGGGAGCTAAGCACAAGTTGTCTCACGCAGAGAACTATATGCAAAATAACCACGATAGCATCGCCGTCCCGGGAGCTCTCGGTCTCGGTCAAGCCACTGCCACCAACATATCCAGCGCCTTTTACTTTCTTACATTCCTAGCTCCTGTGCCATTTGCCATTATCTCGGACGCGTGGCTTGGCCGTTACAAGACGCTATGTCTCAGCATTGTGTAAGCTTCTCCCCCATCCAGCCAGGCAAGCAGACTAATGCATGTTGCTGTCGACAGACTCGACTTTTGCGGGTGCTTGGTACTCTTCATCACATCGCTCTCGTTTGTAAAGAGTGAAGTGACGAAGATTGCCGGTTTAGCAGTTGGGATGGTCCTCTTGGGTCTCGGCACCGGCGGTGTCAAAGCCACCGCGTCTCCCTTTATAGGTGTGTGCCTTCCGCAGGCCGTAGCCACAGTACATATGAAGCATTTCAAGTGATGCTGGACTAATTGCTTGTTCAAATAGGGGACCAATACTCAATTGCAGCCCCACGGCTTGTGGTGACGAAGGCTGGCGGGCGAGCCGTGGTTGACCGCGCTTTGACTCTGCAGTATATATACAATGTTTTCTACTGGTGAGAAGCACCCACACGGAGCAGAGTAGAGGGAGAAAGGGATGATTTTAAACTAATGTGATGCGCAGGTTTACCAATATTGCCAGCTTGTCTCTAATAGCTTCGACGTATTTGGAAAAAAATGTCGGCTTTTGGGCAGCCTACCTGATGCCGGTGTGTTCGATATCAGTCTTGCTAGCTTTTCTTTTGTTCTGGAACAAGTCGTTCGGTAAGTGGTATTTCCAGGGGGGGCGGGAAACTCGCACCGTCAGGGCTGACAGTCTGCCGATACAGTCAAACTCGCACCACAAGGAAACGTTCTTCCCAAAGCCGGAAAGGTCGTCCAGCACGCGGTCCGGGGCCGATTCCGACTCGACGCTGCCAGGCCGGCGCACCAAGCCGAGAAATGGGGCCGAGTGGTCAATTGGGACGACGAGTTCGTCTCAGAGATAGGGAGAGGGCTCAAGGCTTGCGTAGTCATGTTCGTCCACTTTGCTCCACGACCTTTTTTTCTCTCTGCAGAGCTTATGTATGCTCTTTGCTGCCACAGGGCAAACTGACCTTATGGACCTAGGGCCTGTTTCGTACCTTTTCATTTGTGCATGAACCAAATAGCCAACAATCTGGTCTCGCAGGCAGGCCAGATGCAGCTGGGCGGGGTCCCAAACGACATGATCCAGGCTCTCAACTCCATCGCATGCATCCTGCTGGGCCCGCTGATGCAAAACGTGCTGTACCCGTCGCTGCGCCGGGTCGGCATCGCCTTTGGGCCGATCGCTCGGATGACGTGGGCTTTTGTTGCCATGAGCACGGCCATGGCGTATGCCGCCGGGGTGCAGAAGCTGATCTACTCGAGGGGGCCGTGTTACGACCACCCCTTGGCCTGCCCGGACGCGGCCGGCGGCAGCGTCCCCAACGAGATCAACGTCTGGGTGCAGACGCCCCTGTACTTCCTGCTGGCCGTCGCCGAGATTCTGGGCTTCACGACGCTGTCCGAGTACAGCTATTCCGAGGCGCCCAAGAACATGCGCAGCCTGGTGCAAGCGCTGGGCCAACTCAGCTCGGGCGTGGGGTCCGGGCTTGGCATGGCCGTATCGCCGGTTTCTGTTGATCCTCAGATCCTGTGGCTGTACACGGGACTGGCCGTCTCCATGGTGGTCGTGGCGCCCACGTTCTGGTTGGCGTTTAGTAGATACGACAAAGCTGCTGACCAGCTAGCAGCCAACTCCTCGGACCAAACCGAATGCAGCAGTACCCAGATAGACAGAGTCGAGAACACCAAGACTGATTAGTTCTAAAAGAATTAAAAAAAATAAAAAATAAAAATAAAAATTCAATACGGCGTCATAGGTACGAGTCGGATTTTACAGAGCACATCATCTTGAAGCTCTGGAAGCAGAGCCAAAGTCCACATCTATAAGTAGCTACCTTCCAAGTAGCATGACCAAGCCAAAGTCCTAGAGCCTAGGAGCTCCGCGACTTGACATAATCCTTGAGAACATTGCGCACATCACGCGAGTTCAACCCCAGTGCCTTGTTCGCCAACTGGTCGTCAGGGATTGCGTACGGGGCCCCGTCGACAAAGGTAATGGACTGCAGTATGTCCAAGAACGAGGCATGGTACTCGCCCCTCGAGATCTTCTCGAGCCCAATCCGCGCCAAGTCGGACGTCTTCTCATGCGAGATGGTGAACTTGGCGCCCGACTCCTCCTCGAGGATGGCAATGATTTGGTTCTGCGTGACGTTGAACTCGGCAACCTCAATGTACTTGTTGGCCGTTTTCTCTTCGTGCAGCAGGACGGCTACGGTCGCCTCGCCGATAAAGGCGAGGGTGCAAGTCGAGGCCGGCTGGTTGCCCGAGTCGAAGACTCTAGCCGTCTTGTTCTTGAAGTCGATGCCAAAGACGCCCATGTCGAGACCCTGGTCTCATGTCAGTCTTTGTCTTGTAAAAGTGGGAAGGATTGGGAATGAACGTTTTACCCAGTCGAAAAAGGGGCCGGTCGAGATACCAGTCCAGGTGAGCTCGGGATGTGTCTCGGCCTGCTCGATGAGATAGTCGACGCCCTTGGTCTTGGCGGAGAGCAGAGACGCGGCGGGGCCGTGCAGCTTGCCCGGGCGGGTGCTGTGGCCGAACTCGGAGGGAATGTAGCGCTTCACACCGGCGGCGATGGCGGCGTCGGCAAAGATGTTTTGCTTGCCGATAGACGCGCTGGCGATGGTCGAGATGACGGCATCTTGGCCGGCGAAGGACTTGGTCAAGGACTCAATCGACTCGAGGTCCGTCTTGCGCACCTCAACACCGTCGGGGAAGGTCGAGGTTGACGACTCGCGCGTAATGGCGGCCACCTTAAAGCCGGCCTCGAGAAGGGCGGCGACGATGGGGGCGCCAATGTTGCCCGAGGCCTTTATTTATGTTAGTTGTGAGGCCTTGGGAAGGTTGTGGGATTTGACTCACGCCGATGACTGCAACTGTCTTGATGGCCATTGCGGTGGTGTGTTTGGTGGTGTGCAGGTTGATGTCAAGTATTCAAGCCAAGGTAGGTAGAGTGGATTTGGTGATGATTGAGAGTGATGGTGGCGTTCAAGCCTGATTTCCGTTGGGATTGATGGTGATGGGAAATGAATTGCCATCGAGGGAGCTGGCGAAAAGCTCTTTATACCTTGTGTAGACCATTGTTTTGGTACGGGGTTAGCAATAGCTTGCGCCGATGCAGAGTTGTAAGATGATGTTTTGGATATCTCCGAATCCGGTTTTGTCAGCGTGTCGTCGCAACACTCCGTGTCCCTCCGCTTGCTCGGCCGAACGAATGGACAGTCAGCAAGTATTCCAGCCCTGCCGCCTAATATTCTTTACAAAGGACTGCTGACTCAGGTTCGTCCGTCCGAGCAAGCTGCTTTACCTCCAGTCGGTTGCATTACCTTATCTAATCCTTCTATCCACCAAACGCATTAGATTCCAATCTTGTTACGGGCAAAACATGTTCCAACTACAATTGATCTTTCGGTGAACTGTCGAGGGGTTATCAAGTACTCTCTTTCCTAATATTATTTTCTTTTTCCTTCCGAATAATTATTAACATGAAAGAGGCAAGGTACCGAACATGCCTGCCTAATAAGTTCATATCTGCAAAATGAGAAGCCTATGCCTCACCCCCCCAACCAAAAACAGGGTCACGGTCGCTTCCTCCAAAGCAGCTCCGATGGCCGACTTAAGCCGAACATCACCGCGCATCACCGCACACCACCGTATATCGCCGTCTGCACCAACAGCACAACCCGTGTAGGCCTCGCACTCGCGGGAACCCCGAAAGATTCAAGGTATGGGATACAAAAGAACCATGCGCCCCATCAGCCGACCAGCGAACACCGAATGCTGCCAACTGACCGAGAAGAATGAAATGCGTGGCGGAAAACAACTGAATTAAATCCTTTTTCGAAAGGCTTCTAAAACGAAAATATATATATATATATATAAAAGGGCTCTACAGTTGCACTCTCCTGCAAGCTGCCACACGCTTCTGCAAATCAAATGCAAGTTATGCAACGCCAATACCACACACATAAGGTATGCTAATAAAGAGAATGAAAGATGAGGCTTACATCAAAAGCATTCCCCCCGACGGGGCTAAAATTGCAGTCCTGCTGCACAGGACCACCCCCCGAGCGGTGAACTACCTACCAATCACACTACACCCAGGAACTTTCCCCTGCCAGGTTTGGGGGGGGGGATAGCGGCATGTTACAGATTAGAGCCTTAGCATTACCTACCTAAGCGCCCACCTACCTATGTTAGGGTTGCTTAGGTTGTTAGGTACTTGGGTATTTGAACATTTGTTTGCCGAAAACATAATTTCAAGACTCTGCTACAAACATTCTGTTGAACTCCTTCCCCCCCCCTTCCCCCAACCGGACATGGTACACGGCCGTCGACTTCGGTGTTCACGTAGTGTTTCACTTGTGAATCCCACCCTCACGAGTCTACGCGGTACGCGTGTCAGTTTCCCATATCGCAAAGGCAAATATTTGCATCATCAGCTGTTTTTCAAGTCGCAAATTCACCCACCTTAAAAGTCCTCGATAGCCTCAATCTTAAGTTTTCCGACGAAAACTTAAAGACAATCCCATGACCATGTCATGTGCAACCCCCCCCCCCCCTCAACCGGCTCCAGGCTGCGATTGAAATGCAGTCTTGCATCACACTAAGGCCTGGCATCTCCATGACTGCTCTTGACACTTCCCATCTCAGACTTGCACCCCCAGATCGCTTGCACCATGCATAGCTGCCCCCCCCCCCCCCCAGTCAGCACGCTCAGATTTCTTCCAAGGCGTCCAGAAGCAGGACGAGGTATCTCAAGTGACGGGTATCGCCAAAGACTTGCATCGCATAAACCATGCCATTGCCCCTCTTTGAACCGCAGAGATTCCGATTGGGCAGCTGGCCATATAGATTCCTGTTCAGCGACTTCTACCGCCACCTACCGATCCAATCGGTTGTATGCCGAAGTCATGGCAAAGTGCCCAGACCCAAACAATCAGCCCGATAGGTTCTATTCCGGGCTCCGCGTCTTGTAGTCGCTCTCGAAGGGACTCGCCAAATTGTCGGTACACCTAGGTTGCCCCCAGATATTTGACCTCTTAGGTAGGTGTGGCATGGCAGTTGTATGGGGGCGACAGCGGCGAATGATATAGATATCTGATCTGGACTACTGCTCGGGCCAAGTTGGCGTTCTTGTTCTGCACTGCGCACTCGCACTTCTTCCTCGCACCTTGGATCTCCTGAACGCTGATTTTGCCCAGCCCACCATGTTGTGGTCAACTCTTGTCCTCGCGGCGGTTGTCGACGCCCAGTTCATGCAGGGCCTGAACCATCTGCGGTTCGGCTGCTCGCAGATCACCATCGAGCGTCTCGACCCTCTGGTCGACCCTGGGAGGATGCCAACTCCCCACATGCATCAAGTCGTGGGAGGCAACGCATTCAACGCATCCATGCCGTCGACCGATATCTCCCAGATCGCGACCTGCACAACATGTGGCCCGGCCGATGACTTTTCCAACTACTGGACGGCCAACATCTACTTCCGGGCCCGCAACGGTAGCTACAAGCGTGTTCCTCAGGTGCCCAACAGGTTCTTGTTCAACGACCGATTCACCACACAGACATCCGGAGGTGTAACGGTGTACTATATCTCCCCCGGCAAGGGCAAGGTCACGGCGTTCAAGCCTGTAAGTTCGCACAGCGCGTCAAGAGGTCAAACTGTTCACTGACTCTTGCATCAAGGGCTTCCGCATGTTCACCGGCGACGTCATGAACCGCGCCCCCAAGTACAAGACCCAGAGCTGCTTCCGCTGCTACTCGGGCCCCAACTTTGGCGGTGACGATGCCGCTCCTTGTACCGACAACAAGCGTGACTTTGAGGGTTTCCCCAAGGAACCCTGCCCGGGCGGCTGGAGATCCAACGTCCTCTACCCAACGTGAGCCACGGTGTCCTGGACTTCTGATGACAAGAGCTAACAATGTGTCAGCTGCTGGGATGGCAAGAACCTCGACAGCCCCAACCACAAGGACCACGTCGCATACCCGACCGCTGGACCTTCGACCTTCCTGTCGACCGGCAACTGCCCTTCAAGCCACCCGGTCAAGATTCCGCAGCTCATGCTGGAGGTATATGAGATCCACCTACGGAACCAACAAAGTCAGGGAAAGTCAAGCTAACGCATAACGTCAGATCGTCTGGGACACCACCAAGTTCAACAACAAGGCGGAATGGCCAACTGATGGCAGCCAACCCTTTGTTCTCAGCACCGGCGACACCACTGGCTATGGCCAGCACGGTGATTATGTGTTTGGTAACATATCCCCTTTTCCTTTTTTCATTACTACTACCTTGTATCGTTGATGCATTACTGACATTGTAAAAAAAACCCCCAGGGTGGAAGGGCGATGCGCTCCAGAGGGCCATGGATGTCGCCAATGGCTGCTTCGCCGCCGACTGCGGTAACCAGAAAACTCAGGATATCACCGCGGCCAACAAGTGTGTCATCAAAAAGACAGTTCGTGAGGATGTTGATGGTTGTAAGTTTACATGCATGCTTACCCCCTTTTGAGTTTCGTATCTGCACCAGATGGCTGATCGACTGTTGTAGGGTTTGACAAGCTCCCCGGCACCCCGATGGAGAAGTGAATGAATGGGGCTGGTAACGGGAAGTGGATAAGAAGAACCCGTCCGTGGTTGATGGATATTATTTATTGCAGTGAGAACAGCAAATATTACCCATCATCAAGATCACACATCTCGCATTTCTAAGTGCTGTGATCAGAATCCGGTGTGTCTCTGGGTTGGCAAGAGGAGCGAGCTCAGGTCGACCGCTGGGTTGGGCCGCCGCCGACAGAGAAATGAGGAGCGCGAAAAGTTGCCCGCTTTGGGCTGCTGTGCGAAAGAAAAGCTTGATTCCTCCTTGGCATCCAGGATCCAATCATCAGATGGGCCTAGCGATGCCAAGACCGTTGTATTTGCGGAGTGCGCCTCTCATTTGCTGCCAAGCTGGAGGAACCTCCCGTTGTTCTTGGCAGACTTGGGATCTGATTCAGGGGTAGCCGCAGCTCATGTTGTCGCTGTGAAAAACACTTCAAAAAGCCATGATTACAGGATGGAAAGAGGAGAGCTAAACCTTGTCGTTCTCACGAAATGTATCCCTACTAGTATATACCCAGTAGATATAGATACAGAAACCTTCGGTCATATATGACTGGCACACACTGTCAGCTCTAGATCCGCCAATTTTGGTTCATGAACCAGGGGCCCAGCGCCACCTGTATGAAAGCACGGTTCTCAGTCCCATTCAGTGGTCAACCCGATTCCCCAGTCTCGACCTCTCAGGGGTCGACTTCACCCAGCCGCAGAAAAATCAGAGACAGACCGACTGATCGGCAGTCACGAGCCGCTGGATCCCAATCAGATGAAAAGTTTTGTCCTGCAGAATCCGACGGCTGAAAGCATTCTTTTCCAGAGCACTTGGTGCTGCTGTTGTTTTTCGGCAGGCTGCAGGACGGCTGGGTGGATGGACGTCGAACTGCACGCCCAGCTTGATGTTCGCCCTGTCATGGACGGGTCAATTTTGGCCGCTGTCTTTGCACATGCGGGGGGCACAACATAGGGTATACCTGCTGTAGGACTCTGGAGTGTGGCTCGAGAGACCAGGGGCAAGTCTGCCTCGTTTCTACGCCTCAAACAGACATGGCGGTAGCTCGCGGCTCGTCTCTGTGGTGCTGGTGGCTTTGTGGGGATGAGGAAGAGGCTGCTATTGGATATGCAGGTCAGGATTTCCACATTCAAGAGACCTGCCGAACCAGGTCCTGCGGGGGAACATAATTTCACTCCTGGTTCCTTGCATGTCAACCGCAGCAACCACGACACGGAGGCTCAAGTTACACACATGCACGGGACAGGGCGTGTGCTGTGTAAATGAGGATGCCTAGAATATAAGTCCTGCCGTGAACCCCGGGACAGCCTCCTCCAAAAGGTCCTTCTCCATCCGCGCCGTGTTGACACTCCATCGCGCTTACAGTCATTACTTTCAGTCATTACTTGCCCTCAACCAAAAGAAGAAGGAAAGAAAAAAACACATTCGCTTTAGAGACCCACTCCTTCACAATCCCAAACCGACACCACAGCCAAGATGCGCACCACCGTCCTCCTCCTCGCCGCCACGGCCATCACCTCGGCCTCGGCCGCCCTCAACCTCGAGAACCCCATGTCGACGCTCAACCGGCGCCAAGCCTTCGACCCGGATGAGACGACGAGTACGGGCGCCAACTGTGTCGACGCCTTCGGACCCGGCTACGTCGAGTGCGTGCCAGAAAAGGACTTTGAGCCGCGCCTGTGCATCAACCCGTCCGAGGGCGAGATCTGCTGCGAGAACAAGTGGGGCTGCCCGGCCGAGTCCTTCTGTCTGGTCCAGGACCTGTGCTGTCCCGAGGTAGCTTCCTTCCCCAGTTCCTCTTCATCCACCATCGTGGATAGGAAAACTGACAAAATCTCAGGGCACCGACCCGGCTTCGTGCGCGTCGCAGAACGGCGTCAACCTGCCCCCCAACTTCGTCAAGACCACGGCCGCGCCCATCGCGGCGACCGCCACGGCCGAGGCGAGCGCATCGGCCTCCGACGTCGGGTATGACGATGTGTTCTCATCATCCGACGACGTTGGTGGGTTCTACACGACCGAGAAGACTGCGGGCGTCACGGGGCTCGAGACGTCGGCGACCTCGACGGCGCTGTTCGGCGGCCAGACCACCGCCACCACGACCCGTGCCTCGGCGACCACCTCCAAGGCGGTGCTTTCGGGCGCCGGCCAGGAGCGGGTTGGGTTCGTGGCCGCTGTGTTGGGGGCTGTGGCGGCTTTGGTGCTTTGAAGGGGTCGGTAGGGGATGATGCACTGGAGTCTGGTGGTTGAAGAGGATGTGGGAACTTTGCAGAATAGAATATACCCGATCAGGAAGTAGATAATGGTCTTGTTTATCATCAATAGGAAAAACTCAATGGCAAGAACTCATGTCTTGGGTGTCTAACCTGAGGGGCGACGGTGATGTAGCGAACAAATAGAGCGCTGCAGACAGAAACCAGAATAGCAGACAAAGAAACCAGAATAGCAGACAAAGAAACCAGAATAGCAGACAAAGAAACCAGAATAAGGGAGGCATTTACCTGTTGACTTGCGCACATTGCATAAGAGTACTGTCCTGAGCACAAAGAGAGCCAAGCCCTAGGTTTAAAAGTCGTGTCGTACCTCGGCATTTGCCGTCGTTTCCAGGTGACTCAATACCTGGGCTGAACATTCACATGGCTACTTGTGTTCATCGAATACGGATATAATTTACAATTTCATATTTTACTTCTACCTTTATACACCGGTTTTCTGTCAGGAGCATGGGGAGTTAGTAGTCCAAAAATCTTTGCCAATCTCAAAGAGAGTAGTCACCCCCAACCCGAACTTCTCCCTCATCATGGGTCCTCCAAGGGATTGCAGCACTCGGTAAGTAAAAGGGGCGCCGTGATTGTCGTGCACCACAATTTTGTTTTTACCGTGCTGACGAGTGATAGCGGAGCCACCGAGCGGTGTCGCGGTAATCCTGGTCCATCTCATGACTGCGACGAAGTATTGCCACCTACCGGTGGCCCGGTCCTGGGAACCTTTACTGAACTAGGTAGGTCTAGCGATTAGTTCTCTAGCAGTAAAATCTTAGGTCCAAATTCCACCACCTTTAGGAGGCTGCGCAACACTTCTTATAACCGTGAAAGTTGGCCCCTTCGAGTAACTTCCGGACATGGACGGGCCTTGAGTTAGGTAACGATGGGTGAGAATCTCATGCATTTCCGCGATATGGTCGATACAAACTTTCATTTTCGGCGGTTCAAGCTCCTCCTCTATGAGTGAGTGCGTAGAGGTAATCCAGCTTGATCGAAATGTCGAATGAGAAGCCTCGATGCCGAGTTAGGCTATACCTTATCTCGCCCGTATTCTGAGACTGGCGACGCAGAAATTGGCTAGTCCCCAAGGTCATGAAAGCCCAAGCCAGAAAGAGCGTCTTCTTTCATCAGCTCCCTGTTATCAAACTTTGAAAGCGGGACAGTCCAAGTCATAAGCCTGAATAGATTGTAAAGCAAGTGGCATGTTTGTTCGCGGCATGTCATGACAAGTTCCGTAAAGTCATCCTTTCGCTTCCGGATTTGCGCCCACCCAAAAGCCTGTCTTGCCGGAGAGTTAGGTATTTCCATCAGTAGCCGCCTCTGGACCACCTCCTCTGCCGTGATAGTTGGGGTTTCTTGACATCAAGGCTGTACATCTCCATTGAAGCGAGATCTCTAGACCATGCTCGCCTGATTTGCGTTTCACAGAAAGGTACTCAATGTATGACTGTTCCGCACAATAACCCATAGCCTTGAGGACACATTTAGAGGGCCAAGGAACCCGACTCTTGAACCCTATTCTTGTTCACGGGATCCGACCGTGACTCGGGGGGGATTCGGGTCGGATAATGAAGAAAAGCCATTCTCAATGAGCTGTAGCCATGTCAAAGGCGGCGGTGTAGATGGTGTCGTATCGCTTGTGCCTGTTTGAGAGGAATATTGATTGAGGAATCGTTCCGAAGACGAGGTAACGGGCAACGCCGCTGAGCTAGAGCTATGCACAGACTCCATCGCCGCTAGAGTGTAGATTCCGCCATTGAACCCAAGAGTTTGGCGGCCATGGAGTTCCCATTTGGACCAGTCTACTAGTTGTCCAAAATCCCTAGGGGTAATGGCTAGAGCTTTCGGGTGGAAGTATGTGTTAAGCACTTCATACCTCCGCGCCAATGCCGCATGTTGAAAATCGAACACTGCCCATGTCGACGGGTGATGCTCAGTCCGCACGTGGAGGAGATTGAAAAGTTCAAGGGGGCTGTTGGACAGGACTGGAATACCCAAATACGGCGATAGCCAGGTCGTTCGGTATCTCGCAGATGTGCTGGAAATGTCGGCGTTCTTGTCCGAGCAGCCGTACGCTGGCACCAGACGGCGGGCACTGAATTGGAAGTTATGTAGGCCTCTCTCTCCAAGAAAATCTTCTCTGCCTTCAACCAACAGCTCTGACCAACGGCCAGCAATCATGTCCGACTTAGCTGCAAGGTCCCCAACCAGGTGCGCGCGTGTTCACTATCGATGCGTCCCCGGTACTTATCAACAAAACTCTGGGCTTCCTCATCAGTTTGGATGATTTGGGAGGCTGGGAATTTTTGAGGATGGCATACGGTGCAGCCCTCTTCACAGTCGAAGGGGGAGGGAGGGAGCTGGAGCTGGGGTCGAGGCGGCTGACCAAATACCGCAACTCCATAGTTCCTCGATGGCGTCTGGAGGCAATTTCTGAATCTTGGGCCCTCTATAGGACTTAGCGACAGCAAATCGGACGTACGGTCCCAATGGAAGACGAGTAGCTGCAAAAAGTCCTCCTCCGACCCATACATGCGAATGCCCCCAAAGGACCATTTCAGCCTCCCTAACAACAAACGAACAAATGTCAGGCGGGGCAATGCTTTCGGAGACAGTTTTTGTGGTGTGTTCCTGGATACTAGATACGCTGCCTAAGGCGGCTACTACTGTTGGCTGGGGTTGCTGGTCTGCTCACCAAGAGTCTTGCTGGGGGTGAGCATCTAGACCAATGTGAATAACTGCTGTGCGAGTGATAACCCAACTGGCTCAAGATGAAGCCTTTGTTGTTGGAAACAAGACATCGTTATGTCATGCTTCTTTGGAGGGTAGCTGCCGAGAGAATTGCACGACCCGATTTCAATGTGTTTTGCCGTTTGGGCCCAACCGTCCCAGCTCTTGCTTCAGAGAGAAGGCTTCGGGCACAAGGCGCAGGCACGGCTGGGATGCATCCAGGGCTTTGTGCGCGAGGCTTGCTGGTCGGGCTTGAGGATAGGTAGTGAAATATCAGGTACGTGGAGGGGCGACGACAAACAACGTCAGCTTGGGCAGCATGCTCGAGCAGGGCGATGGTGGATGTGGTCAGCGGTCGGCAACGTGGCTGCATGCGGTGCGCATGGAACATTTGGCAGGCACGCAGGCCAATCACTGCAGGACAATGGGACAATGCCATGCGAACACCAAAAAGGTACACACAGCACCTGCGCACCCGCTTTGGCTGACAGGAGTGACAGGGTGAGGGGTCAGCCCCCCCCACTCTCAAGTTACCCACAAATCCAAATTCCCAGGGCTTCCAGAGGGCCAACAATCGTCCAGGTCGGCCTTTCATCGTGCATCGTGCATCGCATCCCCCATTCACTGCTGCAAGTGTTGAAAGCCTCCTCCTGGAGGGCCACGATGCTATCGCTCGAAAAGCTCGAGGTGCCACGCCCCTACTCCGACACCTTTGGCCTCGCCAGCTCCTGGACAGTCTGACCGTTATAAGGCGCCCCCCTCCATCGCCATCTGCAGCACTCTTTACCTTACCTACAACTGCCAGGCGGAGTGCATCGCCCGTCGCAACCGCAACCGCAACCGCCTCCGCAATCGACAGCCGCAGCCAGGTCCCGACTCGGTCGGTCCCGACTTCCCTGACCGCCTGCCCATCCAACCATCGCCGCAACCATGGCTGACTCGCCCTTCTCGACGCCCAAGAGGAAGCATGCGCAGCTCTTCAACGACGACCATGACAATTCCAATCTTTACACCTCGACCCAATTCACTTTCGATCCACACTCTCCCCTCAAGGACGGCAGCGCGAGCCCCCGCACTAATGTTGCTCATCGCTTCAGCGGCCTCGACCTCGGGGGCGGGGGCGGGGTTAGCGATCCAAGACCATCGCAATCACCCGGCCCCAACATGAAGTCGCTCCCCTTCAGCCACGTCTTTGGGTCCCTGCAGATCGACGCTCGAGGCGATGGGGCCCGGAAACGGATGAAACTGCTAGACGGCGAATTGCCCGATGCCGACATTCCCGACCTGCACGTCTCTGTTGCCGCCCGGCATGACCCCACCTCCCCGGCTTACCGCAGCGCTGGATACGCAACTACCACATCTCGAAAGTCTGGAAGCCAAAGTCCGCGACAGCGATCTCCAGGAGCGGTCAAGTTCGCACTCGACACTGCCGTCGTCGAGCAATCCGAGAAGGTAGCCAATACGGGGTCCAGTCGTAGCTCACGCTTTCAGGCTTCGCCATCACTGCCAAAAACATCCACGGACGACACCCACAAACCCCTCAGGGGCAAGCGCGCCGGCACGCCCCCGCTGGCCTACAAACCTAGCCCCGGCGCGAAGCCCCTCATGCCCGCCAAGAGCGAGACCGACGTCGTCAGCAGCAGCAGCAGCCCCGGCTCCGACGACACCTTCATCACGGACCCGCTGCGGGCCAGCCTGACGTGGCACGACGACGAGATCACCATCTACGACCCCGACGACAGCGACGACGACGGCACGGGCATCAACGGCATCGGGTTCAAGCCGACGCCTGCCATCGCCCATGCGCGCACCGTCAAGCGCAAGCAGCAGCTGGCCGAGTACCGCAAGCGCGAGGAACGCGAGGCGCGTGCGAAGCGCAGCCAGCGCCGGAGGGGGAGTCCCGTGCCGGGGCTGGTTGAGCTCAAGGGGACGGTGGAGAGGAGGAAGGTCCGGTTCATGGAGAGCGCGACGGAGCTGCTTTCATTTTAAATAATGGGTAATGAGGCGTTTGTGTTTTAGGGATAGGCTGGGGGCTTCAGGAATATGGGTTCTGATGACTCTTTTCGGTCAGCGAGCGAGCGAAAACGCGTTTGCCGATGGAATTGTTCTGTTTCGGGGCGTTAGCATGAAGGGAAGGAAGTCTTCGTCTGGGAAAACAGGAGGTGACTAGGCAAGGCGAACCGCGGAAGGCGGACTGGCGCTTTGAATATATCACGGAGTTCGCTGGGGGGTACTGGGGGCAGGGAGTACAATAGCTGGGAGCTTCTGGCGATTAGCTTCGAGCAGCTTGAGCTGCTGTTGCAGTCCTTACTGGTGGCTCGATTCTTTCCAGGTAGGATAGGGCTCCGTCCAACGAAAATAGCGAGATCTTTCATTTTATCTTCAGTGGCTGCTGGTGGACAAAATGGTACACGCGAGAGCCTTTGAGGAAAACCCGCGGTAATGATATACACCGCTCAACATACACTCGTCCTCGTAACACCCCCTACCAAAACTTCCACCCCCTCTTCCTCCCCTCCTCCTCCTCCTCCTTCCTCACCCGCTCCCTCTCCTCAGCCGCCCTCCTCTCCTCGGCCTCGGCCTTCTCCCGCGCCTGCCGCGCTGTGTACACCTCCACCATGCGCACCATCTTCTCGCGCTCCGCCCGCCGTCCGTACTGGCACCACTCGTACTGGACCAGCGCCGCCAGCGCGCCTGTCCCTACCGCCCAGTTGGCCGCGCGCGGCGCCGGCAGCCCAATCACCCACCGGAGGATGCCGATGCCCGCACCCGCCCCGATGCCCGTCAGGAAGCCCTGCTGCGAGCACGGCGAGCGGTGGACCGTCAGGAAGTCCGCCGGCTTAATGGCTGTTATGGCGTCTTTGATCTTGGCGGGCGGGGTCGGTGGTGGGAGGGGGGTTGTGGGCGTTGTGGGCGTTGTGGTCGGAGAGGGGGTCGTGGGTGGTGGTGTTGGTGTCGTGAGCCAGGACCGGGTTGGGTCGGGGCTGTTGTTCCCCGAGGATGGGGGTTGTGTGGACATGATGTAAGACCGGGGGGTTTGAGAGGTGGCGTAGTATGAACTGGGTGCGACTTCGAGGCTGTCAAGATTCAGCGTTTGAGGGAGTTGTTTATGCTGGGCAACTGTGATGTCAATTGCGGCTGGCCCTCGTTTATTTCTAGTAGAAACACAGTGTTGACCAATTTCGCTTCAATTCTCAACTGACCTGATAATTTTACCGACTGAAGGGCGTCCAGAAGGCCGGCAAGCAAAGCTTCCTTCCCAAATTTGCGTGATCCGCGACAGCTTCACAAGCTTTCCCGAGTCTGCGTGCTTTCGCCAAGGTGACGCAGGGTTAGGGTCGTCAGCTGTGGGGTTCGTCGGCCCCTGCTTCCATTGGCCGCGGCTCTCCTGAAAACAGCGTCGTGCTGCACCCCGCCAAACAGGGGCTGGCCCGTCGCGTCACGGCAGCAGGGAAGTCGCGCTGGTCGCGTCGGCTTGCACGCTAGTTTAATGGGATTCTTCATCCACACACACACACACACACACACACAGTGCCCTCCCGAGACACTCCAAATCGGTGAAACGAGGCCAATGTTCTAGGGGACGCAATCTTTTCACGACTTCTCTGGCTTTGCGTGTTCATTTCTCTATGCAGGGCCATTCCCACTCTCTTTTTTAACGTCCTCGTCTCTTTTTTTTCCACCGTAGGGCGACTCCTGGCAAAACAGGGGTAGCAGGAGAGAGGAGCGTCCGACAGCCCGGGGACAACAGCCTCTCGCCCGCAACGATGCCCAACACATCTCTTCGACGGCCGCAAAACGGCTACCGCCGCGGCGGCAAGACTGCCTATCATGGCGCTAGGACAAAAACCTTCGCCGCAACCTCGGGCGGCCGCGGCGAGGCCACCTCGACAGACGAGAAGTGGGAGCGGACAGCCCTCGCCCACCAGATCGACGAGAACATGGGCTTTGCCCGCTACGATGCAGGACGCAAGCGCGACGGCTGGCTCGTTAACGTCCAGCCGACATCGATTGACGATCCCCGAGTCCCTGGAGGCAGCGGCAGAGCCGCCCTCGACTGCTACTTCATCGAGGAGGACGGGTCGACGTTCAAGGCCACGGTCGAGTACGAGCCCTACTTCCTCATCGCCTGCCGGAAAGGACACGAGGGCGATGTGGAGGAGTGGTGCAAGCGAGTGCCGGGCGGCGGCGTCATCAAGTCGGTCAAGAAGTTGGAGAAGGAGGACCTCAAGATGCCCAACCATTTGCTGGGCTACCGACGGACATTTCTCGAGTTGAGGTTCCATAATGTGCAGGACTTGCTGGCGGCCAGGCGAGATATCGCCCCAATTGCGGAGAAGAACAAGAAGGGCATGGATGCCATGGACACATATGCCGAGGTTGCGACGTGGGTTCCCTCGATTGACCCCTGCTGGGGGGGGGGCGCTACCGTCTGCTAACGAAATTTCTGTAGGGCCAATGCCGATTTCGACCTGTTTGATGACGACTTACGAGATGATGACCGACGAAATACTACCTCTTTTGCGGAAGCGAGTGACTTTATTGTTGATATTCGGGAATACGACGTGCCGTACCACGTTAGAGTAATGATAGACTTGGGTGAGTGCTGGATCGCAAGGCTTGAGGGACAGGGCTAACCTGCCACAGACATTCGAGTTGGTGTTTGGTATTTTGTCGAGGCCAAAAATGGGGTTACCACGATTGTTCGCGACCACGACCGCTTGGCGCCAGCCGACCCTGTCGTGATGGCTTACGATATCGAAACGTGCAAGTCGCCCTTGAAGTTCCCCGACGCCGCGGTCGATCAGATCATGATGATATCCTACATGATTGACGGCCAGGGGTTCCTAATCACCAACCGCGAGGTCATTTCCGAAGACATTGCCGACTTTGACTACACGCCGAGGCCGGAATACCCTGGGCCGTTTATGATCTTCAACGAGCCAGACGAGAAGACACTGATCGAGCGCTTCTTCCTGCACATCAAGGAAGCTCGGCCGACGGTGATTGCCACTTACAACGGCGATTTCTTTGATTGGCCCTACGTTGAGACCCGCGCTAGTGTCAATGGCATTGACATGTATCACGAAATCGGGTGGAAGAGGGACACCGAGGACCAGTTCAAATGCAACTACAGTGTCCACATGGACTGCTTTCACTGGGTCAACCGAGACAGTTATCTGCCCCAGGGTAGTCGAGGCTTGAAGGCTGTCACAGTCGCCAAGCTAGGCTACGATCCCGACGAGCTCGATCCCGAACTCATGACGCCATACGCGAGCGAGAGACCACAGACATTGGCAGAGTATTCGGTCTCCGATGCCGTTGCGACCTACTATCTGTACATGAAATATGTGCACCCCTTCATCTTCTCGCTTTGTACCATTCTGCCTCTCGGCCCAGACGACACGTTGAGGAAGGGGACGGGGACCTTGTGCGAGATGTTGCTCATGGTGCAGGCCTACCAACAGGGAATTGTACTCCCAAACAAGCACATTTCAGCAAAAGAATCGTTCTGGGAAGGTCATTTGCTGGACTCGGAAACATACGTTGGCGGTCACGTCGAGAGTATCGAGGCCGGCGTGTTTCGGGCAGATATCCCGGTGAACTTTGCTGTGGACCCTGGGGCAATTGATGAGCTGCTTCGTGATCTTGACGCCGCATTGGAGTTCAGTATCACGGTCGAGGAGAAGAAGTCAATGGACGACATTGCCAACTACGACGAGATCAAGAAGCAAATTGCGGCCAAGTTAGCCAGCCTCAAGGAGACGCCGAACCGAACCGAACGACCCCTGATCTACCATCTCGATGTTGCCTCCATGTACCCCAACATCATGACAACAAACCGTCTGCAGCCAGACTCGATGATTTCAGAATCCGATTGCGCCGCATGCGACTTCAATCGACCGGGGAAAACCTGTGACAGGAGAATGCCGTGGGCGTGGAGAGGAGAGTATCTTCCTGCCAAGCGCGACGAGTACAACATGATCAGACATGCGCTCGAGAACGAGAGATTTCCGGGCAAGCACGCCAACAGCCCGATACTAACATTCGACGAGCTGAGTGCAGACGAGCAAGCCGGACTCATTCGGAAACGTCTGCAGCTGTACTCGCAAAAGGTTTACCACAAGATTCACGATTCCACCACCATCGTTCGGGAAGCCATCATTTGTCAGCGTGAGAACCCCTTCTACATCAACACTGTGCGTGATTTCCGAGATCGCCGATACGACTACAAGGGCAAGGCAAAGGAATGGAAGGGCAAGACTGAGGGCCTCAAGAGCTCAGGGGCGTCCTCTACCGAAGTTGAGAAGGCGAAGAAGATGATCATTCTTTTCGACTCCCTACAGCTTGCCCACAAGGTCATTCTGAACTCCTTCTACGGCTACGTCATGCGAAAAGGATCGAGATGGTACTCCATGGAAATGGCTGGCGTCACCTGCTTGACAGGAGCCAAGATCATCCAAATGGCCAGGCAACTTGTTGAACGCCTAGGCCGGCCACTGGAGCTTGACACGGATGGTATTTGGTGCATGTTGCCAGCCACATTTCCCGAGAATTTTGCTTTCAAGCTCAAGAACGGCAAGAAGCTGGCCATCTCCTACCCCTGCGTCATGTTGAACCACCTCGTCCACGCAAAGTTCACCAACCACCAATACCAAACCTTGGTGGACCCCAGCAACTTCAAGTACGAGACGCACAGCGATAACTCCATCTTCTTTGAAGTCGACGGTCCGTATCGGGCCATGATTCTTCCTACCTCCAAGGAGGAAGACAAGAACTTGAAGAAGAGATATGCAGTGTTCAACGACGATGGCAGTCTGGCTGAGTTGAAGGGCTTCGAGGTCAAGAGAAGAGGTGAGCTCAAGCTCATCAAGATCTTCCAGCAGCAGATCTTCAAGTTCTTTTTGGAGGGAAAGACCTTGGCCGAATGCTATACTGCTGTTGCCACAGTAGCAAATCGCTGGCTGGACGTGCTCGATAGTAAAGGCACAACACTCGCTGACGAGGAGCTCATGGAACTCATTTCTGAGAACCGAAGCATGAGCAAAACTCTCGAAGAATACGGAGCGCAAAAGTCCACATCAATCACCACGGCCAAACGTCTCGCGGACTTCCTCGGAGAGGGAATGGTCAAGGACAAGGGCCTGAACTGCAAATTCATCATCTGCGCGCGGCCAAGGGGTGCTCCGGTCACCGAGCGTGCAGTGCCCGTCGCGATCTTTTCCGCCGACGAAGACACGAAAAGGATCTATCTCAAGAAGTGGCTGAAGGAGGAGCCCGCGGATACCGACCCTCGAGCGCTGCTGGACTGGAATTACTACACGGAGCGTCTGGGCTCGGTTATCCAAAAGCTCATCACCATCCCTGCCGCTCTACAAAAGGTTCGCAACCCGGTCCCGCGGGTGCCGCATCCGGACTGGTTACAGCGCCGGATCAACATCAAGGACGACAGGATGAAGCAAAAGAAGTTGACGGACCTCTTCGGTCCGGCGATCAAAGGTCCACTGAACGCCACGGCAAAAGTCGGCGCTCGTCTTGACGATATGGAGGACTTTGGCGATCTGCTCAAGCCGAGAACACTGAGCTCGGTTCTCTCTGCTTCTCAAGCCCCATCAGCCACCCAGAAACGGAAGTCGCCCGAAACGGCAGCGGCTGAGGATGGAGACCCCTTTTCCGCCCTGCCCAAGAAGATGCCGTCGCCCAGTGATGACTATGCAGCCTTCTTGGAATACCAGAAACAGAAGTGGAAGCTCCAGAAGCAGGCGAGGGCACGTCGGCGCCATCTCTTTGGCGAGCGGCGCGGCAATGCGGCAAATAACATTACGCAAACCTTCCGCAACCAAGCCCAGATGACCTTCCGGAACACGTGGCAATTGCTCCAGCTCAAAGCCTCGGACACGCCTGGCCTCGTCAACGCCTATGTGCTCATCGACGCCAAGATCCACATCATCAAGATCAACGTTCCACGCCAGGTCTTTTTGAACCTTAAGAGCAAAGACCTGCCAGACATTGAGGTTGATGGCTGTCATGCCGAGCAAGTTAGCCACACGTTGCCCAATGGCCACTCATCAGTGCATCTCTTCAAGCTCAGTGTGTCGGAGGAAATCTACTTTTCCGAGGCGGAGAAGTTTACGCTTCTCTTTAACCATCCTAGCGTGGAAGGTGTGTATGAGAAGCAACTTCCGCTCAATATTCGGGCCGTCCTGCAGCTGGGCAACATGTGCACCATTGATGAGAGCCAGGCTGGCGTGCTTGGAAAGGGTCTCGATCAGGGGTTCGACTTGTCCGGCTTGAAGAAGCCAGCGAAGCCAAGAGGGTACCTAGAGGGCGCGCGCATGTCATACATCTACCTCTCACACATCAGCGCGGGTGATCGTCAAATCTTTGGTCTGTTCTCAACAGCAGGAGATCAGGCCCACATCATCATCCAGCAGAAAAACAGAGATGGCGGACAGGACCTGCCGAACACCACGAAGATGTACGCCGATCTTCTTGCGCGGCGGAACCAAGAGTCGGCCGAGACCAACTGGCAAGAGTGCTTCACCTACCAAGAGAAGCTGATCTTCAAGATCACCCAAGTTACCACCCGCCGCAAAGCACTCCTGGAAATCGGTGACGCTGTCAAGAGGATGCGAAAGGATGAGACTGGCCCAACCATCATGGTTATCCAGTCCTCACAGCGCAATCTCCTCGTTCACGACATTCCCGTCTTGGGAGAATTCCCTGTTTTGCCCCTGAGGTACGACCAGGCAGACAGCTCCTTGCCCCCACTGGGCTGGCAGATCGTTGTAGCCCGCCGGCTGGTAAACCACTACCTCAGTCTCGGTTCTTGGCTTAGCCATCTGACCGCCCTGGCCAAGTACGGCGATGTGCCGCTCTGCAACCTAGAGCGAGATGATCCCCGGTTCCTGATTGATGTCGCCTACGCGCGCCGCTTGCAGGCAAACAACGTGGTGCTGTGGTGGTCGTCCAGCCCACGCCCGGACCACGCAGGGTACGAGAACGATGATGTCACCGGGCCCCTCGACAAGGTGCAGATGCCATCTGTCAACAAGCCAGGTACATATGCATCTGTCTGCATCGACCTCGAGGTCCGGAACCTCGCTATCAATACCATCTTGACGTCTTCGCTCATCAATGAGCTGGAGGGTGCGGACAGCATCTCGTTCAATCCTGCAGGGGACACGAACGGTGCGACAGACGGCAACGAGATGCTCTTCTCCGAGAACGCGTTTGCCAATGCTGGGGTGCAAGTTCTTCGGGAGATGGTCAAGTCATGGTGGGCAGAGGCGTGCAAGGGCTCAACAATGGCTGATGTCATGGTCCAGCATCTTGTCCGCTGGGTAGAGTCGCCTGTCTCCTGTCTGTACGACCGCGCTCTGCACTACTACGTACAGATGATGAGCCGCAAAGCTCTTCTGCAGCTCATGGCAGATTTCCGTCGGGTCGGGTCGCAGGTCATCTACGCCAGTGCTAACCGGCTGCTTCTGCAGACAACCAAGTCTGAAGTTGGCAACGCGTACGCCTATGCGCAATACATCCTCAAGAGCATCAAGGGAAAGCCCCTCTTCCACTTTATTGACCTCGAGATCAAGGAGTACTGGGACTATCTCGTCTGGTATGACGAGTTCAACTACGGAGGCAAAGCCTGTCAAGAGGTGTTGGAGAAGGACGAGCAAGATCTCCAGATGATCATGCACTGGCAGATAGGGACGTTTTTGCCAGTGCGCTTGCAGCCCATCTTCAGCGAGTGGGTGGTTGAGTTCATCGAGCTCATGCACAGCATCAAACGACCAACAAACGGCAGCGATCCCACGGCAACGCCACGACTCACACAACTCCCGATACAAAATGGCAACGACGCGCTGGGAGAGGGCGAGCCGGGGCAGATTATCCTAGGCCGCACTTTCGAGAAGCCGCTGAAGAAGGAAATCGCCGGCCTCGTCAACACTCAAAAACGAGAGCTGCTCCACCCCGAGCTTGCTGGCGACTACTCTTTCCCCGAGCTTCCCGGCTCGTACCTCGCACAGCTATCCTCAAACACCAAGAGCCGAGCACAAGAGTCCACGACGAAAAACGGCAAGCGCAACCCCCGCTCCTCAGCCAACCCGGTGCTTGAACTCGTAAAGGCTCTCATGCAAGTCCTCAGTCTCGACAAGAACATCACGCTGGAGGCCCGTCTTTTACGCAAGGAACTCCTCGCCATGTTTGACGTCCGCGAGTTCAGCAAGGAGGGCGCGTTCCAGAACCCGTCGGAGAGTCTCAAGATTACACAGATCAGCTGCGACAGCTGCACCATGGCACGCGACCTCGACCTCTGCCGCGACGAGGACCTAATGCCGGATCCTGCGGCAACCGGGGTGGGGGGTGAGGGTGGCGGCGCGAATGCGCGGTGGAGGTGCTCGTACTGCGAGGCCGAATATGACCGGAACGAGCTCGAAGAGCGGCTGGTGGCAAACGTCGAGGCCGCAATCGTCGAGTGGACGACGCAGGATCTCAAGTGCGTCAAGTGTTCGGCGCTGCGGGTGAATGAGTTTATGGAGCACTGCACGTGCAGTGGCGACTGGGTGGAGAGTGTCAAGCGGGAGGAAGTGATGAAGCGGCTGAGAGTGTATCGGAATGTGGCCAAGTTTTACGGGCTGAAGATGTTGGCGGATGTGGTGGAGAGTGTTTTTGAGGGGCTCTAGGGCTGGTGTTGGGTATCAGGGTGGTTTGAGTTGGGTGTTTGGCGTTTGCTGTGATGTTGGGGGTCATGTAATGTGTGTTAAGAATAATGAGTACCTAAATATGTGAGAAGGAATGCGAATCCCGCCCTTGCCCTGTTTTTGCCCCGTGTGCACTTGAATTCCCGGGTTCTGTGATGGGGCAAGTATCACGTAACAAGGCATATATGTTGGCACAGTGTAGCTCTTGTGGCTCTGCGGGCTACATCTGTAGCGGGGAGGTACCGAGGTAGTAATGCCTAACAAAGCCAGAACTGGCTGCTCACCCCACTGCTGACTCCCCAGCCACTGGCTCCCACTTTTGCGGTTAGAGGCCGGCGTACCGGGACTGGGCTCTCGCCGAGACCCACAGCAACTCATCAGAATTCCAATGAGTTACTGTGGATCCTGCACGGCTCCGTGCGAATCTTCCAAACTGCCCGGCATTTGCCCGGAAAAGCGCGCGGTCTAATTCGCTTCATCGCCTTGCTCTGACAGCAGATCTTCTTCCGACAAACTTACTATCTAATTGCGCTTGCTTCCAAGTACATCTCTACCGTTTCTCCTCAAAGAGCTGAAGCAAGTGATTTTGAGGGAAACTTTGAAGCAATTCTATTCGGTCGCTCGCACCCAATGAGGATGCCCTTGGAAGGGGATGCCCGCAAATGGTAACGCCAGGGTGTCTCGGAAATTTCCGTTGGTGCCAGAGCCAGCCACGTCAATATCCTTGGGCATCAAGACCGCGACAACCGCGCGGGGAGCACCACTTCAACTTCACCACATTCCCCTTTTCGCAGCATTAAACGACTTGACCCCTTAATAAAAATGTGCATATAACGGCGTGGCTAGCGGTTTCTGTTGTATGACGTGGTGGAAACGGACTAGGCGCGGCAAAGGAAGCCAGGAAGTGTCGGGAGCACAAAATAACACGCCACCGTCTAGTGCCATCGTACGAACAAATCAAGCAGAAGGTGTGGAGGAACAACGATCTCTTGTGTTCCCTGCTAATGAACTCTAGTTCCCGTCCTCCCAGAGCAAACTACTCTACCGATCACAGCAGCCCCTTCGATCCCGCAAGCAATAGCAAATGCCTCCGCCCTCGTTGCAGCATTGCCGCCTACACCTTCAAGCATAACACCGCGCGCTCCTCCGAGCAAAACTGGTAATAAGATTGAAGAGACATACCAGGAGGCAACAAATAGCGGAATGACAGACAGTTGCGACAGAGCACACAATGCTCTTAAGGCAGAAAAAAAGCCGCTGAAAGACGATAGGACGTTTCCCCTCCCTAAGGTACCTCTGCACTGGGACGCCGGAGACGTACAGTCCTTCCCGGAAGAGCACCATCGCTCAGCCGCCCCCATCGTCAAGCTCCTCACTCCTGAGATTCACGCCCAGTATAGCATCATAAACAGCCAAACCCCGCCAGATTCCCTATCGCATGAACTACCAATAGCTAGCAGGAGCCTACCCTTCGAAATGGCATCCACAGCCGCACAAGGTTTTGGTTGGATTCATGACGATTTTAAGGTAGGATTTATTCTCCAGCTAAAGCCTTAAATTTTAGAATCCATTAAGATATAGAGGATACATTTTCAGTTAAGGATTACTCGCTGACGATAAATACGTTTATAGGAGGTATGTTGATAGGCTGTGAACTAATAATATATGCTGACCTTAGTATGTATGGTGGTGTAGGAGGTAAGTAGACCCTTTGAGATGGATGAGATGGTGATGATTACTGACCTTGGTGTGTGTGGTGGTATAGGACGTAAGTAGACCCTTTGAGATGGATGAGATGGTGATGATTACTGACCTTGGTGTGTGTGGTGGTATAGCGGGTAAGTAGACCCTTTGAGATGGATGAGATGGTGATGATTACTAACCTTGGTGTGTGGTGGTATAGTTGGTAAGTAGACTCTTTGAGATGGATGAGATGGTGATGATTACTGACCTTGGTGTGTGTGGTGGTATAGCGGGTAAGTAGACCCTTTGAGATGGATGAGATGGTGATGATTACTGACCTTGGTGTGTGTGGTGGTATAGTTCGTAAGTAGACCCTTTGAGATGGATGAGATGGTGATGATTACTGACCTTGGTGTGTGTGGTGGTATAGTTCGTAAGTAGACCCTTTGAGATGGATGAGATGGTGGTGATTACTGACCTTGGTGTGTGTGGTGGTATAGGACGTAAGTAGACCCTTTGAGATGGATGAGATGGTGATGATTACTGACCTTGGTGTGTGTGGTGGTATAGAACGTAAGTAGACCCTTTGAGATGGATGAGATGGTGATGATTACTAACCTTGGTGTGTGGTGGTATAGCTGGTAAGTAGACTCTTTGAGATGGATGAGATGGTGATGATTACTGACCTTGGTGTGTGTGGTGGTATAGAACGTAAGTAGACCCTTTGAGATGGATGAGATGGTGATGATTACTGACCTTGGTGTGTGTGGTGGTATAGAACGTAAGTAGACCCTTTGAGATGGATGAGATGGTGATGATTACTAACCTTGGTGTGTGGTGGTATAGCTGGTAAGTAGACTCTTTGAGATGGATGAGATGGTGATGATTACTGACCTTGGTGTGTGTGGTGGTATAGAACGTAAGTAGACCCTTTGAGATGGATGAGATGGTGATGATTACTGACCTTGGTGTGTGTGGTGGTATAGTTCGTAAGTAGACCCTTTGAGATGGATGAGATGGTGATGATTACTGACCTTGGTGTGTGTGGTGGTATAGTACGTAAGTAGACCCTTTGAGATGGATGAGATGGTGGTGATTACTGACCTTGGTGTGTGTGGTGGTATAGTTCGTAAGTAGACCCTTTGAGATGGATGAGATGGTGATGATTACTGACCTTGGTGTGTGTGGTGGTATAGTTCGTAAGTAGACCCTTTGAGATGGATGAGATGGTGGTGATTACTGACCTTGGTGTGTGTGGTGGTATAGGACGTAAGTAGACCCTTTGAGATGGATGAGATGGTGATGATTACTGACCTTGGTGTGTGTGGTGGTATAGGACGTAAGTAGACCCTTTGAGATGGATGAGATGGTGATGATTACTGACCTTGGTGTGTGTGGTGGTATAGAACGTAAGTAGACCCTTTGAGATGGATGAGATGGTGATGATTACTAACCTTGGTGTGTGGTGGTATAGCTGGTAAGTAGACTCTTTGAGATGGATGAGATGGTGATGATTACTGACCTTGGTGTGTGTGGTGGTATAGTTCGTAAGTAGACCCTTTGAGATGGATGAGATGGTGATGATTACTGACCTTGGTGTGTGTGGTGGTATAGTTCGTAAGTAGACCCTTTGAGATGGATGAGATGGTGATGATTACTGACCTTGGTGTGTGTGGTGGTATAGTACGTAAGTAGACCCTTTGAGATGGATGAGATGGTGGTGATTACTGACCTTGGTGTGTGTGGTGGTATAGGACGTAAGTAGACCCTTTGAGATGGATGAGATGGTGATGATTACTGACCTTGGTGTGTGTGGTGGTATAGTGGGTAAGTAGACCCTTTGAGATGGATGAGATGGTGATGATTACTGACCTTGGTGTGTGTGGTGGTATAGGACGTAAGTAGACCCTTTGAGATGGATGAGATGGTGATGATTACTGACCTTGGTGTGTGTGGTGGTATAGCGGGTAAGTAGACCCTTTGAGATGGATGAGATGGTGATGATTACTGACCTTGGTGTGTGTGGTGGTATAGTTCGTAAGTAGACCCTTTGAGATGGATGAGATGGTGATGATTACTGACCTTGGTGTGTGTGGTGGTATAGTACGTAAGTAGACCCTTTGAGATGGATGAGAT
The DNA here is from genome assembly GCA_030549175.1 of Lasiosphaeris hirsuta. Taxonomy (NCBI): domain Eukaryota; kingdom Fungi; phylum Ascomycota; class Sordariomycetes; order Sordariales; family Lasiosphaeriaceae; genus Lasiosphaeris; species Lasiosphaeris hirsuta. The sequence continues at coordinate 3,366,813 of JAUKUA010000002.1, forward strand.
GGTGGTGATTACTGACCTTGGTGTGTGTGGTGGTATAGGACGTAAGTAGACCCTTTGAGATGGATGAGATGGTGATGATTACTGACCTTGGTGTGTGTGGTGGTATAGGACGTAAGTAGACCCTTTGAGATGGATGAGATGGTGATGATTACTGACCTTGGTGTGTGTGGTGGTATAGAACGTAAGTAGACCCTTTGAGATGGATGAGATGGTGATGATTACTGACCTTGGTGTGTGTGGTGGTATAGTACGTAAGTAGACCCTTTGAGATGGATGAGATGGTGGTGATTACTGACCTTGGTGTGTGTGGTGGTATAGAACGTAAGTAGACCCTTTGAGATCGATGAGATGGTGATGATTACTGACCTTGCTCTCTTTTATAGATATCTTGGACACGTAATATCGCTGTGGAGTTTCAGAGTGAACTGTTGCCAAATGCCTCCCATAATACTGTCTCTTCCGATTTAACGGCGAACCCTCCATACTTTTTCTTGCTACAAAAGTGGCTTCAATTCTGCGACTCAAACCATTTCGAATGCCATCGGCAACGAGAAAAGGAGAAATTTTGGCCGACGAGGGTCATCTTTGTTGGTAACCTTAACAAATTAACCCTTGTTGAAGAGCCGCTTCAGGGGGAAGACTACCTTGCACTCTCGCACTGCTGGGGCATTCTTACAGAAAAAGAAAAGAACCGTTTCTGCACCACCCGAAAAAACCATCAAGATCGACTGCAGGGCTTCAGCTACGATGAGCTACCGAAGACATTCCAACACGCAATTCAGGTGACTCGAGCATTGCAGAAGCAGTACCTCTGGATCGACGCCCTCTGCATCATCCAAGGAAATGACGGCGACTGGGGAACCCAAGCCAAGACGATGGCAGATATCTTCGCCTGCGCCTACTGCACTATTGCCGCGAGTTCAGCGCGTGGTTGGGGAGATGGCTTCCTAAGTCCACAGACGGATCCCCCGGATATTGGAGCACTAATTACTCCAAGCACACTAACTTGCAAGTGTGACTTCAACAAAGATGTGGATGAAGGGGCACTCATGGAGAGAGCTTGGGTACTGCAAGAACGGGTACTTTCCCGGCGAATCATCCATTTCACTGCGGCACATACGTATTGTGAGTGTGGAGACGGAGTGCTATGTGAACAGCTTACAAAGCTGTCCCCGTAAGTCTCCACAATTGAATATCAGACGTGGTACGAAGTCTTACCTTGCTTTAGGCCGCGTGGGAAACAATTTTTCATTCTTGACCCTACTTTTCCAAGTAGACTTACTAAATCTGGGTCTACACGCACCGCCGATTTCGTCCAGTTCCTATTCAAGAAGTATTCGGCATCTCACCTTACTTTTGGAACTGATAGGGACGTTGCGATTGACAGCCTGGTCGAGCGTGTGGCGCAGGTGCTAGAAACTGAAGTAAGATATGGGATCTTCGATCGCTTTCGTGGTTCCCTTCTCCTATGGAAGCGATCTCAGGAGGACAAGACGCCCCGGATTTCCTACGGTGATCGAACTGTGCCATCATGGTCTTGGATGGCATATTCCGGAGGTATTGATTTTCTCTCCGATATAAAGCAGAATCTCGTGGTCCCAAGCAGCGTAGATCTTGGTTTTGCCGATGATGGGAAGGCGTTGGATGTCAAAGTAAGGCGGTTTGGTGAAAATTGCCGAGTGGAACAACAGGCGGAAGGACATGTTATTGTCAATGGGACGGAGGAAGTGGGCTGTATATGGTTTGATGTGGCAGATCGGATCGAGTTCAAACATTGCGTGGCTGTTGGCATGGACAAGTACGACAAGAAGGAAGACCCTCGGAAGATTTACTATATCCTTGTCGTCTGGAAGAAAGAGGATGGCGTGGAATATGAAAGGCTAGGGGTTGGAAAGGTGGAAGCACAGTATGTGTCCAGAGACGGCGATGCTGGAAGACTTTGGTGATATTCTTTTTCTTTGTAGCCTGATATATTTCCTAATTAAATGACAGTGATTCGGAGGTTGGCTATAGAATATGAATTCTCACTTTTCTGTCTTGGTGTGTGGGTGAAGCGATTAGTGCATGTCATGTAGCGAGACAAGGGATTATGAAGTGAAAGTAGCGGTATGCTGGGACCCTGGGAGACCGTTGCTCAGGACCCCAGCGTTGGCACCGTGACAAGAAGTGGGAGAAGAGAAAGTGGAGAGGGCAGATGGGCCAAGTCAGCAGTAGACCAGTTTTGGCTGTGTTAGCCTTTGCTCCCTCGATACCTCCCCGCTACAAGGGAAATCTTACTCAGCCACAAGTCTATCCCGCATTCCTTAAAAAATTAACAAAAAAATCAGCGACACCCAATTCGCCTTCCACTGTATAACAGTAGTCTAGCTGTATAGGCAATAGAGTTTTCTTTTACTAAAGTGACGTGTTCCGATGATCCATGCGGCTCGTGCACTGCAATTTTAGACCCTACGAGGGCTTGAAAGCAGAGCCGCATTGTTAGTGGAAACGGGAAGCACTACATGCACGAAAGGCTGCCCGGTGGTCCGAACTGAAGGTACAGTCAGGGTTCAAAAGTCTGGCCCACCCCACTTCAATTAAACGCGCTTCGCGACGCGTCGAGCACTACCACAACTCCAGCCCAACATGATCAATTTAGACGAGGTCGGATCCAAATTAACAGCTGGACGTCAGAAAAACGAGGAGTTATCAGCTTTTGCACGTGCAGCCATTATAGGCGCCGTTGCGGCTAGGGCAAGCCAGTCGGCCGTGGCTCGCGCATTTCGCGTCAACCGGAAGGCAGTCCAGCGAGCTATTCAACGGTTCGAATCTTCAACCACTGCTGAATCTAGACCTCGAACTGGTCGGCCAGAGATTCTCACTCGCCGGGAAAAGCGGTATATCATCCATTTGGCCAAACGGAACCCTCGCCTATCAATCATGATATGGGCAGGTATCTAGAAAGGAGGGAGAACCGACATCGTGGTTATGGAACGTAATTATACCTCCTCAAAAAGGAGGTTATAGCTCAAGGGGCTATCAACAAGCTTTGAGAAAGGGTTTCTTTCCAGTTTATGACGGTACAAGGTATTTCCAGCAAGATAATGCTCGTATACACACCTCCGCATCCTCAACTGAGTGGTTGCTCAGACATGTGATTGAGGTACTTGAGGATTGGCCGGCTCACAGCCTAGATTTAAACCCAATTGAACATGTTTAGGCTTTATTTAAACGGAAGATAAAACAGCTATATCTTGATATATGGCACCTGAAGAAAAATCAGCTTAATATAGCTGAATTCACAAGCTGTATCGAAGAGTGTTGGTGGGCTATCGGCCAAGCTGACATAGACCGGCTGATTGACTCAATGCCCCGTCGGCTGGCTACGGTGAAAAAAGCTAGGGGTTGGTATACAAGATATTAAGAGTCCTGAACCTGGGCTCTTATCTGTATATATCTATTTTGCTAGAAACTCAGCCGGTAAAAAGCTATGGGGAGATATACTGGGAGGTCAAAGGCTAGATAAAAGAGGGGGCTGGGTCTCATGGTGCGGTGTGGGCCAGACTATTGAAACCCCACTTTACCTTTGTAGTAGGTAGGTACCTAGGTAGATAGGTACAGTATGCACCATAGCATGCATCCCGTCTCCAAACGGCAAATATTTATGTAAAGTGTCATTGCAATAGGTCGAGCCTATCATCCCTACGCTACGTGAATATTCTATTCGCTTTGGTTCTTTCTTGACAGGATATCCCATGGGCATCTTCAGCCTTTCGGACCCCCTGAGCAGGTCTGCCCTGACGTGCCACACCGCACCTGCAATTTTGTAGCCCACGGAGGGCTGATTTCCAAGTCCATGCAAAGTGCAGCGCTTCAACTGGCCCCTTCAATCTTCTACGATATGCAGCCTAAATGCCAATTAACGCAAAGGCACTGCATTTTTCGCCCTCTAAGAAGAGAGGGCTGCATGGCAGTTAGAGAGCTGCACTGTTGGGAGACCAACCGCAGTGTCTGTAATATATCCCACATTTCTGCCCAGCGTGATCATAATTGAGGGCAAGGGTCTAGCGAATACTTTCTTCACTTTATTTCCTGACAGGAGATGCCCGCCCTTACAGAAGGGCTTACTGTGACGACAAAATCTTGCCGTCTCTATGACCGCTGGCAATACTTAGTCAGTTCCGGTCACCACCAAATCCCAGCAAAACTGTCAGAGGTATGGGAAACAAGGGACCCATAACGCCAAATCCGCCGCCAATTTATCTACTTTATAAGCCTTCAAAAACCTCTATCCCAAGCCAATGCCATGCAAACCCCCCTGAACAACCCCGCCTCAAAGCACCAGCACGGCATACGCCGCCACGACCGCCAACATCCCCGTCGACGCCCGATCTACCCCACGCCCAGCCTCATTCGGCCTCCCGCTCGCCGAGGTAGACGAGGGCGCAGCGCCGGAGCCCGTGGCGCTCGCGCGCGCCAGCGCCTGCGAGACGGCCGTGGTGGCCGCCGCGAGGTCCGACTGGGCGGGGCCGGCAGCGACGGCGGCGCAGATCTTGCCGGCGAGCGCGGCGAGGTCATCGAGGTCGTCGCACTCGTCCTTGGCCTCGTCGTCCTTGTCGTCCCCAAACAGGGTCACCCCGCCCAGGCAGCTCGCCATGTTGATGCTGAACGAGGTCGTCTTGTCGCTGCGGCAGAGGCACGAGAAGTCTGTAGGCGTGCACGAGACCTGCCGCGCGGCTGTGTCGAAACACGGCACGGCGCAGGCTGGGAGCTGGGAGACGAGCGACGGCAGCGAAGTTCCTGTCGGCAGGGGGTTGGGGACGGTGGCGATGGTGACGCTGGGGGTGGAGATGCTAGGGATACTAAGGGTCGAGGTTGAGAGCTGGGCAAGGGTTAGGGTCGAGAGGGCGGCGAGGGTGGCGAGTTGGAGATGCATTCTTTTGGTGGTTTTTTTTTTTTTTTTGGGGGGGGGGGGGGGGGGGTGGTTGACTTGGTGCCGGATTTGGAGACGGTCGTTGCTCTGGGCTGGGAGAACGCTGGATTGGGAATGCGCTGGGTATCGTGAATGACGAAATGCAGAAATTGCAAGAAAAAGAAATCCAAAACAGATCCAAAACGAAAGATGGGAAACCGCTAAATAGGAGCAAAGCAGATGCTGGGAACAAGAATTCTATTAATACGAGGAGGCCGTCGAGGAGGAAAGCGGGAAGGATTGAGGCGAGAGGTAGATCTCGTCCCCTTTTCTTCCTTTTTTTTTTTTTTTCACAGCATCGAAACCGCAGGCCGGCAGCGGCAGCTTGGCAGATCGGGCACTGCCCCACTCTCTTTTCTGAAACGCCCAATGGGATGCCTTCTGCAAGCCATTCTGGCACAAGCTGTGGCAGGCGTCGTCAGCGCCGTCTGACTGCTCCTGCAGCCCTAACAGCAGACGGGCGGGCGCAAGCTGACGGTCTTTTGGTTCTTTTGGTAATTCTCTCTTTGTCTTTTTGGTCTGATTTCCAAAATGCAATTGCCGGAAGAAAAAGACGATTCTCTGCTGAACAAGGTTGTTTTCGTGTTTCGCCAGAGTTTGCAGGCTTCGCAGTCGCTTGGCTTGGCTCGACACGCGTCGTCCTTGCTGTGCCCCCTGCGGTGACGTCACGCCCTTGGTCGTTTCGTGGTTTCAACGGGGAGGAGTTGTCCCAGAATTGTCCCATACAGGCAGGCACGCAGGGGGGCCACTGTTCTGGACATGACGCGGGGCAAATACGATTCTGACCTCAGCTGCCCTCATAATACGTCTGTTCGTAAAGTGTTTCAAACAAGAGTACTTTGGCACACACGCCACACTCACATGGCAGAACACGGCCAGGGTTAGGGTACATGAGGCTGGCGTCGTGCTGCATAATCGCGAATCGTACGATCTTCCCACAGGTGCATAATCTCAATTCAGTTAGCATCATGCTCGATTGAGCAGCACGAAACACAACTCGAGACGAAATTGAGGAATTGCCTCCAACTCAGAAAGTTGTAACATTGAACTTAATAAACACCGTGACCCCTTTACATATGACCGAAACAAACACAAATGACTGCGACATGGGTCCCCAAAAAGAATCCAGTGCTCAGAATATCAGGAGCATGACACATCTGCGGCTGAGATCATCGGCAAAAGGCCCGACCGAACACCCAAGAGTCCAAATCACAGACTCTCTCTCCGCAGCTCAAGCCATTCAACTTGTCTTGTGGCACGACTTGCGTATGTCTCCGGGCCCTAAGCCAAACTCAGAGTATTATGCCAACTGACAAACGTGTTCCATAGCAGCCTGGCAGCAGTAAGTCCAAGACGATATCACGACTCGGAGTCCTTCGGTTGCTGACTGGGGCCAGAGAAGGAAACCATTACGTAGAAACAGGCTACAGGTCTGTTTCACGAGATCCGGTTTGCAGAGTTTAAACTTGACATTGAGCTTAATAAGTCATTGCCGAGTATTCTAGGCCAGTGGCTGCATCTATTCAACATTGCCTCCACAGCTTGACATATCTCCACAACGAAACGGGTATGTTCCCCGCCTCCTTTGAGTCTCGAGTTTGTTGGGACACTTACACTAGACTTTGGCAGTCAACATCTTTTCTCATACCTTCGGGGCTATCGTGTTTCTCGCCCTCCCTGCCTACGTCTTTAATGTGGAGATACCGCCTCGCTACGCCATTGCCACCCCTGCTGACATGGTTGTTTGTTCCGTCTACTTTATCGGGGTTGGCATTTGCTTTTTGTTTTCGGCCATGTAAGTTGCACCTACGGCCAGTCCAGCCGCAACCAGTTATCTCTCTGATAAACGTCCAGTTTCCACACATTGGTATGCCACAGCCCCGATATCTTCTCTTTTGGACTGAAACTGGACTTTCAAGGAGTCATCCTCCTAATGTGGGGTGCCAACATTCCCCTAATATACTACGGCTTCATCTGCGACCCGGGGCTTCAGCTTGTCTACTGGTCCCTGACATCATTCCTCGCCCTCTGCTGCTCAATATTCACCTTCCAGCCCCATTTCAGTGACCCTCATCTTCGCCCCTTGCGAACGGCAACGTTCGGCTCTCTGGCGCTGTCAACGTTCATACCCGTCGTTCACGGCTTAGTCAAATACGATTTCGCGCTTCAGTACCAGCGTATCGCTCTACCGTGGATCCTGCTCACGTTGCTCTTCAATGTCTTGGGGGCTTCCGCTTACGCTTTCAAGGTAGGTGCTTCGTCACAAGCTTCCGCGTCTCCATGTCTCTCAAGTTGCTAACTTGGGTGTAAGTTTCCCGAGAAGTGGTATCCTCGCCGCTTTGATATGTTTGGCGCAAGCCATCAAATAATGCACATCATGATTCTGATTGCGGGCTTTATGTATGCCTTTGGCGTGCTGGCCGAGTTTGACTATCGGCACAGCAATATCGGCCGGTGTCTGGCCTAGGGGGATCAGCCGGGGCGATAAATGACCTGCGGTGGCTCCAAACCACATTTCAGCAGATAATAGTGACGGATATCTGCGTTTTTATTGAGGGGATCTAAGGGGGTCTCGGACACTGTAGAGCGGGACGATATGCATAAAGCTCTGAAATCGCAATCACCATTTTCACTATTCCGACCTTTTCTCACCACTAGCAGATATTCGTCGGAATTACAAAACTAACACTGTTTTCTACCACCAATATAGGGCGCGTCTAACTCAATGTTACCCCATATTCACCCAGGTACCTCTGGATGCAAGTTTCAGATGTAGGATGGCATTTGGGCTTAAGCAGGGTGGTGGTAATATCGCGATTCGCCTAGGGGGGTCTTTGCCCCTGTTTTGTGCTCACAACATGCTAGGGACATTGAGGAAGGGGCGGACATACGCCCGACGGTTCCATCATGGCACCGAGCTCAACGCAGAGCACGTATCCCGTGCCATTAGCCTCTATTTCGATCACAAAGTCTCGCAGCTCACCCTGATACAACACGACAGTGCCCTGCAGTGTGAGGTTCGAGAGCAGTTGCGGCAAAAGGCTGAAGGGACTTTCCTCTGGGTAGCTCTCGTTTCCCAACAGCTTTCGATGTGCAAGCTACCAAAAGATGTTCTTCTTCTCGACTCCCGCTTCGCTCTTGCTCCCCGCCCTCACCCGCATTCGACACAATATCCACCGGCGTCACCTTTCCACCGGGCTCGACATAGTACGCGACGGCCACAACAGTAACAACAGCCTGCTCCTCCCCCACCGTCTCCCGCGAGGCCCTATTCTCCTTGCTGCCCATCCGCACACTCTCCCGCGTCTTGGACGCGCAGCACGTGCTATCCGTATTGGACCCCGGCTGCGCCCCGCCGTTCCCAGGGGCCTGCGCCTCCTGGTAGAGCCGCGACAGGCGCATGTCGGGTGTCAGGGTGATCTGCGAGATGTGGTTGTCGCGGTCGATGACGGTATTGGCCGGGTCGACCAGGGCTGTGCTGGCGATGCGGCCGCCGCGGAGGACGAATTTGGAGGCGAGGGTCTTGTTCATCGAATGCCGCCGGATGGCGAGGCTGAGAACGAAGGCAACGCAGGCGACGCCTGTGATGGTCCAGTAGACACCATGGAAGCCCTTGACATCTACAAGGGGTTAAGGGTTGATTGGAAAAGGGGGGGAGGAGAGACTAACAAGCTTCGAGGGCGCTGATGCGGGTTGGGTCTGTTGCGGGGAGGGCGATCATGGTCTGGACAAAGGCCTCGGACTCGTGAGCGATGCTGTCGGGGAGGCCGAGTCTATCGAGCTCGCCGCTCATGACGTTCTGGAAGACAGTGCCGCCGATGGCCACGCCGAACGACATGCCTAGCGTGCGCATAAAGGCATACATGGCAGCAGCACGACCGGCATCTTCAACACGGCTGATAGCCTGAATGCCAACGTTAACGCTGGTAAGCAGCATACCATGGCCGATGCCGAAGATTGCGAGGATGACGACCCACGCGGGTGTGCGCGTGTCCTGGTCAAAAAATAGAAACAGGCCACACCCGAGCGCCGTCATGGCCCAGCCGCCCCAGATGGCCCAGCGGAAACGGCCGATGCGTGATGTTACTAGGGAGATAACGATGCTGCTAGGGAGTAGGAGACAGGTCACAGGGAATACATCAAGGCCGGCTTGGGTCGGCGACACAAAGCGAACGGCTGTGAAGTAGAAGGGGACATAGTACAGGGCGCAAAAGAGCTGTAATTTCCAGGAATATTAGTGCAGACACAGACATGACATGAATTGGATTTGGGGGGGGGGGGGGGAGGGGCATACAATGAAGCCTTGGAAAAAAGCGCAGGCATAAGTGATGAGTGCCGAGGGCGACTGGAACAGCGACGGGCGGAGGAAGGGCTCCCTAGCAAAATTGCATTCCCAGAAAATGGCAAGAGCGACACCCGCAGCACCCACAACCATGGGCGCAATGCTCTGCACGCTCTGCCACTCGAACTGGATACCCGCCCAGGAAATCCCCACAAGGAAGCTGGTAAGGCCCGCCGTAAACAGAAAGCCGCCCATCCAGTCGACCCTGCTGAGCTTCGACTTGATCGACGACTTCTCCGTGGTCATTTTGACGTAGATTGGGACAAGGACCAACCCCAGCACGCAAAACGGAAACTGCGCAAGAACCAAGGTCAGCAATTCATCACAGACGCAACAATTCTTGGGCGAGCACGTACATTGATGTAAAAGCACCATGCCCAAATGAGATGCTGGACAAACAACCCCCCGATCAGCGGGCCCAGCACACTCCCCAGCGCCCACGCCGCGAGCACGATGGAGAAGTACTTTGGCCGCTGCCGGAGCGGCACGATGTCGGCAAAGATGACCTGGCCCATGGTGATGATGCCGCCGCCGCCGATCCCCTGGACGGCGCGCCCGACGAAGAAGACGGTGAAGTCCCTGGCGATGGGCGCGCACAGCGCCGTGCCCATGCTGAAGAAGAGCACCGACACCACGAGCATCTCCTTGCGCCCAAAGATGTCGGACAGCGCCGCGATGAAGGGCTGGCACACGGCACACGCGAGCAGGTACGACGTGCCCGCCCAGAAAGCGTCGGTTGCCGAGCCGCCGAGGTCGACGGCGAGGGTCTGGGAGAGTATCAATTTCTTGTTTTCTTTTCTTCTTGGGAGGAGGATGCTAACAGGCAGCACAGAGACCAGGATCGTAGCATCGAGAGCCACCATCAAGGAAATGGTGGCTAGCGTGGCCATGACGGCATACTCCTTGCCCCCGGGCTTCCACTCCATCTCCTTTTCCTCACACATCTCCAGTTGGCCCACATCCCGGTCGCAGAGTTCGAGGCCATCGTTGATAGCCGGGACGTTGACATGGGAAGTCATGGGGTATGAGTTTCTGAAGCTTCGTCCCTCCGGGAGGGGCGTACAGGGAAAAGTCTCGCAAGACGGAGAGACTGGTGGTGATCGGTCGGCTACCCTATCCCTTCACAATAGCCAGCCAGAAAAAAAAAAAAAAAAAAAAGTAACGAGTAACAGGCGAGAAACGAATGGCCACCAGGTATGTATCGACCAATTCAAAGATAACGAGATGCTTAGGGGAGCCATTGCACATTGTTTCAGGGGAAGCAGGCCATTAACCCCTTTGTACTGATGCTCATCAGTGGCAAGGCAGAGCGGAGGAGAGGAGGCTGATGCCACGATGCCACGATGGAATCAGACGGGAACGACTGTGCCCCGCCTGTCAGGCCAGCAATCGGAACTTTGTTCTCGTTACTGAGGAGGTCGGCCGTATGCCGAGTTCGAGGCTATACTTGGGGCCGAAGGTCACAGGACCCGGACGCCCGGGAAGCTGTCAGGTACCAACGGCCGTTGGGTTGTGTGGTTTGTCGTTACAGCGCGGGATGTTAGCCGATACCTGACACTTACTCTAGCGGAAGCACCGTTACTCTGGGAGCTTGCATCCTGCTGGGCAGTGGAAAATACTACTATCGTTGCTATTAGTGGAAGCATCTTGTGGCCCCCACTGGCGGCCACCGGTGAGCCTCAGCCCTCATCAGAGGGTTCACGAGGTAAAACAAAGATGTCCTGAAATGACGAGATTTTTCTCAAATAGGAAGCTGTTTGTTGATCTCGTATCTCATGAGAAGGACAAGGGGCTGTAGTGGGCGGCCCGCAACCACATGTCAGCGTCCCATGGCATTGGAATTGGGTTCACCGGTGGCATGAGCTAGGTGACGCCGTCTTGAAGTAGGAGGTCTACCGCCGTCTCACAACTGACTTTTAGTCCAAAGCTAAGCCTTAGGGACCTCAGATTGCCACTGCGATGGAGAGATATTGAAGAGGGGACCTGGAAACGGTCTTGAAATGCCCCTTTGGTGCAACATCGCCCATGTCCCACCAACACAACCCCACGCGCGCTTCCACCGCGCAGTCCTTCAAAACCTCTCTCAGATTGGGCGCCCCGAGTTGTCAACTTCCTTCAATCTTTAATCAAGTCGTAGCAATCTGGGTATAGTACAGTCACACCTTGATGCGTAGCTAGGGCTCGGGCTGAGTCAGGCTGGCTTCCGCAGTACTTTTTATCATCTAAAAGTCCAACACAAGCACCGCCGTTGAGTAATACTCTAAAAACGGCTGCCTACAACGGGTCTCGGGCTGATTGTCTTGATTGCGGGTAACAACCGGGCTGATTGCCGAAACACGGACAATCAATTACAGCCGTCCTATGTAAGTTCCCTCTACCACGACACGTAGTCGTGATACCCGACTGGAGCCGCTAGCTACGCGCATGTAGGAAGAAACTCGGATTGCCACTGCGTGCAGTGTTCAAGCTACCACGTCTTCAAAGTAAAGCATCCGGCCCTAATAATGGCCGAATCGGGCATAACCACACAGCGTCGAAAACACGTACTCCCGTTGTGCCCTCAATGGTCATTGTGAGGGTTACTGCTTGAGGAAGCTGAGACTCAATACCTAGCACAAATAACAATCTTCGTCTCGGTTCAAGGGCAGTAAACCATCACCAAACCTGCATAGTCGTCCCCACCCTCCATTGTTCGCCCCTCCTGTCAAACCTTGCATTCGACAGCGTACGCAACTGGGACCTGTCTTGCATGTCCGCAAACGGTGGTCTCAGACAGCGCTTTCCAGGCCGGGGTCTCGATCGATTCTGACCCCGCCCGGCGTGTTCTCTTTGATGTGCGTCCTCAGCCCTGTAGATCCACTGTCTCATAAGGAAAAAGTCACACGGAGCGGATGCGACAATGGTGTCGGGTCATCCTAGCTGATATATCCAAAGTCTCGGCCTGGCCTGGATAAAAAAAGAATCACATGAGAGCAGATGTTGACTCGGGACTGATTGGTGTTTTTTTGCCAAGTCTGAAATCATCGCCTCTGACCTACCACGAACTATTCTGCTGAGAGTTTCCATCTTTGTCGGATATCTTTCTTTTCTTCTTTGTTTCTCGGAGCATCATCAGGCTCGAACACGAGTAGCAGTCAGAATGGGGAAGCGTCCACACTCCACCCCTTTCGTCCCCGGCTTCGTCTCCCTGGCCCCGTCCATCTACGTCCAAGACAGCCGGGTACCCGCGCCCGACCAGCCATACCAGCAACCGGCCGGCACCTTCCCTCGGCCTTCCTCCTCCTCCTCCTCCTCCTCCTCCTCCTCATCGCCCCTCCCGCTCCCCGTCTCCTCCGAGGGCACCACCCACGACACCCCGGACCTGATCATTATTGCTTCCTGGACGGGTGCCATTGCCAAGTACATCGCCAAGTACACCCTCTCGTACAACAAGCTCTACCCGACCACGCCAATCCTGGTCATCACCACCACCATCTCCGACCTGGCCTTCCACTCCATGAAGCACAAGACCCGCGCCCTCACCCCAGCCGTGGAGTACCTCCTCACCACCCCTCCAAAAAGCCGCATCCTCCTACACGCCTTCTCCGAAGGCGGCGCGCACAAAGCCGTCTGCCTCGCGAGCAGCTACCTGCGCTCCCCCCTCAACCCAACATCAGCCCGCCTGCCCATCGCCGCCTTCGTGCTCGACTCGTGCCCGGGCACGCCGCGGTACGCGTCCAACGTAGCCGCCTTCCGGCGCTCGCTGCCGCGCAACCCAGTCGCGCAGGCCCTGGGGGTGCCGTTGGGGGCGTCGGTGCTGGGGGTCACGTGGGTGCTGTTTATTGTGTTTGTGGGGTACGACAACAACCTGATCAGCAAGACGCGGCGGGCGCTCAACGACGAGCGGCTGTGGGCGGTGGCGGGGGTGCCACGGACGTATCTGTTCAGCGAGCGGGACGACTTGATTCGGGCGGGGGATGTGGAGCGGCACGGGGTGGAGAGTGCGGAGGAGAAGGGGGTCAGGAGTTTGATGGTGCGGTTTCGGGATAGTGGGCATTGTGGTCATGCGAGGGGGAATGAGGGGGTGTACTGGGGCGTGGTGAGGAGGACATGGGAGGGCCGCGGGAGGGTTGGCGAGATGGTAGAGGTGATGCAGGTTGCGGTGGAGGGGGGAGAGCGGGCGCAGGAGTCTGTGCAAGTGCCGGTGCAAGGGTCGGGGCCGGTGGTGACGGAGAGTGGGAGCAGGGCAAATGTCTTGACGTGTGTTTGTTGTGGCGAGGAGTTGGAACCGTAAGGGGGCAGGGGAAAGGTCGGAGCGCGTCTGCAAGACCTTGAGTTTCGCGGATGAAAAGAGCTATAGGCCTTGTGTACTGGTTGCCGGGTTATCCGCAGTGATGGGGACATTGAAACGAGACTGCTAGGACCTGGAAATCTGGTGGTAAGATTGGCTGATTCCCCGAGTGATCACAAGGTAAAAACCCTGCTCGAGTGGGATATCGAGCCCGAAAACGTCGTCGGTGCAGACCAGCTCGTCTTGGAAAATGATATGTAATTCTTCTTCTGCTGCCTTTGTGCTCATTAGGGCCCAAAGCAGACACCTGCTGCCTCGGCGTATGATGCCTGTGTTAACTTTGCGCCCAGCCAACTCCTGTCATTGATGCCGGATATCAAATCGTACACCTGGAAAACCCAGTCATTATTCGTCACCATGCTATGGCCGACCTTACCCAACGCTCCCTTCTAACACGTATACATTTCCGCACCTACTATGCCTTGCTCTCCTTATTCTGCGCTGAGAGGTTGGACTGGCTGCTTTCGGCCGAGTCGAATCTCTTTGGCCATGTGTTGGAGTTCTTGGGTGGGTTTAACCCATCGAACGACCTGACCGAGACGGCATCGTCGGCAGAGGCGAAGGGATTCAAGTGGCCCGGTTGACCTCCCGCTGGCGGACCAGCTTTCGGCAAATCGTCGATCGACAGCTGCGGTCTGTGTCCCGGGCGTTGCTTCTTCGGCGCTGCGCCGGGTATCTCGTCTAGTCCGTAGTCTGACATTTGGAAGTGGTCGGCCTGCTCCTCCTGTTTTTCCCTCTTGTTCTTCTTTATGTGGAAGTACAGCAACACCGAGAGTGTGGTGGCGATCACAACGCCGCTACGTATCACGCGGATTAGCAGGAGAACGAGTGGGCGGCCCCGCCAAGGAAGCTCCGGGACTGAAAGGGGGACGCTGTGCGGTTTGCGCATGGAACCGGGAACTCACACAACAACACCGATGATGATGCCCGTCATGGCGGCCGATGAGATACCCGGCTTCTCGCAGAGGTCGACATCTGGCTGGGGGCGGCACTTGTCTACTTCCCGCCTGACAAGGACATTCAGCGTGCTCGCTGCGCGGGCCCAGAACGACGACGACGACGACGGCGACACTGACTCGGCCCGCGCCGGTAATGACGGCGCCGCCATGGTGTCGACTAATTGGCTGTGTGGTGCCATTGTGTTTTAGTTCCCTGACTATTTAACGTAGTCCAACTTGTATTCCTAACCCAAGCTCGATCCTGAACCCCTAATCCAACTCGCTGGTTAGCCTTTTTTGTCCCGCCTGTCGATCGTTGGCATCGACAACACGGTCGGCTCCTCGCGGCGGATGTGGTGATCAAATTGCGCCTCGATGCGTGCCTAGCGTCGCTGTTGTGTGCTGTGTGCTATGTGCTGTGTGGTGAGCGCTGTGGCTGAAGCGCGACGCGCTGCAGGAGCGGGTAGGAATGTGAATTGAGCCTTTCGATTCGTCTTTGGTTTTATCGCGCAGCTGGCTCGCATGTGCGTGTAGCGTTCGGATTCCGCTGCAGCAACGTCAAAGTGCTGTATTCAATTTGTCTGATGCCTCCGCGCTCGCGATGTCGATTCACCCGGTCTTGCTGGATTTGCAATCGAAGTGCGTTAAAAACGAAAAGGTAAGAAAGGAGATTGAGAGAGAAAATCCTGCGACGGACCTCGACTCCTGAATTCATCCAGGTGACGTAGAGGTAGGCGAGGATCCACCTGGTGTCAAGGGATAATTGCTAATTATACAGGTGAAACATGATTGGTGCCTCAAGCGGGCCAACCTACGGCATCTAATGCGACCGCCAGGGCAATGCCTCCACCTGCCATGCTTGCCAGCGCCTGGCTGGCTTGGCTCGTGAGCAAGGTCTTGCATTCGAGATTGGCCTCTATTGGCGGGACAGCCCTCCGCCGATTGTTTGAGGCTCTGGCGCGAGTTTCAAGCGGCCGAGTTGGACAAACTAGCCAGATACTCAGGGGGGATTTATTGCATCCTTTTTTTTTTTTTTTTTTTTTTTTGCGTCATATAGAAGTAGCCCGCACTCATGTGTCCTGCCAGAAGTTGCAAGACTCTGATCATCTCCAAATAGACCTCGACGTCATCTAGTGGGATTCCGGGTAAATACCCGCCAAACGAACTGGGCCGTTCCCTATTGCGGGCGGCAACTTGCTCAATTCGCCGAACCAGCGATATTACCTGGACGTCAACGGTATCTGTCCGCTCTGGCCTCCAAATGCCACCCTATAAAAGTGCTGTCATGCGCCGTATCTGTGATATCTTATCTTGTGGCGGTGTTTGTGTGATCTGACAGGAGTTTGACGAGATGACAGACATCTTCCGAAAGGCCCTATTGCGGTCGCACCGCAGCAGTCGCGAGTCACGATGCAACACAAGTTCGGGCGGGCGTTCCTTGCAGAAGCGCACCGTGTTCAGCAGCGCTTGGAAACCTGGTTCGCGAGTTGGCCCGGGAGCGTCCTTTTCGCAGGCGAATCTTGAGCACTCCAGTGCCGTCAAGGAGGCAACAAGGCTCTAAACATCATTCAATATAGCTCGTCTGACATAAGGTAGTAGATAAAACCCATGCTCGGCATTTCAATGAACCTTGCACACACTACTGTCGTTGCGACTTGGTGTGGGTTGCTTGCTGTCGATTCAGCCTGAGCCTCGCCAGCACAGTAGCGAGAGGAGATGAGGGGCGATAAGTAGGCGATGGATTGGAAAGCGCTTCAGGGGATCGGTATGGCCAGCGACGGCCTATCACAAATGCTACCTAGTTTAGTCAGTTTTTTCAGTTAGACACATTTGACTTGCCGGATTAGTGTTAGTGTCACACCGCGACTTGGCCGATTTGTAGATTCGCCTGAGAGACAGACGGTGTAGCCAGCAGATCAGCGAAGCGGCGGTGTCGGGCAGTTAGCATAGTAATAGGAGCGGTCACACTTTAGCTGACGCTCTAAGTTGTCGTCTCCTTAGAGCATCGCTTACCACACAGTAGGGAAGGTGCAGCTGGGCAAGGCCTGCCAGCTTCAATAGACACATGTGGACACTGGGAATGCCCTCACGCTGGTCCAGCCATCATCAAATGTGTGTGCTTGCGAAAAGGGTCGGGAGCCATCCTCGGCAAAACCGTTGTGTTTGGTGGGGGGGTTTTGTCGGCCTTGAAGCTACTGAATGCCATGAAGGCCCGTGCGTCGCCGCGCCAACGATCTCCAATTTTCCACCCGTGTTTTTCCTTATGGCTACAACCACACCGCCGACTTGCCATTGCGAAGTCCCTCGCGCGTCATCTGATCACCTAATTGGACGCCGCTCTGCATCGCCTGCCAGAGCAAACTGTCAAAAAAGAAGCTGCCACCACCCGCACACAAAGGAGAAAGCCGCCGTCAACGACGAGAAAATCCAGCTGCAATGTCGGCCACCCCAGGGACCCTGCGCGGGACCCCGAGCCGCGGGCAGAACCAGAACCGTGGAGCTATTCCCTTCGCCAGCCCGTCGACAACTTCGGCGATCCCCCGACCGGTTCTCGAAACGACCGCCAGCCATGCCGCTCCCGCTGCTAGTGAAGCCGGTGCCTCCTCCATGAGTGCTAGCAGACAAAAGCAGACTAAGAGGGATGAGGTATGTTCCGTGTCATGATCCTGTCTCTTCCCGAGCCCCGGATTGTCCTCACCCCGCCCCCGTCGATCTCCCGCTGTGCCCTTGTCAAACGGTGTTGGCGTCCCCGGGTGACCTGGGGCAAACTTTGGCTTCTAACCTCTCATCTTTGGAGCAAGAGTGGACGAAACTTGAGCATTTGAGCGACGATGAAGACTAACCTCCAAATGACAGGCCATCCGCCGCAAGATGGAGAACGACCTCTCCAAGAAGAAGCACCTCACGAGCCGTGCCCGCCACTCCCGAAAGGCCCCCCCGGGCACCGTCCTCGCCCTCAAGCCGAGCCCCGCCCTTCAGATCAAGCCCGCCACAACTGTCGCCGAGGCCGCCCAGCTCATGGCCGCGAAGCGCGAGGACTGCGTGCTAGTGACGGACGACGATGATAGGATTGCGGGAATTTTCACAGCCAAGGATCTGGCCTTCCGTGTTGTCGGAGCCGGCCTCAAGCCCAACCATGTCACCATTGCCGACATCATGACAAAGAACCCTTTGTGCGCGCGGACGGATACCAGCGCTACCGATGCCCTAGACCTGATGGTCCGCAAGGGCTTCCGCCATCTGCCCGTCATGGACGAGAACCAGGACATTTCGGGTATTCTGGATATCACAAAATGCTTCTACGACGCCATGGAGAAGTTGGAGCGCGCCTATGCCTCGTCTCGGCGACTCTACGACGCTCTCGAGGGTGTTCAGTCAGAGCTTGGAACCAGCCAGCCTCAGCAGATCATCCAATACGTCGAGGCGCTGCGTTCCAAGATGTCGGGTCCCACACTTGAGTCGGTCCTGGATGGCCGGCCACCGACCACCGTTAGCGTTCGCACTTCAGTTAAGGAGGCAGCCCACTTGATGAAAGAGAACCATACGACGGCGGTCTTGGTGCAGGACCAGGGAGCTATTACGGGTATCTTCACCAGCAAGGACGTTGTTCTCCGTGTCATTGCCCCAGGCCTCGACCCTGCGACCTGCAGCGTTGTCCGCGTCATGACGCCCCACCCTGACTTTGCGCCCATGGACATGAGCATCCAGGCCGCTCTGCGGAAGATGCACGGTAAAGCCACGGGCCGCTCTGGAAGTTTGACGGAAATGCTAATTCCCGTTTTAGATGGCCACTACCTCAACCTGCCAGTTATGAACGAGACCGGCGAGATTGTTGGCATGGTCGACGTTCTGAAGCTTACGTACGCTACCCTTGAGCAAATCAACACTATGGGTACTAGCGATAGTGAAGGCCCGGCTTGGAACAAGTTCTGGCTTTCCCTGGACCACGAGACCGAGTCTATGGTTTCGGGCGAAGGCTCGCACCACCACACCAACCCCGGCCCGCGGTCTCTGATGTCGCCTGAAACGTCGCGCGCTGAGAGGCTCGCGAATGACAGCCTTGCCCCCGGAGACTCAGCCAGCCATGCAGGTGCCGAATCGCCCCCGCACAGCGCTGTTGGAGCCGCGCCCGAGGTGTCGCCCAGCGAGGTGCCGTTCCCCTTCAAGTTTAAGGCCCCCAGCGGCCGCGTCCACCGGCTGCAAGTCACGGCCGCGCACGGAATGGCCGAGTTCGTCGCCAGTGTCACGGCCAAGCTTGGCTCAGAGGCCGAGGCTATTGGTGGTGTCCCCATTGTTGAAGACGGAAAGTTGACGGGCGGATTTGCGCTCAGCTACCTAGACGACGAGGGTGATTCCGTCTCCATCACAACAGATGAGGATCTCCTCGAAGCTATCCTGATTGCCCGCCACGGCCACCGCGAGAAGGTCGACCTGTTTGTCCACGACCCGAAAGAGTCTCCGGCTGCGGCGACTCCACCCACGGTTCAGCTCCCTGAGCCAGTGGTTCTGCTGCCTGCCGCGCCCGGAGCGTCTACGGTTCGCGAGCGCCGGAAGGTGGTGGAGGATGAGGAGGATCAAGATAGTGACTCTGAGGATGATGATGCCTCGCCTGCCCGTCGCACGCGGACACGTGCGCGCCCGGCCCAGCAGCAACCTGAGCAAGTCATTGCTGGCGTGCCCAATGAGCTCCTCCTACCGGGTGCTATCGTCACGTTGGCCGTGGTTATTGCTGGCGTCTTTGCCGTGTCGAGATTGGGCAATAGATAGTCAGTCACAGGGGGATGTTTTGCTTCTTGCCTTGAATCTTAATGTCACTATTTAAGGAGGGGGGAGTAGGGAGGATTAGAGATGGCGGCCCTGCTGGGATTGGGGTAGGAGTTTGGGCTGTAGATTTGTGTATCAGACCAGACAGAAACTTTACGACCTGTTTTTTCCGCTGCGGGCTTTAGCCATAGAATAATATGCATATCGCGCCTTGTTCTTCTCGACTCACCTTTTTCTGGTGGATAATGTGTTGAGGCGCTGGTGTTGATGTTGATGCGCCCCTGAAGCTCCCTGCTGGGTGGTGCTGTGTGGGGTCCGTCCAGGTTGGCGCTAGTTACAGGATAATGCCGCGGAAGGGTAGGGTAGTGTGCGCACGGGCCACCTCAATTGGAAAAGCCGTGTCGAGAAAAGTTGATCGGCCGTTTCCCAACCCTCGACGATGGAAGCAACAACGGCGAATTCACCATGATCATACGGAATATTGGTCTGCGGCACGGTAAGCAGCCGGACGGATTTCCCTGCGGTTACATGTCTTGCTAACAATCGATTGGTCCCAGGCCGCCAGGTCATCGCCGCTTCAGCGTCGCCGTCATGCTGCGTGCGAGCTCTCTCGACCTCTGCAGCCAAGTCCGCAACGACGACTCCCAGAGCCCCTACCAACGTCCCCAGCTTCTTCACCACGCCCGAGCAGCGCGCCAGGCAAGAAGCGATCAAGGCCGAGATTGACAAGGTCCCCGACAACTTCAAGGAGTTCCGATCGATCCAGAAGAAGACGGTCAAGATGGGCGGCGAGACACACCCCCGCCACCTGCCCGACGAGATGCTCAAGTACCCGCCGCACGACGCCACGCTCGAGATGCTCATGGCCGCGCAGGCACACATGGGCCACAACACGTCGCTGTGGAACCCGGCCAACCAGCGGTACATCTACGGCGTGCGCGAGGGGATCCACATTATTGCCCTCGAGACCATCGCTGCGCATCTACGGCGCGCGGCCAAGGTGGTCGAGGAGGTGGCGTACCACGGCGGCCTGATCTTGTTCGTCGGGACGCGCAAGGGCCAGACGCCGATTGTGGTGCGCGCGGCCGAGCTGGCGGGCGGGTGCCACTTGTTCCAGCAGTGGACGCCGGGCACGATTACGAACCGCGACCAGATCCTGGCACAGGGCAAGCTGCGCATGGTGGACGAGCTGGACCGCGATGTGCCTGGGTTTGATGACCACATCCAGGACTGCCGGCCTGTGATTCCCGATCTGGTGGTTTGCCTGAACCCGCTGGAGAACTACCCCATGCTCCACGAGTGTGGTCTGGCGAATGTGCCGACTATTGGTATCATCGATACCAATGCCGACCCGACGTGGGTGACGTACCAGATTCCCGCCAACGACGACAGGTAAAGAGTTTCCACTCCATCTTGGAACGGGAGTGTGTTTGCTGACGTGGTGGCAGTCTACGTGCTATGGCGCTCATCGGAGCGGTGCTCGGTCGGGCTGGACAACGTGGACAGGAGCGGAGGTATGCCGATGCTGAGGAGGGTATTATCTCGTGGGAGACACCCTCAGAGGTCCGGCGCTTCGTCCAAAACACATTGGCCGCCAAGGCACAGGAGAAGAAGGACCAGGCGAGAGAGTCACTCGAGCCAGATGGGGGGAGAGAAATGATTGAAAGCGATGCGGATATCAAAAAGGCGATAAAGGAGCTTACGGAAGAGGAGGGCCTCTGAGGAAGGGTAAGATAAGAGGGTGAGTGTACCTGTCACGATAGCCGATTTCACATTCATCTGTAGCATATAAAAAACTAGTTGTATTCCAGGCATGTGCTCTCGCGAGGAAGGTTGTCCACGGGCGGCGTTATAGCTGGTGATGGTGGTGGTGACTGCCGAGGTAAATTGTTAGCGGCGCTTACCTACACTACCTACCCAGTCAACCAGTCAACCAGTCTGGCAGGACCGGGGGGGTGTGGAGGCGGAGGGGCGGTCGCGTGACTTGGCTCGTCCTCAACGCGGCCCCAAATCTTCGCTCCTGCGAATTTCCCCTCACCGGCACAAATCATCACCACGAACATTTCAGCACGAGCGCAGCCGTCGTTTGAGGTGTCGCCCTTGCAAGCCTCGGAGGATCCTGTCCGCCCACATCACGCCACCCGCCATTCTTGTGATTGGTGCTGTATTCCACTGCCGGGTGCCAGCAGCGCGCTGCGACAGCGCCGCCAGGTCCCCGAACCTGGACCTGGGCTCCTGGAATAGTCAGAGAGCCGGAGTGTACCTCTCCGCCTGTCGGTCGCCAGGCCGCCACGTCAGGAGAGCGCAGCGGTGCAGCGGCGCAGCTTCGTTGCGGGGACGAGTGCGGAGCGCGAGGTACGGATACGAGGTACGGGCACATACGGGCACATTCCAGCAGACCCGTACCTAAACGCACGGGGCCGCAGACGCATGTCGACGAAATAGACGCTGATGGTGATATCATTGCGCAGGGGACGTGTTCCGGGTGTCTTTGTGCCGTGTGCTGCCGGATCGCCACCGTTTCCCCCGTGTTCCGGACTCCAGCGGCCCCCCCGCCGCCAAGATGCCTCCTCCGACTATGCTGGAGGACCCCTCCGCCGGGACTATTTACCGTATCTCGGGAGACGCCCCCTATCCTGACCCCGCCAACCCATCCATCCCGCCCACCATCCTTCCGCGCCACGTAACTCTCCGTGACCGCCAAACCGTCGCGACCGTCGTCCCCTTTGCCTCCCGGCACCAGGTTCCCGACTCGCTGCTGCGCTACCTCAATGACCAGTTCAACAAGGAAATCGAGGGCGGCGACACCTACCCCATGATGGACAACCTGCCCTTTGACAAGTTTGCCCGGTACTGGTTCCAGAACTTTGGCGGCATCATGCTCCTCGGCAACATCGAGAGTGCCGACGACGTCGTCGACGGCAAGGACTGGTCCAAGGAGTGCCTGGGCACCTTCTACATCAAGCCCAACTACCCCGGCCGCAGCAGCCACGTGTGTAACGCCGGCTTCATCGTCACCGACGCCTCCCGCAACCGTGGTGTGGGCCGGCTAATGGGCGAGACATACCTCGACTGGGCGCCCAAGCTGGGCTACTCGTACTCGGTCTTCAACCTGGTCTACGAGACCAACGTGGCCTCGTGCAAGATCTGGGACGCTCTGGGATTCAAGCGCATCGGGCGGGTCAAGGGCGCCGGCAACCTCAAGAGCTACCCGGACCGGCTGGTGGATGCCATCATCTTTGGGCGCGACCTCGGCGACGCGGCGGGCGGCGCGGGCAGCGAGGAACTTGTGAGTGAAGAGCGTTTCGACAAGATCAAGTTTTACCTCAAGTACGGCCGCTATCCGAACGGCGCTGACCGGGCCGAGAAAAGCAGACTGCGTAGCGCCGCAACCCACTACAAGCTGCTTGAGGGCGACGTCCTCATGCTCAAGGAGAAGGAGGTCATCTCGGACCCGCAGCGCCAGTGCGACATTGCGAAGCAGGTGCACAATCAGGCCCACGGGGGCATCAACAAGACAACGGCCACCATCGCCGAGCGTTACCACTGGAGCCGCATCAAGGAGACGGTCTCGGATGTAATTAGGAACTGTGCAGAATGCAAAGAACTGGGCAAGGCCTCAGCCTCGGCCTCGGCCTCACAGGCCCAGCAGCCGTCGCCGGGGAGTGCCGCCGTCCATAGCCTAAAACGTCCCAACCCCAATGCTTCCTCGGGTGCCCCCGGCTCCAAGCGCTCGTCCCCGAGCCCGACGACGCCCGGGTCACTCAGCGACGTGAACATGTCCAGCCAAGCCCGCCCACCCGCCGCCGGCCCCTCCCTCCCGGACCCGTCCCACCTCGGCCCCTTTACCCTGCCGCCGCACCACAGCTTCGCCGACCCCGCCGGCGACATCTCCCTCCCACCGCACCCCCACAGCCTACCCACCATCGCCAACAGCCACCACCCGGCCATCGCCGGCGCCCACAACCCCATGCTCCAAGACTCGTCGCACGCCCCCAGCACCACCGCCACCAGCAACACCGTCCCCCTCCCGCCCCTCCCGCCCCTCCCGCCCCTCCGCTCCCTGGCCCCCTCCGCCCCCGTCTCCGTCTACCAGCCCATCGACCCGCAAATCATCTCCCAGCCCTCCAACCACCAACATCATCACTACACCTTCTCCAACCACCACCATCACCACCACCACCACCACCACGACGGCCACGACCCCGACCCCGACGCGGACACCTTCCAAGCGCTCCTCAACGCGGCTGACGACGACGACGACGAGGATGTGGTGCCCGTGGGGAACGGGACGCGCCAGCGGACGCGGGAGGAGGACGAGGCGGAGCAGGCGGCGGTGGATCGCGACATGGAGATGCTGATTGAGCAGCCGGGGGAGGACGAGGACGAGGGGGAATGCGAGGTGATGGAGGTGGATAGTGTGGGGGGGCGCAAGATGGCGGCGGGGAAGATGGATGTGAGCCACTTGCTGTCGGCGCATGAGGACGATGAGGGGAAGGAGAAGGGGAGGGGGATATATGACGGGTTGGAAGGGGGTGTGTGACGGGAAGGGGGTGGGTGACGGGAAGGGGGTGGGTGACGGGTCTTGTATAGATAGTTATGAGCATTCGTATCTATATCTGTGAAAGGGCTAGGCGTTTTGGCAAGACACATAGAACAGCGCGCAAAACACGGCGAGTAGGTTTGGCACGGCGTTGTTTGTTTTACTTCTTGTATTTTCAGGCTCAGGCCTCGTATCATGACCGAGGCGCCTGTTTTAATAGGCATTACATCATACGACCAAGGCACTGCATGACCACCTCTAATTCTTTTCTCTTTTTTTCATCCACTTTCATCTCGCATTATCGACAAGGTGCAGATTCACCCTCTCACCGTCTGGGCATGCCACGGCCACGGCCGCGCAGCGCTCTTTGTGCGGCACCGGGTGGCAGGGCCCGGCCCGGCGCCGCCGGCGCCTGGCTTTGCTCGTTGCGGATCGTCTCGTCCACGCCCAGAATCAGGCATGCCGCCTCGGTAGCGGCCTGGATGGCGTTGATCTTGACCAGCGCGGGCTCCCATACGAAGCGCTTCATCATGTCGGTGACGCCTTCGTTCTGGAAGTCAACACCAGCCCATGTGTTGCCCTTGCGGTGCTCGACGCGCAGCTTGTTGAGGATATCGGTGGCATCGAAGCCGGCATTGTCGCACAGCTGGCGGGGGATGATCTCAAGGGCCTTGGCGAAGCTCTTGATGATGGCCTGCTGCTTGTGGGGCACGTCGCGGTCGGCGAAGCGGTGTAGGTAGGCGGACAGCTCCATCTCGCAGGCACCGCCGCCACCGACAATGGTGCGGTTGCGGATGGCGCGCTTGACGATCATGATGGCGTCGTGCAGAGACCGCTCCACCTCAGCAATGAACTGCTCGGCGCCGCCGCGCAGCACCAGCGTGCACGTCTTGGCCTCGGGGCAGTCCTCGAAGAAGTTGAAGCGCTCGCCACCAATCTGGCGCTCGTCGAACGAACCACATGTGCCGAGGTGCTCGGGGAAGATATCCGAGCACGTGCTCTGGATGGTGGCGCCCGTGGCCTGGACCACGCGCTCCATGTCATCGGTGGCGACGCGGCCGGCGCAGAAGACGTCGCGGTCGGCAAAGTACTGGGTAGCCAGGTCGCCGATGGGCAGCTTGGAGAGCACCACCTTGGCGCCGGTCGCGTGGATGTTCTCGAGCTTCTTGAAAATGATTTGCCACTCGGCATCGACGATGGCCTGGTACTCGGACACCTGCTCGACGCGCACCTCGGCATTGTCCTTCTCGGCCTTGAGCTCCAGCTCGACGTTGAGGCAGAGGATCTTGGGCTTCTTGAAGGTCTTGGGCTGCTGCTCGAAACCGGCGTACGAAAACGTCTTCTTGAACGCGACACCGTTGACGAAGATGGAGTCGGTCAGGGAGCCGCCGGGGATCTTCTTGATGCCTATTAACTTCTCGTTGAGGTCTTCTTGGTCGAGGGTGAGGACGGCGTCGACAACCACTGAGTAGTGTTAGCATGGCATCCGGGCCAGCGCGCGCGCCAGCTCGGGGTCTTACTCTTTGTGAAGAAACTAGTGTTGCGCTTTATCAGCTTGCTGGTCATGGCGGTGGCGGCCAGCTTGCTGAGCGTTTCCCTCCGGTTTGCCTCGTTTGTCACGATGGCCATCTCCTTCATCTTGTTGACAGCCATGGTCGAGGCTCTCCTCAGGCCCTTGATGATGATCTGAGAGCTGACACCTTGTTCCACATGCTCCTTAACCTCCTTCAGGATCTCGCCGGCGAGCACGACGACCGAGGTAGTGCCGTCTCCGACCTCAGCATCTTGCGACCGGGCAATGTCGACGAGGATTCGTGCGGCGGGGTGGACAATGTCCAAAAGCTGCGGCGTGTCAGAAAGGGCCGCGGGGGTATTCTCTCGGGCGCAGTGCGCACCTTCATGACGGTGGCGCCATCGTTGGTAATCGTCTGCCTGCCGTTCTCGTCCACCATTAACAGGTCGCCGCCATAGGGGCCGAGAGTCGACTTTATCGTGGCCTGGACAGCGAGACAGGCGTTAATGTTGGTGATGATCTGGCCCTTGCCCTGCGAGGCGTCGGTTCCTAAGAAAGCGTCGAGTTGTCAGTGAGGGGGCGCGTGGCGGAGGTGTGGAAAGTGGGAGGATGGAGGGGCTACCGACCCTCTTTCAGGACGATAATCGTCGGTGTTTGGCCTCCGAAAGACATGTTGGGAAGAGGCGGGTGGGTTGCAAACGGTGGTAGCAGCAGCGAGGGAGCTCGAGTGCGCGTTTGCAGAGCTGAGAAGGGGGTGGTGTCAGGGAGTGGGCCGGGTATCAAGAGATGCACGAGATTAGCGGGCAGTCGTCTTTGGAGGGAGCTCCCAAAAAATGCCAAAAAAAAAATATTGAAGCCTTTGTTCACACGCTAGGCAAGGCGGGGGGAGCTGCACCCGTCGTTGTCGCCTGCGCACGGACCACATTACCGTGCTCAGTCAGCTGACAGCCCCCATGGCCACCACCTTGCAGACCTGTGGCCTCCGCAGTCTCTGGCAACCCCTGACAGCTGTCGCCAAGTACAATCCAACCCTGGTTTGTTTGTTATCGCGGGACCTCAGAGTAGAAAACTCCTTCCGAAGTGCCAACTATTCTTTTTTTAAAGATTCTAGAAATTCTGTCATGCTAGTAAGACCTTGACCAAAACCAGATATATGTCTTTCGAAATGCCAGAATGGTATTTTTTTTTTTTCCACAATGGAAAGGCCTTGCGGAGGCTTCAATATCCCTATTAGCCGCAGTGTTCCCCGCTAACAAACAAACCAGGGTGGATTGTACATGTGCGACGACGGCAGACACGGCTCGATGAAGCTCGTTTATTATCGAGCCCACAACAGCACATTGCTCATCCACGCCCCGACCGGCTGCGATGGGCAGATGTGGATACCCAACAGCTGGGTCGAGCGCTCGTATAGCCAATGCAGCGCCAGTCTGCGGAAGACAGACAATGGAGGCCGGGCCATTGTCGTGCACACTTTGTACCGCGCGTTTGGACCGCTCATCAACTGCTGTGTCACCGGAAAGTTCCATGACGACGCAACGGGCATCAGTGGGAGACCGAGCCCTGTGGTCGTGCTTGCAGGGAAGCGCGGCGCCGCTCCGCCGGGTCATGACGAAGAAACGACGGCATGCCCCCCTTAGCAGAACATGCTGAGCCTCCGCGACAATCTCCGAGCTGCGATCCGGCAGGGTGAGCCGAAGAAACCGGCTTGATTGACGGCGAAAGACTGTGGAAGCAGTCGCTTAGTCTTTGCGGGATGGGGATAACACAGAGGAGTCGAACAATACATTGGGTCCCGGGAGGGGGGGGAGGGGGGAGTGGTTTCTCAGAATTCAACAAAAAAGTGATACCCGATGACAATGAAAATCCAGTCCCCCCGGAAGCAAAGGAACAAAGACATCGTTCAGCTATGTGTAGCTAGTTGTTCAAGCAAGTAACAAGGCGCCAGGGATACAAAAGACAAGAGTCGCCGGTTTGAGTGTGCTATTCACGGTCAGCAAACCTAGCACGAGTTTACCACAGCGCCCACCCCCTTGCCACACAGCCTTCACGATGCCTCGACTCGACTCAATGCTCGAGGAAGCTGCCTACCTTTTCGACAACATGTTCCCCTTTTGGAGACTTATTGCTTGGCTCACGGTTGTGCAGGTGAGGTCCTGGGTTCTCTGTGCATACGGGTGCCTCCTCCCCTTGATCCGGCGCGTTTCTAATTCGTGGGTAAGGCCCACCATGGTCGTCGTGGGGGGCCTCGTGGCTTTTATCGCTCTCGTGGTCTTGAGCGCCGTCACCACCTTCTTCGGATCATTGATCGGAACCCTTACTCTTTCCTTTCTTGCCACCGCCCTTGTCACAGTAGCCGAAGTGTCGGTGGTCTTTTGGATCTACCTCGTCATGATCTGGCTCGATGCACCCGGAAGTCGGGGGAGTGTGATACTGGGGCTTCCCAGATACCTCAAAGTCTACTCTTTTTTCTTCCGGGTCACGGAAGAGCTATTGCCGGCCGTGGTCCTGTCGATGATCAAGATGCCCGGCATCCCGTGCACCCTCTACCGCTTTGACCAGTGGGCTGTGACCCAGATGTATGGCGCCGGAGGGCTCAT
This sequence comes from Lasiosphaeris hirsuta, assembly GCA_030549175.1. Classification (NCBI taxonomy): domain Eukaryota; kingdom Fungi; phylum Ascomycota; class Sordariomycetes; order Sordariales; family Lasiosphaeriaceae; genus Lasiosphaeris; species Lasiosphaeris hirsuta. Next base: position 3,394,794 of record JAUKUA010000002.1, read on the forward strand.
GACACATTTGTACCCCGCCGGCTCTCTCGCCATGCATGCGAATCTGGCGTTGCATATCTGGATGCAGACTCTGTGGGCGCTGGGCTGGTACGATATCACCCGTGCCCTGCTTGACCGAGCCGAAACCATCCACTTTATGAGGCAGTTCGATGCTGAGGGAAACCGGAGGCCGGTCCCGGTGGATCTCCCAACAATCGGGGCGGAATGGAAAGGGGGGTTTATAATCTCGATGAGCTGCGCACGTCTCTGCGGCCGAATCCTGTATCTGATGGGCGATATTATCAACCTGCAGGGTCAGCTGCTCGAGTCGTTAGGCTACACGGGGTGGATGGCATTCACATACCGCTGGGCCATGAAGATGTGGATCTGGCTCATTCGGGTGCAATGGGATCCAGCCTTTGTCTACGTCGTCGACGAATCCGTTGAGTGGCTTGCCGCCCAGGTTCGCCGCCGGCAGCGAGCCCGTGAACAGGCAGGCGGCCAGCAGCAACGCCGGCGGTGGTGGTGACGGCGACACTAACAAAAATGTAGGGCCGAAAAGGACCAAGTGATGGTCCGCCGAGAACAGAACGAGGCGGACCAACCAGGGTCACAAGGATTCTTCCTGTCGACTTTCCTTTAGCAGAAGAGGCAATGCAACCCGGGACCAAGGTTTATACGAACTGATCGCCGGGTGCCCACTGCCCAGTCAGACCATTTGCAAGTAAATGCCGACGGAACGCTAGCAGGACCCCGACGGGGATGCAGCGCTGAGGGTGAGTCCCGGCAACCAGCGCACCGGTGTTTCGATTCTTGTCGATAGGGCTGCGGGCTACAGTTAGAAACAGTACCTGTAGTAATAATTAAACGATTGCAATTTATTCTTGTCCGGTGCCTGTGGTAGGGCTGAGCACCTACTACGCCATGATGGAATGTTCTTATGTGCTAATAAGTTGTTTTGCCGTGGATAGGAGACCTCACGTACCTACCTAGGCTAGGTTAGCCCTTGCAGCTTCTGGGCGGAACTCGCAACATGATTGGAAGGGGTCGACGTCGCACTTTTGTACCCTGTTCGTATATGTGCTGTACGTACGACCAATTTCTCGGGTCGGGGCAGTGGCACCCTATAGGCAGCTCCGTCGGCAGCTCCTCTGGGCAGCGCAGTGGCAGTGCGTCCAATCAAGGGCCTTCCAGACACAACAGCCCTTCTGGATGAATTCCAGCATGACGTGAGGAAGCAACTCCCATTTGCGTGGGCCGTAGATTAGCCTCCGTGGCCTCGTATTGGGCCTTCTACCACCTCACTCCGAATGTGGCCATTCAAACCTCGGCGTCCGAGTCGTATTTTGCTTGTTGGGCCGTGTGGCGACTGAAAATGGATAAATAGAAGAGGGCATTTCCCCCAAGAGGACGAACAACAACAACAGATCTCATTCATAATCACCATCAAATAAAACAAAATCTCAAGTCTAACTAAATTACTTGATCAATCGCCAAAATGGTCCAATCAAGCGCCCTCATGGCCTTTGCGGCCGCCCTCCTCCCCGCCCTCGTCTCAGCCCAAACGAACGAGACGCTCTACCCGATCCCCATCGCCATTGGCACCATCATGTACCCTCATGGACACATTATCCTTGCCTGTAAGACCCCGTCCGCGATATGCCACAGACCCTAGACTACTAGTGTATACTGACTCTTGCCAAAGGGGAACCGACCAAGACAACGTTTAAGGGGGCGTGCAGCCCGGGGGTTGATAACCCCACCAGGACGTATCTCCAGACTGTTAATACCAATATTTATTCCAAGCCACTCTGCAACCAACCGTTCGACATCGACGGCTACAAGAACCTCGAGCTCCTCTGCGCCGACGCCGATGACGGCAACTACCATGCCTCTCAAGTCACGGCCATTGCGACGGACGGCAAGAAGACGCACGACTGCGTCAAGCTTCCGAGAAATCTGTACCCCGTAGCATGCGACGACACTCACATCACGTCGATTGAGCAGAACTTTGCGTGCCAGTAGTCAAATTCTATGGGTTTATCATGGCGGCCCCGTCGATGGCGCAACTGCATTGTGATTGGGGACAGGAGTAACGGCGTTTGATGTTTTACGAAATGATGGATGAATTTGGGGCTAGTTAGATATGACTACACAAGCTATACATACAAGAAATTAATCAACCTGATGATTTAATTTCCCACCTCTGGTACGCAGGGAAATACTTCCTCGGTGGCAGGCATGAGCATGGACTTGCCTTTAGGGGCTCTGACTGGGAACTGCAGCAATGCTGTTACACGTGCGATTCGACAATGGGGTATATACATCGTCCCAACTCGGTGGACAGTTGAGGCCAAACGAGAATATCACAACTCTTTCGATTAGGCATCAAAAGACGGGTATTCTCACTCATGCGCCGAGACGGAAGTACGGCTGCAGGGGATGCAGTTGAGCCTGAAGAAGTTTGACCGTGAGGCTTTCTTGTAACACCTTTTGGACTCTCAGGCGGGGGTAGATGGCGGCGTGGGAGGCGAGGGAGAGAGCAGAAGCCAAGAATAGGCCGCCGTCGGAGCAGCCTATGATGAGGATGGTTCGTCCTGGGGGGGGGCCATGTTGGGAGAAGTAGATGTTGAAACAGGCCAGGCCGGGACGCCGACGGTATAAATGCGGACCAATGACATGGGGGGCGGGAGATGAACTCTAGCAGTGTGACAAGTGGCCCGAAATTGTTCCAGCGCCACTCGGATTTCATTGTCATATTTCCAGGTTGCACTCCAGCTAGGAAGCATGTGCCGTGGTTTGGGCTGCTGTTTTTCAACCCCTTCTAATTCTATTCCTGCTACCAAATCTCCTACCACCTTTGCCAGCTCATCAGGTCTTTTCTTTCCGTTCATTGACAAGACAATTACGACGGTGGCCAACTTTCTAGATGCCCATTAGCATCTTGTCGCTCAAGATGCGTTCCAAGTCGGTTGATCCATCCGAAGCAATGTTATACACAATATGACCCTCATATCGCCAGAGGCTCTCTTGAACGGCGAGACCGGTACCACTTACTTTTAGAATACGGGCAATCCGTAAGTGGACATCAAGAATATCCGGGTCAGGTCGTGGGACGTCAGTATCGTGCTGGGCAAAGGTAACAACAGTTGGCAGCTGCGTTGTATAGTGAGAATCCTCCTCCAAGATCTCAATACGGTATTTGTGTTCCTATGTAAATATGTTAGTGGTATCTTGTGAATCAGGAAGATAATATACCTCGTTCGTAGCTTGGAATCCAAACGTAAACTGACCAAGCTCTTCGTCAAATATCGAGTTTAACGTTATGGCATTTATCGGCAGGTTGACCGTATCGGCCCCAATCTTGTTCTTCAAGGCCGGGAAATACTCGTAGAGTGCCCACCATATCGTCGCCTTGTTCTTCATATACGTAGCATTCTTCTCCTCGAGTTTGCTAAGCGCGAACGGCAAAATACGCGCAGAACGTGTTCTGGTATATCCAGTACCCCTACGTTCGCCTGGAGGCATCTTTTTGTACGCCTCCGAGTCGATGAGGCCCGGACAACACAACGGTTCCCATCTCTGCGGAGGCACGCTTCTTTCAGCGACTTCTGCCCTCCTCGGGTCGACCCTTCAATCTGTGTCATGGCCAATTCGATTGCGAACGCTGCTGACTGGTTGGGCGAAGGTGTAATTGGGGGCTGTTTACCACCAGCGGTAGCCACTGCGTCTGAGCGGAACAAGGGGCCACCAAACGCGGGATTTAATTGGGCAGCCCTAGTAGGTCACGTAGGTGCAGGGGGGATGGAGTGCAAGAAGGGTCAGTTTTGATGGATGTGTCAAGGCGCCGCCGGCTGGCAATAGCCGTCCCTGACATTCACTTAGGCATGGTGAGGTAGTGGGATTCGTTTCGTTCGTTTCGTTCGTTTCGTACGTTTCGTTCGTTTCGTACGATCTCGAACCGACTCGATCGAGCGTGAATTGCTGCTGCTGCTACGAAGCGGCCCCAGACCTAGACCCCAGCGCGGATCGTTCCGATTGGTAAGACCTGCATTGTTGGGTTCCCAGCCCCTGGAACGGTTGGCAAGCATCTTGGATTGATTGAAAGTATCTTCTTGGTCCTGTGGACCTGTCGCTAACTAATGTGGGCCCGACCCGCCGCGACCAGACCAGCCGTTGTAAAAAGCTATCTAAACTATACTACAGCTCAGTCTTGGAAGTCTTGGAATTCACTCTTAGCGCGTTATCCGACTCCCCTGCAAATGCCCGCAAAACACCCTGGGCTTCGCTGTGCTCGGGCCGCAGCACTAGCAGACTGTTAGCGAAGCCCTGCAGATCGCCGGAAATACCTTAACACCATGAATAGTCTTGGCAGTTAGTGCCGATAGTGCTCCTGACCTGCAATTTGTTTTGCGGCCCTTGCGGCCCTTGACGGCCCACCTCCGGTCTCTCTCTGACCGTTCGGTGGTCCGTGATGCCGCGATGCTGTGGTATATCATTTGCGGTGTTCTCCAGGCCGTCGTCTTCTTTCATTTTTTCTCTTCTCGCGGTGTTGATCTCGCAGCGCCCCGCTGGAAGAACCTTTTCTAGCTGCTCCCTTCCGTTTCCGCTGTAACTGTTCTGAGTTACGGCGTTGTTGTCCTCTCTTTTTGTTACCCTTTGCAGTCCGTTTTCCTTGATACCATGCCTCCTAGGCGACGTCGTGGCCCCGTCGCAACCCCTGAGCAGCACTGTACCGGTTGTAATCGACTGTTAGCTGCCGCCATGTTCGAGATGAATAGCCGCGGGGTTCCTTACAGAACGTGCCGGGCATGTAGGGTTCGCCAGAGAGCAGCTCCTGTGTTGGATGTCCCCGGTGGTGGCCGTGTCACCCGCGGATGTAACCGACGGGCGGAGGCTGAAGTTGCGGCCCTTAATATCTTCCCGCAAGATGGCGCGGCTCCTTTCCGGTTAGATTACCGACCGCTTAATCTAGGTGAGCCGAAAGGTTGGATACCTACTAACGGGGTTGAGAGTGTTAGCGAGCATGATGTAGGGCCCATGACGGTGGAGTGTGAGAAGTGCGGGGCTTTGCACTGGTTGGATGAGAGACTTGCGGTTCGTGATTCCTTCCCCTATACCATTGACGTGTTTTAATCTCTTGGTAGCGATCATCTGCGGCGAATCCCAAGTTCGGGAAGTGTTGCAGCGGCGGAAAGGTTGACTTGCAGCCGTGGCGGGAGCTTCCGGCATTCTTGACGGCTTTGCTGAAGGGCGAAGCTCCTAATTCTACGACGTTCCGTAAGAATATACGGAGATATAATAACGCCTTCCAGTTCACTTCGGTCAAATGTACGTAGCGAGCCGCTCCCGGAGGCGCAGGGCCCATGGACTTCCATATCCAAGGCGCTCTGTATCATTATTCCGGCAGTTTGGAGGTGGCTGCGGGGAATGAAGCGTTCGTAACGGTCTATTTGCTCGACCCGGAAGTCGCCGTAGACTGCCGCTCCAGAGGGCGTGACGGAATTAACGTGGGCGATAGCCCGCTTGACCGGTAGTTGTGCGTACTGCTAGATCAGTATATCCGGGAGAACTGCGAGTTCTACCAGATGTACGTAACTGCACACGAGAGGTTACGGAACGGCGGCCCTTCCACAAAGATCATGATTACCCCGTAACTGAGATTGGTGGTGGAACAAGGCGCAGATCTCCGTAGGGAGAACTTACCTACGGCTCAGGAGGTAGCACTTGCGATTCCGGCCGAGTACGAGAACAAGTGCTTTCGGGATGTGGTATTGGCGCACCGGCACGCGGATGGTACGGTCCAAAGCTTCCACATCATCGATCCGCACAGTCCCGCATATCTCCCGTTGGCATACCCTCTCATGTTCCCACACGGCGATCCTGGGTTTCACTGGGCCATGCCGCTCCGCGATAAGGAAGATCGCGGTCGAAGAGCTCGCCGTGCCTGGCCGCGAGATGACGGGGGTGGAATTAACGATGCGGATGCGGACGGTGATGACGATATTGGCGGCGAGGATAAGGTAAAGTGGAATATGTTTTGCCGTTTCATCCTGCACCCTCGCCGCTGTCAACAGAACGTGCCATTTCGCTATGGACCGTTGTTTCAACAGTTCTTAGTCGACATCTACGCTACGCAGGACCAGAACAAGCTGAGGTGGATTCGGTACCATCAGGATGATATTCGTGCGGATCTTTTCAACGGCGTGATAGACTGGGCGGCGAATGACGGGGACCCGCGGAACATCGGCACCCGTACTATCCTACCGTCAAGCTATATCGGCGGCTCGCGGTTTATCTCGCAGTACTATCACGACTCCATGGCCATTGTTCGTCACCTTGGTCCCCCGACTTTCTTCATCACGATTACTGCAAACCCGCAGTGGCCCGAGATCCAACGCCAGCTCCTGGAGGGACAGCCTGCAAACTATCGTCCTGACGTTATTGCCCGCGTTTTTGAGATGAAGAAGAACGCGATCTTACGGGAGGTCAGGGGCGGGCTCTTCGGCGACTTTGCGGGCAATGTGTGGACCATCGAGTACCAAAAACGGGGTCTTCCACACTGCCACCTCTTGGTTTTCTTGAAGCCCGCGTCTTCGCAGTTATACCGAATCCCCGCAAACATTGACCGGGTCGTTCGGGCTGAGCTTCCGACTACGGCAGAGGATCCTGACGGGAAGTTGCGGGCTATCCTGCAGAAGATGATAGTCCACGGCCCTTGCGGGCAGCACAACGAGAAGTCTCCTTACATGACTGAGCCGCGCGGTGGCGGTCCTACGGCCTGTTCCAAGAAGTTTCCCAAGGACTGGGCGGACGTGACGGCGGTTCCGGAAGATGGCTACCCCGTATATCGCCGTAGGAACAACGGCGAGACCTTTCAGAAGATGGTCCCCCAGGGAGCCCGCCGCAAACCTTTGCCTGTTGACATAGATAACCGCCATGTTGTCCCGTATAATCCCTACCTCTCTCGCAAATACAACGCACATATCAACGTTAAGATTTACGGCTCCGTCAAGGCCGTCAAGTATATCCACAAATATATCTACAAAGGAACTGACCAGGCAACGATCAGTATTACGGTTGCTGACGAGGTTGAGCAACACTTATCGTGCCGTTACTTGAGTCCTTCGGAGAGCTTTTACCGCATTTTCGAGTTCCATACTCACGAGGAATTCCCCCCTGTAACCCGCCTGAAAGTCAACTTAGAGGGCGAACATTAAGTTAGGTTTCGGGGGGATGCGGGGCCGGAGGAGATTTTACAGGCGGCAGAGGCTGCAAAGACGACTATGCTTACGGCATTCTTCAAGTACAACGCGGACCATCCGAACGATCGCAACACGTTATACGTGGACTTTCCCATCAACCACGTCTGGAAGAGTCAGCTTGCGGTTTGGCAACCCCGTCAAAAGGGAACCGCGATCGGCCGTATGTATTACGTCCCTCCTACCGCCGGCGAGGCTTTTTTCCTCCGTTTGTTGCTTTGCCATGTCCCTGGGCCGAAGTCCTATGAGGATTTACGGACTTTTGATGAGGTTCAATACGAGACTTTCAAGGAGGCATGCGATGCTAAGGGCCTGCTGGAGGACGATTTGATGTGGGTGCGGACTTTTGAGGAGGCTTCCGGGTTCAAGACGGGTGCCGGCTTACGGAATCTCTTTAAGATCGCCCTCACACAAGGTAACGTAACTAACCCTCCTGCCTTATGGGCCCAGTTTGCGGAGAAGTTGTGTGATAACCTGCCCCGTAGGATTGAACGGAATCGACTAAACCGCCCTGTGATAGATAAACCGGAACAAGATTACGGTCTTTTCCTCTTGGACCGCATGCTACAAGACGCAGGTAAGTCTTCGCAGCACTACCGGTTACCCGCGTATACTTTTCAGTGGGAGAGGGTCGATCCGAATCCCTTTATCCAGCGGGAGGTTACGTACAATCACGGGGACCAGGCCCGTATTTACGAGGATGTTAAGGGTCGGTTGAACGCCCGCCAGTCCGAAGTCTTCCGTGAGATTGTTGATGCTGTCGAGGGTGGCCGGGACGCCCATTTCTTTATCCAGGGTGCGGGCGGTACCGGGAAGACGTTCCTTTATAAGGGCATTTGCGCGTATTTCCGGTCAAAGGGTAAGATCGTATTGTGTTACGCTTCTTCGGGAATCGCCGCTTTGCTTCTTGAAGGAGGCCGCACTACGCACTCCCGTTTCAAGATTCCAATTGAGCTACACGACGATTCGAATTGTAGCATTACAGCTGGCTCTCACCTTGGCGGACTGTTGCGGCTAGCTGACATGATCGTCTGGGACGAGGTTCCCATGCAGGATAAGCGTTGCTTCCATGCCGTTGACAGGACTTTGCGGGATCTTCGCAGGAACGATTCGCTTTTCGGGGGTATCCCTACCATCTTTGGCGGCGACTTCGCGTAAATACTGCCCGTTGTCGTCAATGGTTCTGAAGCCCAGATTAAGGCAGCCTGCTTACGGAACTCCCCCATCTGGCTACAGCTTCAGGTCCGGGTCTTGACGGAGAATATGCGAGTTCGCGGCGCCTCGCCAGAAGACCGGCAGTTCATTTCCTGGCTCCAGCGTATATCGTACGATCCGCAAATGCGCTACTCTGTTACGCCGCTGCCTTCGATGAACTTCACGGCGAATTTTGGCGCCTTCGTGGCTAGGATTTATCCGCAGGAGGACCTGAACCGGGTTAAGACTGACCACACGGTCTTCGCAACGCGGTCGATCTTAGCCCCCCTGAACGCTACGGTCGATGAGATCAACGTTATCGTGCTTGGGAAGTTGCAAGGCTCCGTAAGGGAGTATGGGTCGTATAATGGCGTTGAGGCGTTGTCTGATCATGCTGAGGGCCACCCGCCAAATCTCAGCCCGGAGTTCCTCGCAGCGTTGGACCTCCCTTCTCTCCCGTCCGCGAAGTTGTTCTTGAAGGTCGGGGCCCCCGTTATCCTCCTCCGCAATATAGATCCTGCGGCCGGCCTTTGCAATGGGACCAGACTCGCAGTGACTCGCCTTAGCAACAACGTCGTCGAGGGCCGTATCTTGACAGGGGATTCGGCCGGGCAGTTGCGGATGATCCCACGTATCGATTTGTATTCGAATCCGAATGACTTTTACTGTGTTGTGCGGCGGCGGCAGTTCCCACTTCGGCTTTGCTTTGCGATGACGATCAACAAGTCGCAAGGCCAGTCTTTTGAGACAGTTGGCGTGGATTTACGGTACCCGGTCTTCACTTACGGGCAGTTGTATGTTGCCATGTCCCGCGTTACGAGTGTGGCAGGTGTTATGATCTTGGGAACAGAGGATATGGTGGGCTTGCTGTCGTTAAAAAACATCGTATATCCGGATGTGTTAATTCAAGGTTGACGGGCTTAATTGCCGTCAAAGCGCTTATGGCTGGTAAGGAACGCTTATAGTTATCTGGCTTAAGGTGCGAAAATCGTATAATTCACACATATTGGGACTTTTGTATAGTTATGGCCTTCCATTTTCGTAGGTAGTGTAGATATTATCTATAAGCGTAATGTCCCTATCTGTTCTCCCGGTATGGTTCCGGCCCGTAAACTCCTCCGCGAATCCCAGTACATGGCTGCAACCCCCAGGACATGCCCGCAAACTATCCGTAACCTACTACTTACCAAAGATCTCATCCTCCATGACCTCATCATCCTCATACGGCACGTTGCCGTGAAAGGTGGGCTGCTGCCGGGTGTGGCGGGGAGGTTGGTAGCCACCGTAACCCTCAGAGGCGCCGCGAATATTAGCAACCGAAGGCGAGTGCCGAACCGGCGGCGGGTAGGGCGCGGAACGGGACATAACGCGGCTTGATGTGACCCGTCTGGGGGGGGCGGGATCGTCCGCAAAAGTGGCGGCCTGCGACTGAACGCTCCACAGCATAGGGCCCTGTCGGGGGGACGGCCGATAGTGGGAGGGCGCCTCTGGAATATACTGCTCATATTGCTGCGGGCGATGCACGGTGTCCTCGCGGTATTGAGCGGCCTCTCGGTACCGGGGAGGGGCAAGCATAGGCACGTTACGGGCCGCATCATCGGCCAGTTGATAGGCACGATCTCTGTCAGCCTCAACGGTACGGACATAAGCCCGCACGTCGTTCAGTTCGGCCCGCAAAGTCTGCTCACGGGTCGCAGCAAGCGCTGCCTGTGATCGGCGTTCCGTGCCGATCCGGTACTACTCGGCGGCGGCAACCGTCAGCCAACGTGACATAACGATCTCAGGGACTTCGCCCGGCGGCAAAACGGGGATTTCCATGGGGTTTATGGGCTCTTCAGTAGGTATGCCAGGCGTAACCGATGTGCCCACCTGGCTGCTAGGGAGGGCCGGGTTGTATAGCGAATGGGTTGTGCGGCCGGAATGGCCCGTTGCCTGCGGGGAGGTGTCCCGTATATCGATATCTGTACCGGTAATAGTCGAGGGACCGGTTTTCTTTCCACCGCCATTGCGCTTGCCTTTGCCTTTACGGCTGGGCGATTGATGGCCTTCAGTGTCCGTAACGGGTAGGACTGGGGTCGGGGCAGGCTTCTGCGGAGTTTCTCTGCTGCGGAACGAACAGTCGGCGCCCATGGAGTTCATATGGCAGTTTGCGCAGGCGCCGCGGCCGGCCGTTGAGTGGGTTATGCATTGTTTGAACGTGCCGCTACCGCCCGCGCATTTCTTGCAGGCCAGTTTATGGACCGTGTCTCCTGTCATTTGCATCAGTGTTGCCTCGCCGTTGACGGGCCGCGAGAAGTTGATAGACTTGGGCATGCCGTTAGCTTCGACACGGAGCTCGGCATTGCGTTTGAATGTCTTCTGCTATTACGTTGTTAGCAAACTATAGCGGTGGTTTACGGGTTTGTGATGTACTTACATCGGCCATTAGGTTCGTCAATACACCGCTCAGCTTCAATCTACCATCAGTTTTTTCTCTCTCGATGGCCGTAACTGCGGCATTCCAGGTGATCCTATTATTGTGGACTTTATTACGGCCGCCTTTGTCCATGGCAGGCGACGCCGACGTGCCGGAATCCTCCGCAATGGTCTGCTGCCGCTTCTTCGGGCCAAGGGTATCGTCAAAGGCGCGAGCGGCGTCCCTAAACAGTCGGTTGCTGCGGCGGCGATTGCCACTACTGCTGCCTTCGCCCGTGTTGACGTCTCCGCTTGGCTTTACGGGCGTCTGCAAATCATCGTCGGGGTTGGTCGCAGCCAAAATGGTATCGCTAACGGCGCCGGAAGTGTTGTCAATGCCCGCAGTGGGCTGGTCGGGCTGGTCAGTGTCCGCCACTGCGAGCAAAAATCGGTCAGCACACTGCAAATACCCGCTGAAGAGCCTAAAAAATTATAGCGCATGACTCGAATTGTACTTACTGATTGCGACAACAGGTGGTAACTGGCTGTAACGGTCCGCGGTGGCTGTGACGATCGGTGTGGCGGATGGTTGCAGGTAATGCAGGAAAATTATTTTAGGCAAAAAATGGATTTAATTGCGTTGCGGCTGGCCTGGGTTTTTTTACTGCGGTTGATGGCCTATAATTGGCTCCAGTTTTCACTTTTTTGCGTTAAAAATCGCTTTTTTTACTTAAATATTCTACTCCGCGGATCCAACTGACACCGGCCGAAGGCCGGCACGTCCTCTAGTTTAATTGAGCTACAACAAGGATGGCCCGAGAAGCCGTCAACCCCCCGCGATAACTCGGCGGCCACCGCCAAAGTCAGATTCGACTTCTGGACGTTGTACCACGCCGCCCCCAAGAACCAGGCCGACACCAAGCTCCGCCGACAGTCGTGAATAGCAAGAAGATCCCCGATTACTTCGCCGCTCATTCCGCCACCGACCAAGAGGGCGAAGAGATCGATGAGCTTGCCGACGCGTAGGATGAGTTGTGCGACGTCATGAAGTAGTTACGCGCAAGGCCCGTCGTTACATGGCCACTCAGTCTGAGTTGGATGAAGATTTGGACGATAAAGCAGCGGGCCTTGTCAGTTCTGAGAAGGCTTCTGGCTTTGTCTATCAGTCCATTACAGACTAGGGTACAGCTAGGAGCGAAACTGGCGTCCCGTCGCTTAAACTCCACTGGTGTAAAATAGCGCACGGATGTGCTGCCAGTAGTATGGGTTATTGTTTATCCACACGCGGTACTTGTGAGTCATGGCGGGTATCCGAACGACGGATTTACGATTTTGCCGCATTCGAGAGTACGGGAGGCAAGTGTTATCTCGCTCCTGTGCTGACAGCAACATCACCAACAGTACCACAGCTGCAATGGCGCTGAATCTGGCTCTCCACAAGCGTGCTCTAATTCAGACCATAATCAACGGTAAGCTACAAGTTGACGATGGCCCAGAAGATGACGAGATAGCAGAAATAAAGGGGACGGAGTGAAAGAGACTTGAAACGTATTAAACATTTCGCGAGAAGCCAATGGTAAGAACTCGTCCCGATGAACAGCCGATGGATACCATTCGCCCGTAGACGGCGGAACAGCTCGGGCGGTATTCTGGTGGTAACCATAGTACATTCTTACCATTACAAGTAACCCATAGCTTGTCACATCCGAAGCCATACTCCTGCTTTCCTAGATAACCCGGCTGAACAACGCTTTCAGTAATAGCTATAGTTATGTCGATACGCCCGGCATCGGTGATAAGGTAGCGGCCGGTATGATCAAACGAGACATGGTATACTGGTCTATCGACATTTTCAGTCTGTAGGCATTGCCCCGACTCGGGATCCCAGATCTTGATCGTCTGATCGTACGAGCCCGATACGAGCCGCTGGCCGTCCGGCGAGAAGGCGACCGACCGAACCCAGCCGCCATGGCCTTCTAATGTCTGTAGGCATGAATTCCAATCCGCTTCTATAACAGGCTTGGTACTGATCCAGTCAGGTTTATCCACCCCGAAATTTTTTTTTACTAAACAGCCGGTTGGTACAAATACAAGGGCTGAAGTGTATGCTTGAAGAGGCGCTTGCTCTACTATCCATCTATAAGACAGAGTAAACCGGTAAACATCTCGTACAAGGGTTGGTAGCTGCCTTTGGTCGACGTGGCCCTATTTCTTTGTAAGTCCTGACTTCTGGTATTTTGTAGTCTTGTACTTACTAGTAGGCCCTTGAGCTGCCCTACGGCAATGACGCCCTCCGACATAGCCCGGAGTAGACTGAGAGTCTCAAGCCAATAAAGGTACTTCGTCTTGAGGAATGTATGGACGGCCCCATCATCCTGTAGAAAAGTGTCTAGGTTTACGTTTGTGCCGGAAATTGAGTCAGAAAGGTGGTTTACCCAGTAAACACACGAGTACCGCACTGTCGTAAGAGGATCAGGGTCCGGCACGCGGACTTGGTCGATAGGAAACTCCGGTTCGTAGAGGCCGTATATGTCGTATTGTAACTTGTCAGACAGGAGTTTCATTGATCGATCTAATATGTCGTGGTGGGCCATTGCCACGCCGTGGGGAAAGAGCAGAGTGGAGGCTCGGTCGCTCAAATAGTCCTTGGCTGATTGATGAACGAGGTAGATCCGATTGTCTCTGACTGTAAGGAATGATCTACACTTGGCCACGATCTTTCTGACATTTTCCGTCGATTTTGTAATCTGTTCTAGCAATCTAGACAAGGCGCCTATTTCAGCCAAGTGAAGTGGGCGGTATGTGACCGTCACTACGGAAAGTATTCGTCGGCAAAAATCCGCGTCCCATCTATACTGCTCAATCTCCGTCAACATACGCTCGTACATGCCATCCAGGCCACGCGGTACGTCTTCGACAATTGGCAAAACATGCCAGCTCTCAACCTCACCCTTGCTCAGCTCTTATAGGACGAGAGAGGCCCAAAGGATCGTGCCGTCTACCTTTTAGCGTAGGATATCCCGCACTCGATTCTACAATGGGAGGTCACCCCAAAGAGATATAAGACCGGATAGCTTGTTATCGATATACCCATCGATATCACAAGACACCTGTTCTACATTCGTTTCTAGCCCGAGACCGAATTCTATTAACCTATCACTAAAACGTAGCTTCCTCTCGATCATTAGCCTGTTCTGACTCGCTACGAGCCACTTGACACGTTCCGACGAGGTACAGACGATAAGGTCTAAAAGCTTCGGTAGGTCGGTAATACATTCGTCAAGGGCGTCGATGACTAGGTAGGTGACCTTTAGGTTCGGATCTTCTAGCATCTCCCGGAAAACTCTCGATAGGACGATCCATGCTATTGCGTTATCGGAGGGGTATATATTCTCCGGCAGACGCGAGAGGAGACGTGGTTGCCGGTGGACGAGTAGGTAGATTAGCCCCCGCAGCACTGCAATCGCGCTGTTGATACGCGAGTCAGTGGCTTGGCAAAAGTAATACGCCAAGTTGTGACAATGCCCGCCGGCCACCATGGCCCGCTCTAGCTCATTGATGATGCCGCAAAGCAACATGGTCTTGCCTTTGCCGGAGCCCCCCCGGATCCAGAACATACGGTTTTCCGGCAGGTGCCATCGGTCGAGGTTAAGGCTCTCGAGGGCCCGGCGGTAAGCGTTAACCACTAGGCCGCCCTTTGCCTCTTCGATACGCTCCTTCTCGAGGCGCGGGTCGGCAGAACGCAGGTCCGCCAGACGGTGGTAATCCTTGTCGATCCTCTCTCGCAGTCTGCCAAATGCCTCCACCTCTCCTTCGCCGTAGAGAAGCGGCATATGCACATCGAAGATGCCAAATAAAGAGTACGCCTTGTCTTCTTCGCGTGTTGTGTTGCGCTTCTTGACCCACGCCATTCTTTCGTCGATGCTGAAATCGGAGAGTATGCCGCCTCGGAGAGCTCCGAGGGGAATCCCGGTTATTTCATGAATCTGTCGTTCCAAAGACTTCTTATCTCCCAGGCGCTGACCCTCTATGGAGAAAAATTCGATAATAGTTGGAGCAATGAGTTCTTGAAGTGTCCACCCACGTGTGAACCACTTGCTAGCTCTAAAAGCCGCTTCCCAGCTGGACTTATTGTCAGGGGCAGAAGTCGAGACGTCTGCTAGGTAGACGTAACATTTCGCCGCGTTGCGGTACCAACGAAACATGGAGTTGAGAGCGTGCTGAAGCTCGGCACCGTCAGACTTGTCGATGCAGCATGTGTCTTGCTAGAAGAATCTTAGCCTATCACGCTCGGCTTGCTTTCCGCAAAACCGAATCTTGGCGTAGCCTGGTTTGTTTTTGGCCGTACCGTCCGCCAGGTCTTTGAAGAGCACCTCTTCGTCTTCCCTCCATGTGTGTGAAAGTATCGCGTAGGGCGGAATCGCGTCGTTTGGGAGGTGCTTCGTCAGGTGGAACTCGCCGGTATCGCCACGCTCCAGGAGTCGCATTGCATAAAATCACCAGACTTAGTTCTCTCAGCAGTTATTTATATCGATGCTCGGAAAAGACGAGCGGGTGCGCGAAAGGGAACACTTTGCGTTTGCGAGATCTGTAGGTATAACAAGTCAGTAGCTGAAACTAAGGTCACGAGGAATAGCCAGGAATGACCTGCTTCTGGTTATCGAGGTGCGTAGCGCAAATGTTGGCGGGTTTAATGGGATGTTGAACCTCGAAGGTGGTTGTTGTTGCTGTCTCGAACGGTCGCGGCGTTTCGCTGCCTAGATCATCAAACAACCCCGCAGCTGGGCATCTTCGTGGAGTTGCCACCTCGGCGCTGGCGCCAATTGCCATGCTCGAAGCATCTGATTGGTTTTTCGCTGGTGCGCCTCAGACACATGTCTCTTCAGAATGTAATCGCGACAATGCAGGAACTGTCTTGTGGTAAAGCAAAAAGGATACTGGGAAAGGGGCAGATGCTAAGCCTACCCGAAATAGCTACGTAGGTACCCTCTCTCTGTCGTTGCACTGTGGGACAAATCACGTAAGCGCCGCACGGCACTATCAACCTTGTGCTACTTTATGATACTTGCTTCACTCGATGTCGGCACAAAAAGCGTGTGAGCGTCACGCCGGGGCGTAAGGCAAGCACCCTAGGGGTTGGTGATCGAAAGGCTAGGTGTTGAAAGTAAGTACTCTCTGACGAAGGTGGATACTAAAGCGCGGCTGGTGGGCAAGAGCAAAAACCCGACCACACCCTACCGGACCAAGCAGCCTACCCTCTGCGTATCTGGCCGCAAAGGCCAGATCAGGGCCCCTGGAAGGGCCGCAAGTTGAGTCTTGCTCCTTGGATTTCCATCGCTCAGATCAGGGGGCTTCGGTCGGCCAGATCAGGTGTTCGGTCTTCGGGGTTCGGGGTATCCAGGGCTTTCTGGAAAAGGCTTTCAAGGTGCCATTTCTAAAGTCTCTTGGGTCCCTACCACCAACTTCACCACCTAGCGCGCGGTAGTCCCTCTGAGAACAGCTACAAGGGCGAGAAGGCTGTCTATGGTGGTAAAGCGCGTGATGTGAAGCTGCTCAACCTACTTGAATAAGGTCACCGCGGGGTATATCGGTGGGCTGGATAAAGGTAGTAGTATTACATTTAATAATGGTGTTAAGAGTGATATTGATGGGTTAATGACGATTTAGATTAAGTATCTGAATGGGGATAGCGGCCCTTGTTATGTGAATGTAAGGGTGAATGGGGATGGAGGGAGGAAGATTGCGTTCTTACCTGCAAGGAGAGACTTGGCAAGTAGTACACTACATAGGAATTTGAGGAAGGGGGATAACACGATTTGTGATTGAGGGGGTTGGGAATGGATGGGCCATAGACGTGGACCGGTTTGATGGTGCCAGTTCAGTAGGTAGCCGGGTGCCAAGAGGAGACAGAAAGGAATGTCGGAGTTGGTGCAGAAGAAGTACAAGGTAGAAATGAAGCTGCGGAATTCTGGTGTCGCACAATGGAAGGAACCACCTGCATAGCGAAGGGAAACCCTCAACGTTTTTCCAGTTCCTTGCAGGCCATGTTGACCGATCAGACCTCATAGGCACCATGATCCCTAAAGGCATCCCCTGCAACCTGTTCCAAACCTTGCGACTGCTCTTCTCCAGGTGGGGGGTTCCCGAATATACCACAGACGACGGTGTACTCCTCTCCCGGAATGATGTAGCCCTGGAAGTTGTCGGCGTCGAGGCGACCGTCTGCTAGAGTGTCGGGATCGAAGTATTGGGCAAGAGTATCAACAGCGTCGTTTGCCGCACTGCTGCTAGCGTCTTGCTCGGCGTGCAGTGCGGAGTCACCCTGAGAGTTTCCACCTTCGTCAGGTGGGGAGGCATAAGGGTAAGATGGACCGGTATCGACGTAGTTGTTCAATCCGCCGTAGTCATCATCAGGGCAGCCGTTGGCAGGGGCAAAGTCGTCAATGACCTCTCCAGTAACGAAGCCGGTGCCACCGCTGTTGCCAGATGCATGCTTTTTCCGGGATGCATGGATTTTGTTCTTGGGAAGCAGAAGCAGGGCATCGTTGAATGCCTTGACATCGCTTGATGGCAGCGCTCTGTTTGGTCGGAAGCGGCGAGCCATTGATTCATGATGGATGCAGAATTCATGGCCAACCTTGCGGTCGAAAACGCTCTGCCGAGCACTGCTGCACCTTTCAGCCTTGCAGATATCTGGGTGTTTGGGTTAGAGAGTTTGCTGACGTCCAACTGATTCGAGAACTCACCTTGCGGACAGTAGTCGACATCTCCGCTACTGATAGCCTCCAGACAATCAGATCGGCGGCAACGATGGGCATCGCTGCAAGCCCGATCGGGCGGCTCGCACGGCTCTGTACACCCTGGGGCCTCGCAGCTCCTGTGGTAATAGTCACAGTACCTTGACTTTTTCTCGCGAGGCTGGCCACATCCTGGTGCCGCGCACCCATGGCTGGAACAGAAAGGCTGGCCCTCTCCGACCCTCCAGTTGAAGCAGTCTTCCACATGACACCTGTCTTCGTGTTCGGAACAGTGAGACACGCCCCTGCTCACAACTCCCAAACAGTCCTTCTTGGCACAGGCGTCGTGTGCCGCGCAATAGACGCGCCCGCTCTCTCGAGCCGCGAAGCAGCCCTTGCACGTGTGGCTCGGACAGTATTCAGCTGCATCCGCCTCCTCGGTGTAGCTGTAGTACCTGTCCGAGCGCCACCAAGCGGGCGAGTACCAGCCCGAACGCGTTATCAAGTGGTACTTGCGTCGAGTAAAGCAGTCCAGTCGGGAGCAGGTATCCCAGTGCTCTTCGCAGAATCTCTTGGTTAAGTGTTTGATCCTCTCGTAGCCCACCTTGCCGCAGAGGTCGTGGGCCTCGCAATAACTCCGCCCGCCGTCTAGGTCCCTGGCCCTTTCGCACCCTGGAGCTCTGCAGTCGTGATCGGTGCAAAAGGGGGATGCCTTGGCCGGGTTCTGAGCGTGTCGAGACGGGTTCCCGCAA
Organism: Lasiosphaeris hirsuta; assembly: GCA_030549175.1. Taxonomy (NCBI): domain Eukaryota; kingdom Fungi; phylum Ascomycota; class Sordariomycetes; order Sordariales; family Lasiosphaeriaceae; genus Lasiosphaeris; species Lasiosphaeris hirsuta. The sequence continues at coordinate 3,413,112 of JAUKUA010000002.1, forward strand.
CCGGGCAGCTGGCAGGCATGCAGCTCGCAACAAGTGCGTCCCTCGGCGGTGTCCGCTCCTGTCTCCTGGCAATCGGCAACCGCGCAGCGGTGCTGGCGGCAGGCGGCGTCCCTGTTGCTCTTATTATTTGCGCAATTGTAAACCTTGCAAGTGTGCTCGTGGCAGTAGTGGTAGCCCTGCGAACGACTCGCCCCGCTCCCATTGCATTTCTGAACCCCGCACAGATGGTTCTGGCAGCAGGTGGAGCCGGCCTGAGGAGGCGCAGAGCATTCGGCGACGCTGCAGGAATGCGCCTCGCAGTAGTTCGGGGGTTGATCATCTGAAGCTGGCAGGGTTGTTGGTGAGGAGAAGCAGCCGGCGACTCTGCAGCTGTAGAAGTGCTCTTCGCAAAACGTGTTTGCAGCTCGGGGGTTGTTGTTGAACCATCTCGGTTCGCCGCAACCTGCTTTCGTACAGGGAGTGTGGTCTGCACATACGCCGCTTTGTCTTTGTCTTGGGTGTTCGCAGGACTCCACGGCTTTGCAGCGGTGCTTGGAGCAATACTTGCGAGACGTTTCCCTCTCGCAGCCGCTCTTTTTACACGTCACCATGCTGGGGATGTCGAGTTGTGGGTGTGTTATTATCTCTGCCTAGAGGAATTTTTTCAGACTTTGGGAATAAGCCGGTAGGTTATTATCTTGGAAGGTGCGAGTCGCGCCAATCTACAGCCTCACGTCAGGTTTCGCTGGGCTCGGGTCGGACATGTTGCAAACACCATGTAAAATTTGGAATGATTGGGCCGAAGGTTACACGCGCAAGCGAAACCACATAATCCAACAGCAAACACCTCTGCACAAAAGCTCCTATTCATCAAAGCTACCAATGATCGTACCTCACCTCGCAACATCATTCCATTCCGAGTGAGCGATCGGCGAATGAAATTACATCAGATGGTGTGTCATTGGCGAGAACACGCCTTCTCTCCCATAAGATTGATTGGCTTCAATTACCCCGCTCCTGTATGAAAGGACGCCTTGTAGACTAGAGATCCGAGACACGTGGATGCCAAAATATTGATGGATACTCCAACAAAACCGCCTTGCCATCGTGGCTTGCATGTCCTGCTCGTAGAGTCACAAGTGTCTCGGGATGGTTATGCTCATCAAAGTTATATTGGTGCTGATAAGTTTGGGTTATTAGTCAGATTGGCGCAGTTTCAAAGAGTCATTTGTCAACTTCCGAAACAAGGGCAGTGTTGAAGCATCGCTAAACTTTTATGCATTTGGCGAAATGCGGATTCCCCACCAGGACTCAACATTGTTCGGTAAGCCGAAAAAATAATAGATGTATTCCTATCTAAGGTATGGTGTTTGGCTTTGTTGCAGTTCACTAACATCGCATTGGCCTACTCTTCAGGTGTTGCCCCCCTTCGGAGCGAGCTTCAAGATTCCCGGAATCATCACCATCGGCCCCGGTTTCAAGGTTATCGGATCTACATCAGGCCGCCTTTCCATCGAAGCCTAAGTTTTTGGAACCCCTACTTGAACGCTCAAATTTGGTGATCAAGTCGTTGCCCAGGGTGAGGTCGAGGTCCATATGTAGGTTTCGCTATTTCCCCACCTCATCAACTTGAAGTGCAACTGCCGATACCAGTTCACCCTTGCAGCACGCCCATGGTTACATTCGGAGTTGTCTTTGACAGTAGCCTCCTTATTCCAAAGCACGTCGATTGACCTTGTAATAAACACATATACCAGAGTCCATGGAGATGCAAGTATTGGCAGCGGCCAGGCTTTTTACCTACTGTATTGGCATGGAAGCAGGCTATGAAGAATTTGCTCGCATCAATGCCCCGTAAGTTACATCTTCGACCTTTGTGCCGCGCACCAATATTCTGATAAACATCTTTTTAGCACGCTTTTCGGCCTAAGCTTGAGCCGGAGATGGTCTCTGGCCAATGATGAGGCGAGTACCCCAGATCCTGTTTTCGACACCGTGCATGATGCTAACGTTCGTCCCCCGGTACAGTCAAGTATTTACCAAAGTCCCAGTTGTCCATAAGCTGACACCGCGAAGTCCTCGAAAGGCCTTGACAGAGTCTGAAAAGGTGCTTATGTCTAGTTTCTCGAGGGGCTGAAATGAAGTGCTAGTTCCTTAAAAGGCATTCTTACCTGGTAGAAGGGTGTTCCTAGTTTCCTTAAAAGACGTCCTTGGTTCCTGGAAAGGTGTTCCTAGCTTTGTGAAAGGCATTCTTAGTTTTTAGACGGTGTTTCCAGTTTCTAGAAAGGAACTTCCCAAGCATGAAACACATCTAACTAATCCCTTAAAAGCCATCGTCAACTCTAGACCACAACGCCAAGGAAAGAAGAAGCCCCCCACTTCGATACGTCGAGGATGAAGACACGACTAGCAGCTCCAGGCCGCAACGCCGGGCTAGACACAAAGCCAATGAGAGACTCAAGCAGGTAGTCTCGTCTGACCCCGTCTAGTCTCGAGTAGCCGATGAGGGCGACGACGACGACTATGAAGATGTTATTAAAGGACCCCGAATACGCCGATATCTTTGACGTGTATCGCCAGAGTTGAGTCAAGGTTCACCCATATGATCGAATTTTTTGTGAACTACAGCGGCAGCGCTTCTTTCGAGGAATATCTCAAGATGTCGCCAAAACATACAATATGCTTTGCGAATCTTCAACTGCTAGCCCGGTCCGATCCCTAAGCTCTTGCAAAGCAAATTAACCGAATGGGTACCATACAAACCCCGGGAAGTGCGAGGACGGGAAAGCTTATGTGCCGAGGACTTGCTCTGCCTCCCCGAGATACCCAAGCACCAAAGAGATATTGGATTGTACCTACATGACCTGCTCTCGTTACACCTTCTCTCGGGACCGCATATGCACCGCGGTGATCTTTATGTCGCGACAGCTTCGGATAACAACAGGCAGTTTGGGCCCTCAGGCCCAATGCTGAAAATCACTGGTCGCAGGCATTATGATCATTTTTCATCAGCTCCGGCTTACGCGGGAGTCAGATGGGAGATGAGGGCGGAGGACGGCGTTGGTAAACAGAATATGATTCACACTCAACGTCGGTGATACATAATCCCGCTGCTCGCAATTGGCAAAGCTGGGCACTGAGAGCCAAGCTCCGATATCCAGGCAACCAGGTACCTTATCCAGCAGGGCACACACTTAGAAGACACTCACACTTCCCCTCCCACCACCCACAGCCTTGACTCGCGAGCCAATCTCCAGCGGGCTGCCCTCATACACAAGGAAATGTCCCTCCTCCACATTGGGCTCTTTCAACCCCAACAGCATGTACACATTTGTACTGACCAAATCGAACGCTCTCTTCTCGCTCAGTTTGCCCCCACCATTCTTGTACACTGTCCCGGCCAACAAGGCTAAATGGTGTACAACATGGTCCTCCTGGAGGCCAATCGCTGTGATGACCCCGGCATCCAGGAGCTTGTCAATAGCCGTGCCGTTAGTCAACGGTGCGCCTGTTAGCGACCGGAGCTGGTCCCACGACATGGAATACGACTGGAGTGGAGCGAGCACGACGCCGACATTTGCGGCTGCGAGCTCGTCGGCGACAATCCAGGATTCTGCACCACCAATGATGGCGAGGCGGATCGGGGTGCCCGTCTTGTCCTCGACAGCGGCCTTGACCTTGAGCAGGGCAGCAATGGTGTCGGCGCTGTGCACTGTGATGACGAGCGCCAGGGTGCCCTGGACAACTTTGTACAGAAATGAGGTTTCCGAGTATGTGTCGTTCGGAGCTTGCGAGAGTGCTGCGGCGTCGAGGAGCTTGCGGCGAAGGTGACCTATGGCGGCGGAGAAGGTTGTCTCGGTTGCTCTGGCCGAGAGGTCCAATGTGTAGTGAAGCGCAGCGTCGCTCGCGAAGACGGCTCCCTTTTCAATCTGGGTGGTGGATCCTGTCAAGAATCCCACGCTCGTACCGTGGTGGGTGCCACCACCGTTGAATTTTGGTGCCGAGATGGCCTTGGTGACACCGTACCTGTATCCGATATGGAGCTTCTTGCTGTCAAGTTGAAGTCCATCCTCACCACGGCTGAATACCTCGCCGTCATCGCCGTTGTCGCCGCTGGTTTCATAGTCGATCGCATTCAAACCAACGGTGGCGCCAAAAGCTGTGATAGACTCGCTCAGGTAACCGTTCTTCAGCCCAATGACCGGGGTCTTGGCTGCCGATGCAACCTGTAGCTCTGCGGTGCACAAGCCGATGCAAGTAATTTTGCCCCCGGAAAGAACCACATTATACGGCTTGTCATGTGGAGATGATTCCTGCTTCGAGTGAGCAACGAGAAGCGTCGAAACGCCAGTGAAGATGACATTGTCCATGAGGGTGGGTTCTTCCACAATGGTCGCGAGGCTCTCATCAGGCACAATAAACTCCACGGCGGGCTTTTGCAACTCGACGGGATCCTCGAACTGAGCGGTGCCGTCAATCCAGACCTGGACAGGAGTTGCGCCGACGCTCAGCGGGTCGCTATCCCAGACTACGACGTCGGCATCGAACCCGGGCTTTACTTTGCCAAGCCTCTCAGCGAATCCCAAACGCTCAGCTGGCGCAGTGGTCACTGAAGCGAGGGCAGCGTGATATGGCAAGCCATACCGATACCCCTTCGCGGCCTCGAACAAAACGTGCTGAGCGTTCAGAACAGGGTTGTCCGAAACATAAATAGGTGTCAGGCCGTTGTCGTAGAGGATCTTGCCGGCGTATTCCGACGCTATGTATGCCTCGGCCTTGTACCACATGTTGTCGGCGAACAACGCCGAAGCGGGAGGGTCTCCGCCGTAAGCGCGCTTGAGAATCTGCGTGGTGTGTCAGTTGGGAAGAGGAATTCCTGCAGCGGTCAAACACGACTTGCCTCGGGGACCAAATATGTCTGGTGGGCATGATGGAAGGCCCTCACAATGAACTTGAACTCATTGGTATGGTCTACAAAGGCCTCGAGGTCTGGGATGGTATAGCAATGCGTGTTGAGGTGGACCTGGCCGCGGAGCAGGGCGCTGAGGGACTCCCACTTCAATTCCTGAGGAAGATATTCCTTGACGTTCTGCACCCCGAAGGCGGCGGCTGCGTCGCACCAGTCGTCTTGTCGGCGCACCAGGCTGGCTGCTGTCTCAAAAGCGTGGCGAAACTCCCAGCTCTCGCCCATGCGACTTGACGGGCCATGCTCGAAACGCCCATAGACACGCTTGGGGTTCTCGCCGCAAGCCATCTTCATGAATCGCCAGTTACGGTCCGGGTCGGCCAGCATGTCGGCGGCGCTAGTCTCGTTGCGACCGTCTGGCTTACCGATAGCGTGCTTGATGACATAGGCCTCGCCTCCCATGTTGTTGGCCGAGCCGGGGAGAATCAGACTGGTTGTTACACCGCCGGACTTGATGACCTGGAGCTGGTGGTCGCCGGGCTGGATACCATCAATGGACCTCACATAGGGGGTGATATCGCCCGAAACCTCGTTGGTGTCTTCCCATCCAAACAAATCAGGTAGAGAGTTGGCGCCAGCATGACTGTGCATGTCAATGATGCCGGTCGTGAGCGGGCGGCCCTTGGCATCGAAAGTGAGCGTGTCGGCGGAAACGCTGGACATGGCAATGGCAGACTCAACACGCTTGATGAGACCATACTCGAGGTAGACGTCTGCTGGGATCCAGCTGTAGCCCTTGCCCTTGCGGGCGTCCTCGGCAGAGGTCCCCTCAACGGGCTCTCCGACCCAGACACTAGCGTTCTTGATGAGAGTAGGGGCATGGCCGTCGAGATAGCGGGCATTGCGGTCCCGACCTAGGCCAATTGGGTTTGTGGGCCTGCTGCGCAGCTTGGCGCAGATTGCGAGGTCATCCTCGAGCCTTTTGACAGAGAGGCCATGGACTGTGGTTTGTGCAGTCGACAGTGTGGGTTTCGGTACCGAGATCTGCTTCCACTGCGCGAAAGCGATAAAGGCGAGGCAGGCAAGAACGGCAAATCTCAGTACCCTCGACCTGCGCACTCGACCCTGGCGCCAGGCCGGCGGGTGTCCTGCGACGTCAGTGTAGGCGGGAAGTCCGTCCTTCCTGTCCATGATTGCGGTGTGATGAGAGGGAAAGGAAAAGGCAGCCGCGAGGGCGGGAGCAAAGGCATTCAAATGGCCCGAGTCATCTCGAAACCGTCGACAGCACGTCAGGTAAAACATAGATGGCGGGGCAGCGCCAAGACAGAGCTTCCCACCAATGGTGAGCTTGGGCCAGATAGGAAGGAGCATGGGAGCTCGGCAGATAGCACAGGTGCTATCGAGCACTAACAGAACTGCACCAATTGGCCACTAGGTCATGATAGCGAGAAGTAGCATTGGGCAGAGGCTAAAGTGTCTGTGATCGTCGTCATCTTCGTCATCTTACTTTCACATCGAGGATGGAAGTTGTATTGTGTTTCGAAAGCTCAATTGATCTGTACACAAATCTCAAAAGCAAGCCCGACTTGACATTAATATATCCCAGTCGGTGAATTGAGCTAACAACCAAGTATTCATTTGGTTAGCTCACCGTGGACGCGCGTTGGCTGATGATGTCTATGGAGGTAGCCAGCTCCTTCACTCATCACTCAAAATGTCACACCTGCCTGTTTTGGACCCAGCTCTCACTGCAACACCTCGGGAATCCCCAATTCCCAGTATCACGGCCCCGGCCCAGCGTTGAGAAAGCTTACCGACCAACTGGCGATGTGGATACAAAAACTCCCCTCCTTGTGCCAGATTCGGTCACACACTGTCGACATCAGTCGTTGCGTCGATATTTGCCAACGCGCCGGGCCGCTGATATTGCCTTTGGCCGCGAAATGGTTTGCGATTGATCCACAGGCGCGAAGGCAATCGGTGCATCTGAACGACTGACTCCAAGCTCGCGTGTCAACTGAATAAATAGATAGACAGGCTGTTCGTCTATGGACTTCTTCAGAACAGTAGAGTGGTAGCGCCAACGTGAGACCAAGTCGCAGTTTGTCTTGAATGGCAGCGCATGATGTCCTAGACAGAGGGGAAAGTCGATCAAAATCGAGAATCAACAGCAGCATGAGATGCTGGTCACGTGCCCCCCTCCCCCCGCGCAACTACACAAAGTTCATCGTCGTGAACCCGGAAGCGGCGTCGCAGCTTTCAAGGTGTGCATGTCCAAAGGTAATAAAACCGCTGTTCAGCTCGGTCAGAAGAAAGGCCGGCCATGCGCGCCGACCGGGTCCAGGTCACCCGGGTGGTGGCGGGGTAGGTGACATTCCACGCTGCCCGACATTCTGGGTCCAACTCCCTCCCCTAGCCTTTCCATTTGACTAAAAAAAAAAAGAGTAAACCCCAAAACAAGTATTCTAACGGGAGAGCGGCGTGATAAGGTAGTGATGGAGAAGTGATAGAGTCGTGGCGGGAATCAGTGGAGACGATCTTTATTCTTTACCATCGTGGGGATTCCCAGCCGGCGGCGATTCCCAGCAGCCGTGCCCAATGATTTACAATTCCACCTCCCAAAATGGTAGGGCAGCGAGGATCACCTGTGGATGGCGGCAAGACATTCTCGTGTGCATCGGAACCCACCAGAATCCCTCTTGGAGATCTTTTTGCCTTGCACTCTTCCGTTGTCCTGGTCCTGGGTTCTTCTATGATCGGCGTCTCTATCACACCATCATTTTTGCCTTTTGAGAAAGCAGTAAGGAGGCAGTCGGCAATCAAAGCAGCAGAGGAAAACTAGTACGCATAACATGCTGAAATGGCTTCGTCTTCCTTCGGCACGTGGGGGACATTTTCTCAACCCTGCGCGTTTTGAAACAAGCCATCCCAGGCTACCGACGGCGCCTTGTCGGCGCATTTTCTCTGCATTTTGACAGCATCCTCCGCGAGCAAAATGGGCAGCATGGGCAAAGTGCGGGCGAAATGCGGGTGTGTGGGAACTGTGTAGGAACTGCCGCTGACGACCGCAAGCGACCCGCGCACCTGCTTGCATGGCACCCTGCTCCGCGGCAGGAGCGCTTTGATGGTGCATGGCCGGTCTGGCAGGGGCTTCTCCAGCACTAATTCCCCTTGGGGCTTGGTGCCAGGAACGACCAGAACAACCAGGGGAACAGGCTGTCGATCTTTGCCCCAAACAACATTCTTCGAGCGCATCCTAACGGCGGGCAGCCCGCGCCGCCAAATGTCACCATTGCGGAGACGGGGATGTTTTCCGTCTCTTTGCTTCTTCCTCTCGGACTGTGAAATTGACCGCCTGGCATCCCTGATCCCATCCATGATTCCCGTCCATGAGCCGGGTTCAGCGCAGGTCCAGTGCCCCTAGGGGACCCGTCCAGGGCATCCGTGTCAGCAACACGCCCGTTCACCCGCCCACGAACCAGAGCAGCCCGGTGTTTGTATTTTATGGCCTTCACCGCGACGGGTTGCATGGTTGCATACGCATCATGGAAGGGGGAAATGATCGACGCACTCATTCTTCACTCTCCTTGTCCCTCTCGTCCTCATCCTGGCCATTCCTCTCTCTCTCCCCCCTCGATCCACTGACGCTCCTGGAGCCCTTCACTCGTTCTGGCTCCGAAGATTCAACCTCTGCAACATTCGATCGACATCCAGGTTCCGGTATTGACAGACTGAGGTACTCACGTGTACCTGATCGTTGGAAAAGTGGCCATGCCGCCCTAGTCATTCGCTTCAAACACCGAGGAAAGACCAAAAGGTCAACGAGAAGATGCGTCTCCCTGTCATTGCAAACATGAACACCCACCTCAACAAGAGGCTTCTGGGTGCCGTTGCCGACACACTCCTCCAGCCCGTATGCACGCTCATCCCATCGACGCCGGGATGCCAACCTTCGACGCCAGCGCCAGCTCCAGCACCCGCTCCTGCCCCAGCTCCCGCCCCAGCGCCGGCTCCGGCACCAGCACCAGCTCCGGCTCCTGCTCCAGCTCCCGCTCCTGCTCCAGCTCCCGCTCCTGCTCCAGCTCCTGCTCCGGCTCCTGTTTCGGTCTCTATACCAGTAGTACCAAACCCTATCCCCGCTGTTGTATCCGCTCCTGCCCCGGCCCAACCAGCTCCGGCTCCTGCTCCGGCTCAGCCCGCCCCAGCACAACCAGCGCCAGCACCTGCTCAGCCCGCCCCGGCTTCAGGCGGTTCAAGCGGCTCGGGGTCCAACTCTGGTTCCAACACAGGTTCTAACACTAGCTCTGGATCAGGAAGTGGTGGCTCATCGGGCGCGGGCTCAGGTGCGGGCTCTGGATCCGGGGCTGCGTCTGGTGCCGGAAATGGGTCAGGAGCGGGTTCAGGCTCTGGAACAGGCTCAGGCTCCGGATCGGGAAGCGGCTCTGGAACAGGGTCGGGCTCGGGTTCAGGCTCGGGCAGCGGCTCTGGAGCGTCAGGGTCGGGTGGCGCAGCTGGGGCAGGATCCAACGGAAGCGGAACCTCCTCATCTGGAGGGGGCAACGGCAGTGGCAGCGGCGGGTCGGGAAGCGGGTCTGGAAAGAGCCCTCTGCCCACCGAGGTCACTGGCAACACCCTCCTTGTCGACAGCGCGGGGGGGCCGGAATCTGATGGAGGCTCGGGAACGGGTCCTGGCTCAGGATCGGGTGCCCAGCGAACAACGGTGGGTGGCTCGGACACTCCTGGTGAGCCTCCACAGCATGAGGCAAGTACCGATGACGATGCAACCGGGACTGGATTTCTTGGGCCCGAGGGCGGTGTAGGATCAGAAGGAGGGAATGGCAACGCCGGTGGGTCGGATACCGGTGGACGCGGCAGTAACTCAGGCTCGACCATCGGTGCCGGTTCTCGTGGGGGAGGAGGAGACGGAGATTCTGGCGGAGGTAGCGGTGGTAATAGCGATGGCAGCGGTGGGAATACGGGAGAGAGCAACGGGCCGAGTCCACTGCCTGGAATCATCGGCGGTGTTGTTGGTAAGTACACCCATAGTACTGCTGTTTCGGAGTGTTTTAGCTAACCTGCACAGCCCTCACCGTTCTCCTCCTCATTCTACTAGCTCTCGTCTACAAGTACCGCCGAACACGCCAGGTCCAAGCCATCCTGAAGCACACACCCTTCAAGGTCTCGCCATATAGCGATGATGAAAAGAAGCGATCGTCAATGGGCGCGGGCCTTTTGTTCTGGGATGAAAACGACCCGGAACGCAACGCTGGGCAGATGGCGGAGAAGAGACAGAGCCGCATCGACTATGGCAGCACCCAACCTGGTCCTGCAACGGCCATCACCCAACCGACCATGGCGCGCTTGTCGCTACGCAAGAACAGTCCGCTCGCAATCAATCTGGCGATGGCAAACAGTCGACCTCAGACCCCAAGCGGCGAGTACGTCGTCTCGCCAATGTCCAGCCACTTTCCGAGGTCGCCCTCGCCAACCCTGCCCAGCCCCCGCCACAGCCAGGACTCGATCGGTGGCGCCAGCATTGCTAGCAGCGCCGTATTCTCACCCTCCATGATCTCATGGCCGCTGCCACCGTCGGCAGGGGGCAGCATCGCCTCGCCGCCTGGCACCTCGCATGGACCGCCCATTGGTGATGCCAACGCACGATATTATCCACTGATGAAGAAACCCTCGCAACCGGCGAGGCCGTCGAACTGGAAGAAGCCGTCAAACTGGGTATGACAAACCTTTTCATAATGCACCTACTTCAAGTTTACTTTTTGATACCCACCGGCTCTGAGAGGGTTTCAATTGGCGCCGCCGGCTTGTGATGGGCGTGGTTGGGGACACTGGCTAGAAGGGGCGGTTGCTTTTGGAGGAGTTCTTCAGATTCGGTTGCCATGCTCTGCCATGCGGAGGGGATGCCCCTGTACACGACATCAACATGTCACAATATTATGTTATTTTTCTCGGTGCGCTGCTCTGAGCTTTGCTCTGCCTATCTTTTGTTTGTATTCGATTTCTTTCTTTGTTGGATTTGGGGATCAAGAGGAATAACAAGAATGATGCAATCACTTGGCAAAACCCCTATATGCATGTATTCAACTCGTATCTGAGTCCATAATTTGTATTGTAATTACATGTCTACACGATCAGCACAACCTTCAAGTTAGGTATCGCACAGCCTACTACATTACCACAAATGATGAAAACTTCGATTATGCTCCTCGTACCCAGCTAATTCGCCGAGTTCCAACACAGACGACCGTCTAGCCAATAGGGTGATTCCACCACCACCGCCACCCAGGTCCCCGTCCACCTGTCTGTCCCATGTAGTCCGGCGAGACTTGAACGCGCCGGTGCAAGCTGTCATAGCAAGGCCAAATCCTTCCTGACCCAAAGAACTAGTTTATTTGCCGCGTCTTCATGATGAGGGAAATCGACGCCAACATAGTCGCGGGCAAGCATCTCCTTGACTCTTGATGAAGCCGGATCGGTGCTCCTGTTGGGCCAAGTCAGTTAGCAGAGCGGCTTTGAAAGAGGGAGGCGCACTTACCTCGCGTCATCCTCATGGATTTCGTTCCATATCATGGCGGCTGGCCGGCCGAGATCAGCAACGATTTGCTTGATCGGGACATCGGGCGCGATGGAGACAACCACACTATGCTCATCTACTTCCAGAAACCCCATGGGGTCGTCTAGAACCGTGAGTCCGGATGCGTGGAGGACCTGCTTGCTCAAGTCGGTGTTGCTGGGGTCCTGCACATAGCATTGCACTTCTGGTGTCGACGGACCATCGGGTGCCGAGAGGCTCGACAGGAAGCTCCGGATGCCCGTGAGCATGACGTGTTGGGCCAATGCGCGGTGCTGCATCGCTGAGGACTCGTATTGGTCAATTACACCACATGCGAAGCCGACGAGTTTCAGCCGATGGGTGACCGGCTTGATGGCTGAGGCAATGAGCTTCTTTACTTGGCTGTAATGCTCGCTCGCTTCCCACCCCGATCTGGTCTCGTCAAACCGCCGCCGTAGGTCTTGTGCCGGCGACGATGGAGCCAAGCCCGGGGGTTCGTCCTCATCCGTCTCCCAGTACACGCTCGAAATGTGAGCGGATAAACGGGCCATTTTGGCATCACCAAAGATGAAACCGAGCTCGGTCATCTCCTCGATTGAACGGTACCACACATATGGCCATATCCTATCCGCTGTTAGCCAGATACCGATTCTGGAGCTATCCATGGACCATACTCGTTCGTTTTCGTTTGTCCGTACTTGTCACGTCGTTGGGGAGCGGGGTACTCGACAATATTTCCGTCGATGGCCAGATGTGCCAAGGTGTGAATGCCAGATTCGTCGCGGCACCTCTGCACCTCGTGTGCAATGCTTTGGAGACCTTCTCTACTGAAAATTAGCACACCGTCGTCGTACATCTTTCCGACTTGCTTGACTTCGCTCTCAAAGTCTTGCGAGGGTTCGTCTCCGAAGTCTTGGCCGGTTTCGCCTTCCAAGACTCGGTCGTCGGGTGCGGCTTGCCCCTCACCCTCATCAGGCATGATCAATACCACGAGTAAATTGAGTGAGTGGGAAATGAGTACTTGCAACTCGAAGGTGATCGTCCCAGCATCGGGAAACCTAGAAAAGCTGATTTATGCGCTTTAAGTCTAGACTGGAAAGAGACTTGGCACTAGGCTGTTGCCTAACCTGAGTTCAGCCAGTAGACACTCTCTGTTGTGTGCGACGAATCTGGGCACACAATATTTCCATTTTCGTATCTCGACCACGTGACGTTGCTCACCCTGGCTCAGGCTAGCTCACCTTTGCTCACCCTAATTACCATTTTCGGCGGCTGCGGCGCAGTCTGCCGAATCACTTCAGCTCTACCAGAGAGGCCCCAGAACTAGTCCCATATATAAAGATGGCCAAAATGTGTCCTACTTTTTAAACGAGCAGGCACGTGTATTTATATTACTTACCTGCTCCTGGCACACCGAGGTGATCCAGGTGAAGATAGTGCAGAGGGAAGGACCCCAAAGGCGGTAGGGCTAATACAACTCTCGAGGGATGAATTCACTGCCAAACAGGGCGTTGATCCAAAGATACTGTTAGGTTGCAAATGAACAATGAATTGCTAGCGTGAGGAACCAAGAAGGTCCCTCACCCATCGTAGATACGATGATAGTATCTATACTACTGGATGCGTGAGGTAACTTGTACCTTGATCACTTTGATCACCATCGGACCTGAGTGATTATCAGGGTGATCAAGAAACGTCATACAGGAGACGTAGTATAGGCCAACGAGGTTTAGATTTGAACAGCGCGTTATAAAATCCGTCGTACGGACATCTGAGGAGACACCAAAGGGCACACGTTCGGACTAGGCCGAGTTCTATGAATTCCCGTATGCGAGCGATTGCCTTGTCCAAAACCTCATGCTCTTCAGACACTGACTAAAAAAAAAAAAGGGGGGGGGGGGGGGGGGGGGAACAAGAGAAACTCCTCCAGTAGCTTTCAGGCGCTCGTTGGTACTTAGGGAGGTATACACAGTAATACTACTGTAAGCTGTCGCCCGTCTTGCCTTAGAGCTGACGTTGATGTATGAATACTTCTAGCTTTTACTAGGGGTGCACATTTACTCTGGCTAAGGGTGCACTCGCGCGGGCCAGGGTTGGGGTTTTATATGGCCCCACCCAGCTAATTTAGAATTTTCATGCCTGGCCAGTACATTTCTTTGACCACGATCCCCAAACCTCCCACTACCTACAACCTGCCGACAATTCAGAGGCATCATAACAACTAGCCACGGCTAATCACAGTGATTTTTTACTAGTCCTGTGGCCAAATAGGCTATCCTACAGTGTTTTGGGACTATCTGCAGCTTTCCAGACCCTTACGCTGTCCAAGAACAGCTACACGTGTCCGTTGTAGGGATGGTTGGCAATGAGAGGCACAGAGCTTGTACCGGTAGCTCCCGCAAAGACCCTATTACCATTCAATCAAGCCCTATAGCCTCTTAAGATGATAACGAATTCCCTCATATCGACGACCCCCTCCAGAAATACAGGGCCTACCCGGGGCCTACAGGCTCCCAGCCCACGTCGAGCACACTGGAAGCAACCCAACCAATCAGAAGGTACGATTCGACGTCCTAGAAGCAATCTGACTAATCAGATCGCCCTGTTAGCTCCCAACACAACATGAGCTTGCTACACAAGCAGGCGTATCAACGCTCGAAAAGCCAATGAAGGAAACCCTTCTTCTACAGTTTACCACTATTCTAGGAATACAGCGTTGTTTTTAGGCACCGAAGGTAGCCCCTACAATCAGTTTCCCCATCTTTGTCTTTGTGATCAGAAGAAATGCTGTCAGTCGCTACCACTTAGAGCGCCATCAGCCCGGGAATCACAATGTTCTGGCATACAACACCTGTACAGCTGGCACGGAGCCAGCTACATTTGCAATCACTTAGCTACGTAAGTGGCTCTGTTAGCCGTGGCTAGGTTTGGGATAGTGTGGTTGTTTTTTATCTTATTTCCCGCTTCAAGAGGCACCAAGAAATTGTTCCAGCATGCTCTTCACTCACGTATGGGCTATAGGGGGAAAGATGACTGAAAACGGCCTTCACAACCTTCACGGACAAACACCATCAAATTAGTCGCCGACCCAAGAGTGTACAAATGAATTTAACACTAGGTCACGGTCGGGCGTGCTGGGCACTGAGCAGACTGAGAGTAATGCCCCACTGGTCCGAGGGGCTTCGGGTGACACGGGTATTTGTACCCCTCGCCCAGTGTGCGCCGGCGCGTCTCTCACTGTTCAGCGACGCGCGGTGTCGAGCTGGGCAGTGTGCCACGCTGCAACTTACTGCATGAGTAGGTGGACAACGGTGATGAAAAGGCGGATTGTTGGGATCTCGCGTTGGCCCATCTTTCACAGCCTATTGTCTCGACCCATGGGGCTGTATCTCGATATCCTCCGAGCCTTGTGTTTTATTGTAGCGGGCGCGCGTCCGTTGCAGCCTCTCCTACAGGTTTTCCTGATCCATAAAATCAGCCGCCAAGTCTCCATCCTACGTCCGGCTTACATGTTTTTGTTCCCGCGCCAAGACTGAAGAGTCGGGGGGAGCTTGCAGTTCATTCGCCATTCGTCCTAACATGTTGCGCACTTGTGTTATACGACAGCTGCGTAACAACCCAACACATTTTGTCCGGCCAGCTTGCGGCTTGGTGCAATTTCCTGGGCAGATGTATGATACGTCTTATTAAATCGCGGCGGATCTGAGAACATGGTCCCTCGTAAACTGGGCCACACCACTGCCCTCAGAGCCTGCTCCCTTCTTCCTGTCTCTCGTCACCGTCACCCCCTACTAGCTCTGACTTTGCAGATGGCCAACACCACAGCGACTCCTCACCCGCGTTCGTTGCTGATCTTTGGCACGGCGTGGAAGGAGGATAGAACCGCCGAGCTCATAAGAGAAGTACTGTTGGTAAGCTTCAGGGCGGTCGACACGGCTAACTACCCTACCGGATATAATGAACCGCTGACGGGCGATGGTATCTAAGCTGCTCTTGAGTCTGGCATCAAACGTGAAGACTTGTTTGTAAGTTTGAGTTTTGCGGGCCATTAGCCATAGCTCGATGGCTCTCTAAACTAATGGGAAATACCTGGTCTCAGATCCAGACTAAATTCACGCCTCTGTGAGCCCACGAAGAGGACAAGATTCCCTTCAACCCGGACTAGAATACTGAAGACCAAGTCCGGGAGTCGACGAACAGTCGTTCAAACATCTCAAGGTCGACTACCTGGATGCATTATCTCTCCATACACCGTTAAAGGACGAGGATGACAACATGAAGGCGTGGAAGGTCTTTGAGACCTATGTGCCTGATAGGGTCCGGCGCCTGGGCGTCTCCAATTTCTCCCTCGCCCAGCTGGTCAAGGTGTATGAGGCCGCCACGATCAAGCCCGAGATGGTGCAGAATTGCTTTTACAAGGAGACATGCTTCGACCCTGGCGTTCGAGCCTTTTGTCAAGACAAAGGGTTAACCTATCAAGCCTTTTGGATGCTTATACCCACAATCCAGAGATTATGAGTTCCGACCTTATTGGGTCGGTATCCGAGAAGCTCGACGTCGAGAAGGAGCTGACCTTTTACCTCCTGATCCTCGGGCTCGGCGGTACTCAAGTCCTCTGCGGCACCACCAAGCCCGATAGAATACGGCGGAACCTCGAGGCGGTGGCGAATTGGAAAGCGAACCAGGCGGTCCGCGACGAGCTGCAGCCGTCTGTCGAAGCCTTCAAGCAGATGCTTGAGGAACTCATTCAGGAAGGGGGAGGCTCCAAGATGTAGGGGGGGCAATGTCTTCAAGCGGGCAAACCCGAGTATTAGAACACATGCAAGAGTGTGAGTAGCTGCGCTTAGAGCAACATGACGGATCAATTCAGTAAACGTAGCAGGACTCTATGCTTCATCAACTTCGGTATCCTAAGCGTAACAAACATCAATGTTTCTGTACGAGAACCCTTTGCCCTGCATGAACAATCAGGCTTGAGAAAGCAGCAACGTCAAGTCGAAGCCCTAAGAAAATCTCGCAAGATTGCTCGGATGTTACTAGCTAGAGGGTCAACGCAAATGACTTAATACCACCGAAGGGGGTAATCACTCCATGGGAGGAGGATAGAATGGGCCTGATACGTACCTTCAGACTTAGCCAATGTTGGTGACAGCTTGGGTTTGGATAATAGGGATGGAACGCTTGTGATCGTTCTCGCCGGTTACGTTGGTGTCAAGGTTGTCAGCGGCGAGTCATTTCCGCCATGGCTGGGTCTGAGACGACCCCGAAGAAGGCAGGTCGTCGTGGGCACGTGGGCGGTTATCCTGCTCAGAAGTGGAAGGGGAAGGCATGGCGGCGGCGATTTATATTGGCCGGTTTCTCGTCAGTTCCTCAGAGGCAAGTGGTATTGTTGCTGGTTTGAGTCTCTGCCAAACTCCTTTTTCCGAAAGAGTGAACTGGCTGAGGTGCGGACGCCGGTTTGTCCTAAATACCTGGTGCGCGGCTCTGCCGAGCCCGTGATTTGTCTGGAGGTGGATGGATAAGAGGGTGTCCATATCACAGTTTCGGGCTTGTTTCTATTACGTTATCGGTCCCGAAGGATATCTGCCAGCCTGACGGTGCATAAAATGCAGGAAGTGGTCAACTGATCTGATGTTCGTGAGGGTGTGGGCAGAGAGGGTGGGGGCTGATAGGGTCGGGACCAAGTCTGTAACTCGCCGACATGGGCCGGGCACTTTGATACTTTGATTCCAAGCCGGGCGATGGCTATTGCACAGTCTTCCAGATACCTGCAGGTTGCATCTTCGGGCGACAATGTGAGCATGGAGGGAGAGGGGTTGCTGCAGCATGCCGCGAATTTGGCCGACTAGGCACAAACCTAACGTCAAAGGTGTCATACGTCCCTCTTTTCTTCCCGCTACAGCCGTTGTGAGAGAGTGCTCGAGCTGGCACGTTTCATCTTCACATTTGTCCCGGCACGGGGCAAATATCACATCACCCCCCTCAAGTCTCGGCAACTCTCCCTTGGCTGTGGATGCTGTCGCAATGGCTCCCCAGATTTCTGTATCGATCAACTTTCTCAAACGGCTTGAATTATACCACACAGAGAAACCCTTTCGCCTGTACGTCGGGCGGACAGCAGGCTTCCCTGATGCCCGGATAACCAATGTCGAGACCGAACCCAGGTCGGGAATCCTGTTGACCGATGTTAGGGGCGAAGAAGAATTGTAAGACCTTGAAACACACGGCTTCAAGTTTATCAAGCACAATCAAACCTTCTCTTCGTTTACAGACGCTCAGGCTGTTGAAGAATGCTACCTACCCGAGGTCGAGACTATTATCCGCAACAATGTACCCGGCGCAGAGCGGGTTGTTGTTTTCGACTGGCGGGTACGGAAGCCCTGTCCCTTGTCCTTTATCGACTTGGATCAGAGATACTTTTGTGAGAATACCAAACTGACACATTCCCACTCTTTTATTTCTATTTATGGATCAGAGAACAAATGGACCAGTCAAGAAGAGACCCAAACATCTTGGTCTCACCTCTCGAGTTGCAGGAGCCCACATTCGCCCTCGCGCCGTCACAAACTGTTCACACTGGTAGGTCTTAGGTTCTCAAGTCGAGGTCCCGGACCTCGAACCGAGCTATCAAACTAACCAAAAGCGCAATGTCAACGCAGGAGGGTGTCATTTTCAAGAACTGGGACACGAGTTCATCTACGCAGTGCCGATGTAAGTACCTAGCCCAGTTGTTCTCCGTGCATCGTCAAGCTGACATTGAACAAGTCTGAGGCAACCCCCAAGACCTTTGCCATCAACTCTTGAGCCGCCTCGAGCGCCTCTTCTGCCTCAGTCTCTTGTCTGGGCGATTGGAGAATGAGTGACTTTCTGAAAAAGCACCTAGCTAGCCTGTCATCACTGTCCTCGTAGTTTTGGAATGCCTCAATAGCGTTATCAACGGCCTTACTGGTAATTGGTGAGTGTCGGTACCTTTAAGTGCTGGTAATTAGTGCCTTGGGGTTGGGCGGACTTATAGTGCATCGGCGAAGCGACCAAGTTGCTCATACACACAGGCCAAACCGTAGTAACTTACGCCCGTGTCGTTGTTCTGGGAGCCCATGACCTTCTCGCGAATTGTCAACGTGTCTTCGTGGACACGGGGTCCCGCTTTCATGTCGCCGCAGGCAATGAGCAAATCAGCGAGGGTGAAGCGAAACTGATTTGATCTAAAGTCGTCCCTCCCGTTCGCCTTTTCCACTAGCTCGACTGCGCGACGACAATTTTCCAAGGCCTGGGAAATCCGCTTTTGTCCCATCTCGACGCGGCAAATGTTGTTAGTAGCTGAGCCCGATCTCGTATGGCATAGACTTCTCGTCGCCAAGTGTCAACTTGATGTCTAGTGCCTTTTGGAAGAGGGGCAGTGCATTGTCGTGCTCCTCTAGGACGAGGTGGGCAGCCCCAGTGTTGTTGTATGCGTTTGCCAGTTGAAGAAAGTCGTTCTTGCCCGGTTTCGGGACCACATCCAACCACTTTGATCGCAAGTCGAGGGCCTTTTGAAACATGGCAAGACATTCTTTGCATGTTGAGAAAACATGGAGCTGGAGAGCCCCGATGATGGTCGCCGTGTCGGCCCGGATGGGATCGGGATCGTCGGGGTCCAAAACCAGATCGCACACTTCGAGGGCTTTCTGCGCAAAGGACATGGGGTTCCCGATTCCGCGCTCCCACATGAAGTTAGGCACAATTGGCAAGCAGCTCGCCGAGCGCCCGTGGGGGCTTGGTACTGCCGGTAGAACCCGCAGGCCACCGTGAAACGTCAAATTCTTCCTTGATGCTGAGCACGTGGGGGAGCCATTTGGCACACGCAGTCCAGTGTTTGAACATAGTCCCGCCATCATCCGGGCGGCGGGGGAACAATTGAGTCAGTAAGCCGACTGCATCCTCGAGCGCCTCAGCCCAAGGGTTGGACGCGTCGTCGAGTGTATGAAGCGCGTGGAGTTTGACAACTCGATGCATCCTGATGAGTTGCCTGCCTGCGAGATCCCCGGGGTTTGCTGAGCGTGAGACGAGGTCGTATTTGGTCAAGATGCGTACCGCATTGTTCCACTCCAAAGGGTCAGCGAGGTGACCCAGGCGTGAAATCTTGGCGCATCCCTCAGTAACAACCCTCTCGTCAACCCCGTCCGTCTGGAAGAAAGCCAATACATTGAGGAGATGCCGGTAGCTTTTCGACAAGCGGTTGAAGGATAGTTCGCAGCAGCTGGCTAATGTGTCGGCGTATTGCAGGCTCGAGGCGCTCATCGTGTCTGAATATAAACGTCGGGAATTCATGCGCTCGCACAGTAGACTGTAAAATTCGCTCAGCGTGCATCGTGTCTGTCGGATATAGGAACACATCTGGCAAAGTGCAAGTGGTAGACCATCTAGTTCGTGGACGATCTTGAGAGACGTGTCCGAGCTTGGCTCGTTCAGCCCGATTTGCGATTGAAGCAGAGAGGAAGCCTGGTCGTCATCGAAACCCTCTAATCGCAACTGCTTGGTTGACAGGCTGTCGGCTACGTCACGGTCTCTTGTGGTGAACATTATCGCACCGTTTCTACCGTTAGGCCAATACTCCAGTACGGTCGCCGAGTCGTCAACATTGTCGAAGATCAGAAGCCAAGTACTATCTTTTTTTTTTTTTTTAAAAAAAAAAAAAAAAAAAAAAAAAAAAAAGCCAGGTAAGCCATACACGCTATCTGTTTTGGTTATCGAGTCACATACCAGTCGTGGAAAGCCAATTGTTTGCCGCTTGGACTAGTTTCTTGAGGTCCGTCTCTGCCGCGATGGCTCCGCTGCCGTTTGCCGTTTGCCAGTATTTGACGACCTGACAATGATATTCTTGCTGAAGGATAACTGGAGACTCAGCCTTCAGCCAGAAAACCACAGCGTATGCGCTTCGAAACCTATAAGCATATTCAGAGGCAAGAGTGGTTTTGCCCATGCCACCTCAGCACTGGATGGCCGCTACCTTTAGATTCCGCTGGCTTGCCGATCCAGGCTCGGTAAGGGTTCGGTGAAGCTCACTAAATTCTACTTCTCTGCCCTGGAATCTATTGTCGCGGGTGTGAGGGACTGCGAAGTGCGGCTTCGCCAAAACGATTGTGTAGCTGCTGTTGAAACGTCGAGAGACAGTGTGCGCGTACTGTGGGATAATCGCCGCTTTTGGTACCCTATACAGTGCACCTCCCACCTCCCTACCTTAGCTTAGAGTCAGTGGTGCGAATAGTGGGGAAAGCTTGGCGACTTGACTTGGCACAGCTGGTTCCTCGACCGGCTGCCCTCTCTTTCTTCCGTCCAACACTCTTTCCTTTTGGGTCAACATCGGCACCTGACCACCACAACCCAACGTGATGTCCTTTGCAGGGCTCCTACCTCCGTTGATATCGAGCCCAACGAGCTTTATAGCCCTTTGCGCGTCAATGTTGTTCGCATCTGCCATCCTGTTCTTCTGCTCCCAAACTGATGGTCTGGCATATCAAGGGCTCCAGCTCCCCATCTCGGCGAACAACATGAAGCTGTCAACCTCGGTCGAGGCGACCCGAAATGCATTGAACGACCTTCGCCCCACGATTGAAAACTTCGAGACATTAGGGGAACTGCCGGAATCTCTATTGCAGTCTTGAACCATGGTCAGGTCGTCGACGAGTTTAGCCTCGGATTCTCCGACCGCGACAAACAACTCATCGCCGACCTAAACACGCGATACCCGCTCGGCTCGCTTACCAAGGCCTTCGTCGCAACTACAGTCTCGGAGCTTGTTCACGAGGGCCTTCTGGAGTGGGACAAGCCCGTCACAGCCTACATCCCGGAACTGCAGTTCACGGCTGATCCTGCTCTGGCCGATCGCCTGGCGCTCATCGACCTCCTCTCGCACCAGACAGGCCTGGAGAGGCTTGACAGTTTTTGGCTTTGGAGCTGAGAACGAAGTCCTTGTGGCCAAAAACTTGACCGTGGCAGCTATCAATCAACTATCCCCTGCTTATCCTCTCCGCACCAAATGGCAATACAACGATTGGATGTATGCCTTGGTCGGTGAGATCATTGAGAGGGTGACTCAGGGCTCCTTGGGGGACCGCGCTGCAAACACGCGTGCTCGATGCACTCCAACTACAGCAAACCACGGTGATTAGGTCAAGGATCCCAGCCGATGCAACAGCTCGTCCGTACATGATCACAGACGGCGGGGAGGCGGTCCGGATCGCCGATGTCTCGCTTTTGGATGGAACCACCATGTCCCCCCCCGGTGGCGGAGTCAGAAGTAGCGCACACGACATGCTCATCTGGGCGAAAGCGTTGATGGCCGGCTTCCGAAGAGATCCCTCTCCTCTTCATCGCGTTGGAAATGTGCTCTCGGGCTATGCTATAACCAACAGATCTTCCGGGTTTGACGAGTTGTATGCCTTGGGCCTGGCAAAGGTTACATCACCGACCCAGTTCGGCAAGATGGGGTTTAATCCGAATCTTGTGGATGTGATGCCTCTTATCGGGCAAGACCACCCTCCCACATCGATATTCTATCACAACGGTGCGATGCCTGGGTACAATCACTGTCTGGTGATGATTCCTGGCCAACAAGCAGCCATTGCTGTGCTTACCAATTCCATCTCCCAAGGCGACATTGCCGACTGGGTTGCTCAAATTATCCTCCAGGCTGTAATCGGCAGCAACCGTCCTGTGGACCTAGTACCTATTGCCGAAGATGCCGCAAAGCGATGGAAGACGAGATACGCCACCATGGTTGAGACGCTCGAGAAGGGCCGCACCCCAAACACTGAGGAGCCCCCCCATGCTGCTCTCGTTGGCCACTACCAGCACAAAAACACGCGTACTGTGGATCGATGTTTTCGAAGAAGACGGCGTTTTGAGGTTCAGGGTCAATAGACGGGATTTTCAGACCCACACCCTGAAGCATTACCACCACGACACCTTTTGCTTTTTGCCTTCAGCTGAGGAGAGGATTCAGCGCGCCTTGTTTCACTACACCGCCCCGACTTGGCTGCTTCATTTTGAGAAGAGAGAGGAAACCGGCGCCGTGTGGTCTATCAAGTGGAAGCTTGGCAACCAAGTGACGGACGGTGAAATTTTTAAGAGAGTTTCCGAGTCACCTTCTGGTTCAACCTGAGACCCTGGATTTGAGTTGCGCCTCTCTCTCTCCTGGCTTAATCGTATCGGGATGTGAACTAGTTTAGCAATCGCAACACTTCCCGTCGGTCTGGTCCGTTCATGTTCCGTTAGGGCCCGCGAGCGGAGGTCAAGTGTCGGAGATAAAGGGGTTCTTGCCTCTTGCCCTGACACTTCCTAAGTTGAGAGGCGGGGACGGAGATTAGAAGCAGCTAGGACATGTGACTTGCAGTAAACAGGCCGCGGTTCGGCGTGACAGCCCGGCAACGGCCTCACTGTGTCAGTTCTTTATCTAGGATTCTAGAACCACCTAGCTACCCACCTGCAGGTAGCGTGGAGTTGATCAATCTACTAGGCTGCGGTGAAATGGTACCCTACGGTGAGCACTTCTAGGTCCAGCCATCACCTCAAGGCGAAGCCACAATGGCCTTTGACTTGGGCGCGCCTGATTTGACCAAGTCTGCCCGCTCTCCCACTTCCAAATCTCGCCCTGACCATTCAACCCAAACAGCGCATTATCCGCCACCCATTATCCGCCACCACAAAGTCCACCCCCGGCCCGCCCACCTTCTCCCAATTCTCTCCCGTCCCCGTATACCGCCAAATCTCGCTCCCATTCGGGCTCAGCGCAAACATACCCAGCCCCCCCCCGCAAAGATGCGCGAAGCCGGTCCCCCCCGCCTTAACCCAAGCCTGCCCATTCCCCGTCCACTTGAACACGGCATCCTTCTTGGGCGAAAGGCCATACGGAACACCCTGTCCATCCACCGCAAAATTCACTCCTAGTCCCCCAATCTTCTCCCAATTCTCCCCCAAAATCTACCAGTAAATATCCCCTCCCGCTGGGCTAATCCCAAACAACGCGTTATACCCACCCCCGAGCAAATCGCGGGCCGGACCGCCAATTTTAGTCCAGTTCGTCCCCTCGTTGTTCCATTTGTACACGGCGTCGCGGTTCGGGGAAATGCCATACACGGAGATGGAAGTGACGACGATCTTAGCGCCGGGGCCGCTGACTTTAATCCAGTTATTGCGCTTGGTCTAGGTGGATACATCGGATGTGCCGGGGTTGATACCCAGGAGGGGTCGTAGCGGTGCACAGAGAGGCCGTCGGAGGCAATGGCGGAGACGGTGCGGGGGACGGAGGATATGTTTGCTATATGAATGGGTTTTAGCTTGGACAAGTGGGAAAATGATGTAGATATTTGTTGTTGGTTCCAAGTTTTCCACCGATAGCTGCCACGGTTGGTAAGACTTCAAGTTGTATCTGGGCTACCAAAAGTAGCAGTCTTGGCCCGTCCCGTGTTTCCTTGTTTGGTTGTCGTAGCAATTACATCTAGATGCGAAGCCTAACACTACAACTCGAATAACAAGCAGCCTACAAGCAGGCTTTTAATGACGTATACTCGTGATGCCAACCTTGAGGTCGTCCAGACAAGAGTAACTTAACTGAAATGCCAACAAGCGACGACGAGACACACAAGGAAAGTGGCCCCTCATCGTCCTCCTATCTATGTTAAGGACGCCAAGCCGTCCAGTACGGTAGATTGTGTGGTCCGTCGTCGGACGGTATGGTAGGAGAGCGCTGTCTCTAATCAGCCAGGCAGCCAGGTGCATGCGTACAAATGCGGGTGAAATGACGCGGGGGAATCCGGGTGGTAGAGGTCGTTGTCTCGGTGATGGAGAGCTTGATATGTTCCATGTCTAGAGTAGTCTCCGCGACGGCGAGGGAGCGGGTGCTCGAGGAGGGACTGCTCTCGCTCGCACCGCTCCCCAGTCTTGATTTGGACGCATGATGAAGGGAAGAGGTGCTTGGAGACGACTAATCTCTGCTATCGGATCAAAATCTTTTCACCTCTACTATCTAATGGAAATATCTTCCACCTCTACTTTCCGATGGCTATAGCTTTTATCTCCACTATGATATGATGAAAAAACATATCCATCCCCATTATCTGATGAAATCGAGGAGGCTGGACGAACTCATCAGGGGCACTAATATCTTAGGTGCCTAGGATAAGTAAGGTAGACAAGGGAACCCTCTTTCCCACCCTACTCGTGATACTTGAACTCTGCCTCGTGATATATGTTGGCTGTGGCGGCTGCCACCAAAATTATCGAGGGCAAGCCGCACAAGGAAAACACTAAACTCGACCAAAGGAGATGGAATCTCAAGCCATCACAAACTGAAATGGCTACTAAACTCGGACAAGATCGAGTTTGACCTCGCCTCACGCTCAGAATCCGTGTCAGGCGTTGCCTCTTCTGTCGGGCTTTCTTGCGGAACCTGCCGCCTCTCATGCCCCTGCAGCGTCTTCAGGATTCGCTGCAGGGACTCCAGGCCCCGCTGGTCTTCCTCGCGCCGCTTGGTGTCGTCCTCCTTCTCCCCTGCTATGATGTTGATTTTGGCTTTGTCGGCGCGTCGGACTATGCGCTGCGAGAAGACGGCGGTCGGCAACTCGTCGAGGATGCGGCCCCCGACGACGAGGGTGTTGACGTAGCCGATGAATGAGGCCATGCAAATCTAGGACGTGAAGAAGGTGCGTGGTTAGTGCTAAAGACGTGGACTGATGATGCATTTGGGGTGCAGCTTACCTCGTAGTATGCCTCTTCCTGGTCGATGACGCGTGCTGGTGCGACTGTCGCGGGCGCCGGGCCCGTGGATGAGCCAGTGCTCATGTTCTGGTGGAGGACTTTGGCATCCCCGCTGCCAGAATCGAGTCGCAAAAACTGCCACAGAATGCTACTGATCTTCCCAAGAGCAGGACCCTCGATGGTACCATTGAGCAGGGCGCCGCCAAGGTCCGCGAAAGGTACTGGGAGGCTCCCCACAGCGTCGCAGATGTCCTTGACGAGGTCGTCGGACGCTTCAGATTCGGTGTGCTGGGCATGATTGCTGGCTTGGCGGGCGGGTTGCGTCCCGGTACGCCGCAGGGAGGGGAGAATGTCGGCAAAGCCATCGTAGAAACCCGTGTTGCCGCGGCGGCGGCACTTGAGCAAGTCCCTCAGGGTTCTCTTGGACGATGCACGCAGGTCGGCGAGCACGTCGTCGATGAGATGTTCCCGCAGCAGCAGCAGCACCTCCTCGTCCGGACAGCTCGCAACCAGCGCCTTCTCGATGAAGGTGTTGGTCAACTCCCAGACGGCACACAGATGGTTCTCGGCGATCTTGGGCCACAGCTTTGACTGGTACTCCAAGAGACCCCAGCAGACGGTCGGGCTGGCATCTTCATTGGGCTCCAGCCCGCGCCAGCGCTCAATGTTTTCGGCCACCATCCGCTCGTGGTCCTTCCGCGAGACATACTCGGGGCTCGGGTACGAGTAGTATTTGCTGATGATGTCCTGGTACGGAAAGGCGTCGACCATGTATATTTGCGCGGCTGGCATCTTGTCGGGGCTCAAGTCGATGCCCTCCGCGGTCCCGGAATCGCCCATGACCGTCTCCGTCTTGCCGTACTGGCGCATGCTGGCAGCGAAGGCCCTGCCAAGCATACGGACATTGGAGCGGAGCCTCTTGTCCTGTCCCTCGGGCGGGTTATCGTTAAAGCCAGAAAAGAAACCCGTGCAGCCCGAGCACGCAGCGCCTACATCGTGCGACTTGATGCATTCGATATCGCGGTACGTGCCGTCGGCGGCCTCTCTGGTCAGGTGCTCGAACTTCTCGGCGATGACGCTGAGGTACTCGCGCCGATCTTCCTCGGTAGCTCTCGACCTACTGATATCGTCCAGACGGCTCTCGATGATGGCCGCCTTGCTCCATACCTCGCGGATGATGCCTGGGAGCTCAGCGCGGATGTGGGCCTGCAGCATGCGTCGTAGTGCTGCCAAGAGGGCCTTGATGCCCTTCTGCTCGGCCGGGACAGACTGCCAGAAAGCGTCCTTGCCGAAAAAATCGGCCTCTCTAATGTCCCTCTCATCGATCCTCGAGCGCCCCTTCCTCTCATGCTTGTTGTCGTTACGGACTACGTGCCATCCGCCCTTGGGATGCAGCTGAGAGAGGGTACCCCTGAGCAGTTTTGTGATGTCGTCCGTGTCGACGCCGGGGTGGTCAGGGTTGGTGATCACACCAACCAGTCTGTTGGCCAGCCCTGGATCCTGCCCGAGGATCTCCTGCACCACCGAGGGAGCACCTTGGTTGGCGTACGGGATCCGTGCGTTGATGACGAGCATGGTGATGCTTCGCCTGGATCCGATGTACTCCTTGACCATGCGCGCCACCGTCTCCTTGCCCTCTTCTCCCTGCTCGGTCGTCTGCGAGACGAACAGGCCGGGCAGGTCTACCAGGGTCACCAAGGGCAGCTCGGGCCCGTGCTTCTCGATGACGAGGACATCGTCGCTGAAGTCCTTGGTGCCCGGTCGGTTGACGAGGGCGGCGGCGTTGAGGTTCACTCCAAGCTTGATGGCTGCATTTCGCACAAGCACATCGAGCTGTAGGTCGTCGTCGTCGAACTCGGACGCCGAGAACTGCTGCAAGGCCCGCCGCTCGTCGTCTGTGCGTGATCTGCCGGGCTCAATCCGGACGCGGCATCGCTTTGTGTCGGACCGGCGATAGATGAGCTTTGTCGGGAACCGGGTGCAGAGCCCTTCGGCCACGGGGAACTTCTCCCGGATGATGGCCTCCAGTACTGAGCTCTTGCCGCTGCTCTGGTCGCCAACAACGACGAGCTGTGGAATGTCGATCTCGTTCGCAACCTGGTGGTTCGACAACTCATCGAGGGCGTTGAAGAGCCCAGCCTGGCTTGGATGAAACAAATCCCAGACTCTGTCCATGGTCACCTGGGTTTAGAGCGAGCGGGGGGCCCGAGGCTGAGGTGGATGTGTGATAGTGAGGAATGAGGGCTGAAGAGGGAGGTTGAGTATTGGCGTCCAAAGCTGGGACAAGCCCTTCCAATTTATTCCCACGCCAAGGGCCATCGTGAGACCTTCGATCATATCGAGTGCTTGACCCAGATGCAGGCAAGCGAGAGAGAGAGAGAGAGAGAGAGAGACAAGGTTGTCCCGCAGCTGAAGTTGAGCCCAATGAGAGGCTATACGAAAGAATGGAGATGGTTTTGGGCATCTTCGCATTTCAGCAGCGACTGGGACAGTGGTGAGGCAGACTGCGCAATGAGTGAGAGATAATGACAGCAAGTCAGCGTTCGTGTATCGAACCGGTTCTCTAACAGCAGAAACGACAGCCCTTCCTTATAGGGCCGATGGTGAAAGGCAGGCAAGTCGTGACATGCATATTTGAGACCGAGCTGGGTAATTGGCGCGGGAGCATCCACGTCTGGAGCCGCCTAGAGTAGGCGCTGCCAATGCGCGGGGGGAAGGAAGCCTTGACCGGTTGTCTCCACATGGAAGCTACGCTCGCTAATCCTCAAGGCTCGGCTCATGCGTGTCTCTCCCAATTGTTTTCGCTTTGTTGTGTGTAACGCTCGCTATAGGCTGTGGAGCCCCCACGTCCCTCGATACTCGCCTTTCTGGGCTGCGCACTTCATGTTGGCCGTCGGGGATAATCATCGCTACGAGCGGCGTGCCTCGTTGGTCTTTCCCTCCATTCCAAATGATCCAACCCTTGTTTAACTATTCGTTAGCGCTGCCCACCGCCCGCGGCCACCCCCGATTCGACCCTCTCGACCCTCTCGACCCAGCTCCTCGCTTGCTGCTCTGCTCATCATTACCCCGAACTACATCCCCGGCGGAATCATGCCAGCCTCTCGAGTCTGGTTTGTTTGTTAGCGCGTATCTCTCCCACCAAGAGGGATATGAAAGCTTTGACAAAGCCTTGTTCGCATAGAGAAACGGCATCCTGGCATTTCGAAAGTCATATTTGGGGTTGGGCAAGGCCTTTCTGGCATCTAAAAATGTATAATTGGTACTTTGATACGCCTTTCCCATGTCCACATGGCACAAGGAGCTTTGAACTCCCGCGCCAGTGAAAGAACGAGGGTTGTTGGTCATAGGGATGTAGTAATCGAAGGTGTAGAGTGGCTTGTTCTACCCAAAAGAAGAGAGAGAGAGAGAGCACACGAGGGGGGGGGGGGGGGGTGTGGCCGGTGAGCGAATGTAACATTTGACAATGTATTCTATTGTGAGAAGACACGACATGGTGGTTTCTTAACGCAGACCTTGTCCCATACACTCCAGACTACAAAGTCATGTACAAATACCGCGTCGCTTCGTCATACTCCATCAACACTTCAGATTCCACCTCTTCAAGATCCACCACAGCCTGCTGCCAGGGCTGAAGAGTGTACGCCCCAGGCAAGATGGCAGGAAGAATAGTGCACGCCAGGTACTTACCACTCTTCCCATCCCCACCCCCTTGCTCCCGTACCTTGTCCCCCTTGATATCGCACACCCGCTCGCCCACATCCTCGACGGACGAGAGAATCATAGCGTAGTTCTTGTTCTCCCAGTTGACATTCTGAAAATACTTCTTGGGGTACCAACAGACAACCATACCGGGCCGGATGCGCTGCTTGAATGGGATGGCGTCGGCACCGGGCTCGGGGTCCTCGCTGCAATTCAGCCTCTCGAGGCGCTGCATGAGCGGGTCGACGAAGAAGCCGGACTCGCCCGAGGCCGCGGCCGCGGACGGCTTGGACTTGGCGTGCTGCGAGTCGACGTGCAGCTTCCAGAACTTGGTCTGGAAGGCCTGGGCTTGTTCGGGTGAGACGTCGGCGGTCTCGAGGCAGCGCTGGAGAAACTCGGGGATCGGCAGGCGGAGGAGTTGCGGGCCTGTCTCGTGCGGGGCGAGGATGGTGGATGAGATGGCGGGTGTTCCGGACTGATTCGGTGACATGTTGTTAGTATACCAGACGACTAGCAAGTGGGGTGGTGGCTGCTCGCGTTTCCGTCTATCCATTTCTTGAGCTGGTCGTTGTTCCACGTGGCGGGCACATCGGCATTGTACTCGATCGACCTCTTGGGGACCACGACACGCAGGAGTTCGGCATATCGGAGAGTATTGATACTCGCTTTGACGTCGGCCAGACAGGGGTTGACGCAGGCGATGACAACCGTCTTGCAGATTCGCGTACTGGCGGGATCAAAGACGTGCTTGAGCGTTTTTGTCAGTGTTGATTGCCGGAAGGGCACGTATGCCTTTGCTTTCTTGGTTGAGTCGGCATCGGCAAGGGCTCGCCCGCGAATGCAATCCTTGAGTGTGGAGAGCGATTTGTTGATATCGCGTGCCTCGGCCATTCTGAATATCATCAGCCGGTTTTCCCTTTCTTGCCAGATTGAGATCTGCCCGGAACCACAAACCTTTTGGAGTCGTGTCCTGTGCGATCGCGGGCGGCTTCTGAGCCGGCCAGATCAACTAGGTACAGCAAGCCGTCCTCAGCAGATGGAAGAGTCGGGTTCTGGATGCGGATGCGGCAGATGGCATGGGAGCGAGAGGATGTGTCGTTCTTTTGTGTTGGAGCGGTACGGCGCAGGGATGCAGCAGCTTCAATAAACTCGGCAAACTCGTCCTTGGTTGTCACACAAGCCTCGATGGCGCCGGCGAGTTGAACTTGGCTCAGTGAGTCTTCGAGGATGGAAATTTGCTTGCGGGAGTTGAGGAGATCTACACACACACACACACACGGGTCAGTACCAAGATACTCACAAGGCCAGACTGGGGAAGTTTCGCACCGTACACCTGGGTCCCAGCCAGCTCAATGATCGTGATGTGAATCTTCCGCTCGCCTTCCAAGGAGCCGTTCATCAGAGTCTCAGCAACGTGCCGCTCAAGTCCACTAACGGTGAAAGTCTTGCCAGACCCAGTTTGGCCGTACGAAAAGACGGTGCCGAGCCCGCCCCCCCAGGCCCATGGGACAAGAGGATGCACAAGGCTTTCGTAAACCTGGGCAGTGCTGGCGTCTGGGCCAAAAACCTGGTCGACGGTGTAGCTGGAGGACTTGTGGACAGTTAGCCGGGTTCCAAAAAAGGCAATGCATCCATCTCACATTGAGAGCAGCTGGCCCTCGAACAGACTTTTTGAGCTCGTGAACCTGCACGGCGCTGGCGGAGTTGCCGACGAAGACGCTGGCAGGAAAGACGGTTTCCTCTTCGGTCAACATCGGGCGGATTCGTGTGCTGACAATGATGTCCTGGTTCTCGCCGGCCTGGGCTTTCTTGTCCGCCGGACGGGGCTTGAAAGCAGCCACCAGGGCATGGTAGCGCTCGGTGTTGTCAATGAGAAATTGCTCCATTGCTGGGGGGAATTGATGTCAACTGAAAAACGTGTCTTTCTTGCATTCCCGGTGGGACTCCTCGACAGTTATACTGTGAGCTTGGGTCCTTGCCGACCATAAATTCCCAGCCGGGTCCCAAACTATCATGGTGCCTAAGAGAATGCAACTGAAGCAGGTCCTCCTGAAGCGTTGGTGAATAAATCCACTTGCTTGGCAGGGGACTGCCATCAGCCAACCAGACACGCCGATTTGCCACATTATCGGTGCCTGCGAATGCTGGATGGGGCCTGCCAAGAGCACGGGCTTTTTTTCCACGCTTGAAGGAAGGATGGCCCGACCAAAACAAAGCGACTGTGGCCAGGCAACAGCAACTGCATGTCCCGTGCATTTCCCGCACAAGGTGCTATCCTCGGCAATCCCCGTGCCTACCTACCTACCGAAGGGAGTTCGGCGTCTCATGCAGTGATAAAAACACAGTGGGACTGAAGAAGCCGCCTATGTCACGGTGGGGGGGAGAACGGCCTTTCCGAGCTTATCGAGGAGATTGTCGACAATGTTGTGTGTGGTATGTGGACTGTGGAGGCACAGGGCTAACCCTTGTTTATTTGTTGGCGCGGGACTTTGAAGCTCGAGTACTAGAAAGGCTTTTTAAATGTCACAAAATGCCCTTTTTGATGACAGGGGAGGCCCTTTTGAAATACCAAATATATCTTCTGTAATGCCACAAATGCCATTCTTTAAGCTAGAAAGGGCTTCAAAATCCCACTTTGGGCCTTGCAGGGGGAAGGTCACGCGCTAATAAATAAACCAAGCGGCAAAAGAGCGATGAAATCCCCGATTCGGATGACCCAGGGACCTGCCTCAGAAGATGCAGATGGTAGAGAGCTAGACCGTGCGTTTCATATACATGCATACACATGCACACATACGTGCACACATAAAAAAGTGGGTTTGAAGCAATTTTGAACTCTGTGCTTAATACTGTTCTTTTGGTATAGAATTTTTGAAGAGGGGAGGGGGAGGTGTGTGCGAGGCTATCGTCTTTGCCGGCTTATACCCCTTTGCGCTTCAAACCCACACAATGGCTCCAAAGAGTACGTTTCTACGACGCTCTCTATTTCTATGATATACTGACCACTTCTAGGAAGTAGACCAAGAGTAGCGAAATGCACTAGGTAAGGTAATTACCAAATTCTTCAAAAAGTACTTGATGCTGCTAGGGTTAGATCGTAGGCGTACCTTGTCCTACGCTAATAACCATCCATCCGTACCTACGGGTGCTGTTGCCTGTCTGGGCAAAGTGATCCCAGTTTGGGTGCACAGCGGGTCTAAGGTCCCGTTTCTAGCCACACAATAAAACCCGCCATTTATGTATGTGCATAGGAATGATGCCAAGACAGTCGATTTATTTTATTATCTAACTAACCAGATGGAAGTTTTCTTTCTATCCTCAGGGATGCGCTCCAAGTTTAAATTATGATAGACCCCTTTTTCTTTTTTTTTTCTAGAGCTCTTGCCTTCTCGACAGCGTCAGTCTAACGAGGCCAGTCTTGATGCTGTCAAATATCGTATGTGAGTATTCCTTTACATCCACGGCCAGAGTCGATGATCTTAGGACTGCTGGCCATGTCCATCTGATAAAAAAGAATAGGTTCTCAATGACGAAATGATCCGAATAATGGCAGAACACCTTGGCGTCAATTGGTTAGATCCTGGTCGCAGTTCATGCGGGCGCGGCAGCTTTTAGTGATAGCGTCGCAAAATCATCATGGGGCCCCGCTGTAACTGTAATTCCTCGAGTCGGGAATGACGACCTCTCTCCGCGGCATCCCGAATGCATGCATGCCCGGTGTGCTAAGGTGCGGGGTCACACCAACCAACCTCGACTTGGCAACAGAGCTCCATCAAGGAGCTGAGGTGTCAGCTATAAGGGTCTGCACCGTAATCACGAATTCTCGAGATTCTTCTCCATAATTTCACGGGGTTGACAACCTTGAGTTACAGCGAATGAGACAGTTGTACTGATTGCAAAGCTAGTGCGAATACATCTATCTACCTTTGATACTATGGCTGATCCTACCGAGGCTGCATCGACGGAACGGGCCGTGCAAACGCCTAGCCAGTCAGGTATCGCGGTTGTGAGTCTCGGTACCCGCTTCAATACCACCTCAGCGGTCTGGCCCAAGTTCTAACCCGGATTCGCTCATAATAGGACCCTGACTTTAGCCAGCCCGATGACGACGGCGACTCGGCCCTGGGCGATGACGAGTCCAACATTCTCTCCACCGCCTCCATCACCTCCACCATCCTGCAGTATCGCAAGCTGCATGGGCGGACCTATCACAACTTCGGCGGCGCCGACAAGGCCGAGTACTGGGCGCCCAACGATGAGATAGCCAACGAGCAGCTCGACATCAACCACCACCTGCTCAGCCTCTCTCTCGACAACAAGCTCTACCTGGCCCCGCTCGAGAAGGAAAAGGTAAAGGCGGTGCTCGACGTCGGCACCGGCACGGGGATATGGGCCATCGACTTTGCCGACGAGTTCCCCGACGCCCAGGTCACGGGCGTGGATCTCTCGCCCATCCAGCCGTCGTGGGTGCCGCCGAACCTCACCTTTGAGCTCGACGACATCTCGAGCACCTGGATCTACGCGGACAACACCTTTGACTACATCCACATCCGCTACATGACGGGTAGCATCAAGGACTGGGTTGCCATCTACCGCGAGGCTTACCGTTGTCTCAAGCCGGGGGGATGGATCGAGCATATGGACTGCTCCGCGGGTGTCTACGCCGATGATGGGTCGATGCCCCCTGATAACATCTTTGTTGACTGGATGGAGAATTTCTGCAAGGCCGGTCTTAAAATCGGACAGACGTTCGAGGTCATTGACAACGACAATTATATCCGCTGGCTGGAGGAGGCGGGATTCAAGAATGTCAACAAGAAGACCCTCAAGGTCCCTATCGGCGGCTGGCCTGCTAATAAGAAGTTGAAGGAGATTGGGCTGACAAATCAGCTGTCACTGAGCCTTGGTATCGAGGGCTTTGGCCTTTACATTCTCACCAGTGTTCTGGGCTGGCCATATGAGGAGGTTCAGGTCTTCTTGGCCAGTGTTCGGGCAGGTTTGAAGAACAAGGCATATCATGGCTATTGTCGCTGGTAGGTTTTTGAACTTAGTATTCGGCCCCAATTTGCAGTCGCTAATGTGTATAACAGGGGAGTGGCTTGGTCTCAAAAGCCCTTGGAGTGATTGTGTGAAGACATCATCAAGAGAACAAGGTACGTAGCTGCTCAGGCATGAATCCGGAAAGGAGACTATAACCGCCCCTAGCGTATCCAACAAACGGGCACTGGACCTTTTTTGAGTTGGGACGAGTAACGGACTCGGAACGGCTCTGTAGAGATGGGCTTCTCACTTTACGAATATCTTGGCGGAAGAATGGCGTGGTGTATGGCGATGATCAATGAGAACTTGATGTCTTAAGAGTCCATATGCTGCGCTCCAAGTAGTAGTGGAGCGCTGCGGTGGCAGCCATTGCTCGCCACCGTGACCACCACCAAGTCAACGCCACTCTCCCACAAGCCTTGCAAGGTCAAGACGGTCACTTATCCATACAACGCGTTCTTAACACGATACATTGTGTCAGTCTTGGCTGCTTTAGAATAAGGCCTTACAACACTCTTTCGAAGCAGAAAGCTCTCCGAATTCCCAGTTAGGCGCAATATCTGACTGACGCGGCATCACAGTGCCGTCTACTCGCTTAATATAGATGGGTGCCTTTCCTCCCTTTCCCATTTGGTAGCTTTGTCTCTGTAGGCCGGATAATCGGAATTGGTGATTCGATTATAGTAAAGGGTGACGGGGCTTCCACTTCCCTCTCACGAGCCACACGTTGAGAGCCCATGGCGGTGATCTCGTTAGCGGTGTCCTCAGTAGGGCGCTTGCGAGTAGTTTCCTGGCCCCCGGGAACAACAAGAGTGCTTGATTGAGCAGTGGAGGCCAGCTGCTGTTTGGCGACCTCATCGAGCTTCGTCACGTCTCTCTTCAGGTCGGCCACATTGCCGTCAAGAGCCTCGGCCTTAGAGCTGACTTCATCCATGCGGCCCTTTGGGTTGTCAACCTGCTCCTTGGTAGCGCACTCCTCTAGGTCGGTCTTAGTCTTTCTCTTCATGGTAATAAAGGCTTCGCGAACCTCGTTATGGGTCGGGAGATTATCGCGTTTGCCCTCAAGCGCACGCATTCTACCTTCAAGCTGCTTCTGCATATCTTGGAGCAGCGCCAAATATTGTCTCAACAAAATATTTTCGTCTCTACTTATTCTCTGATGAAAGAATTTTCGACCTAGCTATCGGATGAAGGCTGATCAGATACCGTGCCCCTTCGAGGTAGTTTTATGGGGACAATAGTTATGGATTTTTCAGTCATATCTTGTCACTAGTAAAATTCGCAAAACGTGCAGGACAATCTTGAATTCTCTCAAGTCTGATTGAATTGCAGGGACCTAGGCTTTAGTCACCACAACAGGTGGAGCTTGCGGGCAAACGACACTAAATTCAATTGCCAGGAACTTCCCTGCAACGCGACGGCCAACAACAGCCTCAACAAGAAAAACGGGATCTTGCGTTAGCAGTACCATACAAGACTTCAGCCAACCACTGGATAGGCAAGCACATGTAATTGAGCAATCGGAAGAGTCATAGAGAGCTATTTTAAAGTGGGAAAACCCATGGGCTTAATTCCTTCTCCTAGATAGTAACATTGCGTAAGCTTCCATAAAGTCAATTGATGTCTCATCACTTTGAGTGCATTTCGCCACAAGCTCAGTGGGATCACATGCTGACACCCCCGGGACCCCTAACGACCGAATTGGCATTCGAAGCTAAAAGAGATCAAGCAATCCCCCGATCCAGAAGTGAGTTAAACTAGCTCAAAGCCTGAACTATGGAAAACTGTCCTACGGTGCGCTAGTCTCCTCGCGGCGAAGGGTGGAAACAGTGGACTAGTATCGAAAGGGAACGGGGCCAAGGGCTAAAAGTCCCCCCATAAACGGAAGCGTCAGAAGAACGCAAATCCAAACACATTGAGTCGTACCGGGATGTAGTTGTCTGGGACGAAGCAACCGATGGGCCGTTCCCAGTGGACCGGTTTTTTCCAGAAGTGCTCAGCGGACCAGATAGCAATAGGGTCGAATAAGACCCTAACCGTCCAGTCCATACATAAGCCTCACAACCAGGAATCTCACACCCTAGCGGGTGATGATGCCCTGCCTACGACGTTGCTGGGTTATGGCGCAATTTGCGGGCAGCCATGGGCTTGCAAAAGATGCAGGGTCACATCTGCCACCGGTCCCCTTCCGCCTCCCGGCTATTGTAACCCCACCCCTGTAGCGCACCGGAGTCCCTTGAGAAGTCATTCAGCCAGTTCTTCCTGCTGGTTGCGGCATACCTTTAAAAAACATAGTTGGGGTTGGAAGGGCTGCGGATGCTCGCTCCATTTCACAGATAGTGCCCATGTTCTCGCCTTCAAAGCCAAAGTGGGCCTTGACACTTATTCTAGCAACTTAACATAAATACAGCTCGCAGCCTCGAGATTTGGCTGCTAATCCACAAGACCTGTCCCTGGCGCGGTACTGCCCTTAGGGCTTGGTTCTCGGCCACAATATCCAGCGCTGCAACGAGCGTCCCATGGATCATCCACATCCCGGATGTGGCGACTTGCCGGGTGTACCTAGCTTTGTCTTCTGGGAATGTCACCACGTTCTCCGGAGACGTCGGTGGTGAGCGGATCAGAGACATGTGCGGGAGCCGGATTGCGTCCCTAGCATGCAAAGCAGCAAAGTCTGTCACATCTCCGGCGAAAAAGGGCACGCTGGCACAGATCTCGTCTATAAGCAGCTGCGCCCGCTTTGCGAGACCAAACGGCGGCACCTCGTAGTCGCGGTTGTAGCCACCCCGGACGGCAGCGAGGCTGGTCTGAACAAGCGCCAGATTGCGAAGTTCGGTAATGCGGTGGCGGTTGAGCGTATTAGCCACGGAAAGATTGCGGTAGACATCACAATGCGGGTTAGACGACGTGGGACACGAATACACGCCAGCGGCCTGTATCGAAGGGGCGAGCGCGCAACAGGGCACAGCGGAGGGCTGCCAATCACGCGGGAGGGTGGCTCGCCACGCCATACATCTGCTTGCGAGGCCCGATGCTTTGGACAGGATGGAGAGGTACGGATCGACCTCACTGGCGGCGTCCCGTGGGCCCTCCGGGGATGGGACGCCAAGAGAGCATCGGAGACACTCCAGCTGAGCGAGCTCCAGCGCGAGCAAGTCGGCCATGATAGCAGGGCTCTGCGATTTCATCACACCTGCCTCCTCCCAGAGGCGACGAACCGCGGCGAGGTCCGCCGTCCCACCGACGGCGTCACGAATCAACCGGCCTCCCACAGCAATGGCCATGCGTAGCGACAGCTCGCTCCGGCCATTCAAGGCCCCACGGTGCTCCAGCAATGCAATCGATCCGAATGCATGAGCATGGAGCTGCTGGTGGCGCCGGAAAGACGAGCCGATGCCCTCGTAGGCTTCTAGCACGAGGGTGGTCATGAGTAGCTCATCTGACTTGCTCCTTGTCGGGTCCGGGATCGCTCTTTTCGCCCCAGCCACGGCGTCGACGTAGAATCTGCAAGCGGCAGGGGCATAGTGCATGGCCCCTCGTCGGAAGCTGTGTATATCGGCGACACTGATGCTAAACGCTGCGATCGCTCTGGAGAGGGGAGAGGAGACGCTCGCCCTGGCATACATTGCCGGGAGAAATTCAAAGAAGCTGCATGTAGCCTCGATGCCGCGGTTGTTAGCGTCGGCACCGCCGTAGTGGTGGAAGAAAAAGCCTAGCGCCGTAGACTCGAGATCCGGGGGAATCGCTGAAGGGACGGGCAGAGATGCGCTCGTTGCTTCGGCGGTTGGGCAATTGGCAGTCTCAAAGACCATTGTCTTTCTCGACACGAGCGAAGCGCTGGGGAAAACAGCTTGTTGGGAATTGCGTTTGGTCACTCGACATGTTTCGTCCCGATGCATCCTTTCAAAAACATCGCTGTAGCCCGGACAGACGGTATTCCTCCTACAACAATTGAGGCAAGCCGCCCTCGTCTGGTCGCACTGCCGATGGTTAGATTCATAAACGACGGCCCCGGCGGTCGACGCCAGGCAGGTGTCAGAGTACATACATACCTTGATCCGGCGGGTCCGGCATGTTGCGCACCCTTTGCTGGGGCCATTGTACACCATGTTGAATCCGGGGGCGCTTCCGCAGCGTTGACGCAAGCTTGCCTATGCGTTCTAAATTGCAAGTGGTGCCTCCTAAAGATTTAGAATTGCGAGCAGTTGCGTTATCGTGCGCTGTGGTTGGAGTCTCTGGGGGTCTTCGCTTTGCATTTGGAAGGCGCGACTTCGGGGTGACGAGGGTATCGATCTGGGCATTGGCTTATTTTGCCTGCTCGCTCCCCTGCCTGACTGCGCCTTACACGGCACGGCACGGGGAAAATCCAAAGCAGCTCGGAAGGATCCCCCACTTTAGGTTAGTGCACAGGACGTAGCAACTTCCAGATCTTCAGCCCAAGACCCCAGTGCGTAGGGTGCTTGCGATCACGAAGAGCCCTACCGCGTGTTCTTCTACTCTGCTGACTTCAGTGGAGCCTAAGATGGTTGACAGAACGAGCTCCAAGCACGTAGAGCGGGGTGTCTCAAAATATAAAGGGAGAGGCAGCGCGAGAAATCTTTATCTCTTGACCTGTCTATCCAACAATTTCTCCTACACCGAAAGCAACCACCTCATTCACATCATGCATCTCTCTCACATGATTCTAATCCTCGTGTCAGCGGCGCTTGTTGCCGTCCCGACGTCGGCACGCGGCACCAACTGCACCGACTCCGTAGCCCTGGATGGTGTCTACACTAGCCGAGATGTGGACATGGGCAGCGACCCCTTGACCCACTTTGACGCTCCCCAGCTCTCCGACTTCAACGCGAGTGCTATCGAGGACTGGTCGTTTGACGGTGTCTCCCGTGACGGGAGCGCCGGCATGTCATTCTTCTTCAGCCGCGGCACCGTTGCCGGCCACGTTGCCGCGCAGCGCCTCTTCCTCTCCGTCGTCTGGCCCAACGGAACCCGGTACATGGAGAGCGTGTTTGTGCGCAAGTCCAGCGTGCGCCAGTGCCGCGGCTCCACTATAGCGCACTGGACGGACGATGCCACCCGTGTCCGCTGGACCTTTGCCAGTTCCGTCAACTACCAAAACACCGTCGTCACCATCGACTCCCCGGCGGTCAAGGGCACGTACACCATCAAGGCGCTCACGCCGGCCGTCTACCCCAACGGACTCGAGTACCCCAGCGCCGACGGAGACCCGCTCTTTGCCCCCGAGCTCTATTGGGAAGAGAGCGTCCCGGTTGGCACTGTTGAGGCCAACCTGAGTATCCTAGGCACGCCGTTCGTCCTCTCGGGCTACGGCGGGCGAGAGAAGAACTGGAATTCCGAGGCCTGGGCGGACATTAGCGCGGACTGGGACATGATGCGGGCTGCTGTCGGTCCGTACGCATTCATCGTCTGGCGCTACACGTCGCAGGTCGACCGGAATACCTATTTTAGCGTGGTGTTGTTCAAGAATCGCCAGGTCATCTTCCGGACCGCGAACCTGGGAGCCTCGGATCCGGATGGGAAAACATACGGCTCCGTCGCCTCGACGAACACCGGTCCGGTGCATTTATCTTCGGCTCCGGGTTCTCGTCTCCCGCTGCCCGAGTCACGGTTCACCGGCTACGTCCTCGACTTTGTGTCTCCAGAAACAGAGCAGCGCTGGAAGTTCGCCCTTGACTTTACGAGGACGGTGTATTGGTTCCCTGCTAGTTCGGCGTTGAGAATCGGAGGGTTTGTGGGCAACGTCACTGGCGGCTTGGTAGGCGGCGAGCAGTACACCGGGCTAGCTTCGGGATCCGCACAGGAGGTTGTCATCTAAGCTTTCCATTTCGATGCGAGTTGGGAAACAAGGATGTAGCTTTGCCTTTTTACCGCCTAAGATAGGAGACCTTGAGGGCCAGAATCAGCAAAGTATACGCCTAGTTGGATAGCACAAGCAAAATACAAGCGACTTTCGGCGGCATTTTCCAATGCTATTGTTGGTAGAAGCGAGCAGCGGTTCTCGCAGTCAAGTGCCGGCTGAATTTGCCGGTGAACAGAAACGGCCCGAAAGTGCTGTATGTACCCGAGCATGACGACGCTACTACAGGGGTGAGAAACCCAAAACCTCTCAGCGGCCGCAATGGTGTCAAGAAGGGGTGACACAGCATGTACTTTCTCATACCTCGGCAGCTCAAGGTTCACTAGGCACTATTCAAAATTTACCCTCTCTTATTGTTTGGTCCTCGCCCATATATGTGCAGAACCTAGAGCTCAGTTAACCACATTGGGGGGGCTCAACATGGGCGTGAAGATTGCGCGGGTGTCGTACACGCTGCAAGGCACTTAATCAGCAATCTCCAGTAAAAAGCAACCCCATATGCAGGTTTGACTAATGCCCTGACTCTTTGTGTAATGTTGCTACTCACTCGTAGATCATGGACCATGTTTAGTATCTGATCAACTGTAGCCCGTTTCGGTCACAGACGGTTTTCGTGTTGAACGCGATTTCAAGTATTTAACGCGAGTGGAATCTGCCAAGACATCCATTTCCTTCAAACCTTTTTCTCTACCATCGTCGTCTACCATCTATCTATCTACCTTGGCCAATTAGTAATCACATATTGAACCACCATCCATCATGCCTTACATCACCCTCCGAGACGGCGCGCAGTTCTACTACAAGGATTGGAACCCACCAGAAAGTACCGGCACCGGCACCGTCCTCTTCAGCCACGGGTGGCCCCTGAGCGCCGACGCGTGGGAGAAGCAGATGTTTTTCCTCGCCGCCCACGGCTACCGCGTCATTGCGCACGACCGCCGGGGCCACGGGCGGTCTGATCAGACATGGGACAAGAATGACGTGGACAACTGGGCCGACGACCTTTCGGAGCTGATTGAGAAGCTCGATCTGAAGGAGCTTGTGTTGGTGGGACACAGCACCGGCGGAGCAGAGGTTGCGAGATACTGCACCAGACGTATGTTTCTGGTCTGCCCGCTCGAAGCTGGATGTGGCATCAAACTGACGTGTTCCGCAGACACCACTGCCAGAGTGGCCAAGATCGTCTTTATCAGCTCTGTCGTCCCTCAGGTTGTCCAGTCGTCTGTTTCCCCTGACGGCGTGCCGGTGGCCGTGTTTGATGGGTTCCGCGAGGCCATGCTGAAGGACCGGGCGCAATTCTTCCTTGACGTCCCGAGGGGTCCCTTCTTCGGCTTCAACCGCCCCGGCGCCAAGGCCAGCGAGGGCCTCGTCGAGAGCTGGTTCACCGTGGGGATGCAAGGTGGGTTGAAAGCCGTCTACGAAACGTCGCGCTCGTGGGAAGTCGACTATAGCGAGGACCTGAAGGCCTTGGAGATCCCAGCCCTTGTGATTCAGGGGGATGACGACCAAATCGTCCCTATAAAAACAGGTGCGCTTGCCGCTATCAAGCTCCTCAAGAAAGGTACTCTGAAGGTGTATCCGGGCGGGGCTCACGGAATCATGGACACCCAGCCTGAGGATATCAATCAAGACCTACTGGGGTTTCTTAAGGCTTGAGTTTTGCTGGTAAATGGGGGATGAGGTCCGTTTTAGTCAAGAAATACACCTGCCGTCAGGCTCACTCTGGATCAATGACCCTCCACGAACACCCTATCAGCTATGCATGGGGACTATGGTGGATTGTAATAATCCTCATGGTGTCTCGTTGCGCCTTCTATTTTAACTTTCCCCTTCGCCTCACATCCAATATCTCTACCAACTCTCCACCAAGAGTTTGTCCCATGTGAATCATAAGTCGTAAAGATCGTTCAAACTCATATGCAGTAACTTTCAGCACCACCACCTAAGTGGTCGTCCAGGGCAGAATCTTGGAAGCAAACTCCTCAAGCTGCACCTGGCAAGACGGAAGATCAACGTCATAGTCCTCATAGGTCAGAATATTTTCGTCATCAGTCACGACCTAGCGACGGTTCCGCAGGTCGCCCTCCTGGCCACGCTCAGGTGGATGTTGCTCTTGCCGGGGATCACGCGGGACCCGCGCTTCTCGCCCCAGGCATTGGTCTTGTCGCTAACGATTCAGAACATGGATTATCCGTTATCTGCCCAGTTGAACTGCTCCTCCTTCTCCAAGTTGGACGTCTGCAGCTCCATCTGCTCAAACACGACGAGCTCGGGGTACCACGGCTGGGTCTGGTTGGCCGTCAGTAGCTTGGTCACTTGCAGGCTATTCTTGGTGTCGAGGATGTTGAAGTCAGCCTTGAAAGTCAGAATATGGTCGTGGTAGCTGCCTTGTGCGTCTTTGTAGATGCGGGGACCGAAGTTGCTCTGGGTCTTGAAGCAAGGAGAGCTCTGGAGCTAACCCGAAGCGCGAACTTTCACCTCGAGCAATCCGTCGACGTGGAAGGCATAGTCGAACATATAATCGTAATTTCCATCAGTTGCAATGGTGCGAGCGTGACAGATTGCTATTACCGAAGTTGGTAGTACTTTGGGATACAGCAGAGTGTAATTGCTTGCGTGAGGAACAGGATTCCTCACGCCCCAAGGTGTCTAACACGTTGGCTACTTATAACTACCTAGGTGGTAGGAACGAACAGGTAACTTGTACTCGTGCTCTCTCTGCTCTGCTGCTCTGCTGCTCTCTCCTGGAGCACACGGAGCGTGAGAGCACTTTGCTCTGTGTATTGATCCTGCTCTGTGCAGAGCATTACCAATGCACAGAGCTGCGTCTGCGTCATGATAGGGTGCACGATCCTGTGTCCTTCTGATTAGTTGCATTCTCCCTTTATCACCTGTCAGCCCTAGGCTGAGGACTAGGTGTAACATTGACTATACGCTTAATCTTAGTGGGCTTGGGAGGTGGTGGCATGGCAACGATCTCCGCTGCGGCGGCCACTACGGCAACGGCGCTCGCGCTCGGCTTAGGGACCCTACCGCTCCCTGGCATACGGCGGCGGGTTCCGGCAGTGCGCGCGATTGGCCTACGCGCTTGAGGATTAATTTGAGCCTTGCATTCGAATTAGTTATACCCAACACCATAGAATAGATCAATACAGTACTATACTGGGCTTCAATGCGTGGTGTGGCTGCGATGGTATGGAGATGGCGGTTAAGATGGTACCCCTCCAAAATATGGTGCTTGCCAATAAGTCCGTCCTCCCCCTCAGCTTCCCAACTCCAAGCCAACGCCCGAGTTGTTGTTCAAACGCACCGCATCGTGGCGCTCGTCGGCCCATTCCTGCACTTTTTCCTGCATAATTGGCGCCGCTCGCTTCCACGAGAAGACGGGTGCATGGCCAAATCACACGCTCCAAAATGCTCCAAAATGCTCCAAAATGCCCCTTCACATCTTTATTGGCAGCTGCTTGCGTTTGACTCGCTGCAAGACTATCTTTTGCAAGAATGATTAGACTTGCCCTCTCTCAAGATGCAGCAGTCTGTAGCCCGATAAACATCGGAGTCGTGAGAAATGTGCGTTTTGACAATGATGCGCTTCGCGCAATCTCTTCTCCAAACCATCACGAGGCTAGGACTCGAGGTTGACCATCATAATCGAAAAACACCAAGACACTCAAAGCGTACTGAAGGTTTTACAGACAGCAAAGCCGACACACCCAACAGATACTACTACTACACAAACTCGGGACTTTGTTGAAATCTCGTTCTGAAAAGGGCCACCAAGTAACACTGGGTGGGGGCGGTCAGGGTCAATAAAATTGTAAAACTTACCTGTGTCGCTCATCAGCAGGGCAGACTCATGGCTCAACACCTACCACGAGACTAATACTTCACCTTGTGAACCCTGCCAATATGGCCTCATGAAAGGCGTGCCTCATTCACTCGTACAGTATCGACGGTTCACAGGGCGTGCACAGGTACAAAACCCCTCGAAGCGGCGCACAAAGCCACAGGAGCGACGTGTGATTGATATGTGACAGGAAAAGAATTCTACCCGAAAGTCATAGTTACCACAAAAACGGGACAGAAAAGCGGGTATGCTAAATTTGGGGGGGGGGGGGGGGGGGCAATGGTGTGCGTGCGCTTGATGCCAAGAGATAACCCTGTTGAGCCGTTGTGCGCAAAAAAAAAACCGCAAAGGAAAATGGAAAACGCGATGGCCATGTAGAATAGCATCAAGTGCGCCATTTTCCCACCGGTATCTACAATCGGGTTCCCAATTCCAATCCATAGTTTCCGGACAGAAACACACCCTCAGTGGAGCCCGGCACTGGGCCAGGGTTGCATGACTCTAGCCAATTCTTATTACTTGGGATCTCCACTCACTATAGCGCTAGCACACTGGACACGATTTTGCGATGAACTACGTGCGCCATGCAGTCTTGCCTACATCGGAGCAATGAGCCTTCGCGGAACAGGTATATGCAATCACAATCGGCATAAAAAGAAACAAAACAGCGCAGCAAGAGCGCAAACGCGGGGGTCAGGGTTCCTTATCGGGCCCGATTCGGACTCG
The DNA here is from genome assembly GCA_030549175.1 of Lasiosphaeris hirsuta. NCBI lineage: Eukaryota > Fungi > Ascomycota > Sordariomycetes > Sordariales > Lasiosphaeriaceae > Lasiosphaeris > Lasiosphaeris hirsuta. The sequence continues at coordinate 3,457,495 of JAUKUA010000002.1, forward strand.
GGCTCAGGCGCTCATTATTGAGGGCTGAGGGGGGGCTGAATTGATCACCGGCGCTGGATTTTCACTTGTCGCTCTGTGGCCGATCGCGATCTCTGATGAATCAGCATCTCCCGTTCGCATCGCATCTGCAGCGAAAAACGGAGCCCGGCAACTCCCGCGAGGGTGGAAAATATTGCACGAGCCGCGCAATAGCCACTGCGAGCCACTGCTACCCTATAGCGTCGGGCAACACGGCGGCGGCGGGGAAAGAGCAATGTTTACCACACGTGTTTGCCCCTCTCTTTTGTCGGCACCACCGTCGAGGATATTAGCACTGCGAGGGCGCCCTCCCCCCCTTCCTGGCTTCTCCCTCCCCTCTCGCCTCCCGCAACTCTCCTCGCAGCTCCTCGCCCGAACCTTCACGTCGTCCTACCGCGCACGCTCGCTCTGGAAAACTGCTGCGTGGCGCGCCATGGCTCAGAAGGACATCCCCAAGTACCTGCAGGAGACGCACGATCGCGTCTTCGAGCACAACCGCGCCTGGGCCGCCGAGCAGAAGGCCAAGGACCCCGACTTCTTCAAGCACCTCGCCGCCGGCCAGAACCCCGAGTACCTGTGGATCGGATGCAGCGACTCGCGCATCCCGGCCGAGCAGATCACCGGCCTGGAGCCCGGTGAGGCCTTTGTGCACCGCAACATCGCCAACCTGGTGTGCAACACGGACCTCAACGTCATGAGCGTCATCACCTACGCCGTTCAGCACCTGCAGGTCAAGCACATTGTCGTGTGCGGCCACTACGGCTGCGGCGGCGTCAAGGCCGCCATGACGCCCCAGGACCTGGGCCTCCTCAACCCCTGGCTGCGCAACATCCGCGACGTCTACCGCCTGCACGAGAAGGAGCTCGACGCCATCTCCGAGGAGGGCGCCCGCTACGACCGCCTCGTCGAGCTCAACGTCATTGAGCAGTGCCGCAACATCATCAAGACGGCCCCCGTCCAGCAGAGCTACGCCAAGAACCAGTTCCCCATCGTCCACGGCTGGGTCTTTGACTTCCACAACGGCCTGCTCAAGGACCTCAACTTTGACCACCAGAAGACGCTGCACGATATCCAGAAGATTTACAACCTCACCGAGTCCTAGGCTTGGTTGCTTGCAGGTTGGTGGTTCAGATGGAATTCCTGTTGGTGGCTTGCGAGGGTGTTTTGGGGTCCTCTCCTTTTTTTGAGTCGTTTCAGGGGTTTGTCTAGGTGACATTGGACAACATGGCAAATAAAAGTCAGAGTTTGGAAGTTATGTAGTCGAAATGGACACTCCTTTCCTTGAGTGCCTGGTCTCAGCGTTTAGCCAATCAATTGGGACCCATTCATTCAACGATGTGCGGTGGTTGGTGATACTATCAAAAGACGACGCCCGTCGTCAGTGTCGGGTAAGTCTGGGCGGCAAAATCATTTGACAGGTCTGTGTTCTCCTGCAGGTACGAGCTGCGACATTACGCGCCCTGCATGTATTGCCCTGTAGTCGGGCTCTGAATGTGGTTGACGTATCCGATGACACATACAGGAAGGTGCCCCCATGTCACAAGTGCTATTGGATTATGTCCATCTCCGGCTTGTCGGACTTCAGATGCACCGTTGGGACTGTGGAAGGTCGGACTTGCAACACGTGATATTGAAGCAAGTATCTCCCCCCCCCTCCCCTCCCCCTTGAGTGGAAAACACTGGAGGTGCCGGCAACTCGAAACCACTTTGCCTGCCTGTTATGAGGCGAGTGCTTTGGGATTGGTGAAGGGGGCTTGCCATGCAAGATAGTTCATTCCCACTTGGTTCCGAGCTCTCAAAATGACTTGAGCTGCCCTCCCCCCCTAGCCCAATAGTTTGGCGAAGGGAAGCTACGCCGCTAGACCTCAAAGGATGAAGAGGAGGCTAGAGTTTCCCAGATTCGATCACCACTAGTTTGAGAATGTAAGGGACTCTTTTTCATCCAAAGGTACCTACCTAGTACCTAGGCAGCATGCGAGCTTGCTTGCTCTTTCCCGTCGCCCGACATTTTAGGTGCTAGTGTCTCCTTCCATTTGCGTAATGCACACCCGTAGGCGTGCAAATCTCTGTCCCCCCGCCCGCAGTAGCAAGCATTGCGACATCTCTCGAATCTTGGTTTGTATGCATCTTGGACCATCATCAGCTTTACCACCGAAATACACTCGGAATCTTGAGCTTCGTTCGAAAGATTATCTTGTTTTTGGATTATCTTATCTCCTCCGTTCATCATTTACTCTGTCTCGCAGAGGCTGTCCTCAAAAGCCTGGACACGATGCTTCGCCCACTTGTTGCGGTCTCCGCAGCCATGTCGGCCTTTGCCTCTGCTCAAGTCGTCGACGGCCCAAATGTACCCACACTAAAGGAAGCGTTGGCGAGTCAACCAAACATATCAACATTCTGGACGCTGCTTCAAGTCAGTCTTGCAGGCCTCCCTCCTCTTGTGATCCGCAATGGAGACCGGCTCCGATTGGATCCTACGAGGAATTGGACTGACCAAGAACAGAAAAACCCCGCCTTTTTCACATACACCGACCCGAAAGGGAAGATCGTACAATCAGATGTTACCGTGAGTAGCCACGCGTCATCGGACAACATCATGCTAACCATGCCCGAAAGATCATTGTACCAATCGACTCCGCCTTTGACAAACTCGGGACCGGTCCATGGTTTGGTGGCAGAGTCGAAATGTGGCCCTACCTCAAGTACCATATCCTTCCAGGCTATGTCTCCGCCGGCGGTATCGTGAAGGGGGACTCAATTTCCGTGCCAAGCGAGCTTTCGTCTACCAAGTACACCAATGTGACTGACGGACAACGGGTAATCCTTACCAAAATGCCCAGTGGGCAGGTTGTCGTCACGTCCGGACTGTCGGAGCGGGGAACAATCATCGTCAGGGATGTCCCGTTCAACGGCGGCCGACTCGAGCTTGTCGACAGCGTGCTGCGGATCCCAGAGCGGTTGGATGCCACAGCTGCGACCACATACCCAGAAATGGCTGAATTCCTCGGCGCCCTCAATGCCACCGGCCTTGTCGGCGAGTTCAACGCAAGGGGAAATGTTACCATTTTCGCTCCCAACAATCAAGCCTTCCAGGGCCTTTCTAGAGCCTTTGGAGGGATGAACGTCGACGAGTTCAAACGGATCCTTCGATATCACATGGCCGTTGAAAGTGTGACGCAATCTTGGGACTTCTTGAATGGTAGCACGCTGTTTTCGGTTGCAGCAGGCGAGCGACCGCGCCATTTGACATTTACAAAAGAAGCTGGCGCCATCTACGTCAACTCCGCTCGTATTGTCACAGGCGACATTCTCATCGCAAATGGTGTAGTGCATATAATCGACAACGTTTTGAATCCCGGCGCGGCCGATGCCCGGCCCGACCTGACTGCCACAACGCAAACTCCAGTTTTCCTTTCCCCCGTCGGAGCGCCGACGGCAACTGGGGACGTGGTGTCGACTACATCCGCGTCCCAAGTCCCGACGACCACTCCGAACAAGTCGGTTGCCTCGACAGGGTCTACCAAGTCGGCCATGGCTGGGATGGGCCTTGTGCTAGCATTCATGGCTGTGGTTGTTGTTTTGTGACGAGGGGCAAAAACGAGCATAGTATAATACTCGTTTGTATTTCTTTTCCATGTTTTGTTAGTCTTTGGGTTGGTACCCTGGCCGAACGAGAGCCTGACGAGGAGGCTTGGGCTCAAGATGTGCTTTAGATTGCACCAACAGCCCGCATCCTTCTTCATGCATCATTTTGGGGCGCTCTGGGTGTGCCTAGCAGGATCAATTCAATCTTTTGTTACCCCTGTTACGTTGACCGCTTCGTTGCCCGTGCCCTCCTCCCCCCCCCGCTTGCCGCAGTTGGGAGCCTGGGGCTCCCGGCTGGCCGGATTTATCGGGTTGTTTTCCTACAAGGTAGGCAGCCATCCGTGTTTGGGACCCTAGGCCGCCATCCAGGTTTTGTTCGGTACATGAGGCAAAGATGTGTGGGCCGATTTCTCATAGGCTAGCGTGGTTCAAGTGATGGACTTGTTTGTCTGACCCGTGTGTAAGCACACGCGTTGATTCCCCCGATTGGCCCACCCCATGTGTGGAGGAGGCAGCAGCGAGTCACCGCATCTGTTACTACTGTCTGAAATAGAGAATTTTCGTCCTGAAACTTGGGGCTCTTTACCAATCCTTTTCGATTTATATATTAAACCGACGCTTCGCTTCGGCGGCAGAGACGCATGTGGCTGAAAGCCTCATTCCCTCCCCATGTTTTCTCCTGACGACATATCCCGACGATGCAAACAAAACCTCAACGACACTGACCCTCCTCAAGGTCTGCTCTCACGTCACTCTTCAGCATCCACAAGCCGCCACCTCCCCTACCGAGCGGTGCTCCTCTCAGCCATCATCACCACCCTCATCGCCGCCCCCAGCGTCGCGACCGCATTCCCAACCCCAGTCGACGACAGCGGGAAATGGGCCGACTTTGTGATCAACCCGGCTGACGGTTCCGCCTCGCCAGCACCCCCTCCGGACCCGCCGGATGCCGCCGGCGACGATGGTCACATTAACTCCCTGCCCTTCCCGCGCAACATGTACGCGCCCGCCGCGCGAGCGATCCCCTCGGGCCTGCTGCTCGGCATGCTGTTCACCATTATCATCTGGGCCGCCATGTGCGTCCTGCGGTCTGTGACGCGGCGGAGGAGGAGGGCGGGGGCTGGGAGGGCTGGGGGGCTGGGAGGGTTGTGGTTGTGGCTGAGGATGTTGGGAGGAGGCGAGGGGAGGGTATGGAGAGAGCGGGTGAGGGGGTTTGGGTTATTGGGGGGGGGGGGGGGGAGTTGTTGGAGTTTTAGGTTTTGTCGTTTCGTTGTGCTTTTACCTCGGCTGGGGTCATAATGCGGGCGTTACGGTAGAGGGTTATTTGGATTGAGTTTCATTGGGGAAAAGAACACATGGCATGGTGGGTGCAGCTCCTTATTTGGCCTGCCCCTGTGGGAAGAATATATTTTCACGACTTACAACTACACTTGATGCACATCCGACTTATCTTTCCCGGGCCAGCCAGCACATACATCGCAGCAGTGACAGCCTACCTCAAACTTGGAGTCCTTTCGCAGAGATGAGCAACGAAAGAGTCTTGGACCTTGCAGGAGTCTCGGCATCTTGGTTGCGCCTCCTTGTTCTTCTCGGTATTATCCTCTGCGGCCTGTACAGGTGGTATTACTGCCGTCTAGGATCCGCGTCAAATCCAGGACTACGGCCGCGTCGCGACTCCTTGGGACTTCGCCCACTAGCCCACCCTCTTCAGATAGATCCCCCTCCTCCGCCAGCAGGACACCTATGGGACGACCCTCCACTTACCCATCCTACCCACTTCTACAGTAGTGAGACCATACATGCGCGAGAGGCCGTAGACCCGCACCCTCCATTTTTTTCACTTGGCGTATAGTTTTACCGAGGCTAGGGGAAGACGGGTAGCTGATGGTGGGGCGCGAGGGCGGTTTGATCTGTTGAGGAAAAATGATAGGTTAGAGTTGGTGCTTTTGTCTTGAGATTCGGATTCGGGCGTGCGGCACGCAATGCATCTCTTTTTTGTCTGTTAATAGTGCGGGACTTTGGGGCTCGTTGAAGACCTGGGAAAGGCCTTTCAAGATGGTATTGGCAAGGCCCCTCAAATGCTATAGACGCCCTCTTTGACGGTGGGAAGGCCTTGTGATATACAGTAAACATGCTATTTGTAAATACCGAAAATGCTGTTTTTTTGTTTTTAATGCCAAAGGGCCTTTCTGGGGCTGCAATATCCCAACGGGTTTTGAGGAAAGGTTATACGCCAACGGACAAGCCACTACAGGGTTGGAATGTAGAGATATTACCGTTTGAACCGAGTTTGAGAAAAGAACACATGGCATAGGGCCGAGAGAGCGGAGCTCATAATGGAAGGTTTGGGACAGTTCAACGGATGAAGAAACAAAAAGCTTCCGCACTCTAACAAAAGGAATATTTTCTCGATTTAACTACTTGATGGACGTCCAACTCATTTCTATCAATAGAAGCCATAGAAAAGGTCGCTGAAGTTGAACCAACCGTCGACTCGGACTGGTGCGCACTGTGAAATGAACCAGTTAGACGCCGAGCTGATAAATTCCAGACAGGGACACAGTCTCAAGCGACAATCTCAAGATGGTAGGTAGATATTGCACCCTCAAGTTCGGTACCAATAGGTACTCTATGTTGGCGTGACGTATCCTAATATTCCTGGACGCAGGCAATCATGAGAACTTTCGGACTTTTCCTCATTTTGATGATCGTTATTATCTCTCTCTGCCTCGTTTATCTCTTCCTTGGTGTCGAGGTCAAGGAGTGGAGGCGAGAATACCGAGAAGGCCGCGACTACCAAAGGCATTCCGAGTCTACACTCCATACGAGTCATCCACCCGCAGCTCCCGCACAAACAGCCTCTCAAACTGCCTATCCTGCTCCCATTTACCGCAGGGAACCCGCACACGACGAGCAAAGGGCCGCCCCCCAAGGCCAATCACCTTCAGATCATCATGATCAACATGCCAGACAACCCCCTCCGGATCTTGGTCAACATCATGATGCTAGCACACCCCCTCCGTATTCTGCACTCGGCGTGTAGTTCCGAGACAAAAAGACGGTGGCGCCTGATGCTGCGACAAGCCCCCCTAGAGCCAAGATGATGGGGCATAGCGTTCGTTGTTTGGTGGTTTGACTGCCTTCTGGGTGCATCACTCCTTGTTGGGGATAAGTATCACTGATAAGAGGGTACGAGGTGGAATCTCTTGGTTTGTTTAGTGTCAACCTGCAGTTAGGCCTGCTCCTCAACCTCTAATGGCATCAAGCGTCATGTTCGGCGATTGCATTACTGTTTTTGATGGTTTCTTATGACTCGCGAAGCCAAGGTAGAGGGATTGCCATCCTCTTCGGCTGCGGTCGGGGGCTGTCGTAAAGGGGGGCTGTTGTTGCCGGCCCTTGGTCATTGATGAGAGTAATATCCATGGCAAAACTCACGGTTTTCTTGAGCCCCGGCCCATCCACGTTGGGCACCGAGTTGAAGCCTTCTGCGGGAGTCGGGGGGGGGGGGTCAGGCCAAGATGTGGTTCGGGTGTGGGCGCCGGCTTCTCATCCGAGTCGTTTGAGAGGGGTGGGATTTGGCCATTCCCCCGGTCGTGATAATACGCCGAATTGCGACCGCGGCCAAAGTCGGCATGTTCCATCATGACCTCGTAGAGCTTTCTATTATTCTTTGTTCTTTTTAGGATTCCTCTTGAAGGAGCCGGGGTGGGGGTCTCGTGACGGTTACGTGCTAGGTATCGCCTGCGGCATCTGCGGATCCATCCGCACAATACCATTCTCGCTGCCTCGCTGATCTCTTGGTCATTGTCGCAGTCTGGCTGGGGAGCACCGGTGGTGTCAACAGTAGTATCAGTCGACAGTGTGGCAGCATCATTGTGTGCAAGGTCGTTTTCCAAGTTAGCCGCCATTCGTAGTAGAGACAGTTTGGGACTTGGTTGCCCCGAAATTTTGTTCTTTTTTTTTGCCGCTGAAGTGGGTTATCAGTTGAGGGCTGGACGTCCTATTTATACTGGAAAAGTGAGTTGTTGGGTGAGTTATGGTTTGAAGTCTGAACCCTAGTTTGTTTGTTAGCGCGGATCACCGTTCCCGTCAAAAGGGATATTGAAGCCCCGACAAATTCTTTGCAGCATTGGAGAATGCATTTCCGGCATTTCAAAGGCCTTTCTCACATTCACAACGAGACATCCTTCCTCGGAGTTGTAGCTTGGATGCCCCCCCGCTAACAAGCAAACAAGTGTCAGATTTGTAGACCACCCCATGCCGCGGTCTATGCGCCACGTCTTGGGCACAATTACCTTGAACGGCCTGGAGACGACGAGGTTTGCATCCGTGACAAACCGGTTCCGAGACAGGCCACACAGCCTAGTCCCCCACCTAACTCACCGCTTTTGCTAGGCAGACCACCGCGCGCGGGATGAGCCGAACTCCGTGGTGGCGGCTGGCATTTGTTTACACGTGGACTCGGGGTGGCGTTTTTCTGTCTGCATTGCGCACCGCCAAACGGACCCCCGCGGCCGCCACCGAGGCCGTTGCGAGCCGCAGCAGCGCCGCAGTCACGCAGTCTCGCGTTTGTGGTTCGCCGTCGCGGGATGCCCGTTCGCGGCTCGCGGAAAACGGGCCCTGCTCCCTCAGATAGTCGCGAGTTTGTCCCATTCCTCTTACGTCAAACCAATTGGCACTGTTTTGTGGTTCAGCGCTAGTATGCAAAATTGGCGGGCGCGGGCCAGGGCGGCCTGGCCCGGATGACGACTCCCGCCGGCGACGCGAAACCGTCAAAGTCATGGTGGAGCCCCGTCGAAATTTTCTCCTGTTTTTGTGGCCAAGTGCTTTTTTGCGTTTGCAAAAGTCTCAAAACGAGATCAAGCGCAACCACTCCGCCCGTCTGTCTCTTGTTGACGACCCGACGCCGCAGTTGCCGAAGCACAAAAAGCGGAGCAGGAAGCAGCAACCTCCCGCCGTCACTTACTACCCTCAACCCAGAGAACGGCGCAGTGTAAATGACCCTGATCCGTCCCAATGCAGAGGACACCTGCCTAAACAACCGCCGACCCATCAAGGGCCAGTCCACCCCGTCCGTCCCATCCCTCCAGGACCCCCGCGATTCCGGCGCTCTGGAAAAGGCCGAGTCCTTCTTCTCCAAAGACACAACCGCAACCAACTTAGACCTCGGTCTGCAAACCCCCGACCCGGCCGCGAGGTCTCTCGAAAACAGCGACGATGACGTCGCCGGGCGCTCGTCTCTTGACAGGATCCCCTCCACCGCCACCACCCTGAACTTCCCTGAGGGCGGCGTTCAGGGCTGGCTTGTGGTGTTTGGGTCCTTCTGTGCCATGGTCTCAGTGTTTGGACTCATCAACTCCTCGGCCGTATTTGAGTCGTATTTCTCAACAAACCAGCTATCTCAGCACAGTGATTCGGAAATAGGATGGATTTTTAGCCTATACCTATTCATCGTCTTCTTCGTGGGCATCCAAGTTGGACCCATCTTCGACCACTATGGGGGCCGTATGCTGATTGCCACGGGCAGCGTGCTCATCACGCTCAGCGTGCTCATCTTGAGTTGGTGCGAAAGTGAGTGCTTCACTCAACGACACTCTAGATAGTGGCTGACTCTACGCAAAGCATACTACCAGATCATCCTGACCTACTCGGTGCTTGGAGGACTGGGCGGGGCACTGCTGAATGCCCCCGCGTACGGCGCAATTGCTCACTTTTTCAACGTCCGTCGCGGACTGGCAACTGGCATCGCCACCACGTCTGGCGGCATTGGGGGCATCGTCTTTCCCCTCATCTTGCAGCAGATGCTGCCCAACCTCGGTTTTGCCTGGAGCTGCCGCATCCTTGCGCTCATCATGCTCGGCCTTGCCATCCCGGCCAACCTCTTCATCAAGACACGGCTGCCGCCCGCGCGGGACGCGGATGGCAACGTCAAGGTCACCTCGGTGTGGCCGGACCTCGCCATCTTCAACGACTCGCGGTTTGCGTTTGCCTCGCTTGGCATCTTCTTTATGGAGTGGGGCCTATTTGTCCCGCTCACCTTTATCATTTCATACGCGGCGGAGCATGGTCAGGATGTGACATCAAGCTATGTGCTGTTGTCGTACCTGAACGCCGGCTCGGTTGTTGGGCGGGTGCTGCCCGGGTTTCTGGCTGACAAGTTTGGGCGGTTTAATTTGGTTATTGTCACGATTGCACTGTGTGTCGTCACATTGTTGGCGTTGTGGCTGCCGGCAGGTCGCTCCCAGCCTCTATTGATCGCGTATTCGGTCACGTTTGGGTTTGCCAGCGGCAGCAATCTCGGCCTGGTACCTGTTTGTCTTGGTCAACTTTGCGATTCGAGGCAGTATGGACGCTACTTCTCGACAGCCATGATGGTCGCCAGCTTCGGGACGCTGAGCAGTGTGCCCATCGGGGGCGCCTTGTTGGGCGTGGGTACGGGAGAGACGGGCTGGATGGCCGTCATTCTTTTTGCCGGAGTTTCCTATGCAATCGCCCTGACGTGCTACACGACGGCGCGCGTTCTTGCGGTTGGCTGGGATCCGCGGACGATATTCTAGGCTTTTTGCTGGCTTAACAGCTGCCTGCACACCACCCGCGCTTACTTCCACGCGACCGGTTGGGAGGATTTCGTCGTTTCATGGGCCGAAATTTTGTTATTTGAGATTTGAGCAAGGAATTTTGGGGTAGTGTGGGAGGAATTTTTGGTCGATAAATAAGCCATTGCGCTGGTTCGAAAGTTATCTGTTCGGATATCGATGGGTTTGATAGCAGGTGGTTGCTACCTTTTTGTTGGGCCATGTCAGGCTTTAGAAACAAACATATGGCGGTAGTGTCGCATCGCAGAGCGATATATTAACTTTGACAAGCTGGGAGAGAAAATGGGCAAGTGAGGAAATATGGGAACAATCAAATAAAAAAATGTGGAAAGGTCCTCCTGCCCAAAGCTCAGTGCTGACCATCAGCTAAAAGTCTGGCTCCGGGTGATCCGAATTGTTTCAGCAGGAGACAAGGATGCTTGACAGCTGGAACCTGAGGCACAAAACACTCTGCCGTAACTTGCCCGCCCCACTGTATCTCGCCCCGCTAACACCCCCCCCCCCCCCCGGGGGTTGCGGCAGGCACTCGACGTCACACAGATGGCGGGGTCCAAAACTTTTTGGTTTCTCAACCGCAACCCCGCCATCAACATCAGGAAGCGCGAAAAGCAGAACCCCTAATTCTGCCTCTGCCCCCGACGGAACGGCCAGCCAGACAAAATGGGCGAGCTCAGCGCACCTTCGGCCTTTTCCACACCGGCCGAGCACCTTTTTGAGTACGTTGAGCCGAAACTCCCCGCGGAGGAGCTCGAAGCGCAGGCCCAAACCAAATCCGACGACGAGCTGCGCCATGTCTATGAGATCACCCGAACGGCGCGAGAGATCCAAAATGGCGGCTGGAGGAGGATAGGCCTGCAGTTCCCAGATACCATGCTTCGGGATGCGCCCCGGGCTGTCCAAGCTCTGAGCGCAGAGCTTGCCTCCCTCCAGGCGACTGCAACAAACGATGGGGAAAAGGGGAATGATGCATCACAGGAAAATCCAAAAGCTCCTCAGAGGATATACATTCTAGCCGACACCTCCTACAGCTCATGCTGCGTCGACGAGATTGCCGCCGAACACGCCAGTGCCGAAGTGGTAGTGCACTATGGCCGGTCCTGCCTGTCGCCTACATCCCGCTTGCCCGTCATCTACGTCTTCACCCAGCACAAATTCGACCGCGACGTCGCACTCAACGCTTTTGCGCAAGAATACCCCGACAAGAAAACCCCGGTCATCCTCATGGCCGACGTAACATACCAAGACCACGTGTCCGCGCTCGCGGTCGAGCTGTGCAGCCGCGGGTATACGGACCTCCTCTCGACCGAAATCATCCACGACCCTCTCGGCCAATTGCCCAACCGCAAGATCGTCTTGCCCTCGGGCGCACTCCTGCCCTCGCTCGACCTCAAAACCTACTCCATCTTCCACATCTCCATCCCGCCCACCGCCCTCCTCCTCGCCCTCTCCTCCCGCGTCGCCTCCCTCCACATCCATCCGACGTCGTCCGCCTCGCCCGAGTACTCTCCCCAGGTGACGCCGCGCCTGCTCGGCCGCCGGTACGCCCGCTGCCTGACGCTCGCCTCGGCCGGCATCATCGGCATCCTCGTCAACACCCTCTCCGTGTCCAACTACCTAGCCTCGATCGAGTCCCTCCGGAAGCAGATCGCGGCCGCGGGCAAGAAGAGCTACACCGTGGTCGTGGGCAAGCTCAACCCGGCCAAGCTGGCCAATTTTGCCGAGATTGACGGCTGGGTCGTTGTCGGGTGCTGGGAGAGCGCGTTGGTCGAGGACGACGCGGGGTTCTACCGGCCTGTCATCACGCCGTTTGAGCTAGCGGTTGCGCTGCAGACGGATGAGGAGAGGGTGTGGACGGGGGAGTGGTGGGGGGGTATTGAGAGGGTAAAGCCTCTCGAGGAAAAGCAGGAGGGTGTGCAGGGGGTTGAAAAGGGGGAGGTTACTGGTGGCAGGGAGGTTGGTGGTGAGGAGGAAGAAGACGATCCTGCCGCGGAAGAGGATAGCGATGGCGAGGAGGAGTCGGCACCGCCCGAGTTCGATCTCCGTACGGGGAGGTTGATCAGCCACAGTCGGCCTATGCGAGCGCCTGCGGCTAGGGCGCCTGAGAAGAATACTTCTGCAGGGGATAGTGCGTCTGCCTCGACGACGTCCGGTGCCCTGGCTCTAAGATCGAAAGGAGAGCTGGCCATGGTGAATGGGGTCGTGAGCCCTGGCGCAGAGTTTTTGCGCTCTCAACGGACGTGGCAGGGTCTAGGGGGTGACTATACCGCGGAGGATAGCGCGGCGATTGAGGAGGGCAGGAGTGGCGTTGCGAGGGGGTATACAGTTGGAGAAGAGGGCGCGAGGAGGTAGCTTGACAAGTCATCTACAATGAACTGATCAAAGTCATCTCGTAATCCTATATCGGTGGTGCTATTCTTCAATGACGAAGCAAGTCACCAGCATTCGCACCCGGCTTCGTCGCTCCTCAGCATAGCTTATACCAGCTGGCCGCTTCAAGCTCAACCAACCACTCATATAATCAACAACTTCAATTTTCCTATCTCGGCTCAAGCCCCATAAACGACATAAATCTCCCCCGTGCTATCACTCGACACAAACAACCTCTTCTTCTTATCAAAAGCCAGGCCCACCGGACGGAAGCATCCGTTCGGGCACGAACTGGTATTTGGATTCTCCATGATCGTCACGGCGGCGCTCTTGCTGCTCAGCGCCGCGACCGGCTGCCCATCGGGGCCAAACTTGACCTTCATGACACGATAGCCATCGGGCGGGCGGCGGTCCCAGCTGCCGTGGAAGCTCACGTACGCGTCCGACCCGTCGGGCGTCCACTTGATGTCGAGCGGGGCCGTGTGCGAGGGGAAGTGGATGCGGCCTGGCTCGCGTGACGCGCAGTCGCTCGCTTTGGGCACGCCGTCGGGCGAGAACAGGCTGCCGACCGACAGCGTGCTCACGCCGAGCAGGCCCGTGTCCCACGCCGGCACGCAGCTGGGGTAGCCGTAGTTGGCGCCCTTGAGCTTGTTGGCCGTGTCGTTGAGCCGGCCGTGGTAGTTGGCCTTCTCGGCCGGATTCTCGTTGTGCACGTCCTTGCTGTTGAGCTTGATGTCGTCCATCGAGTTCTCCACCGACCACACGCCCCCGTCCACCGGGTGCTCCCCCATCCCCACGATGTTGCGCAGCCCCCAGCCGAGCACCTCGCCGCTGGCCGTGTAACTGGACGGGCTGGCCGTGATTTCCTTGATGCTGAACTTTTTGATCATGCAGCGGCCGGCCGTCTGGGCCGTCGTCGCCGTGTCGACGTTGGCGTTGGAGCCGATGGCAACTAGGAGCGTGTCGGGGCTGAACTTGGACGTCATGAGCGCGCGGGTCGGGTGCGGGCCATTGTTTTGCATGTTGCTGATGACGGTCTTGCCGGTGCCGACGGTGCCGGCAACGGGGTCGTACGGGTACGCCGTGACCTTTTGGAGGTTGGAAACGAAAATGGTCTTGCCGTCGGCGGCGACGGCGACGCCGTGGTTGGTCTATCGGTGGGTTAGCTGAGGTCGTTTGGCCAGAGGGTGTTGAATACGTACGTTGCCCGCTGGAATCAGGACTGTGTTTGTGTCGACGCAGACGTTGGTCCCCACATCCTTGAGGGTCAACCGCCGGACGGCACCTCCTTGCTGCTCAGCCACGAGAAGGGCACCTTCGCTGTCCAGGGCGATGCCGCGAGGCGTTTTAAGACCGGTGGCCAAGACGCTAGACGTATACCCCGATGCCATCTTCTGGTTGCTTTGCTTTGTGACGCCCGGGCACTGGGCGGCAGCCAGTGTCGAGAACAACACCAACACACTCCATGCTGCGAGAAGCCGGAAACTCAACACAGGAGGCCACGCCATCGTGAGTCGACTCGATCTTTTCAAGATTCAAAGTGTCTGAGGTGAGGACGTTCGCATCGCGTGGGAGGACGGCGGGGGCCCGCGGTTTTCTCTCCTATGGGCAGCCGACGGAGGCTCCCCGCCCCTCTCCTCGCTTTGCCGAATGCGTCTCGCGGAGCCAAAGCGATAGTGATAGTTTCATACTTGGAAACGGTAGTTGAAGCCTGAGTGGCGAATGACAGCTCCCACCCACAGCGAGGCTTGGCAGCTGCTATCCATAGCTATGGCAAACACGCCAAGTCTCTTATAGTTATTATTGCTTGGCTCGGCAGTGAAAGGTGCCAATGTGCTTGGCTAATGCTTAGCTGTGTACGTCACGCCGTAATCTATGCCCTGCCGCCCGAATGGCTGGGCCCCCATTTATGCTAAAAGTCTAAAGGCACGTCCTGTCTCCGCACCTCGTCGCTTACCGGCGCCTGCCGGGTCCAGATGTTCATGCCAATCTTGGAACCCGTGGTGACAGGCAGTCCGGCGTGTTCAGTCCTGGCGTCGCCCGCGCCTGAGGGGGCGAGGTTCTCCCAGAAGATGGCGTTCCCCTCAACGGGGCGGAAGGTCAGTCCGTTGGCATACGGCTCGTCGCATTCAATCAGTCCACACCACCGCGAATCGCGGGGGGGTGTAACGAGGGGGAAGTTGGTACCGCCTCCTGTGGTGTCGTTAGGTACGTGGACATAGACGAAGAAGCTGGTCATGCGGTTGCCCCCGTTGAACGACGTCGAGTACTGGGAGTCCAGCCAGTCGGTGTGGAAGTCGTAGTGCTCGCCCGGCCCGTACTTGACCAGCTGCAGTGGCTCCAGCTGCTCCTCGCGCGCGTCGAAGCCCTGGAAGCGCAGCGCGCGTTGTTCAATGCATCGCACCACCGCATCGCGATGCACATCGGTAGACTGCGAGGTTCGAATGTCGGACCGCTGTGGTGCGCCGTCGTGGCTGGCGACGACTGAAGGCCGAAACTTTGGCTCCGACACGAGTTTGAGGTGAGATCGCTCGTCGACTGTGATGAAGTTCTGGAGGTAGATGATGAGCGGAGAGGACGACACCTTGTGGGCCTGGGTTGGTGGGTCGGTGCACTCGAACCCAAGAGTGGCGTCCCTGGTCGTAACTTCCGCGCCCGCCAGGAGCGCTGCAGTGAGGAGTAGTGGGACTGAAAACATCATCCTGGTGCCTTGATTGTCCGTAAAGATCATCAACTGCTGGAGCCTCACACCGAGAAAGAGGAAATTCTCTCCGGGTATTTTCAAGTATTGACAAGTTTCACGAACCCCATGTCGCGCGTTACCTTTTTATTAGCCGGCTCATGCATTCGACATGCGGGCCTGAGCTTCTGAGGCATCGCAACCCCAACTTCACCGCTCCCAGCAGACACTTCACAGAAACCGCTGCGACCATGGGGCGTCGATGTCGCTCGCTTGCCCTTCTGCTTCTCGTATCGCAGGTCGTCGCTTGGCAACACGCGACGTCGGCAGAGCTGCGTCTCGCTCTCGGCGAGCGTGTGCAAACACTCGTAGCCTGTAAGAAACCCAATCAAGAAATCGAAATTGTCTGACCTTTGATCCAGTTATATTCGTGGGTACAGCTAGTTATCCACCCCCGTATTCCTGCTGACGCTCGCCATGTGCTTCGTTGAACATAGCTGCACCAGTAACAATCCCCAAACACACCACCCCCGCAGCCTGTCTGGATAGCTGACCCGAGACAGAGAACACAGCCGGTCCCTCGAGCCAGAATGGGCCTTGGTCCGGGATGCGGCGCAGGACGCCAATATCATGAGCATCGACTGTGCCACTGAAGTTGCCGTCTGCTCAGAGCTAGATGTCGTGACCTTCCCGGCCATCAGGTTATACCACGGAGACGGCCGTATCACTAGATATCGAGGACCCCGTAAATCCACGCCGTATGTTTAGCACCTCCATCTTGTAATTGGGACACTAACCATTCCCTGCTGGAGAATGCTGGACTTTCTCCGCCGGACCTCTCGACCTATCGTCTCGGAAATCGCAAGCTCAGCAACTTCTTTTTCCGATTTCACATACTCGGATGACATCACCTTCACGGCCGAATTCCTTCCCGAAGAAGCCTCTCTCTACGAGTGGCAATACCGGGATCTGGCCAGGCAGTATCACGATCGGTATTCCTTCGCCATTCTTCCTCCTTCTCAGCATCAGTCGGTGGTACGCTGTAGGAACAGTCTCAACGATGAGGATTTTACCTTGAAAGAACTATGGCTGGTTGGTGCCCTTGATGAGCTGGTTTCACAATGCACCGCACCCTTGGTACTGGAGCCCACAAGAAGAGAGATCGCCGAGCTTGGGCAGATGGCGGCGCAGGCTGGGAGGCACATGATCGTGCACTACTTTGCGACATCTGACAGCGAAAAGCATGTTTACAGAGAGGAGGTGAAACCCCTCGCTAAGAAGTATTCAAGTGACCTACTGTTCACCATCATCGACACACAAGAGCATCCGCTGATGCCTGCTATGGTCGGTCTGGGGACAGGGACTGGAATTTCCATCGAGAACCTCAGAACCGGACACTTGTTTCCATATCCGGAGGGGGAATCTTCGGCCACAAGATTGGAGAAATTCCTTCTCGATGTTATTAATGGGGCCGTTCCGCCTTGGGATGGGTTGCGGGCAGAAGTGGCACACGATGAACTATAACCTTGGACTCAGCATTTCCTCTCGGAAATCCTGTTATTAGACACCAAAGTCAGTTTGGTAACTAGAGCAAATCATGACAAAAGGTCTCAGGTGAAACATAAACTCCAAGCCGCCCACTACCATCTAGCCCCCCTACCAACTATGCTTCCCCTGCCACCGCCTTGGCGTCGTCGGCGCCGACGCCGACCCACCCATCAAAACATCATACCTCGTCGCCATCCCCTCCTCCTCCTCACCACCCCCCTCCGCACCTCTCTCCACCTCCACCCGCCTTTCGCTCGCATACTTCCTCCTCCTCACCTCCGTCAACCCGCCGGTAAACTTCGCATCCGCCACCCCCCTCGCCCCGGCGAGCCACAGGAATCCGCCCTCTCCACCACCGCCCTCCACTTTGACATGCACATTCGCCGCCCGCTCCTTAAGCCCGGCCAGGTCATCCACGCCCCCGAGAATCATGCGCGCCTGGCCATCGAGCGCCGCCATGGCCGCCAGGGCCGACGTCTTCAGCACCGGCACCCGCTCGCGGCGCGTCCAGAGGATGATAGCCGCCAGGAAGATGGCCGAGAGTACGATCTGGCTCGCGAGGAAGGCGAGCCAGCCCCATTGCACGGCTACGAACAGCGAGGGCTTGTAGGCTGTGCCTGTTACGGCGCGGTTGTTGTCGTTGTTGGCGGGGGAGGTGGCGCCGGAGGAGGCGCGCAGCCAGGAGGTTAGGCTGGTGGCGATGTTGGCCGTGATGATGGTGATGGTGTGAAGATGGGTCGGGGGGTCGGAGGGCGTTGAGGGGAAGAGGGCGAGGCTGAGTGGCCAGGCGAGGGCGCCCGAGGCTTGGAGGACTTGGCCGTCGGGCTGCATGAGGAAGTTGCCGCCGCGGGGGATGGCGGCGTCGGTCCCGCCGAAGACTTGGGTCAGGAGCTGGGAGAGGGAGAGGGCTGTTGGTTTGTCGATGAGGAGGGCTGTGTCGGGGTTTTGGGTGCGAAGGGTGATTTGGCCTGAGAGCTCAGGGGGGATCGGGGATGTGATGTTTTTGTTGAACTGGGCCGCCAGAGAGGTTGTGGCGTCTCCGGTGAGAGTACTGGGTATCTCCTTCACCATAGTGGTGATATTGCCGCCGGAGACACTGACTGAGTAGCTCTGCGCGCACCAATAATAGAGTATCTCGGCGGCCTGGAATGTCGGAGGGGCATCGGAGGAGGAAGGATTTCCGTAGATCAGATAGACGTCCAGTATCGCCATCTCAACCCCCGACCCCTTGAATGAGACTGAGGCAGCCGACGGTAAACCAATGGCGAGAGAATAAAGGTTCGGAGCTACCAAGGTAAGATTCGCCGCCGCCAGACTGGCTTTGTAGTTGCTGTCGGATTCTGTCGCCACCTTGAGTTGGCTAGTGACCGTCTCAATCTTGGTGCAAATTCCGAGAGATGTGAAATCCGGCCATGTACAGTCGGTAGTGCCGCATGAAACAGAGCTCCGGCCCGCAAATCTGGAGCCATCCTCATGGTTGTCGCCCAGTTCTGGGTAGGCGCCCCTTACCATCGCTCCACGCATGCCGAGTATGTCGCTCGTGTCTTGAAAGAGTCAGCCTATTCCCAATAATGCCAAGAAACCCGCAAACAAACCAAACATTGGGCTATCCCCATTTCCAGAACTCCGCATGAAGGATGTCAGGCGGTCAGCCTCGGCAAGGCTCGCCACCGGGTGCAGATTGCTGCTATAAGTGATGACTTCTTGAGTTGCGGCCGATGTAAGAATGCCAAGGACCATGACCAATGCTCCCAAGCTCCCTAAAATACTTTGAAGGTCAGCTCTCTCCTGAGTCCCGGGCCGCATCAATATTGGATGTGATCGGACACTTACCCCCCTGCAGATGAAAACAAAACCGTGACGCCGCCGTATGACCCTCTTGCGGCATGATCTATTGCGTCAAACTCACTGAGCGACCTGGGTTGTTGTGAGGGCCTCAACCACCGAACCTGTCCAAGACCCTCCAAGACAGGAACCATGTAGGCAAAATGGGCTAATGAGGTGAAGAAAGCAAGAAACGTGTTGAGGTTCAACGCCCCTGGCCAATTGGGCGGTGCCTTCCCATCGAAATATCTGAGCCCGACAACAATGACTATCGCCACATTAGCAGGTAGTGACCGAGATGCTGTCAAAATTGGCTTCGCACCTATCACACAAAGAATGCTAACAAAGATCCATGCAAATTCGGGAAGCCACCACCTCAACCCTCGGCGGATCTGACGGGGTCTTCCAGCAGAACCTGACCCTGCAGACCAGGTATTCCTTCTTTTAAGCGCGAGAGAACTTCGTCTCATTTCGGGACCGATATATTTTGCCGGAAGCTCGGCACCTTGGTCCTGGCCTTCTGTGAGGGCTTCCCTTGATTCTTTTGCGCTCGCCGACATTGATGTCACAAACTGCAGGGTGTGAACGCCAGGAGAGCCGGCGGCTAGAGGCGACGACCCAGGTCCATATTTTGGCCCAAACAACGGACTGCCCGGTGATTCTGGCCTGTCGCGTCGTAAGGGGGATTTCAGCGGGGGCGGCCCGGGGCGCTGGCCACGCAAGGGCTCGTACCGCGACTCCAGGTCACGCATCGCTTGGGAATGATGGATGAATAAATTGAAGGGAGTACGACTATGGTTAAGGAGAAGGGATAGGTGCTCTGTCTGGACAGAAAGAAAATAAAAAGAGTGAAAGGAAGAGTGGTGCGAGGCCCTGTGGCGGAACTCGAATGCGACGCCATGTTGATGTTGTCAATTATGGCGCTGGTGCCCAAGCTGAATTGTGCATGAACTCATCAACCAAGCACTGGCTCTGGATTGCTGGCGTCACACAGCAAGCTTAGGCTTGGTGATGCATGACTCGACTGATATATCATCTCGCCTAGCAAATGGTGATATTTGACCTACCTCTTGGTAACTGGTTCGTGTTTTCCCCACTGTCGTCTTTTGTACTCGGTTCAAATGCAGTAATTAATGGAGGGATTGTTGGAAATTGAAATGATGCACCGAAGAGCAAGCAGGCCCGGGTTTGGTTGTGTGAATCGCGGCGTGTTGGGCTCGATCAAGCCCAAGGGTGAAAAAAGACCTGGACGATGGATGTTGAGTGGGTTTTGGAGTGTCCACGTTACCGGCTCGGACTGGCGTTGGAACGAGTTTTGATACGAGCACGCCATTGGTCGGTACATAAATTGACCCTACCCTTGAATTCACACGAAAGAGTGCACCACGTGTACACCTAGGTAGGTGCCTCAATTACCATCTCATCATCGTCGCTGCCAATCGACAAACAAAATTGTCCAGTGCCCAGAGTAGCCTGTGCCTGCTGCCCATCTATTCTGCAGATCCAGATATCCACTATCTTTCTTGCAATCACCACACCACTCCAGTCCAGCTTTCCTGGTGTTAGCAACATCGTTGCATCACCATTCTGCTCCCCACAAGCAAATATACCGCCACCAAGCTAAGACGAACTACAATGGAGGGACATAAACTTCGACCTAGAGCCGGAATAAACACGGGACCCCTTAATTCCGGCAATTGAAAAGGTGTACCGCCAGCAATTAAGCATCGTCCTGGAGGAAAACTATAGCGTCGCCTTTTGTATATCCGGATTATTTAGTAAACTCTATATCGTCGAGTCTACCTAAATTCCTCTTATAATATGCGTCTTACTGCCTGTCCATCCTCGCTAGAAAATATATACCGAGGTTGTTACCTTACGTTATGTACGTGAGAATACAACGATCCTAGTCTCTAAAGTCATTTTTTATTACGATAGTGACGATAATAAGATTAGATTTGAGGAGGTCTTAATATAGCTAATATAGAGTATATTAAACTATAGACGATGGCAAACTTCATTAATAAAGTAAAAATTGTATTTATAAAGTAGATGGTAAAATTCTGTAACGCTGTTAGGCGCTGGGGTAACATGAATAGGGAGTCGCAGTGCAAGATGATAGAACGGTGGTTAGGTGGTTGCAAGAAAATCAATCGAAGCCTGGATCACTTAGCAGAGTTGAGTGGTCCAGGGCTCTTTTCTATCTGAGCCAGAGTATCTGGAAACAGTAGAGTGATTTGAGGTCTCTGTTGCCCGTGTCTCGAACTATCCCGCTCCTTGCACAAGACTTCCGCAGAGGTGTTCTTTATCCTATGCTCTGCATCGTCTAACGGTGCTCCCGGCCCTGCACCCGCAAGTGTGTGTTACATTTTTACCCATAATCATTTAAACGTCTAGCTAGATATCATCCTGCAATACTGAACTGTTATCTTAGAGAACTTAAAAAAACGAATATAATAGAGAACGCGCTAAGGTTACACTATTTATATTATGGGAGGTATTCGTTTTAATTCCTAAGATCTTCCCCTTAGCTTTAGAAGTACTAAAGTAGATAGTACTCTACTATTATAACCTTTAATCAGAAAATATCCTAGTAAATAAATATGGAAAAATCACAACTGTCCTAAACGAGAAGTATATCTCGGTAATGTCTCTATAGATATTGACTAAGCTACCGAAGTTTCTCAACAAGGGGCCAGTTTAGGAGGAGCCGTAGCGGGATATATACCCTCATACGACTTAGTAATCTAATGAGTCTGCCGTTGCGGTAGGGAAGCCCGACACGGATAATAGAGGAAAAAACGAGCTATATTTTAGAGGTTTTGTTCGCAAGATGGAGTATGAAGTAACCCAGTGTTATGACCTAAACCAAGCCCAAGGTGGAGCAGGTGCATGACGTGGGGAATACAGGTACGTGAGGTGGAAGGCCCCAACCACGTGAGTATGCTAGGACCTCTGTGAGTCTTGGCACCCCTGTGCACAGAGGCCAAGGGCAGGAAAGAGGCAGTACAAGTAGCCAACGTGTTAGACACCTTGGAGCGTGAGAATTCCTGTTCCTTACGCAAGCAATTACATTCGGCTCTATCCCAAAGTACAACTAACTTTGGTGATAGTAATCTGTTTGGCAGAGTGTGATATCCTATCTGAGAGACTTGCTTTCCTACGATCAATCTTCCTTGCACCATAATCAAACTAGGCGTTCTGCCTTGCGATCTGTCATTCAACACCAGGCACTTAGGTGGTATCTAGTGCACAGGTTGTAATACCCAGCTGTGGAAAGCTTATAAAGCTCTGGAAGGCGAGCTCGTTAGCAGGGCCGTGTCGGGGTAAGAGCGGTTGATATCCCTCATAGACGCCTCAATGTGCCCCCTACCATTCATTCTCTTTTGTCTCTTCGATCCGTCGCCTTTCGCACGTATGTATCCTTACTCCGGTGCGCCGGGAGCCGGGTGGCCACCGTAGCCTGCCGTCGAGTGTATCGGATCACGTCTGGAAAAAAAAACCACGCAGCGGGGAAGAGGGGGGGAGAGGCATACTAGATCGAGATCTTGCGCCACAGCTCTGTTGACCTCCTCGTCAGCTTCCATTCAGTCTCTCTCCTTCAATTGATATCGCGAGAACTCACCAGTGGAGCTGCCAGCGTGCTCTTTGACGACGCGGCGCTCGCAGACGAAGGCGTTCTCGCTAGCCTGGGCGGGAGTCGAGCTCGCGAGGCGACGCTGAATCGATGACGCTGAACCGTTGAACGAGCAGCAGGCAAGCCCAGCTGGGCGGCGAACCGCTGCGCGCCGCCGCGAAGGAGCTGGCGCTGCGTGGACATCGTGGGGGCCACTTTTCGGCTGTTCCTCGGGTGTTGGCGGCAGGTCTTGGCTGATGTAATCAAATCAAGCGAGTTTTGATCAGGTGACCTCGCGAAGTGCTTCGCGGCAGGCACACCGCCTTTCCCCGCGGCTGCCATTCCGACGGACTGACAAGGTTGCTCCTTCGCAAGTGGCGACAGTAATCCCTGGCCAAATATTTGCCTTCTTCGCGCTTTCCGGATGCTCAAGCTGCGGACCATGTTGCAGCGGCCCTCCATTTCTGTTTATTCCGGTGGATTGCTGGAAACAGGAGTGCATCTTTCCCTGCTTCGCGATTCCCGCCAGCCCTCGAGTTTGCATCCCGCCTCCTTTCCTCTTCCAAACATCCGAGGCGGTTCCTCGCTGCCACCGTGAGCCGTGCCGAACATTTTCGCAAATCGGCAAATTGTGAGCTCGCCTCTGCACGGGCTCCGCGACTCGGTAAAAATGGGACTCCGAATAACTTCGTGGAATGGTAGCCTACCGAGACTCCCGAATCTCTCGCTGCGATGCTGACATTTCTCTAGTCAATGGCATAAGGTTCGTCAAAGTAACGGTGGTTAAAGAGATCCTTCTCATGCTCGCTCCAGAAATCCCTTCTCGTATCAGCCGTGGCGGGAGAACCGCACGTTACAGGTGCGTTCGCATTCCCGCATCTGTCCCTGCGACATTCCACGAGCTGACGCGGTCCAGGCCATGTTCGATACCCTCGAAGCGGACATTGTCGTCATTCAAGAGACCAAGATCCAGCGCAAAGACCTCGAAGACGACATGGTCCTTGTGCCAGGCTGGGATGTGTACTTTAGCCTGCCAAAGTACAAGAAAGGTATGTCCAACTTTGGTTGTTCTTGAGGGTCACGGGTCTGACATACGCTTCAGGGTACTCTGGCGTGGCCATCTACACTCGATCCTCCAAATGCTGCCCCATCCGCGCCGAAGAAGGCATCACCGGTGTCCTGACACCCCCAAACTCATCCGTCAAGTTCCGCGACTTACCCGCCGATCAACAGATCGGCGGCTATCCGAGGCCCGGCCAGCTCTCCAGCATTGTCGACGAAGCCACGCTGGACTCTGAAGGCCGCTGCGTCATCCTCGAGTTCACCGCCTTCGTTCTCATCGGCGTTTACAGTCCCGCGATGCGAGACGAGACCAGGACCGAGTTTCGCCAGGGCTTCATGGATGCCCTCGACATCAGAGTTCGGAATCTGGCCGCCCTGGGAAAACAGGTTATCCTCTGCGGCGATCTCAATATTATCCGGTCGGAAATGGACAGCGCAGGACTTATAGAGCGGCTACGCAAGGAATCCATGTCCATGGATGACTTCTTTTCCACTCCGTCACGCCGCCTGTTTAACCAGCTCGTGTTCGGAGGCCGCGTTATCGGCGACAGAGACGATGGCCGAGAGGAACCCGTGCTGTGGGATCTCTGCAGAGAGTTCCACCCCGCGCGCGCGGGTATGTATACGTGCTGGGAAACCAAGAGGAACGCCAGACCGGGCAACTTCGGCTCACGAATCGACTACGTTCTCTGCACCTCTGGGATCAAGACCTGGTTTAGCGACGCCAATATCCAGGAGGGGCTCATGGGTTCCGATCACTGCCCCGTATTTGCAACCCTCACAGACGCCGTGGCGAGAGACGGCGCGGAGACCCAGCTAGCAGACATGGTGAACCCGGAGGGCATGTTTAGAGATGGCAAACGGCTGCGGGAGTGGTCTCCCAAGGACTTGCTTCCCACATCAGCGAAGCTCATTCCTGAATTTGACCGACGACGGAACATTCGCGATATGTTTAAGAAGGCGACGCCAACCCCGAAAGGCGAGTCCGCCGCACCCAAATCTGCCAACAAGAGTATCCCAACGCCCAAGAATGCAATCCCCAGCACGACCGACACCGACACCACCCGATCCAACCCGACCTCCGCATCTCAGCTGTCAAGCCAAGCGTCCACAGCATCGAGTACCCCCGAAACACGCTCCCAGAAGCCTTCGATGCTCAAACGCCACGGCGGTCTACTGATAACACCAAGACAGCCGCCGAAGAGGAACAAGGCGACAACCAGCAGCGAAAACCCGGCAAGATCAGGGTCTGGCTTCGCGCAGAGCAGCTTGAGAGGTTTCTTAAAGCCCAAGACCACTGAACCCAGCCTCGACAGAGAAATGGACGGCGTCAGCGGCCGAATATTATCTCTGGATGGGAGCCCCGGGCCGTCAGCAGACGCAACCGCGCTGTCCCAGCGGCCTTCAGAGGAGTCTCTTCCGGAAGCCGACCTCGAGCCCTTCCCCGAGAGCAGCAAGACAGGCCCGCCACCCGACGACAAGGTCTTCGACCCCATCGCTTCCAAGGAATCTTGGTCCAAGCTGCTCGGCAAGAGGAAGGTTCCCAAATGCGAGCACGGCAACGACTGCCAGAGCCTTACCACCAAGAAATCTGGCGTCAATTGCGGTCAGTTCACCCCCCTCCCCTCGCCTGACTCTCGCCCGCTTTGTCCCCTAGTCCAATCTGCTTGATTTCGTCCCTAACTTGCTCCCGTCTCTAGGCCGGTCGTTCTTCGTTTGTCCCCGTCCGCTTGGGCCGTCAGGCGAGAAAGAGCAAGGAACTGAATTCCGCTGTCATACGTTCATCTGGAGCAGCGATTGGAGCAGTCGATAGGTTTACGAGCCGCATAATCCGAATTCATCTGGGGCAGCGATTGGAGCAGTCGACAACGGTACAGCTAGAAGCAAAAATGGCGTCTTGTTGCTCCAACTTTTTGAGATCCCCGACCGCCGGATGGTTGGTGCTATGAAGCTGCGTCATGCCCTCCCCGCCCGAAGCTCTTGCAAGAATTTGGGGGCGGCAGGGCTGGCCCCCCCGTGAACCGCGAGTGTTGCGATGGTTAGACATAATTAGTGCAGTTAGCGGCCAACAGCAAGGGAGGGTGTGGGCAGCCGGATTAACTTTGCTGGCTGGCACGTTTCATGCTTTCCTGACGTTGTGGCTGGGATCGCATGTAGAGGAAGGTAGCTCTTGCCAGGGGTCCCGTTAGTTCATTCAATTGACTTTAATTCCTACAGTGCCAATTATAGGAGAGGAGAGGGAGAGCGGTGATTGGGAATAGACGTGCTGGGCTATCCTAGACAGTAATTATTTTGAAGAAAAAAAAAAGCTAATTATATCTCAAAGGTAAAAGACGATATTGCTACAACCTGCGCACCAAGTACGAGGGTATGAGTGTTGAATCTATTAATCCCTTTTTCAAGGATCCTAGCCACAGGTAATTCACGGTAATTCAAGCGTAGCATAGGCATTGGTAGGTCAGCGGGTACACTCCAGATGTATGGGAGCACTAGGTTCCCCGACATATGGTAATGACTGACAACATTGGCAACGAGGGCGGTGAGGTAAAGGGCCAGATTGGTTGGGGGGCAGGTGCGCAAACGGAGGGGGGAGTGTATACATGATTACATCGACGACCAGTGCGGTGCATGTTAATGGTCTCTACCAGTAAGCCCCTGACTATATGCCTGATACTCTCGTGAGAGCTTAGGAAGTGGTATATGAATCCCTACCCATGGAGCTTACCTAGCTTCACCTTGTCCATCCGTAGCCCGAGAAGATCCGCGTTGAAGGGGAAACAACTAAAGTGGTCTGTCTAGGTCCGGGGGTACCCACGACGAAAACTGTGACTATTTCAGGCGCCTGTGAGGCCCACAGCTGCCCAGGCTACATCCGAATAGGCGAGTGCCGCCGCCGAAACAATGAAAAAGGGGACTTGCGTCGAAATGCCCATCGTGAGTACACCAAAGGGCATCATGGTCTTCCCATATCGAGGCATCTAGATTCGACACACGGTAACTACCCACCAAGGCGATGCAAAACATCAAGGCAGCCGCGGTGAAGAGTTCACGTACCGCCTGGTCGCTGAATCGCTTGGTGGGTTTGACAGGAACAGAATCCGTTGGGAGAAAGTCGATTTAATATTCCCTCAATACCTTTGAGATGTTGCGTCTCTCGGATTTTGCTCATCAACGCTGGCCCACTCTTTGCTCGGGACTTTTTCCAGGGTAATAATTGGGGCATGGACGAGGATGTCCAATGTTGCAGAATGAGAATGGGGTGAGGTGGATTGCTTCATCTCATTCGCCTGCGCTTCTGTTGGAAGCTATAATCGGCTGGTGGCAGGTTGTGGCACCTAAGGCATCAACGTAGTTGCAGCCGAGGTGCTGCTTGTGCTTGAGCGGAATCTGCCTTGGCCACCGCCTTAGGCTAGCTTTCGGGGGGTTTCCGCCCTAGAGAGGCACAGCCCGACCAAATTATCAAGCAACGGCTCCTGAGCGCTCACCACAAATTGTCGCCATCGAGACGAGCACCAGCAGCAAACAAATTAGCAGGAACCATGGAGGTCGCAGGTCTCGCCTTCGGCATAGCCGGCCTCGCGGGTGCGTTCAAGGACATTATCGACCTCTTTGTGTTGTTCACGGCCTCCCGCGACACTGGCCGCGATTTGGCGTTTCTGGAGACGAAGCTCGATATCGAGAAGACAACCCTACTCCAGTGGGCCGAGTCGGTGCAACTGCTGGCTGTCGACTACGACAAACGCCTGGATGATACAAGACTACCCTTGACCAGAATCTTGTCGTGTATTCGAACCCTTCTCAGCGATACCTCGAACTTGAAGCAACGGTACTGCCTGGCCGAGGCCCCGGCTCAAGGCCCCACCAACGGCAGTCAGGCTCTTTCCGTGAGAGGCAGCGCTCCTTTGATGGATAGATTCATACGGGACTTCGCCGCATTCCAGATCCGGGTCCGCCAGGACAAGCCTTCTGTTGGGAACCGGCTCAAATGGGTCGTTCGGGACAAGGAAAAGTTCCAAGGCCTGGTAACGGAGCTTGGTTACTTCATCTCCAAGCTGAGGGAATTGGTTCCAGCCCCGTCCTCTGGCACGATTGGGTGCCGGGCTCATCTGAAGCGCCGCAACCTTGATCAGGACGAGGATGGGGAGTCGAAGAGGTCTAGGCTTCACGGGAGCGCGCGACCCATCGACGGCGAAACTGCGAATAAGATTCTACGACGCATCCAGTTCCATTCCATGGACGACAGACGTCTAAGCGTCTCACCCGCTCACGCCGAGACCCTGAAATGGTCGTTGGAGCCACCAAACGCTACCACTCGCCCTTGGAGCGACCTCACGCAATGGCTACGGTCCGGGTCGGGATTATACTGGGTCTGTGGAAAGGCCGGAAGTGGCAAGTCCACATTGCTACGGTATCTCTGTGACCATAAACGTACTCGGGCCCATCTGTCCGGATGGGCAGCCGGACAGAAGCTCCTGGTAGGGACTCACTTCTTCTGGAACCTCGGCACACCCGAGCAGAAAACACAGTGTGGACTTCAGCGGTCTATACTCTACCAGATTCTGAACCACCTCCCGGCCAAAATTCCGGAGGTGCTACCCAGGATATATGCCGATGCGCACGATGGGCTCCGTGATCTCACGCCTCCGTCACAGGCCGAGATGGACCAGGCCTTTCGGACCCTGCAGCAAACGTCGGGCTTGGGTAAGATATGTCTCTTTGTTGACGGCATGGATGAGTTTGATGGCAGGTCCGTATCCCCGTTTCGCACCGCTTGCTGGCCAAGCTGGACTAAGAGCATTTCAAACAACTAGATGCGCGGATGGTATCGAGTGCATTCAGCGTCTTGCAGGCGGCGGAAACATCAAGATCGTAGTTTCAAGCAGGCTGATCCCTGAATGTGTGTCGGCATTCGGTCATCTCCCACAGCTCCAGCTCCACCACCTCACGAGGGACGATATCTCCTGTTACGTTCAAGATCGAGTTGGCAGCCATCCCTATCTGCTCAGACTAAAACAACGGCATGGGCGGGAAGTTAATTACATCCTTAGCGATTTGACTAACAAAGCGAGAGGCGTATTCCTGTGGGTCGTCCTTGCTTGTCGGTCGCTCCTTTCAGGCTTCGCAGACAGTGACCGCATCTTGGAGCTACGACGCTTGGTTGACGAGTTGCCGGTAGAGCTTTATGAGATGTTTGGGAGGATGCTGAGCACAATCAAGGCACGTCACACATTGCAGGGTGCAAAATTACTGCGCATGATATACCAAAATGAGGCCGTCCACCGCCAAGTTTTCGATTCAGGTTCTGACAGCTCTGAATCTCATCTCCCAATTCCAGCACTCGGTCTAGCAAGGATGGACGACAATCTGGTACATTCATCGCGAGATATCGAAGGTGCCCCCGAGGCTTGTCTTGAGCTGGAAGGTCGCCTGCGAAGTAGGACTGGAGGACTGCTGGAGATCGATTACAAGGTCTGTCAATGCTAGGCCGGACGTCTTGCCTCAGAGCACATGTTGTCATGCTCCCGGAAGGCAGAGGTGGCCTTCATGCATCGGACGGTATTTGAGTTCCTTGACGACCCCGATTCCTGGAAGCTTGAATGCCTAAATTTTGGGGATTCAGACTCCGCCGTGGATTCCGCAATATCCCTTTCCCACTCGGTTTCAGCCCTCCATGACTGGTTTGTACCGAACATGACGTGCCTCTCCCACGGCCTGAAATGGGGTGCGAGGTCTGATAACGCAACATCCGCCCCCCAGACACATATATTTTGGCATCTTCTGGGCCACCTCACCGTGGAGCAATTTTAGTTCTTCATCCGCTATTTCCATGAAACGGTAGGACACGAGCCACAACACGACCGGAATTCCTTC
The DNA here is from genome assembly GCA_030549175.1 of Lasiosphaeris hirsuta. NCBI lineage: Eukaryota > Fungi > Ascomycota > Sordariomycetes > Sordariales > Lasiosphaeriaceae > Lasiosphaeris > Lasiosphaeris hirsuta. Next base: position 3,486,662 of record JAUKUA010000002.1, read on the forward strand.
CCTGCGCATCTTGCCATGTGCCTGGCAGCCGAGTTTGGGGCCGTGAACTTTATGGCAAGCAATCAACGCCTCGTTGCCGAACTGGGTGTTGCTCGACCGCGATGCGGCTGTAGAGCGCTCATTTCCCATGCGCTGAGGGGACGAAGTATACCAGGTATAGGAGTCACAGAGGGTCTCCATTTCGCCGGCGGTTGTCAAAAAACAACCACGTTTCTTCTTTCTTCTGGATGCGAGCCGGACGGCGCTTGCTTGTTATAGTGGAGGTAATGGGAACATGGATAGTGGTAATGACATGTACTGCCTACCTATATAGTCACACCCGATACTTTTTTCTGGCCAAGTCCGTATGAGTCGCAGATCTTGAGTAAGAGGTGAGCCGCACTGAAGGCCACCTGAGCCGAGGTAAGTCCCGGTTATACTTGTCGTAGCCATAAATAGGCCGGCGTGGTTATAAGAACGATCCTCGGCCCAATTTTGGGACAACGGCCCCCCCACACATAACGGTCGCTTTCGCCATTTAACTACCGTTTTCTCTTTTTCCATCCGAGAACTCACCGTTACGCTCAATTGGAACTTCCAATTATATATGCTCTATCAAACTACCTAGTACAGGCACTACGGTTACAAAGGCAAATGAGCCAGGAAAGTGTTATCACTAGGAATGGAGTAGAAGAGAGTTAACAAGTGGCTGTGACTTTGTGAGCCAGTAAAGAAGAGGATTGGAGAAACAGCGTGGTAGATTGACCGTCGGGGAATTACGTTTTTGTCATTCTACGGCGCACTTTGCGGTAGAGGACTATGCTCGAATAGGTGAAGCCCCATCTCGTTACACACGAGGGCAGAGAGTCCCAATCTCGGAAGTAACATCAAAACGCACCTTACCGTTTATTCAGGGTCAGCATCTGTGATGATAGCTCTGCAGTCTGATCCTTCACCTGGCTGTTGACCTTGCGATTGCCACACCCCAGCCTCACTGTGGCTGGCCTGTATCACACCCTGCCACCAGCGGACCGACCACTTTCAGACCGGCAACCACCCACCTCTAGACCGGCCCCAGAGCCTTCACTTCACTCTTTCACACTCTTCTATACCCTTCCGTACCCTTCCATCCCTCTCCTCTAGGAGCTCTCCTAAGTACTAGGAGGAGGTTATAAGCTGAAAATGGAAGTATAAAATGCCTTATGATGACCCCCATAGTGGCTCATTATACAATCCAGCCCTGGTTTGTTTGTTATTAGCGTGGGACTTCTAACCTCGTTACCTACCGATCTATGAATACGATGAAGGCCTTTCAAAGCAACATTTATGCCTTTTTAATTGCTCGAAACCCCGCCATTTATATCAAGAAGGCCTCAGTGGAAACTAAATACGCCTTTCTAAATTTCAAAACGCCTCTTTTCCGCGGTAAAAGGCTTTATCGGGCCTCTTAGCGGGAGCCCTAATCATGATCTAGGCATAGTAATAAAAGGTAAGGTCATGAATGATACCCCCAACCGCCGTCTGTTTATATCGGACACTTTAGTAGAGACCTGTGCTAAGGTGTGTTAGGCTTTTACTTACCTCCTTGGGCCTAAGATCATGCCTGAAGCCGAGTGAGCTGATAATAGGGCCAGTCACCAGGATGTACAGTACCGACTGGCGGGGCCTCGAGACTATTTGGCGCATTATGATCAATAATGAGCAGACCTAGCGGCTGGTTGTCGCCCATTTGCGGACCTAACTCGAAGGTTCCCCAGGACTTCCCGGCCGGCGACGACCAGTTTTTTGCCCTTTTGGGCAGTAAGCACGGCAAGGCCCCTTGCCGTATGTTAACGACATATCCGGGCATGTTTAGACGAAAGTCCATCTCTACAATACGCGTGCTCCCCGGTAGCGGCCAGAGAGATCGGCCGAGTCTTTGCTGGAGCCTGATGACGGATGCCAAAGATGCGTCTCGAGGGTATAAAATGCACGGAATCTCCTGCCGGTCCAAAGAAGCTTATTCTGATTATACGAGGGGCTGCTCCCCTCCCCGAGGGACACCTATTCGAGTCTGCGCGTCTGAGCTCCTGTTGGTCGGAGTGCCGCGATAGGTGACCAATACCCTTTGCAGCATCGCCTGGTCGAACTTGTTCCCCAGGGGCCAATCGATGAACCACAAACTGTAAGGCAAAGCCAACTCACAGACTCGCGTCGCTACGGCTCACTCCCTACGAGGTAAGTCACAATATATGTCCATGTTCCCTATTATCTCTTTGTTCCACAAACTCACCTTGCCTTACTCTGAGCGCTAGGCTGCAGTACACGATGGTAGCGATCGACCGTGCTTTGTCTTATTTCCGAAGTTATGTCGCCATGCCGGGGGTAAGGCTATTAAAAGGGGAAGTCATGGTCGTCTAAACATGTCAAAAAATGATTTGAAACAGGGTGAGCTATAAACCTCCGTAGCTCGGTACCAGCCCAAGCGGATAGCGACATTATTAGGGAAGCGAGCCTGAACTGATTTTCTATCTTTTTATTTATTCTACCAAGTCGTTGTTTCACTGGCAGTGTCTCTGTCTTAACAAAGCTTAGACGAGATGTGTTGATAATGCGGACTGATGGTTTTCTACTGGTGACTAATGGATTAGCTTGACGATTGGCTCGGCCATGCTCGTCGTGTCCGAACTGCTAGCAGAATCTTGAAATCGCCGAGTGTGCCTCGCAACACAACCTCTCGGGGCTATCCATTATCTAGTACATGCGCAGTAATAATTTCCATCTAATGCATTATTAGTTATCTATTTTCTGTTCTCTTAAGCGCCGGAAACAAAACCAGCGCCATCCCAATCCGTACAAGCAGCATTTTAAGCACCCACCTTACCTCACTAGTTCCCGCACCATCAGTCGTAGACCGACCCCTTGGACCACTTTGAGCGGGCCCTTATGCGCTTTCCGTAGGTGTAAAACACAAAAGGCACGGGTATTAGGAGAGCGGCGAACCCGCCAGTGATGGACGAGGCGGGCCCGACGCCAATATTGTGGTACATGGGTGTAACCACGAGAGGAAAAGCGCAGGCGAAACATGATCGCAAAAACGTGTTGGCCGCGACCGCCGAGGCGGCGTACATGGTGAAGGTGTCAACCAAGTAGTTCAGGGCCGCCTGGAAGATGGTGAAGAATCCGGTCCCCAGCATGACGAGGCCGATGCAAGGGGCGATCCAGTGGATATCCGGTCGTGCCGTCCAGCCGATGACAAACTGGCCGGCCGCAAAGACGACGGAGCCCACCATCATGGGCGGTAGGCGGCTCTCGGGCACGGCGTGGTTGCCGCAGGCATGGAATACCTTGTTGTACAGAGTCTGGTTGTAGACGTTGACGCAGCAGCCAAAGATAGCACCGATAAGAATGCACAGAAACGGCATCGTGGAAACCACCGGAGACCAGCCGAGGATCTCGCCAAAGATGATGGGTATCGCACCTAGCTGCATGTAGAGGATGCCGTAGCAGAAGCTCGCGTAGAGGGCGACCAGGAAGCAGATGGGCGTGCAGAGCAGCTGGACCGGTCGAACCAAGAATTTTTTCGCGAGCTCGACGACACTGACAATCCCTCTTTGGGTCGGCGAGTACAGATCACCTAGCACGCCGCCCGTATTTGTGACGGGTGCGGAGGCGAAGAAGGCACAGAAGAACCGAGTGATCATAAGAGTCTGAAAATCCTTGGCTGTCGCACTTCCAAAGCTGAAACAAATGGCGATGAACATGGGCACGAACACGGCGACGCGCCGGCCGTACACTTCGCTCAGCGGCGCCCAGAGCAGCGGGCCGATGCCGAAGCCGACGAGGAAGAGCGAGGTTCCGAGGACAGCGACCTGCAAGCCAACCCCAAACTCTTCGGCCACTTGGCGGGTGCCGGCCGAGTAGCATGATGACGCCCAGGTCGCCGTCATGGTCACCAGGCCATAAAGCATCGTGGTGACGACCTTTTTGTGCATCGGCCAGTTCATCGGCCGATACGGATCGTCGGGGCCATCAAAGTCAACCAGTTGGTCCTTCGACGTGGGGATATGGGAAAGCGGGTGCGTGAACTGGTAGATGCCCGGCGGCCGGGACCGAATGCGAGAGAGGATAGTCTCACGCCTCGAGATGGTGCGGGTGAGATCTAGCCTACCCGAGGCATTCGCGCGCGTGGATACATGTATGCTGTTGCTTCTGCTCCGTGTCCTCGCTTGGCGCATCTCGAGCCGGCTCGGACGGTATCCGTCGTGGTCATAGTCGGGATCGCTGCTGTCGTCGTCGTCGTCGTCGTCGGTCCCGGTGTGGGCACCAAGGTCACTCTCCACGTCGGGTTTTGGTTCGGGGGAGTCATCCGTCGTTTCATGATTGGTGGTTGCAGGGTTAGGCATCTTGTGTCTTGAGTGTGATTGTTTAAATCCCTTTACAGGGAAAGTAAATATTAGTATTACATGCACCAGGCGATATGTTGTGCGGTTTTTACGATGTTCCTGTTTTTCTCCGTTATTGTACATGCGCCGAGTCATGGCGCCGTTGGCCACCTTTTAAAGCAATGCGGTGGGCCAGGTGAGTGGTGGGCACCAGTTTTTCCCGCCATCTTGCCTCCAATTACAGCCACGAATCGTGAGGCTAGTGCAGGTTGTTATTCCAGAGCGGCGACGTTGAAAGACACGTCATGACTCGAAGGGCGTTGTTGAGCGAGGGGCTTACTGCGCATTTCGACTTTTCTGCCGCTGTCGGTCCCGCCGAAGCCGCTATCGGCCTTGGGATTTAAGACGGAAATAGTGCCCACCCGAGGTTCGGTCTCAATTTCGATTTGTCAACAGAAAGCAGATACAATCACGAGGGAAGCAGGTGCGGCCGGCCACGAGTACGGCAAGCGCAACCACCTGAGGTGAAAGCAGCCGTCCAAGCTGTCAAATAAAACCGGCAAGAGCGCGCCAGCAGCGCAGTGACTACAAACCTCCTCTCGCTCGTGGTTCCCGCCCCTTTTCCTCCTCGCGTGGTTTTCCTTCCCTCGTCAGACTCCCGTGTTGTTTTCTCTTCCATGGCCACCCCGCCGGCAACCAGAGGTACCTAACCATGGTGATGCTCGCCAGCGTGACAGCCGAGTAGTCGCCGTAGTTGTCGATAATGTACTCGTAGCTGCTCACGTAAGTGGCGATGGGCCGTATGTCTTGAAGATGTAGTCAAATCTCGACAGGAACGAGAACATCAGGCTGTCAAGCAGTACGAGGTAGGCGCCCAGAACGGCAATCACAGGTTCGGTCCCCCATCAAAAGGCGAATGGCAGAGATGCCGTCTTCCGAATGCGATCGAGCAGTGACTCGCCCCGGGCGTCTTCGTAAGCATACCGGTCATCACCCATCGCCTTTCGGAGGTGCCGCGCGTTCCAATCGAGCAAGATGGGCAAGTATGTCTCGGGCAGTGAACAGGAGTGCGACGAGAAACGCCACAGCAGAAATAATCAGGGTTATCCACTCCGCCCAGGCTTGCACGAGGATCAGCCCCGACAAGATGGCGATGTTCTTCACCCGCGGCACAAGTGGTCAGTTACGCGGGTCGAGAGGGTCGTCGTCACCAGTCGTGTGAACTAGAAAGGGATTAGGTTTTGTTGGTGATGCCTTGGACTCGGAACTTGAATTTCTTGGCCCCTTCTCCCCTGAGCATTCGCGGATCTCGTCTACGACCTGTTTTGCCGAGCCGACGGTATTGCACATAAGACCACGACATGGCCCTGACTTGCACTTGCGGGGTAATCAGAGGAAGTTGAGACATGAAAATATCATGAGTTTACAGAAGCCATGACGTCGCAATGTTTCCTCAAGTAGGTAAGTACCTATGGGCGGGATGTAACTTGCGGGGCAGAAAAAGGGTTGAGTCGTGCTTCATTACCTCTCGGGTTTAGCTGAGGTGCTGTTGTAAAGTTCATTGGTCCTCTTCGTCCCTATCCATAAGTAAGTCCCTGTCAAACACCATTAGCTAGCTTAGGTATTTCACTCATAGAAACTGTTGGCCTTTGTAGGTACTCGTTAACCTACTTCGAGTCCCTTTTGAGAGAACATGTAGATAAACTAGGTACGGAGTACCTACCGTACTCGTAGGTGTCAAAAACAAGATGCTTTACTTTTACGGATACGAGCCTCGGCTGTATAACATATTGGCAAAGGCACAATGGCAAATCGGACTTGCGATGTCTCGGACTCAGGACGGCAAAAGAGCCTCTGCAAAATGACTTTTCTTCCAAGCTTCTCTTGGCGGCCACATGTCATCAAATCACCGCCCACAAAGTCGAAGGATGGTACGCCAAGTCCCTCATTGTCACCTGACATACCGGACAAGGGGCCGGAATATCGACTCGGCTGGCAATAGGGGTTCGGTACAGCTGCCGGCTGCTCAAAGCTACCAGGTAATAAATACCCGCCCTGGGATATTGCCATGGCAATAGCAGCGGCCGGCGGGGAACACCTTAGCGAGGGAACTTTTCATCATATGCGGGGCTTGCACGACTTGAGAATAAAGCGCTTGAAAGTGGATAACCCTACCGCCAGAGTGGATGAGGCGGCCTGGAAGATTGGATCTGATATGCATGTCATTGCAACTTATGACTCAGTGTAAAAATTGCCATTAACAAATACAGTGTATAAAGATGGTCTACTGCCGGGGAGGAGCGCAGACGGAAACAGTCTTGCACGCCAGAGGTGCTCGCACGCCTGGATTGTCCCGTAGAATTCGTGGTAACTGAGTAGACGACGCTGACACACAATTAAGCATAGGACCATCCAGACATGTTGCTCAAACTATGGATTCCGGCCCTCGTGTCGGTCGTGTCGGCTGCCGCAAAGGAGTCCTACGACTATGTAAGTCTCCCAACAAATTTCGGTGGTAAGCCAGGCTCTCACCTGTTTTGTTCAAAGATCATCGTCGGAGGTGGTGCCGCGGGCCTTGCGCTAGCGACTCGCCTGAGCATCGGTCTCCCTAGCTCCCAGATCCTCATTCTAGAGGCAGGACCTGCTCCTGCCACCGACGAGCTTCGCATCGCCGTCCCCGGTATGCGAGGCTCCGGCCTGGGGTCTATCTACGACTGGAACTTCACCACAACGCTTCAGCCCAAGATCGGCAACCGGTCTATCGACGTCAACCGTGGCAAGGTCCTTGGCGGTTCGGCAGCGCTGAACTATCTATGCTACGACCGCGCGGCTTCCGCAGAGTACGACGCCTGGGGAGAGCTTGTCAATGATACAAAGCGGTGGAACTGGGACGTGATGATTAGCGCCATGCTCAAGGCGGAGAACTTCACCGGCGAGGACGGAGACAAACACGGCCGAGCCGGGCCAATCCGGACAACGTACAACCGCATCGTGCCCGAGGCATTGGGCACCTGGAAGCCGACCTTGAGCAAACTCGGCGTGCCCATCAACGACGGCAGATCCTTGGGAGGAAAACCCGTTGGCGTCATGTACCAGCCCACGAATATTGATGTCACAGGCTGGACGCGCTCCAACAGCGCCACCGGCTACCTCCCCCTTGCCGGGCCCAACCTCGAGGTCCGCACTGGCGTCCGTGTTGCAAAGGTCGACTTCGCGCCCGGCTCCAAACCGCTAAGGGCGACAGGAATCACCCTAGAGAACGGGGCAAAACTCACAGCCCGGCGAGAAGTGATTCTCTCGGCCGGTGCAATCCAGAGCCCGGGGCTTCTTGAACTCTCAGGTATTGGCCAGCACAAGGTCCTGGGAGCAGCAAATATCTCGACGCTGAGAGAGCTCCCAGGAGTCGGCGAGAACTACCAGGACCACATCCGCATGTCCAACGTGTACCGGCTCAGGGAGAACTACACGTCGTTCGATCCCATGATCTACGAGAGCGGTGGCCCATTTGCGACGGAGCAGATGCGCCTGTGGCTGGAAGGCAAGGTCTCGTGGTACGACTACACCTCGACGGCGTACTCGTTCCTGAACTGGGGTCACCTCGGCAACTCCTCCGAGACCGACCTCCTCCGTCTCGCCCGGAACGGCGCCCATCTGAACAACAACCCCGTGAATCGCAAGAAACTCGATTTTCTCAAGGACCCGTCCGTCCCGCAGCTGGAGATCATCATGGAGAGCAATTTCGTCGGCTCGACGGCCTACCCCGGAAACGGCCGCTTTGCCACCCTGATCACGTCCGTTATGCACCCCATGAGCAGGGGGTGGGTGCACATCGACCCGGCGCAGCCGCAGGGGAAACCCGTTATTGATCCCCAGTACCTGTCGCACGCGTACGACCTGCAGGCCCTGGTGGAGGGAGCCAAGTTCGCACGGCGCATCGCGCAGACCAAGCCGATGGCGGATATCTGGGCGGCCGAGGTCGAGCCCGGCCCGGCCGTGCAGACGGACGCGCAGTGGCGCGAGTTTGCGACGCAGGCAATGGGCAGTTTCTTTCACCCGGCCGGCACCTGTGCGATGCTCCCCGAGAGCGAGGGAGGGGTCGTCGGCGCGGATTTGGTTGTCTACGGGACGGAGAACTTGAGGGTTGTGGATTGCAGTGTTATGCCGGTGCTGCTCTCGGCTCATATCCAGACTGCGGCGTATGGTATTGCTGAGGTTGCGGCAGAGGCTATTATTGCGGATGCGAAAAGGGCCGTTTCCAAGTAGGAGTTTGTTGGTGAACATGTTGCACGATCGATGGAGCATGGGAAAATAGCTTTTGGACAGCCGTTGATGCAACAATTACCCTTCCCAGTGCTATGCTTGGCAGCGAGTATCGTTGGCCGCCGCCGTCTCGGCAAAATCGTTCCTTCACTCTAATCGACACTGCGGGGATGGCTATATCACTACCTCTAAATGAAGACACTTCGGAATATTGGAACCAGGGGGACATGAGCAAAAGGGGAGAAATCGGTACGCTCTTCGCAATGGGCAGGTAGTTTCCAAGATTGAGATTTGACATCGACACCAAACTGGACCGTCGTCAACTTGGTCTATTGGGGGTGACAAACACGCACGCAAGGGAGCCAAAAACTCTGGATAGTTGTGTGTATTGTGTGTGTGGAAAGAAAAGGAAAAAGCCCTGCAAATCCTGCACAGTTGGTGGGCTGACTAGTGGCCTCGCTTACCGTGGGCGCTAGTGGAGGGGCAACCTCCACAGTGGGGAGTGGCACCTCCAACATGGTCGCTCCTGATACCCACAGCTGGCTAGACCTAAGGTAGCTGTAGGTGCTGTAAATAAAATGCGGGTGACCATCTTGACCACAACCTGGCTCGCCATCGCCAGTCGCGTCTGCGCCCAGAAAGCGCCAATTGTCGACTGATCCGGCAGCCATCGAAATCTGGCCCCGCACCGACCATGGTGCTATGGTGGGAATCAGGCCGGGGTCCCTGAGCACCTGGCTCACAGATTTTTTATTTCCTAGGAAAAGGAATATTAGCATTTTTTTTTTAAAATGTTGGATGGTATAAATAGCTACTGTGTTAAGATACTATAGAGTGTAAGAATTCTTAATTTCTTATGTAAATAATTCTATACTACTATATTCTAAAGTATTACATATCTTGGTAGGAGTAGCTAATCTGTTTAATAAGGTATGATATTTTATCTAAGAGACTTACCTTCTTATAATTAAACTAGTCATTTTACCTTATAATATATTTTTTAATTTAAGGTACCTTTGGTACTTGGTATATTATATCTTATAGTATATAACTTTAAATAAAAGCTGTAAGGTAACACTATACCCGGTGTTTTAAAACATTCAATAAGATGTAAGCTATAATCTAGATTACTTCTTAAGGTCAATAGTTTAATAAGTAATAACTTAAGTTGTAACTGGTGTCATTGATACATTGTTGAATATCTTAGTTGCTGACTGATACGATTAATATCCATCAATATCAATACCTCGTCAATATTAATATTATTGATTTGGTAAACGAATATTAAATCTTGTTGGCCACCCTCATCTTTGGTAAGTGGTTTGTTAAGGAATTGAAAATTTGACTCGCATATGCTAGAGTTACGCTCTAACAACGAACGGTAGTTTCAGCAAGTCTGTTAACGGTAGTTACTTAGAAGTGGGCTTTTATGTTGAGTAGGACTGCCTATGAAATTCCAAACTCCACTCTGCTTTGTCCACATTTTGCCGAGTTGTAATAGATCTCAATCTGGTCATCAGCCTGTCAACCCTCTGTCCCTCCTTCATCTTGGCCTGTTTCTCCCTCTTCTGAGTAACGGGGATTCCGTCTCTAGGCTCTGGTTCTATAGATACCTTACGGGCGGACCTAGAATAGGAATCGTGTAACGTCTCATTGGGTGTTTGTAGAGTGTACGAAAATCTTGAGGACCCCACGCGGAGAGACTTGGTTGCTTCCCCTTGGTAGGTATTGAGCTCAGAGTCCCCAGGAGAGACTTCGCTTCGTTCTTCAGAACTAGACAAGACAGTTTAGGGAGAGAAGGAGAGCTAAAGAGACGCAGTGAAAATTCCCATTCTTTTTGCTGGGTAGAACCCGGTTTGAGATAGTCTTTGGCACGGTCGAGCCAAAATGACTGTCGCTCATTTCTTCTTCTCCGCAGCTCCCATTGGATCATATGTGGCAGGTGTTCTTGACTTTGTCCAGGGAATGCGAGCGCTGGCTTTGTGTTCTTGACCACGACCGCCACACACTCTGCCGCCACGCTTTCAGTGTCGCTAGCTGCGTCTCCGTCGTGATTAATGCCGTGGACAAAAGTCAGGATCCACCATATCTTGTGCTGTCGTAATCATGACTTCAAAAATGCTGGTCAAGAAGGGAGGCTACCAGATTTTATCCTCAAAGTAGACCAACACGAGCTCAATGACGGCTATCTTTCCAGCACGCAGCACATCGTCCATTACCAAGGTACGGAGCGCTTCCTCGCATATTAGCTCTTTCAGCCTCACCCGGCGTTGCCATGTGCTGTGCCCAGAGTCTGCAGCTTCGTAGTCCTCGACTCCTGCTTTGGTCGTTTCTTTCCACCCGTCGGTTATTAGCCCTCGGGGGTTGGCACCGAAAGAGAGGAGTGCCTTAACCGCGGCAAGATTATTGACCGAAATGGCCAGCGCAAGAGGGCTTCCCAGCAGCCGCAATGGCCGCTGAACGTGTATGTCGTGTGCTAGGCTGAGGGGCGTGTTGACCAGGAGCGATTGCGACAATGATTTAAATGTCGTTGCAATTGCTTCCAGCTTAGTTTCCTCTGTGAAGGTGAAGGACTAGTGGAATGGTGTCCATCCGTTTATCGTAAGCCAACCCCAACTGGCACCGCCTGCTTCGCAAGCCTCAAAAGTTGGCCATGCTCTGTCATAGCATCGCCCATGGCGGGATTCGTTTCCAAGGCATGTTTTCTAGCATAGGAAAGGTAGTCTCTTCCACCGATACAGACCTCCCAGATAAGGAGGCCAAAAGCCCACGCGTCGCATTTGGACAGCTCAGAGATTCCGATGGGAGACGAGTCTTGGTTCCTGACTTCAGGGGCGTTATAGCTAGGACATTATTAGCGGCTGGGATGCACGTAATCACGGTGCCCCGTGGCAGAGCACAGGGTTTCCTTACATGGGCGTTCCACGATATCTGGGAATCTGACCGCTGCCGTTCCCTGGTCGCGTATTCGTGACGATGGAGTGACCAAAATCAGTCAACTTTGCAAGGGCACCTACCGGGTTGCCGTAAGACGCAAAGGCAAGAACGTTATCCAGCTTGACGTCGCCGTGGATAATGCCACAAGTATGAAGCGCGGAGAGCCCGGCTGCCACATCACCGGTCAGGATTTCAACGTCTTGCGACGTTGCCATCCGCTTAGTCAAGGCAAGATACTCTCGAAGGGATCCCATTGGGGCGTACTCGACGACAAGATAGGGCAGACTTTGATCTGTCTTCATGTTCCATCCGTAGCCGTTGACGGATAGAATATTCGGATGTTCCCGCAGAGGCCCGTGTCTCATGATCTGAACTTCAAAGATGATCGCTTTCAGCCTACGGCGGAAAGCGTTGATATCCGGCGAGTCGCTGAGCTTGACATGCTTCACGGCAAAGACGTCTCTCTTGATGGCGCATTTCTCGACTAGGTACGTCTCCACTTCGCCAAGTACTTCCTCTCGACGCAGTTCCTCGTAGCGGTACCAAGTGAGCCGAAGCGCCCTGACTGCTTGGATGACGTCGTCAAGGCCGTGTGGAGTCTGATACCCGTTATTTGAAAGAAATGGGTGCGTGAGAGCAGAGATAGAGGTTCGAGATAGCGGAGTGTTCCAACTGGACGTGGAGGTGAGCGACGCGGAATAGAAATCCATCGCCATGCCAAAGGCCGCCAGACGGTTGATCCCGCCAGTATTGGAAAGCCTTTACTTGGCGGTTACAAGAGATAGCTAAGTTTCAGATGCAGCAGCGCAGACTGGGCTGGCACGCAGAAAAGGGTAGACCGGACTCGAAGCCACGGACAACCAGCCATCCATCGGAAGCTGCTTCGTCAGGTTTCCTTGCAGGCGCTACAGGCTTGAGTACCAATATCTTTGGACTCCATGTCACTGCAGATCATGCTCGCTTGCCGCGTCAAGCACCGCCAACTTGGTTCTGGCCAGGCCTACAGCCTGACAGCATGGATCCCCTCAGCCTAGCGGGCTTAACGATCGCGGTGCTTGATCAGCTCTGGAAGATTGGGGAGCGGACGGCGGAGCTGGTGTCAAACTTGCGCGAGTTTGACTCGGTGAGGGTGACTTTGGATCGGCTGCACTCAACTGCGAGAGGTGGCTGGGCCGCGAACATATTCGTTTCAGGATGCAAGCCTAAGAAATAAGATTCAAGATGAGAACAACAGAATGAGAGCTCTTCGCCTGCTGCTTGTTTTTCGTTATTTTGGCGTTAGTAAGCCCCGTGGCTGGCAGATTCTGCACGACTAGCAGGTTAGTGAAAACCATGCCAGTGAACGTCGCCATTTCGAGGGGCCAGATTACAGAATTCCATAGCTCAATCTGTAAAAAAAAAATCCAAATTAAGCATTTGCCCGGCACCCAAATTCCCCAGATTCCAATCAGCCCACCCTACCATAAACTCTCTAGCCATAACTTTTTCCCTCTAACCCTGTAACCCGGCAACCTACGTCTAAGCGTATAAGGTCTTTATGAGTCGTTATAACCTAAGTTAATATAACGAAAATTAGATGGCCCCCGTAATATAGTAGTCAGTATATTCTGGGTCTATAGCTCTCTTATCAAACATCGATAGATGTTAAAGAGGGAGCCCATAGGGAAGGTCGAGGGTTCGACTCCATTCGGGGGTTCTTATATCTTTTTATAGGGAATGTTTACTTAGAAAAGATAGTCCTCACGGCATAGTAATAACATGCCTTGAGTATGTCGGATAGCCTCTTAGTCATCAAATATCGAATAAGAGTCTACCATATCGGGGAGGTTAGGGGTGTAATTCCCTCCGAGGGTATTTCTTCTTTACCTTTTCTTTATAATATTAGTTTTTCGGAGTTTTTACGATAGAATTCCTCGACTAGCTCTAAGCATTCTAGATTAAAGTATAGTTCGTATGGGTTATTGTTGAGGGTTACAAATCACTAAGAGAGCATGGCACAGAGGGAGAGTAGGTGTGGTGGCAGAACAGTTGATAAATAACAAGTGGGCTATTTTATGTATTTGGTTGTAGTAGCATCACCACCGGTTCCTAGCCCCTCCCAGCAGCAAGTGCAGCGGCGTCGTCTCCAACCGACCCTTCACCTCGATGGCGGCCCAGTAGCTTCACCACCGCTTCCTGCCCACTCTTAGCAGCAAGGTGCAGCGGCGTCGTCTCCGACAGATCCTTCACCTCGATGGCGGCCCCTTTCTCTAACAGTAGCTTCACCACCGCTTCCTGCCCCTTCTCAGCAGCAAGGTGTAGCGGCGTCCTCCTTTCCCGATCCTTCGCTTCGATGGCGGCCCCCTTCTCTAACAGTAACTTCACTACCGCTCCGTGCCTGCTCTCAGCAGCAAGGTGTAGTGGCGTCCTCTCTAACCAATTCTTCGCTTCGATGGCGGCCCCCTTCTCTAACAATAGCTTCACTACCGCTCCGTGCCTACTCTCAGCAGCAAGGTGTAGTGGCGTCCTCCCAGACAGATCCTTCGCTTCGATGGCGGCCCCTTTCTCTAACAGTAGCTCCACTACCGCTCCCTGCCTGCTCTCAGCAGCAAGGTGTAGTGGGGTCCTCCCAAATAGATCCTTCGCTTCGATGGTAGCCCCCTTCTCCAACAGTAGCTTCATTACCGCTCCCTGCCTACTCTCAGTAGCAAGGTGTAGCGGCGTCCTCTCTGCTTGATCCTTCGCCTCGGTGGCGGCCCCATTCTCCAACAGTAGCTTCATTACCGCTTCCTGCCCGCTCTCAGTAGCAAGGTGCAGCGGCGTGTTCCCGTACAGATCCTTGGCCTCGATGGTAGCCCCTTTCTCCAACAGTAGCTTCATTACTGCTTCCTGCCCGCTTTTAGCAGTAAGGTGCAGTGGCGTCCTCCCTACCTGATCCTTCGCCTCGGTGGTGGCCCCGCTCTCCAACAGTAGCTTCGTTATCGCTTCCTGCCCGCTCTCAGCAGCAAGGTGTAGCGGCGTGCTCCCCAGCAGATCCTTCGCTTCGATGGCAGCCCCCTTCTCCAACAGTAGCTTCATTACCGCTTCCTGCCCGCTCTCAGTAGCAAGGTGCAGCGGCGTCTTCCCGTACCGATCCTTCGCCCTAATGGCAGCCTTGACAGTGGCATCCTTTTCCAGCAGCAGGCGGACTACCTCGTTCCTCTTCAAGCCTTCATCTACATCTGCTATTGCTGCTAGGTGTAAAGGAGTCCTACCGTTACGGTCACGTAATCTAGTTTTCGTATCTCCCCAGAGATGCTTAACCGTGGTGGCATGTCCCCTATATGCGGCCCAGAGAAATGCAGTACATCCTAAGCCGTCCACAATATCTATATCTGCTCCTGCTTCAATCAGTGATTTTATTACGAGATTACAGCCATACTTCGCTGCGTAATGTATAGGCGCCATCCCATCTATGTCCTGTGTGTTGATTTCTGCGCCTTCTCGTAGGAGACTCTGCATCATTAAGGCGTCGTTACGCCGGCAAGCGTAATGTAGCGGTGTACGTCCACGGATATCTTGTATGTTGACGTCGGCTCGATATTTCAGCAGATTTTGCAAAGACAAAGGGGATAGTCTCATGGTCGCATAGTGGAGTGGTGTCCAGTCAAGGATGTCCCTCTCGTCAATCCCATCTTTACTTGCTTCCAGCCTTTCCATGATACGCCAGCTGCCGCTAAGGGCCATTTTGTGCAGGTCTGTGAACTTGAGCGTTGCGCCCTTGTCCTCTATAGGCCTGGACTTTTGGGCAAGGTTACAATGCCAATGGCGGCCCTGTGCCTCATATAAGCCCATAAGGCCAGCCAACGTATCGACACTGGCACTTTGCAACTTCTCATCAAGGCTTGATTTAAGCTTCTCCAGATCTTGGATGTCGCTTTTATCAAACTGCTGGGCTTTCCTGAGTTTGATAGCATCGGTGAGTGCCTTCAAGTACTCCATCAGCAGAGCGGTAGCCTTGGTGGTAATGCTGTCTTGTTCTGGGAACGCCTCTGCCATTTGAAAGAGCCATAAGTATGCATCAGCAGCCTCCTTCCAATGCCCTAGCCGCTCTTGCGGCTTGGCATGTTCTCGCGTCCATTCAATGATGGCATCAGCGCGTGGAAGGTTATTGCTCGCACTTAGTGGTGGAATGATGGCTTGGTAGATTTCTTCTAGGTTTCCAAGCCCAGTAGTTTGGATGTCTTGAGCTATTTTCGAGAGCCAGGTACTGTGTAGTGTAATCGATTGCCATGCCGGACCGCCGCTCGTGCTGTCTTTCTGTGCAAGCCGTACATCTGCTCTGTTCTCATTTGGCTTCTCTATCGTCTTTGACGCAGCCCACATGAAGGCGGAGAACATGTACTGGGCGTATAGCGTCTTCAAAGGGCTGTATGATTCGACTGCCAGAGGGGCATCCTTACAAGGGGATTCTGGAGTTTTCCGCTGGTATTGACAAATATCAAGATCCAAGAAAGGGGGCGTCT
This sequence comes from Lasiosphaeris hirsuta, assembly GCA_030549175.1. Classification (NCBI taxonomy): domain Eukaryota; kingdom Fungi; phylum Ascomycota; class Sordariomycetes; order Sordariales; family Lasiosphaeriaceae; genus Lasiosphaeris; species Lasiosphaeris hirsuta. The sequence continues at coordinate 3,502,686 of JAUKUA010000002.1, forward strand.
TGGCATTGGATGCAAATCCGACAACTCGGTGGGCCTCTACCTCCACCATGTTGCTCTTGTCTGTCAAATCAGGATCATCAATTTCGATAACTCTGACAGCACCACCAGGCATCCACCACTGGAGGTCTCGATACAGAGCCGCCGTGTATGGGCCTAGAAGTTGGAGGCTAGGCTTTGCCGGCGTCCCGTTTGCCCGCAGCCACGCGTCGTCTTTAGGGCACTCACTCTTGCCCTTTTTCTTAGTGTTGCTGGTATTTTCATCGTCTTGGGACTCTTCCAGTTTTTTTTTCTCACCCTCCCGAAGCCCGTTCTCCCGTTCTTCGACTGAGTATAGCCATAGCGAAAGTGCCGCTTCGATCTCGTCCGAATAGGCTTTCCACTTCCCTTCGTTCCGCGTCACATGAAAGAATACCGACTCGTGGCCAGACTCCTTAAAGGGCTTGAGAGCCGTAAGTGACCAGGTGAACTCCGCGCCCACAGAATCAGGGCCAAAGAGGGTATCCATCATTATCTCGATTGCACGGGCCAAGGAAATGGCTTCTTCAGAGGCCGGTCCATGCCAGCCGGCGAGTTCGCCAAGGTCTCTCCTCATCTTTAGCAACCTATAGGCGCTTGAACAGGAGTCGGAACATTTGCCCCAGGCCGCCATACGGCCCTCATTCTTATGTGGCAGCTGTTTCGACCCATCAGTGTTTGTAGTGGCAGCAGCACTCGGGTGCTGTACAAGCCCCTCGCAGTTCGCTGGGTCTTCAACCGCGATAATCTTCCAGCCCAAGCTATTATCGCCTCCCAGTGATCTGTCAGCAGTTCCCTCACCGGCTTTGGAGGTATGCAGCCAAGGAGCTTCCAGGTAGTTTCCAAAGGTCATGGTCAACCAATCTAACTCATGCCCGGCGACAAGGGGAACGGCCTTTGGATTTTTTGCGAGATTCCGCCGCACCCACGCTCTGAGGATAGTCATGATGATGATGGCAGCAAGCTGGGCGACGGAGGCTGACCAGTGCATGCCGTGCAGACCGGTAAACTGTATAATGAAGCCGCAGAGACTAGCCAGTACGCCTGCAACGGTGATGGATTCCTGGAACTTATTCTCTGTCGCCCCGTCTGGTCCTTGCTCCCCGTTGGCTCGGTGGGAAGTGGTGACCAGGGCCCGAGCATCTTGAGGGAAAATAGCAAAGGGCTTAAAATCCTGGTCATTAACGGTTCCAGATCTCTGTAACCAAACGACTCGAGCCATCCTTCCGAACCGCGGGCGGTATCTTTTCTCCTCTGTACTGTTTTCGACGACGTGGGCACAAAGAAGCATGCCGGTGACCATGAGCAACGTCCCGGATGCAGTACACGGAAAGGCGTAATCGTTAACAGGGTTTCCATCCTTAGGCAACCGGAGATGGCGAGTAGCAAGCCCACAGTAGACGAGGACGCCGAACTGAAGGACGATCCCCAGTATAGCCACCATGTAAAGCTCACCTCTGCCCACTTGGCTGTGAATGTTGAGGGTGAGGTTTGGTGCACAGTTGTTCGTATTTCGAATGATTATGATCGAAGGGCGGTCTTTAGTATTCGTCTTAGAGTCGGGGCCATCGTCCGTGTGGCGGTGTAGCGGCCCTTTCTCTAAATCCTCAATACCGCCGCGAGTTTCAGAATCTGGCTGGGGGCTAGGGCTAGTGTGATGATCGTCCTTGGCTTTCTTCTCATTGAGCTTCTTCAGCGGTGTGAGACCCCAGGGGAAACCTAGGAAGTGGTCACTGAAAATACGTTCTCGAGTGGTGAGTTCTGGAGATAAGGTAAGACTAAGGTAACAGGTGATAGATAGGCGCACTAACCGTAATCCATTGGATAATCCTTCGGTATCCCGCCATCCTTAGAGCTCTTGTTGTCCTTTGGCTTCAGAGCGTCCTTTAGTTTCATAACTAGCGTTTTTATCACTGGCGTCCCTTGATCGACCTCCAGGTCATCCTTGGGGTTGTTGACGGAATTACTTCTTGCCTTGGCCGGAGTCGTTGCCATTTTCGTCTGGCCTGCCTTCTCATCGTCGCTTGCAGGCAGCAGGATGATGAATTCCCGAATCGGGCCAGACCCCATGACTCTGACGATCTCCTGGCCGTTCCAGAGCTCACACACCTCGTTCGATGTAGACGACATCAGCTCGGACTCGGGGATGGCACGGCTCTCCCGTGCTCTTCCGATGATAGCTTTAAGCCACGACGGGCCGCCAACTCGGATAGCACCGACGACGGCGGTAATGATGCCTAACGGAGCCATTGCCAAGATGATGTTGTCGGCCCAACCCATGGATTGGCTCATGAACTGCATGGTAACCCTCTCTCCAAAGAGCGCTAGCAAGCTAAGTGCAATATAGGATCAGCATACAGACTGTACTGAGCATATTGTAAAATACGTACGGGGCCAAATCAGTGAACAAATTGTCAGAAAAATCATCTCCAGTGTCTGCAGCCACGGGTGTGACGATGCAGACTCCGACGAGGAACCGAAGTTTCTCAGCGGCCAACATGTTGGCGAAGGCCTGAATAGACAGATCGAAATATGAGGTTTAACCTGTTGCTTTCTCGTTTCCTTTGATACACCAACAGATTGAGAGCCATGGTAGGTTTCGGCGACGCTGAATATCCCGCGCGGCTTTGGCAGTCCCCAGGGCTGTCTCCAGTCTCCAGGCGTTCAGCCCGAGCACCACCACAGAAGCACGGGTAAGTGGGGCCCTATCAATGACGTGTGGGAGGAGAACTCTTTCGTCTGAGACATCTCGGCCTTGGCAAATCTTACTATTTACTGTGCTCTGCCAATAAAAAGGCAGGTAGCGACGGACTTCCAAAACCTAGCTAGCAGAGACAGGCACAATTGTGCAAATAAGATAATCGCTCCAATCAAAGCTTCCGTCTCTGACCATCGACCTACTGCACACTACTGCAACAGGACAAAGGCGGCCGATCCCGGATGACACCCCCGCGTTCCGTAGCAACAGCAGTAGACGCCGCCTCTCAAATTCACTTGCTGTCACGGCGATCGATGTTGGACCAATCGGCCCAAGTCCATCGAGGACAGCGCCAACACCCAGCCTACGTGAAAGCTTCCACGGGGTACCACAGGACAGCGCCAGCCCAAAACGGATTTACAATAAGCTAGCCCTGCGCGGAACGCCGCTGCGCGCCGACACCAATTATGCCACGGGTCGTGCAGATCATTCGCGCACAGATCTTCCAGATCATGTGACGGATCACGTGATCTACTAATATTTGTGATTACAGCTGGGGTAGAGCCGGTTTTATTAAAGTTTGAAGGGTCGCTTTGAGATCTCGGAGGGTGGTCCCTCGCTGAGCAAGCCCAGTTCTTAGTTATTATTGCTAACTTTACGTACCACTTTAATAACCCAATCGCCTTTTGCCATATCTTTGCATTATGTGCGCATGTGACGCCCAAAAGATCCCCATTTCAATACGGCGGCAAGGCCCATCGCCATGACTCTTCCGAGTCGCCTCACTGCGGCGGGTAGTCTTGCTGAGTGGCGATGGGTTTCCTTCCAGGTAGGAATGTTTTCACCGGGAGCGTCGGCCTTGCCGGTGCTGGGGTACACGAATCCTCATGGCAAAATATGACAAACTTAGCAGCCCTGAGCACGGCACTCAAGCCCCAACCCCCTCCGTCTCGGCAATTCTAAACACATACTTAACAGCACTCGCCTTGCCAGCCTTCAAGTCCTCCAAGGCGCCCTGGACACCAGCCAGGCCGCCCGGGCGCACCTCGACGTTCTGGCCGCGGAACCAGCCCTCCTTCAGGCCGCGGGCGAAGTAGCGGTAGTACACGAACCCAAAGTCCTTCGCATGGCTATGCACACTGCCCACATGGGTCGTCTGCTGCGTGACCCACTCGGGCACCTCCTTCTTGCCCCCGAGCACAAACGCGACCTTGGCCTTCCCACCCTCACTCAGCACCCGCCCCAGGTTCTGCGGACTCCCACTCTCCGAAACGGCATCAAACGCGTGCAGCAACTCCCGCCCCCCCAGCGCGGCCCGGATCCCCTCCACCACGGCGTCGTCCCCGGCGCGGTAGTCAATCACGACGTCGCCCTTGGCCGCGTCCAGCAGCGGCGCGACGTGGGCCACGGCGCGCCCCGCCACGCAGATGATCGGGTGGATGTGGCTGCGGCGCGCGAGCTGTAGCGTGAAGAATCCGACGGCCGACGAGGCGCCGTAGATGACGAGCGGGATGTCGTGGTGCACGTCGGGCAGGGTGGGGGCGACCGGCGGTGGCGGGTATGCCGTGGGCGGGGGGCCGGCTGCCGGGATCGGGTCCCATGGTTGCGGGAGGCCGAGGACTTGGTATAGTCCCACGGCGGCCGTCATGGCTGCTAGCGGGAGGGTTGCGGCTTCTGATGGGGAGGGGGTGAGTTTGGGGTGGTGAAAGGGGGGAAAGAGAGGGACGTACCCTCGAAGCTGGTCTCCGGGGGGATGGGGAAGGTGGTGTGCGCCCAGGCGATGGCGTACTCGGCGTAGCTGCCGTGGGGGGTGAACATTTGGTGGAAGGCGGCCACGCGGTCGCCGGGCTTGACCTCGTAGACGTTGGCGCCCACCTTCTCGACGATGCCGGCGATGTCGTCGCCCTGGTTCATGGAGACGGGGCGCATCTCGGCCAGCTTCCAGTCCTTGGGGTTGGACCCGCTGACGACCACCTTGATCAGGACCTGGTCGTCATTGGGCTCCGGGATCGGGGAGTCGATGATCTCCACCTTCGTCCCTGGCCGTGACAGCACCATCAGTCTCGATCCTCGAATGGACGACTGCCCGCACCGATCGGACGCTAGGGAAGGGGGCGGGGAAAGGGGAGCCCGCCTCTCATACCTTTGCTTACAATTGCCTCCTTCATGGTTCCTGACCAGTAGGATCCTCCAAGCTGTCGGCGACTATCGTATCCTCGCTGGCGTATCCCTGCGGATGTTTGGTAGGGACTTGGGTTTGAGACTGCAGGCAGGATGTGAAATCTAGGTTCCGGTGTCTTGGCGTCCCGAGAAAAGGTGTGAGGGCGGGAAGTCCATCTCGGACATGTCCCGTCTCTTATAGATACGCCATATCTATGACACTGACGCACCGAGGTGCATCGAGTGCGAACCGCCCTATGCTGCATCGGGACCAACGATAATAAGATTGGCGCACTCGCTCCCTGATTTACCCACCGCTTGATTCAAGATTCATCAGCAAGACTTATCTCCGGCCTTAAACACCGTGCCATCTCTTTTGGTTCGCCATAAAAAGGGGGAGCCCGACGGACACAAGCCGTTCCACCAGCCGAGAGACGGAATGCGCTGCAGTGTTGAACAATAGTACTAACGATGCAAAAAAAAAAAAAAAAAAAAAGAGAAAAAGATCCCGTCGCCCGGTGTGGTGCTGTGGTATACGTAGGGGCATGAAACAAAACGTCAAGCAACCCGGACCTGCGGCGAGCTCCCGAATGCAAGCGGCTCTTCTGCCATCTTGTTTAAAAATGCTTAGCATCCAACGGGCTTCGGGCTCTGTAAATCTTATCCAATCCCAACGGCCGTCACACCTTGTAACCGTCCGTGGGGGAATGCGGCACTCCTTCCCCAAATTGCGGCTAATCATCTACTACCGCCTTTTGATCTTTGTTTCCCCCGCTAACGCCCCCATTGATGCGATGCCGCTCGTTCGGTCTTCAGATCTGGTCGCCATTGGCCGGACTCCGTCGGTATGAGCCGAGACTGAAGTAGCACGACATGACTTGACCGGAGTGCCTTCAATAACAGACGGTTATGAGACGGTCTCGGTCTGCCTCAAATGATCCACCAGTACCGTGGGGGCAATGCTAAAACAAGACAAGAAATCAATCATGAAGGTGGGCATCCTGCTTTCATAGACCATAGTGACAACCTGGTATATCCTACATACGATCTGCCGCCCTGCTCGCCAGACGATTCGACCTTTTGCTGAAATCCCACCCAAGACACCCAAAAATAACTCCGAAAACATGTTGGCGCCGTTAGATACACTGCGCGCACGAGAAACGAAAACTCCACTCCCGGTTCCAGAGATGCAACAGATCATATATTCGAAGAACGGCGAAACCCCCCTAGTGGAATGCCACCGCAGTCTTCTCAAAGAAGACTACTACATCCGTCGCTTTCCTGTCAAAAAAAAAAAAATTTAAAAAAATTTCACAACCCCCGCGTTGACAAACTCAGAGCCCCCTTAAGGGTTGATGTCAGCACCGTCAAACCCCAGAGCCGTGTTCCATGTGTTGGCGGTATCGGCGTTGCGGGTTCCAAGCGCCGAAATCTGAGCCTTTGCGGCAAGGCAGGCTGACTTGGCGGCCGCGTTAGCCTCGCAGACATTGGTCAACTGGTCGCAGATGCGGTTGGTGATGATGTTGGGGTTCAGCGCCTCCTGTTGGCCCTTGGAGACAAGAGGGTCGATGGCCTGGAAAGTGAACTCGGTGGCAGGGCGGCCGCCGAGACCGCCGACGAACTTGATGGTGGGGATGCAAAGACCAAAGTCAAGGCCGGCGATAGAGGACTGCTGGACGCCGTTGATGACTCCGATGACTACGTTGTCAGGTGCCGCGGTGGCGCTGGCGCTGGCAGCAGCCGTGACAACAGTCGTGAGAGTGGCGATGGTCGCGCAGTCAACCGCTGCGGTGCTGGTGGCAGCCGGGGCGGCAGTGGCAACAGCCTTGCCAGCATCTCCAACAGCGGCAGTGGCGCCATCAAGTCCCTGAAGAGTGAAGTTGGAGAAGCCGTTGGCAATGATGACGTCGGCGACGCTGAGGCCCTCGGCCTGGAAGGGGTTCGTGATAGACGAGGCCGAGTTGGCGTTCTCGATATCGGAGCCAGTGACAGCGGGATCGATAAGAGGAACAACACCACGGAGCGCCGCGGTAGCAGGAAGAGAGACATCAGAGCAGATGGTGGGGATCGACTGAGCAAAGGGGTTGAAGTTCTTCTCAGCGGCGACAAGGGCGATGGCAACAGCGATGACCTTGGGATCATCACCAAGCTGGATAACAATCGTGTCGGCCAGGGTAAGCTATCTAGATGTCAGCAACATGTCGTTTTCAAGCAAGCTGGAGGATTGCGTCTGACCTTGGCGCAAGCGTTGGCACCTGCGAGCAAGACACCGGGGGACTGGCCGGCGAGGGTTGCGGCCTGGCCGGGGTTGCCGAATTCACCAAGGCCCTGGATGAGATTCTGGACTGAACCCTCCTGACCGAAGCGGGCCTCGGCAGTAGCCAGCAGGCCGGCGACGAGAACAAGCTTGGAGTACATGTTGATGATTGTTTGTAGTTTTTCCACGAGAAGAAGAAAAAAAGGGCGAAGTTTTGAAGAGAATCAAAGACCGACCGTGCGGTTATAGAGGGCGAAAAAGGGCTAAAGAATGTATAGAGAAACGAAAGTTCACAGAACTGAAAAGACCGTAAAAGGATGGAAAAGAGAGCGGAAACTTGCCGGATGTGACAAGAAGGGAAAGCAGATCCAATGCGGTCGGCCCTGAGGTTATATAGAGGGCCGCAACAACAACAACCACTTGAAGTGGCTGGCGGGGGTCATGGGCCATGATGGACAGAACAACAGATGACACAAGCCAGGGCTGGGACTCATTGTCGGTGCCCCCTAATGGCGATCATACTGGCGCATGGCAAAATCCGGCACGAAGGCATGAACAGATCAGGGCCAGCCGGGGATGGGGGGACCATACTCGCGGGACATCGCTTGTGTCACAGCGGCCCCTGCCCAGCGCCGGGGTGGTGTAGTGCGCAGTTGAGCCTCCTTGGCGGGCTGGCTCTGGCTGGGTCCCCGGATCAGGACGTTCAAGGCTTGGCACCTCACGTCGTGGGCGCCTAGACTACCTCGGTGCAGGATTTTCGGGATGTGAGCCGAGGGTGCTCTCCAGGAACCTGGCCAGGACGGGCTCGCATCGCATCACCCAGGCCTCATAGTGGACTCGAGATGAGCCGAGGTGGAGAATGGGTCAGAAACAATGGCATCATATCTGGTGATCCTTTTCTGTTATCTGCCATTTCCCGTCCGCACTGTCATTTCTCAACGGCATTCTCGACGGTTCGGGGTCTCGACAAAACTGCGACCGGTTCTGGAGTCTGCCGCTGCCGTGTCAATTCGGCGGACTTGTAGGGCCGCGGAGGCAGTCGACCACCAGCACGTCGAGAGTCCGGGGTCAACGGTACCGATTAGTTTCAAGGGGCGATGTTCTGGCGATGGACGGACGCTGAGCACGTTGAGCTGTTGGAGTTGGGACGTTTCGGGCTGCGTTAGCGCTTGCACCTGCGTTTGCAGTGGAGCAGAGTGTTTCCGCCCCTGGGCGGCCCTGGGGCCTGGAAAGGTAGGTGCTTGTCTATGCTTTGCGGGGCAGGCGGCCGTCACATCATTCCAAGTCGGTTCCTTCCAGGTTGCGGCCCAATTGATCATCGAAACGTCCTCCGCTTTCTCGATATGGCGACCGGGTGCGCAGCGAGGTTTATGCGGTATTTTCTTTATTTTCTTCTGTTGAGGGGAATCGGGTTTGTCTTTCGTGATGGTATCTTCCTTTGCTCAGTTGAACCAGCGAGTCGCAACGACGCGAGTCTGGTAGCTTCCATTTCATTGGTAGGCGCACTGCTCGCGTACAGATCTGATCGAGAATGGTGGGTTTAATCTTGGGTAAGGGCAGTAGGTTCGTAGGTCTCTGCTTTCCACACCCAAGACAGCCCCTCCATCATTTCGCGAGGACCTCCTCTTGCGCCTCGTGGCCGCCGCCCTGCCATTCGCCTGTCCCTCGCCTGCACTCCAGATCGGACGGGCTTCGCTGGCAGCCTTCTTTGTCCTTCGATTCCAACTTTGTGGCTTCGGACATGGCAAAATAGTCACAGCGCTTGCATCAATCCCAACTCTGGTTCGGATGCCTCTCGCTTCGGCATCAAAACGGTAATCCCCCCCCTGTCAGCCACTTGGGTCGCGCCGCTTGATCAGATCAGATCTGATCAAACCGCGCACCCGGCCATCTGAGACACACCCGAGACGCTGTGCTAATGCCATCGCTTTCCGCCATCCGCCGCCACACTTGCCCAATTCTTCATCCCTCGCCTCTCACCGCCATAGCTTTTCGAGGGAAATTGTCCCCTCATGGCCTCAACCACCTCGCCGTGGCTGGCGATCCGGGGAAACATTTGCCGATTTTTCCTCGCCCAAAACAGCATTCAAGAGTAATCTCATTGTCCTCGTCCTCCGGTCGTCGCGCACAGCTCTTCAGCCTGCGACTTGTGTTCTTCGAGTTTGAAGCACCTCGAGTCTCGTCGGAGTTTTCTTGTTACGAGTCTGACATCTGTTGGTTTCCCACCTTTCATGTTGTTCGCGATGTCAACCGGAAATACGATTTACTTTCACTTGAAGCAGGCTGGAGTTTCCCTTCAATCATTTCTAGCTTTCCCTGCCCTCCCACCTCTGATCTGCAACTCTGCAACTCTAAATGCGAAAGCCTATTTCTGTTCTTGCCCCTCGGGTTTGATATGAGGATAAAATCGCACCGAGCGACTGCTCAACCTGATCGACGCCGTTGAAAGGCTCGGGTTGATCTGTTTACTCCCAACATTATCCGGTCCCAGAGACCTCTCTTTTCTTGTCAAGTGACCTGCCCCCTTTAACCTTAATAAACCTGGCCTGTTTGAGCATCACTTGGATGCTTTTATCCAAGAAAATCACAGTTACACCCGGATCGCTCTCTCATATGCGTTTGCATCTCTATATTCCTTTACATTCGTTGTCGTTCTGCCCTTTCCCATGCTCATGCATGAAGCCTCTGGTCATGGACAATCCCGATCTCTAACCAAGTCAAGTGCCTGAAACCCACCCACGAGCTTGCCATCTTCCCTCCAAGAAAGAAGCCCGCATTTGGGATCGGCGGCCCAAGGCGGCGTGAAAGCAAACCGTTGTGCTGCAAACTATTATGACGGCAGTCAGTAAGCGTCACACACCAGACTTTCTCTGATGGCCCGCAGCGCTGTCATGGGCCCCGTAATTCTTCTCTCATCTCGGGAAACATTAGCTCAAAGTAGTTTCGACTGTGGGAGTGCAGGACATGTGGCCGTGGAGCTGCAACGGATTGGTCCATGTCTTCTATCCCCTCATCCCTCACCAACCAATCCGGCGATGCCTTCGCTAACGGATCATGGGTGGAACCATCTTCAAGCATTACTAGTAGTTACAACGCACAGCAGATTTCTGGTCCGAAGGTTCTCAAAGTGAGAGCTATAGGCTTTAGTATGTAGTGATTTCCTACTCATCTGGCAAGGTACCTAGTGTGAAGCAATGTAGAGGTGTCATCTCAAGACTCGGGTCACCTCATCAATAGTCCCTGAGCCCCTGAAGCCGGACCCATCATCACTTTGATGTTGACCAATGTAGTAACAAAGGCCGCAGGCAAGTGATCAGGAGAAATATGAATTCTGATGCCCAGAAACCGTATATATAGGTAATAACTATGTGTCCGGCCAGAACCCCAGACATTAAAATACATAAATGATCGCTGTGGGTATCATTAGTTTACCCCCCAACTCCCTCGTATCATAAACCATTATTAGCAGGCAGTGCTCCCCATCTGAGTAATATACATCCCGCGTATATAATCCAAAGCACTCTAGGTGTAGAGTTTGAGCCCGGGAGTTTGGCGTCAAATGATGAGCTTCCCAAGATGCATCCACTGCAACGGATATTCATTTAAGAACGGCGATTCGTGTATTGTCCCGTTGATGAGCCCGCAGACCCGCTTGTGTGAATTTCCTGCAATGGCAGTAAACTTGAATTCTGTCAGTGGGGTATCCAGAGAGTTCGGTGCCCCGCCAAAGAAGAGCGGCCTGAGTCGAACCCAGTCGTTGGTAGTTTGTGTGTGTTCGGGTAGTAATCGTTCGTCGCGGCTTCCAGGCTTGATGCCTGTGTGACTTGTGCCACATTTGATGGGATGACTTGGGGTAGGTTTTGGACGAATTTGTCTGCTAGCTGTATAAAATGACAAAAAAGAAGAGTCTTCAGTTTGGGTTTGTCATCTAGATATTCACGCACCACCAGGCTCAACACTCAACACGAGCCCTCGATGAGACAAGGCTCGCATAACATCTTGGCTAACATATTTTGGCACTCCAAGTCGCCCGGTTGGGAAAGACTTGGCTGAACCCCGTTCGTTGGACCGACTCAGGGGCTCAACTCGTTCATCCCAAGAGCCCCCCGGGGGTGGTGGGCAAGGTTAATTGCCCATTCGGAATCGCCTTGATTCTTGATTTATTTGTACACCTTCAATAGTAACATAGCCACTTTACTGGAAGTTGAGGGTCACTCAAACTAGGTGCCCATTGAATGTATTGATCGAAAATATGCCATATCGGCGGCTGGCAGGTCCAAACATCAACCCACCCGCCACCCGCTCCCCCGGCCCCTAATCCAGGGAGCGGGCGCCCTCAGCCTGAACCCGTCCTCGGCGTCCTGCAGCGTCATGACCAAGCGCCTGGTCAAGTTCTTCGCCTCTTTCGACCGATACGCATTCTGGTCCGCACTCTTCAGCAACGCCTGGGTATCATCGTCCAAGCCGTACGCCAGCGCGGGAAACGCGCTTTCCTTCCACGCGGGGAGCTTGAGGCGGAACGTCTGGACGATGATGACGACAAAGTAGACGCAGCCCAGGCCGAGCGTGACGACGAGCAGGACGAAGAAGCCCCAGTCCACCTTGACGTGCAGGATGTAGCGCTCCACCTGGCCCGTGTGCTTCTCCGAAGATGTGTCGCGGATCTGTAAGTTGAGTCGTTGCGCGAAGTCGTTAAAGGTTGTATTCAAGTCCTTGGAGTTGTAGAAAATGTCGGCGATGGCGTTGCTCGCGGCCGGGTCCGAGACTGGATAGATGATGAAGCTGAGCTGCTCGTCCTCGTTGCCGTTGCTGTTGGTGCCTTCACGGCCTTTGCTCAGAAATATGCTTGTGATTACCAGCTGGGTACCCATGATGGTGGTTTGGGTGACATTAAAGACCCTCGTGATGTTGGCGTCTTTGAGCTCGTCTTCGGGGATATGCAGTTGGAGGTCAGTCCGAAAGAAGTCTTTTTCAGTGGTGTAATCAAAGGTTGGGTGGTGATCCTCCCAGATTCTCAAGTCCTCCGGGTCAATCCTGCTCCCTTCTTCCCTCTGGACGTCGCTAGCCCTCCATGACTGCGGTTCCCGGATGGCCCACGTGCCTACCTCGGTCTCTTTCAACAGGCCATTTTCGACGACAGATTCATATGCCTTTGCGCAAAAATACAGTCCGCATTCGGTTGATATCGGTGTTGCATCTTCCCAGGCGATTTTGCTATTCATGTAGTCCTCGGATGCGCGCATCACGAGGAAGGTCGCAAAGGCTGTGTCGAGATCGTGAAAGCTTACCGAGGCTGAGTAGTCTGTGTTGAGAAATGCGGTAAGCAGGACGGGCGCCGGGGTCGAGTCGAGTTTGAAGAACTCGCCATTACGTTGCTTAATGTGTCCATACGAGAGATTATAGCCTGTGTAGGGAAGGCCCTCGGACGAGATAGTAGACGGGACGTACTGGTCGGTGCCTGTATCATCTCTGCTTGTTTCGCCGGAGAACTTGATGAGTTTGCTCGACTTGGAGACGTCGTTGCAACGGCTGCAGACGGCGGCTGTCGTGAAGAGCGGCCAGGTGCAGTTCCCTGTCCCGCAGACAAAGCGCACAGACTGTTTGGTTGCGTCTTCGCCAAGAGACGTCTGATAAAATCCATCGTATATGGCAGATGTCATGCCAAAATCTGGCAGAATGGAGAAAACGTCTGTCGGGAGGTCGATATCGCCCTCTCGAACGAATGCAGTTGGCGCGCCAGCTCGGACGAAGGACGAGCTGAGGTTGACATAATGAGTTACTGGAAGCGTGCTGGCGCCGGCGTCGACTCCATCAACCACGTCATTGTGGCCCCTGAATGACACGGTGGCCTGGAGAAAAGGGTCGACAAAGAGCGACGTGATGGTAACAAGGGCGCCGAGGACGGCCCAGTTCCTATGTATATGCTGAATCAGCAATGGAACATGGTCGTCAAACCGAAATCGGGTTTCTTACGTTGCCCTCGACCAGATGAGCAGATGCAAGCTGCCCCAGGGGCCCCGGCTGGCCTCGTCAAACTTGTCAAAGACTCGGATCTCGTCCTCGCGCACCCGGAACCAGTTCCATTTGTGCTGACCGATGCAGGCGCTGATGGTAAAGGCGAGGCTTGCTTTCGAGACGACACCGAGGATTGAAATGACGGTATTGATCGAGGTCACAAACTTCCAGTCGTCCAAACGCCTCCCATCGTATGTGGAGAGAACGACGGCTGCAGCCACGAGGGCGCCGATCGAGAGGGCTAGGGCGGCAAACTCGAGGGCCCAGTCGGACCAGCGCCGCCGAGGGCCATGGCTGGATTTCAGGGCGGCCCCGATGGGCTCAGGTTCGTATTTAGGCTCGTACGTGGTGTCTGCGTAGACTGGGCCTTCCGATTTGAAGGTGGCCGACTCGGGGACCAACGTTATTGGAGATACATAGTCGACCTGGTCGGCATGCGGGTATTGTGCCCAATCTTGGTGGTTATCATTGTACGGGACACTGCCGTTGGCTGTGAATTGGTGGTCTTGGAGTGGCACCTGCGTCTGTGCTTGTGGTTGGTGGTCAGGTTCTTGCCGCTGCCGATGCAGTGGAAAGAACGACATGTTCAAGTGTCGCTACAAGTGGAAAGCGCGGACGAGTACTCGCAGCGACACAACGGGAGCACGGGCAATTCCTGGAGAACAGCAATATGTACCAACACAATCGCGATTCGAGAATGCGGGGGCCCACGGGGCAGGCAGCTAGCCTTATGGCCAGTCTGTGAGCTCCCGAAAACCGGCACCTAAAGCATGGATATGCAGCTCATCCATGGTGGATATCATGCGAGGCCTGGCTGGGAGCTGTCCGGCCACTGGCTATTGGCGACCAGCAGGACAGCAATTCGGGGGAAGCTGCATGAGCAACAGGGGTACCAACCACTGTTTGCCGATAATCCCGAACGTCCAGGTATAATTAGAGATGTGACCAAGGTGACTGGGAACGAGTTATATGCTATTGCACCGAAGGATCAATTGCGCGGGGGGTCCTGTAACACACCATCCAACACCCGGACGGCTAGTCACATGTGTGTGGGTATGTCAAGTCCTCTTTCTGAGAGAAGGCTGAGGCAGTTGGCGCTAGACCCCATCCTTCAAGGTCGTGTGTGTGTTGGCTCTGCAATCGCCGATGCAAATTAGCGATTCTACCTGAAAGGAAGGTGAGTAAGTATTGTGGCAAACCGGCAACCGAGGGCGAGTATAATAATGGTGTCTGCAGATGCGTTGATACATGTGTTGTAAATGCAAGGGGGTTATGCCACTGGCCAGTCGACCAATGGCAGGCTGAGCTGCTTTTATGTTGCATGAGAGGCTGCGGCGGGTCGACGACAGTCGAATGCGGTGAGAGAAGTTAAAAGTCGCTGTCGCCGTCATTTTCAACGCCAGGTTGGAACAATACTCCTGGAAAGGGAAAAAGGATAAACGCCTCGCTTTTTTCTACAGTAAATATGCCCCTGGTATCATTTTATGACGCACCATGGAAAGATCCAACCAGCCCTGCTTATCATGGCAGTTCATCTACGCCGTGCCGCTCGTATGCAGCGCAGTCCTCGTCGCGTCAGAACAATCGTTCCTGTTCGGCCTTGTCCCCCTAATCCCACATCTTGATCTCTCCCTTGGCTCCTGCCGTAAAGACCTTGCTCGTCTCCTGTTCGGACCATGCGACACAGTTGACGGAGCCGCCCGAGCTGTCGGCTTGGATCTTGTGATACATCTTGCACGTCTTGAAGTCCCAGAAACAGACATAGCCGGCCGTATCGCCTGATACGACAAACTGGCCGTCGGGACTGCACGTGAGGCCGATGGCGCTGCCTGCTGTGTTGTGGCCGCGCCATGACTTCTTGCGGTTTTGCCGGAACTTGTCCGATGCCGCCGAGTAGGCCACAATCGAGTTGTCGCTGCACTGGTACAGTACATATTTGCCGCTCGGGTGCTGCGTTGACTTGGTGAGGGCAAACATGTCGGGTTCGCTGCATCCTGGTTAGCAAAGCAGTCAAAGGAGCAGCAGCGGAGGATAAACCCATGAGGTCGAGTACATACCTGATGGTCTTGATCTCCACCGGAATGCCATACTCCCACACCCTGAGTGACCTGTCGTCCGAGGTGGTCATGAAGCGGCGGTTCTCGTCGACAAACTCGATGGTGTTGATGGCGTTCAAGTGGTGATCGTACTCCTGAACTACCTCGCTGCCCACGCGGCTGTCGTACTGCAGAATCCTGTTGTCCGACAGGCCCGCCAGGAACTCGTGGCCCTGGTCGGCCGACGGGTTGAACTTGATGACGTGTGGCGTCTTGCCCGGATTGAACCGGTTGACGCACTGCCCCGTCTCTGTGTCCCACAGCTTAATCCACCGGTCGAACCCGCCCGACAGGAACTTTGTGCCATCGGCATTGAACGACAAGTCCGTGATAGCCTTGGAGTGTCCAGAAAACGTCCGCAGCAGCTCTCTTGACCGGTACACATCCCAGATCTTGATCGTGCCGTCCGCCCCGCCCGACAAGCCGAGATGACTCGACCGCGGGAAGAGCTGCAGCGACGTGACAGGCTTGGTGTGGAACTTCCACGTATGCAGCAGCTTCTTCGGGATGTAATTCGTAACGCTCCCGGCCTCCTTCTGCAGCGACACATCCAAGTCCTGGGGGACATGCATGTACGTGCGGCCGAGGTAGTCGTACTGGCTCTCGGCATGGAACGTCGTCGTCTCGTCTCCCAGCGCCTCGACCTCCTTCCTCCGGGCTAGGGACCCCGCCGGCGCCTTCAAAACTGTCCCGCTTGGCACAACCTCCTCATCCCCCTCCTCTTCCACCACATACTCCTCACCACTCCCCAGCTCAGCCTCATCCACCTCCACCTCCTCATACTCGACCCTCTTGTACTTTGCCCATGGCCCGACATAGGCCCCGTCGCCATCGGCGACCGTCGCGCTCCCCTTGCTTTCCCGCATCCCCCTCAGCTTGGCGGCCTGCTCCTTGGCCTGCCTTGAGGTGAGGAACTCGCGCTCGGGGCCGCCGCCGCGCTCGACGGCGCGGTGCTTGGCGCGGAACGTGTGCTCGCTGATGAACGTCTCGGATGCATACCCCGTCAGAACGTTCTTGCGCTTGAGCATGGCCTGCTCGGCCTCATCTTTGTACGGGTTGGCGGGGCCGAGGCGCGGGCGACTGAGGTCGTCGCCTGTGTAGGGCACCACGGCGTGATCGGCCGTGGCCTCCTGCCGGACGACAAGCGCGTCTTTGACCGAGAGGTTCGGGGGGTATTCTTCAAAGTCGGCCATGGTGATCGTGTGGCTGCTGTGATGTGTGGATGAAAAGTTGGGCGCGTCGTGGTGGTGCGAAGCCAAATGGCAATGCAAGAAGAGTCTCGAATCTCGACAGCCAATCCAGTCAGCGCGTTTCTTGGGCCAAGTTGGCAAAAATGTCGGGGCAAAATGCGCACGGACCACAGCCATCGGCGGCCCTTGGATTAGTTTTCGGGGGACAAGCTTTGGAGAACCGGCTCGTGCAAAACGCTCCGACCAGGAGGCGCAAAGTTTGGCAACAGTAGGCATGCCTATGACGAAATCTGGAGCTTTCAAGATCAGGGAAGCCTAGCTCGATCAAAAGCCAGCACAAAAATAACAGCCGAGAATATGGTTCAAACCCCAGAGCCTTATAACATGGTTTGGGCCTCATGGCAGAGGAGAAACAGGGGATAAAAACTTCTTAGAGCTAAAACACCAAAGGCATACATAAATAGGTATTTCTGATCGTTCAACAGGACACATAGCCTTTGCGCCCCTGACTCCGTCAGTGATGTTGCGTACGTGTGCCGTGTCGAGACACGCCTCCATTCCATGTGTTCCGTGGGTTCATCCATGGCAGACAGAAATCTAACGCCCATCTCCCTCCTCCTCCTCGTGCCACTGTATTATCCAGACCCGAGTCTTGCGCAAATAGGTATCGTCCCCTCCAGCATGCCATCCTTGTCATAGATGTTGTAGTAAAGCCAAATCATTGCCCGCCATGTCCTTTCGTAGTGTCATTCACCGTTTCGAACGTCCCAAACCTCGCCGCCCGCCTCGGTAATTTGATCCTAGGTCCTCTCGATGCTCCAACCGCTGCCCATCAACTACCACGCTGCGTCGCGCCAAATATTGACGCTATGCACGAGGCGAATCCGTCTCGGCCCTATACCTGAGGGCGCAAAGTACGAGGCCCACAATTACCGCCCGCTCTTCTGGCCCAGTTGCGGCAGCGATGATGATTAGTGAGCTTCGTCCTTGATCAGGGCGACAATCATGCTGTACAGATAAAAGAAGAAGAGAATCAGGTGGAAGCCGAGTTTCGTGAAGGATTCCTGAAAGCCAGTATATTAGCTTTTTGACTCAACAAAACTTGCGCCTGCGGTTCTCGAGTGCGTACCTTCTTGTGCACATTCAGCTTGCGGAAGATCTCGGTCGCATCCAAGAGATGCGTGTTGTCAACGATCCTAATTGACTCGAGTTAGCAAGGCCCCACCCCCACGGCACAGCACTGCCAGCGGATCGGATTTCCAACATACTTCTTGACGTTCCAGCCGAGGAGCGGCAGGTTGAGGATCAAGGGGAGCCAATAGCCGTTGATGAGGAACATAAACGTGAGGAATCCATGGACGGCGACTTCGGGGATGATGTACGTGTTGAGGCGGTTGCAGAGGTCAATCGGGTTGATGTAGTCACTGTGACACAGAGCAGGATACGTTAGCATATGTTGACAGGGCCAAAGCAGGAAAGGCACAGATATGACGCAGCCATGGCAGGCCAGGCTGGCGGGTTGATAGGCCGCGGGTGAGCGCCGGAGGAAGCTTTCTTACCATTCTAAATCGCTGTACATAATCGTGAAGAAGACCTGGAGGAAGAGGTTGACGGCATTTATAAGCACGGCGAAGAGGTATAACCAAGCCTCGCCCGACATTTTGAAGAGCTCTGAGACCGTCGAGAGCTAGGTAGCTAGGTAGGGAGGAAAATGGGTCGGAGTTCCGCAAACGTGGCCAGAGGGCGATACAAGGTGCGGCTCTAGATGAGGAGTATGCGATGGCGTTGCGCGCGACGCTGGATTTGTTGGGGGGTTGCGTAAAGCTAGACACAGAGCTGACACGAGGGGGGAGAGCTGGGGCCTGTGGGATCAAGATCTTGGTATCTTCGCGCCGATGTCGCTATTGATGGCGGACGAGTTCTGCTATTGCGGCGACAGGAAAAAAATGGTCACGACGGTGTAGATTGTTCGGATTGTGTGGCTGGGAGATAGAAGGTCGGAGATGGAGGCGAAGCTCGAACACACGTGTGGTGGGAGTATGTGGATAGATGCTTGCTCAGGTTGGAGGTGGTCGGCGGTCGGGGCAATCCGAGTCTCCCAACCTAGGATGATGAAAGGGCACGGTACCGCAACGCAGCACAAGGCAGGCGGCTGGAATTTTCGGGGTGGTCCAAGCTTTTCGCAGGGGTGCTTGTCGCCCTGTTGAGGGAGGGGCGGGTGTGGGGTTTCAAGGTTGGCACAGGTTCATTGACGGAAAACAATCCCATTCAACAAGTTATTAGCTGTCTAGTTTGGATCTTTCAGAGCATGATGGAAGTCTTAGTTTATGTTTTGATGTTCTGTGGTATGCTGCGTTCAAAGCTGTCAATATTTACTTTCCTTGCGTCCCGTCTTCACTGCATCAAGTTGAGCTCATCTTATCCGACGGGTCAGGGACTTGGCCACCTTCAATACGGGACTCGAGCCAGAGACACAAACACAGCTAAAAACAAGGTATAGTGCATCTTGTTACACTGCCTTGGGGTGTAAATCTAGCTGGTAATATCGTGCCAAGTTGTATGGTCATATCGCCGCTGGTCTATCGAGCCCTGCATGCTACCCGCCTTGGAAAATATCCTGCCGAAATTCACCACGGGTGTTGTGGTTTAGATCACATACCATCCCAATTTGTACAACACCATTTCATGTCCCCATGCAATCCGCCCGTGGTTTATTGCTACGCTGCCCGCCTTGATACCCTTGAGGCGAACATGCCTAATGCAACCTGGCTGCCGAATGCGAACTTTTATGCATGGCTTAACCATTGCTAAGCTCTTTGGGCATCATGCTCGCGAAGTCACGTAGCAAGAAAACGCTACAAACAGCTGCTTTGTAAATTTTCGGTGTATAGTTCTTTCGCTTTTGGTAGCATTTTCTACGCCTCGCCATTGGCTACCGGGAGCGATATCGCACCGCCTGGCGAGTTCGGCTGTCTCGCCGTCAAGACCTCAACACCGGTCTCGGTCACGAGTAGAGTATGCTCTGTATCCAAAAGTCAGCTACTTCCACCTTGTCAAGCATGTGGTAGACTTACCGAATTGGGCGGTCTTCTTGCCGTCAATCGTTGTGCTCGTCCAGTTGTCCGGCCAGGTCACATCACGGTACTTGCCAAGAGCAATCATGGGCTCAATGGTAAAGGTCATACCGGGCTTGCACTCGCCAACGGCCTTGTTGCGGGCGTAGTGGGGAATGTTGGGCGGGCAGTGGAAGATGCTGTTGATGCCGTGGCCGACATAGGTCCGGATAACACTGCAGTTCTTGGACTTAGCGTGCTTCTCAATTACGTTGCCAAACTCGCGGAACAGCGTGCCAGGCTTCACCAGCTTGATGGCCTCCTCCAGACACTCGCGCGCAGCCTCGACAACACGGACAGTATCCGGGTCCGCCTTAGCCCTGTCGCCGACATAATATGTCTCGTTCAGGTCGCCGTGGAAGCCTTCGTGGTAGAGGGTTACATCGAGGTTAATAATATCTCCGTCTATCAGAATCCGCTTATCCGGAATACCGTGGCAGATGACCTCATTGAGTGATGTGCAAACCGACTTGGGGAAGTGGTTGTAGTTGAGCGGCGACGGATAAGACTGTTGTTTGTCAGTACATTCTGGAGAAGAAAAAGGGGGTAAACCGGGGAATCGCTCTGACATTCCGCTCAATGCAAGCGTTGTGCACGATCTCGTCGATCTCATCGGTGGTGATACCCGGTCTGACAGCAGCAGCTGCGATATCGAGGACCTCACGCGCCAGTCGGCAAACCTTGCGCATGCCATCCTGGGCCTTAGCATCAAGCAGCTCGATCTTGTTTGCGCGGGCAATGCGGCCCGACTTGGGGATGCCATCTTCCGCGTAGTCAGGATGGGGGGATCGACTTGGGTACGGTGCGTCTTGGGGAGAGAGGATAGACTGGGCGGAGGGGTCCGGTGAAGGAGAAGCTCGGAAAGGGGTTGAAGTAGCCGGTTTCTGGATCAGGTTTAGATACGACCTTGGGTGTAAAGAATCGGTGGAAAATACTGGTTTCTGTCTTGCCATGCATAGACTTGTGCGTATTCTGAAAGCCATAAAGGTTAGCATTTGGCGGGTGGATCCAGGAGCGGCCGGAACCAGAAACCCACCCAGTTCTTCTTGAAGCAATCCTGTGAGCAAAAAAAGCTGTCCTTGATGCCCAAGCTCAAGCATTTGGGGCATTGCAGGGTGCCGGCATCGTTGTCGCAGTCAGCGCCGAGGCACTTTCTCTTGGTGGGGGGCTCTTCGGCCATGGCGTTTCCAGGATCTCGACGTCGAGAAAGGAGGGACCTAAGAATAGACAACAGTTGGAGGGCTTTGCCGTCAGTTGAAGTCGCGCTTGAGAGGTAGTAGCACTGGTAAATTGTGCCCGTGTTTGCGTGTGTCGATGCAGTGGCCGTGTGCGAGGTTACAAAGAGCGTATCACTTTCGCGGCAACTTGAACTGGTGTCAAGGCTCGGTGGTTTCGGTCTCGAGCTTTTCAATATTTTTGGCACCCATGGATGTCGCCTCGAAGGGCGCACAGTGGCGGAACGGCAGTGACAGGGGTAAGCAGTGCCTCTCATCAGTCTTCGCCTGCGTGCTTACCTAACCAGATCATGATGAGCCCACTTTGCACACCAGCAGCCAGGGGTTGCAAGCAATCCGACAATAGCCGGTGGGCTGGCCATCCAAGGTCCGGGCGTTTCGGCAGCACCAACTCAACTTCAACGGCTGATTCATTCATGACTTGGGGCAATGTTGAAGTGAAAATGTCAAAATTGGACATGGATCAAAAACAGAAGATTATTGTGGTCGGCGCAGGCCCGGTGGGATCGCTTGCCGCATTGTATGCTGCCAATAGAGGCTACAATGTCGAAATCTACGAGCTTCGAAGTGGTAAGGCGCTCCGTTTGCTCTCTTGCTGAGTTGAGACAGTTCAGCCACCTGCGATTTCTCTCGGACGCGCTCTCGCAGTACAAGTCTGAGCTGCCCCTATCCGCGCATCTTGATATTATATCTCCACCGTTCACGGGCAACTGATCTCGACCACTCATTAATCGCGCATTCGCTAACACGATGACCAGATTTGCGAGACCCGTCGACGACTCCTCTCAACTTCACCAGGTCCATCAATTTGGCCCTATCGGAGCGCGGCATCAATGCCATGCGGCATGCCGGCCAGCCAAAGCTTATTGACCATGTCATGGGTGCCACTATTCCCATGAGAGGGCGGATGCTTCACCTGAGGAAGCGCAACGGCAGCCTTGCTGAAGAATCTCAAGACTACGATGCGCACGGCAGGGTACAAAATTTCCCCTCTGCTACTCACTCGATGCTAACGGCATAGTTAGTCCATTCTTGCCATTGATCGTGGAGGCCTCAACAAGCGGCTGCTCGACATTCTCGAGGAGATGCCCAATGTCAAGTTCTTATTCAATCACAAACTCACGCGGGCCGACCTCGAAAAGAAAAGGGCTTGGTTCCACGTTCGTGAAGCAGACACTTTAATCGAAGTCGATTTTGACCTCATGATTGGAGCCGACGGCGCCCACTCTGCTGTGAGACAACAAATGATGAAATTTACTCGCATGGACTATTCACAACAGTACATCGACACCTTGTGGTGCGAGTTCCAGATCCAGCCGCGTGAAATCGGTCCCGGGACAGACCCAAACAGCAAGTTTAGGATATCGGCAAATCATCTACACATCTGGCCAGGCCGCAACTTTATGTTCATTGCCATCCCTAGCGAAGTTAGCAGCCCCGGCCGTACGAGACTCATGACACCGGCTGATCTTCTTCACAGGATGGGTCATTCACATGTACCCTCTTTGCTCCGCCCGCCGTGTTCGCAGAACTCGAAGCCGACCTTGAGGGGTCTCAGCTCGTCGAATTCTTCGACAAGTACTTTCCCGGCGTCACCTCGCATATCCCGCCGCCAGAACTCATCGCCTCCTTCCGACAGAACCCTCACCTTCCTCTCATCAACATCAAGTGCAAGCCACATCATTTCTCGTCATCTGCCGTTATCGTTGGCGATGCTGCCCATGCCATGGTGCCCTTCTACGGTCAGGGCATGAACGCCGGGCTCGAGGACGTACGTATCTTGTTCGAAACGCTTGACAAGTATGCCGCTGAGGAAGCTGGTGCCACCCCGGCGTCGCGGCGTGCCCTCGCCCTGAACGAGTACACGGCCGCGCGGACTCCGGATGCCTTCGCAATCAACGACCTCGCACTGCAGAATTACGTTGAAATGCGCGCTTCGGTGCTGTCGACTACCTACCGTCTGCGCAAAGCCATCGAGGAAGCGTTGTCGGTATACGTGCCGTGGCTTGGCTGGCAGACCAAGTACTCGCGTGTGTCATTTGGAAACGAACCGTACTCGGTCGTTGTCACTAAGAGCGAGTACCAAGCGGTACTTATCACAAGGTTCTCGGCGTTGGCCACGTTACTCGCCGCAGGCTACCTCGCAAGGCCGTTGTGGAGGCTGTTATTCTCAGTTGTCGTGCGGGTGTGGGGTAAAATGCCATGAGGTTGATATAGACCCCCGTGGAGGCGCCGGCGTTAGTACTGGTGGTGCTTGTATATCTTTCTGTAAGCTCTATAGCTGTTCGGTCTCGAATCTAGCTCTCCACAACTCGCTTTTTCCTTCCAAAGGTCGCCATCTGAAATTCCAGCTTCCTCCGTGAAAGGGACGGGAACGCGGAGTAGGGCAGGGTGTCGGACCAATAATAGTTCGCTCGATAAACATGCCTGCGGGCTCGCCGGCTGCGTAATATGGAGTGCCGAGAGACGATACGCTGGCATGATAGATTCTCAGTCGTGCCTCTATTCCATCTTTCATATTGGCTGACATCATCAATCAGCTGTTCTTCACACGAAGTAGCTTTGAATACCCGACAATCCACAATTTATGTAATCACCCGGAGTCTAAAATAATACTAGAGCGCTGCACTATAGAGATTGAGAAGAAAAAGAGATAAAGAAGAAGAAAAGGAATCCCGCATGCCGGAACCGTGGAAAGGAGGAACTAGGTCCAGAAGCCACTGCGGGCACACAGAACGAGACGACGGCGAAGGCAGCGGACGGGGTGTCCATATCAGCTAGGCAAATTCAACTAGCGGGGGTAGGGGGGGTCGTCGCAATACTAGAAACGTCGGGTCCATCGGGTGTATGTCTGCTCCTTCCCTACATAATTGGATGCATACAGTATGTTGTTAGCATGGAAAGGGTAATTAATCAATGTCCTGCAATCCATCCGTGTCGAGTGATGTCAAAACCCTGGAATATTAGGGGCGTAGACCCTTTCCCCCCAACCTGAAGGCAGTGTCAGTTCGCAAAAAGATACAGATGACTACCTACCTATCATGCGATTATTTGATTCGCGCGGATTGTTTACTAGCGGTATCCATCAGCTAAATAATGACGTATTTACATATGGAGCCGTGGGGCCAATCCTCGCCGCCTTTTTCGAGCGAAGCATAACTTTCTTTTTGAGGCTTTTTCCTCTCACATCCAAACCTATCCGCAATTTTCTCCATCCAAACCTATCCTAATTTTCCTCGATCCAAACCCATCCCAATTTTCCTCGATCCAAACCTATCCGCAATTTTCCTCGATTACTACACAATGGAGCAAGCAGCAGCAAAGGTGGGAGCGGAGAGGCTCAGCAGAATCCTCACATCTGCCACGGCCGATCCCGATGCCACGCTTCACTTCGCAGACGACATCTCTCCTCCGGCCGAGCCAGTACAGGAGCACCTCACAGAGGTAGATACGCGCTACGCCCTCTTAACGAGTTTCGAGCAAATCACCAGCATCGTATCAAGGTATCAAATGCGACGGTACTCGCCATATTTTTTATCACACTTATCTCCGAGATTCGTAATTTTCTCCACATCGTCGGTGATTCTCCGTTACGTGGTGGTCTGATTCTTGGTGTCCCCAGGCTCGCACCGGATATAATGAGAGCCTGGAAGTCACTGTTTTCCTACTCGGCTATCCTATTAATACCAATTACAATAGATCTTCCCAAATCTCGTTCTCCTGAGGCGGCGGCGGGGCCGCTCGGAGCGGTACCGACGGTAATTCTTGACGAAGCCTGGAATGCCTGTCCCTTCTGGCTCGGTATCAAGAAGCGGCTTCTCAGATCGAGTAAGTCTTAGATCCACTCTCTCAAATAATTACTAACGGCGGTTTAGGTAAAGGATCGAGATGGACACATTTGTGTGTTCTCTGGAATTTCTGATCCCCAGGCGGCGCATATCTTCCCCTTCGCGACAAGCTATAAGAATTTCCTATTCCTTAACGAGATACTCACGGCTTATTGGGGGTTCCGAGAAGTCTATGGTTTGGCGCAGGGCATACGAGGACGTAGCTATTACCCAGTCCGTCAAGAATGGTATATCCATGAGCCACCAGATCCATTTCTGGTTCTATAACGCAAGGTTTGCGCTCAAACCTCTCAGAGAAACCTCAGAGGGAGTCGTCGTCCAGTGGCACTGGTTGAAGAGAAGCATCTTGAAGCCGCTTACCTACATTCGCCCAAACGACAACATGCTTCACCAGGCAGGCGTGATGGATTGGAACTGGGGTCATGACTTGGCACACCGAGAGAGTGGTATGAGGATCCGGACTGGCCAGAGATTCCTGTTGCGAGCAGACAAGCCTGAGTGAGGATAAGCCTAGCTGGGATCTCCTGGAGATGCAGTGGAATCTCCTACCCGTTGCGGCTCTCTGCGGAGCAGCCGACGTCACCGACGACTACTAACGACTACGAAGACCCGGATGAGCGTGGCTACGACGAAGCCGTGGCCGCCAAACAACGTGCCATCCTAGCCGAGTACGAGGAGGGCCGGGATAAGGGTAAATGATATTTAAGATCCAGGTAGAAACGGCTACCCCTCTAACCACTACCCATCTCTCCCGTAGAGATAACTTTACTATACCTATTTACCTGTCCACCTGGTAAGATAGATATCTGCCTTACCTATTATGATAGAACTATCTAGGATCTACCCTTATATTACGTCGATATACTTTTTCCCTATTATAAAAGCCCGATGGCCCTTCTTGGTTTATACTTAAACCTTGTTGAGCAATTACGATGCCACGCGCGAGAATCTCATCAAGTTGCGCCACAACCCCCCGCCCAAGTTAACTTGGAACAACGCCGTAGGTAGAGCTATCGTCGAGTACAAGGATGACGGTGAGATTGCTGGTGGTGAAGTTACCACTACTGATACGGACGACAAAGGCATCCAGTTGGTGTCGGAGGAGAGCTCCAGGTTGGGCGAGGCCTGGAGACTCAGCCTTTTTATCTGGTGCGACCCGGATTTTGCTGGCTTTTACGTCAAAGATATTACGAGCCAAGGCGGAGGTGGTGGCACTGCAGGGGGGTCATAGGTCCTGTGATACACCACCAGCACGTCAGTAGCTGCTGCACTTCCAGTGCCACACCCGCAGTACCTGTGCACATAGCCAGGGTGATGCCTACTGCCGTTAGCTAATAGGTAACCCATCTTACATAAACCGTCACAACAACAGACAGGATAACATACGGACGTACAAGACTGAGAAAGCTTTGGTGCCGGAGACAAGGTTAAGAAGAGCACGCTGCATCACCTACCTACGAGCAGCACAGAAGAGGTGCGGCAAGGGATTCATTGTCAACTTGTATCTTTACATTCTCCTCCTATGCTTGTTCAAGGAAGCCACTCAAATCCCACATCAGCTAGAAGCACAAGTTCCGACCCAACACCCCCAAAGGCTAGAAGATACAGAAAAACAGACGATGCCACTTTGTTCTCGAAGTTTCCTTTTTCCTCAGCCAGCCGCAACACTCTCTCCTGGCGCCGTGTTGGCGATAAACACAACGAGGAGAGTTGTATAACTAAGGGTTCAAGTTGCGCTTTTGTTTAGCTCCTTTCCTGCGCAAGACGATTCAGAAACCAACTTACGCCGTTGCCGCTATAAATAACTCGACCGTTTTAGCTCTTGTCAATGAAGACAGCACGATAATGAGCAGAACCGTTGCTACAACGACGACTAAGGTCCGTAGCGTCAGGCTGGTCAAGAAGTTGCATATCACTGCAGGGGCAAGCAGAAATATGACAAAGAAACAGGCAATAACCGCTCGTGTAGCTCGGGCTACAAGTCCCGTCGAGAAGATGTAAACGGTGCTATCCCTAGAGACATTGCCCAAAAGCCTCTGTGTGCTGTCTTTAAGCGGCAGGGATCAAGAACGAGATACTGAGCCTTACCTTTCTAAACCAGGGCAAAAACCACATGGCCCGATCTTCGATCCAGGTTTCGAGTTGCGCCACTGCGCTGTCTCCGTGGGAAGCTAGGCTAACCAGCTCGCTGCGGTGGTTGAGGTAGTCTGTCTCTTTCCTGGCAAGGCAGGCATTGCCATCGAGCCAGTTCTCCAGGCTTGCCACATCTCGAGACCGTGCGAGATCGTGGTTGAGCATCTTTTCGTTCCTCTCCAAGAGTGCATCTACGGATCATGTTAGGGCATGGTAGCGCCACAGATCTAGGGTAGTACGAACCGTAGTCCAACAAGGCAGCATCAATCTCCGAGAGCACTCGAATTCTCTCGGGGTTGGCATCGGCTCGGCAACTCCCCAGAAAGAGCGGCGCCCCTTCGCTCTTGTCAATGTCCTCCAGCTGTTTCTCAAGCATGGAGAGCCTGTCCTGCTTCAGCAGCAGTAGGCGAATCCGCAAGTGGGAGAAGCGCCGCGAGATATGAAAGGGGCTGTAAGTAGCGATAAGCGCCGAATATCGCGGGTATCCATTTGGGAAGTCCTCAACTGTAATTTGCTTTGTTAGCATGTAAATGACAGTGTTGGTGATTCTCTCTCACTTTGAACCGTTTCAAGCATCTCGGAGGTCTCGCGGTCGCCGGCGGATTCCCTGCGAAAGAGTTTTGACAACCACATTGCTGAAGTGCGAGACGTCACGGTTGTCTCCTGCGTCTCGAGGTAAATGGTGCATCACCTAGACTTGAAATGATGTAAAAGTAGCCTGAGTCGCGAGAATATGGCCTCCATGATGTGGCTGTGGCGGAGCTGGCCTGTAGGATGCACAATCGGCAGCCATTGTTTATCGCCGCAGCCGCCATTGGTTCCATCACATTCATTGCCGGGAACCTTGCGAAATACCACTTTAGTGTGGCCGAGAAAGGTAATGCGGTGGGCATGCCGGCATGGCATGCCATTGGGTGAGAGGGGACGGAGGAGGCACAGCTCTGCCCCCATTGGGGACTCGTTGGTTTTTTGTTGTTAGCTCGCAACACTCCAAGAAAGATACCGAGTCTTGAACTTGGCTCTCCAGCAAAAAAGAAAAAGCCATTGGAAGTGTTCTGAACGGTACAGACGAACTTGGAATGAGAGAAACAAGTATATAAAATGGCTTTCAGTGGGGCAAAAAGGTATCTCTATCTCCTTAGAGTTGCGGTCGAAAAGTCGCGTGATAACAAACAACACGCCCCGGGTTGTGGTGCTAATATGGTTTCGATTTAGGCTATGCAGGCAAGCGATCGACTCTGAGGTCTCCAATCTGACATTGAATTTGGCGTTATCATATGGTAAGGCACCCCACATTTAAAGACAACCTCACGAACCTCTCTCGACTTTCACTCATCCTGTACTCCACTCTTTAACTAATCGGGACCAATAGTACCACCCTTTCTGTGAAACTCTGAAGCTCTACGGGCCTCGTGTCCTAATTCTCAGTCTATCTGCATCATAACAACAACTTGAAGCCCGCAATGAAGAACAACCCGACAAAGAAGTTTAGTCATGCCAGAGTGAAGGAGTCTGCCATGGTATGTGCTCTTATAGTGCCTCACCCCGATATATCTTTGGCATATCTTTATCGCTAATGATGTTTTGATTTCTAGAAATTGAAGTTTCGGCCAGGAGATAGTGTCTACCTGATTGTGGGAATGAAAGAGCCTGAGGATGTCGAAGGGCCGTACACGGTGGCAGGTACCTTTCCTGCGCAAGGCGAATATCAACTTTGTCACAACAACGGACAGAACATAAAAGACGGAGAAAGGTTCAATGAGAGAAGCCTAAAGAGAGCAAGTTAGGCAGAACACTGTCAGGCATCTCTCCGTCCTCCTCCCAGCCCTACTCCCAGTCCTGTTGAATAAAACCACTCAAATCGCACCCAGGCCAAAAGCCCAAGTTCCGAAGCAATACCCCCAAATGCTAAGGCAAAAAGAAACGAAAAAAAAGTATAATGCCACTTTAGTTGGAATCCACACTACGTCCTGGTATAGACAACCAGCCCGGCTGGGGTAATGGCATCGGCGTGGTACACAACAGCCTCCGCGCTGTTGAGGCCGCATCCACCGGTTTTCGCCTTGACCTAAACTCGTGTATTAGCACCTCTAGTCCCCCTGGCTTGTGAGCCGAACATACGCAGTTGACCCGCGGTCCGGAGCTCGGCGGCCAGTCTCCTTGTGTCTCAACCACTGAGGCTAGTCGCTGACACCGTAGCAAATAAATATAGGGTGCATACTCAAACAGTGTACACGAACGGTGTACTCGAATGGTGATAATGGTTCCATTTATAGTCGTTGGCTTCTTTGGAGAAAGAGTTAGCAAGTTGGTATCTCTAGTGGCGCACAGCCTATGGGGGCGTACTTGAGGGCAGTTCTGTGCTGTATATTCCGGGGCCGAAGTAGTTATCCTCCGTGTCTAGCATCATCTTATCAAGGATAGCTGTGGAAGAACCGCATGTGAACCAATGGCTTACCAGCCGTGGAAAGACTGAAACATGACCAAATGATTGAGCAAAGGTGGCAGCTCTCTTTGGTGCCAGGTGTCAAGGAGCTTTTATTGGGGTTGTCCACAATACCACATGCTCGTCGTGTTCTGTGGAAAAGGGCCTCAAAGCTTGGCAGGGACTTGATTTCGCGAGCACGACCATATGGGTCAGAATTGATGGCATCCTGAAGCCTGTACTCGCAAACTCGAGCCTATCGACCAGACTTTGGCAGCTCATCAATGCAGCTGTAGATTGCATGTACCTCAGCAGACTTTTCATGATGTTGCCTCCCAAGCTTAGACAAATCTATTTACCCCTATTAACTGCTAGTCGTCAGCTTGTGGGTCTTCTCGCTGAGAATAATAGTAACGTAGTCTGGGGATCATCTTTACAATCATCGTAGCAAGAGCTGCCTTTGGCGAGGCGCGTCATTGTCTAGTATCAGCTGGTAAGTGCCAGACGAGAAATGGGAGACAGCAATTGAACTTACCGGTGGCATCGTGGCTGTTCAGTTGGGCAGTGCGCTAGTGAGGTGTTGGCATCCAGGGGCACCTCCGGTCTAGGTCTCCGGCCAATGTGCCTTGACTCTGAGTGTGACAGACTCGGGAAAGAAGGAGCAAGAGAAAATCCCAAGGCTCTCAGGTTTATATATCTGGTTCTATACTAACACAAAAGAGCTGAACTGGTAAATCCACTTCATATCATGCATGTAAACAAGAGAACCCGAAGGCTTCGACCAACTTACGCGTTTAAAGCAACCGTCTATTACACCTACTTTCCGATCTATCCCATCTACAAATCAGTAAGAATCGCATTTTTTCCGTCAGACATGTGATAATAAAGTTGATTGGGAAAGACCATCGCTACGAACGCCAAGCAGTAGAAAAGAGAAGAGACATGGTCGCGATTTGTTACCCAACCAGCCTGCGGCCATCTACCCTTAGACCTGACTCATTGGTTTTGAGACAAAAAGAAGCAAAAGAAGACGATTTTCTCAAGTTGTGAGCATAGGATGGCTTTATCTAGCTCAGCCCACAGGCAGGTGTGCATCTGATCATGACTTCCGGAGCCAATGAGCCGTCGGCAGCTAGCCGTGAGTTCCAAGTCATTGAGACAAGCATGCCGAGTGAGAAAATTGCTGGAGAATATCACTAGAAAAAGATGCCTGGAAACTTATACATGTACATTAGCGCCACGTACTGCGGCAATGGTGATTGGATGAAATAGAGGAGGTGTCGTGAGTCACGGGACACTTCTCTAGGCTGAAGCCCTTGTCGGACAAGGGCGATCCTGGCGGGAATAGGCTGCTTCACTTGGCATTGCTCTCTCCGTGTGGGCAACACACTAGACACATTAAGGAAGGGCGGAAACGTGTATTCCATTCCATTGAATGTATGTCCACTCCTTCCCTACTAGCATTACAACGACGCCCCCACGCTGGGCACAACCTCGGTATCTA
Organism: Lasiosphaeris hirsuta; assembly: GCA_030549175.1. NCBI lineage: Eukaryota > Fungi > Ascomycota > Sordariomycetes > Sordariales > Lasiosphaeriaceae > Lasiosphaeris > Lasiosphaeris hirsuta. The sequence continues at coordinate 3,533,375 of JAUKUA010000002.1, forward strand.
CAGCGGTGTCAGATGAGGAATCCCCATCAGCAAGAATCCATGTGAACTCACCTTGTTACCAAACTTCAGTTCCCATCCAAGCCATGCCTCCTCGCATCATGCCAAGCCCAGGCCCACCAACTCAAGAACCCCTACCAAGAGACCATCATGGGTCCAGCTCGCCACAAGCCCAGCGACAAAAGGAACGTCTCATAGCCACTTCTAAGGAGACTCTCCAAATCCTGCCCAATTTGCTGAGCCAGCTCCGCCGCACTAATGACGCCCGAACCTCGTCGAAGCTCACCCTCGAGACTCTCCCGCGTCTGGACCCCAACCACTGCCCTTCGTACCCATGGCCCGCTGTCATCAGGGTTATCAACGAAGACACGCTCAACGCGGCCATCCAGCTGTGGGAGCGAGCAGCAACAAGCTCCCGCGACCCACGCCTCGGCAACCCCTACCCAGCCATCGTCAACTTTGCCAACCGCCACAGCCCCGGCGGGGGCTGGCTCAACGGCGCCATAGCTCAGGAGGAGGCCCTGTGCTACCGCAGCTCGCTGGCATTGAGTCTCGAAGGCGCAGGCTATCCGCTGGCTCGCGACGAGGCGCTCTACAGCCCGTACGTGCTCGTCGTGCGCGACGCCATGGCCCAGGGTCACTACCTCCTGCACCCCGAGATTCCTGCGGCCCAGCTCCCCGTCGTCAGCGCCATGACGGTCGCGGCGATCTACCAGCCCGACGTTCGCAGCTTCGTGGTCGGAAGTCAGGTCGGCGGCGGTTCGAGCACCAGTATTTCGCAACCGCGTGAGAAGCTCGTCTTTGCGCGGGACCGGGACCGTAACTACACCAAGGACAAGATGAGGCTGGTGCTGCGCATGGCGGCATCGAATGGCCATCGTCTGCTCGTTCTGGGCGCCCTTGGCTGCGGCGTCTTCCAAAACCCTCCTGAGGATGTTGCGCATTGCTGGCTGGAGGTGTTGAGGGAGGACGAATTCACGGGAAACTGGTGGCGTGAGATTTGCTTTGCTGTTTACGACGGGCGGGGCGGGGGCAGCAATTACGACGTGTTTAGACGGATATTGGATGGCAGGGAGGTATGAACTTTACGTTTGCATTCTATCATTACCGAAAAATATTTCGCAGCAGCGTTGTGAAGGGGTGCCACCCCGAAGAGATCTCCCACCCTCGGGCCGAGGTGGTCGAGGAGTCCAAAAGCTTGGTTGATTTCAAGACCAGTAAAAATTTGAACTCCTTCAGTCATCCCCACCATCAAACCTCATCGACCAATTCTCACATTTCGATTCCTCTCCAGCCCCACTCCAGGCACCACAGATACACCACTGAGGATTGCGTTTCTCTTCTCGTTCCAGTCTTTGACAATCGCTTGTTCTCGTTTCCGGGCCCAGGCATCGAGTCCAAGGTCGGCAATCTCTAGTTTTGTCAAAGGTTGTGATCTTTCTACCCGCGGGCTCATGAATACTCGGATACATTCCCAAAGGTACCGCAGCCAGTAGAACAAGGGAATGCGGCTCTGGCTCCGGAAAATAACCAGAGGTTCGCATCGATCTCGGCAATCCCTAAGTTCTGCGCGGGCATTCGATGTAGCCCCTAGTAGCCTTGCCACTCGTTTGATAGCATCGATCTTGTCGGCGAATTGGGCGTCGAGGTGTGCAAGCTGCCGCTGCTTTTGGTCTGCTGAGGACATGTTGTGGATGGGCTGGGCTTGTCGACTACGGGGGACGACTCTTCGGACTTGTAGATTTTGAACACGAGCGCTCCCTTGGTGTTTTGATCGCTAGCCAGTGTCTCTTCGTAATGGTAATCCGCGAGTGGCAGTTGTAGCAGCTGTGGGAAAAGAGTGAGATAGCATTGAGAACTTGAAATACCGGAAAAGCCAGGATGAATTTGTGAATTTTTGAGAAAGCCGTGGCGTAAAGCCCAGGTAAAAAGTCAAAATGCAGCCACAGAAGCGACTTGTCCGCCGTGATCTCAACCTGGCAAGAAGTAGCCCTGGACCTGTTTCGAAAGTTTGGATGTTCTCCATTCTCGCGAGCCTCGTCAACGAAGGAAGAATACGTCAGATATTAACAAGGAACCAGTCTGAAATTGGACGGGCTGCATTGTATTGATCAAGTAATCAGTGACTGGGTCAACTGTCTTACATCGCTCCTCCCTCTTTTGCGTGCGAGCTCCTCACCACCATACAAGGAATAAAAAGCGGGGACAGGAATGTAGCGCCTAGATCATTCCCGGCTGCTAGAGGTTTCATTATCAATTGTGCAGTGTGTTCGTGACAGGGTCAAGCGGTTTGAATAACATCAGTCCCTCGCCTAGAAAATCGGAGTTCGGTTTCAGTTTCGGCCCAAAGTTTCTGCAACTCTTGCAAGCGTGCCGATATAGCCGACGGTGCAGGTGCCTGCATGAGCCGTTTGGCGTTCATCACGGTCCAACAAGCCAATCAATCAACTGCCTCGACAGGCTGCGCTTTGTGCCTTCCTTCGTCCCGCTCCATTCCCCAAAAATCAAGCCGGGAAAGCAACTTTTGATTCAGCTCACCGGGAATGAGGAGGCTGACTGCGAGGGCCGACTTCCATGGAAGCTCGTGGTCGTCGTGATTGGATGACACGGTATTGGGACACGGCATTAGGCCTAAAATCCGGTGCCTCGGGTGGCGCTCTATTGACGTTGCACCAACCCGCAGCGGGATTGCAAGGTCATCTCGGTTTCGATTTCGCGCTGCACGTCCTAGGGACAGCCCATACACTAGCAGTGTCAATCTGACCTGACAAGCCACCAGCCTAGTAGCTAGAGGCGGGGTGCCATGGTAGTAGGGGCCTAGAGCTTTGCGGCGGCACGGACGGCATAGCGGGAGGAGGGGGAAACACCAGGCCAGTTTGACACCAGAAAGACCGGGGAGCCGCGGGACCAGACCTCATTCGGGATTCGGGACTTTCGCGCGTCCCGGTTGACGGTTGCAACCCTGAACGTGCCACACCTGGTTTTTCTACGGGCTACTGGTTGCGCGCCGGCTGCTGGTGCCCTCATTTTTGTTGGGAGGATTCCCGGGGACGGAATTCGGGAATAGCGCGTGTTTGGAAGAAAAGAAAGCAATGCCCAGCTGCAGCTTGTTTTCTTTTCGTGCTTTCTCTTGGCTCTCTATTGCCAGTGTGCGACCATATCTACGAACTATCCAGGAGAAAATTGGCTCCTCTACCCAACGTTCTATACCTGGTTACACGAACCCAAGGGACTGCTTGGATGCCAATCATCCCAAGCAAGTAACACGCATAGTAAGCCATCCGTCTGAGCCAAGCCCGCCACGAACAGAGCCTCGGTAGCTGGGCATCGGAAGTGCCATAGGCCAACAGTGCAAAAATGGCATCTCTTATGATGTGCCCACATTATACGCACTCACACGGAAATGCCATGAATTCCATGCGCGCGCGCCGCAGCAGAATCCGTCATGACTGACACTCACACAGGACCAAGACCATGGCCGGCTCACCAACGCCTGTGCCAAGCTCCAACGCGGGCGCCGAATCCGCAGCGCCGCCGCAGAGCCAAGCCGCCGAGAGCGACATCGCTGCCCTGCAGAGGCAGAGGTCGATAGAACAGGCCATCGCCGAGGGCCACGACGCCGATATCCCGTCAGACATTGGCTACGTCCTCGATGAGCAAGGCGAGGAGAAGCGTCGCAAATCCATCGCCGAACAGCGACGACACTCACTCGCGCGCAAGCGCAGCCATGCGAGCGAGCAGCATATTGATCCTGAAAAGGACCACGCAGCCAACACGAGCGCAGCGAGCATCAGCAAAGACGAAGAGGCCGGCGGCACCACTTCCGAGGACGAGGCCAACATTGTTTGGTGGGAGGAAAACGACCCCGAGAACCCCTACAACTGGCCGACATGGCTCAAAGTGCTCAATTGCGTATTCATCAGCGCCCTCACCTTGGTCACTCCGCTGGGCTCCTCCATCTTCGCTCCAGGTGTTGCTCAACTGATGCAGGAATTCGGGTCTGACAGCCTCGAGCTCGCCTCCTTCGTCGTCTCCGTTTACGTGCTGGGCTTCGCCGCCGGGCCCCTGGTGATCGCGCCCCTCAGTGAAATCTACGGCCGCCTGTGGGTCTACCACTTGTGCAACATGGCCTTCCTAGCCTTCCTCGTGGGGTGCGCTCTTGCCCCGTCGCTCAATGCACTCATCGCCTTCCGCTTCCTCTCGGGCGTCTTCGGCAGCTGCCCGCTCACCAACGGCGGCGGCACCATTGCTGACATGATTGTGCCCGAGAAGCGGGCTTCCGCCATGGCCGCCTTCAGTATCGGCCCTCTTCTAGGCCCCATTATTGGCCCCGTGGCCGGCGGCTTCCTAGCCGAGGCGGCGGGTTGGCGCTGGGTCTTTTGGCTGTTGGTTATCGTGGCTGGCGTTCTGGCCATCGTCATGCTGATCTTTGCGCGCGAGACGTACGCCCCCGTGCTGCTGCAGCGGAGGGTCGACAAGCTAAAGAAGGAGACGGGAAACGATATGCTGCGATCTAAGCTCGACTCGGGCCTGTCGGCAAAAGACTATTTCAAGCGCAGCATCGTGCGCCCCCTGAGGATGCTTGTCTTCAGCCCCACCTGCATCATTTTCGCTTTTTACATCGCCATCATCTATGGGTACCTGTACCTCATGTTCACGAGCATTAGCGACGTGTTCCACCGCTCCTACGGCTTCTCAACGAGCACTGTTGGTCTAGTATTCCTTGGCCTTGGCCTTGGCTCCATGTCCGGTTTGTTCTTCTTCGGCTACTCAAGCGACCAGAAAGCGAAAAAGACCAAGGCCGAAGGGCTTCCCATGAAACCCGAAGATCGCCTCGAGCTCATGCCGTACGCGGCAATCCTGCTTCCCGCTGGCTTTTTTATCTACGGCTGGACAGCCGAGAAGCATGTGCATTGGATCGTACCCATTCTCAGCCATATTCCCATGTAAGCGCCATCCCCTGAGAGAGAGGCCAGCGCCGAAAACACACACTAACACACCCACGGTGGTTTCTCAATGGTCGTCACCTTCATGTCCCTGAACATGGCACTTGTCGATACCTTTACCATCTACGCCGCATCGGCGCTCGCCGCCAACACGGTCGTCAGGAGCATCTTTGGCGCAGTGCTGCCCCTCTTTGGGCTGCGCATGTACCACGCCCTTGGATTGGGCTGGGGGAACAGCTTGCTGGCGTTTATTTCGCTGCTCATGATTCCCATTGCATTCGGCATCTTGAAGTACGGAGAGCTTCTAAGGGTGAAGTATCCGATCAAAAACCTGTAGATAGGGATGGCGTCCTGTAATGAGGTGCGCTTCAGCGTGCATCATGTGGGTTTCTTTGGTTTTTGTCGCCCTTTTGCATGCCGGATACTATTCATCATTTTCACGTAGGACGGATTAGGCGTACACGGCATTAGATATGAGATACAGGATAAAAAAATAAATCGTAATGATAAAAAGGGTACTGCTGGCTCCCCTTTCGACACTACGGGGAAACGGCCTCGTTACCTCGGCTATAAACGTCCCGAGTTGGTGGGCGATCGGGAGAGTGCGGGTTCCTGTTACCTAACCCATTGCGCATATATCGATCACAAGAGTTGAAGAAAAGAGAAACATTCAGTCAAACGTATCTCGCACACAGCTACGCGGAGAGAGTTTATTCTGAACCCAGAGGAGAGATGCTTCCAGCATCAAAGTCTGTCCCGGAACGCCCACCCGTTAGACCTTCCAATCATGAGAAGCCCAAACGGCCGAACGGCGCCGGTAAACCGCCGGAAAGTTCGCCGTTGTATAAAAAGCACGCACACTCCGCCTCCAAAACAATTCTATCCTGCTTCCGGAACACAGGCAGCCTGTATTTATATTGTCTTCCCGACACACATGGCCGGTCTTGTCCTTGACGCATCTTCCCTCTACCGCGTCCGCTCAAACCAGCCGCTGGTGCTCGCCACGGCGGCTCCCTGGTCCAAAACCCACTCCCCAAGACCGAGGTACTTCTCAACCCATTTTGTGACCTCTTTGTTATCGCCGCCGACTTTGTCCGTCTTGAAACTAGGCCTGACCGATCCCCGAGCCGGGGTACTTGTTAGTATGGCCAAGGAGCAAGATTTCGCATCGAGTCGCCGCGCATCGTGTTGGCGAGAAAGAGGAGATCGGATTCGGTGAGAACTCACGTCAGGCCGGTCGACCGCTTCATCCCTGCGAGAAATGCGGAAACTGGGATCGTCAGATCAGCTGGCTGTTCACCGGCACAAACATGCCGAGGGCGAGAGAGAACGACTTACAGAGCACGGCATCGAAGGCATAATGGGTCAGTCGTCCCAGCTTTGACCACAACCCCAATGTCAGCAAATTTAGGAGCTAGGAGGCAATTTAGACTCCGAAGCGCACGACGTGGCAGATGCCCTCGACGACGACGAACGATGACGACGACGCCGCGGGCCGACAGGGGAACAACGCACCACCATTTTGATCGATTGCTAAAGTCGAGAGGTATCGGAGGACGAAATTGGTATGTCTCGAACACGCCTAGCTGCACAAGATTCGCGATGTATTGGGGGCGGCGACTTGTCGAAATTTGTTTGTTTGCGGCGGCGGGGAAGTAGGGTGGCGGGCAACGGCAGCGATCACAAGATGACCCCGACAACGACTAACCCGGGAATGGCGGAGTCACGTGCAGAGTCACGTGCCACAAATCTTCCTCCCTCAGTGCCCGGACCCACGACCCACCCCTCTGGCTCCAAGCCGCAATCGCAATCGCCCTAGCTCGCCTGGACCTGGCCGCCAGCCCACCTGTGTCCACCACGATTAGCGATTGGCCCGTGTCATCCACGAACGTCAAGGAGGGGCGCGTGGACGAGGTGGGGCATCAGGGCGATCGCTGAGTGGGATGTTGAGGGAGGAGCTCCCCCAAGCTCTTCCAAGTGGAAGGGAAGGTTGGGTGTTGAACAAGCCTGGTTTTTTTTCGCGCAGACGGGCTCGAAAGAAAAAGTCAATTCCCTCAGCAGAATTTTGCTCGCTCATTCCATCTCTCGACTCCATCCCCGCCCTCTTTGCGCTCCAGCAATCCCCTTCCATCATCCGTCTTCGATCAGAAGCATAGTTAGAGGTGAGTTTAGTACTGCTTTCCAGAGTCTACATCCCAGCACTCAGTCACCTTTTCTGTCGCCGGAATCCAGTGAGGGGTTGCCTCCACTCGCTGTGTTCCGGACATTTCTGGCGTCGGGTCGTTTCACGGACGTGACCTCATGGAGGGGCACAGCTCGAAGCCACCTGCACACCCGATTGCGGTCTGATCTATCAGTTGTCCCGGGTCCCAATCCGACCTCCAGCATTCATCTCACTTGGCAAATCTGATCTGCACCGGACACCCCGACTTTTTATTGATCCTGAAAAGTCCTCACTGGACCGGACTCGGAGCTTGATTGCTGATATAACATCCTCTCCCTCCTAGGAAAATTTAGGCCTCCATCTCTGCCCCTCCTGCCCCTCCCTTAACAACAAACCTCGCTCTCTCTCGACCTTGTCACCCACCCACCAACAAACAGCCCCCGGACCAGATTGTTATCACAATGGCGGCCACGGCTCTCGACCACCTGTCGCTCGGCGGTAGAATTGACTGGCTCTCCCAGCTCGACACCGCCTACCAACCCGAGCGCAACCTGCGCCGGACTTCCATCATCTGCACCATCGGACCCAAGACGAACTCGGTTGAGGCCATCAACAAGCTCCGCGAAGCTGGCCTGAACGTCGTGCGCATGAACTTTTCCCATGGCAGCTACGAGTATCACCGTACGTTTCTAGCATCATTCCTCCCATGAATCGGATTACAGCCCAATGTCCGGCTCGGATCCCCATGCCCCCTGACCCCACTTCCACCTCGTCAGAGCTCAGGAACTAGGTGCTGACTGTGCTGTGTATTTTAGAGTCCGTCATTGACAATGCCCGCGCTGCCGAGAAGGCCCAGAAGGGCCGCCAGATCGCCATTGCCCTGGACACCAAGGGACCTGAGATCCGTACCGGAAACACCGTCGGCGATGCCGACCTTCCCATCGCCGTTGGCAAGGTGCTGAACATCACCACTGACGACAATTATGCCACCGCTTCCGACACGGATAACATGTAAGTCGCACCTCTCCCTGACATGAGCCATTTTCGATGCCTGTGGCTGACTCTGGTCCTAGGTACGTCGACTACAAGAACATCACCAAGGTCATCACACCGGGGCGCATCATCTACGTCGACGACGGTGTCCTGGCATTCGACGTTATCGAGATCGTGGATGAGAAGACCGTCAAGGTCAAGGCGCGGAACAACGGCTTCATCTCGTCCCGCAAAGGCGTCAACCTGCCTAACACGGATGTTGATCTGCCCGCTCTCTCAGAGAAGGACAAGAACGATCTCCGCTTTGGTGTGAAGAACAATGTCGATATGGTCTTTGCCTGTATGCGCTTCCTCCTCTCATACCTTTTGCTGCTGTTTCGTGCCGATTCTAATCGTGAATACAAACAGCCTTCATCCGGAGAGGCCAGGACATCAAGGACATCCGTGAGGTTCTCGGTTCCGACGGCAAGCACATCCAGATCATCGCCAAGATTGAGAACCGCCAAGGACTCAACAACTTCGCCGAGATCCTTGCCGAGACTGACGGTGTCATGGTTGCCCGTGGTGACTTGGGTATCGAGATTCCTGCGGCCGAGGTGTTCGCGGCCCAGAAGAAGATCATTGCCATGTGCAACGTTGCTGGCAAGCCCGTCATCTGCGCGACCCAGATGCTCGAGTCCATGATCAAGAACCCCAGACCCACCCGTGCAGAGATCAGTGATGTCGGCAATGCTGTTACCGATGGTGCTGACTGTGTCATGGTAAGACATGTATCAACCCTCGCGTCGTATACTTTGCTAACTCATTGCCGTAGCTTTCAGGTGAGACAGCCAAGGGTAACTATCCTAACGAGGCTGTCCGTGAGATGAGCGAGACGTGCCTAAAGGCCGAGAACACGATCCCCTATGTTAGCCATTTTGAGGAGCTATGCACTCTGGCCAAGCGCCCTGTCTCGGTCGTCGAGTCCTGCGCCATGTCGGCTGTTCGCGCCTCGCTGGATCTCAACGCCTCGGCTATCTTTGTTCTGTCCACATCGGGAGTTTCTGCTCGCCTGATCTCCAAGTACCGACCTGTGTGCCCGATCATTATGATCACAAGAAACCCATCGGCTTCTCGATATGCCCATCTCTACCGTGGCGTGTATCCGTTCCTGTTCCCCGAGGCCAAGCCCGACTTCACCAAGGTGAACTGGCAGGAGGATGTTGATCGCCGCATCAAGTGGGGTCTCAGCCACGCCATTGACCTCAACATCCTGACGGCAGGCGAGACGGTGGTTGTTGTGCAGGGCTGGAAGGTAAGATTATACGCCCACTCTTCAACATTATTCAGCACATGGCTAACTCTGAAAAACAGGGCGGTATGGGTAACACCAACACCATGCGTATCGTCAAGGCCGATCTCGACCACCTTGGAATTGGTGACAAGTAGATTCGGGGCAACGAACATGGTTCTGTCATGAATATCAGGCGGTTCGGTGGTTAGTTTTCGGCAAGGGCTCGATCGGGACGGGTCCCAACAATAGACTTATCAGGTGGTATGGCTCTTAAAATTCACCGCGGCCATTATTGATTCCCAACCTGTTCTCTCTGCGATGCTGCTGTTTCGAAGTGACTAGCTAGCTGTTGACAAGAGTATCCTGACTTCAGCTCGCTTGGAATTCGATCGTAAACCAGGAGCTTCCGATGTGGTCCTCTGCGGGTCCTTGCCGAAGTATTACCACCCTTGATGGACAAAGACTTGCAGTTTGGTACTCGAACCAATATTGTTTCGGAGAGGGATGCCAGGGAATACACTGGTTAGTTCCCGATCGAAGTCTATCGATTCGGCATTAAATTACTAGACGCAAAATATTTCGGCGCTTGTTTATAACCGATCGACTAGGAAGCTGTCTCCCCTTCACGAGGTCCGCATTGAGCACCACCCGCTTTGCAAGCCCAAGCCTCGATGCGTTGCCAGGACTTGTATCCAACCGTCCTCTTTCCTGTTTATCAACACCCCTCCCAGCTACGGTTGGGCCACTATAACAATGGACATCAACCACTGTTGGCCCATGGATTATCAAGCCGCTAGGGGCGTGTGTGCGGCCCTTGCGAGCGAGACGACGAGACGTAGCCGCTTGCCTCCAAGGTGGAGGAGGGAGCAGCCAGGCCCAGCGACACGCGACTCGCCTCCGTATTACCCGGCCGTGACTGCAAGTCCGAACCCAAGCCCAATCCCGACTTCGGCCACCACTCTGCCGGCCGTACCCGAGGCTGTCATCCTGGAGCGGGACGTGACGTACCCCGACGCCGATGAACTTTTCCCGCGCGTCGGCTTCAACTGGCCCGTCTTCAGACGGCAAGACTGGCGGGGCGCGTGGAGGCCCGAGAGAGAGCACACCATCGCGCTGGACCCGCGCGGCGAGGCCGAGCTGCTGGAGGCGATCCTGTTGGACGTCGGACGGGGCCAGCATTGGTCGTCGTTTAGGTGGCGGCATCGGGGGCTGACGCGCGACGAGGTGGACCGGGCGATGGCCATCTTGTTCGGGCTCGCGGCGGAGGCTATGATGGTGGGCGAGGAGGGCGGGTTGGAGGCGCACGTGGCCGAGCCGTGGGCGTGGTGGCGGGCGTTCCGGGACCGGAGGCGGGAGATGTGGTTTGGGGCGGCTCTGGACAGGGCGCTATACAACCTCGTGGTGTTGGCCATCCAGGCGAGGCAGTTCTATCTAGAGAGGCTAGGGGACTGGCAGAGGGATATCGACGGGGAGGGCATGTGGGCGAGGGCGGTGGATGAGGTGATCAATGTGCTGCTGTGTCGTTACGCGGGTGAATGGGGAGTCCTGGATGCGTATTTTCGGGACGTTGAAGGGGCAGTGCATATTGGCCTGGGAGGGGGTGTGGTGATGAGGGATGTCTAGGAGTAGGGTTGGTTGGCACGGCGAGTCTTGGTGGTTACGCAGTATGTAATGTGACTAAGGTTAGGCAGCTCTCGATATTGCAGTCCGTTTACCCTGTCCAACTCCAAAGAGGCTATCAACCTGTTGTGGTGGGATACCGGCTTGCCCGAACAGCTTTGTCAGGGAGCACATTTGAGTTCCAGAGAGCACGATTGCGTCGGTGCTTCTGTCGACCCTGTCGCGCAAGAATTTCGAGAAAATGAAAGACATTGTACCAAATGGGTGGGACACATGTCAGCCCTCGACCACTCCAACATCCCGTCCACAATTCTCAGATCTTGGACGCCCCCTGTAAATTCCAACCCTGTCACACGGCTATCTAGCGCTGACACATTTTTGTCAACCTGCTAGTGAGAAAGCCCAACGGGACGTGCGGGAGAATGCCATGGACTAGAAAGCGAAGAAATGACTGGCGAGGGGGGGTTATACTTCCGGTCATCGGAGCCCGAGCCTCCTGGCAAGTCGGAAAGAGCAACGTATATCGGCATCCTAAGTCCTTGTTATGGAAGCCACTTGGGAGCGAATATGGGTAGCGATGCAACCTCTCTTCTTACCTTATCTTGTCGTTGGCAGAGACCAGTGGCCGAACAGCAACATCCAAGTTCCATTCGGGTGGCAGAGCCTCAAGTGGCCTGCGAAATATCCGCACGGACGTCAGCGGCCCACCCACTTCAAGCTCTCTGACCAATAGCGCAGCCCCTCGCATGCCTGTAGGTCTCACCTGGAAAGGAGCACATGCCAACGGCTCGTGAGCGCTGACCTCCAGCAGAGCAAAGCAGCAGAGCAACGAAGCTGCTGAGCCAGCCACAGGCATCAACCAAGACTCGGACCCTCAATCCCGTCGCAACAACGCCGCGCCTCTCCAGATCTCTGTATCCTTCTGTAGACAGGAGCATCCCTACATTGGCTGTATTTTCGAGCTTTCTTGTCGTCCTCCCTGACCCGAGTCGCAGAAATCCAAGGCCCATTGGGGGCCTGGCATGGGATCCATCGGTTTGACTTGAACTTAAAGTACCTATAGTTGATGTATGCCCATCTACTGCCACGCGGCTTCCGCGACTTTTGCTAACTTGTTTGCCTCGTAGAATAAGCTTATTTCGAGTTTAACCATGGCTACGAATTCCTCCTACCTCCCTCGACTGTCCTTCGGGCGCGTTGAAAGCCCGATCCTCCCGCTCCACAACCAACCAAACCCATCGATCCGCAAGAAGCCCAGCGAATATGATATGTCTGAGCTCTCTCCCCGGCCCGACGACGCCTTTCTGAGCCCAAAAGCCATGCCTGCTCGAAAGCCATCCTCCCCGAGCCCTCGAAGCCCAGCCCTTTCGGCCGGGTTCAGTGACCAAGCAAGCCATGCCGGATCCGCATCAAAGTTGAAACCCCGGGTCCTGTTTGCCGGACCACCCCCTCCTATAGCCGACTCCCGAATACTATACCGAGACGAAGAAGAGAACCACAGTACCTCTCCCATTCGGAACCTTGAAGCCTCCACCTTTGCCCGCAACATCAACAGCGTCATCTTTGACCGCGTTGTCCCGTCCCACACCAGGGACCAGGCCCAAGAATACGAGCCCGACACCGTGTGGCGGGGCCTGCAGCGCCGCGAGCGCGCCCTCCAAAAGGACCTCCAGCTCCTCCTCGACGCCCAGTCCACCGGCCTCGCCGCCAACCTCGACCCCTCCGCCGCCACAGCCCCTTCCAGCTCCCGATCCGATGCAAGCGACGCGGGCAGCAGCACCCCGACGGGAACCCTGTACACGGCCGCGTCCACGGCCGGCGGCACCAACCGCCGGTTAGGCCACATCGCCTTCGAAGAGCCCCTGCGCGCAACCCCCACGGGCGAGATCATACCAGTGCGGCAGCCACGCAAGAAACCCATGGGGCTGCGCGCGGCGAGGGCGGGGTTGGCGCGCAGCATCGCGCTGCTGGCCGACCTCAAGGCGGAGGAGGACGCCACGCTGGCGGCGGCGCTGAGCACGCGCAAGAAGGCGCTCGCGCAGCTGCGGAAGCTGGCTGCGCGGCGCGACGGGATTGCCGAGGAGCTGCGGGCGCTCGAGGGCGAGGAGGAGGAGCCGCTGACGCGAGAGCTGAGGGAGTTGAGGGAAGAGCATGGGGTGGTGGCCAGGGAGATTGCGGAGCTGGAGGAGCGGTTGGTTGGGCTGAGGAATCGGAGGCGGTGGTTGGATGGGAGGATCGAGGATGTGAGGAATCGGAGGGAGGCGGGGCTGAGTGGGTACAAGGGGGCGTTGAAGGAAGTCGAGGGGAGGGTGGAAGCGATACTGGCAAGGCCACCGGTGAAGCCGCTGGACGTCGACGCCATTGCGGGCCCTCCACGAACCCAAGTTTACGAGGGAGACGATAGGGAGCAGACTGAGCAGGTAGTTGACCAGTCGCCGGGCGGCGCGGAGTTTCTACGTATGCGCCCAGAACGAAGGACCATCGAGATGGCAAAGGAGTGGTGGGAAAGTGAAGTGGCGATCCTCGAACGGCGCAAGGGTGAGGTTGACAAGGAGAGGTTTGCGCTAGAAGAGGGAGTAGAGGTGTGGAGGGCCGCCATCAAGATCATATCCGACTTTGAAGCTGGTCTCCGCAGGGAGATGAAGAGCAGCGGCGCGACAGATGGCAGCACCGAGGGCAAGGGCAAGGGAAACGTCTTAACACCGGGGCAGGCCATGTCCGCTCAACTTAGCAAGATGGGCGCTGTCATGAGTGAACTCGATGAGCTGCTCCGCATTGCCGAAGAGAAGGGTTGGAATCTTCTCATATGCGCCATCGGGGCCGAGCTGGCCGCGTTTAGAGAGGCCGAGGCCATGTTACGAGAGGCGCTTCGCGCTGCTGGCCTGGATATCGACGGCGATGATGATCACCACGACGACCATGACCACCGCGAGGACGATGATGACGACGACAAGGCTACGCCACAGGTGGGGAGGTCTGTGGCCAACATTAGGAGCTCACTGGATAATTTGAGGAGCTCGCTCGTCATGAGATCGAGCGTTCTCCACTCGGGTAACGGCGGCATTGGCGGCGCTTCACCTACAAGCAATCACGACCTCCTTGAACTCCGCGAAGAAGAAGCTGAGGCACACGAAAGCGACAACGAGGTCCCCGCAGGCTTGCTAGTCGCCGCGCCCGAGGATCACGGAAGCCCAGTGCTGAGCCGGGATGATAGCCTGAGCGAGAACGAGGTCCCGCCGGAATTTCTGGCACAGCATCACGATGACCATGTCTAGTAATCCGCCTATATGAAGTATTTATTATGCCCTTTGTTTTTTTCCCTCCTGTGGGCAGTCGTAGGTTTAGAGTTGGCAGTTGGAGTTTGGGTTGGATACATAATGAGCGTCACATCGGTAATCACAGGCTGATTCTTGGTTTGTCCGAGCGAGTGGGGAGGCACAGTAACCGTCTCGGTTTATGATGGTGGTTGCTATAGCGTGTTTGTCAAGTTGGATTTTGTCGGTCCAGAGGCAAGTCAACCCTTACCCGGCTGTTGTTGCTATTCATGGAAGAGTTGCCGCTCCCGGGAAGGTTACAAACATGTCAGAGCCATTCAAGCAATCTGCCTTGCATCCCGGGTCTTCTGTACACTGGTTCTATTGCTCCTTCGGCAAGACCCCGCATTGGGGAGATGGGCGGGTTGACGGGTGGTCGAGATGATGTACGCTTGCTTGGCGAGGCAGATCCCAAGGCGTTCCGCCCAAAGGATCGCGAACACATGGCAATCAAACTGCTATCTAGCCGGCTAGATAAGCCAAATGTCGACCCGGGCCGTTGTCGCTTGTCGCCGGAGATTTCAACATTGAGGTCTGACACTTGCGCTGCGATGTCGCATCAGGTGCACTGTCGCGTCGATGCCAATCTCAAAGTCGGCCACATATGAGCAGCATCCTTCCCGCTCGACCTAAATAATTGTAAAGTATAATAAACATGCATTGCATCTGCGCATTGCATCTGCGTACCGGTTAACTCTTAACAGCACTAGCACCAAAAGTCTGAGAGTGAAATGCGACGGTGTTGGTTCTTTGAGGAATCCTTCTTTTTCTGGAACCACAAAATGGAAGGTGCTGTCCGTTGGTGCGACTAATACTTCAAAGTTGTTTGTGAGGTTTGACAAGTGCGATATTGATGAAAGGCGCTCCGCTCCTTCCCCGGATTCCTAGGAATTCAACCTGCATGGTAAATTAGCCCTGCCAATTCGGCCAGTGGCAGGTTCCCAGAAGGGACAATGCTCTCTTTCTCTCTCTTCCTTCTTCCTTGTGTGCCACATCCCGTCGGCGATTCGGGAGCTGGACCTCATACTTCCCATCCTCATCCTACCTCCCCATGGTTATCATTTCCTTCTCCAACCCTTACCCGCTGCCCCTATGCGTGCCTCTTAAGACCCGTCTTGGTACCGCACCAGCTTCTTCCAAAGTTCCAAGGCAGACTCAGCGCCTCTTTCCGCCTGCCAAAAACTGCCGAAACCGACGCAGAGGTTCCAGCTTGGGACGATGTGAGCTTCTCTGGTCCGTGGATCGCACGTCGATGCGAGATGAGACACCCAGCGACCCAGCTCTAGGCCACACCCTCGGGAGGTTGAATCGAGCCTCTGCCGTCCCCCAGAGACAGAACTGGCAAAGAGGGACACATTGCGTTCCTATCAAGTACCTGTCCTGCCATCTCCCCACCTCCCCATCGGAAGCGCCCGCTCTGCTAGCGCCGCGCTCGACCAACAGGTTTGCTTAGCCAGCAAATCCTGACTTGAACTAAGCCTGAGCTTGGGAGCAAGCGCCGGGGCCGGGCCTTTCAGGACAGGATGGGCCCCGCCGGAGACGGGCTGCACCTGTCAACCTGTGCCAACCCGTTTTCAATGCCATTGATGTTTTGGTTCTTTGAATCTTCCGGTTAGCGAATGCGCTGCCCAACCCTTGCGAGGGGCAAACCTAGCCTCTCAAAGAGGAAGAAGGATTCCAATCCTCCCCGCTTGTTGGAGATTAGTAGATTCAAGTGAACTGCTCCAGGCAGTGCGAGATGATCCTCCCAGCGCTGCCGGGGCCAACTTGTCTTCGCCGACTCGGACTCGACTCGCAAGAAATGCTTGCGTCTCGCGTCATCAACGAGAGAAGCATCGTTTCCTTCCGACTTATGTATCTCCACTTATGTATCGGTCCACATCAGTCATTATGTCATACGGAAATCCCCATTCTGTACTATAAGAAGCTGCCAGTGCTTTTGTTGGCCGTCCTTGTCAGGGTGATCACGTCAGATTCGTATTGCTCCTTCAAATCTCGATGTTACCCGAGTAAAGGACCGTGCAGAGCGTCTCACTAGACAAAAAAACACGTTGCACATGCGCACACCGCTGTCATAAATTTCGTCAAAGTAAACATCAAGGGAAGGCAAGAAAGCCGACATATCACCAAGCATGAATTGTTCTGAGCCTCCGGCAAGAAAATAACAAACCCCCCTCCCCCCCTCCCCCAAGGGCTGACAATACCTCGGGATGATTGTATACGAGACCGCAAGGCTGTTTTTATGCACACTTGACATTCGAGTGCCGCCAGTCTGATGGCACTCGACCATCCGCAGGAGGAGGTTGTTTGGACTTATATCACAGCCATTTAGCCCCCAACTTGACATACCGACGTTTCGTTGGAGTCAGCCCGTTTTATGCACCGTTAGGTTGGGCCGCACTGCTGGACACCTCATACTTTGTATAACTCTGGCTGTGGGATATTCCTAGTGCGGAAATCCCGTTGATGGGATTGGAGGGTAACGAGGTGCTTCGCCCCGTGGACACATAGTACCCTGCTCTTCGCTCCTGCCGTGTCAGGCACCACAAGTCCACGCAGGAGCATACGGGCATCACATGGCATTAGGGGCTTCCTTCTCGGCAGCGGCCGGCCTCGAATGTGGCCTAGTAGCCAGCACCCTTGGTTGTCGTTACATTTGTAGGCTGCAGCAAAGTCCTTTTGTCGACCAAGGCTTCCACGAGCGGGCAATACTGATTGTTCTTTTTTATTCTCCGGCGCCTCATCGGCCGGCCATTTGCTTACCCTTTCTTAGCACTGCGGGGGACTTTGGACCTCTCGCGTCTTGGTCCAATTATTCGAGACCCGGGGGTGGCAGTGGCTATGTTGGAGTCCTAACCCCCCCGTGCCCCCTCTCTCCCCCCCCCCCCCCCCCGGCTCCCAACAGACCCTTGGGGTGATCCTCCCTTTGACACTACTACTTAGAACAAGTCCGCCTGATGGAATTTTGTCTCGGTGACGGAATCCGAAAAATGGGCGTTGCGAAACAAAGGACACAGGGGTCTGAGACACTCCGCTTCCTTTTGATTGTGAGTTGCCAAATCGAGCCTCTATCATCTATTACACCGCGCGCCGCCCAACTCCGCGGGACTTGCCGGCGTCTCCAACTTACAATCGATATTGGTATCTGCGACTAATTTCAAATTCTTCCGTCACCTCCAGATCTCTCCTAATCCCCTCGGGCCCCTACCACGGGCATGATTTGACGACTTACGATAGCCCACTTCCAGCCGTCGGGCCTTCTTACATCAGCCAGCCCGAGACAGGCAGTGCACTGCGCAGCCTTGACGGAGGGAGGGGTGGGATATAAGGCTAAGGCTGCCGTCTGCCGGGAACCCCCTATGCCCCTTTTTCGCATCTTCCCCATGAGGCTCTGCTGAAAAGGACCAAGAGGAGGGAGGATAAGAAAGGATAAGCTAGGGTATGTTGACAAAACAACAATGGCGCGATCGGACTCGGGACAGCAGCCGGCTGCTGCTGCTGCTGCAGCCGCAGGCTGGGTTATTGGCGACGAGTGGGAGCTGCACCGGCCCACGATCCAGGAGCTCTACCAGGCCCAGAAACTGGCGCTCAAGGAGGTGATGCGGATCATGGAGGAGAAGCATGGCTTTCGGGCGACGTAAGCATCTCTCTAGAATCGAACCCGGCCATGCAAAGTGGAAGCGTAGCGGGCCCCTCTGGCTGATGTGCTCACACACCTCCCCCCCCCCAAAATACAGACAGCGAATGTACAAGACACGGATAAAGTCGTGGGGCCTCGACAAGAACTTCAAGGAGTCCGAGGTGGTCGAGCTGTACCGGCTCAAGCGGGACCGGGACCGGGCGGGCAAGCCGTCGACCTACCTGATCCGGGGCCGCAAGGTCGACTGGGAGCGCGTTCAGAGCTACGTGCGGCGCAAGGGGCTCGACATCGCGCGGCTGCTCGACACGACGCCACCGTGCCCGGCCTCGGCGTGCGAGGTCTCGGCGCGGACACCTACCCCGGAGCGCTTCACCTCGCCCGCGTCGACGACGTCGTCACTGTCGTCGTACACCACCACCACCACCACCACCACCACCACCACCACGCCGTCCTCACCGGGCGGCGCTGTCGCGAGGACGCCCGCCTTCTTCCAGCCGCAGCCCGATCGGCTCCCTCGCCGGTCGAGCCTGGCGAGGTCGCCCGCGCCTCTCCCGTCGCCGATGTTGCTGCCCCCGCGGTCGCCGATGCTGCCATTGTTCCAGACGGCCGAGACGGTCGCCATGTTCCAGCAGTTCCTGACGCGCGTCTACGAGACGGTCATGTTCGAGGATGGGGACAGGGCGTGGGGCACGACGCAGTTCTGGCATAACAACACCAAGTCGCAGGAGTGGATCATGACAGTGCGAGTGAAGCTGGCGCTTTACCGGGACTACTTCAGCACGGCTGCCGCCGCGGCCACCCCCCGCATCAGGCAGTTCTGCGCGCTCAACCGGGCGTTCGCCATCCTCGAGCCGCTCAGTGCCGGCGTCATCGGCACGCGCATGTTCTACCTAGTCAACTTCTTCCTGGCCTTTTCGTGCTCGACGGCCTCGGACATGGCCAGCGGCGGCGGCGGCGGCGACAGCAACCCGTTCGCGGCCACGGTCAGACAGCTGGTCGAGGCGGTGCAGTCCGGCGGGAGCGCGGTCCCGTCGATGCGGGCCGCCGACAACATGATGCTAGGCCGAGGCAGCCACCAC
Organism: Lasiosphaeris hirsuta; assembly: GCA_030549175.1. Lineage (NCBI taxonomy): Eukaryota > Fungi > Ascomycota > Sordariomycetes > Sordariales > Lasiosphaeriaceae > Lasiosphaeris > Lasiosphaeris hirsuta. The sequence goes on from JAUKUA010000002.1 coordinate 3,552,401, forward strand.
CACCACACCCACACCCACCACCACCACCACCACCACCACGGCCACAGCCAAGACACGATCATGTCAATACTACCGCCACCACTGCGGTTCCACGCCGAGGACGGGACCCCCCTCGACTTTGGTGACTCGGCGCGGCGGTTTCTGGACACGGTACTGGGCGAGATGGTTAGTGTGATGACGAGGCAGCAGGGGGGGTGGAGGCTGCCTAGGGAGGCGGTGTTGCTGCTACGCGAGGATGAGGAGGGGTATCCGGTGGTCCCGGACGAGCTAAGGTATCCAGCTCCGACTACTAGTACTACTACGTTTGCCGGTGGGCGCAGCAGCCCAACAAGTGGAGAAAATGTAGAGGATAAGCAGCGCGGGCAGACGTGCGCCGCCGTCGCCGAGGCGCTTGAGATGGGCGTTTGGCTTTTGGCGCGGCGTGACGAGGCGCGGGCGGAGGAGTGGTTCGCACGCGTGGCCGTGGCGGGGGTGGCGACAGGGGAAGGGGCCGGGCCGTCGGTGTCCGAGAGGGACACGAAGGTGCTGGAAAGCTTGGCGCGGTGTGCGAATTACCATTTGTCAAGGATTTGCAGCCGGAGGGGCGAAGGGCCGCGGGCGAGGGAGCACATGAAGCTCGCCGTGGTTGGGTCCCTGTTCTTTGATTCCTTCGTGGGGTGGGAGGAGGCTGAGTTTTTGTTTGCATGAGCGGCTTGGAGCGGAATGCCTATATCTTTGATTCTCTGTTCGGCTGTCGATCCCGGCCTGCTTCGGACCATCCATGGACACTCGTAAACATTCGTTGAAATTTTCAACTAATGACTTGAAAATGCTCTCTGGCATCGGGTGCCTTCTTAGCAGGCGTGCAACGATGAGAGACACTCCCTTTCGTGTTCCCCGCCCCGACGGTCAACACCATCAACAATACAAGGGGGTGTGGCTCAGTTGGTAGAGCGTTCGCTTAGCAGCTTCTATACTGCGAAAGGTCCTGAGTTCGATTCTTAGCTCCTCCACTATTGGCTCCATTCATCAGGCTTAGGCTTGATGATTTGAATTTTGCCTTCTTTGTAGCTTTTTGGTGATGCTGTGGTGGAGTCGGGGAGAGAACTCGAGGTGAGTTGGCCCACTGCCATTTGAAACCCAAGGTGGAGCAACTAATTGTGGATGCTGAAGAGGTGAAGTGAGCAAAGCCGCTGAGTGAGCATAGGTATGCTTGTCAATTTAATAAAAGGGTAACCCATACTTTTTAGTTTGACGCTCTTTATGAGGCTCTTCCTTGTTGTCAACTCCACCTGATCAACAAACTTAATCTCACACTCGAGCATGCCGATTATCCACTACGAGCCTAACCTATTAACTACACATCGTCTTTCTTGGCATATATCAATGGCCCTTTCACTCTAGGAATCCCTTGCTCCACTTTCTATGCCCTGGCACTAGGGCAGCGCAAGTGCAAAAATGAAATCCACAGATGAGCACCTGTGGAGAGACCAATTATGGAGGAGCTAAGAATCGGACTCAGGACCTTTCGCAGTATGGAAGCCGCTAAGCGAACGCTCTACCAACTGAGCCACACCCCCGTATACCGTTTGATCTTGTAGAATTTCGAAACGGCTGACTTCAACGGTGGGCTCCATCTTCCGACTGCAACCTCCTCGGAGCAACCGGGGCCCTGGGGCTCACAAGCTATCAGACAGCTAAAAGATAGCCTCGCCCTCGGCAGCATCCACCCGGTCCCTTACGACTCTCCCAACCGCCTCCCCAATCTCCTCCTCCCCATCCAACAGATCCAACCAGGCATTCCCCACGCCCTCGCTCGCCAGCAGCGCATCTGCCACCCTCGCGACGCTCTCCCGGCTGACCTTGCCCCCGGACCCCTTCGTCTTGCCCAGCTCCACCGGACCCGCGGGGTCGAGCGAGAGGGTGCCGGGGCGCAGGTTGATGCCGACGAAGACCGGCCCACGCTGCTTGGACACCTCGTAGAGCACCTCGTCGGCCGCCAGCTTGGCCTCGTAGTAGTTGGACAGCACCGTCTGGTTGGTCTTCACCGAGGCCGCCCAGTCGGCCGCCGACCACCACGCCGGCTGCGTCCGTCGCGAGGCTAGGTACGACACCATCAAGAAGCGCGTCACCGAGGGAGTGGCGGCGGCGGCGCGGATGAAGTGGATCGCGGCGTCGCGGTCGATGGCGTAGGTCTAGTTTAGGTGAGCAAGGTGTCTCAGGGGGGTGGGGGAAAGGGGGGGAGGGGACGTACGCGTGCTGGGCCGCCTTTGCCGCCGGCGCCTGGTTGGGGGCTGGTCAGTTGTGGTTATGGGGTTGGTGGTGGTGAAAGGACTTGCCGGCGCTCCAGACAATATAGTCAGGGTTGACCTCGTCGATGATGGTTTTGGCTTGGGCTTCGCTCTTGACATCGTCGAGACTGCGGACGAGGACCTTCAGCGGCCCCTTTTCGCCCTGGATGTCATTCCCTAGCTTCTCGATGGCGGACACTTGGTCGGGGTTGCGGATGATGCTGGTGACGGCCCAGGCGCGGCGGAGGAGCAGGGGTGTGAGGAACTGGGCGATTTTACCGTGGCCGCCGAGAACGAGGACGTGGTGAGGAGCCATTTTGTCCAAAGTCTGGGGTGTCACTGGTCGCGTTGCTGTTGCCGGTATTTGGCGGATTCGTCTGAAATTCGGGTGCTTCGTCTGGTATATGAATGAGTTCCTGCCAATGCGTTGCATTCCAGTCACTGGCTCGATTCCGATCACATCATGTGTTGGTGTGGGGTTTTTCCTTGGGTCTTACAAATCCGCCATTGGCTATGACGTCGTCAGCACAGTGGATTGGACATTGCATTATCCTATTTTTCCTTAATAACCCGACGTGACTCTCTAGTTGATTATTAACATCCACGTCCGCATTCACGTCCTCCTCCTCACCCTGATCCTCGCGTGCGCGGGAGGAAACGCCGCCTCGGCGAGCCACCTGTTTGGCGGGCGCTTGCCGCTGTACTCTGTCGGAAACTCGAGATCGTGGTTTCGTAATCAGGTATGCAATCGTCATCTTTGTCTCCACGTCAATTATAAAGCGCCGGGGAACGAATTATTGCCGTGGCCAAAGGCGAGATGGTCCATCGACGTGCTCACAAAGCTGACAGGCACCATCTTCTTGCCCGTGGCCGTTGCGTCCTCGCGCATCTTGGAAAAGCGGAAGGGGTTGTACTCGAGCGGATCTTCAAACGCGTCCGGGTCCGTCTGCGGATTGAAGGTGAAGTAGGAGGTGCTGGTGCCCTTGGGCAACACAATTCCGTCCTCGGTCGTGAGCTCGTCGGGGCGCTTACGTTGCGCAAACCGCATCATGGCTTGGAGATAGTCAAACGGCTCGTCGTGGCCCCAGGGCGAACTTTCCGTCGCCCAGCGTATGTCAGACCTGGTCGAACTCGGCCTGGGCGTGTTCTGAGCTGAGCACCTCATCGCCCACCGACTGTCCCCAGCGGAACGAGTTCGGTGGGAGCATCAGCTCGGCGCGCGTACAGAGCCCAGGTACCATGACCGGGAAGCCCTTCTTTGAGTACTAATATCGCCTTGGTTAGCACCAACCTCGCCCCCTGTTGGAATCAACGTACATTGTAGTACGCCTCATTGTACAATGCCTCGCAGTCGGTGTAGTAGGCCAATCTAGTCTTCGCGCTGAATCTCCAGGCGCCTTTGGGCATCGCCCTTGGGATAGGCCGGGGCGAGGAAAAAGTGATCGAAGAATACCACGCCAAAGATGAATCCCAGGACAGCGAGCGAGATGCCCAGCGGACTCTCCGGGAGCAATCTGATCGCAGATGCCATGATTCTGCGCCTACCTTGGCTCCCTACCTCGTTCCTTTGCAAGAGAAGTTGAGACAGAAAGGCGCAATCAAACCAGGAAGATGCAGGAGCCAACACGTTTATAACCGTCCCGCCACATAGCTTGGCCTTTGAAAGATGTCGACCGTGTTGCATAATCAGGCAAATACACTGTGTAAGCACTAACAGACGCAACAGGGCTGAAATTGCTGGAAGCAGACTCCCAGCAAGGTGTGTTGGTTGATAGCCATCGATCCTACTAGTTGGTGAGCAAATATGCCTGCGGTTAGAAATTGAGGGGGAATTAGCTTTTCCCCGTTGTGGATATTAAAGCCCGACTACTATCACAACCTCCATTTTCGAACGGATACCGAGCCTCACCAAAACCACAAGATGCTCATAATGTGGCAATTAAATCCTGACTGAGCACATTACTACCGCACCTTGACCTTCATCCTCGCGGATACCGTAAACAGTCATCGCGACCCAGTCTCGCTGCTTACCTTACTAGCTCCGTAAGAAATACGCACATCCGATAGGAGCGCGTGTGGTTTCACAGCAGCGCCCGCATCGTCGCGCCATCATGTGATGGCCAAGTTCCTCGTTCGTTCTTGGGGGCTAGAACGATTCGGGGCTCGCCAGGGTACTGATGAGTTTCGGTGGCTAGTTGGGAATGGGAGGAAGCCAAACCGTTTCCGGTTTGGTGAGCTCAAATGCCCAGTCCGGATAGCATCACCACATATTGGAAACTGGTACTTATCAAGAAGTCATTGGTATTCATAAAAACGGAATTCCCCAACATTCCCATCATCAGCCACTGTTCTGTCTGGCCCAGGGCGTCTGAGAGCCCAACACCGCAGGTAACGCCTTTCCCCAGCCCAAAACCCAATAGCTAATCACAACCTCAGAAAGTCCAACTCCAAATTCCTCATCGGCGGCGTTTTCTTCGTCTCGGAGCCGACAACCTTCTGCACGCTCTGGACCAGGTCATTGAGACTCATACACGTGGCATCCTCCTCGCCCACGTCGATCATCCACTCCATGCCACTAGACCCGTCATCCTCGCTGCCAAACTCCATCAGAGCACTTGGAGTGTCGCTAGTAAATTCGGTGCCCGCCGCTACCACCACTGTGTCCAAGACCGCCGCCCCCGGCTTCGGGCTTGGTTGCTGCTGCATGGACGCCGGCGTCATGACGCGGGGCTCGGCGAGCCACTCTTCTATCGTCATCTCTGCCGAGGGCTCGTCCTCAGTCTGTGGCTCTTGGCCAAGGCTAACGATGATTTCGTCATCGTTTTGTGAAGCTGCTGGGGCGTCTGGTGATGGGCTGGCGGGGGCTCCTTCGCTCTTGGTGAGATCGATGACCTTTGTGCGGCAGTCGACAAAGTCGTTGGCTGCGCTGCTGAGGAAATCAAAGTCGAACATCATTGTGCAGGGGCCGTCTGCGAGCGAGGGGATGGTGGGGGAAGGAGGGGCCTCCAGCTTGCAGGCGTTGAAGGCCTTGTGGCTTTGGGAGGATTTGGGCGGGGATGGGTATGTGTATCCCAGGCCGAAGAGTGGGAGATTCGGCTGCTCGGCTTCCGAGGGACGTTGCTCCGACAGCCGGCGCCTCTTGGCAGCGTTGAGATCCTCCTGCCCTTGCAATGTAGGAATAGGGTTGTGTATTATGGAATTGGTTGCGGGACCAGAGCGCCAGTGGTTGGCAAGAAAGCCAGGGTTATTGCTGTGGTTTTGATGCAACTGGGTGAGAATAGTGCTTGTGTCAGAGCTGCGCGAGCTGACCATCTCCTTGCGGATATCCACGAGCATGCTCTTCAGCAGGTGATACATTCTCGCAGCGGGGTGGTAGGTCTGGCTCATGTCGTAGATGGCCGAAGAGAGCACCTGGAGATATCTCAGGTTACTCTGGTGATCGAGCTCCCTGCTCCGGTGCGCCAGCGCGGCCATCAGAGCGAGGGCTGCGGTTCCCGCATGCTGCACGCCCATGAGGCACAGCTTTTTACCGTCGAGTCGCTGCCGGTGTTGCCAAAAGATTCGGGCAACCCGGATCGCGTGTTGTGTGCACATGGTGCGTGAAAGGTTCATCTTGTTATCCTTGCGTGGAGACTGGGGTCCGGAAAAACGCTGGGAGTAGTCGGTGTGCTGGTTTGGGGACGACGGGCTTGGATAGCGGCTCCCGATAGAGCCGTCCAGTGGCGTAGGAGAATAGTCGGCCCAAGGCCTGTGGAGCAGGATCATTGATACATGAAACTGTTGATGCAGGACGAAAAAGCTCATTGGTGCCGACTTGACGTTGGCGGGCTTCCAAGCCAAGTGCTCCGGGAGCCGTCGATACCATATCTGCATTTGACGGTCCAAGCTGATTGCCTGCAGGTACCCATTCCCGATTTTCTCATCCATCTTGGTCATTGTATTCTGGGACTCGGAGATTCTGCTGGAAAGCTCCATGAGCTCCATCATCTTTTGATGGATTACGGCGTCAGCCGTCATGGCGGGCTTTGGGTTGAAATCCGAAAGAGAGAACAGCGCCGTGTCTAGGGGCAATGGCGACGAGCCTTTTGACAACAAGTCAATGCTCATATCCTGGTTCTTGATGCTGGTTGGGCGACCCAGGAGCAGTGCCAGCTGCCGGTCGAGCAGGACGCAGGATGCCATAGCCTGGCGCCTATTCCGCCTCTCCAACTCGGTCATCTCATCGGTGCTGCAATTGGTATGTAACCCAATGTCGAACGCTAGTCGGTTTGCCATGCCTACCAGCAGAGACAACGGTTAGCACTGGCTGAAAACTCGGAGAGGGGGAAGCACATACCTGAGTACATCCAGCCCGTAGTATCCCGCCCGACACCGCTCTCGAGATCCGCGAGAATGAGGAGGGCCTGCACGCTTGGTACGCCCCCGGGCCTTTCCAACTCAATGTCTAGCATGCATTTTGCCTCTCGGTGGAGAGTACTCTCCCAGTTGCCGAGTGTGAGCCGCTTGATGTCCTCTCTGTTCCGATCGGCAAACCGATAACCAGCAGCCAGGATGGCGATATGTAAAAACGAGGAATAAAGCTTGGGGTCTTGAGCCGCCTTACCAGCCTCAAAGACCTGCCGGTCAACGACCAGGTGTGCTGTATTGAAATAGTCCCAAAAGTTATTCATCAGGATGTCATGAGTGGAAGAGCCGAGTCCCCGTATGACACGGTCCGTTAGGCGGAGCTGCTCTGGCGGCTCTCGGGTGCTGTATTGGCAGGAAGACTCGGCGAAAACGTGAATGTTGGCCGTGGGCCCAAAGAAACGCGCTCTCCCTGGCGATTGATCGAAAGAGAGGGAACCTTTTGGCGACAGATGACGGCGTACGTTAAGATCCTTCTTCGGTTCGACATCCTGTAGCAGCAAGGGTTCCATCAGGGGCATATGGGCAGCATGGCCGGTTGGTAAAGCACTGTTCTCTTGCTGGGGCTCGTTGGCGTCCGCATCTCCGTCTGTGGAGGAGCACGGTGAGGCCTGTCTTTCCGAGGAATCGGCTCTATTGGACTCTGAACTCTGCAGCCCATCTTGCCCCCGGCCCTCTTCTTGGTTCTTTGCTTGAGCTTCTTGCCTGGTTTTGGGCGGATGGACAGCTGGCGGAGGCGCGACACCGCGGTCCTTGAGCATCCCCTCGAGGAGGGCTATCCGACAAGCTAGGGAAGACATGTATGCCTTGGATATCGGTCTTGCAGGTGTTAGATGGGCGAGCCGAAAATGGTAACTCATAGGGAACGTACCTCCGTCTCTCGTCGTCATTCTTTATTATACACTCTGCACCAGTCCGCTTGCACTGGGTGCACTGAACTTGGCCCTCGGGCACTACGCAGCGAATCCGCCTCTCCCGGCAGGATGCGCAGGCAACCGAGGCCCGGTGCCGGATATTTTGCTTATCGGACTGTCGGCGGGCATGGGCCGTGGGCGAGTCGCAGTCTTGAGCGGTTTCCCCTTCCGAGGGGGCCCGGCGCTTCCCGAGCGATGTCGACATGGCCACCACCGCCGAGACTCAGCGAACGGCAGGCGTGTTATATGCAGCAATTGGGTTTGCAGGGGGGCTGAGATTGTGCTCGGATGTTGGGCAGACCTCGAATAGGCGGGATGGCGATTAATGATCAGGATAGAGAAGCAGGACAGACCAGTCTTCGTCCAGCGGCATGACGCAGATAAGCATGCGGATCCATCTCCCATTAAATCCCTTTCCCCCCCTGCCACGCCCGTGTAGGAAGGCCGTGTTCAACAATCACAGAACCTGGAGTGTCTCCGCATTGGGAGCTGGGAGAAGCTCCACAGAGTCCACACCGTAGCTGGCCGAGGCTAGTCCACCTGGTTGGTACGGGGCGCCGAGCATCTAGGCGTCGGGGCAGGCAGGGAGTCGAGGGGCGCGCGCTGACGCACGAGTAGCGTTCCAATAGACGCTGTCCAAAAGGCGTTGTCACAGCAGAGATGGCATGGGTGTTCCACGTTGCGCGATCCGGGGGGTGGGGCTCAAGGGGGAATGGTGGAATGGGGTGGATGGGAGCCCAAGTGGACTTGGTGAGATCTGGGGATTCTGGGGTACGGAGAATCCACCTATCCCGCAAGCTCACCGGGTTGGCAATTGAAGTTCGACCGAGAGCAAGTTCGACCGAGCCTGCCCAGGCCGTCCAGGCCGTGTGGCCGTCCAGGCTGTCCCTGATAAATGGCGTCTAGCGGTGGCGTGACGGCCTTCACTGCAGCGCCTCGCAGCGCTTTACAGCGTCTGCAGAATCGGCGGTGACTGCAGAATCGGCGGTGACTGCAGGCTCGGGATTCGGGAATAGTGCGCTCCATCGCGGCATATCGATTCGTAAGGTAGTGCTGCATCGAGACCTGGTGTCGCTCGCCGTGGAACCAAGGTAAAAAGCAAACGTGCGGAGAGAAGAGCGCACCAATCCCAAGCGAGCTCAAGCCAATCCCAGTCCTAGAGGACGGGTTCAGGTGACGGCTGCCAATGCAAGAACTCCACCGGTCCAAGGGCGACAAGGGCAAGCCCCGCAACCACCCTAGTTCATGACCGCTCCACTGCAGCTTCTGCACCCTCTAGGGACGACTCGTGTCCACCAGGTCCAGCATCCCGACAAGTCGGTGCCCCGAAATATGAGTTGGCTGTTAGGAGATAAGCGGCACTGTAGCTTCAAGACATCATCGCTCACCCTAACAGACCTGGCAGAATTTTTGGAGTCATGGGGTTCGCCGTGAAACTGGACTGCGCTCGATCGCCGGTGGTGTGTTGTGTTGGACAGAGCGAGAGCCTCACCAATCTCTTAGCAAGCAGGCACACAAGCCATCCGTCCGCCGTGTCGCATCTGTGCCATGCGGCGCCCGCAGGTCGGCGAGCGGCGATAACGCTGTCTCGAAGCCACGAACTCTTTATTGGTCCTCCACTGGCGAACTCGTCTCTCGGCAAGTGCCTTGACTGGCTGCAAAGGCTGTTCCGTCCCACCTCCATCAGCCGCCGGCATGATCGAAGGTGGGGAAAAGGCTGCGCCAGATGCCTACCCCGCATTGACAACGCTCGAGGCGCTCCAAGGCATGCTCTAGCTCGTGAGTGCTGACAGCGCCTCTTGTCAAGGGGCCTTTGACGCGAAATCTCCGACTAGCGACATCCTTGCTGGGCTTGCTAGGCACAAAAATAGAGTACTGTTCGGCACCTAATTGTATTTCCGACCCCTAGAGACCGGTGTGCCAGTCCATCGAATAGCCCGATCTCCGTCTCTTGGTCCTCACAATTTTCGGTTGCGGTTGCCTTGTTAGGGCAGTTTTCTAACCTCCTGGTGACGATGAGAGAGCTGGGCAGCTTCGCCATGTCCACTCGAAAATTCGAAAAAACCCAAAGCACTCAAGCTTGATTGCCATTCGATGCCCAAACTTGGAGATGGTGCGGCCAATGCAATTTGAGCTGTGGGGTAGTATTATGGGGAAGTGTTGCTTGGCGTAAACGAGGAGAGGTCATCCTCGCCACTGAGGTCAAAGGGGTTGGGGAACAAAGTGTGCGAGCGAAGGACAAAAGGAGAGCGGCCGACCCACCATGCGACCTCCCCTACCTTCTACAGAAGGCCAATTCCAAGAATTCGTTGCGGAGCTTGCAGAGTTACCACGTACCGACTAGACAGGCCAGTCTGTCTCCAGCTTCGTGTTCTCCTTACCCAAAATTCCCAGACATTTCCAGTCTCGCCCCTCGATGGGCACCATCTTTGGCGATGGCCGTTATGAACCGACCAAATTCTTCCATCGAGTACAAGAGTTCGGCACCGCTCTTTAGTCACAACGGAACGCAAGGTAGAACAAGAAACCAAGTAGAGATTTGAGTTGTCATTCAGCACACCGGCCTTTTCTCCTATTCTGGACTCATCACTTCAAAGGCTTGGCTTCGGCTTCGACTTCGGCTTCGGGGAGCACAGCCCTCTGGCGGAAAGATTCCAAGTCTTCTGGCTCATTTCCGAGCACAACTAGGCGCCAAGGATTAGTCACGCGGAAATAAGAGTTCAGGGTTAGAACCACTCACGTCTATCAAAAAGGTAATATGATGTGACGACCAAAATCGGCAATGCCACCATCAAAGCCGTGTACTTCCTTGACGCCGCCTTGAACTCGGGACTCTTCACGTCGATTGGCTTCCTGGGCTTCTCTACCTCGGGAGTGGCCGGGGACGGAGCCAAGGACGGAGCCGGCGCTTGAGCCGGTACTTGAGCTGGTGGTTGAGCTAGTGCTTCGGCTGGTGCTTCAGCCACTGTGCTGGCGTCGAACCTTCCCGTATTTATTGGCTGGTACGGATGAATATCAGGCGGGGTTTCTGTTGTAGAGGCTCTGGGACGTTTCTTCCCAGCCGCGTCGAAGACTAGGACAACCTCAGGCTCGGCAGCCGTCACGTCGGCCTTCTTCTTCCTCGGTGACTTTGTCGAGCTTGTTGTCGGGCTCTTGGTACTGAGGGTCTTCTTCGGGACGCTCGCGAGATCTTCGTTGGCTGGCGTTGTTGCCTTCCTTGCTCTAGGCTTCGCCGCAGTCGTCGCGTGTCGAAAAGATTGCCGCGAGATGCCAACAGCTCTTCCTACCGATATGGTGGGGCTACCCTGCAACAGACAACCTCTGCAGGTTCCCACGATCTGGGTGCTCCGCCCCAGCCACGACATGCTGCCGGTTCCAGTGAGGAGTTGGCCGCGCGCCCGTAGCAGACGAAATATATAGGCTTCTTTATAACAACGAGCGTCGTGTCTCGGCGATGCTTTCAAGAGGGCTGTCGATGGCCGTAGCAAGTTTGCGGGCCGTTGTTGGGTGGAGGGTTCAATCTGGAAGCTGGAGCAGCTGCGAGACGGAAGGAAAAGAGCTGGGAGAGACCCTGAACACGGCGGCTTGACAAGACATGGTCAGGAATTGTCGCGAATGCTAGGATCGAATACGGTACCTACGGCAAAAGCTTCGAGGAGTGTTGAGGTGGGGTGTTTCGAAGCTGGTCAACCAGTCATCTAGAGCGTGTTCGCGTCGTGTTCGCGAAAATGGAAATTAAGTTCATGCGAGAGGTGAAGCCCCACCACACAGCATCTAAAGTGGGGCACTCGTGCCGAGATTCTAGTCTTCAACACTTGTTGCCAAGAATTATGTTTCTAGAAGTAGAAGGTCTTCATCCTTTGTTGACGCTATTTGCATTATCATACACTGTGCGATATTCCTTTTTTTTTTTTGGCACATTATTTATTATCTCGAATTGCCTACGTAATTTCTGCGCATAGTAGCCATGGCACAGGACATACAGCCATCGGCCAAAAACAAGCTTGGGGCTTCCAGGGAGACTTGATCAGATATTCTCACATCATTCCATTCCACAAGTCCACGACATCATATCCGCCTATTTATTAAGACATTATATCTCGGTCATTAGCGACAATGGCCAATGACGCTCTCTTGGTCCAAGCCCTTGCAGCAGTCCTTGAACTCCTGACGGTTTTCTCGGTCCACTCCACATATCTGCTATATCACATCAGTTCAACTCAGGTATGGGGCCCCGGAGCATCTTCATACGCTGTTCGCCGTCTTGTAGCCCGTGGCCTTGCAGCAACTCTTGGTTTGCGTCTTGAGTAGAGCCCCGTTGGTGCTATTCATGCAAATGCAGTCGTCTGGCTCAAGGTACCATTCACGCCCGCATGTCGCGAGCGTTCTCCCTGCAACCCCCAGGCTGAAGAATATGAGGGCGATGGGGCGCATTCTTATGTTGACACTCGCAGCTGTGGGTGAGTCAGGATCCGGCTCGACACAGAGTCCACAGGACTAAGTCACACTTTATAGACCCGGTAACTCAAGCTTGTTAGGCGCACCTAGGTATGGCTCCTACTATCGTCAATTTATCTGCAATTTCGCATCGGACCTGTGATACAGCATGATTAGAGCACCGCGTTCCAATACCGTAATGTAGGGTGGCAGCTGCACTGCCGGGCACTACCAAATGGACATCTCCCACTGACTCTACAATGCAGCGCCAGCCAGGTTAAACATCCGAACGTCGTACGCACCCCGCCTGAAAGTGTCAGGGGTACCCATCTCAGGTGGAAGCGGGTATGGGTAGAGCCGGAAACCCGTACAGCTCGGTGTCGATACAAATTACAGCCTAATCTCGACGAAGCGAGTCACTCACAGTGCCGTACATCACTCCCGCTTCCCGGAATAGCACTGGCCAGGCCCTGCTTAGCTCGCACAATCGCGCGCACTCCCATGATATCCCGGGAGAATATTGAATGGGGTTTTCAATTACTGGGTGTACATACATACGATACGTGGATCTAGTGCCCTCAAGGTTTGAACCACATAGAGTCCAGGTACTAGTAGTCCTTTACGTCTCAGCCTTGGCTACCTTTCTAAGGTAGCTAAACCCTGTACTATCCAGACTACCTAGGTAATGGTTATGCTAACGTGTCGAGTGTTTTATGACCAGCTTCTATTCTTGCTCCGTTACTCCAAGCGGCATAATATTGTCTAGACGATACCCTGTCTGTGCTACACGTCAGCTCTGTCGTCTTTGAAGGACGTACATCATCACAGTCAATCAATGAAAACTGTCAAGCATAGTCGGAGCAGGCACCTCACCTACTTGACTCAGTCGAGTAAACTAGGATATCAGGCATGTTATAGAGGCCAGGGGATCCCGGAGTACCTCCTACAACTGCCACTGCTCTTTCTTTGAACATACTTGGCCGTCATGATTGATGAAAGAACTTACTCATTGACGCTTTTGTCACACACGCACAACACGGCATCATCTGTCACTCAAAAAATCTGGCAGCTGCTGTGACAGCTGGCCATACGGCTTGCATGGTGTCACGAGATATCAAAAGATCTTGATGAGTTTTTATTTGAACAACCCTCGGCGATAACGTCTCACTCCCGAGCGTGGCATTACGGGCGAACAGGGGGTTTTGTCTAATAGGAGGCACATGAATATATTCTATTTCGTGTAATTAAACCCCCAAGTTAGTACCCCTACCCCACGAACTGGACGTGGGGCCTGACAGACTGGCTCCTCGGTGAAGCCGCTTTGATCCGGACGGCGGCCACGCCGGAGATCAGTCTCAAACCAGGTCTGGTGTTTGGTCAAGTTATTTTACTATTGAAAACCCACGGGTCTATGGCCTCAAACAGTCAACTTAAACCACGTGGAAGAGGAGCGAGCGCATGACGGAAAGGGGCATGAAATCTGGTAGGAAATGAGCCAAAGTCGATTCCTCCTAGGTTGAAAGGGGCAGCTTGCGTGTGGCGCACATCATATCCTGTCTTTCTTCGGCCAATTTATTGGAGGTAGACGGATGGATGCATTGGCTGGAGTCTCATCCGCGGGTAGATTGTGCAGAGGGCAGATCCAGAACTCCTTTAATTATCGGCATCGACCCAGCTCTGCAGCCGCTCCAGATTCGACCTGCAACCCGCGTTCCGGGACGCTCTCACATCATCTTCGTGTCGATAGACGGATACCCAGTCTACGGCAACATCAGCAGCACTCATATTGTGCTACCCTCTACTCGAAACTGTTTCGGATCCCAAGCGAGGAACGGGCTCGGCATGCGTCCCATGCGTCCAGCTGCGTTTGTCCTCCTGGCGTGGTACCAGCTCACCATCCCTGGGCTTGTGGCCGCAGCTGCCATCTCCAATGTCTCAAACCAGGACAGGATCGCACCAAAAGTGCTAATTATCAGCATGGTGAGTAACGGCGCAGCGGCTCATGGACACAGACTTATATATAACCTCTAGTTTTCCCCTGAGGCTGAGGTTTGGTACATAAACATGCCGAGGGACGGACTTGGCGATCTGCTGGCCGTCAACATCCCTACGCCGGGACTCTCTATGCGATACCCCCATGTGCATTGTCTTGCCAACCATTCTGTCTGCCAAGTTACCACTGGCGAAGCCGAAATCAACGCCGCTGCCACCATCACCGCGCTCACGCTGTCGGACAGATTCAATCTGACAAAGACATACTTTCTGATTGCTGGCATCGCCGGGGTAAATCCCAAACACGCCACGCTTGGGGGTGTTGCTCTCGCGCGCTACGCCGTCCAAGTGGCCCTTCAGTTCGAGTTTGACGCGCGCGAGAAACCCGAGAACTTTACGACGGGCTATTTTCCCTATGGCACAAACGGGCCGGAGCAGTTTCCAAGCATCGTCTACGGCACCGAGGTGATGGAACTCAACGAGGCGCTTCGTGACATGGCATTCCTCTTGGCACAGAAAGCCCAGCTGACTGACAACCCCGACGCCGTGTTCTATCGGAGCAAGTATCACGACACGCGCGGTTTTCTTGCTGCCACGTTGGGGCCATCGGTCGTCAAGTGCGATACGGCGACGAGTGATGTGTACTACTCGGGTACCCTCCTCAGTGAAGCCTTTGAGAACATCACCTCAATCTGGACAAACGGCACTGGCAGGTACTGCATGACGGCGCAAGAGGACAACGCAACGCTCGAGGTCCTGGTGCGCATGGCCATCGAGGGTCTTGTTGACTTCAGCCGCGTGATTGTGATGAGAACTGGTAAGTGGCCAGCCAGGGTCGAGAGCAGGCCAGCCTGTGTGAAGTTGCCCCCCTCTAACCCGACACCTCTTAGGAGCAAACTTTGACAGGCCCCCTCCGAACGTCAGCGCGTACGACCATCTTCTCGTGCTCCAGCAGAACGGTTTCGACATTGCCAACCAGAACATCTACCGGGCCGGGATTGAGATCGTCAAGGGTATCCTGGCGAAGTGGGACTGCACCTTCGCGAAGGGTGTCAAGGCCACAAACTACATCGGTGACATTTTCGGCAGCTTAGGCGGCCATCCCGACTTTGGGACGGGCAGCTTGACGGAGGGCAAGAGAGTCCAGCCGGGTGGAGAGAGTGGTGACTTGGGGTCCGAGATGCTGATGGGTCGGAGAGGGGCTGTGTTTGTGTCGCCTGCCGTGCGACGGGCGGCTCGGTGATTAGGCGGAGACGACGGGAACATGCACGGCGTTATTTGAGGGTTTCGGGGCGGAATGTTGACTTGAGGGCATCTTCCCATTTGCCACTTGCGATTGGCCATTTCCATTTACCAGCTGGGGGCTGCTGACATCTCTTACCATGGTTGGGCATGACTAGCTAGCTCTGCGTGCAATGAAGATACGTGTACGCTGAGAAAGGGGCACGGCAACTGCGGTGTTGTTTGCTTTCGGTTCGTGATAGGCGTCGTCGTGCTTGACGGGGTTGCGGTTGGCTGTTTCGGTGAGGATCGTGTCGCTACTAATTGCATATCGAGGGACGACGATGCACCCGCCATTGGGTGCAGTCGATATCGGCCTGCAGCCAGACGAGACCCGGCAAGGAAAACACACGTAGTGCCGGATTTGAGGCATCTGGCGATTGGCCAATTCGTAGGTGTCTGGACGTTAGTCTACGCGGTTCTCGTGGCCTCTGCGGCAACAGGAAACGACGGCCAGTCGGAATCACGTCTCTCCTGTCGTGGACTCGACTGTTCGAGTGCACAAAGACTTGCCCGCGCAGATGATCTGATGTATTTGCCATTCACAGTTGCCTCGTCCACCAGGTGGTCCAAGCAGCACCTGACGAGTGGGTGAGGTGAGACCTTGCCGCAGAAGCGAGTTTTTGGTTTTGGGGGGATCGGTGCTACCCCGGAATGTTTGCAGCTGCCTCCACGCCCCAACCGGGCAGTGCAAAAACGTCGACTCAGCAACCCTCTCGTCATTTCAGCATCGCAACAAAGCAATGAAGAAGAAAGCGATTTAGCAGCATCCATAACACGCCCTTGATCCGCCCAGCCACCCAGCATGGACAGTCCTGGACGCAGCAATTTACATTCTTGAGGATATCTTCGGCCAGCTGTCATGTCGCTGTCGCTCGTTCCCTACACGTCGCGCGAGGGCCGCGAAGTCGTGCTGTACGTCATTCCGAGTCCATCAAACGGCCCCTCCCCCTCCCTCCCCTGCACCAAGCTGGGCAGAACTGCTCCCCACTTTCAACATGTTCTGTTTCGGCCAGATGTTGCACGCTGGAGGAGGGATCCTAGGGATCCTTGCGAACCTCTAGACAGCAAGACCATATAGCTGACAGTGTTTTCTCAATTGTTCCTGCTGCAGACGCCACCATAATGCCATCGTAGTGCGCGATCCCTCGTCACAACGACTCGAGATCCGAGGCCTCGAGCTCACCGAATGTCCCACCTGCCACCAGCCTCTGCGCTCCTCATCGCCTGAGAGACACTTCGAACGCCCCGACGAACATGAGACATTCGTCAATCCCGAATACTTTCGCATGCTGCGGGCCGGTCGCCATCCCCGGAACCCGTCACAGCAGTCCCGCCCACCATCGAGTCCCATCCGCCGCCTGGTCGAGCCAGTGCCAGCCGTCGACGGTCAGGGGCACTCGGTGAGGATACATGACGCCGAGTTCGTGAGCAGCGCACCTGCTCCCCAGGAGGGGAGCCGCATCCGCCGGGACGCATTCAGTCCCAACTACTTTAATACCTTCTTCATTGAGGAGCTCGAGCTCGGAAGAGGAGGTAAAGGCGTGGTACTTCTCGTTCGCCACGAGATCGACGGCTGTCACCTTGGGCACTTTGCTTGCAAGCGAGTGCCGGTTGGAGACGACCATGCTTGGCTTGAGAAGGTTCTGGTCGAAGTCGAGCTCCTCGCAAAGCTGTCCCACCCGAACTTGGTCTCGTACCGACACGTTTGGCTGGAAGATGTCAAGCTCAACCGCTTCGGGCCCAGCGTAGCCTGTGCCTTCATCCTCCAGCAGTACTGTAACGGAGGCGACTTACTGAACTACGTTATTGGCGACATACCGAAGCAGGCAACAAAGGAGGAGCTGAAGGCCCAGATCCGCCGGCGGTCAAAAGGCCAGATCGACCGACCAAATGGGCTCTTTCCAACAATGAGACGATTGCCATTTGAGGAGATATATTCTCTTTTCAAGGACATCACTTCCGGTCTGGCCTATCTGCACGCCGCCAACTACATTCACCGGGACCTGAAGCCCAGCAATTGTCTGTTGCACCGAGAGGGCGGCCAGATGGTGTGTCTCATCAGTGATTTCGGCGAGGTGCAGCCAGAGAACGTGGTTCGGAAGTCGACTGGCTCAACTGGAACCATCTCGTACTGCGCCCCAGAGGTTTTACGAAAAGACGTAAACGGTAGGTACGGAAACTTTACGGCCAAATCCGATATCTTTTCTCTGGGTATGATCCTCTACTTTATGTGCTTCGGGCGTCTACCCTACCACAACGCCAACTCGGTGCACGAAGAGTTGGAAGATATCGACCAGCTCCGTGCGGAGATCACAGACTGGAAAGGGTTCCAAGATGAGAGGAGAGAGCGACCTGATCTTCCGCCAAAGCTGTACCAGCTGCTCAAGAAGCTGCTCGCAGTGAACCCGGCAGAGCGTCCCAGCGCGAGCGAGGTTCTCGGCGCAATGAAGAGCGAGTCTGGCTTGGACGTGGCTACGAGAGGACCTAGGAGCTCCAGTCCCACGGGCATCGGACTCAACGGACGCAGAATCCAGAGCCTGGACTCGCCCATGCCTCCAGGCACTCCTGTCCCAGGTCTGTGCCCCATCCCGTTTGGCAAATCCGACTGAGTCTCGACTTACCATTTTGCAAATAGATCCTACCAAGCACGCTACCGTGACTGCCTCGTCAGATGAAGACCTTCCAATCCCAAACGAGGGCCACTCTCCCCAGCCCACCACAAATAATATCCTGCAGAAACACATCACCCCGCAGCCAAGCACCCCCCGTCACCGTGGCCACAACCATTCCCACTCATTAACCTTGTCGCGCAGCCAGGACGGGTATACCCGCAACGGATCCCACTCGCCGGAGCGAGTCATTGGTCTTCGCGCGCCTGTTCTGAACGGCACCGCTTCGAGTCCAATGTCCAGCCCCGCAACCATCACCACCCCACTTCTGATGCCTCCGCCCACAACACGGCTCGAGCAGATAAGACATAGTGGGGTGCTAACATGGTACCGAGCCGCCCGGTGGCTGCAATACAATGCCACTGCATCCGGCTCGCTCTTTCGACTGGTACTCCTGGGTGTCAAGCTATACTCGCTCTCCTGGCTTTGCTGGCCGTACACATCTAACCTTGGCGTCCTCGGCTCCGTGTTTGTTCTCGCAGCGCTGGACCTATGGACTCCCAGTGGGGAAGAGCAGTATGGCCTTGGTCGCAGAGGGAGCAGAGGCATGGTCGGAATGGGGATCGGAGGGATGGGTGACCTCGGACATGAGCATCTTCCTGCCGGCGCAGGCCGTTGGCTTTGGGGCTGGCGGCGAAGTTGCACCTTGCTGGCAATGCACTTCCTCGTGCTCTGGGTTACATCCCGCTCCGGGCTCCTGTGCGCTGCAGCTCGCCCAGAGCAATGGGCGGACTGGTAAAGGTACCAAGTTTTAAGCCACTAGTACCAACCGGCGGTGACCAGAGGACGGCCAACCGAGTGCCGGCTAGCAATCATGCACTTTTTGACGCGGGTGTCGTCAGGCCACCCAACACTGTTGGTCACGGACCCCGTGTTCGTGTGCTATAGCATGGCCTCTGCTCGCGTGTTTCCAGGGGGCAGTTTTTGGTTCTCTCCCCCCCCCCCCTCCCCCGTCATATCAACAGCAAGGACCCCCTTTACAACCCCTCCTCTACCAGCAGCGAATATAGGAGGAGTCACCGCGAAATCAATTTCGAGACTTATCGTTTTTTATCCTTCCCGCTATTGCTGACTGACTGTCTATATCATTTCGCTTCGGCTTCAGCACATTCCGTATGTGGGGTTCGTCTGATAATTTACACTTGTGGGGAAATGGCAAGCAAAATGCTGGGACGAAAAGAACAGCAGCAGGGATAAGGCCGGCCGGAGACCTACGGCATAACAAGGGCCCAGCATGGCATAGCAGGGGATCGCCAGAAGCGGGACGAGGCTCGTAGATCCAGTCAGTGTGTCAGATTTACGCCAACCAGCCGGGGCCGGGACAGGAGGCATTGACATCATGACGAAGGGTTTGGAATACCCAGAAACGAAGCAAATCAGGGACCAGCGATAAATCAAAAGCGGTCAAGGGATATTGGCCAGGGAAATCAAACGACAGTCAGTTGACCAGTTTTCGACAGCACCAGGCGGGGTTCTGCCCAGGAAAACGGCTTCTTATCTGAGGTTTGATTGCGAAAGCCTCCGGAGGGCAAGCTCCACGGAGTGCTCAAACGGTCAGGGAGCTTGGGCGCTCATGTTCCTGCGGCTGATCTCAACTCAGCAACCCGAGACCTTTGGAAACTGGTGGGATGTCATTCCAGCCACTCCACCGTGGCCCCGGCCTCCTCCTCCATCTCTAGGACGGTGAGTGGGGTGGGGGGGGAGGGGGTCCAAAGAGGAGAGAATTGGCTTCCTCATGAGTTTGTCAGCTCCTTCTCCGCTCCGGGATAGCTATATAGGTATCGCATTAAGGAACCCCACTAGTTCCAGGTGTGGCATGGACGACGCGGTTGAGTGCCAGAGGGCATGCGAGAGCCGGACGCCAGCCGGACGCCAAGAAGACGGACACGCACACTACACCCATGAGCAGGTTCCCTGCGGTCTCTGGCGGCTTTCGAAGGACCTTCCTCAAGATGGGTGACAGCCAGCGCACGGCGACTGTGACGTGCCTCTCTATGCGCCACGATTCTTCCCAGCCCTTCCCCGACATCATCCAAATAGGACCTACCAGACTTTGCTGAGCGGGCAGAAATGAGGGCAGGTGAGAGGAAAATGATGAGATTGAGGCCCCAGCTTATTGGAGTTTGCTCTATCGTCGCATGTTTCCCGCCCAAGCTCGGACTAACAGGCAAACTATGAGTCCTACTCTCGATACCCTCTATAGAAACTATCGTTAGGCTTCAGCGTACTCGAGTCTTTTTTCCCCGTCATATTATCCTATTTGCTATTCCTCCAGGGGGGAAACCAGACGTGACTCTGTCGTGAATCAGTTTGCCTCGCCGCTCTGATCTTGTGTCTATCAGGAGGAGTACAAAATGGCTGCGTTTCCCCACGAGAAGTGTGAGTGACTCTCTCCACGACTTTCACGTTGAGACTCGTTCAAGCCCGCTAAAAAAAAAACTACAACCTCTACGACAACCGCCTCCCGGCAAAAAATCATTGTACTGCGTCCTAATTTCGCATTTGCATCAATGGTTTCGGAGCCTGCCTACCCTGTCCTCACCCCCTTCCCCGACCCCTCTGAGATCGAGAAGCCTGCCGACTACTAGGAAATCGTCTCGTCCTTTCGCCACCTCCCTCCACATCCACTTTCCCTCTTGCCCTCTCTTCGCCTTCACCATCTAGCTCAAACTCAAACTACAAAAAGCCCGACGCGAGCCAAGAGGAGACAGCCCAAACAAAACACCCTCAACCTCGAAAAGACTCCCCTACACAGCTTCAGCAACCCGATAGCTTTGTCAGGAGTCCCCTACTACTACTGCTACTACTACTACTACTACTACTACCACTAGTACTACTCCCACCCCGGCCACGCGACAACCATCCCCGGGTACCGAGACAGAACCGCCCAGCATGTGCTACCGAAAGCTCTTCATCCATCACCGGTGCGGCCACAAGATCACAGAGCTGACGGAGAACTGCGGCGATGTTGAGTGCCGCACGGTTCTGGATCGGCCCGTCATTTCCAACAAGTACACATGTATCATCATGTCGTGCGTGTACTATGGACATTTCTGAGGTATGTGGTTTGTTGCTCTGGCGATCCCAGGGGGCTGGTTTTCCTTGTTTGCCGAGGTTCTTGAAAATTTAGGGCTAACATTCCTGTCGGGGAGACGAGGTGCACTAGCTGGTCCTCAAAGTTTTTTTTCCATCGCGGCTTCTCCCTCGACTGGCTGTTTCCCTCTCAAATTACGCGCCGCCCTGCCGGGACACGACGCGACTGGGAGGTGTGCACCAGAAGGGGAAAGAACGAGACAACGGACAAGAAGTGCCTGGGGTGCGGATATAGCGTGAATGGGAAGTCACGGGAGAGCTCGTGCGAGTTGCCAAAATCAAGGTAGAGGAGCCGGAGGGCAACAGAAAATAAAAAGGTGTCTGGGGAAGGAGCGACGAGTCGTGCCAAGTGTCGCTAGCAGGTCTTTGTGTTTGTTTTTCTTAGGAGTCACGGTCGTGGCTTCTTTCAGGGACTGTGTATCGTCTGTCTTCTTTCTTTTTGACACTCGCTCGACGGCAACGCGGGTTGGCGGTGACACAAGGCGTTGGAATAGTGTGAGGTGTTGGGTCTCTGTTTCTGGTCTGAGGAGAGCGATATTCTGGGCATTGGGGAGCACCGTTGTCATCACTCGCTTGCTTGTTGAACATGGGAGGGGAGTATTGGACGTGAGATTTGAGGTATGGGGGCATTGCATAGCGGCATTGCGTATATTCACTCACTTTAGCAGAATTGGTCCTTTGAACTTGAAAGTCTTGCCCCGGCTCCTGGTAGTTCCTATCTGATCTCTCTCAGTGGTCCATTAATACCGAGATTCCGGAAAACATCAGCGAATAATTTCACTGTCAAGCCATCGTAGGTATGCTACCTAGCTCAAGTTGTTGAATACTAGATATAATATTGATCCGGCATTTGGCTCATACTATATTCCCTGATTCGGGGATAATATCAAACCTAATGGCTCGCGAGTTCGAGCCTGTCGCCGCCTCTCATGTCAAGGGCTCCAGATTGCACTGACTACCGAGAGGCTGTTACAGCTGAGAAGCAAGGACCATCTTGCCTCGAGCTCCGGGTCCTGTCAGATTAGCGACGCCAAGTGCCTTTTCCCCGCACATTACTTGAGGGACATATATGTCGTTGTGTATCTGGTCTGTTCGCGCTACAGCTACTTGATTCGTTCAAGGGTGGTGAGTTGAGTCAGTAGGGATGAAGTCCATTCGTAACCAGCAGTCGCCAATAACGCCACATATGTACCGCATAAACTATAGCTATACGAGGTGAGCATAAGACCGAGCCATCGTGGGCACCTTGGGACGAAGCCGCAGCCCAATGAGGCGATGCACTTCGGATGAAACCTGAGTGGTTGAGAGTATGATATTAACTTAATCAATATGTATATCCTGGGGGGTATCATAACAAAAGCACAAGCAATAAAATCAGGGAACCTCGCTAAACACACAGCAATGAAGCAAAACACATGCCAATCTCGGTCTCGATGACGCGCCCCCGCTTCCCTTCATTGTCAGACTCCGATTTGAAGCGCCTGCTCTGTTTGCGTCTTGGCAGAAGTCCCTTCGGGTCAAAAGCAACGGAAGAACGCTGTATGCCGAGAGCGCCCATTTTCCAGATTCGGCAACATAAACATATAAATTCGAGCAAGTTGAGCACCCATTTCCTCTCGATATCCAACCCATTGTGAGACCCCTCATCGTACAACCTTAGCGACAAGAAACCAATCAGGTTGCTAGACGGGTTTCCCCCCCTTTGTCATGTCCCGGTCGTGCAGCATCTGCCACTTGTCGTGGCTGGCGTTGATATGTGCCCGAAGAGTCTCGGCGGTCTCATACGTCTCTGTCCGCCCCGTGGATGTACAGAGGACACATCCGTAGCCAGGTTTGGGTTGGTCCGCAGACGGGGCAATAGCGACCCCCTCGTCGGCACTCTGGTCGCAGTGGGACTTGGCGAGGAAGCGTTTTGTCACGCGGAAGCCGTCCTTCACGGCCAAGTAATTCTTTGTTTCCGACAGCTCCGGAACGTTCCACTTGTATCCGCACGTACACCGGCCCCGGGACGTCGTGGGGATCGGCCGGGCAGGATCCACCTGAAGAGCCATGGCTTCGGAGCAAAATATACTGAAGACGCTGTTCTTTGGGCGCAGGGACTGCCTCGGGTTCGGCTGGCCGAACTCGGAAGGAGCGCCGGTGCAGGATTCCATGTCGTCCTGCATCAGCTTCGGGGTGAGTGGCGGAGAGGGAGGCTCGGACTGGAAGATAGGCATCTCGGAGTTGGTGGACCAGATGGCCGTGTGCCGGTCAAAGTCGTCGTGCGGGGGTCTGGCAGGAAGGACCCGGATCGGAGGTGGGGCCTGCTCGTCTTGCCGGCACATTGATCTGGGTCTTGGGATCGGCATGTCCTGGGGCACGGCCCGGCCGGCGGCGTAGCGCTTGTACTGATCGGCGAGGGCCGTTACACACTTGATCCGGATGGACTCGGACACAAGGAACATCTCATTCAGGTTGATGAAATGCCTTTGCTTGGAGCCGAGGGCTTGGCGGAGGCCATCAACGCGCTCCTCAATCTGGGCCAGGTTGGTGGTGAGGACCTGGCGACAGTCGGCTGTGCGGCGTGGTCAGCTCAAAACTCGACAGAAGGGTTGGAGAGGGGCAACAAACCGTCGCCAACGGCATAGCTAGGGCCGATGAGAGCGAAGCCGACCTGGTACGTCGCCTTGATTCGATGGCTGGAGATGTCGAGCGAGGTGCTCACGGCGCATTTGCTAGCGCTGGGGGACACGCTCTTGTCGTGGCGGCGGTAGTGGTTTTGTGTCTCGAGCTGCTTCTTCCACTTGGTGTAAAAGTCGAGTCCAGACTCAAAGGCAGAGGCAAGGCCATCCACCAGCGCGTCAACTCGCGCCAACTCCATGCTCAGGCGCCTTGGTGGAGGTAGTGATCGACACGAACAGAACAGTCAAGGTCGAAACCGTGTCAAATTGGTGCGTCGGCGGAGAATTTGACGCGCGCGCAGAGGAGCGCAGAAGGAGAGGCGCGGCTGCAGACAGTCTTGCAGTCTCTGGGAGTGGTCGGCAGCTGGGCCAGGAAAGGAGATAAGTGAGGCAAGCCATCGCCCGAAGTGTTCATGGCCTTATCTCTGACGGGCAGGGCCTGCTATGGCAATCTTGGCATGCAGCACCAGCCCAAAATCACCTGGGTGGGTGGCGCTTCCAGCTGACAGCTTGACAGCAACCCTCACGGCCCCCCCTCACGGTCCCCCTCACCCACTATCCTGCTGTCCCAAACGTGCCACCGAGCGGAGGGTTAACGGCGCTTGCCAGCGAATCCGAGTCAACGCCCCTCCAGCTTGCGCCTCTCTTTCCAACGTTGGGGCCGCGACGATTGGCCCAGAAGCACAGTGCTTGGACAGGCTGCAGAGGGCTGAACTTGGAGATCAGCGCACTCGCTGCCTGCGAGTCTGTGACTAACCATTGCCGACTGGCATGCAGGAACACATTGTTTCACCTGCGGTCCTTCTCAGGCTCGCTGCCACCGCTATCCACACTTGGAGCGATTTGCGCTACGAGGTAAGATCAGCAGGAAGGCACGAAGGCACGACGGAAAAAAAAAAGATAGGATAAGACAGGCAGCTGGGGAACCACGGAACACGCAAGGAAGCGGGATGGAACAGACTTGGCAAAGGATCACCAGTAGGGCAGGGGCGGGGCGGCCTGCTTGAGCATGGGCCTCCATCTGATCCGCGGGGACTGCCGTCGCTCGATGTGACGCTCAAGCTCGAGCGCACAGCAAGCACTTTCAGCTTCTCGTTTTGGCTCATGTGAAATTGTTTGCAAAAGTCCAGAGACAAAAATACTCGGTGCACACGAAACACAGAATCGAATCCGTGCCCATCAGAAAGCCACCAGCATTGCACACCTCCTCGTATATTGCCATATCATGGGCAGTCCAGAATCTCGAATCTTGAATATCGCAGCGGGAGAGGCTTCGACGTGCTTCACCCACGCAGCACCAATGCAGCCCCAGCGGCCCTCTTCCTCCTTGTCCTTCGCCCTCCTCTCCGATTTGGTCTGGGGTTCTGCGGCCTCGAGACGGATCTTGAAATGGCCCGCCTTGATTTTCTCGGACTGGCCTCGTGTGATTGGCTTTCAGCAGGACCCCTGACCCTCGGAGCAACCCACCTCTTCCAAAAGTCCTAGCCAGCAGAGCCCCCTCCTTCTCCTACCCCCTCTCTCTCACTTTTGCTAGCAATTGCAGCAACTGCACAAGTCCTTCGATCCTCCTTGATCGGCCGGGACCCGTCTAGACCACTCGGAAGCATGCGTAAGCGATTTCACCACGCCGATGACCTGAAGTGGTGAGGCATATCTTTCAGTGCGACACCTGAGCCTAAGATGCTAATTCGTCATTGCAGATACACCAAAAGTGCCTCAGTTGCCTTCAAACTGAAGGTTGCCTGTCCGCCGCCAGACACGGCCGTTGTCTCAATGTTCTCCGCTCCGCCAATCGTGCAGGTTACATTGTTGAAGTACTGCCCGCCAAACGACAGATCTCCTCCCTGGTCCACCCTAGACAGCGCGCTGGATGCCGTCAACCTCTTTGCCCTCACAGACGCCGACGTTAACCCCGACAAGGTGAAGGACTGGCTGCTTCGAGTTCCGCTTCCGGCGTAGTAGTCCGAGTTGTACAGCAGCGCACGCACCGGCGCACCGCTCGAGTCGAAGGCGGCGTATGCGGCGTAGTTCGTTGATCCCGTGTCCAGGGCTGCAATGTGCTTCGCCCCCGCCATCAATGCGACAGCAGCGTATGCTCCATAGTATGGAGAACCCATCGAGTGTCGACCCCAGAAGCAGTACTGGCAATTGCCCACGGTGCCCTGATGGAAGTAGATCCGGGAGATGTTGCTAGACGTGGCGCGGAGCGTGTAGTCCATCGTCCACAATGCACTCCCAAACGTCGGCGAGACCCCAGCAGCTCCCCCCCCTGATACCGAGTTTGTCTCGCCGAGTACGTACTGCTTTCCGACCGCTGTAGCAGCCGCCACGTCGGCATTGAACACCCTGATGTTTTGCGCAGTCGTCGAATGGGTCATCAGTTTCTGAATGCTGCCCCCTGGGTAGTTGTGGTGGGCATAATGCCGGACGTATTGGCTGACAGTCGCGTTCTCGGTTGCGATCAGCCCTGCAGCTCCCCAATTCGGTGGGGAGTCGTTCCAGTTGCCTGCCTGGATGATGTTGGTCTTCCCAATCGCGTTGCCGACTCGAATATTCCAGTCATTCTGAGACGCCCGGTCCGTTGCCGAGTTCCATGTTCCAGAAGCAATCGGTTGCCCGTCCTTGACCCAGTCTGCGAATGATATCAGCAACCGTGACATTCCTTCACCAATCCATCATCTCACATTCTGGTTCGTTTCCTAGCTCGATAGCCAGAAGATTCTTTATCTCAGCCACGGCTACCTTGGCGGCCCCAATGGTGTTTTGGATGTTGTTCTTCGCCCTGTTCAGACCCAGCACAACGCTTCCAGCATACGTTCCCGCCAATGTCATAAACTTGGGCCCGAATGTCAGCGTCATTGGAGCGTCAGCCGCCTTGGCTACCGAATATACGACATAAGCCGAAGTTGAGGCGTCATATTGAGCCCGGTCTTGGGTCGTTCCGCCGATTCGGATCGGTGGCCACACTCCAGTCAAAGCCCTCCAGTTTTCTAGGCACTGGCTTGTGGCCGTTACATTGGTGACATAAGACGGAAAGGTGAAGAATTCCAGCGAGACACCGAGCGGTGCCGGGTCGAGTGGCGCGTAGCTGTAGCCGCCAGTCCCTACTTTGCTCGGGACGGCAAAGGTGACTGCCCCCACGCTTTGAGCGGCGACTGCAGTCAGTACGAATATTGCCGTTGCTTTGGCCATGTTTGTAGATTGGCGACACAGCAACTGGCCAAGGGAGAGACCGTGAGGGCGCGCCTTGGAAGCACTGCACGCGTTTTAGGGCTTCTTGAGACGTTATTTACACCCAGGGATACCCGGCCAAGCTTTCGTCCCAATTCCGGCAGCAAACGATCTCGGTGCTTTAACCAGCCGATGCGACACAAGACGGCCGAATTCTGGCTGTAGTTTTTCCGTCACTCCTCCCTTATGACAGCCAGTCAAGCCCAGTCTATGGTCAACCGATTCAACTCGCCCCCCAGCGGGTCATCGCCTCAGCTTGGCTTAATATGCGGGGGATCTCCCCATGCAAGGAACGGACGTTCCCAATGGGTCTTTTGGGGTAACCATGCCGTTAATGGTTCCAGGCCCCCAATACGACGTTCCTGGATTGAAGGTACTCTCTTCAGTGGTCACTTGATCATATGCGCAAAGGTATTCTATGTTGTAGAAATCATCACGAGTCAGCGGTTATCCAAAAACATACGGCATAACATTTCAACAAAGGAGCCTTGTATTTTTCTATCCATGAGGGAGCTGATTCAAGACATATATATATATATATATATGAACCAAATCATAATGTCCTTTTTCTCCTGGCCACTAGTGAACTAAGATATGGATGGTGTCATGACATGTTATCAATGCTCCCGGCAAAAGATACAAAATAACATGCAATATATCTCTGGATGTTTTTTTCCCCCGAGTCCACTCGTTTCAGTTTTTTATCTTCGCTTGCCGACAAGGAAGCTGTTTAGCTTATTGTAAGCCGGCATTCAGGACCACCGCGGTGTTTTGTTCCGACGACTAGGCGCAGTCCTCAGGGTCAGGGCTAACACTTCGTTTTCTCTCCCCGAGGCACTGGGAATAGAAACGTGGATTGCTGAGGTAGATATCCTTCAACTGATCATAGCGCTTCCGGAGCGCGTCAGACTGCCTGAGGGGCCCGTCGCATAGACTGATAATATGTGCATCGTCGAGTTGCACACTCTTTCCAAGCTCAAGAAGAGAATGGGAGATAGAGTAGGATCCATCCCTGGACGAAACTACATTGCCCTCCTCTGGGTAGCGATCAAAGAAAGTCAAAATTGGCCCCAGGCACGACAGATAGTTCCGGTAGAGGTCAATAACGCCAAGTTCCCGCCTCACGACAAATGGGAACATTGAATGAATGCGGGTGCTAAATTTACGGTCGTTATAGACTCGATCATGCATGGACTTCTCCATTGAGTGTAAGAAGTTGTCAGCCCTCCCAATGGCGTCTCTGAGTAGCTCCTTTGAACGCCTCATATTCCCGGCATGGGTGAAGAGGAGACAGCAGTCTACCTGTAGTCGCCGGTATTCCGGACCGCTCCAGTCCAGGGTCTTGTCCACCTTCTTATCCAAGTACACCATGTCGAGAGGAAACGGGATGGGACGGTTCTGTGTCTTGACCTGGGGTTCGGTCACAGATGGCGCCCCGTCCGCCCACAGCGCCTGGACACCCGGAATAATCTCGAACGTTAGCATCCAGTTAGGACAATGGTAGCCCGGCTGGGGCTGATCGAACTCGTCCCTGTTCTCAAAGGCCCACTCGCAGTAGGAGGGGTTTAACCAGGTGACACAGCATTTGTGGGAGGAGCATGTATTAAAGCCTATCTTGCTAACCTGGCAAGGCTGTGGAACTACCGCGTAGATGGCGCAGTCGCACTCTTCGGTAGTCGTCGGGTCAATGAAGTCACCCTCCCCGTCGGCGGAGAAGGGCTGCGTCGACAAGATCCGCCACGGGGTGTGCACGCAGAAGTGGAGCTCGTTGAAATGGCACATTGCGTGAAATGGGAGATGGTAGATGGGAGATGGGACTACGATTTTGGTAGAGGAGGGTGTCATATCCTGCATTTCCCTTCTGCTAGGGCAGGTTTAAATAAGCTCACGCAGCGGAAAGGCTTGCTGCGAGTTGAACATCAACGCTGTTGTCGAACAAGACGGTAGGTAGTAGAACTGGGCCGAAGGATGGAAGTCTCAGGGCCTTTGTTGCTTACGTATTTGACGCAGTGGGGAGAGCACCAAGCAAGAAGGAGCCCCGGGCTCAACAATACCCTTGTTCTTCTATTGTTTTCTGGTCACATGAGTCTCCCACTACCTTAGCGGACGACCTCGAGAGCCCAGTGCTTCCCCCCCCCCCCTTAAGGCACCACAAGGCAGGCACCACAGACAGCCTGGGCACAAGGCACGGGATCTTGGCATTGGCGGAATCCAGGTCGCTGGCCATAACCTCGATTTGGAAGCTTCGGGAACGATGGTCGCGGTCTGCACCGCAAGTGCCGAGCCGTTCACCCTTCTCAGATGTCGCTCCCACGCCAAATTCCAAAACCAACTCAGGAAACTCGGCCACATTAACCCACATGAGGGATGGCCCCCATGTGGTCGCCATCGGTTATGGCTTGCCGTGATGTTGCCGGCCTGCCGTGCGGACAACAAGATGGAACCCGGTTTGTAGAGTTAGCCTGCCCCTTTCCACGGCCGCTCCCCTTCTCACTTTCCTGTATCAATGGTTCCTCGCAGCCCCGAGGCCTATCTTGCTCACGTCTGGTCATGCGCCGCGAAGTCAGCTCGATATTAGCATAATATGTGCGCATCCGCCAAGAAACGAGCGCAATGGGACGCACCCCAGACCCCAGGTTTACCGAACGGGGCAATGGACGCGACCTTCATCTACCCCAGATCACACAGATCATGTGGAGCGTGGCCCTACTCTATTTTGCTTGGCCTCCATTTGCCCAATGGTTAATGCCTACTATACGGGTGGCGCTCCCCAGTGGCCGACCCGCTGGTTGCGGACTTTTACCCGCCGTCGCCCTCATTATCCGCCTCGGCAGCAGGGCGCCTTTTCCCTCGTTGGGCAAATGACGAAAACGTCCAAAGCGCGGCATCATGGAGCGGGATTCGGTATTGATTACCTTGCTGTCAGAAACGTCCAAGGTGCAGCTTCGAATGGGCGGCGCGTATAAAGGATGGGAGACGCCCTGGGGGGACCGGGGTGGCTCTCCCTCAGGCAATTCCCTGGTTGACCACGAGAAGGAGAATACAATAAATACACTTTCCCCAAACGAAGATATTTGTTGACAGGAACGATGAAGCTCAGCGCTGCTATTGCGCTGCTGGCGACGGCTGTTGCCGAGGCACATTGTGAGCCCCCAACTCCCTTGCGCGTTCTGGAAATCTCCCAGAGGAGTTCTCCAAGAAAAAGAGCACGCAACAACTAACAAGGCCCAATTAGACACATTCCCCAGCGTCGGAAACTCGGCCGACTGGCAATATGTACGGACGACAGCCAACTTCCAGAGCAACGGACCCGTGACAGATGTGAAGTCTGAGGACATCCGGTGTTACCAGCGCAACCCCGGCACCGGGGCACCTGGTATTCTCAATGTCACGGCCGGTTCCAACCTCGCGTACAACGCTAAGGCGTCCATCTCCCATCCCGGCCCCATGGCCTTCTACATCGCCAAGGTACCGGCCGGGGAGACGGCAGCGACCTGGAACGGCAAGGGCCAGGTGTGGTCCAAGATCTACCAGGACGCGCCATCGCTCGCCGGTGGAATCAAGTGGGCGTCGCAAGGTACGTAAAGTCCACCCCGGCTCCCCTGTGGGTGAATTTCGCTGACGAGAGGCTGTGATAGGCACGAGATCCGTAAACGCGCCCATTCCAAAGTGCCTGGCTGATGGCGAGTACCTACTGCGTGCTGAGCACATCGGCCTCCACTCTGCTGGGTCGGCCGGGGGGGCGCAATTCTACATCTCGTGCGCCCAGATCTCGGTCAGCGGCGGCTCCGGGACGTACAGCCCTAAGAACCTAGTCTCGTTCCCGGGCGCCTTCACGGCGACAGACCCCGGAATCATGATCAACATCTACTATCCCGTCCCGACGAGCTATAAGCCGCCTGGACCCGCTGTTGAGACGTGCTAGTTTGGAGGAGGAATTTTAGGGCCAGCATAGCGAGAATTGAATTGTACATAACTATCAAGAATTGAAACACATATTTACCCGTTCCTCAATTTGAATTCTTTTGTCATGGCAGTTAGTGGACGAATAATTTCTCTCGAGATACTCTTTCTACTTTGTATTGATAGAGATGTATGGTAATTTTCGTAGAAGCGTGGCCTCGTCAAGATGCTTCAACTGCCAAAAGACAAAGGACAACAATGGCCATTGACATACCGAGGCCGGATACTATTTCATAGCAACACAATGAGTTACTCGCTGTACCATGAAAGGGCCCGCCGAGGAACAAAGTTCATTCTTCAGATTTGAGTAACTCACCTCGCAACCTGCCCGGGAATCACCAATATATAGCCCCCTCAACCACCCTCTCAAATCCATCATCCTCATCCTCATCCTCATCCTCATCCTCATCCTCATCTTCATCCACCTCCCACCACCACCTTCAGCATCCAGAGCAGCCTGACCCAATTCACCTTGAATTTCTCACACAAAACCAAACCAACCCCCCGGATCATCTCTGCTCTAGATCTCAAGGCTCAACCCCCTCCCCAACTAACCAAACTGACCAACCCCCCCCCCAAATCCCCAACAGACACACACCATGTGCCAAATTGCCTACAACTACTTCGTCTGCGGCTGCAAGACGCCCGTCGAGGGCTCGGCCCGCCAGTGCGAGTACATGCGGCTGACGGGCAGCAGCCGGCTGTGCGCCGAGTACCAGATGGTGGAGGACGGGAACCGGAGCCGGAGCTACCCGTTGCTCAACTGCATGCGGCACTCGTAGGGAAGTTACTAACCGCTGGTGTGTTGGGTAAGTGAACTGCCATGGCAAGTTGACTACCTATTGGTAGACAAAAAGATGAAATCCGTAAAGCAAAGGTGATGGTGGACCGGTGTGAAGGGTATATGGATCAGACAACACGCACCGAGGGGCGGAGAACTACTATTCTCCGTTCCCGAGGACAAAAAGGTAGGTAAAGTGCATAGACTGGATGGCTCGGTATCTTCAAGGATATGATGGGCCGTTAGTACCTTCTCAGAGGTAGGTATTAGAAAAAGAAAAAAAAAGCACTACTGTTGACAGTACATTGGACAACTCGATTACCATTTCTGTGAAAAACCTTGGCAAATTAAGTAGACTTGAAATGATATGGTCGAAAATCTAGATGGGCGAGGCCTGTGATTTTAAATTCCCTGTCCAGTATCACTATCAGCCCTCTTCTTGGTACAAAGTCAGTCAGAACTGGCCGTTTGGACTCTGGAAAACCCCCTGATAACTTTATGGTGCTTTGGGTGTCCAGCTTCAGTGGATGAACCAAGCAGATGCGAGTCAACCAATGATAGCATTCTTCAAATTTCCTTGATTTGGCGTCTATACTACCCACCTCGTGCATCCCGCCGCTCATGCAGCCGCTCCATCTAAAATACAAGATACAACCAAAACATTCGCATGCTTCGCTGGCCCGTTCCACATCCCACCATTCCTACATACCAAACGCCGTGCCGCAAGACCAAATTCATTCCCTCACCAATCTTACAGGTATGGACCTTCTCACCTAGTCATCATCCGTATACCGGGGGCCGCTGGCTGCTGGTGTCTCTGGGGCACCATATGCGGCGGGAGTTGGCGCGCCGTAATATGCGGCAGGTGTGGGGGCGCCAACCGCCGGAGTCGGTGCGGTATCCGCACCCCACCCGCCCTGCCAGGCGCCGGGCGTAGGCGCACTCACTGCCGCCGGCGTAGGTGCCGAGTAGACGCCTGGGGTAGGAGCGTTGAGAGCGGCCGGCGTAGGTGCACCGAGATGACCACCAGGGGTGGGAGCGTCGAAAGCATGTGATCCACTGGCTCCAGGTGTGTACCCCCAGCTGTCGGTCCCGCTGGCGCCGGGTGTTGGCGCACCATAGGCAGGTGTCTTGGAGCCCCAAGCATCACCACCGCCATATGCTGGCGTCTTGGAGCCGTGGCCGAAGCTGTCAGGTGCCGGTGTCTTGGCACCAGAAGACCAAGCGGGTGTCCGAGAGCCACCGCCGTACGAGGTGGCGCCGCCATATGACGTACGGCTGCCATCATAGGGATTGACGGTGCGGGAGCCATCGCCCCAGGAGGGTGTGCGTGAACCAGAGGTGTCAGGGTTGCGGCTCCAGGCAGGTGTACGTGCGGAAGCTGTGCCATCGTTAGCATGGATCGTCACTACTTGTCCGAAGCTCAACTCACATTTCGAAGAGCTCCATGCCGGCGTCCTCTCGGAGCCTCCAGAAGCCATCGGCGTCCTGTTTCCTCCAGACCAATCGCCAGCTCCACTAGATCCAAACCCGCCGCGTCCACCACCTCCTCCGCCAAAGCCTCCCCGTCCGCGAGTGTTGATGTCAATCGGACGGCCAGTAATCTTGTCTTTGAAGGCCAGGTCTGCTTTTGGCACCGTGATGATTTTTCCCTTGGTATGAAGCTCAACACGTGCGTGTGTATCCGTAGTGTCTTTTACGATACCCAGCAGACCCTTGTATCCAC
The DNA here is from genome assembly GCA_030549175.1 of Lasiosphaeris hirsuta. NCBI lineage: Eukaryota > Fungi > Ascomycota > Sordariomycetes > Sordariales > Lasiosphaeriaceae > Lasiosphaeris > Lasiosphaeris hirsuta. The sequence continues at coordinate 3,585,825 of JAUKUA010000002.1, forward strand.
CCTTCTTGACCGTCACAGTCTGCCCCATAGCCCGATCTGGGCCGAAGCTCTTGGGTGGCTGCATATTCGGCCCGGCGGGATTCCGCTTGAGAGCAGGATTCATCGAGGACAAGTCAGCGCCGGAGCCGGCGCTGTTGATACGGCCACCCTTCGCCGCGATTGTGTTGACGTTGTTGGACCGCGTGACAAAGACACCGGCATTCTCGCTTGTCGTGTTGCTGTGCAAAAAGATGAATAACCTGTGGATGTGGATGATCTTGCCCTGTCGCTGCTGTCCACCATGCTCGCGAACAACGTCGTCCAAGCGGATTTCAGAGCCGTTTCGGTCGGCAGCAACAGCCATCTTCCGCTTTGGAAGCTTATTGGTAATTTGAGAAGGCATCACCTGCCTGGTGTCACCGTTCTGATCCAAGACTACCAGGGACTCGCGATCAACCTTGATAATGCAGCCGACCGTCGTGGGATCAAGCTGGACAAGGTCGAGAAGTGAGTATTGACCGAGCGATCCCTGGCCGCCAATGTCATCTGCCTCGCGTAGATCTTTGCTAAAAACGGTGATTTCTGTGTTTGTTTGATCGGTCAAGAGAGTGACACGATCATCGGCAATCTTGACAACCATGCCGACTTCCTCGCGGAAGCGGCTCCCGCCGATGACTTTGACATGGTCACCGGGCCTGAATCGCTTGCGGAGGCCTTTGTTGGGGACCTCGATGGTCTGGCCGGCCAAATCTCCCTCAATAACCTGCAGAGTGACGATATCACCCTGGACGTTGGTGGCCTTTCCGATAACACCACGCTGTTCGCCCTCATAAACTTCGATAACGTCGCCAGGCACATAGGCGACGTTTGTGTTGCTGTCTTTCAGACTGGCCGCGAGAGCCTTGAGGTCGAGGTTCTCTGTACCATCCTCAGCGCCACTTGCAAACTTGGTGACTTCCTCCAAAGTTGGGTTGACATCCTTGACCTCGAGTTGCTGGATCTTGATGTCCTTGACCAAAAAGCCGTGCTCAAAATCCTCGCCCATGTACGTCCAGGTATTGGTTTGCGGGTTGCCGACAATGTTTCGTGGATGACGCTTTCTCGCTTCGACCTCGCTGAAGAGACGCTGAGGCGGACGAGGGCCCGGCAAACCAGGGCGCTTGCGCTTTTCTCCGGATGCATTCATCTCATCACGCACACCGTAATCCAATCTGGGGATGTAGCGGACACGAGCTTCCAGGCCGTTCTCGGTAACATCGAGGACTTGCGCCAGGTCACCGGCATGCTTTGCAGGCTTCCTGAGACGAACCCATGCGCCAGGCTCCAAATTCGGGGTCTTGATGACGCGCAACAGGTCGGGCATGTCCTTGATCTCGACGAGGATCATCTTGGTTCTCGGATACACATTGAGTACGCCGTCGAGAGCGATCATGATGTCGTTCTGTCGTTGCGCTTCGACGTAGATGTAGCCCTTCATGACCGAGTTGACTCCTCCGCGCTCGAAGGCGGAAATGATGGGCATCTCATTCTTAGTGCCGAGTCGCTCCTCAACCCGGCGGATAATGGAGAAGACAACCTCACGCTCCTTGCCTTCCTTGCACCTGACGGCCCAGATGCTGGGGTCTTCGACGCTTGGAAGCAGGAGTCGCTTGGGAACGACGGCCGAGTCCCCATATCCTCTTGCGGGAGCCCGCTTGCCGTAACGCTCGCGTAGGATCTCGGCTTGCTTCTCGGCATCCAAGCTGGCTTCCATCTCCCTCCGGCGGTCGAGCTCCCGGTGTCTTCGGTCATCGTTCATGCGGCCGCTGTCGGCGATGTCGTCGGGGTGGGCATTATCGATGAAGTCCTCGATCTCCTCGCCATCCTTCTCGTCGTCTTCGCCTTCGTCCTCGTCATCGACTTCGGCTTCGATATCGAAGAAAGCAGCGCGGCGGTCCTTGCGACGTTTTCTGCGATGACCCTAAAAGAAGAGTTAGTCATCTCGCCTTGCAATGAGGGATAAATATTCGGCAGAAGAATCATCTCCAAGCCGTGTCGTCTCGTGCGCAACGAAGCGCTAAGCAAATGCGAGAGCGCCAGGGCCAGTGTAGGCTGGGAAAGGAGGGGCACATCGGGACTTACTCCTTGGACATCATCCTCATCCTCGTCATCATCCTCTTCGTCATCTTCGTTCTGCTCCTCTTCGTCCTCCAATTCCTCGTCTTCGCCTTCGTCTTCGTCTGGCTGTGAGACACGCGGTCGCTTGCCTGCGGTCGGCTGGACTTGATCGTCGTCATCGTCTTCTTGATCCTCGGCAGCGGGGCTGCTAGTGCGGGGCTCGTTTCTGTTGGTATTGCGGGCGCGCGTGTCCTGGGCGTTGTTCTCGTCGTCGGACAGGTCAGCAGGCGCTGGATGAAAGTTGTCGTCGTCGGAATCCGAATCACCGCCGTAACGGGGGTCGTTAGACGACATCTTGGGCAATTTTGGATTCAATGATGCAACGTAGGTTTCGGTAGATAAATGAAAGGGCGCAGGATTGATTATCTGTGCGCGCCAGAAATGAGCGCCTGGTGGTGTTGCGGAGAGTTGGTGTTTGCCAGGACGACAAAGAGAGTTTGCAAGGACGATAAAGAGACGAATTCGCGAGTCGACAACAGTCTTTTGAGACGACTGTAACTTAGCTCCAGGCAGGGATCAGATATACGCGCTAGGCCAGACCGGGACTAGTATTCGGCAAAAGCAACAGCTTTTCTCCGTCGATCCATGTGCCCCACCTCCACTGGGACCTGTGCCGAAGCATAGGTAACGGTATCACCAAGCTTTGTTGGCGACTAAGTTCTAGGCTGTAGCGCGTGCCTTCATTATCTAGTTCAGCCCCTGCGCCTTTTCGCAATTTTCTTTGGTTCAAAGTCAACCCATTTCCTATCAGCCAGTCATGCTCAACGAAATCAGCTGCGCCACCTACAATGATTTTTGGATGCAGTGAAAAAGGCAAGAGATACCAGACTCCCCAATTACACTATCTGGAAGTGGCCATTTATGGAGCGTATATTTTGCTGTCCCATCCACTCGGGATAGATGAGTGCAACGCCCACCTTCTTGAAGTTGCGAAGTGACTCATCTACTGGCAGAAGTAGCAATGCATACTGAACCTGTGTTCTAGCGGCAATGGTTGGGAAATCGAAACACAAATCCTAATTTTCCTTGTCAGCCAAGTTCACTGCAGCATGCATAATTTACCACTTACAGTATTTCCATGAGAACTTGTTGGCTCCGCGGCCAAGGCGCCAGGTTGGCGGAAACTGCAATGTGTCTGTCAACAAATTGGACCGTGAGAGAAACAATCAGGAAGAACAAGAGTCAAACTTGCTATTGATCATCAAGCTCTCTCTAGCTCGAGAGAAGTGGCAAGACGAAGATACTCTCGTGCCGACCCCGGTCAAAATCGGCAACGCCAAAAATAGTCTTCTCAAGTGGGCCAGTCCAAAAGGAGAAGCCCCGAGGCTGGCGCGGAAGCGTTGCGGCGAGATAATTATCCTCGGCGGAACCGGTGCAAATTAGGTTCAGCAGGTTAAAATCAGAGAGACAGCACTTGTGGAGACGCTCATGGCCAGTCCAGCCTATATACAAAACACCCCCGTCACGAGCACACCATCAGCATTGGGAGCAAGTTCTACCAGTGTAGCAGTGGTGTTGGCCTCGTCGAGCATGTACTCCGAAGCGAGGAAGCCGCTCCAAAACACTGCGTTTCCCCCTCGAGATGCCCACGACCATGCGTCGCCCGAGTGTATCGGCTGGACATCACCTCTTATCGTGAGGTCGTAACCACGCTCATCGAATTGGGGCTCCTTGCACATCCAAGTCATGCCCCCAAGCATAAAAAACACAATTCGGCGGGCCAGGTGCCATTCCTAGGCCACCCAGGCCCTTCGACACAGTGGGCCATGGGATGGCTTGACTTGGAAATGAGACGCCATGGTGACATGGAATGTCCCCATGTGGCCCGCCGGATCGTCCTCGTCGTAATAGGGAACTTTGGCAGACAAGTGAGGATACCGAAGACTATTGAAAAGACCTCGAGTTGAGTAGTCTGTGGCTCCTGCCGCAGCAATAACCAAGTACGCATTCCCAAAGTATTGGCCCATTCTGTGCGACTCCTAGCGCCAATCTTTCAAGGGTTTCCTACTCTTGGATAATGCACAGCGATTCTGTCCATAGGTAGTCAACCCCAATAGCTTGAGTAAGGGCGATGGCATGCTGGAAGACACTTGAGAGGCCCGAGATGGAGATGCTGATACGGCGTTCGCCTAGGTTCGCGGTGGTTGTCTTGAGGGGATGTCTTCCTGGCGGGCCCCAGCAGTAGCTCAAGGCACAATACCGGCCTGAAAGAGCTGACTACACAGCTTTTTCCTGTAACGCTGTCTACAATACCCATTAAATCAGCAATTCATGTATAAATTATGAGCCGTGCCCACCGTGGTCTGCCCAAACGCCTATTCTCAACTGCGGTGCAGGGTAGCGGGTAAGAGGATCCAGAAAATGGAAGCAGGGTGATGGAAGCTGCTGGCGCTATGGCAAAGGTTAGACATCCTGTCACGGTGGTGAAATACGTCGCACCATATCGGAGGATTTCCCAATTCTGGTGAGTCCAAACCACAACAGCCCCCTTGTTCAGCAACATAGGATGTAATCATGCGGCACATTTGACATGTGGCCGATGAATCTGAAAAGTCTTCATCCTTTCGGACTCGGCGTGAGAGCCTCCTGCTATCTCGCGGAGCTCCCTAGATGATGCCTTTACAGAATTGGCATGGCATAATCCAGGGCGAATTTGGCGGGTGCATAAAGGAACCCTGAAAATATATCAGACGAGAATGAGAAACCCGCCCAGTTCCACGTCGTGAGGGGTAATCAGCCAGGCACCACTGTCACTGCCATCCAGCATCTTCCCAATTGAAACAGCCTGCAGAACAAATGGCAGCACCGTACCTGCCTTGTGTTCTCAGACCAAAGTCACACACTTTTCATACCTAGTTATGTATGATCCTCTATACCGTTGGACTAATGCGCCTTGGCGATGAGGTCATTCAGGATTTAGTCTATCGTTATACAGCATGAATGATCATAAACACATCGGATATCGGAACGGGAACCCCAGCTGTTGGAACCGTTGTGATCCAATTCACATGTATTTGGGGGCCGCCGCAGATCAACAGAAAGGCAGTGATGTCCTGTGATAGGCTATTGGCTTAGCCACACCATACTAGCAGCGTAGTATTTTGCTCCCAAGGTGGACAAACCCGAAGAAGCTGTGCAGAACCGTTTTCGACATAGCCACGCCATCCGAGCTCACCTGACTGCCAAGTATTGGTGTATTTTGCCGTGAACATTCACCGAGATTTTGTCAATCGGAGCGCTAACGCGGCTACTATCTTCTTTGTCATCATAAAAGCACATCACGCCCTCCTCGTCGCACCGCTCCCCACATCCCACCAAATCTCAATCTTTCATCGAGCGCAATCCAACACCAAACCTCGAGGAGATCAAGATGCCATCCTTCTCCCTCTTTAAACCCACCCCCAAACCCACCCCCGCCACCACCCAAGACACCACCACGACCCCACAAGAACCACCCAAAGAAAAGAAATCCCTCTACCAACGCTACTGGGAAGCCAAGAACGGGCGCAACAAGACCATCTCCGAGGCGGACCTGGTGCAGTACACAGGCAAGACCAAGGCAGAGCTGGCGGAGTGGGCGGCGGACCGGCCGGGGGTGGGGGGCAACCGGCTGGCGGGGACGCTGGCGATGGGGACAACGACGGGGCTGGGGGGGATGTCGGTGGCGGAGGGGTACGGGGGGTGGGGGCCGGGCGGGGGGACCCGAGTAAGCTCAAGTTCCCGCCGCCGCAGAAGGGCGGTGGGAAGAAGGTGGATGATTCTGAGGAGGATGCCTAGGGAGCCTGTGGGAAGGGATTGATGATGACTTGTGAATATGTATGATGGTTTGTTGTGTTTTTATGGGGACTGGACTGAGAACCATCTACTGTAGTACCTAGCGTTATTTAGGTACCTACTTAGTACTCTTCTGCTACTATGTATTTCGAACGGCGTGTTTGATATCATTTCGACTTCACTATGTTGACAGCGGCTATTGGCATCCAGAGTCCTGGTCCGAGTCATCTTGTCGAACTATGTACCTTGTCGTTGTTTCGCCGCAAATCAGCCAAGCTATATATTACCAAGTGAATTATTCCAAAATTCATATACGGGTGACAATCGTGTTTTGATAGACTCCTGCTATCTTTAGATATTAGTTAGCACCCTACATAGCACAAACCCCCTCGCTGGCTTCCTGCTGTTCATCCATCAAATCCTCGCTGTTGCCGCCGTCCTGCTCCATCACCGACAAGTCCCACCCCGGTGACAAGAAAACACGCCGCTGGTTGGTTGTCGACATAATCTCATATTCCCTTCCCGTCCTGCCCTGCTGCGTGCGTTCCGTGATTCCCGCATAAAAACGCCTCGAGCGCTTGATGATATTTACACAAGAATTCTAAAAGTCCACATGCGTGAAGTTGCGCCTTGTCCCGAATGCCTTATGTCTCCTTGGTCTCCTTTCGGCTGACCGACGTGATGAAGCTCTGGTATTGGTCGTCCTCGTCCCTCACTCTGCTATACATCTTTGATCGGGGTGGCAGCTCCCTAATTTCCGGTTTTGGCGGCTTTGTCGTTGTCGTCCACAAGACACCTGGTTGCGACGTCTTTCGAACATCCTCCATTTCTATCTGCAGTTTCGATGCAGCGCCGTTCGACTGCACTTCATTCTCCTTCTCTTTCTCGTCCACCCCAGCCTCATCCTTGACTTCTCCTCTCGGCAGCCTCATAGCCAAGAGGATATACTCGGCGCGCGTCATCTTATCCATCACGTCATCCATATATCTTCTCACCTCCTCTTGCGGCGCCACCACACGGGCGAGATTCTCCAGGTGCTTGCCGCTTGGCGCAAAAAAGCGGACCGTTACGGGTTGGTAGTAATCCAAATCGGGATCAGCGACTGGGTATTCCGACTTGCTGCCCTTGCGCACGATCAAAAAGGACGCTATCACCTGCTGACCTGAGGGTATGGGGACAGTCTCCACAACGCTAAATTTGGGAAACAAGTATCGGTCACCTGTGCCGCCGGCGAACTCCAGAACAATTGCCGTGTAGTCTGGTTTTGGCGGCGGCGGCGGCGGACCTTTTGATCTAAGATTTTGTTGACTGGGTGTTGGTTGCTGCTGGGTGGCTGCTAGTGGAGTGGACGGTGTAGTTGCGAGCGGAGATGACACTGACGCGTTGCCGTTTGGGGTGCCATTAACCTTCGTAATTACCGTTGCCGTTGCTACTGTTAGTGGTACCGTTGGCTGGCCCACTATTGGCGAGACGGCTGGTTGAGGCGACTGAGCCTTTTGTAGTAACTCTTTTTCTTTGGTGAGCTTGATGCGCAAGCGGTCCAGAATTGCCTTGAGCTCGGTGGCATCCGAGAAGAGCGGCTTGTTCTCTGCTATGCGGCGAACCATGTCCCTCGTTTTCACGTCATCCAGAGCTGACTTGACCAGCGCCACGACCAGAGGATCGCTACCCGCCGGAGGCCTTAGGTCAGCCGACGTCTGTCTCGGGTTGGACGACAGAACAATATCCAAAATGGCCCGCACTTCATCCGCAAAGTATCGCACTGTTCGTCCGTCAACTATCAACCTATCGGCTGAAGGGCCCACAGGCGTTCCCTTGCGTTTACTCTCTGCAGTGATTTTGTCAATGATTGCTTGAAACTGCTCGAGCTCATGCTTTTGAGCGTCACCTTGCGCCACCCGCTTCATGAGGTCGCGCAGTTGAGGATCTTCGCCTGCTTTCTCCGCTAGCGTGAGGATGATCGGGTCTGTGCCTGGTGCGGGTTTGGCTGGGGCCGCTGGGGCCGCAGGGGCTGCCATTGGTGACCCGTTCGCCGGAGGCTTTGGCGGATTTGCCATGAAGGCTGCTACTGGAGGTCTTGCCGCGGGGACCGGAGGAGTTCCGAACGTGCCCGTAAGTGTTGTTGTTGTTGTTGTTAACATAGTAGAGGGTGGAGGCGGTTGTTGTGCAACCGTATTAAGTACCGACTCCATGCCTCGGGGTGATGCCATGGGCGGCCGTGGTGCCGAAGCTGGTCTTGGTATGTCCGGCGCTGGGAGTGGATTGGGAGGCGGTGGTTGCATCTGTGGTGCAGCTATCTGGGGTTGAACCGTTGCCTGCGTTGGGGTGAGTTTCGGGGTCTGCGCTGGTGCTTGGGCCTGAGTTTGGGCAGCAGCTTGGGCTACAGGCTGAGCCGGAGCCGGAGCTGGACTCGAAGCCGCGGTGGCTGCCGGCGGCGACGGTTTCGATGTTGGAGGGGGGGCATGACGCCATTTGGAGGCCCATATTGTATTACTGGACGAAATGTGGTTGCGGGCTGTGTTGGCGGTGGCTTCGGATCTTTGACGCCGTACATGATTGCTTCAAAAACATGGGGCTCGACCGTAATCGTGACCTGGCCGAGCTTGGCCATGCTCTCCTTGGGCGGGTTGTTCGCGTCTTCGATCACGACTCCCTTCCTCTTGGACGGCTTGGACCAATACTTTTCGAAGATGCCTTCGCTTATCCATTTTTGACGTGAGCGTATGAGTGAATCGGCGAGGACACCGCTAGGAAGCCAGCTTGTTAGTTTCTGGGATTGCGTCACCGAGGTATAGAGAGGCCTGAGGGCAGGATACACACCTTTCTGCCATCGTTTGGTACTCCTTGTTGGGAAGATCGTCGGACTGAGGGGTCTCGACAGTTGGCAGGGGCTTGCCGGCGGTGATGGACTTCGGCAGCGGCGGCGGCTCCTCGACGGGAACCGGCTCAGGCTCCGCCGCAGGGGCGGGCGCAGGAGTGAGCGATCTCTGGGGGGTCAGATTCCGCTTTTTGGCGACCTGCTCTCGCGCGGCAGCGCGTGCTGGCAACTTCCTCTTCTTCTCCATTGAGACGGCCAGGGGAGCTGGGTTCGCGCAGGGTGGTTCTTCGTCATAAATTCATCGGAAAACCAAGGTGTCGTCCCAAGCTATACCAATTGCAGGTCTGATTTGCGTTGAAGAGCGCAGCGACTAGATCGATCGTGTAATTTCGGGAGCGGGACGAGTGGCTCGCGCGGCGGTGTTGAAACTCGGTCGGAGGGTTGCTGATGTGGTGTGTATGGTGAGGGTGGTGATGTGGTGAGGTGTGCAGATGTGCTAGGCGACGTGAGATGCAATGCGCTGGAAAGATGGAATGGATGGAGCCCCAAAAGAAAATGGGTCTGGGCAGGCAGAGCACCTTTTTTTCCTGGGGATTGGATTGTCGTCCCCCTCTCGGAACTCTGCGCTAGCTCGACTAAACCCCTGCTGGGCCGGCAGATGGTGCTGATTGGACGCCGTGCAGAGGTTGGCTTGGCTGGGAGTTGTCACTTGGATCCCCTCGATCGCGCGACTTGTCAGCACGTCGTGCGCCCTCGACGGCCGCCTGGTTGCTTTGGGCTCGAGAATCTGCCGTGGGCATGCGGGCTTCGGTTCCGAGATGCCAACTGCACATTTTGGGCCCAGTCCCAGCACATTTTGTCCTCGACGCAGCGCAGCGCTGCTGCACAATGTCCTGTCTATCTTTTTGATAGCGACTTTGACCAGAATGGGTCTTGCGGCTGACTGCCCTGTTGGCGGGAATGCAGCATAAGCCGCAAATCCCATGGGATGCTCTTAGCCGCGCTAACAGATTATGCTCGCATCTGGTGGAGTGTGACGACATGGAACCCCTGTTTCCGGGTTAAAGCATCTAACATGCCACAAATCCAGTCGTGGCCACAGGTCCAACGTCAGCCGTTGCAGTTCCGCGACCTGCCCCTTCCCAAGCTCCTCCAACCAAAGGCCGAGGAACGCGTTAGCAGTCGCCTCCTTTTGTGAAGTGCAGAATTTAGGATTCCCACGTTACCTAGAGAGCAGCCATTTTGGCACTGCTTGTCAATATACTTGCCAAAAAACTACTAAAATTCAAAACTGGCTATTAGATGACCAGTTTTGTCACGGTGCAGAGCCTGCATCTCATCCAGCCATGCCCAGCCAAGCTTCCTCTATCGCTGCTGGTGTCATTGCCGGCACCCTGGGCGTGCCAGTCGCACTCTACTTAACATTTATTGCGCTTTCTGGCATACCATACTTCCAACGACAGTAAGACCGCCGCCACTTGAACCATGTAGACAAGTGCTGAGGACAAACTCTGTTAGCTTTCTGTATGCCCACAAAGTGCACTCTCTCTGGTTCTATGACCCGGATGAACCCGAATATTACGGCTTTGCCAGTCAGTCCTCCTGGCTAGTATCGCATCGCTTTTAGACAAGGCTAATTCCCCAAAAGAAAACCAAGTCACCCCCTTTTCCCTCTCGACCGAAGACGGCCAGTCCCTCTACGCCTGGCATGTTCTCCCCTTGCCCCTATACGCTCAACATGAAGAACGCGTCGTCGCCCAAGCTTCGGGCTTCTGCAACGACATAACCCAGACCGAGAACTTCAAAATCCTGAAAGCCGACCCAGTCGCCCGCCTAGTCATCTACCGTGCGTGTCCCCCTCCCCTCATCTCACCACCCTACTAACCCCCGTCCAGTCCATGGAAATGCCGGACACGTTGCACAGGCCTTCCGCCCCGCCTCGTACCACAGCCTCACCGAGACGTCGAGCTACCATGTCCTGGCCATCGACTACCGCGGTTTCGGCCACAGCTCCGGCTCCCCCACCGAGCAGGGCCTCATCCTCGATGCTACGGCTGCTGTCAGGTGGGCGATGGATGCTGCGGGCGTGCGCCCTGACCGCATCGTCCTCCTTGGGCAGAGCCTTGGCACGGCCGTGGCCTCGGGCGTCACCGAGTACTTTGCGCGCGAGGAGGGTGTTGACTTTGCGGGCGTCATCCTGGTCTCCGGGTTCAGCAGTTTGCCGGCCATGTTGAGCGGGTATGCGATCGCCGGGCTGGTGCCGATCCTGGCGCCGTTCAAGGCGTGGCCCTGGTTGTTGAAGCAGCTGATGCGTCGGGTGGTGGACAAGTGGGCGAGCACCGATCGGTTGAGGGAGACGGTGAGGGCTGTGAAGGCGAGGGGTGGGAGGCTCAGGTTGCATCTGGTACACGCGGTCAATGACAAGGATATTCCATGCCACGAGGATGATAAGCTGTTCGCGGCCGCGGTGAACGGGACTGTGGGTGTGGGCGAACCCAAGATGGATGATGAGAGACTGGCGGCGGAGAAGTCCGCCAGGACGGTGGTTAGGGGTAAGAGTGCGTTTGTGGCGACGTGGACAGACGGGGATCTCGTGTTCCGCCAGGAGCTGGTCCCGTACGGAGGTAAGCTGATCCCATGGTTTCAGTCGCAGGAGAAGCAACGGCTAACATCTTTAGGACATAACGACATAATGTGCATGGCCCCAGTTGCATTGGCTGTGATGAGGTGTTTTGACCTCGTCGAGAAGCCTAGAGCCTGAAATTAAAGCCAATAACCACTCAATAATACCTCGTATTCACTTATTATTCTACTGTCAGGAGAAGGTGTGGCGATGAATAATATAGCCTCTGGGAAGAGGATGAGGGTGTGACAAGATCATGATACACATAGGCTAGGTACCTAGCGAACCAAACTAGGACATTTAAATAAGTTGGGATTGAAGAGAAAATAGAGCCACTTAGGGAAATGCAACACCTAACACACAAGCGTCAAAACTACAGGGGGTATTTTGAACACAGCGTGGAAACGAGACCCGGACGCCGACCAGATATTTCACTACTCGGGGAACCCTAGGAATCACCGCCCCAGCCTAGGTGCCGATTCACCTCACCCATTGCGACAACACCGGCCATCAGAAATCCCAATGCTCCTTCAGCTGACGCGCTGCTAAAATCAGGCGCTGCGCCTTCAGCCATAAGGAGATCGTGCTGGTCAAGCGTAGACTGCTGCTTCTGAAGCACAGCACGGCTGATTGCACGTCCCCACATGTTATACCACTGCTCCTCACTGATACTGGCATATTTCTTTCGGCCGTCATGACTAGTGTCAACGACGGAATAGGCCCAATCAACTCGGACAACCTCGAACCGCTTCGTTCGGAAGAACAGGTACGGCCATGTGAACAAGACCGTCAAAGTTAAGGTGCACAGCCAAAATATCCATCCCGTCAGGCGCCACTGGTTGATTTTGCACTTGTTGAACACCTCGACGCGCTGGTCCCTGACGGGAAACTCCACTTGCAAGTGGCCGCGGTAGTTCGTGGAATGCACGAGCTCGATCATCCTCCTCCGAACGAAGAGCTCGTCGAAACCGATAAAACGGCGCTGGAGGACCATGGACTTGAGCCCGGCATGGCTAGCACAGTACCGATGGCACCATTCCGCGAGAGTCGGCTTCTCCGGCAGCCCAATCTCGATATTTTGGCTCGCACCGGGCCCGCGCGTCCGAAAAACGGTACCGCGGCGAGCCAGCTCCTCATTCTCAACGGTATACAGGTGGGAAAACGGCGCGATGTGGCGGGTCGCATCCGAGTACAGATATGGCGTCAGCTCGACCTGAACATCGAAATCTGTCACGGTTTTGCGCTCCTTTTTGCCGCTGCTATCCACCATCTCCGAGTGTGTCCCCAACAGGCGTACGAAGGGCCGTGGTGGCCTCTTCGCCCAGGACAACATGTGCTTCTCGAGCGTTTCTGGCTCGGTATCAAGGCTCTCGTCGAGGTAGTATTCGGTGCCATACTTGGCGTCGACGCTGAATGGATCGAGCAGATGAACGTGTGGGAAGTTGGCTGGATCTGGACCGAGAAGCGGAGCATTGCTACTGCTCCCGTTTGCGGATTCAATGGCGTCCTCGTAGAGGGGTGGCAGGTCATCGACCTGAAGCTCAGGGGCATCGTCGTCGAGGAACCGGTCTCCAGGCTGTGTGTGGAGCGACATGCCATCGTCGCTCGGACGAGTTTGGAGCGAGGGCTTGCCCATGATGCGCCAAGGCAAAGTCGGAAAATGTGGTGTAGGGTTGAGTAACAGCGTTGCCAATTTTTTATATAGCTGTCAATCCAGCAGCAATACAGGATGGAAGGATTGGAACTGGGAATAGTTGTGCTTTCAGCGCACAGGAGGGTGGAACGGAGGCCAACAGGCAACAGTGGCGCAGCGGTACCTTGATGGGGAAGGTGTGCAGTGACAGCCAATGGCACGTCAGATCAATTGGATGGAAGTCGTCAATGCGACTCCCATCTGTCCTTCATCAAGCCTTGTGCCGCAAACCTGGCGTTTGACGCGTGGAATGCCCTGGGAGAAAATATGTGCCTGTGGTACGGGATCTGGAAGGGAATTCGGCGCGCGACAACATTCGCCGCGAGGTGCTGCACACATATGTACCTTGTGTACTCTGCTACCCCCTAACCCTCGGTCACCGAACTTGAAGAATTTGAAAGACTGACCCGGGGGCTTGTTGGGCGTTCCCCACTTCAGCTGACGAAAGATCCTCCCGCGACATGGACCTGATCTCGAGCTGATCTAACACTTGAGGCGCGGGGTAGCCCAGCTGGAAGCGTGACAGTGTGACAGGGCTCGCGTGGAGATGGAAGTCTGTCAACCAGACAATCAGAGAGTAAATATCTAGTAGAAGGTTGCAGCTAGTTTGAACAAAGGGATGCCCATACTTTCACTTGTCCCTCTTGAGCATTCCTCATTTAGACCGGGCTCTGGGCTGCATTTTGAAGTTTGAGTGTGTGGAGGAAAGTCGGCCGCGAATAAAGCAGGGGTGAGCCTCAACCTAGGCCAGCCCGACCCCGCAGCCCCGCAAGTCGTCTGTCAACCTGGTTGGAAAGTCGAAAAGTTCAAGCTCTTGGTCCCCAATAGCTTACGCCGACGAAAGCAGCTACGAACACCAACTCTCGCTCCTTTCAAAGTACCTAGCTTATATACTCTCAGGCGACACGGTAACGACAGCCCAGCATGCCGGAAGAATCTAAGCGGGTCGATAAGGGCAAGGGCAAAGCAGCACCCCAGAGTGAAGAGGCCAAATCTCCCGAGAAGGCTGTCGTGGAGTCTGGAGACGAGTCCGGCTCAGAGGCTGGCGATGGCGTTGCCGACCAGAACAACCCTGGAGCTGGGAGTACCGAAGCTGCGGCAAAGAAGAAGAAGAAGAAGTCCAAGAGAAGCAAGGCCAAGCAGGTGCTAGCACAGGCATTGGGTGGAAACACAGACCAGGCCATCGCAGCCAACCCGATGAAGGCCATCAATGCTTTGAGCAGCGAGCAGATTACCGAGCTCATGTCACTCAACCCGGCCCTGGCTAACGAGCTGATATCTGCCAACGGCGGTTCCTCGAGCGACACCACCGCCACCGAAGCATTCAAGCAACTCTCGCTACAACAAATCATGACGGGTCTGGCAACCAGCGGGAAGAATCGCAAAGACATGGCATCATACAAGTTCTGGGCTACCCAACCGGTTCCTCAATTCGGACAAGAGGAAAAGCAGGGACCGTTCGAGGAGCGACCCCTGAGAGTCCAGAAAGTTGAGGACATCCCCACAGAACCGGAAAGTCTCGCAATTGATGGGTTCCGCTGGGTGACGATGGACCTCACAGACGACAAGCAGATGGCTGAGGTTGAGAAGCTCCTGTACGGGCACTACGTCGAGGATGATGAGGCAATGTTCCGGTTTAAGTACTCAAAGTCGATCCTGAAGTGGTAAGTCCCGCGTGCATGAACGATGGGGGAATACCGAATAACAAAGGCTGTTTGCAGGTCATTGATGTCGCCTGACTGGAAGAAGCAATGGCATGTTGGTATCCGCCATGGAGACACGCTATGCGCCTTCATCTCGGCCGTGCCCGTCAACATCCGTGTGCGAGAGAACATCTTGCCAGGCTCCGAGGTCAACTTCCTTTGCATCCACAAAAAGCTCAGAGGCAAAAGACTCGCCCCAATTCTGATCAAGGAAATCACCAGAGTCATCAACTTGGAGGGAATTTGGCAGGCGATCTACACGGGCGGCATCGTACTCCCCAGACCCGTGAGCACCACGCGCTACTTCCACCGAGCCCTCAACTGGCAGAAGCTCTACGAGGTTGGCTTCAGCCCTTGCCCCGTGAACAGCAAGCCGGCATTCCAGGTCCGGAAGTACAAGGTAGCCGACCAAACGTCGACCCGCGGACTCCGGCCCTTGGAGGCGAGAGATCTGGATGCCGTGCACAATCTTCTCGAGCGTTACCTCAAACGATTCGACCTTGCGCCGGTCTTCAACAGGGAAGAGTGTGATCACTGGCTGCTCCACAAAGAAGATCCAGCAGTGGAGCAGGTGGTTTGGTCCTATGTCGTCGAGGTAAGCACGCCTGCCATGTTTTTTGGTGCTTGGATATCATATTAACAGAACGATGCAGGATGCCAACGGCAAGATAACCGATTTCTTCTCCTTTTACCTTTTAGAATCCTCCGTCATCAAGTCCACGAAGCACTCATCCATTCGGGCCGCCTACCTTTTCTACTATGCCACCGAGGCCGGGCTTACCACCCCTATGGACAAGTCGAGTCTCAAAACACGGCTGAACGAACTGATGGGAGATGCCCTGATCCTCGCCAAGAAGCAAAACTTTGATGTGTTCAATGCACTCTCTCTTATGGACAACGCTCTTTTTCTCGAAGAGCAAAAGTTTGGGCCGGGTGATGGCCAGCTCCATTACTATCTCTTCAACTATAAGGCCAACCCGATTGCCGGCGGTGTCGACGCCCAAAACATTCTGGACAAAGCCAATCTGAGCGGCGTTGGTTTCGTAATGCTTTAGCCAAATATTGGCTTCATCAGCGCTATCTGTATTCTGGTAGTTATACCCCGGGGAGGCAATAGTGGTGGGTCGGCGACGCTATCGTGAGGAGGGAGGTCCGAAAGTGGAAATGGCGCCAGAAGGCGTTTTCGGATTGCTGCATAATTCCGTATACAAGAGTCTAGTGTTTTGTGTTTTATAGTCAGATATACGATGTCAGTTTCGTCGTCTTGCTCAGAGTGCACTTGATAAATATGTATTCAGCAACCCCGCACACCATACTCCTTGACAACCTAAATGCTATGCAACAACCAAAAAGAACATAGCTGCACATTATTCAAGACATTACCTCCCATCCAGCTTCTCCCCAAGCGCACACCGCTCCTCGATAGTCCGGTTGAACCATTCCCACCTCTCCACCAGCGGCGCATGCCCCATCCCCTCGATGATGAGCCCCACGCCCGGCTGGATGTACTCGATCAGCTTCCGCCCGTGCGGCGTGCTGATCATGCCGTCCTCCAGCCCGTGCATGACCAAGATACGCTCCCGCCCCAGGCGGTCCGCCATAGCCGCCAACTGCGCAGCGCTCTTGTAGTGCCACCCAGCCGCGATCAGCTGCAGCAAGAACCCCTTGAGCCCGAAGCTGGCCGGGTCGCGCCGCTTGTGCAGCTCCTGCGCGACGAAGCGCTGGGCGTTGGTGGTGAATCTCTGGTAGTCAGGGGAAGGACCGCCAGCGGGGTGGCAGCGCGGCGTGGTCCCGGGCGTGGGCAAGTGCACGTCGTCGGGCCGGCTGAGCCACGCGGGGCTGAAGATCTGCCGGGCCGTGTCGCCGATGGACCGGTCGACCGACTTGGGCACCAGCATGGACGCGCGGTTGGCCATGTTCTCGGCGAACGTCGTCGTGTTCTCGATGGTCGCCGCCGTGCAGCACAGCGAGAGCGTGCTGATGTGTCCCGGGATCAGGCACGCCAGCTCCTGCGCGATCATGCCGCCCAGCGAGAGCCCGATGATGTGCAGTGAGCGTGTCGCCGGGGCAGTGTCGTTGTCCGTCAGCAGGTCTGCGGGTAGCCAGGAGATGGACGTCAGCACCTCGATCAGGTCGCGCGCCATCTCGCTGCTGCTGTACCGCATCAGCGGCTTGTCACTGTCGCCCATGCCCCGGTTGTCCACCAGCAGCACCGAGTAGCGGTCGCGCCGCTCGTGGCCGAAGTGTAGGGTCTGGCGCTGCCACACGGACTTGAGCCCGCCGAGGCCCATGATGAGCTGGGGTTTCTAGTTAGGGGTTGGGTTGACAGGCCTGAGGGGGGCAACGGCGTACGACGACCTTCACGGGACCTTCCCCGTGAACCTCCCAGCTGATCTTGAAGGGGCCGCCGCGACCTTCGGCCACGGGGGTGAACCCCTTACGGTCCGGCTCGAGCTGCCACATCGCCGTGGGGTAGGCGGGGTGACTGAGTGTCTCTGCAACGGTTGGCACTGATGGACCAGGCGCCCTGTGAATAGATCAGTAAAAATCGCATTTTATTCCAACAAGCAGTCGGCTTACATTTTGATCGAATTTTGTAAAGGGAATCGAGGGATAGCGCGGCGAGATATATGCGGGTGGGTCTCCTGTTTTAATGCTTTGGCTGAGATCTCGACGACCCCTCGGCTTACGCCCTGGGTCGCATTCAATCCGAGCTTATCGTGTCGAACTGCGCAGTCCCTGGCGGTCTTGCCCCTGTCAGGCCAATAACGTAAGCGCGCGCCGAGGTTGATTGTGAAAGACAAAAAGCCGCAAGCCTCGCGCCAACTCAAAAGTATCAAACTGCCTTTAGCATATTTACCTAGCTATTATTTTTCGAGGATTTCTTGATAGTTTTGACTAACGCGAATTCACCAACACCCTAGCAAGTCCAAATTGCACTATTTACCTTTGGGGCTCTCTGGCTCAAAACGCTTGGGCCACCTCGCAATTGTCGAGACACAGCACGACAGGAGGCTGGGAATGGCAAGAACTGTTACACAACCGAACAACGCTGGAACTTACAAACCGCAAAACCCTCCGAATGGTAGCGCGCAAAAAAGACGACGCAGTGCAAAAAATTAAAAACATATCATCGACGCGGGCCGGATTTGAACCGACGCTCCCGAAAGAACAAGATTTCTAGTCTTGCGCATTAGACCACTCTGCCACCGCGCCTATTTGATGAATGCTGCTCCATCGAGCTGCTTGATTGGAAGTGGCTTCGTTAGAGCCGTCTAACTCTAACTCGATGGGACGAGGAGCGTGCTGCTGGGGGCGTGCCCCTGGATTTTTGCGTCTTGTCTGCATGTGTGGTGGGGAGGAGAAGTGCCAGGTGTGGGTGGGGCTTGGGTGCCGCGGCGCCCACTCAGACGAGTCAATCCAATGTGCATTTTGGTTTGTCAACTGCAACCGCCCTGTCGAGGGCCGAAGGGAAAGGCAGTTTTATTACCGCGTTACTTCTACGGATAGCCATAGCCTTTGTACGGATCCGTAATGACTGTATGCAACCCGGCCAACGCAATACTTTTTCGCAACCTTCCACGTCGAGCGGTTCGTATCCATCCTTCCCCTCTATTCTCAAACCCAAAACCAGACATGCAAACCCCAGCCCTCCTCCCAATGCGAAAAAGATGGTAGAATCCTCCCTTCAAACCCCTGTGGGTCCCTCCTTCTCCCCCGGCGCGATCTGATACCAATCACTACATGTCGATACCGTCCGCGTGACCGTCCTCGTCGCGGTCGCCCTCGTCTCGGTGATGATGTACGGCACCGTGACCGGCACCGACACACTCACCGTGTACACACCGCCGGGCGCCGTAATGGTGCGGAAAACGGTCATTGTCGTCAAGTAGATGACCGTCGTGGTCGACACATCCCCCCCGTAACCACCGCCGCCCCCGTTCGCCATGGTCACGGTGCGGATCACCGTCAGCGTGGCGGCAGGCGCCGCCGACACGATGGTTATGGTGCGTAGGAGCGTCAGGCTCGTCGTGCTGACCTGAGTGATGGTGCGCGGCACGCCGACCGACGTCGTGGTGATGATGGTGATGGTGCGGAAGGCCGTCACCGTCGTGGGCACGGCCACCGTTTCCGTCTCGGTCTCGGTCAGCACCGTCGCCTGGGTGCTGGTGCGCGTCACGTATTGTGTCGAGGTGCGGACATAGGTGCTGGTCACGATGTCGTAGATGGTCGTGTAGATGGTTTGGGTCTGCGTGCGTGGCACGGTGACCGTGTTGGTCGTGTAGACGGTGCGGTAGGCTGTGGTTTCGGACACGGAGACGGAGACGGAGACGGAAAAGACGGTTGTCGTTTTGGGCACCGTGAGCGTGGCGGTTTCTGTCGAGGTTGTGATGAGTGTGATGGTCCTGAAGACGTTGTGTGTCACGGGGACGGTGAGGGTTTCCGTTTCGGTCTCTGTCAGTTCCCGGGTGGAAAAGATGGTGGTCGAGACCGTCTGTGTGGTGGGCACCGCAGATATCACGGTAATAGTTCTATACACGCTCACTGTTGTGGGCAGTAGGATGGTGTTGGATACCGTGTATGTCGCCGGTACAGTGATGTACGAAGGCACGTTCAGTGTCGCAGAGACTGTGCGAATCGTCGACACGGTGACCGTATATGGCTGTGACACGGTTATGGGAACACTAGCTGTAACTGTGTACGGCACCGACAAAGTCGTGGGGACACTGGTTGTGACCGTGGCCGAGAGGGTGACAGTCGTGGGGACCAGGCGTGTGGTTGGCGTTGTAACGGTTACTGGCTGGGTAAGAGTCGTGGAAACCGTGCGCGTGACGGGGGGGTTTGGAGTTGCCGTGGCTGTCGTGGAAACCGTGACAGTACTAGTAGCCCCCGGAGCCGTGTATCCAGATGTTATTGTGACCGTCAGAGTTGCTGGCGGTGCCGTCCCCCCTGACCCGCTGGTTTGAAGCACCACTGATGTTGACAATACCGTGCTGGTGAGTTGTCGCGTTTCCGTGATTGTGACCGTGACTTTGACTGTGCCCGTAGCCAGCGAGGTTGTTACTGAGACTGGGCTGGAAGGTTTCTCGGTGTAGCTCGGGGTTGAAGATGGAGAGGTTGAACTTGAACTCGAATTCGTTCTCTCGCAGACACCAAACTCGACCTGGCACATTGGACCACAGTGCTCTGCTGTTGCTCCACACCAGCCATGTTCCGAACAACACTGCCCAAAGACCGACCCGCGACAGGTGAACCCCCCACCGCAATGTCCGTCTGTTGTGACCACCAAGGAGCCAGGGGTCGGCGTCGAACTCGCAGGCCCCGTTGCTGCCGCTGAACTCGATGTGCTGCTGGGTTGGTCGACACAGTAGTTCTCCCCTGCAGTGAGCATGTCACAGCCCTTGACATTCGGATTGTTTCGCAGAAACTGGGTGACGGTGATGCCAGTCAGCGCCGCAAGCGAAGCACAAGTATCGCCAGCCTGTGCCATGACGAAAGTGCTGCATTCCGCGGCGGCATTGTGGGATGCGAAGAACAGGAAGAGTAGGGCCGCTGCTTTAAACCTTCGAAACATCATGGTAAACACTGGTGACACGACACGAGCAGTCCCGGTCTCTGGCTGCTGCTGCACTCCCCAGTAAACATCGCCGACACCAGCAGCCCAGAGAGCCGCAGGCCCTTGGAGGCACTCGCCTTATATTACATGTTTTCGACTTGTACGTTCTGCCGCTCACACCATGGGGCTGTGATCCTTCCAATACCACGTTCCCAGCCCTGGCCGACATATTTGTATGTTAAGCGTGGGCTGCTGCAGCAGCACACCATCTGCCCGGCGTACGCGTTTCGCAGCCGACATTGATGGAATCATATACGCAGCGGCCAATTGCCTATTGCCTTCTCCTAATAAGCTAGAGTATTCTGCAGCCTGTTTATTGCTCATGGGCGGAATATCGGCCGGCAACCGCTTCGCCTGAGTAATACTGCTCAGCCCTCGACTTGTCGGCTAATCAGCCCGGTAGGCGTTCTATTCTTACACCATAGAATCCGAGAGCTTCTGGAAATATATGACCCCCAGCTTCGAACGTGCCAGCAGACCGGAATCAAACGTGATGGGGGGATGCCAGCAGACCCGAGACCTGGTTCTTGGCTCGCAGCCCCTAGGATATCAGGCTGCCATGGTGGGGACGTGTTAAAAAATACCACAACAGCGTGCATAAAGAGAAAACAAAATTCTCGCCGACACCACCCCGTCGGCAGTTGCCGATACGGTTCCTCCCCGCTGTTTCCGGGGTTGCTCCCAACTCAGATTACCCGGAAACCACTTCCCCTCCGTTTGCGGCCAAAACAAGCCCCCTGGTCTGCAACAGGGATGGCTGCTTCATAGAATTCAATCCATGAATCACCACCATGGTGCACTGAATAGTACCCAATAGTTCCCCAAGAACAGTATTTTTGAAGATGGCACAGATGTGTAACCGTACCCCATTGACTCCATTACTGTATAAATCTCGTAGCAAAGGATAGTGAGTGCCACAGACACTTCAACACGAAGAAGCTTTTCCTTGGCTGCCTTCAGAACATCAATGGTGGCCCTCTGAGTATAAATGGTGGTCATGGCGGTTTTCCCAAACTCTTTAGTTGATTCGACTAGTACCATGGTGGCGTTAAACATCTTGGCCCATATTTCGTCCTCGGCGTTATCACCCCCCAGTTGGATGTATGCACATTCACATCCATCGTCGGTACTGAAACCTACTTGCTTGATTTGAAGCTTGATGTCTTTCCGGCCAGTGTACTTCTTTCCCAACCAAATGTCTGTGGCCGGCATGTCGTAGCACCCAATGAAGAACATGGCCCCAGTCCCCACGCTACCGAGTGGGATCTCCAACCGGAGGCCAAGTGCCGCGCTGCCGTCCTTGTCGTTGGGGCACCAGCTGGAATGCATACTGACGTTGGCCGCTTTGTCCACATTCTTGCCCACATTCTTGTCCCCATTGCTATTGGGAATGCAAGTGCTCCAGCCCATTGACGGCAGGGTAAGTTTGCCGTTGAACTCCACCTCGCGATGGCAGGTTGTCGGGACGATTAGCACGGGGTGCGAAACGCTGAAATGATAGCTGGGAAGAAATGCTACTGTTAAGACGAGGTTCTTTTTTTGGCATGAAGGCGGAGTTGTGTGAACTTACTTTGCTGAGTGGTTGTCGACTTCAGCAGACAGATTGGTAATGGTGAAGGCCCACTGCGGGAGAGATGTTTCCTGAGCCTCGACTGCATTGTTGGGAGCATCGAGGATGGCATTTGCAATGCCCCAAAGGACCAAGAAGGATAGAATGCCGATCTTCATCTTCAGTCTATGGCGGCGTTGCAAGGGCTGGTAGTTGACGATGCTGGTGGTCAACGAAGTGCGTAGCAGATGAAATGGTCGGAGGTGGTCGGTCAATTCGAGTGAAAAGATTCTGGAAGCAGAAAGATTTCAGGTTTGCAGTTTTGCAGGCCCCCACCGGCCTTCGGCGCGCAATTTGGCAACTCAAGTCACAGTAATATCCAGAGGCAGGTGCGTATCTGACAGATTGTTACCTACCTAAGGCACCTCGACCTAATTTGGTATCTGAGGAAGGTGCTTCCTGTGATAACCACTGCTCAAGTAAATCAACTGATCCGGCCTGGTCCTTCTCCCCAATAACTAAAGGAAGCCTGACTAAATCAGCAGGCCACCTTCATCCTCCTCTTCCTTGATATCCGCTCGGCAGGACCCTTTGGTCCAAGTTCCGTATGATCGCGGGCAGGAGCCCGACTCTCGATCAGCGCTTAATCTTTAATACTTACTGCATGCAAGCTGCGATGTGAGGGTTGATTACGTGGTCACCGATATATTTTCTAGCAAACGCCACTTCGCCATACCTGAGGTTTCATTTGTTATCATTCATACCAACAGTCTTCGAAAAGCAGTGTCAACTTACCGGCGGATCAGAGAAGCAGCATCCATGTCCTGAACGCCGAGATCACGGAGTGTGCCGCGAAACGCATCCTCGTTCGGGATATCCAACATCGTCAGGCAGCCAGGGGCAGGGCATGGCCTATGTCGTCGAAATCGTTCATTTCTAGTGAGGTCTTGATACCTTGGAGGAAACAGGCGAAGCAGACCTCGTGGCCACACTCGTTCAGCCGCTTCTCCTCACGAAAGCGGTGTAGCTTTGGGAACTCGTTGATGCTCGCGCAGAATGGGTCACGTTGAGGAGTCTTACGGAACTCAAGCTTCTCCATCTTGCAAACAGCGCAGGCCTGCTAAACAAGCTTCTTTGAAAGAGTCTCCGCGAAAGTATACACCTCGGAGGGGTCCAGAGGCTGATCCAACTGCTCTGTCGACAAGTACTTTAATGTAGTCCAGTCGGTGAAGGGCTCCGAGGCATGTCTTTGTCCACAGGTCTGTTTTTTAATCATCTTTCCGGGGCGGGACTTGGTGGTATAGTGTCTCACAGTGACTTTCATGTTGATCACTATTCTCGGCGTAGGGTTAGAGCCTGGGAGGGTATCAAGACTGTGAGCCATCAGGAAAGCGTCGCAATGCTCCTGGTCAAATTCTCCCCTCAAATTATCTCTCTCATCCCAGAGAGCGTCGTACGAAAGTGTCAGCTCATCGAGCTCCGCCTTAGTCGAATTGTGGTCCTCATGAGATGCGCTGAGCTGACTCTTTAGCTCTGATATCGTCTTGTTCTGAGCAATGGCTTGGGATCGCAGTCTGCCATTTTCTACCCGCTCCTGTGATGGTAGAACTCGGCGTGGACATGGGTAGAAGCAATGAGTGAATGGTTGAAGGCATCGACGATTCCGCAGAGACTTCTCCCTGGAGTATCACAGGCAATTTCTTGCGGAGTATATCCGAGTTAGGTATCGGAAGCCCTCGACGATCGTGTCAAGCCCTCGGTATTCATGACATAGCCATCAAGAAACCACTACCAAAGGCACTACCGGTACCGGCTGGGGGTAATAGGCACCAAATTACTTTACTCTGGTAACTTGGAGGAATTCAGGGACTACATGTGGGTATGTAGGCATCTAAGATGCCTAAAAGGTAGGGATCATGGCTGCGTTGGTATGTCCCGTTCTCGCTGATACAGCAAAATTACTATATACTGGCCTTCTTGAATAGCATGATAAAGCAAGAGTGAGACTACCGAGACCCGGACCCTCCCAGTTCAAAAAACCAGGAAAAAACCGTGATCTCAGGCATATCCATAGCACAGAACCACCAGCATGATGATGAGTCTTGACAAGCAATGGCATGCTGAATCTCACACATAGTTTCATTGCTACCTTGTCCATTTGATCAAGAATGAAAGAACGCAAGACTTATGCGGCCTGCGAAAAGTTCCGCCAGCCTCCTATTTACACAAATGTGAATTGACTCAGCGAGACTAAGGCATGCCCGAGACTAATACCACACTGGGACGTGCATTAGGATGCAATGGAGGTACGCTTGTGTGATAAGACCAATACACATTTCTTCCTAGCGGAGAAGAAGAACGGGCAAGTCAAATCAAAATCTCGCTTTTTAGCTTGTATAATTTCTAGGAAAAATTGTTTTTTATCGCTACCTATTGAGTACACTGTTGAGTGATGGACACCTGCACACCACGTCCGCATACTCCTCATCCTCTGCCATAGATCTGGCAAGGTCAAACTTGAGCAGCAAATTCTTGTCCTTAAGGGCGGCCTGGCTTGTTTAAATATCCTGCCTGAATGAGTGGAACAGGAGCCCTACTACTATGCCGGTGCGGGCGTGTCGGTGTAGTTCATGTATTTCCTCAAAAGCATGCATTTTCCAAGAATGTCTGAAAATTGTGTTGATGGATTCCTCGGAGAGAACGGCAATTTTCGAAGTCTCAAGTCCAGAAGTCGGGATTTCACAGCCCCCAGTGCTGCAAGCCCTCGTCAACATGACTGACCAATGTGCCCAAACCGAATTCTAGCCCCTCGCCATTTACGCCGGTGCCCCAATGCAAAATTGCAAGGGCTTTCCCCATGGAAGCTGCCGGACTGGTAAAGTTGGTGCCTGTGAATGTCACGGCGTTTACACAGAGCGGAAGGTCTCCAAAAGCCCGGGTGAGCTCGCCAACCGCGGGAACAAGTGAGCGATGCAGCCCAAGATGTGTTTGGGCCAGGCGGTGCGTCGGGTGCCAGTTGAGTGGGGAGTCGAGTACTTTTCCATGTTTCCGTCAGTTGACAGTCGGTTCCTATCTTGCGGCACTTAACTTCAAAGCCTGGGGCATCATCTTATCACGGGGTGTTTGTCAGGAAAATGTGTAAAGGTTGGTGGGCGAAAAGCCCCGAATGCTGCATGATGGTTCAAAGAAACCTACTTGGGATGGCTACCCCTTCTCTCCTGCAGGCAGGATCTGAAAAGAGCCCCGATGCAAGCAATGCTGGCCTTATGTACATATACGACGGGATGGAGTTGGCTAGGTGGGCTAAAAACTGGAATTCAGTGGTGTTTTACTTGTGTTGAGGCTTCACCGAGCTGCAGGTGCCGTTTGTCAGCCCATGCCCACTGCAGGCAGTGGGCAGCGGGGGCCAAAAACACAAGATGAAAGATGTGTAAGTGGCGGTAGCGCTGTGCTGGTCTCACTAGCGAAATCTCTCAGTAAATGCACGAAAAAACTGTTAGCCGGTTGGAAATTAGACTAACAGCCACAATTTTGCCCAGTTGGATGCGTCTTGGCTTGGGCTTGGCGGTGGTTACGTGATGCAAGGACGTCCATGGGTCCTTTGCCCCCCTCCCGCACATGCGGCCGCACCGCCCGCATTTTCCGCATCGACCGCATCGCCCGCACCGCCCGCACCGCCCGCACCGCCCTCAGTGGCCAGCCACCCCAGACCCCGCAATTCCGCTGCCCATTTTCGCGCCGGGCATGAGTAAACCGCCCATTTGCCTAGCCCGCCTCGCGGTTCTCGGGCTCTTGGAGGATCCCTAAACAGCCCCCGTGTCGCACGCCCCGAAATGGACAACGATGGTCGGGGCTGCCATCATGAAAGGCCTTGGGATCTATAAAGATCGATGTCGGCTTCGCTCCATGTCATCTCTTGTTCCTCATCATCAGCATCATCATCAATCAGCAGCACATCATAACCTCACCAACCTCCTCCAAGCACCCAATCAACTACACCCCTGAACCCCCATTCAGACCCACCCAACCAAACAACCCCCTTTTTTTTCCCACCACCACCACCACCACCCCAAACATCAACAATGGCCCCTCTCGTCTGGCTCGTGACCGGCACCACCTCAGGCATCGGCCGCGCCGTGGTAGAGGAGATCGTGGCACGCGGCGACAAGGTGATCGCATCAGGGCGCAAGGTGGAGGCGCGGCTGGGCTCACTCAAGTCGGACTCGGTCGCGCTGCTGGAACTCGACGTCGCAGGGGGACGCGCAGCCATCACGGCCGCGATCCAATCGGCCTGGGCCATCTTCGGGCACATTGACGTGCTGCTCAACAACGCAGGCATATCATCAATGGGCTCAGCCGAGGAGGCCACAGATGCCTACATCACCAACATGTTCAACGTCAACCTCTTCGGACAGATGCACGTGACCGCTGCTATCCTCCCCCTCCTCCGGGCACAGGGCCACGGCGTCGTAGCCTTCACCTCGTCCTCGACAGCCTGGACGCCGCTGCCCTTCATGTCGCACTACGCCGCCTCCAAAGCAGCGCTCTCAGCGTACGTGGAGTCGCTGCGCAAGGAGCTGAAGCCGCTGGGGATCGACACGGTGGCGTTCGAGTGCGGCGGGTGCGTGACGCACCTGGGGCAGCCGCGCGAGGAGGGCGCGGCGGCGTTCGGGTCCGAGGCGGCGGGCGTGGCGGCGTACGGGCCGGGGCTGATGGCGCTCGGCGGCATGTTTGCGACGGACCCGCTGGCCTTCATGCCCGGCGACCCGGCCAAGGTGGCCGCCAGCATGGTGGATGTCGTCAAGCGCGAGGGCGTCGCCGCCGGCAAGCCGTGGGCGGTGCGCGTCATTCTTGGCTCGGACGCGTACGACTCGATCAAGCAGAAGGCTGCCGAGATCCTGACGCTGGCCGACGCGTGGAAGAATGTCAGCTACAGCACAGACCGCGATGGCTATAGCCACGAAACCCAAAAGGTTTACTTGGAGGCGGTCTCTATCATTGAGAAGGAGTAGAGGATCGGTTGTGGCTTGGTCAGGTCTTGCTTTATACAGCGCTGGCAGGCGGGGCGGGAGCGGGATAGAGGCGTTTCATTGACTTTCGAGCCCGGGTTTGGGGATTATTGCAAAGCACGAGGATAGAGAAACACTAGAGTTTACTTTTTTCTTTCCCCCAATAATACATTCCAATCCTATTCCTAATACAAAACCCTAGCGACCGTTGTTTGGTATCTCTACTCCATAACCGCCATGCTAAACCAAGCATGATCCAGCCAGTAACTCCAGTGTGGGGGACCATGTGCAGAGCAAAACACCTCGCCGAGAAAAGCGACCACGCCCCCAATGCCAATGCTAAAAAAAGAGTGCTGCTCAAAATGCCAACCCTCAACCTATTTGACCCTTTGCCGCCTCCCCCTCACGGCTTTCTCCCAAACAGGCTTTTGCTAAGTACCTCCCTGCTCGCCTTTGTCATGATCCTCCACCTTTGTTTGTTAGGAACGCCAAGGTGATCTCCACCCCGAGGTGTGTTCTCATCCCCGGCCTCACTAGACCCAGACGAGGACTCGGCGCTGGCGGAACCTGGCGGCGGCTTATTCGAAGGCGACCTGTTTTTGAGCACGGGTATCTTCGATCGATGTGGGTTCGATTGACCCTGGTGACTGGCGCCCGGGGTCGGGGTAGCGACGTTCCTCAAGGCGCTTCCACTCCCCTCGCTATCCTCCGCAGTCGAAGTCGACCCCCCCGACAATCTCCATGTCTTGATTCCCCCATGCCTGGTGCCCCGCGGGGCAGTTCCCACATACGATCTCTCCACTTCACCTACCCCTGACACCATTCCTATTTTTATCATTTTCCCCGAGCCCACTACTGGTGCACCACCCAGCCCTGGTATCGCCAGCAGACCGGGGACAGGCAGAACGGCCCCCGAACCACCAACTTTGTATCTCACCCCGCCGTCTTCCCTCACAATCTCCGTAACCGTAACATTCGGGCTCAGCGCACAGCCGTACAGTCCCCGCCACTTTCGCGGATCCGTCACATGCTTGATCACCCTCAAACCGCGCGGTGGGCCGTAGTCAACAACAGAACGTTGCCCCGGGGTGAAGGGGTATGCGCATGACGGGGCGCGGTACTGGCAGTGTTTGCTAATGTCTCTCACCGTCATGGTCGAGGACGTAGTGCCGTTGGGGGCAGTTCTTATCACTGCTGTAGGGGTGGGAGTGGTGGAGGAGCTGAGCTTGCTTGAGGTAGAGCTCGATTGACGGGAATGAAAGGGCTGGAATAGTGATATCGGACCGTCTCCTCCCCAGAGGGCAAGGATAAGTTGGCGGGCGTAGGCCTTGTTTGCGCCGACAATGCAGAGAGAGTCGACGAGGCCCTCGAGGAGCATAATGGGATCTAGCACTGAAAGGTGCCTGTCGGAGCAGTAAGGGGTTCGAGCTGGGTCAGTGGTTAGTGTATGTAGTGAGAACAAGGGGGGTAGGTGGGGGGGGGGGGGGGAGAGGGCTTACCTTCATCGGGGCGGGCGAGAATGGTATTGTCCTCGTCGTCCTCGAAGCGGATTACCTGCTCGCTCTCGTTGGACTTGTCACCCAGATTGACTCTTTCTGATTCCTTGGAGCCCCTTGCTGTTTGTTCAAGGAGAGGGCGGTAGCCGTAGTAGCGGCGCACCAAGACGACCAGGCTCTGAATTTTCGCGGCTCCCGTGCGTGTCAACTGTCGCTCGGCGAAGCTCGCGATCAAAGTGCGCACGCGCACCAAGTTCTTGCCCATGTCCATACATGCGGCTGACGAGTGCCAATGCCCGCCCAAGCGCGAGAGATCGACCTCAAGGGTAATCCACTTCATCAGGTGACCAAAGCGGTCCATGAAGAGCACAGCGGCAGGCTGGGTTGTCATGGTTACAAAGGGGGAGTAAACCACATGGAAGCGGCGCGTGAGAAAGAGTGTGGTGAGTATGTCGATGCGCATGGCGAAGCAGACGGCTGTGTACCCCCGCAGCAGTGCCAGGACCTTCCCAAGGCTGTCGAAATACTCAGTTGACCACACGCGCTCGCCCTCGGTGCCAGCGTGGTTGACGGGCCAGATGGGCTCCAAAAATGTCGGGCTGTTCATGCGGATAGCCTTGCCGCTGTCATGGCTGCCCACGATGTGCTTGGCAATCATGAAGCGGACGCGGTCTGGTAGCTTGAAGTAGGGGCCATTGTCTTTCCTCGAGACTTCTGCCCGCTTCCCAGCCCTAGGCCACTTGCTCGTGCCAAGCATTCCCTCCTGACTATCTGAGCTGCCTGAGGACCCATCGCGGAAGAGGATGGTGCTCTCACCAGCTAACCGCACGCAGTTCTCCTGGAATGCAAGCTCGTCGTCCCACTCCATCTTATCCTGGGTGGGAAGTCGGCGATTCCAGACCACGTCGACACTCCGATCCCAGGGGGGAGGGTCATCCAGCATGCTGCCGACTGAGCTGTTGCTTGAAGCCGAGGTGCTCTCCGGCCCGCTGGACGAAAACGACGCCCGGTTGTTGCGGGGTGTGAGCGGACTGCGAAGAAAGCCCGAGGGACTGTCTGGAGAGTCCTTGCGGAGCTTCCTAGGCTTGGAGCTCTTCGGTGTCATGTCGCTCGGCTGCTCCTTTGGAAGCCGGTACTTCCGGAGCATCTTGTTTCCCGTGTGGTACATGATGGCGGGCAGTGCGGAAAGAATGGAACCCCGGCGCAGACGATACTAAGAGTGGAGATAAACGGCTGGCCTCCCTGGAAGTGATCACGGCAGGCAGACGGATGTGTTTCGGCCCTGGTCTGGGGAGTGGTAAAGTGATGGTGAAGTGGAAGTGGAAAGACGTTGGGCGCCAAGTCCATTCACAATGCAGGGCTGGGCCGAGGAGGAGCAATGGCCGTGACTTCCGCGCTTTCTGAGCCCATTTGTGGTTTGTCAAGGGAAGCGCAACTGCGGCTTGCGGTTGTGAATCGCGGGCTGCGAACTTGTCGGTTTTGGCCGGCACGAGGAAAGCGCAGGATGGGTCAATATGAACTCAATTATTACAGGCCGGAGCACGGATACGAGCAACGTGCGGTGAGCTGGATGGCATTTTGGCTAACTGACCGATTTGGGATCGAAACCGGGGTATCCAGGATGTCTAGTAGAAGAGAGGCAACAGGGTTGATGCCATTTCGAATAGCCCCTCTCCTTGCCAGGGCTGATGTGTTACCGCAACGATCCTGGACCTGGCCACGGCCCCGGGTCTGCCATTGTCGTGGCGCTCGAGTTGGAGACCGATATCAAAACACTTGGGCAATTAGCGTAAGTAGAGGAACTTGGAGGAGCTCAGCCGAGGCTCTAGCAGGGCCTAGTGTAGAGCTACCGCCCCCTGAGCCATGTCAACATGGAGTCAACAAAGCTGCCAGTGCCTGCCAGTGCCTGCCACGCCACTGCCATGCTCTGGTAGTGCCAAAGGGAACGGGGAAAGCGCCGATCCAACATGGCGTAAACTGAGGTCGGCATCCCACGAGCGGGTTTGCAGGGCCATGTCATGGCCAATGTCAATATCCGAAATCGACGATGGAAGTATCGCGCGAAAGGGGGAATGCAGGGGCCGGGGAGCTGAATGCAAACTCCTGTGGAACCACAAAGAGTGTCCCAGCATGTGCCCGAGCGTGCTAGATCTGATTAGGTAAGGAGTATCTTATCGATAAAAGCCCAAAGCTTGACTGCGACAACCCCGCTGAAATATTCTACCCCTCCATGCTAGGCTTTTTTCTATCAGAGTCACCACTTGCACCCGCATCCCTGTGCACCTCCCTAGCTCTTACCACCACGAATCGACGTTTCCATCATGGCGAGCGCCCCCCCCGCTTTCAATGCCGAAGAGGCAGACAACCTCGAGGATGTATGATAAGAGACCCCCCCCGCATTGCGCATTGCGCCAATCTGCAAATGACAGCGGTTGCTAACATGTGCCCCTCGCAACACAGATCGAGAAGCAGTTCGCCGTCAAGGCCGTGCAGCACATGGCCACATACTGGTCCATCCTCGAAAAGATGAAGGGCTCGGTCCTGCGTCTCACCAAGATCGATGATGAAATCTACGAGCACCTGACCCGCGACTTCTCCGACTTCGACCCGGCCGCCACCATCGATGAGGACGAGATGAAGAGCAAGGTTGGCAAGGAGCGGTGGCGCAAATTCATGATGACCTACGAGAAGAAAGTCGCCGACTATAACTTTGGCACCATCCTACGCATCAGCCCAAAGTCTGAGTACGGCCAGGACACGACCATCTTCGTGCCCAGGATGCAGTTCTACGCTGTCGAAATTGCCCGGAATCGCAATGGCTTAAACGACTGGATTTTTGAGCAGGCACAAAAGGAGAAGGCTGAAGCAGCCAAGTCCAGTGCATGAGTTCTAAATGAAGAAATAAATATCGTTACTCTCCGCGAGCTGCCGGCGACAATCCCGACTTTTGCGATCTGGCGCAGGCACCATGATGAAGATGTGGTAATCGGCATGCAGGGGAATCTAGCGGGAAGACTTCGCTACCAAGGGGTTTGCGGATTACGGGTCAAGATGTTCACGATGAAATGTATTATCTGTGTGTCCTGCCTTGAAACTAGGCGGGCGAAAGAGGATAAGTTCAAGTGAAGATATCCTGGTTGCCTCTGGCTTTCGTCAAGACCACAATGTCACCGACTGCCCAAGATCTAGTCTTCAATGCGGAAGTTCCGCTTATTTCCCTTACTATTGTTCCCCCTCCCACGCTGGCCAGGGGCTGAGAACAATACCAAGCCGAGAACAAAGGGAACGACAAACACCAAAACCCAACCACAATATCAGGAATTATCTATCCAAAAATCATTTATACCATTGTGCCCAAGCGATATGACTGCAAAAATTCTCAATCTCCAATGATCGATTTTCTTCTTTTCAGACCACAAGCAAGAGCGACTTCGCGTGAATTCGACAACACCTGCTCCCCAATTCCATAAACATCTTCTCAAGTACAAAATCCAAAATGGCCTCACCATCGATCCGATCGTCCACCGTCTTGGGGCAATCTACCACTTATTCCTCATGGTCGGCCAATAAAGAAGCCCCTTTTCCGCAAGATGCCATCATCGATGTCCAGGAAACAACAACAGAAAAAGAGTCTCTCCCTAGCCCAAAGTCTTGTTGGAAAGACTTATTTGCGTTCACACGAGGGTCACATCGGTTTATTATCGCATGCGCCGTCATCACCTCGGCCTTGGTTGCCGGAGGACGCACAGCCTACGCCATCGTGCTCGGCAAAATCTTCGGCATTGTCTCGCAACGGGGCGCGAACCAGCTCGACGGGGATGATTTCTTGTCGCAAATATCCCGCTGGTCGGGTTACATGTGTCTCCTCGGCTTAGGAATGTGGCTCATCTCCAGCATTGACATCGCCCTCTGGGTCATGACTGGTGAGCTGCGCGCAAGGACGGCTAGGGAGATGGTGTTCGATTCGCTTCTTCACAAGGCCACGCAGTGGTACGACTCGAGGGAAGACGGCATCTCCAGCATGACGGTTGGCATTCAGACGTAAGGGTCTCTCACTTTTCATTTCACCTGTTTGTGTACTGACAAAGGTGACAGTCAAATCCGAGAGCTCCAAATGGCCACCTCCCAGATCCTTGGATATCTGATCTCCGACATCTTCATCTTTCTCGCATGCATCATCGTCGCGTTTGCCTACTCGTACAAGCTCACTCTTGTCATGCTCTCCACCGGCATACCCTCAGCACTCATCCTCTGGTTTATCAGCCGTTTCTTGGACCCAGCAATCGAGGCGCAAAAGCGTGAGCTTGCCGAGGCATCAAAGCAAGCAACAGCGGCCACGACTGCTATCGACCTGGTCAAAGTCTACAACGGTGCCGATCACGAGGCCTTTAGGTTTATCTCCGCTATCCGTAGGTCGGCAAAGTACTACTCTCGCCAGGTGCTTTGCAACTGCGGTCAGATGAGCTACATCAAGTTCTGGACCATCATGCTTTTTGTCATTGGCTTCTACTTTGCCGTCGTCCTTGTCAACTGGGGTGAACTGACCCCCGGAGATGCGCTGACCACGTTTTACACGGCCGTCATCGCGTTCCGGTCCGTTGAAGCTCTCGGTCCCCAGTGGCTTGTCATTGCCAAGGGAATGGCCGCGGGACAGTTGCTGAAGAGATTGGTGTCTGAGGGGGAACACGGACAGGGGGAGGCGAATACGGCCGGTTCACCTCACACCCCGAGATGCTTTGGAGAAATTGAACTAAGCGATGTAAGTGTTTTGACCGCCAGGCTGGTGTTTTTACCTTGGCTAACGTCAACCCTAGGTCAGCTTTGCGTACCCGTCGAACCCTACCAAGACCGTTCTCTATCCGTCGAGTTTCCAGTTCCCTGCTGGGCAGCTTACCTTTGTTATTGGCAAAAGTGGCTCCGGGAAGAGCACCTTGGCGAACTTGCTGCTGAGATTCTACGAACCCCTGACCGGCCGCATCACCGTCGACAACAACTTGATCACGCGGCTAGACCTCCAGTGGCTCAGAAGCAACATCACACTGATCCAACAGTCGAGTATACTTTTCAACGACACGTTTCTCCGAAATGTCGCTTTCGGTGCGCGAGACCCCGACAAAGTCACCTTGGCAGAGGTGCAAGAGGCCTGCAACATGGCTCTTCTGCAGTCGACCATTGCCGGCATGCCTGATGGGTTGCACACTGAAATCGGGCCCAATGGTTACGCTCTTAGTGGCGGACAAAGGCAGCGGCTCGCCCTCGCTCGGGCAAAGCTGCGCGACCCCCCTGTCTTGATTCTCGACGAGATCACCAGCGGACTGGACCCTGCTAGCAGAGCCCTAATCATGGAGGCCATCCGGATGTGGAGGAAAGGCAAGACGACAATCATCATCACCCACGAGGTCGGCCATATCGGGGATGACGAATACGTGTACGCCATGGAGAATGGCCATGTTGTGCAGAGCGGGTTTAGGAAGAAACTCTCCGAGGTCGCCGGCCTATTCGCTTCTCTATTAGCCTCTGCCGATGAAGTGACTTCTTCGAGGCACTCGAGCGCTAACCAGAGCGATTATGATTCCGATTCCGATGCTCAAGATGAAGACGAGCCCGTCGTAGGAGAGGCCCGCTATGAAAGGTTTCTCCGTGGACTCCTGGTTGATCGCAGGAAGCCCGATGGGTTGTTCAACCGCATTCCCTTGCCAGGCGAACGCATCCACACGGCCGGATACCTCGGCGGCTCTCCTGGAGGCTCCCGAAGAAACAGCGATGCCGGAAGCATCAATGTCGTCACGCGGATGGGCCTTGATATCCAAAACAACCGGATTTCCAATGCAAGAAGACCGCGGATGAGAAATAACCCCGTGGCAGAAAGCAACGCTTCTCTCCGGTCGCTCGAGCTGTTCTTTCTCGAGCGCCTCGCGAAGAGCAAGGACAGAAAGGCAGGTCTCGCTCAAGGACCGAGGCTTCCATCCATGACAGCCATTTTGCGAACGGTGTGGCCCACTCTGGACAGCATGGGCAAGATTCAGCTGGCTCTTGGTCTGTTGATGTGCCTAGTCATGGCCGGCAGCAACCCCGTCTTCTCTTTCATCTTCACCCAGCTCCTTGGTACCTTTTGGCTCCCGGAGGGCCGGCAAGAGGCGGGCTCCAAATGGGCTTCCTACCTGACCATCGTCGCGGTAGTTGATGCAGCCTCTATCTTTCTGGCCTATCTTTTCATGGAGCGTGCTGCCCAAAAATGGGTCAACGCGCTGCGAGCAGAGGCGATCAAGCGGATCTTGAGCCAGCCCAAGTCGTGGTTCGACAAGCCTAACCACTCCCCAAGCCGCATTGCCCAGTGCCTTGATCGCAACGCCGAGGAGATGCGGAAGCTGCTCGGCATGTTTGTTCCCATTCTTCTGACCGTGACCTGCATGATCCTTTCTTCTCTGATATGGGCCCTTGTCATCCGCTGGGATCTCACCCTCGTTACGCTGGCTGGAGCGCCTGTTGCTATCGGTACTGCGCGGGCGAATTCTCTTGTCAGCGACAAGTGGGAATCCATTTGTGACCAGGCTGCCGAGGCAGCAGGAACAGTCTTTAGCGAAACTTTCTCCAACATCCGGGTCGTGCGCGCGCTCACTCTCGAAGGGTACTTCACCAACAAGCACACCCAGTCTGCCGCGGCCGCATATCGAGTTGGTGTAAAGCGGTCCGTATTCGTGGGCGTCTTTTACGGCCTCTTCCAGTCCATCACCTTCTTCCTGAACGCCCTCGTCTTCTTCTACGGCGCCAAGATTCTCAGCGAGAACCTCACTACCGTCACCGACGTGCTCCGCGTCATTAACCTGTTGCTCTTCTCGCTCGGCACGTCGGTCGGAATGCTCTCCAACATACCCCAGATTGCAGCTTCCAAGGCCACGGCAACGCAGCTCCTCTACTACGCCAACCTATCCCACATTACCAGCCACGAAGCCCAGGGAGAAGAGCTCATCACAACTCCCCTCCCGGTTCACATGACCAATCTACAGTTTGCCTACCCAGGCGCACCCAACAAGCAAGTCTTGCGCAATGTCGACCTCGAGATCGAGTCTGGCACGAGCACCGCCATCGTTGGCGCCTCGGGCTGCGGCAAAAGCACCATCGCCGCCCTCCTCCTCCGCCTCTACGACCCAAAACCCTCCCTACCACCCGTCTCGCCCTCTCCGCCCCCGGGAGCGACGCTGACCATCATCCCGCCGACCCCCTCCCACCGCCCCGCGGGATCACCGCTCACCTACGCCCACCGTCCCTCGGTCTCCCTCAACACCGCCTCCCTCCGCACCTACCTCGCCTACGTCCCGCAGCACCCCTTCCTCTTCTCGGCCACCGTCCGCGACAACATCACCTACGGCCTGCACGCCTCGTCGCCGCTACGCGCCCAGGCCAGCGTCGAGGCCGCCGCCCGCGCCGCCGACATCCACGACCTCGTCGTATCCCTGCCCCAGGGCTACGACACCCTCGTCGGCGAGGGCGGCATCGCCGTCAGCGGCGGGCAGGCGCAGCGCCTCGGCATCGCCCGGGCCCTGGTGCGCCGGCCGAGGATGGTGGTCATGGACGAGCCGACGAGCGCGCTGGACGCCGAGGGCGCCGAGGGCGTCAGGCGGCTGGTCAAGCAGCTGGCAAGGCAGGGGGTCGGGGTGGTGGTGGTGACGCATAGCAAGGAGATGATGCGGGTCGTGGACCGGGTTGTCATGGTGGAGAGCGGCCGTGTGGTGGAGACGGGGGCGTATGACGAACTGGTGGGACGGCAGGGCATGTTCGCGCAGTTGGTTGGGGGTGGGGTTTGGATGTGGAATGGGGAGGGGAGGAGGCGGAGGAGGTCGAGGAGGAATAGGAGGGGTGAGGAGGCCGAGAGGGTTCTATTGAGGCAGGAGGCGCTGAGGCGGTTGGAAGGTGGCGAGGCGTCTGGTTCGGGTGAGAGGTATTGGAGGGTCTGAAGGGCCGGTCAAGGGGCGAGTGCGAGTGCGAGTGCGAGTGCGATCGCGATCAGGGGTATCATTTACTTTTTTTCATTGGGGTCGCTATTACTTCTTTCACTGCCTTCTTTTTTTGCGGTAGAATATTTACAAACGGCAGCACCTCTCTCTCAACATCCGCGACAGTACTTGTCCACAAATGTGACTCTGTCAGCATGCAGAAGCCGTTTGTTAGCAGCTGCTCCGAATTTTTACAATAATCTAATTCCAACACGCGGGGGGGTCTTACCCTTCCCATATTGGGCCTCCTGGAATTGTGTAATTCTGTTTCTAATGTCAGTACAAGCCACAACAAAACATGTGGGGCCTGGCATACCGCTGTGTGATCAAACTTGGGAGAATAGATGTTGATATTGATCGACGGATCTGCCAACGGTTAGCCCGACAATGTCACAAAATCAACCACAACCCCTCCGAGCCACACGACATACCATCCGCAGCATAGCCCCCGGGGAACTTCTTCATAAACTCCTTTGGCGGAAACGCCGTGCCCGTGCCCGAGATGTTGAGGTGGGCGCACTGCGGGTAGAACTGCGGCTTGTTCTCAACGTGGATCGACAGGATCTCGTGGCGGATCATGTAGGCGCCGGGCCGCAGGCTCGCGGGGATGGTGACGGGCCAGACGTCGGGGGTGCCGTCCCACTTCTGGAAGCGCTTCTGGTACCAGACGCCCTCGGCCAGGTTGGGGCCCTCGATGAGGCCGGCCTCCCAGATCTTGAACCACTCGACCGCGTTGACGTCGACGCCGTTGCAGTCGCCGGCCTCGCCGCACCACGCCAGCCACGCCGTCATGGGCCCGACAGGGTGCAGCCAGTAGTAGTAGATGGCGTTGATGTCCTCGCCGGCCTGGATGGGGATGACGCTCGTCGGCGGCGTCCCGGGCTTGTTGCACGCCAGGTACTTGTCGTCGACGCTGAAGATGGGGTCGATCGAGTCCCAGCGGCGCTGCACCATCCACGGCTGGCCGTCCTGCTCGGATGCGGGTGAATTGGGGTCGAACCTGTTCTCCAGTCAGTCGGGGCAATGGAACGGCCAAGTCTGGCCAGTCCGGAAATGCGCCCTGGGTGCCGATTGTTCCGTACCCTCTGTACCACGTCTCGCCCACCGTGTAGTTGGCCAGGCCGCCGTGCGCAAGCACCGGGCCGGTCAGGGCTGCCAAGACCGCCAAGAGCAGCGGGAGAATAACAGCCATGGTTGTCGAAGGGAAGCTGGGCGCCCTCCAGGCCGGATTCTGGGAGTCGCGTAGTATATCATGTGCAAGGCACGTCGGAACATCCGGGGAGGGCTGCAGCCTCAGCCGAGTGCTGCATATCCAGCTTGGATATCCGGAAACGACAGGGCAAGTGGAAAGGGGATACAAGCGCGAAAGTGAAAGCAATATGTCAGCTACACTACTTTGTTCAAACTCATCATATGACTAGCCTGTGTCTGGTACGTCTGCGGTGGGATTTGCTGGGTTGAGAAAACGCTGCATAAACCTCCGTCGAGACATCAAGCCATGTGGTGGTGTGCATACTCCCCCGCATACCAATCTAGATATATAAACACTCCGGACGAACCATGTCTCTATATTAGCAGGTATATGAGACGGACGAGTGCCGCCCATGGATAGCGGCTCGCCGGCACAACGGCCGATGAATCAAGGGCTTTGAGATGGCGGAGAAATGACTGTCGAGCCAGCTTAGTCCGTAGTCTTTTCAGAGCAGTGTCTCTCAGATCCCTCGTGGCCAATCTCTCTGCTATAAAACTCCGGCCAACAGCTTGCCCGACCTATTCGGCCAAGGCCGTGCTACGCAGGCACCTGAAGTGCGCTCCCCGTACAAAAAGAAGGACCCTGGTGGTGCTTTAGAGTGCTCCACTCAAGCTGTCAATGGCTCTTGGCAAAGTCGTCTGTGTGGGGCGGGATTGACTTTTGCCGCGATGGTTCCTGTGCCCTCCGCACAACCGTACCGAACGTCATCGTGAGGATTACACAGTAGTCCACTTCTTGACTTCTTGGCTTCTTGGCGGTGTCTCTCTACGGCAAGGAGCCTTCCCCAGCCGAGCGCCGCTGCATAGTTGTTAATGACATTTGGGAAGCTACTTGTCATTGGCCAAGAGAACCAGAACCAGAACCAGATTGCGAGTGCTGAAATCGCTTGACGGAGGATAGACACTATTCAGGGGTTTTGGATACGAAGTTGAAAGCAAAGGGTCATATCTCAGGAACTAAACCCCCAATCACTTTTAGGAGAGCTTTATCTTGCTTCTGCAAGGCGTCTGAAGGGAATGTGGGGGGGAGAGCGAAGCAAAAAAAAAAAAAAGATCGAGAAGGAAAATAGGGGGGTAAAAACATGTCTTGGCTCTCCCCGCAATCCCCAGATCGAGCCAGCCGTGGCTGCATTCGGCACCTCAAGCGCCGTCGAACCCACAAATCGGCGTCGTAATTGGGGACCGAGGAGGTCGATACCAGCGCTGGCCTGGCGTTTGATCAACAATGCATCGGCAAATATCCATATTACCCCAATCTTTCCCCAATCTCGCCCTGGAGCCACACGGCCTGAAGACAAGCGTTTTGCTTCTCATCCAAAGTGCCAAGTTCGCCGTCACCCACGGTGACTTCTGCCGCAGCGTGGCGCTGGAGGGTGGCCTTCTTCAAGATCCTTCGACTAAGCATTACCCATCCTGGAATGAAACTTTGTCCACTTGGCTTTCCTTTCCCGGTTGCGGACCGAGACGGAGGTTGCGGGAAAAGTTTAACTTCGCTGCACACACGCACACTTGGCTCTTGAGCGGACGTAAGGACGGGGGGGGGGGGGGGGGGGGGCTGCGCACCAGGGCTCTGGTAAGTGATTGTGTTGACGACGACCAATATCAATTCGAGCGATGGTTTAATTACCCCCGGCAAAGAAGAGCAGCCGGAAATATTGCTGAGCCAGGCACAAGGCCACTTGCCCCTCGCCCCTGCCAGCCAACCGGGAAAGATGGAGGTCGTATAAGATGGAGGAGTTGGGATGCTCAAGTTTACAAGGGGAATCCAGTTGCTTGTTCACCAGCTTCGACTGCCTGCATCGAGACAACAAGCCCAGCACGAGGTTCTGCCATCTCTCACAATGGTCCATTTGGCTTCCGCTCTCCTGGTCGCCGGCGCGGCTTTCGTCGTCGCTGCGCCAGCCACCGAGATTTTTGAGCGCCAGACGTGCACAACCGCGGCTTCCTACTCGACCGTCAGTGTTGCCAAGCTCCCCGATCCGTTCACGTCGGCATCCGGTACCAAGATCACGACCAAGGCCGCCTTCGACTGCCGCGCGGCCGAGATCAGCAAGATTCTCCAACAGTACGAGCTTGGTGCGTACCCGCCGCCGCCAGACAAGGTTGAGGCCTCGCTCAGCGGTTCCGGTATCTCGGTCAAGGTGACGGTCGGCAGCAAGTCGATCACCATCTCGGCTTCCATCAAGAAGGGTTCAAGCCCCGCACCGGGTCCCGCAATCATCACCATTGGTGGGTCATCGATCCCGATCCCAGGCACCGTTGGCACCATCGGCTTCAGCAACGACAACTTTGCGGCGCAGCAGGGTGGATCTTCGCGTGGCAAGGGTCTCTTTTATGACCTCTTTGGTAGCTCCCACACGGCAGGTGCTCTGACTGCGTGGGCGTGGGGTGTTGACCGGGTCATCGATGGACTCGAGCAGCTCGGTGCCGACAAGACCGGCATTGACACCAAGCGCCTCGGCGTGACGGGCTGCAGCCGTAACGGCAAGGGCGCGTATATTGTGGGTGCTTTGGTCAAGCGCATCGCGCTGGCGATTCCCCAAGAGTCGGGCTCGGGCGGTGCCGCATGCTGGCGTATCAGCGATCAGCAGAAGAGCAGTGGCAAGAACATCCAGACGGCCAACCAGATCATTGGAGAGAACGTGTGGTTCTCCAAGAACTTTGACCCCTACACCAAGTCGACGACCACAATCCCGGCCGATCACCACATGCTGGCAGCACTGACAGTGCCCCGCGGTGTTGCCGTCTTCGAGAACGATATTGATTGGCTCGGCCCTGTGTCGACGACGGGATGCATGAAGGCTGCCCGTCTCATCTACAAGGCGTATGGTGTGCCCAACTACATGGGATTCTCGCTCACGGGCGGCCACAGCCATTGCCAGTTCCCCAGCGGCCAGCAGTCCGAGCTCACCCAATACATTGATTACTTCCTGCTCAACAAGGGCACTCCCCCAGGCGCTGTTGAGCGAAGCTCAGCCACTGTCGAGACCACCTCTTGGGCGCCATGGGATGTCCCCACCTTGACGTAGACGGCCTTTCTGTAACCGCATGGGGGAACAGGATCTTGTGCTTCCTATGGATTGCGGAGGTTTTCCGGAGAGCGCGAGGAACAAAGAGAGGATATGAAGATGCGGGGTGACTGAAGCTGACGGCAAGGTGCCGCGGCGTTCGGATTTCCTGTATTAATGGATGGACGGATGTACCCGTGGGTAGTGCCATTTGCACCCTGTAAATATGGGAAAGAAACAAGAATGGAAGACTGGAAGACTGTATTTTTCGGCGCTGGACTCGAAGCCGTTAGTTTTTCGCCATGGCTCCCATTGATTCCGTTAAGTATATTGAGACCATTGTTCCCATTGGAGAGCGAGTGTGCTGTATCTGTGTTTGTCTGCTGTGCCGCCTCACACCTGACACGCAGTATTCGTTATGCAGCTGTGGTGAGCTGTCAATGGTGCATTGGTGTTGGCATTGGGTACAGTTGGCGTTGGGGTCGGGGTCGGAAGGAGAGACGATGCTCCCGCGTCCCGCGTCCGCGGGGAAAGCGAGTGGGATCAGGGAGTGCTGACTGCGAGACCGGGCGGTTGGTTTTGCGGGCTTTGCGGGCTTGCGATTTTTGGTTGGACTTCAGTTGGATGTCGTCAAAGAAAACGAGTTGTTACCGCTAAAAATGAATGGAGAATTGCAGAGCAATGCAGAAAGAGAGCCCGCGGACTCATGTGCCAAGACATGGTGCCAAGACCCGAACGGTCGCATCGCTCCTTTCCCATAGGCGAGTACAGAGGGGAATAAATCGGGTTTAAGGCAAGCGACAGGAAGCGGCACTCGTGACGAGGGCTGAACTTCGCTGAAGCCGCTGAAGAACCGCCTGCGGGGCTTGAGAGGGCGCGCCAACGACATCCATCCGTTAATCGTATCCGTTTTCCCGGTGACATCAAAGACCCTTCACTTGGTTCTGACGCCATCAGTTGTCCCGCCCACACCTAATCTGCTGCGATCTGCGCTGTCAAATGCTACCATTCCTGCCAATCGCCCCGGTTGGTGTTTCTGTTCCGAAGCCACGGAGAGCCACAAGTTCACCATGTCCCAAGTCCCTTCCGTGGTTCCCCGCGGCTTGGGATGGAGCTGAAGAGTTCTTAGAGACGGCCCAAGACGGCCCAAGATGGCCCAAACTTTGAAACCTAGACGACCAGGGGCAGACAACCCCTCGTAACCCGCGGGGAGGGACTAGGAATCCGGGAGTCTAGTATCAGCCCCCGTGCCGCTCTCGTAAAGACCGATCTAGTCGAAAGGATGGAATCTGCAACCTGCGACCCCAGCACCACACCGGCCATGCGCCTGTTGCACACACAGAACACACAGGACGGCAAGGGTGGCTTCCCAGACAGCATGACGGCTGCCATGGCAGATAAGCTTTGAACACATGGGGTCCCCCCAATGTCCCCTCCTGAAGGTTGAGGGTCAGGAGGGCCTAGCTACAAGGCAAAAAGACCTTCACATCCTCAACCTAAAGCTTGGGGCCAGCCAGCTCCACCATGCTTTACCAGTGGACGAGAGGGCCGCCAGTCTATTAGGAGGCCTTGGCAACCCAAACTAACTTCCCGGCAATGCAGTCTAGGAGGCTCCCGATAATGTTCGCTGTGCCGGTCCCCGTGCCAAGAGTTATGGGATGGATATGCTCTGCTGGTTGGCTTTATTGCCGGCCTAGGACCCACGACACTATCTTTCCCTTGCGACTTCGCATCACATCATCCCTCTTCCGTCGCTCGCGCCTTATGTTTGACATTTACATACATAACGGCGCCTTGCTTGCTCTGCTCTCGCTCATCCCATTCGCCTCTTGTAGGATCATCAGGCCCGCGGGTGGATTCTGCGTCTTCCGTATTCCGCCCTACTTCGGATACAGGTGCCGGGTACGTCCTCCGTTCGGCTCGCCGACCGGAGCAACATAGTTTTTTTTTTTTTTTTTTGGCCTGTCAGTAAGAGTTTACAGAATATGACATGTTTTATGTGTGGCCCACACCTATTTCCATCCCAATCAGCACAAACGATCCGGCATTACACCACACGGCAAACCGGAAAGGCATCAGTCCGGCCATAATCAGGGGATACGGCCTGTGCCAAGGCTGAACATCACTCATCCCATCACAACCCACAGTTGCAGCTATAAAGCAAGGCAAAGCCAAGTTGGATGCGGTATGGCCGACATTCGGCGATCAAGTCCCTCCGAGAAAGCAAATATGCATTCAGTTTCGCCCCCAGAGACTCAATGCTCAGGCCTGGACAAAGACACAGAGACAACAAACCTCTATCTCACCTTCAAGACGACTCTACCCACCGCCAACACCACGTTAGCAACCTCCCTAACAACCAACAGCAGCCATGAACCAACCCCACCCCCAGACCTCTCCTGCTACGCCGACCCGGTCACATGGCCCAGCTCCCGGAAGAATGTGCTGCTCTTCCTCTCATGCGCTGCGACCTTTCTCACAGCTTACACCTCTGGCTCGTACTCGCCGCCGCAGGCTCTGATGCGCGAGGACCTTGGCGCCTCATCCAACGTTGCTGTGCTTACTGGTATTACGGCCTTCTGTGGTGGCTTCGGCATAGCACCCATGTTTCTGGCACCCTTCTCAGAGATGAACGGTCGCTACCCTGTCTTCGTCGTCTCGGGTATCATCTACGTGGTCTTTCAGGCCGTGTGCGGTGTAGTCCGAAGTTTGGCCGGGATGATAGTGGCTAGATTCATTGTCGGCATTGGCGGGTCCGTCTTTAGCACTATGGTTGGGGGTGTGATCGCAGATATGTGGTATGTTTTGTCCTCTTTTGTGCTCCTTGTTCCTCATTTCTTACTTTCTCTGTTTCTATCTTATCCCTTTTTTTTTCCTTTTTTTTCCTTTTTTGGGTATGAGGCACTACCAAGCTCAGCTATCACCTTCGTCCCACCGGCCTATCACTCAAGCCCTCCCTTAACGGGCGAAGATCAAAAGTTGGAGTGCCGGAAATAACAAGAACTATCAGGGTTCCGGACTTTCGGGGGTGGTTCTCATTTTCCTGCTATTCCCGATTTTCCTCAAGAGGAAGGAAGCTGCCTAGCTTGACGCTAACATGGAGTTGTATGAACAGGGAAAAGGAGGGTCGCAACACACCCATGGCACTTTTCAGCGGATCGGTACTGGCTGGAACAGGAGCTGGTCCCCTATTTGCTGCCATGATGACTTATCGGCTAGCCGATATCGGCACGGGAAATACCGCCGCGTGGAAGTGGGTGTTTTGGCACCAAGTCATCATGGGTGCGGTGGTAATGGTAGCACTGGTAATCTTCTTCAAGGAGAGCCGCGGGTCTGTGCTCTTATCGAGAAAGGCGAGGGCGTTGAACAATTGGTATGGCGAGCTTGAGGAACGTGGATATTATGGGCTTTGGATTGAGGAAGATGGCCTGGAAGTCTCATCGGGCACAGGCGTTGTGAGCTATGCTGGTACCGACAGCGAAGCAAACTCGGATGAGGAAAAGGGATCGCAGCTCCCCGCCATATCACCAACGGCCAACCTCAGACGTGTCCGATGGATCGTCAAGGAAGACGAGGAGCGGTCATCTCTCGCCAAGATGATCACTATCTCTGTCACGCGCCCGTTCCACCTCCTCTTCACGGAGCCTGTCGTCTTCTTCTTCTCCTTGTGGGTCTCGTTTGCTTGGGGAGTCCTTTACCTCACATTTGGCTCTATACCCATCGTCTTCCGCCGGCAATATGGCTGGAACATCGAACAAGCCGGCTACGTTTTCGCCTCTCTACTTCTTGGCGCCGTTCTCGCTACTGGGATCGGTATCTGGCAAGAGCGGATCATGCACCACCCTAAATGGCTGGTTCCATCCCCCCAATCCGCCAACTCACAGTCGTCATCCTCCCTCATCCCCGGCACGCCCGCCACTGCTAGTAGCGGCAACACCAGCCCTGGAGATACCGCAATCAAAAGCACCTCCCCATCCGTTGACACGCCTACCTCCCGTTCCGACAGGATATGGGCCCTGGTCCGCTGCCGCTTCCCCGTCTCAGCGCCGGAGTCTCGCCT
Organism: Lasiosphaeris hirsuta; assembly: GCA_030549175.1. Lineage (NCBI taxonomy): Eukaryota > Fungi > Ascomycota > Sordariomycetes > Sordariales > Lasiosphaeriaceae > Lasiosphaeris > Lasiosphaeris hirsuta. The sequence goes on from JAUKUA010000002.1 coordinate 3,630,556, forward strand.
GTACTGCACGTGCTTCTCGAGTGTGCTTTTCCCTATCGGCATCTTCATCTTTGGCTTCACCTCCACCCCCGACATCCATCCAGCCGTGCCGGCGTTTGGCCTGGTGCTCGTTACTACTGGTATCACGACCATATACCTAGCTGTGTTCAACTACTTTGCCGACACATACAACAAGTACGCGTCGTCGGCGCTAGCAGCGCAGTCGCTCTGCCGCAATGTCGTGGGCGGATCGTTTCCTCTAGTGACGGCGCTGATGTTTGAAAATCTGGGCGAGGTCAAGGTCGGGGGCGTGTTGGGAGCGGTTGCGGCCGTGCTGACAGTGGTGCCGTGGGTGTTGGTATTTTATGGGGAGAGGATTCGGGCGAGGAGTCCATTTGCGACTGTGAGTTAACCTTTTGTCCCTTTCTTTTTGGAGAATACCGACTGACCAACATATTATAGCAACAAGATAAGACATAAAGTCTCAGCTGCGGGGGGTTGGTATGAGATTCATGCTTCTTCTGCCTTCATTTTTGACATGATTTCCGCGAAAATTTATTGCATATCCCATATGTTTAGAGTGTTAGAGTGGTATCATAGGTCTATTACTCTACAGGTCGCAGAAGAAATACAGCATTTTAGGAATGACGAGACCGAGCTGTCCCATATCTACGCTTCGCTTCCCAACTTTGATCCTGCTGATACCCCGCAAATCCCGAAAAGTAGCCCCTTTTCCCAACATCAGTCAACATCAGCATCATTAGTCTCCGCCTTGTCCTCCGACCCAGCACCAGATAGCTTCCTCCTCGCCTCGTCTAGGGCCTTCTCGTCGTCAAAGCTCTTTTCGCTCCCATCTTTAGATGTAGTCACTTTCTCACCCTCAATCGGACCCCCCATTTTGCCCTGTCCGCCCGATGCCCTGGCCGTGGCCGCGAGAGCAGCGGGCTTGAGTGAGCCGTCCTCGTTGACGTCCTCTCGGAGGTAGAGCGTAAAGAGCACGACAAGGTAGACATGACGGGTGGTGCGGTTGCGGAGGACGTATCTGAGTTGGTGTGAGCGCTTGGGGTTGTGCCTAGAACTTGGGATTCCCGAGGGGAAGTGGGTTAAAAATCACGATTCGCGCAGAAGGGTTATGAGAACACTTTTAGAGATGCATGCCAGCTGGCTAGACAAGAATTGTTGTTGTCTTTACCTTGGTCTCGTGGCGAGGTGGGGCGGTCCATTGATGGGAGGACTCGATACCTCTTGGGGAAGGGAGGAAAGGGGTAATAGTGACCAAAATGAAAGGGGGTGTTATCAGAGCGAAAACCCAGAAGACTCACCTTAGTCCCTGCCCATCCCAGTACTTTATAATTGGCAGATTGAACCCCGGTAGCCTCAGCGCAAACTCGCTAAAGTCGACATAGGGATTGTAGAAATCTACCCCGTACGTCTGCCCATACTCCCACACCCACCTCTTCTTGCTGTCTTCCTTCAGCGCCCACTTCATGCGCGCCTTGGCGTCGTCCGGGGCACCCCAGCCGCGCCGCTTCGCCAACCCCGTCTCATCACCGCCCTCGGCAAACCACAGCCCCCCCTTTGCCTCGTCGTGCTCACCGGGGCCGGCGTGCACGGCGTTGAAAGAGCTCAGCGCGGGCCCGTAGAGGTACGGCACGTCGGCATACGCATCGCCCTCGAGGCCCGGGTCAATCCACCAGCGCACAATATTCATAGCGGTCCCGAACCCCGGCGGCAGCCGGTCACGGATGGGGTGGTCAAAGTCATTGCCAAATTGCAGATCGGTCGCGGCAATGCCCTCGAGCTCCTCGTCGTCGTCGTCATCCTCCTCCCCGCTCTCGCCTCCGTCCACTGCCTCCGCGGCAGGCTTTTTGGGCGTGAACCGGAACGCGATGCTGTACTGGTCCTTGTTGTACGCGTGTGGCTCTTGGTCAAAGTACGGCGACGAGGCCGGCGACCCGAGCGGCAGGCCCTTGTAGTCGCGCACGCGCACATTGAGCTCGACGTCCATGTGGCTGTTGGCGATGCGCACAGGCGCGGCCGTGTTGACGGGGACCTCGACGTGCTCATCGAGGTCGTATGAGGACCCGGCCGTCACGCGGATAATGTACATGTCAGCCATTTCTTCCGGAGGTCTTTGGGTTTATCTTTGGCGGTGAAAAAAGAGAAATGGTGTGAGAAAAGAGAACAAATATTTTGCACGTTGCCGTCGACCGCCACTGGGTGGGGGGAAGGGTGGCCCACTAAACCCAGTGCCAAGCGGGGAGGCACGAATGAACGGATAGAACTTGAGAGCCCCAAGAATGGAGAAAAGAAATAATACTAAAAGAGATGGAATCAATGAGCACACAATCTTAGGAAGTCGTCGCGGGGTAACCATTCACATTTGGGCTTCAGGATGAACGTCGTAGTTGTCGACTCGTCATCATCTGAATAATTTTCTGCCGTGTCAGTGCGCGGCGCGAGCTCTTACAGGTCGATGACGTCGTGCCACTGGGCGCCTGCATGTGATCCAGGGTCTTCCCACCACTCGCTTCAACAACACACATACGATATGCAAACAGCATTTGAGCCAACATTGAACGCTCGAGTCTATTCCCCCCTCAATGAACCGCTTTGTGATACAAGATACAACAGTATTATTATACATTCACCGGTGTCCAGCCACATGGAGCTCTAATTCGCCATCTGTATCGGTCGTGCTCTAATTTATTTCGCACACCGGGCCCATGAATTTCATCTAATCTTCATCTTCGGCATCGGTGAAATAGTCAAAGTCACGAGGCACAGATGCCTCCTGATCTCCCTCCCCGTCCTCATCCACAGCTGTGAGCACGCCTGCTGCCGCAGCGGCTCCACTGCCAGTCCCGGCCGCAGCCGCGGCGGTCGAGCTTCTCTGGGCGAGCTGCAGCAGCTCGTTGATATCGCGCATATTCGCAGGCGTGTTCGGGCCTCTCTGAGTCTGCGACAACATATTCTGCGCCGTGGCCTGTCTCGGCGTCGCCCCAGCACCAGATCCACCACCGGCAACAGGCGCCCTCTCGGTTGTCACCTTCTTCAGCTTCTCCTCGATAAGAGACTTAGTCTCTTCGGGTTGCGTGTCGTGCAGCAGAAGCGGGCCGCCAGTAGGCTACAATCAGTACGGTTAGCAAATTTTGATAATTTGGAGAGTTGGCAGAAATTGAACATACCTTCTTGACCGGCTTGTACCGACCGATGGGGAACGTGATGTACTTGAGCTGGCTAGGAAGAACACGCGACATGTTCTCAATCTCATAGCCCACCTTCTCAATCTTCTTCTTGGAATCGGGAGACGCCGACGACTCCTTCTCTGCACCGGAGTCACCCTCCTTCTTATCCTTTGGCTCTTCTGACCTTGCCTTCTTGTCCTCATCGACGTCCATCTTGTCCGCAGGCTGCGAAGCCGGCTTTATCACGGTTGGCGTAGAGTCAATGTCCATGCTCTCGCGCCGCTGGGCGCGCTCCTTCTTCTGAGCCCGGCGCTTGGCTTGGGCCGTGGTCGATAGAATGGCCGTGGTAATGGGGGCCGGTCCCTCCTCGGCCTTGACCTCCTGCTCGGGTGGGTAGTCGAAAAGGGTTGGGCGGGTGGCGCAGTGGAACTTGAAGCTGGGAATCTCCAAGTCATGGTCGAGCCCAATGATAGATGTCGGGACAAAACTGAGCGATAGGAAGTGGGTGAAGGGGAACCAGTACCAGTACTGGGTGAAGACGGCCATGCCGACGATTCCGGCCATATTGAGGTTACCAGTCTGGGTTTGTAGCCCGATCGTGCAGTTCCGGCCGCCAGCATCAATAATTCCCAATGCAAGCGAGGCACCAAATTTGGTCATAGCATCTTCGTGACGGTCGCCAACAACTTTCTTCAGCGTCTTCCTTATAGCGGTAACCTTGGGGTTCATGACCTCGTTCTGCTGGACCATGATCATGGCCAGCGCGATGAGAGCACCTTGGCGGACGAAGTCGGTCGGGTCCTTCATCATCGGCTCGAGTAGATCGATGGCCTCATCAAGACCTGTTCCGGCACAGGAGATGCCGAGCGCCATGGCCGAGCCATATCGAACGTGAGGGTTGTAAGACTCGGCGAGCAACTCAACCATGCGCGGCACGCTGCCGGGCTTACGGAAGAGGATGAAACCCAGACTCATGACGGCAATTCGGCGAACGTCGTCGTTCACATCGCTCACGGCAAAGTGAAGAAGCTTGCGGATAGCCTTATTGCTCCCGGTTCCGCAGTACGCCATAGCAACGGTAAGAATACCGCCATACCGCAGGGTCGGGTCGGGGTCGCTAAGCAGGCCCTCAATCATGACATCGGCACCTTCCTGTCGTCCGAACATGATGAGCGCCATGCCAATGGCGCAGCCACGGACAATCTTCTCGTGCGTCGTATCGTGAGCATAGGTAAACATATCCTCTAGGGCCTTGGCGTTGCCAGTTCCCAGCATGATCAGCCCCATGGACAGACCAACAGCCTCACCGTTCAGCGCCGAGTCCGCGTACAAAACCTTCGTAAGGTCGTCGTAGATTTGGGCGTTTCCAGTGGCCATGCCGGCAATACCCAGGCCCAACGCACCACCGTGCTGGATGACTTCCTCATCCGCAGCAGTGAACATGCTTCTGAGATAGTCTAGCGCACCGGCACCGTGGTTTGCATGAATCAGGCCATAGGCATAGAGCGCACCGCCCTGGCTAAAGATCGAGCCAGAGCTGACGCCTCCCTGGCGAGGAAGGTAGGGCTCAAGGAGCTTCCGCGACTGAGTCAGATTTCCACGGTGAATAACGCCAAGGGCCGCGGTTGCCGTGAATTTCGACCAGTTGACAGCCTTACCCAGCCAGTCAAGATTGTCGCGAAAGAACTTGTCGTGAGTGGTACCCGCGTTCATGAATGCATTGCAAAAGGTGACGGCGGTATGGAAAATGGAGTTGCGACCCTCCAGGCTGTCCCGCACCTTGTTGAGTATGCTCAAGTCGGTGTGGTTGTTGCGATAGAGAAATTCAAGGTTCAGCTTGATCGCCTTGCTTCCGTCGAGGATGGATCGAATGTTACGATAAGCCTTGGCGGTTTCTTTTGGCAGCTCCTCTTCGGAGGTCTCCTGGTCTTGGAGGAGTGGCTCGCTTTCTGCGGCACCCTCCTCGGCCGCTTCAGGCTTCTTCGGCGCCTCGCCAGAAGGTAGTGACTTGATAACCTTACTCAAGAACTCCTGGGTACCGTTGTCGTAAAGATCAAAGGCAATTTGGTAAGCGATTGCCGTGGTGTTCTGATCCTTCTTAGCAACAAGCTGTCGCAGCATTGTAGAGGCTTCCTCGTCCGAGTCAAGATAGACCACACATTTTGCAATCGCGAAGTAGTCTGGGTTCGGGATATCGCTTAGGAGATCAAGGATCAGGCGCAAAATCTCGGTCCGGAGGCTTCGCTCCTGCACGACGTCCATGCATATGCTCAGGGCGTAGTCCATCAGCTCCTCAGCTGGCCCCTGACCGGCTTCTTGAGCCTTATTCTTTGAGCGCTTTCCATCTTCGCTGGCCTGCTTAATGACGCGACGAAGGACACCGAGGTTCTTCGCCTCGACTGCGATACCAACAACCTGCCGGTACTTGCCCTCCTTCAAGCAGTTCTCAAAGAGACGCTCAATGACACGCTGGAGAGCAAGCTGGGTGTTCGTGTCTGTGATCTGAGCTAGCGATGCGGATCGCCCCTCCTTGGTTGGCTGGAAGGTGGGGTCCAAAATGGTGTTGTCGGTCGACGCGCGCGAAAGTAGGGACTTGGACGGGAGGGTTGACTGCGAGAACGGAGTGGTGGGGGAGATCAGGGCAGAGCCGTCGACAGCGCCGCCACCAAAGGTTGTCGTGAGAGCCGGTAGAGAGATCTCGTTCTTGGTCAGCTTCGAGGGGGTGTGGCGCGAGGACGAGACGCTGATGTATTGATCGATGCATCGGGAGATGATGGTCTCTTCAAACTCGCCAGGAGCATCGAGCTTGAAAAGGGGGCCGGCAGCCAAAGCAAAGGTCATGCTTTCATTGTAGGCCTGCAGATGAAAGTATACTTTGGCAAGGACGAGGGCCGCCAGCTGGCGCTCCGGAAAGAACTCGTCTTCGTACAGCGCCTCACTAATTGCAAGGGCAGGTCAGCTCGGAAATGTCACCCAAACGGTGCCGACAGGTAGGTACAAACATCTGGCTTAGAGCTCCGGCAACTTCGGTCCAGACGGTGTCAATGTCATCGTTGAGGGTCTTCAGGGCAAAGACCTTGAGCTCCGTCTCCTCGTCGGCGAGGAAGGCCAAGACGCCGGTTGCTGTGACGAGGCCGGGCATGGTGAAGGCGTGCGACGCTACGCAGATAAACAATTGTTTGAATTAATTAATTGGATGAGCGTGTTCTTGATCACCACAAAGTCGGGGGCGCCGTCACTGCGGTAATGGGTTTAATGGAAAGTGATTGCGCTGTTGGAGGGCAGCTGGTTGGGCTGATGGAGAGAGTTGTGTTGGACCCAAGATGAGCAAGCAATGCGAAGCGCGCCTGGTTGAGTTCCACGTCAGGAAGCTCCTGCCTTGCAGCCACCTACACAGCCACAGAGTTAAAAGTAAGCCACATCCTTGCCAGGTTTTGCTAGCCAATGGACCGCGCCTCGGAGTCTCATATTTTCCGTCTCCCGTATGCGGCCTGTCCACCGTGCACGGCCCCCGCCATCCCTGATGGTAGGGTGACACAAAGGGCTAGACTATTTCCGGCTAGCCCGTGCGCGTTTGACCTGCAATTGAGCTTAGCGGATTTGAGGCCAGCAACAAGGCGGGAAATTTTTGGCTTCTGGCCGCTCGCTTTGCTGGGGGAGGGCCGGGGTTCTGGGGTAGCAGCTGTTTGGACTCCTGGAGCTTCAGAGCTCTCTTGAGCCTCTTGTACTCCGTAACACTCGGCGGCCATCAGCACCGCCCACATCGATTCACAAGGCTACAATGTCGATACTGAAATGAATGCTACATATAATCTGCGGTCGGCAAGCGACTGCGATTGTTGAACGGTGCTGCGTTCCAGAGTCTGCAGCGCTGTCCGCAAGCAGCGCGCCTGCCCCCTGTTAGGCAGCTCCCCCAGCTCTCCCCCCCTTTGCGAGACTGCCACTGCCAGACCAAGACCAAAACGGCGAAAGCAGCCAAGCACATGCCTGGGCGCGGGCCACCAGCCAGGCCAAGAATCCACATTGGCAGAAGTTCATTGCGCACACATCGACCATTTTGGCCCTTGTCCATTGTCCATATCCTGCGCGCTTGCGACATGTCATGATGCTTCTGTCGCGCGTGCAGTAGCCAGCAAGCTCTCTTTGCCAGAATTGGCCGTCTTTTGTCCCCTTTTGTTTGTCGTGACATGGGATCGAGTTGGCGCGTCCAATCTGCCTGCGACCGGGACTCTCGAGCCTCCTCCCATCTCCCGCACGACACGACGATGTGACGCCCGTTTGCCGCGCTGCCAGAGACTCCTTCCACGATCATATTGCCGCGCCGACTGCGACCTGTCCGCCATCGCCACCGAGCCCGCAACACAGGCCTTCGAGAGACTCGATTCGATGATCTGCGGAGCGAGGGCTGCGGCATAACTGCGAGAGCGAGAGCGAGAGCGCCAGCGTGCTGTGTTTGCTGTGTGTGTCTGTGTCGACGTGTGCGTTTGCTAGAGATTGTGGCCGTGTTTGGGCTGAGAATAGAGCTGGGGCAGGAGTCAGGAGCGGCAGCAGGACAGCAGGAGCACAGCGGTAGTCACGATGGATCTCCGAGGGATGTTGAATGACAACGGGCCGGCCGCATCAGCGCCGAGCAAGCCGCCGCAACCGCCGCCACAGCTATCACTGCCATCGACCCCGATACAAGCACCGTCCCACGGCGCCCCCTTCCGCGACTTCGGCCACACGCAGCCATCGCCAGGGCGCCATATGTCGATGGATTACAGTATGCAGCAGGTGCCCGCCGGCGCATACGGCTCCCCACCCCCATATCAGGCCGCCGGGCCGTATCCCAATCGGCCGGCACCGCCTCCGCCCCTCCAGCAGGTATCCGCCAACGACCTCCGGTCACCAAGCATCGCCTCCGGGCCCGGCCCATCTCCCTACCGAGCGACACCGACATCATCCATCAGCGCCCAGAGCGCCGGTTATCCCTTTCCCCCACAGCAGACGCCGACCAGCCCTGTGCAACGACACCAGTACCCGCCAGCAGGTGTCCTCCACCACAGAGACAGCTACCCCCAGCCCGGGGCTCCCGTGGGTATGACAGGCCCGCCAGGCGCTGTCTCGTATATGCACGCGCAGCATGTGCCGCAGACTCCTCCGGTCGGCACGCCCGGGTCTTATATTCCAAAGCAGCGGACGCATTCGACGCATTCGACGCCGACGCCGAGCTCCGCGCAGAGCCAGCACGCGCAATACGGCGCACCTTTCAACCAGGTCAGTCCCGTGGCGGCAACACACTCTCTATCGCAAATGGACATCCAGCAGAGGATTTTATCCCAACCCCCCACTCCGGTGGCGGCCCCATTGACGGGTCCTCGCCCGGCCCAGACAATGAGCTTCGGCCAGCCGCCAAGCCCGTACCAGCAACGCATTCCCCCCACAACCATAAACTACCCTCATCCACCTTCACAAAGATCTCCTCCTCCTCCACACCCACCTTCGCTTTCTCGACATCCAAGCCAAACAATTTACGACCCGCTCGGCCAAGATCCCCATCGGAGATCTCAATCGCAATCCCAATCCCACCACGGCGACAGCAGAGACCGCAGCATCAGCGTCAGTCCAAAAACTAGAGTACCGAGTCTTCCCAGTAACGCTGGCCGGCCCGGCACCTCGCTTTCCGACCTAGATTCGCGACACGCCCATGTTCACCCAATCTCGACCATGCCTTCTGCACTAGAACCCGAACGCGAACGCGAACGCGCACCCACGCCGGCTACTAAGCGAAAGCTCGACGACAGGGAGCTGCGACCAGACGAGCTGGAGAGGCGAGAAGTGCGACCACCGCCATTCGAGAACGTCAACGGTCGCGGCACGCACGGTGATGCAGCACCTCCCTCAACAAATCTTGCCACGATGGTTTCGAAACAGGCGAAGAGAAAAGTTTACCAGACTCCTCCCGTGTGGGCCCAGTCCCTGCAAGGCCAACCCCCAACAATCCCAACGTTACCTTATACCAGCCCATCCAGCACAATGCTGCCACCGCTCAGGTCAACGGCCAGTCCGACGACCTACCAAGCCGCCATACATCCCCAGAGGAAAAACGCGCAATGTCGGCGGTACAAGGACCCCCTCTCGCACAACCTCCCGCCCAGCCCGCTGTAGCACAAGCACCGCCTGCACCTGCACCACCGCCCATGGACCACCCGCTCGGACAATGGGAACCTAGCATCATGAACGAAATACCTCAGGAGGGTATGCTCAAGACCGTCGCCGACTTTTTGTTCAGCTCTGTCATCCTGAATGAAGACAGGGGCGAGATACAGAGCCGAGGGGTTCAGTTCGAGATCGAGGCGAAACTCGGCATATTGATCGATAAAAGCACCAATCATCGGGTTAAGCTCCCGACTTCGTCAGAATGTGTTCTGAGTGATGCTGGAAACTGGCTGAGCTTCCGCAGCAGCATGACCGAGGTGAGTATCCCTGCGAGCTATCATCGCTGCTTCCATTCCTAACCAAATTTGGTGTCTTAGGCTCAGCACCAAGCATTCAACCAATACTTAAATGAGATGGTAGTCCAATCCCATCCAGATGCCCCGGCAAACAAGACGCGCCCGAGACCCCGTGTGGAAATAAAGTACAAGCACCGTCGCGAGGTTGACAAGTTCGTCGAACTGCCCAACAATATTCGGGATCAAATGCTGCCCTCGTGTGTCTCGGGCCCCATTTCTTCGATGGGTCGTGCGGCCAAGGTGCGGATCACATACGACCAAAAGTCAAAGGAGGTGCTTGCCAAAATCATCAAGGTGCGCGTCGCAGACCTGAGCTTGCACTTTCCCGATTCCCCACTGGACTGCCGCATCAGCGTCAACCTGGAAATGGACTGGGACGGGCCAACCGAAGATCTTGAGAGGCTCGGGGCGGCCAGCAACCGGCCGCCACCACCGTCTCGAAATAAGGACCGCCTTAGCTACAAGCAGAGCCACTACCAGGTCGACTTGACGCAGGTAACGCAAATGATACCCGGTGTGAATGTAGGTCCCCTTCCCCGCCAACCGTGCCCCGAAGGACTGCCGCTGACACGCAGACATAGAATACCCAAAAACAAGAAAAGGAGCACGAGCTCGAAATCGAGGTTGCCCCCGAAGTGCTTATTGACCAAGGCAAGCGAGCCATGGAGGGCCTATCTCATGGATACGTCGAGCTGGTGGAGGGTTTGGTAAACAACATCCGGCTCTTGACGCGGAAGGCCAAGGATTTCGATTCGATGCGGCAGTAGTAGGCGGCATCAAAGAACGACGACGGGAACGAACGACGAGACGATTCCTTTTGGGGAAAATATGGTTTGGCGTGTATCAAACTTTCTAATTCTTTATTTTCTATTCACCGCCGTTCGCTACTACCTTGTTTTCTCTGTTTTGTGTATGGCTTGGCTTGTTCAGTGTGTGGGGAAAGGGGACTAAAAGGACGGGGCTTGTGTCTTTCTCTGCCAGTTTATTGTTACAGCACTTCATAGATACCAAACCGGGGAGTACTACGGGAAAGAAAGACTTGGGGGTGGGCTTCCTTGAGGCACAAAAAAAATTCATTGACGAGACCTTTTTCTTCGGTTTTGCGGGGTACAAACAATACCTCAGCGGCGGGCAGGGAACGATTGAACTTTTAGGATGTGTGAGGAACCGGGGATCAGGTGGAGAGTGTCAAAAGTGGAAAGCGTGAATGGAGGAATACATTGTCAATTCCAATAAAGCCGCAGATAATTACAGTCCAGCGTTTATTCACGAGAAGTTTGTTTGAACTCTGTTTGCCCAATATCCCTTTACGTAGTAGAATACGGGAAGCGCAAGTGATATTGAACAGAGCTGTCAAAATCTGGCATATAACTTATTAGTTGATGTCATCGTTGTTGGTCCACAGCTAATGCACGGCCAGCTCTCAATGCCAAGACCTGGCCCCTTGAGCTTCTCCAACATGGTCACATCATGCCGGCTATCATCTGCCGAAACATTCCCAGTGCTAGTTAGCATTTGGAGACAAATGTGTGTACCTAGGTACACGACCCCTCTTGAAAGCAACAGCGTACTAAATAAAGGCACCTTATCTCATCCTATCCTCTAAAGTCAATGATGATTATTCAGACGGACGAACTGACGGACGAAGGCACGATTCCCATGGGCCAACTGATGACATATGTGGATGCGTTTTGACAGGCGTGATTTCAGATTGGGAGCACGCCAGTATCGCGGTACCTGGCGTCGCGGCGATCAGTAATTGGCAATAATGCGCCCGTCTTGCAACATAGCCTCTTCATACGGTAGTAGTGTAGCAGCCTGCAGGGCGGGCAACCTCAAGTCCCCGAGGTAGTATATGAGCCGCGACGCTTGCTGCGTCGGATCACGGCACGGTCTACTCCAACTTTCTCCTCTTCATCAACCTCTCTGCTTGTCTGCTGTCACCCACAGTCGTGTCGCCCTTTTTACCAGTCAACTCGACCAACATTTCCAGACACAATGGTCTCAATCAAGACTGTCGCCGTCCTCGGAGTGAGAGTCCCCCCACCCCGAGCAGCCCCATGATCTGGCGTTCTAACCACCGATAACAGGGTACGGGCAACCTCGGTCCCGCCATCGTCACAGAGCTGGTCTCGGCCGGTTTCTCAGTCACAGGCGTAACCCGCGAGGGGTCAACAAACTCGACACCCAAGTATCCCGACGGACTTCCCGTCCAGCGCGTCGACTTCGGCTCGTTCGACGCGCTTAAAACCGTTTTCGACGGCCAGGACGCCGTCGTCTCGGTCGTGGGGTTCCCAGGACTTGCGGGCCAGAAGCTCGCCATCGATGCCGCCATTGCTGCGGGCGTCAAGCGCTTCATCCCCTCCGAATTCGGCGTCAACACGCAAAAGGCCCGCGGCACGACCATTGGCAACCTGTTGGCCGTCAAGATCGGGGTTACGGATTACCTGGCCGAGAAAGCAGAGGCGAACCCCGGGTTTACCTGGACTGCCCTCACAACGGGCCACTTTTTCGATTGGGCGCTGGAAAACGGGTACTATGGCATCGATCTGAAGGCGAAGACGGCTGTGATCGTCGATGCGGGCAACGAGAAGGCGCATTCAAGCAACCTTGCACAAATTGGGCGCTCCGTCGCCGGTATCCTCAAGCACCCAGACGAGACGGCCAACAAGTACCTCGGAACGGCCTCGTTCAACGCAGCGCAGAACGAGGTCATTGCGCTGGTCGAGGAGCTGGCGGGCATCAAGCTGACCGTCGAGAGCGTCAAGTCGGCCGACCTCCACAAGACGGGACAGGAGAAGCTCGCGGCCGGTGATCCCCGCGCGTTCAGTGACTTCCTGAAGGAGTTTGCGTTTGCCGAGGGCAAGGGAAATGCGATCAGCGAGGAGGAGAGCGCCAATGCATTGGTAGGAGTACCGTACGAGTCGCTGAGGGATACGGTAACGGCCTGGCTGAAAAAGGCGGGCCTCATCTAGATGATGGCTTCCTTCTATCCATCTTTTATACAACAAGCCTCAAAGTCAAAGGGTTAGCACCAATATGTGAAGACCTCTGTAAAACGATCGTACCGTAGATGACAAAAACCTTTTTCCGGTGAAAGTTCTTGACTCACCGCTGTGTTTGGTTTCTGAAAGCTATCTCCGACCAAACTGGCCTTTTCTCTCCGTCTCTGCTGCCAAGTATTTAGTACAAAGGGGGACAGTCTAGAGCCGCCTATCTTGGACTTATTCTCAACAGGACAGCCCAAGACAAACTGCAGACATCAACACCAAATCAACCCAAACACTCGCATCTCAAGCCGAGAAAGCCAAGCACCATGCGCTTCTTCCCCATGGCTGTCCTTGCCTTCGTGGCTGTGTTTCTCAAGGCCAACGCTCATCCCATCGGGCCCGGGGTGAACGAGACGGTCGTCATCCCTCTCCCCGGCGGGGGGAACAGGACCATGACCATCCCGATCCCCAGGCACGTGATCTCGTTCAAAACCTACTCGTCCATCACCTGCGGCGCCGAGGCCGAAAACAAAGTGAAATGGCACTTTCTAGGCGCGGACGGCATCCGCTGCCTTGATCTCTCGGCGATGACGGGCGCCCACGACCCATGGCATTTGCCTCGGGCCATAAGCAATGTTTCATTCGACCCAGACTGCAGAGGTAGGTAGTTGCGCGCGGTTTCCCTTGATAACGCGAAGACGACGGGAGCTGATATCATGTCGGTACCTAGTGCAACTCTATCAGGACGCGCACTGCAGGGCGGGCTGGACCCATGTCGTCACCCGCGAGGAAGCCGAGAAGTGCATGGTCAATTTCGAAGGCTTCAGGGCAATTGACATTATGTGTAACCCACGCCATGGCAAGAAGCTAGGTTCGTGAGGGCCGTCCATGGTGGTTTCGGGGTTTCTTGGAGCGAGCGAAGTTGATCGGATCGATTCAAACAGAGAACGCCGATGGGCTGTGCCTGGGGACCTTGATGATCAAAGGGCTGACGGTACTGTGCCGGGATCATCTTTTTGGTCCTTACCCGACAAGCCATCGCCTAGCTGAACTTTGAGTGTAGAAAAAAACCCTATAATTGATTGTATATCCCAAATGGCTACTACCAGGTGCTCAGTACCTAGCTATATAAATCCAGTGAATTGCCAATATTCTGCTTTCCTTCTCAAATGGGTTGCCAGCATTCCTCGCGGCGCGTACTCACGGTGCAAATTCACAGTGCGGCTTAGACGCCACTGAGGCATTCCAGCCCAAGAGTTTCCCCACAGCAAAACCTGACCGGGCAGCGCCTGCCACTCGCTCATCATTAGTCCCGTCATTTGCTTGCTTTTTTGATGCCATCGCACCACCTACCTGTGCATTGAGTCACACATCAACTTTTATTCAGGGGACAAACTTCGTTCTCCTTCACCACGCCACCACCGTCGGCCGAAAATCATATGCAGCAGTGGGCAAATAGCCGCAGAAAAATAGTTGCGATACCGGACATCGACATCGATATACCCTCGATATTTGAGACGCCATTTCCTAGGGTTGTCGCCCGTCCTCCTGGTCTAGGCAGGGACTCAAATTCGACACGGGCGCAATGGCGCAGTCTCAACCAATTTACCTGTTCGGCTTCGACTTTGTCAAACAAGAGAGGCTAAAGTTCAACCATGGCTGGTCCGCGGCATTCTTGACCCCCAAGTTCACGAATGAGGAGGCCGAAGCGCTGCAGACAAGCTACAAGCATGACCAAATGAAGAAGCGCGAAGTCAAGTATGGCAACAATATCACTGTGCTCTTTGAAGTCCTCTTCCACATTCGTGCCTTCTACCACCCAGACCGCGAGTGGTTCTGGCAGGCTATCTGTCAGCCAAAGGGTTTCAATACCAACATCCAGCTCATGCAGGACGTAGTCAACATCCTCACTGAGGCGAGAAGGGTCTTCCGAAGAAAGGGATCCAAAGACAAGTACAACACGGCCATCGCTGCTGATCGTTGGATTGATTTCCTTGACAACCGTAAAACGCTAGCAGCTCAAGATGCTACTGCTGCTCATAACGAGGCCTTGTTCAAGTTCAAGAAGCTGGAAAAGACCATGGTTAACGCAGCCAACATACCGCTTCCAGAGAGTGCGCTGTCACGCGCCCCGAACTACTTCAACGCTTGGCGCCCGGGCAACGAACCGAGCCCAATCAACAGGCCACTCAGGAGCCTGCCACCTATCAAGACTGAGACCGTTGATCGGGGCTGGGATGTTACTATTCCCCGCGAGCCTCGATCGGCGCGCAAGAGATCGCTTTCGCCCTTCTCGTCGGGTCGGAGCCCGCGACACAAGAAACTCCATCGCGACTCTAGCCCTCAACCGCAGCCAGCACCGCTGCCCGTCGCCCGGCAGCAGTCTCCCCAACTGTCAAAGATGCCCACACCTAACCGTACAATCATTCCGCAACTCTCATCACCAGTCCCGAGCACGCCTGGTACATCCACCCAGCTACAGCGCAAGAATAGCGATGAGATTTCAGACCCATCGCGCCAGCTACTCGAGGAGGACCACGCCATGCTGAGCAGCCGTCTAAATACACCCAACATGAAAGCACAGCTCGTTGAGACAAGCGGCCGGCTCAATAGCGCCGCGGGCATGCCTGGCATCCACGGGCTTGTAAGTGATGTGAGGGACGTACGAAAGGAGTTGAAATCGATGGAGAGCATTATGGGCAATATGGTGGAGTCTATGCACGCTGTGGCGGATCATCTCCATGATCTCAACACAAAACAGGACATTACTGCATTACTACAGCCTATACAGGCTCTCAATGACAGCGTTGGGGCCTTGAGAGGTGAAGTTTCAGACTTGAAGATTCAGGTCGAACAGCAGAAGCAGCAGGCCCCAGAGTTGATTTCAGAACTGAAGGGTCTGTTGATGGAGCAGAATATTCATATCAGCAAATTGGTCGGGCTTTCGGGATCAAAGCCAGCTCCGCAGAATCTACGACAGGCAATGGCCGCTGCCGAGCAAGATATGATGAAGCATCGCGACACCGTCCAAACATTCTACCACGGCACGGGCGGCGCTTCATCCCGTGCAACGACAGAAGCCACGGCAGACTTCCTCTTGGCTCTCGAGCAGGGCCTTATGTTTGCACAGGGAGCAAAGCAAGGCTAGGAGTCACCCCGTCTAAAGGGATCCGAGTCGATATGTTTGATTTTACGCTGCCTGGGATTGGACGCAATCGACTACATACTAACGGCACTAGCATACACTGGTTAATATTCGATGGGCTCATGGAAAAGCAACCGCATATTATTATGCGTTGCGGGGGTCACTTTGGGGAGCTTTCCCCACACTCTAGATTCTGCTTGATATCGCAGGCGCCAACGCACATTGCTTTCCACATTTCGGGAGGTACAGTTACCGAGTACCGGTAAATTTGGGGTGTTAGGATGTTGTTAATTGAGTAAAATTGTCGGATGATGTCAATCGATTTGCTCCAAGAGCTACTATCTACGCGAATACCCACTCGGGACCCGGGAAAGTCTGTTGTGCTTTGTGATCTGCTGACTCGAGACAGGCACCATGTCCCTCCTCTCCTGTGTTCACCTCTGCTCGCCGCCGAAATCATCCCCATCTTTGACAAGACTTGATCTCTTCTCGGAACGCCCCAATACAAATCACCCACCACTTCACAAACAAACCAGGATCAAACCCCAAAACTATCGTGAATTCCCACCCGTCCAACAATCCAAATCCATAACTCGTCCCGCCGATTGAGCTGGTAGCTGCCAAGGTAGTCCGGCCGTTCATCATCACAACTACCGTCCCGAAGAGGCAGCCTTGGACGTCGACCCGTTCTCGTCCCCGCTACCACCGCCGCGGCCCCGGCTAGTCGATGCGGCGCCCATGAAGAACGGCGAGCCCGTCGGGGCCGTGGACGACGTGCTAGTCGTTCCGGCCCCGCCGGGCCCACCCAACCCGATACCAATGCCGACCCCGGTCACACCGGTGCTACTACCAACACCACCACCACCACTACCACCACCACCGCCGCCGCCGGGGGCCGCCACCACCGGCGACCCCTCGTCCACCAGCGTCTGCGACCAGCTGGCCCGGCTCGTGCCGCTGCTGCCCCCGCCGGGGCTGCTCGGGCTCGTTGTCGTCGTCGTGGCGGCCGGCGTGGTAGCCGGCGCGGTGGAGGAGGCCGTCGTGCCGAAGCCGCTAAACGAGTCGGCGGCGTGCGTGACGCCCTTGCCCGAGGCGTGTGAGGGTGATGGGAGTCGTGGTGCGTTGCTGGGTAGGATCAGACTGTTAGGGCGGTAGTTGCCGGCGGTGGAGGGCGTTGCGGCCGCGGTGGCTGAGGAGGACGGGGAGGACGTGGTCGCGAAGTCGGATGACGTGGTTGTCGTGGGCGTCGTGCCTGCCGGCACGGCGGCCGTCATCGCCGTCACGATCACGCCCTTCTCGGGATCCTTAGATCCGCTGGTCGTAGTGTTGCTACCTTGACCGCTGCTCGCGATGGGCAGGGGCGTGAAAAGCGGGTTAGACTGGGTCGGGAGGATGGTGGTCGGCTTCTTGGGTGCGGCCTTCTTCTTCCGCTTGCCGCAGCACTTGCCCATGATCTCGCGGATGACCTCGGCGAAGGTCTGCTCCTCGTCGTAGCGGCGGCGTTGTGCGTGCGACTTTGCTCTCCAGTCGGCGATGCACAGGCCCACGAGCGAGAAGACCATGAAGCCGAAGATCAGCCAGACGATGATGGTCTCGCTCAGCTTCATTCCGGGCATGGTGGCGATTGACGGTCGGGTCGCGGGGTCGGCGAACACCAGGCTTTTCCGCCCCGTCTCGACCAAAAAGCCCTCGGCGATGACCGCGGCGGGAGCGTCCGTGTCGGAAAGGGCGGCTGACAGAACGTTGGCCTCGTTGGGCCAGACGCCGTGGTGCTGAGCTTGGGCGGCTTGTAGAGCCCCGATGATGGCCTGGAGGGTGGTGTCGGCGGCCTCAGGCTCGGCATCGCCCCGTTTGGGCAGCGCCGGTGGTGCAGCGCCCGAGGCCTGGGCGATGATGGGCATTCTCATTTTTCCTATAAGAATGGTCCAACCGGACAACTTTGCCGTTCTGTAGAGATTCTCAGTTGCTCGATGACGAGAGGAATTCGATCCGGCGATAATAGCAGAAGGGGGGTGTCCGAGGTGGGGGAGATGTGCTGTTAGTTAGGAAAAAGGGGGCAGGAACTCGATGGCTTGACAAAGGAGAGGAAGATGAGCAGAGGGCCGCCGCGGGTGTCAGCTACAGGCTGCTCTCCTGGGAGAGAGGCTTGGGATATGTTTGGACTGCCAGTCTCATAATTGTCTGCGTTGGGTCGTCTGGGAGGAAACCTGCGAATAGGTGAAGAAAGAAATCAAGAAAAGAGGGTGGGAGGCGGCGGTCCAAGGGGCTAGGGCAAGATATAGGACCACAAAGCAAAAGTTTCCAGCAAGTGATCAAGATGTCCAATAATCTCGATCGGCCGAAGGCGCACAACCAGACAGCGGGCCACGAGGTGGTTAACCTTGGTTGAGAGGGCATAATCTTCTGACAGCGCTCAATGCCAGTCTAGGACTCGGGGCTTGAAGAGTATCCGTGACCGAGAAAGTTGGCCGCGCTCCCGGGTCTTCGGCTCAACGATTTCAAACTGGAAGTACCAGACAAGTATACCATCTCCAGTCCTACGGCCCGGGAAAACGGCAACGGCCTGCCAGGGCACAAAACAACTTGCAACAATTCACAAAGTCATGTCTAATCGCTCAATTATTTACGTCGGGAATGTCCCTGAGGTTCTCAGCAGGGCGTGATGCATGTTGAGGCCCACGGTCTTATAAGTCAAATCAAGATCGTGACATTGCAGGGCGAAGGTTTTGACTTTCAGCACAGCGCCAGATTTCGTCAAAGTCACCGAGGTTGGTACTTGATGCCCTCGGGATAGATACACTGAGATAACATTCAAAGCACCCGACAACTAAAGTTTCCTTTCGCAAATATGGCTCCTATAATGTTTGTTATCTCCAAAGTGGATTTCCGGATTCTAGCCCACGTTGGGATGTTGCTCGACGTCGTAATTGCGAAACAACAAAAAGTCACGATATTGTGGCGGGTTTGACACCCTATTTCGTGCAAGGACTGAGTGACCGATGAAAGAGCCGAGACACCACAGGGCTGCTCGGGAGGCTCGGCCGAATCATTTGGCTGCTGCCCAATCCGCTTTCTCTGCTCGCCGTCTCGTCTCCCCATCAAATGTAAGGCTTTGGGCTTAAAAACGTTGAGAGTCCTTGCTCACCCAATCAAGGAAGTGGATGGGACCCGTATGCGTCATAACTAGTGTTTCGCACGCGCCGTCAGGCACACAGGCACGCTGACTCCTGGACCCAACGTTTTGTTAGCCAACTCCATCTTTCAACTGCCACCTGCATTCATTCCGCTGCAAAGCCTCGGATTGTCTAGTTTATTTGCATGTGTCGATCAAACGAGACGGGAAGTTGAAATTTTGCCATTATAATACCAAGAGCAGCCACCGCATCTTCTTTGCCGACTTCTGATGGGCGTTAGCACTCATTGATCACAAGCCACCTCAACACCTGCAACCCACTGCAACACCACTGAAAGGTGCTGCGGGAACTGTACCAAGGTACCGAACCATCGACCCTCTCAACCCTGAAACCAACGGGGCCCCGATAACCGATAACCCTTGGCCGCGCGCATCGCATCGCGAACCCCGTTTTGGCATCATGATAGACCACTCCCTTTTCAACCTTGTCGAGATCCGCGCCTGCATCGTGCTCTTCCGCTATGCGCCGTTTATTGAAGCCCTCCTTCTCGCGGGATCCGTGTTGTTGCTCCCAATAGCGACGGCCCTCCCCTTCGTTTACGCCCTCACAGCCCTTCTCTTGATAGAGGGCATCTACGCCGCATCCATCTACCTGCCACACAAGGCCCGGCTCAGGACAATCGCAAAGTACCCTCCCCCGCTCACGCTCGAGGCGCGGGCCGAGCTGTTTGAGCGCTGCGCCGTCAACGTCCCGGACTGGGAGCGTTATCTGCACCTGTGGTTTCTTGGCGCTCCCGCCGCCGAGATCAAGCGGGATAACGTCCGCGACTTCATCCTTTGGGCCTTCTTCGACCGCAGCACGCCATTCACTTCCACGAAAGGCAATGAAAACGAGGAGAGGCCGCTAGTCGAGGCGGCAGAGGAGGATGCCGAGGCATCCGGCCACG
The DNA here is from genome assembly GCA_030549175.1 of Lasiosphaeris hirsuta. Lineage (NCBI taxonomy): Eukaryota > Fungi > Ascomycota > Sordariomycetes > Sordariales > Lasiosphaeriaceae > Lasiosphaeris > Lasiosphaeris hirsuta. The sequence goes on from JAUKUA010000002.1 coordinate 3,650,432, forward strand.
AGCAAGAGGTCGAGGCCTTCCTCGACCGCACCGAGGCCCTTCGGGGCCGCAAGTTCGCTCCGGGGCGGGGCTCCGCGGTCCCGCTCCGGCTGACCATCGACGCCATCCCGACGGCCTACCGCAGCGTCATCTGGTACGCCATCGTCGCCCTGGTCGATCTCATTACCAGCACCTTCCTCTTCTTCGCCGGCTTCGCCTGGCACCCCCCTTCGCCCGACCCTTCCACAAACTCGGCCTTCCCGCCCACGGCGACCCTGCGGGCTCTCTCCGCCGCCCTCCCATTCCCCAACGCGGCGCGGCGCCACGTCCCGTCCCCGTCCCCGTCCGCCTCCATCGGCTACTGGTTCCGCCCGCACCGGTCCACCACGCGCTTCCCGGTCCTCTTTATCCACGGCATCGGCGTCGGCCTCTGGCCGTACACCAAGTTCCTGACCGAACTAGCGGCCTCGCCCGATGACGGCGGCGACGTGGGCATCCTCGCGCTCGAGATCCTGCCCGTGTCGACCCGCCTGACTTCCCCGCTGCTCACCCGCACCGAGTTCCTGTCGCATCTGGCGACCATCCTCGACGCGCACCCAGGCTGGCGGGACGGCTTCGTGCTCGTCTCGCACAGCTACGGCTCCGTGCTCACGACGCACGTGCTGCGCTCGGCCGAGCTCGCGCCGCGCGTCCGCGGCGTCGTCATGATCGACCCCGTCAGCGTGCTGCTGCACCTGCCTGACGTGGCGTACAACTTCACGCGGCGGAAGCCGCGCACGGCGAATCAGTGGCAGCTATGGTACTTTGCGAGCATGGATGTGGGGGTGGCCGAGGGGCTGGGCCGGCACTTCTTCTGGAGGGAGAGCATCATTTGGCGGGAGGAGCTGGTTGGGGTTGAGGGGCCGACCGCGGAGGGGAGGGGAGAGGCGACGGATGAGGGGGCCGTGGTGCAAGGTGAGGCTAAGGGAGAGAAAAAGAGGAAGGTGGTGGTGTGTCTGTCGGGCAGGGATCTTATTGTTGACGCGAAGACCGTCGCAAGGTACCTCGCCGGGACAGGAAATCTTGGAGAGCAGCTGCCGGGCGACAAGAACCCGTTCGATGTCGCCGTGGCTCCCAATGGTCGCCCGGGAGCGAAGTCTGCGTCAAATTCGAGCTACGTGGCTCCGTCAGGCATCGAGATATTGTGGTTCCCGACCTTGGATCATGCACAGGTCTTTGACGGTCCAAAGGACCGCGGCCGTGTGCTGGAGGCTGTGAGGAGATGCTGCCGTATAGACGCAGACGTGACCAAGTGATGATCTCCTGCATGTAGCCACTAAACTCATGTACATATATACATATATACTGCTGCAATGCTGTTCTGACACTTGCGCGGCTTGCAGCCCCCACTTTGAACAGACTCGGAATGATACGCAGTGAGAGTCGGTGGGCCGAGCGGTAACCATGTATCAGAAACCAAATGCCGAGCTAAACATGCCCCGTACCGAATCTAGTCACCGGGGCTCGGGTGGACCCTTGGTCAACTCAGGGCCTCCCCACTCGGTGAGATCGACCTCGACGGGTTCAGGCCCACTGCGGATGACCACCCAGAGCAAATCCCCATCGGATTCATTCAGGGCTTGATGCTCGGTCCACGAGGGGATAAAGGCAAAGTCACCCTGCTCTAGCTCGTGCCGTTCTGGCACCTCGTCCTCGTCCTCATCTTCGTCCTTGGGGATGGAGAGAAGAACACCCTTCCCCGATGCTGCGTAGATAATGGCGTCTTTCGTTGCCGAATTAGGCCACGATTCCAAAGTCCCGTGCATTTTGCCCTCTGCACGATAATGGGATGTGATAGGGGGCGGCGGACGGAGGCCGGGGAAGACGTACCTTGTTCGCCGTTGTGGCGAACGGTTGAGGAGGAGTTTGGTTTCACTATCAGGACTGCTTATAAGGGGATATGTATCCAGTCAAACTCGGGGATCCATCTCTTGAGAATCTGTTCGGTGCCGATTTGCAGGAGCCGAGCCAGGGTGACGTTGGACCGTGACAAGAACCAGCAAAAGGAAAGAGATAACGGAAGAGAGCTGCTCACCTGAAGCACACATCTTGTCTGTCTTGTTGACAACAGCGTTTCTGCTTAGAACCCTAACGCCGGATGATTCCGGTCGGACCCCATTGCCCTCGGGCGCCGAGGGCGGAAGTATATCCCTAGACTTTGTCACGGAAATTGACGAAGGCAATATCATGGGCAGAATTTCTGAGATGATGGGTAGGAAAGACGCCATCCTGATCGGGTATTCTGTGCGGATGGGGTAGCGGGTAGCGGGCTATGGAAGTCGGGCGTTGCTTGGCCGAGTTCTTAGGCAAGCTGTTCGTGTTGGTGGGCTTTGCAGGTAGGCTGACCAAGTAGGAAGGCGAGTATCGAATGTGAGTTGAAGCTTGCCCCGGAGGCGCGGGACAAAGTGACCGTGCGGGACTCTGACGTGCTGAGTGTGGTAACACGGTTATGAACTGTAAGTCGAGAGTTGGGTAGGAGTAAATTAACCCGTCTTATGTCGTGGCCAAACCACCAGTGTCTTGGGTCCAGCTGGGCAGGATTTCTAGTAACTGAGATAATAATCTCTTGAATGATGCCAAGACAGAACTCCTCAATAAGATCTTGGCCAGGGTTGCACTCGAGTCTTGTATTTGGGAGAATTTAAGCACTGAAGACCTGCCAACTTTGGCAAAGCTGTCTGCCAGGCGGGACGTGTTCCTTAATATTTCCTGGTCGAGCGATGACGCGATCGTCTGGTTGGCACTGCGGGCCCATCACCTGGAAACACGCGCAGGGCGGCTCGGCAGACAGCTCAGCGAAGCCAGCGAGCACCTCTTTGACAGCGTGAGGCAAGGGTCTGGTTGAGATGACCTGTGAATGGACAGGAGCGTTCGTAGAAGCATTCGTAGGTGTCTAAGGATGCCCGACAGGCTGAAGATGCCAAGTAATTGGGGCAAATTTGGTATGTAATGGTAGTCTCAAGCTAGCTTGACACGTGGTCGCGGTGGGCTTTATCGCGTCTTCGAGGCACCGGCAATAAGAGGGAACATGAAGCTATCAGCTCTTGAGAGCGGCGCAGGCATGGCAGATTTGAGGCTGGTCCAGGCAGCGTCGAGTGCCACCTCACGGGCCACCATTTTCGGAAGGCAATAAATCGATCGCGGCACCCCGCTTGCCGGAACCGCGCTAAAGTCACCGACACTAACTACCGGCACTGCAGGTGGTGACAGGCGACACAGGCCTGTCCCCAGCTGACGGTGGCTTTTCGGAAGGAGGTTCCTGCTTGGGCGGCTCAACGCGAGCACGACACAGCGGATGCCGTCAGCACGTCGCAGTCTCTCAATGTGGAAGGTTGTTCATTTGAGATGCTATCATGTGGAAAACACGCATATTCTTGGCGAACAAAACAGCATCTTGTCCCGTCTGAACTTGGCCTTCGCCATTGGATACCCAGACTGTCCCCTGGTTCATTGACCCAAAACTGGTGGGCTACAATCCGCAGTGAAGCAGCGCCACAGAGTTGCAGTTGCCCTCTCGACCTTGGGACTGAACTCTTTTGGTAGGTAATCCGTGCACGCCCACTGCCGAGTGTCCATACCCTACCTACCTCAATAGGGGGGGACCACGGCATTGAACTGCCATAAGTGTAAGGGACGGAAGGCTATGTTATTCGCTCTTTTAGAGATACTTGAACAAAGGCTTTGAGACACTCGATATAGAAGTGGCTCTTGCTGAGCAGCCGCCTCGTGGTAACCTGAGCCCCTCCATATTCCAAATCGGGGTGCCAGCGGGTGAGGGGTAGCTTTCCACGCTCCCGCTGATGCCCCGCATTGAGGCCATCGACTAGGCAGCTGGCCTGGCGCGCAGGGGATCCATGCTTTCCATGCCGATCCGGGTTCAGCAAGCGGCCTCAAACGTCAAAAGGGAGAGCTTCCCGCATCGTCAAAAACCCCCAATTGCCACCTGCGCGCTTCCTTGCGCCTTGGGAATACCGAATGTTTAAAGGGAGAGAAAACCTGGCGAGATATCAGCGACCCCCTCTCAGTTATACGATACGGCTATGGCGACCCGCGGCAAGATGCTTGACTGTCCTCGAGATCACCAAGGCTCCATGCCTCCACTTGAGCAGGACAATCAGGAGTGGAAAAGTCCAGGTTTGCAACCAGCAGCCTCTTAAACTGTAGATATGCTGACCATCCGCCCTTTTAGCAATAGACAGCGAGCCGGTATCGTCTTCTTCCCTACCTACTCTTCCCCGCGAACTTATTGACAACATCCTGACGCTGTTATCCCCGGCCGACCTGGTTTCCGTGGCGCAAACCTGCCGCCATTTGTATGTGATGGCCATGGCAGATTATAGCTGGCAGCTCCTCGTACAGCAGAACGTGCCTGGAACACGCGTCACATCCCCGTACCCATTCAAGAATTATCGCGATTTATACGAGTCCCACGATCCACGGTGGTTCTTGCCAAAATATAAAATCTGGTTTTCTGATCGAGACCATCTTGCGGGGAGATTGGTTGTCGTCCGATATGACCAGCGAAGGGGCTGTATCGAGGGGTACCAGCTTGTTGCTATAAACCGATCTTCCTCCTTAGAGGCATGGCAGGCCAACCCGCAAGTCAGGATTCATTCTTTCGAGCCTCATGTTAGGCTACACCTCGACAAGCCAATCTTGCACCTCCCCCCCAATCGCTTCAAGGGCCCCCGGTATGACGCCAACCACAAGCTGCCTACAGATCGTGCTTCTTGCAGCAGCAGCAGTAAAGACAGCGGCTGTGAGGTGGACTTGGACGACTACATAAGAAGGGCGAAGAAGAAGGTATTGTAAAATCCACCTCTTGTTTGTTCGGTAGCGCGAGACTTCAAAGCTGTGCCCTTCCAACGGCAACCTTTTCTATTGCCCCTGAAACACCTTTTTCTTTTTAAAACTCATGGGACTTGTTCAGATGCGGGGAAGGCCCTTTGAAGCACTAAATACGCTTTCAACACAACGGAAATGCCGTGTTTCTGCTAGAACGACCTTTTTTGGGGCTGAAATACCTCCCTCGCCGGAATTTTACGCGCTTAACTGACAAGTTAACCAGGTAGACCGTTTTTGTGAAGTCCTCCCCATGCATATGGACAGTAATGCCTACATGTACCACAGCTTCATGCTTGTGCGGCCCATGGTCCCCCGTCAAGCCGAAAAGCACTCGATCCGACCATTCCCCTACGATAATTTATGGCCACCCCCAGCCATGCCAGCAAACTACCATACTACTGGCATCGACAATGGAGAAATGGAAATCGGCCGGCCAAAGACCCGATCAGAGATGAGCGAGATGCATTTCCGCATTAGGAAATGGCTCGAAATGCGGATATGGGAGAGGCTTCCCAGGCTTCCGACAGGCGTGGAAACCGCTGATGACCCGGATGACTCGGATAATGGTTCGGATTCCTCCGGCCGGCAACGCATCCCATTTCCTGACGTAGGGCCGGGAGTGCATATCGGCGACGAGGTTGCCACGTTCGCGACGTTAGATCCGCGACTGTACACGCCCACGCCCGAAAAGGTGTACCAGGGTATCTGGGTCGGAGATTACAGCGGGCATGGATGCGAGTTCTTGCTGATTCACCAGCCCGACGGCCCCGATGGCGAGCGGTTTGACCCGGGCAGCATTGTCCAATTGGAGGGCGAAACCGCCGAGACGTTTGCCGCGCGCAGGACCGAGGAAATGACTTGGCACGGCCGTCTCGAGGCCGTCAAGTTGACGGGGGATCCCAACGTGCCGCGTGGGGAGTGCACATTCGTGGTAGATGATTTGGGTGCGAGGGGGTTCCGGCGAGTGCTGCAGGAGCCGCCTTTTACAGGAGTCCGAGTGGTCAAGAGCCGGGGCCACATCGCGGAGAGTGGGTTTCGTGGGCGTGAGTGTTGTTGCCAGTTCCCAAAGATCAGTGATGTGGCAGCGCTAACGCTCGGATAGACGAGTTCGTGGACTCGGAGCTCTTCCTAATCTCCCACGATAGGCTGGCTCAACATTGGCTCGGGTTCGGACACATTAGTTACTTCGAGCGCGTCAACATTGACCAGTTCTTGGTTCCGGAATAACGAAGCCTGGGATTGCGCTTAGGTACAGTGCCCTCTTCTGTTACTCCCAGGACTCTCTTTGGGAGGACATGGGCCCTTTTGGATTACAATATCCCCCCCCCAAATCTCAGAAATGCCTCCCTCTGGTTGTTACGCGCTTGGCAAACAAAGTAGATTGTCGAATTACACATCGGGCATTGGGTTGGGAACTTCGTTCGGAAATGCATAGCGTTGAGGCTGGGTGGGAAGATGGAATGATACCCAGCGAGGATTACGGGTTGCATTGAGCAGACACAGCGATAAAGACATATGACTTTACGAATACTATCAGGTAGCCCACGGGCAAGTGTTCAGACTCCATGACGTGAAACCCCGAAAAACGTGCCCCTCCCATGACGTTTTGTCGATTTGGCTCTGTTCCCGCGGCGGGTGGGACATTAGCGCAGATGGCGTCGTGGGGATGGACAGGGGTGCGAGCACGCAATCGCACGAGATTCGCAATGCCCACCTCAAGTCGCCAGCCCTCAGTCGACTTGAGCCAAAAGTCTTTTCTCAATCACTAGAACTCATTCTGTCTCGATATCTTTTTTGTTTCTTTGGAACGCTAAGCAAGTTGTCGCCAATTCCTGATTTGTGTGCCAGCTAGATCTCCTCACAGTCTTGTCTTGCTCGACCCCGGAAACAAGGTCCCGTCTACAAAAATGCCGCTTACAACCAAACCAACGGAAGAAGGAATAAACACCGCTGCAGAAAAGATGCCGTTGCTGCGCCAAACCCTATTTTCCCAACACCTTATTATTCGCAATGGTTCTCAATCGCACCATTTATGACCCCTCCCAAAATTTCACTCCTTCCCGCCGGCGCTCGCGCTGATACTTACACCGGCCGATGCCGATCCCGACTGGGACCCGGATCCCTCCGGCGGGGCTGACGAGCGGAGCATAGCCATCTCGTCGCGGACCGCCTCGGCCTCTTTCTTGAAGCCGCAGCCATATGTCTCGCCCGTTGACCAGACCACGCCCTTGCCATCACTATTGGTGGTGCACTTCGGGCATATGCGCACGCGGTGCCACGCCGTCGCAAGGTTGCCACGAGCGTTGAAGATGGCGGCATGGCTCTCGGGCTGCGCATTGTAGGCGTCGTCGGTGGCTTTGACGACTAGTGTCGTGCAGTGTTTCTTTATCTTGATGTCTTTTCTATTGTTGGAGATGGTGCTTTCGCAGTCTTCGTCGGTCGTATCTGAGGAAGAGGCTGGGAGGGAGAGCCCGGGGAGCTGTCCGAGGTACCGCCAGCGTCGCCAAGTCCACTTCTTGTTGCCGAAGCAAGCGCCCGGCTTGGAGCAGTCGTCGAGCAGCTCGGCTTGGTCCCATGTCTTGCCGCCGTCGAGGCTGATGTCGACACGGGCGATGCCGCGACCACCGCCTGAGTAGGCGTAGCCCTGAACAGCGACTGGCTCGGTCGATGTCTCTTTTGTGTTGTGCGGCGCTTCTCCTTCGGTATGCTTCACGCGATCTTGTGGCGTGAAGCCGACTTTCCTCTCTGCAGCACCCAGGTCTACTACGCCGCCGTCCTGCTTCCCGCCCCCATGCTGAGATCGAGCTCCGCTCAGCCAGGCAACCCTACCCTTTCGGACGCAGTCGCCCACCCACACGCCAGTAATGGCACTGGTGACCGGCATTTCTTGGATTGAAACGGCGCGGTCCCAGTCGGGATTTGAGCCCTCGTTCGGCCCGAAGCTTTTGTAATCTCGCCGCTGCCACTGACTCGGACTCTCCTCGTCCGAGACCACGATTTTGCTCAGCCACTTTACCGACCGAGCAGCGACAGTACCGGGGACGACCGCCCGCAGAGGATAACCGTGATCACGAGGCAAAGTCTGGCCGTTCATACCGAAGGCTAGCAGGACGTCGCCGCTCGGGTCGAGGGCTTTCGACAATGGGATGGACGAACCATAGGCTTCGAGGCCAGTCAATTGCACATGCAAAGAGTTAGGATCAGGGTCGTCAGTGACGAGGCTCCGAGTCGTCGACGTGGCATCCGCGACCTTGAGCCCGGCATCAGCAAGAACATCAGCGAGCCGCACGCCCTCCCACTCGGCATTGCTAATTGCGCCGACGCCCCATTGCAGGCCGTTTGTCTTGCCTGCGTGTCGTGTCATGTCGTTGCGTCGGTTACCGCTACACTGCAACACGGCCGTCACCTTGTGCGTTGGGAACCGCTCCTTCAACTCGGCTAGGGTGTACGTCCTCGTCTCGCCATCGGGCAGCTCAATCGTCAGGCCATGATCGTAGGACTTGGACTCTTCGATGACGGGCACCCACATGTGGTTACGCACATAAAACAACCCGTTCGGCGTTTGGAACTCCCGATCGAGCTCTTCGTTGGGTGGCTCGGCATTGCGTGGCTTGACCGTGTGGGTGATCAACCTGGAGTCTCGTACTGGGTCCTCTTTGAAAGGATCCTCGATCTGCTCAGCCGCTGGCCGGCCATTCACCAAGTCGGCTACGTCGATCAACCCAATCAAATATTGGTCAAGGATCTCGCGCACATGGGTGGACTTGTGGATGCTAAAGATGTTCCAGTACGGTTCGATGCTCGCACCCGCCGCGCGGAGGATCACATCGCCTCCAGGGTGAGCGGCGATCCAGTCTGTGATATCATACACCTTGTCTTCATATGTCACCCATGGTTTCCCCGAAGCAGCATCGTGCTGCCGGATATCTTTCAAGCGAAAGCGCGGGAGGGAAGGGTCTCGATCGTCGCCGCCGGGCAAGGGCATGACTTTACGGGCGTCGGCAGAGTCATCCTCGGAATGCTGGGTGATAGCGAGATACGAGGCGACCAAGCCGCTACCGACGAGCAACCCCAAAGGCGCCACGCGCGCAGTCCGAGGACGAGTTTTGCTATCTGGAGAATGTCGCGACGGGGACTGCGCCGAAGCCCTAGCGGTTGTTTGGTGCAGGTATTTCGCCTGGAGCTTGATGCAGGGTCGGCACACGAAAGAAGCGGTGGCGGGGCGGCTGTTGGGATGCCGCAGCACGACGGCCAAGCGCCTCGGAGCGATCATGGCTGGTTTTTGTGTCTGCTATCGCATAAAAAGGACGGTTAGCCGGGTTGCGCGACGTATCGGACATGCGCGGGGGCAAACTCACGGCGCTATCGAGATGTTCCCATTCCCTGGCTTTGGAAGGTGGTTTGACGCTGTTGTGCCGTTGTGCTGGATCAATTCTCGGATCGGACGAGGGGACTGCAGTCCGGAGCTTTCAAGATTGGTTGGTGCCCGGTGTGCACGCGGCGACCTAAGTACCCCTATTTACCCGCCTGTAATCGAAAGTAACGCCGCTTGCGTTTCGGCGGTTCAGTGCGGTCTTTAGTTCCTGGTCAGATGTGCAGACTGCGAGCTTGAGCTACGAGCTATGAGCACAAATGCGAGTCAGGGGAGTATCAGCTCTTCTTCATAGAAGAACTTGACGCATCCAATGCTCGTCCAAAAGCTCAATCCATGGCAGCCAGCGGCTGTTCGCTGACGGCCGACAATTACCGCTTGGCAGCTGCTTTCTGGCCCGATTCCATTTCGTTACCACCCGAGACGTTCACGATCGGCGGAAGGCGGGACTGTTCCCATTTGCCAGGAGCTCCCCAGCTGACTCCACGGTGACCGCTAACGCCAAAAGTTCAATCAGTTGACCTTCCACATCGCCACAGCAGCTCTGCTTCGTCGGCTTTGACTGTTATCGACTCCGGATTGCTACGGGTTCATGGATCCTTCACTTTTCCGTCACCGATTTCTGCCGTAAAACTGCAAGACCATTTTAACATTCATCAAATTTATTTTTTCCCAATACGACGCTGTCAAGCTGGGCTGCTCAAGAAATTGCCTTGACATTACACTAACGAGGATATTTGAAGAAAGTCCTACAATTCATCACTAGCTCCCCGCATTCTAGAACCTCTTCTCGTCTGAGTCAAAGTAGCACTTCCCTCACTTCTTGCGACTCCTCGTAACCATGCCGGATGTTTCGGGTGCTGCCTTGTTCGAGGTAGCGCGGGCCTTCTTGGTAGGGGCCGCGCCACTAGCCGTCGCGTCCAGCTTCCGCTTATTCGTCCCTTTGACGGGAGTCTGCCTCGTCTCCTTAATGGGAGTCTTCCTCGACGCTGTAACGGACGTCTTCGACTCCGTAATGGGGGTCTTCTTCGCGAACGGGATCTTTTTGGCGTCTCTAGGGCTGTGGATAAAAAATGGATCATGCCACGTATTATCCTTCGGCTCTGGGCTGCTGATGTAGAATGGATCGACAAAGTCCTCTCTCCGCGTTGGGGCGATTGTGGCTTCAGGATGGCCTAATTCCTCAAGGTCCGGAACTCTGGGTGAGAGGAGGGGTGGGGCTTGGTTCCTAGGTTGAATGTTAACATCACCTGCTATACCGTAGGAAATTATTTAGCTAACCTGTTCTCCTTAGCTGGCCCGAATATCGACATGGCTCCAACACTCTCCCTGGCTGATCCGACTCCTTTGTTGGGCATTTTGAAACCCGAGACGGATGGCGGAGCCCTTGTGTACTTTGTTGCGTTTGATCCTTTTGTCGCTGCTAGAGGAATGGGCGGAGGGTTGCCGCTGATGTCGAACAAGTTGCCCAGGTCGGCCTCCGGCTGGTAATTCTCCAAATTAACACGTCTGGGTTTTTCATATGGATCGGTGGGGCCGAGGGCATCAGGGGAAGGCTTTTCCTTGCACGACTCAACATGGGACTTGCAATCCTCCAAGTCGTGGGGGAGTGATACGCCACACCAAGGGCAGTACTTGAATTCCTCCCTCCCTCGTTGCTTGCAGAAGTTTTCGTGCTTCACTCTATACGCCTCACTAAACAGAACGAGGGGCAGGGCGCAGTTCTGGCAGTAGGGGCCCTCCGCCGCATGACCATGCTTGTGGCCGTGAGCTTTTCCATCGACCGCGTCGCCGCATGTCTCACAGAAACTCCAATGGGCCCCTATCTTCCCAGTGCCCGGGACGCATACTTTATCGTGCTGGGCGCGATCTTGCAGGCTGTCAAGCACCGTGTGGTCACGCCCGCAGCGGGAACAAAACTTCCACTTGGTCTCGCGTGGGTCGGGTCCAGCAGGCGGCTCGGCACTTTGAGCGGGCGCCTGGGCAGCCAAATCCCGCGGGTGCGTTTGCAACGAGCTCAAGAGTTTCGAATGCTCCTTCACGAAGTGCCTGTACCGCTCCTCGGGCGGCCAGTGCCGGTAGAGGATATGGTTGCAAAAGTTGCACTGGTCGCCGATGTGCGCGTCCCGCAGGTGCTGCTGCATCGCCTCGGGCCGGTTGTATGGGTAGACGGCCTCGCACCCGGCGTACGGGCACTTCTGGCTGCGCTTCAGGAGCAGGTTGCGCATCTCAAAGACGTCTTTTTGCAGCCGCCGCGTCTCGGTCGACGTCAGCACCGCAGTCGATACCACCGGCAGGCTGTCGTGCCCCGTGTTGAGCAGCGCCTCGAGCGGAGGCGCGTGGATCGGGATGCTGCGTTCACTTTGTACGCTTAGGGGATGCGCGTAGCTGCGCTCTCGTATCTTCATCGCCCGCTGCGCTTCGGTCTGCGGGCGCGGCTCGAAGACCGGAGCGGGTCTCCGCCACCTGGGGTTCGCGGTCGGGACGGTAGTGGCTGGCGCCGCCGCCGCATGCCGGGGAATGACGAGCTTGAACTTTTCCTTCCCATCGGCCAAAGTTGGCGCTGCGGGCTGTTTATCGCCCGGCTGGAGTGTCTTGAGACTGGGGATCAAGTCGGCCCCGTACACCTGGAAGTCCTTGTAGCGTGCCTGGAAGTCCTCGTAGCGCAGCTGGATGGGATGCGGTACATTTCCAAGGCCTTGGTAAAGAATGCTGTGGTTCGTCTCATAGATGTCGCGGTAGCCGAACGGTTGCTCAGCGTTGTTTTGTTTGAATACTAGATCTCTCGTCAACTAACAGTAATTCTCTTTTAGTTTTTTTTGTCTCGGGGGTTTCCTCACCTGGGGCAGAGCGTTCGTCCGCATGGTAGACGATGATGTCGGGGCTGACAATCATCTTCACGATTTCTCTCCATTCCACATCACTCGTCCTGGGACCGATGAGGAAGTTGGGCTTGTTGACATCGTAATGCTGGTATTCGCCCGTCAGAAAGTCGGCCTCCGGGGACAGCTGGGTAATGGAAATCCAAGTGTCCTTGGAAAGATCGCCGCCTTCGCCACTCCAGAGTCGGTACACCTTTTGCCGGAATGTTGTTAGGCTGTCGATATCTGGTTTCCACGATACTGCCTCGTTGTTTTCACCATCGGAGTCCCTAGCTCCGTCATGGATCAAGTAGGTCTTGAAGACAGGGCGCAGCGTGATGAACTGCGGGAACATGGCCAGCCCGCTCTTAGACGGCGGGACAACATCCCTAGCCTCCAGCCATTCCTTCCATTGTTTCAGGCGGTCGACGAGTTCGTCAACTTGTCCTCGCTCAAGACTCTCGCGCGATACAACCAATCCGTGGCCCGCCTCATCATCACTAATGGTGAAGAAGCCATCGCCTGGAAGATGGACCTCGACTGCCTTGAGCTTGTCATTGAAGTCGCCGGGGGACATCGAGTCCTTCAGCAGGTTCAGGATAGTCTTCTTCACAAAAGCCCTCTTGTCTAGATGCCCGTGCATTATGAACTGGTCTTTGGAACCGTATGGCCTGCCGTATCCGGGTAGGAAGAGGTGAAAGCGGCCGCTGGCCTTGTTGTGCGGCATCTTGGCAACCAGAACACGGGTTTCTAGGCCTTTCATGGCGTATTTGTCCGAGATGTCACTCCACAGCGAGGGCGGGAAGCTCAGTCCGCCGTATGACGCTGGACCGCTGTTTGTCCCTTCGTCGGTCGTCTTGAGCGCGAAGAAGGCGTCGGGGATGGCCGGGCGTCCCGGCCGTCCCGGGATGCGGCCCGCGGCGAGCACGCGGCAGGCCTGGGCCATCCACGGCGCAAAGTAGTTGGAGTAGCTTGCCCACGACGACTCGGGCAGCCGTACGTAGGCCACGTCGGGCCGGTTGAGGCTCGGCGCCTTCTCCCACTCGAGGACGAACTTGACGACGCGCGGGTGCTTCAGGCCCGGCTCCCACTCCCACGGGATCGGATCATCCGGGCCCGCAACGAATAGGACCTTGTCGTGCAGCGCTTTGTGACCATCGGCAGCCGCGCTGTGGCCCAGCTTGTCGAGCTTGGAAATCACCCAGGCGTGCGCGAAGGCGTCGTTGCTGTAGTCACCGGGGCCCTTGGCCCACACGGTGACGCCGCGGTCGCCATCGGCTAGGAACTGCGCCTGCTCTTCCTCCAAGGTGTAGTCCTTGGCGCGGTCGAGCAGGTACAGGGAGTAGGACACGCCGGAGCGGTTGTCGAGGCAGAGCAGGCGATCAACGGCGTCGACGAAGGTGTTGAGGTAGCCGAGGCGGAACCAGACGATGCCTTGGTAGCCGTACAGCGGGAGCCAGAAGTCGTTGTGACTGAGTTTCTCGCCGCCGAGCGCCGATTGGAGGAGGTCGAGGTGCGCGTCGCTGCTGGTGAAGGCGACGTGGCTGGAGAGCCCGCTGCTGTTGGCTTGGATTTTTCCAAAGACGCGACCCAGCTGCCTCAAGTGGCCGCCGCCGCGGATCGAGAGCTCGCCGAACGCCTCCTGTCCTTGCTTGAAGTCAAGGGTGTCGGAATCGGAGTCTGCGCCCGCGTCTGCCATCTCCGCGTACGAGTCCGAGTCGCTGTCAGAGCCACCGCCGCCGCGGAGGCTGAGTGTCGGGAAACTGGGGGATGACGTCGGGATGCTGTGGCCCTTGGTGCGCTCTAGCATTCGGCGCGCCGGGCCGACTTTGCGCAAGTCATGGAAAGCATAGTATCGTTCGAGGACGTTGTCTGGTTCTGCAAAGGCGGTCAGCATGGCCACCACGACAAATTACCCCTATTTCCCGGCCACGACATACCGCGCAAGATATCATGCTCATGCGACCGAAATCTATAGCTGTTCAGAAACCGCAACCTCCCACCCTCGGGCTCATCATCGTCTCCAGCCTCCAACAACCCGTCCTCGGGATCGCTCTCGTCCCCAAACCCAGGGAACTGCTGCGCGAGGCCAGCGCGGAGGGGCGCGACCGGCAGCCCAAAGTACGCCAGCGTCAGCTTGAAGGCGAGATCCGCCTTCCTCTTCCATTCACGGCCGAAGCGCTCCGAGTCCAGCAGCTCCGCGTACCGCGTCCGGTCCTCGACCTGAATCGCGTGCAGCGTCGGGTTCGCAAGCCGGTCGGTCGGCAGCAGCAGGTTGCGCTCGTGCGGCGCGAAATTCTCGACCAGGATGTCGCGGATCGTGGTGCGCGGGTCCGCGAGCATGCTACCGAAGTCCTCGAGCACCGCTGCGAAGTCGGCCGAGTTGGGGTCAATGTCGGGACGCCAGCGCTGGGGCGCCTCGGCGGCCATGGCCCGGTCCTTTAGGAGGGCTTGGGCCTCGGGGGACGGGTTCTGGCCGGGAGCTGCTGGTGTCGACTGCCCGCCTCCGCTGGCCGTTTCGACGGCGGCGGCGGCGGGTTGGGCGTCTGGGTTATCTTCCAGCTCGTCGTCCCAGAAGTCGTCGGCGGGCCGGGCGCTGGTCCGTACCGGCCTCGGAAAATCGCGCAGCCGGCTGCGGCCGCCCCCGTAGTCTTCCTGCGGCCCGAACCACGGGAGGCGGGGCCAGTTGACCATGGTCGCGGAATGGTTTTTCTCGGTTTGTGTCTCAGTGTACCCGTCGGGTGTGGAGAATGGTGATTCAGGGGGGGTCGCATGTGTCGAAAGGGAGAAGGGATGACGACCCGAGGGGTTATGTGGCCTGTCGTAAACAAGTGCTTTTCAAGGATGGGGAGACACAAAGGAGGGGACACTAGCCTATTGTGAGGCATGATGCTTTTCTTCAGTTGCTGGCGGGCAAGGCAGCCAGCGTGCCAGTCGAGCTTCCCCTGTCGACTTGTTGTCGTGTCGCCGGCTTTGTCCGTTGCTTCTCCGGCCAGCCACAAGAGTGCAAGCAACGACAAAGCCTTGCTGCATGCGGCTGGATTGTCTCCCGGAACGAGTAACGACCTTGCAGCTGAGTGGCAACAAAGGGCAACTGATCGCGAGGCTTCCCTTAGCTGTCCTCATGTTTTACCACATCATGTTTTACCCAAAACTCAATACTTAACAAAATATCAATTCGGCACTCTGCTTAGTGAAAACTGAGAAGGGGTTTTGAGCTCGAAAAACTCAGTCCTTTACTTCTGCGATTGCAATTTACTGTGCTTTTGAAGTAGAATGGCCTGAAACATTTAAACACTGCCTACCAAAGGTAGGTAGATTCCAGCTGTTTCTCCCTGCAGCAGAGAAGCATCCCACCAGCCGCAAACGTCCCGAGTCCGGATTTGCTAGTGTCAATCATGCATGTGCAAGGTGAGGTAACTGCGACACACAATTGTCTTTCCCGAGAACGTCAACAAATGCTTCTCCTATCCAACCTCTCCCGCCCCTTAATAGGGCATCACATCATCATCAAGGCCCCGTGCGACTCCGCGAGCATCTCCAGCGCATCCTGTCGGTCGCAAAAGATATTGAGCGCCTGTATCAGCTTTACCTCGCTCTTCCCACCATCAGAACGGGTAAAAGCCACGCGCCACTGGGCTTCATCTTCCAGCACACCCTCTATGCGCTCATACGGGTCTTTGGAGGGGTCATGGCGGCTAGGCTCCGTATCATGGTGCAGGTCGCCGTTACCCGAGGTCGAGGCCGTGATCGCCTGTCCGACAGCACCGGGCCACCCAGCGGCCGGTGTCGCGGCCAGCTCGACCAACAAAGGTGGGCTTACTGTGATGCGGTCTACGCCGGCCAGCTGCATCACCTCGCCAATGGACGTTAGGGACGCAGGCATGACCTGCGTCTTCAAGCTAAGCCCGCGGGCTTCGTAGTACCGTTGCGCGCTGCCGCAGAGAGCGAGTGCCTTGTTGTTGTCAATGTAGCTGTGTTATTCGTCAGCATGTCAGAGCTGGACTTGCCTAGAAAAGACTGGAAGTTCGGTAAGAGGTTTGTTGGAGGGGAGATCAAAAGCCACTAACTCGGGGTCAAAATGCACGCGCAACTCATTCACATAGGGGGCAATATAATGGCATCCTGCTTGGCCGGCGAGTGCCACCTGCTCCTTGCAAAACAGTGTCGTCGCTAGGGTGGCGATTCCCCTCTTCTCTAGCTCCCGGCATGCTTGCAACCCTTCCCAGGTTGAAGGTATCTTGATGCAAACGCGGCGGGTGTCCACGCTCGGAGAATAGAGCGAAAAATGAGAGTTCAACCCTGAATGGCAATGTTAGTTGGTGCCATGGAGAATCTCTCTAGGCATCGTGGACTGACTCTCAGCATTTTTGATGATATTGGGAACAGAGTACGAGTGCTTTGGGTTGATCTGCAAGTGTACGCGGCCAGTTATGTAGGGGATAACCCGGAGGGAAAGGCCGACCATCTGTCAACGATAGTATAACGTCAGAGTATCCATTAGAAAGGGGGGCTGGCTGTGGCTTACCATCAACTCAACAGCGAGTTCCTTGACTTCTAGACCTGACGCGCTATGCAGCTGATGCCGATGGGCTTTGGTAACGGACTCATGGATGAGTTCCTTATGAAGAAGAGTTCCATCGCTGCCGAGCTTGGTCAGTTCACCAAGGACAATAGCCTGGAAACCACCAGTCCTGTGTTAATTATTGTTCACAGCCAAGGGGCCAATGGAGCAACGGACCTGGTTCGATGTACAGTCGGAAAAGGGACCGAGTTTGGCCGCGACTGTTGGAGGTTAGAGTTTACAAGAGGCGCTGAACATTGCAATAGGGGTGTATTGCCTTCTGCGTCAAGCGTATCGCAATCCACCTCGCTCAAGCCCCGTAGTTGCTCGAGGAGGCTGTCCATGTTATGGTTGGACTTGATTTGGACTGAGAGGCGATGACCTAGTGTTTGAGGAACAGCGCGTTTTGATGCTTAACAGTTGTGCAATGGCCGGACTTGAGACCCGACCAGCTTTTACTTTTTGAAGCAAGTGGTTAGAGTGATAACAACAAGCTAAATGAGAGAAAAGAGGGATTAGACTTAGAACCCCCGCACCCATGCTGCGAGGCTGCCCGCCCAGCGGACCCGAGTCCGGTGAGGAATTAGTGCAGCCATAGCGCCGGGCAAGAAATCCTGGACATGCAATTTTTACGCACTGTCAACACACCAACTCTTGTGTCTTTCTCAACAGCCTGATAAACCCCACACGAGACAGCTTATACACGAAATAGCACAGCCGTCAAGTGAGTGACGGTTGAGGTCATGACAACCAAGGCTTCTGAAGGGAGCAGCGGGGGTCGGTTCCTCGATCAGGCCGGACGCTTGGCCGCATCAGAAAGGATATACATTTTGTGGATTGCATGTTGCATGTTGGCCTAAGTCGCCTGTCGAAACAAAGCAGCGGCATCGGAAGCACAGCCGATGGAAGCAAGATCCGAAGCAGTTTCAAGAGCCGCTAGGAGCGCGTAGAAATTGCGTGAGGTGATGGGAGCAACAGGAATGCTGGGATGCAGAAAGGATGAATGCAAATGACAATGCGGCACGCTGACGAGAGGGCAGCAGCGGCGAAGGCAAGAATGAGGAAGCAAACGAGGCCGAGAGAAACGGTCCTGATCCTGCTCTGCTCCTGGTGGTATACACGTGTACCCGGATCGGTCTGATGCCGTGAACAGCTGTCAAGGCCTGGATCAGGCAGTGGAAACTGAACGAAGGAAGAGCCGAGAATATTCAGGAACGTTGCAATCTGAAATTGACGCTAGGTGCTAGACGCCCGTCGCTGGCAGGAGGTTGGCGCTTCGCGGTCGGGTGGTGTGCGACAGGAGACTAAAGGGGCCCACTGTTCCAATAGTGACACATGTGCTCCACAGCCACAGCTCGAGCTTCAGCTTAACTGCCTGAGCCACAAGGAGCTGCCCGAGCTGCCACAGCTCGGTCGTGCGGTCGTGCGGTCGTGCGGTCGTGCGGTCGTGCGCGGGCCTAGCGCAACCGCGGAATATCCGAAAAAAAGCAGTCGACCAGTGACGAAGGAGCCATGTCAAAGCTGGGCGACGGGAGCTGTGCCGACGCCATTTGACGCCAATTGACATCAATTGACGAGCGGCGATAGCGATTCGAGCCGGCGCGTGAACGAGAATCGACCATGCGCCCGCCGATATCAGGGCTTCGGCCCGGACTCGAGAATGCGTGCTGGCAATGCACCCAGCGCGCGGTACTGCGCCATGAGAGGAGGGCATTCTTCTCCAAGCCGTCCCTCCCGCGCACCTCTGCTGCCACCGTCCCCGCCCAGCGCTTCAGCCCCGGCTACTTTCTCTCCAACGCCCTCCTCGCCCGAGTCAATGGTAATCAAGTTTCGCGCCGCCTAGGCAACACGATCGCCTCCTCGCTTGACAGGTCCAATGGCCCGCCCACCTCGACCGAAGCCCCCCGGCCAGCCCGCGGGGCCGAATCGGTCGTAGCAACGGCCGCCGCTAGCCTTACTCCCGACAACACCCTCCTTCCTCACCGCAGACGGCAAGCCGCACGACGAAATGCCGCCCTCCCCCAGACCGTGCCAGCCGACCCAAGCGAGGCTCCCACGGCGAACCTCCCCCCAGATGCCTCGGCCGCCCTCGCCGCCGCTGCCGCCCGGCACCCAGCCGACTCGCTCCGGCGGAAGTTCTCGGCTCTCCTCTCCCTCTCCAAGCCACGGCTGACCGTGCTCATCGTCCTCTCCGCCATGGTGCCGTACGCCTTGTACCCGGTGCCCGCCTTCCTCTCCTCGTCGGTCCTTCACGACGCCGCGCCCTCCCTCTCACCGCTCACACTCCTCTTCCTCACCACCGGCACCACCCTCTGCTCGGCCGCCGCCAACGCCCTCAACATGCTCTACGAGCCCGACACCGACGCCAAGATGAGCCGCACCCGCGCCCGGCCTCTGGTGCGCCGCCTGCTCACCACCCGTGCCGCCGTCCTCTTCGCCGTTGGCTGCGGGCTCGCCGGCACCGGCGCGCTCTACCTCGGTGTGAACCCGACGGTCGCCTTCCTCGGCGCCGTCAACATTGCCCTCTACGCCGGCGCCTACACCCCTCTGAAGCGGCTCTCGGCCGCTAACACCTGGGTCGGCGCCGTCGTCGGTGGTATCCCGCCCCTGATGGGCTGGGCCGCCGCCGCCGGCGAGAGCGCCACCGCCGACGGCACCTGGCGCGAGCTGCTGTTCGCCAGCGACGGGTCCAGCGTCGGCGGCTGGCTATTCGCCGGCGTGCTGTTCGCCTGGCAGTTCCCGCACTTCATGCCGCTCTCATGGGGCATCCGCGACGAGTACAAGGCCGCCGGCCTGCGCATGCTCTGCTGGGTCAACCCGGCGCGCAACGGCCGCGTCGCGCTGCGGTACAGCTTGGTCTTCATCCCGCTGTGCATCGGTCTGTGCGCGGCCGGCGTGACCGAGTGGAGCTTCGCCGTGACCAGCGCGCCCGTCAACGTGTGGCTTGTCCGCGAGGCCGTCCGGTTCTGGCGGCTCGAGGGTCACAAGGGCAGCGCCAAGGGCCTGTTCTGGGCCAGTGTCTGGTATCTGCCGGTTGTCATGGTGCTGGCGCTGGTGCAGAAGAAGGGCATGTGGGGCCGCGTGTGGCGGAGTGTTGTTGGGGAGCCCGAGGAGGAGGAGGAGGAGGAGGAGGAGGAGGAAGAGGGGGAGTGGGAGGATGACGAAGAGGATGCAGGTGGGGGTGGTCTCTGATAGAAGAGTCTTGTAAATAAAATCCCCCGCGCTGTACAGACACGCGATGCTGTAGGACGGTGTTTTGATGTTTGTATAAAAATACATGGGAGGTGAGGGTATAAATCAGCTTGTTTTTCCCTGTCTCGACTGGTTGAAAGACAGGTGATGATATTAACACATTATGGCGCAGTGCTCTGGCAAAATGTCCCTGAACCCGAGTGGCCATGGGGGAAATGTTCTGAGGAATCCGCATAAAAGTTATTACTGGCACTTTACGCGCCTTCATCACCAAGAAGGCAAGGTGAAGTGTGGGAAGGATCATGCCATACTCAATTGGTCAAGCCTTCGGACTGATCGGGCTGGTGCTGGCGCAGTCACTGAGAAGTTATAGGTTATTCCTGTGCATGTCGTCGAAAGCATGTATCATATATCACTGGGAGAGATAGCTTGTGACAATCCTTTGTAATAATATTTGCGCGCTTAATCCTTCTTTATCACTGGGTCGACCCATCGACACCTGCCCTATTGTGGTATCAGTCAGCTCCATGCTCACCCTTCCAATAATCCATCTTGTCGGTTCCATAGTATAATGTTACAGTTGTTTCCCCCCCGTGTCCACCCTTCTGGGTTGTTCATTACGAGTAAAGGAGAGACGTAGTCCCAAGACCATTTTGTCCACCACTCTATGCGCTGAATATCGATCCAAAGAAATAAAAACCAAGAAAAATGTTCTCTCTCGTGTCATCATTGCATCCCCAACAATGATGATGACCCGGTGGTCATGCACCATCTCCCAATGTGGGTATTGATAGAAAGCGGAAACAACTGTGGCTTCTTGCCACTCTCTGTCTCCTCGTCCCCTGTTGCAAACACCAAAGCTCACCTAGCCAACGCCCATGCACAAAGAGGAAATGAAACCCAGCCAAAACGCCAACAAGTCACCCGTAAACGCCTATAATTCCAGGCCAGACAACTATCATGCGGTCGTGACAAATGCTTCAGGCAAATACAAACACCAGTTTTGACACCCAAGACTAAGAAAAAAGAAAAGACGAAACAAAAGAGAAGAGAAGAAAAGAGGTATTAGGTTGGGGTATCTAAGGAGTGTAAAGACGATAGATAACAGAACGAAAAACGATGAAAATAAGCGAAGGGAGTGTTGGCGATAAGACACTACACTCCACTGTGTCCGGGCCCGCGGTTGATGATGGCGTCGATGCCCATGTCACCGACGCTCGGCAGCCGGCTGTTGTGTCCCATGTACGGGCTTGTCCCCTGGCTGCCCGTGCCTCCCTGCTGCTGCCCGTAGCCGGCGGTGCCCGTGCTCGAGACGCTGTTGCTATAGCCATGCTGGGGCTGGTAGCCGTAGCTCTGCCCGTAGGCTTGGCTGTGGTGGTGCTGATGTTGTGTGTGATGCTGCTGCTGATGGTGCATGCCGTACGCGGTGTGGTGCGAGGCCGTGCTGCTGCCACCGCCGGTGGAGCTGGCGCCTGGCGTCGAGTGGGCGCCCGCTCCCTCGGGGCTGCTGTACCCGTTGTCATCATGTTCGGGCAAATCCTCATCGATCGGCGTCAAGCCGATTCCCGAGATGCCGCTGTCGTCGTCGTATGCGTGAGGCTGGCCCGACTCGAGGCGTTCCCGCCTAGCGTAGGACCGGGCGTGGGATTGGATGTTCTTAAGACCGTTGGACATGCACTGTTGAACACACATCGTGTTAGTCTTGAGCAATATTAGGATGTAGGGGGGCGACTCAATAGGGCAGCGTACCTGCATCTCGACAACGTTCCACTTCTCACCAACTCGCTGTGCCAGGGGCTGCCAGATCTCCTTGCGCATGCTCATGTACTCCTTGCTGAGTCGCTCGATCTTGCGATTGTCCCACTCATTTTGGCCCCGACGCTCCATGAGGCGCTCATGCCGTTTCCGGCACGCGTTGCCCGTCTTGCCGGGAAAGGCCTCACGCTGGATCTGGTTCCAGTTCTTGCCCATCGCGCGCAGCTGCAACAGTGTCCGGTCATCATCGGGATTCCATGCGCCGGACGAGGGGCGGTGCTGAGCGGGAAGAGGTGGGCCGACGGGGCCGCCCATCGCGTTGCCGGCGGTCGTGATCTGGAGCTGAGCTACTGGGTTCACGGCGTATGACTCGTACGAGGGCATGCCCATGGGGGGGCCGGCCGCCGGCGCGAGGCCGTCATTATAAAAGGCGTTGACCTGGCGGTTGGGATAATACGACATGTTTTCGGGTATGTGGGGGAGGGACACCGGGATGTGCTGTGGCTGGTATTGATGGTGGCTCGGCGTGCGAGTCAACTTTGGCATGATCCAATGAAAGGCTGCTCTGTAAGAGAGCTTGTTTATCTCCTGTCGTCGGGAGAATGTAATATTGCGAGGCGCAAAGAAGCGAGGGGTTGACGCGAAAGCTCAGCCAGCGAGTCTCGATCGAATTACGAGGCGATTACCTATTAGAGAGAAAAGATGGTGGTTGAAAGGGCGCCGAGAGAGTGGGTTGATGTCCGAGGTGGCCTCACTAGGAGGGCGACGACGGGCAGGCGTATTGTTGAGTGAAAACCGGCGTTTCGTATCAAACGAAGGGCTGGCCAAACGAAAGGTGGGGAGGGTTGAGGGGGAGGACGTGGACAAGAAGGAAACGAGAGAGTATGAAAGAGACGATTGGGTCGCAGCGCGGCGGGTCGATGGGCTCGAGGGGACTGGAGGAGAGATTCGAGGTCGGTCTGAGGGGGACGGAGGGGTGGTCGACTTATAGAAAAGGATATCTGTTGAGGCTGCATACGGAGACCAAAGTAGAAACAATGCAAGGCGACTAAGAGATGATGGTCCCCGGTTCTGCGGATACAGATGTGCCGGGGTAGTCTGATCTGAAACGAGGATTCTATTGCCAGCGAGTGTAGTCTCGAAACTGAGCAGTGTATCTGAAAGAGCCCATGGAGGAGGCAGCGGCCGCTGTAAATGGCTGAAGGGGTTTCGGAATGGCGTCTGTCTGAAGGCGGGCGGTTACGAAGTCGGCCTTCGAGAGTGGAGACTGATGTTGACCAGAGAGATGACCCTCACTGGAGGGCGGTTAACCTATAACGGGGAGCTGGGACTGGCAGGGGGGGTGGGTAGCTTCGATGAGCGAGACCGGGGGAGGTGGACGTAGCGGCAGCGGGCAGCACATGTCCGCCGGCAAAAGCAAAGCTCCAGACTGGCGGCAACGAGCCGTAGATAGGAAGACACTAGGATGGCCACCGAAGTTGCTAGCAGCTCCCATATGCTGGGGGCGGGCCTGTATGAGATCGTGTGTCCCACAGTCGCTTGACGGGGGTTGGCAGGTGGGCAAGATCAAGAGTCCGTACTGTGCCGCGACCTTGAGCGGCAGCGAGACTAGGCGCAGGGGCAAGGTACCACGCCGAGGGGCAGACAGTGTTACAGCGGCCAGCAGAGTCTGCCATGGAGGATAGTAGTATGCCGAATGCGGGAACTGGGATGGGGAATGGGGAATGGAGAACGGCCAACTCGCTCTGCTAGGTAGCTTTGCTGTGGAGTGCGGGAGCGGAAGACATGCAGGCCTGGGGTCAAAAATAGACCGACGAGAGCAGCCAAAGAATGGTTTGCAGGACGAGTTAGCCGCCGCAGCCTCGCGCAACAGTGAACACCAAGCCTTGCCCTCGGCGCACGATCGTCAACCGTCCAAAATCAGTCAACATCATTGACTGGCGATTATTGACTGTCAGTTGAATTAGGTAGTCCAGCCGCTGCCGCGCCGAAGAAACAATGGAATCAGCAGAAACAACGTGGTCGGGGCGCACAGTCGAGTATCCGGCCTGCGCTTCTCCGTTCAAACAAACGTCAGGCGGGCCGCAGAAGGTGGATAAACAAAGCAGCCGGATTCCGGGGCCGTTCGCGTGGTTCGCGTGGTCCACCGGCAGAGACCTGGCCCGACCCCTCACCGGCCACCCATCTTCCTCGGCTACCTCTTCTGTAACCATCGTCGACGAGATCCACTGTTCTGGGCCCGACGCAATGGCACTGGACACGACGAGCCCGCGAGAGAGGCAGAAAGGAGACGCTTGGGAAGAGGAGACGCTCTGGTGGTCCTGGCGCGCGCGACAAGCCACAAAGGAGCGTCTCGCCAAATCTGGGCGTCAAGGAAATTATCAGGGTCCGGCTGCACATTCCAACCCGCTAACAACGTCCTAGTCGCCGTCGAAGTGGCAGTTGGTAGCAGCCTAGCAACCTAGGAAGGAGCCGAACGATGGGGTAAAAAGGAGAGTACATTTGCGGAGAGGGTCATGCGAGTGCTCTCGCAACGCTCTGCAAGGTGAGGGGAGTGAGGGTGAGTGAGGGCAGCGCGAGGAAGACGGAGCGAGGGCGGAAGAGAGCGTAACCGCGGGTACTAGCGACTAACGGCTGGGAGCGCTTTCCTGAGCGCCAACTTCAAACCCGCCCCAAGATGAGCTCAGCGTGCTGGCAGTCAAATAGCAGCTGGGTAAGATGAAACGGGGCAAATTGTAAACTTTGGCGGAGTTCCTAAAAGCAACCGGATTGGCTGCTTGAGGGACAATCCCTCTTTGCCGTCGAGGGGGAAGAGAGCGAGAGGGCACTCTGAGCCGTGAGCGCTGGAAGGTGTTTAGTCGCTGAGAGGGCGACACAGCGAGCGACGCGCGCGTCAACTTTTTTGCCCAGCGTCAACAAGCCTCCTCCCGAAAGCGGCTTTTTAGTGGGAACTACCCTGATCGCGCCGCTATTTTGGGCCCCAGATGCACGTGCTCGATCTCCCGTCGGGCTCCCATTGGCCGTCTCTGGATGATTGGTTCTTCCCCGAACCCAGGTACCCTGCCAGCGTTGGTTCGCAGGTTGGATACCTCGACCAACGGCACCAAACTACCACCACAAACGCTGCCGCAAAGTGCCTAGCCCGCCTGAAACACCTGCCAGCCCGGCATGCCAGGTACCAGCTGCAGAGCAGATCATCGTGGTTGCCGCGCCGTTGGGAAGCCGTTGGGGTTAAGAGCCCTTGATTCGTCGTTCCTTCTATTTACCACCAAACAAGCCACCCAACGGCAGTTGTGACGCTACACCATGAGAAAAGCACACTCTGCAAATTGCTTCCATCACAACAGCCTGACTTACGGACACCTAGGCAGGTTTGGATTAACTCCCACCTCCCGCGATGCCGCGTTGGGCTTTTGGCGCTCATTTAGCACAGCGTTTCGCCTGCCCAGCGGCCCGATTGACACCTCTCCTGATGACGCTCTCACCATCATCAATCAACCAACACTGTTCCCTCCTACCCCTTTGCGTCTCACCATGCCGCGAATATTATAAGGTATCTTTATCATCACCCATCCCATCCCAATAGTTGGCGTTGATGGTGCTCCGCGTCACATGACAACACAATCATGGATGGGGGTGGGATCGAGAAAAGTCGAAAGCAGCGCGGGGCGAACTTCAAATCCTAGATGTTGAGCCATCTGCTTAACCAATCTACTTCACAGCCCCGGGATAGAGGCCGTTTCAAAACAACATCGGGCGGCGGCTGGGTCCGGGCCGGGTAAGCAGCATCCGGCCCATCTCACCAGCCAGCACCCCAACCAATACACCCGCGATGTCAAAGGTGCCGGCGGCCGGTGCCACCCCGTTCCCCTTCGTTGGCAAGAGAGGACCGTTACACCGAGCCAACTCAACATCATGCCCAGGTCCAGACCGGCAGCCAAATATTGATAAGATACTTACCTCGTTGAAGGGCGTTGGTTCGAGCACTGCTTTAAGTTCAGTTGCACGGTGTCCAATGGTTGGCCAACGGTCCAAAGCTGTGTCAAATCTTTCATTGAACCAACATTCGGCATCATACCCACTTCAACTTGGATATTGTCGAGGGCTACCGAAGCAACGACCATTCTGACCGGATACCTCGTTCCCTGAAGAACGGTTGGCGGCCACCCGCATGCCGACCAATGCAAGTGCTTAGGTCTCATGGGCAAAGGCGGGGTGCAGTCTGTGAGCCTCGGCAGCACGGTCCGGCCTGACCATCGGCCTCAGCTTCGCCCTGCACACATGTTTGTGGCTTCAAACTCCATAGTTCCAGAACTTAGCATTGTTGCTATTTCCGCCATGCCGTCGAGGCCGAGTTACAATTACGGATGGCCGCCGTATGATGGTATGCGGCCCTCCCCAACACATTGACCCTTCGATTATCCCTTTCACCCGAGTAATGTCTTCCGTGCCCTGTTGCCAGTCATTATTACTCGGGTCACCGACCGCACTGAACATCCACCTGAAAATTCGTGGGCTGTTGAGAGAAGTCCTAAAGGCTCGCCTCTCCCTCCAAATCTACTCAACGGTAATGCATACACGTTACCCCTCTCTCGGATGCTCCCAGCTGGAGGCACGAAATCCCTTGCCGACGGTGAGCGGCTCACTCTCCTAGCCCAACGGGTTCTTGAGCTGCCCTAAAGCTATGAACCCTGCTGCAAGCAGACGCATTCCTTCCTGCAAAAGCAGCTCAAACTCGGTCGTTGGTTCGTGAGAGATGGTTCTCCAGTCAGCAAGGTCCCGACGCCCAGGTATCCTATCATGCCATCCTACGATCCTTGCATCTCTGGATCCAGCTTGCTCTTAGACACTATGTTCCTCGGAAACGCATCTCGATCGGTTTTAATTGGCCGTTTAACAAGCTCCAGTCTCTTTGGTCTAGATCGGACCCAATTTATCCTCTCAAAATTGCTACAGTCGGCACTCAGGAAGCTGCACTTGACTGTCAACTCGTCAATTGACGTCTCCAATTCCCCGACTGCGTGCGTCTTGGCTCGGGGAATTTCATAGGGCCAAGGGTGCCATGGCAAGCCGTCAAGCCACCACACGACCTCCCGTTGAGCTAAGACAGGGGGCTTCCGTGAGCGAACCCCCCACTACTCCCTCCGGAGCACGATAACCGACAAAAGGCCCGATACAGTTTACCTCTCTCGGTCTGTCGTCGCTCCCGCAATTCCTACTTCCGATCGTCCAGTGCCTGCAATGCGTGGCAGCCAATGGCCTGCTGGTAAACTCGGCAGCATGGCATTCAGCCTGTATGCACGACCGCTGTGAACCACCTTTACTGCCCTGCGGGGGACAGGCTTCGCTTGACAAATTTGCCCTCCTTAGAAGTCGCACCAGGGAAGATCTGCAAAAGTAGCTTGGCAGAGCCTTCCCGCATCGCCATCTCGTGCCAATGACACGCGAAGTACCACTTTTCTGTCCCCTTCCGCATAAGCTTCTCTTGGTCTTCCCCTTATCCCCAGCTTCATGATATGGAAGTTGAGAGATTCCCTATCAAGATCGCGGTCAATTGGACGGGCTTGTGTTGGGGGGCATCATTTGACATTCCGCAAACCATGAGCAAGACTTCCGTGTTCATCAACGTCCCATTACTATTCATCCGGGGCGCAGGTTGGGATAGATGCAGAATAGTAAGCTCAATTTACCCCTCACCCTGGCCCTAGAGGCGCGTTGACTGATATGTTGTACGACAACTCGGCAAGGTTCTGGCCGGCCACTACCAGGTGCCATGCGGGGACTCACATTCAATGTGATTCGTACGGGAGCGAGCTCGAGTTTAAGCTAAAGCTGGGAGAATCCAGAACCTCGTCGGTTGTATGCCTCCAATTGGTCCAGTGCCTGCGTCTGTATATGTCCAATGACCCAGGCTTCTGTTATTCTGTATACCGAAGAGTCGGACCACGGGATGAATAGATGATGGCGGGGGGTTAACAGGGTTGTATTATTGCTTTGGGCCCTTTCCTTTCGATCCCTTGAGATGAACATGCGGTCAAAACAAGCCTTGTCGCCCGTCTCTCCTTCCCTTCTCCCCCTCTTCGACTTTCCTCCCTGCGTTCCTCATCTCCCCCCCACCTACGAAGCGTAGTGGCCGTGTCTATCCTTGACCTTGTCAACCTCGAGATCCACAACCGCGAGCTAGCCCCCGTACCAGCAGCAGCCATGGGCGGAGCCGACACCGGGACTGGTGCCTTCTACGATGCCGCGCTGAACAAACGCCAGGCCCTGATGGGCAAGAGCGGACCTTCGGCGCTCATCAAGAACTTCAAGGTCTTCAGCATTGCCGCCTTCGCCTGCATTGGCGGCGTGCTCTATGGCTACAACCAGGGCATGTTCTCGGGCGTCCTCGCCATGCCCTCGTTCCAGAAGCACATGGGCGAGTACGACCCGCTCGACCCCCAGGCCGACCAGACCAAAAAGGGCTGGCTGACGGCTATCCTGGAGCTCGGCGCTTGGATCGGGACGCTGCTATCGGGCTTCCTGGCCGAGGTGCTGTCGCGGAAGTACGGTATCCTGGTGGCGTGTACCGTGTTTATTCTCGGCGTGATTATCCAGGCCACCGCGGTCCAGGCTGGACCGAACGCTATCCTGGCGGGGCGCTTTATTACGTGAGTGTATCCTAGATGTTTGGGCAGGCTGGGCGTGGTAGGGGGCTGGCTAACGCAGTGGTGATATTCAGCGGTATGGGAGTCGGAAGCTTGGCCATGATCATCCCCATCTACAACTCCGAAGTCGCGCCCCCTGAGGTCCGCGGCGCGCTGGTAGCGACGCAGCAGCTAGCTATCTGCTTTGGTATCATGATCAGTTTCTGGATCGATTAGTAGGTTATCCCCTGTTCCCCCTGCTTAGACTCGGAGTTGACCATCTCACAGCGGTACCAACTTCATCGGCGGCACCACGCTAGAAACCCAGACTGATGCGTCATGGCTGACGCCCATCTGTCTCCAACTCTTCCCTGCCGTTGTTCTTTTCGTCGGCATGATTTTCATGCCCTTCTCACCTCGTTGGTTGATCCACCACGGCCGCGAGGAGGAGGCGCGCAAGGTGCTCGCGAGCTTGCGCGGGCTCGATGAGAGTCACGAGCTCGTCGAGATCGAGTTTCTAGAGATCAAGGCACAGTCGCTGTTTGAGAAGCGCACCATCGCCGAGATGTTCCCCGAATTGCGCGAGCAGACGGCGTGGAACACGTTCAAGCTCCAGTTTGTCGCCATCAGGAAGCTATTCCAGACGAGGGCCATGTTCAAACGGGTTATCGTCGCGACGGTGACCATGTTCTTCCAGCAGGTGAGTTCGACACCACATGTTACCGAGGGAAAGGGTAAAACTGACAGTGAGATACCAGTGGACTGGCATCAATGCAGTGCTGTACTATGCTCCCTCTATCTTCATGCAGCTCGGCCTCGACAATACGACGGTTTCCCTCCTTGCTACAGGCGTTGTCGGCATCGTCATGTTTATCGCTACAATCCCTGCAGTCCTCTGGATCGACCGTATTGGCAGGAAGCCCGTCCTCACCGTGGGCGCCATCGGCATGGGCACTTGCCACCTTATCATCGCCGTGATTGTGGCCAGGAACATCGGGCACTGGGGTGAACAGCCGGCATCGGGTTGGGCTGCCGTGTGCATGGTCTGGCTCTTCGTCATCCACTTTGGCTATTCGTGGGGACCCTGCGCCTGGATCATCGTCGCTGAGATCTGGCCGCTCTCGACGCGCCCCTATGGTGTCGCCCTCGGCGCCTCGAGCAACTGGATGAACAACTTCATCGTCGGCCAAGTCACGCCGGATATGTTGCAGAGCATGCCGTACGGGACGTACATCCTGTTCGGAGTCTTGACGTACCTAGGCGCCGGGTTTATTTGGTTCTTTGTGCCTGAGACCAAGAGGTTGACGCTTGAGGAGATGGTGAGATGCCCCTTTAACTTCCAAGCTCTGGTATTCTGAAAAGGTTTAAGTTGCTGACCGGGGGGATTATCCAGGACGTGATCTTTGGCTCCGAGGGTACTGCGCAGGCCGACTTCGACCGCATGGCGGCTATCAACACTGAGATTGGCCTTACCCGGATCCTTGCTGGGGATAGCGCCGAGGTTGAGCAAGTTGCGACAACTCCCTCGAAGGAGAAAGTTAATGAGCACCACGAGAGTGTTTAGTTGTTGCCAAATGGAATGGGGAGGAGGGAGGCCTGTATGGTTTGTTGTTTAAGAAGGAGCTCGAAAGAAGTTCCCAAGCGCAAGTACGCCGTCATCAGAAACGGAACTTCGAACGGTGGCCGTGCGCTCGGTCGAAAGAAAACTCTTTTGTACCGTTTTGATACCAAGTCAGTTTATTTGAGGTTTTAAGAATGATATTATCGGGAATTGTTACGAGAGGGCTATCTTAATTATCTGTAGATGCACTTCATTCAAACTGCTGATGTGACATTGCTGGTGATGGGATAGGGTTTTTATGTAAAGCTCAATAAGAATTAGGGGGAAACTGCCAAAAAGAAAACCGTTGGTTACGGCGGGAATTGAGCCCGACGTGGGGGTCGAACCCACAACCTTGAGATGCCTAGCCGTTTGAGAGCCTTAAGAGTCTCACGCTCTACCGATTGAGCTAGCCGGGCGAATGCCTGAATTGTTGCAAAGGGAGGTGGATATTTGTCCGTATGAGTCAATGGTGGTTCGCTGCAAATTTTTCGGTAGGGTGGGTCTGCAGTCCGAAAGTAAAGTCTTTTCTTCAGGTAATTTCAAGTGAGATGCAATGTACGGATTAGAATCTCGAATCCCAAGAGTAACAAGCAACTTGAAACTTGGTATTATCGCTATTAATCATATGCCATGCATAAAATGATACTCCATCCAATAATGCGTGAGTACTGCTAGTACTGCTCATTCTCATCGCCAATCATGACTCGGGCGTTAATAATAGGACAAGGCACCCTCACTGTTGCCTTTACGAAATAACTCCTCCTCTTTCTCAACGAAAACCTCAAATTGCAAAGCGTCAAAGACCCAAAGCATTCCCCTGCTCCCTCATATTCTTCTCCCTTTGGGCTCTCGACTCCGCCAGTAATGTCTCACAATTCTGAGCCCAAGCATTATATTCCTGGCTTCCCCGTAGGATTTCCCGTGGCCTTCTGGGTATCGTAGCCTGGAGTCGTCGATGCAAGATGCGCCGAGCCATTTCAACCTCATTATCTCCGTATATTGCAGCAAGGTGTGTTGCTGTCTGGTCCCATCGGAGAGTATTATCGACAGCGACCGAATGGCGACGCCGTGTTGGAAGGAAACCGATCAAGTGATCCGTGTTGTTTAGTGTAGTGTCCTGGATGGGCATCTCTCGTATGACGCTCGAGCTGCCCTCAGGAGCGTGGCTATCTTCATCGTTTGAACGCTCGGGTTGATTGGTGATTGATTGATTGTCCGTGTCTTCTGCATCAACGGTGGGACTTGGGGGCCCAAAAATATCCGTTTGTCGCCGCCTCTTATCCAGAACCTCTTGTAGGATCTGGCGAACCCGAATGAGGTTGCCTAGCAAATGCTCGATCTTGGGGTTACCCTTAGCTCGCTTCTGCCATAGTTGTTCATTGATTGTGGTCGGATCCGCCCCGTTATCTAGCAGCATTTGAATTGTGCCGACCCTTCCATACCGAGCAGCCATGTGTAAAGCCGATCGGCCGATATGATCTAACGCGTCCACCGGAGTTCCCATTTGTACCAATTCATGGGCTATTTCAGTCTCCCCAGCTTCAGCAGCGATATGCAGTGGAAGGCAGCCAACAATATCAAGCGATCCAAGTAATTCCCGGACTGGCTCGTCAGGGGCGCGGTGTCTACCGATGAGTGCCAAGGCAATCCACGGCTTTGGGCCTCGCAAGGCCTCGTGAATAGCCGTTGTTGATTGGGATGCGGTGTGTCGGTTACCCCTGACCTCGACACCTGCGTTACACAGGGCGAGTATTATGTTATAGTTTCCAACCAAAGCTGCCTTGTTGAGAGCGCTGGCCAGCGAAGTTGGCTTAGGCCCCCAGTTGCGTCGCCATGGATAGCATCTGAATACCTCAGCCAAGCTTCGTTGTTCCTCAGCCCAGGATTTAGCAACAATTTTTGGCCGCGGCACTTCGTTCGGGGACCGAGGCTGGTATTCCGGAGGGGGGGCGAGCTGCTCTGTGAAAACTATTGGCGAAGGGCCGTCATCACTTGGTGGCGAATATGGAGGTGGAGGCTCGAGTGGCTGGGCAGAGTCGGAGTTGATATGAGGCGAATGAGCTGCTTGCGACATGAAGCGATTAGGAGGCCAGACGATCTCTGAAGCAGACACTCGCCGGTCATTGAGACCTAGTTGAAGGGGCTCCTCGCCCGGCGCGGTTCCGGATCGGTGGCGTCTAAACCAGCGGCTGGCCCTCGGCTCATGAGGCATGGTGGTGAATGAGGAAGTGTGATGGCCATATGAGAGCAGACATGGGTAGGTAGGTAGGGTGGGAGCGTTGCTTTGCGTGAGGGGGCGAGCGAGCGGCGAATGCTCGCTCTTATTATAACGGGCCTGCTGCCTGCTACTAGGCTACGCGCTACCGCTGTTGTAGGAGTGGCAGGTCGTGATAGCTCAGTTACACGGCTGGCTTTCCAAAGAACTGAAAGATTGAAACAAACGGGACAAACAGGAGTGAAAGCGCGGGACGGGATGATGAGGAATGATGGGAATGGGCAACGGGATGACGCGGGGGGGTTGTGCCCCGCACTTGCTCATCTAATATACAATTCAGCCCAAGATGCAACTCAATGCGACTTGAGGCCATTGAGCGGCGCTCTGAAAGGCGTGATAGGTTCGCATATCTATAGAGCGTCAGGGATGAGATCGTAGCTTCATGCCTGGCTCAGCTGCCTAGACCCCTCGCCCTGGTGTGGTGCAAATGACCATCTAGCGCGATGCCAAGATCCAAATGTCGGAGACTCCCGGGGAAACAGAGTAACGGAAGGCATTATCATGGAAACCGCTCGTTCATTGCAGGTGGCTGAAAGAGACGGGACAGACGAGCCATAGGTAGGTGCCAGGTGCTGTGTGGACAGCACGCGCTCGTGACATCCTAAGTCACCTACCTTTCCGGAAGGGCAGATGGTCGAGATTCGTCTGCTGGCTCAAGGCCAATAATGTAGAGAAAATGGATTTCGCCTTTCAGGTAGAATATGCAGTCTGGGCGAGGATACTGGGCTACTTCCGAATGCACTTCGTTTTCCTCACCTTGATCGGGAGAAACCAATCGTGCCTTGCTTGTGGGACAGTCGGAACACTAGATCAGCGACAGTCACGTGGATATAGACAACGCTAACCGGAGAAGGCTAGCGCCAATCCATCAATCCGCCACAGGCATTCGAGGAGGCTGAGTGAACATTTTGGAGCATCGGCAAGGGCATCGCGACGCAACTGTCTTGCAACCACACATCGGAACTCGACGCCAGCGCCACGCTGCCAATCCAATCTCACCCTTTACACAGTCCACACCGGGCTGACACAAATCTTGCGATTCTCGGCGGTACGAAACACCTTTCGGGGGACGCGATGGGCAAAAAGAAGCGCGGCCACCCCGATGTCGAGGAGCTCCTCGCTCGCCCATGGTGCTACTACTGCAAGTTTGTCGCTCCCTAGACATCTCGATTCTAGCTAACCCCCACATAGGTGAGCGCGACTTTGAGGACCTCAAGCTTCTCATCTCCCACCAAAAGGCAAAACATTTCAAATGCGACAGATGTGGAAAGCGGCTGAACACGGCCGGAGGTATGCCCAGCCACCCTGAGTGTCGCATTCGCGAGAACTTGCTGACCAGCGCGCACAAACAGGTCTCTCCGTCCACATGAATCAAGTACACAAAGAGAGTCTCAACAGTGTCGAGAATGCGTTGCCTAACCGCCAAGGTCTCGACATCGAGATCTTTGGAATGGAGGGTGTTCCCGAGGACATTGTCCAACAACATAACCAGCGAATCATTACAAACTTTTACACCGCCCAAGCCGAGCGTCATGCCGCGACAGGAAACCCGCCCCCGGGCCAGTCAGGTGGCCAAGGACCAGCCAAAAAGATCAAGATAGAGTCGTCCGATGAAATCAAGAAGCGACTGGCTGAGCATCGTGCAAAGGTTGCTGCACAGAAGGCCGCAGCGGCGAACGGGACTGCGATCCCATCGCCAGTTGATGAACAGAGCCCAGGGCAGGGTGTAAGTCTATTTCATGTTTATATGCCTAACGAGGGTGTAACCCCCGGAATGGCGCGTTTTCCAGTCGCACCCTTAAGAACACTCCGAGCGAGTGGACATCTTGGCTTACCCAACAATCCTATGCAGGCATCACCATTTCCCCCTCCTCAGGTAGGTTTCCCGTACCCCCCACCTGGAGCTCCCGGAGCGCAGCCATTCCCACCGGCCCAGGCCTATGCTCCGCCCTTCCCGTCTGGCCCATCACCACCTCCCGGCGCCCCTGGTGCCTTCAACCTGCCCGCGCGCCCCCCTACAAACACGGCACCGGCTTCGAGTCTACCCCAAAGGCCACCTTACTTCTATAACGGATCTGGCGCGCCGCCTTCTGGCTATCCAGGCAACGCTAGTACCGTTGATGAACTGGTGTCCAGCGCAGCACGCCAAGGCGACGATATTGATCAGATGATACGCATGGCTGAGGCCGGTATCAAGCCGGCAGGAAAGAATGGGGCGGCCGAGGAGGCGGGTGGCGAGAAGAAGACCAAGAAGGACAAGGACAAGAATATGCGCATGGTATATGCCGATACTGAGATCAGCCCGGAAGAGAAAATGGCGTTACTGTCGAGATATAGCTATATTCCTCAAGAATGATGGGAGAAGAGCAGGGAGAACGGGATACATGAAATCGGCGTCCGGACCAGAGAATTGATGGCGGGTTTAGCGCAAAATCATGACAAGGCCTTCAGCACGAGTGGCCCAGAGGATTCTTGGCCCTGAGAGGCGGGCTCGTCGGATTGGGCTAGGTGTTGTATTATACGATATATGATCAAGCGGAAGTTGGCAAGGATTCCTCGAATTCCCCGTCTATTCTACTCGGCTCTTGGAGACTCCGTAGGCTGTGCCAGCACGAACTAATTCCTATTGCTTTAATCGAGTTGAAGTCTGAGATGGGCGCTTCACCAAGTTACCTCATCATGAAATTTGAGGTAATATAGCTCACAAGCAGTCATACTCAACTGGCCATGTTAACACGGGGAATGAGCGATTACAGCCAACAATAAACCAAGCAGCTCTTTTGTTCAACAAGGAGATTCCTCAAGCTGGACCCTCGCTGGTGTTTGGGGCGACGTGGTAAATGTATTGTTGACTCAGATCCATTGTCACTTCCCTTGCTATCAACCCAAATATCACTCTCCTTGCCAATTCCTCAAGCTTAAAGGGTCCCAAAACAGTAGCTAATTGCAACTTGAATGAAGCTTACATTAAACAGTATCCGTACTCCGTACGGATACTCACCTCAGCCCTACATGCATGCCAAGCCGCCTGCCAAGCCGGGAAGATCGGTGTGAGTGTGTGGGGACCTAACGGTTGATGGCGTTTTGGAGGGAGACGTTCTGCCTCGACATCTTGAACCTTTAAAAAGTAGAGTAAAGCGTAGTGTGTTAGGAATGAATGCAATGGCATAAAGTCGGATTACGGACTACTCTCAGTTCTGGAGGTGTTGAGCTGCTGTTACCCTCTTTCGTGCTCGTGTCGAAACAGTTGCTCGACTGCACCCTGCGCTCTCCCAAACTTACCCAAACTTCTCAGGTAAGGTAAGGGATTAGTGTCAATCTGGCTACCTATTCACTACCTATCTAGGCCTAGGCGGTTGTCGTCAGGTATCAGAGGTAAATAGCTGGGTACCTACCTACCCTAGGCAGGTGCCTTCCCCGCGTTGTTATTTTGCAGTGGACAGGTCAATAGGGCAGGCTTTGGTGCGGACGATCAAGGTTGAGACGCCTACTCAAGCCAACATCAAATCTTCACAGCAGCACAAAACCTTCCGTTGATTTATGCACCAATAGCCGCTGGCTCTTACTGGCGCTCCAGTATCGCATTCTGCCGTCTTTCTCCTCGAACTTGGGAAGAGCCTCGAAAAGGTCGGTCGGCCTTCCCAAGTCCCCATGGCGGGGGTCAGGTAATGCGCCTCAAAACTATTTCTGGAGAGGCAACTACGCCATGGTAGCCTCATACCACAATGGTCGACGGTCAATGATGCAGTGACCTAGTCCCGGGCGCCCTTTCATAGGAGCAGACGGGAGGCGGCCAGGTAAGCAACCTCTGGCTATTAGTCGGAGTGGATAATGGAACTTCAGATTCTGGTTGACGTTGAACCTAAAGAAGGGTATCTACGAATAGCGCCATGATGTTGGTGGCAGACACCGTCAGGCTAGCCATCGCCAACATTCACCCTCGATGTGGGATTTTATGGATCCAAATCTTCCACCTATCCGGCTGCAACGCTGCCCATTGTTCTATTTTGCCGGTGCTTTCCCTTCGTGGTGGAGCTCACAGAAGCTTAGTGCTCACCTTGGCCCCCCTCACTTCTATCACCTACTGGCAACAGCCGGCGCGAGCGCGCCTGCCTCAGCTGGGCATAGTTGGATCGTTGTCTTCTGTGGCTGTGTTTCTGCAACAAGGTTGTGCTGCTTCGGTTCAGCGCTCTCTTTTTGTCAAGCGAACCTAGGGCCGAGGACGGCCCGGATGCCAAAGACGGCCTCTGGGCTGCCACTAGATTACCCGCGGTCACCATGTTGAGGGACTGGGAACGCAGCACACCTATTTGAACCCGACAATATGGTTAGATAAAGTGGCCTGCATGTCGATGGCAGAGAGATGTCTCGCTTTTGGACCGAGGTATCTCGGTTACCGCCCCGCCGGCCATCGCTTCTCATCGGGGAATGCCCAGCAGGCTCCTACCACTACCAATCCACCATTGAGTTGAATGATAGACGACCCAGAAACCGGTTCAGCAATCATATTCCGCGACGACCGGTTAGCCAAATCTCGTTAACCTTCCGGTTCTATTCAACAGACCCTTGGTGGTCGATGGAGCCAAGCCGTTTGCTCTTCCGGTTAAACATCAAACTTAACACTGCGATGCCACCTCGCTCCGCTTCCCCCGCATCGCCTTCCAAAATCCCCAGTTGGGCCGCCAAGGCCCACCTGACTTATGTCGGCCATGATGCATTCATCACCTGCCTTCCCATCTTCAATGGCGACATCCGCTATGCCCATAGGTTCATAGCGCTTCTTCCCCGCAGATTAACATGTCCGTGACCGAAATACGGTCCAGACCGGGCGTCAGAGGTTGAACAATGTTGACCATCGACCCCATGGGTTCCCTCTGGTAGTCCTGATCCCCACCCTGCGGGAAGTTCGCATGCGGGGAATCATGCCAACAGCTCTTCTGGTTCTACTAAGGAACGATGGGTAACATTTCCTCGCTACCTAGTAGACATATCAACACGGTAGCCATAGGCTAGCAGACAGCAAGTTGTCCGCCACAACATACTACCTACCCAGGAATCCAGGTCCGCTCAGCATCCCTTTACCCGTTAGCCTGCTGCTGCTCGCCTTGAGATTGACAGCTCCAATTCTTGGCCCTGGGGTATTGTTGGGGAATACATGGCGATCCAACCTCCGAAAGCCAAATGCGACATGGTCGCCATGTATCGTCCCGGGTTAATTTATTTACCCACCACCATTGGGAGCGGTATCCCTTTGAACGAGAGCCACCTCGTAGTGGAGGGCCGTTCCTGCATACCCAACCCTCAGGACATATTATATGATATAGTGCCGCGTGCCCGTTTGCAGCTTTGATGTTTGCTCTGATCCTTCACCCGCTGTCTCCTTTAATTCCACAGGTAGGTGGCATTGAGCAGCTGTTCTGAGCTGCGGATTTCAGTTCGTCCATTTACGAGTGGGAGCTGCGAATCGAGTCGTGAAGATGCTCGTATCAACCGCCAAGGGAGCCCTATGGCTTGCTTTCACCTCAGCGGTGGCGGCACTGGGCCAAGAGCGCATCATCACTCTGAATAGCTCCCTCAGTGCCCTTCAGATCGCCGGAGGGCCGGTATCAAAGGGTCAGATTCTTGTGTCAAGCAATGACTACTGGGGTGTTATCCGTGCCGCCGGCGATCTCGCCCTCGACTTTGGTCGAGTCACGGGTATCAACTACACTCTCAGCAATGGCAAGCCTAGCTCAGGTCCTGCTTCTTATGGCTATACGCCGGTAAACAACCTGAACAATACCTTCGTAAGTCCTTTGTCATTCTGTGTCTCCTCTCACGCGTCCAAGGAGGATATGCAATGTCCTTGGAACACCAGAGAATGCCCAAGCTGACACTTCTTTCAGTACACCACAACGGCGGCAGCAAACTTTACCGGCCCTGCCTATGCGGAACCCTCACCGGCAGACACCGTCATCATTGCTGGAACCATCGGCCACTCGATCGTTATCGATGGCCTTATTTCCGCTGGGAAGATCGACGTCTCCGCGATCAAGGGGAAGTGGGAGTCTTTTGTCAGTCTTGTTGTCGAGAGCCCTGTGCCCGGGACCTCTGCAGCACTGGTCATCGCAGGAAGCGACCCTCGCGGAACAATTTTCGGCATCTACGACATTAGCGAGCAGATTGGTGTCAGCCCGTGGTACTTCTGGGCTGATACTCCTCCGAAGCCTAGCAAGAATCTCTATGCCCTCCCAATCAAGAAGGTCCAGGGCCCGCCGAGTGTGAAATACAGGGGCTTCTTCCTCAACGATGAGCAGCCCGCCCTAACCAATTGGGTAGCGTGAGTGTACTATTGAGTCTTTTTCTTTCGGATACCCAGCTAACCAACTCGCAGCACGCACTGGGCGGATACACCGTACGGCGCTGGCTTCGGAGTGGAATTCCACAGCCTCATTTTTGAGCTTCTTCTCCGTCTCCGCGCAAACTACTTTTGGCCCACGCTTTGGGCAAGCATGTTCGAGGTTGACGACCCGGGCAACCAGCCCCTTGCGGATGCTTTCGAGATTGTCCTTGGTACCTCGCACACCGAACCCCTGATGCGCGCCCAGAATGAATTCGGAAAGTTTTACCAGGGTAAGGGCCCGTGGGCTTACAATCTGAATAACAAGACGATCGATGAGTACTTCCGATTTGGCATTCAGCGCGCGAAGCCGTATGCGCGCAACAGTCTTTGGACTGTGGGCATGCGAGGAACAGGCGATACAGCTATCGAGGGTCTTGGAGTTGAGCACATTGTCGAGATGCTGCAGATTCTCGTCAAGAACCAGCGTGAGCTCGTAGCCTCGGGCCTCGGGGTATCGGACATCACCACGGTCCCGCAGGCCTGGTGTCTTTACAAGGAGGTCATGACCTATCTCTTCCACGGCCTCGAGGTCCCGGATGATGTTACCCTGCTGTGGGCAGATGACAACTGGGGCAACGTCCGAAGGCTGCCGCTGAAGAACGAGACTAGCCGTGCTGGTGGTGCTGGGGTCTACTACCACTTCGACTACGTGGGTGACCCGCGTAATTACAAGTGGATCAACACCATCCAGCTCTCCAAGACGGCCGAGCAGTTGCACATGGCGCATTCCCGTGGCGCTGACAGGATCTGGATCGTCAACGTGGGCGACATGAAGGCCCTCGAGCTTCCGATCAACCACTTCTTCGACCTCGCCTATGACACCAAGCGCTGGGGCGTGGACAGCACCTCCGACTGGGCCAAGGCGTGGGCGACTCGCGAGTTCGCACCTGCTTTTGCCGCCGACATTGCTGAAATCGTGCAGAAGTACAGCATGTACGCCAGCAGGCGCAAGTATGAGCTGGTCGAGCCCCAGACTTACTCGGTGATCAA
Organism: Lasiosphaeris hirsuta; assembly: GCA_030549175.1. NCBI lineage: Eukaryota > Fungi > Ascomycota > Sordariomycetes > Sordariales > Lasiosphaeriaceae > Lasiosphaeris > Lasiosphaeris hirsuta. The sequence continues at coordinate 3,689,915 of JAUKUA010000002.1, forward strand.
CTACAACGAGGGTGATGCGATCCTGAAGCAGTGGGCCGACCTCGTTGCGGCTGCTCAGGCCATCCATGACAAGCTCCCGGCTGCAAACCAGCCCACATTCTTCCAAACGATTCTCCACGCAGCCCGTGCAGGCGAGATTGTCAACAAGATTTACATCAATGGTGCCAAGAACAATCTTTATGCTGCCCAGAGGCGGAACGCGGCCAATGCTGTAATCAGCAAGGTCCTGTCAATATCGGATGAGGACTCGGGCTTGACTGATGAGTGGGATCGCTTGCTCAATGGAAAGTGGGCGCACTTTATGGACCGTACGTTAGATCCTGCGCCGGGTTTTGCGAGACTTCGCGGCTAACAATTTGACAGAAACCCATCTTGGTTTCGATGGCTACTGGCAGCAACCTATGAGGAACACGCTTCCGTCCATGATCTACGTCCAGACCAAGTTTCCTTCGGTAGCCGGCCACGTGGGGATCGGCGTTGAGGGCTCGAACGCGACTGTTCAGGGTGATGACAGATACCACGCCAACTCTCTCAACAGGCTGACACTACCCCCGTTGGAGCCCTACGGTCCTATCACCCGCTACTTTGACGTATTTTCGCGCGGTACCAAGGAATGCGAGTGGACGGCTTCCCCATGGGTCCCATGGATCAAGCTCTCCCAGACGACTGGCCGAGTCGGCCCTGGCGGTGCCGACGCCCGAGTATATGTCTCGATTGACTGGGCCACCGCACCTGCAGCACCGTATTCTAACACCGTCAACATCAACGTCACGACGCCGTGCCGAGGGATGGATAAGTACGGCTTTGGAAGTCCCATGGTTCTGCTACCCGTCAACATCCGCTCGCCGGCGAAGAATTTTACCAAAGGTTTCGTCGAGTCAGACGGTCACGTTGCCATATCGGGATCACACTTCCAGGCCCTCGTCGCTCCGGCCAAGAGCTCAAGCGACAATGCCAACGTGACATATCACAAGTTTGCGAATTACGGCCGCACCGGAAGCGGCGTGGGCCTGGTGCCGCAGAATACGGAAAAGCTGACCGTTGAGACGGCACCGGCGCTCGAGTACGAGCTCTACCTGTTCTCGAACCACTCGGCGGCCAACGTGACGCTGTTCATCACGCCGGCGCTCAACTACCTCGGCGACTGGAACCCGCTCGAGTACGGCATCGCGCTGTACCCCAAGGGCGGGCCGGTGCCGAAGGCGACGCTGGTGCGCCCCGTTGGCGAGACGGTCGGCGCCAACATGCCCGAGGGCTGGGGCCTCGCCGTCGCGGATACCGTTTGGGGCCGACACGGCAACTATACCACGAGTAGCTTCAAGGTGCCGCAGGAGGGCGCGTATACCCTACGTGTCTGGGCGCTGATGCCAGGTATTGTGGTGCAGAAGATTGTGGTGGATCTGGGTGGTGTTAGGCCGAGTTTCTTTGGGCCGCCTGAGAGTTTCCTTGTGGGGCGCGACGCGCTTGGGTCGAATAATCAGACGAGTTTCTTGAACGAGCTCGATACGCTTGGCGGCGCCGCGACACCGACCAAGTGCAAGCGGGCGTCGATCGGGGTGTATGCGGATGAGGAGTGAGACCGGATTGGGGAAACGGAAAAATGGATTTAGAGAAAGGAAAAAAATAAAAATAAAAAATTTACAGCAATAAATACTTCTAGTAAATAGTTTTTAATGGCATAACTTTGTGATGACAAAAATTCTGGCCTTGGGATTCCGTGACGGCGTGTGCTGGAAGGCCTTGAAATTGCATCGAATCGGGAATCACAGCTCGGCCCCTGCCTCGGGCGACCAGCCGGAAAACAACGTTTCGCTGGGTTGATGTTTGAGCATTGACACGTCAACATAGCGAGCAAGGCGACTGTTGACAGCTGTCCAGCTAACGGCTCTAAGAGGGGGGGGGGGCTTACTTTCGAAATTTCAGGGTTAGCCAAGTGGGGCGTCGCTACGGAGACCAACTGCAAGCACGACACAAACAGCCAAACGGCCAATCCGAGCCAAGAACGGGCAAGCTCGTCGAGAAAATCACAAGCAACGTCATCTTCTTTTCTGTTGCTGCTTTCCCTCCACCTTACAATCCGACATCTCGTTATCTTGCCCAATTCCACGTCCTTCGTTGATATCTGCGATATTTTCTTGAGCCCGCGCATTCGACACCAGCAAGCCAGGTGGGCCTCTGTGTTTTATTCTCTTTGTTGACTTTGGCCTGCCTGCCCGAGTCTCGCTGTTCCGACGACAAAAAAAAAAACGCGAAAGACGAGTGACGAAGACAACAGCGAATACATAGGTGGATGCCCAAGGCTTAAGTCATGGCGGTAGACCCGAATGCCGCTACCATCACGGTCGCAGGTACATCACCGCTTTCGTATTTCACTGCAAATTGGGTTGCTAACACACACCAGTCCGCGTGCGACCGTTCACTATTAGAGAAGCCGCGCAGCTGTGAGTTTTTGTTATCTTCGGTTTGACAGGCGAACACAGTTAACTGAGTAAAAAAGCAGAGTGAGAACCGATGATAGCACCCTCTTCCTCGGCGATGGATCGCTTGCTGGCGCGCCCACGCCCAAGCTCAACCAGCGTGGTCTACGATCTGTGATCAAGGTCGTGGACGATAGGTGCCTGTAGGTTTACCTCTTGATAGAGATAACCCGAACAGAATACATGCTTACGACGATTTCCAGGGTGTTCGATCCCCCCGAAGACAACCCTGTCCAGAAGTTCTCCCGCTCCGTCGTACCCAACGGCAAGAAGGTCAAAGATCAAGTCTTCGCCTTCGACCGGATATTCGACGAAAATTCCTCACAAAATGATATTTACGAGGGAACAACGAAGAACCTGCTCGACAGTGTGCTCGATGGCTACAATGCCACCGTTTTCGCTTATGGCGCTACAGGATGCGGCAAGACGCACACAATCACCGGCACCGCACAACACCCGGGAATCATATTCCTCACAATGCAGGAGCTTTTCGAGAAGATCAATGATCGAAGCGACGAGAAGGTCACCGAGGTTTCGCTATCCTACCTGGAGATCTACAACGAAACAATTCGGGATCTGCTCGTCCCAGGCGGTAGCAAGGTGGGTCTAATGCTCAGGGAGGACGCGAATCAGGGCGTAACAGTCCCCGGCCTTACGAGTCATCACCCGAAGGATGTCCAGGAGGTCATGGACATGATCGTACAGGGTAACGAGTACCGGACTGTATCACCGACAGCGGCAAATGCCGTCTCCTCACGATCTCACGCAGTCCTGCAAATCAATATCGCTATGAAGGATAGAAATGCCGACATCAACGAGCCGCATACCATGGCAACCTTGAGCATTATCGACTTGGCTGGTAGTGAGCGCGCAAGCGCCACCAAGAACCGCGGCGAAAGGCTGTTGGAGGGTGCCAACATCAACAAATCACTTCTTGCGCTAGGAGGCTGCATCAACGCGCTGTGCGACCCGCGCAAGAAGAACCATGTGCCCTATCGAAACAGCAAACTGACCCGACTTCTGAAGTTCTCTCTGGGCGGCAATTGCAAAACGGTCATGATTGTCTGCGTGAGCCCTTCGAGCGAACATTTTGACGAGACCCAAAATACCCTGCGCTATGCCAACCGCGCAAAGAATATCCAGACCAAGGTCACTCGAAATGTCTTTAACGTCAACCGCCACGTCAAGGACTTTTTGGTCAAGATTGATGAACAGATCGCCCTGATCAACGAACTCAAGGCACAGCAGAAAGATGCGGAAAAGATATTCTTCGCCAAGTTCCGGAAACAAATGGACAAGCGAGATGCTGTGGTGAGGGAAGGTGTGTCGAGACTGCGCCAAGCCTTTGAGAATTCGGCTGCCGAGCGTCAGGAGAAGCTCAGCAGCATGAAGAAACTGAAAGGCATAGAAAGGCGCATTGGAATGCTTTCTGCATGGATCGCTTCCTTTGATACCGTGTGTGACAACCGGGAAGACGAAAGCACGATGCCACCGAACCTGTCGGCCATGCGCAAGACAGCCCAGGGTATCCTCGTCGAGCTGGAAAGCAGCAGGCAACACATCCACAAGAAGCTCGAGCGCTCAAACTGGGAGCGCGCACTTGATTCCGCCCTCCAACACAGCATTGCACAATTGCAAAGCATTGAGGGAGTTGTCGATGGCTCTGAGCGGGATACTCTAGCGAGGGAAGCCGAGTCGCTGAAGACGAGCTTCATGCGGGACGCCTACCGAGAGGTACTAGAGCAAGATAGGGCTGGTGATGCAGCAATTTTGCAAGTTCTTCTAAGCGCCCAGTTCGACATGCTGGCATCGCTGTCCGAGACTCTCGGCATGAATGAGGAGGAAGCAGTGATGCATGCCAAGTCAATCGTCAAGCGGCTGCTCGATGTCGGCTACTCGGCGGCATCACAGGTCGTCAAGCCCGATGGGTCGATAATGCCGGCCGAGTCATTCCCACCGACGAAACGTGGTACACCGAAGCGGAGGAAGTCCGCTGCTATTCACGTAAAACCTATAGCCGCCCCGGCGCTGGCAACCATGTCAGTTGTCCAGCAGCAGGCGATTGCCTCTCCGATGAAGGCATCCCCTCGACGTCGTAAGATGGGGGCCGCGCGTAAGGGCATCTCCTTCACGCCTGTCAAGAAGAAGCCTTCAGTGCGCTGGCGCGACGACGAGACTGAATCAGGAACACTGGCAGATTTCGAGAAGACCCCGCAAAAATTTCCCTCCCCCACCGAGAGCTCGCCCGATAAGACGCTTCCCAAGCCGCCTGTTTCGTATTTCAGCCAGACAAGCTCTCCCGAGGAGTCCAGCCCCTCCCTTACCCTCCCAGACATCTCCATCCTCGGCGGCAGTAAGCCGAACCGATTCCAGGCCGGCTTCCTTTCCAAGTCGCGCCCTTCCCACCCAGGCTCGCCCATCCCGCCGACGTTCTCATTGAACCTGGCGTCGTCTTCGGACAACGAGGACCGGCCATCTCCGCTTCGCAGCATTCCTGTAAGTCGAGCTGCTAATACCCTCTCGTCGCCTCGAAACGGTAGCCCCAAGCCTCCCCCATCCTCTCCGCCCTGGATGAGAATGAGCCTCCAAAGCCCTCTGCCAACTCGGCGAACACTTCTTCCTCAGCATCTGGTTCCGACTCGGAGACGTCTACCATCGACCCGCACAAGCTGCGGTCGGCTCTGCATTCAGCCAAACGGCGGGATCGACTTTCCTCCATGTCGGGGACGTCTGCGGCGAATGCAAAGCGCATGTCCTCCATGGGCATCTCCTCCAGTACCGGTCACAATGCTCACCACCGCGCCTCAGCGAGTTACTCGGGTCCCCTCGCCAGCTCGACCAATGGAATCTCTCGGCACCGGCGTGGGAGTGCCGAGCGCCGTAGGTCGCCTCCCATCACGTGTTCCCCGCCGTCTACCCTCAGCAACGACTCTCTACTCGGTGGGAGTGGCATCAGCCGGAACTTGACACCGGGTCAAGCAAGACGCATGAATATGGGCGGCAGTGTCCGGCTCGAGAACACCATCAGCCCGCAACGCGGTGCTGCCATCGATGGCAAGGCTAGAAGAATTACCATCGGTAGTGCGGCAATGGCTGCTGCTGGTAGTGTTCCTGGGGCGAGAGCCCACAGGCCAAGCGCTTGGCGGTGAGCAGGAGAAGGATGCATATAAACGGATGGGAACTTACGAAACGGATTGTATTGAAGTTGATGACGCTTTGCATTCCACCCGGCCTCGAGGAGGCCTCGAGTAGGTGGTTGGAGTTGGGTCTTGGGTTTCGCCGCCCTTTGCTGGAAAGGAAAGGAGTTTCTTTCTAGTTCTTGTAATCCAGAAAGGCACATCTCGATAGAGATTGTCGCTCTTGTCCTCTGTTGGCTTTGGGTCTTGCGGTCGATTCATTCAGTCCTAGTTTTCATCATTGATACATATGGTGTTGGTTTATTGAGGGGCCGATGACAATGGTTGTTCACCTTGCACCCTTTGTGTAAGAGATACGAGTAGGATACCAACTGGTAGGAGTTGGGGATTGTTGTTTATAATGAAACATTATGTTTTGCTGCCTGAGTGCGTTTATTGATGCGACTGCCTCGTCCGTTTTCCCGTGTCCCCCTCTCTATTCCAGAGGCGCGATTTAGTTGGCCATCGTGGTGTCCAACTTTTTGACAATACTTTTTTTTCTTTGTCTTTTGAGGAGCATATGATCAAAGCCAATGACAGGCGTATCTCTCGAGTCCTCCTAATATCACACTCTAGACACCCTCGGTCATCTCCGTAACCGTACGGGGAGCTTTCACACTCCTCGGCATAAACAGCCTCTCCAAGGCATTCAGAGCATGGTACAGATTCGCCAACTTGCTCCCCTCAACCTCGCCCAGCCTCAACCAGGGCCCGGGAATCTGAGACTTGGCCCGCGACAACGTTCGGGTGTATTGCAGATTCTTGGTCAAAAAAATCCGTCGCCATCACCTGCTCGGAACGGACGTCGCCGTCGAACACCACGGCGTTCAGCTCGGCCGTATACTCCGCACGTCCTCGGGCGCGATCGCCACGAACTCGGCCCACGTCAGCCGCTTGCCGTCGCCGACCATGTCGGAGTTCAGCGTCCACCACACCGCCGCCCACACCGCCCGCAGCTTTTCGTGCAGGTACACGTGCCCGCCCCCCGTCGCGAGCTCGCTGCCCGTGGGGGGTGCTTGTGGTGTGGGTAGCGGGGCGCAGGCTGGCCGCTCGAGCGCGCTGAGCCCTCGGTAGAGGGTGTCGTGCAGCGCGAAGGTCTCGCGTCGGATCGCGAGGAATACGGGGTCTGGCCTCCAGATGGTGCTGGCAGCCGGCTCTTGGGCCGGACACGGGGCCGAGGACAGGGCGGGTGGTTTCGGGAGCTTGGTCGGGTGCTTGGTCGGGCACACGCTTTCCATTTCCGAGATCATTACCACCTCGCTTTGTGTGAGAGGTCTCTCTGTGACAGGAGGGCTCAACCCGGCTACCCATGCTGCATTTCCACTGCCCGCCCTCGCTCTGTATTCGGGGTCTGCGTCTTTCCTGGACCTGCTCTCAAATTCCGGAACTAGACCCCAGACCAGTTTATTCCGTCTTCTTCTACTCGGCGAATGGGAGCATATCCTAAGCCAAGTCCTTCTCCGGTGGCGGCCAAGACGGGGTGTACCGGCCCGGGGTTGTTGGGAGCTGGCGTAGCATAGTAGGGGACGATGACAATGCCTGTATTTGGTGATGGTGGAACAGCCGAGCTCTCGAGGTCGGTGCTTTTGAAGGAGATAACAGACAAGTTATCCTCGCCCAGGTCTACCCAGGTGTCATCGCCGAGTTGCGATGCCATGAATGACGGCGGGTGTGTGTATTGGGGCAAAATAGAAAAGTCTCCCTTGCTGATGAGGTATTGTTGAACTGTCGGGGGGCACATGTCAGTGCAGTGCTCGGCCTCACCAAAATCATCCAACTAGAGAAAAGAGCCTCTCAGCCCAGTGGTTTGAGCAACGATGCACTGGAGCCAGGGAATAACAGCACAGAAGATGTTGAAGGGCAATAGACAGATTACTGGCAGCATTATGTTACATATATAACCATACATCATGATCCCACAAAAGAAACTCCCCACGGATGTCCTATCCTCTAGCCAGACTCCAGACAGGATACCCAAAATAATGACAACATCCAAGTCACACAACCTCCTCATCCAGAAAACCCAATCCGCTATCGTGCCGCCTCCTCTTCCTCCCCCTCCCCTTCTTGGCCAACTCTCCCGACAGCAGACCTCCAGTACTAGTGGGGCTCCCCGTCATAGGGCTTGTCGCCAACAAACTCACGTCATCCTCATCCCCACCAAGCCCACTGTCTCTCGTCCTCCTCGTCTTCTTCGGTGTACCCGCCAGAAACACATCGCTCATGCGCACCACGCGTTGGAGCTCCGCCTTCATCGAGTCTATCACCTCCTTCGCCTTGCGCTTGTCCACCTCCCTCTTCCCGCTCAGCTCCTCCTTCTCGCTAGCAAGTCGGGCGTTGAGACCTGTCAACTGCCCATTCTCGACCCGCAGTTGCCTGACCGTCTCGTGTGCCGCCCGCAGAGACGCGCTGACGCGGTCTACCTCACCGCGCAGCTCGGCGACACGCGCATCCCGCAGAGCCAGCGCCTGGCCGTGTGTTTTGTTGATCTGTGCTGTCTCCACCTTGGTGCTCGAGCGCAAGTCATCGAGCGCCGTCGCGTGGGCCGTTTGCATGCTGCCGAGCTGGGCCTCAAGCGAGCTTGTCTGCTCGACGGCCGAGGCCAGTTTGGCTTCGAGAGCGACGAGTGCCGAGGTCTTTTTGGCGATCTCAGCGGCCTGTTGTTGCGTGGTTTGCTCGTGAACAACCTGATCCTGCTGACGCATGGCGTCAGAGTTCTCAAGATCGCGCTCCATGCGCTGAACAAGGGCCTCAAGCTCCGAGACATCGCGCGTATAACGGTGCACGGCACCCTTGAGGCGCTCAAGGCCGACCTCGAGCTCGCTGATGCGTGCGTCTTTTTCCCGTCCTTCGCCTTCCATGCGGGTGACTTCCTTGCCGAGGGTGTCCATGGCATCAACGCGAGCGCCGAGCTGTTGGCGTAGCGAGAGCTCAATCGAGTGATACTCATCGATCGTATCGTCAGCCTCGCGGTTCTTCTTGGCTAGGTCTCGCAGCCGATTGAGGATTAGGTCCAGCACTGCGGCCCCCGCCGAGGTCAGGGGTAGGGTAACCTCTCCCGGTGTCAAGTATTCCAATTCCAGGCGCGCAGCCCGGAAGGCACCCGAGAGCGAGGTGACGATTTCTGCTGCGTCAGAGCCTGGGAAGCCAAGATCGCTGAGCGAGTTGTTCAAGTCTAGAAGAGCTGCCGTTCGGTCTGACAGTGTCTGCAAAACAGTGGCAAGCCGGCCTTCAATGTCGGGCTGCGGCGTCGATGGTTGCTCAGAGTTTGACTCTGTAAGCATCCAGGGCGAGAATGGGGATAGCTTGTGAGATAGTCTGGATGTGAAGGACGAGTATGACTCTAATGTTGTGGTAAGCTTGCAGATCTCGAGTTGCAGCGACGCAAGCTCGTCCTCCAATTGTTGCTTTTCGGGATCCGGCAGGATAGCTTGAACTCCGGTGTGGGAAAGGGGGGTGGCAGGGAAACGAGAGCAAGGGGTCCCCGGGGCTTCTACCGGACTTGTAGTTGGCGGCGTTGGGAACGACGTGCGCATTTTGCGGGTTGGAGTGCTGCAGGCTAAGTCGGCCATGGTAGCATCTCCGAAGGCTTCGTCGTCATCGTCGCCATCCACCTGCATGAAGTCGTCGGAGAAGGGATCTCGTGCTGCCATGGTCCATTCGTAGCTGGGACTGCTAGGCATGTCCTGCGGTACACCCGAGCGGCTTGCAAGCTCCCTTTTGAGGGCCTCAACTTTCTGCTCGAGCTCCCACACTCGTTCCGCGTCGAGTACGATAGTCTCATGGTGCATGCGGCGGATCTCTTCATCCTTCTCAGCCAACTCTGCCCTGAGGCGCTCCATCTCAGCCTTGGTCTCCTGGGCTCGCTTCTTCCTCTCGGCGTGGATGGTGTTCATCTCCTCGCTCAGGCCATTCCGGCGAATGCGACGCTTGACCCGGCCGTCCAGGACCTGACGCAGAGGCAGAAAGTGGACCTCGCTGCACGGAGACAGGGCGTTGTCAAAGTTGGTGTCCTTGGCGGTGCGCGATAGTTGGGCTGGAGTGGAATGGCGGCGCAGGCCCTTGATGGAGAGCGACGTCCGGCAGATCATAGGTGTCAGGCCGGTCGAGAGTTCATCTTCCAAGTTGGCGACAGCTGGACCCGGGTCGGAAAAGCGCACTTTCTTCCTTGGCCTTGAGATTCTGCCAGGGGTAACAGAGACCGTAGAATCATGTGCTGGTAGGGAATCCTTGGTATTCTTGCCATTTTGCGTTTGCTGAAGTTGCTGCTGTGGTCCTAGGCTGCTTCGCCGAGTGCGCCGAAGGGCGATGGGGAGCTGCGAGTCGTCGGCCATGGTGATGGGACCAATTGTGTCAATTACCCACGCTCAAGTCACCGAAATCGCAACTTGGATACCTGCAGCTGCTGCACTGGAGGGGCTGAGGGCATTCGACTTTTAAAACAAGAGCAGGCAATCGCGATGGAAGCATCTCCCCCTTTGCGGGCTACGACATGCCCCCACATCATGGTCCTTTTGTTTATTTGTTTCCCCTTTCAGTAAGTGGGGTTAAACATCCCGACGCGCCTTCCCTGACCGAACCCTGACCTGTGCACCGTCGCGACAACTGACACCCAATCAACCTTGCCAAACCGGGATTCTACCAAACCACCATTCCTGCCATGCCAACGCTAGCAGATTCACGCTGTTGACTTTGCCGTCCCCCAAATGACCCTTTCACCTGTGACTCACAAATAGGTGAGCGCCGGGCACTGCGGCGAAAAGAGAGTGCACATCCCAGTCTTGATCGCCCAGCATGTTTGCCGGGGAAAGCCACACTAAAATGTGCCGCCTAGCCCTGTTTCTTTTCGCATGTCTCTAGAACATGCACAGTGAAATAATGCACAGTGAAATAATTGACGGGGGGAGTGTCGGGTCGATTCGCAGTACAAAATTTAGGACGAAAATGGAAATGGGCGCGGCCTCTTTGTGGTGACACCTCTTTGTGGTGACACTCCGTGTCGCCAATTACCTGGTCACCCAGTCTGCCCAACTCTTTTGGAACCCCATATTCTCTTTCACTTGACACACCACAAAGAATGCTATCACCTAGTTGCCTACATGTTTCCTCTGATGTCTAATTGTAATGGCCGAATATGGATACCAACCTCGTATTATTAGCCCAAGTTGACTCGAGCCATGAGAGTAGACAGAAAGCCAGCCAAAATGCCTCCACGACGACGGAAAAAATCCAAAAGCTTCAAAAGACCCAAACCGACTACTTCTACCACTGACGCCGCGGGCTACGACATGACGGGGCTGTTCGCCAGCATGTCATTGCCAACTTACAATTCCCTGTCAAGGGAAGGCGGCCGGGATTCAGACACGCCGGGCCCGATGAGGCTGTCCTCGACGCTCCCGGACTCGTCTGGCCGGCGGTGCACGACCCCAGGTTCATCCGAAATATCTGGGACGCGCCCGGGCCCGGAATGTATGCTGATGCCGCCGAGAAGGCGAACCAACGCCTCGTCGAGAGGATGAGGGTTGCTGGGTTCCGCTTCATCAAGATCCCATTCCCTGGCCAAGTGCTTTGGCAGATATTTGATTGCCGTAAGTTATTTTCCGACACGTTGCTTGGACCCGAGCGTATGAGTATGAGGCGCTGACTTCTTCATGTCAAGAGGTTTCAAACAAACAGCATACGCATCAATTAAGAAATGGCCCAGATCTGGCTCTAACTAGCCACAGATTTGATATATGGCGTATCAGAGGGCCGGGAAAGCCTACGGTTTATGCTCCGGCATGTTGATGGCGACCTCATGAAGTGTCTGAATATTTACTAACCTTAACCGGGAACAATTCAGCGCGGAATGGGGCTATGTCGACAGCACACCACAAGCATCCGGAAAGGAAAAGGCCGGCAGCTTCAACTGGTGTACAAATCTTTATCAAGTCGCACTTCTAAGTTGGAAAAGTTGATGACCGCATACTTGGCTTTTCTAACAATAAACTGTCCTAGGTGATGTGGTGAATGATCACTTTCTGTTATAACGAAATGCCACCCCTCCCAGAAGAACTCGGGTTGATCTGCCCTGACGGCACTGTGAAAAAGGAATGGGGATACGGCGGATATTTGCTCGACCGCAAATTTAAGCACATCAGTCAAGAGCTGCGTCATCTTGTTGCTCTCTGTCTTTATGACAACCCAACGCACCGGCCGAGCATGGCAGAGCTGCAGGAAACAATTGGCAGACTTGTCAAGAGAGAAGGGCCCAAAAGTGAGAGGGATATTGGGCATCCCGAGCAATCTTTCTGGGCTACAAGCATACTTTCCAACTACTACTACGACCTGGCAGGTGAAAGGGCATTCCTGATCCCATATCAACATCTTGACATCATGACCACACTGGCTGGGCCTGTCAACAGGCTAATTTCACTATATAACCTAGGATCAAAGAAAGGTAGCATCATCTTTCTGAAGAAAATGCGCTCAAATCCAAGCTCATCGATTCCGGGCCAAACATCCCAGTCATAGTGCACAGGAATGTTTTGACAGGGGGTATTTTGCCCGAAAAAAAGATAGGGGTAGCCTACCTGTCAAAGCACCGCATTACACAGCCCACATGAAGTCTCTTGAACATAGTTGCAACCTGTAGTACCTGGTAGGGCTCTGGGCTATATAACTAGGTAATTTGTCCTCTTGATAGGGTAGCTCCTTTAACATGCATTGAGGTGCCAAGTTGACATGATGTCAGGTCTCAACATAATGTCAAGATCAATACACCACTTTTCATACCAGCAGGATTGACAGACCCGTTACTAGGCCAACGTGCTATTCATGGTTTATCTATCATTCCTTTGCTTTCTTTAATTCTAAGAGGTAGGATGTGTGGCCCACCCAACCAACATGTTCCAATGCTGTCAACATGCTGGCTACTATGATGGGCAAAGGGGGATTTCTCAGGTTAGATCGTATTTGTCACGGCAGGTCAGGATAAAGAGAGGCAAGGCTACAATTACCTATCCTTGATTGTGAAAAAACAAGCTAAGGAAAGAGGGAAGAAGAACAGGTAGTTGCCGGATTCCGGGCCTTTGCAGGAATCCCAGACTGCTCGGGCCACTTGTTCTTCCAGTGAATGGTTTGGCAACCCATACTGCCAGTGAATGGTTATCTTCCAGGTAGAGGGAGTTTATGTGACGGTGTGTGGCATGTGTGCCAGCCGTCACAGTATTATCCATTGTTCTAGTATTCACAACTAATGTGCAACGGCATCATAGGCCATCGCAGCTGAAGATCGATTTCAACTCCTTGACCGTCCGAAGAGTCATAACGATTTGTAATTAGGTCTTCATATCTCCATCCGGCTGCCCATCACATCGAATACATTCGGCTCTCCCACGGCTACCCCCCAACAGCATCCCCCTAGTCTGGTTTGCCTTCCGTTGTTCAACATCGTCATCCGTAGTTTGGCTCTGCCGTCTCATTATCTAGCTCCGACGTTTTGTTGTCCCCCCAGCCCCTGACCCCCAACTCACAACGTCCCCCGCCTTGGCCCTCCGCCTTGACCCCCGATTTGTACCGCCCCCGGCGATCGGCACCCGAGCGATTCACGACACCCGATCTCCAAAAATTTACTTCTAGAGGTCTTCGACACCACACCACCTTCCTTAAAGGTACCGACGCCACACCTCCTTCCTCGAGGGTATCACGCCACACTTTCCTCAAACTTATTGACGAGGTTTTCGACGCCACACCTCCTCTTCACCTTCACGTTTTCCTCGCCTTTACATTCTCGCATCCTCTCAGGCCTCACATCTTCTTTGACGACTTGAAGGCACAGCCTTACAAATCTTCAAAGCGTCTACGATTCAGGCGTCAAAGGCACGATTTCAAAGCGTCTGCGTTTTCAAAGCGCGTACGATCCCAATCCTGCCACGCCTTCACGCCTTCACGCCGCATCTACAATTTCAAAGCTGCCACGTCTTCACACCGCAGCGAACTCCAAAAGTTTGATTCTCGAGATACGAGGTAAGCAATGTCTTCAGAAATCACATTCATCACCATCCCTAGGCACCTTCCACGTTTATTCTCGAAGCATTTGCTTCGTTTCCCTCTGCCTCCAAAGCCAGCCTAAGATGGGATGGCGAAGCCTGCGAGCCGCGTGATTCGCTGCTAGTTGCGCGAGTTAGCTGCGAGTTAAACGAGTTGACGAGTTACCTGCAACTCGAAAGGAGCTTTCTGCGAGTTTAACGAGTTGATGAGCTAGTTCAAGTTACGACTAAGTCGTTATATTGTGTTCTGTCACTGACTTTCTCATGCAGGTTCTCGCCAACATGGATGCTGGAGCTATCCCCTCGGGCACCACTGCCCCTGCCCTCTCGCCCCTGAGCATGTTCGAGCAGGCTCTCACGCCGCTGCACGTCGCAGCTCGAGATGGCGACGATGCCGCGATCACGGCGCTCCTGGACAAGGGAGCAGACAGCGGTGCCCTTTGCCAGGGCGGCTGCCAGTGCTACGACCCACGCATGGGCGCCATCCCATTTGTCACGCCTCTTCATCTGGCAGTTTGCTCCGGACACCTTTCATCGGCCGAGCTTCTCATCCGACGTGGTTCGCCCAAGGCGACTGTGCACACTGAGCGTCACTGCTTCGCTCCTCTGAGTGCTCTGCACACGGCCGCTTGGAAGGGCAACCTCACTATGTGCAAGATGCTCATCAGCAGAGGCGGGTTCAGAGCCGACGCAGATGTCCGGGACGTGCACGTCCTCGGAGTGCCGTCCCCTCTCGCCTTTTCCATCGCGGGTGGCAACGCCTTGACGACTGGCGAGTATCTCATCGAAATGGGTGCCAAAGCTGCAGTGAAGTGGTACAGAACTCACAGTGAGACCTTGCGTCTGTTCCCCGAACGACTTCCGATGGCTCTCCAGTGTGTGCCGATCGGCTTTCGGATGGAGTCCGCATTCGACATATTCGCCGACGGCACCGATGCTGAGACCACCGCGGTGACCCACAAGTTCATCCGGGCGATCGACGCAGCCGTGGCACCGTGGCCGCACGAGGTCAGCCCCCAGGACTTGGCCGCGACCGTTTTTCCTGACATGATGATGGAAGACTTCATCCGGCAGGGCTGGGCCAAGCCAAACCTCCAAGCTTTCGCCACTTTCATCACCGATGGAAGTCTGGCCACTCTTGTCCGCCCTACCGCCGCAGGTGCCCAGAGCTACGACGAACTCGTCGCCAGGGCCGTCGACGAGGTCCACGACTACCTCCTCTGGAGTATGGCGCGCCTGGAGGCCTACCTCCTCGAAAGCAATGTGGTTTGGGCAGAGCCTCCCCCGGCGCCGAAGTCCTTGGCCACGAAGATGAGCGCGAGTGAACTCCGCTCCGGGTTCCTAGCGGCGGTCGGCGCCGGCCGGATGGCCGTGTGCCGGAACCTGGCCGGTCAGGGGGTCTTTAACCTCCTGACCCCGTTGGACTCTATTGTCCTTCTGAGGGTGACCATGGCGCAGGACGGGGAGGGGGATAAGAAAGAGGTGGTGGACATGTTGGAGCTCTTGCTCCAGGGCTTCAAAGCCAGTGCCAAAGGCGACTGGGAGGCGGTGTTGAGGGCTTGGGAGGGCCGCGGGAACGCCTTGCTTGCGGAGGCGAAGGCCTGGGGAAAGGTCAACACCGTCGCGGTGCTGACCAAGTGGGGCTTTGAGGGTGGTGCGGTCTAGGCATTGCCAGGCGCAAGAAAGGCGTACGAGGGAGGGTGCTGATGTATTTTGTAGTGTTATTGTAGGCGTTAGAGGGGACTCGAAAGGCATAAATGCGACACCCAGAGGCCTCGCCAGGAGTCGAAGAGGCCTTTTGACGTCTCAAAAAGGGGTATTTTGCATGCTTTCATTGTCTTGTTGAGTTGATGTGACGGGTTTTTCATCGCGGTCGACATCTCCGATGATCATCCTGCAAGCATGATGAAAAGGGTACTTCAGACGCTTGGTAAATCCCAGTCACCAAGTTGATCCATGGCAACAAGGACCAGCTCAAGGCACTCTGCATTCATGGTGCAAGGGGGGTTCGGGCTCGGGCCCGTCCAACGAGTGGCAGATTCTCATAAAGGCCCAGCAGGAACTAGGAGGTGGTGCTTATTTTTTTTCAATGGATACGTTGATCGATCGGATCGCATTATGTCACCAAGCATGCACCCCCCGTGCCCTGTAACATGACATAGTCCAAGCTTGGGTGGCATTGGGACAAGTGCAACTGCCACCGGCAGGTGTCAAATTCCTTGCACACGACGCTACCTACCTCCTGGACCACAGGCAATGGAAAGAGCTCGGACGGATCGGGGAAGATTGCGACTGCCCATCTCTGATCTCTTGCATGGATTGCCATTATCTTGTCGATTGCAAGGAATCGGAGCCGAAGAAAGTGGCAGGAACACCAGGGACGGGTAGTGGTGGAATCTGGGGGACATACGCAGCAGCTGGCGGGACCGAGGACAATGCAGACGGTTCCGACTCGCTGGGAATGACACAAATGACACATGAAGAATGGAGAGGGGTGAAGGCGTGGTGCGGGCCGGCCGTGGGTGCGGGGACCGGATTAGAGCCCCAACTTGATGGCCTTGACAGTAAAGTTCAAGCTCGAGCTCGAAGGAAACAAAAGGAAGTCGTGCCGGGATTATATATCGAGGTGGCTGGCAAGGCGCCGTTCTGCGAGACGCGAAGGATCATGAGCCCGGAGGATGCTCAGTGCCAGGCTCTGGTTGTTGACCGCCGCTATCGACCCCGCCTCGTGTTTACTTGAGCTGTCACCCCTCATCTCTTTTCTTTGCGAGAGGGGCAGGCAATGCGGCGCTCGACAATGCCCAACCCCGCGCTACGAGTCAACAAGGGCAAATGCAAAAGAGGCGCTCGCTAGACATGGGCGGCCAGTGATGGGTGGCGCTGGCGCAGGGGGGGACCCGAGCCCAACAGCAATCCGATTGCAAGTTTGCAACAGACTGCGACCGACTGTGACAGACCAGGGCCGTTTGGTGATGGCGTGCATTCCAACCAGCGCCCAGCTGTGTGTTCGAGATAAACGACTGGCCAGGCCCGACGCCTGGGCCCACGGGCCGTCGCTGGTCGCCCCCTCGCTCCGTCGCCCGTCGCCCATCGCGCCCCCTCGCCCCTTCGCGACTCGGCTGTCGTCCAGCGCCGCCCACACTCAAAACGAAAAAAAGGGTCCGTCCGACGACGTCCCTCTGCCGGACTCTGAATCGGGGAGATCCCGCGGGCGGTGCTTCCCCGCCCCACTCCGAAATGGGCGCTTCGCTGTGGGGTGGGCTGGGCAGCCTGGGGTCCGGAGTACCGCACTGGTGTAACTCCGTCTCTGAATTTATCCCATCCCCTGTTTGGCTTTGGCCTCACGCTCGCATGCTGCGGCTGGCTTGGCCGTTGTTGAAACTAATGATATAGAAGAGCTGCTGGTCCGCCGTGTCCTGGGGCTTGTGCTTCCTTCCTCTCCCTCATATAAAGCGACCACTCCATTCTCTCTCAGCCCATCTCCGCACCAGCACTCATTACCCCGCTCCCCCCCCTTTTAATCACTTACACGCCACAGCCGCCAAAATGGTTCTCGCCGTACCCACCGCCAGCCTCGAGGGCAAGGTCGCTCTCATCACCGGCGCCGGCCGTGGTATCGGCAGGGGTGTTGCCCTGGAGCTGGCCAAGCGTGGTGCCTCGGTGGTCGTCAACTACGTCTCGTCGGCAGGGCCCGCCCAGGAAGTCGTCGACGAGATTGCGTCGTACGGCAACGGCGCCAAGGGCATTGCCATCCAGGCCGATGTCAGCAAGGTGTCTGAGATCAACCGGCTGTTCGCCGAGGCCAAGCAGGCCTTTGGGAAGATCGACATTGTCATGTCCAACAGCGGCACCGAGTCGTGGGACGTGACCGAAGAGGTGACCGAGGAGAAGTACGACCACGTCTTCAATCTCAACGCCCGCGCCCAGTTCTTCGTCGGCCAGGCCGCCTTCAAGAACCTCGAGCAGAACGGCCGCCTCATCCTCATGACCAGCATCGCCGCCGGTCTCTTGGGCGTCAAGAACCACGCGCTCTACAACGCGTCCAAGATGGCCGTCATCGGCATGGTCAAGGCCTTCGCCACGGACTTTGGTGTCAAGGGCATCACCGTCAACGGTGTCGCCCCCGGCGGCATCAAGAGCGACATGTTCACCCAGAACGCCTGGCACTACATCCCCGGCGGCGACCCCTCATGGCCCGCTGACAAGATCGAGAGCCTCATGGCGTCTCACTGCCCTCTCGGCCGCTGCGCCGTTCCTGAGGATGTTGCCCGTGTTGTTGCCTTCCTCTCCAGCGAAGACGGTGGCTGGGTCAACGGTAAGCTTCCCCACCCTCCGTGATGCTTCCTAAAGCTAACCAGCGTCTCAGGCCAAATCCTCACCATCTCTGGTGGCTCTTCGCAGTAAATGTATTTTGCTACCATGCTGAGACGATTGAATGAATGATTGGGAGGGGCGTGACGAGCGGGTGGCTTGGGGGTGCGTTGGTGGGGCCGGCACTGTAATGGTATGAAAAATAGACAGCCATGTACCGCTGCATCTGGGAAAGCCCTGGATGGCGGCAGTGTCGCGAGGCGCAAACGGGACTCGGAAAGGGCTCATGTCTCGCCGGCAATGACCAGGTCTAGCCGGCGGCTAGATAGACGATAGCTCTCGGGAAAACAATTATGTTTTGACACAACATTTCTCACCGCGTCTTCATGTGTATCACGGCAAAGTGAGGCTGATAATCGGGGCCATACTGAATAGATGCGGTTGATATATGTCGCATACTAGTAGTATTAGTTGGTCGTTAGATAGAGTGGCTGTAACACAGAAATGATGGTTAGTAGCTACATGGAGGTGTTGATGGGAATGACATACCTCGGTGCCGAGCTACCGGGAGCGGCAGCAGGGCGGTCGGCGGTCGGCACCCTTTGTCTTTATAGATATCAACTAAATATCGTGCCTAAATGGAAGAACCCATGATATCGATATAGACATCAATGTCTACCTGGCCAGTGATTGCCCAAAGTGATATCCATCTCCCTTCACAACGATGCTCACATTCAGTTCTTCAGAGAATCTCTTCGTCAGGATCGTCCCTGGCTTCGGTCATGGTGGCCTCATTTCCGCCTGCCGCGTTGCCCCTAATTTCGATTCGGAACTGTCCCAGCTCGCCCATGATCTACAATAGGCACAGACACGTGTGAGCAATGGTGAAGTTTGTATTGGTGGAACATGGCATCAACACATACCTGGTTCAGCATCTCCTCCACACGGGGGAGGCTCTTCTTGGCCTCGTTGTCGGGTTTGCCATCGTACTTGGGGCGATAGGATTCGCCGGCGCCGTAGCGGTAGGTATCGCGACGATCGCTGTCGCGGCGATTGCTGTCTCGCTCACGACGAGGAGAACGTTCCCGGTCCCGGTCACGCGCGTTAGGGCGGATGTCTCCGTGCTTGATGCGGTCCGCGACGTCGCGGACGGATTGCTCTAATTTGTTCAGGCGGAGGTTAATTCTGGCCGCCTTCTTGCCGATGCCCATCCCTTGTCTTTGCGAAGCCTGCTTAGCCTCCAACTTAATCGAGGCGTTCTGCTGCTCAAGGCTTGAGATGCGGGTCATGAAGACCCCGAGCATCTCGGCTAGGTTCTCGGGCTTCACGCCTTTCTGCTCCTCAAATACTTTGCTTGCGGCCGCCTGATGTCTGGTTAGCAACGCGACTCACGGAATCATGATGCAAGACGGCGGACGCACCACTGCCTGGGTATCCAAGGCGCTGAATATAGTGCGATCGGGCTCAGGAGCGGCTGGTACCAGCTGCATGTTGGTCGACATTTTGGCGACTGCTGTGGCCGGCTCGAGGCAAGCTGGGGAGGCCGATTACTTGATGAGTCTCCGTTCCGCAAAGGGAATGGAAGGTGTGCGGAGCAACAAAATCAACTTGGGAGATGGCTAGAGTGGTGAAGGGCAAGGAGGGAGAAAAGATGAAAAATGTGACGTCCAAATCAAGTGGAGAGTGACCTGCAAAAGAGCGTCGGCTACAAAGCGTAGGTACAGCAGCACTAGAGCGGCGCACTTGACAGCACAGGATGCGGCGCTGAAATAGCAGGGCCTTCTGTAGGTAAAACTCAACTTGAGGTTGTCTTGAGGTGCAAAATAAAACTTAGGAGTAGAATTTTATGAGACTCGAATTTTATTTGGTGGCACCATCAAACTTTGGTTTGGAACTGCGCCCCACTTTCTCCGAGTCTCCTTTCAACAGTCGTCCATTCTGTGCCCTAGTAGGTTTTGGATGCCTTGAAAACTTCGGTAAGGCATCGAGAAACAATAGAACCCACCTATTGTCAAACAGCGCCACTGGCATTGCATGTCACAAAAGAGTGGCTAGGATGAGTGTTCTCATGACGTCTAGTAGAATTGTATTTCAGGGGCCATTCAAACTCACCGGAGCTGGGACGAAAATTAAGGAGAGAGACGGGCGTTCCCGGCGACACGAGTAGCTTGAAATGCTGCAAATGGGTCGTGAGGGGAATCCGATCTTGTTTAAGTTCAAGGGGTAGACTTGTGAATGGGCAGCAGCCATCCAATCGCATGCACTTCGCCGAGTACCTCAAATTGCTGAATAGCTGTGGTGTTGCAAAACTTACCAAGTGACTGCAAACCAATTTAGGATTTATCCATCCTCCGGTGCAATCAAAGCATGAGCGTGATTGGGGGCCCCCTGTTACTTCTTGTTGGGGTGGAAAGTTCAAACAGACAGCCTATTGCGAGCATGAGCGTTCACTGCCTATAAGTTCCCTATGCAGCGCCATGATTTGAGTGTGAATAGCTACTCACCTTAGGTATCCAGAGCCACTCGCCGCCACCTCCAAGCAAGCTCCTTCCGCCAGAGTAGCATATATACTGTCGCCCTCTCGCCCCCTTTTGATATCAACACCGAGTAGGAACTGAGTCCCATCAAGGAGAAACCATGTCATCCTCGCCTCGATCAACACCGAAGTCAGTACCGGCTGCCGCGATGACTGATCTTAAGTCCATAATCGCGAGAATCGTTCAGCTCGAGGCGCAAGCCGAAGCCAAGGAGCAGAGAGAGCAAGAACTCTTGATCAATATGGAGAGTCTCAGAAAGGAGAACGAGGCCTTAGAGAAAAGACTCGACAATAGAGTCAAACGGAAAATCTCTAACGTTAGGACTAAGTACGACAAGCTAAGGGAAAATACCACTCAACTAGAAACCCGCCTAGCTCAGCTAGAGATCGACAACGTTGTCAGCAGAAATGAAGCTGCTCAACATGATGGCCCCCAACCTCACATTCGGTACAAAACAGCCCAGCATGGGGCTCATCACCAGAGTTGGGATACTCAAGGTCGAGTAGATGGCACGTTCTGTTGTTCACAGCATGCGGGGGTTCCTCATGGGAACCAACAATGTAGGGGCAACTGGACCCCCGAATCAGTAAGTAGCTGACTGATAGCCATGCTCCGTTGCTGTTGCTAACGCTGACATCTCCGATTTAGATGCCCCATTACTACTACGGACCCGGTCCTTCCCCGAGACACGTTTATGAACCCGAGCCCGAGCCCCCGGCCAACAACTCTTTTCTGCCCTCAGAGCTGTTCCCACATCAGCAGATGGGTATGGGCCCGTACGGCAACTCAGCTATGCAGACACGGGGCTTTCTGGCACATTATCAGCCACTGCCGGCACCCCCAATGATATATATGCCACCGCGGTACGATCCAAATGTCCACGTTCAAGCACCCTGCATTGTGCGCTCTCAGCCGGACATGGCCGCGCCTCCGCAATACCATCCGCCCACGCAGCCGGCGGGCTTGAACTCGACGGGGACGAGTATCAATCCTGCCGCTGAGCCCTTCACACCCGCGGCGCCCGCGCCGGAGGCGGGTATGGCTTCTGAGGGCATTTCGAGCCCTGATGAGGAGGGCACCCCGACTGAAGATGGCACGCCGGATGAGCGCGGCACGCCGGATGAGGACGGGATCCCGAATGAGGATGGCGGTGCGGAGGGCTCGGAGAATAAATAGATTGAGGGGTGTTGAGGTCGAACCGGAGACAACCTCAACTCCATTATAGGTGGGCAGGGAGATTTCGTATTAATCATTGGTAAGCAAGGGTAATTTGGACTGGGGAATCATCGGCGTTAGCTAGCGGTAGCTAATTATCGAGGTAATTATTTTGGCATATCGCTGTTGGCTGTGTTGTTGAGATGTAGAGATGTAAGATTGATGTCAACAGTCGCGCTGCCTGGTTCATTAGCAGAGCCCCGGCCAAGGGGTTGAACTTATATGGCACCATGATGAATGCCGATGGCAATTCAATTGAGAACGATACTGAGCATAACCTTGAATGTTCAGGGGTTTTACCGACTACAAACGTTGAATAAAGTAAAATATATGGAGAAAAATGATGTCCATGGGAAGAAAGCTGGCAGTGTAGGTTGATATCTGGGTGACACGGGAAACTTGGAGGTTTGGTCTCGCTCGATCAAGAAGCCAAGGCTGGTCGACAGATTAGAACTGGCATGAAACCTTTTTGGCAGGCGCGAAACCGTGTCGTGATGAGCCCAATTGGCAATTGGGAAGGAGCAAAATACTCTAAACCCCCCCCCCCCCCCCTGGCGAGCTGGATGAGATTTCTCCTCTCTTCAATGCTTTTCCCTCCCGCCTCTGCCTTCGTGATGCACCCAAGATTTCCGTGGTGTAAGAAAATAGAAACTAGAGGAGATATATGTATCATACAGTGCTGGATGCTAGCGCTACGAACAATCGACATTTCATTCACCTGAAGCCATTCACATTTGTCGCCCACTCTTATGCCTGTTTGCGACAGCTCAGAATGCAGGGCATCGCCTGATTGCCCCCACAGCCGACTCAGGGTGGGGTGATAGATGGCTCCGGCATCACAAGAAACAAACATGGTTCGAAACACGGTTCGCAATAGACGCGAAGAAGCTTGCTGCGCAGCCTCAGTGGCCGCAGCTAGTAAGGCCTGGGCTGAAGCAACGTTGACGAGCATGTTCAAGGCATGAAGCGGGAGCATGAGGTGGGATCGGTGGGATCGCTGGTAGCCGATCCGCGCAATTCCCG
Organism: Lasiosphaeris hirsuta; assembly: GCA_030549175.1. NCBI lineage: Eukaryota > Fungi > Ascomycota > Sordariomycetes > Sordariales > Lasiosphaeriaceae > Lasiosphaeris > Lasiosphaeris hirsuta. Next base: position 3,712,684 of record JAUKUA010000002.1, read on the forward strand.
GTGCTGGGTTTCAGACCGCACCAGCTCCAGGCACCGGCCAATCGGGGACGCGTCCGCTGGCCTCGGCCAGCTGCCGCAACAGACTAGACGGCCGGGGATTTTTGGTTGGCCGACAACTCCTCACTACCAAAAGCTGCGGTGGAGCACGCATTTCCAGCTGTGGTGAGGTACACGTGCTGTGATTGGCAGCACCAGCGCCTACTGAGTCTACCCGTCGTCTCGTCGAAAAATAGCAACGGGAAGCGACATCGAAGCGACATCAACGGAAAGAGCCTCCATCAATCGATGGCCTCCATCGCCGTCTGACAAAGGCGCTAACTCGCCGCCGCGCTTGTTTGGAGATACGAGCTTTCAGCTGCACGAGGTAAACGAAACATGAGCCAGGTGAACCCATCCTACTTAAGACTCGAGACCTCACCGTCCGAGTCTCCTGGTTTGAGATTCTCACCAAGTCAGATTCCTCCTTCGCATCTTCTTTTTCCTTGGGTTTCTTTCCTTGTTTCCTAGGTCACTTCTCTTTCCTACTTGTTCGATTTCCTTCTGGTCTCGTGGTACAGCATTCTCGGTCTGGGACTCGGCGGCACTCACTCTTCTTTCCTTGCGACGAATTTCCTTGTCTCCCAAGCTCTCACGATTCTTGGCAGTTGATCTGCTCCAAACCTCCCGATCCTCTACGCTGGCTCTTTGCCTTCTAGGTTGCCCATCATTGCTTCCAACGTTTCCTTCCCGCCCCCTCCGACCGTCCCGTACCCAAGGCCGCACTTTCCCCTGCGAACAGCAGCTAAGAAACGCCCCTCGCTTGACCTTTTCACCGGTCCCAAGCCAACGCAAGATCCCAAGATGCGGTTCCAGGCACCGCAGCTCGGCGCCTTGGGCGCGACTTACACAGTGATGCGCGCTTGCCAATTCGCTGCCTTGATCGCAGTCATTGGTCTCTGCGCCAATTTTATCGGCGAAATCGCAACTGCTGAGCGTGACCCCCCTTCAGAGCTCATAGGCGCGCTCACCGTGGTATGTCTGCTACAACCCCATTTAGATGAATATATCTAACAGATTTTTAGTCCGTCACAGCGGTCATTTACGTGGTCATCACCTACATTCTCTACTATGACAACATGCTGCCTCTTCTCTTCACCGCCATCTTCGACAGTCTTCTGTTGATTGCCTCCATTGTTGTGGCCTCGTTGATTGGCAAGCCCGTTTCCATGTTGAACTGTGCTGTGCTTCTCTCCAAGTCCGATACGTCACTCACCACCTACTACACGTCAGTCCCGTTCCCTGTACGCGCCAACGCAATCACCAAGACTCTGTCGTACTTTACCTTCGCTGCGGCCGACAAAACCACCTGCTATGAGGTTAAAGCCGTCTGGGGCCTCGCCATTGCCCTGTGCGTACTATTTGCTTTTACGTCCATCGTCTGCGTCGGTCTCTGGCAGCGCGTCCGTCGCGAGGGTGGCGCTGGTAGCAGCGCCAGTGCCAAGGATATCGAGGGCTAGGGGCGCGCGGGCGCCTTTGGGGGGAACAATTTTGGCAGGAAGCAACCGTGGGAGTCAGACGTGTCCCTTGGCACTAAGAGCATCGTAGACGCCTCGTCTGCCGCTCCCCTACCACGGTTCCCTCCTCCCCCACTGGCGCCCATTCGTCCCACCCGAGGCGGTCCCCATGACCACCCCAACCCCGAAAACATCCCCATGCCCACCATCCGGCCCCGCAACGGCCTACCGGTGAACCGCAGCATCACGCCCATGTCCCGCTTCAGCACCGACTCGGACGCCTCTTCGTCCGTTGGCAGCAGTAACTTTGGCAGCCCGGCTCGCGCCCGCAGCGGTGGCCTCCGTCCGCCCCCGAGGATCCGAGCGCGGATGCCGCCCATCCCGGGTTCGCCGACAGACGAGACCGACGGCGGAGATGGCATCTCGCCCATCCTGTCTGGTGCACCGGCCTTGCGTGCCGGTGATAACGGCAGACTGGCCCCCCCCGTGATGCCAGAGACGCCGGCCTCGCCCAGCGACGATATCATTCCAGCCGAGCATAGGCGCGTTCCGGGCCTGATCCCACGCTCGCCGTTGTCGCCGATCCGCGCGAGCTTCGGGTTCATCACGGCGAAGCGCGCCGTCCGAAGGCCAGTGCCGCCGCCGATTGTGGTCGAAGCGCCGCAGCGGGGCAGGTTCCAGAAGGACGATGTTAGCCCAGGGCTCGAGAGCGTGGCCATTGCGAGCCCCCCGCCATTGGGAGGTTCCAAGATGAGGTCTGCGAGAAAGACGGTGTTTGGATGGTGGGATTTGGGACTATTGGAGAGGATGAATACGGTGAGGAGGAAGAAGTAAAAATGGATAAAGCTGCAGATGCGTAATTCGGGCTCAGGCCCCGGAGGTTTTGGATAGATCAACTTGCTTTGGGATGCGGGTCTAATTAGAATGTTGAACATCTAAATCTAGCTTGTTCTGGTAATGAGTAATGGAAGACAGCTTGGAAGAATGACGCTTCCTTGAAAGCATTGGCAATCAATAGATACCTTATACGGGCACGCAGCCAGTTTGGACATGGCCGGATTCGAGAACGGCGGTGATGATATGCTTCTGACTGTCTAAACTCCTCTTGATGATCAAGTATTTTGCAAATTTGTGCGGTAACTTGACGAATCGGTGTAGCATTCTCTCGCCCAATTACTAGGTAGCTATCGGTATTGCATGGAGCGGTGGCGTCAGCTCACCGACGCCAAATCAAGCAGTACAGGAGAGTGCACTTTACTCGGTTTCATGTTGAAGGGCTGCCCGCCCTTTTCTCAGGAGTTTTGCCGCGCATTTTCTCCTTTCTTTTCGCTTTCTCACTATGCCGGTCATGCAATACCAAACCCGCAATCCGGAGGCGCCCCCTTGTGGTCATCGTCAGTTGGCTTGATTTGCCAAATTCTAGGAATACCAGCGCTGACTTAGCTGCAGACGACGGAACTATGGTAAGACTATGTTTTCTGGCAGTATATTGTCAACCATTGAAGAGGCCGAATCCGACTTTCTGCTGCTTTTCGACTGCTGCAACGCATATCACCCTCCCAACCGCCCCAGCGGCTCGGGCCAAAATGTCATTGAGGTCATTTCGGCCGTAGGGTTCGATGATATCGCTGCAGAGCCCGGCGCCGATTCATTTACCTATCACCTTGACGAAGCACTTGCGCTGGCAAAGCGGGACGGGCCTATCAAAGTCGTTGACTTGCACGTGCACATCATCAACCGCCTCTTCCCTCAGTCGCGATCAAGGCGGCGGCAAGGACCCGTTTTTGTGATTGACAGCAACAGCCCAGTCGAGGAAAGGTCTCGACGTCGCTGCCCGCTGCACTACTGGCTGAGCGGGCAAAATAGCATCACCCTTGCGCCTCTGAGGCAAGACACCACTGCGCAGCAATCTTATGACACCTCCAAGCTAGCACTCAAGGCCCCTTCCAGGGTCACACTTAAATCCCTAGGCGACTTGGCAGGAGCTGGCGTTATCCAGATCCAACAAGCGGACGAATCCCCCTAGGTCCTGATCTCCTTCCGGGTAACAAGGGACGAGTTCGACGTGGGTACGTGGGTGAGGTGGCTGCGTGAAGCACCCCCAGAAGCTTGCGACTTTCTCAAGATCGAAGGGTTTTACGGGAGCTTTTCATCGCTAATGCTTGTGCGGATGCCGATACAAGGGTGGGACATTTTGCCTGCTTCCCCTGCGATCTCATTTGTGGGATTTACTCCCACTGGCAACGATGGCTCCAAGTTTCAGAAGGAGGTCGACACTCCCCTTTCCGCCGCCAAAACTGTGGGGGAGGTTGACAAGGCCTCCGAGTCAAAGCGGGACGTCACGAATATCGAACGTGATGAAACCCCTTGCAAGGTGCCACAAAATTCGGGCCAACTTCAAGCTACCCTGGGCGCGGAGAGCTTCAATGCGAGCACAAGCCGTCGGAGCCAGAATGAGTGGGAAAGCCGCAAGCTGGAGCGATTCAGCAAGGAGTACATGAGCATGCGCAAGGAGATATGGCAGCCGCTGGCACAGCAGGTTGGTGAGCGTTTGGAACGTTATTGAGATACAGGTACGTTTTGCCTATTGAGTTACCCCTAATGCATCTTAATTACTTAAGACTAATAATATATATGTTTAACAGTATATGTCTAACAGCCTTGAGAACATCCAATCCTACGCCCGGGCCTACGCTAGGTGGGAACGTGTCGTGTGAATCAGGTGCCAAGCCAGGAGGAGTAGATAGAGCCTTTGGATCCTGTAGAATAGGCTCTCTTCAATACAACAGCAATCTTCCTGCCTGTGCATGAGCATCCACCTGGGTGGTGGTGGCTTGGGACGTCTCGAGTCGGGTCAGACTCACATACGATGATTTCCTGTACCTCTGGCTATCTAGCTATGGCCACACCTGCGTATCTGAGCTCTCCTATACACTCAGTGATGGTGTTGGAGAGATGTGCAGTCCGAGTGCCGAATCAGACGAGTATAACAAAGATTATCGTGCAAGCGATCCACACAGTGAAATGAAAGAATTTCGACGACGAAGGGGCCTGGAAGAAGAGTCAAGAACCACGGACTTTGCCAGGGTCAAAAGCCCAAATTAGAAAGACCAAGAACTACAGCAGGGCCACTGCCACCGAGTCAATCACCAGCAACACACCTCAGCCAGGGCCTAGCTACCATCAACATCAGTATACGAACGCCCAGAAGACACCGAAGAAGGATATTCGGCCATTCTTCTACGTGTTTCACTTTACAGGCTGCGGATCAGTTTTTGCCTCGAGGGATATAGCCTTGAAGCCATTCAGCAGGATGCTTCTTCGCTCCACTATATTCCAGAACACCGAGGCCCTTTGCTCCAGTCCCGCCTTCTGAGAAAATCGATCTGGACAGAGACCCAGGCTCGTCACGAGACCCAGGTCGTCCAAACGCACCACCCATGTCCCCGCCGCAGCTAGCTCATGGATTCCCCAGAGTCGCTCACAAGATGAAGGGGGGCAGCGTTCGTCCACGGAAATTGGGGAGAGCCAGTTGCGCTTGCGCTTTGCTTCCATGATTTGAAGACCGGAATAGCATCTCCTCGTGGCTTGCGATGAATCTAGACCCCGTCTGGTGAACCAAACTTGACTCATCCTTGTCGATTTGCGCCATCTCTCCCACGGGTCCACCAGCTCCGAATCCAAACCCCAGGTTTTTCCAGCAATGCCAAAGGGTATGACAATGTGCATGCTTGGCTGGCCTCCCTGCATTGTAGGGTGCTAGCCACACAATAAGTAGTCAGCATCGGTGAGGTCAAAATAAGAGTTAAAACTCAGGAGCCGAATCCTGATCCCTTGAGCCTCACAAGTTCTCAAGCGGGGAAACAATGAGGTAGCCCCTACGGCTAACGTGTTTTCGCAGTTGCGGGAGTGTGACATCGTTTATTGGACCTCACAGGTGGTGACCCGGGAGTATCACCTTGGCTTGGGACAATAGATCGCGAATTTTGGGGCCGTGTCAAATGGCAGGAGACCGGCTGTTCGCATCACTAGGGCAGTAAGGGCGTCCTTGATTAGATAGCACCCTTCTGATTACTGCTTGGTGGGTGCTTATAAATGATACCACAGATAGTTTCCAGTGCCATTTACATATCAATGCAGCCGCGCCTCCTTTTCTGGTATGATGCCCGTGTGCACAGCGTGCCATATCGCTGGGTAGACCGCCCTTGCATAGTTGCTTTTCCTCGCCATGACGTATTGCAGATTGACCTCGTGGTCCCAGCCACGTATGCGGTGGATCTCGTCGTCGAAGGCGTGCAGCACATAAGTGCTCGAAAAGTCCATCTCTAGTCTGTTCCTGGCTCCTTCTCTCTCCCTCTCGCCCAGGTATGCCATAGCGTCCAGACATGTCGCCTTCAGCTCTCGGGGCCGGCCAGTCGGATCCTCCTCTATCACCCCCTGTGCAGTCGCCAGTGGTGCGCCCAGATTTGGCTCAAACAGCCGTCTTTGATCGTCAACCTCCCAACTGGTCGGAGCAAATGTTCTGGGGTGCACGATCAGGACCTCGGACGGGATTGCGCCAAGCCGGTACACCAGGTCGGTCAGTAGGTGAATGCTCGCCGTCGCCCATTTTCCATCGAAGACGAGATGCGACGCCTGTAGCCATATATTCATGAGGATGGTGTTGGGTCTTGCCAATAAGACGCCGTTGTTCACGTAGCCGGCATGTTTCATCGTCAGCGCAACCGCTCCGCCTGCGACATTCGCGAAGCCGGCGCGCCGCAGGGGGGCAACGTCGCGGAGGGGCACAGCATCCATATCCATGTAGATGCCGCCGTGGGTTCGCAGGGCCTCGATGCGCAGGAAGTCAGCTTTGTGTTCCATCTGAGTAATCTTGACGCCGCGGTTCGTCGAGGTTGGCGCCGTAACGTGGTTGAACGCAATCTCGGGGAGGGCCAGGATGCGGCGTGTCCAGACATCCCCTGAAGTCTTGGCGAGCTCGAGCACGCTCGGCGCAGCGTCGGTGTGGATGAAGATGCGCTCAGGCTGGAAGTAAACGTGGGCCGAGTAGATGGACACGAAAACTTTGAAGTCGAGGCGAAAGACCGCTGGGTCCTTGAGCAGCCAAATGTAATGGACGTAGTTGGGAATGACATCGCTGCTGGTGCTGGCCGTGGTATTGTTCTGCAGCCCGTTGCAAATGTAGTCGGCTTCGAGCTGGCTAAGATCGAACGTCGGCTTCGTCGGAACTGCTGACAGGCGGGCGAAGAGAAAAACCAGCAAGGTGAAGACTGCGAAGCCTATCAAAATGCCATATCTCGGCCATCTCTTCTTCATAAAAGTCGAATGCGTTCTCCATTGCCGGTCAAGGGTGGCGGTGGTGTTGCCATTCATCGCGTTCGCGACATCGAGACGCGCTCGACGACGGCAGGTGAAAAAGAAGGCGCGAGGCGCAAGTTGGCCGCCGTGAGCCTGACGACGGATGCATCGGGGGGGTCCACGGTAATAAAAGAGAAAGAGCATCAAAGCACCTGCACTCCTTTCGTCAGCACCGTCAGAGCAGTCAGAGCAAAACCCCGTAGCTTTTGGCAGGCACCGACCCCACGAACCATGGAAATAACCAAGGATCCACGGCACAGGGGGTCGGATGGTGGCATGGCATCTGCTGTGTGACGCAAGGCGACGTAACTGCCCAGCCAACCGCCCTGAGATCGAACCTGTGGATTGGTCTTTCCAGCCAGCAGACAACCGTGACAGCTCGTGTCTCGACATTCTATGCGTCGCATAAGTCAGCGATTCCCCCCTGATAGGGCCTGTTAAAATTCCAAAAGAGAACACCTACTGCGCCACCTCGGCCCCGGCGCCCACCTCGTTACCTCGCCCGCACGAGCCAAGAGCTAACCAAATGCCGTCCCTGGTAGACACTGGCAAGGCACACACAATGGCACGCATGGCTGACTCGGGCTGCTTCCATTTCAGCGCTGCACGGTTGGGAGGACAGGGGTTTCGCCTACACAGTAAGCACAGATAGTTTCTGACATTTCGACAGCTGCTGCTTCGCGCATCACGGCGCTAATACCCCGAGCTTCAACCAATGAAAATGGCACGCCTTCAACAAATTCATGCCCGAGGTAAAACTTTTGTCGAGGGCCCGACCAAGCCACCACCATCATACTACTGCCACCAACCCGTAGTAGTCAGACCCACTACTTACTGGATATGAAGAGTCTTCCGTAGGGACTTGGATTGGTCGGCATGTGTTACCAACCAGTTTAAGGAATAATATGTGTTGTCTCTAGTATTTTGCTCAAACGTATGGACAATTCCTTGAAGTCATTGAGTCGTCTACCCGATTCTGGCCGCTTCGAATTTATTTGCAAGGCCGCCTCCGAGGTAGGTAACCTTGATTCAGGTCACCTAGCTGTAAGGGTAAATATACTGAACCCCGTTTACCAAGGCGAAGAAACCTATGACTCTTTCGTGAAGATCGCGGAAACAACAGAGTGCATATCCCCTTCAATGTACGCCGACACGCGGCATCGCAACGTTGATTTCCTATCTTCCAAGTTAGCCAAGAATGATCGCCACAAAAAGTCCCTATACAGCGTGGATAAAGAACTAGAAAGGTGCGAGGCATGGATGATGCTATCGACAAGCTAAAGAGGCGGCCGTATCTACTCCACTGCGCTTTTACTCTCTTCTATGGCCTCAAAGACACCCTATCTACACAGGTATGCATGTGCCTCGTACGTACATACTGCATGCAAATATGAAAGGAAAATGCATCACATAGAGAATAGTGATAATCATGACAAGGAATGAAATACACCACGGATGAAATCGATCAAGACAACAAGATAAAGCCATCCAACCGTTGCAGCAACTGAAGATGTACCTATCCTTTTGAATGTAGTCTTCCACCCCCAAAGATCGGAATAATTAGAGATAGAGCACATCATAACCTTCAGTGCTTGTTCAAAGGATCTTTCTCCCAAAGCATGAGCATCGCTATCTTGCCTTGGTTGTCTTGCATGAGACGGTTGTGTTTCCCGACTAGATTTTGTCCTCTGTTCGAATTACACTCGATGTAGAAAGGCTCGAAATGGAAAATACATCTTGCTCTGGACGTTGACTTGCAATTCGTGACTTGAAAACATCTTGAAAGGTATCTTTTCTCTATCAATAATACAAAATGTCTAAATGATAACTATATGGACACGATGCTCCTTCATGCTGGCCCGCGTATGTCTACCTCTGGTGGATTGCCGCTAATTTTACACCATCTTACATGCATCAGGGTGGCGCAAATCCAATATCGAGTGCAAAGCTCGACGAGGAGAGGGGGGACTGCGGGGCGCGGGGAATAGTGGACAAAGAAAAGGTCAATGACAGAATACAAATACAAGGCAAATGGAATCGCTTGGCTGTCTGCCTGACTTCCCGCCTCCGGCTCACACACACACACACACACACACACACACACACACACACACACACACGCATACAATATCACCCCTCCCCTCCGCTCCTCCAAGCTTCCCCAGACCTCTTCCTTGGTCCCCGATGCGGCCAAGATGGTGAGATGCAGGTCGCCAAGCCGCACAAGACGCCACGCGCCATGAAACAGCGAACCAGGGGGTGGCGTGCCGCCCTGGCTAATCTCAGGCAGGAGTAAAAGTCTTGGGAGTGCTATATCTCTCCAAGTACAATTATCTGTTGGACGGTTGCTGCTTTGGTGACCTCTCGGCAACCGGTTCCTATCGACCGAAGGGAGGCGTTCCGGCTTGGCCCCATCTCAAGCCCCCAACCCTTCGAATCGTCGAGATGGGCTTGGGGTGCATGGACTGGGGAGGTATGACATGCCGGATTGCGGTGTATTGTTTGTGGTTCGTGATGTTGCAGCCGCCCCGCGGCTCAACTCGACGCCAGGTCTCACTCGTCACTGAGGGTTCTAGGCTCATCACGAAATGCGCTCGAATCGGTTCAGGCGAGAGTGACGCTCCCAGGTTATTGTGACAGCGGCAGCCGGCTGGGGGAATTGTATGTGGGGACCGGAGGGGGCGTGCGACCGCATGGGTTGCTGTTTGCGGGGTGGTTCCGCAACCTCGACGTGCTTTGCCGTGACAGCTGTCTCGACGATGGTTGCCTTCTCTGAGAGCACGGCGTTGGTTGTCGTTGGGTCTTCGACGTCTGTCGGCAGCCGCTGGCGGTCGTCCTTCGGGTACGGCGTGGGTGCACGGTAGCGGACGGGGTGATGACTTGAGCTGCCGGTTCTCCATCTCGACGGCGTGATTAGCCAGTTGGGTTGGTTGTCAAGGATCTTCTGGCCGAGTTCCGTGAGCCCTGATGTTGCACCCGCAGGCCTGGTGGAGTGGCATCGAGACATTGCAGAGCCCATTGTGGTGGCTGTAGGCGAATAATCTAGTGGGATGGCGAGGGAGTAGGGATCTATGAATCTCGAATGAGTGTGTCGTGCTGTGGGTCTCTCGTGATGCCGAATAGACAGTGTGCTAGAGCTCGAGGGAAGTGGATGCAGGATGGCTGTTATAATAACCAGGTGTTTGCATTTCTTGTAGTTGGAGGGGGAAAGAGGCATTCGGGGATTATATACATGAGGAATCAGGGTATATGCTTTGGTGGTATGCGGTAAGACATATATGATCCCTTCCCCCACCAGAGGCTCTTGGCGGTTATCTACCGTAGATGTCGATCACATTGGCATGAAATTCTCCCAGTGAGACGCAGCTGACCGCAGTGCTTGGTACCATGGCGCAACGTCCCTGGGGCTCATGTATGCTTGATTGCGAAGGTATTAAGCTCCTGTCTAGCCTGGCAAGTGCGAGCGAGGAAAACACTGGACACTGGCGCATGCTGGCAACCCGCGGTCCACCAGGTCACAGACTCGCAGGCCGCGGGGTCTATTCTTGCGCTGCGAAAGGTACCTTTGGTACTGCCCAAAAAGGCACTTGGGCAACTCTGGAGCGCAGCAATGACACGCCAAGGCAGCACGGCGCCATTTGGAACGATGGAAAGTGAAAACGGCAAGTTCCACCCAACAGTCTCGCAGCAACGTAGCCTTCAGGGTTCCGCAAGCTGCCTGTGGGGGAAAAAAAAAACGAAACTCCGAAAAGGGTTTTTGCAACGCAGACCAAGGGCATCAAGTCTTGGCCTAGCGCCAAGGTGTGCATATCCTCGCGCAGATCCCTAGGCCCAAGACTCTCCCAAGACCCACGGTCCGATTCGGTAAATTCGGTAGAGTGCGCCAGCGCGCCACGCGTACTGCGGTGCTGGGCAGCGAAACTGGTACCACAGCCACAAGAAGGGTGGCCGAAGGTTGGACGGTTGCTCCCGTTCCGCAGCGAACATCTCGAAAAGACGAAAAACGCACGAAATTTCGAGTCTTGGCTGCGTAATCAGTCCATCTGGCTGCAGCCATATGCGCCAGGCCAAGGGGCGCGAAAGAAAGCCAAGATGCAAAGGCAAGCAAGCTGTCGAGTTAGTACAGGGCGCTTTGTTGGGGGGTCAGGGGCTGAGCACTAACAGCACACTGAACGCGTAGCGATAAGGGCTGATAAGTGCTTGGCAAGGTCTTGCAAGTGCAGGAGGAAAGGAAATCGATCAACGGACAGTACACGTTTTCGTCATCCTCCTGCCCTGCACCGACATCCCGATGTCCTGCGAAGCTGCGAAACTCGAAACTGGAAACCGACGGCGTCGCCCGGATTTCACGGGTTCCCTGCGTGCCACCATCCTCTTGGCGGGGCTGTCTACGGCAATAGCGGTAGGGGGATGACGATGTCCATTTCTCGCAGCGCCTCCCTTTCCTTTGCCAAGAAGCCCAAGCAGCCATCATCCTCGGCCTCCGTCCTCGGTGGCATTTGCGGCTTCCCAGTCTGACTGTGCAACCGGTGACCGCAAAGGGGAAGGGGAAGAGGCTAGACACTGGGAGACAAACATGCATGGTATGATGTTTGAGTCAAAGACGGTTTTGCCAAGAGCCTCGTGCTGCTCCAGCCAGCCGTCATTCGGTTTGCAGCACAGGACGAGAAGACAAGCAGAAACGCTCGCTGTTCTATTCTCGTCTGTTCCTGTCTTTTACTCGCCGCCAGCCGACCTCGAGTCTGCACATAGCTGCTGCATCACCACACAAACGTATAGCCCTCCGCGATAAACAAACTGCCCCATTCTCCCCCACGTTCGCCTTTTGGACAGCCTCGAGTACGCCTCACCTCCCACGGACGACTAAAAGAGGGACTGGCAGACGCCATCAAATCTCTTGTCAGAGCTTGTCAAGTGGCACCATCGTGGATTTCTGTCTGCCAAGCAACCATCTGCCGTCACTCGTCGCGCTCGCCTAGCGCCTCGGCGCCAGGCCGCCAAGCCGTTACATTTGCCGATCGAGGGCTCTTGGCATTCCGCGGTTCTCGCGAGCCAGTCCTGACGTGGGATGTCTTAGCATCGCCGTGTCTTCCGTTGCCCGACGGCCGTGCTGGTCAAGGAAGGAGAGGGGAACAGTAGACACACGCCGGTTCCCGGCGGACGACGAGTCCGCGCAACTTTACAAAGCCGCGGCGGTGTGGAACCGCCAAGAGGAACACTCGTCAAATCTACTTCGCCATACCGCCCACGGGGACTGGGGTTGCTTCTGCGATTAGTGTAGACAGCACGGGGCGGTCCACAGCTATGCCGTGCCCATGGCCGCTCATGGTTTTACAAAGAAGATTAGACGGCTCTTGGCCGTCTTGGCTTTTGCAATAGGGCCGCCTCGCGAATTCCTGGGGCCGGCTGGACAACCACAAACAAAGTGCTGGTTGAGCTTTGGCTTGGCAGTCTCCAGGTGACGACGCCGGGTTCCTCCCAGTTTTGCGTAATCCTATTTACCAGCTGTGAAGTCTTGGGGTTATTTGTTCAGGCTTGTATCATGCTGTCCTGGATGGTGCTGTGCTGGATGGTTGATCGGGGCAAATAGCGCACTCGAGGCAGATCCCCGCAATGGCGGGCAAAAGACATAGCGTCTTGGCTATCGTAAGTCCGTCTCACAACCTCTTGGCCAAGTCCGCGAGGAAGCGGCCCCTCCATTCTCGTCTTGCTCCCTTTATCGCAGAACACACCGCACTGCCCTACTCATTTCAGAAATTCAGATGAGCCTAACAGCTCCCTACCCGAGACTGTGGCACACAATCTGGGTTGAAAGGCCAGCTATGACACAAGTGGCACCATCAGTAGGTGTATCTGTCACGTGTTTGTTATGTTTCAGTCATATTGGCTAGGTTTTACCTGATCTGTACGGAGTAACATACGCCGGCCGATGATAAGGGGTTGTCTGCCCCAGGAAGGCGCTCAGATAACGTGCCTCTGGCTCCCACGTGGGTCCCATGACATATCAAAATCGAGAACCGTGGGATCAAGTTTGGGATTTATCATACGTTGCACAAAGGTGTGGCGATAATCTGAGCTACAAATCTTAGGTGCGTTTATCTTACATACCAGGTCTTCCCATGTTTCTCGAGATAGCACCTGAGGCCATCCAGTCTACAAGCGCCATTCATAGGCACCTATCCAGATCGTCACCGGCACCAAGAAGCCGTCATTAGGACAAGCGTCATAGCAACCTTCCGTTAAACCTGTTTTCTCTGGTCTTGATTCCATTGTCTCGGAAACCTCGAGTGTGCCATTCCCCTCGGCCAATCAGGTTTGATATACCACAGAGACAAACACCGGGTCGAGGACCAGAACTGTACCATTTGGCCGTCTTCATAACGCCAACTGAGGGGGAAGGAGCATGCAGAAACAACCTGCCGGCTGTCGTTCTCACTTTCATTCAGCCTCGGCCAAGTGACAGGTAGAAAGGTAAGCAGTCGTTACAAAGGTGGGCATCCCGAGTTTGGGGGAGATTTAGGCTCTGGGGAGCGTGAAGCAACTCCGTTCTCAACATGGTGTCCGCATTGTCACGACAATCATCAACCCGCTCGGGATGCGCGAAACTAGACTCCGGCTGTGCCAGATCAGCCCCCGCAATGTGCTCACACCACCTCGGCGGATGGTGGTGAGGCTGTCGCAGGTTTCAGTCTGTCTTATCTCTCGCCAAGGACAATATTGGATTTTGCTGGACCTATGGTCAGCCGAGTTGAGTCGATGCCGAATGATGCACCCGCTTTCGGTCCGCGCCGCGCTCCTCGGCCCCCAAGAGCTGAGGTCTAGACTTGGCGCGCCGCATAGCTACGCCAGCTGAAGAGCTGATAATGCAACTCTTGCACTCCCATGAGACCCTCTTGCTAGAAATGCATACCTTTTCTATGTCACTGAGGGATTGAGGTTGTCCCAGTTCTCAGGCGGCAGAGCGGGTTTAATGCAGTGAGGAGGATCTCCCGGGTTCAATGTTGCTAGCGCTAAGGTAAGGTATATTGAACCGGTTTAAGAGAGGTTCGAGTAATCAAGTCCCGAATTTATTTACAAGTGGCCGGACTTACATCGCATTACCCCTCACACGGATCACATACGGTTTGCACAGGTCAACCAACACTCCCGGTCTCCCCGCTGCTGATACAACTGGTCACATCCCCCCCCCCCCCCCCCTTTAGCACCCTTCTCGTGCGACCAAGACAGCTTGTCTCGGGGAACACAATGCCACAGGAACCCAGAATTGCGGATGCCTACGGGCCCGGGACCTATGCCGACCGAGCTTTTGTTCCTGTCCCGCGTGACACGGAACGCATTTTCCGGCTACTTGCATCCCAGACACCGGGCTTCACCCGAGATGAATCGCTGCTGTCAAAGACCCGATTCGTCGGCGAGGACTACCCCGTCCTTCCCGGGCCCATCAAGGCCGTCTCCGTCTCGGCGGCACTGCATGCCATGGCCGGCATTGTCGCCGACGAGATCTTGACCATCCGCGGCCTCGAGAACACGGACCGGCAGATAACGGTAAACACGACGCATGTGGCTTTTTTCCTCGGCACTGTTGCCCTCGTGTATCTGGGTGGGGAAAGCATGGCGTCTCTCGGGGCCAAGGGGAAGCTGAGGCCGATGCTTACGGACTGGGAGCACGGGTGGCACTCAACGCCGATGAAACTGCGTGGTACGGGCATCTATCCGACCCGTACTCCTGGGGTGTGGTATAGCCTGCACGGCTCTCTCGACATTCCGCCCATGCTGCGATACCACGGCATCGACCCCGAGACCCCCGGCCTTGACACCAACGACAAAGCCGCCGCACACATCGCGCGCTTCACCGCACTCTCGAGCCCCGAGGAGCTGGAAATGCGCAACCTCCTCGGCGGCTTCTGCGGTAGCATCTGCTTCACGCCGCAACAATGGTCATCTAGCGCCATGGGCCGAGCGCTCGCCTCGCACCCCCTCGTCAACGTCAAGCCAATGCTGCACGCGCGTCTAACCCCTCCGACCCCGTTCCCGGCCCTCTCCCCGGACGACACCCGGCCCCTCGCCGGCATCAAGGTCGTCGAGATGACGCGCATCATCGCCGGGCCCCAGATCGGCGCCATGCTTGCCGCCTACGGCGCCGACGTCATCCGCATCAACGCCCCCCACCTCCACGACGTCAACACCCTCCAGCTCACCCTCAACGCGGGCAAGACCACCGTCGGGCTCGACATCCGCGACCCCGTCGACAAGGCGCGCGTACTCGCCCTCGTCGAGCAGGCCGATGTCTTTTTGCAAGGTTTCCGGCCGGGGCGGCTCGCGCGCCACGGGCTTGCGCTCGAGGACCTGCTCGTCATGGCCGCGCGCCGCGGCCGGGGCATCGTCTATGTCAGCGAGAGCTGCTACGGGCCGGACGGGTACTACGCGCAGCGGCCCGGGTGGCAGCAGATTGCGGACTGCGCGTCCGGCGCGGCGTACGTTAGCGGGAGGGGGCTGGACTTGGGGGACGGGGAGTGCGTGTTGCCGCCGCTGCCGATTAGCGATATGGCGACGGGTATCGTCGGCGCGGTGGGCACGATGATGGCGTTGAGGGATCGCGCGACCAAGGGCGGGAGTTATGAGGTGCATGCGGCGTTGGTCGCGGTAAACTCGTATGCGCTAACCGAGGGCGTCGGGCTGTACCCGCGGCAGACGGTGAGGGAGGGCCAGGAAAGGTTCGGGTGGGCCGAGATGCGTGGGGCCCATCATGTGCTGGACTTGTTGAGGACGGTGCTGGAGGGATGGGGGCGGACAGAGCCGCTAGCGAGCTATCTAAAAGAAGATAGCGGTTGGTTCCAAACTTGGGAGGGCAGCGCGTTCGGAGATGGGAAGAGGTTGAGTATTCTGAGGCCGGTTGTTGAGTTCATCCGGGGAGAGGATGGGGCGCTGGAGGGCGGTGTCAACCCCGAGTGGAGGTCGCCGAGCGTGCCATACGCCATGGTGGAAAAGGATAAGGTTAAATTCATCAACGCCAGAGAGTCCAGCAGACGATGGTTCTTACGGGGTTCGATTGGCCGTCTTGGCTTGCTGTGGGCTCGTTGGTTTGGCCGTACCAGGGAAAAGATCAAGGTTGGGCGACAGGATGGAAAGTATCCGGCGGATATCTGAACCTCCTCGTTCCCAACGGCTTTGTCGATTGACAATTTATGCTTTGTGCCGTATTTTTTTAGGTTTACACTCTTATTTATACCTTTCATCTCTACCTATATATGGACTGGACAGTCCACGGGTTTTCTGGCAGTTACCTATCCTTCCCAATCTCTAGCTCCACCCCCAAAAAGTACTGCTTGCCTACCACTCACTTAGTCACATCCACCTTCGATACCCTTTCAATACCTACCTATCTAGGTAGTATCACAACAAAACCTAACGACATCCAATATGGACTCTCCTACAAAGACGAACCCAACGGTATGCAACCACCCCATAGCCCCCTACAGCCGCGAGGCCCGAAAGAAAATGAGAAGCAAACTAATCTCACGAGTTTATAGAACTGGCATGATCTTCCCACGGAGCTTCGACTGATGATTTTTGAAGCATTCATCGATGACTGCAAGACTACAGAGCCCCCGTTTGGGCGGCTTGACGGCCCCAAGGCCAACACAGCTATTAAGACGGCCACATACGCCTCGGTCAATCGAGAATGGCAGGCCTTTTTCGAGGCGAGGCACTTTTGGCATATAGTCCTGACCCCGGAACGTTTGCTAGAGTTCGGCAACATTGTGCAAGGCTCAAGAAGGCGGCTCGTTGGTCATATCCAGCTGCGTGTCCACTTGGCGTTCCTAGACTGCCCCATATGTGTGTTGACGGGGTGTGCTGCCGATCATGAGAAAATCCTGGCTGGCGCTACCCGGACGCTTTTCAACAGCCTCGCAACGTGGGACAAGTCTACCGACCGGAATAGACGGGGATTGGGGTTGGAGCTGACCTTGCAAGCCCCGCGGTTTACGGATCAAGAATTGGAGGAGCACCGTCGCACCGGCAACCATAAGGATTGCACGAATCAACGGGAATTTATCAGGTTCCGGCTGGAATCCCGGGCTACGTGGACTCGGCTGGAATTGGCACCAATACTATCGGACCTCCCCAAAGTCCATGTTGTCACGGAATTCTTTCTCCAGCACCCAGACTCGTCCAGGGTCGACATTGACGGCACTAAAAAGCTCTTGCAAAGCCTACCCAGTCTCAAGGAGGTTGTCTACGAGCCGCCGAGATTCATGAACCTCGAGACTCGGAACGATGGTATGTTGACCAAATTGTTTCCAAGCCCATAGGCAGCGGCTGACACCTCTAGGTATTGGTCTCCTCTCCGAATCATTCCTGCCCAGAACCCTTAGAGGGCTGGAGATGCACGCTGAGCATAATACTTTCCTGGCTGATACCCTTGCTCCACCTAAGCGAGCTTGTACTGCTTTGGGGCGAGCGAGCCGACATCTCCAAAAGTTGCGGCACCTGCATCTCACTTTTATCATCGACGCCACCACCTTTTTCCAGCCATTGATACCGCATCTCGAGCTTGAGCCGTCAGGCAGCTGGGACAGGCTCGAGACCCTATCACTAACAGCGCACAAATTGACCCTGTGGGAATGGGATGGCATGAATCTGGATCGTCTAGCCCACGCCCATGACCTGCTGGAATCCGCGGCGGTTGCCACTAGACTGATGCCTAAGCTCCGCACCATGTGTCTCTGGGCCGGAAAGGAGTCTATCACGTGCTTTTGCTACACGCGGGAGGACGACATGCTGGCCCGTCGCTGTTGTGGTAAGTTCCGCTCTCCCAGGTAGCACCGCTGGCAAATCTAGACTAATCCGCCTACCTTATCCAGTGACAATTGTAATGCGAACCCGTCACCGGAAATTCGAATGGGAACTGCGAGTGGTGGAAGCCTGGAAACAGACCGCAATACAACAGGCCACGGGGCATTTTGCCACTGAGCCTTGTTACCAGGTGGAATTCAAGGCTCAGAGCAAAGTCATGAAGGCTAACCGCTGATGGCACTGCTCAACCCACCACTAACACTCCCTTTCGGGCTCAACTTATCACTGGCAGCGAGTCTTCACCAAGAAGCACACCTTAGATTGGAAATAGCTTGGCAATTTTGTGGTGGGAGTGGAGAGGAGGTCTTGGAGCGATCTTGTTGGCTTTTGTGTACTTACGGGCAAGGGTGACTAGGCATTGGAAAGGCTCGTTGGGAAATTGGGCGCGGGATTTCCGATTAGGAGAAGGGGTTTAAGGCCGACGGGCATGGTGTTTTGGGCGTTTGGGGTGATGACGGAGGCCTGTTAGAGGCGTCCTAGAGGCATTGGGGAGACTGCAGTACTCTGTCTCTCTGGGTCCGGAAAGACGCTCCCTGATGAGCCCGACAATATCTGCACATAGAAACTGAAGAAGTTTTGGGACCATGTGTTTGCCAACAACTGGGACACCCTCAGAGACAACCCGGAGCCGAGTCCGTTCCCAGAGCGAACTAGGGAATCGTCGACCGAGGTCGAAAAGCCGGCATCATCATCATCAGGGGCGAAAGTCTCTATGGGGCCTGGTCGTTGTTCCCGCCCAGGAAGCCTGGCGCCACGGATTTGCGCACTGTGCACGACTTTCGACCCATCAACAGAGACACCCTGAAGTCCGCATACCATTTACATGATGTTGACGTTGATCTCGATGTTTTATGCATCGGCAGACCTTCATGCTAATCAACAACAGATGCCAAAAACGGCTACTGGGCGGTTCCGATGCATCCCGGACACGAATGGATGACAGCATTCCGCACCCCTAACGGAAAATTTATGTACTGCCGGATGGCGATGGGTTAAAGTGTTTGGGCATGACTTGCGCTTGGTTCGGTAGGGTAAAGATCATCTTCTGGGAGTCCTGTGATGCCGCCCATTCTCGATCCGGGTCGTCCTGGCGTCTGAAACGGGTTCCTCCACAGTTAAGGCATCCCTGGGTTGGCGACTCCCAGGTGAGTTAGGGGTTGAGTCAGGGGTGGAGGAAGGTCGTTGGGTCCACCCGCTCGGAACGAGAACGCACACCCGCACCCCGTCAGACGCCAGTCCTCAGGACCGATAAAGTCATTTTTTTTTATTTTTTTTTGGGCGGCTTTGTTTGGATGTTTTGTTTTGGGAGTTTGGAATTTGTTTTGTTGGCGATGATGTGTGCGGCTTGGATCCACTCAATGGGCTAGCATCGCTTTCATTGGGTTCAAGTTGTACAACGAGTGGAAAAAGCTTCCATTACTGTCCTTTTGGGTCTTGAACCACATGCGCGTTTTCTGTCCATACTGCTACACTTGGTGGCTCGACCGGACACTGCCTATCTCGCTCAAGCAGATTGCTTTAGCGATACGGATTGACTCCTTGTCGCCGTATTCCTCGTACTAATATATCTTCTGATATAACAAGTAATGCGGAGGTTAGCAGTTCAATCCTGTTATTGGGCAACACCACACCTCATCATGAGTTGAAACTTGCTTTTATTTTTGCCCCCCTTCACGAAGCCTCCTTCATGTACCACTCAGGAATCCCCAGTGGGGTTCCTCTCTTTCAAGAACCCTCCCCATTCTTAACAAGTATCCTTCTCCATGCCTCCATCCATCGGCCACTTGCCGTATCGCGTCGCAAGAGACCCACCTCCTGACTGGATGCCCGCGTGACCAAACCGCCTTCCCCGGGGTCACCGAAATCTGGGAGAGGTTCTAAGCCGGTGTTAGCCCTCTCCAAACACATGCTCTGCCGTGTGTTCCATAAACTGGTCCCAAGCGTTTTCACTCATACACTCAGATCCGCACCCACTCAACAGGCAGCTTACTCGGCCGGGTACATAATGAGCTCTTCCGTTTGGCCTGTCTTTCCTGCTCTGTCACGAATCCGATGTGATTCAATCCTCGGCGCAGCATGTGCATTCTGTGGCTGTGTTGCATGTGGAGATCCTTTCTGTGGAAGATGAAACCTTTACATCCGTCTTCTTGACATAGTTAGTACTTGGACAAAATATGTTGCGTTGACACGTGTCGCTTTCATTCGTCCTTATACACGTCCATCGCCACAATCTACGATATGAAAGCCCCCCGGTGTACCTTCTTTTGCCGTATTTCACCAATTGCTTTCAAAGGCCGCGAGAAAGAACCAAAGTGTTGCAGTCACGTGATGAAGGTCAAACGCGAGAAATGACCGAGACCTGGGTCACCACCCGCACGAGCTCCACCGTAACTGAATGCCAGTCATAGCTCCCTGCTCCCAGCTTCAACCCCGCGCTGGCGAAGCCGCTTGCTCTCCATTTGCACGCGCCTCCTCACACCAGCAGCAAAATGGCGCCTCTTGTAACACTCGCCACGTGTGCTCTGAACCAGTGGAGTTTGGACTTTGCTGGCAATCTCAAGAGGATCAAAGAGAGCATCATCATCGCCAAGGAAGCCGGCGCGACTTTGCGAGTTGGACCCGAGCTCGAGATCCCTGGATACGGTAAGCTTCCAAAGGCTTGCGAGCATCGCCATTCGCTGACCAAACCGCGCCCTAGGCTGTCTGGATCATTTTCTTGAGAACGAAGTCTACGAGAACTCATGGGATTCCCTGTATTCGATCCTCACGGACACTTCTCTTCACGGCATCGTCATTGACGTTGGCCTCCCGCTGCTGCACCGGAACTGCAGATATAACTCGCGCGCTATTATCCTCGATGGCAAAATCATATGCCTGCGCCCTAAGCTGTATCTGGCCAACGATGGCAACTTTCGTGAGATGCGCTTCTTCACGCCTTGGAACAGGCCCAGACACGTAGAGCAGTACTACCTCCCGCCGCTCATCCAAAAGCATCAGGGCCGCCGCCACGTCCCCATTGGAGATGTCGTCGTTTCCACCATTGATACTTGCTTTGCCGCCGAGACTTGTGAGGAGCTGTTCACACCGAATGCCCCTCATATCGACATGTATGTACTTGCGCCCTGTCTCGAAATCAACTCTTGCTGACCCTTCGCGCACTAGGGGACTCAATGGCGTTGAGATCTTTCTGAATAGCAGCGGGAGTCACCGTATGTTTGGCCTTCTCTCCGGCAGAAGCAATGCATCTAATATTTTCGTCCAGATTCTCTCCGAAAGCTGGACACACGCGTCGCCTTGATCCAGGAAGCTACCCTCAAAAATGGGGGGGTTTATCTATATGCGAATCAACTTGTGAGCCCTTCCCCCCCCCCCCCCTCTCTTGAGATGAAAAGCGGTTGATTAACCAGAGAGTAGGGATGCGACGGAGATAGGCTGTGAGATGCTTCCCCCAACATTAGAGCATGAAACGGCACGGTCGCTAACGAAGAGTAGATACTATGATGGTTGCGCTATGATTTTTGTCAACGGCAAACTCGTTGGCCAGTCAAGCCAGTTCTCCCTCAACGACGTTGAGGTTGTAACTGCCACCATTGACCTTGACGAAGTCAGGTCTTTTAGGTCTGCCCCATCGCGTGGCATGCAGGCGGTTGCGGCCCCCGAATATCAGCGCATTGAGCTCGACTACTCCTTATCTCAGGATGATCTCGATTT
Source organism: Lasiosphaeris hirsuta (assembly GCA_030549175.1). Taxonomy (NCBI): domain Eukaryota; kingdom Fungi; phylum Ascomycota; class Sordariomycetes; order Sordariales; family Lasiosphaeriaceae; genus Lasiosphaeris; species Lasiosphaeris hirsuta. Next base: position 3,734,103 of record JAUKUA010000002.1, read on the forward strand.
TGATCGACGGAAGCCACCTACGGCCCCGAGGCCGCCACGGTATCACCTCCCCGAGGAGGAGATTGCCCTCGGGCCTGCTTGTTGGCTCTGGGACTACCTTCGACGTTCGAGGGCGGCTGGCTATTTTGTGCCCCTCTCTGGTGGAATCGACAGCTGCGCCACTGCTACGATTGTTTTCTCCATGTGCCGCCTGGTCATCGCCGCTGTCAAGGAAGGAAACCAGCAGGTGATTACCGACGTCAAGCGTATTGCCGCCTTCTCAGCAAAGCTGCCTGAGACACCCGAGGAGTTGTGCAACCAGATTTTTTACACCTGTTATATGGGTATGGAGAATCAGAGCAGCAAAGAAACACGAGAGCGGGCGAAAGCTCTCTCTGAACGGATTGGGTCCTACCATACCGACGTCAACATCGATGACATGTTCCATTCTACGAAAAACATTCTGACCAGAGCTACGGGGTTCGAGCCCAAATTCAGGGGTAAGTTTTCTTAATTTTCTTTCTTGCCATTCTCTATTCAGACGTTTTGTCATTGTCGCCAAACGCATATGCTAACCAGCCTACCCCAATAGCGCACGGCGGCACGGTTACATCGAACCTCTCGCTGCAAAACATTCAAGCCCGATCTAGAATGGTGCTCGCATACTACTTCGCTCAGCAACTGTGCGAGGTTAGAGAGCGACCTAGTGGTGGCTCGCTTTTGGTTCTCGGAAGCTCGAACGTAGACGAGTGTCTGCGTGGCTGTATGTGCCCCCTTCAATCCATGTCGCCAGAAAGCTAATACTTGGAGTAGACTTGACGAAATACGACTGTAGGTAGTTCCGTCCATTGAGTCGGAGTTGTTTCCGATTTTGTGTCCAGCCAACTGACTTTCTCCTCAGGTTCGTCAGCGGATATTAACCCCATTGGCTCAATTAGCAAGGTTGATCTTGTAAGTTTCCCCACCAAGTTAAAATCAATGGGCAGCAGGCTGACTCTCGAGCTCTAAGAAACGATTTATTGCTTGGGCTGAAAAAGACTTTGACATGCCCATCCTCAAGGACTTTATCGAGGCTACACCAACAGCTGAACTTGAGCCGATCACCGCGGACTATGTACAAAGCGACGAGGTCGACATGCAGATGACCTATGCTCAACTCTCCAGATTTGGTACTTTGAGAAAGGTTCACCATCTCGGTCCATACGGGATGTTCCTCCTTCTTAACGAGGAATGGGGTGGTGAGGGCGGACTCAGCTCACGCGAGATCGCCCACAAAGTAAATCGCTCAACCCTTCTTCCCCTTGGGCTTGCTAACACTGAAAAGGTGAAACTGTTCTTTCACTTTCATCAGATCAACCGACATAAGCAGACAGTCGCTACACCGGCATATCACGCAGAAAGCTATAGCCCAGATGATCATAGATTCGACCTCCGGCCATTCCTCTACCCGCCGGCTTTTGAGAGCTGGTCGTTTAAGAAGATCGACGACCGGGTAGAGGCGCTGGAGAAACGAAACAAGAAGGGAGAGTAGCCGAGTCACATCGGTGCACTGCCGGACTGGCTTTGCTAGAGCTGTCTTTGATATCTCGAGCACTACATCCCGAATAGCCCTATGCCCCATGCTTCAATTGGTTCAAAGTGTCTCGGGACTCTGCTGTTATGGAAATACTTGTTTCGCTCTTGGCTGAGCCCGTGATATGAAAGTGCGATCGTAGCCCATTCCCTCATTCTGCCCCGAAGATTCCCCTGAAATATCATGGGCGCTATTGAGTCTGAACCCCTGAGTTGACTGAGGATTGATTTTCTTTTGTTGCCTTCCAGCTAATGCCATGGACGACGTTTGATTGTCCATAACAAGTGATTTGATTCGGTGTTGTGAAGGCCAAGCAGCCTTTCGCCTTTTTGCCTGGCTTAGTTCTCACTTGGCGGCGGCGGCATGTTGCCGAAGCAACCAACGCTTGAAGGGCAAGAGGGGACAATGGGCCATTGAGTGACTTGTGAGAACACCAAGCTGAAGTTGATCAACTAGCTATTGTTGATCCCGCGTTGCCCCTGCAAGAGAAGGGGCTTTTAGATTGCTCCTCATATTTGGCTGTCACCATCATACGAGATGATGTAAGGAGGTACCTATTTGTGATAATGGGGTTGTTGTGCGATACGCCACTAACCACCCATACCATCTTAGTGCCTCGTTGTATATTTACCAAGCCATCGCGCCGTGGTCAACCTGGTTTTATGCCTGTATCCCTAAGAATGCCGTGGGAAGCGCTGTGCTACAGCTCGCCCGCCAGGAGGATGCTACATCGGGCGAGGGAGACTGGATCCCCATCAAAGCCTGCGGCACAGGCAACGTTCTCACCCTCTCAGCGGATGACCGGAAACACATATTGTGGTGCAGCGATGCCCTGACCCAGTTGTTCATCTCGGCGGATCCCAATGGTACTGATACTGGCTATACCGGCTACCGGCCCATGCATCTCGAAACCCAGGGGGCGGTGAGGTCCAGGCCTAGGCGGCTCAGCAGCGGAAAATTTGAGCAAAACCACATAGGCAGACTGTTTCGTACTAAAAAATGGTCAGTGTATACTGCAACAAGCCAAGTCCTTGGTTCCTCGTCCGAAGCCCGAACTCACCAGCCATTCTGGGAAGTGATGTGGCGGGATTGAGAAAGGCTTTCTTAGCTTTCGTTGCGACATTATGCGATGTGAGGTCTGTGCGTTGGTCGTTGGTCGTTGGCGGAAACCAAAATTAGAATGTCTGTCGATGCCCATTCACTGCGAGCTGTGTATTGATTCCATGGGGCCGTGAGGAGTAGATGGAAGTCGGGTCAGCCGAAAATACCAAGGAAGCATCCGCATCAGCTGTGGCAGCGCATTGGGGCTAATGATGGGGCAATAGAACATGTTGGATTGCGATGGAGACTCGGGGCAATCCGCGACTGCCGAAATGCTGAAAATGCGCCCTGTCTTGACAGCAACAGTGGGGCCAAATGCCAGGTTGCTCGCATCAAACTGACTCACGAAGTTGCATAAAAGGCATCATGAGAATAGTTCCAACGTCCAAAAACTATACGCCAAGATAGATTGGAAACCAAAAATGCTATCTACCATGGAGCCCCACGAAGCGCTGCAAACCCCCGTCCCGCTGGTCTACGCAGACGCCCCGCGCAAACCGCTGGCCGAGACCCCACCCGAGCCGGTCCAAATCGCCATCCCCGACCCCTCCATCACGGCCGACACGGCGCTGATCGCCCGCCTCACCGAGCTAGTCAACATCGTGTACACGGGCGCCGAGGAGGGGCTCTTCAGCCCGGCGTACCGGCGCACCAACGAGGCCGAGCTGCGGCAGCTACTCAACGACGGCGTGCTCGCGCTCGCCTGGGTCGGAGCGCCCACCGTCTCCTCCACACCAGCGCCGTCGACGATCCCCGCCTCCGCCCTCGTCGGCTGCGTCCGCATCACCTCACTCTCGCCGACCCACGGCGACTTCGGCATGCTGGTGTGCGATCCGGCGTTCCGGGGCAGCGGCACGGGGCGCGACCTGGTACGGTTTGCCGAGGAGGCGTGCCGCGCCGCGGGCAAGACGGTGATGCAGTGCGAGCTGCTCGTGTCGGTCGAGTTCAGCCACCCGTTCAAGACTCGCATGCAGGGCTGGTATGAGCGCATGGGGTACCGGGTCGTCAAGAATGGTGATTTCGGGGCCGATTACCCTCACATTGCGCCGCATCTCATAACAAAAACGGAGTACCGGGTATTTGAGAAGGGGTTAGTGTGAGTGATGGGGAGAGAGAGGGGGCCGGGAAGATAAAACATGGATGCGATCTTCTAGACTCTGAGCCAGATACACTACCAAACAGTTAATACCCAACAGAGGTCAGCTATGCACACATACTATTCCTCCCAGCCAATCTCCTCCACCCCAGCCCCCACCCTACCCTACAAATCCTCATCCTGCCTCGTCTTCTGCGCACTCTTCTTACTGTGCGCCGTCGTCGAGTGACTGTAGCTCCTGCTGTCCCTCGGATCGTTCTGCAGCTCGCCCTGCTTCTGCGCCGTCTTGCCGCCCGAGCCGGCCAGACCTTGCAGTGTCTCGGATATCTCCATTTTTGAGTCTGGGTTGCCAACGACTCGGCTGCGCGGCTGGTTTCGGCCGCCCCGGGTCTGCCAGTAAATGCCGCTGCCGAGCACCGACGCGGCGATCAACGTTGGGCCGCGTCCGCGAAGCATTGCTTTCTTTTTCCCCCCCCTCGTGGGTGTGTTGGGGTCGGGGAGGAGTGGGATGTTGGTATCAGGTGCTGTTTGAGTCGGGAGTGTCAAGGGGGGCTGGTTCTGGTTAGGTTCTTTGAGATGCGGTACACGATTTGGATGCTTAAAAGGCTGCAATAAAAGAAGATCATTTAACAAGCAAATTGCAGCTCGATCCTATTTAAGCCAGTGAATCTGTCTGTGGTGGCGTCCCAAGGGAGTAATGATGACATCAGGATTGGGCCTACTCGGGGGTAAAGAAAGCATCGTCGATGGAACGGCACTCCAGAGTCCGTGAGACTTCCAGCTTCGACGATGCCACTGGCGCCCTGTTAGCTTTCTGCTGCAAAAAGACATATATCGCGGCATTGATCTAAAGTGCAACTCCTTGGCTAGCCGGGATGGCAAATTGTCCGACTGTACTCAACCACCTAGGGATTGGATTGTAGCCGATTGGTTCAAATACCACCAGGGTGACGTCAATGACTTCCGCTCAAAGGACTACAAAATCTTCGAGATGCAGCTAAATGCTGCGCGTTGTTAGAATCGTCCTAGATCTCTCTCATTTCGTTCGTTGTTCTCCACGCTCCAGCTTCACCACGTTTGTTGCAGTTGCAGTCGAATCTGGGGAGATGGCACACAATCTCCACACGTAAGAAATCGTGGCATAAGCAGAACTCGGATGGGAAGACCAACAAAATAGCAATGACGGCAGAGACTTTGTCTCAATTCTAATGATCTATTATCTGAGTCTCAAAATTGAACATTAGGTTGGTAACATCGCATAGCTTTCCTCCATCTTTCATCTTCCATACTTGAGGGCAACAAAACAGCCATGATGATACAGTTCAAATTCGGCACCAAAATTGCCCACCCAAAACCTCTGCCTCTTCAGCCCGCGCCTTTCTTCAAATGAAAGTCCTCTCACATCATGAACAGCATGAACGCGGCAACCCCAAGACACAGAACCAAGGCATTTGCTGGCCATTGAGCCTGTACTCCCATGCCTGTTATCGCCGTGATTGCAGGCGGGGGCACACTGACCGAAGGCGTCACTGAAACATTTCCGACGATGGTAACATTCACCCCCAAACCTCCGCCGGGTGTTGTTGAGACGTTTGTTTGCACCACGATCGGCACCAGAGCGGTCACATCAGTAGTGTTGAAACACTCGCCGTGATATGAAGTGGAGATGTACTCCACCGAGAATGGCGTCACCGAGCTCATGCAATGACTGTTGAGCACATCTTTCTCGATAGGCAGGCTGCAATCTCCGTCTAAGCAAAGCCCGTTGGCTTCTGCCGAGAGCCCAAAGAGTCCCGTTTTGGAGGAGTAAGAGACCTTCACCGAGGCGTTCTGGGCCATCCGAGAGAGAACAAAGGGAGGGTTGGTACACTTATCTGAGGCGTACGACGTGATGTATGGGAGGTTGACAGTCATTCCATAACCCTTGGGTAGAACCGGAGCCCCGTTGGCTTTGAAAATCAGCGCCTGCACCAAGCTGGAGGCAAGGCGCGCTGTGATGGTTGCTGGATCCTGCAAACCAGCTTTGGTCGTGGCGTTGACCCAAAAGTAGGGCGTCAGGATGGTGTTTCCACTCGAGAAGGCAATGGCAGGGATGCCTCGCTCTATAGCCGCAATGGTTGCACCAATTGTACCAGAGACTGTGTAGAGGAAAGGACCCAGGGTCCAGCCGAAGTTGGGACCAGAGAGAACCAGATCAGGGGTGTTGAAGTTGGCGAAAGTAGGGAGAATGTAGTCCAACGCCACGAGGACCTGTGCAGCTGGGGTGCCATTGTAGTACCAAATGTGACTGTCGTATGGGTCTGTGCCAACTGAGGGAGCCCCTGCTTTGACAATGCCTGATATGGAGTTAGCAATAGAAAAGAAGTTGAAGCGAAGGAGAGTTATCGTACCCCATTCGCTGTCCGTTGTCAGACTCGGACTGCTCGTGAACAACGTATGGCCGCCCATGGAGGACTGGTCGGAGATGGGAGCGACAATGTAGCAATTGTGTCCAAGTGCTATCATTTGCTTGTAGAGCTCGCGAATGTTTGCCGTACCAAACCCATCGTCATTCTATTGGTCGGTTAGTGGATGACTTGGCAACCGGGAGCAGATACTAACGGTGATCAAAATGTTCAAGCTGTGGGCGCCAGTGGCAAATGCAGCCCAAGCCGCCAGAAGAGAACAAACATGCATCTCGAGACGAGCAAGAAGTGAAGTACAAGGGATTAGCAAACAAGACAGGGGAAAGCAAGAAGTTCGAGGGCCCAAGATGGCAGAGGCGAGGGCTTGAGGCGGACTTGAGAGATAGTATTGACAAAATCTTGACGGGGTGAGGTTCAGCAAAATAACAGTCAAGGTCGGAAAATGTTAGATCGTGGAGAGATGGGCAACACAAAATTCTCCATACAGTCCCCACTACTGAGAGGAACAGGTTCGTTCCATCCACATCCCAATTCGATATTATGTTTAGATACCGTACCTACCTCAAATGGAAACCACACAGGTCGCATGTCCATCAAGGTGCGTGCGCACGTAGTGGCTTACAATGAGGGCGGGAGCGCTCGACAAACTCAGGCAGTGAGGTAGAACACCCGCGAACCATCTGAGAAACATCCACATGCCTTCCTTAAGTGCCTTTGCTAGAATCTCGCATCCATTATTCCCCCCTCCCAAAAGGATTTGGTATTGAAGACAAATGTTTCACATCATAATTTAGTCAGAGTCTCTAGGAGGATATCATATTGAAATCCTGTTCAATCCCGCTTTTCGAAGTGGAGATCATATCTTTGGCTCTTTCCCTCCCTCGAGAGTAGCAAATCTGCCCATACCAATCCGAAATGACACCATGGCGCTCAGCTAGGCTCCTTCCTCAGCCCTCACTCTGAGAAATGGAAATACCTCAATCAAGAGGCCTTCATTCTGCCATGACGCAATCATAGCAACTCACCAATGGGTAAGTGCTACTCAACTGTTCCAGCGATTGGCCTCGATGCCTCAGAAGCCGGAAAGCAATCACGGTATCACAAGACAAGACCAGACTGTGGTTTCTTCAGATCATATATTCGTGTTGGCTCATGCTGGATCCGGTTTATTATTGGACTCATGAATTGTCTGTCGTACAGGGCAACCCCCGTGCCCAATGTGAAGATACAAAACACCGTGCAACCCCCGCTACCATGGCAGAAACACCGGAACATCCATGCCCTATCTATCAAACTCGGACCACCCGGGCAGGTAGCTCCTACCCTTTATTGAAGGTTAGGTGAACCTTCATCGATTTCCCAAGGGCCCATGCTCACACCACTCGAGTGGCCCCCGATGTGCTGAAAGGATGCCTAACAGCCCTCAGCCCAGAAGCGGGTGGACCACCGTCCCTTCCCCAAACATCAACCACAGATTTCATCCCTTAAAATCCGAGGGCGCTGTTGAAGGCATCGGCGGTCGTGGCGTCCTTGGTGCCGAGCGCGGCAACCTGGGCCTGGGCCGCCTCGCAAGCCGCCACAGCGGCATCGTTGGCGCCGCATACGTTGGTGAGCTGGTCGCAGACGCGGTTGGTGATGATATTGGGGTTCAGGGCATCCTGCTGGCCCTGGGCGACGACGGGGTCGACGGGCAGGAAGGTGCCCTCGTCAGCCTTGCGGCCAGGGCGGCCCAGAACGAAGTCGATGCTGGGGTTGCAGCTGCCAAAGTCGGCGGCGGCGTTGGCATTGGCAGCACCGGCGTTGGCGTTGTTGTTGCGGTTCTGGCGCGCCTCGATCGAGGCACCCGAGACGGCGGTCGCAGCCGCGAAAAGAGCAAAGAGGAGAGTCTTGGTATACATCTTGAAGTGTGGTTGAGTAAAGACCGGCTGGCGGTGTTGAATGATATTTGCAGAAAAGAAGAGAATGTAAAAAGTTCACAGAACTTGGGTGAGATCAACTCTGAAAGAATGGAATTTGCTCTTGGGATGGCTGGGTTAAGAAGAAAGGGAAAACCAGGCAGTCCGATGGCTGGCAGTGGGTATGCCTTATAAATGCCACCTTTCCCACCCGATTAGATGAACCACTCCACACCGCACCGGGGACGCGCTGGGAATTCCATCTCCGCAATCGACCTGGATCTCGCCTGGGCCGTAGATCACACTCGCATGGTGGATGGACACGGGGAGCGAGATCAGATGAGACGAGAGACGGCGGTTGATGGGGGCTTGGCGTGCAAGCGGTCTCGATGGCTCCCCAATTCATTTTGGCTCATCATAAGCCGATCCTTCTTCCATCTTCGCCTGCGTGAGTCTGAAAGCGGCCAAGCCGCAGCCCAGCGCACCCGCCGCCTGGAATTGCCCCTGGAAACACGCTCGCGCCCCAGCTTTCCCGTTGGCTGCCGCTCAGGTCAAACAGGCTGAGCAGGGCTAAGCAAGGGCCAAGCAGGGTCACATTGATTGCCACGGCACCTGCGACACCTTCCCCGTTTGATGTCCACCCGTCGGATCACTGCCGAGATCCAGAGATCTTGCAAAAACGTCACCATCACAGTCCTTGCACTTCATTATTTTGGTTGCGAGCCTTGGGTGAAATTTTGGTGAAACTTCCTCACCTTACCTTGATGCATCACATGATGTGGGTATTCCATTCCTGCTGGTTCAGGTGCACTCTTGGAGAGTTGCGACTTGTTACATCTACCGATGACATACCTCACCTTTCGCTTAGTCAAGAATGCTTCCAGATGAAGTCATGAAATATTTTGCCATTCAATCATTACCACCTTGGTAATTCAATGACTATCATTCAGCACCATGCCTAATCGTTCTAGCCAATGTTTGAACCCAGCTAAGTAGAGAAGGGTCAGATTTGGTTGAGGCTGCCCATCATTATTATCACTTGGCCGTCCATTTCAACTCCCCTTCAAGAAATATCTCGGTTTTACTGACCAATAGGTTACAAAATCATCTTAAATGACGGATCCCTATCATCACCGCTGCCCTTATACTCATCATACTCTCCGTTCACCTTATCCTTATTGATCTTCATGCACCAGAGCACATTCGTCAGGACCCTATATCACGGATTAGCCACCCACCCCCCTCGATCGCAACAAGGTAGATTGAACTTACGCAAACCAAGCATAAACCAACAACCCCAAAATGATGGTATGCCCCTTATGATACAGCGGCCCATCGGTATTCGGATACGAAAACGCTACTCCGTAATCAGCATACCTCTCTCGTCAATCTCATCGTTGGCTCCAAAGGAGAAAGGGTACTTACTAGCCACAAACCCTCCACAGTTCGCAATTGCCAGTTGCAGCGCCGATGTCGTTGCGCGCTTGTAGTGTCCCGCCGAGTTATTCGAGTTCCATCCCAGGACGCAGGGCACACTACTATACATCCCGATAGCCATAAGACATGTCATGCCAAAACGGACATGCGGATCCTTGACGTTGGCAATGACGGCGTAACCAACAATAGCAATCGGTAGCGTGAAGAGCATCACAACGCCACGAAGCTTGAGGTGGTCCGACATGAAGGCGATAAGTACTGCTACTAATTAGTAGAAGATCTAGCGGATGCGGGTGGTAAGACGTACCTGTAACGGGAGTGGCGACAGCGTAGGGGATGACGGACCAAAGTTGGCTTTGGTTGGGGTCGGTGGTTATCTTCAGATCATTGATGATGGTAGGGAGCTGACATTTTTTTTAGTCAAAAAGAATCATGAAGAGTCCTAGGAACCTTTGCAACCTACAAAGAGGCCAAAACTGTATAATCCAGATAAAATCGCAAAGTAGGCGGTTGCTGACAGCCAAACTTGGACGTTCAAGACACCACGGCGGACCTCAGACCACCTAAACCTCTCCTCGCGCTCATGAACCGGGCTGTTGCGCCAGAGTGTGGTTAGCCATGTTGGTGAGATGAATGAGGCAATTGACTCGGAGTTCGCCATACTTGAATCGGCCAGAAGAACTCAGTCCCGTGCTACCCTCAAGACGCCGTGTAGCAAACTCCTTCTCCTCATCCGCGAAGAAGGACGCCGTTGCAACACTAGTCGGGAGTAGGAGGTGGGCTATTCCGCCCGCAACAACAGTCTTGATAAAGTTAGCATACTCTCATCCGTTTCAATACAGCTCAAAGAATCAGTGAAGCAACTCACAATTAAACCTTCGATGATAAAGATCCATCTCCAGCCTTCCAGGCCTCCCCTCGGTGCAATAGCGGACAGCCCGCGCGCCAAAAGACCTGCATGGACGTCAGTTTCCTCCGGCCCCTAATTATTCGCGCCCATCAAAACAAAAACGTGTCAAACTCACCACCAAAAGCGCCCGAAAGCGACGCGGCCGTATAAAATATGCCAATCCTCAGCGCCATCTCCTGCCTGGTATACAGACCCGACAGATACAGCACCATGCCGGGCAGCAAGCCGCCTTCTGCAATCCCCAGCAGCGCGCGCACGGCGAAGAAGCTCCCAAAGCTGCGCACAAAGCCCAAGCACATGGTAATGATGCCCCACGATACCGTCAAGAGTGGCAGCCATATCTTGGGTGTAACCTTCTTCAGCACGAGGTTGCTCGGAAGTTCGCTTTTCGGACACACGAGGTCAGCACCCGGCTGCAAACACAAGACGCTGAGCCGCGCGTTGCACCCATAGGGCAGGGGGGACATGCATTACCTCGCAATGTACGTCGCGTAAAACACAGCCAACCCTTGGTTGTACTGTAAATTGCTTATGTTGAGGTCCTTCTCCAGCCCAATGATCTTTGCATTGCCGACGTTGGTGCGGTCAAGGAACGAGCAGAGGAAGAGGAGCGAGAGGACCGGGAGGATTCTTCGTGATAAATACCGTTGGTAATTGAAAGGCAGACCGACCACATCATGCGGGAAAGGGGACTCACCTCGTGTCCATCTTTAACAGGACGCGCCTGGTCAATATCGCCTCCTTCATCCCGTCGACTGTCTCAATCTTGTCAGCGACAGGCACGCCCTCGGCCTTCTCGAGTTCCAAGTCTCGGTTCATTGAAGCCATATTCATGTATGTCAACAGAATGCCCAAAGCCACTACGTGGAAAGAAGCAAGAAGCAGGAAGCAAGACGCGGGGTTGAGAAGGCGGAGAAGTACTCGGCCCCCGGTTCCAGAGGGGAGGGCGATCCCCAGATATGAACTTTCTGAACCTGGTACTCGATGCCGAATGAATGTCTCACTGTACATGGGGCACGCATATTGGTAGGTAAGACACAGCGACGTCACGGTTGTTTTCGCGATTATCTTATCAGCGTACTACGCAGGAATCCACCACTAAGGGTTGCTGACTGAGTGTGCAAACCCGCCGAGTGTGTACATTGGAGCTAGTTGAAGCTTTGGAGCCTCCATGCAGGCCAATTGGGCATTCCCGGTAGGCTTGGCATTTGGCTGTCATTCTTGGCTTGCGTGTATGTATATCTTGTCGCTCGCTGATCGCTGGGACAGGCGCTGGCCACCGAGGCTTCGGCACATGCTGCCAAGCCATACGCAAGACACGCGTGGGCGTGGTTTTGTTTGGTTCTGGGAGATCCGCATACGGCACTCACAGGTTTACATATGGTAAAAAAAGGTTGGATCCGGAGCATGCGACACTTGGTGGCTCAGTGCACAGGGTTCGGAAGGATTGCTGTGTGCAGATGATATGCCGAACGTTCCCCTATGGGGTTTAACCTTTAACCAGGCCCGACCAGCAGAGTCAGGTCAGGGGGGCTTTCGGTGCAAACATTTAGGAGCCGGGCCGAGGCCCCTCTCTGTGACGTTCGTCTTGGCGCCCCTCGGGGTCGGTTTGTAGATCAACAACCGGATGGCGACTGTTTGGGGAAGCTCTTGTAGCTCAATTGATGTTATTTGTTCCCATCGCAGTAACTCGATGCTTCTCTGCCAAGATTTCGATTTAATTGAGTTTTTTTGAGTGTTTTTTTCGTGATAGCAGCAGCATGGCCAGTGTTTCGCGCATCATCCGACAGACAGCACCAGTGCTTGTCGCGCCGTCTAGCACACTGCCATGGGCTGCGTCTTCCGGGTTAAGAAGATGCACGGTAGCATCGTCCTCAACGTTCAGGCGGAATGGAGGCGGTAGCCGGAATTTCTCACACACGAGGAATTGGAGGTCCGTCGCTATTCCCGCGACCACGCGAGGAGGCTCCAAACTCTTCAAGTCGGCCGACGATGCGGTTGCGGACATCCCGAGCGGGTCCGTACTTTTGAGCTCCGGCTTCGGGCTGTGTGGCATTGCGTGTGAGTCGCCGGCGCCTACGGCGCGATTTCATCGCAAAATGTGAGATCACTGCTAACGTAGGGTCGGGTTGATGAAGCGACACTCATCGCAGCGATCCGTCGGCGAGGCCCCGACTCACTCCATTCTCTCACTGCCGTGTCGAACAACGCGGGGGCCGAGGGCCGCGGTGGGCTTGCCCTGTTGACTGAGAATGGGCAGGTCGACCGCATGATCATGTCGTATCTTGGCGCCAACAAGACACTTGAGCGGCAGTATCTCACTGGGAAGATCGCGGTGGAACTTTGTCCTCAGGGGACACTGGCGGAGAGGATAAGGGCAGCGGGGAGCGGGATCCCCGCATTCTTTACCCCGACTGGCGGTCGTATGTCGAACTCGATTGTGATGTAACAGACCGATTGCTAATTGATGGTGCAGACACTCTCGTGCAAGAAGGCGCTATTCCTGTGCGGTTTGACGCTGATGGCAAAGTTGTCGAGTACGGCAAGCCGCGGGAAACGAGGGTGTTCAATGGCAGACCATTCTTGATGGAGACGGCGCTTCATGGCGATGTGGCCATCCTGCGGGCGTGGAAGGTGGATAAGGCCGGAAACTGCGTCTTCCGATACACGACCAAGTCGTTTGGGCCGCTAATGGCGAAGGCGGCCAAGATTTCCATCGTGGAAGCGGAGAACATTGTCGAGGTTGGCGAGATCGACCCTGAGGATGTTGACCTCCCAGGCATTTACATCGATCGCATCGTGCCGGCGACCGAAAAGTCCCAAGTCGAGATTCTGAAGACGCGGGCGGAAGAGAATCCAAAGGGTGCGAAGGTCGGAAGGTCGGATGCGCTGGTGCGGAGGAACAGAATTGCAAGGCGGGCGGCAAAGGAGCTGAAGCACGGCTTCTACGTGAATCTAGGAGTTGGTAAGAGAGAAAGCCGAAAGAATACGAAAGGGGTTACAGAAGTTGTGCTGATCATTGGATGTGCAATTAGGCATCCCCACGCTGGCACCATCGTTCCTGCCTGCTGGCGAGCAGGTCTGGATCCAATCTGAGAACGGAATCTTGGGCATGGGCGACTACCCGCTGCCCGACAAAGTCGATGCGTTCGTCAACACCAACAACCCCTAATCTTGTCTTGCAGCCGATTTGCTAACCCTTTTCTTACCAGCGACATCGTCAACGCCGGCAAGGAGACCGTGACCCTTGTGCCTGGCGCTGCGACTTTCGACAGCTCCGAGTCGTTCAGCATGATCCGCGGCGGTCATGTCGACGTCTCCATCCTCGGTGCGCTCCAGGTCAGCGCATCTGGTGACCTGGCCAACTACATGATCCCCGGCAAGGTGTTCAAGGGTATGGGTGGCGCCATGGACCTGGTGTCGAACCCAGACAACACCAAGATTGTCGTGGCTACCGAGCACGTCGCCAAGGACGGCACCTCCAAAATCGTTCAGGACTGCAGCCTGCCACTGACGGGCGCGAGGGTGGTCAGCACCATCATCACTGATCTGGTACGTTCTTCGCTTGTGGCGATGTTGTCAACGGTTGCTAACACGGGTGCTTGTGCAGTGCGTCTTCGAAGTTGATCGCGCCCACGGAACTCTAACCCTCACCGAAATCGCGCCCGGCCTTAGTGTGGACGAGGTGAGGAGCAAGACGGATGCGACGTTTGCTGTGGCAAAGGACCTCAAGGAAATGGAATAAAGGGGCGGCATTGTTGCGGCACATTTTACGAAGAAAAGATAAGCATTTTGAATATATTTTTTATCTTGGACATATCAGAACTGGATACACTGTATGTAGTCTAGAGCTTTGTTCGTTTGTATGTATATACGCATGCACGCTGTGCAGTGGAATGGGAAATATAGAGTCATATTTTACATCGCCCTGACATACCCCAGGTCATACGTCATGTACAACCTGACATCAGACAAAACCCCTTTTTTACAGCTTTGACTCCCTGCCCCCTTGCGCAAAACTCGCGCCAATAGCCTCCGAGATACTGTCCACGCTCTTCAGGATCCACTCACACCCCTCATCACTGGCTAACCTCTCGATCGCCTCGGCCTCCTCGTCCTGCCCCCTGAACTCATCCCGGTGCGTGCCCTGCTCAACCCCCTTCCTCAGCCCAAACACATGCGACAGCACCTGCGGACCAACGCCCGTCTGCGCGCGCAGACACGAAATGGCCATGACGCTCGTCAAGTTCCTCCCGACGCTCGCCAGACCGCGCTTGGCCTCGGCGTCCGGGTCCGACAGCAGCGGGCCGTAGTGGCTGCCAAGGATGTGGACGGGGAGGTCCGGGTGGGACTCAGCGAGCTTGGCCTCGAGCTTGACGTCAAAGGGGGTGTAGACGCTCTTCCAGAGAGCGCGGCCGCGGGCGCTGAGGGCGGCGATGTTGTCGGGGGTGACGGTGCGCGACGGCCGCGTCTCGAGCTCGGCGAGCCACGGCGGGGAGGCGGCCACGAGGTCGGCGCGGAAGGCGCCTAGGCAGTTGATGGTGCGCGGGATGCCGTTGAAGCTAATGCACTTGAGCCCGACCTCGCGGATCAGCTCGGCCGCAGCCACGGGGGAGGTGGGGGACGGGGCGGCGGAGCCCGAGGCGAATTGGTGGAGGATGGTGAGCGAGGCCGGCGAGTTGAGGGTGAATGTTGCGGCGGCCTAGGAGGGGGTCCGGTGTCAATCGCGCGCAACTGGTGTCTCAATTGAGCGCTCCCGCGCGCACTTACCGACAGCGTCAACCACGGCTTCTCGCCATAATTCCGGTCCTTTGCTTCTTGGGCAATCCTTTGGTAAATGTCCCTGATCTGTCGGGGCGCGGGCGCCTGGCCGGGACGGGCAAACGGCGCGTTGATGAGCCCCTTGAGCGATGGCGCGAGCTTCGACATGGTGTATCTTTTTCTCCCGAGACTATCCCTCACTTTTGGTATCCAGGTAAACAACAAACACAATGGAAACAACAAAAAGCCCAGGGAACACGGGTACGCCTTCAATTTCTTACTTGTTACTCCTCCAATTCCGATTCTTGCCCAAATGACGCCGACCTAAACACCCAAGCGATTATTCCCCGCTGCACCTGATCTGATGGGAGAGCCCGAGGTCGCGTGTCGCATGGCATGCTTGGAGGCAGCTCGCCTCTGGAAAAAGCCGACCGAGGCCGCTGCCGTCTGGCGCCGTGTGCGATCGGCATTTAGAAAATGGCCCGAAAGTGGGTTAGTGTCCCCGCCATGGCGCTCCCGCCCCCACTAAAACGCCTCACGCGTTACAGGCGAACTGCAGGGCAAGGGATGGCTTGCCGAGAACGTCAAGAGGGTGTTCTGATTCAGCAACAGCTGCGGATGGAAGCCGCTCTCATTTGTGAGGCAGCTCGGGACTGGCCTCCAATTCTGGCATCCGGGGGGTCACAGCGGGAGGGGCGGCGACGGGATAAACTTCCATGGGTGCTTCGATTCGCAAATATCTCCGATCCCTCGCACGCACTGCAGCACCGCCCTTGCCCCCCATGGGGTCGCCGAGACTGCCTCTTCCCATGGAGACGGGATGCAGAGATGCATCTCGAGGCCGCAATATCGTCCCTGTTTCACATGTGGCACACACACGCGTGCCAGCGCCACATGCGTGAGCAGTCAGTAACATGATGATATTGTCGATCCGTCCATGGACCTAAATCAGTGGTCCGTAGCCAGCCGGGCAGAACAGTAAAACCGCCCGCTTACCACATCCGAGCCTAGACTCTATGTTTATCTCCCTCCCATTTTGCCCGCCCGCCGTTCGAGTTGGGTAGCCCAAAAGCCCCGAAGGAAGAAGGGCATCTACCCAGCCAGACGTGTCGCGCGGTCGGCCGACCCAGCCGAAGCCTGCCTGCCATAGCATCCATAGGTGCATAGCTGCATAGGAGCATCCATCTCGCACCCGTCCCCTACCACGCGCCCCGGCCTCGATACACCTCCCCCCATCCCCTGCCCTTACCCCAACATCGCCTCACTCGGATACTGGATAATAAGAAACCACGCCAACCGCCGACCCCCTTGCACTCCCTGATAACCCCAGGGCGGTGCCATGGCCCCCCCTCTCCTACCCCATCGTCATAACCCCCAACGCCCAAGATAGACCCTTCGTCCAGTTTTCAGATTCAGGAGTGTGAAGCAGTGCAAGCCAGGCAGCGGGAGCGAGATCGGCGACGAGCCATACCTCCGCTTACACCCACCATTGGCTCTCAGCCTATATCGATACCCAGCTTCGCGCACCTCCGCCAAGCAAAGAAACCATCACGCACCACGACGCGCGCAGGCTCGCGAGCCTTTGGTAAGAGCTATCATGGCGGGGCAAAAGGGGAAGAAGCAGCCATTCTGGCTCGGGTGAGCAGCCCCTATCTCAGCACAAACCTACAGCACGATATCCACCATGACATTCACACTGACACCCTTCACAGTGGTGCCGCAGCTTCGGTGGCCGTCTGTTTCAGTAAGTTGGATTGCTTCCTGCTTGACAGACGGACACCATGTTCTTGAACTGACATGTCCTCTCCGCCAGCGCACCCGCTAGATCAAACAAAATAGTATGCCACCCGATGCCTGCATCTTTTCTCGATTTCATAGAGATTGACAGCCTGTACCTAGTCGCATGCAAGTCCTCCAGACCCGGGCAGCCATGCTCTCCACACTCTACCGGTTCGCTATCCGTGATGGTGCGTCCCGGCCCGCCCCTTTTCCTCCGTAACTCCCGCACAGGCTCTAACTTGGCATAGGGATTCCCTCCCTATGGTCCGGCCTCTCCGCCTCTATTCTCCGACAATCCACCTATTCGACTGCTCGTTTTGGCTTGTACAACTTCCTCTCCCGCCAGCTCCAATCCAGCGCCTCGAGGCCGTCAAACACGGCGACCATCGCATGCGCCGGAGTCGCCGGAGGCCTGGCTGGTATGGTCGGTAACCCCGCGGAGGTCGTCCTCGTGCGAATGTGCGCCGACGGTGCCAAGCCTGCTGCTGAGCGGTTTCTTTACCCTAACGCATTGGTCGCCTTCTACCGAATATGGCGAGAGGAGGGTGTCAGAGTCTTTGGCAGAGGCCTGTCCGCCAACATAGTTAGGAGCGTCCTGATGAGTGAGTGAACAGACTCCGACCCCCAACCTCGGGCCTTCTGGCACATATCATTGACCGAAACGATTGTAGATGTGTCCCAAATAGCACCGTGAGCGAGCTCCAAGCCCCGATACTTCAGGATGCCTTGAAAGCTAACCCCGTCCAGCTACGCCGCAGCGAAACGCGCGCTGCTTTCACGAACATCGCTCGAGGATGACATCCGGACACACGCCATCGCCTCACTTGTTGCGGGGACGGTAGCTACAACAGCTTGCGCCCCTGCAGATGTGTTGAAAAGCAGAGTACAGAGTGCTTCGCAGGGAACGAGCGTATGTCTTGGCAGCCCAGTCTTGGTCTTCCGCCGTGATATTGGTTCTGACTCGTGTGGCTCTTCAGGTGATGCAAGTAGTCCGTGAGGGCCTGAGGAATGAGGGGCCCGGCTTCCTCATGAAGGGGTGGACGCCTGCTTGGCTTCGGTTGACGTGAGTGTTGTCCCACCCAAAAAAAAATTCCACCATCGCCAAGACTGATCGTGCAGACCACATACGGTTTTGACCTTTGTTATTATGGAGAAATTGCAGGAGCTTGTGACGCTCCCCACCGTTGCTCCAGTTCGAGCAGCAATCTAGAACCCGGGGTTCCTCAGACTCCAAATTCGGGAAGATTCGACCAGCTCAGCCAATCTAATGCGGCGGGGTCGTCCCAGGGGTACATGCTCGGAGCAGGATCGAACTCGTTATTGACCCTGCTCAGTGCTTCGACGATTTGATCATCAGACATGGACGAGAACTGAATGGGCTCAGACCACAGAGGGGCTTCCAGGAAGCCCGAGACAGGCGGGCTGATAGAGTTGATGCTAAATCCCGCTTGGGTGGTCCGCGGGAAAGCAGTTAATTGATGTTGCGATAAGAGATCGGCCTTGGGCTGAGGCCGGCCAGCCTCGGTTGACGATGCTGCCTTTTTCACAATGTACTTTAGGTATTTACCATACAATGCTGACATGCCGTTCCGATGCTTCGTTATGCAGCCGATTCGCTCCAGAACGTCTGCGGTTTCTTCGATAAGTGTTCGGACGCTGGGTGCGAGGTTGGAGTTCCCGGAGAGCTGGCTGCTGAGTCGGAGGGCGAAGCAGGCCGCAAATGATATCATAATTGCTGTGTTGTTCGGCATGCTGGAGAGCTGTCCTTCGCCCTGGATAGCAGCACGCATGACGTTTAGTGCCGACGATAAGCCGGCCGCGTGGAAGAAATGCCGCACTTCCGTCGGAGCCGTCGGGTGATTGATGACGCTGCTGTATATTGATAGCCGAGTATGTGTCACTAGAATTTGCACGTATGGCGGAAGCCGTTGCTCTTCGAATTGATCAGTGCCATGTCTTCGAGTCTTGTTGGGGTTATTGTTGACTTACGGGGGCCAGTGCCGATCGAGATACCCCATTTAGCTTGCCACTCGGTAAAGAACTTTTCTACTGCGATTTGTATTCTGGGTTTCCCGGTCAGCTTTGTTTGAGGTACGGGCACGGTATACTTACGACTGCGCAATCATCGCGCCGTCGGTCAGATTCTCACGAGACTTGTCGCATACTTGTCGAATTGATGTAAACAGGCCGTCCTTCAAACGGTTAGCGCTTGCCAACATTCTCAGCATACTAGCAACCCACAAGATCTCGCCGCAGAACAGCCATCGAAACTAGATGTCCGTCCATGGTATCTGCGATGTTGGACAAGTGCCACTGATCGCAGCATGTTAGAATTGGTGTCATAGGGACTGTGTAAACCCTCCCTCGAGCCAAACACATTCTGCGAGCGATTGTAAGCCAATATCAGTATCAATTGATGGATGGAGTGCGTACCCTCTTTCCAGAACGAACAAGGCGATCCAGCACCGCTCCCGCCGACGTAAAAGTCTTCGACCAAGCTCTGAGCTAGGGTCCACCTCCCCAAAACCATCCAGTGAGAGAGCAACTTTGGGGTCGATGCAGTCTGCTCGGGCGAGATTCCCGTGATGGCCTTCTTTGAGCGAATTCAAGGGTACGATGATTTTATGCAGGGAGAGATCCAATGCCATGGTAGTTGCCATCGAGACATGCCAACAGGTTTCATCATCACCACTGTGTTTTCCCGGAAACATCCAGGGAACGTTGACCATGAATGCGAGGACAATTTCCACTGAGCGGTATCGATCTATCATAATCCGACTGACAAGAGTCTTGCAGTGGTTGGATAGTCGTCGTAACAGGGCAGCTTCGGATGGAATAAACAAGGCAGCAGCAGCAGCGATGGAAGTAAACAAAAAGGCAGACCGAGAGCGTGTAAAAGCAGCTGTGTAGAGCGCCGGGTCCAAACCCCACCGGGTGTGTGCGAGGTTGTTATGGAAGCTTCCCAAGTCATTAGTGGGCTTGGTTGACATATCGGGCTAGACACGAAAAACACTCACAATGTGAAGAGAGAGTCTGCCTCTTCAGGGGACATCAGGCCGAGGTCAATGGGATCTAGATCGGGGCCTGTGTCCAAACTGAACTGGCTAAGCTTGAAGAACTTTTCCACTTCGGATATTTTCTCGCTCTGTTTGCTGTGACGAGCCCTCTGGTAGGGTGTTGCCTCCCTGGCCGGATTCTCGTTCCCCGACTTGGGCGAGACGTGAAGGTCAGAGGCTCGGGCAAGGAGCTGGAGGGGGTTCTCGGCATCATCAACAGCAAGACTTTCCTCGGCAACATGGCTCTGCGACGGTGTCGACTCTTGGGGGATGCTCATGCCGTCTTGTTCTGAGCCGGAGCTATCACCTGCATCGGAGGAGGCATCAGGCAGCAAGAGGTCATGGTGGCTCGATGACTGCCTGACATGGCCGAACCGAGTGGGCTGGCCAGGTTCTCCGCCGACACCATCGACGGTGGGCCCAAGGAGGGCCTTGAGCTCCGAAACAACTTTCGCGGCTTCGATACCTGGGACACCAGGTCCGGAGCGTCTGACAGCCTGCTCGACCTGGTGGAGTGCCTTTTCCAACCCGGTGCGTTTGCTGCTTGTGTAGTCAGCGACTGGAGCTCTCGCCGAGGCCTCAACGGTATACTTGCTTTTTGACGCCTTTGCGGCGTCCGACGTGGAAGTCGGGGCGCACACACTGGACGCCCAATTGGAGGCAGCGCTGGCAACGGTCGTCGTTCTGAGCGCGACCCTTTTCGCACTTGATCTTGGAGCGGCGGCAAACAAGACAGGCGGCGGCCCTGCGGCTGTTGGCGTCCTTGAGGGCCTCGCGGGCTTCGCGGGCCTCGCGACTGCCCTCCAACTTGGGGCCGACGCTGTCCTGGCGGTCCATTGTGTGCGCGTGCGACGTGCGACGTGCGACGAGATGTAGACGGCCGTCACCGTCAGGTCGTTGCCTGTGGCTTCCGCCCGTCAATTCCCGCCTTTGCGCCTTCGCGGTGTGTGAGGTCCCAGAGGTTGGTAAGGTTGCGGGGAGCTCCTGCGCCTGGCGCACGCTTGCAACCGGGCGTTGGGGTAAGCGTCCCGCCCCCACCGTTCGTCGCTGCCACAGTGCCGCGACGGGTTGCTGCACTCTCCCACTCAGTTATACCTTACCAGCTGATGTCGCTCGGTCCGCCAGGTGGTGGAGAACAAGCATGCATCTGACCTCAGGCCCCTCCTCTCCCCGGTGCGGCTTGCTCCTGGATGTCAGTGTTCAGTTGTTACTGCCGGCATTTGAACAGATTTCACCTCTGATGTCGCCCTTTCGGAGTTTTTCTCTTGCAGCCCTCGCTGGGATTTATCGGAAACGCAGCTTGGCGCTATAAACGCCTGCGAGCAGAGGTTACATTCTTCAATGCAGCCTGGCGACGATACCAAATAAACGTTGCCTGTGGCGATTTTATCCGTCCGTTTCCCAAGCCCCATTGGCCTATGGCGCCCGCTCGTTTCTCCCGCCTTGGCCGGTATCCGTCTCCGCAACATGGTTCAGGTGCAGGCTGACCTTATCCCGATGCCCCCTCCCAGTTTCCGTCCCCAGATTCCATCCCCCCAAATAAGGCACCCCCAACTTAGTCTACTTTGTACACGCAGTAGGTACTCTGCATCATTTTTACATCTGGCTTTCTTCGGTTATTACATTATTGGACAAGTCTATTCTTCCACAAATAACAAAAACGCCGGCCCACCTTCCGAACCCTTGAGCCTATCCTCATGGGAATCTCTTCCCAACCGCCGTTCCGACAGCCGGGTCGGCGTAGATAGTCAGCACGTCGGTCGAGTTGTCGTAGTTGACACCGCATCTGTCCGAGAAGCCGTCAAAGAGCGCTACACGGGCCTGCAGATATGACTCAAATCCGTCGCGCGAGCAGCTCGTGCCAGGCCCGTCGAAGCAATCGGGCAGCTCCTGCGGCGCGTTGTTGACAAGTGCGCGGTAGTACTCGCCGTCACTGAAGCCGTAGCTACCACTGCAGTTCAAGCGCTCGATAGCAATGTTACCGAGAAATGGTAGGATGTGCGAGCTCTTCCATGCTCGCCGATGGTTAATGCGGTCCAGCGGCATCGTGGCGTTGATGTCGCCGCCCCCGGGTGCCGAGTTGTTAAATAGCCCCATGGCAACGATCACTGTCGGTGGAAGCTCTCGGTGTGTAAAGCTTACGTACAGGTCTTCTACACTGGAGTTGGAGCTGTCCAGCAAAAGGTCTCCCGTGGCTTTCAACCAAGGGAGCCCGATAACACCAGATGCGTCGTTGCCGTACCCGGTGTTGTAATGGTACATAATGTCCGAGGCGTACTCCCAACCCAGCCAATCATCTGGAGAAAAGAGATCCAGGTTGCAGAACGGGGAGCTGCCCCTGATGACCGACTCGTAACCACACAACTCCATCATGCCGAACACATCTTTGTCTGTGAAGTTGAAGGATGGGGCAAGGGTGTTGAGTCTTGCGACGATAGGTTTCGTGAAGATTTCTCTATATTTGGTTGACTGCTCACTGCCTGTGGCGCCAGCATAGGCAGGGCACGACTTGTAAGGGGTTAGAGTGTTTGCACCAGCCTCTTTCGACTCGTAGACCGAGACGACATTAATTGTGTTTTCCTGCAGCTCAAAGCCTCTAACTAGAGCCTGGGCGGAATCGGCGGTGCGCTCAGCCGACGACGTCCATACACGCTTGGGCAGCCGTAGGTTTGGGTATCGGAATGATAGGCTAATTGCTAGCTGTGTCGCTTCCAGCTTGCCGACGCGAGTGAGGAGCTCCTCTTCCGCTTTCGAAAAGGGAGCGGTCCAGTCGGCCAGAAAGTTAAGAGACGGAATTTTGGACCAATTGACGCCCGTGTGATTCCCCCACTTGGCGAGAAAGGGTTCAATGTACTCTTCATTGTCGAAATCATTGGAATAGATGGCAGCGTGCCGAGAGAGGTAAGCTACTCGCACTGGAGTGCATCCTTGAGGGGGTAAGGGAGAGGTCGGCGGGTCGTGAGGCTCAAAAGTGGGCGATATGCCACCAAGATGTTTGAGCGGGTTGAAGGTCGAGGGGTAGTAAAAAGCTGCCACCGTTGCTATCAGTTGGCAAGCAACAGTTAGTCTCATGCACAAAAGCATCGTGGCGGACAAGGCTCAATGTGAGGCCAACACTCAATCAGTGGAAATCGCTAAAGAGATTCCTAGCCCACGAAGACGAGACTGAGGAAGCATGTCCTTTTTATTTACTTTACAAGAAAATACCTGGAAGCGATTCAGGCACGGTTGGCTGAGCTGTCATGTCGATCCACTAAGGAAAATGATGCAGATCGGGTAGAAGCCAAGGCATTGGTTGCTTTGGGGCTCCATCGTCATCACTGCGGGCCTGCCAGGTGTTCCACTGCAACCGGTCTCCGCCATCCACCGTATAGCGTTCCCACAACCAAGCAACCAAGGAGGTTCCTACGTGGAGGTACGTCACAGCTCGCCGGGTCAATATGAATGGCGGCTCGTGGCCAGATCAAACCACAGCATTGGCGTCGGGAGATGCATGCAACAGTCAAAGAAGACCATAGTGTTGGTTGTAGTCCAACCCCGCACTTCGCGACCAGCCCAGTAGTTCAATGCCGTGTGCTGCAAGTCGATAGGTTTGCTCTCGGGTACCCTCCCCGCACTCAATTGGTTGAGGTCCACGGGTGTGTTTGGATTTATTTTGGCCGACTTTCGAGGAGAAGAGGACGAAGCTCACGAAAAAAACCGAAGCTATGCTGTGCAATCGAGGGAACGACAAATATCCTTGCTAGATCCCTGGCAGCGATATCACACTGGGGCTGCTCGTGTTCGACAACTGTAGTTCTCATAAGTCTGTTTAACCAGGTAGCATATGCCGAATTCCCATTGTCCGAGATTCCCCTCCCTACATTGGGTCTCAAATCTCGCCCTTGTAATTGCCTCTTCACGGAGCGTATTCTGTGGAGAAATAGACTGGAGCTTTTCTTGTGTCCCAATGGGTTGAGCTGTTTGCGCCAAGTTTTGGGGGCTTCAGGGGCAACGACGCCTTAGATTTGAACTTCAGTGGACAGTGCCCCTTTTTCACTGTTTGCGAGTGCCTCGCTATGATTGCTAGGAGATGCCGAGTACCTAGCGCGGAGGGGGTCAGTGCTAGGCTAGTCGGGTGTCAGCTGGCTCGCGTGTATGGGCTCAACCTTTCTTTTTCTTTATTGTTCTCAGGGGTGTTGTCGCGCGGAACCGCGTCCCCTTGCCAACTCACTTTGAAGCTTTTGAGAATGACAGCTTTTGTATCTGTGTGTCTCTCGAAAGATTCAGATCAATCCCGACACACATCGTAAACCGAAAGAGCTTCACTTTTCGAAAGAGGAAGCAATGCGCTGTAACTATGTAAATGGTTCATTATACGCTCCGGATTGTTCTGTTCTGGTGGGAATTGGAATGCTGTTATCGAAAGTGGGGCAAATGACGATAAGGCGGGACCGCCTTTTATGGCAACGCGAACGCGACTTCCCTGCTCCCCGCGTCTTTCGCGTCCTCTTAAAAGACTGCTAAAGAGGTCGTGAGCCCTCCGCCGCCGCGAAACCACCAAAGCTGCACCGTCCATCCTTTGTTATCCCAGCACTACCTTGCCTACATTGTCTTAACTTATTGCTCTCAATCGCATTTAGACTTCGTATCAGACTGCCAGGATGGGCGAAAAGGCTGGCGCCCGTACACCAGCGAGGGCGACTCCCGCAGCTAAGAAATCCGGGCAGACGACCTCGACGGGCAAGCAGCAGAGCATTCTCGGTTTCTTTTCCAAGTCTGCCAACACAAATGGCCCTGCTTCTTCCCCCTTGGCTAGATCCTCTACCACAGCCAAGCCCGCGATTAAACTGGAGCAGACTCCCCGGTACCTCAAGGAGAGCACCAAGTCAAACTCCATGTCGGCCTCGAAGCGCTCTTCCAACGTCACACCCGTCCCTAGCAGCGACGCCGTGGAGCCGGGTAGTTCGCAAGAGAATAGGGATGCCAGCACAGTCAAGGGGAAGCCCGCCAGTAAGGTCAACGTGGAAAGCAGCCCGGTCCGAAAGGTATGCAGCCCTATTATCCCTTCTCGCTCATACCCCCCTAACCCTCTCGTTGCATCAGGGCAAGAAGACGGTCAACTATGCCGAATCCTCCGATGATGACGAAGACCCTTTTGAGGCGATAAAACCGAGGAGGACCCTACAACGCCGTGCCCGTACTGCTGTTCCCGATGACGACGACGACGTCTACGAGGGTGACGCCAATGGTGTCGAGGAAGAAGATGGTACATATGTTTCCGTCCCCGTCCTGGTGAATGACGTGCATGCTGACGGATATGAAATAGAGGAAATGGCAGATTTTGTAGTCTCCGATGAGTCGGACGGTCCTTCCAGATCAAAAAAAAGGAAGCGTCCTGCTGCGAAATCCACCGCTCCGCGAAAACGGTCGAACAGGTCTCCCAGCCCCGCCGCAATCCCTTCGCCTCCAGACGAGGATGGTGATATGCTAGACAGCGTCCCATCAACCTCGACAGCTCAGAAGTGGAAGTATGACCCCGAAAGCATTCAGACCAATGAACACACAGCCTCCGCCCCGAAGGCTGTGCGCAAGCCACCAACTTCGAAGTCTAAGCCCAAAGCACATACAAGGGAACCGGAGGATAGGTATCCTTGGCTGGCGAACCTCAAGGACGGCGATATGCACCCCCCTGGCCACCCAGACTTCGATCCTACAACTGTCTATGTTCCCCCCTACGCCGAGAAGAATTTCTCAGCCTTTGAGAAACAGTATTGGGATATCAAGAAGAACTTGTGGGACACGATTGTATTCTTCAAGAAAGGAAAGTTCTACGAGCTGTATGAGAACGATGCGACGATTGGACATCAGCTGTTCGATCTCAAACTCACCGACCGCGTCAACATGCGCATGGTTGGTGTCCCAGAGAGTTCCCTCGACTTGTGGGTCAACCAGTTCGTGGCAAAGGGCTACAAGGTCGCACGAGTTGATCAGATGGAATCAGCTCTTGGCAAGGAGATGCGGGAGCGCGAGACCAAGGCGAAGAAGGTGGACAAAATCATCCGTCGTGAGCTAGCATGCATCCTCACGGCAGGTACTCTAGTCGACGGCAGCATGCTCCAGGATGATATGGCCACATACTGCGCAGCTATCAAGGAGTCCGTCGTGGACGGTAAACCCTCGTTCGGCATCGCATTCGTGGACGCAGCCACTGGCCAATTTTTCATCTCCGAGTTCGAAGACGATGTTGATCTCACGAAGTTTGAGACATTTGTCGCACAAACCTCTCCTCGTGAGCTTCTTCTGGAGAAATCGCACATCTCCACCAAGGCTTTGCGCATCCTAAAGAACAGCACCTCCCCTACCACTATTTGGAACTACCTCAAGCCTCACATTGAGTTCTGGGACGCCAGTTCCACGAGACGCGAGCTCGGTTGCAGCGGCTACTTCGCCACTTCTGATAAGAATGAAGAAGAAGTCTGGCCCGAAACGCTCGCCAAAGCCAAAGATAAGGATCTCTTGATGTCTGCTCTTGGCGGGCTAACCCATTACCTACGAGTCCTCAAACTGGAGCAGAGTCTTTTGTCTCAGGGCAACTTTGAGTGGTACAGCCCCATCCAAAAGAACGGCACGCTCATCCTCGATGGCCAATCCCTCATCAACTTGGAAGTGTTTACCAATACTGCCAACGGGAGTGCCGAGGGAACTCTTTTCAATTTGTTGAACAAGTGTATTACTCCCTTCGGTAAACGCCTGTTCCGCAAATGGGTTTGCCACCCTCTCTGCAACATCAAGAAGATCAATGAAAGGCTAGACGCAGTGGATATGCTGAACGCGGACCGCAGCATCCGGGAAGAGTTTTCATCACAGATGACCAAGATGCCCGACCTCGAGCGATTGATCTCTCGCATCCATGCCGGTGTTTGCAAAGCAGAGGGCTTCGCCAAGGTGCTGGAGGGATTTGAGCGGATCAACCAAACCATGGAGCTTCTCAGTGTCTATGGCGGTGGCAACGGCCTCGTGGACAGACTGATCGAATCGATGCCTAACCTGAAGGATCCTCTTGGCTACTGGAAGACCGCTTTCGACAGGCAAAAGGCATGGAATGACAAGCTTCTCATACCCAAGCGGGGCATTGAGGAAGACTTTGACAGTAGCCAAGATGAGCTGGATCGCATCAAGGATGAGCTCCAAGCACTCCTCGATGAACAAAAAGCGGCCCTGAATTGCAGGACGCTGAAGTTTACCGACGTTGGCAAAGAGGTCTACCAGATGGAGGCCCCAAAGGCCACCAAGGTCCCCAAAACATGGCGCCAGATGTCTGCCACGGCATCGGTCAAGCGATACTACTTCAAGCAACTTGAGGATCTTGTGCGGGAACTTCAGGAGGCCGAAGAGACGCACTCACAGATTGTGAAAGAAGTGGCTGCGAGGTTCTTTCAGCGTTTCGACACGGATTACGAAGTCTGGCTACAAGCGATCCAAATTATTGCACAGCTGGATTGCCTGATCAGTTTGGCTAAGTCTTCGGCTGCTATGGGCGAGCCAAGCTGCCGGCCCGAGTTTGTGGATGAAGAGCGATCCGTTGTCGAGTTCAAGGAACTTCGCCACCCCTGCATGCTGAACACAGTCACCGACTTCATTCCCAACGACATCAAGCTGGGGGGTGACCAGGCCAACATCAACCTCCTCACTGGCGCCAATGCGGCTGGTAAATCGACGATTCTCCGGATGGTAAGTCCCCTTATTGTATTGGTCTTGTTCTCGGGCTAACTCGTTTTCAAGTCTTGCACTGCGGTTATCATGGCTCAAATTGGGTGCTATGTTCCTGCTGTTTCTGCCCGCTTGACCCCTGTCGATCGCATCATGTCGCGTCTCGGAGCCAACGACAACATATTTGCAGCGCAGAGCACCTTCTTTGTGGAGCTGTCCGAGACGAAGAAGATCCTGTCGGAGGCAACACCACGCTCTCTGGTGATTTTGGATGAGCTGGGTCGTGGAACCTCGTCATACGACGGCGTTGCAGTCGCACAGGCTGTTCTGCATCACGTCGCATCACACATTGGTTGCGTCGGCTTCTTTGCTACGCATTACCACAGTTTGGCAACCGAGTTTGAGAATCATCCCGAGATTCGTGCCCAGCGCATGCAGATTCACGTGGATGACAAGAATCGACGTGTCACATTCCTATACAAACTTGAAGACGGCGTGGCGGAGGGCTCGTTCGGTATGCACTGCGCTGCCATGTGCGGAATCCCGAGCAAGGTGATTGAGCGCGCCGAGGTGGCGGCTAAGGAGTGGGAGCATACCAGCCGACTGAAGGAGAGTCTCGAGAGGGCTAAGACTGGGTGCTACATTCCGCTTGGTATTTTGAGTGATGTGGCGAGCCTGTTGAGAGAGGGCGAGGGGGGCCAGAGTGAGGTGGAGGATCGTGGTGTGGAGGTGTTGATGAGGGCCATTGAGGCGCTGTGATATGCGATTGAGGTTGGGGTTAGGGTTATGGCTTATCAGCTCACTTTTTCTCATGTCTGGGGATGTGTTTCTTTCATGCTGTTCATGTTGAGCAAGGCGTCTTGATGACTGCAGGAGCTCGTTGTATTGGGACCCGGATGGGTTTGATGTTAGAGTTTGGGCTTCTTTTGCAGCGGTGGTCGTGTATGAGGGGAATGGGCAAGGTAATGGGGGCTAAAGGTGATCTAGTAAAGGTACAGATAAACAAGAATGTCGAGGTGTCTTCGCAGATGCAAACGTGGTAGACAGTAATGGGAGCTAGATATTAGACATCATGGCGTGAGCCATTCTACTAACCGGGTATATAGTGCATTACAGAACTGAGAAGCCAAACCAAAGACACCACGACCCAGGCAGTGTATTATGTGCAGTCAATCCGAGGACAGCCATTCCCAGTTGACACATCCGCACAGCTGGGTTATTATCGCCTTCCCCAATCCAGCTCCACAGGACTTATCAGCTTATCCCTACCCATGATTTATACAAGCGCATGCCCATACCCAGGCCCCTGTTCCCCATGATGAACCTGAATCACCGTCGACCCGGCGTCGCTCTTGGTGGAATGGTGGTTCAGGTATGTATACGAGTCCTGGCTATATCAGCAACTGTTCTGAAGTCTGGTTGGTAACGCATGCTAGGGTGACTTGCCAGATAATGTCTGGCTGGGCGCGCATATCGAATTGCTTGCTGATGTCTTTGGGACATCAGAACACAAATCCCTGCCAGCGAGAAGTGGAGAGTTGTCTTCGTAGCCCAAACCCGGCAGTATCATGGTCGATGAATACCCCCTTTTTTTCGTCCTAGAGCTGGGTTTGAAGATGCTTGCTACCTAGGATTCAGGTGGCGATGATCGACGGAGATAGACATTGGCAGTGGAGAAAGAGGTTGAAGTCGAGAGGAGTCGAGAAAACTGGGAACACGGCGGGCTGGAGGGCTTCAAAGGGCAAAATGTCATGATGCTTCAGTACACGCATGACCAGCTGTTATCGTGGCTCACACATTGTTTGATGGCGTCGCGTCGCCAACTCCAGAACCGGCTCCGAGCCGGATGGCGGACGTGGGCCAATCACAGGGACCACCATCCGCTGCTGACCTTGAAATGCACGTTGGCGCCCAGGCCGCGACAGGGCCCTGACAGAGACCCCACAGGGCGACCTGACAGTTCGGATCGCCAGCAAAACCTCATTTCACGGCGCTTGGTGACGGCCAACGAGAGATCAATGTGGATTGTCGCTGGCGGTTGATGGCGACTAATAAAGTGCGAGTGGCGTGCACTGCCTTGCAGCCGTTGCCCACCCCTTGACTCCCGCCTCTTCTTCATCAGTCCGATGACCCCCGAGTCCCGACAAGGCGATTGACTGTTGAGTTTCAGTTCCTGCGCTGCTTCACTGCCTCCATGTTGCCGTGCTGAACGACAATGTCGGTGATGCGCCGCGGGGCCGGCTCGAGAGTCGCTTTCGTTCCTATACTCGCCCTGTTCCTCTGCAGCTGGCTGCTTCTCCATCGTTTTCGCCAGGAACGCTTTCCTTTCTTTGCCGCAGTCGTTGGCCCGCCTATCCCGCCTGTGCCCACTACAACACCGCCGACAGTCGAAGTCGTTGTCGCGAGTTTGAAGCACGAAGACACCTCGTGGGTGCGGCAGCATATCCCTGAATGGTCACGGAGCATATACATCGTCAACGATCCTGAAAATGCCTTGACGGTGCCCAAAAACAAGGGCCATGAGGCCATGGTGTACATGACGTATGTTCATGTCAGACCGCACACCGTCGCCAAGATACATCCAAACTAACAATAAGACTCCAAACACAAACCAGCCACATAATCGACCGCTACGAGACCCTCGCCGAGACCACAGTCTTCATCCACGCCGCACGCTTCGCCTGGCACAATGATGACCCGGACTACGATGCCATCGCCACCCTCCGCCATCTGCAGCTCGGCTACGTCCAAGAGTCGGGCTATGTCAGCCTCCGGTGTGTTTGGGTGCTGGGCTGCCCGGCCGAGATCCGACCGCATGCCGACGCGGCTGATCTCGGCAAGGGAGTAGCACCAAAGACGACACAGGAGGTGTACAAGCAGGCATTCCAGGAGCTCATGCCCGGCGTTGAAGTGCCCGAGGTTGTGGGCGTCAGTTGCTGCTCGCAGTTTGCCGTCTCCCGTGACGCCATCCGCCGCCGGCCGCGCGAGGACTACGTTCGCTGGCGCAACTGGCTTTTGGAAACGCCACTCACTGATAGTTTGAGTGGCCGCGTGTTTGAGTATACATGGCATAGTACGTGGTGCTTCCGTTCGCGCCCTCTTTCATCAGTTTGCTGACATGGTTCCCGTCAAGTCATCTTTGGTAAGGATTCGGTGTACTGCCCACACGCTGGCGACTGTTATTGCAAGCTGTACGGCCTGTGCGACCTACCAAAATGCAATGACAAGAAGTGCGAAGGTAGATACGAATTGCCGCCATTCTCGGTACTCCCGGTCGGATGGCCGAGGATTGGATGGTCTGGTGAGGAACGCAGCTTCTCTGGCCCGCTATAGACGTAGGCTGGCAAACTTGCACTTCTTGTATCAAACTTTGAATCAAACAAGCTGTATATTGTTAGTAAAAGAAGCGGATACCGGGATAACTATGAAATTCTAGCTCACAGCGAGAGTCATCTTGGAGTAGTCTGGAAAGGAAGCGGTGTTATTGGCTCACTGGCACAAGGGTTGTTGTCGATTGAATCCTTCCGGAAACGATGATAAACCCTCCCAAACTTTGACCGAACTGCTCGCTTCACCTCCGTTGATGCGATTACCTAGTGGTGCGTTTCAAACATGGCGAATCGCATCGCTATCACGGTGCTCACCGTAATCCACCTCGTCGGGATATAAATGCCGTGTACGGCCTCATGCTGCGGAACGGCTGTGTCGATGCCTTCATCCAGCTCCGCGACAACGGGCCACGTCATCTTCCGGGCTCCTCAGATCCAATCATCACGCTCTATTGCGGCTTTCCACCATTCGATCAATTGCTGACACTAGCAAGTGTCATGTTTGCCAATGTCGTGGATGGCTCGTGTCCCCGGTTGTCCGTCTACGGCATTCAGTTTGGTGGTCAGTTCTTGAGCATCCTGGTGCTCATCATGATAGAGTCCATGAGAGAGGGAAATCAACATACAATCTTCCGGCTGCGAAAGTGGGAGTTCCTTCGGTACAGCATAGATGTGGGAAGTTTGCTAATGACTTGGGCCTAGCTTCATCCCATGGATTTGGGCGACGTAAGTGACCGGTTACGGATTCGTCAAGCCGCTATATGCCATCGTGCATCTACTGACGTTCCCGACCGCCCAAGTATCCGGCACGGCCCTTGCTGAGAAGATCCGCATCGCACGACCCGCGGACATCGAGGCGCTGCCCTGGACTATGGCCATTGGCTACATTTTCCCATTAGTCGCTTGGAGCCTTCAGCTGCCCGGAACTTTGTGCGCCAGTGGTTCGGGGGTCTTTGGCAAGCGTCTCCAGCCTGGGTGTTTGCAATTCATTGGATCCTTGCCGCGCGCTGGCTCGGCGACTCTCAAGTCGCTCGCAGGGGCATTCCATCGCGTTCCCAGGTTTCACATCCGGCCCTGAGAAAAGGCCCGGGGGAAGATCACCGCTCGCTGGTTAAGGCATACCGGTTTGCGTTTTGCGTCTTGCGTTGCGTCTCAACTCGGCTGCTTCGCTCTGATCATCACGTCTTCGTGTTATCCTTCCGTCTTCCCGACTCGTTGGCAGTCGGCACTCAGCTTGTCTGCAGTATTCACTCCCCCGCCGTTCTACGCAGCCGAGAAGATGCAGTCCCTGGCGGTGGGCATGTACGGCTTCTTTCAGTACGACCAGTACTTTGGGTCGGCGGCTGCACTGACCTGGGCTATCACTGTGTATGCCCACTCGATGGCGAAGCCGTTGACGAGGAAAGGCTGGCTGAAGATGTCGGTCAGTATTGTAGTGCTGAGTGTACTTGTGGGCCTGCAGGCGCCGTGGTTTGGCTCATATGGGAGCGTGATGTGTTGTTGCTATTTGGCCATCACATCACCAAAGAGAGAAAGGGGCAGTAGCCGGGGCCAAAAAGAAAAGAAAAAGATTAACTACCCCCCCAGGGACTCGAACCCTGCGCCGCGGAGTGAGAATCCGCAATGTTGACCAGATACACCAGAGGGGTTTTTTCCTTTTCGTTAAAAGCAGCTGCCGAATTTCTGCATATTAAGGAGGCCCTGGCGTTTTCAGAAGGAGCGTTGTGCCCTGGGTGGCCTGACGGGGGTGAAGGGCAGTTGCGGTTGCCTATCTGTCTGCCACATCCTGCCTTGGAGCATCGGACCATTCAAACCACAGGGGCACCTCACACCAAGAGCTTGTGGAAATCACAAAAAAAGAAGGAGCATCCAAAGAAATCAATTCACCCGCCCCCCGCTTGGTGCAAGACTCCATAGCAAACGACTGTAACTATCAAGCTATTGTCCCCTTCACAAGCTCAAACCCTCCGTCATTCACAAAGTTGACCTGCGCATACAGATGGCCAAGATCGCCAGTGTCCAACCCAGCAAAGGCAAAAACATCACCCGCCGGCATGATGACGGTCTTGGTCAGACCCTGGAAGGCTTTGACGACCTCGTCGCCGATGATATCCTTGGCCGACGTGCCCCAGCCTGCGAGAGCCCCCTTGATGATCTCGCTATCGGGTGTGAAGCTGTAGTTGGGGAAGTTCTTCAGCTGCTGGAAGTTGCCATACTCGGTGGAATCTACCGAGCCCGTGGTCCATGTCACCGAGGTATTCTTCTTGAGCAGATTCTTGCTGCCCTCTTCCGTGACGTCCACGCCCCACGTCCCGACAACGTCCGAGTTCATCACGACTCGGACGAGCGACTTGGTCCTCAGCGACACGGCGCAATAGAAATCGGTTTTGCCTAGAATTCGGTGAGCTTTCTGTACTCGAGCATACTTTGTTTCCGTGCTGCAACTGACCAATAGCCATGAAATCAGATTCTGTGAACCCACGCAGGCGTTCTTTGAGCCACTTATTTCCCGGTTCTGGTGCGACAGATGTTAGCACTTCAGTATTGTTCCATGAAAACACACATACCATAGCCGTCTACCAAGTGGACAAACCAGTTCTTGTGTTGAGTCACGTAGTCCCACATGTTCTCGAACTCAATATCAAAGAAGATTCTTCGTGAGTGGGTGATTCCGTCCTAAACACTACTAATGGGGTTTGTGTCGCTGCTATAGGTCAATTTAACTCGACAGTCCCCTAAAAATCCGTTAGGAGCTATCACAAGAGGAGAACTCAGATCATCATACCCAATAAAAACATGCGCTCGTCGCCAGGACCGAGAAGCAGGGATATATCCGCCGGCGGAGACATCATACTCGTTTTCCAGCTTCGCTTCAGCTCCCAGCCATTTCCAGTGGCAGTGGGACTCTTCCAGTCCCCGAGAGTGATTGTCACATCTTTGTCCTCCTTCCGCAAGCCCTTGGCGATCATGTCGTTATAGTCGACAGAGCTCGGGTCGAGGAGAAGACTCTGCTTTAGGGACTGGAGTCGCAGTCCCGGAAATATCGCCTTGGAGAACGCCATGATGCCGTCGTTGCCTTGTGTACTCCCTTGCGGATCTGTCGTCCGACCCATGGTCTTGGTGACATCGAAAAAGTTCTTGGTGATGATACCAGCATTCGTATCCGCCTCGTCGATATCAACCGGCTGGTGGCCTTCAGCCGAGTCGCGATGCGTCAGCAAGCAATACTTGAGCGGCCCGGACGTGCACATCCTTTCCGGCTTGACCTCGCCTGGAGTCGCAGACATGGCCACCTGCTTTGGCTGGAAATAGTCCGGCATACTGGCGGTGGACATACCAGGGCCACCGATCTCGCCGATGGCGACTTTCTTCTTCGAGATTCCGTACCCGAGGATAAAGGGATTCTCGGCCGTCGCGTAGGGGGTTCCGTTGTTGTCCTTCCATTCGTCCGTCATATCACCAAAAACAGGGTGACTTGGTGCCTCGTATCGCTGAGTGTAGACCCGTGGATTGGTTTGCGCTGGGGGTCCAACAGGAGGAAAGAGTCGGCCATAGACTTCTCCTCGAACAGACAAAAGATGGTGGAAACGGTGGAGATCTGCGAGTCGATATACTTGTTGAGCTTCTCGGTGACCTTTCCGTTGGTGGCGGCAGGATTAGAGGGGTCTCTTGCAGGCTGTATGATGTCTGCATGTGTTCGTATTAGTTGGACTGGCCCTGGACAGGTTTGTATCTGAATACCACTCACCTTTCAGCACGTTCTCAATGTCTTTCCTTCCAATCTTGACTGCCCAGACCACGGTTGCAATCGTTCAAGACGAGTATTGCATTTGTCTCGCTGTCTTGGTCATAATATGTCATGACACTATCAGCACTGCTGTCTTCATCGCACCTGAACTTGATCTCAAGGTATGCCTTCTTGTACTTGTCAACGGCATTTCCAATCACGGGGTCGTATTCTTCCGGTCGGGTGCGAACTTTCGGGCAATGAATGAAGTCCTCGATACCCATGTTCCTATAGACTATCTTCTCTGGGGTGCTTGCTTTCTTGTTGATGAGGTGCAGCGACAAGTGACGGTTGATGAGATGCTTGCTCGCCGGCAGGGGCTTGAGGCATTTGGCCTTGGACGGCGGAACCAGTCGCTCTTGTGTGAGTTTCGTGCCATAGAGCTTGAAGAGTTGACCGTTGAAAGTTTCCTCTGAAATCGAGACTACAATGTCAAAGTCAGCGAAGGTGTCGGGCCGGTCGCTGATCTTGATGGGAATCATGGTGAAATTAACAAGAGACTCAGAACTCAGACTTGGGACAAAGTGCGGCAATACAGATGTGAGAACAAGTTTTCATCCATCCAACGACTGGCGATAAATCTTTTTGTTTGAGTGTATTCGGGGTAGGTGGTTATCTGTATACCATCTTGTTCCCTGCATTACAACTATCGATTTGAACGGGTTCTAGTCTCGCCTTGGTGGTTTTTGCCCTGCCGAGTCATACTTCATCCACTATTGAATTTAGACCTGTTCTATTCTAGCCTTTCAGCTACCCACAAGGTCGTACTCCGCTCTCTGTATACAGAGCTAGGAGCGAAAGTCGTTCACTATCGGGGTTAAATATTGAGCTGAGGATGAGTCCTGCCGGTTCGGGACACCACAACTGTTAACAATCGATAGTATACTGCGTAGAAATAGCTGAAACCACTGCCCCCGCAGCTAGAGACTGGTCTGAGAAAGTTTTGGATTGTCCAACAGAGTTGATGTGCCGGATTTCGGCTCGTTACGCCCTTTACATGTAGAGAATTCAAGTCTTTAGGTACTCAATCTGTCGCCCCTGTCAGTTCCAATTGCGATAACCAGAACAAGCGGCAGGACACAAAAACACAGACACCCTGTCTCTATCTCTGAATTTGTGAGAAACATTGTATTTTCCCTAGTATTAATCAGTCCTTCTAGCTGTGCCCCATGGAGAACCTAGATCTCACCGAGACGATCCGGGTCGACACCGGTGTACCGTTCCCACATCCAGTCGGTGACGGTCCGCAACAAGATTCTTCCGTTCAGGGGGGACACCATCGTAGCAGAGATCTGCTCCGAATTCACCGAGTACAGAGCGCAGGTGGAATACTTCAAGAAGAATGGACTCGTGCGCCTCGTTCATGACAAGGACTCCCTTCCCATCGTCTTCACCCTGAGCGAGGACCAGGTGAGCTTCTACACATAGGTTAACTACCCCAGGCGCAATAGCGGGACCAACCATTGCACTAGACGCTGTGTGCACTGAGGAATGGGACCCACTAGGGCGAGGGATGACTTTGCTTCGATGTTACCCCTATTGATCACACTGTGACCACGTTCGATGTGGTGCAGGTCGGAGATCTGCTTTATATCGCTGCTGCCTGCAAGATTACAAAAGATGCCTCGTCTCACTCGCTTTACTATTGTACCGTCGATGTCTCGTTGCCAGACTTTTATTTCGAGAATGAGGCCGAAGCACACAGCTCCGAAGGTGGCCACCGCGATCCTTGGAGTGCTGGAGCCCGGATTCTTCGTCGGCAGCGTTGTGAGGCCGTCCAATGAGGAGCTCTTTAGTATAATCGCTGATTCTACTGGCACCGTGTTCCGGTGCATTGACGACGATGATGATGAGTGGGATGGGGAAGCGACGTCCGAGGCGATGGGCAGCACGGTTGTTGTCGTCAAGATCGTGGCCGACCAGATCAAAAATAGTGACTTTGAGCCTGTGACGAAGGCATGCCTCTCGGTCGCGTCGCTTGCATGCACGGGGACGGATTTGGATTGCAGTTTCTATGGCTTGGTTGCGTGTGTTGGGAAGGTTGTCCAGCCCAAGAAATAATAGTCGAATCTCTGCGTGGGGCGTGGATTACATGCATATTTATCGTCTTTCGACTTGTAAGATTAGGTTGGGAACACGGGCGGGCCAGGGTCAATAAAAATGGGCAAAAATTCAAAAACAAAGCCCAGGTGGGAGTCGAGCTCAAAGTACAATGCAGATTTTACAGACAGCAAGCCGACACACACACCAGATATGTTACCACTATACCATCTGTAAGCTTTGTTGAAAGCAGGGTCTGAAAATATGGCACAAATACTGCCCAGACCGGCGATGGTCAGCGCCAAGCCACAGCTGTGCTCTTGTGGTGGCGCAATGATACCAGCAACCTCAGGCTATCCTAGTTTGGTATCCCTACATCTAACATTTGAATTTACTTCTTAAGGTGGCGGCTGATACCATCACAAACCAAATCCATCAAGACTCATCTCCAAGACGACCTGCCCCCTTCTTCTATGAAAGATTGGGAATAGCCCGAGGTCTCCTTGGAAGAGTGGCTGAGGAAGGCGGTCGCTATTCTCCGTGAAACCATGACAATGGAGAATGGCCGGCGAAAGCGACAAGTACAACAATGATTGGTTCTCAGGCTCCCGGGACATCGCCGCAAATAGAGCACCGACGGCGCGATGCCGAAGGACTATTTTCTTCAGAAAACTACGGTTAGCTCCGTTGCGACGTCAAACCGGGCGAAACGGAGGTTGGGTTGGCAGGGTGAATCCTGACCAACAGGCCGGCTAGCCCGGCATGACGGACACCAGCATCATACGGTTCGTTGTATTGGGTGCAAGAAGGATGGAGGGAATATTTCGGTAGATAGGTGCGGAATTAAGACGGACATTTCATGGAGAGGGATCTGGAAGTGAATTAACATGAAGCGCGTTCCAGAGGAAGGTACGATACTACTTTGTACCACGCTGAGACTGCCTCCTTTCTCCAATATCTCCAACTGACACCCAACGTCAACCTGATGCTGAGCGAAATCCACCGTGGCCCCACCGCGCTTGGTTGAAAACTTAGGCTTCGAAACACTCCACTCCAAGAAATTGCAATAAATGAGCGCGTTCCTTCCCAGTCGAACGACATTCAACTCAGGGGGCCTCGCGTCCTGGCTAGAAGTCCGACAGTCTCCCCGCAAAATGCCATTTCTCATACTGTCGTCGACCCACTTAGCGTTATCATGATATTGATATCGCGTCGTGTTTATTTTCTTCTTTTTATTTTTATTTTACTTGCATGCGGGAAGCATCGGAGGCAGCTTTTGATGCTTGTGAAAGGGCGGTGTTGGCGCACGGAGGGATGGGATGTGCTGTCGACTATGACGTGGAGAGATGTTTCCGAGAGTCTTTGGTCCCGCGGATTGCGCCGGTGAGCAGGGTGATGATTTTGAACTACATCAGCGAGAAAGTACTGCAATTTGCTAGGAGCTACTAACGATGTTTAATGAGTCGCTTCCATAAATTTCGTTGTCCAATGGGGTTTTGCATGCCAATTCTGGGAAACAAACGCGCCGCGAGGTTATCGGTTATCCATCGACATTAGACGACGGCGAGAGCACCGACGGCCATGTCGCAGTGGTGGTGCAAAACCCCGTCTCGGCAAATCCTTCTCTCCTGACTCGAACTCCACCATTGCCTGGCCATGCGTTCCAATTTTTATTTTTATTTTTATTTTTTTTGATTCGAGATGCCCCGGGTAACACAGAGATCCCCTGCGGGAGATGTGTTAGAGATCAACACCAGGGACCTTGATCGCATGTCACGTCGAAAAGACCGTTCGGTCGACGGGTCTCGGGTGTTGAACCGCTTTCTTAGCAGTCTGCAGCCCGGCCTTTTCTTCCCTGTTTATGGCATGTCCTCGCGGCTTCTTCGTGAACAATTGCAGGACATGATCTGGAGCTCCGGCTTCATTCC
The DNA here is from genome assembly GCA_030549175.1 of Lasiosphaeris hirsuta. Classification (NCBI taxonomy): domain Eukaryota; kingdom Fungi; phylum Ascomycota; class Sordariomycetes; order Sordariales; family Lasiosphaeriaceae; genus Lasiosphaeris; species Lasiosphaeris hirsuta. The sequence continues at coordinate 3,772,871 of JAUKUA010000002.1, forward strand.
TCGCATTCTTTTCTTGCCCGGCAGTCTCGCCTTCTTTTCTTTTCTCCCCTCCTGGCTGTGCCTCCTCGTCATACTCCTTTGCTACCTTACTTTATCTTTGACATTTGACCTTCTTTCATCATGTATCCTGCCGCTGGCGGCCCTATTCGCCCTCGTCCAGTGCCACGGCGTCATTCTGGCGGCCCAGGGAGCGGCCGGGCCACCACCATCTGTCGGGTTCCAAGTCATTGTGGCTTTGCCTAGGAATTGCACCACTATCAGCCCGTGCCAGCTCGATGCCACCATCATCCGAGACGAGGAGATCAACGCCAATATTGTCAACAAGTGCGGGCGAACGCAGCTTGCGGGCCAACGAGAACACGGAGGACGCCCTGGTTGCCAACGCCGTTACCCAGGTGAAGGCGGGCTCTGACGTGACAGCCACTATCCACCAAGTTAACGCGGATGACGCTGGGCTTTACGTGTGCGATTTCGACCAGACCAGCAACTCGGGCGTCATCACCTCGGGGCCTTGTCGTCAAAAACAACGTGCCCGGCGTCAACGGACTATCCCAGGCCAAGGCCAAGACTTCAACGTCAACGGACTATCCCAGGCCAAGGCCAAGACTTCAACGTCACCGTGACCATGCCAGTCAACCTCCAGTGCACAGGAGGTGTATATCCTCTCCTCCCCCCTCCCCCCCCGCCTTTCCAGGAAGTTGCTAACCCGTCCGCAGTGTCGACCGGCAACATCTGCACCGTGCGGTGCCGCAACAACGCTGTGGCAGGTCCGTTCGGCAGATGTTTTGCGGTGCAGCAGACTGACACCAAGGCCAAGGTGAACACGCCCGAGAACATCGCGACAGCTGACCCCATCGACGCCGTGCTGGCCCAGGTCGCGCAGAATAAGGTCGACCTATCCAAGGTGCTGGCGGCCAACCGCAACGCTGGCGACTCACAGGCGGCGCAGAACGCCGACGCCGGCGCCTCCATCCTCGGCCAGAACGCGGGCACCATCAGGGCGTTCTCCACGCTGACGCCTGTAGCGGCTTCTGCGACTGCGGTTGCGAATGTCTCTACCACGGCTGCCGCCGCGACGGCGACGGCCGCGACCGGGAACAAGGGCGGCAATGGGAACGGCAATAGGAGGTCTGGGCGGAACAGGGGAAACAACAAGAGGCGGTTTGTTGTTGCTGATGAGGATGAGAGTTCATAGGATGGAAATGGAGTGATCTTTTGGGGGGGGGGGGGGGGGGGGGGTGGAGAGGGAGAGGATAGCAATATTAAAGGAGGCTGTAGAGACTGCTTTTTGTGTTTGTGTTTGGTGTGGCTCTCTTCATTATTAGCAGCGGATGGTGCATAGTATATCTGATGAATAGCGATTGAACCGTACTACCATTTCACTTCATCCTGTCTCGTTATTCTTGGAGATCGGACTCTGTCGGAGCTAAGGGGCCGGTTAAGTGGGGCTAGTCTCGGGACCTTTGCGGCGCTGTGATTTCACCAGGCCGGAAAGCGGACCCGCTAGCTTGCAAAAGACATTAGAGAGACGTTGAGGAAGCGAGATGCAAGGGAAGCAAGGAAGCAAGGAAGCAGCAAAGAGGGGCCAAAACGTGTTCACTGGGACTTGCATCCGCCTGCCTGGCCCCAGTGTCCATCCTAGAATACCAAAGGATGCCCCGGAATGCCCCGAGCGCTGATGCGCTGTGATGTGCTGGCGTCGCATCCAAGAGATCCAAGTGTTTGCGCGACAAGGGGGTCGATGGCGGGCTGCAGGGGCCCAAGGGGCCGTTCGAGATGGGGTATTCAGCCAGCGAGCCGGCTGCCCAATCATCCAGGGGCCGCCAACTCGATTTGATCTTGTGGTGGCGGGGGCGTCCCCAGGCTGCGGCTAAAGGTGCCAATTCGTTGCGGACGCCAGCCCGAATCTTGAAACAACGGGTAAGTGCCCGAGGGCGAGAAACACTCTCTCTGTGGCTGACGGGGCGGCTCCCCGTGCACGCGGGAGATGCCCTTCTCGGTCCTGATTGGGAAATGCCGGCGATCAGAAACAAGAAACGGGAAACGGGATGGGCTTGGAGTTGGGATGGAGATGATATGCCACCCTTCAAGCACCGCAAACCGCACACTTTCTCCGGCAACCTGCTACTGCTTCGCGGCCAGCCGGCCTCCTAGACCCCTAGGCCGCCCAGATTGTTTCGTGCCAAGATGGCTATGTGAAAAATGTGGAAAAGAAATGGCTGGAAGAGGGAGATGATGCGAGTACATATATGAACTAGTAGTGAGCCTCATCACGCATCTTCTCTTCACCGTCAACCCCGACCATTCCTTTTGGTTCTCACCAGTCCTGTCTGTCCCTTCCTCCACCCAACGGCCGGACCGTTCTTCACTTCTTCTCCCTCACCTTTCAGACCCGCTCCGGCAGCACCCCTTCAACATGAAGCCCAACACCATCCTCGCCGCCCTCGGCCTCCTCACCTCAACTTCGGCACACGTCACCAACCGCGTGCCGGGCTACAACCACCAGTCAGCAGCAGCAGCCCAAATCAACACGGCCGTAATCCCGGCCTCGTTCGGGGTACAGGCCGGCGACGGGCGCGACCGGGTGCAGGCCGGCAGCTGCACGGGAGTCAACGATGCGCCGATCCCGTGCGCATGCCCGCCGGCGCCGACCGACCCCGTCTTCCTGGCCAGCCTGGCGCGCGCGCTGCGCCAGGGCTTCTTCCCCGACCCGTCCGTTGCGTCCCCCATTGATCTGCGCCGCTTCAATGATGCGGGCGACGCCTCGCCACAGACCACCGCCGACCGCGCCACCGCCATGATCCAGGTCCTGCAGAGCTTCTCGGGCACCAAGGGACAGGGGTGTCCCGGCGTCTCGTTCCCCGCGCTCGTCAGCCAGCAGAGGAGTGGCGTGTTTGGGGGGGATGGGAGTAACGTTGGGGTTGCCGGGAGGAGGGATGTTAGTTGGGTGGCATAGGGTGGTGGAAAGGTGTTTATTTTTCTGGAGTTGGGTTTTCGGGTGGTGAGTTGGGACTGAGTTGGGAATCGGGTTAGCACTAGCAATAGCTCTGTGTATAATAAATATGCGACTTCTATCAACATGCTTGAGGGGGGGGGGGGGCGTAAGGCGGGATGCGGCAGGCATGGGGAGAACCAAACCTTGATGGGCACTCCTGGACACGCTCGTGCGGCGGCGCTATATGTATTAGGTCCAGATCGGTGCCAAATAACACCCCCGTTACTGGGGAACAATAGCCCAGCGGCGGGGGCGCCGGCTCGACGACAACTAGACTCGCCAGTACCGTTAACCTTGATTCGCCAGGCCATGAGTTCGACTCACGTTCGAGTAAAATCCGTCCGGGGATTTTGGTAACCACCACCTCCTCTAGCCCGCCCTTTCAAAAGAGGGGGCCGTCTAGGGGGGTTGGGCGGGTGAGCTTTTGCCATTTATTTCCTATTTCCTTTATATATATCTTGTTGACTTCATGTATAGAGGATAGTCAAAGATAGATAGGCAGCAAGCCGCGGTGGTAAGGGGATGGCACAAGGGGCGTGCAAAATACAAGCACCTAAATTTTGGATTTACATCCATCTTCTCGTTACCTCGTGGTTACACCTTCCTAGGTCAAGGTACGTCCTACATACCTGCCCCGCACAAGCAGGTACCGCACCTTGTCTGCTCGTAGTTCCCCTACCTTCCTTACCTATAACACCACCCAATCCCCTCGGCCCAAAGTTCGCTCCCACCTCAACATTCTCCCTCACACCCTTGACAGCAAACCATCTCTCACACACAACGCCAGCGCCGAGTACATCGTCTACCAACGCCTCTGCCCCATTAGAGTCCCCAGACACAGGAATATTCTGACCGGCGTCCGCCCCCCTCACGCCCTGCTGACCGGGCTTCCGACTTGGGAAAAAGATGCCGAGGCCCGCCTCCGTTACGGACCTAGAGGCGGATGTCCTCTGGCTCGAGGACTTGGAGAGAGCGTGATCTCTTGACCGACATCGAGACTCTCAGAAAGGAGAACGAGGCCTTAGAGAGAAAAGACTCGACAATAGAGTCAAACGGAAAATCTCTAACGTTAGGACCAAGTACGATAAGCTAAGGGAAGACACTACTCGCCTACAAACCCGCCTAACTCAGTTGGATACCAACGACGTTGCCAGCAGAATGAAGCTGCTCAACATGATGTCCCCCAACCTCACACTCAGTACGAAGCAGCCCAGCATGAGGCTCATACTCAATATGAAGACCTCCAACATCAAACTCATCACAAGTGGACTGGCGCCCTTTACCACCTACCCCTCCACCGTCTTGGCCTCGCTCGTGCCAGGATTCCTCCCGAATGCTCAGCCATTTCTGCAAAACTAAGTCGCCCCGCTGTCCTGCCCTGCGGCTCGACGCACTGCACCCTCATCGGTGGCATATTGTGTTGGAGGTGCTGCCCCACCTCGAGGGTAGCGCACACGCCACCACGCCTGCCTGGCTAGTGCCATGGCCTTAGCGCCATGCCACACCCAGATAGCTGCTGCAGGCCAGGAAGTTCCTAGCCCGCAACACAACAATTCATCACCACTTTTCCCAATTGCTCTGCTCCGCCCACATATTGTCTTGGGGGTGAACGATCTGCCCGTTGGGCAGGCATGTTAGTGTTCATACCACGGTTTATGGTATACATCTAGTTTTATGTTAGGATCTCTTGTGCTCGTCGTCGATGCCCTTCCCGTCCTTCATCAACTTCTGGATTTGCGGTAGAAGGATCTTCAACAACCTGGCCGCCTGCCTACCTTAGCGCCGTGTCCCTTCACCCGCTTGTGCGCTATTGCCCAACTTCCTCTGTCTGTTGCACACAATGGCAACGAGACTCAGATCGATATGATTCCGCGAACCGGGGTTAAGATCGCGTCGACTTCACAGCCTTCCCGATGCCCAGATACATCCTCCTTCAGCGTTTTAGGGAGGAATGGAAAGACCTCTCGGGAATCGCCAAACACCGCATAATTGCTACCATGGACGTCGCCTTCATTTCCAAAGTCCTGCAGGGCTAGGCGAAGCAGAGCATGAAGAATTACGTCGCCGGGGTCGCTAAGCTCCCCAGTAAAGGGGATGCTGTCGTCCGAGGACAGCCCGCTCCCTGACGCCCGACCAGCCACCCTATCAACCACCCAGCAATACTTGCTAGGTCTACTTGAAGAAAGGAGCACCAACACCAGACAACGGGTTATGAGCCCAGCGACCGAGCACCGCGCGCGACAGCTACTAGAGCTGTGCCGACGATCGGGTGATAATCCCGAGGCTAACGCTACCACCTCCCTCGCCCGTACTGAGTTGGAGGGCCGTCTGGAGCGCGATGCCAGATACGCCGAGGTGCTCGCTAAACTTAGCGAGCGCCAGAGAGACTGGTTCTGTATCCAGCACGGTGACTAGTGTGCCTCGGCCCTGGGCCGCATCAGCCAAGCCGCAAAAGCCATCCCAGAGCATACGAAGACCGACACAGGGGAGTCTAGCTCGGACGAGATAAAGGCCACATTTCTCGGAAGCTGATGGAAAGATATCGACACCATGGTCGACACCGAAGAGAACCAGGTTAAAATCTGGGATGACGAGAACTGCCGTGCGAGGGCCATTGGCGCATCAGTTGATACGACTAAGCCCAAAACGCCAATGTGTGACTTTCTCAAGCGCATCAACCTGTACTCCATGGACGGAGGCGCCGATCGTATAAAGACTACCATCCGTCTATACGCCGCCCGGAACCGTGTAGCCCACAACGACATCGGGAAGCTATTTGAGGCCGGCCGATTTCTGCAACTTGCAAAACGTCAAAAGGGCGCCACACAGTTGCCAAGCATTTGTGGGGACCACAACCCTCCATCTCCAGGCCGTCATCCACAGATATTTTAGAGTGTTCAACGTCGATAAGTTCGACGGTGAGCTAATCCACTACGTACCCCGGGAGAAGGAGGAGGTACAGGGAGATACACCATCGTCGGCCGCCGCAACGCCTAAAGCCTCCCCGTCTAAGCGCGCACGCACTTTGAAGAAGCATGGAACAAGGGAGGCACGTGACGCAGTACCATGGGCCTAGTCCGGAGTGAAATGTGCCGCATGCTCGTATGCGTTATTGTAGTGGAACGGAAATGAAAACGATGTGCGTTAAAAATGGAAATGCCCCAGCTGCCCCGGTTATCAGCTTCGCAAGTAACCCTCCACCCTCCCCCTGTCACGGGTGTCTTGATCGTGTCGTTAAGAAATATGGCCTCCCTCTATCGCTCCTTCCTTAAAAGCTTGTGTTCTCTTTGATCGTGGCTACAACCTGATGTTAGTCTCCGTCATAAGCGATACGAGGGCGCTAGATAGACTTACTCGCTTTAAAAATCCCATTTAGCCAGGGGAGTGCGGTCAACGTCGCCTCTCATCTCATTAATGATGGCCGCCAGGCTCTCCAGCACCTCCGTGCAGGTTTTAATCTCTTGTAGCTCGTCCATGATTTCTTCCGAGGGCAGGTGGGTTGCCTCCTCGTAGTGGCCAGCATCGACGGCCAACTTTCTGAGAAGGCGGTTTCGCGCCCAGAAAACGGCCTTTTTCAAGTTCCAATTGCCGTTTCTGCGGACCTCGACCTGGTCCCAATGTCCCAGCGCCCGTGCCTTTGCCTTTGTTGTCGTCAGGCCCTGCCTTAGGGTGACGAAGCGGTGGGCCACGGTGCCTCCCTTCGCGTCAACCCACATGAAGCTGACTGTCTCAGCGTCAGCGTTCAGCGACGGCTTTAGAAACACCTTTGCGAATTGGCGTCTGACGTTGGGTGGGCGCGCTTCCCGTTCCGAGCGGGTGAGTCCGACGACTTTCTTACGCCGCTGACCGGCTTGGGACAGCGGCAGGTCCTGGTTGAGATTGCCGACCTCGGTCGACGACTCCATTGTCCGGGGTGGGAACGGACCTGGGTCCGGGTTGTCCCGGAGGGTATCCCAGTTGTCCGCAAACACGTGGGACCAAAACTTCCCAAGTCGCTGCGGGAGTGTCTCGGCGGGCGTGTCTCGGCGGGCTCATTCGGCAGCGTCCTGCCGTTTTTCATCTTGATGGCAAGCATGTTGATAATGTCGTCTGCCATATTGCGCTCATTATTCCAAATCATGCCGTTCCATGAGCTGACGACACGTGGGGCTCCCATGGCCGTGTCGGTAGTGTAGTTTGATAGATAAAAAAATATAGGAGGAAGGATATTGATGAGGAGAGGATGCTAAGAGGGAGAGTGTGTGAGGAGAAGAGAGGTAGGAGGAAGAGGGTGTGGGAGGAGTGAGGTAGGATGAAGAGGTGAAGACAGGAGAGAGGAGGAGAGAGGGAGAGGAGAGAGGAGGATGGAGGAGAGTAAAAAGTAGGTAGTGCTAGGGAAGGAGAAAAAAATTGGAATTAGCCCCCCCTCCCCCATTTCCTGGAACGAGAGGGATATACTGGCCGCTGATTACCTCGAAGAGATGAAGAAACTAGAGTTTGGAAACATTTTGTGAAACGACCTGTATAGGTAGCTCCTATGCTAAAACTAGGTGTCTTTCTACCCGCAAGTGTGTTATGAAAAACTATCTAGAAACTGAGGTTTCGCTCGAGTTTCTCCTATCCGATTCCGTCCTAACCCATTTTGCGTTAACCCTAGCCGGCCCTTAGACTACACTGACGTGGCCCCAAAACTTCTTCGGTCTCTGCGTACAGGCATTATCGGGCTCGTTAGGGAGCGCCTTATCGTTCTTTATATTGATGATATCGTCAGCCATATTTCTTTTTGCAAAGGGCTCTGTCCTTTCTACGAAGACGAGAGGAAAGAGGCACTTACAATATAGCCCTGCACCGCCGCCTGCGCCCCCGGCCCGACTTCCCTCTGTCGCCTCCGTCTGCCTGCGCATATTATCCAACACCCCTTCCCAGACATCAGATACGTCTTTTCAGGTTCTTCAGGTCTTAAATATAGCTCTTCGAGGGCTAGGTGCTCTCCATCAGAAACAAGGACATTTACGGCATTTAACAGACCTTTCTGGTATTCGGAAAGGCCTTGCCCATGGCAAACATGCTCATTTGAACCAATACAACCACCACAAGGCCCTAGGCCCGGAAAACGCCAAATCCGTACTCTTTCGGTGCTCTCGCGATAACCACACCTCATCCACATCCTCCTTTCGCACCCTTGACCACCCTAAAATACCCCCACAGCACATCATCCCTCCCACACAGCGCCAGCACTGGACACGTCGTTAAGCCCAGCGCCTTGGCCCCGTCAAAGTCCCAGACGCACGCGTAAGTCTGCGTATGCCCCCCCAACGCGCGCGCGCGTGCTCCAGCGTCTCGTGCTGCAGCAGCCCGACCTTCCCGGCGGGGAAGCCTGAGACGTCGACGCAGGCTTTGCGGATTGGGATAGGGGGTTGGGCCATGACTGGTGATGTTTGGGGGTTTGGGTAGTATATGGGAGTTGAAGGGGCGCCGCGGAAGACTTTGCCGGTGTTATAATGAGGGAGATGTGAAAATGTCTCTCATCGCCTTCGCCTACTAGGTGTGGTACTAAACGAGACTCCGAGAGGGCTTTTCGGAGTTAGTCTAATTCCTGATATAGGAAACCTACCTTGTCCAAAGTAGATAGTAGTATTGCCGTCACCCAATAAAAGCCTGAGAAGTTGGAGGCAAGATGCTTCATTGGTGTCAATTGAAATCGCCTCTAGAAAAATGTCCCCTTTTCCATGAAATTACCAAAGAAAAAAAAGGAGGAGAAAAAATGAAAAAGGATAAGCATAATTCCTGTTACTGGAGCAATGCCAGGTCTCATGTGACTTCACTGGTCCGAAGCTTCCCACCTCTACTTCTAAAAAGCTACCTCTTTTTGCGCGATCTAGGGTTTGGTTTTGGTAGTATTAACTGCTTTGATCATTGTCCCTATCATTGTCCTCTCTCTCCTCTGATGTGGATGCTACCTGTAAGTCAACGGCCCGCCCACCGCTCCAAAGGCCTCTAACGCTCAATTAAAAACGAGTCGTCAAACACCAAAGCTACCTTTGGATGTGTTGGGGGGAGCCTTTTTCAAGGTTAAAATCCCCTATTTCATATTTCAGTATCAGGACACTTGAAGTGCTACACATTGACAGATAAACTAGAATTAGTCGAGTGTAAGTAATTAGAACTTGGAACGTAAATAACCTTTTGGAAGGGCAAGGCCTGATCATTAGCATGGGCAAGCGATTTTGCGTAGAGTTTGTTGAGCAGTGCGATTGGAACATATCCATTCTCCCCGTAATTAAGATTCACATCCACCACTTGCCGACCTCGTGTAATTTGGGTATCTTGCCTAAAGGAAGCGTAAATTCTAGCTAAGCACACATGTCGCAAAAGCAGCGCCGCTACCTGACGAACTATCGACCAGAAAGGCCATCATGGTCCTCCAGCAAACGCTGTTCGAGGCCTTGGTATCATACGTCGTAACCGTACAGTCCTCCCGTACACACAGATATCGTCCCGATATCCATTGGTCCTATATCAACAACACAATAAACAAACAGGGATATATACAACCCGCTTTCTCACGCAAAAAAAAAAAAGAGAGCCAAAAGAGATCCGCTACCCGACCCGACCCAATGCTCCAACTCAAATTCCATACCTACACATATGCCCTCGAGTGGGAGTGCGAACTCCTCCTGCTCCCCCGATGGCTCCCGCTGTGACTCCGGCGGTGGTGGCTCCCGCCGTGGCTGCGCCTCCTCGTCTCCTCGACGTAGCGCGTCTCCTTAACCTCAGCATGGTCGCCGTGGAACCACGCTAGCACGGCCGTGAAGAAGAAGAAGATGCAGTTCATGATGCCGAACGCCCAGGAGGCCTTGAGCATGGCGCACGTCTTGTCGACGCTCACGTCTAGCGTGTTGAGCTGCGCGCTGCCAAAGATGCCGAAGCTGATGTCCGCCGACGACCCCGGCGTTATGTTGGTGCAGTTGACGTCCTTGATGAAGCGCAGGTAGTACACGCCGGCGATGAAGGCGCCAACGAAGCCGAGGTCGACCAGGCCAACGAACTGCGCGTTAGCGCTGCTGCGGTGGTAGCTAAACAGGGTGAAGAGGGCCCAGGCGAGCGCGAGGACCGAGACGATGAACAGGATGAGGATGTAGTTGGGCGTGAGCAGGTTGGCGTCGACGTAGCCGTGCACGAAGTAGGCGAGCATGCCCATGGCGGGGATCTGTGCGCGATGGGGGTTAGGTTTGAGGGCTTTGGGTCGGCAAGGGGGGAAAGGGGGGGAAAGGGGGAAACGTACCAAGGTGATGATCTCCATAAAGCGCCAAAAGGCGAAGAAGATTGCGAACATCATCGTGGTGTTGTCTGCGGCGCGTGGGAGGCGTTATCCCTCTTGTGAAGTGCTTCTTTTGACGTTGCGGTCGAGATGCGCCGAGTATTTTTATTTGGCAAAAGGTTTTTATGTTGCGCAGATTCAGATCGGCTGCGGGCGGTCGATCGGCGGGGTGCCGCTGTTTTAACAGGAGGAATCAATCCCCAATGGAACAGCTGCGCAGCTGATGCGCTGGTCTGGTAGGCGCACGACAGACAGCTCAAACTCAAGGCGAGGTGGTGTGAAGGGGCACGAGACGTTGCGGTTGGGCAAGTCGGGATAGTTATTTGGAGCAGCAATTGGCGTGGTGGGTGGCTGGGGAGGTGGCCTCGATGGTCGCCCTGCCAGCGGCTGCGAGCGACTGCAAGCGACCGCAAGGATTGGCTCGACGCTCGCTTTCTTTCTCGATCGCTTTTCGCAAGTGAGATGCACTGGGCCGGGTGCACGTGGCTCTTGCTCGTTTGCCAATTCAATAGTTCCCCTCCCTCTCTCTCTCTCTCTCTCTCTCTCTCTCTCTCGGTGACACCTCCGATGTCTCGCGGGTCGGACGGCAGATAAGACAATCCGCAAAACAATTTTGTTTCGCCCTGTCTTGTCGCAAAATCGCAAGTCGCAATGCGCCGGGCAGCAGGGAGACCCTTATGACGTCGATTGCTGATCGGTGGGCCAGATAATGCGCCAACAAAAATGGGTCCGCTTGGTGCAGGTACGGACAGAAAACCGGATGAACGAGACGGGAGAAAGGTCAAAAACGTATCTCAGGAACAGTCAACCAGGTTTCCTGGCGGCACGATATTTCTACGACGAGATATATGCGTCCATGTAAGAAAAGTGGTTGGTGACCTCACGTCTTGTCCATCAGCAAGCGGCGGATAAGCACAAAATAAGTGGGGGTTGGAGCTGTGTGTTGCTTGGCGCGACCCCCGCCGCCATCGCACCAAAGTGGCCTCAAAGTGGCTGGCTGGCTCTCCACACATCCACCCGGCATAAGGCGGGGGGGGGGGGGGGGCTGGTGGCACGCCATAACCTAGGAAAACAACCTCAAGGTTCCGGGAAGACGGGCAGACGCATGGAATCAGGCACGGAACAAACCCTTACAAGGCCTTACCGGGAGGCCGGCTTGCGTTCCTGCACGTGTGTGGTAGCACCGTCACGATGCACGAACCGGTCTGGTGGACTGGGTGACTGGCCAAATAAGACGTCCTTCACTCATTTTCCTATCCTATCTTGAGAGTCCTGGCAATCATAATAGCGAAGAAGCAGCACAGCCATCCATGCATCCAAAGTAAGAAAGACAACCGAAATCCCAAGTCTGCAAAAAAAAACAAACCCGTCGGCAACATCAAGATCGATTACCCTATCCCAATCCCACGTTTTCACCCAAATGGTATATACCGAAATAAACCACCGCTAAGGTCACGGCTCATGGTCATCAATCACATCCAACTCGTCAAAATCCTTGATCACTGGCCCCACGCTCCCTGTCTCTGCGCCATGGCCATTGGCCCCCATTCCACCTCCAAGCAATGGCCGATCGCCCCGCATAGCGCCTCCTCCACTTCCCGTGCCTCCACGCACCGCACTCAGCGCTGCCCTGTCCCTGCCCGACGAGCTGTATGCCGTAGTGAAGCTGCGCTGGTCATCCACCATCTCATCCAGCACGAGGAAACCACCATGTTGGCTGACATTGGCGTTGTTCCCCCCACCGTTACCATTGCTCAGCTTGTAGTTACTCATCGGACCTGTGTGGGCGTATGTCTGCCCTGGCGCTGAACGCTCGTGCTCGTCGACACGCTCGATGGACCTCAGCATGGCTACCTTGGCGCTAGTGCTCTCGCGCACGCCTGACCGCGCCTTGCGTGACGATGTGACCGAGGGGGGTGACCGCACGCTGCTGCCCGCGTCGCTCTCGGAGTACGTCGACACGACACTGCCAGCTGAGCTGAACGACATGTACTGGCCGCCCGCCGCCGACGGTGCACGGCTGCTGCTGCTGCGCACCGAGCGCGCCCCCGCTGGCGTGTAGTACCCGCTCTGGCCCGCAACCGAACCGCCGCCCCTCGTGCTGGGCGGCGCCCGCGGTAGCGGGAAGGCGTACCCCCGACTGATCGGGCTTGTACCTTCTTCGGCAGAGCTCTCCGCACCGCTATTAGCCGCGCTGTTGCTGATGTTCCACGTTCGCGGCGCGGTCCAGCAGTGTGACAGCTCGTGTGCTGCCTCCTCAGTGTTGCCCGAGTGGCCGCCGTTGAAGTTTTGGTTCGTTCCTGTCTTCCACGGTGGCATCTTGGCGCCCTTGAGCCGCGGCGAAAGGTGGTACGGCACATCATCGCGGTAGCGAACATTCGGCGCATCCACCGAGACACTTGCAAGTGTCTGCAACACGCCGTAGATGAGCACCCAGCGGCCCCGGCGTGCCGTGGACGGATCAACCTCACTAATGCGATCTGCCTTCTCAAACTTCCCAAACGCGTCGATGAGATCCGAATGCATGAACTCCGAGCCGAGAATGCAGATGTTGGTTGCCTCCGTGTATGCCAGCTGGATGCGTCGTTCTACCGCTCCCGGGCGGCCAGCATTGCCGTTGCCATTAGGGTTGGGCGCACTAGCATTGCCATTCTTTTTGTTCGAGGACTTGCCGCCGAACATGCCAGTCGACGAACCGTTCCTACTAGCCAACGAGCTCAAACTAGAGGAAGGGGGCGGGATCGACTCGGGCACTAGCGGGTAGGGGTGGGGGATATGAGGAAAGCGAAGCCTGTTGTCATATCCGATGAGCATATCCGTCAAAGGTAGGTCTGGCGTGTCGGCCTCGAAGCCTCGGTTGCCACATTCGCTGACCATCATCCACTTGCGGCTTGACCGCGCTTCGGACTCGTCCCAAACAATGTCGCGGTTGACAAGATAGTCGTACAATGCCGCGAAGTCCTTTTGCAACGCTTGCGATACCGTCCTCGTCAGCCACATATCCTCATCCCCTTCGGCCCCACCGTGGGCCGCCCCGATGGTCTGGTTGTCGAGGCCCTGTGGCATGGGGAGCGGGGGCCACCGGCCAAACTCGCGCTGGTAGTGCTGCAGGAAGAACTTCTGTAACCTGTCCGCGGCAGCCTTGGCCGGAGCCGTGGCTGCATCACCAGGCCACATGTCGCCATACTGGAATGCGGTAAGGCGCTCCTCGGCAGCTTGGACGCGGAGCTGTGTTTCCAAACAAGCCCTCTCAAGCAGCGCTCGCGTGATAGGCGTCACGTTTTTGAAGTCGGCGCACATCTCAAGCTGCGAATACATGCCTGCACAGTGCAAAAAGCTCTCACGCCACCCTTCCTCCCACCTGACTTCGCTCCCCTCACTCCAGGCCAGGATACTGACTGCCGTCTCGGCATCGTTGCGCACATCGTCGATGCCCCGTGCCGACAGGTAGTTGAGGATGGTACCGACGTTGTCGGCCTCTGGGGGCATGTATGATTCGAGGCGCGAATGCAAATCCGCCAGCGCTTGATACAGAGACAAGCCTACCAAGGAGGCGTGGTACAGTAGGGCAAATACATTGCGTGTGGTGATGTGGTGTCGTAGTTGGTCTAGCTTCGTCATGTTGGAAGGTGTTGGGAAGTACATCTCGTACGAAATCTGCCCATCCGACTCCCAAAGACTGTTGTCCTCGGAGACGGGAGGGGTTGGCTGCCCGCCGCGACCATTGTAGCCTCCGTTGTGCGGCGCAAGATGTTGTTGCCCGTGGTGGCCATGTCCGTGGCGGAGCATTGGCGGCGCGCCTATAGGGGATGGCGGCATGTGGATATCTTCCTCCGTTGAGCCTTCGCGCAGGAGGGTAATCAGATAACGTGATTCGGTCGCCTCAATGATGTGCGACGACAATCGGAAGGACGGGTTCGGCCGTGGAGATTGGCCCTTGTGTCCAAAGAAGACAAGCACATCGCCGTTCGGATCCCAGAGCTCAGGGTCTTTCCGCAACTTGTTCCACCTCTGAACGGGTCGTCCAGCACCAATCCACCGCTTGATAGGCGGCGCATTACCACTTCCTGGTGGCACCGGAGGAAGCTTGGAGGAGGGTGGCGGCGATACAATGCTGGCGCTGTCTTCCCAGGGACCAGAGTTCTGTGACCCCTGGTACTGGACCGGGGAGTTGTCGGCATCGTAAATGTCTTGCAGGTCACTGGAATACGCCTGCGTGCCTGGGTGCGGCCGGACGGTCGCCGACGACTGCGGCCGGAAGTCTATCGCCTTGTCGACGTCGAGGTTCTTCTTGTCCTTCTTCTTGAATGCAAATGTCTTGGCGAGGCCCTTTCGAACACCCTCGCTCTTCTTGTCTAGGATGCTGCGGAAGCCCGACTTTTCGATGCCCGAGACGTCTTCCGTCTTGATTGCAGGCCTCCTAGCGCGGGCATATGCAAAGTCCTCAAGGGGCCTGTTGTAGTGCGTTGCGCTGGAGGTTTCTCTCCTCCCGTCAATGCTGGATCCGCTCTGGCTACCACCACTCTGGTTCCCGTAGCTCGAGATGTCGTGGGAGTAGTTCAGTATCTCACTCTCCCGGGCAGGTTCCGAAAACTTGAGGAACCGCGCATTGGTAGTCCCGATGCCGGTGATGTCCCTATGCCTCTCCCGGTCCCTGTCCTGATTTTGCCGCAATGCGGGCATGGACCCTATGGGGTAGTCGCTGATGGTGGCATTGTCAGAGCTTGCGGTAGACTTTGCTCGGCTTCGCACGCCATTGTCCCTTTCCCCGGGCTTTGTCTCGGTGATCTTTTTGCGCACATATGCGCTGCGGCCCGACATACTCGCTCGCCAAAAATCTCTAAGCAAAAATAAAATAGAGAAGAAAAGGGAAGTGGGTTAAGAGGCCAATTGACGGTCGGCCAAGACCAAGCCGGGCTGTTATTAATCGCCCAGCGTCCCCGATCGTCGTTGCGACGGTCCCAATGTGTCGGACGTGCCGACGGGTGTCAAAATTCGCGCTCTAACGTCACGATAGGAGATTTTGACTCCTTTGCTTTTTCAATACGGACTTGGACGGACGTGGACGGACGTGGGGGGGGGGGGGGGGGGGCTTTTGCGCAACAATTTGGCCGAGAATCAGTGTTTTGTCGCTGCCAGTGCTGATGCTGCGGTGTTGAACGTCGATCACCAAACACTCGGGCCGTTGCTGGTTGGGATGGTGGGGCAGAGACAGGACGCCGTTAGATGCCGAGTACAAATGTGCAGTGCGCGGTTGCGGATGACGTCTGGTTTAATGCGCGACCATAGCCAGACGGAGGCGGCTTTTGGGCGTCTGTCGCTTGTCTGGTCTATATGCTATCTGGTGTTTCGTGTGGAACAAAATATCGCTCAGGATCAGAGGGTGCGCCGCAGCATCTGGGGTCAATCTCGTCCGAGTGTGTGTCGTCGCTCTTTCGTATTGTCAGTTCTCTGGTCTGCACCCATAACGGGGGGGCCTGCTGCTCGAGATCGAAGCGTATATGTTCAACATCCAACACAGCAGCCGCTCCTGGAGAAAGAGACAGTCGAGGGGGCGAAAAGAGCAGAGGATCAGAAACGGACAGGGTTAACGGCCCCTCGGTGGGAGAATATGGCAATATGACAAAAAGCGAGGGTCGAGGCAAAACGTGCACACTTGCTTTTTCCGTGGGCGGACAAGCAGCACCTTGGTCGAGCAACCGGTGCTTGTGCTTGGTACGTACTTGCAGGCCTGCTGCTCACTCACTTGATGCACGTTTCGCCCATGGGGGAGCTGCCGTTCGCTCGGGTCCAATCTTATCAGGGCGGAAAGCACCACACGCTTCCGAATCCAGCCTCTCTGGCTGGCTTGGTCTCGAGGGCCGCCGCGCTCCCTGGCTCGCCGGCGTATCAGGCGGTGTCGACGCTGGCGGGTTATCCATTGGTCTCAAGCAATCTGGGGGTGTGGGATGGGAAGGGGCACCGGCCAATCCTTTCGCTTCCCTATCGAGATGGAGTGCTGTTCTTGGCTTGCAACTGGCCCGCGACTGGCTTGGCTGCTAAGAGCCGTTTCTAACGTCCATGTCACGCACAACACAGTACACAGTACACTCTGCAGCGGAGAAAGAGACGCGAGATGGGTCTCGCGGGCACCGAGGGACCTCGCGGAAGGGAAGCTGACATCAGGAATAGCGATGCGACTGCTACCTCGACTTGCGCGCGCAAAAGCGCGTCCCAACCCCAATGCGGCATAGACGCTGCCCTACCGCGCTCTGATCCTATGCAGTTGATGCTGTGGTGCAGTGCTGTGGTGCAGTGCTGTGGTGCAGTGCTGTGGTGCTGCACGAGCAAATGGTGCCTGGCCAGACTCGGCAAAACCTGATGGAGCAGAAGAGGTGAGGTCGCAAAGTGCCCGCCCCCTGTCGCCAAAGTCAATGGGAATCCCTTGGGATCCCTTGCTGGGTAACGGGCTGCATGGCGCTAGCCGATAGCACGATGGGTCGAAGGGATGGCGGGCAAGCGGGCGAAGCTAACGGGTGGGGCTGAAGGCGCTGATAAGGGCCCAGGTCGATGCGGTAGTGTAATGGGTATTGGATGTTGGGCGTTGGTGTTGATAGCGTTCGCCCCCCCGCCGGTTTGAGAAGTCCTGCCCTCTCTTTTTTTTGGAGAGGCATGAATTCTGCATACCTTCTGCGGGCGTTCTGGCAGTATGGCATTACTATTACTACTAGCAGTATGGGGCAATGCTGGGGTGGGCGGCATCCTCAGCCCGTCATCCACGAAGAAACAAGATTTAATTAGGGGTCAGCCCCAACGCACGACAACGCGCCTCCCTTCAGAGCGGAGGGGCGGGACGCGACGTTGCGCTGCAGACATCGTGGCCCGTTTTCTCCGCAGTGCCTCCGGATGGCGCTGGCGGCATCATCTCACCGGTCGGTCCGCTCGGTCGTAGGTCCGTGGTCAAAGTAACGGGACCCGGAATTCGATCTCGATACCTGGAACGAAGCTGGGACGGTGGCACGCTGTTGGCCAGCGAGCCAAATGGCCGTGCTGACCATGACCATGCTTCCGTGTCGCAGCGCAACCACAGCACGTCCCCAGTGGCTCAGGAGTAAGTGCATACAGAAACGCACATCAGAAGCACGCCACAATTACGACTTTGCGGCAGTCCTCACGTGTGGGTGTTGTTGGTAGATATCAAGCGTCCGGAGTACAACGTGTAGCACGGAGTACACGTGTTGAGCCTGGCCGTGGAAGCAGTTCACGACTCCAGGCCCTACCCCCCACTAACGGTCAATGAGGCGTCGAATCCCCCCACCCCACCACCCGCCACCAAACGGGTAGCACGAGACATCGTCAACAGGCACCGCGAGCAGCCAAGCGCGATGGCGAACATTCGGGAAGTTCAATCTCGGCAGCAATCTCCCTGACACAACCCACCATCGCGCAGCATCCAGCCAAGCTGGATCAAGTGCAGGTCACCATCGGGCGCAGGGAGCATCGCGGTTGATCGTCAGGGTCTCGAAGGTTAGCATAGATGGATAAACAACTGCTTGGGGGTATCCGTACCAAAATCTGAAGAAGCGAATCTATTGATCCAGGACGGATGAATGCTGCCAAGACTGGCAAGTCCGAGGACGAGAGATAAGAAGACGGGCAGGAAGCGGACGAAACGATCATACCTGCTGCTAGTGATGCGGGGTACAGTACTCGCCCCATGCAAGGCTCGCGATGCGCGCCACAGGGGCTCCTTCCAAAATCATCCTTGGCTCCTGACTGAGCTTCTGAGGTGAGATTTGACTCCCGCAGCGCAATTTCCCTCTCGCACCGCATCTGTCCATTGCGTTCAACCCCACGTCCGCGGCTGTCCGATCGACCACGACTCCAGCTCGGCCAACCCCGTAAGCCTCAGCTCTCGCCAAATCGGCTACAGCAGCATCATGCTGACAGCAAACACAAACAGTGTGACGATGCGCAAGCCCCAATTCATCACATTATTCTTTATACGCAGTAAACCACCCACGCCCATTGACCGTGTCCAGTCTGACGCGCTGCCGGCGGGCTGCAACGACGCCACGGATGCAATTCCGCGACCCTGGAACCACCACACCACCAAGACCACCACTGGACACCACCAGGCACACCCGCCGGGGGCCCGCTCGATCGACCGAGTTGCACTCATCCATCATGCTGCCGCCGCAGTGGTCTGGCGTCTGTGCTCGCCGCAACCCAGCCCCCTCCTCTAACGCGCTTGCTGCCGGATTCATCCGCAGGTTTCGGCCCTTGAGTATCGGGGGCTCGGGGCTCGGTAAGACTTAGGTCATCGGCATTGCTACCTTTTTGCCCCCTCTTTTTGGCATGTTATTGCAGCCGTGTCTGTCATGTTCCACACCGGCACCTTTACCAGTCAGGCCATCGTCCAGTCTTGTGCCCTCATCACGCTGTAAAAATAGTAGCTCCTTCCGATTCCCCAGATTGATGTGCTTGGTGGTCTTCGTCGCTGACGTGAGAAATTCGGCACGTTGCAATGCACGGGGACTCCCTTATTGACGGCAGATGCGAAAACGGGACCCAAGCGGGTAGCAGCCCCCTGAGTGAGACCCATCACATCACACCGACTCTCCACCACAAATCTGACAAGTCTGTGTTGATTCTGTTGCTTCGTAAAGACCTCAAGATTCACGCTTGGGTACAACGGATTCGGAAAACGATCCAATGCCGTCTTGGCACAGACAAACGCACGCGGCCACTGGCGCCCGAGATAAGCTTCTGACCTGCGAGTCTCCCAATCCCTACCTTCATCCAATAGGAGCTTGGGCGTTCTGTGATATAGTCTTGGTATTACAAGGAATTAGCAACCATCGTTAGCAGCCTGCCTTGGCTAAGTTCGATAACTGGAAGCATATATCGGCATCAATCGAAACGTGTCGGACGTGCCGATTCTTCATAAGTTCACTACATTCAAGGCCCCATCTTCACACATAAAATGACGGCATATTTCCTTCTAGTTATAGACCTAAATATGAAGTCATCTTTCCAGCTTGTTAATAGCAGGTGCGAAGTTGGCATGGCTGTCTGAGACTATAACAAAACCAAACATACTCGTTATCTCGAGCTCATCGGACAAGAAGACCAAATCCTACAACACTTCTAGACTGCAACACGACGCGAAGCTTCACCGCTTGTGGCTCTGAATAACATCAGTTCTGCCAAGTCTGCGCGTCGGGCCTACATTCTTGATTATACAGAAGGCTGCGTGAGCTCGAAGCGAGGCCTCTTCGTATAGATGTTAGGGTGGGGGTCGGGAAGCGGACCTGGCAGCAAGGTGAGTTAAACGATCAAGGCATGCGCTCGGGCAACGAAGGATCGCGCGTCACCTAACGCCAGTTTGGGGGCTTGGAGCTAGAAGGATACCCAGTAGTGTAGCTATCAATGCCCAGACCACACACCTAGATCTCAATGATCCCATTCCTTCCTGTTTCATGGTGCACTCGAGGTCGTTGATAGGCTATTCGTGGGCCAGTGGTATAGGCAGCCAAGTAGCATCCTTCAACTTGCTTTCGCCATTCCTCCAAACGACTCATAATCAAGTTATCTGAATATTCACATCATCGTGTCTTGAAAACACAACTTGAAGTACATCTCGAACAAAGAATTGTTGCCGAATACGTCATCACATACCATTATCCATCCCCTTGCTCCTAAAGTACTGCAGGAATTATTCGCATAATGTACCCTGAAGGCGCCACGCCACAGTGCAGAGAATCAAGTAACCTGCAGCAATTTATTTGGCCGAATGAAAAGGTTGCGGGTGTGAAGAAAACTGCAAGCCTTCGCGAGTCACAACTAGTTGGAGGTGCGTGCCCACGCACAGACGGCGCCATGTGCTCAGGCGACAGACAGGTGCGAATCTGGGAATACAGCAGCTTTGAATCCGTGCAGGCAAAAAGAAGGGGGCCACCCGGGGATTGAACCCGGGACCTCTCGCAAACACTGCTGTAGGGTGTGACCCTAAGCGAGAATCATACCACTAGACCAGCGGCCCTTGTTGAGTTGATGATGGGTTGCTCGATGGTTTTGGTGTTTGGGCGGGTGCTCGGATGGAGGCATTTGGTGGAGGCCTTGGCGGATGGACGGACGGGGCTGGGAAGTGACAGTCCTCAAAGAAGTCGTACACTGCTGACGACATGGGTACCGAGATGTTTGCCAAGTGGTCGAGAAAGAGAAGTTGACGAAATCTGAGGGGTTGCGGGCGCCGACTGATTAGTCGTCGTCAACAATGTATCCCGCCAACCTTAAAATCATCTCCGTCGGCACCTTATAGTCGCGTGGCATGGGAGTTCCACCGGGGAAAGACCCGATGGGTCCTGGATCCCCAAAAACAGTTGCTGGCGTCCACGGCGTCGCTGGCAAATCCCTCCTCTCCGTGCCACCAGCCAACCAGGTTTCCCCGACCGTATAGAAATGGTCAAAGAATAGACGCTGTTGCTCCAACTCTAATCCTTCAAAGTGTCCGGTACCCGCACGCCAACCTGGCGGTCGAAACAGCCTCTCACTTAGCTCCTCCATGCACTCAACAGAATATGCATCCTCCCCGTCCACATCGATCTGGCCCATCACGCGGTCAGCCAGTCCCGGCATGAATAGAGACTGCAGCGTGACAATCATATTCAGCGCAGCATACTCCCCCAGCGACTTCGGCTCCGCCATGCCCATCCCTCGGGCCAGCGCTCGCGCAGCGGGGGAATGGTGCAAAAAGACGCGTGTGCTGAGCATGGGAAACACCATCTGGCCGAGGAGAGTCGAGAGGAAGAAGATGGCGAGGGATTGCGGACGCCAGTCGGATGGGCCGAGGACCCAGATGGGCTGGGTGTTGTTAGTCAGGTCCATGGTGGTCTGGAACGTTGTGGCGGCCAGGGAGGAAGGTGACGGGAGGTTGCGCTGGATGAGCAGCATGGCGCGCACGAGTAGGTAAATGGCGGAGACGTCGCCGTCAAGGCGGCGGACCAAGGGGAGCTGTGAGAGGAGCGTGAGGGTTTTGAGTTCGAGGGGAATGTTGGTAGTGTGGAGGTTGTTTGCGCGCCGGAGAAGCGACCGGAGGAGGTGCTGGGTTGTGGGGGTATCGCCGGCGTTGTTGTGGAGGTAAGCCAGCTCGTGTTCGCGGGTGATGCGCTCCTCGAGAGTGAGTGGGAGGCCAGGAAGAGAGTCGCGGAGTTGATGAGCAAGGTTAGTGTTAGCAATAGCGTCGTCCCACTGCTCGTCGTCTTTGTCAATGGCGACAAGGCATCCCAGGAAAACAATGCGCGTTGCGGCTTGGTTGGATCCCGTGGCGAGTTCCTTCGCCATGGCACACCGTACAACACGTCGCGCCTCGTTAAACCGCTTCTGCTTGCGAAGGCTCGCTACAATGGCGTGCACCTCAAGAGCGGGCGAGCCAGAGAGGGTAAGGCTGTTTAGTGTATGGGGCACGACGCGAGCGCGGAACTGATCGTGCGGGACCTCGTCCCCGTTACGGCTAGCCACCCAGGTGAAGTAGCGCTCACGCATAGTCCAAAAGGCCTCTGGGTCGGAAACATCGGCCGTGAGACCCTGCCATGAGTATTCGAGTACCTTGCTGCCCAACTCAGCGTACGGGTGGTTGAGACTGCCCAGCAATGCCAACGTGCTTTCGACGTGCGGCCGCAGAGTCGTTTCAAGACTATCGTGTAGACCGCGGCTGCCATCAAACATGCCGGTTCGGAACACGGTTCCGGCAAGAGTGGTCTCTATGAGAACGACGCATCGTAGGATGAAGTTCAAGACCTCTTGCGAGCTGCCGAGTCGACTCACGACGCCACTCACCGAGTCGATTTGTGAGCACAAGACAGCAGCGACAGTGGCGTTTCCTGTTGGTGGGTGGACTAGCAAACCAAGGCCACGGGTGAGCATCTCCTCAAATGCAAAGGAGAGGAGTTCGTAGCAGCTCTTGTCTGAGAACAAGCCCTTGCCCACATTAGAGCTCAGTAGAAAGATAGCCCACTCGAAGAGTGTGATTCCAGGGGAGCTATGGACGGCAGCTAGTAGTGCTCCGTAAAGATTGTTAAAGTTCAATCCTATTTCTCTCCGTGCATCCTCCCATTCGTCTTTCCAGTAAAAGCTCGAGGTGGGAAAGGAAAAGCAGGACTGCAGCTGGAAGAGTACGAATGCTCCCTGCAGCGCATTCATCGTCCTCTGGAAGTCAACCCTACTCCTGATGTATACGGTTAGAATAGGGCTAAGACCATAAAACAGCTTTCGAGGTCTATCTTGCGAGGATTTAGCGGCAGCTGGGTTGACTAAATTCAGCTCATGTAAGTCGCCGATAAGCTTGTGTATTTGACCTTGGATAGCGCTGATTGCAGGTTTGAGTTGCGATTGCTGTCCAGAGGAAGAGCCAGACTTCTCAGATACAGAAAGTGATAGGATAAATGCGGTGAATAGCTTCTCCTCAAGTCCGGATGGTGTTGTTGGAGTTGCGTCAAACCCCATCGTGCTGCCAACGGCACGACTCATCCTGGCCGGATCGCTCAGCGTACCCACACTAGCAAACAGGACATATTTCCACAAATCTTCCATCGGCATAAACCCCCAAAACATACCTAGGGCCGCAGGGTGGAGTGGTGGCTTGAGTTGAGTAGTGTCCTTGTTTGCCTCGTCCAAGCCAAGGTGTTTATTGAGGATTGCCGCAAGAACAAGATTACTGATCTCATTCTCGCACTTTTCGCAGTAATCTCTGAGCTGGCGGATAGTTCTTGCCCCATCGTTGGACTCGGCCTGATCTGGCAGATAGTCGATACCGGCCCCTTCGAGTAAACCTGCCATATAGCTTCTTACGCTAACGTTTTTCTGTGCAAAGTCGTAGGCAAGCATCTTCAAAGCTAGGGGGTTGCCGTCCACGAGCTTTACAAGCCCTTCTAGATATTTTAATGTGACTCTCTCAAGGGCCAAGGCCGGGCCATCATGAAAAGAGACCTCGGCGACGAACAGCCTTGTTGCTCGAGTCGTGACGAGACCCGACATTCTCTGGGAAAAGGCGCGTTTTCCCACACCCGATATTTTCTCCAACCAAGTTTCTTCCCCTCGAGAAACAAAGACGAAGAAACTTTGGCCACCGTGGACCTTGCCAAGGAAAGTTTTGAGGCGCTTTTGTTCGGTCCTCTTTGAGCCACCCTCTGGGACCTTCCACGACTCCAAGTGGTCGATGATAATGAGATGCCGTGTCTTGTTGAGGTATTCCACTATTTCGGACGCACGGTCTGAGGACCCAAGTACCGATCTGGCAACGTAAGCCTCAATGTTGGCCATGTCAATGGCCTCGTGCTTATCCTTGAGATCTTCAGAGTCAACGTTTAGGTAGGCGACGCCTTCAATCAAAAACGTCTTCAGCCACCATTGGCCGACGTTATTCATCAGGGATGTCTTTCCAACTCCCGGCTCGCCCTTCAAAACGCCAATATTGGAGTCCATTAGAAGCATGCTCTCAAGCAGGAGGATGTCGTTTTCTCGGCCGATAACGTTCTGAGATGAGTCTGCGACGGTTGAAGAGGGTGGAGTGGGGTTAACACGCGATTCGACAAGCGGCCGGTCGTCCAGATTTGGGCTTTGAAAGCACCTAGGGACTAGATAATCCAGGACATTCACAGTAATACCAAACTGAGTCTTCTTTGCCGGGTGCTCCTGCATAGCCGCCCGAGCCACTCGTAGCCCTTCGGCCAAGGTAAAGCCGCCGAGCAAAACGGCGTCATAGAATGTGCGAACCATTTGGTCGACGGCTGAGGAGGCAATTTTGTAGGACATGGCCACGACAGCAAGCATGCCGTAGTTTACAAGAGTCGCGGCGATGTTGGAGTCGGAGGAGCCCGTAGCAATCGCTGACTGGCACGCATTTAGGACAGCGTACTTGACTCCGTTTCTAACAAGAACTTCGGAAACCTCTTTGGCATTGCGTGGGTCGGTAGTCAGCGTCAGCTCATCTCCGGATCGGGATTTTCGAAGGAATGAGAGCGTCGCCCTGATCGAAGAGGTTACTGCTATGAGCTAATTATTTAGGGTTGAAAGGTGGGTACTAACAGGGAAGTGGTCGCTTCTCCATGCATATCAAAGTGAACAATGTCGAAGAACCCTTTTGGGCGGCTGCCAAGATGGTCTTCGAAGCCATCGAAAGTCCCCGGCCGAACAATCTCGACACGGGCCTTCCCCAATGTCAGATCCGCCACCTTGACAATTGTCGACGAGACGAAGCGATGGGGAATATCTTGATCCAGTTGCGGCCGGGCAATGACAACAAGGATATTGATAACCTCTTTTGTTTCGTAAAGACACACCGTGTCGATTGGAGATGTTTCACACGCAACACATCTCGTCACAGTGACGACGCCTACTCGACTGGTTGAGGGCCAAATTCCCGGTTGCTCAAGGGCTTCCCAGAATAAATCCTCACTATGACCTTGGAGTACTTGTATGTGGACAGCTTGCAGTTCAAAGTCGAGCTGGGAGAGGGCGAGACCCTGGACCAATTTACGTCCGTATGTTGAGACTAGGTCTTGAGCCTCCTCGGCCTTCGATGCCTGGAACGGGTCGTCTTCGGCGTAGTCTTCGAAATACCAGCGTAGTAGCTGATAGTCATCGTCAGTGCAAAGGGTCGGAAGGTAAACATCATGTGATGTTTCCTTGAATTCGAGGCGAATCTGTCCGCCTCGGAGTGGCGTAATTCGGAGTTTGGCCATGGCGAACAAGCTTCGTAAATTTGGTAGCGGAGTAGCGGAACATGAGGAAGATAGCTGTGCGAGTGAGGTGGTTGCGGTGGGCGGTAGGATTATTGTTCAGCTCAAATAGGCCAAACGAAATAGGAATAGGGGCAAAGCGGCGAACCCCTCACGAAAGCCGAAAATATTGGTCATACCCATGTGATAGAGTGCGGCTGAGTTTCAGACCCCCGTTCCACCTCCCCCCCCCCCCCCCTACATCTTCGGAATAACTTCACGGCCTGGTCTCAAAACCTTGGTCGGACTTCAACTTCATGACCTCGAATAGACAGAAGCAGAAAATCATCGAAACTTGTGACCACTAATAACGAGAGAGGAAATGCCGACTGCCCTCCTCCCCAATGACCCGATCTTCTTCCGCTTGCGGGGACACGTCCTGCCCCCCGGCTCCGAAGCGAAGAAGATGCTCGGGAGGGTAGTCCGCAACTATGCCCAACCTCTGGGCGGCGGATATACCCCCGAGGATGGCTCCCAATTCACTTTCGGACCACCAGACGAGACAAAGTGGTTACGCGCGAGCGATATCTTCTCGCGCTCGGCCTCTGGGTCCATCGATGTCCGGCTGCTTCCAGGGTCTGGCGCATCGGCGGAGTTTGACCACGCGCAAAACCACGCCTTGACAAACAGTGAGGTGCTCGCCCTGGCGCTGCGACACCAGCCTGAGGTATATCAGCGACTTCTCGCGGACCCCGAAGCCGGGGCTTGGATTCGGGCCAACTGTGGTATAAACCGCCCGTTATTTATGATCACCGGTGTGCTGGTTTGGCGCGACGCTGTTCAGCAGGATGTATATGAGAAGAGGGCTGCCGGGCAGGCGCAGATTGACCCCGTGGCGGTGGCGATGGCGGCGACCCAGACGGCTGCACCCCTTGCTCCTCTCGTAGCCGGTAGCACAGGGATCACAGCTGCTGGCGAGAAGGTTGAGGAGCGGAACCGGGAGCGGGAGAGCGAAGACAGCCATGTTTTTGCGGTCGAATACAAGGTGATCAGACGGCGCAGGCGCGACTTCCTAGGTGGTTTCGCTCCCAAGTTCCAGGACCACGGTCCGGCGGTTGATACAGATCGTCAGTATGCAAACGCTGTGGCTGCTGGGTTGGACGCGGCGGGGGGGCAGGAGGAGGATTTCCCTGAGCTAGCTCTGGACTTTCCTTGGCTGGATGCTGTGGAGGAGTTGGATGGTGTCGGCGACATTGACACAAAGATAGTGGAAGCGGGAGAGAAATGTGTTGAATTCGCCATCTTCGAGGATGAATGACCGGTACCTATAGGGTGGTAACGGAGGCCCTATCCCAGGATCCGACAAGTCCTCAAACATTCACACCAGATTTCACCACATTTGTCTCACATAACTCACTGCAAACTTCCAAAAGTTCAAGAACATTTCACATCTTCCAATTATGTACAGCTCAAAAACCAGGGCCCCAACCCAAACCTAACCGCCCACTTCACGCGACGGCGGAGCCTAGACAAGCCCATGGAAGATAAGGGGGTATCCAGCGTCATAAATGACCGTATTAACAAAAAGCACACATACATCGCCACAACCAACTCCCGCTGTCTAGTAACCAGCGCCAGCACCATCGCTCCTTTTTCTTTTCCCTGGTTTTCCAATATCATTTCTTCACTCAAGCATTCTTCGTGCCCTTCTCGCCCCCAACGTCATCGCTATCGCCCCTCAAGCTCTCACGCTCAGCCACCGATGCCGCCGGCGGGACGGCGGCAGGGTCCGTCGTAATCGTGTCCTCAATCTCGAGGGGCAGCGTCAAGCTCAAGATCATGGCGACCATGGCCGTGACGGCAAATCCAGTTTCCATGACGAGGCCAATGGCGTCGAGGAAGCCCTGCAGACTCTTGTTGTCACCCTGGTAGGTGAAAACGTGCTCAAAGTAGTTGGGGACGAGAGTGGCGCCGTAGCCGAGGGAGAGGGCGGCGGTGAGGATAAAGCGGTTGCGGCGGTTGAAGGGGACACCGCGGGCAATAATGGCGATACCCGAAACAGCGACGGCGCAGAACAGGAAGGTTGTCATGCCGCCGATGACAGGGGCGGGGATGGAGACGAGGGCGGCGGCGAACTTGGCGAAGACACCCATGATGATGAGGAACATGCTGTGGGAATTGAGTTAATGATTGTCCAATAGAGTAATTACGAAGATGGATTTCTTACCAGCAGCAGTAGCCGGCCATTCTGTTCGCGCATCTGGTTAGGGCGATAACACCATTGTTTTGCGCAAAGGTGGTCATTGGCGTGATGGTGCACAGGGCAGCTAGGATGCCGATGATGCCATCGGCCAAGACGCCACCTTGGATGCGGCTCTCATAGATCTCGCCCTCCACCTCAAGGCGCGAGACGTCGCACGTTGCCGTTATGTCGCCAATGGCTTCGGTGGCGCAAATAATGAAGACGGCCAACATGGGGAGCACGAGAGGAGCGTAAATGCTGAGCTTGAATGTGTGCACCCAAACGAACGAGGCAGCGGGGGCAGAGTCGATGCCAGAGCGGTCAAAGTAGCCCGTGGCACTCGCAATGATGCATCCAACAAGAAGGCCGATGACGACGCTGGTGGACTTCATGATAGGGGCGCCGAAACGCTCACACAAGATGATGGTGAGGAAGACAGAGAAACCGAGACCTGGTGGTGAGTCAGAAGCAGCTCGATTGACACCCAGATAAACACATCATGTCTTACCAAGATACTCAGCCGAGCCCCAGGGCAGGGCATGCGGTGCGGTGATGTTGGGGCACTTGGCGAAGAACTCAAGGGGCTCGAGATCAGAGCAGAGACCCGAACCGCCCGCCCAGTTCTTGAAGCCAGACTGGATGAGGTTGATGCCGATAAGCATGACTGTGGGGCCCGTGACAAGAGGCGGGAAAATACGCAGCAGGACCTTGGGCGGAATGAACGAGATAAGGATTTCAAGGAGGGCGCAGACAGCGGCGGTCCCGATGATGGCACCATAGCCATCGGGACAGGGCAGGCGCTCGCCATCTGGGCCAGTCGGACAGAAGCCGTTGGCGTACATCTGGCTGAAGCCGCCCGAGGCGACGGGAATGATGGCGAACGAGATGCCGACGACTGAGATGAGGCCGGTACCGATGTAGTATCTTGAAGCGCGGGGTTAGATATTAAGCCCGGACCCGCCATAAGGCGTCAGTCAGGGGATGACATACGGAGTCTTGTAGATGTGGAACCTCGTGATTTGGATGGCGGATAGTGTGCCCGAGACGATCAGAGCAGTGGATACGAGGTACTGGGTCATTTCGGTGGTGAGGTTGACGCCGCCGGCGCCGGCCATGATGATAGGGGGAGTGATGACGCCAGCCAACATGGCAAGCGAGTGCTGGAAGCCGAGAACAAGCGCAAGGACGACAGGCATCTTGTCATTGAGCCCGAAGAAAGGCGGGACCTGGTCCGACTTCTTCATGAAGGGCAGGTTGGGCCTGAAGAGAAAGCCATAGTTGTAGTTGCCGACGAGGCCCTCGCGGGTCCCGAAGGTCTTCTTGATGGCCTGCAAGCGGTCGCCGAAGGTCCGCCGTGGAGCCTTCTCAGGGACGATCTGCGACGGTACCTGGTCCTCATCCATGGTGGCAGCCGAAGGTTGATCCGGGCGGGTGTTTTGCGTTGATGTCTGGGGATGAGGAGAGCCGAAGGCGGGAACCGATACTGCGGGACAACAGAGCAGCTGTCCGAGTCAGTGGTCAGGGCGGCGGCTGTCGTGAACTTAAATGTGAAGAGACTTCAGGGCAGGGAGGGTGCATCAGGGAGCTACCCGGTCATCCTTATCTACACAGGTTCCACAGTTCCCGGGGGCCTGCGGTGGGCCTTGTGAGCGCCATGGAGCCGTAAACCAGAATGGCTAGGGCAGCCGGTTTCGATACGATCTAGCGAAAACAAAGCCGGACGCAAATCTGGGCCGAGACCTAGCAACTGTGCAGTCTGTGTCCCAAGCTGCATATCGTGGTGGTGGTCTGGGTGGTGGGAGGGCGGCCAGGACCGACGACCATTCGCTCGGAGCCGGCTGGGCCCAGCATGGCTCGAGATAGTCAGATCCTTCACTCGGTCCCCCGAGGACTCGGCTTGCTCGCATGGCACACAGGGCTTGCCAGACATACAGCAACGCGCTGCAACATCCTTACTGCCTACAGCAGACTGCAGCTGCCTTAGCCCGGTCATTGCGGGCAAAGAATGCTACCTAACCCCCAGCTACCGATTTCCAGCCACTGGCTGCCAGATAGTTGAGAGCGAGGATGCTTCCCGGCAATCCCCTGGCGGGCTGCGGGGCATCGGCGGATCCCTCCACGCGTTGGACAGCCAGAGCCGCTGGACTGTCGCACGATGTACCAGCACCCAAATTTCGCGCATGGTTGAGTATGGGTATCTATTGGCGTTCTGTTGCCGACAATCGGCAAACGAGTGCGTCGAGACTCAGTGGTCATGATAGCTCTCGTGAGCAGAAGCTAAGCTTAGTTAGAGCTACGGCAGAGGGGAAGAAGAAAAAGGGCCTGAGGGGAAATGTGGGGGGCAATTGGGGGGGGGGAAGCTTAGGGAGATCGTATCGCCACGCAGCTGACTGCGGCTAAGCTTCGAGCTGTGGGACAAGCTGCACTGGCGAGACTGGGGCCGCTGCAACGCTGGGAAGAGGCGTTCACACCGACGCACCTGACGCGGGGAATTAGCGCTGGCGTTGGACCCCAAGAGACGCTCCCCTCCCCCCAAAGACGAAACTCCCCACGACAACCAAGTCCCATCAGTATCTGAGGGAATAATCTCATTTGCTACTCTAGCCCTAATAGCAGGCTTGGCTAGCGAGCCGGCTGGGTGAGTCTGACAGTTTACTTCGAGTCACCCAGGGACTGTCGCGTGAGTTGGACGGCAAGAGGGGCCGAACTTGAACAAAAATGGCCCGTACGGGAGACACTGGGACGACAGACATACGACGTAGCGGGAAGCGTCCACGGGTCAGTGGGGGGGCCACGGGGCCACGAGGCCATCGAATCCCGTAAAAACAACCGAGAGGAAGGCGAAAGCGCGCAAAGGTGCACCCACCGAGGAAGCATAGGCAATTGATTTGAGAGATTGGACGAAGATAGCCGACTCCAGAAATTGTCCAAAGATTCGGATTCGGGTTGGACAGAGATAAGCTGTGGCGTCGTTAGATAACGGACGCCTGCTCGTCATTGAAAGCTCTGAGCTTTTCGCGTGAGATAAGGTCAAAAGCTCGCCAAATCCATCGTGGAGGACCCATCCTGACACCAATTGGCAAGCCCATTGGTTCCCAAACCGCCTGCTAGTGCAAACCAGCTCAGGCCAGCCCCAAACCAGCCGTGGCCTACCATGCTGGGCGCCGTCTGACGCGCCTTGGCTGCTTGGCCTCTTGGCCCGCCTCTTTTTCCACCATCTCCTTTTTGGGTGAGCGGAACCCGCCGAGCTCTCAAGGCAGTCCTTGCCAGCCACGCCGGGTGCCGGGAGCACGAGTTTTCCTTGGCTTCCGGCCAGCCCGAGCTGACGGCCCGGTTTTTGTCTTGAATTTTCCGTCTCTTCACGTCGTCTCGAATGCCTCGTCCATCGCAACACGTACCTCCCACCTCCACCCTCCTGGGGGTTTCCGCTCATCCCATCGCCATTGCCGAAGACTCCAACCCTGCTCCCGCTAGTAACCGCGCCATCGCTGTTTGCTTCTGGGATCTATTATCGACTTCCCCAGGGCCCCACCTATGCCCAAGCCCTGTAATCGCGCCCTCGCACCCCAGACCGGAGGATCCGCCAAAGAGAATTCCGATAGCACGAAAGCATTCAGTTGAAGTACGCAGTAGGTAATGCCTACGACAACACAAGACACGCCAATGACAACTCAGCTGCCCAATGACGATGTTAGCCTGACAACCCGGATAAGAGAACGATGGTCAAATTTCTCATCAGTTCTGATACCTGCTGGCCTACTGGGAACCAACCCAACCCCAACACTTTGAAGCAGTGTGTGGTTCAAGTTGATCTTCACATCTTCAATACCCTAGTCTCGGTGTATGGGTGCGTCGATGTCGATGTATGGCAAGACGGCAACCGAAAAAAGGACAGAAGCAGCCGCAAGAAAGCTCTCAAAAACTCGTTACTCGTCCACTTCTTATAGAAGTCGCCTCCTTGATCACGAATTACTATGCAGTACACCTGCCAAAATTCGGCCCAGGGTCCCGCGAGGTTACACAGCAGGATCGTATATTTGCGTTAGTGTACCTACAACCTACCGGGCTAGTGTCTAAATGAAAGCGATTTCATGAACCGCACTTCAGACTCTTCTAGACCACCAACGTAATGGGTGAGTTTCACAGCGTCTATCAATCCCGAAGTTCCTTGAACGTCATGTGTCGAGATGGGCAGAGGACAGCCCGGCTCAAAACTCCTTAGCAATCAATAGCCTCACTTCGCCAAGCCTGCAAACCACCGGCCAAAGTTCGGTTTCCGTCTCAACAAGTACAGTGCGGTGCACCAATTACGTGGGATAAGATCCTACCAATTGCTTCTCCCCGCATCGGGAGAGCCACTTTAAGTCATGCTTCTCCTATTCGGTGACGTGGATCATTACTTACCTAGTCACAAGGCAGTACGACGCAAATGATCATGTAGGTAGTACAGCTCCAAAGTAGGAAGCTCCGAGGTAGGAAGGCACCAGGTGGCCAAGTTACCTAGTGCTGTACAACGAAACTCAATCTCCTCACCGGCATAAATGCCATGCTCCAGTCCTCGCGTGCTCCCGACTCTTGCCACGTTAATCGTGGTGACAATGACCAACATTGCGACTCAGCTCAGCGTCCTCGCCGTCCTGGCGTTGATATTCCGCTCCGTCTACCGCCTCTACTTCAGCCCTCTCTCCAAGTTTCCCGGCCCGCGACTCGCGGCCCTCACCAGCGCATATGAGGCCTATTACGACTGCTTCAAGGACGGGGGCGGGCGATACTACGTCGAGATAGCGCGGATGCACGACGAGTACGGTACGAACAAACTCCCGTCTAAACCCCAAGACCAAATCCACCTAACCAGCCGCAGGCCCCATCGTCCGCATCAACCCCTGGGAGCTGCACATCCGTGACCCCGAATGGAGCGACGTGTACAAGGTAGCCCGGCGCGCGTCCAAGTCGCGCTGGTTCTACCAGTTCCTAGGCACGGCCGAAAACGCCTTCGGGTCCGAGTCGGCCGACGTGCACCGCCGGCGCCGCGACGCCCTGCAGCCCTACTTCTCGGCCACCGCCGTCGCGCGCCATACGCCCGAGATCGAGAGGCTCGTCAGCAAGCTCGTGGCCCGCCTGTTCGCGCTCCGCGGCACCGGTGCCGTCGTCTGCCTGAGCGACGGCTTCCGCGCACTGGCCACCGACGTGGCCACGGCGTTTGCTTTTCGTCGTCCGTTTGGGCATCTCGATGTGCCGGACTTTGAGAGGGCCGGGAATGCGGCCGTTAGGCGGCTTGGGACGCTGGGGTTGTTGAATCGGCACCTGAACGGTTGGGTGTTGACATTCCTGCGGTTTGTGCCGCCGGGGGTTGCCCTGCGGTTGAGTCCTGCGTCTTTGGGGGTGGCTGGGTTTTTCAAGGTGGGTTTCAATGTTCTTGGTTTGAACTTGAGGGGTTTAGGTTTTGGTTGTTGCTTACGCTCTTGACAGCAACTCGCCGTGGTGGTAAACGAGGAGCTGCAGTCGCCTGGCAAGTTTGTGGAAATAGGCGCGGCGGAGACAAATGTCATTCGGCAAATCCTCAACTCCGACCTTCCCGCTGAAGACAAGTCGCCCTGGCGAGTCAAGGAGGAAGCCAGCTCCGTCACGCTCGCCGGTACTGAGACAACGGGGAGCATTCTTGCAGTCATTGTGTTCTGTTTGTTGTCCGAGCCAGAAAAGGCGGCCCGACTTCGAGAGGAGATTGGGCAAGCATACAGCAGATACGGAAGATCCCCGGTTTATCAGGAGCTTAAAGAGTTGTCTTACTTGGTACGTATGGTTGAATTTTTATTTTTTTAATTTTTTTATTCAAATCATCCCAGTTGATTGTGAGTTTGATATTGATACAAAGGCAGACCGGTGTGGTAAATGAAGGGCTCAGGTGAATACTTTGAGATTTCAACGTTGTGGCCATGATACCTGACTTTTGAACAGAATAGACTCTCCCTCCGGACGCTTCCCAAGATATGACCCAAAGCATGATATGTCCTACAAGGACTGGGTCATTCCGAAAGGAGTAAGAAGCCCGCCGCCGGTCAGAACCCGCCCTAGTACTGATAAACTTCCTCTTTCACAGACACACGTGTCAATAACCCAAAACGACATTAGTTTCTCTCCCGATATCTTTCCCGACCCGCACAATTTTCTCCCTGAGCGCTGGAGCGATGAGGCCGAGAATAAGCGCATTGCAAAGTACTTCAACCCCTTTGGGCGGGGCACCCGCAACTGCATTGGCATGGAGATTGCCCTTATCGAGATGTACCTGGCGCTCGGGAGGCTATTTGCCCCTGACGTTGATTTCACAATGAAACTATACGACTGCGATAGGGAGAACGACGTCGAACTGTTTCACGACTACTTCTCGCCCTTTCCTCGGAGCTATAAAGGGGTCAACGTGGCTGTGTGGTAAAATGGGGCTGTGTGTGCAGTGGACGTGACAGGTTGTTGACGCGAATCAGGCGAACAAAGCAAACAGCCAAACCTGTTGAAAGGTTTCGGTATTCTTTCGCTGGAATGCTGCGGCTTCAGGTGGCTTCATACGTCTTCTCTTACTACAAGGCAAATGTATTGCTGCCACCTAGATGTCGGGAACAAAAGGATTGAATCCTCCTGAGCTTGGAGGACATGGTGTTGATATCGGTGAGATTCGAACTCACGCCCTTTCGGACCACGGAATCTGAGATTGTATTAAGGGTACTCCTTAACGTGGCGCCTTAGACCGCTCGGCCATGATTGCCATATTGAATTGCTATTATTATCGGCTCGTAATAGCGTAGATGGCGGGCATGATCAGGACTTGGTACCAAGATAAAGTTGAAAACACAGCGGAAAGCTAACTGATGTGTCCGGCCCAGCTCTTTTCTGACCTTTTAGGTTCATTGGAGAAGCTTTGTGCTCTTCAGCAATCAGTATCAGTGTTTGCCAGAACTGGTGCAACCCATCAACATGGTCTTGTTTGGTAGCACTCTTTGTTGCCCCATCTGTCATAATTTCAAGCTCCAGCCAAAACTTCCGGGCACACTACACCTCCGCAGATAAATACCTACGAGGTAAAGGTACCTCGGGTAGGAAGCTAGGTACTAGCCCCTTTAGCTTGATTTCCATCCCGTCTCCTGTTCATCAACATTACAACTGCCCCTTGGGAAGCAGCCACTTTCTGTCAAGTAACAATGGCAGCGTCAAATAGACCAGACTTCGAAGACTTGGATGGAAGAACTGTACATGAGGTAATGTCAGCAGTAACCAACTTCAACGATGGCCTTGCTAACTCTGTTCGAGCGATGCATCAACATCCGAGGTTATTTTCGCGATACGCCCTTTTCCGACGGCTCCATTGAAGTCTCTACCAGAGACGTCGGCGGTTCCGAAATCTTCCCACGCCAAGTGCGGCCCATGGAGAAACGCTACTTCACTTTCCTTGCTATGCTCTCTCCCGAAACCAATAAGCTACATATTCGCCAACACCGTGACCAGGTACAGGTGCCCGGAAGGAGGCGGCGGAGGACGAGAAGCTTATCCCAGCACTCGACATAACCCTCACCTGCGTCCCCCTGCTCCAGAACCTGCCGCTCTACTTGGCTATCGTCGTCCCCAAAAACTTGCATTGGGCCATCCAGAACACAAGGACGGCAGCGCACCAAGCACTACAAGACGTCATTCAAAGACTTCGTATGGCGGTGTACATGTGGCAAGCATTCATAGCCAGGGACATGTGGTTGAAGGACTCGGCTTAGAGCCCTTCCGGCTCGAAGAAGAGTGGGATTTGGATACCGTGACGACAAACCGGGGGCTGGCACCTGGGCAGGAGACTTCGTATCAGTATTGCGCAACGCGTGCAACGGCAAAGGTGCATATCGTACAGTCTGACTGCCCCTGGGTACTAAGTGACCTTGGGTTTGTTGAAAACCCACATGGGCCAGTCGAGAGACTCTGGCCTTGCTGAATGCTTTGAGAAGACATGGGCCACCATTCACGCGCACTCCGAGTCTCGAGCAGATTTTCGGACAAATAGTGGTGGCAGGACTCGACTTTGAATGGCCTTCATCTCTCTCGAACACTTATACGCTGCCCACTCTTTTCCACGACCCGGAATCTTGGGGGATCTCCATTATACGTGCGGCAGCCTTCGCACATCAACTTGGCCACGCTTTCTTGAGGAGGTGAAGGGGTGTCTGACTGATACGTCCATGGTCCCGGTCCCCGATTGTGCTCTTTGGCATGGATGGCAACTGTGTTCTCATAGCCATCTGAGGATGCTCGATGGTCTTCTTTCCGCCTTCGCAGCGCCGAATACGAGAGCAACGAGCCTTGCCAAAGAATTAGGACAACAACACCCTCACTAGCCGCGTAACTTTCTGGAGCGAACAGCGGCCCAGGGGTGTTTTGTTGAGCAACGAGGGAGCCGAAAACATCGTGTGCGGGAACATCTCAAATGCCCTGTGGCTCCAACTGGTTCCTCACTTTTGGCGCCCCGGTGGCGACCCGGAACTCCCACAAGAAGTGCGATCAGCCCGGCCAATAATCAACCATCGACGTGCCCCAATCCCCTCCCCCCCCGGTAGTCCTTTCGTACCTCAAAGACCTCAGGATATCATGCCCCACAGGAATATCTCTAGTCGGCTTCAACGACGAGGCCGGGGTGATAGTAGCAGAAGAGCCAGGGCCCTTTGACAACATGATCATAACCGTAAAGTATCTCAGAGCTTGCTTCAACCCCGAGATGCCCCTTAAGATTAAAGCTGTCGTTCGGCATGAACGGTACGGCCAACGAGTGTGCCAACGTCTGGCCTCCTTACGCAAGCAAGTTGGTCGTACACATATGAAATTACACTCGTATGCTTCGGAAACGCTCAGCCATAACCAGGCCCCTCGAGGAGCGCGACGCTGAGACCGAGAGCTATGAGACAGGTCACTACGAGGTCGGGTCAAGTCCCAGGAAGTACTGGAGGTGGGCCACGCTGCTGACAAAACGGGCCGCCGATAACTCGGTATCGCATGTAACAGCCATCATCGTATGCGCAGAAGTGTACACATTCGAGTGCGTCGTCGTATGTTTCGGCGATGCTGGCCAGCTTGTTGAGGACCAGCACATCTGCGGGCCGCTGCTGACCTTCGCCGAAGACCCTAGCAAGCAGGCTCCACGCCGGCAGCTTAGCTCCGACCCTTGGCCCAGGAATCCACGCCCAACCCGGTACCAGCATGGAGGCTTTCTGACTGAGAGGAAGCCTTTCCCAAATGGGGCTGAGATTGTCAAGGTTGGCTTGTTGAGAAAAGGGCCCAAGTTGGTCACCATGCGACTTCACTTTAGCGATGGGTCCACGGTCGGTAAGCTAGACGAGGCGGCGAGCTACGTTCCAGACGCCGAGAGCAAAGTCCTCGAGATCAACCCGAAGGAAGAATCGTTGGGTTTTATGGTTTTAAATTGCTTCCGAGCGATATGACATCACAAAACGATAAAGTTCACGAGTTTGGCATTATCATCGCGTCAACAAAACGCGAGTTTCTTCAATTGTCTGCAGAAGCCTATGTTGCGTCAGATCTCTGTAACACTGACGGCGGCCAGGAGACTTGAATTGGATACCAGAATACGCATAGAATGCCTTTCCAAGTATTTTAAGGCCTTCTAAAAACACCAAAATGCCTTTCGTTATACTACAAACGCTTTTTCGGGGCTTCAATACAGACTCACCTCCTGGCGGTGCCACGCGCTAACAAACAAACCAGGGCTAGGTTGTATGTCGAGGTTCGGCTACCGTACCCACAGGCCACTTTATCATGTCACCAACTCACGGTATTTATTTAGGCCATGATACGTTCCCGCATCACCCAATGATGGAAATGGACCCGCGTGGATACCGTTCACAAACTGCAAGTGTGGGGCGGACTTTGTGTAGAGTATGACGAGTGGTCCCGTATGTCTAATGTTTTACTATTTGTTAGTGCTGTGGTCCAGGCCATGAATAACGGGCGCCGCCTCACACAGGGGAACACCTCGTAGCACAATTACGTACCAATGCAAACAGAAAACAACAATGCACCAGGAAACGAGAACGCTAACAAGGCATGAAAGCAAAACCAAAGCCGGATCAAATTGCCAAGGAAACCCAACAGGCCACTCCCGGACCCCCCTCCTTACCTGCCCCCCTTTGTGCGATGATGTCATGGCCCCCGTAAACACCGGCCCCCCCCCCCGCCGGCCATTACATCACTGCTTCCTCCCGCCCATATATGTCCCCAGAGATCCCATCTTCATCCCAACTCAACATTCCACATCAGGAACTTCCTCAATAACCAGACCCTCAACTACAGTAACTAGACCCTTCAACCACCTCACTCAAACCCCCCAACCCACCAACACAATGGATTTCCTCAACAAGATCACCGGCGACAAGCACAACCAGCCCCAAGGCACCGTCCACACCCAAGGGCAACAGTCCAGCGGCGGCGGCGGCCTGATGGACAAGCTGCACGGCGCGGTCGGCGGCGGCACCCAAAGCGAGCACAAGGAAGACGGCCTCGACAAGGGTACTTAGCTCATCTCACAACTTCCCTCACGAACACAGAGCTAACCATGACCTTCACAATATAGGCGTCGACTGGGTCCAAGAAAATGTCTTCAAGAAAGGCCCGCAGACGAACGAGAGCGCGCTCGAGCAGGCTAAGGACGAGAAGATATCGGACATGATCCGCGATCAGTACAAGAAGGGTACGGGCAAGGACTTTCCCATTGCCGACAAATAGGCGGCTCGCGCTGATGGTTACGATTTGACGGCTATCCCGCAAATGGGACCCTCTAATATTTTATTCTGAGTCTATGAAATTTGTAATGCCACTTTCAAGAGTGCCTACTCTGATTCTCTCATTTTCGCTTATGAAGCTGTGTGCATGCCAAACCCACCGTGAAAATCCGAAAGGAAACGCAAAACAATTGACTTGATTTCTACCATGCTGGTCATAGGTACCTCAAAGGCTTCGAATATCTGCACGTCCCATGCTATTATTACAATACATCAAGCTCGGTCTTCGTAGTCAAAACCCCTTCCAGATCAAGTCCGATACCTATGGAAACCTACCATCCGCCGCCATCCCCTAGACTTTCTAGTTGAGCGCATTCGGTGGAAGATCCGTGGGAGGGTAACATCGGTCAACGGCTAGTTCCTGAAAAGCGTTAGCATGATAGCACAAAGAATCAAGCCATGTAAACTCACATCATTGCCCCACCAAAACGGCATGGTTGCAGCGGGTAAGTTGATGCCGAACATGACGACGGTCGAAGCAATTTGCGAGCCGCAATCAAGTCCGACGCCGAGCAGGTAGTTGTACTTGCGGAACCATGCGCCATGATACCGTAGCATGTAGCCCATGAAGAAAAGAGCCAGAGATCCTGAGGTAAACAGGTTGACAGTCTGGTAAACTGGGAACGCGACGGCGCCGTACATGATGACGACTGGATTGCAGCGCGTCTCGAGTTCCCACTCGGGCTTGAAGCGGTGGACCACGTAGACGATCACCACTAGCGCCGGCCCAAGAAGAAACGCCCAGTACATCCAGGCATACTCGGAGCCAGCCGAGAAGAATACTTTTGGTCCGAGGATACCCCAAAGAACCGAGATGCTGTAGTAGTTGCGCGTCTTCAGTGCGTACCACCCCGGGTTCTTGATGATACCCTTCAACGTATCGGCGCCGATATAATCAATGATCATTCGCATGACACCGTAGTTGACAAAGGGTCCAAGTAGAGTGCCGTAAACCTGAGCCCAGAACATCTCCTTCTCGGGTACTTTCATGTAGAAGCCGAACTTGTAATCAGAGATCAAGTTCAGATTCTGCTCCAGAATCTGGCGCCCGTAGGTCATGCAGGCCAAAACGGCAGCCGGGTTGCCAGGGAAAAGGCCACCGGCCATCAGCTCGGAGATGAAGGCCATGCCAACCTGCATGTTTGCCACACCCCATAAAATGCCGTTCGGGAATGTGCAGATGACTGAGACGATGCAGGTCAGGATGAATCCCCACCAGGGTAGACCAATCTCGGCACCGTAGAGACACCCAAGAGATAGGGCGAGTGACACAGCCAGGAGAGTAAGATACCACCAATGCGGGACACGGGCAGTTCGGCTCATGAGCTTCAAGTAGGGATCATTGTAGTCGCTACGGCGACCCTTCCAAGATTCGCTCACGGCTACCCACGAGTCCTTTCCATACCACAATGCTGAGTACACTATGGCGCCAGTCGAACACGCAAAGCCCCAGAAGAAGTACATGGCATACGAGATGGACCAGTGAGGAAGAGAGTACTCATCCATGGCTGTCTGATTGAGCGTGTACTGTGGCGTGAGGATGCGGCTGATGTTGTACTTTTGGCCCTGGTCGTCAAATGTGCCAGATGACATGGGCGGATAGTTGAGGGCATTCAACGTGTTGGTGAAGTACATGATGGGATAGATCAACCATACGGCAACGGCGGCACCACCAATCTGAGAAGCGTTGGCCCATAGAGGGGTGTAGAGTGGCTGCCAAAAGGAAGCGTAGTTCCAGTCGAGCGAGATGTCGAGCATGCCGAAGCCGTAGGTACCCGATCCCATAAGAAAACCCCTCCACTGGCCATGGGCGAAGTAGCACACCAGCGGAAGTGAGGATAGCATGGGGAAGACGAATCCAGGGAACCACTGCCAGATGAAGGTGGCAGTGGCGACGTAGGTGAAGAAGCGGAGCGACTTTTTGGTGACCGATGGGTTGTGGTGCATAGCATTGAAAAGCGCAACGTTGGGGAGCACTCCGGGATAGTACATCTTGGGCGGGCGGACGAGGATATCCCGGAAGATGCCAGCAAAGCCGTAGCCGATCATTTGTGTCGTGAGCAGAAACAAGATGCCCCAGCCAGCGTTGATTCTCCTGCCGTAGTACAGCTCCATGGCGGATAAAGGACCAAGGCCATAAGCTGTGTAGCACTGTTGTTGGGCGGAAGACATCCACATGTCAGCAGCTTGTTTCTCGGGGAAAAGAAAGGAGAAGGAGTGGACAACAACATACACTTCCCCAGTACGCGACGACAATCAACGAATGCTCTTTTGCATTCCAGGGGCCTGGGTTGAAGCTGAAGGAGCGGCCAAAGACGGCGAACTTTCGCGTAGGCAGCCATCTGGCCATGAAGTCTCCCATACCCCATGACAGAAGCTGGACGGCATAGCTGGTGAGTGTCGTCGTGTACGGTTTGAAATAATACATGGACGAAACACCGCAACCGACAACAACCCAGAAGGTGGACAAGAACCAAAAGCGGAACGTGAGAATCGGCTCGCTGTTAATGGCATTAGAATCGAGAAATCAAACTAGGGATGCTGGATCGGCACTCACTTGAAGTCATTGTGCAGAGATACGGTCTTGGCCACGAGAGGGACTGGGTAGTCCTTCAACCTAGGATCGATGACATCGTCGTTTTCGTCGGGGACGTATATCTTGGCGGCGTCGTCGTAGTCGGAACCAACGACATTGTCCGAGGCGGAAGCAACCTCGATGTCGCTGGTGCGCTTCTCATCCTGAGCTGCCTTGTCGTTGGTGACACGGGGCTGGGTCTCAGGGACGACCTCGACGATGTCGAGGTCGTCCTTGCCGGTCTTTTCGCCGACAGCCATGGCGCGGGAGGGCGGGTCGCGATGCAGGGAAGCGTGCGTTAGGGCAGGCCAGAGACCCGGGGAAGCGGTTGATGGGGAGTATTTGGCGTGGGGAGCAACCGTGCGACTGCAAGATGAGTCGGGGTGGTCTTTGTTAAATACCCACGGATACCAGTGAAGGCGGAACTTGAGGCTGCACCACGACTGTCTGTCCTAAGTTTCTCCCCAAATTACCAAGGTAGGTAATGGATAAGGTAAAGGCAGGAACCGAAGACAGCTGCAACAGGCGCGTGTTGTCGCTGTACAACTTCGGACGGCCCGACCTTTGTGAGGAAGGTGCGACTTATCTCTTCTGTCCGTTACCCAGCCCTCCACAAACTTCAATACCTCGCCACGATACTACTACAGCAGAGCAAGGGAACGCGCAGGAGGTGCGCTGCCCTCCTGACAACAGCACGGCAGCACGGGTGAGATGGTAGACATGCTCGGGGTTAGACGCCGGCCACCCTATGCAGAAGGGGGTAATAGCTGACCAGCTTCCTGTTCGAGGCGGGACCGGGGAGGTGTGAGGGCGGGGAAGAGGCCATCCCGCTGAATCTAGCCAAACGATCCAAGGTAATTATTTACAGCCATCGCGACATAGCGAGGGAGGGGGGCCGAAGGGCTGATGGGCGAGTCGGGACTTGTGCGGATGAAGTCGACGGGCCATAACCATTTGCCAAACGCCATGTCATTCGCCCGTATGTTAGTCTGCCGGCATCATCCCATTCGGCCCAGACCTAAGATAACGCACATGGTTCAAAGCCTTGCCTATCTTTTACAACCTCGACTTCCCAATTCGAGGATAAATTGCATGAGTAGTAGACGGCAGCTCGATACCGCGGCAGGAGCCAATTACACCCAGTCAATACCAGTGGCATATAGGCGATGTCCACAGGGTCGCGCAGCACGCAGCCCGTGAGCACAATAAGGTCACATGGAGCACGCAAGGGGAGTACCAGCATGCGGCGATGCTAGAATCCGGGGGTAGCGCAGAGCTGAGGAGAGACCAAAGCTCGACACCGGTATGCCAAGGGCTTGCAGTCTTGGGAGGAGCTTGAGCGGCCGCGCCGCAATGCTCGTCGAGGCTTGTCTGCTCTTGTTAAATGCTTGTTGGCAGTCCTTGTTTCGTGCCGCGTGCCCGATGAGGAAGGAGGCGTGCGGGATGGCGTGCAGCGGTCGGTGGCTTGCTATCCGACTTTCCTTGGCTCCCTTATCCTCACTGAAGGTAAATAACTGCCCTACCATTGCGACATAGTCAGGCCATCGAATGAGATGCCTTGCGGACCTTAAAGTGGCAACTCTCTGAGCATTCTGTTCGGTGTAGCGCACTTGTGATTTGCGCTTCAGTCCACTGGGCACACCACGCCGCAGGGGCGACGTATCGGAGCAAGCATGTCGTATACGCGACACATCTGTCTATGTTCATAAGCTTCGCATAAGCTCTTCGCGAGACCTAACAGCCGTGGATACTACCATAGGACAGCGGAATCCGGGTATGGTACTACTGAGATAAGCAGCAGTGATATCTCTATTCGACCAGGCGCTCCCAATACATAGAGGAAAGCACCGAATCCGAGCCGTCCTCCCTCGACAGGTCATGTAGAGATCATGTGATAAGCACGTGTGCAAGTAACACAAGTGGAGTAGCTGGAGGAAGGTGTTACTGGGATATAAAACGGATACAAGTGAACAATATGAATCAGTAATCAGACTCACAGCAGTCGGAGACAAAATG
This sequence comes from Lasiosphaeris hirsuta, assembly GCA_030549175.1. Lineage (NCBI taxonomy): Eukaryota > Fungi > Ascomycota > Sordariomycetes > Sordariales > Lasiosphaeriaceae > Lasiosphaeris > Lasiosphaeris hirsuta. The sequence goes on from JAUKUA010000002.1 coordinate 3,815,515, forward strand.
CCGCCACAACACCAAGGGGGGGCAACGTAGCATCGTACTTTGTGATCACCAAATCAAATATAATGTACAGAAAAGGCATACGGCCAGATAACCCCTAGCTCAAGGGGAAAACAAAAGCAAGAACGAAATGACGACGAACGAAATGACGACAGCCGAAAAGAAACGAACAGAAAGACCTCATAGATACATCCCCCAGAACTGCTCGGCATAGAACGTGCCCGCTTCCGCCTTTTTCCACCCGTCGTCAAACGCGGTAAACAAGATGAGCCCGTCCGGGTTCGACGCCCCGTACACATCGACGATCGACTGCACCGCCAGCTTCTGGTTTTGCCGGCCAGGCACGGCCAGCCCGTTGGTGTTCCCCTGCCACGGCCAGCCGCTCTCCGTCACCACCACCTTCTTCCCGCTATCCAACAACACCTCCCTCACATCCGCCACCTTGCGCAACACGAACTGCCCGGCTTGCCCCGCTGCCGTGTTCCCGTCGAAGAACGGATGCACATTGATCGCGCAGTAGTCGCTCGCGTCGCACAAGACGGGGAACCGCTCGACCGCGAGGAACGTGTCGACTGTGACTACGGGACCCTGGTAGCCCGCGCTGCGCAGCGAGGCGCGCGCCGCCGCCACCGCGTCCACCACCTGGCGGGGCGTCGCCTGCCCATTGTTGATCAGCTCGTTGCCTACGCTGATGGTATCCACGAGTCCCCAGCCGCCCTCGCTGGCCTGCACCGCCCGCACCAGCGTCGCCACCTGCTCGTCCAGCCCGTCTAGGTTGAAGATGCCCAGGAACATCTTGACCCCGATCGCCCGTGCCGCCGGCAGCACCGCCGCTACCTGATCGCAGTCCACACCGTAGATGCGCACCACAGTGTAGGGCGGAGCCTGCTGCGCCGCCAGCTGCTGGAAGTCGGCGTACACATCGCTGGCCGAGCGGCACGTCCCGTCCGCGTTGTAGGGCGAGTACGTCACCCCTGTGACGGGGTTGGTGGTGCTGTTGCTGTCTTTGGTGCCGCCGTTGCCGGCGGTCGGCCCGGGGTTGATCTTGGGGATGGGAGAGGACGGGGGGGATTGTGAGCTTATGGTTTTTGTTGGCTGTGGCGGCGAGGGCGGCGGCAGTGGTGGTGCTGGTGCGGGCACTATTGGTGGTCCGAAGACGGGGCCGAAGAAGGGGGGCCGGTTGCCGAACGGACCGCCCGCGGGTGTTGGTTGGAGCTTCGCCGAGGGGACGACCTTGAATAGCTCCGTTGTGGTCCGGGTGGCGCTGCCTTCCTCGTCAACATAGACGACGACGCCAGGGACCTGAGTCTCAGTTGTCGCAGCATTATCGGCAAGCGTCACCGTCCTACCATTATCGCCGCCCGGCCAAAAGAATCTAGGCCGGTGATTCTGACCATGGCGATGTCCTGTTTCGTGTATCTATGTTAGTTATGTCGCGTACTACCAACCAGGGGACGAGGGAGATAGGACTTACCTGGAAACTGAGCGGCAGCCCCATTCCAGAGCAGGGCTAGAGTAAGTGCGAAACCGAATCTCATGCTGACTACCGAGGGAGCTATCTCAATAGAACCCGTTCAATATCAACTGTTGACAAGGGGGTGTCCGACAAAAGCCCCTGGAAGGCAAAACAGGCTGACAGTCATTCGATATTTGGGCCGGAAAAGCTGCCCAGGAATCCCTCTTAAAGATCCAGAGTGATTTGGCCGTGGGTCAACTAGGGAGACCAGCACAAGGAACATCTGTGGTTTCAAAGTGAGAACGGTAAGTGGGCTTTGGAATGTCACCGAGGGAAGAGTCGGAAGGCATTGGCCGGGTGGGAAAGGGAGAGCGAAGTTGTCTCAGACCATTTTGTCCCCTTCCTGCCATTTCAGCTGTAGAGTCCTGCCGTCCCCGTGCCCTGGGATCCAGGGATGATGTGGGAAGCTGCAACTGGAACTACCAAGAAACCGAGGGTCTGGCCTGCTGTGGATCGACAACTTTCTCATAACTTGGGGAGGGAAGGAATATACAGTGCTGCGAGACTTCCCCAGAACTCAAGCCCCCGATACAGGGTCCCCTCTTTGCAACATTCCCCTTTGCAACATTGTGTCATATTATTAACATTATTCTGGTTCGACCAGCTACCCAGGTATCTATACCAGTTCATCTTCCTCGTCCCCAAATCTGCGTCTGAAGCCGGGTCCAGAACAAAAAACCTCAGGCACAGCCATTAGCCAGCCGCTCATCAATAGCCCCGTTGTACGTCCTCCCGCCTGCCTCTATGGATTGTAGACCCGCTAAACGCCATTCTATGATACACCCAAACTTCAAAGTGAACCACCATCGCTTCATGTAGTCCCTTACGCAGTCGGGAGCCCAAGCTTGTTGTTGGTCTTCTTGGTCATGACCTTGGTGATGGCATGCCTAATAGTGACACCGGCCTTCTCAATATCCTTCTTCGACAGGCCCGAGGTGATGCAGATCTTCAGTGCCGGTTGAACGGTCCAGCCTCCATCCTTAAGTCCGATGCTGTTGGAAATCGGCCACCCCTTGAGGCGCGTGATGAGGACACCATTGGCCAGGCTCTGTAGATACAGTTAGACGCCATGAGAGCTAAATATGGATATGCTGGGGGATATCCTACCTCGTCGACGCATTCCTGCAGCAGTCGCTCCTGATCCTCGATCGCTAGCCTCCTTGCATTGACCACATCAGGCTTGAGCACAAGAAGCATGATTGGGTTCTCGGGGGCGCTTGTGCAAACGACCCAATCACTACGGGGATCGAGCTGGCCCTTCATCAACCGAATGTTTTCGCGGCAGTGCAGTAAAATCTCGGGGTTGGACTGGAGCACGTTGAGACTCTCACTGGCCGTCATGGCCAGCATAGCCGGCAGCGCAGCCGAGTACGTGTAGGCAGCACCCATGAGGCGCTGATGCTCGACGACGTCTCTGGGACCAGCGCAGAAGCCACCACCCGCACACAACGGGCCAGCGAGCGAGCCAACAATCATGTCCACCTGAGTCGGATCCACGTTTTGCGCCTCAGTCAAGCCACGGCCGGTTCGGCCCAGTACGCCAAAAGACCATGTCTCGTCAAGGATAATCCGGAACTTGTACTTCGTCTTGAGTTCGACCTGTGACAAGAGCATTAGCCAGCAATCCCGCGCCAGGTCTGTTTTATTAAAAACAAGTCTTACTAGTCTAGGCAGGTCATTCAAGTCACCGATCGTCTCGAAGAGGGCTTCCGTCACGATGAAGCGTCTCGTCAGCTTCTTCTTGGACTGCTCCTGTACCACTTTCTGCATGACGCGCTCAAGATCATCGAGGTCACCGTGATTGTACCACTTAATGTTGCTACGCGAGATCTCGAGTCCTCGGCGGATAGAGTAGTTGACAGCGCGGTCGGCTACGATGATGTCGCCACGCTTGCAAAAGGCCGGGATAACGCTAGAGATAGTCGAGAAAGCCTGGGCATACACGATGCAGCCCTCAGTGCCAAGATACGTCGCGATGTCGGACTCGGTCTTCATATGAACGTCCTGGGTACCGTAAAACTGCGGGGGGCCACAGGGTCCAACGCCATAGGCGCGGAGAGTTTGGATGGCCTTCTCCTTGATCTGCTCGTTCGCGTTCAGGTTGTAAAAGTTATAGGATGCAAGGTTCGTCACTGTCCGGCCGTTCGCGAGCTTCGACTTGGGGCCGGTAGGACTAGAAAGGGCTTCAGTATTAGCGCAGCTTCACTCTGTCGTGACCAAAGTCTCGTACCCAACCAATACGGGGAGCTTCTCCATGTCAGTCTCCTCGAGCGCTGTCTGAGGCGCCACGAGCGGCTCGGGCACCCACTCGTCAACGAGTTCATCGATTTCCTAGTAGTCGCCGCGTGGTTAGCAGAGACCGCGACAGGATCGTGACGGTAAGAAAGCCTACATCTTCGGTGAGCTTGATGAAGTTCTGCTTCGAGGTAGAGTACGAGGGCGCGAGGAGGTAGCGGATGAAAAAGATGACGAGGATCAGCTCGATGGCGGAGCGGACAGGATCATTCTGGTAGCTCGATCTAACGTAGCGGAGGAGAACGGCAGAGCCAGGCACCTTGTGGAAGACGGTGGCCGCCTCGTTGACCCATTCCGTCAATTGCGTTTGCACCTCCTGGAGATCCATGGCGGCGTAAGAGTGTAGGGCGGCGCAATGAGAAGGTCAGGGAAGTGGTTGATTGAGAGGTTCATGGATTGCGGTTTTGAGATTTTGGCAATGCGAACGTCAATAGACAGCGCAAAACAGGAGATGCGGGAATGGCGCACTGTCAGTGTCAGCCAGGGACTAGAGTGGTACGGGTGGGCCTCCAGCGTCACGTCGGCGCCCCGTTGAATTTCAATTCGGGTTTGCCGGCTCCATATTTTATCTTTCAGGGGAAATCAGAGAGCCGACCAATCAGCACATCAGACCATACTCCATGGCATCGCTGAGTCGCGCTAGCCAAACCCAAGGCATCCGACTGGATCTTCTGGTATCTCATCAAACATATTTGTTTTCTTTTTTGGGCCCTGCTTATTAAGAGTCATTACACCTTCACATATCGCCAACTCCACACTCGAAAGAGACACTGGGCTCAACATTTGTAGTTGCAAGCAAAAACAGAATTAGCAGTCGAGCATATTACACAAAATTCCCAGAACAGAAACATGTTCAGTAATTATGGTATTGCCTCCAATCCAGCTTCCGTGGATTAATCAGGAGGACGTATTTTGTAAAATAAAAAATGTCGAGACGAGTCTAAAATCCATTTACCCTGCCACCCGCCCCTGATGTGATGTTGCATGCCTAGAAAACAGAACCAATACAAAGCACTCCCGACAATACAACATTCATGAACCCGCCCAAAATCACCAAGAAAGCAAACCCGTATGGTTCTTTGCAATTCGTCCTCTCCAAATTAGAGTCGATTGGGATATGATACAAATTCGTCACCGCTTGCTTACTCTGAAGCGCTTCAAGGATCCGTCGAGGCAGACTTGGTGGGTGCTGGCGCCGATTCAGTCGAGGAGAATTTGAAGACGCCGGAGTAGCTAGGGGAGCCCGTGCCCGTTGGTGTCTTCCCCATCGTATCATCATTGTCTTGACCGGTTGGCTGCATCAAATTTGTCGAATCCAGCTGCTTCGTAAGGGATTCAGGGATGTATTTGCCAGCAACGATGGGACCAATAATCATGGCAAGGAACAGAACAAGCAAAGCAAAGTAGAGAACAGCGTAACGGAATACACGTCTCTTGCGGAGCTTGGACTGCTTCATAGAATAAATGGGGGGGCGAATTTGGCGACTGTACCACACTGTTAGCTATGAATCTTGCAACCAGTAAAAATGGTAACGTACCTTGGGCGAAGCCAGAAGAGCATCATGGAATGCAGCTTGTCGACTTGCGGGATCAAAATGACTGGAAGCATCATGAACAGAATAATGTGACCCAGCACAAAGTCTGCAGCGAACATGCTCAACTCCGTGATCTTGCAAAGGAACTCACGAGCTGGCTGAGAAACGGTGTGCCAGCCCATAGAGTACCATTTACCGGTCCAGAAAGCAATGTTTGACTGATCCGTCTTGAACTCTCTGGTAAGTGTCAAGGAGATGATCAACTTGAAGATAAAGCGCTGTATGGAAACCACGGTGATCATTCCCAGGAGGGTCTTGGCGAAGTCAAATCCTTCTAGGAAGAACATGACTTCGAAGAAAACCAAGAGGAAGACGACAGCAAGACCGTGAGCGATGCCAGCAAGTACGCTACCGAACTTCTTGCAGCACATACTGAGGAGCGGTCCCATGAAGCAGGCCATGAAGAAGAAGACCATCAAGACACCAGCGTTGATGGCGATAGGTGCAAAAGCAACGATACCCACCCGCAGAAGCGATGCAGTAGGCTTCGCATCCGGGTTCAGCCCCTTGTTGGGGCCATTGACACCTGTCTGCGCATTGATGAACAGATATGGAATGAGGGTCAAGGCCACAAGCATGAGCGGGAAGACAATCTCTGCCCAAAACATGTTAACAATGGCAGCCCGGGGAACATCGGCGGACATCTTGCTGGAAGGATCGCCCAGAGTCTTGCGCTTGTATCCAGTAATTCTGGTTCGGGAGAGGCGGCAAAACGAAATCCACGAGGATGCATGTGAGCGCGAGTTACCGCGGGACAGCCACCGAAGGAAGTCGCGGTAATCGATGAAGAAGTCGTTCCAGGCAAACTGATGGGGGTTGTACAGGAAAGGCGAGACAACCAAGGCCAACAGCGAGATCCAGAAATAGACCAGAGCCGCTTGCCAGATGGTGAGTGAAGCAAACAACAGCATCATCAACATGCGAGCTCCGAAGTAGATAGATGGCCCGGCAAATCGAGAGTAGAGGATACCGAAGGGAATACGAGCAGTGGCAAATCCACGACCGGTACCGATGTATCTAGCTCCTCCAAACGAGAGATCCTGTTGAACCGAATTGGCGTAAATCTGGCAAACGAAAACCTCGAAGAATGGCGAAAACGAGCAGAACTGCTTGGCGAAACGGGTTGCTGCACGCCATAGACCACGCTCCGTCAACTCCTGGACGAGCAAGGGCACGAACGAGAGGAAGAAGACGAAGAAAATCGACAAGATACAGCGGTAAACCCAATCCATGAGGGCGTCGGTGTTCTGGCAGCCAGTAGGAACGAGCGGGTCCCTAATGGGCACGTTCCGGTTGTAGTCGCAAGGAATAGTTTCCCTGCGCAGGGCGCCAATGTTGACGAGGCAGATCATGAAAAGCTGGACGGACAACATGATGAACATGTTGTTCAAATGAAAACCGGGATGGGCGTAGTAAAACGAGAGGAAGCGATCCAGGGGCAGTTGCGTTCCGAGATAGTAGTATTCTCTGGAAAGCATCTGCTCTCCCATACCGGTTCCAATCTTGGTAGTGAAGTTGAGAATCGATCCGAAGCCCAAATCACGACCCTTGCCGCATTGATAATACTCGCAGTGCTTGATGCGACCACCACGAAGGAGTGCGTTCATACCAGCGTAAATATCCTCGTTCAGATGCAAGCCCTTCTGAGCCTTGGACACACCTCCACGAGTTGTCATGAAAATGCCGTTGAGGAAATCAGGATGACCATAATGGAGCTTGCCACCAATCTGAGCCAGTGTTCTCGAGAAGAGAGTACCAAATGTCTGTTCCTTTCCGGCGGCGACGTCACCGAGGATACCAATATTCTCGGAGAAGATGTATTCACGAGCTCCCAAGATAGCAACAGGGGCCTTGGCGACATTCTTAACACCGGGTGTGTATGGCGAGACATTGTCGGTCTTCATCTCCTCGAACTCGGCGAGAACACTGCGGATCTTCAGGCACTCCTCGAGATAATTGTCTTGATTGGCATCGATGAGCTGGATGTACTCGCCACGGTAAAAGATCAGAGAGTGGTTTTGGTTGTCAGATTTGCCATCGCCAAGGATGGGGTTACCGGAGAGCTGGATGCGGAACTTGGGTCTGCGCATGCCATTCTCCATGATCTCAGAGTGCCCGTCGATAAGAGCAGAGTACAGACGTGGCTCATCTCCTTCAGCAAGTGGGGGCTCCTCGTCCAGATAAGCGATCTGAAGATCAGGGTACGCGCGAAGAAGGAACTCAGCGTTCTCCATCTCCTCCTTCTTGAACTTCGCATAACGTTGCATAGAGATGACCAGCTTGAACTTGCGACGGGCCATACGCTCCAACTCACGCTCGAGCTTATCGGAGTTGCCGCCGAACATCTGAACAACCTCGGGGTTCTCGACGCGGTAAAGAAGCTTGATAGCACGGCTGTAGTTCATGAAACCAGACACAGTGCGGTAGAGCGTCTGGAACCGAAGAGAAGCCCAAATACGAGTCCTGAGCGTGTACTCGGGTGCAGACGACTTGAAACCAATGCAGTAAAACGGAAGATCGTCAATCTTGCTCTTCGCGGTGTCCTTCTCGTTCTTGTCCACATCGCCATTAAATTGTGATGTTTCGTCAGCCAAGATCTTGGTGTCCTTGACGAAGCAGTCCCACTCGTGAGGATGCAGTTGCTTGAGGTACTCCAGGAGCGTGACTCGGGAATAAGGCTCATCCTCACGAATGATCTCTCTCAAGGAGAGGAGGATCTTTTCGCTGTAATGAGGAATCAGAACCGTGAACGTAGGCATGTTGTCAACCGGGAGAGGCTCCGGAATAGGCGTTGACAGCGACTGCGCAAAGAACGATATTCTACGCTCTGCCTCGCTGTGAGACGGGAAGAATTCCGTTTTGAACGAGTGATCCTCCTGGGAAACGAAGAAAGTCGGTGCCCTGAGCGTCCGCTTGCCCTCCTGTTCGGACGGAACCTGGTGATAAAGCAGCTTTTGGACGTGGTCGATGGCGAGAAGATGCTCGCGATACATTGAAATGACGATAGCATTCCAGATCTGCGAGATGAGAACCTTAGGCTTGTACTTGATCTCCATGTCGGTTGTCGCCAGGATCTTCGAGTAAATACGCTTGGGGAGACGAGAGAAGATGTTTCTCCACGGGGTCCAAATCGATGATCCAATGTAGAATGACCGAGCAATGGAGAAAATGGTGTTGAGGAGGACATAACAAAGGTACGTGTCCAAGAAGAAGAAAATCATGTCCGTGAAGATCATAAAGCCGAGTGTGATTTGTGGTTGATACTGGCAGAGATACCTTTGCACAATCGTGTCTCCCAGGCAGCTCGACACATCCATGATCTGAAGATATCGGATAGGATCACGTAGCGACAGTGCCAGATAGAGATAGGACTCTCCAAACTTGAGACCAAACACTACCATCCAGAGACCAAAGGACATGGCCATGTCGTTGCCGGCGAGACGTGGATAGCTGGCAGTGAATGTCTGACTCGCCACATATTTCCGGGAGTTCTTGGTCAGGTAGCTTCCGAACAAGCCACCGAGGGGCATGACCGAGAAGAATACGAAGGTGATGACGGCAATGAAGAACTGCACAATTCCAAGAATCAACGCAACCTTCCCGTTCTGCCTCTCAAGATAGGCTTCGGTGTCTGCGGCTGGCATGAAGACGTAGACTCCAGGTCCAAAGTTGATGATGAAGATGACAATGAGGAAGAGCAGCCGCTTGGTGAGATGCTGAGCGCCAGCCCATTTTCTTGGGACGTACGCCCATTCCGCGAGAGTCGCCATAATCTGAATCAGAGAGGCAATGGATCCTCCAAAGCCACAAATCGACCAAACAGCAGCATTGGGTGGCTGGTTATTGGCTTCCTGCTCGTAGTTTGGTGTGATCAGAGTGGGCGAATTGTATGCGGTATAGAACCAGAACATGGTAATATGAATGATCCAAATGCGGTTGAAGTTGACGAGCATGTGGAACCAGGAGCGGTTTTCCTTGTAGGTCTTGAAGAACACCTTCTTCCAGTTTACATCCTTCAGCTTCAAGTAGCGCTCGGCAGGAGGCAGGTCAACAAGCTTGCTCTTGTCTCCAAGAATGATGCGTTCGATACCCTCGGGGTACCAGAACAGCTGGTTACAATCATCGTAGCCAATAATCTGGTGGTGATCGCGTTCACGGCGGACGTAAACCCCATCCAGAATTTCGTAGCCCTGGTCCCGGCAGTACTGGTAGAGAGGCGTAATGACGTTGTTGAGGAATGTGAGTTCTTCAACTGGCTCAACCAAGGCCTGGCACGCAGGCGAGTTGAGATAGTCGTCTGCGCACTTGAAAATGAAGCACAGACATTCCGGCATGAAGCGGACTTGATTAGCTTCTCCCCAGCAGAGCAGGTAGAGCGCAATCTGGCGGACGCGGTCGTGCTGAGACATCCGGTTCATGCGTGTCTTCCAGCGATATTCGGCAGCTTCCAAGGAATCATCACCTTCCAAATCCTCGAGTGCTTGGTTCTCCGTTGCTTGAGCCTTCTTGTTCTTCTTGGACCGTTTGAGGCCCTTGCCTTTGATGTTGGCGAAACCAACAGCATCGTCCAAGTCAAGGTGGGCAGCAAAGTACCACTTGCGGTAATTTGCGTTGTCACCGCCAATGTAGTCGGCATGGAGTGATAACAGCGCCTGATTCGGCGTCATGCGCGATGCCCTTGAATCAAGAAGCGTCATGAAATGATCATACATGTTCCGCATGCTGTCGCGCTGGAAACCAAACTTTGCGGTCAGGTCGAGGAAAATGTCTTCCACCTCCTCCTTGGAGAGGGGGATCTGAGCATCGGAGGTCCAGGCTGGGTACGGTTCCCGAGAACGCTGGCCAGCTGGCAAAACATTGCCGTAGTCCATTCCATAGTTCGGGGTGGATGCACCTGATGACCGGTTCCCGCCGTAGGAAATCTGCGAAGAAGGGGGGCGATATCCTCTGGCTCCTCCCTGGCCTTCGTTGTAGCTGTTGTAGCGCTCGTCGCCGCGTCCGTAATAGTCCATGTCGGTAGCGCGCGCCATGTCGGATCTCATGGTGAAGTCGCTGAAAGTCTCCGAGTCTTCCTCGGAGCCACCTCGGGGAGCCCGGTTGGCGTACCCGCCCTGTTCATAGCCCTGGTCATAATAAGGGTCTGCGCCATTGTTGTTGTTGTTGTAATAGTCGTCATGATACTGCTCCTGGCCCTCATAATAGCCGCCATCCTGCTGGTATGGGTTGTTCGCGTCGGCATTGTAATATCCACTTGAAGAGATGTTAGTATATAAAACGTGAACCTTCAACATCGATATTTCTTACGATTCGTCGTAGTATCCTTCGCCTTGCGGGCCTGGGGTCCTTCCGTGCGGTGGTTCTGGCTGTCCACGCGCATCGTAGGCGGCGTTGTTATCGTAGTACTGATGCTCGTCCTGGTAGTAGGAATCCGTGTTCGCACCACCCTGGGGAGCCGGGCCATATCCATCGTCGTAGTCCTGATGGCCGTGAGGAGGCTGGCCTTGGCCCTGACCTTGGGGGTATCCCGACATATTGGGCGACAGGTCTGTAAGCTTGGTTAGCCCGACTCGTGGCGCCGAATCACGCCGATTTAGAAATCCATCCTTCATCTTCAAACCACTTGGATGTTCTGATGCTGGATATCATAGTCGATGTGTGACTTGTGGTGCAGAACTAACCAGATCAGAATGTCATGGGGTGCTTGTTGTGAAGCGAGTCTCCCGAATATTTGCGAAGGACTGTCTGTTGACCCTGCGAAAAGAGGTACCGCGGGGGTGTTAACGTGGCCGGCCACAACAAGAGATTTGTTAGGAATAGGTGGGGTTGGTGTTGGTTGTGCTGAAGAGCTGTGCTATGTTGTGTCGGGAGGCCCGTGATTGTTGATATACAACTGCAGGAGCCAACACAAGATGATGAGCGATTGGTCGCGCGGCAGAGGCGCAGTAGGGAGGTTGGCTTGGGGATTTAGGGGGTGCGGGCTAGCCCAGAGCGAAAGGTCGGCTGCCGCGAAATGCAACTCACTCAAACCTCAGGACCAGTAAATACCGGACAGAAAAATTATGTTCTCGTCGCACCGTTGAACGATTGCTGGACTGCTGAATATCGTCGCCCTTGGGTCTTCGCGATTGACTGCCGTGTCGGCGTGGGCGTCTCAAACGGCGGGCACGCTGTGGGCGAAATCACAGCTGGTGCTCTATTGGGGATCCAAAGAAGGGCGCGTGTGGCGTGCAAACCTTCAATACATCCACCACTGCACTCGACACACACTTGGCGACTGAACGAGAGATGGTCAAGAGGGAAGAGAGAGCGAGCGTAGAGTGGAAAAGGAAAAGAGTCGAGAAGGCATGGGCCAGGTCGAGGTTGAGGGGAAAGAACTGGGAAAATGGGAAAAAGGAGGCATTCAAGGATGGGGCTACGTTTCGTCGTGACGGAAGGAGACAGGACCCAGTCGCTGGCCAGGACGGGCTCCAGGACTGCTTGGCCGCTTGCTAGGGTCGCGGCGGAGGAAGGGTTGGCCAGGGGCTGTCGAATTAGGGAGGGTGGGAGGCCAAGGACACCACGGTGTCAGATTTAGCAAGCGCGTACTGTATACCGCGTGCAAGTGCCAGGAGCACGCCGATTGCAGCACGGCGCCAGCAGAAAACTCGAACGTGCACTGTTGGAAGCGAGCAGAGGATCATCACAACATCACTGGCTACTTCCATGCCACTCTTTCTCAATTCAAAAACATTCATCCATTGAATACTTCCCCTCGAACACAGGCCGTCGACGAGGGTATCCAGCAGACCCAGTGTTAGTCTTTTCACTTCCAATCCGATTTTTCTCGTTCCTGGGTCTTCCAATCCTGACCCACCGAGATATCGAACCCGGCTGGGCTGTCTTCTATCCTGATCCTGGCAGTTTTCCGACAGGGTTGGCGACCTTGGCAGCTGCGTCGGACTGGCGATCCCCGCTAGAAAGTCACCGATACGCCCCCTTATGGCCTAGGTACTTGTGGGAACCTGTCTTCTGTTCGCGCCACGATCTCGATTGACACAGGCACACTCTTCCAATGAGAGCGCGCAGGTTCGTTTCTGCTATGAACACTCAGGGATCACGCGGGTCTAGCGACGGCCCAGTCCAGGCTTGCGACTCGAGATTGCAGCACATCTGCGAACATGGCTTCGCCACCTTCTTGTACCGCAGCCCCTTGGTGACAAAGGAGCCACAGCTCCAGCAAAGTACCACCCATGTACTGCGTACTCTGTTCTAGGCTATTGGCGGACGGGACAGAGCTTGGTTCAGCGTTGCTGGATATGACGCTCAGGATAAAGAAAACAGGGAAAGTCCCGCCAAACAGCAAGGCTGGGATGATTCGACAATTGATCAGCCATGGCTTTTGGTTCTTCTTCTAAACCGCAGGCGATGGGAATTGAGGCGACTTCGGTTGGCAGGAGACAGGAGCCTGACAGGGCTAGCAGTCGGATTGCTTTCACTTTAGGAGAGTCGAGTTTTCTCTTCCTATCGACACCTTGTCCCGCCCTGGCGCTCCACGCCTATGCATGTCCACACCAGACTACCGACACGAGCGGGTCGTGTTATGTGCGGCTACTGCTGAGAGGACGGCCAGGGCGTAGCTCAGTGCAGTGGCGAGAACACGAGGGATAACCGTGTTCGATGGCTCCTCGCCAGTTGTTCACCTCCGGCCTCTTACCTTTCAGTGAGACATACATCAATATCCCACACAGACTCGGTAGTTTCTCTCCTGCGCTTGTGGAAACTGAAAAATCTGCGACCGAGAACCCCAGAAAAGTCTCCGACCGTTTTCGATAATACAATTGACAAAAAGAACGAAAGGGCTCTCAAATGCTGACAGTGGAGGTGTCCGCTCCCCCTTTCGCCCTTTTTGAACAGCGCTTGGTTCTTCTTGAAACCGAGTGTTCCGAACACAGTGCCCACTTCAAGGCGCCCCCATCTCTGCATTCCCACCCCCCATCTCTCCTCATTCCCCCCTTACCGTGCCTCACTGGTACCTGGTAACCTCAATTTGTTGGACAATCTATTTCCAGTGCTCCGTACAGAAAATGAAGCTAGAAGGCACATTGTTGTACCGGTAAATGGCAGTAACATGGGAGGTGTCTGCAAGGAACCGTTGGTTAGCACTCCACAGATAGGAAGCCCGATTAGGAAAAGGCCGGCCGACCCAATATCAATGACGATGCTAGCAATTTGTTCTGCCCTGCTCCAGGCGTCTGGCGCGGCTCTGGGTTCCGATGACATCGCTACTCTCCCATGCCTCATGCCCGTGTGGCTCACTTGCAGGGCTTGCGCAGGCTTGACAGCGCCCATGCCTTATCTCAAAGCCCCGAGTCGGCGGTCGGCGGCCCGTCGAGACATGTCCAGGTTGAGTAAGAGGCCGCGTAATAACAAGCAAGCCAAGTCGCGGTGAATGGTAGAAACGTGAGGGGCTTGCGACGCGGTGCTGTGTGGCGGCATGATCTCCGCCCAGTAACAGTCAGAGCTGTCAAGCCTCAGGCCACCTCACGGGCTGGCTGACGCTGGAAAGGGCCTGTCCTGCGCCGGCTCGGACACCGGATGGCCGGTACCTACATTAGCATCCGCCGCGAGCGCTCTGCCGTCGACACATCCACGCAAGCTTGTGCGTCGCACCCAACTACCAGTCAAGCTCGGCGCCCGCCGCTGACCAGCAGCCGCATCTGTTCTGCTCTACTGTGTACACGCTACGGGAGATATTATCCCATGCCCAGTGGCGAATAGGCTGAAATGTCGATGCTGCTGGCGCATCTGTGTCGATCCACCCCAAGCTCCAAAATACGGATTCTCCTACCTCGTGTAGCGAATAGCCGCCTAAATTTAGGCCGCCATGCACGCTGTAAAGGCCTTTGAATTTTCCAGACTGCGATGGGTGTCACACCCAGTGAGACAGGAAAATTGCCAGCACACCCACGCAAGTTTCGCACGCAAGAGACACAAGTTGCATGCTGCTCGAGCCTCGAGCAGCAGCGAGCAGCACGCACTTCGTACTTGTCGTAGTTTTCGTAAGATTTGCGCTAGCTCGTCACGCAAGATGGGCGTTGGTTGCTATTGTGGGAAGGGCACAATGCGATACCAAAACGATGCCCCACCTAACCCATCAGTCCAGACGAGCCATGGAAAGTTTGGACGCACTCGTTTAGGGGCGTCGATCAACTGTTATCTCGGCCTGCCTTGCTGCAAGCCTTGCAGTAGCGCTGCACGACAAGCAAGGCCGAGGAGCACTCCCTATTCAGGAAGATTGCCAGGCTCACCAGGTTGTGCTGTTACCTAGTCTGCTAGTATATCTGAGACCACAAGATCACGGCATGCCAAAAGCACAAAGTCCAGGCCGCTCGACAGAGTTCTGAACATGGCCTCGGAGATCGGATGAGTGGACGGACGATGCAAGATTGCCTGACTGGACGACCGAGTCAAGATGGCGAAGATTGGGATAAGTCTCGTCGCGGCTGGCACCCAATGATGGATTTGTGGATTTGTGGCTGCTGAACGGAAACAGCGCTGAGACGGGGCCGCCGCTGCGTTGAGTGTCACAGAAGCTCGGCGCACCAGCGCGACGAAAGGCAACGCCATTAGTAGCCATCAACCTCCTTAACGTTGTCGTGCTGCCTTGGCTTGCATACAGTGCCCTGCACGCCGTCGCAAGGCAAGACCAAGCCGGAACGCAGAAGCCATTCAGTTTTCTTACATGGTGGGATGAGAATTTGGTCACAATGGCGGGGTGGGTTATCGCTCTCGGATACAGATAATCGCACGGTTATCGCCGGTCGCCCATGACAACGGCCAGCCGTTTACACCAATTGACTTTGGCCGTGCCAGACACCTGCAGCACAGCAAGTCCAGCCCGCGCCCCAGTAGACTGGCTCGAAGCCTAATAACGACCAGCAAAGGGGATTTGCATTCCCATCGGCCATTCTCGAGTGATCAAGCGACATTCTGACCGAAGGTCATGGCGAGGTCATCGAGGCCGAGGGTCATCGACTCCAGCGACGACGACAGCGAGTTCCCCGCCTTGGACAAACTCGTCCGAGTAGAGCAGGAACCGGCACCACGGGGAGTAGCAAAGGCCCAACCGGAAACGGCTCGGCGTCCTAAACCTCCCCAGGCAAAGGCAGCGAAGGCACCGGCATCGGTGAGGCGGCGCAAGTTGGGGCCAGTATCCGACAGCACGTTGCTGAGGGCATGGACGCCAGACAGCACGACGAACGAAGAAGGTGATTCATATCGTGCGACCCAGGAGAAAGGCAGGCTGCGGCGCCCCAGAGTTCAGCTTCGAACACGACAGACGACTACGCCCTCAGTTTCGGCCGTATCACCGAAAGATGACGAGGACGACTACGATTCCACGCACGAGATCACTATAACGGAGGATGTATCTCTAGCTGAGGATATCTTTCACTCGGCTGAATCTGGGGGGTCTGAATTTGGTGGAGAGGAGTCCGAGGACGAGTTTGGTGATTCCGTGATGGAGATAATTCCAAGCGGGGAACCTCCCAAACCCCGTTTGCCTGCCAACGGTAGGAAGCCCTCAGGGCTGCCCATGGCAAATGGCTTGGAGATGAAGGAAAAGAAAACAGCATCCGGCGGGCCAAGCAAAGCCAAAGAGTCTGCAGGCGAGCCAGCGCGCCGAGCAAAGAGGGAAAAAGCCTCGGCCAAGGGAACCGACAACGACTTTGCAAACACGCTTTCTCGTTTGCAACTGTAAGTTCTAATTGACCCACGCACCGACAGAAAGCAACTAGCTAATACTCCTGTGTCTAGCAATGATCCTGAATGGCTTGCAGACCAACAAATCTCTCTACCCCGAGAAAAAGATATCACACCTCCCTCAACGCCTCCCAAACCCAAGTCGGGCCTTGTGTCACCGAAAAAGCTGCCCCGGATACCAGCCACACCTCACCGTCCCGAGGCAGATATTTTTTGGAGCCGAGAATTTGTTGACGACTGGAATGATGAGCACTCCCCCCGAAAGCAACTGTTCCCTGACCCCTCCAAAGTAGTCCCACCCAAGACGACGAGTCCCAAGAAAAAGGCTGGGCCCAAGCCGCCCAGCGCGAGGGAGGCGAAGAAGACATTCGAACAGGCCAAGCACAACATGGCTGATAAGTTCATCCGCGAGCTCGACACAGTCATTACGAACGGCAAGCTCGCGGAGCTGGCTGCCTCGACTGGCGGCATCAAGCTAAACTGGACTAATAAGCTTAATACCACTGCCGGGCGCGCCAACTGGAAGCGGGAGACGATCCGTACCAAGTCGGCCGCCGGTGAGACTATTTCGGTGGTGTACAAGCACCACGCCTCGATCGAGCTAGCCGAGAAAGTTATCGACGACGAGCACCGGCTGCTCAACGTGGTGGCGCACGAGTTCTGCCACCTGGCCAACTTCATGGTCTCGGGCATCACCAACAACCCTCACGGGCGCGAGTTCAAAGTGTGGGCAGCACAGTGTTCGCGCGAATTTGGGAGCCGCGGCATCGAGGTTACGACCAAGCACTCGTACGACATCGACTTCAAGTACATTTGGACGTGCACCGACTGCTGCATGGAGTACAAGCGGCACTCCAAAAGTGTGCACCCAGAGCGCCACCGGTGCGGTGGCTGCCGCGGGGAGCTGAAGCAGACGAAACCTATTCCCCGTGGCACGGGAGCCGGTGGCACCGGCGCAAAGAAGCCGAGCGAGTATCAGGCGTTCATGAAAGAGGAGATGAAGCGCATCAGAGAGGGCAACCCAGGGGGCCCGCAGAAGGATATCATGAAGCAGGTGGCGGCTAAGTGGGCGCAAAGACAGCGCTCTCAGGGGCTGACATTGCCATCAGGGCATGACCCCGTGGACGAAGCAACGAAGAGGATCGAGGTTTTGGTTGTGGACGACGAGTAGATGGGTTTGACGGCATCTACCAAATGCATCGCATGGCGACACATTGATACCCGTGTAGAACTAACTAGTTTTCTCTACATACATGTTTAATATAGATTCAGCGCTGGCTTGCGCTTAATGAGGAGCTCATCATAAACACCATGCTGCTTCCCTCCTGCTGATGTTGGTCGTGGACACATGAGTTCCTCCTGTCAAATCAACGCCATCCAGTCCGGTCCTTTACAAAACTCATTCCGCGAGACGTGCTCTCCCGCCTTTGCCCCAAATTCCCGCTATACTCACATGCCAACCCGGATCATAGTAACAAACGAAACCCCCCTTTTTCATATCCCATCGAGTACCTCTTTTCGTCACGCCGGATCAAACTTCCTTGAAAAGGCCCCAGTCCTTGATATCCAGCGTCGACCAGATCCGGGACGCATACTCGACAGCGTCGCCAATCAGCTCGCCCTGCTTGCCGAGTGCCAGGTCGACGTCCTCCTCATCGTACTCGCCCTTGATGTGCGGCACGTTGATGGTGATGAGAATGTCGGTGCTCTGCTTCTCGAGCCGCACCAGCGTCAGGATCAGCGCGGTGAAGTCGGGCGCGGACGCCCGCCCCTCGTCCGCTTGCGGGGTCTGGGTTGCGATGAGGGTGTATGCCGGGGTTGTTTCGCTGCGAGGGAGGGGTTAACATTATGGGTGGGTGCTTTTGGTGTGGGAAAGGAGGGGCACATACTCGAGGTGGGTGATTTGGGTCTCGGTCGTGTTCCAGACCTTGACGGTCTCGGCGTCGTCGCCAACCAGATCCTCGAGGTGCGTTGTCAGGGCGCGCCCGTCGGCTTCCAGGCCGGTCCCCTTGGACTTGACGCGCTCGGTGATCTCTACGATGATGCTGGTGAAGCCGTCCTTGTCGATGTAGACTTCTTGGTTGTCGGGGACTTGGCGCAACGTGCTGTGAGAATGGTGCTGTTAGTCGATACACATTGTACTTTCAGGGATCGCGCTGGCCCTGGGAGAGGATGGAAGATAGGGGTAATGGCGAGATACACAGCGCAGGGGCTAGATAGGGGCATATTCGTACCTAACATCGGCGAATTTGTCTGGGAGGTCGCACTCGATAGCCCCGCCAAAGAGAGGGGTGCTTTTGTAGTGCGACATGGCGCAAAACTTGGGATGGTATTGATGTTGGGAATAATGGTGAACAATAGATTCAACAGGGGTTGCTGAGAGACTTGGGTATCGCAGGGAAATGTGGAAATTTTGAGGAGCAGAGAAGGCTATGTATGCCCAGGTATATGGTTTGCGACAAAATGTGGTTATATGACTGCGAGGCTTTGCGACCAGGCAACTTATGATGTCGATGGGTTCCGGATGCGGGGGTGGGGCACACAGTCGCCAGGCAGCTTCAACAGGGTTTTAAACGGGCGGCTGAGGCGCTCTCTCAGTGGTCCCCCCATTTTCCTTTCTTGCGTCGACTCATCGATTCATAACCTAACTACGGTCATATGTTCGGTCTCCTGCAAGTTGGTCGAATAACTCGGGCAACATGAGACTGGGCAATCGCACTGAAGTTTCGCTGTGTAACCAACGAGACGCTCGTGGCTATGAAGGAGGGCAGAAACAAAGACCCCTGATGCAAAAACATGCAGCGTCTTCTTGCGATATCGTCGGCTTAATGCCAACTACTGCCTAAGACGCAAAAGATACGATGAATTCATTGGAAACATCATAATCAGAACCAAGATCAGTATCAAAGAGTGACAGCCATGAAATTATAAGCCACGAGGCAGGTTTTCTGCAGAGCTTTAGCATGTATTCAATGTCTCGGGGTTCGGAAAGCCCCGCTCCACCACCACACCTCGACGCGATCCCGAATCGCGACTTGCGGCACAGGAGCTTAGCTTCCATATCTACGTCAGATAACCCCTCTTTGAGAGAACAGCTTGGTCCAAATAGCTTCAAATAAGCACCCACGGTCGCGAATATCCAATGTCAAGCAGAATGGCGTCTTGTATCTTCTGCAAGATCATCAAGGGTGAGTCCAAGCTGTCTTTGTCTCACTGCAGCTCTACCCTCCCATGAACTATAGCTAATCCAATTCCCCTGCATCAGGAGATATCCCATGCTTCAAGCTCTACGAGTCCGAGAAGACGCTAGCATTCCTCGACATCAACCCTCTCAGCCGCGGCCACGCGGTCCGTTCCATTGCTCGCAATTGAGAAATTCCAGACAGCCCGCAGCTAATTTTCCTTTCCAACAGCTCGTCATCCCCAAGTTCCACGGCGAGAAGCTGACCGATATTCCCGACGACCACCTGACTGAGCTTTTGGTATGCCCCTTTACTGGACTCGAACAAGGGCCTGTGAGCGCTGACAATGTTCTGTCTCCAGCCCATTGCCAAGAAGCTCGCACTCGCGACCGGCGCAAAGGAGTACAACATTCTCCAGAACAATGGGCGCGGCGCACACCAAGAGGTTGACCATGTCCATTTCCACATGGTAGGTCACATACGCCCTTGTCGAGATGCTGCTGGCATACATCTAATCTCTCACAATGGTAGATCCCGAAGCCGAACCCCGAGGAGGGACTGGGCATCAGCTGGCCGCAACAAACGACGGACACGGACAAGCTCAAGGCCCTGTACGAGGAGATCAAGCAAAAGCTATAAGCCCTCGAGAGTATAGCACATTCTAAGAGACACCAATCCTACACGGGGGCTTTCTGGACGCCCCAAAAGAGGTTTTGGTTTCTCTTCAGGTCATGTCGATGAAAGGAGATTCTCTAAACCTCCAGCTGTCGTTATGTGTCTACATTGCAGCTGTAATATAAATGCAAAAACAAAAGTGTATGCCGC
This sequence comes from Lasiosphaeris hirsuta, assembly GCA_030549175.1. Taxonomy (NCBI): domain Eukaryota; kingdom Fungi; phylum Ascomycota; class Sordariomycetes; order Sordariales; family Lasiosphaeriaceae; genus Lasiosphaeris; species Lasiosphaeris hirsuta. The sequence goes on from JAUKUA010000002.1 coordinate 3,835,665, forward strand.
GTTCCGGGACACCACAATCTAAGAGAACAAGATAAAGGACATTACGTAGAAAAGCCCTAGTCAACGTCATCCGCCGACGTCTCTGCAGTCGGAACGACCACAGGCACAACGATGGGAGCAGTAGCCGCCGCCGCGCCATTAACCTTCTCCGCCACCTTCTCCACCTCCACCTCCTTCTTAGCTAAAGGATAGAAATCAATCTTACCTCCCGGCTGCAGAACCCCAATCCTATCGTAGTACGACCGCGCGCGGAGGTACGGGTCGACAACCCAGTAATCGTCGCGAAGGCGGCTGGCGAGGGCTGCGCGCCGCGCCTTGATCTCGGCGCCCTTCTCGCCCTCGGGATGCTGGATCCACTGCAGGGTAGCCTCTTCGTACTCCTTGACGAGCAATGCTCGTGCGGCCACCAGGCGGTCGCGTGTCGCCGTGTCCTTCATCCGGTCGTTCTCGCCGGTTACGGGCTCGACGTAGGAAAACTCCCAGTCTTCCTCGCCGTCGAGATCCTTGGGGATCTGGCTGCGCGCGATGAACTCCTCCATCTCCTTGACGTTGTTGGTGAAATGGACCTTGTTGGCAACGACGGGGTCGAGCCAGCCGCGGATCACCTTCCAGATACCTGCTAGGTGTCAACGGGTGGGGGGATATCAGAGCTGGAAAGGGAGTGTGTACCTTGGAAGAGCCAGGGGGACTTGTGGACAAGTACTGCGCCCAGACTTTCAGGGTAGTTTGCCTCGAAGCACTTGATCATGAATTTTACGGGGGAATAGTCCTGAGGTGTCGAGATCAGCAATTTGAACCGCGTGAACGGAGTCATGTGCGCCTTACCATATTGGCCATTGAGAAGCCAGTCATGTCAAAGACAATTGTCTGCAATCATAAACTGTCAGCAGAATCTCCATCAACGCTAGGGGGATGCCAACTTACGGCCGTGTCAACGGGGGGCTGTAGCACCATGCGGCAAGTCTCGATAAGATAAACTGTATATCTCTCGAGACTCTCCTCAATCTGCTCACCCTGCTTGTGCAGCCTGACTCTGACATGGCAAATTGGCCTGCCACTCTTGTCAACTCCGTGCAAAAAGCTCTTGCCCATCCGTGCCTGAGCAAGGAAATCATGCGCCAGCCTCTTCGCAGCAGGGTCGCTATCATTCTTCTCGGCCTCGGCAGCAGCGCCCTCGCCATTCTTCATGATATCGTCGTCGACGCTCATGTCCTGCGCCCGCCAGTTCATAGTTGACACGAGCATGATGAGCGCCTTCTCGACATCCCACTTCCGCGCCCTCAAAAAGCGCAATACAAGGGCATCCGGGTGGTCGTGCTTCACCATGCTCCAGATGGTAGTCCGTATGGACTCTGGGCTCTGGCTGGCGAGGGTCTCGTGGAAATGCTTCAACTGGCCGTACTTATCCTCGTCTCCATCCTTTGTGGAGGTGAGGATGACTGACGGCGTAGGACCGGTGGGGGCGGTAGGTGCCGGCTCCGGCTCTGACTCCTTCCTGCCCCTCCGCGAGAAGATAGATAATCGGCCTGTTTTCTTCGACTTCACCTCTTCCTTCTCAGCTGCCACTGGGACAGGTGCAGCGGTCTGCTCCGAGCCGTTCTCAGGCTGGGCAACGCTACAAACCTGGAAGACAAGTTTCCATAGCTGTCTGAGCTTCTCCTCCTGCTCGGGCGTAAGGTTTCCGGACCGACCCGGGGCTATTTCCGCCGACATATTGTCAATGCTAGCGCTCCCGTCTGAGTTATTCGGAACCTTGGATGAGACTCTGAGATGTCGCAGACCAACAAGGGCGGAGAATCCAATGCCGAATCCGATACCGAAGATACAGGCAAGGCTGACAAAGTTGCTTGACGAGGCAGTGAGTACTCTGGTGCTGTGTAAACGTCTGAATTGGCCCGCCAACCGAAACCCCGTGGAGCCGGTTGTGCAAGTCTGTTGGGTGCGGCGACCCTTTGAAGCTCCGCTCCTAAGATGAGACAAGCCTCGGCCAAGAATGCCACTGGCAGATGCGCTCGACACAGAATAAGAAACCCGGTCAGTGGGCCAGAGACGGGCGCAACCGAGTAAAAAGTTGGGATTCGCAAAAGAGCCCCTGGTGGAAAGAATGGTAGATGAGAAACGGAGGCGAGCTACGACAAACTGCGAGGGGCGCATATGGATATCTTTCTTAGAAGTACAAGGTCAAGACGGGTGTCGGCTCGCGCGCAAGGCCAACAAAGTAGCAGGACGCAAGGTAACTCAGTTCAGTACAGCCCCATTGACCATCCAATGACAGAGCAAGCGATCCCGGGCTTGCCGTGTCGGCGTCGTTGGAGGCGCAAAATGCAAAGTTGAAGGAGTGTAGCCAGAGTAATCGACGTAACTGGGGTTCGTATACTGATAAACACGGCTCGGTGATATCAGACCGGTGTCGATGATGGCAGAGAAAGTAGCTGGCGTGCAACCCGGTGTTTAGGGCCTTTTGCGCTGGAGATCATGGCAATGTGCGAAGACCGTAACAAGGCCGGCCCCCCCCCAAGGCCGAGAGTACACAGTACACAGTACGTCAAGTCAAGCGCGCAATTAGGAGTGGGACTGCGCTGCAGGAACAGGCTGACGCTGGACACGACCCCAATCGAGGTCGCCTAGTTATGAACTTGTCTCGAGGGTAGGTACGCAGCTAGACTCAATTCAATAGCATCCAAAGATAAAACCCTTCCATTCTCCGCACCGTCAGCCATTCCGGCATCTTCAGACCCCGGGAACCTGTAGCTCTCCGGAGACCGAGAATTGCTGAACAAAAATATCAACAGCGCAATCCCCGCCCCACTAGCTCCATCAGGTTGCATCTTGGCGGATCCCATTTGGATCCCTTTTGGCTGGAATGACTCGCGTGCTGTCAACGAACCCCTCTGCCCCTCAGGCTCGCCCCTCCACTCCTTGGGACCGTGCACGTGCTCCAAATTCTGGGCCATGAAATGTGGGGGAGAGGGGAGAGGCCATCGTTTTCGCGTCCTGGATCTCGAACCTGGGGCCCGCCTGAAGTAAACAAACGACGACCGATTGTACCAGCCAGGAACACCCCAAATCAACCACGAACGCGGCCTTGACCCTGGGTCTCCCACCACCCCAAACAAATTAATACAAACCCTACCCATCACCGACCATGGCCGGCGGCGAGCACCGCGAGCGAGACTCGAGCACCAAGCGCACGCGCTCGACGTCGCGGACACGCACTTCGCGCCCAACCACACCTCTCCGCCCGTCGTCGCGATCATCCTTCCGCGAGTCGGCACGGGAGAGCGTCTCGGGCGAGGCGACGTTCCCGCTCAACACGTTCGAGCCGGCGTTCGCCGAGCTGTCGGACGCCATGGCCGACCTCGAGGCCAACATGATGCACTTCCAGCTGATGCACGAGAGTCTGGCGCGCTTCAGCGAAAGCTTCGCGAGCTTTCTGTACGGATTGAATATGAATGCGTTTTGTGTGGACTTTCCCGAGGTAAGGGGCATTGAGGATAGGAGCTCCGGATTGGGCTATAGACTGGGTTGGTGACTGAGTTGATGCAGGGACCGCTGTCTGAGTCGTTTAAGAGGATGAAGCAGCAGGAGGAGTTCCGTAGTAGTAAGTCTATGGTTGGAGAAATGGCTACGGCTACCGGCTAACGTGTGCGTTCAAGATGCTTCGTTATACTCGGAGGGGCCTTCAACTGGGAATAATAATGACGGTGAAACCACATTCATGTGCGTAGCTACCTGCTAGCCAGCCCAGACCACAAAGTGGGCAACGCCGCTGACTTGATACTCTAGGACCACGGATACTTCGTTTGTAGAGAACCCTTCCTCCAACAAACCAACACCCAAGTTCCAAACACCGACTCCAGCTACGCGCCAGTCGCGTTTGCCTCCCCCACGGGGCGGCACCAGGGGTGGCCGCGGAGGCGCACGAGGCGAATCCACGCGGGGAGGTCGCGGCATCGCGAGGCCCAGGGGTCGGGGAATAAGATGATTTCCTGGTAGATGAAGATGACACTATTAGGTGCCGCCAGCACCACTAAAGCCGATATGCCGAGACAGGGTTTAGTCGGGATTCCTGGGAAACCGTTGACTAGCTGCTGTTGCAGCGAGAGTCGACATGACGCTCCCAGAATCATATATGATTAGCAGCTTCGCGGTGGTTTTATCTGCTTCCCTTAATGGGATGCTAGGCAGGCCGCGTAGCAGATGACTTCGGCTAGATGGACTTTCGGCGCCGAGCCGTGATGTGATAAAGGGGATAGCTGAACACCCGTTGATCTTGTTGGGCCGGGGTTTAAGTGTCATTGGTGGCTTCGTTTAAATACTCCTGAACGCGCTTAAGGCACTCTTCCTCGCCAGCGCTTACCCACGAGCCAACAACGGCAATGGTCTTATTTCTAGACTTGAGCCCCTGGGTGATTTGCAGGTCGGACTTGGAGAGCTTGAGGGCCTGCGAGGATATAAGACGAGGTAGACTGAATGCGGATTTGCAATATTCACCTCGCTGAGAACTTTGACCACGGCTTTGTTTGCTTCCCCTTCTCGGGCCTGTGCAGCCACGCATATCTCAACGGCGTCGTCGCGGACAGATGTGATGCCTTCGCGGGACTTGCTAGCCCCGGGCTTGACGCTGCAATTGATGAAGAGGGTGCCGTGAGGCGACTTTTTTGTCCCAGTCACATACCATATGGCTCTGCCACTAGAGGCCATTGCTTCAAGCTCGGTATCCGTAGCCAACAAGGAATGTTGATGGTGGGCGGACTGTTCGGGCTGTAACATGCAAGGGTTGCGGGGTTATAGCTCCACAATTGCACCACCCGAAAGGGCTCCAGCTGTTCTGCTTTTATCGGAGCTTGGAGGCTTCCAAATAATATTCGAGCTTCTAGCTGGTAAACTACAACTTACCTACAGATCTTTAGATCGAAGGAAGTGCGGATGGCACACCTATATCACACATTCAAAACTCAGACAAATAGGTAGTAAGTAGCACTGCACCCTCACAAAATCGGCGACTTGGGAGACTCGAGTCCGCAGCACGGATCCGTAGTATGCTACGCGGGGGTAAGCTGCATGGACCCTTGAATTGGTGATGTCATCTGAAACCCGCAAACGCGGACTCTGTAAATTGGTGATTGGGAGAGGCTCAATTGAGCGGGACCGGAGAGCTGACAGCTTCACCACACACCACCTCAGCCCTCCGAATCCCCCCCCTCCCAAACGCTCCCTTCCCAAACCACCACCAGCATCAAACATGTCCGTCCGCCACGCCACCCGCGCCCTACGGCCCCTGGGCCTGTCCGCCCGCGCGGTCATCGTCCCCCGGACGACCACCCCCACCACTCACGCCACAGTGCGGACCTTCCACGCGACGCGTCCGGCCTTCATCAAGGTCGGCGACCCGCTGCCGGGGCTGGATGTGCTGGTCGAGGGCTCGCCGGGCAACAACGTCAACCTGGCCGAGGAGGCCAACGTGAGCAACAACATGATTGTGATTGGCGTGCCGGCGGCCTTCTCGCCCGCGTGCTCGGCCTCGCACATCCCCTCGTACATCAACCACCCGCAGACCAAGGAGTTCGACACCGTCGCTGTCGTCTCGGTCAACGATGTCTTCGTCATGAAGGCGTGGGGCGATGTGCTGGACCCGGACCATGGGTCGGGGGTAAGTCTGAGTTCTGTTCCGGTGGGTGTTTTGTGGGTGGTCGGTGGACTAACCGGTCCTGCTTCAGATCCGCTTCCTTGCCGACCCTACCGCCAAATTCACGCAGGCGCTGGATCTCGCTTTCGACGGCTCGGCCATCTTCGGCGGAGACCGATCCAAGCGGTACGCCATCGTGGTCGAGAACGGCAGAGTCAAATCGCTTCATGTGGAGCCGGACAACACGGGCACCAATGTGTCCCTGGCCGAGCATGTGTTGGGCAAGGCTTAGAGCGCGATTCAATGTGGAACAGATAGAGTCACCGTAGCTTCTCGCCTCAAGCGCTCGGGCCGAAATATAAAAATATGACCAAAGCTGGTATTTACCACCACCTTGCCGCGAGATGCACCAAAAAAATGTACCCTAGACACGCGTATATACATGGCTCATCCAAAAAAAAAAAAAAAAAATTGGGGTTCGATACCTCTCAGTGTCTCATTACAGGCAGACATGGGTTTTCTACAGCCCGTTCCCCTTTTGCAATCTCCAACACACTGCTTCCCTCACCATGGCTCCACTTAGAGCATGGGCTTGAGGTCCTCAGCCACGTGGAAAGGCGCCCCGGTCTTGCCCTTAACCTCCTCGACAGTCACGCCATCGGCAATCTCGACAAGAGTAAGTCCCTTGGTGAAGTCGACATCAAAGACACCCTATAGTTATTCATTAGCTTCAACTCTCCATGACATGGAAAGTGGTAAGGGACACTCACAAGCTCGGTAATGATCCGCGAGACACATGCCCTACCGGTCAGGGGGAACGCGCACTGCTTGACGATCTTGGCATTGCCCTTCTTATCGGTATGCTCCATGGTAACAACAACCTTGGTCTTGCTCGGGTTGCTGACCAGGTCCATAGCACCACCAAAGCCCTTCACCTTGCCGGGCAACATCCAGTTGGCTAGGTCGCCGTTGGCGCTGACCTGCATGGCACCAAGGATGGTGAGGTTGATACGGCCGCTGCGGATCATGCCGAAGCTCTCCTCAGACCCAAAGACGGCAGCGCCGGGCTTGAGTGTGACGGTCTCCTTTCCGGCGTTGATCAGGTCGGCGTCCTCGTCACCCTTGCGTGGGTATGGGCCCAGCCCGAGTATACCATTCTCGCTCTGCAGTTGCACCTCGACCTCGGGTCCGACGAAGCCCGGGGCCAACATCGGCATGCCGATACCCAAATTAGCGTACATACCGTTCTTGAACTCCTTGGCCGCGCGACGTACGATGCGCTCGCGCTTGGCAGCCTGGTCGCCGGATCCGAGGGCCTTCTTGGCAGCCGCGGCGGCGTTGCCGGCGACCTCCTCCTCCTTAGCCCACGTATACTTCTCGATCTTCTTGTCGGTAGTGCTCTGGATGACACGCTTGACGTAGATGCCGGGCAGGTGCACGGCCTCAGGGCTGATCTCACCAGGCTCGACAATGTGCTCGGCCTCGACGATGGTCATCTTGGCGTTACGGCCCATGGCACCGTTGAAGTTGTTGGCAGCTAGGCGGAACTGGCAATTGCCGAGGCGGTCGGCCTTCCAGGCCTTGACAAAGGCATAGTCGCCGTCAATGGCATGTTCGAGGAGATAGCTCTTGCCATTGAAGACCTTGACGTCCTTGGGGTAGGAGAGCTGGTCCGGGGTGCCGTCGGGCTTGTTGCGGAGCGGGAGCTCGCCTGTTTGCACGACGGTGCCAAAAGCGGCGGGTGTGTAGAAGGCCGGGATGCCCTTGCCGCCGGCGGCGCACCGCTCAGCCAGCGTGCCCTGGGGCGTCAGCTCGAGCTCGACCTCACCAGTCAGGTACATCTTCTCGAATGTCTTGTTCTCGCCAATGTACGATGCAACCATCTTTCTGATCTGCTTGGTCTTGAGCAGCTGGCCCAGCCCGCTGTCGTCGGTGCCCGCGTTGTTGGACACGGCCGTCAGCCCGGTAATCTGGGGCTTCTTGAGCATCTCGTTGATGAGCGTGTCGGGCACGCCGCACAGGCCGAAGCCGCCGCACAGCAGCGTCGTGTTGGGCTTCATGTCCTCGAGCGCCTTGGCAGCCGAAGGGTACACCTTGTTGATCTCGGCGCGCCGAGACGTCACCGAGAAGGCCCGGGCAAAGAGCGCCGCATGCTGGGGAAAGAGGGTCAGCAATTGTCCAGCGATTTCAGGGGCAGAGTGGAGGATTCAGCATACGTTGGACCCGTACCTGGCGCACGCCCTCAGCGTCCTCATGCGCAATGCGGTTGACGGCATCGCTGCGAACTGGTTCCGTGAAGGGGAAGGGCGGGTATTGGAGGGATAGCGGGGAGGAGGCGTTCAGCGACCACTCAGCTCGGCAATTGAGATAGCTAGGAGGCTGTTGGAGGGGCACTTGGGGTCTATAAGATAAGAAGTCGGGGGGGGGGGATCGTCAAGGCCGGAAACTGGGGAAACCATTTACTCAGGGTGCGGGCTCAGAGTGCAGGAGATGGATAAAGTTAAAGATAAAGACAAAAATAATAAAAAGAGAATTGAAACGGTTCAGCCATCGCCGCGCCTGGGTGACGCTAACTCATATTTTCCCTTTCCCTATGGGCTGTGGCAGCAGCAACGCAGTACCTAGCTACAGCCGTTAATGGCCGATGGCAGTACCGTGACCCCAGACACCCGGCTCGACTCCGCAATCCTCGGAAATGCTGTTCGGCAGAGTGCCTTACATCCCCCGCCTTTGCCCTGTCCTGCAAGGGGTCCCTCGGAAACCGGTGGGGAGAGCCAGTGCCGCGGGTAATTGTTTTTGGCAGGCGGCGAGTGCGACGACAGGACCAGGAGAAACTCAGCTTGACCATATATAAGATAACAAAACACACACACATGTGCGACGAGTTGGCCGGCTCTTGGGCCTCTGTTCCGGGTGGTCTGCTGTCTGAAGCTGGAAACTTTATTGTACCTTTGTCCACAGCCACCGGGCCCCAAGACCATCTTAGGGGTAAAGTTCTGTCGGCCTTGGTGCAAACCAGAACCCGAATATCCCCCGTTCCATGTCCTAAACTGCCCTAGCCGCTCTGCAGGGGAACAAAAAGACACCAGGCATGGAGACAGTCACGGCAGGGAGAAAGCAAGTCAACGCAGAATTCAGTCAAAGGTGAATATTTTCTATGTACCTCGCGCCGGCCAGTAAATGGACTACTAACACGAAAATCGAAGCCAAAGAGCACCATCCTCGCCTCCGCTGCGCTTCCGGCCCAGCCTTCCCAATCCATTTCTAAACAATTACAAAAGTCACAATATTCCTGTTCCTGTCCTTGTCCTTATCCCATCCCGGTGCAATGATAAACTCCTCCAACACGCCCGACCCATGCACCCAGATGCAACTCAGTCCCGCGGCCATGCTCTCATGATCGGGCCCGGCGAACCCCGAACCACAATAGTCGAAGAACAATCCTTCCCCCTCTCAGTTAATTTCAGGACCACTCTCCTCAAAGCTCTGAAAGCTGTGACTCTGAGCTACGTAGACACCAAGACAAAACCCAAGTCCCTGAAGTCCGGTGTATTGTAGTAGTCAAATTCGTAGGAGAGGCATGCTCGAAAACCCGAGATATAATCGTGGACGCCTGGCAGCATGATGTCGTACGGTGGCCAACGCCTTGGACACCTTAGATGCTTTGCCGCCACCTCGCGTTCTACAGACACGTCGCTTGGCATCTTTAACAACTCTCTTCGCATTGCTGAGGGCATATCGCCCGGCGCCTAACGGCGATTGCTCGGTCCGCCGCTGGCAGGAGCGGAGCCTGTAAGCTCAACGTTAAAAGTCCAACGACCTAGCACTGTTAGTACTCGTGACAAAGAATAGGAGTTAACTTGATATGGCTCACCATCAGCCAGGTTCTGGGCAGTGTCGTCCAATAGGATGATCCTCCGCTTGTTGCAGTAGGACGTCTTGTCCATAATTTCTACTTTCAGTTTGGGATCGGCAAGTTCCGTGACTGGCTTCTCGAACATCTCCGACAAGCCCTCGACCGCCATCTCCAAGTCCTTCTGGTTGTCCTCGAAAATCTCCGTGAGATTGTTGCGAGCAAGGTAGAAAGCGAATGCGTATGTCCACATCAGCGTCTGGCGGCATGTTTGGAGCGCCTGCGAAGCTGAATTGAGATACTGGACCTCGATCCAAGACATGCCAGACTCCTTTTGCAGCTGGACCATCTTCTTTTCGGTTTTTGTGTAAATATCCTTGTCAAGGCGTGCTGATTGCTCGTGGTTGGCATAGCGGTTATAGTAGTGCAAATAGCGCTCCAGAGACACCCGGGACTTAGCCTGTGCGTCTCGTGCTTCTGTACCGCTCTTCTCCTCGAAGCGATTGCAACTGTACCAACTCGTCCCGTGCTCTGACCAAAGGCCCATACACATCCAGCAAAACTCGTGCTTGCATTTGCGGCACGTCATATGGTTGCACCCACCGTTCTTCTCGATAGTGCTGTTGCACTTGGGGCACTCTTTGGTGTTGGCCGAAATCCAGTTGGCCGTCTCCGAATCGTCAGCACACTTCTTAAGCCACTTTTTTACAAGCTCGCATGGGGCGGGCTGGTGGTCGCTCAAAATGCAGCCGAAGCAAAACCGATGGGCGCAGAGGCAGGACACTGTGGGGACCACCTTGTCTAGGTCCTTCTTCTTCACTCCGCATTCGATCGCATTTTGGCAGTCAGGGGCCGGGCACCACTTCAGGGTATCCTTATCTTCCACGTAGGTCCGGTTAAGCAGCTCGTGGTATCGCTCCTTAAGCTCAGGGGTGACGAGCAGGTCCAGAGAACGGGCATCGACAATCAGGTCGCAGCCATCCGAAGGGCATTGGATGCGTGCGGCCTCGCCTTCCTCCTTGATTTTTTGCGACAAGTAGTGTCGGTAGCAATCAACGCAGTACCGATGACCGCACTTGATGGCGAATGATGCGAGACCAGGTCCCTCCTCGCAGCAAATGTCGCAGACGAAGCCTGGCTGGACCTCGAGTCGTGGCAAACTCGCAGATTCTTGGGCGAGACCGGCGGCTTCGAGGACCTGGGGTGGTGCATCCATGTAATCTTCAATTAAGCGCTCCTTATTCCATCGGAAATGCCGGAGCAGTATGGCGGCCTCCTCCTTTGATATGTTCAAAATCATGTTGACTTCGTTTATGAGGTCATCTTGCTGTTTTTCAATATCGGCTGGCTGGTAGACCTTGAAGCTAATGTCGTATGCGACCCTCTTACGGCCAATATCCTTAGACATGCCAAGATCCGGGTCTGGCTCGTCATCGAAATCAAAGTCTAGATAGAACAGGTCAGTACATGTTTGCTTATAGAGTGGGACAAAAAGAAGAGCGTAAGTCTTTCAAGACCAGTACGCTAATGATATAAAGGGGAGTACCCATAGCCAAGCACAATATAAGAAACCGACCTTCCGCACCAGAGAGATCGTCGTTGTCGCTGTCATCCGGGAGGATGTCATCTTCACTAGAGACCGCAGACATGAAGTCGTCGTCTGAATCCATCCCGTTGGACGCCGTTGTGAGTGGTGTCGGAGGAGCCGCTTCGGGGCCGGCTGAGGCGAGGATCCTCTTGTTGGGAAGGGTGGATGTAGAGGATATCGTCGCCTCAGCGGCTTTCCGCTTGCGAGTGGTGGGAGGAATGGTGCCGGTTTAATCGCAGTCGGTTGGGAGGTCGTTAAACTCGCCACCCGCCCGAGTGATTTGTCGGCGCTGGTGAGATCTAAAGAGTCGAGGCTCTCGACTCGAAATGAGTGACTCGGCGTGCGGACTGAGGTGGCTGAACACGCAGCGATGCACAGCGAGGGGTCAAGCGTGGGGCGGAATGTGACGCAGAGGATGCCCAGGTTGGCAGTGCAGGGAATGAATGAGCTATCGCTGTCGGAGGCGTGAAGAGCGGCCGGTTCGGCAAAACAGTAATACGGCGGGGCAAATGGTGGGGGTTGAAGGGGTTGACAGGAATGAAGACTGCGATGCACGCCTGTAGATGTTTTGTGGTAGCGGCTGAGATTTGAAGTGAGAGGTGTAGAACAAGTGAAGGGATGGCGGGAGTGGAGTTGTCAACAGTCAGTCGAACGGCGTTGTCTGGAAGGCGGATGGCGGAAGGCAGCACGGGCAGCCCAGACGCACGGGAGGTGCACGGCGCAGCCTGGGAGAACAACCGGGAAGCTTATGTAAGTCAGGAGTCACTCGGTCATTTCGAGAGGGAGCACACTTCCAGGCTTGTGTCCAGTGCCAGTAGAAATAGACCTGTGCCCCACCCCTTAGTGATGGAAGAGGCAGGCAACAGGAGGCAGGCAACAGGAGGCAGGCACGACGGGCAGGCAAGCGGGCAGGCAATGGAAGCAGCAAGCAGCCCAGCCCAGCTCTGGGGCCGCCTGCGATCCCAGCCCAAGTGTTCAGCTGTGCGCGCCAAGGAATGGCCCGCCATGATTAGCTCGGCTCCACCACGCGTTTCGCAACCTGAGCTTGGTCAACTAGCTGCAGCTGGAAAGAGATCTAAAATCTCAAGGCGGTTTCCCCAACTCCTGGTAAATTGTGAATCCCCTCGGCAGATCGATAAACCAACGTTAGATCGGACTAAGTCTCTCTCCCCGAAAGAGAAAATCAGTAACCATTCGAGCCGCATTTCCCACCACCCATCAATAATCATCCTCACTCACAACTCAACCAAGACTTGACCGGTTGTGATGGATTCCGAGCACGCAGATCGGAGCCACCGATCCCGTCGGCGCAAACACGACGATGACGGCAACAACGAAGAATCCCGCAACGAACCGAGAAAAAGGCATCAGGGCCAGGAGTCGGAGAGACACAGTCGTCGGTACCGTTCTCGGGACAGGGCGCATCGGAGACGCTCGAGGTCGCCGGATTTGAGGGATCGCCGATCGCTATCGCGGCCTCGGTCTAGGTCGAGAGACCGAGAGGGGAAGAGGAAGGAAGAAGGCGACAGAGCGGGCCGCGGCCATCGAAGCGGAGATAAGGATGATGGTGACAGAGGGTCGGACAGAAAGCGGCCTCGACGGGAAAGGGACCGAGACGGGGGTTCAGACAACGGGGGCAGGGAAAGCCGAAGACCTCGCAGCGCGGACGGCAGAGGCTCGTCGAAGATGCCTAGGCTTGAGGGAGCCAGCTCGATGGTGAAGGTTGACAACAGGCCAAGTGTCAAGCGTAGCGGCCCTTTGCCTTCCCAGGGTGACTCATTCGCCGTTCTCAACGGGGAGGAGCCCGAGAAACCCAAGGAGAAGCCCAACTTTGGCAACACCGGACTCTTGGCCGCGGCATCGAATACGGTCACCCAAGCCGACGGCAACACGGTCACACTGAAATACCACGAGCCCCCGGAAGCCCGAAAACCCGCCCCGCGAGACGTATGGAAACTATTCGTGTTCAAGGGCACTGAGACCATTGACACAGTCGAGCTCAGCGCGCGCAGTTGTTGGCTCATTGGGAGAGACTCGGCCGTCGTCGATCTTCCTGCCGAGCACCCCTCCATTAGCAAGCAGCACGCGGTGATACAGTTCAGGTACACCGAGAAGCGTAACGAGTATGGCGACAAAATTGGCCTGGTGAAACCCTACCTCATCGACCTGGAGAGTGCAAATGGCACTGCCGTCAATGGCAAGAAAGTGCCGGAAAGCCGATACATGGAGCTAAGGGACAAAGATATGATTCAGTTTGGTCAAAGCACGAGAGAATATGTGCTCATTCTCGCACCTCGAGACTGAACTTGACAGTCACCACCCACCCTTGCTCCGCCACTCGCCAGCCGGCCAGCTAAAAACTGCCTTCATGGCTTGCGAGCAAACGTCAGTGGCACGAACCGAAGGGCCTTTCGGTGTGTTGGTCCGGCGGGTGATATCTCGGCGGCAGAGTTACCGAGGTAGAAAATATTACGGGATGGCATTTTTGACTACGTATACTCAGAACTTGCCGATCCCTTCGATCCTAGTTTGATGGCTTACAGAGCCGCTCTCTCAACCCTTGTGCCGAACATGGTCGCCTTCTCGTGGAACACCCCACGGTTTCTCAACTGATCATATGACTTGACAAAATCGGTGTGTTGTTTTGGGTTTGCGCGACAAATCCTGCGGGGTTCTTGGGACGTCACTTAAAACGTCAATTTCGATAGCAGCCCACCGGATACGTCAGGATCTTTTAAAGTTTACGCAGCAAAGAGGCCATGCAAAGTCACGATGCACCGAGCCCTGAGCAGCTTGCGAGTACTCTGCAGTGTAACTTTTGCGTACATATCTACCCCAGGTAGCCCGACACAATATCTGAGAAGGACTTGGCTACTACATCAAGCCCGTGGATATCGCGTATCAGGAGATGATCATGGAGCGGTGGTTTCAACTGACATTGGAAGAGAGGCGCACCCGCGTTCAGAGAGATAGCACCGCTACGGCCGCCGAGGCAGCCTTGGACACACAATGTCCGTCGTTCGGCTCCCAAGACATATCGGCTGAATCGCAGGGCAGTGAGTGTGTTTTGGGGAAGAAGCCCTATCACCTTTGATCTGGAGGGCTAAATCTAGGCAACCTCTCGCGCAGCATTATTCGGCAAGTCGACAGTAGTTGCTTCTATTGTTGTTTTGGAAGCCTCCGCCAGCTGCTTCCGCAAAATGCAGATCACTCGGCGCAGACATTACGAGTACAGACACTAGCCAGTGGATATCGTGCCTACAACACATGCACCGACACACCGGTTAGGCTGTCGTGGGCCTGTCTTCTATTTCTAGGAACGCCACAACTGCACAACATCTAAATACCAATCGAATCTGCTTCCCAGCACGCACTTGGTCCTGCTGACTCATTTCGTCATCTTGTGAGTGTGTAGTTGATCGTCTCTTCTTGCTGAATAATGAATTCCAAGACTGGTAGTTTGTGGGTTTCTTCAAGAAATCGGACTGAGGACAATCCGTGAAGACCTACACTAGTGAGGTTTAACCTGGAACGGTCGCTGGGCTGTCAGTTTGCGCCGTTGGGTAGCATGGGACCGGCTTGGCGTTGCCACCCCCGTCTGGGCAGCCCTTCACCCTCAGCTAGCCCGGGTTCAGCGGTTCCCGTTGTCGGTATCGAATAGCGCGACCAACTGCGCAGACGGCAGCGCTGCCTCCTGTGGGCGTCGGCTGTGACACACACCGGCTAACAACGCGAAAGCGCGGCCAGCTCTTGGATTGATGCAGCAGAGGGCTGACTCGACTGCGCGCTGCCAGGCACCTAGCGGGCACCAAGTAGAGACTGCCGGCTTCCCGCCCCGCGAAACGGTGCCCAATAAGCGGCCCGGCGGCTGGTTAGAGGGTGTGCCATGTCCAGGATTCCCAACCTTAGCGAACAGCATCGTTGCAATTCCCTGCCTTCCCGCCCTCGTTCTGCTCGCAGAGCCCTGTGGCACATGAAACACTTTGGCGGGTGCTTCCTCCACAGGGGGCTCATCGGTGATGGAGGGGAGAGAGGCCAAGAGGGTGCCATACTTCGATCAGGTCCTAAATGGTGGCTCAGCTGCCACTCGCGGTCACTCGAATGGGCAGCCTCGTGACGGGACGACTCCATGGCACCTTGCTCGCTCCGTCCGCTCAGCAGAGAAAAGGCCATAGGACGAACTCATCTGTTGTCGCCCTGCAGGTCCGATGATGGCCTGCGACTGCCCTCGCTTCCTCGTTCCTACAATATCGCGTACCGGCAGCAAAAGCTCCTGGTCACGTCGCACCCTGTTTCTCTGCTTATTCTGAGATCTGAATTCCGATACTGCGCGCTCTGTGCAATCTGCTACACACTGGTCCCGTACAGCCTCGCCGATGTCGTCAAAGGTACACGCTATTACCTAGGACGTCTCAGTTGTCAGGCAACCTTGCAGCTCCCATATAAGACTCCAGGACCACCGCCCGTCTCCCGCCCCCTTAATCCGTCCTTTCCTCATCCGGTGCTATTCATGGTTGGCACTTAAAGCCATCCCACACTTTCTCTGACCCTTGCTCGTCAGCAAAGCATGGTACGTATCTCGCGCAGTATTCGTCTGCATCTCCTCTGCGCCGCAGCATACTGCCTCAGCTGCCGGGTCCCCTCGATCCTACCTACGCGTATCGAGGTCTCCCGGCGGTCGGCCACACCCAACCGCAAGCGCGGACCGAGCCGTCCTGCGGCTGGTAGATATCAGACGAGAGAACTAGCCTTGACTTCCTTTTGCTGATTCGCCTGCGTTCCGCGTAGGTAACCATAAACAAGACAATTGCTCGGTTCGAGCTTACTACTGTCTACCGGCACCCCGAGGCAAAGGCCGACATTGTTCTCGTTCATGGCCTCAACGGTAACCCTCAAAAGACATGGACGGCCAAGAATGGCGTCTACTGGCCTGCCGACCTCCTGCCGACTTCGCTGAAGAATGAGCATGCGAATGTCCTGGTCTACGGGTACAATGCCGACGTTTACTCGAGTAAAAAGGACCAGAGCCCCAGCAACAACTTCGTCCACCACCATGCACAGAACCTAGTCAACTCGCTGACACAGTACCGCAAAAACGAGGGAACAGAGCGACATCCCATTATCTGGGTTGCCCACAGCCTCGGTGGTATCGTCCTAAAGCGGGCACTCCTGTACTCGAATGATGTTCGCGCACACCACCAGGAGGACTTACGCTCCATATTTGTTTCAACATTCGGCATCATCTTCCTAGGCACGCCGCATAACGGGTCTAATCTTGCCGCCTGGGGCCGCATCCTGCAGCACATGTCCGATGTTGTGGTGCCGAGGAGGTTCTTCGAGACGGAGCCGGTGCTACTCAAGACCCTCAAGAAGGACAGCGAGACTCTCCAATCAATTAACAACCACTTCCTGGATATCTACCAACGATTCATGATACACATGGTCCACGAGAATCATACCACGGACATCAAGGGGACAAAGTATGTTTTTCTTTCTCAATTTTCGCCTCTAGTCGACCTTGAGATACTAACTCTCCTTTAGAGTTTTTGTCGTCGATACCGCTTCCGCAAACCCTCAGATGGTGGGTGTTACGTACTACGGTATCGAGGCTACACATTCTGGCATGTGCAAATTTGAGAGCGGCAATGCCCCTGGCTACCTGAACGTGTCTACCGCTATCCGCGAATGGGTTGCACTCTCCCTCACCGTTATCCCAACTCGGTGGAATATGGAGGACGAGGACCGCCGTACGAGGGCGAACCTAGAGTACTTTGAGCGCATGCGCTCGTATGTGAGCTGAGCCCTTTCCACTCCACGCAAATGATGGATTGGGTATTGACTGGGCCGATTAGAACAGGGTGACGCTTCCCACCACGGAGCAACAAGCAATTGGTATGTCCCAACCACCCACCATTACTGGCTTGTACCGCTCGCCACCCCCCTACGGGCAGCCACCGGCCGAGTTAGAAATTGAAGAGATGGAAGACGGCAAGGCGCTTAGCACCGGCAACGCCGACTGATGTCTGAAGGACATGGGCTGATTCGTTTTCCTTTGATATAGTACAAGGCAGCACAAGTGCGAACAATAATGAGATAACTTCACAAGAACAGCCCGCTCCGGAAGTTATCGAGCCGGTATCCCCGGAATCTATGCCTGAGCCCTTGGGCCAAAAGTTGCTCGAGGGCCCTCCGCCGAGCGCTCAGCCTCCGGCTCAGTACGAATCACAAGCTCGGCAGGAGTCTCAAAGGCCGGACGAGCCCCTCTTCATCCACCCAGAGCCATTCCGTCCCAACTCGTACTTTATTGGCCGCGAAGATGAACTCAGAGGTCTGCACGAGATGCTCATGGACCGTAGGCGAAGGTCCGAGGGGACCTCTGCCGTCTTGATCCAATGCCTCCCCGGAGGCGGCAAGACACACCTGGCGCGGCAGTACGTGTTCAAGCATAAGGATGACTACCCCGGTGGCGTGTACTGGGTTCGAGCCAAGTCCCGCCACGAAATGGAGTACTGGTTCTGGCGCATTGCCAAGAATGAGGCGCTCAAGGGGCTGGTTGAGCAGCGCGACGTGGACGAGCTCCGCGATCCTAAGAAGATCGTCGAAATCGTCCGCAAATGGCTGAACACCCAGTCTGGCTGGCTCATGGTGTTTGATGGCGTCCAGTTTGACACGCCCGGTCTGCATGAGTTCATCCCTGATGCCCGGAACACCAGTCTGATCTTCACGTCGACAGAGCGGGCGGCGGGAGGCGAGCCTCAGTTTGACAATCCGCAGGTGATGGAGCTGGGATTGCTAACCCCGCAGCAGGCGGAGGACCTGTTGCTTATGGAGATGGACAAGAAGCAGCCATGGTCGGCGGATGACCGGGCCAAAGCCCGCGAGCTGGTGCAGCTGATGGGCCGGCTTCCTTTGATGATACATGTTGCGGCGCGACACCTGAGAGCGACTCGGGAGCCGCTTTCCAAGTATCTGAAGTCGTATAGGAGCCGACCGAAGGCCGGCGGTTTGCCCGCCTACAGGGCAGTGCGGGAGCAGCTTGAACACAGGGGTGCCAATGCCGCGCTGAACCTGATTTCGTTGTTGGTTTTCTTTGACCAGCATATCCCGGTGGAAATGGTGTCCCTTGGTAGGTCACAGAAGCCTCACTGCTCGAGTGTTGATACTGACTTCGGCATCAGGCCTCTCAGCCCTTGACAAGACCACCCCGATCAAAACGTGCGACGTCTCGCACCGCAAGACGAACTTGAACAACACGTTGAGAACGCTAATTGCGTTCGCACTGATCGAGCGAACCGAGAGCGATGATATTTCGCCTGCCAGCTCTCGCAGCTCCAAGAAGAGTTTCGATAAGCACGCCGACTACCTCGATCTCCTCCGAATCCACAGCGTGGTTCAGGCTTTCTTCATGGACACGCTCCACGAGGAGCGCCAAGTGGACTTTTGGCTGGAACGCGCCTCGGCCGTTTGGTGCAGGTCATATGACGAGGCACACAAGCGTATCCAAGAAAACCCCAGAGTCGGGCTTCCAGATGATTATCGACGATTCTCGATCCACGGACAGAAGTTGCTGCAAAACTTGGGGCGGTATGAAAAACGGTATCCCCAGATACTGAACAGGGTCCGGGCCGAAATCGAAACCCGGCTTGAGCAGATCCAGGACCATATCGACAAACTTTCGGAAACGATTCAGACCAACATAATCAATGGGTCAGGCGAGGAGCCGCCATCGTCTGTCTTTGATCGGTCCAACAGTGTGTCAGAGACCGACTCTGCGGCAACAATGCCGAGTCATGACAGCGAAACAAGCTGGGAACCGTTCTTTGCGGCCGACGGGGAGAGCCCTGGCGCATTCCACTCCCCCATTCTCTTTGACCCCCAGGCTACGACGAAGCCCTCGGACTGGCGGGTGCCTTATCCCACCAAGGGGTTGATGCCTCCAGTGCCAGATATCAGCGGCAACGATGGAGAAGACGAGGAAACTGTGATTCTGCCGGAGCAGTGGCAGCGAACGATAACGAACGTTGATAACGACCAGATTGGTGGCTACGAGGATTGGCAGGAGGTAATCCCGCACCACAGGGTGGTCACGCGACGTTCATCGCGGAGATACCACGACCGCGCTGGTGCTTGGAGGGACACGACCGTGGGCGATCCGCGAGTCGGCATCAGCCAAGACCTCGCTGTTGGCTCTGTCTCTGGTCGGACGGCGGGTTCGAGATCACCAAGCAGGGCTCGTGTGACCGCTCGGAGCGATGCCGAGATGGTGCTTAATAAGATTAAGCAGACTCTGCCACCGCTCCAGGGCGATTCTGACGGGAGCCCTAGCTCTGGAGGCCTTTCCCGGCCGAGCACTCTGCTCGGAAGAAACAGCTATGCCCAGGTTCAAGCTAAAAAGGTGCCCGAAGCTGAGTTCGACGTCTCGCCCGCGTTGTTCTCAAGTGGCCTGGCTCAGATTATCTCGTCGCCCAAGAGCTGGACTGCGGCCACGGTCAAACGACTCAAGGAGAACGTGCTTCAATCTCGGGGCTCCGTTACGTCGGAGCCGCTGCCGCCAACCCCGGCGGCAGTCCAGGAAGACGAACTCATTGTCCCCCCCGGCCCTATCTTCCGCGGCACTCGCACGGCCAATTCGAGTCCAGCCAGCCGCTCTTCACCGTTCCCGCCGCCGACCTTTTCGGCGCTTCCAGAAGAGGCGGACGCAGAGCATCACTCCCACTCTCAGTCCGACCTACCCCTCGCCGTCCGACGGTGGGACACGACCGTCCACCATCCCGGCCTGAACCGTCTCGAGTCCTCATCAGGGGGGATTGAGTGGAGCACCGACCCCCTGTCCCTCTCCTATCCCTCGATCCTCCCTCACGGCCAGTATCAGCACAGCACTCAGCGAGATGGACTTCCACAAGCCCCCCCGATCCAAATCCGCCATGCCCCAACCGGCTACAGCTCCCAACCCATGTCCTACCAATCCTCCCACCACGACGGCATCCCGGCCGCCTCCCCTCCCCTCTCCACGAGCAGCCCCCCCCGCCGCCGCCCGGCCTTCCAACACGCCGCCGCAACCCACCACTCCTCTCCGCTCGCCGGCAGTCCTGAGTTCCTCAACACCCGCCTCCAGCCCTTCCCACCCCCCCTCCACCGCCGCCGCCCCTCCTACACCGAAACCGAGCCCTCTCCCCGCATGGACCCCGCGTTTCCCGAGATCGACACCAGCTACCAGCGCTACTACCAGCACCAGAACCCAGACCCAGGCGCCTCCTTCCCGCCGCCCGGCGCCACCGCCCACGCCAACGCGCAGCGGCGTATCGGCCGCGGCGCAGGCCGGGCCGCGTCGGGCATGGCCACGCGCTCGCAGAGCCCGTCGCCGTCCCCACTGTCGTCGGGATACTCGACGACGAGCGGGCCGTCGCGGCCGGGCCAGCACCAGGGCAGTCCGGACCTGCTGGGGTGGGGCGGGGGTCTTTTTGGTGGCTCGCCCGCGGGCGGAGAGCCGATGGTAAGGGATGGATCGGGGGGCAGCAGCGGTGGTGGGAGCGCGGGAATTCGGGTTGGGGAGGGGCAGATGGTTGAGTTTGGAGCGACCGGTGGTGGTAGTGGTGGTGGTGGTGGTGGTGGTGGTGGTGATAGGCGTGGTAAGGGCGAGTTTGGGTTGGGGATTTCGGAGGAGGGGATGTCGCCGTAACTGGCTGGTTGGCTTCACAAACTGTTAGACTATCTGCTTTTTCTTCATTTTGTTTTGGGTATAGGGGGCTGGCGTTTTTGATTTTCTTGGTTTCATTCTCTTAAATAACCTAACAGCATGGAAATTTGGTAATACGGCTATATTGTACGAGGGAATCGGGCATTGCACTACAACAGAATAGGATACGCGTAACACCATGCGCAACACCCCATACACGGCACTAGGTTGCCAATCACTTAGATAGATCGGTGGGGGTTCAAAATACGAATCAAAGCATATGGATATCATTCGAATGTGCACATCATCTCTATTGCTCGCTGTATTTTCCCTCCGTAGAGGGTTTGGTCGCTCGGTAAAATCCCACCTCGCATAGAACGGAGTGATCTCAAACAACCCTCCTCCTTCTCGCTTGATACTCATTACCCCCTACCACACAAAGCCTACAATAGGCCCTTCATGCGAGGGTGAACTCGGGGATTTCACCCATCTCGCTCCTCGCCTCAACTCCGACCTTGTACGACGCCCTCCACCTCATCTTGATAGCCTGGACCTTTTGGCTTTTATTCCCCGAGTGCAAAACATTAATGGCCTGCGTCACGCCAGCGCTCTGCTTGGGAGCCAGATTTCTCCCCGTCTGGGGACTCAGTTGTAATTCATATCCCTAAGTACTGTTAGCCTTTTCGTGTGAAGTAGAATGCAGTAGGGAGCTCACCTTGGTCACAGCAAGCTGAAAGTGCAACTCCGACACTGGCTTGGCCGTATTATTGGTAAAAGAAAACAAGAGAGCGATAGAGGGAGCCGTATCGACAGCTCTTTTGGCTATTAGATCAATCTTGAGACTCGAGTTGCTGACTACGGCCCTGTGCTCGCGGGGGAGAGCGGGGGGTGCCTCAGGTGGCAGTGCTGAAGAGAAGGACCATTCGTCATCGTCGTTTGCCGGAGCAGCCTGGGCAGCTTGTGCCGCCACATAAGGCTTGGGAGAGGGGGAGGAGAGTGAGCTTAGCGCAGCAAAGGGGTCCTCCGCGACTGGTTTGGAGGGCGGTGGCGAGAAAGCAGACCGCATAGAGTGAGGCGGTTGAGGGGTAGTCGACTTGGATCCTGGTGCCGAGGTGAATGAAGAAAACTGCGAGAAGGAAGAGCTGGGAGGTGGTGTTGGTGATGCGGCTGGGCCCTTGGCGCTATTACTTTGTGTTACAGACGAGAGCAAGGCAGGCCCGGGGATATCTAGAGAATCATATTAGCAGTGACTTTCTCAAGTTATTGTGAGCAAAACATACTAGTGTTGGCACCATATCCCAACGCAATCCCTCCGGTCTGCCCAAAGTTATTGGTGTCCCCTATTGACAATCCCAAAAGGTCGTTTTCAATGCCGGCGGCCTGCGACGTTTGCCCGGGAAGGCCTCCCCCGTTAGCCTCAGCTTCCCCGTCGAGGTCGATCAGCGACAACTCATTCGCTGCGTTCTTCCCGCTACCGCTACTCGCCGGCACCGGCGCACCGGCGGCTATCCGATTTGCGGCATCAAGGTCGCCCTTCTTCAGAAGCTTATACCGCTCGACCGTCCGGTGTATGCTATCATTAATCTCTAGCAGCTTCGCGACGGCCTCGTGGTCTTCAGACTCCTCCTCACACATCTTCTGAATCTTCGGCTGTGCGCTCGATAATGCGGCGGCGAGCTCCGAGAAGACATCACCTTCGGTCATTTTGTCTCCAGGCTTGAAATGCGCAAGCCTTTCCTCCAACAACCGGGCTTTTTGTTGGATCTTGCCAACATCCTCGGCGGCCTTGGCGCGGTAGTCGACCTTGGATCGCGTGTCGTAGCCGGCCATTACCTTCATCAATTGGTTGGCCTCTCGGAGGTCTTCGGGGGTACCTCTGCGAATGAGCTCCTGAAGCTTTGCCGATTGCGCCTCGCGCTCCTCCTCCTCCATTTCCTCCGCGGATTTCAGGTTCTACGCCTAATGTCAGTATTGCATGGGCGCATAGTGCTACAGGGGACCCGTCACATACGTCACTCGGGTTCAACACGGCCGCGTCTTCTCTCCTGACTTCGGGGAAGGTGTACCCCTTGTAACTCAGGAGCCGGTGCATATCACGGATGAAGCCCAGGTCCTCCCTGTACCGGCTGGTCTCGCAGATGGTGCCGCGCCATTCTTCAATGGCCTCGAGGATCTTGAGCTGGACTCGGGAGGGGCGGATCGGGGGGCGCTCGGGGAACCTTCGGACAAGCTCATTGAGAAACTCCTTGGTGCTGATCTGGAGGTGGAAGGGATAGCCGCAGTTCTTGACACATATGTCGAGCAGGTTGAGGGCGAGCAGGGAGACGTTTGGATTACGGTGGTTGACGAGATTGACGATGGCGACGGCAGCTTCGCGCGGGGTCGAGCCCTTCTTGGCGTTGATCAGGTCGGCGATCTCGAGGTTGACGGCGAGATTGGGCTCATAGTTCTCAGGACTGCAAGCAGTCTGGATGAAGCGCTGCAGCTGGGAAGGCGCTGGCATGCCCGTCTCGCCCCAGCGGTCCCTTGCGGCGAACCGCGCAGATGCCGCTTCCATCGCGAGCCTGGGGTTGTCTCGGTGTCTCTCTGATGTTTCGCCGTCTCGATTTCTCCACTTGTTGCCCTTGACCTAGTGACGCGTCGCGGATTGGAAAGGGGGGCGGAATCCAAGGAATCGAAAGGGGTTCGAGCTGCAGAAGGACAGCGAAGAGCTGGTGGTCAAGACGATGTTCAGAACAATGTAAGACTATGGACGGTTGGGTACGAGAGCTGAGCTTGGACCTCGAGGCGTAGTTCGAATGGGAGCGGCGCAATCGCAGCAGGCAGCGACCCGTTTTCCCGATATACCTGACTTATCAGCGAATTGTCGAATGGCCACAGTGTTGCCTTGCCCCGGTGAACGCTGTCTTTCGCACCAAACGGTGACTTGCAAGTGCGGGGGAGGTGGAAGGTGGGGGTTCTCCAGTTTCCCATACATAACCCCACCATTACTGACGCAACCAGAGCAGCAAAGATCCAAAGATCTATTCCCAGCGACGGGAATTCTGGAAGACTTGAAGCCTACGCTACATCGAGCAGAACTGGACCTCTACAGCCAACCCTTACCCCTCCCTCGCAGCACACAATGGTTCGCCACAAGAAAGACAACTTTTCATCGCGAGGCAAGCACATCCATAGGGGCCCACCGCGAAACCCACGTGCGCCAAAGAACGACGGCGACAATGGCGAGAACGGCGACGGGAGCACCCCCGGCAACTCCTTCCCAGGCTCGGGCTCAGCCCCGGTCGCCAGCAACAGCAGCAGCAGCAGCAGCAACGCGCGCCGCACCGCCCCCGCGCTCAAGGCCGCCTGCTGGGACCTGGGGCACTGCGACCCCAAGCGGTGCTCGGGCAAGAAGCTCATGCGCCTAGGCCTGATGCGCGAGCTGCACCTAGGCCAGCGCCACGCCGGCGTCATTATCACGCCTAACGGCAGGCAGACCGTCTCGCCCGCCGACGCGGCCCTGCTCGACCTGCACGGTGCCGCCGTCGTCGAGTGCTCGTGGGCCCGGACCAAGGAGGTCCAGTGGAACAAGGTCGGCGGCAAGTGCGAGCGCCTCCTGCCCTACCTCGTCGCCGCCAACTCAGTCAACTACGGCAAGCCCTGGCGCCTCAACTGCGTCGAGGCTCTCGCCGCCGCTTTCTACATCTGTGGCAAGGCCGACTGGGCGAAGGAGGTCCTAGCCCCTTTCTCGTACGGTCAGGCTTTCCTTGATATCAACTCCAGCTTGCTCAAGAAGTACGCTGCGAGTGAAGATGAGGCGGGCGTCAAGCGTGTTGAGGCGGAGTGGATGGAGCGCCTCGACAAGGAATGGGCGGAGAATAGAGAGGAAGGCGGAGCCAATGACATGTGGGAGAGTGGCAACGTAAATCACAGGCCCGCAGCCGACTCTGAAGATTCAGACGAAGTGGAGGGTAGCGAGCATGACGAGGAAAGTGAAGATGGCGAGGAGCATGGTAGCACAGACGGCATCTACCTCGGTAGTAAACCGCAAAAAGCACCAAAACCGCCAAGGCCTGACGAGGAAACTCGAGATCCATACGCTCTCTCATCCGACAGCGAGGAGGACGATGGCGCTGAGATGGAGGCAATTCGCCGCAAAATCTTGGCATCCAAGCCCTTTGCCGATACCAAGAAGACGGAAACTGCCCCTCAGCAGCCCGTCACGATCCCAAGGCCCCAGAATCAGCTCAACCCCGACTCTGACGCGGAGCCAGATTCCGACAACGGGTCGGACAATGACGAGTTTGATGGTATTATCGCAGCTACGCCTGTGACCGACAGGCTGGGGCTTGCCAAGCTCGAAAAGGAGCGTACCCGTATCACAACAGGGACGACCAGGACATTTTCGTCCACTACGATAGCTGCCCCTAAGAGAGGGTAACTCGTACAGACAGATGAACCGAGCCAGAAAAAAATCTAACAGCCACCCCCTTATTCAGGGCGGCCTTGGGGAGAGTGTACTATTGCTAGACATGAAGAAGATTACTGGAACTAAGGTACAAACGAAGGCGGGGCTTGCTAATGCTATCTACACGCATTTCCCCTGTCTAGATGAGGCCGTCATCATGGCCCCCTATGCGCCTCGATGTATGCTGCTTATGGATCTATTCGTACCCTCCTACCCCTTAACCGTTTTTTTTTTTCATACACACCTACATGTTCAAGTCGTACATCTATAATCCTCTACAGTCGCCTCTTCTCCTTGATCTCCTCAATGATTTGGACGTTGTCACCTTGACGGAACCCGTCCCACTCCGAGTTAAACGAAATACCGCATTCGGCTCCCTTCTTGACCTCGGGGACGTTCTTCTTGCCCTGCTTGAGCGTCTCGAGCTCGCCTAGAGTAAATTGTTAGCAAACCCATTCAAGGAATATGGGAAAGTGATGTTTGACATACCAGTCCAAAGTATCTCCCCGCTCCGCACAACACGGCACTTGGCATTCCTCAACACCTGACCGTTACGCACACGGCAGCCCGCAATATTCTTGTACACGCGACCCTTGATGTTGATGGGGAACACCTGGAGAATCTCGGTCTCCCCGATGACCTTGATGATGATATTCGGCGCCAGTAGCTCCGACATTGTGTCGCGGACCTCCTCTGCCAAATGATAAATAATGTTGTGGTCCAGAATGCGCACGCCCGCCTCGCTGGCCATGCGCTTGATGTAGCCCGGCACAGGGTTGTTGAAGTTGATGATGCAGCTGCCAGACGTTGCGGCCATCTCCACATCAGACTCGTTGATCTGACCTGTCGCCGACTGCAAGATGCGTGGCTGCACCTCGTTGTTGCCGATCTCGAGCACCGTCGCGCACACGGCCTCGACCGAGCCATGTACATCGCCCTTGATGAGGAAGCTGACTGTCTTGGCACCGCCCGTCGACTCCTCTTCTTCGGCTTCGGGATCCTTCTTCGCTGCGGCCTTCTCAGCCTCTTCTTCGGCTGCCTTGTCGCGCTTAGCTTGCTCCATTTGGGTTTGCTGTTGGATAGCTTCAGTTCTCTCTTTTAGCTCCTGTCGGTAACGGGTGGCGATTTTGGCCTTGTCCTCATTAGGTGCCTGTAGAATCATATCTCCAGCATCAGGGGGGTCTTTCCACCCGAGAATTTCAACAGCAGTGCCGGGGGGCGCCTCGTCGACCTCAACACCGGCCTCATTCCGCAGCGACCGAATCTTTGTGTGTACTGTGCCAGCCACGATGTAATCTCCTGCGCGGAGCGTTCCGCGCTTGACAAGAACAGTAGCAACACGGCCGATTGGCTTAATGCTCGACTCCAAGACCCAGCCCTCGGCCATGCCGTCCGGTTCAGCACGAATGTCCAGCATCTCGGCAAGGAGGAGAATGTTTTCTTCCAAGTCGTCCATACCCTGACCCGTCTTGCCACTGACGCAAACGACCTGTACATCGCCGCCATAGTCCTCAATTTCAACGCCGTGGGCGGCAAGGTCCGACTTGACACGATTGACATTGGCCGACTCTTTGTCGACTTTGTTGATGGCAACAATAATCGGCACCTTGGAGGAGCGGGCGTGCTTCAAGGCCTCCAAGGTCTGGGGCTTGACGCTGTCGTCGGCAGCGACAACCAAGATCACCATATCCGTCACATCAGCACCGCGTTGTCTCATCGTTAGAAACGCCGCGTGGCCGGGTGTATCGAGGAAGGTGATTTGTTTACCGGTCGACATCTTCACCGAGAAAGCACCAATGTGCTGGGTAATGCCGCCGTGTTCTTGATCAACAATCGATGACTTGCGCAAATAGTCTAGCAGCGTGGTTTTGCCATGATCGACGTGTCCCATGATCGTCACAACTGGTGGCCGGAGAGGTAGTGACGACGGGTCTTTAGGTGGTGGACGCGGTTTGAGGTCCTCATCTTCTCCCATCTCCACTGTCGGCTCAAACCCATACTCTTGAGCGACCAAAGCTGCCGTCTCGCCCGTCAAAATATTGTCCTTGGTAATATTTTCAAATCCAAGTTCCTCCAGCTCGCCCAGGAAAACATTCAGCCTAACGCCAAGCGCGGCGCCAAGATTAGCCACACTGATGAACTCTGGAAGCTTGATAGGAACTGGCCCGGCTTCCTCAAGAGCCTCAAGCCTGGCTCTCTCTTTCTCCGCTTTCCGCTCTCGTCGACGCTGTTGTTTCTCTTTGTGTGAATCCGCGTCAAACTCATCCTCGCCAGCATTCGAACGCCTAGATGGCTTAGCTTTCTTAGGCTTCTCGTCGCGGCTCGGCCGATCAAGGCGGTCTCTCTCGCGATATGAGCGATTGCCATAGCTTGTATTAGGGTTGCGACTCCCGCCTACTACAGGGTAGGTTTGTCGCTGAAATAGGATGGCAGGGTGTGCTTGTTGTCGATCTACTGCGAGATCATCGGCCCAATCCCAAGCCTCGCTGGCGTCCGTGTCCTCTTTCTTTAGTTTTGCCATGGGCTGTGCGGCCTGCCTACCTAAGTCTTCCAACTTTTTCCATCCCTCTTCGGCACTTTGTGTCGGCACTGGTGCTTGACGGACGGGTGTCCAATCGAGATTTTTCTGTGCATTTTCAAGACCACCACGGCGGCTTTGTCTGTTACGATCGCTCTGGAAAGACGACCTTCCCCAGTCGTTGCCGCGGGCGGTGGAGTCCAGGCCACCCAACGTACCTCGGGACCCAACGTCCCCTCTAACGCGGGATATGGTTGGTTCTGCGGCGGGGAACCTATCTCGAGCTCGTGCCCAGAACTCGGATTGGGCGCTCTGCGAACCCCTTGAATTGGAACGTTGAGTCTGAAAATCGTTCGCACGATCGGAGAATGATCCTAATCGATTCCCCGGACTAAGTTGCTGACGCGCTGTTGCGAAACTGTTTCTTCGCTTCAGACTCCCCCACTCATTATCTTCACTCAAAGGGGTCGAGTGGGGGGCCTCTGAGGCTCTCTCGTTAATCTGAGGCCATGAAAGCTCCCCTAAACTGCCACGCTCATGACTGGTCGCTGCTGTGTTGGCCTGGCGCCTTTCTCGCTCCCTTGCCCGGCGCTCGTGTGGGAGCAAGAGGTCATCACCATCTTCTTGAATCGAAAACGGTTTCGGTGGTGGTGGTGGTAGTGATCGGGCTGGTGATTCTTGAATAGGCAGCGCTTGTCTCTGCTTCAAAAGCTGCTCCTGTGCCTCGATTTCTTGCTTTTGCTTCAACAAAAGCCGCTCTCTTGCTTCAGCCTCTTGTTTTTGCTTCAGCAAAAGCTGTTCTTGTGCCTCAAGATCTCGCCTCTGCCTCCATATCCGCTCTCTTTCCTCCATCTCTTGTTTCTTTTTCAAAAGCCGCTCCCTACCCTCGGCTTCCTGCTTCTGTTTTAGAAGCTCGGCCTCTTGCTTCTTCCGAAATCGCTCTTTTCCCTCAGCTTCTTGCTTCTGCCGAAGTAGCTCTTTCTCCTCAGCCTCCCGCTTCTGCTTCAGTAGCCGTTCTCTTGCTGCAATCTCATGCGGGAGCAAGATATCATCGGCCATGGACGCAGATGGCTTCGCAAATGCGGGCGTACCCCATGTCGGTTTCTTCGCCGGCTGAGAGGATGAGCCATCTTTACCGCCTAGGGTACCCCATCCAGGTGGTTGAACGGGTTTGGTCTGGACAGACGCGAGCGGCGACTTCGGTAACCGTTTCGGAGCCTCGTCCCAGTACGTCCGTGGTGCGGCACCGGGAGTGCATCGTGTAGATCGGGGGCATCGTGTGTAGCGGCAGAGCAAGCACGTAGACGGTCGCTTCTGCTTCTGCGGCAGAGTAGAGTGAGCTTCTGAAGAGGGCGACAATGCAATCAGCAGTAACCACTTACCTGCCATAGTCCACCGCGCATCATCTTAGAGGTCTGGTGGGCATGGCGCTCTCAAAGGGGCGGGAAGAAAAATGTCGGGTGAATTCGAGAATTGAAGGAGCTCGGGTCGTCAATTCATCCATGTGTCGCGTCCGCCCAAAAATTTGGCTTGGAGCTTCACATCTGCGACCGACGCCGGCGGCAGGCATCGAGCTACACTACGTTAGGGTTAGGGTCGCGTAAAATCAATGGAGCTGTGACATTTTTATGTCATCACTGGAAGCTTCCAACTAAATACTCGACTCTCACATCCAACCGGTGATCAACCCACCGTTTTCTTATTCCTTTCTTTAGTGCGAGGTGGGTTTTGAGTTTACCGCGTTCACAGAAAGCCGTTGATCTTTCATTGGACACAGTATTTTAACTCGCCCAATTGCACCAGACACTCTCGCAACACGAAACCTGTCCTCAACTCAGATCATCAACTCCAGCTCTGAATCTCAACTCTCACGCCTCGCCCGCCATGGCACCCACCAAGAAACCCAGGGTACGCTCATCCACCAAAGATACCTCCCCCACCGCCCTCCAAAAGCCTTTCCAGCCCGCCCCGGTCAGCCTGGCGCCCTTCTACACTTCCCTCTCCAAGAAGCACGTCTACATCGTCCACATCGACCCGCGCCCGGTGGCCTTCAAGCGCAAGATCTTCCTCGTGCCCTCTGTCATGAATATTTTCATCGCCCTCCTCTTCGTCTGGCGCGCCTGGTACATCCTGCCCTACTACCTAGAGCTTCTGGCCTCGACCCTCGGGTACCCAAACGCCACAACGCTGCGCGCCGCCGACCTATCCTACGGCGAGCTGATCGGCGTGATACTGCGCCGCGGCTTCACCTTCCTACTTGATTTCGTCCTCGTCGTCTTCGTGTGGCCGTGGCCCGCCGAGTTCGTCATTGGCGGCACCACCACGTCCGGCAGCCCCGTCGGCTGGCGCTGGGCCGTGGGTTTCCGCGAGCGCGAGGTCTACGTGCGCCGCAGCCGGAAGTGGGACCGGGAGATCGGCGATGTGGCCACCGCCGCGGCCGAGGGAACGGGAAACCGAGCCGAGTTCTGGGAGCGGGTCCGGACGGCGACTACGCCCATGCTGTTGCAGCAGAAGACGGGGTATCTTCTCATGGATGGGTTCTGGGATCTGGACTGGAATGCCATGGTGCTTGCGACGAAGCTGGCTGACGACAAGATTTTCTCGCTTGATGAGCTGGAGACGGTTGTCTTGTTATACTCGAAGCAGCACGGCTGGGTCTGCATTGACCAGAGTGAGGGTGTCAGCGCCAAGGAGGACGAAAGACGCAAGCAGGTGTTCGCGTTCCGAGATGCGCTTGCGTCTATGGGCAAGGAGGATCTCTTCTTCAGGTGGATTGAGATCGTCCAGTACGAGACATCCCAGCCGGGCGGCTTCGGTGGAGAGAAGCAGGTTGCCGTGGCGGAGCAGATCAGAGAGCTCTTCAGGGCCGGGGGTGTTGACTTTGACAAAGTGTGGGGCGAGGTTATCGGCGGCCCGATATAAACAACTCGACCCCTGATTTTCGGTTTATTAGCAATCAAGAATTAGACGGCGGGATTTTCAGGTTCGCCACAGCTTCCTGCACACATAGAGCATGCGAGATTTGGTCCAAAGGGGCATTCACGAAAATATGGGCTACATAGCTGCCCCGAACAGGACGCAATAGTATTACCACTTCGGCGGAAAGCCGATGAACAGATGCCTCATTTCTTGCCCTTTTTCCCCTTGGCTGATGGCCCAAGGGCAGCCTCCCGCTTCTTGGCCTCCTTGGCGTCGAGTTCGGCCCTCTTGGCAGCCTCTTGCGCTTCCCGCTCCTCTTTCTCGGCCTATGCAAATAAATCGTTAGTTGTGTGGATGATTGCGATTTGAAGGTAGGCAAAAATACCTGCTTCCGAGCAGACTCGGCCTCCCGCTTTTCGCGGATCAACTTGAGGCGAGCTAGATCGGCCTTGGCCTCATCGGTCTTGCCCGCTTCATGCAACTTGCGATATCTCTCCTTGGCCTGTGCTGCCTCGAGCGACTCGCGCTCGCGACGGTTGGGGGTGCCAGTGACGGCCAGCGCCTTGACGCCCTCGGTAGCCTCATCGACTTCCTTCTTCACGACAGGTGCCTTGGTCTGGTTACGGGAGGCGCGCGAGTGGTTGGGGTTGGCGGGCATCGGGCCCTCGTCGCTCTCGCTCTCGCTCGACGGCAGATCGCCGACCTGGACGGCCTGGCCCCGGGCACGGGCCAGCGCTGCCTCCTTCCGTGCCTTCTTCTCCTTCTTGCGCTCCTCACGGCTTAGCTCGGCTGCGGCCGCCGACTGCGTCCCCGCCGGGCCGGCATCGTCGCTCTCTGACTCCTCCGATTCCTCCTCAGAAGACTCTTCCGACTCTTCCTCGTCCGAATCCTCGGCGATGGCGCCCTTCTTCTTGTTGGCGCCTACGCTCCACATGGAGACCTCATTGCCGTCGGCATCGAGGGGTCGAAGATCGCGGGAGTAGTGCTTGCCACCTAGGTTAGGGAAATGTCAGCTAAGTGCGTGCGCATTCCGATAAAGGATCTGGTAGCTGAATATTTACCTCCACGGACGGGCTTCTTGAACTTGCCACCGCGACCACGCGAGTTCGCACCAGGACCGCCGGGTGCCATTTTTGAGATCGTGGGTGTTGTTTGTCTTGTGTCTAGGCTGAGGGGCTAAACGCGGGGAATCGCAAGAGCGGTTGAGAATGGAGGGGTTGAGCAAACAGTCGAGGCGGGGAGAAATGCAGATTCAACTGGAAAGGATCGAGGGGCAAGTCAAGTGGTTTTTTCTCGCTTTTCCAATCGCTCAGGCCGAACAACCGCTGAAACAGCAGAGACTTGACTCGTAATCGTGAAGGGAAGGGAGCCAAATGGGCCAAACGAGAAGGACCTAATCCAACGATAAAGGAGGGGCAATAGGCCTTGGGAAACAGCACGAGTCTCGCCTGCCATTCACCAAAAAGCACTGCCCCGCCACGGTGGGCTCGTTGGCCTCTCGTGGCCCACCAGCCTTTGACTCATTTGGGAGATGGGCTCACATATATGGATGCGCTCTGATTGGCTCGCCTGCTGACCCACCTTCGCGTGGGGAAACGGTTTACCTTTTAAAGCGCAGCGAGCAAATGTAATTTTTCTCCTTCTTCTTTTCTCTTCATCATAAAAACTGATTCCTCCCTATTCACTCTGGTTTACGTCCTTTTGCAATGGCATTCTAGAGGGGAAATGGGAGGATAGAAGCAAACGTCATCGGCTAACCCCTGTCTCTGCCTTCCCCTTCTTGGGTTGGTCCCATCCATGGGGACGGGGCTCCGGCTGATGATACATTCAACCCTCCCACATTGCGTTGGACACAATTTGGCAGCGCAGTAAGCTCGACGCGGCGTGTCTTGCGGCCTGAAACGCAGTTACTGTCATATTGTCCTGCGGTGGTTGTGCTTTCCTGGTATTTGAGCATCCGCGTGCATTTGTCCCCAACACAGAAAGAACCAAGCATGAAACGGTTCCAATTGTTGATTTGAAGGTGAATGGAGATGCACATTGTATCACTTGTCCACATCAATAACTCTTGTGGCTTTTGCGGGCACCTGTTGAACAAGCTGATGGGTGAATGCTCTGGACGGGGTGAAAACAATTTCTGCCGCAGCCCGGACCCCCATACTTGGAAGTTGAGGCTCAGTGTCTGCCTATTCTCAATTCAACTACTTGAGGCGACTCCCAAATTCTAAGCCGCTTTTCATTGAACGGCCCGAGGGTCATGGAATTGCTCCAAATTTCTGCCTTATGGTTAATGGGACACTTGATGACAGGTTAGTCAGTCTGGCCGGATGTTGTGCGGCCAAGGTCAGTTTGCCGCCGGCCCAAGTTTCTCGGCCAGCTACCTGTCTGTCTGCCCATGGTCATGTTGAAGCCGACCAACTATGGCTGTGCTACTTTTCGGAAGCTCATTGGCCTGCTTCCGCTGCCTGCTTTGTTTTATATGACTTTGACGACAGCCAACCGGTTGAGCAGCCTCTGAGTGACTATCTGCCTCAGTGGTATGACAGGTGTTTAGCAAGGCTGCAAGACGGCGGCCGTGGACAGTCTGGGCGAATTATTCAGTTGTGGCTGTGAATACCTTCATCCAGACTATAAGACGTGCCGTGTCTTCCCCAAGTACTTGATAATTGCCTTCATCCTACATGGGCCATACTGTAAATGCATACATACATACATCCCTATACACACATCCTTCCCACAGCAGCGCCCCAAGCAATCAACAGTTTTTGACAATGTCAATCACCAACATCAACCAAGAGCAATTCGAGCGACCAATGAGCCAAAGCAATGTAAACCAAAACCATGCCTCTAATCCAACGCACTGTCCCTGTGGCAAGAATTCGATCTTCGGATATCCGCCCTCGATACCCGACCTGATAAGGGACTTCCCCGACGTGGTCCCCGATTTCAGCATACGGCGCGACCAACCACGCTGCCGGAGCTGTGACTACCGCGCCTCGATGAATAGGTACCAAAACTGGTGGTCCGACGTCAACAAGTACATGGTGAGCGTTTCGAAGGCGTTGCACAAGGAGTACCCAGGCGACACAGCTATGACTTTGCGCCAGGAGGGGGTCCCAGGAGCCGAAGACTACAACGCCAGGTTTTGGCTAGATTACCGCAAGGAAGTGTTGAAGGAGCAGGCGAATCGCTATACCGAGGCTTGGAAGTTCATTGCGTGGATTCCGTTCTGGTCTATCTGGGGGAAGCCTGTTGGGCACAAGGACATCGTGTGGCCGGAACCGCCTGCTCGCCAACCTCTGTTCGGCGGAGAGCTTCTGTTTGGCGGCCTGCCTCTGGATGGACAGCAACTAGCTGACGACCAGCTTTTATTCAGCGCCGATCCTGGGCTGTTTGCCGGTGAGCCTTTGCCGAACGACCAGCTTCTGTTTTCTAGCCAACCTTTGCCGAACGACCACTTTCCATTCAACGACCCGCCTCCGTTTGACGAAAATCTCCAAGTTGACGAGCGGCAAGTTCCATTTAGCGAACAGCCTCTGGCATCCAATTCCGAGTCGAAAATGGGATAACTGTGGGGCCTGGGCTGTGTTTTGTTGTTAATGTTATTGCTAGCCATCGTGTCCATCGTGTTTAGTTGAACAATACATACACTTAGGATGTACATATTCTTGGTTAATCCGCGCTGAGTGGCGATGGATAGACGCAGATGTCTATAAATGACCATCTCATCCTGCAAAAGAGTTGAGCATGTCTCCCATGTTCTGTCTCTTGCGGGGGTTGGCGCCTCGGTTCTTGTTCCCTCTCTTCCTTTCTGTCGAGGGCTGTTTGTCGATATTGGTATTGCAAACACATCCGGTGTGGTCCGACATCGGGGACCGGTAAAAAGTATAGTTGGCCAAAATTCTTGGGGGTCCGTGAAAATCTCCTTGCCTTTCCTTTTGTAGCTCGAGGGTTACGAAGGGTTTCGGTGGTAGAGGGAGTGGCTTGGCTCGGCGAAGGGGGATCATCCTTGCTTTGGCACCACCTCGAAGGTCCAAATGATCAACCAAGGCGTAAACCATTATTGCCCACAAAGAAGCATCGACCTTTTTATATGGATCACTACTTTCCCAGTATTCTTCGTCCTGCGACCGATCAGGCTCACTGTCTGACCCTTGGTTGTTTTCGTTGCCCAACGGCTCACCAAGTCCGATATCTGAGGGCTGGCCGGATTCTTCGTGTGAGGGGTCTTCTCCATCCATGAAAGTATCCCATATTTCCTCTAGGCGTGATGTTTCTAGGCCTGGCTCTGGGTGTTCTGAGTAATGCGAAAGCCTGACTGGCACCGGGTACAAGTGATCCACGTAGCGCTCGTCAAAGCTGGGGGACACGACGCCCTTTGTGATAGCAGAGCTCCCCCGCCGGCGACCGAAAACCAACTCAAGAAATCTATCAAGGCATCGGCGGTAGGTGAGTGGATCACGACTGCCGAGGTAATCCCCAAGCGTGGACTTCCAGCCATGTGCTCTCGCAGTGGCTTGGATCCTTCGATTTATGTCCACGGAAATGTCATAGACGCAGAGGGAAGGGAATTTTGAAACATAGCAGAAAGATTGCTCCGATAGGAAAGTGCTATCGGTGATCCTGAGGACCTTCAGTGCGGGAAAGGGGCTAGTCTTCTCGCTCCAGCCCCTGACAAGGCGGTCGCCTACTCTGTCGGCATGGCTGTCGTGGGGCCCGTTGAACTCTAGGAGGCTAAGGTTCTTGAAATCGGCCAAGTCCATAAGAATCTCTTCCCCGATGTCTTTGAGTTCTCTAATGGTGAGGAAAACGAGGAAGTCGGAAGCCGGCGACCTGAGCGGTTTGATCAATGCAGTAAGGTCGTCATGCGGGCCTGTTCTTGAGTTGGTGTATCTGTATTGTTCTAGAGGAATAGCTTTGTTTTGGATATCGCTCGCGACGTCGGAAACCAGGGGTTTGGAGAATAGCTTCCAAGTTTTGAAAGTTATATTTTTCCTACAGTAGTTCAAAAGTCAGCAACATCCCCCATAACATCATAGATGTCCGGAACAAACACACTCTCTCCAAAGCACTTGCCAAAGTCGACGAAGCAGTGGGGCCGCCAACCCAGCCACTTGCTCCTCATGTATATTGGCGATATTCTTTGCGACCTCGTTGACGCAGAGGTCCACCAAACTCGCCGGTCCCTTTCGACGGCGCCGGCGAAGCTCATGGACCTCTGTGTTATAGGCATCACTTCCGAAACGGTCATTCCACCAGCGCCGACTTGCATCCTCGCGCCTCCCCGCTGTCCAGTCATTTTGGTCTGCATATAGCGTTGTCATTTTAGGCGTGTTGAAACCAGGAAACCGATAGGCGGATTGGGTTTAACCAGGTAGGTGACGTTTATGATGCCTTGTTTATTTGCCTATCCGAAAGGACAAAAGTATTTGGTACGGTAGGTATCTGCTTATCCATCAGTAGGTGTACCAAAAAAAAAAAAAAAAAAAAAAGGTGTGTAAACTGATGCCGCGCGATGGAATGAAATGAGTGACTCGAGCGCGATTGATGAACGCACCTTGTAAGAGAGGGGTGGGGGGGGAGTTGGTGGCCAAATAAGCAAAGACCTCATGGCAGTGTAGTGCGGGGCGGACATGGAAACTACAAGGACTACCGGAACAACAACAACACAGACTCTGGTGTCAAAAAGCCATTACACATAATGTTAATAAGGCAAAGGACCTTATTACAGAGCGTTGATAGCATTCTTCTATCAATTTGGTCCACTAAAGCGATTCCTGCTACGCATTTCAAATGACGTCGACAAACCATTTTCGACTCAATCAGGAGTTGGCGGGGAGGCCTGGCCTCCTAAAACCTTCACCCCCAAGCAACAATTGCCAGTGCAGTCCCTTTCTATTTTTCTACTATCTGCACCTCGGGTCTCCCAGCATGCTCCTTTTCCACGCGTGACGGTTGTGCCTCGAGGTGCAATGCCTTATCCTCTGCAACAACGGGCTCGATACCGACCTTGGTGTCGCGATGCGTGTCCATGACATCGCGCTTGTAAATATTGACATAGAGGGGGTATCTACACGAGCCATAGTCAGAACAACTCCATCTCGAAACCAAAAACTTCCCAGCGGACTGGAAACTCACATAAACGCCAGGACATAGCCCATCATGGGGATCGCCATAGCCACATGGGCGTTGCGCGCGTCGACGACGGCGCCCGCCATAGGGGGGAACACCATGCCTCCCGAGATGGCAGCGACTAGGAGCGACCCGCCCATCTTGGTGTGCCGGCCCAGCCCGCGCAGCCCGAGCGTGAAGATGGTGGCGAAGCAGCACGATTCGAAGCACAGCACCAGACACAGCATGGCGATCGACGTCGTGCCCCCCGTGTTCATGGCCGCAACGATGAAGACGAAGCAGAGCGCAAGGTATGCCGTCAGCAGGTACCGCGGCTTGAAGGCCGGGATCGCGAGGAGCCCGCTGGCGAGGAACCGGTTGAAGGCGTAGAGGCCCTGGGCTGCTGCGAAGAGGTCCGAGGAGGTTGCCTTGTCGCGTCCGGTTTCAACGCAGAAGTTGATAAAGTAGTTCTAACACAGGCAGCATGGTCAGCTAAAAGCCCATCCGCTCCGGGCGGATCCTGGGAACTCACCGCCACAGCAACCTGCGCACCAACATAGCAAAACTGTGACATCACAGCCAGGAAGAGATTCGTCTGCTTCCGGAACGGACCCGGGTCGTACTCTCCAATCTCGTTCTCCTGCACATGCATATCGGCATCGGTGATCTCGGGCATCGGCGCCAGGAAGAACAGGACGATGAGCAGCCCGTCAAAGGCTGCGACACCGAGATACACCCACTGCACGTTGCGGAGCCCATCAACATTGGTGCCCGTGTTGGCGAAGAAGACGCGGGCGGCCAAAAGCGGCGCCATGAACGATCCGACGCCCTGGACCGCCTGTGCCAGGTTCAAGCGGATCTCCGAGTACCGCGGCGGGCCGCAAATGGACAGAAAGGGGTCGGCCGCCGTCTCGAGTGTCGCCAACCCAGAGCCAACGACGAACATACTGCCGCAGAAGCCGCCGAACGACCGCTTGATGCCCGAGGGCCAGAAGAGGAGGCAGCCGACGGCGAAGACGGCGAGTCCTGTCATGAAGGTTACTCGGAAGCCGTATCGGCGTAGGATCCAGCCCGAGATGGTCGGCGGACAGATGAAGTAAGCGCCAAAGTACGCCGCGGAAAGACCCGCGGCTTTGCTTGCGCCGATATCGAGTTCTCCTTGAAAGTGCGAATTGAGAACTTAACGAGGTACCTGTAAGCTACTTCTCAAACAGTTGTCGTGGGTAAGCGAACTTACCATCGAGCAGCCCGTAAGCAAACCCCCAGAGGAAGAACAAGATCGTCACTGTGACAGGCCAAGTTTAGCAGGGTGTGCCTATTTTCATGGCTCGCAAAGTTCTGGACGCCATACCGAGTGCATTGGGAATCAGCGACTGCCTCAATGTCAAGTTGGCGGCATTGGTGACGACGTCGTCACTGACGGTAACCTTCCTGGTCCACAGCCCCATGGTTTTGTGATGTTTTCTCCTGTCGCGGCAAGTCGCTGCCACTCGGTGAACTTCTCAACTTGCTCGTACAATGGCAGCTCCACGTTCCGAACTTGGATCTTGTTATTCTCGTCAAAGTTAACAAGAGGAAGTCCAACCAAAAAGTTTTTGCAACAGCGGGCGAGTCATGCAGGGGGGCGCGGCCCCAAGATAACCCAGTTGCACTCTGCGCCGGATGAATGCGTTGGTATCGCGAGGATCGGACTTGGGTTGAGAACCACAAGCGCAAGAAACAAAATGATACCCCCCAACCCGGCAGAAAGGGGACGGGTTAGGTAGGACAGCGGGACGGGATCGTCCCACAGAACAACCAACCTAGCAACCACACACACACACGCACATGAGCGCGCACCCAGGCAGAACAGTCTAATCTGTAATGTAGCGGGTGTAGATTAATGACAGGGGAGAGAATTTGACGAAACAAAACAGCTCGGCGTAGAATTTATTTAATATAAAAATCCGACGAGGTCCACTAGCCGTTAAAAACAATCAGGGGAGGAGAGCCGTAGTATACCGATAACACAGCACCACATAACCGGCCCCAGGCGTAGATGAACTCCTCAAAGGGTCGGCAACTGACGGATATATATCCGACTGCAACCATACAACCCATCCACCCGTCTACTTGGATGGGGGGGAGGGGAAGAGAAGCATCTGCAAAGATGTGAAGTCCACATGCAGATCATGCGCTGCACCGGCCAGCGGCCGACCAACCAAACCCCAACCCGTGCTGTAAGTGCTGGGAATAACACCCCCCACGAGACTCTGACATAAGGCCATGAAAATGCGATGCCAAAAAGCGAGCATCAAGATTCTCCATGAATGAGAGGAATAGGGGAGGCGGAGTTGGTAAATTCACATCTCCAACTTGGAGAACATTCCACTCACAAAATGGCTAGCAAGGATAAAACTGCTGACAAGGTCTGCCAAGGTCAGATTATCCCCAGATCAAGATCCCCAACTCTGACCTTGCTCGATGCAGCGTCACCGAACAAGACCCCTGGGTTGGGGATTGTGGGGTAATAGGCAGGGGACGAGGGTCATGCCTGGGTGCCTGGGTAGAACGTGGTTGTAGACACCAATTTAGCTGTTGATTCACCGAGGCCCGAACTACTTACGGCAGAGCAAATGGGTACGGGTGCTGGTCAATGTTTTGCATTTATTTTGTCTACCCATGACATGGCTTTCCTAGCACATCTCTCATGGTCTCTCCCACCCTTCTGCCATGCCGACTTTTTCACCTCACAGAGGTCCGTCCAGTGCGCAATGCATAGGAACCTGCCCTGTTTGCTCATTCACCCAGTACTTGAGTGAACCATGTCAATTCCTTTCCCACGAGCTTCGCGAGGGAGGTCAACTCGGGCCACCCGCTTCTGAACTGTACTTTACGCCGTTTGTCCAGAGCTTCTTCCCTGTCAACCTATCGCTGGTTTCGCTGTGAGGGATTGACCAGGCTAAAAGCCTAGCCACCTCCCGATGCAAGCCAAACGCCCCACTTCCATACCATGTTTACCCCCTACTCTCTCTCCAGAGCATCGAGCTCCTTGATGACCGAAGTCTTGGTACCGATTTTCTTCATCTGCGTATCCTCGAGCTTCTCACCGCCAGCAAGGCGCATCTCCAGATCCTCGATGGCCCGGATCTTCTTCTGAAGACTTCTGATTTTCTTGGCGTTGGCGCTTTGCGCTCCTCCATCGCTTGCCGGCCCAAGAGACGCTCCACCCTGCCCTCCTTGCTGGAAAGGCTGGGCTGGCTCACTCTGTTGCTGCTGCTGGCCCTGTCTCTGGCCAGGACGGCTCTGGGAGCGAGCGCGGTGCGTGTTGCTACGGTTGCGAACAGGAAAGTTGTTGCGAGACTGGCTACGAGAGTGCTGGGGCTGCTGTTGCTGCTGACCGCGACGCTCAGGACTACGGCCTTCGCCACCAGATCCGCCCTCAAAGTCTCGAGGAGGAGGTGCTAGGCCTGCATTGGGACCTGCGCCTTGGGTGTTGTTGGTCTCGCCGTCCTTTGCCTTCTTGTTTCCCCGCTTCTTCTTGTTCTTCAATGCCGTCTTGGACAAATTCTCATCGCCTTCGACTGCGCCCTCCGGAGGGGCCGCTCCGGGTACCGCGGGATCCGTGAACTCAGCGCCGGGAATCAGACGGCGCTGCCGGCCAAATCCGTTAGGTCCGATCGACGGCGTACCGTTAGTAACAATGTGTGCAGCGCCACCTTCATCCTCACGCTTGAAATGCAGAGGCGTCGATGTGCCACGAGCACCGGGCGGCCGGTACGCACCCGCAGGCTTAGACGGCGTTTTGATTGTGCCGAGGTACGCAAGGGCCGAGGCATGTGGGACCGGGACGGGACTCAAGGGGTCACCAGCCGGAACATTGTCAAGCGGCGCCGGTCGCCAGATGACGTTGTACAGCTCTACCGCCTCCTCATTGTACATGATACCGCCTCCAACGTGCCAAAGCTTAATACCATTGTCGACGCGAAGGCGCGGAGATGTGGTGGCAGTCAAAATGTAGCGGCTGTCAGGGCTCCAGCTGCAGACACTCGGGTTTCCACTCTCGATGGTGGTCACTTTGCGGTAGTCCTTCTCCAGATCGTAGACGTCGATCTGGCCGGCCAAGTTGCCAAAGCCCGCAACTAGAACAAATCTTCCCGTGGGCGAGAAGATGATGGTGTTACGGGGGCCGATTGGGAAGGAAAAGGTGGGGATGGCGCGGTGGTTGAAGATGGTCGTCTTAGCCGGCATGTAGCCATAGATCACACCGAACTCCTTTGAGTTCGGTGACCATGCAACATCGTGGATAGGGCCTTCTTTGTCGAGCGTCACTCTGGCGTCGAAGGAGCCGTTGGCACTCAACAAGTACATGTTCGTCTCGCCATAGTAGCTCTTGTTCGACTTATCCACCTCTGTTTGTGCCAGCACAATCAGGCTAGTGCCCAGCGCATTCCACTTCAGCTGCACCTTATCACCCTTGAAGAAAGTCTTCTGGGAGATAGGGGTGGTGAACTGAGGCACATTGAACACCTTGACGGCAGCGGGTTGGCCCTGCCGGGGAAGTCAGTAAGCATTCGCGCTTTGTGCGACAGCGGGGCCAGCTAAAGAGAGAGGAGGGGTTGGCTCCTTACCTTGCGCTCAGGAATGAAGACGGCGACATTCTGGTTCAGGCCAGGCGCGACGGCGAAGTCGGCAACGCCCTCGGCGCGCAGCTTGTTCCAAACTGTCGAGAAGTCATCACTGCTGTAGAACTGAACCTCATTGGTAACGATGCGGGCGCAGAAGCGCTCGTCATCGGTGTACTGCAGGTTCCAGCCTGACGCCGACTTTTGGACAAACTTGCCAAGCGGCTGCTTCTCAGCTCCCTCCTCGAGATCCTCGATAGTACGCCAGATCTTGAGGTTCTTGGTGGCGTCGCCGTTCTCGTCCTTGGCGGGGCGTTCCCAAGTGCTCAGGTACGTACCCTTCGGGGAAAAGCTGAGATCGTAGACCGACTGGATTGGCAAGGAGGTCAATACGTGGCCGACTGAGGCATCGACGATGACGACGCCATCGGCGGTAGCGTACGCAAAGTAGCGGCCGCAGGGCGAGTAAACACAACACCGGGAGATCCCTTCGGATTTGTCGAACCCAGGTAGGGCTTCGTACACAGGCGCGGCGTCAAAGACACCGATAGCCTTCTGGGTCCGGTAGGCAAACTGCAACGGACTGGCCATGACTAGTGAAAGCCACAGGTGATCGCGATAGCAGATTGGTGGGGAGAATTGATGCTTCTTTTTTCTTCTTGCTTATTTCAGTATGGAGGGGATTGCCAAGTTTCTCGTTGGGGCCAGGGAGGGGCGCAGAAGCCGAGGTACGTCGCGATTTCCTGAACAAAGGGAGGATGTCGGTGCTTGGAAAACAGTCACACGGGATGTTGACAGTTGGCGCCGGTTTCGGATTTGTTGATTGAGACGAGGGGTTGAATTTGTACCCGGGGGCAGAGGCGGGTGGCTGCTTCGCTTTTCTTAACTCGGCGGATAGGAATGCAACAGCAGCGCGCAAAATGTGGCCTTAATTCGAGGGAAATCGAGAGGAGCGGGCTTTGGTCAGGCGGCGGAGGGACTCTGGATAAGACTGGTTCACAACGGCGACGAGAATATCTTGTTGAGGGAGGTGAACGGGGTGACTTGGCAGGCCTTTCAGCGTGACAAAGCAGTCGCACAAGGATCCAAAGGATAAAACCGACCAACAGGAACGGGAAGCAAAAAAAAAGAAGAAGAAAAAAAAGAAGAGAAGCACCCTTAGGGAAGGATTGGCAAGGCGGTGCGTGTTGTGACCGGATGGAGGGGGAAGGGGAAGAAGACGAAGAGGAGAAAAGGGAACGCAGTCCCACAATATCGTGATTTTATTTTTTGGTCGGTTTTTTTCATGCCGGGGCCACTTGGCGGGTCGGGTGCTGCACAAGAAGCAAGGGTTTGGAGGGTTCTAGGCTCGTCGTCCATGGTCCATGGCCTGCTGGTTTGAGAGCGCTGAAATGTGCCGCTGCGCAGTACCGCCCGCGACCCATACATAGGTCCCCAGCCCAACCCGACTAAGCCATCCCCAGTTCCATCTCAAGTCAACAACAATGGCGCCAGTTGGGCTCTGTGGCACTCTTTGGCCACCTCTTTCTTCCATTTGCCATTCCATATGCATGCCATTGCTGACTCTTGCGCTTCTTTCCCCAGTATGCCACCAGCGTTGCGAGTCAGGCGCCTGCTCAGGAAGTAGAAGCCAAGATGTCTCTCAGTCTCTCGTTTGGGGCGCCAGTCCCCTAGCTTGGATTCAGTCTCGACAACCCATCCCTTCACCCCCACATTTATCGACATGTATTGTCTGCAGAGGTTATGACCCGTATCGCTACCGAAAATGCACCATTCCATTGTTATCAATGGTCACGGCCGACCGTGTCAATCGAAGCGAAATCAGCGGCAGAAGGTCTTACATAAGCCTAGCATGGCGGCACGGTCAAAGAGCGGTGACACAAATATGCTCAACCGCATTGCCCTCCTTATTCTCTCAACAGGAAAGGAGAAAACGTCGCGAGACCTGCCAAGATCAAAGAGCTGGACCGGGTGTATCATGATCAAACGATGGCCTAAATCGAGGAGACTCCTAGTAAGGTATCCACTTGGGCAGGTCCCGTGTTGTCGAGTGGATTACTAGTACCGTGGTTTTCTATTCGCTCACACCTTCGATTCGCCAGCAATTGGTGATCATGGCTGGCTGTTGGGCTGTTCAGCCAGATGGCACGCGCTCGCAGATATGAGAATGTGTGTGGTCACAGACGAACCCCCACGGCCAGCATGCAGCGGCATAAACTGACGGGCCTGTTCCGCGGTTATGGTCAGCTCAGAAACACGTATGCTGTGCAAGATGCCGTGCATGTCAAAGTGTCGCTGCGTGCTTGGAGGTTCTTCTATCAGCTCTGGCGGCTGCCCTTGCGTCTTGGTGCTTCATCAACCCCGCCATTTGTGATGTGCATTCAATAGTGGGCAGCTGGTCGCATAGTCATTTGCGACCTCCAAGAACATTGTGAGCTGTTAGCACAATGGACGCAGAGACAAAATACTAGTGTTGAAAAGGATCGCAGCCTAATACCTTGTCTTTCTCGGCTAGGGAAAGATTGGGCTCCGTAAAAACGGCCCTCGCCGGGTAGGGAGAGTTGTTGCCTCCCCCAGACAAGGCGTTGCGGGGGTTGCAGGCAAGGGAACTGGGCACGAGCCAGCTCGCAGCCCTTCGACCCTGGTGGCCTCGGAAAGTGTGGGCTAACCGCAAGCCTCCTTCAGCCTCAATCGTCAACTTCCAACTTCCATTCAACATCAAGCCAACGACACCCGTTGAATTTGAAGCCACGAGGAGATCTACAGCAAATAGGGGCCCACAATCTGGCCTCTGGTATACTTTTACTCTTCAAGTTTCGAAATACCCTACTAGGCAGATTTGTTCATCCTCGCGCTTTCCCTGACTTAGCCTCTTTCGTTTTCTTGCTTGTGCTTTCTCGGCCCGTTGGCCTGTTTGGCTGTCCTCTGAACAGTCGACTGTGTTTAGCATCGGCATTT
This sequence comes from Lasiosphaeris hirsuta, assembly GCA_030549175.1. Lineage (NCBI taxonomy): Eukaryota > Fungi > Ascomycota > Sordariomycetes > Sordariales > Lasiosphaeriaceae > Lasiosphaeris > Lasiosphaeris hirsuta. Next base: position 3,879,971 of record JAUKUA010000002.1, read on the forward strand.
CGCAAAGCCCTCCGGATGATATTTTCTCATCAGCAGACATATTCACTGACGGACTCACCCGAGAAATCCCGCCTGTAGATACGTTTGTTTACTTTCCGTTCCTCCCCCTTTTGCCGATCCAAATTTTGGCAAAGACCCCCGCAAGCGTGGGTATGCCAATTCTCTAAACAAACCCCCATCATGATGTCTATGTTTTGCGCTATCATAGTTCAAAGAGACGTGAACGTCCGATGTAAGGCAGCTGAGTCAGGACCAACCACCCCTGAGTTTCTTAGGGGCTGGCATCGTTACCATCACTCATCGACAAAGTGGAGCATCGAATTTCCAATGTTCAAATCACACAACCAAACAACGTCGAATTTTGGACGGAATTATTTTTTGGAACAGCATATGGCATCATGGCACCACTGACTTTCGCAAACGTCCTCATAACGACACCGCTATGGCCAACTTTCCCTGGCCCATACGTAAAGTGATGGGTGGTTGGTCGCCTATCGTTTAGGCACACGCTGGATATTCGAAAAGCTTCGGAGTTCGGTGCCTCATGGGCTTTTTTAAACGGACAAGGCCTTGGGAACCTGTGTGGTGGTCTTGTGCTGATGCCATAATGTGTGGCTGTGGAGTAGGTCATGCTCGAGGGCCTGGTGGCCAGTTACAATACATCAAACATCATACCCATCCCTTCCATTCTTGAGGTGTTTATCAAGCCCCCCATTTCACGAAGAAGGAAGCTAGGAGGCATACCGACAACCCTTGCCATTCTTTGAGCGATCTATAAAACATCGTCTTGACACGCATCATCGAACCTTCGCTCTCCACTCTCCGTTGTCAACCACATCATGGAGCCACACCATCATGCCCAATTACTTAAGTTGTTGAAGGGTAAGTGCATACTTGTCGCGCAGTGTAAAGAGGACATTCCCCCGGCCATGCACTCGGATTAGATTGCCGGGAACCCCAACGATCCAGAGGCATCTATCTATCCATGGTGTTCCGCACCTAATGGATATTGTGGAGGACATCCTAGTGAGTGAAGAGGATCGTTCCATACGAGAAAAGGTGGCGGCGATGGTGTGGGAGAGCATTTCCAGTGCTAAGAAAGACCCGAGCGATCAGCAGGTATGGTTTGAGAGCTTTATGCTTCTGTCCGGCTTGCGAGTTCGAAGTCAGCATATGCTAACGAAGCACTCCGCAACATAGTGGGCCAAGACTGCTCACCATGGTGATTGGCTAACTTATAAGAATGGTGAGCGCCAGTACTACGCCGAGGTTCAGTTCAAACGTGTTTCAGGCGCGGGACAACCACCTCCTAGAGCGTTGTGGTGCTGAGACAAGATTTGTCTAACTCCCAATGCAAGACAATGCCAGCCCAAACAAAGAGGCCCCGGGGCCTCAAAGCTCTGGCAGCGGCTCATCGGGTTCTAGCTCATCCGACAGCAACGGCAGCGACGATGGAGGCATACCCATTCCCATCCAAAAACCATCCCCAACCACAGCGATAACCCTCGGTGACTACTCTTGGTTCAGGAATGGCTTGCTCAGGCGGGGATACCCCTTTAGATTTTCAGAGCTTTCCATTGACGATGATCCTCCCGAGAGATTTCCTCACCGGAAGAATATTCAGAGGCACCTATTTAGAAGGCAACCCGGACTCACGCCATCTTCTTAAATCGCCTATTTTTCAGGGTCATGTCACGGTGTTGTTCTCTTGCGCCTTGAGAGGTCAATCGAGGCCAGCCCCCAACTTGTACATCACGTCTAGTGCTTCGATTGGGCGACATCAAGCGATAAGCTCCTTAGCGTAGCTCACAACAATAAGATTTCTTGAAACCGATGAGGTCGTATCTCTAAATGCTGCTCATGCCAGGAGAAACCACTGCATCTCAGCATCTTGTATTTGGGCCGCAGAAGCTAAGAAGGGCCAATTTAAGGGACGGGTCTTCAAAAACTGGTCCGACTAATGGACCGGTCTTACACAGTTTAATTTTCATCTTCGATGGAATTCATTCCAATTGCATCTTTTTAAGCATCGAGTTCTTTTTTGCCCACCACGTGCCCACCAACCGTTGCCAAGCGATGACGTCGCGGAAATCACGATGTCACCAACGTCGATCAAAACTTGGCAGGGGAGATAGAGTGTTCTCTACCTCAACAATACAGCCCCTCACCACCCGAAGTCTTTTAGCATTTTGTTCAATCTTTTTTGGCCATGCTTTTTCTAGGTTTCAATGATAGCCGTGTCAGCTTCACGTCAATTGATTCTAGGAATTACGTGATAGATGAGCTGACAAGAAGCCCCTATTCGGCGTATGGCACGGAAAAGCCTCCCTTAGAATGGGTCCCTAGTAGGAGTAACCTCGAGGTATAGTTCTCTATCATTTCCCCCAAAAAGAGGCTATGCTAGAGAATTTTGAGGAGACCTCCACGAATGCTACGACTGGCAACCTTTCGGCTCCCCTTGCCCCCGACAGCTGCCAGACGTATGAACAGCTTCCTCACTCGCTACTAGGCACCAATTACCATCTCCAATCCTCTTCAGATTGGCGATTCAGGGACCCTTTTACCACAGTGCGTGTAGGTAGATCTATAAATGGGTGGGTAGCCGTGGTGCGTTGGAGCCTCCCTTCACAGCACAGCCTCCAATCGTCCCTCCTCACGGGAGATCACCCACATGACAAAATATCACCACACATTTCTCCTCCCAAGCGAGAAGGACCCCTTGCCGATCTCTGCAGAGTTGACTTCTCCCACCCATGGCGTGTCTCCGTAGAAATCTAGGGGTAAAAGTGCCAACATTCGCCACATATGTGGCTCCTCGCCCCCATCCAGTTTTCCTACCAACCTGTGGCGGTGATCATCCTTCCAACACTCAAGCCCCTAGGTGGCGGTGGTCGTCGCAATACTGCATATTGTCGTATCAGAATGCTCAGCCCCCCAGTACTACTGGCCAATTCCGTCGACTGATCACCGCAACGCTTCCGTGGCTGGTTGGTTCCAATCATGGAATATGATATGCACGAGCTGTGGCGAACGAACGCGAAATCTCGTCCTCTTCCACTTGGAATCCACCATCACCTTCTCACCCACATCCCATCCTCGTCCGTCGAATCTTCCTCCGCCGCTCTAGGCCCTACGGGACGGTTGGGCGGCGAACCAGTTGCCGGGTCGAGCTGACCTGCAGGTTTCCGGTCGCAGGAATAACCGCGCTTTAACCTGCAGCGACATACAGAAACTCGCTGCAGTCTCTCTTGGCAGCTAACCTAGGCGTCTAACCGTCCAGACAAAGTACATGCGTTAGCGTAATGGATTCGGTTAGGGAACCAGGGTGCTCTACTCACCTCTCCCTCCCTAATACCGTCACCCCCTTCCCAAGAAGCTACTATCCCCCAGCCCCAGTCCACCGATAATCATGGGAGTCATGAGTGCCACTCGCTATACCAGCCTGCAGATTCGTAGGCCGCATTCTCCGCGCCAGAAGATAAACCAGAGCAGGAGCCGATGGCAGTCTTGATGCCTATATGTGCCGTACGTAGCACAGAATATGCACTTGTGTCCCCCTGCGTAGCTGAAACCCCTCGGCTCCCGTAGCTACTGCCATTGGCCGAACTCCGAGCCGACTGTGGCCCGACAAAAGGGGTTGATATGCCGGTCGTGGGAGCGAACGGGGTGGCTGAGAGCCTCTGTCCGTTTTCTACACCGTTGTGGCTGGGCAAAAGCCGCTCCGTCATCTCCAAAGATCGGCACCCGTATCTTCCTCATCTGGCCGCGACGTGTGACAGGATGATGGGGGTATGTATATGATAATCATGCGCGTGCAACGGCAGAAAAGGATGGGCCCGGGACCACGGGAGCCGGAATCCACACGGAAGCACCCTACCCTTATTTCCAGGCCGCCGTGTGGCTCGACTCTGCCTTCTCGTTCGTCCCGTATGAGTTGCAGTTGTGCAGCCACGCCTCCCGTATGCCACACCCTCTCATTCCGTGGCCAGAATGAGTGGATGCCGCCAACATGTGGCGAGTGAGGATTTTTGAGGAGGAGCGGTCAATGTACCGATACTGACCCCCTCTTCTTCCACAGATGGTCGAGAACGGCCCCACAGTTCGCGCTGTACTGGACGGTGCTCCGCATGACAGGACGGTCACTGCAACGCGGGCGGCACACAGCATTATGAATGCGCATCTGGGGTCCATAGGGTCCAACCATCCTGATGTGGTCCGAAATGAAAGGATTCCGAGCTCCGGCGGCCTGGGCACCGGCTGCAGCTGAGGCCATTTCCGAAGCCTATTATCGCAACACAACCTCCTCGAGGGCCGCGGAATAGGGGTTCGAGGTTGAAACAGGGCTGTTTGTGGGTTTGACAAGTTTCGAGGCCTGATAGCTGTGGACGTGTCGATTTAGGGGCGGAGAGTAAGTAAACCCCCCTATTTTCCTTTCTGTTTGCAACACTTCTGGCGGTCGAGACACCTCAGTGGCCGCATCACGCAACATCAAGACGGACTGGCCCGCGCGCTGAGAAACCAGTGACGGCGAGGCGCATGCTATGCCCCATTTTGTGTGCTCTCCACGCGCTACGGGGTTCTGTGTCACTGTCTGACGATGCTGGCTGGAGCGCATTGGGAAGCTTTGGTGTTGGACAGACAGGAATACCCGAGCGTGGATACTTCGTGTATAGCAGAATCGGCTACAATTGCCATGTGATTGAGCATTATCATGGTGATCAAGGCTCAAGTGTTGAATCCCTTTCGACCCCAAGGGGACCTGCCTTAGCCGTGCTCGCTTGACAATAATAACGAACGTCTCGAATTTTTTGAGGTGCCGTCCGCCACACGACATCAAAGTTACCCCGTCATCGTCCAACGGTTGGAGTCTCCAGAACCCATAGAAGGCGAATGGGAAGCGTCAGCTGCACTCTGTCCCCCAAACCGCGAGAGCACCGCCTCGTTATCGAAGTTGTCGCCACCCGCTCGTTTGCTATAGTCCTGCCAAAAGTGGGAGTACCGTTTTGTCGATCATTACCATTTGGGCATCCTCTACACAATTGCGTCGTCGGTCCGCCCTGCAAGGCATCATCAGCTCGTAGTCAGGTCATTGTAGAGAAGCCGGGGAAAAAGAAACGATCGAGCTGGGACTCGAACCCAGAGCCTTTACCAGATAGGGAGTATGAATTCTCACAGGAAAGTAACACTCTACCATTGAGCCACCCGACAAGATATACTGTTACAAGATATACTGTTTGTTGAAAGTTGGCATCGCAAAGGCTGGTGTTCGGTGAAGCTTTATGTTTTGTTAATGGCATGCATTTTCGATGAGTTGGGGATGGGTGCTGCGGTGGTTTCAGGGGCTACTGGCGAGGGGCACACAGCTTCCATCCGGACTCCATTACCTTGGGAAGGTGCAATCACCTAGCACAGCCTTGACCCTAACCCTTTCCCAAGCGTGAGTAACATGCTGCCGTTGCCAGGTGCTGAGCGGGTTGTTGTGATGTTTAGAGCCAGGTTACGTACCACCGAATGGTGTATTTTGGAGGGAGATGGAAAGGGAGTGGTAGGCACCGATGGCCACCATGAGCCGCCTCACCGCTAGACTCGTGAATTTCTATTAGCAAAATTTTGAGCTGTTCTCCTCTTCTAACAGCGTTGAAAAGTTCTTCGCAGCTGCCGCCGACATTGCAGCTAAACAGCTGAGACTTGCAACTTGCACGTCAACCCACCAATGGCAAGGCATCACTTATCCCTTCCCGCATACCATGCGCATCAGCCACCATCCGTTCTATCGATCATTCATTTCCTCAATCTCCTCGACAACACTTTGCGCCTGCTCTATCCGTGCTTCGCCTCATCACCCCAACACGACTCTCATTTCTGAATTTCGTCCATGGTAACATGGTAACATCGACTCCCCCTGCCAGTGCCAGACCCCAACCGGCAATCATTTCCTTACCTACCCCAGTCCGGGCGCTCTCGCCTCGCCCAGCAAGGCATCCGATGTCCGATCCATCGCATCTACATCCGAATCCGTGCCCGCTGCATGGGTGAATGCAGTCATCCCCATGGTACCGAGTATGGATCTGCTGCCGCGATGTGCCTACCGTCATGTTTCGCGGGGAAAACGCTCCGGTTCGCCCGCTAGCACCACGCCTGGTCAATATCTGTCTTGCGCGTTTCGAAACACGCCACACCTCATTTCATAATGCCATTGACCGTTCCTCATTTACGCCCCCGTACCAAGCACCGTTACCACGACAGTCACATTCGGCGGTTGTTGGCAACATCCGCCGTTTCCGCCCCTGACCTCATCCATCTTAACGACCTATCGCCAGTCTAACTGGGCGAGCAAGGAATGACGATAAATGGCTCTTTTGCATTTATGTCTGTACATACCTATGTATGTTTGATGGGAGCGACGCTTGAAGGGGGGAGGTCATTCCCACCCAACATATCATAAGCCAGCACCTTATACAGCCTTGTCATATGTGTTGTACATACATTCGCAACTCGCCAGCCTGGTAGGAGGCACCATATTTTGGACGTGTGCCAACCCCAAAATTAAAACATTAGCCGATTAAGAGGTTGTAGGGTATCCCAGTCGCCCAAGTAGACAATAGATAAGCAGCAGAAGTAATGGGAAAAGGAGATTGGTAGCCAGACTCCACCAGCGTTACACCACTTCCAGTCTGCCACAACGCTCTGCCATGCATCAGCCAACCCCCCCTTGACAATGCAGAGCTGAAGCTGGTCACTGTCATTCATCCATTAAACCTTTCAAGAAACACGGGATAGTAACCCGAGGTTGCTTTCAACCCTGATCCCTGAACACGTAGAGAGAGAGACGCTGTGGACGAGTGGTAATTGGTGAGAAAATTGCCACAATGGCTGAGATTTTTGGTAGTCAACAGGCTCTCACACTTTGAGGTTTGCCGCTACCTCCTTCGGACAGATGCTCTCCGTAGCGACAGGACACAATAAAAATAGTACGTCCGACGCTCCATTGATCAAAAATAGAAAATCCAATCCAGAAAAATAAAGATATTCAGATCCCAACAAAAGAAAACAAATATACCCATATATGTTAACAAGGGATGCCGTGACATGGCTCCTTCCCGACTGATAAATCAGAGGTATCTGAGCATCGCCAGTAATCACTTTCCCAAAAAGTCGAAATCGCAAACAAGCCATCTTTCGTACCAGGTCCCTCGCAGCTGATAATCGATCAGTCTCCCCGAACGTGGAGAAAAATTGTGCCAAAACCTTAGACTGTGCCCATCAACGCGGGCATGGTATCTCCGAGAAATCGTCTCAACGCCAGGAAAGCGCAAACAAAGTCCTAATTTCAAGTCCGTTTTGCAGCGTGTGTGTTTTTAAAGATTTGTCGACCCAGTGGCCGGTTGACTCGAAAAAGACCGCCAACACCTCCACCGTCTAGATGAGGTATCCCCGTCCGCCCCGTTGTAGTGGTCGATTTAACCCCAGTCCCGATATTTGCCGCCCTTTCCATGTCGTATGTCATATCTGCGTAGACGTAAAATTAATATGCTAGCCGCAACTCGAATGCTCTCTGTGTAGTCGTTGTGGGCGATACCATCTCGGACTCGCCGGGAGCGTCGACAACCATTTCCCAGTCCCTTTTGATTGGGGAGCCGACTTCGGTGATCTCAAGCGTCATATCTTGCCCTTCAGGGAGCTCCTGAATCACGTCGTCGTCCATCTCAACCTCAAGCCCGCGTGGAAGGACATGTACTGTACGGGTGACCTTGGTTGCGTCGAAATTCCACTTGCTGGCAATACGCCCAACAAACTCTCGCACCGTTCTCTGCATCAGGTAGATTGCTCGATGGAGTTCGCGGGCTGCTGGATTGGCAGGATCTCTCTGGGCGACATAAAAGCAGGCAACCGGTTTGGTTGCTCGCTTGGGCGGTGGCCGATACGCTGGGTCTACGTCCAGTGCCTCGATCCAATTTGACAAGCCCCCAGTGTCATCAGGTAGCCGGATTTTGGTTGGCTGGGCTGACCCTTGCCTCGTGGAGTGGGTGCCGGAGCCGGCCTGCTGGTACTCTTGCCATTGCTGCGTTGAACCGCCCACTGAGATCTGGGAGTGAAGCGACAAGGAACTCGGTGACGGCGAGACCAAGGATGACCCGGCAACGGAACTTCGTTCGCTCCGCCAAGCGGCACTGTCTCTTGATTCGACCTTGACCAAATCAAGCGAGTCGCCAGGAAGCGAAACTGGGTGCAAGTCGGGGTCATCCAGCTCGTCACCTCGCAGATACAGTACGCTGACAGGGCGGGTGCTGGTAAACATGTCCTGCAGAGTCTGAAGCTTGAGATGGAGATCTTCTTCCAGAGGAATTCGGGCCCCTCCACCGGCGGAGCTAGTCGATGACATTGACCAAGTGCGCTTGTGCTTTTGCACCTTACCGGGTCTCTGGACCCCGGCCGAGTTCTTGATTTGGACGCCTCCCGACCGCTTCCTCTTGCTGAAGTCCTTCATCCCGCTCTCAGCCTGCGCGATCTGCTGCTTTAGCTTGTCAATTGTTTTCCTAACGTGTGCCACGTCGTTTGACAGTTTGCGCTCGGCGCCATGGTCTCGAAACAGCTTGACTTTCCCATAGCAAATCTCAGCCGTGTTGTCGGAAGGCGGAGGTTGGCCGTGATCGGCAGAAAGGGGGTGTGTTTTGGCGCATAGGCGGACCGGGATTCCCTTCACCCCCTTGGAATGACTGAAATCAGTCGAGAGGAAGTTGAAGCGGACGGCAATGTTGCATTCGACAGCGCCGTTGACACCCGGGGTCCAGATGACTGAGAACCCGTCAAAAGACGAGGTTTCCAGTTCGATTCGTGTTCGCTTGTCATCGCCTTCCGCAGGTTGCCCAGCCTCGACATACTCAACGGCCTGTAATTTCCCTCCTCTTTGGTGAGCCTCGTTGGTACCGCGTCCTTCCTTCCACAAGCTCCAGCACACCCCGGGCCTCTGTCGCTGCTGCTCGTCCTCGAACGAGACACGCACGAAGGTCCTGAAACGTGTACCAGGTGCAATTGGTAGAGTAGGGGCCGTATCGACAACGGATAGAGAATAGGCCTGACCTTTATTGAGATATGTCACAGGGATCTCATCCGCATGCTTGATCATGGCGGTAGGAGCGTTCAATGCCGTATGAAAGCGAAACTTTTCGGCTGATGCCGGAAGGGGGATGCTCATAGACATGCCAAACTGCCTTGCTTGGTAGTTCATCATTGGGGAATGATGTCCTTGAAAGTTACCATCAATAGACCCCAGCCTCTCATCTGCGGGGTCCGAATCCATAGGAGACCCGTCCTGGTCCATTGTCTCGTATCCCGTGTCTTGGTGAACGAAGGAAGACGGGGCGAATGATGGCTGAGGCTGCGGCGGCTGGATGAAGGGGTTGAAGTGTTGGAAGGAGTGAGGGTGGAAGCTATGGTGGAAGCCGGCGAGATCCATTGTTGTAGCCCCTGGGTGCGCGCCGCCCTCAGTCGTTGGCATTGATAGTGGTGTCCCCAAACCCATCCCTAGGCTGAGGGACGGGGTGTGCAAGTCGCCAGCCTGAGGATGGTAAAGGGTGTTGGTCCCACCAGGCGTAGGGGTATAGTATCCCGAAGGCTGGTTGGCGAAGTTGGCAAAGGAGAATGAACCCGGGTCTAACAAAGAAGGCGTGAACCTCCAGGGCTCATTTGAGGCCCGTGGAGTGGGATCTTGATCACGGAACGCTTCATGGCTTAGGCTGTGGGCTCTATGCGACTATTGTTAGTAATTGACCTTTACTGCACAGGCTTCGCTGGGATAAAACTAGCTCTGCAATTGATGGCTAAGGCATCGAGTTTCTTTTGCAAAACCGACGGCACTGTCTCATCACCAAAATTGCTTACAGAAGCAAAAACAGCTTGGTAGTAGAGGAAGTGGGACTATGCTCACGGCGGAGCCATGCGCCCCGTTATGAAGGACTGAGAGAACGAAAAGAAATGCTAAGAACAACGCACCTCTCCTGTGAAAGTATAGCGACATCGGCTTGACCGGTGGTCGCGGTGGTGGTCGAAGCAACTACCACGGGTGCTGATGTTGCTGCGGCCACTTCAGGGAATTGTTGTCTGAAATTGGCCAACAGGTCATCTCCGGGCTTCTGCGAGCTCGTCCTATAAGGGTGGTGTGTTAGCAACATTGGTAGAGTCGGCGCGTGCAAGGTGTTCTCTCGCGACCAGAGAAACGACAGGCGCAGTTAGTTGGGTGCGAGTCCCGTCGAGGTAATATGGATGGGTGCGCGTGTCCTCACCTTTGACGAAACATTGGGCCCGAGAGGTAAGACGATTGTCCGAGGACGGTGGGGGCGGAGACGTGTGTGCCAACTCAAGCAGCTTTGTTGTATCTGAGCCTCGACTTCTTTCGTTTGCTTTGCTCCGAATAACCGAAAGGACGACCGCAGCCGTAAGGGCACTCAAGACGCGGGTCTTTTCGTTGGACTCAAGCTTGGTCGGGGAGCAATGGTGGGGAAGCTCTCGTCTGGGTGTTGCTCCGAGAAAATAACCTAAGTGCCAGGTACCAGGTCGCCAGCAGGGAAGAAGGTTCGGCTGTTGAGGTTCGTTCGTTAGATGTGCTGTCGCCAAAGGTAAATGATCGGATGAAAGGCTAGACAAGCAGGGTCTGGCGAATCTGGCGAACATGTACGTCAAAAAGGCGACAAAACGAGAGGCGGTAGAAGACAGAAGGAGAGGAAGATGGCAAGCAATGCGCCAGTAGGGGAAGAGAGCAGATCAGGTAGCCCGGTAGTCTATGGGGGGAGTTTCGCATCTGCACCTAGGCAGTCGGGTGTTGGCCTTGTATATACCAACGCGCAGCCGCTAATGCAATCCCCACCATCACTTTAAACAGACGCGAGGCCTATATGTATGGTATAAGGTATGGAGGTAGGGTTGTTCGATTGCGGCGCACAGGTTGGGGGAGGTGTGTGCTTCCATACCTTTGGCTGTTAAGGGTCCCGTCTTAGACTTGGCCTCGGTGGAGGGCAGGTGGCAGGTGGCAGACGGCACGACGGGACAGGACAGGACAGGAGGGTAGGGCGGGACATGTGCGGGCAGGAAAACGGTGTTGGTCTTTGCGTCCTCGCTAGCTCAATGAGGAAGTGGAGGATGGGATGGAGGGAGAGCGGGGGAGGTGTGGCTGATCTTGTGTTGGACGGACGGGGTGCGCAGAATAATGGTGCATGGAGGATCTCGAGCTGGAGCTCGACCTACACCGGACTGATATAAGGGACATGCGGGCATAAAGAAGTACGTACAGAGCCGGCCCGGACGGCTGGTTCGCGAGGTCTTTCGTGTATGTACTTGCGAATACGACTTGGCGAATGGCGAGGGCAGCGTTTGCAGTCTGCTGCGGCAGATGCAATTACAAAATGCACAGCGAGAACGAAGAGGAAAAAATGATGAATCTGGCTAGGTATGGTCGGGGAAGGAGGAAGGGATGTGGGAAGGGGGTGATGGGCGACGAGGTCGCGAGCTATTATTACGACAAGGTTACCTTTCACGTAGTTGCGCTCTTCCACTCTTGCGTCGGCAGGCCCCTCCCAGTCCTCTCGACATGGGCAGACATGGGCCGTCGAGGGCGAACATGGGACATTGGTCGGCCAAGTTGAATTAAGGGCTGGGAACTGCGGGGCTGTCTTAGCAATCATCTCTTTCTGGCACCTAAGTTAACGGCTCCCGCGTGGCTGACCTGAGAACTGAGCGCCCGCCGGCCGCGGTACCCTGTGTTTGCTGCCGCGCTTCCACTGAAAGGACCTCTTAACGCTGTCACCGAGTCCCAAACTAGAGTCTTGGAGGTTTTCACGTTCGATTGAGAGAGGTGCTTTGATGTGCACCTTTGGGCCAGCGCTGCAACTGGGTGAGGGGAAGTTGTCCGGCAGAGGACAACCTCCCCCACTGACAAGAAACAAAGCCATGGCGCACCCCACGGGTGTGACAGTAGGAGCAAGCCCCAGTTGAGCGCCTCCACGGAGCCTCAGGGCGCCTGCACTCTCATCGACAAATACCGTTTTGCTAAGCGATGCCGTTTTGGTTTTTTTTTTCTCTTTCCGTCTCGACGAGATTTTTCTTCACCCCAGCTCGGACATGGATGGGACGTCATGCCGGGCTCTCGAGCCAAGTCCGCCCCATGCTGCGACTTGTGTATGGCATATTCGAGCAGAGAACATGGGTCATCGAGGAAGCTGTTGCTCAGATTTGCAAACCCCGCCATCAGCGGGTACCTTTTCGAATTACGAATTGCGAATCACGGATTACGGACATATTTCCACCCACAGGCTTGCCTCTTTACATCATTGCGCGCTGGCGGCCTATCGTGACTTCTCGTCGGAAGGCATATGACCAGTTTTTGAATGCGAATTATCGGGACCATTAGTGGTGGCTTGCGATGTTGTGCGTGCCCTAGTTTGGCAAAATCCATTCGACTCATCTCGGCGACCCAGCTCAGTCAAATCATTTGGCAGTTACCCGTTCGGGAATGGTTCATTTGCGCTGACCCGTCCACAGGCACTCACATCTACACTACCATGCCGAGCGTGGTATAAGACGGCTTGCTATAAGGCAATTAACAGCAGAAACAAGAGGTTCGGGTAAAGTACCTGTACCTGTACATTACCCACCTTTCACCAGGGCCGTCAACGTTGCGACTGTGTGGCGGTGCTGTCCACAGTTCGCCCCCCCCCCCAATCCTACCCATTTCCTTGTCCTCGCCAGCACGAATGTCGACATTTGGCGATGCCCGTTGGGCCCAGGCAAAAACGGAGAAGGGTTCGTGCAGGGCTTATCCATGGAGCCGCGTTGCTGTCAACACTCGTGGCTTGTGGCTGGGCATGAACCATTCGCCACAGTTGCCGATGCCGAGAATGGGGGGCCACTTTCAACTTTGGCACTTTTACTCATTCGTAATAGCAAGAGGCCAACCCGATGGTGTATGAATGTCAGATATGGTAATACTGATTACCAACAGCGTATGTCTCCATTGTGCCCCTAACACGGTTGTGGGCTTGTGGGCCCGCTCCGCGCTCTGCGTTGTGTCGTCAGCCTTCGGTCGGGCGCCTTCTGGCGATGCCGGAATGCGCCTGCCGATCCAATACGCGCAGAGGAGAGGATTTAAAATCAGACCCTGAAGCTATAGCTCACATCTCGAGAACGGCAGGGCTTTCTGGCTGTCTGGCATTCGGCAAGAGCTCGTCTTGAGGTCTTGTGGCTTGCCTGTCTCGAGATTGCTCAACACGTGTAGGTCGCAGGTTGCAGGCGGCAGGCAGCCTACCAGCCCACCAGCCCACGTTTGACGTTCGGACGTGCCATCAAGGGCGTTGGAGGTGCGGCCGGAATGTGGACGGCCCTTGCTCCCAACCGAGGCTAGCCTTGCAGGGATCCACATCCCTGCACCAGCACGCAGATGGAACGCACGCAGTGCAGCGGCGCGAAACACGCATAGATATGACGTCATGGCTGCACTTTTTTTGCTCCTGCCCCTCTTTCTCGCAATCGAATCACGGCCGTCTGTCGCATGCCATCCTTCGGTCGCCCTTGAGCGCAAAGCCGAAGAAGGTATCTGCTGCGCCCGCTGTCTGTGGCAGGCGCTGGATAGCGGCATCAGATTGTCGAACCCATTCGCGTTGATCTCCAAGGAACAACATCGTATGATCCGGGGGATCCTTTCTCCTTCAGGCCCCCCAGTCCCGACTGTCGGTCTTCTCGAAGCCTTCTGGAGCACAGGCATTACAACCCGGGATCATTGACTCTACACGACCTTGGAGCGACAAATTACTCCCCACTCGCTTATGCCGTGTTACAACCGATCACATCCACGCTATCAACAAAGATACCGACTGCAAGCAATGGATCTTTGGATGCACGTTGATTTATGTGAGGCTGAGGGCCTGATAGGAGTTCTGTAAATGTTGGGCAGGCTGCCAATTCATATTTGGACATTAGGCGTCTTGTCCTTACTCAGCCATGGCGGCCCTTCAACGTCTAAACTATCAACCAGACACACGTGGACTAGCGATTTACGCCGCAGTCCAGTGCAACGGCTCTTCCTAGACACCAGCAATGGCGGCGGGCTTCGGCCGGCGGCCGGGAGTTTCGGGGCACCGGGAAAAAACTTCGTGCGGAGGATTTCCAGTATTTTGGACGGCACGTCGATATTGCACTACGGGCAGAGCTGCTGATTACCCTGTCAAACCAATGCAGTTTAATATCAAGTCTGAATGTCAGCCGCGGTCAAGCAACTTTGATGAAGCAAATCGGCCCCCATAAGCACCATGGATCCAAATGGCGCAGTCCAGGTGATGGTATCTAGGCTCGAAATGGGAAACAACATGTCTGACAGGTTGCCGGCAGAGAGCCCCTTCTTAGCTCTTAAGCTCCCGGCATGCAGGTACCCCATCAAAGAGCGGAAACGCGTCACAGGCGCTTTCGAAAAGCAGGCGAGACACCCAGCTCCCTGGAGCCGAGCAACTAGCAGTGCTGCTGAAAACTAGCCAGTTGTACGGGCTGTAACGAGTGTGGGTGGTGCTTTCGGAGACCCTCGCAGCTGTGCTTGTTGATGCGCTTTTAAAAGCGGTGAAGCTATTCCGATGTGGCGCGCTGCTGTACTATGACGTCACTGTTTGTAAAGCCACCTCTCCCGCTTTGAGCCTTCACACCCCTTCCCCGTCGATAATCCACCAGCGCAGAGACTTTGCGCCCCCAGGCCCCCCAAGGCCGAGTGCAGTATTAACCACCACCACAACAACGGTCACAGCTCCAGCGCTGCCACAATACACGCATTCACGCAGAGACGGAAAGGCGCCCACAAACCAACCTGGAAGTCAGCATGTCCCGCAAATGAACGCAGTCCCCTCCCAAGAGCGGGAAATCGAAAGGAAAAGCAAGCACACCATGTCGCTACGTGGCACTGCATTGATCGAGCACCCTACGCTAGACAAGCTATAGACTTGAAACTGCCGCATGAGCCGTCCTGGGCAGACAGCAAAGCTACACACACGATGCCTGCTTTAGACCCTCGAGCCGCCAATCCGACAGCCCGCTCAGCACACGCTCGCAGGGCATGGAAGGCAGAAGGAGGAATGGAAACTGAGGTTTGAAACGGTTGGAGATTCACCACCTGGTCATCTGATCAACGGGACGGCACCGCTGCTGTTTTGCCGCGTGGGATGTGCCGAGTCGATGTTGATGCCGCCTACGTCATTGTGTTTCTTTTTGTTTCTTCGTTTGGGGAGAGTTAAGAGAGAGGAAGCGAGTGATTCGAAGCCTATGGGATTGTTGGCAGATTCCCATGCCCGTCTGGTCTCTTCCCATCAACCACAGTCCTTACCCACCGCATGCATCCCATCTGCCTGTCTCGCCCCATCTGGCTGCTACCTGCGTATGCCTCTTCTCCTCTTTTGCGCATCGCACCTCACCCTGGTATAGTGTAGTGAAGGGGAGATAGGGAGGTGCAGATGCATCGCCCGCTCACGGTCACAAAAGAATGCGTAAAACCCGCTGCACAATCGGCGGCTTTTCGCTACGCTGTTTGTCTAATGGCTAGCTTGCCCAGTCCAATTCAATTGCTTGAGAAGTCCGAGGCGAAATATGCACAGCAACGGCCCCCAAGCGGGATATGGGTAGGAAAAGAAAAAAGATGGAGAGAAAATTGGTTACAAACTTCTCTTGTGATAGAACACCGTTACGGCAATGGTCTATGTGTAAAATACCTTATCCTTGCGTCATCCTTAACTGCCTCCAATATGAAATGAGGAAAACGAGGACTCGGAGTCTGAGCGGGGTGGGTGAAGAAAGCGGTCTGTCTGGAAGTGCAGCAGCGTAAATTAGGACAATGCTCCCCCGTGCGCGCAGACCCTTGGATAATGACATCATCGCTCATTACGTGCGTCGCAAGCGCGCGCTGGCTACCATCCCCGCTGCAGAGAGGTGCTTTGACTGCGACTACAGCTGCTAGCATATGCACCGTGCGAACTGAATGTGCCTCCCGCCCGCGCACGCCCCCCCATTTCAAGAGGAATCCCATGGCTCGTTTTTGCCGTGATTTCCCTCTTTTCCCATCCTAGCGAGAGGGGGAAAGGCAGGTATGCATCACCGGCCCCCCAATCCCTCCCCCTAGTTGGTAGATGTATGTCGAGAAGAGACACACTCTCACCCTACCTTGCCTATATCTGGGAGGCAACACGGGGGCACAGTTTTTGAGGTACGTCGGGTGTGTTGGAAGCGTGCTCTCACTTGCGGGCTTCTGCCTCGATCACTGCACTGCTCGCAACACGAAGTGATCGCTCGGCCCGTAAGTGCCGGATGGGATATATAGACAATCGGTTGAATGATATTGGCCACGGAGTCCGCTCCACAAGAGGGCAGAAGTTGGGGGTGAAGGCGTGGGATGGCTGGATGGGTTGCCACTGAATTACTTCCATGGGTTATTTGGCTTGGCGCATGGCCGAGTGATAACGCCAAAGCACGGGACGTGGAAGCCTCTTTTTTTCTTTTGGCTTTGCCGGCCGGGGGGCCTGAAGCCTGTTCAGCTGGATGTTCTATTTCCATGTCGGCTTCGACCGCCTAGCCTGTTGAAATGTGTCTAGAAAATCACTTGCTCTTCTGAGTCTAGCAATGGAGGGAGATAGGTCCCGAGGTGGTTAGCAGAACGTGCTTATCACTGGGAACTGCTATAACGTGAGGGGCTCCGCTTCACTAGTGTAGACTGGATCACAATAAGAGTAGAGTTTGGTGCTATAGTAGTTGCGAACTGTCATATCAGGTATTCATCTCGTCTTCAATGTTTGTACTGACTGCTAACAAAATTGCTGCGGCGATGGGGTTGCATTATGTGTGTCGAGGCGTTTTATGATGGGCAACCGTGGGGCTTCAGTTTCGTCATGTTGGGACCCTAGGACCCTATTTTCCATCTCGCCTCAAGGGTGCGTGGGTGCTTGCCGGTTGCTTCCACCGCTGCAACTAGGGTCTCCCTTGACTTAGCAGTGATCATCGTTGAACACCCATAGGGGTGAATAGAGGGCGTTCGGTTGGTAGCAGGGCGTCATGAAGTGATCCTGAACCCGCAGATTCAGGGTAGCCAGTTCCTTTCTAGGTTTAGAGTGGTTCTAAAGAAAGACCTCTTCAGGGAGAACTTCATTCCGCCACAGTTCCGCTTCGCGGATGGGAAATATAAGAAACGCCCCGTTTCCCTTGGGTAGCTAGTGTCTTGCAAAGGCCAGGGAGAACAACTGCCACATTTCGTACCGTCGTAATTGACCTATCACCATATTGTGGTTGACAACAAAATACTTTGTAAAACACATAGATCCAAAGCTGTGAGAGGGCATTCACTGGGTTAGGACTCTAGAAGCCACTACCACTGGCGATGTAGCTATACTACATGTCGGCCAGGCGCCGTCCGGTATGTGGGCCTCGCACATACAGGCCAGTGATACTCCCTGATGTTTCCCGATGTGTTGGTACGGGTGCCAAATCGCCAGGACCGATACCGACCCTCCTGCAACTTTACTTCCACATCAAGCACATCATTTATTTTTGGGGGATCGGCAGGCGGGAGATCTGGAGATTGCCTCCGCCCAACCCAATCGTGGCTGGATCGCATAGGTCGGGAGCCAGACATGCCAGGAGACGTACATCTGGACCCGGTGCTGCATAGTGATTATCACTATTGCCACTGCCGTCTTCGTATTTCGGGGTCCTAATGCCGTCTCCTGCCGATCTGGCCGACGTTGGTAACTGGAGGCGAGATGGGGTATATCTAACGTAGTGAAGAGCATACCCTTCCGGCGCGCCGAGTACGCCACCCCGAGTGGACGGGAATATGCCGATCTGTTGCCTGGTGGTCGTTTCCAATTCACACTGCCCAATGTGCCGGAACCTGCGTGACCATTTGGCAACTTGACACACTCTGTATGCAAATTGTCGGAGATGATAGTTGAACACACAAGGGCTGCATTCCCGGCCTGAGTGTCCCCGTCACCTCACCCTTGCTAGTTACTCGCTGGGCGCCCCGCCAGCTCCGGCTCTCAACAGTTAAATTCGTCCTTGCTAAAAGGGGTAAGATTCGGGACTTGCAATGTGTTCCTAGGTTTAGCACCGGGGTACCCATCCCGTAAACTCTGAGCCAGCCCTTGGCCCTGCCAGGAACGGGGACCAGAATAAATTGGCAGTGAAGAGAGCAGCGATGAACCCCGCTGTCGACTTGTCTAAGCATATGCCGAAGGTTTGCTTGGTGTGTGTTAAGAGTGGATAGAAGTTGGCAAGTAAAGCTAATTCATCCCAAAACACGAGTCGGAAACGTCGATGTTTGAGGCCGGCGTAAGTGCAAAGTACTGTAGAGCACTTCTCCAGACTCAAGATTGGCTGAACAAGCAATGCCCCAATTCGTAGAAAGCTGAACGCGACGCATTCGGTAAGCTTGCCTCTCAACGCGTTCTCCTTGAAGGTCTGGACCTGAGCTAGACCACGAGGCAACATCAGCATCGTGTGAGCCGGCGCAGCTGGACTGGTTATATCGCATCGTTGGTACTCGTGGGCAATTGACTGGCTCCTGATTCGCTGGAACACTTTCGACGGCGGTTCGGAAAGAGTCGCATCGTTTCGGACGCTCTCATTCACCTTACCTTTCTTCCACCCCCGTTGGTTTACCTTTCCCTCGTCTCAAGCGACTTGACGTTAGTTTGAAGATTGCGAGATTTACCTTCTTTTTATCTGTCGTTCAAATTGTCAGAGCGTGCGAGAGGTGTTGCGGTCGAATCGAAGCGAGACGTCGAAGTTTCAGTGGCTACCGCCATACCGCCGCCATCGGTCGGTCATCTTGTGTTATCAGCCGGCAGCAGCCGCTGGGGTTCTTATCGCAGGTGGCGCTACGGTGCGAGTGCCGCATTGGCCCTGACACTACCACATCCTTGGGACTCGAAACGCCGAGACTCAAACCTCCAAGTGGACTCTACTTGCAGTCCCAAACCTCCAACACCTGCAGTCATTTTGCAGCTACGCAAAAACCACATTCGACAAACCTGCCAGCTATTTCTATCACCAAAGGGTGCTCCGCCACTACTTGTGAGTCTTTGCCGCCTCTGCATCCCAATCGCCCGCCAGTGTGGCACGCAGGCCTCCCATTCAGCAACCGAAATATGTTCTCTTCAACTCCCACGCCCCCCGCGGCGTCAACCCCCGAGGCGGCCACGGTGGACGCCCCAGCCCCAGAAAGCGATGGATCGAAGCTCAAAACGTTCATCTCTATTTTGAGGAAGTGAGTGCCCGGAACGCCCTCGACAGCTTCAATGTCTGTCCGACTCCTGTATCGGCGCTGCCCTGTAGAGCCTCGCCGGCCGAGAGTGGGTGATGCTGTCGGAGACGACCTATGATTCCCTTTTCCCCGGTGCACCGGGCTGGCTTTCGGGTTGCCATCCCGCTGTCAATATTGATCTTAGACTGACATGACTCTTCTAGGTTTATTGGCGTTGCAGATCTTGCTGCTGTCCGGTTCTCGCTCCCGTCTCAGCTCCTTGAGCCAACCCCCAATCTCGAATACTGGAATTATCTCGACTCCCCCAATGCATTCATCGCGATCGGCACCGCGGATGACCCCGTGGATCGCATGCTGGAGGTCTTGCGCTTTTGGTTTACCAAGGATTTGAAATATGCGAAGGGTAAACCCTGCAAACCATACAACTCTTGCCTTGGGGAGTTCTTTAGGGTATGTTGGGACCTGCACAGGAAAAGAAAAAAAAAAAGCATATTCTGACAAGTCGGTCTCTTTTCGCAGTGTAACTGGGAAACCGAGGATGATGCACCCAGGATTGACACCAAGGCCCTAAGAGAGGATGGCAGTCAGCCGACAAGTAGTGCGTCAAGCACCAAATCTGGAAAGCTTGCCGTCCGCTCTGGGCTTGGTTCCGGCGGTGCTCGCGCGGCATCAACCGTGTCCGTGCCACAGTCAGCATCGAATCCGACAAAACCAGTCCGGATTTCATATCTGACGGAGCAGACATCCCATCATCCACCAGTTAGCGCTTTCTACGTCGACTGCCCGGAAAAGGGTATCCATGCTAGGGGTTTCGATCAAATCACAGCCAAGTTCACCGGCACCTCGATCAAGGTGATGCCCGGCGAGCATAACTTGGGCATTTTCATCACGGTTGAGAGGCGGAACCATGAGACATATCAGCTAACACACCCTGCCGCACACCTGGGTGGCTTTTTCCGTGGAGCCTTGAGTGTGACAGTTGGGGACATGGCCTACATTACCTGCCCCGAAACTAAGCTGAAGGCAATCCTCCATTACTATGACGAGGGCTGGCTCGGCCGATCTACAAACAAAGTAGAGGGCATTATTTTCCGGTACGATCCGGAGAATGACGACAAGCTTCAAATCAGGGAGGTCCCCGAAGAAGATATCCTTGTGCGGCTGGGTGGTGCGTGGAAGGACAAGATCGTTTTCACACTAGGCTCCAGTCCTTTGGTAAGCGCAAAAATCAATGAGAATCCACCGAGCTGAATGGTGTTTTTTCTAACAAGGATAGAACTCGCACCCTCCTGAGGAGCAAACTACTATAATTGACATTGGGCCGCTCAATGTAGCGCCCAAGGTACTACCGCCCTTCGAGAAGCAGCTGCCACACGAGTCTCTACAGCTTTGGAACGAAGTAACCAAGGCGATCCATACGAAACAGTTTTCTCGTGCCACCACTGTCAAACAAGAGCTTGAAGAGAGCCAGAGAGAAAAGGCCCGTGAGCGCGAGAAGAACGGGGAAACGTGGAAACCTGTCTTTTTTGAGCAGATCACTGATAAGGGTGGTAAGCCCCTATTAACGGAGAAGGGTCGGGAGGTGCTCAAGAGGGCGCAAGTTGGGGAGTGGGATATGGATGGGATTCTCTGATGGGCTTTGGGAGTCCCTGGAGGTAGTTTCTCGGAACTGGGGCCAGAGCTGGCAGGTGCATGGACGGTGGTATTTTCACTTTGCAGACGTATCTGGTGCGGAATCTCGCAAAGTTGACTTGGCATAGGGGTGTGGTAGCGGTGTCGTTGCACGGGGTGACACTCACTGATTTGCATAGCAGTTGTGTTTTCTGTTTCATTTTCTTGGGACTTTGACTTCGCCATCACCACTTGCATACATGCTGATAGTTTCAGATCACCTTGGGAGCTGGACGACGCCGGTAACAGGGGTGTCACGTATAACTGCCAGGAGTTTCGCGCGATTTTGAGAAGCGCATGTGCAGCCGTAGAGTTTAGAGGGTGGACAGATGTTGACAGGTTTCTATTGCGAACATACACTGAGCGAGGTCTAATAGAGGAGGTCTTTTCATCACGAAAGGTCTGCTGCTTGAGTTATTAGGGGTCATTTGGATCAGGTGAACTAGAGTGTAGGTGCGTATCTGAAATTCTACCTACACGCAAAAGGGGCTAGGAGGCAAGCTGTCCAACGGCGTAGTTATTTTGGTTGCCTTTGGCATTTTGGCACGACTTAATCTCGGCTTAGTGGGTGTCCTTGAGAACTGTCTACGGAGTAGCTCAACCAACAACATTGCGCCATTGATGGCTGAAAGACAACTTTCAAGCATGTAATTAGGTAAGAACTAGATGTATTGACATATTGTAATATTTTTTTTTTTTTTTTTTTTTTTTGGCTAATATAAATATGTGATCTTGAGGTCAAAGTGGGCGTGGACGCTGGTATTCCTTGGTTGGCCGAATTAACATGGGAAACCCTGGGAGAGATCGAAGTTGAGCTGTGTGCCTGGGCACCTCAGTTTCAAGGCCTCGAAACATAGCGTAGGCAGCAGGCATTCATTCATCCCCCTGCCAAGAGCAGACCTTGAAAAAGTCCCAATTTGGTGACGGCGAACCACGCGGCAGGGTATGGGCGCTATCGTTATCCGTATCGTGCCATTCAATAGAACTTTTGAAGAACAAGCCAGAAAAGAGGCGGATTTCGTCCCACCTCGACCAGGTAAATTCCGAGACAAAGAACCGGGTTTTCTTTTACTGTTTCGCATTGCATCGACGTCCGGACGATTCCTCACTCGATAAGCCGGATTGAAGAAGTGGATTGATTGATTGCAAAATACCTTGACTGGGCCAACGGTCTGTCGCCTGAGATCCTTTGCGACGCGGCTGAGCGAGACCCCTAGGAACCCCTAGAACCAAACTTCTGGAGGGAGATTGGCTCCACGAATCCGCCGCGCGCACCGTGACCCTAACCGACCTCAACTTTCCAAACCCACCGATCATCGACCGACCGCTACTAAATCTCAAATCCCGAATCCTTACCCCCGACATTCTGCGCCGGTCCGGCCGAAGCCGAATTTCAGAAAATAACACATCAGCTCATTAATCGACCACTTTCTGCTCGACGCGTCGAGCCCGCCCACGGCGGCAGCAAACAGCAGCACTTAGTAATCTTTGGAACGTTTGGTACGACGATACCGGCACAAGATGGCATCGACTACAACGTCAGGCTTGACGCGCCGCAGGGGAGCTGGAGGAGGCGGAGAGGGCGCCAACGGCGAGGGCGACAGCAGCAACGGCCCCAATCGATCGAGCTCATCCAATAACGTCAGGGATAGCCAGCCCGAGACGAGCTATGAGAGCACCGAGAATGGCCATAAAATTGCCTTTGACCCACGCGACATCAGCGAGAGTGCCGAGCGGAGCAAACAGCCCAAGCTGACCCTCATGGAGGAGGTACTGCTGCTTGGGCTCAAAGATAAGCAGGTTCGTTTGCTCTTTTGGTCGTTACCGCGTTCTTTTGCTCTTTTTATGGCGTCAATGCAGGCGCAGGCGGCCTTCTATCGCCCGTTCTCCCTCGTGTAGCATTGCACCGAATCTAACGCGCTGGACACAGGGATATCTCTCGTTCTGGAACGACAACATCTCGTATGCCCTGCGAGGTTGCATCGTCCTCGAGCTGGCCTTCCGGGGGCGCATCAGCATGCAAAAGGACCCCTCCAGGCGGCGGTTCCCCCTGCCCGACCGGCTCATCGAAGTCATCGACGACACCCTGACCGGCGAGGTGCTGTTAGACGAGGCGCTGAAGATGATGAAGTCGAGCGAAAAGATGAGCGTCAGCTCGTGGATCGACTTGATGAGCGGTAGGCTCTTATCCCCATTCACTTCATGACATGTAGGCATGGTGCTGACCTAGGGAATTGGGACAACATAGGCGAGACCTGGAACCTGATGAAGATTGGGTACCAACTAAAGCAGGTGCGCGAGCGCTTGGCAAAGGGCTTGGTGGACAAGGGCATCCTGCGCACCGAGAAGCGCAACTTCCTGCTCTTCGACATGGCGACGCACCCCGTTGTCGATAGCGGCGCCAAGGAGGAGATACGGCGCCGAGTGCGCAACGTGCTGACACAGCGCACCGTCGTGCTCAACGCTACCCAGTTCCTGCCCGAGAACCTCGAATTTCGTTACATACGGACTATCGCCATGGTGTGCGCAGCCTACGCGGCTAACGTCCTCGAGAATGCGCTGTCCACCCTTGGCCACGAGGCCCGCGAGCGCGCCTTCGCCCAGACCGATGAGCTCCTCGCTGAATATAGTCAATTTCCCTTTGGGAAAAAGGCGACCGGCAACGGGATTGGTGCGAATTTGCCGCAGGTTATTACTGATGTCAGTCTTTTTCCCTTCTCCTTGCCGTGCCCCCCCCCCCCCCCCATCGACTCTGACTCGGATACTGATGATATGAACGTATAGGAAGTCAACAAGTCAAAGGAGAAGGAACTCCAACTGGAGGTTGTAGCAGCCTGTCTGAGCGTCTTCACCCGTTTGGATTCTCTACTTTAAGGGACTATGACCACCTAACAGTTGTCCCTCATTTCTCCTCCATGCCGCACCATTCTCCCCCTCCCTTCCCGCTTCTCATCACCAACGGGGTACGATTCAAGACCTCGTTCCGTTGGCCAGCTAGTATGGCTACCGTCCTTTTTATGAGTGAGGTAGCAGCAATGAATTTTATCTGACTAGATGATATTTCCTGTCTGTTCTTTACCTACCACGGGTCGGGTTTTCTAGGTTTGGTTCCTCTCTGTTCTTTTTTGACGGCGTCCCCACATCATCGGATCGGGTTCGGAGAGCTGGGGCTGAGCGATGTACATCGTAACGAATATCCCGAGCTCAAGGAGGCATGCCTTGACTACGAACAAAAATCAGAGGTTGAATGGTGGAAAACTTGGTACAGACGCAAAATCGGGGGGGTGGGAGGAATCATCGAAGGCATTCCATGGAAAAGTGGGTAGGGGAGGAAAAGAAGCCGCGGGCGTCGCTTTCGGGCTCGTTGGGAACTAGGAGATGTACTAGGAGAAGGACAGGACATGAACGGTGGGGGAGCTGAAGGGGGAGGGACCAAGGGGCGGAAAGATGATGGGACGCCCCGAGTGTGTGTTGTAGTATTCTTTTTCGTTTCCCATCCCCCGGTCCTCCTCTCTTGGCCCCCCTCTTCGCAACCCTCACGCCAGATCACGTTCTCTCTCCTTTTCTAAATCTTGCTGGGAAAATGATGCAAATGGGGGGAGTTCTTGTGTTTTCTTGAGCTGTTTCTGCTGCCGGGGGCTGTTGCTTTTTTTTGCCGTTGTTTTGTTGTTTTGTTGCAAACTAGGACGAGCCATGTCATCGGTCATGAT
Source organism: Lasiosphaeris hirsuta (assembly GCA_030549175.1). Classification (NCBI taxonomy): domain Eukaryota; kingdom Fungi; phylum Ascomycota; class Sordariomycetes; order Sordariales; family Lasiosphaeriaceae; genus Lasiosphaeris; species Lasiosphaeris hirsuta. Next base: position 3,904,628 of record JAUKUA010000002.1, read on the forward strand.
ACTTCTAATCCATCCCATCTATGATACTACACCGAAATGTCGTGACTGTTATGAGCGTGCTCGGGAGGGAGAGAATGGACCCAATGGCACGCGCCAAATGCATCAAATATCGCACAATAATAACGAGATTTGCTTGATTCGCTTAGATTATTCTCATGCCAGCATTTTCCACTACCAAATGCCTAGAGGCCAAGGATGCTATCAAAATAGCATTCCAGGTCCTCGATATGTACGCGGGTATGTTAAGTAGGTTACCCTAGTTCATGTGTCCAGAGGTTATCAATCAACTCTAGACGACATCCTGCAGCGACATCTCAACTCGACGCAACATAAAACCACCACTGCTTTTTACAAGGCGCCCTCGTCCTTTTTGAACCCCCAGCTATGTATTCACATTCTCCTGGTATCTCTCACCCCTCACTTCTTCCCCCTAGGCGCACCAAACCCGCCGCCCTCAAAGCCGGGCCTATTTTTGGGCTTGGTGGGTCCAGCCTTTTTCTTGCCCTTGCCCTTGACACCCTTCCCGTCCTTGCGCTTCTGGATGTTCTCCTCGCGCTTGCGAGCCCTATCCTTCATGCCCTTCTCGACACCCTGGGCGCGCTCCTTCCACTGGCGCTCGCTCTTCTGCTTGCCCTTGTCCTTGCGCTTGATGGCCTTCTTGAGAAGCGCCTCGTTGTCGAGCACCTTCTCGCCCTCGGTGCGCCGGCGCGCCGCCAACCACGTCTCCTTCTCAAGCACCTCCTTGCGCTTGTCCTCCTCTAGGCCAGAGAGCCGCAGCTTTTGCGCCTCGAGCTTGGCGAGCGCCGTCTTGGGATCCGAGGGACCCTTCTTCTTATCGCTAGCCGTCTTTGCGTAGCTCAGGTCGTGCGACATCTGGGTGCCATCTGAGAAGGCAAGGCGGCCAAAGGCGAAGTTGTTCGCGCTGCGGTCGTCGTCCGGATCATTAAAGATGGGGCTTAGTACACTCATTGGTGAGTTGCGCGAGCTGGCAAGGGTCTCCTCTCGCTTTTGATCTTCCTCCTCCTTGGCCTTTTGGCGCATCTCCCTCTTGTGTGCCCGACGCTGTAGTTGCTTCTCGCGGCGCGACTCGATCAGCTCTTGTCTGGTCCGGATCTGATTACCTTCCTCGTCGACGGCCTTGCGGTTTGCGCGCATAGCCTCGATCCTCTCCGCCAAACGAGCGCGAAGGTTCGTGGTATCGGCGGGTATCTTGATGTACCGAGGCTTTTCTGATGGAGGAATGGTGGATGAAACGGACGTTGTGGTGCTGGCGGCTTCGCCCGAGACGTTCTTGGCGGAGTTATCGAATATGGGTGATTGTGGTGTGGATTCTTCGGCTGACTCTGCTGATGCAACCTCCTCACCCCCCCCTACTAGTCCGGACACGTCAAAGGGCACTATCTGGTCGTCTTGGTTGGCGTCGACCTCTGTGGATGGCTTGACTATGGGCCGCTTTTTCGTCGAGCTGACGGCTTCCGTCTCGTCTTCGGCCGGGGTTCCCTTAGCAGCCTTCGTCTTTTCCTTCTCCTCCTTCTTTAGCTTCTTAGCAAGCTTTCTTTCCTCCTTTGTGGCGACCTTTTTGCTCGGGGTGGTGGCTTCCTTCTCTTCGGCGGCATCGACGTCGGCCTCGACCTCAGCTTCGGGATCAGCAACCTTAGGCTTTTTGGGTGTGCGTTCGACGTCGGCAGTGACGACCTTCTTCTTCTTCTGCCCCTCACCAGGCTTCTCCCTCTCGATGCCTTCGAGAAGGCTCTCGTCATCCTCCTCTTCCTCGTCCTCTTCACTCTCATCCTCAGCCTCCAGCTCCTTCAGCTTGCGCTTGTTGCGGGCCCGCTCCTCGAGGACCTCCTTTGCATTGCGGTTGAGCTCACTGTCGGGGTCAAGCTTGCCCCGCTTGGCAGCCTTGGCCTGATCCTTGGTCTGCTTTTTCTTCATCCATTGTTCCTGCGCGACGAGTCACCAGCGCAAGCGTTAGTCGCTGTTGATTTGTGGTATGCCGATGGCTTTGGGGAGTGGAGTGGAGCACATACGCTTTTCTCCTTCTCCTCGCCATAATACATCTTGGCTGGGATCAGCGACATAAGACCATCAAAGGCCTTTGCATGGTCGCGCAGGCGGTCCTGTATTGAGGTTCCAGCAGTCAGTGACGAAACGATATTGACATTTCTCCACACCCAAGCTGGCGCCGGTTGCTCACCTGCAGGGTGGTTTCCGCCATTTTTCTACGTTCTCTTTTTTGTTGCAGCTAGAATCGCCGGACTGGAGAACGGGTATTGAGAAATCGGAGCAATGAAAAAGCCCAACGAGAGGTTGCGATCACGGAGCCGCGGGGTGAAACGAGTGAACGATTGGGCTGGTCGCAAGCCAAAAAGTCGGGAGCAGGCTCGAAGGAGGTTCGAGAAAAGGTGGCGGGCACCCACTTACTGGCGGATGAATTTTATCACCAGTGAATTTTTGGGCGGTGTGGAGTGCGCTCTGCCCCACACTTCCACCCATATTTGGATTCTGCCCAAGGCGGTGAGCTATGTTAAAGGCAGAACACCGCTCAGAGTCTTAGCGACAATAGGGGGACAACCGCGATAAGATACACATATGACATGGTGATCGATAAGTGCACAATAGTGCGCCGCACAAGACAGACAATAGGCTATGAAGTCTAATAAAATACATGCATCATAATAGTCATTTACATAGTGCGCACAAAATACAACCAGAAGGGCACCAAACAAAAGTGACGCAATAGGGGTATCTATCAGCCTATCTACGTATATACAGCCAAACAACAATCCTTTTCCCCTCTTCATAACCCACAATGGGCGCCTTGCGTCGAAACCTCCAACCAACCAGTAATTACAAGCCAAATGGCCACTCCTTAAACGCCAGGCCCCCCATCGTTCGGTCTTACAAAACGATAAACAGTACCGCCAGCAAGCAATTGAGCCAAACGCCAGCCGCCATGCATTATCATATGCCATCCATCCAACCGAAGCCCAAGGATCTTCATGTTGCTTTTCTTCGTGAAATCAGGATGACTGGTCATGCATACACAAACCGAGACAGGTTCAAGGACCGTGTAGAAGGCCCGACCTCTTCAATCCCCTCAACATCGTTCTCCCCGTCACTCTCGGGAATGATCTGATCTTCGCTCCCTACAGAATTATTCAGAGCCTCCACCTCCGCCAAATCCACTTTCGGCAGTGGAATGAGAGCTGGGTTGGACGGACGCGCTCCAAAATGGTTGCTCTCCCCGCTTGACTGCGGGCCCCGTGAGCTTGGTGGTATCGATCGACTCTTTTCTCGCTGCAACGCCTGGGCTCCGATACGCTGTAACGGCGTCAAGATCGAAGTAGCCCGGCTACTCTGCGGAGTTGCTCTTGAAGTGAAGGGCCTCTCGGCACCGGATGAAGCGGCCCTCGACATAATGGGCCTTTCAATGCTCGATGACGGCGTGGGCAGTCCATGGACAATACGCGTGGCCGCAGGACGCTTGTAGCTGAAACTTTGTAGTCGTGCGCTCAAAGGCGTCCGGGAGACAGACTCTTCTCGGGGCGATGATGCGGGAACCTCCACATTGTCGTTGAAAACAGTTTCGGCATCCTTCGCAATCTCCTGGATCGGAAGGATATATACTCTCTCGTTGTTCGCCGGAGCCTCCTCAAATATCTGGACCTCCGCAGAGGAACGTCGAACTTTTGGCGGAGGCCAGCTGTCGAAATCCGGAAGTGTCCGAAACGCCTCATCGATAGAATCGTCCGACATCAAGAACTGGTCGCTGGTTTTGGCGGCACGCGTTTTTGGCTTGCTAGGAGCAAAAAACTTGCTCTTCTCTGGGGTCTGGACAACAGCTTCTCCTGTCGGCAAATCTTCGCACAAGCGCGCTTTCTTTGGCGGTCTTGCGGAAGAGCTGGAGTCCTGGTGCACCTGGACACTGGGGCCTGCGCTGTGGCGACGGTTCGAGGAATTGGAGTCAAGATCGTCGAGGCCGATGAGCTCGGAGATGTTGACCGTTTGCCGTCGAAGAGCCTGAGACATGTACGGTCGGACGGGGCCCGTTGCAGCCGGCGACGGCTCAATATACGGTCTCGGCAGCGGGAACACAATCTGGCGAGGGGTACTGGGCGCCGTGGTGTTCTCCCGACGGGGATCGGCTGCAAAGCAGTTGGGATCCATCTCACCGAGCGGGATCCGACGGTCTTTGAAGTACTCGTTTATAGGCTTACCGAGTGACCTATTTCCGAGGTTTACGGGGGCGGAGACTTTGGCATGGACTTGGCTGATTCTTCTCTTTGTTGGCGAGGGGGGAATGACAATGGCTTTGCGGGTGATGGGGTTTACGTCTCCGGCGGCAATAGCCCGTGCAACCTCGGGCTTGACTGGCGGACCGATGAACGTCAGGTTCCCGAGATTGACAGAGGCGTCCGGCTCAGTAAGGAGAGCATTCTCCCGCTTCTTGGGGCAGAACACTCGGTGATACAAGAAAGTCAGCTCGGCCTGCTTGAATCTCTTGAGGTAGTCGTCGGGAATGTGGTGCTTTCCCTCGAACTGCAGAGCTTTAACGACACGCTCAGGGGTTTTGTACTTCCGGAGCAATCGATATGCGGTCTTGAGCCCCACGTTTCCAAGAGAATCGAGGTAGTCGCAACCGCCAAAGATGGCCATTTGTCGAAACTCGGCGTCGGACCAGCCGGTCAGAGAGATTTCACGGACCGCGCAGAAGTCCTTTCGGTTGATCTCAATGCACTGACCATGCTTGTCCATCTTGGTCAACAGGCGCTTGGCGCCGAAGACTAGCAAATCCGAGTCTTCAGATACGATACCATTGATCAGCCCCTGGCGTTCCAAGTAGACGAGCTGGGCGTCTGCTTCGTATGGCGCAACGATATAGGGCACATTTTCTTTCTTCAGCTCCTCAATGACATGGCGAGCCATTTCGGGGGTGACGTCGATGGCCTTTTGAAGCTCGGAATATGCCTGGGATGGTTTTCCGGCTTTCAAAAGCGCGAGGCCAGCAGCTTTGCTTGCCTCCCGACGCTTCTCGCGGGATGCCTCGGTCTCAGCCTTGCTGGGAAGGTAATCACCATCGAATACGAAATACGGAGTCACTCCAAAGTGCTTGAACAATCTGACACGGTGCATGATGTAGTGGACATATCTACAAACTGTTAGAAACACGGGAGTATAGCACATGAAGGTGTGCGACTTACACGCGGGTTGGCTTGCCCTGGGCCAGGTCAACAGCGCAACCAATGGCGCCGCGGTGAAGCCATCCATATCCGTCGATTCCGAGGGTCTCGCCTGCATATTTCTTCAGGTCGACCGGGCGTTGGATGGACTTGAGCAACGGGAGCAGGCCTGCATATTCGGTTAGTAAAAGGCATTTCAGTTGATGAGAGGAGCAAGATCGACATACCTGAGATACCCATCTTCGCTACAGCCCCAAATGTGCGGAGAGTAGAGAATTGGAAAAAAGCCGGCCGCGAAGACGACAGTGAGACAACCCTCAGGCGTGGACTGGGGCCATGAGGCTGTGTTCCTGTTGTGAGGGTGCTGTGGGTTGTAGCGGGTACGGGCGCTGTGAGGATGGAGCGCGGAGAGGTGATCTTGAGAATCGAGACGCGGTACCGTGTTTACTCGGCGCTTGGCCGCGGACACGCTGCACGATCTCGAGACTTGACAATGCAGCAAGAAGACTGTGCAATGGCAATGCTCGGCAAAATTCTAGAGGAGAGAAGCAATGGGGCACAGCTGAACCTTTCCATAAAATATGGATGGTCGTGTGCGGAGGGTTGGTGTTGGTGGTGCCTGTTGAACCTGGGCGCCTACTGGGAATTAAAGTTGCCCGTTTCGCGCTCCACCAGAAAGCGCGAGCGCGTCGTTACCCCCCGCGACCGCTAACGTCGAAAATCGCTTAGGGTGGGCTGGCAGTTTTCAGGGCGGGGTGCTCAGGGATGGCCTCGACGACAAGACCCAGGTGCGTCATCTGGGATTCAACCAATTCTCGACAGAGGTTCGGTGGAGGACATATCAGGCCCAAAAATTGAGGCCCGCAACCTCTACATATGTATGCAATTGATCCTCGGTAGCATTGGCGGTCTAGACAATACCGGAGCACCGGACTGCTAGGCAGTCTCAGTCAAGACGCACAAGACGCACCCGCCGAGTCTCCAACGGCTTCTCGCTGACCGCCTCGAGCTCCCGCCTTTTCACAACTGTTCCCTGTCCAAGCCCAAGACCAGGCAGTATGCCACGCTGCAACCACTTAAAACCTTATCGGAACTGCCGCCCCACCATTATCGATATTTTCTCTTCAACCGCAAAATTCCCCCGCCAAATCGCCAAATACACCTTGGTAGCCGGCACGAGACCACCCGGACCACGAGCATCTCGAAAAACCTGCATTCAAGATGGCCAAGACACTGGAGAAAGCGAGAAAGCAGATCCAGAAGAAGAAGAATGGCGCCTCTATAGATGCACTACATCAGTACAGCCGGGATTCTAAACGCCTTCACCGCGCCCAGATCCGAGACGAACGCCTCGATAAAATCGCATCGTCGAAGCGGAAGCAGGACAGGCCTCTTCGTTCGTATCCCGTTTTTATTTCTATCATTGTATAAGGAGCCGACTGTAGCTAATACATCCTAAAAGTTGAGCGTGTCTTCTTCTTCCAAGAATTCATTCGTGAGAGCGAGCAGCTCAAGGCAGTGGAGTTTGAGACAGTCCGGGCAAAAATCAATGAGTGAGTACCCTTTTGTTCTCAAGTAAAAGCAGTCCCAATGACATGACCATTTGGGCTACACCATTACTTCCCCTCCCCTTGTTGGTAAAACCCCGCCAAGACTCAATCGCTTACCATCAACCCAGATATGTGCACCAGTATGACGAAGAGCTAAATGCCATCAAGAAGGAGCGCCGTCCGGGACGCCCGGCGAGTATGAGAGAGGACCTTCTCGGCATGAAGGTAGCATCGCTCGAGAAAGAGCAAAAGGATGGCTTCTGTGAGTAGACGTGGTTGAACACCTGGACCTGCATCCGCTAACCTCAGTCTCAGACATGCCAGACCTTACCACCGAGACCAATGTCCAATTACTAGACAAGTGGGAGAAGAGGTCATGGCCTTATCTGACAAACCTCAAATGGGTCAAGATAGCTGGTAACGGAGAAGTGAGGCCTGCCCTATTTCCGCCTCAGAGCAACTGAGCAGTTCTCGGTGACCTGCAGACTCAAATAGCAACAGTGATACCCATCCAGCCGATTTCATGGGCTGTATTTTCACATTCCCAGAGCCACGTATTATGTAAATGCTTTAATTACGAATGCAGTTACTGATGTTGTCCTGTAAATGCGCCCTAGAAAGGGTTGGTGATTACTAGTGCCGAGAGCAGTCCGTAGATGAGACTCTCGCCAACATCCCCATCCCCTAGCTTTAGCTCCAAAATCGAACCCCTGTATAAAAAGTTCTTATCGCAATCGCTCCAAATTTCGTCATCCTAATTGGATGTCAATTCAAGTGGTCTGTGCACTGTAGAGTTTTCTGCCCAAAAAATCCGACCCGCTACTGCTCTTAAGCTTCCAGCTGGGATCATGTCGATATCTGCCACCGCATCTGCTCTTTACACATACAAACTCAACAATCACAATCCACCAACATAATCACACAGCCACACAATCACACGCTTCCATCTTCATATATCATGATGTCCCTCAGATCCATCACGCGCTCTGCGCCGCGAGCCATCTCTCGCGCCTCCTCTACCGCTGCCGTTGCCCGGTTCCAAACCGCGTCGCGGACAGGCAGCTTCCTCAAGACCAGTACCGCATCGCTCCTCCGCCCACAACAAGCATCTGCATTCTCCACAACAATATTCCGGAGAGCTGCAGATGTCGAAACGGATGAGGAGCTGTCATCAAAGCTCGCCAGTGAGATTGCTTTCGAGCAAGAGGTCAAGGACAACGAGCCCATGCCTGCTAGCATCAAGGACTTCCTTGAGAATGGCCCGTTCGAGATCCAGGATATTCCTGGTCAGGAGGAGGTCGTGCTGACCCGCACCTACGGCAACGAGAAGTGAGTAGCACCGTGGCTTGTTTGCACAACGAAAGATTAGCTGCTAACTCGCGACGTCACAGGATCACCGTATCTTTCTCCATCTCCGACCTACAGAATTACGATGAGAACATGTATGATGAGGATGCGGCGCTCGCTGATGAGGAAGATGCCGATGGCGCCGACGGTCGCTCCAGGGGCCAGAACATCGAGGAGTCGGAGGAGGATGACGGCGCTGATGAGCCCGTCGTACCGTGCCGGTTGAACGTCGTTGTCGAGAAGCCCGGCAAGGGTGCGCTCACCATCGAGGCGATTGCCCAGGATGGTGCCATCGTCGTCGAGAACCTCTTCTACTACAAGGATGCCAAGCTTGCGCACGGCGCGAGCGCTGATGCGTCGCACGCTGCCCAGAACTCTTACCCCGGCCCGCCGTTCGGCAGCCTCGATGAGGACCTTCAAATCCTGATGGAGCGCTATCTCGAGGAGCGTGGCATCACACATGCGCTGGCCGTCTTTGTGCCCGACTATATGGATGTCAAGGAGCAGAAGGAGTACCTCTCGTGGTTGGACAACGTCAAGTCGTTTATTGATGCCTAGGTTGATGGCGAGCTAATGACGAAGAAAGAGCCTATTCATGTACCATAGGGGACTTTGTAACACACTGTATTTTATTCTAGCTCTCCCCTTGATCAACGGATCTGTAGGATAGGTGTAAACGCGCCTCGTTGGTGGACACAATAATCTATCGAGGAAGAACTGGGCGGCCTGGAATCAGGCAGGCTTTCTTCAGCTCGTTGACAACAACTGCTTGGACCAATCTCGTGGTTTTTTTCTTGGCATCTCTTGTCATTCTCTCGCTCCTCTCGTTGCTTGGATCAATTCTCAACCCCAGGTGCACCAAGGCCAGTTCTCCTTGGCACCTGCTCGAACACTGCTGGCGTCCCAGGCCAACAGAGTTAATTGATTGACACAGCTGAACATGAGTCAGGGCCGGCATCTTGCGCAGCTCCTAGTCTAACGGGGGGTTCGTCACAGTGTTGTGTTTCTCTTGATCATCTCCGCGCGGTATGTTTTCCAATCTTCATCACCAAGCCTCCTCATCTGACCCGAACCCAAGTGGCGAAGATGCACCACGACGCATCACTCCAGGGATGAAGTCAACGACGGACGAATCGAAAGGATAGTGACATGTCCTACCTTGTTTCATGGACCCTCGCCAACACACGCTTTGCCCCATCCACCATAACATCCAAGAGTTCCTATCCAGCCGGGCGCCCTACTTACCGTTTCCCTCATCTTATGGCTCACCGCCATTGTGGCCTCCTTGGCTAGAAGCCCTAAAGATTTTGCAGATTTATGTGGCGAGACGGATGTCATCCACAAGCATCCAGCAATAGGGGGCCCGTTTTGTTGTGGCGATTCCTTGAACTAGTTATAGCGTCACCATACACCCTGATAAATGAGATAGGGGACGTGGCGGAGGCTGAATATATTCGTTCGGATTCTTGAAGGGCGGGAGGGCATTGGACTACCCTAAGAAGTATCAGCTCAGAAAGGTGACCCAGAGTTGGGTACCTTTGGGGCTTGGGTTTCTTGGTTCGATTCCATTGTTTACTTGGGTGACTGGGACGTTTTGGTACATTTTCTCGTGTACCTAATGGTGGAATGGAAGGGTTAGTACTCTAAGTTTGCGCTATACAACCCCTTGAGACACGACTTTGTTACTGTCTCGCGCCGCGTAGGTATACTTTGGATACCTACCATGGCATGGCAGTTCGAGGTCATCGCGTGCCTCAGGGAAACCCGCAGCGGCTTTGCTTTGGGGGCATCATAGACTCCCACATGTAGTACGGTTCGCAACCTGCAAGCTAAAGCCTGGCATGAAGTGACATGGTATGAGCCGCTGGTTCCCACGATGGATGGAAAACATCTTGGAGTTATTCCGGTGATTGACCCCCTTTTCTTTTGTTTACATAAATTTGATAGGAATGTTGTCATTCATTTGTCATCTTTCATGACCCAAGTAGCAAAAACATCATGGGGTTAGATGAATCATGCAACGCCAGCAACCAGGATTTGGTAACGATGCCGTAACACCGCAAATGCAACCAAGATACGCATCATAGGTCAGAAAAAGTTAAGCTCGAGCAAGCCAAGCCCTACGTGCAGTTCCATTGTCATGGAATTAACAAATGGCCGGAATAAAGACATCTTCCCCCAGCCCCGATGAGCTAAGCAAGGGGACTCGGAGTGTCAGATGTCGGGGCGTCCGGAGTTTCTTAGCGCGATGCAGCTTCTTCTAGCTGCCGCTCCCGGTCTTCTGGAGCTGGCTGCCACACAGGCAGAAAAGCCTAGGAGATAGCCCGGCATTGGGTCATGCTTGGCTTGGTCAGGCTTTGATAAACTACAGGTCGGCCTTGGCAACCTTGATAGGTCCAAGCCAGTCCAATCATGAGATGTGATTCGTCGGATTCATACGGAGATGTTTATTCTCACCTGTTAGCATTTTCTCTTTCTGGATATGTCGCAGCAAGATTTGGCCCATGACTATCATAAGCGCGACATCTCAGGCTCCAAGTAGCAGAGAAACGTCTGTGTCAAAACTCTGATCGACTCGAATCCTTGCCATACTAGGAATCCAAGTGCGCTTATACACGGATGCATCTCGCGGCGCGTATCCACGATCGAGCATCGAATTCCGATAATTCGGCGCCCCCTATCCCGACTCGTGCTGCCAGATGTGATCAGTGTCTGGATTAAGACTAATAACCAATAAGAGTATGCGTTTAGTTACATGGAAAGCCGCCACGTCCACTGCCAAGAGCTGATTGGGCGGTTGAACCGGGTTTGACTAGGAGTTCGATAAAGGCTCAACCCTGGTCATGAAACAACCTTCATATGCCACCGAATAACGTCTTGGATCTCCACCAAAGACAAATCCGGTATTTAAGCCGCATGCAAGCCACCCGTTTGCATGCATCTGTCCTGTGGACGTCATGTTTGGGTACTTAGTAATCCTAAGCGAGCGCCCAGTAGGCGTACTGCCACTCAAGTAAAGAACGAGGCCTGCAAATGGATTACTCAATGTGTAGCTAAGGTGTCTGAGGTCCATTTAGGCTCTTTATCAAGTAAAGCTGCTTAGTGTTGCTGATAGCATGAGAGGACATGAAGTTGTACATCGACAATTCGCAGTTGTCACAGTACAACAGTGACGCAATTTTGAGTCTAGGCTCCGTGATACCTAAAGCAGTTGATTAACACGCTAGAGGCAAAAGCTGTGCCAAATGAGAATCAATCGTTGGCCTTCGAGTTCCGAATGGGAGCTTCCTGTGACCCATCTCCTTCGTGTGGAATTGCCATACCAATTATCAATGTTGTACCTTTAAGAGTAAAAGGGATTATTATTTGCTGGAATGTCACGTTTTCATGAGCCCCCAGCCCTCTACTATTATTTTTAGCTCTTTCTGCTCTTTCAACCCACCGGATATTTTGAAGATGTGTCACATTGTCGACTGCATTCCCCAGACTGTTAGGATCTCTGTTCGGATCTCAGGCTGTAATTTGGAACCACGCCCAATGATACACTTTGGAATTTCCATGAGATTGCTTGTTGAAATAAAATATCTGATCCTTTTTCGAGTTGCAGCTACCACCTGGGTACCCGACACTCGCTCTATAGTCTGATGTTCAGTGATCCTTCTCTGTCTCCTCCGAGGCCCGTCCAGCTCTGCCACTGAGTGATGAGTTTCCAGGCTACCTTGGGGTAGCGTGCCCCATCTCTGTCGTAATGCTTTCCAAGTTCCCAAAAACTCCGGACAGCCCTTAGAAGCTGCAGATCCTGATATCTCCCTTCCAATATGCCCCTTTGCCGAAAGTCTGCGTGGATACTTTCCCAGCTACAATCCTCCTGTGGCAATGCTCCAGATTGGAGTAGTGAAGGGTCAACGACAGGCCTGAGCTGTGTAATGTAACACAGCACAATGAGAAGCCATACGCCCCGGGTGAGCAAGAGCCTATGGCGCTCTTCTTGGAAGCTGTCAAGAAGAACTCGAAGACTGTTGACCCAGATTGGGACGCAGCTGAGGTAGAAGTCAAAAGCTGGCCTCCCAACTTTGTGAGTCCCGCAGAGGAGAAGCATCGACAGCGAAGACAGTTGCTCCCCTAGCTGCGCCGGATCGCGACAGTCAAGCTGATGGACATATTCGAGGACAGCAGCTTTGGCGACCGCGTTTGAGAAGATGTGTGAAACTTGGTGGAAGCCCGGGCCGGACTTCATGACACCACTCAAGCGTCCGTCGTAAGAAACCCGACCTATGATCTGCTCGGGTGATAAGACCTCCCTAGCCGGCATCATGAGCTGTGGGTGCGTTAGGATCTCGTAGATTGGATCCGCCCAGTCCACGGCAGACAGGGACAGAGACTGCATCACCATGATAGCTGTCTGTAGTTCCACGGCGTCGCTGAAAAACACCAGTGGGCGGCCTAGCCCGGCGAACAGACCGTAGATCAAGGGCTTTGTCCCCGTGAGCAAGTGTGACATGGCCAGGGCTTTGGAGCTACCACCAAATTTGGCAATTTCCATGCTGAAGTAGGTCATGTAGGCGCGCTGGAACCTAGTCCGGTGTTAGCGCCGGGAATTTTGCTGAAGAGGAAGTGGCCATACCGAATATCGCCTAGGAACCGAGTTCTGTTGTCCACATCCGTGATGCTGAGTGGCGAGGGAGCCCATGCCCTGAGCTCTGTAATCTCAGATTCATACACGGCGTTGAGTTGATCGGGCGTGCCACGGAGGAAGACAACAGTTGCCAGGGCCTGGGTAGGTTAGTATCATTATGCCTGTGACAAGACGGGATGGGTAAGGTACCGTTGGGGCATCGTTGTGGACACCGTCTGGCTGTATCAAGGCGTGCTGGACGTGCGTTTTGGCAAGAAGAGCGTCAAAGACGGGCCGGGATTGCTGCTGTCCCATTTCCGAACTGTTCAGCAAGCACAACAGGCAAGGCGAGACAAGCCTCGGCATATAGGTGGTCCTTCCATCCTGTATGCTGTGAGCCGGAAGCAAGCTTTATATCATATCTTAGATGGCCCGCGGGCTCGACCATGGTAGTGTATGAACTCGCACCTGATTCGCCGCCGGCGTCTGTTAAGAGGTACTTAGGGGGGGCTGTGAGAGCTACCCCTGTTCATCAACATCTTGAACCGTGCCGCAAGGCTGCTATCAAGAGCGGACTTTGCAGAGAACTAATCAGAGCCAGAGCTTCCTCGGTCTCGTTGAGGCATGCCGGCTCGCAGATTGTCGATCCCGGCCACGGGAGGTAGCGAGCCATTGGGCCAGAGCTACTGGCCATGGCGAGCCCGCGCCGACAAGGGAAAGACTACAATGACTGCACGGGGCGCGGAATAGGTCGGCGACTATTGGCGTGGTGAAAGGGGGGAGCTGCTGTCCTAGGGTTGGCAGGGAGCCAACACGAAGGAGCTGAACCGACGCACAGCAAGCTCCTTGAAGGGACGCACGCTGCGGGACGTGAGATTAGGACTTGAGATCTAGTACTTGCGGTCAGAGACCAAAGGGCGTAGATGGGGTGCTGCATGAGATGCCATGGCCACGACGGGGGAGACGATGACGCCGTCCCCGCGGCACGGCAGCGGGCTGGATTATCCCCTTGATTTGTAGTTGCTGGATGCCTCTCGACGCTGCAGAAGGACGTGGAATCAGAGTAGTAAATAAGAGGCGACTTGCGCTGGGTCGACGATGCAGTGGAAGGTATCACAGCGGATGAGGGGGCGAGGACTGCCAGGCTGCCAAAGGCGCGTTCGCCGTCAGTTCGATGCTGCGGTTGTGTTGGCGATAGCGAGCTTCTGGCTGCAGGAACCGTACCACCCGCCAGCCAGTCGTTGACGTTGGAATTTCTAGAAAAAAAAAGCCGGGCACTAGCGAATCACGGTTGGCTACTGAGACGTGCGATGTAGCTTCTTGCCATATTTGGAAAGTAGATTGGGGGGGGGGGGGGGGGGGGGCGCCCTACGAATATCTGACTAGTCTGACTAGACTGCGGCAGGCTGAAGAAGATGCTAGGTGCGTACCGACCTGCATGTCAGTCCCATGTGCTTGGTGCGTCACGGGCAATGGGTGCGGCATGTCGTCGCATCATCTTGGTGGAAAGGTGTTCCCGAAGCGGCGGAAAGCGCAGCCGTCAAGCCTGCGTATCGGGGCTTGCTGCCCCCCCCGTGCCCTGTGATGCCTGAGCCCTGAACACTGAACACCACACAGGCCCAGCTTAACCCACTTTCGATTTCGTCAACTCTTTTCCCGCCTGCACCACCGTCCTCCGTTTCCACTTTTGGGTCTGGTCTAGGTCGCTGTCATTGCTGCCCTCTCCCCTTCTCCTTGCATTTATCAATTCATTAGTAACCAATTCCTGGCCATGCAAACGACGACAGGACACTCATCTCGCCGGCCCGCTGCACCTGCTAGGTTGTTCTGCCGCCGGCCAAGATGGCCATGGGGGAGGACATCATTACATGCAAATGGTGTCGCTGACCCCATGTTGAGCGACTCGGAGACCAGCTCGGCAGGTCGGTAGAACCCCTGTCCGTTACCCAGCCGCTTCTACATACCGTTATGGCCGCCGTGGCCTGTGGCTTTGACTGGCGCGCGGTCTCGCGATTCCATTCGCCCAGACCGCCGAGATGATAACACCGCTCCGGGATTTCTTCGATCTCCGCCGGTGCCCGCGGGAACCCCTAGTCTCTCTCCATCCTCCTCTTTCATCCACTCTTCGTCCTTCTGAACCGCACCCTGTTTTTTTCTGCTTCCTCATGCCTCTCATGCACCTCATACCTTGCTCCTTCCCATCGCCCATTTTGCGCCGGCGGTTGCTTCATAATATCAACGCCCCTCCTTTTGCCACCCGCGCCCACTCGGCCGTCGCTTTCTGGCGTAATTGCGAGTCTCGGCCAGTGTCGTACCGTCGCCGATTCACCCACAACGCGCCATGCGCAATGTGCGATACAATCACCTGCATCGTTGCCCAGCCCGCCCCCGCGACGTCTCCCATACTTGGTGTGACATGTTCAGCCTGAGACGGAGCCATTGGCGATATGTCTTGGTCCGCAATTTCACTGAGTCTGCAGTCCACCAAGAAACCCGCGTCCTTCCATGTAAAGGGGCATCCTGAGTCGCGTATATGGTCCAGCTGCTGAGTCTCATGTCTCATGACTTGCCTCTGGCTTCTAGCTGCTGTTTATCTGAAGACAGCTAATCTTGGCCAAGGTGTCTTTCAGCGTACAATTAGGGCCTCCCCTCCGTGTATTGCGACGGAAGTACCGGTGGCCACTTAATCTGACAAGCGGTGGCTCGTTTACTATGAGTGGCCATTCGCGGCGGGATGGTGCTTTTGAGGATTCCAAGCCTCGCACAGCCTGGTGAGCCTGCAGGCCGACAGCTGTCTGCTACACACCCAAACCATGATGTCCGCAAATGGAACGTACTGGGTCTTTGGTTTTGGCTTGATAGATTAGGCCGATGACTGCTGTGTGTAACCTAGTCCTCACATCAGCGCGGCCTAGGTTGTCGTTCAACAAAGTAACCAAACGAGACCTGTGAGCAAGACGGTCTCGGAGACTACACCTGGAAATGGCGTCCTTGGAACAGGTATTTGGCCGAAGACTCAGTGCGCCTGGGATTCCCTCGACTCTGCTCTATCTCAGCCAACATGAGGAAGCTGTTGTTGAAATAGTCTCCCAGCCCTCAATCTGCTGTGCCGGATCACTTCAAGTGATATTTTACTTTCTTTCGATACCTCACGATTGTCTCTCGTTTACTTGGGTGGTTCTTCAAGGCCCAAATATCCCGTCCATTCTTTTCGTCCTTTCGCTAACATGCGTACCGCTCACTATGTATGTGTGGCGCTTGCCATATTAGCTGAGCTCGCTTTCGCAGAGGATGTGTTATTTCCTCACATGCATGGTCTAAAGTATTCAGAGTATGATCAAGCTATTAAATTGGGGTTGACAGGTACGTAAATGCAGGATCAATGGTCTAGAAAATAGGTGTTGACAGGCCAAGCCCATGTCTGTAAGGACGAGGACGAATGGTACAGCATGACAACGGCCGACTTCACCAAGTACAAGGCCATCGTCATTCCCGACTGCCTCTGCAATACCAGCTTGAGCACGATAAAATTCCTCGACGACACCAAGCGTATCTGGTCTCCTGCCGTCACGGGAAATATGGTCCTCATTGGCACAGACCCATCCTTTCACGCCAAGTGGTTCAACCTTCCAGGCGCCTACGCCATGATGCAAGACGCACTCAGCCTCGTCTCAACAGGGAAAAACGGCACCGGCATGTATTTCTCTCTTTCGTGCTATTACCAGAGCAATGCCACTGCTATGCCGATCGAAGCCCTCTCAGAAATCGGTGATTTCCAGGTCAGGGGAAATCTCAGCCATCCTTGCCTGAACAATGCCCATCTAGTCGCAAAGTCGAGTGTAATGACCTCGCTCAACGACGACATAGCAAGCAACTGGAACTGTAGCGTCCATGAGGTGTTCTCCGAATATCCTAGGTCCGGCCCGGACGGCTTTGAGGCCTTGGCAATCGCGCTTAACGCTACCGGCATTGGAGCCCGGTCATTCGCTGACAATACGTCGGGCATCCCGTACATTATAGCTCGGGGAGCCACACCACTCGGCTGTGGCAATAACGTCACAGAAACGGAATACAACGAGGAATGCGACAATGGCGCTGCCAACGGAACCCCGGGAGATTTGTGCTCCGCTTCCTGCAAGTGTCTGCATGGCATGATTGCTCCCGGTATCTGCCGGTCGAACATCACATCAAGCTCGTCAAGCCCAACCCAAAGCAGCACCCGCTTCACAAATTCCAGGTAAGATTTGGTTGTGAGCGTTAACATCCTACTTTGCTAACCGTCTACCGTGTCAGTATTGCCGCGGCTACATCGTCGATTGCAAACTCCTCGGCATCCAGTTTCTCTGTGCCTGCCACGGCATCACCGAGCAGCCCATCTAGAGGTTTTATATTCCCTTCTAGCAATCTAACAACATACAAACCCCCGACGTCTTCCGGCAGGGAACCAATTACTGTTACAGTTTCCCCCCCCCTACCTACTGTATCCTCCGCAACATCCCTTGCTGCCGGTCTCGTCTCCAATTCCTCAACGACATTTCTAAGCAACGTAACGTCCTTTAGCAGTTCAGTTCAGTCGCCT
Organism: Lasiosphaeris hirsuta; assembly: GCA_030549175.1. Classification (NCBI taxonomy): domain Eukaryota; kingdom Fungi; phylum Ascomycota; class Sordariomycetes; order Sordariales; family Lasiosphaeriaceae; genus Lasiosphaeris; species Lasiosphaeris hirsuta. Next base: position 3,921,902 of record JAUKUA010000002.1, read on the forward strand.
CTGCCACCAATTACCGTAACTGTTCGGCCCCCTCGCCCTTCTAGTCCATCTTTGGGAATATTTACCCTGAGCCCGTCTGGTCCCTCTGCGTCTCCACCGGCGACGGAGATAATCGGATCTTCGAACCCTGCTGGGCCGCCGCCAGAAACGGTCACAGTTTTACCCCCTTCCCTTACAGGACCGAGTCCCGGGGTTACTACGGCCGAGTCATCGCAGCCTATTGGCGCACCATCCACATCCCAGCCGGGTACAACCCCGGGGACTGTTGTTGTAACTGCTTCTGGTCAGCCCAATGCACAGCCTCCGCTGGGAACAGTCATCATAGATCCCTCGGGGAAGTCTGGGGGCTCTACGAGTGGGAGAACGGTTATCCTGGCCAGTCCATCGGCGGACTCCAACGTGCCTGATACTGCTCGGCCCTCTAGCCAGTCCAGTTCGGACTCTGGAACACAACCTGCACCCCCACTCGTGACCGTAACTGCAGAGCCCCCCGGACAGCCAACCGCATCCTCGGGATCGCTTGGCACTCCTTTGGGGCCGGCAACGAGCCAGCCTTCAGACTCATTTAATGGGCACCCCGGAACACCGATAGGCACGCCACCTCAAGTGACAGTGACTGCCGGACCCTCTCACCGCTCAAGCTTCCTCTCTGCGCAGCCCGTAACGCTTCCAGGCTCTCAAACAGCCGAGCCGCCCTCCCAGTCCGAAACAGTCCCCGAATCACAATCAAGCGTACCACCGAGGACGGTGACTGTTTTGCCACCCAACCAAAGCGGTCCATCAGGTACTGTTGTGACATCTGGGCAGGCAGGGACGGCTCCTGAGGGAACTACTACCAATGATACCCCGAGTCAATCGGGCCGGCCCGACACTTCGCGGGGATCACTGCCGCCGCAACCTCCCTCCCCGTCATCTACAGACAGCCTTGCGGGAACTAGTGGTAGCCCAGGAGCTTCCAGCTCACCGCGAGGTACCAAAGGCGCACCTAGTGCCCTTCCTGGGACTAGCACTGCTCTGCCGCAAGGAGGAGGGTCGACCACGATGACGAGATCGACTAGTAGCGAGCCTTCTGGCCCCTATCTCTTCTCGGACACGTCTCGAACTTTGCCCGCATCCGTCACCATTGGGCCACCAGGTAACTCATCCAATGGGGCCTCCTTACACTCGCCCTTGGGACCATCGACTGTGCCAGCTACGGAAGAGACTAGCCAACAATCAAGCATTTCGCCCAACTCGCAGACTAGGCATGCGTCCGGGACTGCACGCGGGACGCTATCCGACGCGCTTTCCAGTGGATACTCAAGTGTACTTGTCACACTAGCGTCTAGCTTACCTGCTAGGACTTTCTCAATACCAGCCTCAGAATCTGGCATTGAGCATTCTTCTGGATCTTCCCTGTCCCTGCCCTCTGGTTTGCCGCCCTATTGGTCCACCAGGCCAACTACGCCATCAGGAGTTTCCTCTCGGCTGCAGACGGGGACCAACTTCCCTGATCCGGGGACCAAGACCGTGATCTCAGAATCTACCGTTGTTTTTGATACATGCACTCCACCAACTCCGAGCCACTGTGATGTTTGGATTGGTATCGAAGTCATCTACATGATCGAGATCGCCGAGGTCTGCCCAGAGGGTTCAACAAGTAAGTGGTATCCGAGGCCTACATAATCAATGGTGTATTAATGATCCGTGAAGTCACTGAAACCATCACCGAGTGTGTCGCCACCTTGACGAGGTCAATTTGCCAAACATCTGCCACCAATTACCCATGCTATCCCTGTATCATGGGCACACCTGTGTCTACAGATCACACCGCCACTGTCACGGTTGTAAGTGACTGATCATCATGAAGAATATGTACTCTGCTAACAGACCCCACATAGACTTCATGCTCAGCCTCGACAGAGTCGATAGTGACAGCCACGGTACAGCTCTGCAGCACTTGCACCACCACGACGTACATCGGCACTGTCCCTGGCTTCACCCCCGGAAGCCCTTGCCACGGCTGCAGCCCCTACGAGCCAAGCTCAACGATGTCCATCCCCCCACCCATCGCACTGACACCCACAACCTCCCCTACCCCATCCCACCAGACGCCAATCCCAGACCCCGAGCGCAGCACTACCCCCACCGTCTCACCGGATCCTGAGCCGGGCTCCGGAAGAGACTCTACATCCAAAGCCACACCGACCCTGGCGCCGCCCGGAAACCCAGGCCTCCCGACTTCGCCGTCCTCGTCTCCGGCTCCGGCCCCGGGATATACTAATGGGCCACGGCCAGATAGGTCCTCAGTGCCAGGGGCGAGCCATACCCCGTACCAGCCGAGCGTTGCACCGCTGTTCCCGGTTGTCACGGCCGGTGGGTCGATGACCAGTGCTGGGTATGTTGGGGCTGGCGCTGTAGGGTGTCTGTTGCTGGTGTGGTGGATGTGACAGGGCGGTGTGTTATAGTGTGCGATATCGTGGCCGAGCGGTCTAAGGCGCCACGTCAGGATCAACCCTTAATACAATCTCTGGATTCCGTGGTCCGAAGGGGCGTGAGTTCGAGTCTCACCGATATCAAGCATTTCACTTTTGCTGGTGCGGTGGATCGGGAGTGGGCCAGACTTGGTGGAGCTGACCTGAGTCTTTATAATGGGGATGTGGGTATTTGCTTCTTGTCTTTTGCTCTTACCTAGGTAGGTAAATTGTTGCATGTAATGAGAGGATCAATATAATAGAAGGTGGCTTTGTAACGTAGGCGGCAATCACTTCATTATCAGACTCTGGGAATGTTTGGTGTGATAGATGTGAGGGTGATGAGAGATGTGGCCGATGGATGGGATAAAGCAGGGTTTCTTGTTTCTGAATGGTTGCTAGTCTGCAGTCAGCAATTTTGCATACATCTACAATTCTGTGCCAGGTTACATATCCGGCCTTGTCCGGGAACGAATGATGACCAAGGCATGTTTACAAGTTGTCGTCAATGCTGAGATAGGTATGCCTGAGATGGGGGGTTTTTTTTTATTTTTTTTATTTGGTTACTCAGGTAATCCCCAATGTACCCCTTTCTCTTCCCCCTTTTTAGCGTGAATTCACTCACACAAGACAAAGTCTACCCAGCCAGTCAATTCCACAACACACAACCGATGTCAATTGCAGAGTGAATATCGGCCGGCTAGTCACATCGAGCACTGTCTGATCCTCGATCCAAACCACCGGCTCCGATCGGGGCCGGACGCGGGCGGTTGAGAGTGTGGGGTGGCGCGGGGGATACCGGCACATCGGGGGCGGGGGGTTGCGGTAGTTAATTTGCTCTGCCGGCTCAAGTCAGCGACATGCATGCCACGGGCGTTCTTGTTACGCCATCGATCGTACCAACCAGGGCTGTTTAGCCGGCCGGCTCCCCTTTTTCTCCTCTGAACTTGTGGCCAAAGCCCCTGGCGGGGATGAGGGGGAGCAAAGCTTCCGCAGGTGAACGAGGGGTTGCTGGTCATTCTTGATGATGCTTGGCGTCATGTCATAGCTGTGTGTGTCGATCCGGGCTTGAATTAGAGGGGAAGTTACACTGAAAGAGGGGTTTTTCGTGGGGGTGGGACTAGCGTCGCTTGCATCGTTATGAGCTTTTGTGACGGGGTTATAAAGGGGAGTCTGCTCGAGCCTGGGAGTCATGGTCTCGTTCTCTCCTCACATGCAAAGCTATTGCAACAGAGCTCCTCGCCGTTTAAACACCCAAGTTCCATCCATCAGCCTAGACACCGGCCGTCTAGAGACAAGCAAGAATAATCATCCAAGTATCTCTACTGTGCGCAATGGCTACCCTTTCCCGAGTCCCCATCAAGCCAGAGATTTGACTAAAACCCTACTGCAACCAGAGCCAACGGTACCTACACACCATGAACCCCTCCGTGCTCTGGAGGAGGATGGAGAAGCCATGGGGCCTTTCACCGTGTCCTATCCCATAATGATCAAACCACACACCTTCAGGTAACTATCTGAATGCATGAGCCGGTGCCAATCCCGTCCGCAGTGCCTCTGTCCAACCTTCAACTTGTCCCAGCAAGGCTGGAAGGAAGCCCAGACAAACACTGCGCGACGCGGGGCGGCTGAGATTACACGGCCGTGAACTTGATCTGGATAATACCAGCGAAAGGATCATGCTTCAACACCTCCCCCTCCCCCATTTGAGAAAAGCCCATCCCCTAACACTCACAGAAAGAAAACCAAAGCAACCATGGCCCCCTCCGCAACCGCCCCAGAGCAGCACCAGCTCCCAGCCTCCATCCTAGCCGCCAAAGCCAAAGCCTCCAACGGCAACAGTACCACCACGGCCGCCGCGCCCCTGACGGCCCCGCTGGCCTCGCTCCTGGGGGCCTGGCCGACCTTCAAGTTCGCGCCGATCCGCGAGAGCACCGTGTCGCGGGCCATGACGCGGCGCTACTTTGCCGACCTGGACGCGTACGCCGAGGCCGACATCGTCATTGTGGGCGCGGGTTCGTGCGGCCTGAGCTGCGCGTACACGCTGGGCAGGCTGCGGCCGGACCTGCGCATCGCGCTGGTCGAGGCCGGCGTCGCGCCGGGCGGCGGCGCGTGGTTGGGCGGGCAGCTATTCAGCGCCATGGTGATGCGCAAGCCGGCCGATGTGTTTCTCAGCGAGGTGGGCGTGCCATTTGAGGACGAGGGCGACTACGTCGTGGTCAAGCACGCGGCGCTGTTTACGAGCACCGTGTTGAGCAAGGTGCTGGCCATGGAGAACATCAAGCTGTTCAACGCCACGACGGTTGAGGATCTGATTACGAGGCAGATCGAGGGCGAGGAGGGCGTGCGGATTGCCGGTGTGGTTACGAACTGGACACTCGTGTCGATGCATCATGACGATCAGAGCTGCATGGATCCCAACACGATCAATGCCCCGTTGGTCATTTCGACGACCGGACATGATGGTAAGCCTATTCCCAAGGGAGGCCCCCTTATTTGGAGTCGAGCTGATCTCGGAAACCAGGGCCGTTCGGCGCCTTCTCCGTCAAGCGCCTTGTTTCAATGAAGCAGCTGGAGCAGCTTGGCGGTATGCGCGGCCTCGATATGCAGTCGGCGGAGGATGCCATTGTCAAGAACACCCGAGAGATTGTGCCGGGTTTGATTGTTGGTGGAATGGAGCTGTCCGAGATGGACGGATGCAACCGCATGGGTATGTATTTCCACCAAAGTGTACACTACATATATTGAGATTATAATACTGACGTGGAGTGTTTGTAGGCCCTACATTTGGTGCCATGGCCCTGAGCGGTGTTAAGGCGGCCGAGGAGGCTCTCAAGGTCTTCGACCTCCGCAAGGCTCAAAATAAGGAGTAAAGCCCTATTTGGTTCACTTTGGCTATGGTCAGGGGGCTATGCAGCCAACTTTCGCTCGTCAACAAATTTGAGCCGACGGGCACGTTCCATTGTGATAGGTCTGTATGTCTGGATTACGCGAATGATGGAACACGATCAACACCATTCGAAATAGTTAAGGTTGCGAATGGGATACTCAGCAACAAGCAAAGTATCTATGAATGAAATATTGCTTGACTTACTTGAATATTGCTTGCTCTACACGTAAACCCGTGCATTCTCGCGTACCTTCACGCGTGCCCCTTCACCGAACAACCTCCCTCCCCGCCGCCTCCAACGCCTTCACCAAGCCGGCCACCGTCCCCTTTAACGTCTGGGTGTTTACCACCACCCTGAAGAAGCTGCCCCGCTCGCCCGGTGCATAGTCAACCATAAACCCTCTGCTCACCAGCCGCTCGGCCATGATCCTCGTCCGCCTTGTATTCACCTCCGGGTCCCCCGCCAGCTGTCCACCCGGCGCATAATAAAAGCAAACCTGCAAGCACGGCGGGGGATTTTCCGAAATCAGGACAAACTCCTCCTTCTGCGCGAGCGTCTCAGCCAGGTACGCGGCGACCTCGAAAGCGCCATCAACTTGGCGTTCAAAGCCTGCAGCACCGTAGTAGATCCAGCTCAGCGCCAGCTTCAAGCTATCACCGCGGCGGCCGCACTGCAGCGTCAAATCGGCAAGATCCCAGACTTCCCGCCCTTCATCCAGGCTCTTGGGCCCGGCGCACCCCTCCGCACCATTGATCTCGACCTCGTCAGTACCATGAAACAGGTACCCGGCGGGCAAGGTGTTCGCCCTGTGAAACACGGCCATATCCGGCCCGAGCAGGAACGAGCATGTCATCGGCACGTTCATCATCTTATGCGGGTTGACGGTCAACGAGTCTGCGAGATGTGACCCGGCCAACTTTCCCTTGTGAAGCTCCGAGAAGATAGCCGGCCCGCCCCAACTAGCATCGATATGCATCCACAGCCCAAACTCACGGCACACGGCGGCGATGGCCTCAAAGGGCTCGTACGACCCGAAGACGGTAGTGCCAGCCGTGGCGTTGACGTACAGGGGTGTCTTTCCCTCGACCTTGGCGCGCACAACGAGCTCGCGCAGCGCCGAGGGTATCATGCGCCCCGCATCGTCGACGGGAACAGTCCAGACAGAGGAAGAGCCTAGGCCGCAGGTGACGGCGGCTTTTTCGACCGAGTAGTGGCCGTGCTCGCTAGTGAAGAGGATCAGGGGGCCAGTAGGGACGCAGCTGTTGCCTTGGGTTTTGGTCTCTGGATAGAGGGTGTTGCGGGCAATGACAATAGAGGTTAGGTTAGAGGCACTGCCGCCTTGGCAGGTGACACCGCCAGCGCGGGGACCGGTAAAGCCGAAGAGGCCGGCCAACGTTTTGCCCGTATGTTTCTCAACTACCGACAAGGCGGGCGAAACTTGGTAAACGTGGAGCTTTTCCCGCGTTAGTCTGGAATTTCCAAGGAACGAAAAGAGTTACATACATTGGTGTTTAAGACTGAGAGAAGCAGCTCAGAAACTACTCCAACCTAGTGTTAGGACGTGGTTAGATCGACTCAACATAGTGTCGCACCTTGGCCCGGTGACTCACCGCATTGGTGCTTGCATACAGCTTGTCTAAGAATCCCTGGTCCCAGGTGTTGACGCTAAACCCGAGGATATCTTGAATGGTTTGTAGAAGTCCATCTTCCCCTCGGCCCTCACCCAGAGGCAGCGACAGCGCTAGCTGCTTCACCAACTCCTCCGGCTTCTGAGAGTTGACCAAAGTATTTCTGAAAGCCCCTTGACTGTCAGCAACTACTTGCCCGGAGGCCCTGAGAGGTGCTGCTTCATCAGCTGCCCGGATGAACGGAATGATCAGGCCTTTAACCGCATCGATGAGCTGGCGCTGTGGTCAGTTTGGCCAGTGAAAATCGGAAGTGGACAGGCCTGCTCACATGGTCAACCTCGGCGGCTCTAGTAAGGGGCTTGGGGCTGTGAAGTCCGTTCATTTTGAGGGTATATAACGTATGTACAGGTTCGGGTCAAACTATGGAGATAATGACGGAGGATGATGGAGGATTTTTGCAACCGGCCGGCTGGCCGGCCGGGAAGTGGAAACCCGCCCACGTCCTCATGACTCTTCACCACGACCGTACGGTCGCGTGCCGACCTTGAGCAGAAATGCCGCAAAAATTTGTCACCGGAATCCTGGACCAGCGGCGCAGCGGGGGTGGGTAAGGTCGAGGGAGTCTATGGTGGACACCCAATCGGTTCACATGCCGAACGGGCCTCGGGATGACCTCATCGCGAACCAATGCCTGGAGTTCATTTTACCTCAGTAGGGTAGATGCCAGGAGGTGCTGGCTGTGGTACTGTTCCGTCGATAGTCGATTGCTAAGTCCGACAGGATCGGGAAGATGATTTTGCTGTCTAAGGCGGGGAGGGGACGACCCCCAATACTAGGCGGGCAGCTATTCGCTATCCCCCAAAGCAGTGCCCTGCATAGATTGGGTAGCGCATTTCGAGGCTGGTTCTGTGGTTCGACATCTGCATGTGTGTGTTTGCGTTCTAGAGTCCAAGCTCAATGACAGACGTTGTAAATGGCTTCCGGGCTGTGGCCTGGGCCTGGGCCTGGATACGCTCTGTGCGCCAGCCTGGTCCCTGTCTAGCACGTGGCGCTAGGGCTCATCACCATTCAGTGGGGTTTTGCATCCACTGGCCACCGACGCTGGCTGGGTGAACAGACCGCCGTCTTGTCTCGGCGTCCTGTCCAGTCTTGATTGACTCTGCACTCGTCATCCGCGATCCGCTGACGGCGCTTGGCATGCCCCATCCAAATGGGTTGCCGACCTGGAAACAGAAACATAGCCCATGTGTTCGTGTGCGGGTGCGGGAGCGGGTGCTTGAAGGAGGGTGCGGCGATGTGATGCAGGTGGATTTGGACGAGTCGTAGATCAGGGCCTGGCAGGAGCCAGAGGAGCACAGGAGCCAGCAGGAACGGTTCTCGGTATTTTTATCACCAATCCCGTCTGCCGATCATCTGCCGCATCCAGGAGCTCGGCTGCAAGAAACACACGATGGGCGCTTTGGATCGAGTCTGAAAAGGGGTACGCTCAGAACGACACCACAGTGACCATCCCCTCTTGCACCTCGTGCTGTCGTGCGCCGATACACCGCATCCCGGTGTCGCTCTCCATCCGATACGTCAATGCCAGAACGGGTATGATAAAATCCAGAGATTGTCGATGCGACTCGAAACATGTGGAATAGGAGAAAACCCGGCGATTCTACGGCGCTTGTGACCTCGACAGGGGCTTGCAATCAAGGGTCCTGGTCGCGCACTCCTCCCACGCTGGCGGTTCCCGAACCCAGCCAGTTCAACGCTTCCCGCACGCCGTTTACTTGATCCCTCGACGACGGATATAGCGTTCGTTGGGAAACAGCCAGGCGATCACTCGATGACAGCCCAAAGGATCCCCCACCCGAGACTCTCTATCTCCAACGTGGCCCTGAACGCGCGTATGTATGTACACCGACAATTGTATCATAGCGCATTCGAGGGCGAGAAGGGCAAGGCGGACGGGTGAGGTTACATTTTCCCCCATGCAACACGGGGCAACCGTCACATTGCGCATACCTCCCTGGCTCGCCTGCCGGCCCAAGAAAAACCTGCACGTAAACCAGCACGGTCCAGGCGAGTAGCGATGGCGGAAAAGGGAAACAACCCAGGCTTGGCCGGGGCAGAAAAAGCAAGCAATATACAATGCTACCTTGACCACACCGCACACCACTTTCTCCATGTAGCTCACTGACCGACACCTCCTTCACTTGATTAACACATTCCTCGCGCTGCTTTGGGTGGTCTCACTCATTCCTTCTCGACGTGGCATAATCAATCAATCGCTCGAGCTCAGGGATTTTCTCTTTTGTCTTTTTCTCCCTTGGCCCCCCTCGTTTCCATTGTTGCCATCCATCCATCTGGGCTGCCTTTTGTTTGCTCGTACGTCGCGCCGGACTACGAACCCCCCCCCCCCCCCCCCCACTTTACATATTTACCAGCCAAACTACCATACAGCGGCTCTTTGGATACGCGACGTCGACACGCTTCGAATTAGCTTGAATTACCTCGGCGATACGGACTGGAACTTTGCACAGCACTCATACGCAGTAACACCCTCTTTTTGCTGGGTAGCGTATCATAAACAGCAATCGCTGCCCCGCCGTTACGGAGCACGACCAGACAGCTCCCCACCGCGCTCTCACTCTGTAGAATTGCTTATTCCTTGTTCCATCGAGGACCCCGCGCAGACCTGCGAGATTCACGACCGCTGCCTCCCTATCCTGGCAAGGACGGCAAACTGTTTACTGCACCCACCCTATCTTGCGGTCGCAACCCAAGACCAACAGGGTCACCGGGCAAGGCGTTCCGCGACTTAGCACACGCCACGAACGAAGTTTCCCCCAGGGCATCGGAAGAAGAGGGAAACAAAGCAGAAAATGCCGTCCCCCCACACACCTTCAGCCTCAATGGCCTCACAACAGCCCCCAGTCCCGATCTCCATCACCATCTGCGGTGACGGCGGCTGCGGCAAGTCGTCCATCACGCTGCGCCTCGTGCGCAGCCAATGGACGAGCGAGTACGACCCAACGATTGAAGACAGCTACAGCATAACGCGGCGCATCGACGGCATTGTGTACCACCTGTCGCTGACCGACACGGCCGGCCAAGAAGAGTACCGCGGCATGTGGGCGTCGTCGAACCTGGGCGCCGACGCCTTCCTGCTCGTGTACGACATCACGTCGCGCGACAGCCTCGACGCCCTGACCTACTTCAACGACCTGATCGACATGGAGGCCGAGACGCGGCTCGACAACGCGGCGCGCGCCCGCCGCGCCGGCCTCAGCCCCTCGTCGCCCACCTCGCCCTCGTCGTACGACGGCGGCGCCGGCTCCGGTGCCAAGACCATCCCCCCCGTCAAGATCGTCGCCGGCAACAAGTGCGACCTCCAGGAGAGCCGCCAGGTGCCCGCCGCCATCGGGCTCGAGTGGGCCCGCCGCCGCGGCTGCGGCTTCATGGAGACGAGCGCGAGGCTCGAGGTCAATATCGAGGAGACGTTTGCGCTCATCGTCCGCCGCGTGGTCGAGGGCCGCAGGCTCGCCGAGATGGGGGTCACCGATGCCGAGGCCAACATGAATAGCAGGGGCATGACGAAGCCGTTGACGCCGCTGCCCCCCGGGAGCGATGATGAGAAGGGGTCGAGAGGGCCAGGAGCCAGGGGGCCGAATATTTTGAATGGAGGGAGGGTCGGGAGAGGGGGTGGGGGTTTTTGGAGGAAGCTGAGGTGTTGGTAAGGGTGGATCGTTGAGTAAAGTTTTTTAAGCTTCTTTGTCACGGAGGAGTCGAGGCGTTGGAAACGGCCCATTTATTTTTGGGTTCATGTCTTTTTTGCGTATGGGGAAAGCGGCGATCGGAAGGTCTGGTCTGTCGATCGATGATTATGCGTTGGTCTCTTGTCAGTTTATGGGTGGATACTCATGGGAAGGATACCTCGGGCGCGAAAACAGCATCTTTCTCTGCCCTCTTTTTGTTTTTGTGTACGGCAAAAGGTTTAAACAAGGCGGGTGGCTCGTTGATTTGGCCATTTTGGTCATTGGCTTTTAGTTGCTCATGTAAATAATTGATTACTTGCCGGACTATGCCGTCTGAAATCAGACTTGTTTGCAGCGGAACCTTGTCGATTAGTCTTTTATGTCTGATGCAAGTCAAGGGCCGCTGAGGATAACCGATAACCCGAGTTATCTCACCATGCCCCTCGAGCATGGTCAACATTTGAGGGCACGGCCCTCATGGTCTCTCCTTGTATACCAAGTGCCTCTGAGGTAGGATGAGAGAGAATGTCGTCTCAAAAATCGTATCATGAATCCTCACCAGGTTCAACTAGCCATATGATCATCATCACAAGAGTTCAGCCGTCCTCGAACCAGGTCGTAAAGATAGCTTCCAATACGCTCCATCCGGGCCTGACCCCCCAATAAATCCTTCCAAAACCACCATCCCAATACGCCGTGATTCTTCAGGTCCTTATTCCTCATCCGAACCCCCTTGACACCTCGCTTGTCATCGCGCTCTATGGTCCCTCCCATTCTACTTCCCCTCTCTATTCAACCACTCCCTCCAACGCTTGTACTCGGCATATTCTAGACTCTCCTTCTTCCCCTGATACCTTACCACCTTGAGTTCCACCTCCTCCCACCGATCCTTGCGCCCCATCCACCCAGCCTTGCGCATCAAGCTCTGCAGCGTCTCCTCCTTGGTCCACCCTTGCTCCACCGCCACATCCGGCAGGTACGTCGCGCCGTAGCGGCGCCCGTGGTAGTGGAAGCTGATGCGGAGACCGTGCGTGCCGAGCTCCCAGTCCATGGGGCCCGTGGCGTCCTCAAAGTCGGTCAGCAGCGTGACGGCGACTTCGAGCGAGGGCAGCTCGCGCAGCGAGACGGGGCTGAAGCGCGTATCGTGTAGCGCCGAGGTGAGCGCGTACGACGAGAGGCCCTCCTCGAGCTCCTGCGCCTCAAAGGTGCCGATGCACCCGCGGAGGGTGTAGCCGTGCCGGGGGGAGAGGATGTTCCATGTCACGAAGAGCGGGGACTCGGTGATGAGAGGCGGCGGGGGGGCGATGGACGAAATCGAGGTCGCCGGGGTATCGGCGCCGGAGCCCGGGGTGGACGAGGGCTGCAGGGAGGTGGTGCTCGATGCCGAGGACGAGGATCCGCTTGAGGAGGATGCCGCCAGCCGCCGGAGGGCGGGTAAGGACTTGGCGAGCTTGTTGCTGTCGGGGTCCTCGCCGTCAGCCTCGGCGTCGATGCTGTTTGCGTACTCGGCCCAGGACTTCTGGATCTGCGGCAGGGTCAAGGGCTTGCGGCTTTCGAGGTGCGCTGCTAGGGCCTCGAAGCAGTAGAGGCAATGTTCAATGGTAGCCATGATGGCGTTGGGCGTTAGGCTAGGTCGCCTTTTCAGAGGTTGTCTCTCTCGTCTGCTCGGTTTCGCTCGTCTTGACCAGGCTGGGAGCAAATGCGGTTTGCGCGGAAGAGGATGCGAGAGAGGGAGAGAAAAGGACGCCCGCCGCTGTTGCGCTGTGACAGAGAAATAAGCAGCGATTCAGACCCAACCAACCCAGCTGTTGGTGGGCTCGAGGTGGGTTGTTTCAACACGGCGGCGGGAGCGGGGAGGCGGGTAGTCCATGGTGGAGGGGGAGAATGGAGGGGTCACGGTGGAGGGGTGGAGGAGGGAATGAACCGGAGGATCCGGAGTCGGGTGGAGCGGAGCTGAGCAGATTATGGAGGGGTCACTGCATTGTCCGATGGCCGATGGAGCGCGATAACTTGGCGGGGCTGTCACCAGCGCCCGTTATCACGCTTGTTATCGTAACATCAGCCGCTAGAAGCCTTGCCCCACTCCTGCGGGAGCGAGCAAGCCAAGAAAACGTTCTAGGCTCCATCCGTCTTGCCTCAACCAGCAACTTCGATTTAGAAAAGAGTCATTCGTTTGTCATCGCGGACGTCGAACCGCTGCCTTCGTGGCCAAATGATAAAGAGATCTCATAATAAATGGCAAACTGAGACTAGAAAGTCTGCTCGGCCTCTAGAGCACCTGCGCGACATCACACCTTATTGGCTCGATTGGCAACTTGGGTTTGCATGATTCTGCACCTCACTCTGTTTGTCTGCTTCAATCCTCGAGGTACCTCTTACTGGCCTAGTCTGAAAAGCTTGGGAAGCACTGCATCTTTGCACCGCATCTGGGACTTGTGCATCGCACAGATTCAATTGACTCGAGTGAGCTTTCAGGGCGCATGGAATGGCTGGCGAGGTTCAATTGACTCAAGTGAGCTTTCGAGGCGCATGGGATGGGCTGATGGCTGAAGGGTCGAATTTTGGCAAGCTCGATGGCCCTCCTAAACACTCCGATGGTCTTTGGCCAGACTCGCCATGGGCCGTAACATCGCTTCGATTTGTCAGTGTGTTTTCCCGCAGCTTGGACTTTCCCAACCTGCTGTTAAGGTAATCAAGCTTCTTGCTAGCATTTTTCAAAGGTGACAGGACTGCGTGAAACAACGGGGTGAGTTTGCGGGTTTCACAGGCTGTCGCTGTCACCGTTGGAGCTTTGCGGTGAGCTCGAGCTCGGCGATATTCCCCAGGCGGTGGGATTGCCCAAGGGAGCGAGATGGAGCTAGTTTCGTATGCCAAGTTTCACACTCGGCTGAGCTCTGCAACTCTACGACGCGAAGCTGGGATTCTGCAACAGAGTTGGAAGGGGAGGCGGTCGCCAGGGCAGGGCTGACTGACCATTTTTCTAGTTGTTGTCCCACAGCGTTGAATTTTGCTTGGCACTGACAGGGGGTCTAAGCGCAGCCTGCAACACGGAAGGACGGGAGGGGTCTTCAGGCCAAGGCACGGAACCGTGTCTTCCGACAAGGGCCGCCACCCGCCAAGCGGCTCTGTTGCAATGCACCATATAAAGCAGACACACTGCCGGTTTCACACCCCGGCTTCAAAAAGCTTCGCCCTTCTCGATCCCTACTCTATCCCTACTCTGTCGTCCCTGCGTCCCAGGCCCACACCCAAATCATCTGAACGAGAATAAGCTTACTCGAGGTAACGTTTTAGCCTGGTCCTCGGTGCCCACGGCCAGGTGGGCTATGCTACGCATGCTGGCCCTGCTGGCCCATGGACCACACGGAGTCGTGGGATACACCACGCCGTCCTGTTTACTTGACGTCTCTGGGAGCTCGGCCTGCTGAGAGCAGGGTTCGGAAGCCCAGAGTCCTGAGTCTCAGCCGTGTCTCCCTCGTCATTCAGCTCCAGTTGCCGCATTAGGCAATCTACACCCTGTCCTGCGGAGCCCTGGGTCTCCAAGCCGTCTCAAGTGAGCCGCTCGATGACGGGCTGACAGCCTCCTGTAGTACTGCTGTCAAGTCTGGGAGTCGGCGAACGCGTGGTTGACGTCCTGAAACGCATGTCGACCATCAATCACCGTCGATCCTGATCGTCTTCTTGGCCGCCGAGCGTACAAATACCAAATGACTCCTGGCCCGGCCATCCGACCTCACTCTCTTCTTAGCTTTCTATTCCATTCGCTTCTCATTTCGCCAAGCCCGTCTCTTTTTTCACCAGTTCACTTCACATATTCCGCTCGTCGCCGGCCGACACTATCACTCATCGACCTTTAATATCTCCTCTTCAACTAGAAGTCCAGTACCCTCTCTCATATCCAAAATGAAGTTCACCATTGCCGCAGTCTTTGCCTTTGCCGCTATGGCCATGGCGTACCCCGAGAACTGTGAGTTGGCATCGAAGATACTTTCCGAGGAGACACGAAGACAACAACTAACCAGCCGCCTGCTCAGTCGAGGTTGTCAAGCGTCAAGGCAACTTGCAGAACCAGGTCGATGTCGGCGCGCCAGCCATGACGGACCGGACCGGCCAGGTCGTCCCATTCAACGCCGCGAATGTGTACCAAGATGCCAAGGCCAGGGGCATCTAAGTCTTCGGCTTGAAGTTACCTGGCCACTGGAGCAACAGTAAACAGCAATGACGACGAAGAGCCGACAACTAGGCGTGACGTCAACGGCCGGGTGGGGATGAAGAACAAGGTGCGGTTTGCGACAGTGGATGGTGACTCGGGCAAACAACACACTTGCACATAGCCCCGGTGTTCGAAACGACAACATGACTCGGACTACGGGGAACAAGGCATATAATTTTGGGAGACAAGGAGTGAGAAAATCGAAAACAAGACCGGGGGACTACTTATAGATTCCAAACAGTCGTCGCTTCAGCTTCCAGATTGTTCTTGCTGTATTGGATATGGAGATGACACAGGATGGGAGAGGGCAGCTAAGCACCCCTTTTTCTGCTTTGGCTGCAATACCTCTGGGCGGATGTTTTTTTGATCTGGTGAATACACATTTTTTTGGTAACTTGACATAGCCATCACAGCACTGCCTGACAGGGAACCTTTTTGATGAATCCGGGAATTGTTCGATGTGAAGATGGTCTGCTGTCATGTCATAAAGTCAGCCCTTGAGTGTCAAGCGAATCTGCAGCGAGAGAGAGAGAGAGAGCGGATTTTAGAGGAACAGAAAACCGAGAGCGGAAGTGCTATCAATCGGCCGCGCAACGGAGGCACTCTTCTTGTTTATCACAACACCGTGACATCGAACACCCCCCCTTGGACACAGGAGATGGGTGCAGCTCGCTCCAATGGATTATAGTGCTGACAGAGTCCGACGAAGATCTCGCGACTCTCAAAACAAACGCGAATACAATATACCGTGTTGTATCACCACCGGTATGCGCTCTAGAGCATATTATGGCTTGTGTTTATATGAAGACTAGCTGTCAGGTCGATTGAGGTTGTTTAGGTCAATTGCTAGAGCAGTGGCATCGCTTTCGCTGATCCCCACCTGCAAGAACACAACCCCGCAAGGAACACCGGGCCGTGAGGGGAGAGTGATGGCAGGCGGGGAATCGCGGCCGCCAACTGACAAAGGGTGCCCTGTCAAGGTCAATCCTCCAGGATTACTAGTGATTGCCCAAAGCTTTCCCTCTTCAGCTCATGGTCTTGGCACGACAGAGTCCTTTTTGTTCGCAATTGTCACCAGCTTCAGCATATCCAGAGATGGCAGCGGCCTGAAAGCACGGGGGTCAGCCGCAAACCCTCTATGTACGGAGTACAATGCCGTGGTCCAACCCCCTCAAAAATCCGCAAAGAAAAGGATGGCCGAGGCGTTGGAAGTCGGGCTGGGGTGGGCTTCTTTCAGCCCCATCGATAATTCCAGGCTAGCTCGATGCACTCGACAATGACACGCCAATCAGACCCGCGATGGCGTTTGCGGCCGCGGTCTGTTGGCCGCCGAGCTGGTGCACGCCAGCGGCGCCGCCGCGAACTAGGCGGCTGGAGGGCTGAGGAGGCGGCCTGGGCACTGCCGTCAGACTTCATTTCCCACATTTTCTATCTGCGCTTTCCCGTCGGGCAAGCAGCTGGGGTGGGACGTTCGTGGGCAAGCCCTACTCCATAGCCCAATATAATTCCCCATCCCCCCGGCTCTGGGAGGTAGTGCGCAGCCTTTGTCGCTGCTCTACTCTCCGAGTGCGGAATCGCCCAAAGGCCCTTTCCTCCACCTTTGCGACTCCATTGCGACTTTGGCCCAGGTGACAAGCGGCGCCAAAGATGAGATCGGACAAGGATAAGGCTGCGACAACACCACCGACACGTCTCTGAGCGATTTGTTTACTGTTGGCGGGCATCCCGCCTTTGCGATTACCCAACACCGCGGCCATGTCGACCGTCAACATCGATCAGGTGCTGTATACGCGCGCAAAATGGCGCCTGAGGTTCCTTATACCGTGCTGGGTCGTTCAAGTTACGATATTGTTATGTTTGATGGGGATATTCGCGTACCGCGTAGCCGAAACGGTCGAGCACTACGATGAGGCAAACAACAATGGCCAGATCCCAATGGTCGAGATCGTGTACGTTCAGCTCAATGCTGTAAAATGCGGCCGGCTAGCTTTGCTGATAAGTGAACAACAGCTGGGAAGCGACCAATGTCGCCTTTTCCACTCTCGCCCTAATCCTCACCATCCTTGAGATAGCCAAGACGGCAACGGAAGCCCTGACCCCCTTTGCTATGCTATGCACCCACGTGCTGAAGCTGACACTCGCGTTCGCCATGCTCGGGCTCGACGTCACCGTGAACGTCCAAGGGACAGGGACAGGATCAGACAAGGACTATGCCATCGTGGGCCTGGCCCTCGACTGCGGCTTCCTGTAAGCCACCTCCTCCCTCCTTCTCAACCCCCCTCTAACTTCTAAAGCGCTGTCGCAATCGCCACCCTTCTATACTCTATCAAAAAGTTCCGCCTCCTCCTCAAGTACGAGGAGTACCACCTCACCGACAACTCACAAAACCCAAGGTCCAAGCTCCGCGACCTCGAGCTCGGCAAGCACAGCCGCAACTCGCTCAACCTCAACGCGCCGACCGCGTACGCCTCCAAGACGAGGAGCATCATCGGTGGCTCCCCACGCACCAGCCCGCGCACCAGCCCCACCTCGCCGAACCTGAAGCACGAGATCGACCGTCGCATCGGCGCCGAGCTCGGCGGCGGCGGGGTCGAGCGCAGCCCGAGCCTGGTAGGCAGCGGGGTCGTGCCGCGCTTGAGAGCGTCGCAGAACGCCAACGAGATGCGCCGCTCCAAGAGCTGGATCACCGAGATCGGCGTGGTCGGGCCCCACGGGGAGGACGACGACGACGATGACGGCTCGGCGACGGTCCGGGGGAGCGGGGAGCATGCCCGCGAGAGGCATGGGAGTATCCCGACGGTGATTGTGTCGCCGACGGAGGAGAGGGGGGAGGAGGACGCGAGGGGGCTTCTTTATGGCGAGGGAGGCCGGGGCCATGATGGGAGTGGGTATGGGTACGATGGGAGGAAATAATGGTGGGATCGGATGTTGGTATTTTGAATTGACGTTTTGGCGGGTTGGGCTTTTTTCTGTACCGGGGTTTGGAGTTTTGATGGGTTGATGGCATGGGGTGCTATTCCCGTATGGATATCTTATGAATGGCATGATGGCTTGGGTTATTTAGGGTGTACATATCCCCCCCCCCCCCCCGAGGACATATTGAAATGGCGACGCATTTTGAGGTTTGACAACCCTTCTAACATTACCAACAAACCCCCTCCATTCGATACACCCCTAAACACTTCCCTCATCCCTCATTCAAACCCCCTTCCTCCTCCCAGTACCCAACCCCTTCCACCTCAACCTCCCAACCCACGCGACCCACGCCTCAATCTCGGGCTGCTCCCTCAACAGCCCGACAGTATAATAACTCCTCGCAAGCTCCTCGTGGCCAGCAAAGTGGTGCACGAATCGATGACAAGCACCACACAACCACGCGACATTCTGTAGCTCGTCGGCGCGGTGCCATCCGCGCTTAACCACTTTGGCGTGCACCATGCGCGGGATCAAGTGGTGGTACGTCAGGTTGATCCAGTCGCGGCCGCACAGCTCGCACGCCGTGACTTTTCCCTTGGTGGAGGCCGGCGGCGGCGGTGGGGTGGTGGCAGTGGTGAGGTATGCCGACAGGACGGGGGCGAGGAGGTCCGAGGGGCTGATGGGTGGCTCCGAGGACGTGATGGTCGGGGAGCTGCCGGCGGAGGAGTTGGTGATGCCGTAGGTCAGGAGGGAGTCTGTTACCGAGGGGTCGAGGGTGATGAGGAACCGGGTGGCTGTTTCGGCGGTTAGGGGGAGGGGGTATTTTGTCTGGAGAGAGGGGTCTGAGGACCAGGTATGGTGGTCGACGGTTTGGAGGTCGGCTGGGAGGGAGGTGAAGATTTCGATCGCAAGGTAGTCAATGAAGTCGGAGAGTTCTTCGGCGTCGGTTGCTACGTTGGTAATATCTGATGTGTTGTCTGGGGTTGCTGGACTGGGCTGGGTCTTTGATTTGGCTCGTCTCTTTGTTTTGCTTACAGGGGCGCGTGTAAGCCGGCCAATGATGACCAAAGAGAGGGAGTCTCTGAATTGCTCATAGTTGGCGATAGCCTCATCTGGGATCTGATGAGACATGTTTCACTAAAGCTTTTGATGTTGCCAACTGATATTGATTCAAAGCTGGATACCCGATGCTAACTGATGGGGGTAAGATTGGGATTCTGGGCGACTTTAACCACTTGGTATGCTTTGGATGGACAGTTCCAGAAAGTCTCAAAGTTGTTCAGGTGTATTCATGGCGAAGACGATAGATCCCTGCACGATTCAGGTAGCAATCCCGGCTCCCGTCCCGAACAGTGTCAACTGGCATCATCCCGCAGGCACCGCTCACAGCCCGCATGCCGATGTGGCCGTCTCGAGGCGGGGTAACCATAGTGTATAGTTCCAAGCCACGGTGGATGCGCCATCGCACGTTGTGAGTCAACCGGCAACTATTCAAGGGAAAACAGAAGAAAACATGGCAAACGGCAAGACAGTCATCGCCTTTGACCTGTACGGGACCCTGTTGTCGACCGGGTCAATCGCCGGAGAGCTGGCCAAATCATTCGGCGATGATGCTTCCAAACCGCTGGCTGCGTTGTGGCGGCGGTACCAGCTCGAGTACACATGGCGCATCAACAGCATGGGTGAGGCTATTTCTGCTGCCCAGAGACATTGATTGTGTCGCACAGGTAGACTGATTCAATCTGCGATAGGGATGTACCGCACGTTCAGTGAAATCACGCGGGGAGCGCTGAAGCACGCTGTCGCCGAGTCGGGCCTGACCGTCTCAGACGAGGACGCAGACAGGCTGATGAACGCGTACAACGCACTCGACGTCTTCGCCGAGGTGCCAGCAGCGCTAAAGACGGTCGCCGATAACACGTCGACCATTGAGGCGCTTGTCTTCTCCAATGGCACAGATGAGATGGTGTCAGCATCTATTGCGACGTCGCCGGGACTAAGCCCGCACGCCGGCGTGTTCAAGGGGCTCGTCACGGTAGATGGGCCGAAGGTGTTTAAGCCTGACCGGAAGACTTACGGCCACTTGCTTGAGCAGGTCGGCAAGCAGAGCTTTCCGGGGCATGTTTGGCTCATCACAGCGAACCCGTTTGACGTCGTCGGGGCGAGAGCAGCGGGACTCAGGGCGGCATGGGTTGATCGTGCGGGCACAGGCTGGGTGGATCATCTGGGCGATGTCATCGGGGGGATAACGCCCAGTTTGGTCGTGTCTGGCGTCGATGAGGCCGTCGACAAGATCCTCCAGCAGGCGTTGTGAGGGCTCCCTTTTTTCACATGGAGGAACCGGCCGTTATGCGCCATTATGATGTCGAGTTTTACATGAATTATGCGCAGCAAGTTTGGAAGGAGAAGCTCAAGCCAGACCCGTCATAGAATCGATGTCCACTGTGGTGGTGTGCCGGACCCGCCATATGTCACCAGCTGTGAAATTTAGTCGCAAGAGGCCATTCGGTTCCGAGGCCCCTCCCATCCTCACCCAAATCAACCCTCACGTTTTCTTATTCTTCACTAGGTCAATTTACATATCTACCCTTTCTACCTACCTCGAGGTACCGAGATCATGGCGCGATTCCGGGCGCACGAACTTCAATGGGTGACCGGGATGTTCGCCTGAATGACGACGAGCGTGCCAAGTCACGAACCGGTAGAACGGCAACCAATGGCCAAATTTGAGCCGCTGTAACCGATGATTTCAGCGGATGCGGTCCGCTGGCGCTGTTCCCGGTCCCGTCGCGATCGCATCGGTCCGCGACCAACGGCTGAATGCACAGCAGCCTTACAGGGCGGCGGCGAAGCAACATGACCGCACCGTCACTTTCCGGACGGGCGTTTGCCGTCGTGCGAATCAGACTTGAAACCAAGCCTTCCAAGCCTGATCTGTGGAGACGATATGCTGACAGCGCCCCAGGCGTAAGAGCTTGTGCGACACCAGAGACGACGGCTCCATCACTGAAAAACACCGCTGGACGCGACTGGATGGCTAGGATAGGCGGCAGCCCAAAGGCCCTCGGGATCCCCAGGGTCTCGTCCAATGGCAAGTGCCAAGCCCCCGCTCAGCCATCTTTCTTGGTGTGCACTCCTTTGCAACCTCTCCTTGGCCATGTGAACGGTGTGGATGTGGTCAAGCGACAGCCTCTTGTGCTTTTCTTTTCCATTGGAGCCATTGATCGCACATAAATGGCGGCCCTCTCTGCCGTCCCCTCATTGTCCCCCAGCACCAAACAATGAGCTTGTTCTGGTATTACTACGCAGCATCTCTCCTCACCCTGGTTGCTGGAGTGGCTGCCATGGCAGGACTCGCGTCCTTCTGGCGGACACGGGCTGCGAACCCCGAGTCGAACAAGACGAGGTTCCTTGGTTCGCAGGTCGGAGACAAGTCCGTAATCAACTACAGCTACACCGACATGCCCTGGAGGCTGATTGCCTGGGATGTCTACTATTTCTTCAAGTTCATATGGGCTCTTCCCCACATCCTGGTCCCCATGAGGCCGACCGACTCTGACCACTTGGCCGAGCTCTCGTTTACCCGTGGGAACATCTTCTGCATCGCGGTGCACATTGTGCTCTGTGTTTTGCAGCTCGGCTTCATCGCCGCCATTCCCGCCTTGATTTTGCTACCTATTTGGACAGCCATCATAGCTCTTGGCGTGTTCTTTCTCGTCAACCATGGGCTTTGCGCCCTGATAAACAGCGAGAACGTTGAATACAATTCGGACCCACAGTATGCGCCAGCGTTGCCTGAGCACGCTCACGAGCAATGGATTTTTATAAACGGTGTCGCAGTCGGGTACGTCACACCGTCCGTCTTGCACTTGATCCATGGCTAACACCTTGTTTCAGAGCGCATTGGATGCAAAGCAATCTCGACCGGTTGGCGCTCACCTTCAAGAGACCAGTCCTTGGTATTCACAATAAAACGTGAGATGCCTTACCACGTCGTACTGAATATGTGCGAGGCTAACTAACCTACCTTGCACAGTTATGGTATCATCTTCGATGTTGTCGAATGTCTCGTTCAGCGCAACCTCGGTTATGCTACCACCGACGTGCGTGTTTGCTACAGAATCATCAAAGAGAAGCTGTACAACCCGCGATATTCCAAAGTTGTTTTCATTCTTCACTCGCAAGGTGCTATCGAAGGCAGCCTGATCCTTGACTGGCTCTTGCAGGAGCTTCCACAGGATCTTTTGAGCAAGCTGGAAGTCTACACGTTTGGCAATGCTGCGAACCACTTCAACAACCCTCACCGCCATGTCCGATCACAGGATGCCGCCCTCAGAAACCCTGTCGCAGCTTCGACAGACTCTACGAATCTCGCATCTGGACGCAGCGAAACCACTCCTCTTCTTCAAAATCCTCTTCCCACACACATCAATGGTAACAACGGCGGTGATAATAATAATCAGATACCCCCTACCCCTAATTCATCCCCACCCCCTGGCCCAACTACCACACCCTCAGCGCAACGCTCGACATTCTCCATGATTCCCGCCCTGACCTACGAGACGAGCTCATTCTCACCCTCATCTGTCTCGGACCGCGCCATTGGCCACATCGAGCACTATGCGCACACGACTGACTTCGTTGCGCTGTGGGGGATTCTACACTTTTCGACGACCATCCCCGAGAACCAGACGTTGCCGCGCTTCATCGGGCGCGTCTTTGCGCGTACGAGTCCCCGTGGAGGTCACCAGTTTTGTCAGCACTATCTTGATGGCATGTTTCCGCTCGCGCGGGAGGATGGTGCGAATGGGAGGACCAAGTTCGTCGGGTGTCAGGAGGAGGGGAATGACTTCATGGAGAGTGAGATTGTTATCGGGGCAGATGGCGATGAAATGGCCAGTGTGAGGGAGGCGATGGAAGTTAGCTGGCTTGGGCGGACGGCGGCTGAGGCGGCCGCGCAGGCGGCCGTTGAGATTCACGGGGGTAGTCCAGTGGAGCAAAGGGGAAGGTTCAGAAATCGGATTGGTGGAGTAAGGGGGGAGAGAAGGGAAACGAAGGTGAAGGTGAAGGAGCTGAGTCGTCTGTGGCAATACAGGAATGGAAAGAGTCCGAAGGATGTGAGTGGGTTTGCGAGGACGGCGACTTTGTAAGTTTGTCTAAGTTGGTTATCCCCAAAAGTAACTCTTCTTGCATAGGATGGGCAATATACAGGGTTCAAAATTGTGCCAATGGAAATCATGGAGGGGGGTCATCGGGTAGATATGGGCTTGTCTATATCCCTATTATAATGCAGTTAATCGGACAAGGACGTTCGTCAAACATACAGGCCTCGTATGTGCCCCCTTTTCTTTTGGCTTAAAACTTAGGGTTAGGGTTAAATGATATCGCTGCGATAAGATAACAACTTTTTTTCTGGTATTCAATTTTCTGCCATCTCGACACCCCGCCAGCACCACAAAAGGAAACACAGCACATCACACCGGTAAATCTACGACTAACAACCGCAGTCATGGGCAAGGCCAGGAAATCCAAGCGCCAATTGGTTCGCGACGAGAAGCGGGCGAAGAAGAGAGGGAGAGAAGTAGCGGCCGACGAGCCCCAAGAGTCGCCTGACCACAGCGCAAAGAGACAGCGCCGCGACGAGCCTGGCAACGCCAACTACATCCCCCTCGATGACGGCGACAATTCCGCCCCGGTGCGCAAGCAGCCCCGCGCCGACTACAGCAGCCCGGCGTTCGAGCGCGAGTTCTTTGGCATGTTGGCCGAGGAGGAGCAGGAGTACTTCCGCCACGCCGACGAGCTGCTCGAGCTCAACGACTTCCCCTCCCCCGAGGAGCGCGACATCTTCCTGCAGAATGTGTACAAGGAGGCCGAGGGCAAGGAGCTCAAGCTCGTGAGCAGCCAGTCGTGCTCGCGCCTGATGGAGCGTTTGATCTTGCTGTCCAACACGCGCCAGAAGAAGAGTCTGTTCGAGGCTTTTTCCGGGCACTTTATTAGCTTGGTGACGCACATGTTTGCGGGGCATTGCTGTGAGAAGCTGTTTCTGCAATCGGCGCCTGTGGTGACGCAGGAGCTGAGCGGGTTTGTGGAGCCGGACCCGGAGCCCGAGGTCGACGCGGAGGAGGGGGGGAGAAGGCGAAGCCTGTGGTGCAGGAGTCGATGGAGGTTTTGTTCTTGTTGGCGCTCGATGAGCTGGAGGGGCATCTCTCGTTCCTTGTCTCGGACAGGTACGGCTCACATGCGCTGAGAGCGCTGCTCATTATTCTGTCGGGGCGGCCGCTCAACCAGGTAGGGACAAAGTCGATGCTGCAGAGCAAAAAGAAGGAGTATATCACAGTGGAGGGGGCTTCCGCCATGAATACCGAGCTCAGCACACAAAACAGAGCCATTCCGGAGTCCTTCGCCATTGCGATAAAAAAGATCATCTCGGATACGACAGCAGGCATGGATATCACGGCCCTCCGTGTTCTAGCTCGACATCCTACCGGCAACCCAACTCTTCAGCTGTTTTTGGAGCTGGAGCTCTCTTTGGCGACTAAAACAAAAAAGGTGAAGGTGAAGAAGGGGGAGGAAAAGGAAGCCGAGACGGAGTCAGCCCCGGAGGAGGAGACGGCCGCCTCTCTGGTGGACAAGCTTATTCCGGGCGCACCTGCATCTTTCAGTAATGAAGAATCGGAGGCTGCAACATTCATCAATGGTATGATGTACGACCCTATCGGGTCGAGGCTTCTCGAGACCCTGATCATCCATTGCCCGGGTAAGATCTTCAAGGGTATTTTGGCAAACTTCTTTGCGCCGCGGATCCAGACCCTTCTTCGGAACGATATCGCGTCATATCCGGCTATCCGCGTTCTCAACAGACTAAGCAAGGAGGATCTTGCCGATGCTGTGGAAAAGTCCCTGCCCGAGTTCCCCAGCTTTGTAGAGAAAGGCCGCTTCAATGTGATCAAGACCTTCTTTGACCGCTGCAGTGTGCGGCAAGCTACCGACCAGTTTGAGCCCCTTCTCAAAGCTCTCACAGCTGCCAATGGTGGAGATTGGAAACACTTGGTTCCCAGGCTCTGCCTCCTCAACGAGGATGCGATCTCGGGGGAGTCAAAGAAGACGCACAAGTTCCAACCACAAGACATCAAGAACAAGGCCGCCATGCTCTCCCACGGCAGCCAGCTCATCTCCACCCTCCTCAGCATCCCAGGCCAACCCACAAAGGCCATCCAAGCCTCCCTCCTCTCCCTCACCTCACCGCAGGTCCTGCGCATGGGTACAGGCTCTGCTCCCACCTCCGCAATCCTCGTCAAGGCGCTGTCCACCGCTTCGCAAAACCCCCACTTCCACAAAATTCTCGTCGTCGCCATGCTGCCGCACGTCATGGATCTCACAAGGTCGCAATACGGCAACCCCATTATCAACGCCATCATTGCGGCTCCGTCAAAGGGCGAGGGCATCTCGGTGCCGTTCCATCTCAAGGAGAACATTATGGCGCAGCTTGCGGAGCATGAGACGGAGCTGAGGGAGACGTGGCTTGGGCGGAACGCTTGGAAGGCGTGGAGAGGTGATCTGTGGAGCCACAGGCGGCATGACTGGGTCAGGTGGGCGAAAGAGGCGGATCCGGTTAAGGCACGGGTGGCCGCAGCGCCGAAGGCGAGGTCAGGGTTGCCCGGTGCTGTCGCTGGCGCGTCAAAGGGGAGAATGCAAGGGCACAGGTTTAGAAGGGTGGTTGAGGAGGAGGCGGAGAAGGAGGCGGCAAAGGAGACCAATGTGGATGTGGATGAGGATATGGATGTTGCCGTCGCTGCATGAGGACGGTGAAGGCTGTGTGGTATGATACCCTTTGAATGGTCGCAGTGTAGGCCTAGGTTGGAGAGACTTTGAGAATGCTAGACTGTGAGATCAAGGTGTGAATCGTGGTGCTGGCTCCGGATGACTATCCGGCCGGAGATGTAGCTGGTTTTGCTGTTGCGCTGTTCTGCATATGTCTGCTTGACTAGGCATCGGCTCCTTTGCTTCTCCATCCACTATGCACAGAACAAACTGACTTGCTACTAATGCGGCAGGACGGCTTCCATGCAAGGCCAGTCTTGGATCAGCATGCACAGCTTGACAGTTCAAAGACCCAATGGTCTCAAATCGCAGACTCAAGACGGCGTCTTTGACAACTTGCGTAAAGAGGTCGTGATCAAAGGAGGGCGGCTATGATGCGCGGCTCTCTTGCAACCCAGCTTTCACGTATCTGTCCAGCTGACCTCAGGCTCGTTAGTTAGATGGAGTTCAACTATATATCTCTGAGCAGCTGAAGCAATGTCTCTCATCCAATTCAGCTTCTATTTCTCCTACACAGCTCACCGAGGAAGCCCCTTAGCAACCAAGGCCACTCAACTACCGAAACAGGGACTCGGGCTGTGTGAGCGGACCATCATCAATCTGCTCCCCTTCCCCCATCCGAATACACTCCAAAAACTCGACACTGGGAGTGCCCGAGGTATACTGGACTACCGTAGTCCTAGGGAGGCCGGGAGCATAGTGAGTAGCACACCTCGATTCCCCCTTGGTTTGTTGATCCGAGCGGGCTTTCTCGAGTCTCGGCAAGGAGCTAGCTTGGGGGACGTTGATGATGCATCAAGCATGGACGCGCCGATGTTGATACGGCACCCTGCAAGGTGGAATAGCTGATAGGCTGCCAGCGAGAAGGGACACGACCGAATTGTTGTTATCATGGGCCGCTCGGGCTACGACACCAGCAACTTCCACACTGAAGCCAAGAAAAAGAAAGATGAGCTCGACGGCGGGTCAACTAAGAAGCCTAAATCGAATAAGGTCAGTCTTCTCGGAGCCCATATCCACCCCAGCAGCTCAAATGCCATGCGCCATCGACGAGCCTCACTAACCCATCTCCACCAAAAGCCGAAGCACCCATACCCCCCCGCCGCCGGGAAAGAGTCAAGCACCAACTCCGCTCATCTGCACCTCGGCGAGCAGCCATGAACCCCTTTGCACTGCTTCCCATCGAAAGACTGCCAAAAGCCAAATAGAGCGGTCTCCTGTTGTCTGCCACCACAGGTCGTCCCGTACAATGCTGCGGAGTCCCTAGATAGACTTCTACAGCCAGAAAACTCTGTGCATCCTCAATTCGCCTTTGGGCTCGCCTTTACCAGCATTTGGCGCCGGTTGCTGTCAAAGTGCCTCGAGAAGGGGGGCCCGAGGGGCCCGAGGGGCCAGCTTTCGGGAGTATGGGGAGCTAGTTCGACTTGGGGGGAGGGAGGAGGGCTTGCTCAACATGTAAGCTTTGTTGTGGGCTGTTTCTTAGATTTGATGTGATATCCGTACACAACTGCTGGTGTTCATAGTTCACGAGTCGTTGGCTAGCCGGGATATGGAAGAATACTTGGGGAGAGGATGCCAGCACAACAGAACACACAAAACACATCCCATCAAGTTCAAAATAACTATCATTTCAAGTTTTGGTGTTTTCGATTTTTTTGGAGTTTTTTTTTTTACTTTACCATAGCAAACACCGCATTCCAGCCAGATCTCTTCGACCGCTTCGCGCTCCCCTTCCCAACTAGACCCCGTAAATCGAGAGATCGAGAATACTACCCGCTATGGAAAATCCCTCGGCAGCTCTCGTGTGATCGCATCCCCCACAGATATTATATGTTGTACTTGACGTTGAATCGTGTTCGGCACGCGATCAGAAACGCCCACTGTCGTGCATTTTAGAATAACATCAAACACCATCCCCGCTGGAAAAAGAAACGAAGAAGAAAAAACCCCGCAATTTGCTACGAAAGTGATATCATTTTATGCCAATAACGCCGTGTGATGCAAGATTCGAATAGATATCAAGTATTGGATCGTAACGTGGTCTCAACAGCCCGGACCCGTCCGCGTTGGTCGAAATGGAACCACTCGTCAGCTTTCAGGTTCTGTCGTCCCCGGCGTCCCGTCGGTGTAAATCCATTCCTCCCACTCTTCTCCGCCTGCACCGCCACCTGGAGTCCCGATAGTACTTGTGGGAATGAAGAAATCGAAATTCATTGGGGGAGGCATTGTTAGAGCGCCAGAAAACTCAGCTCTGTCTTTCTTAATGACGGGCCCCGACTTCTTAGGCGATGGTATCGGCGTGTCCTTGGGACTCAAAGGCATCGAGTCAAAGCTAGAAAATGGCTCCACATTCGTAGACATCTTGTCCGACATAAGGGGGAGCTCCGGGGAAATTTCCGAGCCTATGGTCTCGCCCAAGCCCAATCGGCCGTATAGAAAAGGCGCCATTGGATCGTTTATGTCGATGTGGGCCATTTGCTTGATCTCCGATGAGAGCTCTGAAGTGAAAGGTGACTGAGTTGCTGGCATTGGTGCATCAAAACCTAGTGATGGGTCCACGGGCAGAGGAAAGGCCGAAGACCGTCGCCGTTTGTGTGCTTGATCCGGGTTACAGTAAAACTGAGGGGGTGTTGCCATCGGGTGAGATTGTGGTGTGCCGGAGCCGCCCGACGACCCTGGTGTGAGGGCAGGCGGAGAAACTGGTCCGTCGATCGATGCGTGCCGAGTAAAGGGCGAGTGGTGTGTAGTGGGCAATTGGTGAGAAGGGGCGGGCGAAGCATAGGGTACGGAATGTGTTCTGCTGTGCGGGTATGCTGGGGGGGACGAGTAGTCCTGTAGAGGTTGTTGTAGAGGTTGTTGCAGAGGTTGTTGCAGAGGTTGTTGCAGAGGTTGCTGTAGAGGCTGCATATAGGCCGACTGCGATGCATACCTCTGAGAGAGCTGTGCGGCGTTGGGAAATTGCTCTGCAAACATGCGGTTGACTTGAGCCTCATGAGCCAAAGCAGCCATGGCGACCTGGTTAGTGAGGAAGGCGTTCATGCGATGGTTCATCTCGGGCGATGTCGTTTGCAAGTGTGCCGCGAGAGCCCGGTAAGACCTAGGTAGATCGTCGTCCTCCTCCTCGTACATCTCTTCCTTGGTGACAATCTGCTCAGATATTTTGAAGCCTTTTCCTGTCCGTTTCTTGTGGATCTCGGAAGCCATCCTTGCCGACTGCACACGGGCTTCTATGCTTCGATCCGCTCGCCGCGAGGCAGCGATATATGCGCGTTCTTGATTCTCCTCATGGCTCCGCTCATTCTGGTTGCGAGTTAGTTTGTTTCCCAAGACCGCGTGCCAAAGTGAGCATTTTACCTTTTTCTGTGGCTTTTCGACAGGCATGCCGGGTGAGTCCATGTATTGGTGCGAGCGCTTGCCCATCGGAATATCTATTCGTCCCGGGGGCCAATCTGCCAATGGCTGAGTAGCCAGGCCCCAGGGCTATCGGGTTCTTCGATGACACTCGATGACTTTACCAGTGACCCCGAGAAGGTCAACAAATGGGGACAATGATCCTTTGACTCTTTCAGACCGGGAATCGGCCTCTTCTTGTATCGCGGCCGGCGGGGCGGGTTCGCGTGGGGAGTGTAGCTCGTGACGAAAGCTTAAGGCGTGGAGCGCACTGTAGTTTCTGCAGTTTCTTGGTAGGTTGAGTAAGGTTGTGCTAGAGCTGTCTGTCCTAAGTGATGGTGTCGAGGCTTGCATGCAAATGTGGTGGTGGGATAGAAAGCCGCCGGGCAGGGCTGCGTAACACCTTTATGAAGAACTTGAGGTGTATTGCCATCCCTGCAATCCGGAAGGAGAACGGGTGGTGTATGTGCATCGTTAGAGTGGTGGACGGCGCCTCGGATTGGAGTGGGAAACAGGGCCATTATTTTGCTGGTGTTTCCCATTGCCATTGCTCTTTCCTCTTTCCCATGTCTTCGATCGAAACCGATCCGTGCAGCTGGCTGAGGGGCTCTGGGGGCAGGAGCGCTGATCGATCTCGATCAGGGCTCTCCTGTTACGTCGAGCTTAAACCCAATGTACCGCATGCAGTACGTAGGTACCTCCCTGTGCTCCCCACCCCGCCGCCAAGTTCTTCTTTTCTCAAGCGAACGAGTGCGGCCTGCAGGCGAACCCCACCACAATACAGGCCCAGTGGCCCACCAGCGCGGGACGTAGTATCGGCCATGTTGCTCAGAAGTGCAGAGAATGGAACATCTTGGAACAGCCGCAACATTGACACGACACAGCCCCAGCGAGACCATGGAAACAAGTCTCCTTCCTGCCCCTCGTGCCCTCCCGCTAACCCTTTGTTGGCTTGGATGGCGCGATTCGCGGGCAAAGCCACGGGTCTTCGCACACCCTCTGCCTCCTGAATTCAACCTAGCATTAGCGTAGTTCCCTTCCTCGCCCTGGTTCGGTATTGAACTTCGCGACATGGCCGAGTGTCAAAAGGCCCCGGGCAGATCATTCGCCTCTATCTCAACTTTGGGAAGCGTTGAGAAAAGCTGTGGTGGCTACCCCGTCGCTGTACAACATGGCCTGGCGGAGGCACGCCGTGCTCCTGGATGAAGACATCTCTGCCAACATTAGGCGGTCAGGATGGATAGCTCAAGGGTGTACCGGGTGTCCAGCAGCTGCATGGAAACAACATTGGGCGGGGGCATGCCGGAGAGGTGACCGCATCCACTCCGCCAGCCTGCTAGCGTCGTTCGGCTGCCAGCAGGAAAACATGCTCTCCAACAACTATTCACTCGGGCTTGGCCCGCCATCAATCTCACGGCGGGAAAGTATCCACTGGCTAGCCAATTTGATTTCCATCAGGGTTCAAGCTCGGTTGGCCACCCTAATCTCTCCTTATCGTACTAGTTTCAGGGACTATTTGCTCACCGATCTCGAAGCCCACAGTCTCTGCTCTATCATCACCACGATCGTGAGCGAAGCAAACCCATAGTAGGGGCGTGCGCCTATCCACTAAGAGCTCCGTACCGTCATATTGGCTCCAAACCAAGACGCTAGGGAAGCAGTTCCTAACATTCTTTGTCTGCTACCATCCCGGGCAGTGGACTACAAGGACGAGGGACCGAGTTAAATCCAGGAGCAAGTGGGCCGGCCGGCTGGCTCGAGGTATCCACGGCATGCTGCGGGTGAGCAGATGCCGGGATTGGAACCGGGAAGGTTTTTCTTCTACCTGTGTGCCAGCGATATGCGCGTGCGATCCCACATGCTTGCTGTTATGCTGTGTCGGAGGTGGCGTTTCAAGCCTCGGAACCTAGAATATTATCTTCAACTTCCACTCACGATTTCGATGCTTCCGGATGGTGCGTGCAAGGCTGAATATTCTGGTAGTTTCTCGAACGACGTCAGTGCACAAAGAAGGGGACAACTACAAGAGCAGTCGGTTGGTATGGATTGAGTAGAGGAAAATGAGTGCTGGCGTGCCGTGAGCCGATGCGGTGCCCACGGATAGTAGAGTGCCCAGTGGTGTAATGTCAGAAGAAGTTCACAGAAGGCCGCGTGGTAGAATTATAGCCGGAGCATTTGGTCCGCGAGGGTGTACTTGCAGCTACCTTGTCTTGGCAAGATGCTCTAACAGTCGTCGGCCCAATCATTTTGCACCAGCCACATGCAAAATGCCGAAAGCCCCCGTGTGCCACATTTTCCCACTTTCTATTCCTTGATTTGGGCATCCCCAAGCCTGCAAAGAGCCTGCGACGCGCCTGCAGCAGCTGGAATCGAGAAGATGATTCGCCCGGAGCCAAGTCTCCTACTGATTGTGGCATCGCATGGGCGTGGCGACTACCAACTGCCACTCACTCAGAGTGAGGGACATGCGGCCCCAGACAAAAAAACTGAGACATGCTGAGATGGGAATCTGAGAAACCCCATCATGCCCAAACATGGCAATTCCTCCCCTCTCCTCATCGTCACCCATCCCCATCTTCCCCTTCACCGTTCTTTTTTCCCTTTTTTGCTTTTTTTTTTTAATTTTTTTTACATAACCGATATCCAATTGATGACTTAGCTAATAGATGTGATACGTCGATGCTCAATCGTTGGGAGGCATTGCGCTCCCATGAGCAAGGACTGCGCGTCTTTCTGCAGTATCAGCAAAGCCATGCATGGCAAACAGCTAAACACCCATACTCAGAACGTGAGACGGTACTATAGTGTTGTCTAGTGTATGTTCGAGAGCCAAGCACTCCGTTGAGAGTTGAGACAATTGGCCGCCGCCAGTCAATCATGGTTGCAGTTGCTCACATAAAAGACATGCGCGGGTCTCATGATGCACGCCTAGGATCGCAGGTGGACCCAGACAATACCAAGCTTGACGGCTTGGGCATCCAACGCCCCATATTATGGGAATAGGTACTATCCACAAGACATGGAGCCAATCGCAGGTCCCGGTCGCCCACCAAAGCTTCGAGATCAGAAGCGCTATCTCCTCTGTGGCCATAAAGATGAGGACTCGCGGCGGGGCTGGAGGTTCCGCACCACAGCGGAGAATCGGAACCTGAAGCGCTCAGCATACTCCTAGCTACGCCAAGTGCTAGTCCCGTGACTAACTCGGCGAGACCTCAATGGCGTGGTAGGATTGTGTAGAAGTGGTCGTGGCTAAGGCCCGACCAGAAAAGCTTCTTGGCCATCCACGAACTATCCGTATATGTAATCGCTCTCAACTGACCGGGCCATAACCCTTTCGTGAGCTTTGCTCTCCCTGGGAATCACCGAAACCCTATAGCAAGAGCCCACCTCGCACCAGGGACGGGGCTTGTGGGTTTATTAGAGCTCTTTACCACGTCACCTCTTTCACATTTCTGTTGCCCTGGGAGTGGTGGGGGGCAAGAATTCAGAGCCCACTTCAGGCTTTTAGAAACATTTGATAGGAAGTTGACGAGCCCAACAATAATAAGGAACGAAGCGACGAGATGAGTACCTCCAAATTTCGGGCAGAAAGCTGAAGAAATGACGTATGCGCGCTGAGGAGAGTGCAAGGCTCAGCTATTGATAAGGTAAGGTGACGTTGCACAGGGAAGGTGTGCACTCGAATCAGTCATGCAGGTACCGACTGCACTGCAAATTTAGCCCTGAGGGAGGGGGGTCGATGAATGGGACCCATAATTCTTCGCTAGTGAGCTATGAGCTATGAGTGCGAATAAGTGGATGTCTTCCAACAAATTAACTAGCCTGCCCGGCTAGCTCAATCGGTAGAGCGTGAGACTCTTACTTGGAGAACTCCACATCATCTCAAGGTTGTGGGTTCGACCCCCACGTCGGGCTCAATTCCCGTCGCAAGACTTCGTTTTTGCACCCCTAACCATTATTCCTTAACTTCACATTGTCTTTTACTTGCCCTGCATAGCTAGTTATTTTCTACCAAGCACATACTTGAGTCGCTTTCACTTTGCGCCGAGCCAAAAAGACTCATCATACTCATCCAACCACGTTACATAATCGCTGCCGCCAGCCGCCCAACCCGCGATTCCCCCCTCCAAGACCAAGCTCTGAATGTCGACATCACCGTGATCGGCCAGGTAGTCAGAAAACCAGCCGGCCGCACGAGTGCCCCGTCCGCGGGAAGAAGCTACACTCCCATGTCAGGGCTGCATTCTACCTTTCACCTCTCATGAAGCACAATGATGCTCTGGGGGTCATGAGGAGGAAGTTGGAGGGTTTTGTGGCTAGCTTACCGCAATACCACAGCACCTTGCGGATCCCCGCCGCCTTGAACATGGTATGCAGGGTCGGGAGTGTCGGGTAAAGACTTTGGGCCGGCAGGTTGATGGACCCACGAATGGTGCCGCCCTGGAGTCAGATGTCCCGTTTGTCAGGGGCCTGCATTCTCAGTGTTCGGGAACTATGGCTCGCACCTCGTGGTCCGCCCTTCTCAGGTCAACGAGAACATAGTCCTTGCCGGCAACGGCCTCCTTCATCATCTCTAAAACAGCCTCGCGTGACATGCCTTTGGGTGGGCTCTTCGGGGCTGGGTAGGCTGCGTGCCACGGAGCGGCATTTTGAGTTTTTGTTGAGGACGCCATCGTCGGGATGGAACCGACGTATGTCGAGGATGCGTACAAGTACCCAAGACTATGCGCTCTTTCCTTGGTGCTTAAAGCTAAACAAGTTGGGTATAGATACGTTGGCGTGAGGATGGCGGTGATAGATTATTGTTAGGTAGCCCCGTGAAACGGTGTCTCTGGGGGATGGGGTTGAACTACGAGATATATATCGTAAACATCCCATTAAAAGGGAAATGTTGAACCGAGTGACCACCGTCGTGCCTTGTGTGCCAGATAATTGGTCGGATGTGTGCAGCTCCTTGGGGACTCTGTCACCCCCTCTGGATGATTGGTCAGACATATCTCGGCCCCTCAAGGCATCAGACACCCTCGACTAGCTCGCATGTACTCGAGCTGTTCCGATCAAGAGTAATTCCACCCTCTAAGCGAGCCGGGCCGATCCACTGGCGCCCGGATCGGTCCCGTGTTTCCGAGAGAAGAGCCGATCCCCATCAGTATTCGGCTGGCATTTGTAGACCAACCAACCCTCCTCCGGCCACACCGCTTCAACACCTCGTAGGTGAAATTGAAGCTTTCGAACTTCAGGAGATCTCATCCATGACTTGGAACAGCCTGGTATTCCTCACCAAACAGTCCCTCTCCCCATTGCACCCCAGCGCGGCCCGCGCTTGGGTCGTATCTACGTGGCGCCGTCCCTGGTGAAGCGCGGCGAGAATGCCTACGGCCTCGTCGCATGGCGTCTCCAGCGTGGACGGCGACGCTTTGGAAGTCTCCACACCAACCGCCGCAAGGACATCCAGCCCCGTCCCGCACTCCCGCCCCGGTCCTGGCTCCGGCGGCTGACAACACTCCGGGTCCGCCACGCCGTTGCAGATGTACGATATTCTCACACGGTCTTCCCGGATTTCCATGTCGAGCCTCTCCCTCTCACCGTCCCCTTCCTCCCCCAAATCACACCCTTTCTCCCCGCCCCTCTCCCCTACGGCTCCTCCCCCACCACCACCACCACCACCACCACAATCCCCATCCCCATCACCCTCCTCTCCCTCATCCGCAACCCACCCGTCGACAACAACGCTCTCGACGCCTAGCCGCTGCAATAATGCCCTCAGCCTCTGGTTCTCCCTCATCACCTTGCGCGCGGCCCGCTGCATCGCCAGCGTGGCCTCGACGCCACGCTGCTCGTGCTCGCGCAGGCGCAGCTGGAGCTCGTCGACGAGCTCGCGCTGGCGGGCGCGTGAACGGCGCTGGGCGTCGCGGTTCTGGGCTATGGATTGCGGTGTTTTTGTCTGCGGGTTTTTGGTCAGCTCTTACTCTCGAGACGGGGTGAGGTGAGGGAGGGTACCTTTCTTGGCATTTTTGCATTGGGGCTTTTGGGATTTGGGACGGGTTGGTACAGCGAGTGAGGAAAATGGAGCATTTGATGTCGACGGCAATGGCGCGGGTTGCGTCGGGATGGGCCGCTAACGTGTTTCATTGGTTGAGGCGTTGAATTGTGGGGTGGAATTAGCTGTTTATCGTAATCGTTGTTGCCAAATTTGTCTTGGATCGGAGTTCATCTCAGCTGAAATTCTCTTTGAAGAATGTAAAATATGTACAATTAATCCGAGCTTCTGAATTTCCCACAACAGTTTCTTTCCCAGGAACCTCCAGCTCGGATTCAAGTTCTGTCACTAGCAGCTCGAATGGAGCTTCTAGCACAGCGATCTCAAGCTTCGGAGTCGAACCTAGTACCTATCTGTCCAACGTTTCCGTTGCATCAAGCTCTCGCCCGATTGTCAGCCCGCTGGGAGGTGAAGAATTTGGACGACTGACGCGTCGCCGTTGTCGCCACACCCAGAGCCAGGCGCTCACGCCCACCAACGCTAACACACCTGTCGCAGTGCCCACGCCAACTTCAGCTTCCATGGACTCATCTCCGGACACCGAAAAGGTGACTACCTCCTCAGGAGAGACCAGCTCGACGTTGGTGAAAGGACCGCCTAGAAATATGGAGAAGGCCTTCTTCAGCGCGTTTGCTGTAAAGTTGACCAACTTTCGGTTGTCTTGAATTGTCAAATCGCCGACGGTTTCGAGTCGCGCTAGGTCGAAATTATCAAGCATGCTGTTGGAATACACCCTGCTCCCTCCATCTATTGTGCGAAGCGAGGGCAGGCGAAGGCTATGAAACGAGTTCAAGTGGAAAAGTGTAAACTCTGCGCCCACCCGAATCGTTTCCACAGCTGATAGACTAACTTCTGCGAGAGATTGAAAATGAGAATCTATCTCACAACCCTCGCACAGTCCTATGGTTCGCAGGTTCGGAAAGCTGACTGTTGCCGTGCCGCTTCCATTATCATGGAAGTCTAAAGCAGCGATGTGGCGAATGCTGGACTCGATAGTTTGCATGTTTAGGTTCTCAGAAATGCGCCAATTACCCCCTACAAACTCGAGACTAGGTAGATATGGAAGGCTCTTGAGGTAAGTATTTTGCGTTATGGTAGACTCCGCCATGATGGAGCTGAAGTTCAAGCTCAGCTCAGATCCACCGGAGGTCGCTGGCCCGTATATATCAACTTTGCCCGCCGAGCTCGAATTTTTACCAATTTGAAATAGATGTCGGCCAGTGTATCAAGGACTGTGAAGTTTCTATATATTGAAGCTGTGGAAGGTGGATTTGGAAGCTTAGCCCATTATCGCTGGTGAGAAGCTCCTCGACTTTCAATGTGCCCGTGATGTTCCGCAACGAGGAGCTTCGAAGTATCAACCTGTCCACATCTGGCGGCGCCGCTGCTACTATGATGCTCCCATTGACTGTCTCAACCCCTGAGAGGTCTAGCTCGCGTTCTGAACCTCGAGGCTGCCGACGATTGTAGGGCATTGTGTAAGGTCAGCAGTGTAGGCGGTGTCCGTGATAGTGTATGTCAGAGCTGAAGAAGGTATGTAACTGCACGGTCTCGGGTTATGAACATCAAGGCGGCCGGTATCCTCTGCCCATTGTATCAGCCAATATACACGCGTAAAGTGCGTTCTGGCCTTGAGGTAAAACCCGTTGTCAATTTACCGACAACTTAAAAATGAATACAAGTACACATGATAACTCACGGGCGAAAGCAGGTCTGTTGCCAACTGTAGCAACAATGGCCGCAAAGCCAAGGATGAAAAGTCCAACATGAGCCATCTTGTTTTCCCTCTCCCTTGACGGCGAGCAGCCGGGCCACAGTGTTTGTAGAAGTGAAGCGAGTCCTAGGATAGGCAGGAAGCCTTCAAGTGACCCCATATTACCTCCTAAAAGATTGACAAATCGTCCCGTTTATCAAGCCAGAGCTTGGGCCTGTGAGCCCAATCAATCAACTGCCAAGATGAGATATGCCAAGACCCGAATGGCTTGTAATACACAGCCAGGGGAGCTGTACCGTCACGAGCTGGATTCTGCCCCTTTCATTACTGACATGCATTAACGTGAGACTAGATGCTTAGATCCATGCCCCCCTTCGAGTTTGAACCACAACTTATACAATCGGACTACGATTAGGGCTGTGTTTAGTGCCTTTAGTAGGTAGGCACATTGATTTGTAGAAAGTGAACCATATTTTCACGAGCTGCTCATTCTTATTCTTGCTGTTTCAAGCCAATTAACGACCATGCTCACTAAGCCCAGCCGACCGACAGCGGCTGGTTTGGCGCCTTGATTGACAAGACTTTTACCCCAGCGTGGTAGCTGGCTTGGCCTGAAGCAAACATTCCTAGCAGTGTAGCACCGCCACCAGCCGGGAGCCGGCCACGAATTAAATTCTTAAATAAGTAGGACACAAAACTTCAAGTACCATATCGTTCGCCCGGAGTTTCGGTGAGATTCCCCTTCAAGGTTAAAGGCAGCCATCGGTGAAAACTAAAGTTCATCCGTAACACCGAATCCACGCAAGTTGTGAACCGCTATTGTGAATTGCATAGTTTAAGGCCACTGTCTTGGCCTTCTAAAGGTCTGCAATAAGACAGGAATCTGTGGCGTAGTTATGGGATCGTCTAATTGCGTGGGTTGACTCGATACTGCTAATATTTCAAGTTTTGTTGGCCATATCCACCTTGCCCCATCAGTTTCTGTCTGAGCTTATAACAATATCAACAACAAAGCAGCCCGATTAGCTCAGCTGGTTAGAGCGTCGTACTAATATATCTTCTGATATACTAAGTAATGCGAAGGTCAACAGTTCAATCCTGTTATTGGGCATGAGAGTCTCTTCGGAGTAATGCGATAATATGATTACTTTAAGATTTGGTTTTAATACTTTTACCACCTGCGGTCTAGACCGAGAAATACGTAGACATCCGACTCGACCACCCGTGAAAATATGCGCTGCAGACTTCAAGTTGTACAGCTTGTTAAAGTAATTAATCCTCGCATTCGTACCTTACAGCACCTTAGATTTGGCGAATTCACAACAAACACAAGGCTTCAAACACAAGAGATAGAAATATCAGAAGCGGTCAATTCATCCTCTTCATCTATTGGGCAATTTACATAAAATCTAGACCCCCAGATTCTTTCAAGACCAACCAACGCCATCCGCATGAGCTTTTAGTTCATCAATCATCATCATCCCCTCAATGGGTCAACTTCGGGACTATCTGTTGCTTCCAAAGTCCATTATACGGCCAAGTCCAATTCTTGAGGAAGGGCGGGTCAATTCCGTTCTCAAACGCGTCATTGCGTGCCTTGATCTGGGCATCGCGGAGCGCTTCGCGCGCTGCAGACCCACGGTTCTTGAGGTGCGGCATGCGGTCGATGGCGTCCATGGCTAGGCTGAAGCGATCTGTCTGGTTGCGGATGGCCAGCTCGAGAGGGGTATCGATGTTGCCCTTCTCCTTGTATCCGCGCACGTGGATGTTCGTCGAGCCTGGCCTCTTGTACGTCAGGCGGTGCACCAGCCACGGGTAGCTGTGGAAGTTGAATATGATCGGCTTGTCGGACGTAAAGATCGACACCCACTCGCCGTCTGTGAGACCGTGCGGGTGATCTTCATGCGCAATCAGCTTGAAGAGATCGACCACGTTGACACAACGGATCTTGAGCTCGGGGAATTGTTGAAGCAGCAAGTCGATGGCGGCCAAAGACTCGTGCGTCGGAATATCGCCGCAGGATGCCATGATGATGTCTGGCTCCTCGCCGTGGTCCGTGCTGAACTGAGGCCAGATACCGATACCCTTGGTGCAGTGGATAATGGCGGCGTCCATGTCCAGGTACTGCAGATGGTCCTGCTTGTCGGCGACGATGACGTTTACATAGTTGGTCGAACGCAGGCAGTGGTCCATGCAAGACAGCAGACAGTTGCCGTCGGGTGGTAGGTAGATGCGGACGACTTCAGGGCTCTTGTTGGCGACGACATCGAGGAAGCCGGGATCTTGATGGGTAAACCCGTTGTGATCTTGTCTCCACACTACTGCCGTCAATAGAATGTTTAGAGACGCAACCTTGTTACGCCACTCGACCTCGAGGCACTTTTCGAGCCATTTGCAGTGCTACCAGGCGGTTAGCAAGGGTCCTTGTAGACGAAAAGGAAGAGGGGGGCCATACCTGGTTCACCATCGAGTCAATAACATGAATAAATGGCTCGTAGCTATTCAACAGGCCGTGGCGGCCGCTGAGAACGTAGCCCTCTAGCCAACCTTCACATGTGTGCTCCGAAAGCATCTCCATGACGCGGCCGGCGTGCGCCAGGTTGCCGCCGTCCTTGTCCTCCTCAAAGTACTCGCCCATCCAGACTTTCTTGCCTGCCTCGTACACTCTCGCAAGCTTGTTGGACTCGGTCTCATCAGGCCCGAAGAGACGGAAGTTGGTGGGGTTTTGGGCGATGACGTCGCGCATGAAGCCCGCCATGTTGTACATGCTGGCCTCCATGGTGACGGCTGGCCTGTCTACCTTGATGGCGTAGTCGCGGAAGTTGGGCATCCTCAGTGGTCTCCTATTGAGGCCGCCGTTGGCGACAGGATTGGCGCTGATCCGGCGGTCTCCGGTTGGGCAGAGGGCCTTGAGCTCTGGGCTGATCTTGCCGTTGGCAAACAGACGCTCAGGCTCGTAGCTGCGCATCCACTTCTCCAAAAGCTTGAGATGCTCGGGGTTCTCGTGAACATCGGTGATGGGCACTTGATGAGCGCGCCAAAAGCCCTCGAGATACTTATCATCGACCTTCCGGGGGCCAGTCCAACCCTTGGGGCTTCGGAGAATGACGACAGGCCACATGGGACGGAAGGCCTCGCCCGAGTCTCTAGCCTGCTTCTGGAATTTCCTGATTTCAAGGACGCAGTGTTCCAGAGTTGCAGCCATGGCTTGGTGCATCGACTCGACGTCGTCGCCCTCCACGAAGTACGGCTGGTAGCCATAGCCGAGGAAGAGGTTCTCGAGTTCCTTGTGACTGATGCGGGCGAGAATGGTGGGGTTGTTGATCTTATAGCCGTTCAAGTGAAGAATGGGTAGGACGGCGCCATCAGTGATGGGGTTGAGGAATTTTGTGCTGTGCCATGAGGTGGCCAGGGGTCCCGTCTCGGCCTCGCCATCGCCCACCATGGTCAGGGCAATCAAGTTGGGGTGGTCAAAGACGGCGCCAAAGGCGTGGGAGATGGAGTACCCAAGCTCTCCGCCCTCGTGGAGACTGCCTGGGGTCTCGGGGGTGGCGTGAGATCCGATTCCGCCAGGGAAAGAGAACTGCTTGAAGAACTTTTGAAGGCCTTCCTCGTCTTCTGACTTGTCGGGATAGACCTCGGAATAGACGCCCTCAAGGTAAGATTGCGAAAGCACAGCGGGAGCGCCATGGCCAGGCCCAGAAATGAAGAGGGTGTCGAGGTCATACTTGATGATTAACCTGTTGAAGTGCATCCAGGTGAAGATCTGACCGGGGGCGCTGCCGAAATGGCCGAGTAGACGGGCCTTGAGGTGTTCCTTCTTCAGGGGCTCCTTGAGAAGGGGGTTCTCGCGGAGGTAGATCATGCCCAAGCTGAGATACAGGCTGGCCTTGAAGAAGTCATTGTACTTCTCGATCTCGTCTTTTGTGAGGGGTTCGCCCTTGACGGTTGAGCGAGCGATCCCATAGGGGCTAATGCTCTCCAACTCTTTCGAGTCACTCATGATGGTCTCGGGGGGAGGGGTAGGTGAAACAGATTCGATTGTATGTTGTTTTGGTGACAGATGCGAGTGCACTGGGGGATGGAAGTGTGTATGTGTTGAAGGAGAAGAAAGACGCATTGGTCTTTATACTTACAATGATGCTCGAGTTCTTCCCAGGGTCTCCACCTAACCGAACCTTAGCAAGACAGGCAACGCTATTCCGTGGCGCGGGTGGCAGCAGCAGCATCCAACACCTGATCGTAGGCAATAAGGACTCAATCCTCCCTGGATATCAAGGCCACGGCGTCTGGGCTTCGCCATGAATCGCGGAGACGACCGTGGGGTTCGATCAGCGAGTTCCATATTGACCCATGAGGCGTGGCGTGGAGGGGTCCAGAGGGGGCCGCGGTTCGTATCGTGGCACCGTCTCCAAATGCTTGTCCAAACACGGTCCCCCAAAAGGTGGTCTGATCTTGACGATGACGGAAGGTGGGCTACTAGGAGACGGCCGGTAGCCAATCAAGATGCAGTTAAGCCCAACATCCTGCTTTCAGCTTGCATTCTCGGCATTCTGCCGCCGCATTGCCCGCATTGCCCCTCGTCATCCTCAAGCAACCGTCCATCACTTGTCGGGCCTGCGACCGAGATGCATTCTTGCTGCATTCGACCAGTAACGAACGCAGCACCAGGCCCGTGCAAGCCGTGGCCAAGAGCTGTGTCGGGAGGCGCTGAGTGAGTGCTGTGCAAGTGCTGTGTAAGTGCCACAGAGATAACCGTTGGGTCCGCCTTTTTACTTCAGGAGATGGCAATGAACACTTAAGGATCCACCGAGGTTGATCAAGAACTGCGACAACGGGAGACCGTCGGACGAAGTTGGGATGGTAGGCAGGGTCTGGTCTGGTCCCGCTGCAGGACCCCTGAAACCCGTTTGCACGGCGCCTTCCTCCGCCGCGGCGGGGTGCGAGGGCCAGCCTGGAGCCAAAACGGCTGATTCCTGCACTGTGCTCTGCACGCCCCGGCAGCTGTCAGGGTCTGGACCGCCTGCGCCCTTTTTGCGATTCTCTCATTCACCAAGATCTCTCACATCGGCCCATTTTCCGTCCAGCACTGTTGCTGAGAAAGAGGCGCACCAATATCACCCCATATATCATTTCATCCCTCAGTGTGACAGAC
The DNA here is from genome assembly GCA_030549175.1 of Lasiosphaeris hirsuta. Taxonomy (NCBI): domain Eukaryota; kingdom Fungi; phylum Ascomycota; class Sordariomycetes; order Sordariales; family Lasiosphaeriaceae; genus Lasiosphaeris; species Lasiosphaeris hirsuta. Next base: position 3,963,866 of record JAUKUA010000002.1, read on the forward strand.
TCGGCCCGTTTAGCCATCTGAGAGAAGTCACGGATTGCCGTTGCCTCTTCACAAGTCGAACTAAGCAGCCAATTGCAATTTATCACTATCTTATCGTGACAACAAGTCGAAAGACTCAACACGGGCATCCACGCGGAGCCTCCAGCGCTACCGCACCCCCAAAGCGACCCCCAAAACTACAACATGCTACCCTGAGAGCAAATATCTCAAGTACACAAATCCCACCCTAACAGTTCTTCGCAAACTGATAGTTGATCGCCATGGCCAGCGCCGCAATTTCCCCGTTGCGCGGGTAGGCATCGACATTAATGATGTTTGGGTATGAGCTCGATGACATCTCAGGCCAGAGCTTCTCGATCAACGCCCGGTTCGCCGCTTGTCCATTCTTGATGTTGCTCTGCGTGGCTAGGTCCAGAATGTCGCTCTGCGTGAGTGTCCACGACAGGAGAAACATTTCCGAGTCGTTTGCTTGCCGTTGCGTCTTCAGCTTGGCTAGCTGATCCGCAATCATTTTGTCCTGGTCGTCTTCGTCGGCAAATCGGTCAAATAGTGGCATCTGATCCCGCCGGAAGAAACCCTTATCGGCAAAATCCCCGATGTTGACACGCTCGTTGTCGCGACCGTCGATGAGATCGTCCACCACAATTAGGACAGCCGCCCGGTCCGAGATTAGGTCTGACACCTTCAGCTGCGAGATATCTGCCTCTCCGCCTCGCCCCGTGACACGGTTCTGGAGGCCCAGCAGCATCGTCATGAGCTCTTCCCACTCGGCCTGCGTGAGGCGGTTGCCCTTGTCACCCGCGAACAGATCCGTGTTCAAGCCGTGCGAGAGATTGAGGATGACGAGCTCCTTGTTGGCCGCCGTGAATTCGTTGATGCGATCAATCATAGGTAGGAGATACTCGCCATTAGCCCCCTGCCACTGGCCGGCCCCAAAGCTGTAGTGTCCAGTGGTCCAGTCCCCGCCAGAAATCACGGGCCTGATGTCGAACCACCTTGCGCCAAACTGCAGCTGCTCCCTGATCCCAAGTTTCTGGGTGATGACAACGTCCTCGTTAAGGAACGCAGCGCCCGACCCCCCGCTGCTCACGACAGACATACCTGTGTCGTGTGTCCCTGGCATGGTCAGCTCGCGGAGGCTCAGGCACGCAATGCGTTCGTAAGTTGCGTGCATCCAGTCCTCGGGCGGATTAGACGACACGATCATGGGCTGGATCGAAGGGCTGGCGGGGTTTTCCTCGGAACTGGCTACGATAAACGGGATGTTATTATCCTCGCGCCACTCCAGCTGCAACGTCGAGCCTGCGAAGTTGTGGAGCGTCTCAAGGCTGCTGAACTTGACCTGGACGACCGGATCGCTGAAGAGTCCTACACCGCGATACTGCACCTCGAAGACGGATGGCTCGCTACCGGTGCTTAGGCCATCGATGGCGTAGCTGAACTCTCCTCCATCATCTTGACCGCTCTCACCCTTCATGTAGATGCGAGCGGATGTGCCGGGGGCGATTGTTGGAGGGAATTCCCAAGATTCCATCTGGTAAGTGTGTTGGCCAGCTTCACGGAAGGTCCATGGAGTAGCGTTGACGAGGAGGAAGTGAGCGCTACGCGCGCCGCGCCGCTCTAGCTCCTTGACTTTTCCGGAGAAGTCACCTTTGGATGTAAGAGTGTCGTTCCTGGACAGAGGGGCAGCTAGGACGGCCCGGGCGGCTACGGCCCAGATGAAACCGGCATAGGTCCTCATTGAAGTCGGTATGTAATTCGAAATGAGTGAGAAGTATAAGGAGCGTAGGGAAGACTGATAGATATATAGTATGAAAACTACAACACTGGAAAGGGTTCCAGACTTGTAAGTGCAAAGCGCGACAATGGTCGAAGTGTAATGAACGACTAGAAGAAACTACTAAGGGAAGAAAGAGTGCCAAATTGGATGATCACATAGATCTAGGTCTTTTAGTAAACCTAGAGAAATGCTCGTCTTATATACCCTGTGCGAGTCCTTCTATCACTGTTCCACTAGACGAGGGTTCATCGTGAACCAGGCATCCGAGACCTCAACCCCGAATCCCCTTCAAAAAAAAAAAATACCCGCGCAAACATACTGCCAAGAGTACCGAGACGTGCCGCCAACAAGCAAATAAGAGCCACGTCCACTGAAATCCATTGAGGTGTCGTCAATCCACCCGGCCCGAAGGGCGGCCTCCCTACACGGGATACGCCGCTGGTATGGTGCGGGCTGTGAGTGGGTGGGTTATTTAAGCGCCGCTGCGGGACATGGCCGCGGGCCTGCCCCTCCTTCGTGCCAAATCCTCCCCCTTCAGATAGATCACCAAAGGAAGAAGGGGCCCATGTAGGGTTTGGGTTTCTGGTTTGGGTTTCTGGTTTGGGGTCTTGGCCTGCTGATGTCGACGGCGAGTCGGGAGGCTATGGAGGGCTGGTTTGGATGAGGAAGGAAATTGACTGGCTCGGAAGCATGGGGGAGGGGAGACCAATAGGAGGTGTTCAGTTAGCTGGGGCTTGGGGTTGGTGGTTTTGTTGCTAGGAGGAGTGATAACCCTGGGATCGATCGTTCTGTCAAGTCCAAGGGGTCAAGGAAGATCAGATAGAAGATTTTGAGCGAGGTACCATCCGTGATACATACCATATCTACAATTTCTCAGCCCCACAGTAGGACAACTCAAAATACCCGCAAGCGTTTCGCTCGCTGACCTAGACATTCGCGGCTTCCTTTCGGTTTTCATCTCATCAGGGGTGAACCCCTTTCTCAAGCATCAACAAACCCATCTACCCCTTCTGTTTGAGCAACCAAAGAACAACCCCATAGGCACCCTCCGGCCCCAATGCTAACAGATCCACTAATATAAGTTCCACGGAGAAGAGAAGGGTATACTGTTTATTCTTTGGAGAAATATCTACAAGCTCTTGACCGCCACCGCTCTCTCACCACCTTACTCACCAAATTAGTCAACCACTTGCCCCCTATCTCTCACTCAGCAGTCCTCAGCTTCAAGTCTAAATTGAACCCAATCACTGTCTATCACATCATAATGTTGAGTTGTATACAGCTCACATTCCATTTTCCGTATCCCCCCGGACCTCTTCGGCAAACAATGAACACCTAAATAACGCGTGGCTAGGAGAGGGCAACACATGCTCACCTCCTCGCCTCACCGGTCAGCATATTTCCGCAAAATGAGAACCCCTGATTCATTCCGATCGAGTCATGTCAATTCAACTCTCAAGTTTTTCATTTTTCTCACTCGCCCCAAGCCGTGTCCCCGCCGCGAAAGCAGATAGGTGAACGGCAACTACATATAGCACAGGAACCCGCAAAAGTTTAGCAACAAAAATGCATATCATCCTCATTCCTCCGTCCCTCCATTCATTCGTGTCCCTCCCAAACCCCTTCGACTGCCAAAAGAAGAAGAAAAAAAGGCAGCAGCAATAGCAGCAGAAAAACCAAACATGAGGTAGGCGGGAAAATGAATAGTAAACATCGAGCGTGGCAAGTAAGAAACGTACTAACGACAAGCCTACGGCTCATCACGTCGGGGAAGACAGATTTAAAAAGGAAATACGACAGTAACAAGCCATGACAAAGAAAACCAAAACTGGCCGCCGGACCAGCCGAAGATGCGCACATTCGCACACCGCCCTATCGCCGACCCTTTCCTCGTTTCCTGCCTCCTATCCCCCCTTCCCCCTTCCAGCCCCGGTCGCCAATTCCCTTTCATATTCCTTATCGATATCGTACCATCTTCATCTCATCCTTTCCCGTCCACCCCTTTTCAGGTCTGTTAAAGCTCCTATCCACCCCTCACCTGCCGGAAAGCAGAGTATACTCTGGGACCAGTTTGTTGATGCGACCACTTCTCCCCTCCCACCCTTAACCCTTGACCGTTATCCTCAACCCCTGACCGCTCTGACCCGCTCGGGCATTATATTAAAATGGGTAACACCCACAGTATGACCATGTCGTCCTAGCTCATGGCTTCATCAAGAGTTTGGCGGTTTGTCTCACACCCAGCCATATATACCTCCAGATTAAAGCATACCAACTTGTATGTGAGTGGTGTGTGTCGGCGAACGACTTGATAAGATAATGAAATACCGCAGGTCGCATCTGCGGCTCAAAGCGTTGCGTAAAACCAACACAAGCGAGCTCAAACCCGGGGTTACATAACACAATGGGGTGGCGTTTTGCTACCCAAGACTACGGGTAACACGCTGTATTCCCGGATGTAAAGTTCCAACATATAGTGGGCAAATATCATGTTAGCCCAAGGAATGCGAAGAAGCGGAAAAAAAAAATCTTGATCATGAGGCGAGACGGCAACGGAAGAGCAAGCGACGGTGGTATCAAGGTCGGAACTGTAAACCCAAAAAGACTCCAAACTCCAGAACTCCGGCTCTTAGTTTGCGAGAATGTGTGATGACGTGATACTCGGAAGCCGTCCCCTCATATAAGGCATCGCCATAGTGAGCGATGTGTCTACCACCCCTTCTTCCTGGCGAATCGCTTGTTGAGCAGCGCAAGGACTTTGGGGACGTTGAACTGGACGTATTCCAAGTCAAGATCGTCTTGGTTGTCCTTTTGCATTTCCAGGAGGTCATCCAGCTTGAGGTCTAATTCGAGGAGGCCCCGGTTTCGCCCTGGTTCGCCTTTCGTTAGCTTTCCTTGACGCTGCCCCGTTTGGTCCAGGTTCATCTTACCCTTGTAGTGGAGCGAAATGACGAACGTTCCTGGGAGCGGACTCGTAAAGTTGAAGTAGATATTAGCTCTTCTGTTGTCCGGAACGTTGCTCTTCTGGATGACGCCCTCTTTTTCAAGCTGCTGGTGCGTGAACTTGTATGGCCCTAGAACCTGCTGCTTCTGCTGCTTTCTCCGTGTGCCCTCGCTCTGGCTACGCACATTGTGCAAATAGCTCTTGTACGTCTCGAGCTGACCAACTAAATACGAGTTGTGATCTCGAATTGTCTTGTACACCTCATCAAGCTTCTGCGTCTCGACGATGACGCCCTCCTTCAGCGAGCCCAAGTGCTGGAGCTCCTGCTCAACCTCGTCTCGCAGCAGGCCAAATTGGTCGCTTTTATCGACAACTTTGAGTTCCTGCAGCTGACTGAGCAGCTCCATCGCACGAATTCCCTTACGGACCATAACTGCATCGTTCTTGGACGTGGCAGCAGCGTCGGCGATGCGCTCAAGGCGAAGTGGCCGTTTCGCGACCGAAGACGTTGCTGGGATTGTTCGCAGAATTTGGACGAACACTGACTTGGCCTCCATGAAGTAAACCTCCTCCTGAGTGATATCCAGGGCAGCCGTCAGGTCGTCAATCGCCGTTTCCCACCTACTGAACAGGGGAAGGTTAATCACCCTGTTCTCCTTACGTGGGACCTGAGGCGGCGCTGGACCAAGGTCGGTCATAATCTGTCCAAGGTGGGATTGGTCGTCCTTGCATAACTCCCCAGTGTGCTTATCGATCAAGGCATGCATTGCATAGATTTCGTTCAGCGTGATGGAGAGCTCGAGGTCTTTCTTGGAGAGGGCGACGTAGTTGTCCATCTCCAGGCTCTCGTAAAAGTCTTGAACCTCACACAGATCTAGCATGAACTTGTTGACCCGGTCCTTATTCTGCTGGATGAATGGCTGCAGCTTCGCCATGTAGGGCTCCTTTGCGTACGATGGCTTGTTGGCCAGATTCTGTAGCATTTTCGCGATGAGGGTCAAAGTTCTTCTCGGCCGGTCTGCCGGTGTCCCATCGATAAGCATGTACGACTTTGGAGTGACGATAGCTGGGTTAATGAACCGTAGAAAGAAGAAGCCTCCAATCAGAGTGCAAATGACCTGGTCGTTGGCATCCGGGTACTTCCTCTTCGTCAAGCTCCGGATTTGCTTGCAGATCCACCGAATACCATATGGGGCTTCCTCCAATCCGTCGATGATTGTTGTGAGAAAGCCATTAGCGATTTCAGTCAACATTGTCAATCGCGGTTCGATAATCGCCTGCACCTGGGCGTTTTCGGCCGCCTGCTCCTGCGTAATGCCCTTGGGTAGTGATGCCGGGAGGCTGCCAGTATCCTCTTCGATTTGCTCGCACATGCGCTCATAGACCTTGAGAGGGTTGATCTCCAGGTCCAGGTCCTTAAGCTCGATCAGGCTATTAATCCTATCCGCCAGCACCGCCTTGAGGAAACTCTGGCCGGGTCCGCGCCTTGTGTATGTGGTCATCATTCTCGAGACGGGGGTATTTGCGCGGAGAAGTGACGAATATTCCGGGGTGTTGTCGAATTGGTAAGTCAGGACAGACTATGCAGGGTTAGTTCATTGATACTCCGGGCTAAAGGTGCTCGGAACGAACGAACCTGGAACATAGTCAAGAGCAAATGCTCTTCGCGGCTTTCGTACTGGTTTCCATAAATTGTGAACATGACAGTTTGGAGCAGCGAGTCAATCTCAGACATCGAGACAAGCCGGCAGAGGTGAGCAATGTGTCTGGGCTCCGATTGAAGCAGGAATAGCAGGTTTCCATATCTCTGTGTCTTGTCGTCGTTGGGAAAAACGCCCTCCTGCATCTCGGTGGCATCCTCGAGATGGCTTGCAACTTCGTTTTGCTAGAGGATTATCAATACACATTTTGCACCGACATGGCAAGGGGAACATACCTCTTCCAACGCCATGCGATTCTGAATGAGTAAAGCAATGCGCGAGTCTAGATATCGCACATCTTTCTCGAGTACGAAGTTCTTCTTTGATTGAGAGGAGATCTTGGATTTAAGATCCCGTAGGAGCTTTTGGGCTTTGTAGACAGTCAGCATTTATGAAAACCACCGAACCAGCCACGCGCGAAGGTATACCTTTAGCCAGGTCGTCTTCGATTACGAGGTCGGATTCATTCGCCGATATCGACATATACAAGGCCGACATGGAATAACGCTTGGACTGACGCGCAGAGCGCGAGCCATCGTAAGAAGACATGGTGTTTTGGCGGGAGAGGGGTTGGAAAGACGAAGAGGACGCGGTCGATGCTCTTGAAGGGGTTTGAAGCATGACGGGCATGTTGACACGGACGGTCGGCGGCAATTGGAGGGAGGTCAGGCTGCCGGACCTGAGGCCTCTAGGAGGTGGGGTTTGGCGGCTATCTGCGTGGACTGGACGGGGAGAGAGATCACGATAATGGCTATCGACTCGGTGATGTTGTCACGAAAAGTTGTCCGTTCGACGGAAGCCTGCGTCGACACGTTGGAGCGCAATGGTCAATGTCGCCGAAATGCGTGTTTTTAGGCGCACCGATTGATGTCGGCCAAAGCCCGCCTTGATAAAGGTCGGGGGAGTCGGGCGTGAGCTCGATGCAAATGGGCTGTCGCCAGGTGATGGTGGTTGTGCAAGGTGGGTGAATGCTTTCGCGGGAGACACGAACTGGGCGGTCAGTCGGGGGGGGGGGGGGGGTAGACAGCAGGTCGGCCGGCGAACGCCACAAAGGAAGGCGTTTTTGAAAAGGAATGCGCCAACGGAAAAGGCCCGTTGTAGAGGGCAAAGGTCGCACCGTGGTCTGCGTGGCGTCCAGGGGAGGGCGAGACAATATGTACAGGCACTGGCGTTCAATCCCTCTCTCTGTGTTATGTTGAGTCCTCGTTTTGAAGCGATGCTGCGAGTTGTGTGAAATCTGGTATTGCTGGATAAGGTACTGGTTCGATTCTGAGATTCTAGGGGTTGAGTGCGGGAGGGCTTGCGTCGCTCGGCGTGGTGCAGTGGACCTGCAAAACTTCCGGTTGGGAAGGTCTAGCAGCACAGGCTTCTGCTGATAGGTAGATTGGGAGGGTTTGAGCCGCCTGCAACTTGCGACCAGTCAGGCCCACGTAGCCGAGACCAGCGGAGCGCAAAGAAACGATGAGTCCAGGCTTTGCGCTTTGCTTGCAGTGGAGTCGGACCGTTGGCTCCAGGTACTGGGCAAAACGGCAGTGATTCATGAAATCCGGAAGGGACGAAGGAGGAGAGAGGAAAAGGAGGACAAAGCCCAGGCCCCAAACAAGAGACGTGCGCGCCTAGTCCACTCTCCCCAGTCGTCTGCGCTGCACTACTGACCCTGCGGTTACGCCGTTTCCCTTCTCGGGGGCTTGTCCTGCATCAACATGCAAAAATGGAGGACCAAGGCGCACCGTTTTGGCTAGCGACCACACCACCTCCTGGTTGCGGCAGCGAAACGTCGGCAAGGGACGGGAATAGGATATGGTATAATTACAAGAGGGAAAGGAGTTCGGATGGCGGTGCGGCAATTGCTCGTTTGTGGGGGACTGGGGACCTGGGGGAGCCGGGATGCGAAGGATGAGAGATGTCACGATGCGGATGGGATCGACTCTCCCACAGGAACCACGCCAGCCGGTTCTGATAAGAACGGCCTGCCGGGGTGTCAGCCCACGCTCGTTCCTAATGTGGACAGCCAGGCAGTGATTCCCAGGATCACCACAAAAGAGCTGTCGGGGGGCCGGCAACAATGAACTCGTAGAATCTTTTGGTGTGGCAACCCAAATCAACTTGACAGGTGCAGTTGTTGGCGCCCTCGAATGAAGTTGTTCTCCTTGGACTCGGTACGGCAGGAGAGCTCATGTGCCACGCATTGTCTCGCGGCTGGCCGCCCCTACTAATTACCAGGTAGCATCTGGTATGCACCCTCTCCGTCCGAGTCCCCTCAACAATATCCCAATTCGACAATGAAGTGATAAAAATGATTCATCAGCGTCCCTGCATCCACAGAAGAAAATCAGCTTGGGCCGAAGGCACCCACACTGCAGCAACCTGCAGAAATAAGGAATCACAATCCCTGATGTTTTGGACTATTATCTGATGCAGAGAGAGGGAGGGGCAACGCCATGTGAAATGGGAAGGAACGGATAACGGAGAGAACGACGCTAGTGCCTCCAGGCGAGGCGGGGCTAACTGGGGTTGGTGGGGACAGGGCAAGACAGTCGACAGGGGAAGGCAACCTCGCATTGGACAAGCAGCCAGGGGTAAGGGCTATCTGAAGGCGGGGGACTCACCGCTTTGCACTGTGTACGCGCCTCTCAAAGTGCAGTGTCAGTTGTGTGCCAAGCTGAGAAGATTCATTAGCGATGCTAACGTGATGTCATGGCCATGTCGCTCGCAAGGAATTCATTTTAGGGCGATTGCTCGAAAAGTATCGTTGACAAGGCGCCCAGCTTGTTTTTGCGCGGTTACGGCCACCACTGTTTCATGGTCCCTGCGATTTTGGATACAGGGCCAGAAGTCCGTAGCTAACATCCCGCCAAAGCCGTTGGCGCAGCTTAGCACTAGACATGTACCTGCTGCAGCCAATCTATCTGCGGAGGAGCCGCAATCTGGCGATATTACAATACTCCTTTGCAACAAGTTGTTGATGGCATCGCGGCGTCATCCCATTCACAGCTAAGTCGGCATACAATTACTATCCCACGGATGTTCCTGCAGACTGCGTACTGTTGATGCGGCTTAGAAGACGGCAACCTCCATTCTTGGGTGATGGTTCGCCGGACGTTAATCACCCGCCGCATGTTTCTCAAATAATAACCTGGGTCCCGGATCGACAACGTTATGATTGACGTACCGGATCCGGCGGCAGATGGCGCACAGAAAGGATGGGTAGCCGTTCCGAATTTTTACAATGAGCGGCACAATGAGCGGCATGACGAAGATCACGAACGAGATCATGAAAGGGGACGAGACCCAGCAACTAATTATGCCGGCGACATGCCCACAGGTACGACGTAGTGTATTTTGAAGGCTACTGTGGCAAGGATGGATGCCTTCTCGCGCGGATAACGGAGGAAATGGTCGGCCGTTATAGTGCCCCTTTTAAAGCGTAAATGCATGCCTCTTAACTACATCGGTTTTCGAAGGCACCGGCGTATTCGCAAAAGACCGATGAAAGCGCTGCGCGTCGCCGAAAAGATCGACGAGACACATGAAACATGACGCCTCTAGTGATATATAACAGCCAGACATGATGCACTTGCCAGCGTTAGCGTCGGTCTGACACCGTCAACAAAAGTTGTCACGCAAGTGAAGTGTAGGTGGCTGATAAACGGTCGCTCCTAGAGCCGAGTCAACAACATTTGTGACCAGCTTTGGCGGACATTGTTCGGGGATGCCATCGTCGCACGGCTTGCCCTGGCTGCAACTCAAGTCCGTGTGTCTGTCCCGAGGGAGCTTGCGCAAGCTGCTGGTCTGTGTGTTGAAGAACATCCATACCTTGCGTGCCTCCTTGCCTACCTACCTTGAGGAAAGCACGGAAGGCTGTGCGGTGGCCCTGAGGTAAGACATGCGAATGAGGTGATGCGGGCGATGCGGGAAACAGCTGGAGGATGGGAGGTCAGGGCGTTGATTGGCTTAGGTAGCAAGCAGCAGCCCGACAAGGTTGCATGGTTAGCGCAGTCCGGTGGGTACGGTCGGCTTGGACCTGGGACCTCGAAGTCAGCTCGCCAAAGTTGCTGCTACCCAATCATCCCTTGCCCCCACCTCGAATCTCTGACCTGCACCACTCCTTCTGTGACGCTGCGGTCCGTTTTCCAACTGCCTGGAACATATATCAACTCACAACCCACTCATCGCCGCCGACAGCCGAGGATTGCCTCTGATTCACTGGTGCCGCGCCTGGCGCCTGGTGTCTGGCAAGATGGTTGCGAATCTGCTGTTGAAGGATTTGGAATTCTCACTCCCCCTCCCGACCCTACTGCTACTAACCCAGGATGGAGGTTTGTCTCGAAATGGGCCCCAACCAAAAACAGACCATCTTGTCCCGCAGCTGTCAAACAGGTCAAGCAGTTGAGTTGGCCCCACCATGAGTCCAATGTCGGCGACAGGTGTGCCCAGTGTGGTCGCACTGCCGAGGCCTTCCCTCTGTAACCCCCTTGCCCCCTAGCCATCCACTCACCACCCGCATCCTGATTCACCAGCTGCGTGCCTAAATCAAGTACCCCGAAGCATTACATACATACATGGATGGCTACAGTGATTCGAGCATCACGTTAGTAGCTGAGTTGGGCTCCCGCCCGCGATGCAGGTTCAGCCAACCCGGCCCAGCCCTCTGATCTCGAAAAGACTGCGCACTGGCAACACTGCAACAGCAAAGATTCGGCTTATCTCCAGCTGTCTTTCTACTCACTTGCTGAAGCTCCAGCCGACCTAGGGCCCAGCTGATAGGCCGACACCCCCTTCGATATCTTGAGCGCTGCCGTTACCAACGGAGTACAATCCAACCCTGATTTGTTTGTTAGCGCAGGACTCGAGAGCTCGTTACGGACATGGGAAAGACCCGTTTCGAGGCTTAAATATCCTTCTTGGCGGGAGTGTTCCGCGCTAACAAACCAACCAGGGTTGGATTGTAGTCTTGAGCCATCGCCGGCAAGAGCTCCGCCGTGTGCGAATTCCAGCAGGGCAAGCAGGAGGAGAGAAACAATGGCTCTGCGCGGCTACACAAAACGGCAATAAAGCCAAGTATTTACTGCTTCTCACTGGCCATGACATCTGGGGTATTGAATCCCCCGGCTCACCCGGGTCATGTCTGATATCCCTCACTTAGTTGCTCTTGGTATCAAGAGAAGGCTTCGGCCGCGGACCCCAACACAATCCACACAGGCACTAAGAAAAAGGAAAGAGAGCCACCAGAATCATCAGATGCCGTGCAATATGTCTTAGACATGCGTACGGAGTACCCGGACGAGAAACATTGTCTCAGTGGTACATACCGTCCTAGTCGGCGCAATCATGATCATGGCACTATCCATTTTGCATTGCCCCTTTTTTTCCCATTTTTGGGTGCATTTGGTTCACAGCGCAGAATCAAAAGCAATTCAAATATGGAACAGCCCCCACGGACACCCAAGGGTGAAGCAGTAGGTACCTAGTATTCCAAGTACGAGAAAGTAATCTCGGTCCTCGCCGCATACCTGGGTCCCTGCGTAACACAGTCAAATGGTTAACACCCAGCCCCCAGGGTTGAACCACCCCCCAGATCACCACGGATCACTGCCGCCGTGCAGTATATTAGCAGTATATTGACAGCATGTTGACACTAGTACCGCTCATCGTATCACCACCGATCAGCTTAAACGAACAATCACGATCTGAGGCACAACCATGCTGATACTCGTAGACAGATGTATATAGTATTGGTATCGGCTTACCCTGTCCGTTGACACAACTGCGTTATACTTCCGACGTGGTACCACAAATATCAGGTAGGCACCCACGAGATGGTTGCTTTATATTACCATTGTCGCTCTTTTCAATGTAGGCGGTCATTTCATTTGAGCAGATGATAGATATCTCTTCGCTCGCGGGGCGAGAGTCATCTACTATCTCGTCGGGTCATGGGTACCAATGGGGAATGGGTATCACAACAAAGCAGTTCCAGTTGCCAGTAATATTCATGGTCATTTACCTCTCTACCTACGGACAGGTGAGGGTTTCTCCCCCGAGAGCTTCGATGTGAATAAAACTTGAAAGAGATCAATCATGTTCCAGCCTGTTTCTAGTTGAAGACCACATATTGATGGGTGAATGGCGATCGAGGTTCTCATAACCGTATATACGGCATTGAAACATGAGATCATGGGTAGTACTACCGGCCGAAACGGTCCCCGAGTCTCGTCCTTCCGCCTCTCCGCCTGGCGGATATTTAAGAGCGCGAGTTCCCATGGGAGCCACCTTGAAATCGATCGAGGTAGGTCGCAGACTTGGTTAGTACTAGTGGGGATTGTGCCTAGACGCGGCTCTCAGCTACCAACACGGAGGTGGCCCGAGTCAATAAGATGTTCAGCCTAGGTCCTTGCTCTCAAAAATCACGGGCGTGCAAGTTGAAAGTCACGGTTAGACAAGTTACGTAGGAAGCAGTCAGGATAAATGCTAGGAATCGGAAGCTATGCCGTCGACTCAGGCTGACCTGCATTCCATGTTTTTCCTCCTTCCGCTGTTGGAGCTAGATTTAGACTTCGTAGTGCAGGAAGTCGAGGAGCAGGAACAATTTGGCAAACTGATTGGCTTTGAGCTCGGGTGGGCTGAAGAAGCCGAGTGCGTCCGGAATGCCTGCACTGGCTTGCAAGGTGTACCCTGCGGTGGCGACAGTTTGCTGGTTACGCTCTTGTCAATGATCTGCTTTGGCATTCATGATGGCGACAATCACGAGGTATCCCATCCTAATTTTGAACGTCCCATGAAGTTCCAAGCGGATAATTAGTTCAAGTTGCCCTACCTATAATGCCACGGTAGCTCACCTCGGTTACTTCCTACCCGCTTAGCCACTGACACTTGGGCTGGTGGCGTCCTATCATTAAAAGATGGAACGCTCTAAAAGATGTATGTAAGTGCTGGATACTAGCTGAGGTGTGAGCATGAACTTGAAACTTCGTTTTCAAACACATTTTTTCACCTTGGGAAAGGCATCCATGGTTTCGTTCTCAATGAGAAACTTGAGAGGGCCCTTCCATAGGTAGGTAGACACCGTGACTGGCACAAATAGCCATGTTGAACATTTTTAACTTCCGAGTCGGCAGTAGGGACAGGGGGCCGAATAGATTGTTCGTAGTGTTCTCCCGGTTCCAATGGCCTGTCTGCGACACGGCCACCTGGTGGATATCTCACCTTAAGGCACTTAACCTACCCTTCGCGTTCTCAAGGTGGGTGTGCCTTGCCCAGTACCTTCCATGTTTTCATTCTCCTTCAGCCCGAAACAAGCAACTTTGAAGGACAGCCTTGGAAAACTGAAGCATTGAATATCGGGTACATGCATAAAAGCTTCGAGTCACTTGTATGAGGCAGCAGAGTGCTGATCGGTTACATAGCCTCAGAAGGCATATACAGGAGTGCAGGTTGTTCTTCATGCCCCGCGATGTCTTCCATCCACTGCTCCTTCTGTCAAAGACCTCATTACCTGTCGACTGGATCCTCTTGCGCGCTTTTTCACAGCGGTCGTGAGAACAGAATGGCAGAAGCAGCAGAAAAAAGGGGTAAGCAACGGTGCCGCTGTGACTCAAAATTTGGACAGAGCCAGAAAGAGAAAAGAGAGAGAGATGTGGAGAAGGAAAATTATGATCCGAGAGGGGGGGTGTTTTCGAGTCGCTGGCGCGTGAGGTTGCAACTGTCATGTTAAATGTGACATGCCATCTGCTTTCGTGTTCACGGCTGCCACAGTACAGGCAAGTACGCAGGCTTTTGGCTTGCATACCTTACACACCTTACCCAGCACCTTCCTCAGCCAGCCCTCCGTCTCTGTTCAGGAGAGATATGGATGGCGTATTCATGAGCCGATTTGTATGACCACGGCGGCCGTGCTGCTCACGACAACCAGATTTGAGAAAGACCGTGCGCCTTACGGCTAATCACTATGGTAGAAGCTAGGCCTTGACTCACAAGGGCTTACTCCTGCCATGTAATTTCTGACGTTCTGACATTCTGCGAGTATCGGCGATAGGATGCCGCCAAGACCAAATGACCAGGGGGCTGCCGCCATGCCGACATCCGGGGAATTTGTGACTTGGGTGGTGGAGCACTGCAGCAACCCCCTCTTCTCCTCTTTTCTCTTCTTCCCCAAAATCCTCCGCTTCCACAAATCGTGGAGAATTTGAACGCCATCGATCATCCTCGGCACAGGAAAGACGGTGGGCATTAGGACGAAGCACGCCCCCACACCACATTTCCAAATTCTATTCCACTCACTGAATGGTGATTTCCTGCTGTCGACCCCGGTCTTGGCATTTTGTTCTCGTTGTGTCGTATTTGTTTCCTTTCTGCATTCGTCTTCTCCCGCTTGCTGGCTTTGCGGTTACAGTCGCCGCCTCCTTGGAGGCGTACCCGCGGATGGCGCTTCCGAGCGACCAGTTCCAGATGCTCTCGGCCACGATTGGCTATGATGTGTTATCGGGTGTTGCTATTGGGGTTCGTCGCAAACTTCCTCACATTCCAGGGCCGCATGCTCGAATCCCCGCATCCGTCGCCGACGACGGGCCGCTCTTCTCTTATTTTTTTCCACCCTCCCTGTCCCACCTTCCTATCAGTCACACAAACCCGCTCCCCAATGGCAGGACACCACCACACACCGACAAAGGCGCAGGTGATGATGTATTGATATATGTGCAGTCCCTTGGTTCAGAACTGACCTAGTGTTAGTCGGCTAGCTGACTAGGGGCCGGCAATGCTCTCTCTTCGGTTACACCAAGCCAGCCTCGGCCTTGTTGATGCTCTGATTACATATCCACTCCCCCAACACGAGTTCCACCAACAAGCACAGAGGCCGAAGCCTAGGAGCATGTTGGACGCAGTGAAAGGGCGTCGGCTGCGCAGTAGTGCGGAACTGAGCCCGTCCTATCGGGTTCGGCACGATCTGCTGTCGTCTGCTGCCTGTCGTCTGCTGTCCCTGTTTTGACCGCCATGGTCCGCAAGCGTTTGTCTTGTAATTCGGTTCGGCGATTAGAGTTTAGCACCAATGGCTCGCTCTCTCCTCGCCTTTCCGGCTCCATGTTATCACCGGGCCCCTAGAATTTTTTCGTTCTGGCTTCTTTTCATGACAGTTTCCCGCTGCCTTTGTTGACATTGACCCATGACCCCAACTTCCAGTCGTTCCCGTCGTCGCTGCTCCCGCCCGATTGCCTGTCGTTGCCCTTCCGTAGCCCCCCCCCCCCCCCCCCGGCCCCTCCGCAGATCGGCCGGAAATAGCCACCACCGGGGAACACCCATCCCCTCCCGGACAGCCTCCCCCCCTCCCCCCCCCCCCCCCCCTCAAAGCCACCGACATGGCTCCCATTCCCGACCCCGAAAAGGGCGGCTTGCCCTACGACGCCAGCACGCCAGCCACCGCGACCAGTGACTCCCTCCCTCAAACCAAGGAGACAGGAACCACCCGCGTCCCCAGCCTATACACCGCCTCCTTCCACACCAACTCTGACACCTCGGACCCGCTCTCCCCGCTCTCGCATGCCCTCACCCCCGACCTCTCGACTCCCGCCGAGCGTGCCCTCCGGGAGGAAGCGGCCGGGGGCGGGCCGCTCGCCGCGGCGCAGACGCGCACCAGCGTCGGCAGCTCCGCGTCACGGCCGCCCGATTTTGAGGTCGTCTTTGAGCCCGGGGACCCTGAGAACCCGCAGAACTGGTCGCTGTGGTACCGCGCTTGGGTGACGTTTTGTGTGTCGTATGCGACGTGGACCGTGGTGCTGTATAGCACCAGCTATACCGCGGCGATTCCGGGAGTGATGGGTGAGTTTGTGTTGTTTTTGTGGGAATTGTTTTTGGGGTTGCTGACCATGGGTAGAGGAGTATGACGTCTCGAACTCGAGCATTGTAACGTTGGGGCTGACGACGTACCTGATGGGATTGGCCACCGGGAGTGTGATTGTGGCGCCCATGAGTGAGTTATACGGGCGGCGGCCGGTGTATATTCTCTGTATGGCGATTTTTACCTTGTTGATCATCCCATGTGGGCTGGCGACGTCGTTGACGGAGATTATCGTGGTGAGGTTCTTTGGGTAAGTTTCCAAGGGTTGCCCCTAAAGTCTGTTGGGGGATCTGCTGACGCCCTAGTAGAGCATTGTTTGGCGCTGCCATGGTGTCTAATAGCCCCGGAACCGTGGTCGATATTTCGCACCCCGACTACCTCGCGCTCTGTATGTCGCTGTGGTCCATTGCGCCTCTCAATGGACCCGTCACTGGCCCTCTGATCGGCGGCTTTGTCTACCAATACATGGGCTGGCGCTGGACAAACTACATATCGTTGATTCTCGGCGGTGTGGCTGCCTTGCTCATATTGACCGTGAGGGAGACGTACGCGCCTTCCATCCTGCAACGCAAAGCTGCTCGGATCCGCAAGGAATCCGACGACGACCGCTGGTGGTGCCGTTACGACAACAAGATCTCTACCATCGACCTTCTCAAACTCAACCTAAGCCGACCTTTCGTGTTAGCCGCGACCGAACCCATCCTTTGGTTCTTCAACATCTGGTCAGTTACCCCCTCCCCCCCCCCTTTCCCTCCACGCTAACTTCCCCAGGATATCCACGGTCTATGGTATCCTGTACCTGTGCTTCGTGGCTTACCCCATTGTATTTGTCCAATATCGCGGCTGGTCTCCCAGCCTCACAGGGCTCTCGTTCATTGGAATGGGCATCGGCACTCTCCTCGCCATCTTCTGCGAGCCCCTCTGGCGCCGTATCATCAACTCACACCCCAGAGATCCCGAGACCAACCGGGCCTTTCCCGAGGCCACAGCTTCCGTCATGATAATCGGTGCTATCATGGTCCCCATCGGCCAGCTCGTCTTCTCGTGGACCTGTTTGCCGGCCGAGAGGTTTCATTGGGCAATCCCGATCGCCTTCGGTATACCATTCGGCATGGGGAACACCATTGTGTTTATCTATGCGTCGAACTACTTGGCCGCTGCGTATGGCATCTACGCAGCCTCAGCTCTGGCTGGAAACGCCGTGATGCGGTCCATCTTTGGCGCCGTGTTGCCGCTCGCCGGACCCAGCATGTACGCGGCGCTCACGCCGCAGTGGGCTGGCACGTTGCTTGGGTTAATGGAGGTGGTGTTGATTCCCATCCCCATCTTGTTTTATAAGTACGGTGATAGGATTCGGGCCAAGAGTAGGATAATAAGGTCGATGCGGGAGGACCAGGCGAAGAACGAAGGGCGCATGGCGAAGCAGGCTGCTAGGGTAGCGAGGAGGACTGAGAGGGCTGGGGTAGCCGAGAAGTTGGTTGCCGAAGAACAGGCGCAGAGTGTCGACAATGGTGCAGCGCTCAAGTCGGGGGCTTTGCCGACGGTGTAATAAGAGATGGGTAAAGAGAAAGGAGGGTAGGATAGGGTTAGCATGTGTGAGACCAGTGTATTTCTTGGCGTTGTAGGGTTGGAAGATACCATCATTTTTTGGGGGGGGTTTTTTTTGGTTTCCTAGGTACATCTAGCACCCAACGTGGTGGCAGTCTGAGAAAAAAAATATGAGCTTCATAGTAAGAAGAAGAGATGAGAAGCAAGAGAGAGAGTCCGTGAAATTGGGCAGAAGACTCGGAGTATTGGGCAACAACGTTGGAGTGAGCAGTGGTTGATCATGTCTCACGAAGTGACGCAGATCAGCACCAGACCTTCTGTGTTGTTTGCAACGATTTCCGTTATTGGTTGATGATGATGTACATAGTAGGCGTACACGACAAACTCCGAGTTCCGAAGGATTTTAATCTATTTCTGTCTCAAACAGCCCAATCATCTGAAGTCCCCGATAATATTGCCCCCTGTCTGGTTGGTATCAGTGTTTGTCATGACAATTGGACAATCCAACCATTCTCGGGAGCCCGATGGAGTTTAATGGCTAGGCGTTGGGATAAAGAAACTACTGATTCGTGTATAGGAGGGCTGTTTGTTTCTCTTCGTCCCGTGCTGCATCTCGAGGCTTGCCCGGCAGTAATCAACAGAAGCGCCACACCAGAACCCCACTTGGGGATTTTTGGCGACAATATCACCGAGACACATGTTTGTATAATCCACTCTTCATCTATTCGTCTACACGATGAGCCTCGTGACCTGCGTCGCTGATACAAACATCCCCACCTCAGCAATTTCAGCCTCGCCAGCCAGGCAACCAGCCTACTACACTTGACAACCAACGATGATAGTCCATAGCAATAACAAACTAGAGCAGATACAAGCCCGTGTGAAAATCGTTATCGCCGCTGATAAGTTCAGACTGACTGGCTGAACCACGTGTAAAGAGTAAAAGACGCCTGATCTTATCCATCCTGCCCAGTCATTTATTTGCCGGCGCTGTCATCCATACACATCGACGCGAAACGGCTAGGGAATCGCCCATTCGCCAGTCTGTGTCTCATCCCACTTGTTCGGCACATGACCATCACCAATATCCCTCTTCTACGCCATGATAACCACTGCTCGCATTGCCTCCATCTCCCGCCCGACCACCAAAAACCAAATAAACACACTGAAATAATAGTTATAGTATGCACAATCATAGCAAAGGGGAGAAGATCTTCACTTCCGACAGCAGTCCTGTGTTCCGCATCGCCGCAAGTAAATTTCCCTTCCCGCCTACTCCCATACGCCGAACAAAAGTCCGAAAGGGAAAACCCCCAATTAACCTACCGCCCATCCCGTCCCGTAGTATGATAAATGATACAGCCCAACCCCCCCCTCCCCCCCCAAAAAAAAAGATAAAACATGACTTCAAACCCCATGATGCGCCAAACCAAGCAGTTCCTTGTACAGGCGCTCCACCAATAGCGTACTCGTATCTGTGTCAAGTCCTTTCTTACTCGGGCTCAAAGGCTAACCCCTGCCGCTGTCTGCCCTGTTCCTGAACCGAGGGGCACAAGGTTATAAGGCGCCGACGTCTTGGACGCCATCTGCGCGAGCTTCTCGCGCTCCGCCTTCTCGCGATCGCGCTGCTCCTTCTCCAGCTTGGTGATACGTGGCTTCCTCGTCACTGAGCCGCCGCGCGACCCTGGGCCACCGCCACGGCCGCGGCTAGTTCCCTCGCCACGTGTACCACCCCGCCCACCGCCGCGACTTCCACGGCCACCGCCGCGACCCCGTCTCGGCGGGGCGTCGCTGACAGCGGGCTTGGGTACCTCGGGGATCAGAGGCCCGCTGTACACGAAGAAGCCGTCACGACTGGCGGCTGCCTGCTCCTCCCACAAGAGCTCAGAGTCATCGACGAAATCGTCATCCTTGTCGTATTCGTCCTCCTTAAAGTTGCGTTTCTTGCGTGCCGGCTTCGCGGGCGCCCCGTCAGGCCCGCTTGTGCCGCCCCCATTCACGCCCACGGGCCCAACACCGCCCATTTCCACATTACTGCCTTCGCCATCGGACTGGAGGTCCTCATCCATCTCGTCGCCCGTGTCTCGTCCGCTTCCGTTCTTCTCCTTCTCGAGAGCGGCGCTCGCTGCCGCAATGCGTGCTTTGCGCTCGCGGTTCGCCGCTAACCGGGGGTGGAGGGCGTCCCATCCGTAACTTTCTTCGGCCATACGCATAAAGTTTACATATTTGTTAGTCTCGCCGTTAAGTGGGATGTGTAGCACTATACTTGGGGCGTTTGTTTCCTCGCCGGGGTTAGCCTTGCCAAAGTCGAGAATAGACCGCTCGTTTCCGGGGATGGCCGGTAGCGCATCCTTTAGACTGTTGATCCTGGGGGAGGATGAGCTACTGCTAGCCTTCTTATGTGTATCGCGATCCTGCTGGACGACTGCAGCGATCTTTTTGCTCTGCACAGGCGCTGAAGGCGCTGCTGCCAGAGCGGCCGCGGCAGAAGCCGGAATCGTCGACATGCTAGTAAACGACGAAGTCTTCGCGGGCTCTACCTTGGGCTTAGGTGCCGGCGGAGGTGGCGGGGCTCGCTTCACCTCGACGATAGCCGGTTTTGTTATTGGTTGTGGCGCACTCCGAGCTGCGTGCGAAGGTGATGGTGGCATGGAGTTCGATTCCTGGAATCGTGACTGCGCTGTCGTGTTGTGATACGACGTGTGTGACGGCGCGGGGGAGATGATATTGGCAGCAGACGGTGGGTCTACCAAACTGGCGATCGATGGCGACGCGCTGGCGCGGTTGACCACCTGCGATGGTGCACGGGGTGAGCCGAGAGGACCTGTGCCATAGGGGTCTCGGGACGCCATAGATTCCCGGATAGGGTCATAATTGCCCCGAATAGGATCAAACATCTGCCTCGCGGGTGGTGCGGGCTGGGGCTTCGGAGGGGGGTCGTCGTTTAGGATGTTCTGCATCGAGACGGGATGGGTCTCGCGCTTCGGGACTGTAGCCGGTACGTATGAAGGCTCGGGGGAGTAGGGCGTGGGGCCTCCATCGACGATCGCATCGACGTGAGCTCAGTGATTTTTGGTTGGCGGGCAGCGGCTGGGTTGGAGAAGGACCTCACGCCCAAATCCACGGGCTGGCCATCGGAGGCAATATCTGTAGGCGGCGCCTTTCTCTTCCTCTGAATAGGGGGCGCATTCGGGTCTCGTGGCTTTCTCGGGCGTCGCTGTTTGGGCTGTTCGGTGGCGGAGCTGCCATCAGGAGCCACCTTAGGCTTGACGGTGCTGCCGGGTTTGCGCCCTGGTTTCTTCCGCGGCAGACCAGCGGCTGTCAAGGGAACATCGGGTACGGACGGGGGTTGCTGCATCTGCTGCATGATGTCGAATCGTGGTGCTGAGCCCGGATCGACAATGATCTCATCCATTTCAATATTGGCCCGTCCTGCGTTCAGGAAACGCGTGGGCGAGCCGGGCTCTGAGAGAGCGGATGGTGGTGACGATAGTGATGTGGGCGAGGAGCTGTAATGCTGCATCGCGACCTCTCTTCCTACACTTGCTGCCATTCCACGGGGGTATGGCAGACAGCTCCTGCTGCTGGGAACTGTTTGGACTTGGGTGTGTATCGTGCAGGAGGAGCCTAGTCTTATATGTCCCACGGTGCTTGTTTGGGAGCGCGACAATAAAAATGATTCAATATTCGCGGACAATGCGATCGGAAAACATCGGTTTGTGAATAACTTCAAGGCGCGGTGAATTGACCAAATGATTGATTGGCCCGTGCCGGTTGGGTGCCAGATGATGTGGTTGGTTACTGGATTTGATGGGCTGAAAAAGGCGTCCGAGCGCCGGCGTAACTTGTGACTTGAGCTTTCGTCGCGAAAAGTGGAGCTGCGCGGTTCTGAATACCCTCACCCTCCGGCCAGGTGCTGCAGCGGCCGTCGGTGGTTGGCGAAGAAGTGAAAAAAAAAAAAAAAAAAAATAGACAAGCGAGGGGACAAAGCAGGGATCAGCGCAGTGGACTCAACCCTGCTGGCTCGGCTGCACAAAAATAACAGGTTTTGGAGATGCGCGGCAGAAGAGAATGGGATGGTTGAGATGGAAATTCAATCTCAGCACCAGAAAAGGTGGTCGTCGTTGGGTGGGAGAAAGAGGGAGAAGTGAAGGAAATTTTGGAGGTGGGAAGGGGACGGAGTGAAAAGCGATGGGGATGGCTACGGGGGCATCTTTTTTTTTTGGGAACTTTTATTACTTCGCAGCTGGCGAAAACCGGGGCCTTGACCACCTTTGGACAGAGTCAAGGACAAATTTTAATATTATGGGCAAGGCGAATTAAAAACACCAGGGCTAGGCACGTTCCCGAGGAGCTTGAATGGGCTGGGAGCTGTGGAGGGGGCACGGGAACCAAGGAAACCAAGGGGCACGACTGAGAGAACCCGAAGAGGGAGCTGGGAATGGGGACGGGGACGAGCACGGGAGCTGGGCTTGGAACGAACGAGCCAGGGCGGAGGCACCAGAGCGAAGGGGTTGGGAGGGGAGGGCATCATGCCGGGGATGGGGAATGGGGAGATCCAAACACCAAAGTCTGGAGTGTGGGAATGCAAGGTGCCCAGCTGGCAGAGACAGACAAAAAAGGCGATGGAGAAAGAGAAACCGCCATGGCCGCCACCTGACTGGACCGACAGGTGCAGGCAACGGTTACCAAGAGAAGAAGAACAGGCGACAGGCTGATCAAGGCGGGATGGACATGGATGCGGTGCGATGGGATGGAATCGCAGATGGCCAAAAGCTCAAAAGTGGCGCGGCGCGAGGGATGAAGTCAAAGGGCCCGGAAGGGCAAATGGAGCTCTCTCCTTGTCAGCAGCCTAGCAGCCATGAGAGTGACATGAGCGCCATCATCAAGGCAAAAAAAAAAAAAAAGCCTGCAGGCGCAAGAGCAAGCATTGCATGCCGATACCTTAGGCCAGAAGGGGTCATCAATGGAGCCAAGGAGCCCAAATGAGGCTGCACACGGCTTTCTCCACGGCTTCAAGGTTGTGGGTTGTCTGCAGGGAGCCGTGTGCGGAAGAGGCTCAGGACCTGGAAGACACAGTACGAAGCGGCAGGCGGGAACATGGGGAGTTGGGGGAGCAAAAAGGAAAGAAAGATGGAGCTAGTAGAGTAGCGGTACACGTGGAGTGCCGCGAAGTGTGTTGTGCAAAGAAACACCCCTGTCGGAGGTACTGGCTGGTACCTGCACCCCACTCTCGTTTTGAATTTGGCCGGCTGCTGCGTGACATTTTTCGCAGCCGCGCTGCAGCCCGCACCAAAGCAACAAACGACAAAACAACCGCGCATCGAGCTTGGGTCGAATCAGAGCCCACGGGAGGTGTGGTTGCAGGCGCACATGGCCCGATGTTTACTTACCTGCAGGCGCATCATACCTCGAGGGTTCGATAATCCGCTGCTCTACCAATCCGACAAGCAAAAATAGAAACAGAGACGCATGGGTTAGCTATTCGTCCTGTTCACCAAATACTCCCGACTGCTACGCTCTCTTGCTATATTATAACATATTTTGCTTTTGCTGTTGCTCTGGTAAAATGTGGCTTCACACTGGCGAGGCTTGTGCATTGTCCTTATCTGCCAGCAAAAGCAAAGAGGCGGTTGTATAGATAAGGCACTGAAGCCGTTGGTGCCGTGAAGCGACCCCAGATTGGCTTCGCGGAAACGGAGTCACAAATAGAAATGCAAGTCTAAGAATGCAAGTGACACCGAAATGCCGTCCCAAAATGATATGCTTACCACTAGTAGTACAGTATACTTTACAACGTACCAGATTAAACAGCCCAACGAGTGAAACCTGCATCGGTATTCTGTGAAAGGAAAGACTCGGTTTTGTGAAAGAGTCGCGAGTGCAAAATGAAAATGGCAAAGTATTTTGTCCATAATCGAAACACGCCCAGGAAACCCCCGCACGGACCGGGTTTGAAATCTGGCCTACACTAGGATCGGCGCTAATGCGGTACGTGCTGGTGCTGGTGTGGCTTGTTTTGAGGCGGGCAGTATCCACCCGTGCTTCTCCCTTCCTTCTTCCGCTCTTCTCCAGTTCGCCATAACGTCATTACATAAGCAGTTTCCAGGCTTCCCCCCCTGTTCAACCCACCCAAGCAGTGTGCCGCATTGGACTCACCCCTCCAAAAACCCCTCCAAAATTTCGTGGTCAACATTTGCCCCCATTCTCGAATTCTCAGCACAATCCACACTTTACTTTGTGTATTCACCTACTATACAATGGAGGCCACACTTCAGGTATTCGACGTCAAAGAAAGGGAGGTGGGCGAAGTAACCCCCCCGAGTTTTCCGACCCCAACGCCGTCAGCCAACGGGTTCCCCGCGCACAAGAAGCGAGCCTCTGCCTTCAAGCAGCGGCGACAAGCGCAGTCAGAGACTGCGCCTATAGCCGGCCCTGGCTTTGAGTCACTTCTAAAGAGCTCCCAGAATGCTCCGTCAATACCTCGGAAAGCACCGCTATCCAAAGAAGAGGCAGAGGCAGCGGAGCGAAGGAGGATAGCCGAGGAGAACCAGGCGACGCTGGACTCCATGTCACCCGAAGAGATTGAAGAGGCGCAAAGAGACCTGTTCCGCGGTTTGAACCCAAGTCTCATCGAACGGCTACTCCGACGCGCAACTCTCGACGAACCTCAAAACGGGCCCTCGCCTTTCGGTATCCACGTAGCCGATGAAAGCCCAGCAGGCGCAAAGAATGCCACGCCCGTCTCTCCGCCCGAAATCAAAATTGAAGACAACTCCAAGGCAAAATCAGAAAAGGAATTCATTCCAGCTCCCAGAAAGGAACCAAAAAAGCCGAAAAAGACGGTCACCTTCGACGACGATGACGCCTTTCCCGTGCACCCCCCTTCAGGCCTCTTCTACACCACCTCAGCCGACCCCTCCGCCAGCGAGCCGGGCCCCAACGAGCCCGTCCTGGGCAGAGCCGCTGACACAACACACTTCCCGCACGCGCCCTCGCTCCCTGATCTTGACCCCGCCGACCCAGACTTCCTTGAGAACATGCACAAGAAGTTCTTCCCGTCCCTCCCTGCTGACCCTTCCAAGCTAGCCTGGATGGCGCCCCTGCCGACCCCTAACTCGACTGCCGACCGCGAATCCCCTTACTACCCAGGCCAGGATTCGCTACCCGTCTCTTCGCTACGCTTCGACTTCCGCGGCGTTCTGCTGCCCCCGCGCACTAGCCGTGACATCCCCTCCACCTTGGGCCTGCACCACCACGGCGAGGCTCCCGAGGCTGCGGGATACACTATCCCAGAGCTGGCGCGCCTGGCGCGATCGGCCGTGCCCGGACAGCGTTGTATCGCGTATCAAACGTTAGGGCGAATGTTGTACCGGCTGGGGAAGGGGGAGTGGGGAACTGGTGTGGGAGGTAGACATGGGGAGGAGGACGATATGGCATTTGGGCTGTGGCGGTGTTTCCGTGAGGGCAAAGTTCTCGAGAGCATGGAGGAGGAGGTCTCGCAAGACGAGGGGAGGGGCCATCGGAGCGCCAAGGCATATGCAATGGAGGCGTTGTGGTTATTTGAGAAGGGAGGGTGGAGGGAGAAGTGGAGGGGTCTATGAGCAAGTGGCTATGGGGTCGAGCCGGCTGAGTTTATAAACAACCCCAAGGCGAGCAAGAGGAATTTATGATACCTTTGAGGTACATGTAGATCCAAGCATGGCTTACGGTCCGGGCATATTTGCTATGAAAAGAAAACAAGTTGGATAATAATTTGCGTCAGGGCTTGGTGCTGGGAAGAACCAAAAGAGTCGAGTATTTCGCCGGCCTAGCAGCAACCTTGCCACAGATATGATAGGGTTAGTTCATGCCTTAAAAAGGTAGAATGGAACGGCAGGCCACTAAAGGCCATTCGAGACAGGTAATTTAGCATATGAACTTGCTCGATTACAAGACCAAGTTCACTCAAGCATATTTATGCCCAGGGATTATTAACACAGGACACGGAAGACTTAGGTCAACATTTCAATGTAAAGCGCAGCATAGCGTTTAGAATAAACAAAATCGACACGCATTATGTATCATTCATAACAGACGAGACGCGGCAGTCCCTTCTCATAAGCAAAAACACGCCTGTTATCCATGCCATCCATCATCATCATGTCCATCCCAGCCCGACCCAGCCCGCCACATTTACAACCGGCCCCTCGGAGTCCGCCGTCCAAAGAAATATAGAAACAGCTCAAGAACCAACCAACCCAACCGCACCGATCTCAATCAACCCCAATTTCACCTAATCGCCAAGGTTGTTGTCATATCCCCGGGGTCCCTGTTTTCCCGCTGCTGCTGCTGCTGCTG
The DNA here is from genome assembly GCA_030549175.1 of Lasiosphaeris hirsuta. Classification (NCBI taxonomy): domain Eukaryota; kingdom Fungi; phylum Ascomycota; class Sordariomycetes; order Sordariales; family Lasiosphaeriaceae; genus Lasiosphaeris; species Lasiosphaeris hirsuta. The sequence goes on from JAUKUA010000002.1 coordinate 3,990,010, forward strand.
CTGCTGTGGGTTGCGGCCGAGGACATAGTCCTTGTTCTCAATTGTCACGCTCTTGGTCATGTGGTTAACCTTGTACACGCCGACGAGGCGGGCGGCAAGCTCAAACATGTTGTTACGCAGCGAGATGACGATGAACTGGGCGTTCTTGGTGCGCTCCTTGATGTAGTTTGCTACGATGGACACCTAAACGAGATTTGTCAGTTATGTGCAACATGAAGTAAGGGGAACTGCGGGATGGCTCACATTCTTGAAATCCAGGGCGGCATCAATCTCGTCCATGACATACAGCGGCGTTGGCTTGTAGTGGTGGAGCGCAAACACCAGCGCCAGCGAACTGAGCGTCTTCTCACCACCTGACAGATTGCTGATGTTCTTCCACGACTTCTTGGGCGGCATCACGCTGAACAAGATACCCTCGCTAAACGGATCAAGCGAGTCAACTAGCTCCAGCTCCGCATTGCCGCCCATCGTGATCATCTGATACATCTCCTTGAGCCGTAGCGAGATGGTGCTGAAGCCTTCCATGAAGCCCTCGAGACGTAGTCGCCGCAGATCATCGCATCGCTTCTTGGCCGCGTCGCGCTGCCTGACCGCCGTAGCGAGATCGGATGACCGTGCCGCATGCTCCTCAACACGCCGGCGGTACTCGGCTAGCACACCAAGATCGACATTGACGTTTTGGATCTTCTCCTCCAGCGCTGCGATCTCGCCCTTAAGCGTCTCCTTGTCCATGTCGGCAAGTTCATCCTTCGTGTATTGGGGCAGCGCGAGCGGGGCGGTCCGCCCGGGGCCCGTGATTGTCTGGTTGGCTGTCTCGTCTGCTTCTATCTCGGCTTGAAGTTGATCGTCGATTTCCATCTCATCTTCATCGACCTTCTCTGGCTGGGGAGACTCAGCTGAGCTCCCGCCGCTCTCAAGATCCTTAATGTCTTGAAGAACCAGCTTTCCAAGCTTATCTTCCCAGTAACGCAATCGCTTTTGGTTTTCGGCAAAAACCTTTTGGTTCTCCTCGAGCTTGTTGCGCATCTCGATCTCGATAGCCCGTGTGGCATTGAGCTCGGCAGTCTTCTCGTCAAGCTCCGACTTGAGCTCGGCAAGTTCCTGCTTCTTGGCAGCCAAGCCCTCCTGAGCTTCCTCTACCCGAGATTTGAAGTCCTCAGCCTTGTCGCCTTGATTTTGGATCTCCTCCTCGAGCTTCTCAAAGTCGCGGATGGCAGCATCAAGCTCCTTAGAAGCCTTGGCGTGATCCTTTTCGAGTTTGACCTTTTGTTTCTCTGCCTTTGCCTTTCTCACCTCGGCATTGGAAGTCTCCTCGTTCTGAGAGGCGACCTCCTCCTTGAGCGAGTCGACCTTCGCCCTCTGGGCGCGGAGCTTTTCGCCACCTACTTCCATGATCTTGTCTTGCAGAACCTTGATCTCATCTTCGACGCTGGAGGTCTCTCCGTGGAGCTTTTCAACTTCCTTGTTCAGCTTCGCAATCTCCTTCTCCAAGGCAGAAACGCGACTGTCGTCAGATTTGGACGGTTGGTGCTCCTTGCTGAGCTCCTTGGTTCTGCGCTGGGCGTCGGCCAGGTTCCTTGCCGCACTATCCACTTCGAGGTTGATCTTCTGCAGCTTAGTCTCAAGCTGGGGGATCTGATCCTTGACAACACGAAGACGGTTTTCGAGCTCTCGCTGGCGCTCCTGAAACTCGTTGAACCTTTGCTCAAGAGTATCCCGGTCCGCTTCGAGTTTGGAGACCTGGTCCTTGCTGGTCTCAGGGACTAGCTTTGAGGACATCAGGCCCTTCTTGACGGTGGAACCACCACCAGACATGGTACCAGACTTGTCGATGAGCTCACCGTCCACAGTGACCACCCGCCATCTTCTGGCGCCGTAGGCGATCCGATTTGCCTGGGCTAGATCCGTTGCTACCAGCGTATCTTGGAGGGCGTGGTGGAAGGCGGGGCGGAACCGGTCATCCTTGGCCTTGACAAGGTCAAAGAGGCGCGGTGCGTTCTCAGGAGTCTCAATCGGGGAGAGATCGCGGACTCTGAGCTTGTCGAGGCAGATGAACTGCCCACGCCCAAGGTTGGTCTTCCTCAGGTACTCGATGCACTGCTGACCAGCCTCAACAGTGTCCGTTACAAAGTTGTCCAGCGCGCCACATGCCGTCGAGATGGCTACGTCATAGCGCTGGTCGATAGTGCCGAGGTTACCTAGGCGACCATGGAAGCCATCAATACGGCCGGACTCCCTCATCCGCATCAAGGCAGCGAGAACATTGCCCTGGGTCTGAGTTTGAGACAAACTCGAACGAGCCTCGTCAGCCTTTTGACGAGCATTTGAGAGCTGTGCGCGGATCTTAGGCTCGTCTTGTGCAAGCTTCTGGAGTTCAGCTTCCATCTTCATTGCTTCCTTCTCCAAGCTCGCCTTCTCGGCCAGGCATTCCTTGGTTTCCTCTGCCTTGGCTTCCCGACTCTCCTCAATGGCAGCGATCTTTGCCTCAAGCTCCTCTAGCGCAACAGCACCGGCGTTCGCCTTCTCACGGAGAATAGTCAGCTCGCTCTCAGCCACGGCAATCGCCGACTGTTTTTGGTTGATTTTCTCATTCCAGGGCTCAAGCGACTTTTGCTTTGCGGCGATTTGATCCGAGAATTGCTGCGTCTTGCCTTTCAGGCTGTCCCGAATTATTGTCAGCTCGGCCTCTTCACTCTTGACTAGCTGCTCCAGGTCGGCGACCTCCTGGCTGCGGGTCTCGATTTCTTCGGTGCATTGCTCGATTGTCTCGTCTGCCTCAGCAGCTGAATTCTCAGCATTGCTAATAGTCTTTTCAAGCTTCTTTTTCTTGTCGGTCAAGAACTTGTGCTTCTCCTCGAACTTGACGCGCTCTTGGTCAAACTTAGTCATCTCCTTGATCAAAGCTTGCGTCTCCTTCTCTTCGGCCTCAAACTCCTTGCTGCCCTTGGAGAAGGCCTTTCCGAGCTGCTTGATGATCTGCTCGCCGCCATTGTGCTTTTCGACTTCTTCGTCGAGCTGCGCCTGCATCTGACCAATAGCCTCCTCTGTTACAGCGAGGTTATCGTCACATTCGCTGATGTAAAGTTGATACAAGGCGGCCTGTTTCACCGTAAGCTCGTTCTCGTCCTTGATGAAAGCCAATGCCTTGTTCTTCTTGTCTTCGAGCCCGTTTCTCTCCTTCTCGACGTGCTGAACACGGCCGCTCTTCTCCATGCAGGTTTCATTGAGCGTCTCAACCTCGGTGGCCGACTCCTCGATTGGTGCCTTGTACTTGGATGTGCCGATGATGTCTTCGAGATACTCGAGAAGGCCATCCTCGTGCTCGTTACCAGCCTTTGGCTTCATTTGAGCAATGGACTCGACCTCACCTTGCAGGATCAGGAAACGCTTGTGGTCTAGATCTACGCCCCGGTCTCGAAGCAAGGTTGTCACAGTTGTGAAATTTGAGGATTTGCCGTTGATATAGTACTGGCTGGAGTTGTTCTTGAAGGCCTTTCGCGAGATTACAAGAGCCGAGCCAGGAATCACCTGGCTCCCTCCGCCGGGTAGATCCATGACTTCCTGGAAGTGCACGGAGACCTCGCAGAACTCAAGGTTTGGGTACTGGGCTGAGTTATGGATCAGGGCCGAAATCTTGCCCTGTCTCATCTTGCTGGCTCGGAAGCCAAAGACGAAGAGCAGCGAATCAATGACGTTCGACTTGCCGGATCCGTTGGGACCAACAACCGACGAGAAAGATGAGTGGAAGGGGCCGACCTCCTGCCTCCCGGCATAACTCTTGAAGTTGGTGAGGATGAGATAGGTGATTACGATTCGTGCCTTCGGCCCTGTATCCTCGACCACTGGGATCGCCATGGTACGCGACTTCAACACGATATCCATGGGCCTCTCGAGAATTGTGTCCATGGCGTTGATGGGCTTGACGACGGCCTGCACCGTCTCGTCTACCGGCCGGCGCGGCGTATTTATGGTGGTCGTTGTGATATCGGATAGGGGCGAGCCATGGATCTCTGAGGCCTCGGGCGAAACGGAGGGCTTTGGCGTTGGCAGGGGCGGCGGCTGCAAGTCAGGGGTCGCAGCCTTGGATGCTCGCGGCGCGACGCTCTTGCGCTTCCTTGGAGACGGCTTCTTGATCAGTTCTTCTTCTTCCTGGTCAGCAGGTCCAGCAGTCTGGTCAAGGCCGAAGATCTGGCTAGGTTCAAGGATCGACGCATCGGGAGCGATGCTCTTCTTAGGGCGACCACGTCGCTTGGGGGTGGCAGGGGCTTCTGCCGTGAGAGTTTTCCTCCGTCCTTGAGTCGAGCGGCGTGGACTTGCGGCCGGTGCAGGCGTGAAGTCGTCTTCGCTCTCTTCGGCCAGCTTCTGGGTCGCGTCTGCCATCTCCTCGTCTGAAGACTCAACAACCGCTGTGCGCCGGGTAGCGGCGCGGCGCGATGGGCGCGTCGACATGATTGCAAACTGTCGCAAGGGCAAGTGAAATTATCGTAAATCAGAATCAAAGGGCGGGCGCTGGGCTTAAATCGTGGCGAGGCGGCAAAACGTATGATTTTAGGGATGCGAAAATGCCTGGCGCGATGGAAATGCGCTTGGGTCGCAGTACGCCCCGCAGTTCTGTTGACATTGGCAGTTTGCAGTTTGTAAACAATCAGCCACGTCACATGCCACACTAAGCCACGGAGCACGATGCGCTTACCACGTCGAGCCTAGCATCCCACGACATCCCGTGACTTACTCCACGGTAACTACATTGCCTCCATTGGCAACCCTGGTAAAGCGATACCGCCAAGCTTTTCGGGTCCAGTTGTTGATGCACTTAGCAAGCACTCCATGCAGAAGATCAGAGGAGAGACATCTTCGAACCAGGTGGGCATGAACAAACTCAGTTTGACCCGCAGCCACATCACGGAATTCCTGCGCCGTCGCAATCCAAGTTCAGGCTACAAACATGCTTGATTTTACCCAATTCCACGCCGCCTTCCCCACAGATGGACCCCGGCCCTACGATCAAAATGGTGTGCGCGCCATTGAGACGTTCCGCAAGGCGTTTGACGGCGTCCTGTTCGTCGACCGCGTGCTGAAGGCGCTCAACATTACCGACCCCAAGGCATACCCCCCAAAGGGCGACAATAGTCTGCGCAGCCTTCATCAGCAGGTCTGCGACAGCAAGGGTTCAGCACATCACAAGCTGTCGGTTCTCTACTACCTCCTGCTCGACTACGACGACGTTCGCGGTGCCCGCTCACAACTCGCCGAGGCCCTTGCCGAGGAATCAGCTTTGCCACGCAAGTACCAGATCCTTATGAGGGGTCTCTGGCACATGGACCGCAAGGAATTCAAGGTACGCGGTTCCGCCCCATCACTGTCCCTAATCCTACTCGTGTGACTAATACCGCTCGCCCGCAGTTCGCCCTCGAGCACCTCGCCCACCCGTCACTCCCCACCGAGTTTGCGGACGAAATCACAGTCGTGCTCGTCCGCCACGCCGAGGCCAACGATTACAGCCTCCCCCTCGCCTATTTCCACTCAGCCCAACCCATCTTTAAGACATCGGAAGCCCTCGAGCTGCTCTTCGGCGCCCTAGCCCGCACGAGCGTCACTGAAGCCCTGTACTTCTCACGCGGCTACCCCGAGCACGCCCGCCAGTTGCTATTTGAGAGACTGGTAGCCTCTGTCCTCGACCACCCGGCGGCCGTCGGTCCCCGCGGTAAGGAGCTGGTGAGTCTGCCACTGGGCGGCGCCGAGGAGAAGTGGCTGCAGGAGTTTTTGACGATCGGCGAGGGCCGGAAGTCTAAGAATTCCCGGCTCGTTGCGCAGATGAGGCAAATCGTCACAGGAAGAGGACGAGGTCCGGCTGCGCTCAATGGCTTGGCGAGTGGACAGGGTTATAGCGAGTCAAGAGCAGCCAAGGTTGGCAGGTGAAATTTGAGTTGGGTTGGCTAAACGGTGTAGATTGTGAGTGTGGTCACTCAACAGGTGTATGTATGGCTATCATCGAAGGTGTTTGGGATTTGGGTTTTGATATCATAATGAGGAGGGAGTAAAACCGGCGGGGCTCACAGCTCGCCTTCGGGTTACACATAGGGACGGAGAGACCACCGAAACAAACTGGCTTTGGGCTGGGAAAGGATGGGCGATAGTCCCGAGGCCTAAACACGACCCTGCCCAGGAAACCCAATGCTGTGTTTCTAGCTGAGGAGCGAGCGATGTATGTATGGTATCTTACGGTATCCCGCTTGGACGATACCCTCGAAAATACGGATTTCTTTTGCGCACGTAATATCCGTGGTCATCGACAACGGTAAATATACTGCTTTGTGTAACTACCCAGGAGTTCAAGTCAAATTAGCCTCTCTAAACTGAAGCTGGCCCTATAGACTCTACAAAAAAACGATACTAACTCCGCCGTAACAAAACAAGGACAGGTTATCTCATTCACTTTACCAACTTACAGAGCTAGAGATGAATTGGAAATGACTCCACCAAGAGGAATTAAGAATAAACTCTAATATGACTACATTACAAACCGCTGAAAGCCCACATGTTAATTCCCCCTGGTGGTTAAAACCAAGTATCATACATGACCCTTTCCCTTGGGCTAAGCGCCGATATCAACTTCAACGAGCATATACCTTCAAAATGAACAACGGCATGGCGAGGCCGTATGTAAACCAAAATCCAAAAAGACCCTAGTACATACGACCACACCTACTGGAAAGCCATGGTCCTGTTTCTACATAAGTGGGGCCTTGGCCCACTATTAACCCTGACCCTTCTACTTTACGTTCACGTGCCACAGCAAATCAACCCCTCCTCCCAATGCCCTGCAACACCTGTTCCTTCCGTCATCAGCAAGCAAAGTACGCCTTACTCCTTGCAATCGCCCTGCAACACACCTGTTCCTTCCATCGCCAACAAGCAAAGCGAGCCTTACTCCTTGCAATTGCCCTGGGTACACAACAACATTCTGTCTTCATTATCATCAAAGCCGTCCGCCCATATGGCCGACAAGCGAACAACCGCCCAGCTCGATCGGCTGACTCTCTACCCGGCAACACCTCCAGAGACAGCATCTCCCGACTCCCCCACACCATCTGTGGGCTTGCCGGTCTCGCGCGTCGATAAGATCATCGCCGAAATCCACAATCGCATCGGTGGCCGAGTTGAGGTCGAAGAGGAGTGGTGGTGCATCAGCCTTAGCCGCGACGAGTTCAAGACTTTTGAGTCGCGCTTTGCAACCGAAGGGGATTACCGCTGGCCAAAGTAGGTTGCCTGTGTTACCCTTTGTTCAGCATCGCATCAGCTAACCTCTGGTTAGGTACGACTACTTCCCTCAGCTCGCCAAGTTCGTCCTACGTATGGCGGGCATTGTCCACGAAGACACTATCGGAGGATTCGAAACCCTAGTTACACGACAGCTATTTATTATCGAGCAGAGTAACGACCAAGTCGCAGCCGATTTCGCTCGGGGCATACGTGCAACACGAAGCCCCAAGATTGAGAGAGATGGTGGTTCCCATAACCCAGACGGGTCATTTAAGCATAAGGATGCGACAGAGCTTGGTGTCATTCTGGAGGTCTCACATTCACAAAAACGCCAAGATTTGACGTTCCTCGCAGATGAGTACATCCTAGGTTCAAATGGGTTGACCCAGGCTGTCATCGGGATCGACCTTGAGTACCGGAAGAAGGGAAAAGAAGCAAGAGTTATGGTATGGCGACCAAACAAGACCAAGAAAGAGATCAGCACCAAGAAGACCTTTGAGGGTACTTTTCGGGATGTAGATGGGAATTTGGTCAATGGCAGACGGAACCTTCGGATTTGGTTAAAGGGTTTCGGTAACAAGCTTGATTGTCCTGGAATCCAAAAGGTCGGGGAGTCGATTACCATCTCCTTTGCTCAGTTATATGAGTTGGTACAGGAGAGCGAGGCTGATGATAGTCAGATACGGAAGCGGAGGCGGGGGATGAGGTTCTCGAAGGTAGAAGCAAGCGGCAAATGGTCCGCCCATCGCCGGAGAGACTCACAACCTCAGATGAGAAACGATTCGAGGCAGCCGAGGAAGAAGTCAAGAAGCAGCTCAGCGACCAGGACGGAGACTATATATCCCAGAGTAGGATTATATCTTGCGCAGGTGGCGAAGATAGCGCTTGTAGAACCAATAGACCTCAGTACGCTTAGCCGTGATATTTTCCGGGCTTTATATCCCGTTTTCTGGGCTCCTGGGCTTCCCATCCGGCATACTTTGCACATATGACCAGGACACATAGGTACAACAATACCAGCTTCACAACGCACCGCGTCACATGTCCTACACCGCTGCTTGAACGACAATCCCATGGTTACGGACATCAACAAACAAGCTCAACAGCAAAAATCCAATCTCCAATATCACTCAACCTTAGGTTCCACCTCGGGATTTTGTACCAAACCCCTCAACACATCCACCTCCCTCTGCAAAGCTGTCAAATCCGCCAGTATATCCTTGGCCGCCGACGCATCCTCAGCACTCTGTCCGATTACCGGCCCTGGCTCCTCCGCCAGCGCCTCGCCAATTCCCAAGATCCTCGCCCCGTCCATACTTTCCTTCCGCCCCGTCCCGTCCAAGCTCCCTTTGCTACTCCCGCGCTGCCTAGAAGGTGGCGGTGGTGGTGGTGGAGCCAGTGGCGCCGTTTCCTTTCCACGATTTGACCGACGTGACGTTGCGTCTAGCGATGACACGCCTGTTGGCCTCTTCGTGCGGGTGGATGCGTTACGCGCAGGGGGCGGCGGTGGAGGAAGCAGTCGGGCGTGGGCGGGATGAATAGGGGGAGGGGTTGGCACGTCTGGAGAAGCGATTACGGGAGCGGTTGCGGCTGGTTCCACGGTAACGGCTTGCGTCGGTGCCTGTTTGGGTAATGGAGACAACTCGGCTGCATCGGAGGGGCTACGGTCACTGCTGTTTGATAGCATGCTGGAGAAACTGACGGCGGATGGTGAAGTGAAAGAGTTGGAGCCGCGAGGCGCATGACTTGGTCTCCTAGGTGGCGGCGGCGCAGGAGCCTGGAGGTTGACGCGGAGGCTAGAGGAACGTGAACGAGTCGAATCTTGCGATGATCGTCGTAATTGAGCTTCTACGTCCTCCCCGAAAGACGTAGACGGTGGAGGATGGCCGGCAACCATGGAACTCTTGCTATCTGACCGCGCGTGCCCGTGAGGTTGCCGCCTCGGAGGTGGCGGTGGCTTTTTGGATGCTGGTGATGATGCAACTGTGTTTGTTGTTGAATGCGAAGCATTCGGCGGAGTTGGAGGTCTGGGAATAGGAAGGGTTTCTGCTGAGGCTTCTATTTCCGGCTCTGGAACTTTGCCCGCAGCCTCGCGGTCGAATATACTATCATGCTCATCCCATATCGGTGCCTGTTGTGGAGCCGGCGGTAGCGGCTTGTTTATTTCTAAAGGAGGAGAATTTTCCTGCGCAGATGGAGAGGCCAGAGGAGAGGTTGGCGCTCGCCCTGTCTGACTGGATAATGACGACGACGATGTTGGCCTAGCGCCGACGTCCGGTAATGAGCTATCCTTGCTCTTCAGCTCAACCTTGATGAGCTTCCCATGCCGTGAGCTCGGAGGTGGAGGCTTCTTTCTTAGAGTTGTTGGCGTTTGTGCCTTTGGTCGTGAACTGCCGATCAACCCGTGTCGGTCGTCATCGGCCTCAGGCTCAGAAATCTCATGAGATGTGCGTGGCGTATCCTGCACCGGCGGGTAGGTCGCATCGAATATAGATTGGCGTGAGATAGACGAGGTGTCCGTGGTACTGGCGCCATCACCTGGAGGTATGGTCAGATGCACGGCGGGGGGGGCCGATGCCGGGGCGGGCGCCAGCGTAGGAGTTGGAGTCGCCATTTGAGATACTCCCAACCCGCCAGACTGGCCAGTCAGGAGCAGCCTCCTGAAGGCATTGACATCGAGCGTACCCCGTACTCCTGGTAGCGAGGCGCTGTTCTGTTCTGTCTGAGCCGCTCCCTGCTCTAGGTCCTGAAGCGTCTTTTGAAAAGGGTTTGGTGGTACTCGATGCAATAGCGTTGGCGGTGGTGGGGGAGATAATTCGTCGTCACTGTCCTCTACGTCCTCGTCAATGGCAGTACGGGCCGGCGGGTTAATGTTAAACGGGTCCAGCCGCTCGTCATCATCATCATCACTGCTGCTGCTCTCATCATCGTCCCGGCCTCCCCGGGAATAATGATCCGGCACACCCGCAGACTCGGGGGATGATGGCGGGGGCGATTGGACGCGGACCTTCTTCACAACCTTCGGCTTCTGGAAGCTGGTTGCTGGCGGAGGGTTGGCCGGACGGGGAAGGACCTGTAGCTGTTCTCGAAACTGGGTGCTAGATGACAGGGTCGATATAGGGACAGAAGGTGAAGAGACGGCGGTGCCCTGGTAGGGGAACTCGGGGGCGGTGGAGAGGGGAGGAGCAGAAGGGCCCGGCCCTTTGCGTCGGAACGGGTTGTTGGAACTGAGGGAGGATGGTTGGGCCATCGCGTGGGTCGGCAGAGAGCAACAAGAGGGGCCAACTGGATGCTGGTGTTGGCAGTCGAGACAGATTATGCTGGATAGCTAATGTGTATAGTTAGCAACCCATTGTCGATGGGCGCCTTTGTCCCAGCGTTCGCATTCGACCCAATCTGACTAGGGCGGTTCGAAGTGGGCAGGGACGCGTTGGGCAGGAAGCCTATAAACAATGAGCCAGAAAGCTTGCAGATCAGGCCAGGGCTAATTGCCAGATGCCAGATATCCGGGTGCGCTGCCGGGGGCCGTTTGTTGTGATGCGATGCGATGCGATGCGATGCTTCAATCTCGAGTCGCTGGGCTTATGGCGGGAACGAAGGAATGTAGTTGGAGCTCAGGTCAATCGACGCTTGGTGGGGGCCGGCAGAATGCGTCCTCGAGGATGCAGCACATGCCGACTAGACCTGTAGAGGCGGAACGGAACAGAGGGCCACGGGCAGCGAGTAGCAAGCAGGTGTATGAGGTGGTACTTTAGGCCGCGTTGGATGGCTTGAATTGGGAACCTCCATGGGAATGATGGGGTGCCGTTGATAAGCCGCTTTCCCCCTCCTCCTAGCTCCCCTCGCTCCAGGCTGCAAGCTGCGACCCGCTAAATCATGCGTCCTCGTGTGGTGGCCCTGACCCCTCGTTGTCTCAGCGTATTACATAAGGCTATCAATATGTAGGAACGGTGGAGAATGCTACGAAATATTACTTCGTGTTAGCGGCTCCAACAAGCAGCGCTGACTCCCGTCTCCGTCATCAGCCGCGCATGCATGGATTCTGAAACGGAGTGAATTGTGCAAGCACCTGCTGTAAGTGCGAAGAGCATAGATAAGGAGTCAAATTGGTATTTTATCCTTTAGGTTTTCACAACCGATTGATGACAACAGCCTCGGCTTATAGACTCATAAACAGCAGGGCTAATATTTGAACCCACTGCTACGACGTTCCACTTATCGCTGAGAAGGAGGCTGATAGCAACCTACACGTGATGATAGAGCCCCCTACAATTCGCATCAACAAGCGGGTAAAAATGGGCTTCAGTGCAGGATGGAAATAAGAAAAAAAAAAACGTAAACAACCGTCCGCACGTCAAATCGCGTCGGAATATCTCACAGCACAGACACAAGCTACGGACAGAGTGTAGTAGACAAATCTGCAGTACGACTGTAACACAAAAATCATCCATTTGGTATAATTACAGCTTCCTAACCATCGGGCCTCCCCGAAAATTCTAAAGACAATCCAAAACGTCAGCCCCGTCGCAGCGCAGGTTACGCCGAAGAAGACGGACCATCCTGCGCCATTGGAGTACCGCCCGAGGTGCTCGTTAACCCTGCTGTGTAGAATTCTCTTTTCCCTCGCCAAATCGTCGCAGCGATGATGTAACATGAAAAAGCCGCCCGCCCAAGAGAATATCCAGTAGGTATCGTCAGCAGGAATATGCGATGCAAAAAAAGGCGCGCGCTTTTCGGCGGTGAGCTCCCCCCCCCCCCAATCATCCAATCCGAGGTCCGGCACCCAAGCCAGCCAGTTCCCGCCTATCCCATTTGCGCTGTGTGCCACCGCCATCGTCAGAATTTAAAAAAAGACATCCCGCACGCAAATCCGAAAAGATACATGACTGCCCAGTGCAAAACCCCGCGCTTGTCGCTAGAACGCGTGCCGATGAACCAACCCTCGCCATGTTCCCAAGCCCCCTAACGCCAATCCCAAAAAGCCGTCACGTCAGTAAGAAAAAGACATCATTAAAAGTCAGAGACATCAGAGATCAAAGACATTATGCTGCTGCTGCCGGTGCTTCGGCCTTGTCTGCTTTCTTTGGTGTCTTCTCCTTCTTGGCAGCAGCTTTCTTCGGTGCGGCGGCCTTCTTAGGGGCTGCTGGCTTGGCTGACGTCTTTGCGACACGCCCCGACTTGGTCTTGGTCAGGACTGTGGCCTTCTCAACAACCGCAGGTGCCTGAGTGCCGTTAGATCATTTGATGCGGCCAGGAAAGGAATGTGCATCAACCAACCTTCTTGGGGGCGGCGACCTTCTTCTCCTTCTTGGGAGCAGCGGGCTTCTTCTCCTTGGGCTCCTTCTTGGTGGCAGCGGCCTCCTTCTTGGGCGCAGCAGCCTTCTTGGGCGGGGCAGCGGGCTTCTTCTCCTTAGGCTCCTTCTTGGGAGCAGCCTCCTTCTTTGGTGCTGCTACCTTCTTGGGAGCGGCGGCGGCAGGGGCCTTCTTGGCCAGCTTGGTGCCACCCGAGGCACCCTTGGGCTGTTCAAACACGCCCTTGGTGACACCGGCCTTCAGGGCCTTGTTGAAGAGCGAGTCGAACATCTTGTCGACAACATTGATGGTGTTGTTGGCCTTGACATACTTCTTCAGTGATTGCCGGCTGGTCGCTGTGTTAGTGCGGTGCGCGAAAAATGGGAAATGAAAATGTGCACTGCAAACGCAGCCAAGTGGATTTGCGGCCGACACAGCGACAGTGACAGAAAAATTGATGCTTCTTACCTGGAGCCATTGCGGTCCTTGAGCTAGAATGCGGGAAACAGAGTCAGCATAATTTGTTCTCCTTGCAGACAATCTACGAGGAGAGGGGGCACTGGTGCAATGCGAGCGGCAAAGCATCATGAGCTTCACTCATATTTGCATTGCCGACCGGTCGCCGACACCGAATGCGCCGGAAGCAGAGGAACGGGAGTAATTACCGCAACAATAGCGTCAGTGATCATGGCCTGGTTATTGTTAGATACAGATTATCATCCAAAAGGGCCGGTGTCAAAGCCGCTTACCTGGTAGGAGCCGTGGGTAGGTGCTGCCTTGGCCGCTTTGGGAGCAGCAGCGGCGGGCGAGGTCTTCTTGGGAGGCATCTTGGTTGCTTGTGTGGGTGGGCTAAAAAAGCGTGGGATAGTCTGAAAGCTGAATCGGATTGAATGGCTTGGCTTGCGCGCTTTGGATGAGATAAAATAATCTAGATCGTATTTGAATTCGTATCGAGAGGAACCTGGGACAAGATGGTGGGCGGGCAGTCGCGCTCGAGGAGGGCAGCCCGGGTGTTTATATATGGGGGCGGGGGTGTGGTTTGCCCTCGAGTGATTGCGCGGCGTGAGCCCTGAGCTTCACTGGTCTCACAACACACCTGCAGGCCATTCCCCGGGGCAAAGCTCACGGCTTGGTGGAAGCCTTGGCCCGTGCTCCCGCTGGAAGACCTGAAGGCTGCGACAACTTTCAACGGAGAACATTGGGAGCATTGAGCTCCTGCCAGCAATTGAGGGCCTCGGAGCTTGCCCGGGCGATGAAGCTTCCGTCCCATCCCCTCGACCTATCCAGCTCCTCAGCTCAATTTTCTGACCGGGTGTCGCGCCCTCCCCCTCCACCACATTCATTTGTCTCTCATTCATCGACTGCCGGGCTGCTGCCCGCCAGCCCGCCTTCCCCCAGGCTGTCGGGCAGGTTGAGGTATGAACGAGCAGATCAGGTGGGACCACCTGGCAATTCCCCCTCGTCTCGCGGAGGTGAGGTGGCATGGCATCAGTGCCGCATCACGGGCAGCAGGGCGAGGTGTGGCAAGCCCGTTCCAGGTCGGTCAGCCCAACGTTCCAACGCTCCAACGTGCGTGGCTCTGGGATGCGGCGATTCAATTATTATCACGTCTACTTCCCACCTCCTGCTACCCCATTTCCCGGATCGATGCCCGACTTGCATTGCGCTTCTGTCCTAGCTGCCCTGGGCGTTCTCGCATGCCTCACCCGCTACCCCAAGGCTTGGATCCCCAAACCCCGAGCACACATGTATGCTGTGTCGCACATGGCTTCGAGCGGCGACAGACGAAAGACGTGAATTGTCCTGCGCCCTCATGCGTCCACCTGCGTTGTGCCAGTGTGGAGAACTCCCCCTCGTCAGCGACTCGGGAGCCCGCCGAGTGCTGGCCTGCCGCGTTTCTTGGTCGCTTCGATCACTTGCCGCCCCGGCTTTTGCGCTTTCCCCCTTTTGGCGAGCTCGCGGCGGCCATTTAAATCGGAAACGTCGAAAAACTCGCAGCACACCTTTTTTCTGATTGGCCCGTTCAACAACAAGTCATCCACCTTGTACCTCGCGTTGTCAATCATGCGCACCCCGCCATCGACGAGGACGCAAAGCTCTCACTCTCTGATCTCGAGCCTTCGCCGTCCCCCATCGCTCGAGTGTGAAGCCTTCCTCTGCTTCTCTCGCTTCTTCGCACGCCCTCCCACACCGATTCCAGGCTCCGTTACCTATGTGCGTTTGCATCCCAATTTTCTGTATTTTTTTCGGCCCCATATCGGCCCTGACTCGATCGACGCGAGTTGCTGCCGTACGGGCCCCGGAATCCATGTCGCGGCCGTTTTTTGGAACGCGATTCTGTGTTTCTTTCTGTCTTCGCGACCACCAAGACTTCAAAGCGCACTCGCAATAGCGCTCACACAACCCCTGCTTTGCTGTATTAAAATGACTGGGTATGCATCTCCTCGACGCCAGTTTTATTGTCGTCACATTTTGCCCCACGTTGCAGCTCCCGTTTCAAAGATTTCGGCGTCTGCATCCAAAGTCACGATTGATGATATTGCGCGATGCCCCGCGACGATCAGTCGTGAAGCTATCCGCACATTAACCACTCCCTACCTCTTCCGTGCCCAACGTCCACTCATCTTGACTCAAATAACCACTAGCATCGATGAATCATTGAGTTAGGTCGCTGGCTTTATTTTTTCTTATTTTTGCGCGTCATTTTGTTCTGCAGTCGCCGCAATTCAGGCACCAAAAGTTTGCGTCGTAGATTTGGTGTCGTGTCGGTTTTGCTGCGCATCTCCCAACCAGCCCAAAAGATTCACTTCCTGCCGACCAGTACCGTTGGATTAGCCAGATTGCCCTTCGGCGAGTCACCTATCATTACGTGAACGGTTTGCCGCCGGGATGCGATTCCATCACACCTTGCGACTTCAGTCTGCACATCATTTACGAGGAATCAAGCGCGTGTAATTGGATTGTTGTGCGTATGCTTTTCGAGAAGCTCATATGACCACCACACTTTGACAGGTGCAGCGTGGATTTCCGGCCACCACCAGGAACAAATTACATCTCATCCAGTTCCCTTTTGACTTTTGACCAGCTTATTCCTTTCGCCTGCGAGTCAACCTGATTCATGTTCCTCAGCCTGCCCGAGTGACACAGTCTACCTGTGGCAGTCTTTTCGCACAAACTGTCGCACCCACGCCGCAACAGTGAATGACAATACTGGTACCTATTTAGTTTCGATGAATGCGAATTGGCATGTCGAACGCACGCCATCGCAATGTCAGCCACCATATCAGAGGAACTAAACACGCTTCTAAATGATGATACCCTCCTATCCTCAGCGTTGGATTTCCAACCGATTCTCAGCCTAGTCTACTAGCACCATAACACCGAGCCAAGTAATTTTACCAATTAACAGAAGATCAATGGTATCATGACGAGGATATTGAGTCGAGTATATAGTCTTGTTGTAGTTTTGAACCACGCCCAGGGTGTTGAGCTAGAGTGGCATCCAGAATGCAGCGCGCGCCCCCTTATTAGCAGTATTTACAGCCCAACAACTCGGATGGGTTCGGTTCCATGCTGGGTAACTTAGGCATCTTTCACAGCCAGGTCCGTCAATATCACGGTAGTGTCATGGTCAAGTTAAATAGATGAACGTGTTATTTGCTGTCTGTTCTCCATTGACCAAGCTACCTTGTTCAATATTCCCATGGGTCCCCAACTTATCTTTTGGGCAGTACATCTACACTATCGGCTTTCTCCACAGCTTTTCGTGAACGCTCTTTCGAGTATGAGGATTTGGCCAACTGGGAATATCCCCGAGTCCCCACCCAAACACATCCGGCGTTCCCCAAACCCAACCCTTCGCGCTCCACAGTCAGCTCCATTGCCAGGCAAGGAAAATACCATCCAGCAAGGTAACGTGGCCGAGCGGTTGAGGCGCCACGTTGGGGTTAACCCTTAATACAATCTCATGATTCCGTGGTCCGAAAGGGCGTGAGTTCGAAGCTCACCGTTATCAATATACTTTTGCCAGGCGGTCTCTTCCCAGTTCAGAAAGTTGACTTGCCTTGTCATTCTCTTTTTGGACACGAATCCTTCTCGATTGCAGCAAAACGGTATACATGTAGGTCATAGTATCTATGCGGATGTGTGGTTGGGGAGTATTTTGTACCAACTCAAACATGTGCTGACGTGGTCGTGCCAGTTACATGCTGCTACGTTAGATACATAATAAGAGCCCTCCATAATAATTAGTATGGCCGCATTTACACATGCGCGTTTGGGTTATTCTGTTGATGCTCTATGCTGTTTATAGAAGTTGCGTTTGAGAAGAACTTGAACATTGTGGAACACTGCATTACAAAACCTCCTTTGTTTCCGAGACCCTTGCAGCTTCCAAAGTCGCCCAATTTTTCATGGGCCAGGTTTCTAGAGGCATACGTCTAGATGAGATGAGTTAGTTGTGTTATACTTTGTGCGTATTCCGCCGTGACGCGTCGAATACGCTGTTGCTTCGAGCAGTCCTATCTTCGAACGATGATGCAATTCCCGATTTAGCGATACTCTCGGATGCGCTGACCAAAACCTCTGATTAAAATGCCATTGGATAGCGAGGCGGGTCCCGGGTGTATCGTGTAGCACGGGGAAGTCACTACGATGTGTATGTTGCGTTTGGTGGCCTGAGTCTTGAGATTTGGGCATTGGTAGAATTAGACTCGCAGCCTAAAGTTCCGTGACACTCAAGCATTAGATATGGTAGACAAGCAGGAATTGAATGGGTGCCTGATCGTAACACCTTTCGGAATAACGTTATAAGGCCATGAATGATAGTTTTCTCAACGTGGGCCGTGGCAGAGTATGGTTGGCTTCACAAATTAGCAACATCATGATACATTGCAAATCATCACTACTCCGCAAAGAAAACACGACCAGCTTTCTAAAACCGATAGTTCAACAGTTCACGAAGTTGAGAAACGTAATTTATGTTCCTCAAACTGTCACTAGTGCTACATATTCATCTCATCTCGCTTTGATATCTGCGCTGGCAGCTCTCGGGACAGCATCCACCTGTTACTCGAACCGCCATCATTGGCACCGAGCAGCGGTTACCCTCAACTCAGAGCACTATACCAAGACGCGAATGGGAAACTAAGACCACCAGCCGTGTGACCTGGCATCGTCCTACCCGAGATTTGAGTTGTGTTCTGTAAATGCCCTCCACCACTGAGCGATAAACAATATATCTGTGGTACTTATTCACGCAGCTACCTTCCCATGTCACCAGGAGCTGGGCTCGGATAGGCACAAACAACAAAGCCGTTTAAGTTTGTCGTATCTGGGTAACCGGTAATAAACTTACATCATACACATATCGCATCCAACCACCCACCGGCATTAAACACCACAACTCTGAAGTTCGCCATCCCTACTCCTGGCATAATATGCACAACACCTACCGAAGCTCCCGGTTACGTCCGCCACAGCCCGACCTGACTACTTGACACGTTAATGGAATGAAAATTAGCCCACAACGCAGGAGCGTCTGCGCACTGGTCACTCAAAACACAACTCAACAATAATAATTGCGAAGGATATTTTTAATTTCAGGCACCGCTCGCTAAGACGCCTCCTATGACCATACATGCAACAACCTCTTAACCTGGCACGCTCCAAAACGGAAGCCGCCTCCGCTTAACCCCAACGCCATCCCAATGTTTGCCGTACTGACGCCAGTATCGGATGCCGATGAAACAGATTTTGATAACCATATAACTTGAAAACAAGGGAAGAAAGGAATCACAATGCTCCATGTTTCCATGCCCTTCCCGGCCCCCGAAAGTTCCGAAAGTCTTCCCCTGGCAAAAAGAAAATCTGGCGCAGGAAATGCCAGTCGACTTACGCCCGTTCCTATCTCCGAGACCAATGCGAACAAAAACGACCTTCCACAGCCGTGGGGTTCGACCTGTCTTGAGTAGAGGATTGAGCGCTGTGCCGCTCTGTTTCTTCAACATTAGCCCATCTACCGGGGCAAATGGGTTCAGGCGTAAAACTTCTTATCCAGGATATTTAACGCCCTCTTGTCTTCCATGAGTAATTGCTGCCCTGCCGCCATTCCATTTGTCGATGTCCTATCAGCGTTATTGATGGCATACTGGGTTCTCGGTGAGCTATTCGCACTATTGGCGCTGCCTGGGTTTGCGCTGCTGGGCTCCGAGTTTGAAGGGCTCGGGTGCAGAAGCAGTGCCGAGAGACTAGCCTTGATGCTTGCCGCATTGAGCGGGGGCGGTGCCTTAGAATCAGAGTGCGAGCTCCGCGGAGGAGAAGCCGAAGTTGCCCTCAAAGGTGGTGTCGCGTTGGACCCTAATCCATGCTGCGAGTGATGTGGCGCTAGTAATGGGAGTGGTCTTTGCGGGCTGCGGGCGACTTTGCCTGCCAGCAGCGGGTCGATCCGGACTGCTTCCCTGGCCTGCGCTTGGAGGTGCTGGGATCGCGGTGAGTCAATTGGGGCCATTCGATTCGATTGTGACATATGTGGCGATTGGTGCGTATTTTGTTGTTGGAATTGTGGTAGCGGTTGCGGTAGTCCGATCTTGGGCTGCAGCTGTTGCGGTTGCGGCAACTGCTGTGTAGGGTGTGGTAACTGTTGCAAAGGAGGTGGCAATTGCTGCGAGGGCTGCGGCGGCGGCAGGGGCGCGCGTTCGTACGGGGGAGGACCGCGTTGATATTGCTGGTGGTGCTGCTGTTGACTTGGATGCTGCTGATGTTGGTGGTGCTGTAGGTGGTTCTGCTGCTGCTGAGGGTGCTGCTGCTGAAGTTGCTGCTGCTGAGGTTGCTGCTGCTGAGGGTGCCGCTGCTGAAGTTGCCGCTGCTGAGGTTGCTGCTGCTGAGGTTGAAGTTGCTGCTGCTGAGGGTGCCGCTGCTGAGGTTGCTGCTGCTGAAGTTGCTGCTGCTGAGGTTGCTGCTGCTGCTGCTGGTGGTGCTGCTGTTGCTGCTGGAGGCTAGGATATGTGTGTTGTTGCTGAAGGGGAGGGAGAGATGCTGGTGAGTAGGATGGCGGGGCAGTCGTATAGTGACCATGACTGTACGGCGGTGTCGCAACTGGCGACGGCGGCCAATAGTGTTGTTGGTACTGGGGAGGATAGCCTTGATGAGGCGGCGGTCCTTGCTGTTGTGGGTGGTGCTGCATGTATGGCTGCTGCATAGGAACTCTCGTCAAGGCAGGCCCGGGGGTCTCGTTGAGGCTTGACTCTGGATACATGCCCTTGGCAGGAACGACATTCCGAAGATTCGAGTCGTTAGTGGGAGTCGTAAGGTCTTGCGGCCCCCTCGAGAAATAAGAGATCAAGTGGAGATGTTGACCGGTGGATGTCGTAATACTGAACGACTGCTTCATGAGCCCATCGGCCTTATACCGGTATCCGTCAGGCTCGCCGTCATCCTGGTCCTCGTCACTACCGCGGCCAGAGTCGGGAGTCTTTCCGGCACCTCTCCGGCTGCCGCCAAAGCCATTGCCTCGCTTTCCCTCCATTTCCCGGTAGGTCAAGAAGCTTCCGGACACGCGACTTGCGCTCCATGATTTCCCGTCAGTCCACCTGCGCATGCCGGCTTCCCGCTCGTCCCAAACAAAGACGGAACCGGACCGGATGGCTTGCCTTTCCTTCTCGGACAGTCTTCGTTGTACGCGCGGTAGCAGACCGAGCCTACATGCCTCGAAAAGCTTGATGGCGTCATTGGGTGTCCGCACAAATCCGAAATATGTCTCCATCTTCGTATCGGTGGTTGGCCTTGGTAGTGGGAATGAATCGGTGGCCCAATTGACGGGAGACTGGGATCGGGGCTCCTTTATCTAGTTTTGCCTTCTTAAACCCTCCGTCTTGGCCTCGGTAAAATATACACCATTTAGGGCCGGGGAGGAAAGGATTAGGTTCTTCAATCGGCAACGATACCCGTTGTTGGGCTAGGATGAGGGGCGCGCGGTGCGTGGTGATGCGGTAGCTCCACCACTAGAAACCCTGGTTGTGCGGTTTGGGGCGCGAGCTTGATGTTGCAGGATAAAAGGCAACTCTAGTCGGGGAGGGCAGGTGGTTGCGGTGAGGGCGAGCGTAATCGAGAGGATTAGTTGAGGGCGTTAGTTGGGTCAACCTGAGACGTCGTGACGGGGGGGGCAGACGGAGGGATGGTGGGGAGCCTTCTGGTCTTGGCAAAGGGTAATGTCAGTCTTTTGCGGAGTCGGTGGATTTTCACGTTCGATCAGATTCGCTCAGACTGGGCAGAGATGTTCGAAGATGTGAGGATGTGACAGAAGCTTAATCCAAACGGGCTTGAATTGCTGTGCCTTGGGCAGTCCCGTGCATGAGACTCCCCTGTTGGCCCCTGGGAGTGGAGCAGCAGGCTTCGTGAGCGTGGGGCATGGGGCATTGGAACATCGACCGCTGGGGCTCAGGATCAGAGCGGTAGCGTTGTACCTAGAATGTGTACGCAGTACTGCTGCGTACGTCCGGCTGTAGCGGAGCGGAGGACAGTGGTGCGTGGCACCCAAATCCTCTTCCTGACACAGCCCAAGCGGGCAACGCACCCAGGCACAAGCACCCAACGTAAAACATAGCGAAATGCGAGCAAGCGTCCCGTCACTGGCTCTCCCTCGGGCTCACGCACTTGGCGGGATATAGTGATGACTCTGAGCCACGCTGCTCGCCGGGGCAGACTGCAAGTGGAAGGATCGTGGCGGAATGCAAATTCGGCTGCGACTTGCAAACATAGAGCCCGGTGCACTTGCTCCCATTCTTGCTGTGGGCGGGGGTAGGAAGTGGCGAGGTGAGGATGTATTTAGGTACGGCTCGCGTGGGAGGTGAGCGGCGCCGGGCGTTCCATTCTACGCGCCATCTCGAGCTCCTGTGGTCGTTTTGGAGCGGTATCCGTACCTCCAATGTTCCCTTCTCTGTCGAATGACTTGCCCGCCACACATGCTTGCGATTGCAGCAGATCGGTAGAGATCGAGATCAGGTATAAAATGCCAGAAACCCCCAAAGGTTTTGGTAATCAGGGTTCAAACGCCATGACGCGAAGCTTTTTGGCAACACCAAATGCAGCGCACGCGCGATACGGTGTGAAGTGTAGCGGCACATGAGGGAAGTAGTGATGACAGAAATTGAACATACTAGGCTTTTGCTGTCAGAATTAAGGTTATAAAATATCGGGTACAGCAATGGCTATCGCTGGTCGAGACGGCGTCGTTCGGCTTGCTGAAGATGCCTGATGGACTTGAGGCATATGAACGCGAACGAGGCAGTTTCTCAAATGTCGAACGCTTGTATGCTATGGGATGTATGTACTGTGATGTGATGGTGAGGCGGGGAGGAGCTGCTGGCGCTCTTTTGTTCTTCGGGTTGCCTCTGGCTTCTGGAAAAGCACGGCACGCAGCACCAAACAGAGGCGGGGCGGGCGGTCTGTGTTCAGTTGAACGGTATATGATCGCAATCGAAATCGAAATGATTTTATCGGGGCCGGTGTTTAGAGTTATCGGGCTGATTTAAAGTGGAAATAAGGTCGCGAGCGACCGCGGTAGGCGGCTGGTAGTGGATCGACTGCAGGTCGATGACGATGCAGGCCAATGGCGCATGTCTCGGAATGTGGGAGGCCAGGGCGTGTCTCCAGGGAGTAAGAGAGTCAGGGAGTCCAGCGTCTCTGGGTGGTCCACTACATGGTCAGAGCTCTTCCTCACACCTGCACAGTGCTTTTGCGATTATGCCAAGACAATGGCTGTTTCGACCTGTGCGAGGTTGGATGTTGGGATGGAGGTCGTGTGGGGTGCTTGATGGTTAGAGGATGGTGGCGGGGAGAGGAGTGACGCCCCCCGCCGTTTGAATTCTGGGACTGGCGAGTCTCGGGAACTTGACAACTACCTTACTTTTGTGCTGTCTGCCATCTGGCCTCACAAAAAAAGAAGGAGCTGCCTTCTAGGCTTAATCAAGGGCGCAATCAAACCTGGAAACTGCTCCAAGGCCACCCCTCCCCCGCCAAGACACCCCCCCCCAGCTGCAGCCACAAGCATATCACCTGGCCTGTGTGCGCCCAGCCAAGCAGACCCAAGTCCACCACAGCGGAGCCATGAGACCATCAACAAGAAACGCCAGGCAGCCGCGGATGGAGCAAGGCCCAAAAATCTCGAGGCTCCACCAGGGTGTCGTAAGCTGATCAAAGCGAAATCTAAAGCTTCTTCGCACTTACTCACATTCAAGTTGTGCCCGACAAGGGGAAAACGCGAGCTCCACAGGGGCTTTTTGTAAAAACCGGATGACCAATATAACTTAGGCTGTGTTTTGGCCGCTCGTTGCTTTTTGTTGTCCGCTGGTGTAGCCAACAGCATACCTACCTAATACTAAATAGGGCTAGTATCGGTATTTATTCATTGAGCAAGGTATGTGTACTTGCTTGCCCGTGGTAGCTTGCCGTGCAGTAGCGCTCTTCCTTCGCCGTCTGTTCTTGAACCATTCCCACGTTCGGCCTATCTGCATACGGAGGACACTATGTACCTGCTCAGCTGCAGCTGTCATCCAACCAAAAAAAAAAAAAAACTTGCGGGGAGCTTCATCCCTTCCGCCAGGATTCCCTGCTCCTCAGTTGGCTAGGTGTGGCCACTTGGGGCTTTGATGCCAACCCTTTCCACTAGCGTGATTTTGGTAATGCATGTGTGTGTCTTTCATCTTGTTGCGTGTGGTTTGGTGAGTGTGTGCGAACGGCGCATGTGTGGTAGATTGGGCGACTCTAGCAGATTCATTCGATCCTGGGTCCTGGGGTTCCATGGCAGACTTCCACACACCCTTTTCTTGCTTACCGAGGTGCCTTTCGCAGTGCCGAAGGGCCCTGACCAAGCATTTTCTTACTGGGAGCACCTACATGCCTTTTCAATTCTGTGCTCTGTGGATGTTCCTTATCACTAGTGTAGAGGTGTTGCTGATGCTAGGTATCCAAAAACTCCTGTGTCGGCGATTGGCGACCTAGCCGAATTGTGAGTGCCAAGCAGTCGTGAAGAAATCACGGCAAGAAAAACGCCATTCACTCTCGGGTCACGGTACGCACTCTAGGCACGGAGCTAGCTACTTACCTACCGTTTGGGTTGACGGTCAATGGTTCGCTGCGGAGCAGTCGATAGGTTAACGTTAGTGACGGGCTGATGGGACAGCGTGGGCTTAGCTCCTGCTAGCTGAGGGAAAAGACGTCCAAGTTGGCTTTTAGTGAAGCCTCGCGCTAGACCCTGTTTGCGTTTTGCCACGGAGTTTGCTGGGAATGAGATAAAAAAGCCAAGCTTATTTTCTTGTCGTCGACGGGGATTTGCCTTGGCCCTTCTTGGCCCTTCTTGGCTCTCTGATGAGATTGGATCAATGGGATTTGGCATCCATCCATGGTGTCACCTCCACACGTTTATGTTCCAGCCACGCCCCCTACCTAGTCACCCGTCGCCTTGCGTTTATCTCTTTTTCTCTTTCTCACACTCTATCCAGACCGCGCCGTACTTTGGTACATCGAAATAACTTCAACCACTGCCCCCTTCGTCTTTATTGCCTTATTTAGTTAATGATTATGCAGCAAGGCTTCCCGCCGGCTTGTTTGAGTTGAGTAGACGGAAAACGTGGGACAGGCAAGGCAGAATGCCTGATCCAGGGGTCTGGTACAGTACCTAATCTCCGCGCCTTTATGTCATTATGTTTTTCATATTGATGCGATGGGGCCGCACATGACGAGGCCACAGAACCCCATCTAGAAATCACAAAATTCGAGCGCTCTGGAACTGAAGTCAAGAAGATCCGTCTGACGGGATTGCTAACGTGAAGGGTGTGTCCATGTGTGGGTGCGCCCCTTCCCCCCCCCCAACTCGTGGAACCTTGCGCAGATAGTTCTTTACGGACTCGGAGTACGGAACGAGAGAATCATAGCGTGACCAATAAACGCACAGTGCACACTGTGCTGTCAAAATGGCACAGTGCCCGGACGCCTGGGCAAAGCCACTCATACCGAACGAGCGAATGAACAGCTCTCAGACAATTCTCAAATCCACCGATGAGTCGATGCACTGAAGGATCGCAACCGTTTTCACAAAACCAATTCGCTGGTGCGATCCTCCTCCGATAGTGCTCAGGTAGATCAGCAACATTTGGGGCAGGTCGTACTCGTCGTACTCGTCTCGGCAGCAACCGGGACAAGTCGTCCCAATTGCCCCCATTGACAAGGAGAATGAAATCTGTGGCGTATTTACGAAGCTTGGGAGGGACCTTGGGTCCCACTCGGCTAATGGGCAATCCTCGACGATAACTGGAACCGGCCTTTCTGTGTCTTGGATTGCCGATTCCAAGTCGTGGCATCTGACCCGCAAGCCCCCGATGGCATGCAAGAACCATGTTGGCCATTTTGGCGATGGAGCAGCACAGGCTGGTCACCGCCGAAGAGACAATAACGAGAAGCGGCCTGGTGTCAGTGTATGCAGCAATCCGGGCACGGCAGCGGCACTGGCAGCTGTGGCTAAGCCGTTGCGTGTTACGGGCCATTGCGGGCAGCTACGAGTCGCTCACGGAGGAGACATGGAAATGAGTCAATTAACGCCGTGTCTCATCTCTCTCGTCATCGAGATGAGAGATCCTGCTTGGATGCCGTGGATGCGAGCCTTCATGGGATGTGAGGAGTGGGTCTGTCGACAAGTCGGGTGCCCGTGGGTTGCGGCGTGCGCAAAGAGAATAGGAAAAAGAAAAGCGACTCTATATGCAGTGGAGCAGGAATGCATCTGACGTTGAGTCGACGCGATGTGATACGGATAGCAACAGACAACCAATGTCCGTTGTCGGCCAACGTCGACGCCATACATCATACTCGCGGCTCGCAGGTTGACGCTCCAGGGCCACGTTTCCTTGTCGGGAATGAATAGACCGGGTAGGTACGGCCACGGTTTGTGGTTGCTTTGATCATGACAGCTGTCGATCTGTGACGTTTCCTTCAGGACGCTCAACTCAACCCATTTTTAGTGTGGTGCGTGCATTGCAGGTATTGAAATGCACCGCACTATGTATGTATGTATGTATGTACCACGTCAGATTGGTAAGCCTCTTCCAGCATCCGGGGACGGGACTCCGCGGAGCGTTTCAGAGAGTGGTCGGTTGAGGCACCGAGCTTGCAGTATAAGTACACTGTAGTCAAATTGGCACTCTTGATTCAGCGTGGCGTTCATGGCGTTGGAGTTTGGCGTCGGGGAAGACCTCTTCGGTTGGGAACAGCGCAAAGTTTACCGGAGCTACTGCGCAGGCTCGGACACGGCGACTCTCTCCGCCTGTGCCGCCCGTGGCCGTAAGTGGCTGGCTGCCCGGACCGAAGATGGAATTGAAGCTTTGCCGACCATTACTCCTGGGCACGCCGCTGATGACCTGTCATCAATTTTGAGTTTTGTCAGTTGTGGTGGTGTTTTGTCAGTTCTGGTGGTGTTTTGGCGCAGTTTAGAGGCACTCTGGCTCATATCATGTCATGCTGGCCTCAGCTTGACAACGCATCTGGATGCGGTTCCTCAAGGCTCTTGATCCTGGCAGGGAAGCTCGCGTTCAACCAAATTTGCACAGTATCCAACAGACACACACACACACACGTATACCACGTATACCGCTTATGTGAGCTTTGCACACTGCTGCCAAGGGTCTTTAGTTAAGCATGATTTTAAGCGTTGTGATCCTTCAATCCCGTGTGTCATCATATCAAGTGCGCCCAGCGTCTCAACTGCGGGGTCTGCAGCCATGGGTATCAGGTACCTGATAAGGTATCTGAGGTAAAAAGGGTACCTTGCTCACCAAATCTGACAGCGATGATCAAGAACGATAACGTAGCTAGCTGACCTAAGATGACACAATACCCTTAAAGATTCCTTACTCATGGGAAACGACTTTAATGGAAAAGTCAAAGGATATCAGCATCTCCTGGGGCCGTCGGAATAAGAACATCTGATCTGTCTCGATTGAGTTTTCTTTTTGAGTTAGGAATCCCTGGCCGGGAAGTACCCGTCGTGGCGGGACCCAATGAAATTGGCTCGCTTATGACACAGGAGAGACATGCTCTCACACCTTTGTTCTCACCTCGTCGGCCCTTCCGTTACTTTTTTTCTCAATCCTTTGTGTTGCCGACCCTCCCAACGAAGCTTGGTCACCCAACGGAGGCGCTCCGTCTGCATATGGCACACCGCACATTAGGCACAGATACTTCCGAGTTGAGCGCGCATATTGCACATGCCTCCGTCAGCTTGCTACCTTGGTAAATACGACTACTGCATCGCGATGCAGGGAGCTGTCCAGCTGGTGTCACAAATGCCACTCAACTATCATAAATACCACAAATCAGAGCAATTGATGAGAGAAGAAAAAAACAAGCAACACAAGAGACACGGCCCAGCGGCTTGTTGGCGGCTCAGCAGATCCATCTTTCTATCTTGCATGCAGCCACTCAGTAAGCCTCGAGCTCCAGGAGCCGTCTGTTTAAGGTTAACTGGCACGGCAAGGCAAAAATACTAAAATACTTCGCACAGTAATGCATCCATTGCCGCCAGCCACCACAGTGCGCACACCCCCACCATTTTGAGACACTCCTACCCTAAACTCTGCCATCGCTTGTATCTTATCGTATGGTGCACTGGCTGCTCTATCTTGACTGGGGTTAGCTCTTCTCCCCAACCCTTTCAGCTCTCTGCCAACGACACCGCAAGGGCAACAATAGCTGCACCATCATGGAATTGCAGAATTATTATACCACTACCAACTAATAGAGCTGTTAGTGCTTAATTACGACCGAGAGGCACAGTCGCACGAGCTTGCCCACGCCGCCCCCTTCTCGTCCACCCAGGCTGCTTTTTGTTGGTGTTGGGTCGCACAAGGCCGTTGTTGGCTGATGGAGGGTGTAGCCCGTACTGTTCTGCACCGTTCCTGCGCACACCATCTTCCCATGTCAGCACTCTCTTCCGCCGCGTTCGGGCGTAAGAGGAAGTAGCCGTGGGCTGAGAGATCCGTGGACTGAGAGATTCATCCTTGGTGGCTTCCACGGAGGCTGGATACCCTCCCCTTCCGGACCTAAGTGCTACACGACTTGTGTGAAGGAAGATCCCGAAAGTGGGGCAGCTTGTCAACAGGAATACGTCGCAAAACGAGAGCAAAACGAGGTTCTGCAAGGTTCTCTTCATTTTGTCCATCCCATGGGTTATTAGTATCCCACTAAAGACGCTAAAACAGGAAAGCAAATCGGGGTACGCTACCTATGCCTGGGCCTGTGTGCTGCGTGAGGCACAAAGTAGCAACAGCCTGGGTGGCTTGTTTCCCGGGCTCATCACCGTGTCCGTCACCGGCACGGCGGCCTGTTTGATTCGAGTGGTCGCACTTGCAAGAGACCGAGCCACACCAAAGGAGCGACACAAGTCCCATACCTACCGTCCTGGGCAATAATTAGTGCAAGATAGCAACGCTTGCAACGATAATTGATAGGTATCAACGGGAATAGCTCCATTGGGCCCGCCTGCACACCCTCACCTTCAATTCAGCTTACCAGCAGCTTCCCAAGGAGGAACCATTACCCCAAATATCGATCAGCAGGATTGTGTGGATTGTGCGGGTTTTGTGGTGGCGTTTGCTTGTTGCTCCTTGTCTCACCCATCCAAAAGGAGAGCGATATCCCGTCCGTTTGTCCCCGTCCCCGTGATCCACAACGCTGCCGTCTGATACACAAATGCTTTGAAGCCAAGACTTTGGTGAGCTTGGCCCTGCTTACCAGCACAACACATGGCACACACCCCCTCCCCCCCACAACCCATCAACTCGCACAAATCACAGCAGACAGCAACAGCCTTGAGTGCAGAGTCCTAGTGTAGACCGACCGCACCGGACTTGGCCTAACCTCGGCTCGCATCTACCTTCTGTGCCTCTGTGCAACCACAGAATCAAACCCAAAGTTACCTTAAACCGTGCCGTACTCCCGTTGTGGGGTGTTTTCCCGGTTGAGTGTTTGTGTCATGCCAAGCCATACAACGCCGTGCCAGTTCAACTGACTGACAGTCAGTCCCAGGGTCCAGGCTTTTCTGGTGCGCGTTGAATGGAGTCACTATACCACTGGTGCCAATGGCGTATTGATGCCGATTGAACAATGGACCCCGCGTGATCCGGCTGAGGAGAGAAACGGCCCGCCAGTTGAGACAAGTCGCGAGATCAGGAGCGAAAGAGAACATGTGGCTCGCGTGGCGGGCCTGTCGCTTCCCAGGCCCTTCCCCAGCGAACAAGACAATCCAGCAGGGTTCAATTGGAGCGGCTGGGGGGTTTCTCTTGGCAAGAGAAACGGCCATCCACCGTCTTTTCCCACTCACCGTCCGACAATTCTCCGAGTTTGGGTAGACGGGCTCGTCTTGGTGGCCCTGTTAGTAAGAGCCCGTTGGTAAGGACCAGGGGCGAACACCACGTAAAGATATACGGTGTGTGTAAGTGTGCGGAGTCGGCTCACCAAAAGTGAGCATTGCCCCTTTTTTGGTTGTAACTGACGATGGGAGGTGTGCAGACACAGGCATATCAGTACATACCTCGACAAGCTCCGAAGTACCATTCCTCGGACTTTCATGTCTTGCCTTCCCGCCCCCAAACCCCGAGGCTCCAGGGAACCAGGCCCCACACCCACACCCTCCCTCGCTCTCGCACAGCGGGCCCCAACACCGCTTAAGCTTAATTCAACAAGCGTTTAGTGCGCAATCAAACGAGCGCCTCGCATGGCCCCAATGACCCCAATGGCACCTTGGACTGGGGTTGCTGTCTGGCTTGGTGGCGGGGTGGTGCCGTGGCAGTTGCTAATCGACTCGCTATCTCTGCCTTTGTTGTTTATTCCCCCCTTCGCTCTGGTTTCGGCAGGTCGTCTACGACGTAATCATATCGTCCATCCTCCGTCAACTCTTCGCTCTGTGTCACCATCCGACAACTTACAAATCGCCACTGCCATTTCTAGAGCTCAGAGTTCTTCGGTCGGTGGGGGAAAAAACGGGGGTTTCTCATCGCCCATGTCACCGGGCCACCTTTGCTGCCCTCATCTCACCTACCTACCAATGGGCATTGGACGTCGGCAGTCTGTCTCCACGCGGAACGGAAACAAGACAGGTGCCACTGCCACCACCACCCGGATATCCTACGATACGGATCAACCCCCATCCTGCGTCGCGCTCGCCTTGCACCTGCCGTTTGCGCTGCAATGCGCACATCCACCCACAAAAGGGGGACAGGGAGAGGGAGAGAAAGAAAAAATACCGAGCCTCTATCCTTCCGCCGCCGCCGATGCTACCTCATGGCAGACCATGTACGTACTATATACTATACGTGCTAGCGAGCCGACGAAACGACATGTGCAAGGTAGGCCACCCATAGCCCAGCCCAGCAACCATGCCTGCCAATCCGAACCCGAAAAAACACGCAAAAGACCCGGAGACATATCCTATATGCGCTGACGCGTCACGACCTTCGGCCGATACCCCCAAAAACGAGTCAGGTTACCCCCCCCTCTCCCCCCCCTCTCTCGCTCTTTACATACACACACACCCGTTCGTTTACGGGGTTGCTTGCTCCCCTTTGCTTGAGAATGCCAGGGCAGGAGGAGGAATAACGACTTAGGCATACTAGGGCGGCAGGGGATTACAGGGATGGGGGCAAGGTTCGGCAAAATCGGATCAACCTAATCGCTAAACTTTGTGCAACCAAAACTTGACCCCCCTCATCCTTCCCCGCTCCCTTACTACTATGTCTCCATATCCCCGGTTGTCTGAGAGAGTTTTCATGTACCGCGCAGAGAGGAAGACACACACTTTTCTCATAAGCCGAGGTACGAGAGATGACACCGCAAAAGGATGGGCAGTGTTGCATAAACTTGCCGTCAGGGAACCAAAAAGAAAGTTTGATAAGACAGGCCGTGGTGGTAGTGCACATCAACAGTCTGGTTGGACTTCCATTCCGCCAAGATCACCACCACCAGGCTTGGCTTGGTTGACCTACCGATGAGAGAGAGAGAGAGAAAAACAAAACGACACACCCTCTGAAAGAAAGGAATAAATAAGCCAAGTCCACCCCCCCTATCGCGTGACTCTACCCGCAGATAACCCAATCCACCCCTGTATCTGTCTCTGCACGTTGCATGATGCCATTTGATACAGCAGGAATACCAAGCCTTCTCCCCCCACCCGGACTCGACCCGTCTCCCGCATTTCGCTGTGTCATGAGCCGCAGGATGGGCTCGTTTGGCCACAAGACAAACAGGTAACAAGAAAAGAAGATAGGGGAATACCCGAGAACTACCAGAGCCTCGGGGAACGGCAGCGCTTGCGAAAGGAAGAAAAAAGCAAGGCGAGTTCGGACGAAAATATATCGTCGGTCCATTTGCACTTGCACGGCGATAGGAAATAGGAAGGCGACTAACGACCACCGCCATTGGCTTCCAACCATCCAAGGGGACACAGAACAAGAAAAAGCAAGGCCTTGCACCCTCTTCTCTCTCTCCCAACACCGTCCCGAGGCCGACGTCGACCTCACTTGGCGACGCACCAGTGTGCGAATAACATCGCCGCTTGGCTCCGTTGGCGAGCTGCTCCCCTGCCTATCATGACGACCGCCAACACCCACATGTCGCCAGCCCATCATGCTAGGCCCTTTCGCCGCTCGCTAACTTTATTGAGTTACGTTGTCGCATGCAAGGCGGGCAATAACTCATCGGTGTGCGCACTGTAACCCAGAGTGTTCTCGAACCATCTCACCCGCGACGACTTGGCCCGACTTGGCCGTCTTGGGACTACCCCATTTGAGGAGCCTGGGCGTTTTGTGCACAATTTGTAACGAGCCCATTCTGCAGTCACTGTGTCCCCTATCAAACCTTACCGTGGTGTCGCCTGCGCCGTCGAGCAGAACCGTCACACCGGATGCGCTATGGATGCCTGCCTGCCTGTTGTTTCTACAAACGTCGCTCGGGATGTTGCGTTCTTGCGCCATGGTGGCAGCCGCTGTGAACTTACACGGCGGTCGAATGGGCCTGTGCGAGGAGGCACTGATAGGTGCCTGAGAAAACAACCTGTGGTTCCCCGGCCCAGGCCGTTGTAATCCCGTGCATCGCTTAAACAGGCTATAACGCGTAAGAGAGAACAGCAAACCCACTTATCTCGCCTACCCGGATCTACATTTCTTCACTCGAGAGATATGAGCACGGGCTGACATATTGACAAGGCTTCGGAGCCGGGAGATTCGGGCTTTGTGGCTTCTCCCCAATATCGAGATGCCGCGGGGATCGTAGATCGGCGAGAAGGACATTGCTAATAAAGCAGTTACCAAACCCAATGGCGGCTCTTTGGATATATTGATGCGAACCCGGGGTGTCATGAGAGGCCTTCGTGCGCGCGCAGCTGATAGATTGCTCCTTTGCAACCAACGTGGTAGGCGAACGCCACATAGTCCCCTCAGTCTGGATAAGGTTGTGGCCGGCATATGAGATATTAAGTTGATAGCATCCGCGAATTCTCTCCCCTTTTCCCGCGCCGGCACCGATCCGGTTTGGCGAGTGCAGGGTTGATGTGTTTGCCGCAATTCTAGCCACTCACATCTTGTCCGGTTAGAGTTGAAGTATTTGAGAGCCTGAGCCGAACCCTCTTCGGCGAGCCCCGCGAGCGTGGGGATGTGACAATAGAAATCTCGATGCGAGGGCGGATGTAAGGTTGCAATGGCCAAAGGCCAAAGGTTGGCCAAACAACGTGATAGTCGCCCACTTGAGCTTCCCTGCGAGCCTGATTGGATGCTTCGAGGTTTCCCGGTGGTTTATGTCGCGAAAGCAACTAAATGAAGACTGAATCGCCAGGGCCTTTTAGCAGAGAGTTGATTCGTCCAGCAAAAAAGTCGATCGTCGTGAGGAATTGGTTTGTCTAAGGAAAAAGGGGGGCAAAACCATGCCGTAGCTGTCTGGTAGTCAAGACCGCAGAGCGTCGTCCAGGTCGGCCTATGGGAAATTATGCCAAGTGTGGCCATGTCATACTAGAGCGTACGACTTTGTATTGCATACTGCTCTTTGGATTGGGGACTCTAGACGGTCTCCCGCGAACAAGTTGTATAAAAAACTACACCTTGACCGCCCCGAAAGCGCTGATCAGCCGGTCCGAGTTGTTGTTGCGGTCAAGTGAGATACGGACGTTAGATGTAATCAGAGGGTCCGTTGTAGAATGGCTGCTGGGCTGGCGAACATAACAAGCAGTAGCGGTAATGTGGAACGAGATGTGTAACAACATATCAGTGTGTTCGGTGAACGGGTTGAAATCTGCAAAAAGAAATGATCAGGTATTAGGGCGGTTGGGCTTGTGGGCTCAAGTTGATAAACTTGGCGCGAGAGGAGAATGTGCTAAGTACATGACCTCTCGAGGTTATTCTTGCCCTCGCGTGATCAGCAATTGCGGCAGCAAGAAACAATCAGTAGTGAACTTGGGTTGCCGCAAAATGTTTCACCCCCAGGCTGGACAAGTCGCGTGGAAGCCCACCGTACCGAGACACAGCACCAGCAACTCCAGGTTGGATCTGAGGTATATCTATGCGTCCGGTGATCGGCCGATTGTGGACAAACGGTCGGGTTGGAGGCGAGCATCTGTACTTTCCTCGGCCATCGAGGGCAGTATTGCGACAAGGGGATGTCCTAAATCCTTATGCACAGACCCGGTGAGGATATATCCCCTTGACGGATTTTATCTGCAACCGCTCGCGCTGAGATGGTAAGTAAGGCCGTAAGACCGTCGGTGTCGCACAGGGATAGAGTGAAGTCTCGAAGCCGTGTCAAATCTGTCAGATGCAAGCAACTGCCTTGGAGCGATTTGGTACGCCGTAACGCACACTCAACAAGACAGCAAGGAAACCCACATTGAGCATCCCTGGGTAGAATGTTTCAGCAGCACGATTCTCTGACGCGCAGATGAGCGGTCGGGGTATGGTACACCGTGCTACGAAAGGAGCCGCCGGCATCCAAGGTAGGCAAGCCTTAACGAATACCGCATAGGAAAGTTTCACGAAAAGCACCAGGGTCGAGTTGAGCTTGGGACGAGTCCATTCTTCCAAGACATTCAGCAATCGCATCGGCCATACCAACGTGGAAAAGCAACTATGTCTCGGACAGTTTGGACGCCAGCCATGTAGCTGAGCAGTCGATCGAAGCCCAGCCCAAAGCCGCCATGAGGAGGACATCCCCACCGACGAAGGTCGACATACCAGTCCAGGTTGCTCCCTGAAGTATGGGAGCCCTGGCTGGTGATTATCTTGTCGGTTATCTCCGATGCTGGCGTCACTACATCGTGTCGTCTCATCGCATCTAGTAAGGGTTGCAATCGGTATTCGCGCATAGACCCGCCAGCGATTTCGCAGAGTTCAGGGACTAGCAAATCGAAGCATTCGACGGTCGCACCGGGCAACTGGGGGTTTGATCGGGCTTCAAGCATATAGAAGGCTTTGATGTCTCGAGGGTAGTTGGTGACGAAGACGGGTTTGCCACCGCCAACATGCTCGGCGAGAAACTTCTCGTGCTCAGATTGCAACCCTGCACCCCACGTGGGTCTGAGAGTGAATAACTCGGCCTTTTGTTGCAACATTCCAATAGCCTCTGTGTACGTGATTCGCGGCCAGGAAGGCTGCATCAGTCCTTCCCAGCGTCGCTTGACCTCGTCGGCGGGCGCAAGATCTGAGCCAATATGTGCTGACCGCGAGAGAAGCTCCTGGACTGTTGTCGTTGCAAAGAGGCACATGCTTATAGATCGGAGCATGTTTTCGGTCAAATCCATCACAGTCTCGAGATCATCGACGAAGCTCATTTCTGCTTCGAGCATGTAGAACTCACTGAGGTGCCTCGAAGTATCGCTCTGTTCAGCGCGGAAGACCGGAGACAAAGTCCAGACATTGCCAACCGACTGTGCCAAAGCCTCGAGATGGAGCTGGGTCGAGACCGTTAGATACTTTTTGGAGCGGAAGAATGTGTCGTCTGGGGTCTTCTTGGAGTCCGAACCGGCTGGCTTGGCGGCCGGGGCTACGGCGAAGACCTCGCCGGCACCCTCGCAGTCCGATGATGTGATAATGGGCGGGTGTGTCTGTGTAAACCTCTGACTTGCGAAAAAGTGAGTCAGGGATGCAATGGCATCGGAGCGTAATCTCAACAGTAAACCTTGGAGGGGGGTTCTCGGCCGCAAGTGCGGCATTGTGCGGAGATACTCAGGGGTCTGATACTTCTTCTGTATGGGAAAGGTCTTGGGAGCGGAGAGGCGGTCAGCAAGCTCTAGTAGGAGAAGCGAACAGGAAACGACGCACCTTGGGATCAGACGGCCCAAGGACCTCAACTTTGCTAGCATGCAGCTCATGGCTTTGGGAGTTGCCAGGGGATGCTACCCAAGAGCCCGTGAGGCGGACGGCCGCGCCGACGGCCAAGCTGCAGAGGTCGGGTTAGCAAATTTGGCCCAGCCGAGACACGCAGACTGGAGGGAACTGTTCGCACCCTTGGGCTTGGTCGGTGTGGACGAGGGCTTGCAGAGGAGCCAGCGAGGACCCGTCTCCGAGAGAGACAAACCGATGGGCCTTCATGGACCGCACCGATCGAACATAGCCATTGACGACGACATCGTCGGCCTTTTCGGCCGGCTTCCACTGCAGGAGCTGGGCGATGGACTGGTTCGTGTGATGAGAGATACATCGGCGGCCAATGGCGCAATTGGTATTGGAGCTGCAGCGAAAGACACGGGCGATGGTAACGGGGCGTCTCGCCGGCCAGGCGGCGAGTCCCAAGGCGGCGCGCCACATTCCTAAGCTTTGCGATGCTCTGCAATGGCGCTGGAAACGCTTGGGTTGCTGTTGCTCGAAGAGGCGGCGGCAGATGCTGTCCCTTTGGGCTGCCTCTCCTAGGTTGTTACGCCGATAGTCTCTAAATGAAAGTCGAGATCAACAACCCATAAATAGCATCTTGACGACTCTGAGGTTGCTGGGCCTTGTGAGCTGGGGTGAGTCGGCAAAGCAAATATTTTGCGTAGCTGAATTCGTGAGCACTGATTCGTCGCGTGTCGCGTCGCCGTTGCTAAAGCTCTGAAGCTTGGTAGCTCTTGCTTGGCATGCACTGCTGCTAGGGCCCCTTGGCGAACCTGGAAGCCGGGTCATGCCGTGGAAATTCAGTTGATCCGGGGTTGTACCTGGCCTGGCGACTATTCACAATTGGCCGGAGGAGGCTCCGGTTGCCCCGCAAAACGCAAAGACGCATGGAGTGGGCAATTTCGATGTCGTGACCTGCCCGCCGTGCCTGCCATCAAGCCTCAGCTAAGCCTCTTGAGAGCCGAGACTCGAGGACGGAAAGCGTTGATGGCGCTGCGTCGCGCCTTCATAGGGGCAGGTACGAGTGCCCCGCATTTCACAAAGCGGCAGATTCAAGTTTCTTTTGTCTCGACTGATCGAACGCTTTTCCTGCGCATTCCGGATCACCAAGAAGCAATCCAACGCCATCGCTGATCCCCTCCCCGCGCTGGGCCTATGGCATTCCCATATCGTCACCAAGCTGTCATACATGCACGCCATGCTTTTTCTGCCTTTGCTGCTTGATGTCGACCGGCCTCGCCGGCTTCACTTGTCTGGCCGCCGCCAAGTGGGTGTAGCTGGCTGCTTGACTTGTCCCATTGGCCCCTAGTCGTGGACTCTGCTCACCAAGGCCGGCACTGCTGCCCCCCCCCCCCGCTGTGCCCTCTCCCGCGATGCCAAGACCAGCCCCTTTGGGCACATCTTACAAGGCACGGGAAAGCACGCGGGGATGGATGGGGTTAGGCGTGGGAATGGGTGCTTGGCCTGTGTTTCCCAGTTGCTCACCGTCCCGGGAGGCGTAGGAGCACCAGATCCATTGACTCAAGATTGCGTATAGACTGCTGCACAGCAGTGATCCAGAGATTCAATGCGGTACAGTCTCGGCAACCAACATTGGTGCCTCCCAGATCTTGCCCCAGATCCTGCCTCAAAACGTTCCGACTACCGTGTACCTGGATCTCTTAGGTAATACGCAGGCGATTGCGCGCCAATTTCTAGGTCTCTGACAGATCCGGCGCGCTCCAGACCGCTGGTAAAGGAGAGCATATATCCTGTACCGTCTCGCATCTCAATCACTACAATATCTGCTCATCTCTGAGTCTAAGACAATTGTTACACAGCGCTGCTACTTGCAAACCCCCCAGCTCTGCCCTTCTTCGCCCTTCGAAGATTTGCTTTTTACAGCCTCCCACCTGTGCTATCGAGGGTATTGTGCATATATAAGGGCCGCTGCCATGACCACTCGGTCTGCAATGATTCCGCCAGCCCACAGGCGATTGGCAGAGCGAACAAGGCCCCGGTTCGACCTGTCCAGTATCGCTTGCTCTATTCTGTGAAACACACGGCTGATTCCTCCCCCCATTCTCGTCACATTCACTCTTCACAATGCCGTTGGGAACTTCCAAGAGCAAGCCGAAGCCAGCGGAGGTTGCTTCAGAGACCAAGAAGCAGTACATCCCCCTTATTAAGAAGCAATACGCAGCACAGTTCAAGACGTACTCGTACATCTACCACCAGCCATTGGCGCAGCTCAACTTTCTCGAGAGACCTCTCGATCTCTCGCCCCCAGCTTTCTGTGAGCCCGACCTGGCCCCGTCTTCGTGCACTTTCACTGTCTAACAAACGGCTTAGTTGTATACCCTGGAGACCCTGCCGATGGTGCCTTGAACTGGGCAAGTCAGTCGCAAATTCCCATCCCCTTCATCTGTGCAGCCAACGATGGCCGGCCGGGAGGCGATTGGGAAACCGGTGCGGCAGGTTACGAAGAACGCCTGTGCCGCCGAAGCACACTTTCCGCTACCCTAGCGACCCCAGGACCAGGCTCTCGGGTCGACGCCCACTACCCCATCCCCATGTACGGCGGTATCATGTCGGCTGATGTCGGTACGTCGCCCCCTTCTCCTAGTTCTGCACTCTCCAATTAACATCATCCAGTCGTTTTCCGTGGCCCCCACGACCGATATGAGAAGCTGCCACCCGACCAGTGGCGAGCTTTACCTGTCGTCTCTGTACCACCCGCCCGTTGGCCCAAGTTGACGCAAAACGGCACCAAATACTCGTTTGCCAACGAGCGGGAGATGGTCAAGGATAAGTTGCGGGGCGCGCTCCGCATCTGTGCCTACGCCGAGTATACCAACGTGGTGATCGGCGACTTTGGCCTCGGAAATGGCTACCGCAATCCGCCCCAAGAGCTTGCTGAGCTCTGGCGAGAGGTCTTTTTGTACGACCCTGACCTGCGAGGCCGGATTCGCCAGGTGGCCTTCGTCTTCGAGGATCCCGACCAAAGCACGACGCAGTTGATTCTTGACGACCTTGCCAAGAAATCCAAAAGCGGGAGCTCCAGCAGCGGCTCATCTTCATCGAGCAAGTCCAAATCCAAGTCAAAGTCTGCGTGCCCAAATACCTCGAGCGCCCCAACGGACTATGAGATCTTCGCCCGTGTATTTAGCGACGCCGAGATACAGAGAGTTCTCTCGCAACCGGACTCGAGGTACGGACTGGACAATTTGCTTGCCAAGTAACACCTTGTGCGAAACCAGAGGCATGTTGCTATTCAGGCCTTCCGACCCCTGCCTAGGGTGGATAGACACCTGCATGGGCGGCCAGCTGCTATTGGGGCGTGTGTTATTATGCGCTGCTAGATTTTGTTTTGATGAGTGCTTTTTCTTTTGGTACTGGTGTATGGGGGGGCTACAACTGGGTTGCATAAGGTTATCAGACCTTCAATGGTGTTTCGGACCAGGCCGTTGGGCTTTGTTTGCTTTGATCGACTGGTGTATTAGCGCATCCCTAGTGTATTCACCTGCCTTGGTTGCCAGGCCTTTGATGGGGGCGATGCGAGTTCTTGCTTTCGCCATTTCACGGGCCAGCCGCGTTTTCCGTAACCTCCTCCTTTTGCCATGGCCAAAAAGTTGGCTCAGGCCTCCGGCCCGAGCAGTTCGTTCCCGGCAGCGGCAAAGCATACCCCCAACGGGTTTCTTGGGTCCCCCCCCCCCCCCCCTAAACAGGGGATACCCATGCCGATCCTGCCGAAAGTGCATATTCCACAGCATCACCATTCCGCTACTGGCTGCCACAACTTTGAGCTGCATGAGGCTGAGAGGCCACTTGCGTGCGTGGGCACCAACCAGACCATGTGCTCCTCGTCCCAGTGGGAGGGGTCGACATTCAGTCTTTGGCAGAGGCTGCTGGTGCTTCTCCCACCCCGAGATGGTTGATTTTATGAAGGTGAGAGCCGTCACACCGAAAGATGATGCAATGATGCTCTATAATCTCTAGTCGGGGCATGGTTTTCTTTTGGTATTCGGATCTTGGTGCATCTATCGAGGTCAGCTACAATAGGTGCCGAGTCGTAAACAACATTGAGGGACGTGGGGACGTGTTAACGTCTGTCTCCATTTTAACCTTTCCGGCCATATCTACAGAACCAACTGAGCCACCCACCTCATAATGCCCTCTGTGCAATGGGGCCCTTCCATGATCTTCTTGCTGCCAAGGCACACTTGGGCGGGTTCTGAGCGCCTGCTATGGCTTGACGCACCGAGCCAAACGAAGCGAACTACATACTACTTACGCACATGAGCGAAACGGACCTTCCTCAGAACTACTCTTACAGGTTAGTTTCCATAGCGCACGTCACGGCTTGGCACAAAGGAATGCATGCAACATGCCAATCGACGAGTAAACATCCCGTGATTATGCACTTTCCTGTTCCCCATCCGTACGGGCGAGGATTGGGCACACCAGTGCAGAGTTGCTGGAGCGGCTGGCGGCAAGCCGACGACACCCGGAGAGGCGGTATTCCCTTTGACTGTAGCCTCCCCCTCCTCTTTCCCGTGCCCCCATCCGGTGTTCCAACCAACAATCCTCCATGTCTCCCTAATCTAACCCAGATGGATACTGGCACCATCTGCCCTGTCCTGCAAGATAAGGCACCGGATGACGGATGGCTGGTTTGTGGCGCTCACGGCGGCGGACTCGACTGGCAAACAACGTCGGGACGGCACAGGTCTGACATGTTGCTGGGTCGAGAAGGACGCAGCCCATGCCGCACAATTTCCATCCACCGGCTCCTTCAATCTTTTGTCTTATTTTTGTCCACCCCAGCTTTCGAACCCCCTCCCCCCCCGGGGCTCGAAACCAGAGGCAAGTGACACTTGTTGAGCCCTCCACCCCGAAAGTCAGTTAACCCTGACTCTCATGTCTCTCTCTCTCTCTCTCTCTCTCTCTCTCTCTCTCTCTCTCTCTCTCTCCTGGGTTACTCACCGCTTCAGCTTCTCCCGTCACGCTGGGTAGCACAAAGTGGCTACAGTCCAAGGTCAGAAAGGAGCACGGGATACACAGCACAGACAGATACACAAAGTCCTAGCACGACACACAACAAGGTTTGAGATCGAGTACCACAGATCGTAGACGGACGGCTCTGAATACAGGCTGTACCACCCGCGCACACAAGCCGGGAGTTTTCCCCTCCTGATATTGCTGAGAAACAACTGCGCCTTGTGTAGCCCTCCCCACCGCTCTTCCTCACCGTCTTCTTCTCGGGCGTAGGTGTGATCCGGGTTTCCCATCAAAATTGCAAGGCCTGCGCCATTCCAGCCCCAACCCGCGGCAAGGTCAAGAAACAGCGGAAAAAGCGGCCTCACGGACTCGTAGCCACTGCACCGGTAACTCTCTAGTCGAGAACACCCCCCCGCAAGGCTCACGCTCCTCCAGCCTAACAACACCCCGACTCCGACCGGGGACAACAGCGTGGAGATATCACAACACGGCGCACCGGCTAGCTACGTCCGACCCATGCGATCCCGGCGCCAAACAGATACACTCCCGGCGCATCGGGCGCCCAGGCGTCTAGATTTGAAAAGACACGAGACAGCATCCATGTCCCAATCGACTCGTCATCTTTTCGGCGCCAATACAACATTTCTCCACGAGGGCGCGCGTGCGCGCGCGCGTCTCTGAGTGGCCTGGGCGCTTGGTGAAATAAAAAGCTGGCCGCCCGCCAGCGCTTATTTGCCTGCTCGCCTGCCCGCGATCCCTTGTCTCGGGTGGGAGCGAGCCGACCGGGGGAGGGGGGGGGGGGGGGGCAAGAAGGCACACAATCAACAAGCCTCCAGCAGTGACTCAGTAAGCCACACCGTATACAATGGATACAGGGGGGCTGTGACAACTTCCCCGTGAATGGAGCTGAAGAGTGAAGGGAATGCCTGGAACACGGAGCGATATCTGCTTCGCTTCCAGTCTCGGTGTATGTAAGATTGGCTTTATCGAAACGCCAGCGGCATGCCCCGTATTGCTGATCGATGCCTGTCCACTCCGTGACAGTGTTGGCTGCACGCCACGCCAAACACTGTCCACCAAAAAGAAAGCTCACGGGTAAGCGATCTCTTGGGACTCGTGAGAGAGTGAGTGGACAACTTACGTCCTGGAGACGGTGTTGACTCCGACCCTGTTGGTTAGAGAGTTGAGTGAGAAAGGGACTTTCGGTGCATCTCCGATAGTCCTGATCTCCTACTCCATGTCCACCTACCCACTGCTATGAAGTCGGCAGTTTCCAACTCCATTGGCAATGCACAAGACATCAGACCACATCACCCACCAAACACGCGTGATCAAAAACAGTAGTCGTCTCGTTATATTCGTTTTGCTCTACCTCAACACCAGCCCTATATCTCCGCTCTCGCCCTACCAATACGACGGCCGCAACCCCGTAAAGGTGGACAACGCACCTCCTTCACCAGCGTCCTCTCGTTTCCGCTGCCCAGCCAGCTATCACACTGTTAGCGTCGCTCCATCCGTTAGCGTCAGGGGGGAATTCAACTCACCTCCAACTGCACGCCCTTATGTATATGCACAAGCCAGTCTACATATGATTGCGCCTCATTATTCCTGTCCTCGACCAGCATCCTCGCAAACTCAAACTCTGCCCCATCAATCCCCTGCCGAGCTAGTTGAATTGTCAACCCCTTTGACCCGCGCATTGTCCGTAGGAACTCGATGATGTTGCGCACCTGCGCATTGAGGTGGGTCTGCAGCATTGGTAGCGTCGACGTGTACGCATCCAAGGCCTGTAGGTTCGTCTTGTCCTCGCCGAACAAGTCTGCAATCAGATTCGGTGATGTCTGCGCGTGGAACCACAACAGACATTGCTGACCATTGTCCACAATATAAACACCGCCTGGTTCGACGCGGCTGAAAGACGTGCGGACCGAGGGCGGCATCCTCAGGTGTCCTGTCTTCTCGTCGGGGAAGCCATCTTCGGGTTGCAGGTTATGAAGAGGAATCATGCGCGGGTAGAGGTAAAGGCTGAGCTCGAGAGCGCCCATGGACCGGATCAGGCGCATCTCGTGCACTCTCCGGTCTGTCGTCTCACTGCCGCCCTTGAATGCACGGCACTTGATCATCGAGAGCATGTACATGGAGAATTCCTTGAGCCTCTCAGGCATCACCAGCTGCCCGGGTGGATGCGACTGCGAGAGGAAGTTCTTGCGGTATCCCGCAAGAATGTCAATCGTCTTCTCCGTTAGACCCAGGCGAATGTCCTTGAGGGTGCTTGAAGTAGTCGCAAGCTTGGTGGAGGCTTCCTTGGCAAGAATAGTGTAGACGGCATCCTGGTCGATGAACTTGAGGCTATCCTTTGGATTATCGCTCACGCCCGCGATGATGTTCAAACACCTGACTCTTCGCTGGCCAGAGGCCGTCGTGTAGAGCAGGGCAGCCTGGAAGTGAGCGTCTAGCTTCGAGTCGAGCTTTCCGTCGTAGCTGAACGTCACACCGAGGGCCTTGTCCGCATCAACGACACCAATCTCAAGGTCGGCTCCGAAGGTGTGCTGGATGAAATTGCCGTGATATGCTGATATTTGCAGACCATTGGAGCACCTGACCTTCATAAGCGCCTGGTAGCCCGTCT
The DNA here is from genome assembly GCA_030549175.1 of Lasiosphaeris hirsuta. NCBI lineage: Eukaryota > Fungi > Ascomycota > Sordariomycetes > Sordariales > Lasiosphaeriaceae > Lasiosphaeris > Lasiosphaeris hirsuta. The sequence goes on from JAUKUA010000002.1 coordinate 4,032,565, forward strand.
CGCGAGTTACGGCATGCTTGATCTCTAGAGATAGCCTAGTGTTGTCTCTGGGAGCGACGAAGTTGGGGTAGTAAAAGGTTTCTCCGCCTGTAGTGGAGGCGACGTATCCTGGTTGAAGTTAGTATGACGTTACACGGAAGATATTGAGTGCTGTTCACTTACCAGTCGTAGCAATGTCCAGATACCCACCCGACGGCGCGGCCATGAAAAAGTCCACGCCAACTCCTAGTGACACCATCTTCTCGGCAATCTTCCTCCAAGCAGGGTGTTCAGTGCTGAAAAGCTTCTTGTCAGGCTCGCCACCGGGATGCTTGCCATCATCACGCAGGAATAGTCGTCCAGGGCCCCAGGTGGGTAGCGCCGAGAGGGAGCAAAAGATCTTGCCGCCAGTCTTCTCGAGAGCAGCAATTGCCGAGTTGAGGGTCGATAGGAGGGCTGGCTCGGGGTTCTTGATCTGAGAAAACATTTGCGGCAGCCGGGTCAGAAGTGAGGTAATGACCGATCTAGACTCGTAGGGGTCCACAAACAGGCCATCGCTGAGAGGAACGAAGGGATCTTCGATATCCGGCATTATCATCATCTGAGCCTGCTCCAATGCCGGGCTGACATTGTAGAAGTGCACCTCCTTGTCAAAGGTGACAAATCCAACCTTAGCACCGGCAGGAATCTTTCGCTTGACTTCACCATTCTCGTCCTTCTCCTCGTCGTCTTCAGCGCCATAGATTGCACCCAGAATGCCATCACAAAACGACTCGAGGAAGCCCTTGTTGAAAGACTCTTGGGTCACGTCGATCACGAACAAATAACGCATGCCAACGGGCTCCTTGGTCCAGTACTCCTTCGGGACGACAAACTCAACCGTTCCGCGTGTCAGCTCGGGGCGCTGATCGCGATCAACACGTACGCCCTGGGGGCTGGTGGCACAAAAGTACTCGGGGGGGGTGTCGTTGGCGTAAGTGCAGAGATTGCAGACGAACTTGTTACCGCCGGCCCGGAACATCATAAAAGGGTTGATGTAGGCGCGGCAGCGGTGACACCTGGGGGGGCCGACATCACCAAAGTCCAGGACAGGAATTGCTAGCTCGCCAGCCTGGAGAGGGGCAAGGGGCTGCAATAGGAGACCTAGCGGCAGAGCAGTGCTGCGTAGTCCTTCGCCAGTGGCCGGGATGTTGGTCATGGAGAGACGGGCGAACTTGGGCGAGGAATTGCCCTGGTCAAAGGCGGCAAACGAGACAGTAGCTGGGGGCGGTACCAGGCGCTCAAAGGTCGGGTACAAGTTGTTGAGGAAGTACTGCTGCACCGAGTCCCGGGAGAGGGGCACGCTCGGCATATCCTCCGGGGACACCTTGTTTTGGCCGGAGGCGGAAACAACCGTTGGCGAGGGGGTTGCATCCATCACACCACCTCTTGCCGCGAATTCCATGGGAGAAGCCGGCATGGGGTTGAACGGGGAGTTGGCAGGTGCGGGAAACTGGCCCATCTGGGGGGTTATGCCACCACTACCAAACTGGCCAGGGGACAAGACGGGGTTTGAGTTGAGATAGCCCGTCGCGGGTGTACCGGCGGGCGGGATACCGTTGAAAGCCTGAGACGAGCCGACAGGGGCATCAACCTGGTGGTATGCATGGCGGTCCTTCTTCTTCCTCCGTGCAGTGCCGTAGCCCGAGTCGGCGCCGAGCGACATACCGCCCATCTGTGCGGCTAAGCCGCCGTCATCAGCGGGCGAGATGGGGCCGGCAGGAGAGAAGCCGGCCTGCTGCTGTGCCGGGTGCTGACCGTAGGGTGCATATCCCGGAGACTGGGCGGGCGCGGGGCCACCCATTGGCGGGGGATATTGCTGTCCCGGCGGGGCATTGTAACCGGCGCCGGGCTGGTAGGGGTTCGGAGCAGTTGGGGGTTGGAACTGCGGGGCAGCGGGCCGGACTGTCCGATTTAGATCATTGGGATCGAGGTTCTCGCCTTGCCCGAGAGCATGGTACATGGAGTAGTCGGTCATATTAGCGGGGGTGAGCGCGGGCGGGCCGAGACAGGGCGGCAGCTCAGCTCAATCGGATCGGGAGACCAGGGCAGGTCGGCGTGCCAATCAGTAAGCAATGGCTGTTCGAGTTACGACAGCATCCAGGTATCCAGGTAAAGCTGAGGTCGACTATCCGCAATCCGACGTCGTCACCGGGGACTTTGAGGCTGCGAGCTGGCCTGGCTCATAATTGTCCCAAGCGAGGGGCAGCGGCGAACAGCTCTTGACCTAGAGCCAGAGTGCCCTGTGTCGTCGCTTCAGATAGCAATACGAAAACTAAGAGGTAGGTTTCCTCTTGAAGGGAGTCGAGACCACAGGTCGACGTCGTAGAAAGGGCCGCACGCCCAAGTCGAGCTGTCCTTTTTCGTCGGCTCAAAGCTCAAGCTGGCCTGACAGGGGGGAGCCAAGGCCTGGGTTGGCCTGCGTGTGGCCTGTGATGGATTCCTGAAGTGACACATGTCTTTCCGGACTTTTGCCGGACGGGGACCTGCAGCAAAGCAGATCATGCCCGGGCCTTTCTGCCACCTGTCACCGCCTGCAAGTGCACGCCCATGGGCCCTACTTGATCTGTGGAGAAAGCACTGCCCTGCCTAGCCCGTCGCGCTCGTCAACTCTTGGCACGCGACAGAGCAGAGCCAGACAAGGATCTTTTTTTTTAGGCCGTTTGCTTCCACTCTGTCACTCGTTTGGCGCAAGGGTCGATAGAGCCGCAAACCTTCTTTCACCTCTTGCTGTTGACAACCTTATTGATTGCATTTTTCCCTGCGGTGAGCGCATCACCTTCAATATTCACATTTGATAAATGGAGGCAAACAATCAAAATACTATCTGTGAGCGCAGGTAGCGACACAAACAAATACAATGTTCAGCTTTTGCCCATTGCAGGGTGCGCTCTCCGAGTCAACGGCATCGCAGTCCCTCCTCGAGCTTGATGGCGGCGTCAAGGTGTTGATTGATGTTGGCTGGGATGAGACATTTGATGTTGAGAAGCTCAAAGAGCTAGAGAAGTGATTCTGCCACATTCACCAATACTCAGCTGGATGCGGATGCTAACCGCTCCTGCGCAGACAAGTCCCGACGCTGTCCTTGATCCTCCTGACCCATGCGACTGTTCCCCATCTCGCCGCCTACGCGCATTGTTGCAAGCACTTCCCGCTGTTCACGCGCATACCCGTCTATGCTACGCGACCTGTCATCGACCTCGGCCGCACCCTCACACAGGATCTCTATTCCTCGACTCCGCTTGCAGCGACAACCATCCCGGCCACATCACTTGCCGAGGTATCATACTCGTACTCGCAATCTTCATCTTCAGACCACCCATTTCTATTACAACCTCCGACCTCGGAAGAAATTGCCCGGTATTTCTCACTGATCCAACCACTGAAATACTCGCAACCACATCAGCCGCTTCCCTCGCCCTTCTCGCCTCCGCTTAATGGGCTTACCATTACCGCATATAACTCGGGACACACACTGGGAGGGACTATCTGGCATATTCAACATGGTCTGGAATCCATTGTGTATGCCGTCGACTGGAATCAAGCTCGTGAGAATGTCTTCTCTGGTGCCGCTTGGCTCGGCGGCAGCCACGGCGGTGCCGGTGGTACCGAGGTTATTGAGCAGCTGCGAAAACCAACCGCTCTTGTCTGCAGCAGTCGCACCCCAGAGACAACGCTAGCTCGCAGTCGCCGAGATGAGCAGCTTTTGGAATCAGTCAAGCTCTGTATTGCCCGTGGTGGAACAGTGCTTATTCCTGTCGACTCAAGCGCAAGAGTCCTCGAGCTAGCCTACCTCCTCGAGCACGCCTGGAGAACCGAGGTATCCAAGGACAATGACATCTTCAGACAAACCAAGCTTTATCTTGCTGGGCGTAGTATTGGCAGCACGATGAGAAATGCCAGGAGTATGCTGGAGTGGATGGACGACAGCATCGTTAGGGAATTTGAGGCTGTGGCCGATGTCTCGCGGAGGCCGAACAACAGCGGGAATGGCGGCCAAGGAAAGGAGGCCGGTCCATTCGATTTCAAGTACTTGAGATTGCTGGAGCGCAAGGCACAGATCGAGCGGGTCCTACAACAAGCAGTTGATGATTCGGAGCCTCGAGGCAGAGTTATCCTGGCAAGTGACGCGAGTTTAGAATGGGGCTTCTCGAAGGATGTCCTGAAAGCTATTGCGGGTGACGCTAGGAATCTAGTAGTCTTGACCGAGAGACCGAGTCTGAACACCACTAAGCCGTCTGTTGCTCGGACTCTGTGGGAGTGGTGGAAGGAGCGGAAAGACGGTGTTGCTACGGAGCAAACCACCAGTGGCGACACATTTGAGCAGGTCTATGGCGGCGGACGAGAACTCACACTGTCTGATGCGGGCCGACAGGCGCTCGAGGGCGGCGAGCTCAGTGCGTATCAGCAATGGCTAGCAACACAGCGTCAACTCCAAGCAACGCTGCAAACAGGTGGTGCCACGGCCTTAGAGACATCGGCAGATGTCGTCGACGACGCCTCGTCAGAATCATCCTCGGACGAGGAAGGGTCGGAAACGGAGCAACAGGGCAAAGCCTTGAATGTCTCAACTACGCTAGGTCAAGCTAGCCGCAAAAAGGTCGTTCTCAATGATGAAGACTTGGGCATTACTATCTTGATCAAGAAAAAGGGAGTCTACGATTTCGACGTAAGAGGCAAGAAGGGTCGCGAACGCATGTTTCCTGTCGCCATCCGCCGGAAGCGAAACGACGAGTTTGGAGATCTGATCCGCCCGGAAGAGTACCTCCGAGCAGAGGAGCGTGAAGACGCGGATGGCCCCGACTCTGGCCATTTCGGTAACCAACATGAAGACCGCCTGGGCAAGAAACGGAAGTTCGACGACGTGGGAACAGCTGGCAAGGGCTCATCTAGTATGAATAAGCGGCCTCAACTTACGCGAGCCCTTTCCGCGGACGAACCGGACACAACCATGCATGCTAATGGCCCTGGTGGTGACGAGTTAGACGACCTCGAGGACGAAGATGAGGTTGTTCTTGGTCCGTCCAAGCTTGTCGTCTCGTCGCGGATCGTCTCTGTTCGGCTACGCATCGCCTTTGTCGACTTTGGTGGCCTGCATGATAAGCGCAGCTTGAACATGTTGATCCCCCTGATCCAGCCACGCAAGCTGGTTCTCGTCGCCGGCGCACCAGAGGAAACCTACGCCCTTGCCAACGACTGCAAGAAGCTCCTGGGTGCTAAGCTCGGCACGTCAGAGGAACATGCCGTCGAGGTACTCACGCCCGCCGTTGGTGTCACCGTCAACGCGTCGGTCGACACCAACGCGTGGATCGTCAAGCTCGCCGACCCGCTCGTCAAACGGCTAAAATGGCAGAACGTCCGCGGCCTAGGCATCGTGACCGTAACAGGCTTACTGTTGCCAGGAGGCGAGTTTGCCGAAATTGACAACGAAGACGGCACCAACAAGCGCCAGAAGATCGAGAGCGCGGAGTCATCCACCGACGCCGGCAGCACCGTCGTTCCGGCATCTAACAGCGCGCTCACTACCGTGACAGGGCTTGGGACCGCCGCTGCACATGTCCCGACGCTCGACGTCCTACCCACAAATCTTGCGTCGGCCGTGCGCTCAGCAGCGCAACCCCTGCACGTCGGCGATTTGCGCCTAGCAGATCTGAGGAGGGCAATGCTCGGGAGCGGCCACAAGGCCGAGTTCCGTGGCGAGGGTACGCTGCTGATTGATGATGCCGTGGCGGTGCGCAAGACAGCAACAGGTCGGATTGAGATTGAGAGCGTTGGCGTGCCGACGGAGGCCGGGCCTGGACAGGGTAATCAACATGATATGATGGGCATAGGAATGGGCATGGGAGGAACGTTTTATGCGGTTCGAAGGAAGATTTATGAGGGGCTGGCGGTTGTTGCGGGGGCTTAGTCTGCGAGAGAGAGAGAGAGAGAGAGAGAGTGTGTGTATTGATCAGATGTAGGTATCACAGGGCAATGGGGGTTGGGGTGCAGTAGGCAGGCAATCATTACTGGCTGCATTGGCTTCCTATTTCCTCCCGTTACACATAGCTCCGAGTTTTGAGCCTTTCGTCAAACGTTTTGGCACAGTTGGCTCTCCAGAAGAGGACAGGCACACATGCCTTATGCAATCAAACCCGGGTTTGTTTATTAGCGCATAACACTCCCACCAAACCGGGAGAGGTACTGAAGCACCGATGAAGCCTTTGTAGTATAAGAAGAGGCATCTTTGGTAATTCGTGAGGTCTTCCTAAGATCCAAATATGCCTCCTGAAGTGCGAAAAATGCTGGTCTTGCTCCCGGGAAGCCTTTCCAGGGCTTCGATATCTCCCTTGGGGCCTTTTGGCGAAGGTCGCACGCTAACAAACAAGCCAGGGTTGGAAATGATGTTCGCGCAAAGCTTCACAAACCTTCGCACATGTTCTATCCTATCCATGCCATGCCGATATCAGCCACAACCACAACCACCCATACTCCTCTCTACAGCATCCCGAACAGCATCCCGAACAGCAACACCTCACACAACCTCCTTCTCCCCCTCAGTGACCGTCCTCCTCCCCCACGGCCTCCACCCCCTCACCCTCTCCCACACCGTCACCTCCACCCCCTTGACACTCCCAACCCCGCTTTGCGCCCTCCTCAAACCCAGCCTCCCCCCCTCCCCGGCTCCCGATCGCGAACGGCTACTCCGCCACCTCCGCCCCCTCTCCCACCGCCTCCGCAGCCCGCCCGCGCCGGCCTCCGCTCCCGCGACCGCCCCGGGCGTGCTGCTAGCGGGCGGCACGGTCCCCCGCACGCGGGCGAGGGTGCGGTGGAAGGAGCGGGTGATGGCGAGGCCCGACTTGCGCACGGCTTCCATGGCCGCGTGGGTTTGCAGGATGAGGATGAGGAGGAAGAAAGGGATGCAGACTGAGACCATGGTCACGGCGAAGCGCCAGTCGTTGGCGGTGATGGTTAGGGTCGTGATGCCGAAGACAGACTGTGGGGGGGGGGGGGGGGGGAGGGGTTGTTAGTGTGTATGTTGGTTGGGGGAAAGGGGGAAGGGGGGCTTACGGTGACGAAGGTTAGGGGGAGAAAGATCATGGAGACGCTGGTGAGGATCTTGATGTTGTCGCCCTGCTCGATGGCGCGCCGGGATTCCTTGACCGAGCTCCCGCTGAAGAGCTGCTCCCGCAGCGAGCGGATCTCGGTTCGCGTGCGCTCGTTCTTGTCGTAGACCTCCTGCAGGTCCCGCATCGCGGCTTCGAGCTCCTGGCGTAGGACCTCCATCCGCCCTGCGTACGCGCGACCTTCGGGGGTGTCGGGCTCTGGGTGCGGCCACAGTGTGGCGTGCTTGCCGGCCCAGAAATCTTTGGTGAAGGTGTCGAAGTAGGCGGCTCGCATCGACTTGATGCCGTCGTTGATCACGCCTAGGGTGTTGTAGGCCCAGAAATATCGGCGCGAGTAAGTGAAGTCCTTGTCCTCGAATAGCAGCTTGTCGCGAAGGCGGGCGTCGAACATGAAGTGGTTCTGTTTGAGCTGTGTGAGTTGGCGACTCGATGTACGGGATGGGATAGTGAGCCAACATACCGGCGGGGTGATGAGTTTGGTAATCATCTCGTTCAGCTTGAGGTACCGTTTAACAGTATCCCTATACTCGACACCCAAACTGTCGAGGAAAGCGTACGGCCCATTGTAAAACGGCCGCTTCGATTCCTCGCTACGCATCGAGTGCTCGTCATCGGGAAAACACTGGATGCTGAGGAGATGCCACGGGGCAAACGTGTCGTAAATAACGCCCTGCTGCATAGCGACACCCCTGCGTCGAACCCGAGACTTGACCGTCTTTTTGGGCTTGCCGCCCAGTGAAAGCGCAAGGATTGCACTACATTCCGTGATGTCAATGTGGTCAGGAGACCGTTTATCTGGCGGCCGGGAGTCGTAAGCCTGCCAAGGCGCAGGCTTGAGACCTTCCCCGACAACGGTGTAATACTTGAAGACAAAGAAGAAACTCCGTTGCTTCAAGGAGTCCGTCTCGTAGGCTCTGTTCATGTATGCCTGAGCTAATCGTTAGTAAGTTGGAAACTTCCACAGCTGGACTCGGTATTCTCACTCTCGTTTTCCCCTTATTTCCGGTTGTCGAGGCAAGATGCTGAAACAGCTCATCCATATCAAAGTGCCTCTTCATCGTCATATGAGCAGCACCCAGCATGACTGGGGATGGTTCCTGGAGAATTCTAAAACAACGTCAACACCAAAACCTCGCCCAAAAAAAACCCAAAAAAAAAACAAGCGTAGGCAACTCACGTCATCCTCCCCACCGAGGCACCCCCAGAATTCACCTCCCGGAGCGTTTCCCACACGGTCGACGCCTCCAACACCTCCCCCTCCTCATCCCCATTGTTAGTATGCTGTGCCTCCGGCATACCATCCCGCCCAACCTCATAAACCTCGTATGTGGCGCTGATATAGGGACCATCCTCGACAGGATCGAAATTCTCCAGGATGCTCGACGCATCCATCTCATTCCTCATATGCCACACATCGCCCAGCGCCGTGACCGTCGCCGGCTTGGCCTCATCCAGCGAACTCAGGTGCGTCGCCAGGTCCTCCTCAGAAAAACTCTCCTGCGCCAGCGGCTCGAGGACATAAGACATTGGGGCCTCCAGCGGCATGGCCTTTGCTGATGTCGTCCGCGACGCCGGAGTTTGGGGCACGTACTCATCGGCCTCGTCGCACGAATCGGGCGACATGCCATCGTATATCGACGGGGACTGCAGTCTCTTGTCCAGGGGCGTGAAAGGGACGGGGTGATGGCCAAGGTCCGGGATCTCGGTTGTCAGTCGCCGGCTGCGCTTGGAGGCGGCGAGCTGCGCGGCCGAGGATCCCGGGTCGCTGGTGAAGCTGATGGCCCTCAGCGCTGGGGAGGGCGCGGGCCCGTCGCTGCCGGTGCGTTCCATCTTGGTGCTACCGGGGCTAGTGTTGCCGGGGCTCTTGGCGGTAGCCTCGTGGAGGAGGCGGAGGTGTCTGATGTACTGATCATGGTGGTGTTCGGCAATGTTCAACAGCTCGTCGATGCTACGGGTGAGGCTCATCCTGGCGAGACAGGGGTGCAATCGGCTCTAGAGCTCATAGGTATCGAAAAGGAGAATTGACGAGGGGGTAGAATAGGACAGACAGCGTTAGGGGTGGAGGGGAAGGAAGCATGACCCGCAGCCGAGGATATATGTTGTGCTGCGCTCCCACCGAGGAAGCTGGATTGGTAAGTCGCATTGCACAGGGATCGATCGAATGCGTATCTTAGGCGCAGGTGGAAGTCGACTCAGCCGCATTGCTGCCCTCCACTACAAGTTGAAGCCCCACGACTTCTCGATACGTCCAAGGGACGGACGACAGTCCAGTAGCTGTGGGGAGGCTCGAGGAGGCCCGGTTACAAGGGCGCAAGGCTCACATCATGAGGTAATTAGGCAGACAATGTCTAGCGTAGGGGCGGGCTACCCTGTGGTGGCAGGGCTCTGAAGAGGATCGTGGATAGCGGTCTTGGCGTTGATGCCCAGTTTCTAGAGTTGTTCCGTATGACAGCCTTCGAGATCTAGTGGACGGTGACTTGCCGCGAATGCGGGGTGGGCATTGAGTTTTGGTCACAAGCCACGAGAGGGACCCGGAAGTAGGGGTATCAGTCAATTGATGGTCCGCTGCGCGATACCTCGTTTGTCCCCTGCTGCTTCGCCTATCGGCGACATGCGACATGTAAACTGCAACTTCGGTGTCTGATTGGGAAGAGTGGTGAAGACGGCTCACCGAGCCGCCATCGGCAGAGCTCCCAGACTGACCACAGGGAACGCCATGGGGCGAACAAGTGTTGCCCGCTTCAACCGTTCCAGCAACCGATGAAGCCGCCGCAACATTCGCCTAGACCGTATGGTTGGTGTCTCTTTTCCAACATTGAGCCAAACACCCCCAAAAGACCATAGCTCGAGTGATGAGCGGTGACCGCTGCAGCCTGGCCAATTCAGAGACAGGGCTTCGTGTCTCGTGGTAGCGCATCGTGCTCACTGATCCACGCCAACGACCTTCCCCCCGGAAGTCCCATCCAGTGGGGGCCGTCGTTACCACCTGTGGCAGCCTTCTCCTTCTCCCATTCCTCTGGTGTCTGACACTTGGCACTCCAGGCATGGATTTGCGCGATTTCATCCTTGAGTGCTGCATTCACCAGGCGATGGCGCTTAAGCGAGTTCTTGCCGGCAAACTCGGGCGACACGATCAGTGTGGTGAAGGATTGGCCGCATCCGCCTGTTTTAGTTACGGTTGTCTGTCAGTCGTGGCCACACAAGACTGTTGATTCAAAATGTGATTGACATGGCAGTTGCAAGGTTGCAAGGCACGATTGAGTGAGACCAGAGGGTGAATCGCGGGGCTTTGGGCGCCCATGACGTCAGGGCCGAGGAAGAGAGAGAAAATGTGAGAATTTGGACGCCGTACCAGACATATCTTGGACCTCTACATGGGTTGCCTTGAGGCGCAATGTGAGCGCCTCCTTTATTGAGCTCTCTGTAATTGAAGACTCGGCCATGCTTGCCGTAGTGGTGGTGGTTCTTTGATGATCAAGCTTGAGGGGTCTTGGGGTACGAAAGCCACGCAAGATTTCACAAGGGCCCCCCGCGTTTGTTCTTGGCGAGAGTCAAAGACTGGCGGCCAGGGTTAGGGTTTAACGCATTCACGCATGGTCATCGAGGCTAATCAGCTTTGTTGACCTCGAAGCCGCTTGCGGCTGCTGAGGGCCGAGACAAACTAAACAACCCCTGACTGACTAAAGCGGGAAGCTGCTTGCGGCGATATTCGAGATACCTTCCTTGCAGATACTGAATGAAACGAACCTAACTTTTACGTGGTTGGTACTTTTCGTGCGCCCTAGTTTTTGTCTTGAAAAACATCAGCCCAAGAGAAGCTTTGTCTCGCTTTTCATTCACTGGCGCTCTTCCGAGTTGCTGGCTCCATCAACTTGCAACTCGCAACACGGTACTCGCAACTCGTAACTCGCAACTCGGGTCTTATAACCCGAGGTATTTATTCCAACTCCCCTCGAAGATCCTCGAAAGTCTCTCCATCTCTGACGATACTTCAAAGGGAGCGAGGACGGCGTGTTCAATGAGCTTCGCCTCCATCTCAAAAACAACTCGCCTCTTCTCATCAGCTGCAATCCGCACTACATATTCACGAACAATCGCAACCATGGCTGGTACTGCAAAGAGCCCCTTGTTCACCCAACAGGTGGTCAGGGCCATGCGAAACTTGTAAGTCTTCCATCCATATTTTGCCGTGTTTGCCTAGATCTGCCAATTGGCCCCGAGCTTCATCTAAGCTCCCATCTATTAACACTGAGCATCTGAGCATACAGCTGACTGACGTGACCTCTTCCCTGCAGGTACCCCGAAGAGCTTGCAGAAAGAAGCTGGGACAATGTTGGCCTTCTACAGGAGAATGTTGACCTTGGACCCCGCAGCCAGAATACGACCGTCATGTTGACCAACGACCTCACCCTTAGCGTTGCTGAGGAGGCCGTTCGACGGGATGTATCTGTCATTGTGTCTTACCGTATGTTTGCTATATGAGCCCCATAACGGGTGATAAAAAACTGAATCGTCCAGACCCGTTTATCTTCAAGGGACTCAAGTCCATCACTCTGGCCGACCCCCAGCAGCGCACTGTCCTGCTGCTCGCCCAGAACAACATCGCAGTCTGTAAGCTAGACCATCCCTTGACTCCTACTACACAATCTCTCTGCCACGTACTGACCTCTTACTAAGATAGCCCCCACACGGCTATTGACGCTGCCCCTGGCGGCATGGGCGACTGGCTTGCCGACATTCTCGATGGCCATAGTGTGGACACTCATCGCACTGTCATCAGGCCCTGTCCTGCACCTCTTCCGGCGGGTTTTGCTGGCTCCGGCTACGGCCGCCGGGTTGAGTTTGGCCACCCCGTTCACATCGGGCGCATCGTCGAGGCCTACGCCAAGGGCCTCGGTAATCTGCGCCACATTATGATTGCCTACCCGAAGACCGACCCGGCAGTCCGCAGCTCCCGCCCGTCTGGCCGTTCGGCCTCGCCGCCGCTCCCCACCGGCCCACCCATTGCCATCCGCACCGTGGCCGTCTGCGCTGGTTCCGGTGCTGACGTTTTCAAGGAATGCGATGCGGACTTGTATGTAACAGGAGAGATGACCCACCATGCGGCCCTGCGTTTGACCATGCTGGGCAAGGTCGTTTTGACCGTCTTCCACACCAACTCGGAGCGCAAGTTCCTGCAGAAGAGACTGCTGCCGCAGCTGCAGGAGGGCTTGCGTACCGTGGCTGGAGCCAAGATCCTGATTAGCGAGGACGACGATGATCCCTTTGAGATCTGGGACGTTCAGAATCTGCCACACTGGGCCTTTGATCGCAACAGAACTTAATCGCAGAAGACCAGACGACAAAAAGTCCCAACACGCACCAGGCATCTGATGCTCAAGGCAATGTAAAGAATCACAGAATTTTTAATATTAGTTTTGTCCCCTTTGAAAGTGACTATGATGAACTCCCGGCCGTGCTCCTCTCTGGTGACTCGAGACCCCCTATAATCGTGTCGCCCTCCTCTATCAAAGCATCCACATCCCCCCTCCAAGCCCCCTCTCCCTCCACCGCTCCAACAACCGCCTCGGGACCTCCCACTCCCTCTTCGCCTCCTCCTCTCGCCCCTCCTCCACCAGCCTCCTCAGCCTCCCCGGCACCTCCAACACCTCCGCCACCAGCTCCCTCGTCCTCCGCCTCCCATCCAGCGCCCGGTCCCCCCTCTCCGGAGCCGGCGGCCCAATCTCACCCCTCAGCCCCTCCCGCATCCCGCTCGCCTGCTCGTAGATCTTGGCCACCACCAGGTCCAGCGTGCTTGCCATGGGATTCAGCGGGTCCATGGTCGACTGGATGCGGCGGATCGTCTCGGTCGCACTGATCAGCTTGCTGTAGTTGTCGTACACCAGCGCCTTCTTCTCCGCGTCCAGCGCCCGGATCTCCCCCAGCACCCGCGCGTACGTCCGCAGCAGCTCCGCCAGCGTGCTGCACTCCAGCGCCTGCGCGACGTAGGCATCCGCGTCGAAGGTCGGCGAGTCCAGCGCCGCGTCCGCCGGCAGGGTGTCGCTGTTCTGGTTGTAGAAGGGTTGTTGGGCGTCGAGTGGGTTGGTGATCTCGACCGTGGGCGTGGTGGGTGCGCTCGACTTTTTTATGTTGTAGTACTCGCGCAGGGCGGCACGGTTTGCGCGTCGTGGCGGCGCTGCCGCCGTGGCGGAGGTGTTGGGGTTGGGGGAGACCGAGGTGGAGGAGGGACCTAGATCAAGGCTTGGCCGGCTCGAGGAGGTTGGGGTTATTGCTGCCGTCGTCGAGTTCATGCGCCGCGCGAGCGGCGTGGATGGGTCGCGGGGGGAGGCGATGGTGGACATGTTGCGTGTTGTTGGAATAATTTATCGGGGGCGTTAGGTTAGACGGTGGTCTGCCGGGAAGAGGGCAGTTAGTTGGAGGATGGCATTCACTGCCTCGAGGTAGTGCGCAGCTGTGACTGTTGAAAGTGCGGGAGCTGGGATGATGTTGTCGTTTTTGAACGGTTTCGCTTTGAGATTCAATGAAAGCGGGCCTAGAGGTTCAATGAAAGCCCGTCATGAGGCATTGAGCTGAGCTCCTGCGGGCGTTACTCAGCTGTCAGCCGTGGAACCACGCTATTTCTTCAGGGGGGGGGGGGCCACTAACGGCCCCTGTCGAACATGGAACTTTGGACATGGAACTTTGATCGCCATGGACTCCGTTCGACTTCGACAGAGGCATTCTCATCCACATCGGTCAAATCTGGATATCAGGCCACATTGGGTATGAGAATCTAACTACGACATACTGGGATGTAAGATATCTTCTCAATATTATGAGTTCTGACATGAAACTGACACTTTAACTCGGACACCATCGTCAGCAATCAGAACTTGAACCAACTTACCTATTCACAACGTTTGGATCTTCAAATGTTCACCCCCGCAGACTCGATCAACTCAACCGGCAAACTACGTGTATAGAGGATCATGTCTCAACATCTCAGCCTCAAAACCGACCCCTAACCAGCCGCCAAGATGGCCGCCGTAGCCACCCAACTTCAAACAGCCCTCCGCAGCCAACTCTTCCCGCTCCCCTCGCACGCCTGGCTGCTCTCCATCGTGACAAACCGGGACCCGCCGCCACCCTTGGCCTCTCTCATGGCAACAGCGCGCGCGCGGATCCTGGCCTCGGACCTGACCACGCCCGGGCTCCTCGACGCGGCCTACACGGCGGCCCACACGCTACCGGCGCACGTCATCAACAACATCGCCATGGTCGAGCACCGGCTCGCGCACGACGTGGTCGTGCAGGTCGCCGACATTGAGAACCTGTCGCGCAGCCGGTGGGAGCAGGTCGAAGAGCTGGAAACGATTGAGCGCAAGGAGCAGAGGCGGGGCCGCGAGATCATAAGGCTGCCTCCGGCCGGCGCGGAGGGCGGGGATGGGGACGGGGTGGATGCGGGGAGTGTGGCAATAACCCAGAACTTGTCTTCTGCACCTGGTAGTGGCGGTGGGGGAGGAAGTGGTGGGGTTAAGGCGACGCACAAGTTGATATTGCAAGACTGCAAAGGGCAGAATGTGTTCGCTGTCGAGCTTAAGCGAGTTGAGGGGATTGCTGCCGGGAAAACAAGCATGGGAGAGAAGATACTATTGAGGGAGGGGACGGTGATTGCGCGAGGCGCAGTTCTGTTGGACCCAGAAAATTGCCATCTAATGGGTGGTAAAATCGATGCGTGGCACAATGAGTGGGATGATACGCGGTTAGCTAGGCTGAAGGAGGCTGCTGCTAGTGAAGTGAGGCATTGACAAGAGGCTGGCCGTTGATTACTCAGTGGTTTCGTTTTCGTTTCCGTGATACCCAAATACATTTGTTTAACTTTCCCCGTCGACAAGAATATCCGCTATGCACCATATGCGAAACCTACAATCGTCCATCACCTCGTTCCCCCTCGTCCCGCGTGAGCGCAACCAAGTAGATACTCATCCACTAACCACTTCGGCCAGTGCCACCCACCCAGATTTCTCCCACGGTGCGACCATAATGGCCGTTTGGGCATCCACTGCCCGGCCAGTTCCGGCATATGTCTTTGCCAAACCCTCCGCTCCTAGATCTCCACGAGGCGGAATACCCTTGACCGCAACACGCAAAGCCATCTCGGCGGCGCTCTCGCCTTCCTCCCCGCCAAGGGCAGCGATATCCGACCAGCCATGTGGCAGGTATGGGTAGAACATGACGTCCGTCTGCGCTTGGATAGCGGCAACAAATTCCCCTACTGAGGTCCCCTTTCCCTCCCCTAATATTGCGATGGCCCTTAGCACCTCGCCAAGTTGGCTCTGTTCAGGAGGTGTCACGCCCTCATCACTGGCCCTCAAGCCTTGAAGCTCTTGCACCACAGCTTCCAAGCTCTCCTCATCGTTATCCAGCAACGCGACCACACCCAGCAACAATACCGACTGCACATGATGCGGATCCTTCTCAATAACCTCGAAGAGAATGTCCCGCGCCTTCTCCCTATTGCTTTCCTCGCCCGTGGCCCACAAGACCTGCGCCAAGACACACGCCGTGTCCGGGTTGCCGTCCGACTCTTTGAGCGCGGCCTTAAAGGAGGTCACGGCACTGTTGACGTCCTCGAGGTAGTATTGAGCTAGGCCAATTGTGACGTGCGCGCTGAGGCGTATCTTATTGCGCTCCTCGGCCGTCAGTTCGTTGTCGGATCCGTCCTCGCTGCTAAGATGGATCGCGAACTCGCCTGACTCGATAGCCTCAGCATATGAGCTAGAGGCCAGCTGGGAACGAGCAAGGTCAGCTTGCGCCATGGCAAAGTGTTTAAGGGCTTCGGAAGATTCTGTAGCTTCGTAATCGTCTCCTACGGCAAGGCATATCTTGCCAAGCGTAGCTACCGAACGGGAAGTCTCGTTGGTCCGCTCGTGGAAGAGCGCTGTGAGATTTCCATATACCAGATCCTGGGGTCTGAGCGCCTGGAGCTGGCTCAGGGCAAAGATAGGTTGGACTAAGAGGGTGATGGGTTGGTCTGAAGGGGACGTGACGAGGTGGTCGAAAACCGAGAGTGCGTAGTGCCGTTTGGTTACGACTGATGAGCTCTCAGCTATATCCATGGCGTGCGTAAACAGACCACGCGCTTCTTTCCGGTCCCCAAGGAGGAGAGCTACTAGTCCCTGTCCGAGCCAAGCATTTGCGTGATCCGGGTCTGTTGACTGAGCCCGGGTAAAGGCATCGTTTGCGAGAGAAACATCACCTTGAAGGAGAGCCAGCGTACCAAGATTCGTCCAAGTGTGGGCACTCCTCTCATTCAGGTGCAAGCTGCGAACAAAGGAGTGTTGCGAGACGGCAGGGTTGATCTCGCTAGTGACTACCCCAAGGGCGTTCCAAAATTCCGAGTTTCCAGCTTCCAGTTCGATGGCGCGTTTGAAACAGGCCACGGCCGCCTTCGAGTATCTCGTCGCCTTTTTTCTCAAGCTCATCGGAAGACACCCGTGTGCTCGATATTCTGCCCATCCTAAGTTGTAGTAAGCCACGGCTTTGGCATGCACATCGTTGGCCGACACATGGATGGCCCGCTTGTGGGCGAGAATAGTTGCTTGCAAAACCTTGGTCAGCTCCACGCCAACCGCTTCGTCATCTGGAAAAGTGCCAGAAGTGGTGACTATCTCAAGGCTGACTCCGTCAATGTCCCGAAGAACTTCGTATTCGGGTGTTGTATCGTCATTTCCGATCAACAATCGGACGGCATCTGCTGGGAAGTCGGACAGCCGACTCTGTATGCTCGAGAAAAGGGAGCACGCGTCTCCCACAGACCTCCAGAAGTTGAATGTGTCCTTGACGGCAGCGGGAACCTTTGTTGCAAATGTAAGCGTCTCTATTGCGAGACTGATGGCATTGCCAAAGAAGCCTGTCTCCAAGCTATCCAATGCATTCTCCACCATGGCCTGCATGGAAGCGGTCGCGACCCCTTCCTCATCTGGACGATCCACAGCAACCTGGCGATATAGAGAGATGGCATCGTCAAAGTCACCAAGCTCGCGCTTAACATCAGCGAGAATGAACTTTGTGAACCACGTTTCTCCCTTGATGGTTGGACCGGCAGTCTCCTCGAGCTTCTGCGCATTGATGATTGCCTTCGTTGCTGCGGTGTACCTGCCAGCACCGTGATAGCTCTCGCCCAAGCCCACCCAGGAGTGATAGTCGTTCGGAGATACTCTCAGAGCTGCCTGGAAGGAGACAATAGCCTTGTGGTAATCTTGCTTATTTAACTCGGCAACACCAAGTGCGGCAAAAGGCCAGCTAATGCCCTTTCGTTTCGATCCGGGCGGCGGCTTGACCTTGCCAGAGTCGACAACGCGCTGGGCGACGAGCTCAACACGGTCCCAGTCCCCATCGTCGGCAAACGATCGCGCAAGCCTCTCAGCTGACACAACTTCGGACGGCGAGAGCTCGACTGCTTTCTGAAAGCACCGCCGGGCTCTCTTCTTGTCCTTTGCGTAGTCGGCATAGTAGATACCAAGGCTGGTGTAAGGGGGCGCATAGTTTAGATTGCTCTTAAGTGAATCGAGGAAGTATGCGTAAGCCCCCGTGCGACTCTTTCGGGCGGCCTTGGATGTGTCGATGTTCCAGATGCAGTACCCCAGGCGATATTGAGTTTGGGCTAAGAGTTCCTTGGCTAGCTGTCCCCTTTTCGCGATGAGGGGTATGCAGTATTCTAGTTCCGCTCTGCTAATATCAAAGTCTCCCTTTAAGGCCTTGACCCAAGCAGCTTCTGTGCGGACGCGAAGGTTATCAGGATCTCGCTTTGCTGCCCGTTCCAAAAAGTCAATGGCTTCGTCATAGTCTTCCTCCTCTTCGTAGATCAGACCAACCCCAATCAAAGCAGGGGTGGATGATGCATCATGAGCGAGGACTCCGTCGAACAATGCTTTCGCCTCCTGATGATAACGTGGGGACTGGTAGAAAACCAATGATGTTCCGAGATACAAAGAGAGCGCATCCTCGGTATTTTGAAAGCTGAGCCCAGCCTTCACGCGCTCCAATTTCAAGTAGCCAAGAGCCTTACGCATGAGCTCGGAATTGCTTTCGTTTTCCTCCAGGTACTGGTAGTATTCACCCATGAGTCGGTATGCGAAGAGTGAGTCGGTGCCGATTCCTTCGGTCATCATGAGCAAACGGTCTTCTTCTGTGATTGGGATATATGTTGTTCTTGCCCCTCCGTCCTCGTCATCTAAGCTTTCATCTTCTGACTCATCTGTAGGAGTAGGCTCGCCTTTCTGTACGGTTTCCTGTGGAAATGGCGAAACGGCACTTGTCAGAAAACCCATGATGACTCTGTTGAGGTCGCTGTCGGGGAAAAACACGCAGTACTGTCGAAGAAAGTTGACGTCCCACTGGCTAATCTCCTTGTGATCTTGCCAGTTGATGGCGATATCCCAAGCAAATTTGAAGGGGTGCTTGATGATAACCATGTCGTTTGCGAGCTTTTGCACGATTGCCGCTTCGTGTTCTTTCTGCTCACCGGCGGGCCAGAAAGTCAATCGCTCATAGCAGTACTTAAGAAGCTTCTCCTCATACGTGCGGCGCACTTCATCGTCAACTGACCAGTTGATAATCTGCTGAAAGACATAGCTGAGTCTGCTTTGGTGATAGACCTCTCGCTTCACTTCAAGGGTGACCTCGCTGACCCGGGCTCCAATTCGCGTGCGGCGCTCGCCAATCAGAATGTTGATACGCTTCTTCTCCTCAGTCTCAACAATCTGAGCCTGGATTTCGTAGGTCTTGGCAGGATGAGGGACCCGGCCCTCGAGCGCAGGGTAGACGGGGCTCTCAGGCAGAATCAAATCCAGAGCCTCGACGTACTGTTGGCGATCTCCTTGGGCACGGGCGTAGTCAACGAATTTGGTAACCACGTCTGCGCACTTCGGAATGTCGTTGGAATCACGGTAAATTTCAGCGAGCTTAAGGGCAGCATGCTGGTACTGCTTCAACTTCTTGCCTCCTTGGCGTTGATAAAGTTTGACTAGGCCCTGCCATGCTTGTCCATCGGTAGGCTTGATGGTTGTGGCGGTGAGATAAGTAGCTTCCGCCTCATTGGGCTTGTTCTTCTTGTCAAGGGCAAACGCCAGAAAAACGTGTCTGCGAGAAGTCAGCACTTGTGGCCTAGGTTGATGGGTTCAAAGGAGGTCAACATACGCAGTGTAGTTTTTGGTGTCTTTTTGGAAGACGTCGTTGGCAGCTTCAATGGCTTGGTCCCATTTCTGCTGCTTGACGGCTTCCCCAAGCGTCTTGAGCAATGCTTTGGTGGTCGACATGGCAGCCGCTCGGAAGGTGCAAACGGTGTGAAAGGAAACGAATCAGTGGTCAAGAGTCAGATCAGCGGCCTTACATCTCGACTGTGCAGTAAAAATGGGCGCAATCAAATAGCAAAATTGGAAGTTGGGTAATCGGAGAATGCTCAGAAAGAAAGTTGGCTTCCAGTGTATCCCGTGTTTGTCTCAAAGCTTGACTAGTTGCTGCTATAAAAGCGGCAGTACCTCGATTGCGGGTGTAAGGTTTGACAGGTGCCTGGTGAACCGCGGTGTTGCGGGGCCAAGCTTCGAAGCTTGACAGTGTGCGCCTTGCCCTCTCGATACTGTGTTTATCACCCCGCCGGGGCGGATAAGAGATGCTCCGCCGTTATCGATAACAGCTTATCGGAGAAAAAAGTGAGCAGCTTTCCAGGGTCCCAGCGCATAGTGTCGCGGTGCAGCTCGAGGCATCGAGACTTGGAGACATCGAGATAGAATATTTACGAGCCCTCAAATCGCCAATTTCCCACCATGGATTCCGGTCCTGCCAAACGGCGAAAGCTAGGTCACTCGCAAACGACCACAGAGAATGCCGCTCAGTCTGTCGTACCCAGAGGACCGTCGAGGCTCAGGGCATTCATCTTCGAAGCGGACGAGCTGCTGGGCGAGGTCAGCCTGGACTATGCCGTAGCGTTGCGAGGCGCCGACAATCTTTTGCACAAAGTCAAGGGATCAATTGAAGCGATTGAGCCGCACGAGTCTCTCCCAGTAAGGCGGTGTGCTTATTTGGTGGGCAAGCTTCTTGCTGACCCCTGACAGATCAACGACGCAGCGCGACAACTCGAGAAGAAGCATCGTATCCACGTCCCCTTTCCCGAGCCTCGGCCAGCCAAAGATTCCAACTACAAGGTCTCATTCGCGAAACCCTCGCAGTTCAACGTCGTTGGCAGCTATGTCTCCAAAACCATGGTTAAGAGCCAGAAGGACCACGCTGTCGATATGGTCGTAGTGATACCTGCCGAGATCTTGCAAGAGAAGGACCACTATGATTTGCGGTACTTCTACAAAAGGGCATATTTCCTGGCGGTAATTTCGGCCGGGCTGCAAAAGGATTTCAAGGACATTGCAGATTTATCATTTGAGCATCTCAATGGCAACCCCCTTTGCCCGGTCGTTACCATCCGGCCCAAAAAGGACGGCGCAGAGAAGGAGGGAGAGACATCCGAATTTTTGGATTACAGGATACGCGTGATACCCTGCGTTCCAGATGGTTTTTTCCCCAGGACAAAGCTCCATCTAGAGGCGGCGCTCATCCGCAAGGGCCACGGAGAAGGGGATCTCGAACCGAGTCCCTTTTACAACTCGACATTGACTGCCGAGGGGTCTTTCTTGGCGTATCTTAGAGTGTTGAAGCAAGCCGAGAAGAAGTGTGCTGCGTTCAATAAGGCTTGCATTTTGGGTCGCATCTGGCTGCAACAGCGAGGATTCGGGGGTGACATTTCCAAGGGCGGATTTGGTCACTTTGAGTGGGCTGTGCTGCTCGCCCTCCTACTTCAAGGCGGCGAGAGCAAGGGTAATGGGACACTTTCAACATCACTCAGTGGCACCCAGCTGTTCAAGGCGCTCATCCAGTTCCTTTCGGTTACTAATCTCGCTGAAAAGCCATGTGTCCTGGGCCCGGGCAAAGCCGACTTCGAAGCCCCCGAGGATTGCGGTCCCGTTATTTATGACTCAAGCCGCCAGCATAACATTGCATTTAAGATGAGCCCTTGGTCGGCCGCTCTGCTCTTGCAACAGGCAAAGTGGACACGCAGCCTTCTTAGCGACAACGCCGTTGACCAGTTCGGCCCAAGCTTTATTCTCAAGACTGATCTCCCTCTGCACAGCTTCGACTTGGTTGCTCGTCTAAATCATTCGGGTACATTTGATAAAGTGTCGGAAACAGATCCTCGAGGACGGCCTCAGCAGCTTGGTGAGGCGGTCTACAAGATTTTGAAACGGGCGTTTTCAGACGAAGAATATGGAGACAAGGCTCAACTAATTCACATTCAAACTCCCGATCGCCCTGCATGGTCGCTCGCAGAGAGCACAAGCCCACTGGCCAACTCGGGACTCCAGGTTGCCATCCTTTTTCACCCTGTTAATATGGCGCGGACGGTAGACCGAGGCCCGTCTGCCGGGCCAAGTGCCGAAGAAAAAGAGGAATGCGATGCCTTCCGCCAATTCTGGGGGGACAAGGCGGAACTTCGGCGTTTTGAACGAGATGGTATTCACGAAACCTTGATCTGGAATTCAAGCTCCCCCTTCGAGCTGTGCGAGGAAATAATTCGTTACGTTCTCAACCTGCATCTGCGCATCGGTGCTGTCGAGAAGGATTTGACGTTTTACGGAAATGGGCTATCAAGCCTGCTCTCATTCAAACCCACCGACTTGGTAGTGTTTAATGCTGCGCGAAAGGCTTTCGCTTCTTTTGAGCGAGATGTTAGAGACCTTGAAGATCTACCACTCCACGTTCGGCAGTTGGCGCCAATTTGCCCAGAGCTGCGACAAGCTTCGGTCAAGCTCCCAACGATAGGGTGGTCGAAATCAGGACCGCAACCAATGGAAACAGTCATCTCCTTTGAAGCTTCGGGGAAGTGGCCTGAGAGCATCGCTGCTATTCAACGGACAAAGATTGCTTTCCTCCTCATGATCGGCAGTCTCCTGGAGAAAAGCAAGGCAGGAGAGCTCAAGACCTGGCTCGGTCTCGAGGACTCAACCTGTGATACCGAGAACCTCGCTTTCCTCGACGTGATCTACGAGTCTGGCGCCTCGTTCCGTCTCCGCATTCATAGCGACCTGGAGGAAACGCTCCTTGAGCGCGAGGCTAAGGATAAGACATCAGAGCAGTATCTCCGTACGAAATCCGCCACATCTCTCGCCACGTTTAGGCGACTATACACACAGTTGCCGCTTCATACCCAGACAATATCTACCTTTGTCACCAGGTTCCCGGCGCTATCCCCAACCATCCGCCTGCTTAAGCACTGGTTTAACTCCCATAAGCTTTCCTGTCACTTCACAGAGGAATTCATCGAGCTTGTTGTCTTGCACGTATTCATATGCCCTTACCCATGGGAAGCACCCTCGAGCGATAGCACGGGTTTCTACCGGGCTTTGCTATTCCTTGCCCGCTGGGGTTGGCGCTCTGACCCTCTTATCCTCGACACCGGCGGCGACATGGCGGCGGCAGAGCGGCATGCCATCGGGACACGTATGGAAGCATGGCGGAAGATCGACCCCAACATGAACCACACCGTCCTCTTCGTCGCTACGGCTCAAGATCCTAGCGGATTGGCATACACCGCCCTTGACGGGCATGCCAAGCCATCTAAAGTCGTGGCTTCTCGCATGACAGCCCTGGCCAAGAGCGCCTCCAAGGTGATCAGGGAGCAAGGCGTGGAGCTTGACCCCAGGAGGCTGTTCGTGCCGTCGGTAAAGGACTATGATGTTTTGTTTCACTTGAACGGCAAACTTTGCAAGAGCCTTCTGAAGATGTATCCCACCGACGACCTCGAGATTGGAAACGAAGGCGCCGTGAAGCACTCAAAGTTCAAGAACCTAGATGAGCAGACAGGCCAGAACCCGCTCCCGCTAGCGCAGCACCCCGCCGACGCGCTATTGAAGCAGCTGAACGCGGCGTATTCCGGCCCACTTGTCTTCTTCCGCGGTGCGGCCGAGGATAAGACAATAGGAGCAATCTGGAATCCACAAATGCAGCAGCGAAGTTTTAGGGTGAATCTGCCAACTTCTTATAAGCCTGTTGCCCGGGTTAAGGGAGGGGGTTCGGACAATGACGACGATGACAAGGAGGAAGAGCAGGTGGTTGATGTAAACAGGGAGGCGATCGTGGCTGAGATTGCGAGGATAGGCGGAGACCTGGTTGAGAAGATTGATGTCAAGGGGCTGTAGCTATGTCTCAGGTTTGGAGGGATAGCAGATAATTAGGTCTAATGAAGCGTTGAACGATAGTGAATTCGAACAGAAACAAATGCACCGGGGGTCCTGATGAGCCAGTGGTTGAGGTGCAAAAATGACGCGCACGGTTGATGCAGATAGTCGATTTGCATGCTAAATTAACACATCAAGTTCCTGGGATTGCTACCTATGAGAGACCAACAGAATGTCTAGGGTATGATTGTGCCCGCAAAAGTTACCCCCGCATGCAAAGCCAATTATCCCTAGCTCAGTATTCCCAAAGCTTTTTTGGCATCGTAATCTCGGACAAAACACAGACGACTCAGTCCCTTCACTGGACCATGACTTCTGCCTTGGCAGGACCGGCAGCCGGTTCCGGCTTATCCATATCGACGTCCATCTCGTCACCCTCAGCAGCCTCACCCTCGACCTCCTCCTCCTCCTCAAGGTCATCCTCACTCTCGCCTTCAATATCGACGCTGCCGTCCTCAGACATCTCGTCCTCCTCGAGGCCGCCGTCGGCCTCGGCCTCAGCCTCAGCCTCAGCGCCCTCGACGCCGTCCATGGCAGCGTCCTTATCAGCCAGTGCCTCGCTGTTGGCCTCAACGGGGACAGCCTCCTCCTCCTCGGCAAGCTCCTCGGCACCGTACTCGTCCTCGTCGACGACGAGATCCGCCTCGGGTTGCTCGGGCGGGAACTCGGCAGGGGCGGACGCCTCGGAATCCCTGGGTGCGCGGAATGCGGTTAGCACAATGTGGATGGGCGCGGTTTGCGTAGATGCGTATTAGAAACAAAAACAAAAGAGCGGGAGATACATACCACTTGATTGCGAATCTGGTCACACGTGGCTTCTCGGCGAGTACGTTGCGTCGGATCTTCTCAATGTCGGGTTTGGCAGGGGGGTCGTTCTTGAGCTCATCGCTCTCATACTCGTTGTTGACATAGTAGCCAACGCGGACGAACTCGCGACCGTCGTAGGCGCAGGTCAGCAGCACGACAGTGACGCCGAGCAGCTCGTCGATAGGGATCCGCTTAGTGTCGGGCGGGTCGGCCTCGAAAACAAATTTGTTTACGCCGACGGGGATAGGGCCGACGAGTAAGGAGTCAAGCTCCTGATCGTAGTTGTCCGACTGAGCGGAGCCGACATAAATGAGCTTCCACTCAAGATCTGCCGGGAGGGAGGGTTAGCTCCTGTGTTTGCAGGCGGCGTAAAGGTTTGCGGCAGGTGGCAACTTCGCAGCCTGGCGGCCTGAAGAGACGCGATCGCAATGGTACGAGTCGTGCATACCTTTCTCAAGTTGCTCAAGACACTCGAAAGTGATCTCAAACTCATATTTATCAGTGAACTTGGCGGGGTTGTTCATAACATTGACCCCGAGTAGCGAGACGACAGACATGTTGAGGGTTACGTGTGCTGTGAAGCAAATCGGGAAAATTTGTTGTTGCGGCTTGCGGTTTCAGGGTTGCGATGGCTCTCTCGTGCGGGCGAGGTTCTTCAGTGACGGTGGAAAAACGTGTTGTTGATGTTGATGGGGGAGGAGATTGGGTTGTTGGAAGGGAAGAAGCGCTAGTAAATCGTGTTTATTTTGGAGATTTGGGCGCCTTTGGTTTAGTATTGGGTGTCAGTCTCGAATCGAGTTGAGAGGTGAGATGCGACAAGGCGGGCCGCGCTCTCTGAGACCCTTGCAAGAGTGGGCACTTGTGAAAGTCGCGGTCTGTGTTCCTGTCGCGTAAATTGAGGAGCAGATCGAAGAGGCTAGACGCGTCCACTCAGACCCCGCCGTGCCCGCTAGGCCAGGAGTCGAGGCTGAAAAACGAGCAAGGGTGTGTGTGGTGTTGGAGTTGAGATTAGCCACATTCTCATTACCACCAGCCACCCTCACCCCTCCGCGGGACCCACCCATCAAACCAGACAAGCCACAGCCAAACTTCTTTCTAGCTACCAACCGGCAGACGGCCCGTCCATGAATGAATGCCAGCCTCGGTCTGATCCCTGCCGCATAAAAAAAATGATGCCAGTCACTGTCTGCACTCGCTCAATTTTCCAGCTGAACTATCGTGTTGCTCTTCGACAGCAGCCACCTCACCTTCACCCTCACCATCCTGCACTGCGACTGGGAGCTGGCACACCCTCGGTATTCAAGCGACACGCGCATTTCCTGTGCGCAGCTGCTAATACCGTCTGGTTCTTTGTCATCGCTTCCTCCGCATTTTCTTTCTCTTCTCCGCCATGCAGCAACGTCCCGGTCGCTTTTCTTTCCGCCCTTCGACATAATCCTTCGTTTGCGACGCGAGCCACGGCGGCGTGACAACTTCGATATTCTGTCGGCCACCTATACCTCCAGACCCAATCCTCGATTTATCGTCCTTCGCACCTGCAGTAATCGCCCACACTTTGCCGACTTTCGATTTGACCGAAGGCGCGACTGCCAAATCCGGCAAGTCTTGCTTCGAGCCGCGCGACCACATCACCATCACCATCGCCATCGACATTGGCATCAACAACAAAAACCCCAGCGCATTCTCGCAATATATCTTGCACCTCGCTTTGCTATACCACTTTCCCTCGACATTCAAATTTACGGACTTGACTATTGCAACAGCTTACCTGTCCTCCAGGCAGAACGGCACCCTATCCCCACAATGGCCGAGTACGACCCTACTCACCAAGGCGGTGCTTGGAACGAGAATGAAGGCTATGAGATGGCAGAAGGCGATCAGCAAGAGCATACTCAGCATAGCACCGATGATGAAGAAGAATATTCCATTAACATAGCCCATGATGCTCCAGGTGACGTGCCATCGCATGATGGTTCCACCGATGATGTGGGTGACTACGATCCAGCATCAGTCACATCTGCCCCGGCTCATGAACCCATGGAGAATCTAGCACCTCTCAAGCCTTCTCCGCAACCTGTCGCCAAGAAGCCCCGGACCGCTGGAGGCTTCCTAGTGGGAGACTCAGATTCCGAGGATGACAGCGATGCACCTGGTCCTGCATCCAGTGGTCTTGCTCCCGGCCCAGTGTTGCGCCCCTCTGTTCCACGTTCCCCCCATCAGAACACCACAGCTGCTCAAGACTCTCTGGGCCCTCCCCCGATGCCATGTCTGCTGCACATGTGAATGTGGCTGCTGCTGCTTCCACTCACAGCCACAGCCTTGGCAATGGCTCTACTGCGATTGCTTCCCCTACCCCTGCTGCTGCCGTTGCTGCACCGGGCACCACACCCCAAGCGCCTCCTGACAGAGTAGCTTTCCTTGAGGAACGCGTGCTGGAAGATCCTCGGGGGCATTGGATCATTGGCTCGCGCTGATCGCCGAGTATCGGACAAGGAACAATATCAGTGAGTCGCGCCAGATTTACGACCGATTCTTGGCTGTGTTCCCCCAAGCTGTAAGTACACAAGCACTAATCCCATCGGCATGGACCTGTCGGAGCTAACAATTTGTATGTAGGCCGATGTCTGGGCTGCGTATTTGGATATGGAGCTGGGCATGAACAACTTTCAGGAAGCCGAGCAAATATTTGGCAAGTGTCTGATGGGAACACCCAATGTGAACCTGTGGACCAAGTATCTTGACTATATCCGTCGGCGAAATGACCTGAACGACAGCACCGGACAGGCCCGCCAAACCGTATCTCATGCCTACGAGTTTGTGATCAACAACATCGGCCTCGATAAGGACTCGGGCAAGATCTGGGCCGATTATATCCAGTTCCTCAAGTTTGGTCCCGGCACGGTAGGCGGAAGCCAATGGCAAGATCAACAAAAGATGGACCAGATGCGGAAGGCCTACCAGCGCGCAATCTGTGTTCCTATTGCCAATGTCAACACGTTGTGGAAGGAGTATGACCAGTTTGAGATGGGTCTCAACAAGATGACAGGCCGCAAGTACCTTGCTGAGAAGTCGCCATCGTACATGTCCGCCAAGAGTGCCAACACAGCTCTCGAAAACATCACTCGGGGCTTGCGGCGCACGAGTCTCCCTCGGCTCCCACCCGCCCTTGGCTTCGATGGCGACCAGGAGTATCTCGAGCAAGTTGACATTTGGAAGCGGTGGATCAGCTGGGAGAAGTCTGACCCTCTAGACCTCAAAGACGACAAGGAGCAGCCCGGCTTGTTCCAGAAGCGCATTCTTTATGTCTACAATCAAGCCTTGATGGCCTTGCGGTTCTGGCCTGAGATGTGGGTCGATGCTGCTCAGTGGTGCATCGACAACAACGTCACGACAGTCGAGAACAAGGTCACAAAGGACGGCAATGCGTATGGCCTGGAGTATCTTCTCAAGGGCATTGATGCCAATCCTGAGAGTGTCTTGTTGGCGCTCAAGCACGCCGACCACATCGAGTCGACTTATCCGATTGAGGAAAATGATGATGCCAAGATCGCACGCGGCCAGGCAGTCCGAGCGCCGTACAACAAGGTTCTGGACACCCTGTATGCCATTATCAAGAAATTGAAGGACCGAGAAACTGCTGAGGTCGCTCGTATCGAGGAATCCTTTGCTGCCCAAGATGCCGCCAACCACAGTGCTGATGCTGACGATGACTATGATGACGAAGCCGGATCTGGCCCGGCGCCCAAGGACAACAACCGAAAGAACGAGCAGACCAGAGCCATCCAGCAAGGCTATGCTGCTCAGACACAGCTGCTCTCTCGCACTATTACTTTCGTCTGGATTGCCTTGATCCGTGCGATGCGTCGCATTCAAGGCAAAGGCAAGCCCAATTCAGCTCTCGGCGGAATGCGTCAAGCATTTACGGATGCTCGACAAAGAGGCAGACTCACAAGCGACGTGTATTCTGCTGTCGCACAGCTCGAGTGGACCATATATAAAGAGCCCGCAGGGGGCAAAATCTTTGATCGTGGTGCTCGTCTTTTCCCGGAAGACGAAAACTTCACTCTTGAGAACATCAAGTACCTCCACTCCAGAGACGACTTTACAAGTTGGTCCTCCCCCTCATGATGCCGACTTACCTTACTTAGCATTATACTAATTCTGTGCTGTAGATGCTCGCGTGCTTTTTGAAACCGTTGTCAACCGTCTGACTCAGAAGCCTGAGTTGGTGCACAAAGCAAAGCCCCTGTACGCCTACTTTCACAAGTACGAGTCTCAGTTTGGCGAGCTCGCTCAGATCGCCAAGTTGGAGAAGCGCATGGCGGAGCTCTTCCCTGAGGATCCGAAGCTAGCACATTTCAATGCTCGCTACTCCAGCGACAAATTCGATCCTATCGCCGCGCGGATCATCGTCTCACCCGCCACACAACTCCGACCCAAGGGTCTTATGCCCTCAATTGAGCAGCCCTCGTCACTTCACAACTCCCCTCGCCCGGCCCAGTTCGCCACCCGGAACAGCCCTCGTCCCCAGTTCTTGCCGGCGACGAATTCCCCCAAGCGGCCTCCACCCATCGACGACTTTGACGAGCCGCCCCGGAAGATACAGCGCAATGAGTATCAAGAGTTCCAGCGCGGTGTATCTCCCTTGAAGGGTGCCGCCGGTCGACGTCTCGATCAGCAACGCCGATTGCAAGGCCAGGGCGCTGCCTCATATAGTGCTGCGCCTCTCCCAATCGCCCGGGACATCACATTCCTCCTGAGCCAAATCCCGCGGGCCGAGACGTACGATTACCACCGTATCAACCCCATCAACATGGTCAACATGCTCCAGGAGACACACGTCCCTGACTACACAGCGTGGAAGAGCCACAAGGATGACGGCGGAAATGCCGCCCTTCGTGGTAGCCAGGGTCAGTCATTACACCATCGGCAAGTCTCTGCCGACTACGCTGCGCAGTACGGTTTCCAGAGCCGTGACTCCCCTGCGCCTCTGGGCCGCCCGATGAGCCCCTACACTGGGGATGGCGCCCGTGGTCGCCTAGCGCCGGCTTCTGCTACTTACAGACAGTCGTCGCTGCGACCTGGATCCAGCGGATCGTACGAGCCGCCCCCGGCCGGCTTTGCTCAGCAAGGCCTGCCGCCACCTCAGCAGCAATACGGCGCACCGGGACAGTACGATGCGGGGGGTTGGCAGCCACCGTATGGCGCCCCCCCGCCGATGCAGCAGAGTTACGGTGCGCCTCCGCCGCAGTACGGTCAGGCACCGCCCCCTCAACAGGCATACCCTCGCTATCCTTACTGAGAGGGTGCGACCCAATGCCAGGACGTTGATGCTGGTGGTTGGATGCACCTGGTTGGCTTAGTACAATCAATCTATGGTTCTGCCTCCCTTCCGACATTCACCTTTCCGTCCTGGTATAATTTTTTGTTCACACTTGTAATTATCATGAAGCATCATGCATTTTCCCCAAGAGAGGAGACGGTCATATTGTATGAGTAAGGGAATGAACAGGGACAAAGGACCTTCTTTCTTCAGGGCAGCATTTGTTACCCATCACGTCGCATCACGTCTGGCGTTGGGTGATTGGCACAAGGTCGGCTTTATCTATGACCTTGGGTTTTTAGCACTAGGAATGGAATAAGTAGCGGGGAGGGGAACAAAGAAAACTGTGGCACCGCTCCCCCATATGTCCCCGTCAGAGTTGGGACCTCCATCTTAGTATGGCATGGACTTGAGAGCAGGTTCGGGGATGGATAGGCTTCCGGGAGTTGTTGATAGATTCATTCCTGGCTTCCTTCATGCTCGGATTATCGGGGTATGGGAATCTAGAGTAGATAGGTAGCCGAGGAGAATCTGAATGACATTGACCACGAATCGGATTTCCGGGGTAATGAATGCATGTGGTGCGGTTACAACAAGTCCTCGATGATGACCCAATGCTGAATTCTTTGAACGCCTTGTCTATCTCTAGCTCTACTCAATACTTTCATGACTGCAATAGGGGAGCCGGAAGAAATGGTGTCGGACAGAAGCCCAAGAATACTCTCCCGGTGAGCTTTCCCATTTTTGCTCCTCTGCCAGCACCATGAACGGCCACAACAGCTAGGAATAATCGGAACTATCTCTAACAGGAAAAGAGTGCATTCTGTGCCTACGCCACAGCTCTTCTCAGTAACGGTATATTTGTGCCTTCGATTTACCACGAGCTCAGTCTCCCGCGATGCCACGCTCCTCGATAAGGCTTGCTGTTTTCCATCACAGACATTATGTACTAGTACACGGCCCAACCCGCATTCAGCCGCCCTCTTCTCTGATGACCGAGCAATCAGTCCCACAGCCCGCCACATCCTAGTACTTGTGTGCTGCCGTCGGGTCGTCGCTTGGTGGGGTATCGAAGACAACCTTATTTTCATGTCGTGAGTTTCAGCCGTTGCGTCTGCGTGCTCTGCCCGTGATCCCGGTTTCAACTCGAGGGAAAGCATGACAGCATACGAATTCCATGTCCGCCGTCAGCATACGTGATTCTATCAGCACTTGGGACGCGTTCTTGTCCCCAGCTTTTGTGGTAGCAGAGAATGTCGAGCTATCAATGGATGCTTCGGGGGAGGTCTGACCAAATACCGTGATTGGCTTTTTCTTCCTTTCAGGTTCAGGGTGTCCAGAATCTCGACGTCTTAGCTGGCATTCTCTCGTTTGGCAGAGCGGGCGGTGGCTGTGTACTTCTCGCTGGTGGTGAGTCCGGTTGCCTCCAGCTTCGCGCGGCCGTTCCGGCCCTCACAGCGGACTTGCTGTGATATGGATTGATATGGGTGCCTTGCCGTCTGAGCTGGGGTGGTTGCCGCTGGGCCATCTTCGCAGTACCACAGCGGTAGATGTCGTTGATGGTAGTTCGTAGTGGCCATGAGCTGGTGAGCAAAGGGCCTAGTAACCTGAATGAGGTGGTTAAGACAAGATAATTTTCCTTTCCCATGTGGCGCAAATTGGCGGCGAACTCGGTCTGAAGGGAAGACGGCCGCACCATATCTTCATTCAATATCAATGAGAACCCCATGTTGATTTTGATGTCTAGCTAAATGTCGAGAGCCACGTCGTCGCATTCTAGTTATCTAAAACGATGGATTCCCGCCTGCCATTTGAATTTCGTCCGTGTTTAGATCCCCCATGCGGCCTGAACAGTAATATTTTCAAATGAGGGGACATCTTGGGACCTTCCCACCTGTCCAGCCATACTTACAACAGCCGTCGGCTCCCAGTATCCAACCCCAACGAACACTTCACACACAGAGCACCCCTAGTACACAAGTCTCTGAAGGGCTCCTCGAGCAGCTTCACGATCAGTAAATTTAGCATGTGGACGGCCAAGGCTTGGTTGAAATTGATGGAGTGATGAGCCGGGCCGTCTCGAAGATGTCTTTCAAAGCGTCCTACAGGCACATACTCCATACACATTTGGTCCCCCATGCAGACAGTGGGATCCGTCTCATTCAGATTCCAAATTTCCGAGGCAAGTACGACGGATTCTCAACAGTCGCCGGCGTAGATCTTTGCTTTGAAACTAGCTTGTGATGTGTGTGAGTGTCTGTCCTTGGGCATCGATTCCATTTTCCAGCCAGCCGAAATTGAAGAGACCCTTTCATACATACTAAATGTGTGGTGACTGTAGTCTGTACCATTCTTGCATTGTGAATCTTGTGAATATTGCAGGGCTCCTTCCATCCCAAGACTGCCCCCTAGTTTCCTGGCCCTGGAGCGTTTGCAGACCTCCCAACCCCCATTCACTGCCGCACCTTCCCTATCTTCGGATAACCGCATCTATTCACTCCATTCACTGCCTCAACCTGCAGACTAGCCTACAGACTGGCCGGTCTGTGCCCTCCAGACCAAGTATAAATACCTCCCTCCTCTCCTCCTTCAACCTCTCCCTCTTCTCTTCCTTCACATCACACACCTTCTCTACCTTCTACCTTCTACCTGCTCTCGTCTCGACATTCAGTTGAGGCACCTCTCAACATCACTGCCAGCGAAGAACCATCTTGGGATTTATCCCAGAGTGATTCATAGCAATCTCACAGGTACGTACTGCGACTCACAGCCAGCATCAGCATCCGTCATTCTGGGCCAGTTCCTGCGTTTGAATTCCCATTTCAAACAGACGGACATGCCAAACACCCCAAGCCTGGCTCACAACCAGCGCTTTCCCGGTCGGTGTGCAAACAGATTTCCCAATTCCCGTGAGCCACAATCTGTGGGGATCCTGGGCATTCTGGGTAGCAACCTCTTGGGTCTGCTGCCTTTAAATACCCTACCTCGCCGCCCTTGCCTTTTCCTGATCCGTAACTCGACTTCTTCAAAACCCGCTGAACTTTTTTTTTCTCCCTCACAGGTACTAGCTGTCCTCATCATCTCTGCTGAATATCGCAGTGAGCATCACAGACTAACTTCTTTCCACAGTTCTCCTCGAGAACATCGATTGCCCAACTCTACCTGCAACCAAAATTTGTAAGTTTTTCTGATTCCTGACAGCCACCAAATTTCACATTCCCACCTCTCGCCCCGCCTGCCTTGGAACACCTTCCTCCTCTGGAGCGGCGCTGTTCAGTTCGAGAAGGGTTGTGTTCGCGAGTGCCATTGCTCTTCCCGGACAAACGGCACAACTGCCCCATTCTTCCGCTCCGCTTCGCGCCAACACCTCACATCCGACTTGGGCTAACAATCGATTTCTCAGCCGATCATCTTGATCTTCATCTCCGACAAAAGTGAAGGTTGATTTCTCCGAGTAAGTCGTGCCTGCCTTTGATCACTGCCCCTCACTGTCCAGCATGTTCCCTGGAGGAACACAAATTTGCTGCATATCGTTTTCAACGCCCAATCGCTCTTTGGTTTCGAGACACCGGCTAACTCTTCACCACCCAGAACAATTTCACAATGTCTACCCCCGCTGCCGCCCCTCAGGGCTTTCGCCAGCTCCCCCTGAAGTTCGATGTCCCCGACGGCATCAACAAGCGCGTCGACTTGCCTCCCGAGGCTTACATGAGGAAGCCGGAACCCTTCCCTCGTCGTCCCGGCTACAACAAGGCTGGTCAGCCAATCAGAGTCCAAGCCAATCAATTTCGTGTGAAGTCGGTCTCCAACGTCGACGTCTTCACGTATGATGTAAGGGTCTAGCGAATACACAGGTGCAAGTTTTTGGCAAAGCTAACTTCCCTCCAGGTCGCTGTGAGCCCCGATCCCAAGCACTCAATTATCTACGAGAAGATCTGGGCGCTCCCCATCGTCAAGCAGAAACTTGCGACGTTCAAGCATCCCTGGATCTACGACAACAAGGCATTGGCCTGGTAAGCGCACCGCAAGATACTTTCTCCTACGTACAGCCTCTGACATGATTTTACCAGGTCGATGAACAAGGTGCCTGGAGATCGCATGCTCATGGCCGTTGACCTTGGCGTGCCCGAGGGAAGACCGGGCAAGCCGAACAACATGTACAATCTCACCCTCCGAATCACTGGCACGGTTCGCCTGGCCGCTCTCAACTCCTATCTGAAGGGCAGCGCTTCATGGGACACGGGAGTCCTCGAGTGCATGAGTAAGCATTTGTGGCCAACAGCAGTTTCTACTCCGTCCAGCTACTGACTGCTTTTAGGCTTCCTTGACCATGTTCTTCGGCAAGGCGCTATGGAGCGCTTCAAGCTGATCAAGCGTTCTTTCTTCAACCTCGAATCCCAAACCATGCAGTTTAACGACTACACCGAGGCTGTCAAGGGCATCTACTCCGCAATTCGCCTGAACGATGTTTGTCCCCTCCGATCCTTGCGTTGTGAATTCCCAAAGCTAACCTTGCTCTCAGTCCATCAACTCGGGTGGTCGCGGCCTCGGAGTCAATGTTGACGTCTCCAACCAGACTTTCTGGGTCGGCCAGAAGTTTGAGCAGCTCGTTCGCAACTTTGTGAATGCTCTTGGCGGCAGATCCAGCAGTAAGTTTGGTAGCCTTTTTACTTCTCAGCCAATGCTAACTTGCCACAGACCTCCAGTATTTGGACGTCAACAGAAAGCTGCTGCCGGTCAAGAATGGCGCTTCATGGGCCCCCTCTGAGACTTTCAAGGCTCTGAAGCGCCTGCAAAAGGTCAAGTTTGTCACCACCCACTCGAAGGACTCCAAGGTCTACTCGGTTGGCCGCTTTGCCTTTGATGCGAAGTATGGCGCGGATGGTGCCAACGCAAAGAAGGTCGTGTTCCTGAGAAGGGTCGAAGGCCAGGACGAGCCGGTCGAGACCAGCATCTACGACTACTACGCTCAGCGGTACAATGTCCGCCTCCAGTACTGGTGGTTTCCTCTCATCGAGACCACCAAGAAGGGCTATTTTCCGTTTGAGCTTTGCCTGGTTGAGCGCCTGAACCCGTACCCTTTCAAGCTGGATGGCGATCAGGTATGTTTCTTGAATATGTGTGCCAGGCCAAGTGTTAACATGTGTCGAATAGACTCAGAAGATGATCAGATTCGCCGTCCAGCGACCTGCGGAGCGCAAGGCGGAAATCATGAACAGTGTGGCCAACCTGAACTGGGCCGGAGATAGATATCTCAAATCCTTTGGCATCAGCATCGACCCCCAGATGCCCGTTATTCCGGCTCGACTCCTGAAGAATCCCGAGATCGAGTTCGCCGCGAAGAGCAAACTCGACCCCAGGACCACTGGCCGTTGGGACCTTCGGGGCAAGAAATTCGTCAAGCCCAACCTGCAGCCCCTCAAATCTTGGGGTTTTGTCGCTCTTCAGAACACAGTCGACATGAAGACTCTCGAAAACTTCGCCAATGTTTTCACGGCTACCTACAGAGGCCATGGGGGCATCATTGAGAGTAAACCCTATCTCGACGTCATACCGTCCCACGTATCCCCGACCCCTGAGCAGGTCGTCACCGTGAGCTACCAGAAGTGTGGCGCCCACCAAAAGGTGGTGCCGCAGCTCCTCTTCTTCGTCGTGAAGGAAAAGGCGGCCTTCCCCTACGAAAAAATGAAGGCAGCCGCCGACTGCCGGCACGGAATTCCCTCGCAGATGGTTCTAGCTCAGAAGGTAAGGCAGGCTCAACCGCAGTACTGCTCGAACGTCAGCATGAAGGTCAATGCGAAGCTTGGTGGACAGACGTCAAGAATCTTTGGCGATACCTTCAACAAGGTCCCCACCATGTTCATTGGTGTTGATGTTTCTCATGCGGCTCCCGGCTCACAGCAGCCATCGATGGCAGCCATGTGCGCCTCTGTGGACAAGGACGCAGCAATTTACGATGCTGCTGTCCAGACAAATGGATGGCGCACTGAGATCCTGACGCCCGAGAACACCAACCAGATGCTCGGCCCGATGATTGAGGATTTCCGTGGCCGCAACAGAGTTCAGATCGAGCACGTCTTCTACATGCGTGACGGTGTGTCCGAGGGTCAGTTCGCTCACGTCATCGAATACGAACTCACAGAGATCAAGAAGACTTTCATGGAGATACAAAACAAGATCCCCAAGATCACGGTCATCATTGCCACGAAGCGTCACCACATTCGCTTCTTCCCGGAGAGAGGCGACCGCAACGGGAATTGTTTCCCCGGAACACTTGTGGAGCGTGAGGTCACCCACCCATTCCAGTATGATTTCTACCTCTGCAGCCACTCGGCCATCCAGGGCACTGCCCGACCCGTGCACTACAACGTCATCCATGACGAGATCAAGAAGAGCCCCGACGATCTCCAGAAGATGATCTACCAGCATTGCTACCAGTATTGTCGCTCAACCACACCGGTTTCTCTGCATCCGGCTGTGTATTACGCCCATCTGGCCAGCAACCGGGGGCGCGCACATGAGCCGGACACCACCGCCCAGGCGTCTGGCACGAAGAGCCAGCAGGGCCCCACGGTCACGTCGGCTCTTCAAAACTTGCCTTGCAATAAAGTCGAGCCTCTGGGCAAAACTGCCCACCCCTCGATGCTGGGTCTTCTGGCCAAGAGAATGTGGTTTGTCTAAGGGCGGATTGAGGACGGGGCTTCCACCCAGAGGAAGGTGACCACTTGGTGGACACGGCACCTGGTACTGGGGGGAGTGCATTCCAACCGCGCTTTGCACACGCATGGCCTCTCTCATTGGATCTGACCGACAGAACCTTTGAGTCTTTTTTTTTTTCCACAGCCGCCTGACATACTGCAGGTGACTCTCTCTTCGCGCAGATTTTTCGATTTTTTGGGGCGAGCTTGGACGTAGCGGTGGTATGGGGAGGACAGATTTCGACAGAGCTCTATGAGTCTCCATATCCGAGGAAACCTGCAAGCAAGTCCATACATAGCAATAAGCCATACATAGCAATGGAGCGAGCATTGATCTCTACAATGTTCTCGACAGTGACTTGTGACGTGAAATAAATAGGCTACAGCATCGTGACATTTTGCCAAGACTTCCGAGAGTCTCCAGGTTTCTCGAAAGCTAGGGTATCGATATCCCTCACTCTGCAGTTCCCATGGGACGAACCCTTCAGTATGTGACACTGGCTGACATGAGCAGGCAAACCTAAACTCCATGTAGCAATTTTGCAGCAGTGAGATCAAAGCAGAAATTGGAGAGGCAGTCTCAGGGCAATGGTGGGTATGTGGCTTGATTGCGGGATTGAAGACTGATGGGAGAGCCTAGGGTCTTTCTCATTCCACACAGGATGAGGGTGCATTCACGTAAATTCAAGAGGTTTTAGGTATATTTTGCGGATGCGTGTAGATGCATGGCTATTTACGAGTTTGAAGTGGTTGTGCTGCGCAGCTTGTAGATAACCCCTGTTCTGCTCGTCGACTGCGCAACGGTGGGTGAGGAAGGCTGACTAACCGGCGGCGCCTGGTTAAGATGTCGTCAACGGACGACTTGACGACTCCTCCATTGGCTCATCGTTCTTTGAGCGCTGTCCCTTTGGTGTCGCTCAACTCCAACAATGATAATACCTAACAATGACCACCCACTGCGAAACAGCACACCACAGGTATCTCGAGACCAACAAGGGGCAACTTCGACAATCATGACGGCGTAATCGATTCGCCACAAACATCCACCAGTCCAGCCTAAACTAAAAAAGAACCAGCCGCCCTGCTCAGTCCAAAAACCAAGAAACCCTCTACATAAAAGTCTTCTTCAACCCGCCCAGCAGCAAACCCCTCTTCTGATTCTTCACATACTTGTTCACGTCGTCCGCCCAACCCGAAGACTCCTTCTGCAAGTCGCCGACACTATCACTCATGATATTCAGCTTCTCCGCCCTCTCCGCCACCTGCCTCGACAAGTAATCACCCCAGCCCTCTTGGCTCGAGCCCGCCCTCGACGCGCCCGCCGCGGGCCTCGCCGATCTCTGCTCTGCCGCGGCCGCGGCGATCATCCTCGCGCTCGGTGGCCGGTCTGGCCCGCCAATCAGCAGATCCAAGTCCGTCGGGCTGATATACTGCGTGCCCGAGATCCACTGGAAGTTGCTGATGGTCGGGCGGGGCGGCATCGCGAGCTCGGGGTTGATGAGAGTATCGTTCGAATTCTCGAGCGTTTTACCGACCCCCCAGACGGGGAGAACGGCAATTTCCGAGGGCCCTGTCCACCCAAAGACGTCTCCTGTCTTGGTGACACTGGCGGCGATGGTTCGACTGGCGTCGAGCATAGGCAGCGACTTGCGGCCGATTTCCTTGAGGGCAGGAATCGAGTAGGCCCTTGTTGTGCGGTCGCCAAAGAGGGCGACTATGGCGAAGCCGTGCTGGGGAAACTCGGTGACGGCAGCAGCATCGCAGAGTTGATCGTCGAATGATTTGGAGGCGCCTTTGCCGGTAGCCGGTTTGAACAGGCGGATTTCGGTTTGGGTGACTGACACGGATCTTAGTATTTTCAAGGTCACCCGAGAACACAAAATGGACTTACCGACAACAAGAATTCCATTGATCTGGCGGCCCTCCCTCAAACTCGCGACAACAGGGCCAGTAGCGGCCGCAGCATGCCCCGTGTCGGCGTTTATCGGGCAGATAGCGATAACCTTGTCGCTGAAGTTTGCTACGCCCACCAGCTTGGCCGAGTAGCCTTCGCCTGTTGGCAAAAGCTTGAAGGTGGCCACCCGCCCCATGTTCGTTCCTACGAAGCATGCAATGCTCGAGTAATTATCACCATCAAGCGTCATAACGCCAAACTCAATCGCCACAGGCCAGTCCCTGGCCGAGGAGCCGTGGTGGCTCTTGAGAAACAACGGCCTCTTCTCTGACTTGAGAAACTCGGCTGTGGGCGCATGGAATATGATGGATGGCCCTCTGAGGTCGATGATGCTGAGAAAGCCAGCCTCTGAACCGACCGCGATAAACCCTACGTTCGAGACAGACAGAGCACTGATAGGGCCCTGCATCATCTCGTAGAGGATAAAGGGCTGGAGTCCTTCTTTCAGAGATGGCTCGGCCCTAGAGCTGATATTTGTGATGCCGCCCGGGTTGGGATCTATTGGCTTGGCCTCGTCACGACCAAAGTACTTGTTCCCTCCCCACCTGAATATGACCACTTCCCCCGCTCTTGTACCGGCGGCAAACTCTCCGGTCACCTCGGCCATATCTAGCGCAGTAATGTCAACATCCTCGTACCGATGGAGAGCCCTTGCGACATCAACCTGGAGCTGAGAGGGGTTCTCGATCTCGTCGTCGTAACCAACATCCCAGATGCGGACTGTGCTGTCTGCATGAGCAACTTGGACAATATTCCGCCCATCGTACCATCTCCTGCGTCTTGTGGCTTCAACTCCGCCTCTGAGAAAGGGTTCTCCTTGGTTGCGCTTCTCAATCATACCTAGCCAACGATCCCGAGCCAGCGTCGAAACAGAGACCTTTTGCACAAAGGGGTGGACAAATGAAACACTAGGGTGAAGCATATTCGTGGGACTGATGGGATAGCCGGAAGGAAAACTCATAGTTACAATCTCACCAGAGGAGAGCATGGTAAGAATAGCAATAGGATCTTGAGCACCGGCGTAATGGGGCGAGTGTCGGGAGATCAAGCAAAAGCCTAGAACATCGGCTCCGGGAGGGGTTTCCAGGGTCACCCTCCGCTTGCCCTCGAAGTGGTTTGTGAGCACCTCCCACGAGGAGGTTGCGTATACTGGTGTTGGCCCCAACTCCAGGAAGCTTAGCCAGTTCTGTGCGTCATCCTGCGCATGACCTCCAGCAATCAAGAGGCCGGTATCGTCAGGGTTATCTTTGCAGCACCACGAAATCCTGGTGAATGGTACCACTACCTTAGGTGGACCTGTGGACGTTGAAGGGGCGTTGATCCTTGTTTTGTAGATAGACCTCGCCGCAACAACCCGGCCATCCTTGGGGTCCCAGAACACAAGGCTACCGTCAACATGGGCGGTCAGGACAAATGTACCGGTCGGGTGCCAGAGCGCGTGGGTCAATCGAGGTCTCCGGGCGTCCTTGGTGACTTCTCCATTGCCGCCAGGGGCGCCAGGAGGAACCTGGTATTCAAAGAATTTGATGGGCATGTTCTGCTTGAACGAATAGATGACGGCGCCATGTGAATAGGTAATCAGCAGCTGGCCAATGTCCCTTGGGTGCAGCTGTATCCCCAACAGAGTCACGGCCCTGGCATTGGGATCGCGCTCGCGCCAGAAGTTGGGAATGCGAAAGATGGCCGTGCGCTCCCTGTCGAGGTCATAGGCGCAGATGTCACCATTCTGCAGGCCGACGAAGACCCAATCCAGCATGGGATCTGTGAGCATGCAGACGTCGGCCGAGTATGTGGCCCTGGAGATCTGTTCGCCGGTGTTGAGGTCCCATACGGCGATCTCATGGTGGCTATCACGGCTGATCAAGCGGTTGGCAACGAAGCTCAGCTCGCGGAGCGAGGTGCGGCGGTGCGGCGTGAGCCACTTATGGACACGACGCTGGCCAAAGACATATATCTGGCCAGGCCCATACTTGGACTCGTTTGTGCCAATTGCGAGGAGGGACTGGACGGGGTCATAGGCAAGACAGCTGTTGTGACGATGTTAGCGTTGTGTTGGGAGCTACCCCACCAGATCCACGGATGGCCGAGGGGCCACTTGAAGGTAACGGCTGCGATGGCGAACTGACCTGATCTGCGAGTTGATGCCAAAGCGTGCTTGCTCGTCTGGAGCAAACAAAATCGGGGTAATGCCCGCAGAAAGGTCATTCTGCATGCCCGTCTGCTTTCCCCTCAGAAACCCAGCCATTTCGATGGTGTTGATGGCGAAGAGAGCGGCGCACTGGGCAGTCTGAGGCGATGCTAAGAGAGACCCATCGTGCTTCTTGTTAGCGACGTGGGGTTCCAACACCCTCAGCCCAAGAACAAAGAGCCAGCTGTGCTGCCTGCAGACACATCATATAATGCCGAAGCTAATCCGTTCTAGGAAGTACCTAGGTTGAATAACCTGCATCCACTTCTAACGTCATCAGCTCCAGGGACCATGCCCGCTGACGTAAATGGTTGTTGCAGGGTGGGGAGCCCTGTTATCTGTCAGCCGCTCACTGCGCGTTGCCTGCTTGGCCGCAAGTGGTGCAGAAAAGGGGTAAATGTCAGGGACCTCGAGAAGGAATCAAGACGCGACTTTCTCAGTTCTCAGTAGCCAGGGACGAAACACAGTTGTGCAGCTAGGCCATGGCATCCTTATTAACGGCAGATTCGGACAATGATCTGCTTGCTATCTAAACCAGCAGTTAGATAAACTCAGTATCGGCCTGAGGGTCTCTGTTTGCTGCGATAGCTGCTCGCGTGCTGATTTGCCTTCGTCCCTCCCAGTGCTCAACTGTGTTATGTGAGACGAACCGCACGCAGACAACATGCACTCCACCAACAGCAAACATCTACAACTCATAACGGGCAAGTGAATTCACCAGTACCAAGATTCGCACATCCCGACCCAAACCCATTCGCGAATTTACTTGATGGGAATCTCATCTGCCACCCCGCGCAAGACGCGGCACTATGGCTAAACACATATCGGCTTGCCGGTACCTGCATTCTGCCCTGCACAGGAGCCCATCTGCACCACGGCTCGGTAGTATTTCAACCTGCGGGGCGACAGACAAATCCAGTGCTGTCCAGGTTCTTATAAGACGGCGATCGATGGCGCGTTTCCTCTCCCTAACGGCCCTGCCTATCACCCAGTGTCCTTCGCCCAACCCCCCGCCAACCCAACATGGGCATCCTCAGCATCCTTACCGCCCTCGCGGCGGTGACCATCACATTCCTAGGGTCGACAGCCGCCGACGTCCCGCCCGCCGCCGCCGCCGCCGGTTCTCCTTCGCCTTGGGCCACGGGCCGCGGTGCGGGGGGCTGGGACGAGGCGTACACGAAGGCGAGCGAGTTTGTGGGCCAGTTGACGCTGGTCGAGAAGGTCAACCTCACGACCGGGACCGGGTGGGAGGCCGATGTGTGCATCGGAATGACGGGGTCGGT
The DNA here is from genome assembly GCA_030549175.1 of Lasiosphaeris hirsuta. Classification (NCBI taxonomy): domain Eukaryota; kingdom Fungi; phylum Ascomycota; class Sordariomycetes; order Sordariales; family Lasiosphaeriaceae; genus Lasiosphaeris; species Lasiosphaeris hirsuta. The sequence continues at coordinate 4,074,207 of JAUKUA010000002.1, forward strand.
GCCGCGGCTAGGGTTCGCCGGGTTTTGCTTGCAGGACGGGCCCCTAGGGGTCCGGTACAGTAGGTTCTTCCAAGGGACTGGGGGCGGCGGGGTTGGGGCTGACGTGGTGGCAGCGACGAAGAACTCGGCGTTTCCCGCCGGGATCAATCTCGGGGCGACGTTTAGTCGGAGGTTGATGAGGTTGAGGGGGGAGGCGATGGGCGAGGAGTTTAGGGGGAAGGGCATTGATGTGCAGCTTGGCCCGGCTGCGGGGCCGTTGGGACGGGTGCCGCAGGGGGGGAGGAATTGGGAGGGATTTAGGTGAGTTGTGTGTTGGGTTCTGGCTAAGGAGAAAGTTAGCTGACGGAGGGCAGTCCCGACCCGTATCTCACGGGTATTGGTATGGCCGAGACGATCCAGGGGATCCAAAGCCGTGGAGTCATTGCTTGCGCTAAGCACTACATCCTCAACGAGCAAGAGCACTATCGTGGAAGCATCAGTGTTAAGATAGACGATCGGACGATGCACGAGCTCTATCTCTGGCCCTTTGCGGACGCAGTACGTGCCGGAGTCGGCTCCGTGATGTGCTCGTACAACAAGATCCACGGGGATTACTCTTGTGAGAACAGTTGGACGACCAACTATCTGCTGAAGAACGAGCTCAACTTCCAAGGGTTTGGTGAGTGCTTCCCCCCGACACAGCAACCCAACAACTAACAACTCCCAAGTCATGTCCGACTGGGGCGCACAGCACACGACCCTCGGCTCCGCCCTCAGCGGCCTAGACATGGCGATGCCTGGCGATGGCGGTGCACCACCCTACCGTTCCCTATGGGGCGGGGCCCTAACAGAAGCCATCCTCTCAGGTACCGTCCCACAATGGCGCCTCGACGACATGGTCGTCCGCATCATGGCGGCCTACTTCAAGGTGCACACGGGCGCCTTCGCGTCGCGGCCCGCGCCCAACTTCTCGGCCTGGACCAACGCCAGCGTCGGGCCACTCCATCCATCTTCCAACAGCACCTGGACTGTCGTGAACTCCTTTGTCGACGTCCAGTCCACCCACGCCGCCCTCATCCGCGAGATCGGCGCCAAGTCCACCGTCCTCCTCAAGAACACCGCCCGCGCGCTCCCTCTCCACAGCCTCCTCAAGTCCCTCGCCGTCATCGGCCGGGACGCCCAGAACATCCCCGGCGGACCGAACGCCTGCTCCGAGCGCGCGTGTATCAACGGGACTGTGGCCATGGGGTATGGTAGTGGCACGGCTGAGTTCCCCTATTTGGTGTCCCCAGCGACGGCGTTGCAGCTGCGGGCTGCGGCCGACGGGGCGGCGTTTACCAATGCGGTGGCAAACTGGGACTTGGAGGCGGCTAGGGGAGCGGCCAGGGGGAAGGATGTAGCGATTGTATTCGCGACGGCGACGGCGGGGGAGAACTTCGTTGTGGTGGACGGGAACGCAGGGGATCGCAACAACCTGACGTTGTGGGACAATGGAGATGCGTTGATCAGGGCGGTGGCCGGGGTGAATAACAACACCGTGGTGGTGCTGCATACCGCCGGGCCGGTGCTGGTAGAGGAGATTTCGAAGAATCCGAATGTGACGGCCATTTTGTGGGCTGGGTTTCCCGGCCAGGAGTCGGGGAACAGCCTCGTTGATGTCCTGTACGGAGTGGTAAATCCTCAGGGACGGAGTCCATTCACGTGGGGAAAGGATGTCAAGGATTACGGAGCTGAGCTGCTGTTCCAGGCGCCGGACCCGAGGAAGCCGGAGCAGAGCTTTGACGAGGGCGTTTTTATCGACTATCGCCACTTCCAGAAAGCGGGCATCGAACCGACGTATGAGTTTGGCTTTGGGCTGAGCTATACCGAGTTTGACTACAGCGGGCTGAAGATCGTGGTGCAGAACTCGACGGCGGGGGCTACGGTCCCGAGTCAGGTCGTTGCACACGGCATCACGGAGCCTGCACCGACATACGGTACGGTGAACAAGAACGTGACGGCAAATGTGGCGCCTGAGGGTTTCAAAAAGCTGGTACCGTACGTCTACCCCTGGCTGAGCAGCGCAAATGTCAGTCTCGCGAGGACAGGCAGTAGTAGCCCGTCGACTGCCACAAACGGCTCGGCCCAACCTGTCCTACCCGCCGGAGGGGCTCCGGGAGGGAATCCGGGGCTGTATGAGGTGCTGTACACGATCTCGGCCAAGATCAAGAATATTGGGAAGGTTGCGGGGACTGAGATCCCGCAGTTGGTGAGTTTACCCCTATTCCGTTTACTGGAAGCGAGGGCTTTGCTGACGGTGACTGCTTAGTATGTCCAACTTGGTGGTGAGGAGAATCCATGGGGTGTACTCCGCGGCTTCGACGAGGTCGTTCTCGAGCCAGGCGAGACCAAGACGGTCACGTTTGAGCTGACGCGGAGGGATATCAGCAACTGGAACACAACAAGTCAAAACTGGGAGATCGGGAATAAAGAGAAGGTTGTTTTTATTGGGCAGAGTTCTTCGAGAATCAGATTGAACTCGACCCTGCCAGTCCTTCCCGGCTTATTGTGGAGGAGCTATGATTGATGTTGGCGCTCAGGGGTAACGTTACATGCTGAAAAGAGAGGAAAAGGATGCAGTGGGGCTCAAACGGCATCATTGGCGTAATGGCAAGCGAATTGGAAACCAAGAAATCGACAGGATATACAACAAGTTAGACAAACAAGTGCTAGAATGGCAATACGCTATGCTTGGGCAAAACAACCGACGACTTCCCACGGCGCTCTCTACGAGCACTGGTGATAATATGCATTGATCTCCTTGCAAGTCAACCCTGACGCGCACGTTGTGCATCCGCTAAAGTTACTTCCACCGCACTGTGCCCACTGAGCCGCCGCGCAACTCGGCGCTTCCTCCTCCTCGGCAGCTGGTGCGGGGGCCTCGGGCGTTGCCGCGGGCACAGCAACGGTAAGCAACGTCGTTGGGGCGGCAACGCTGGGGCTGCCGTTGGGCGATGCCGCGGCACCCCCTGAGGCGCTGCAAGTAAAGACAGAGGGGCCTGGAATGGTGTATTTGCTCGATGCCGTTAACGAGTAGATATTGACGAGGATGCCGGGGTCATTAGCCTTATATATGCCGGGGATGCTGTACGTCTTGGGGGATGCCGTGCCTGAGCCCCCGACGATGTTGATTTGGGCGCATTCCATATACAGCTGCGCACCTGCTGACGAGCCGGCGCCGTGCAGGGCGATCATTTCGGCCCGGAGGAGGTATTGGCCGTTAGGGAGGCAGGCCGGGATATCACTATATGGCCGCAAGCATCAGCATCCAATGATAGAATGCAGAAGGGAATTTCCCAGGAACTTACATATAATGAAGGCCACCATTACTAATGACAGTGCTGGTACCCCACTGGCCGTTTTTATAACCGTCCTCCTGAATCTTGAACCTAATGTTGTGGCATGGTGTATCAGTAAGACTTGTTCAAGTAACGACACTGGCTCAAGAGTCTCTCACCATCCGCCGCCAACACCAGAATCCGTGAGAGCGTTATCAACCTTCTTGAGGTAGGCAAGGGTCGGGCCCTTGTGGCTGGGATCCATCACGTTGCTGGATCCGGCTGTGAGGGTGTGTCTCCAGATTGCCTTGACAGTCGTTCCCGCCGTAACTGTGATGACCTCCTTGGATGGCGTGGTCGGGTTTGGTCCCCCATTGCAGGCGAGGGCGTTGCTGGCCACGTCCGTGATGGGGCCGTCGTATGTCGGCGTCCGAACGGCGTGCGATACAGGATATGATTTGCCGCTGGCCTCGAGGCTGACGAATATCGTGTGAGCGGAGGCCGCTGAAGCAGCCACAAGGAGTGCGAGACCCTTCATCATGGAGTTGACGGGAATTATCCTCTAGAAATCTTCTAGTGCGAATCCTGGTAGGCGAAGGACATTATGGACAGAGATTGGGTGGGATATTATATACAATAGACAGATTATGCCAAGTCCAGACCTACAACCTCGTCATCAAAGCTTCAACCAGGAATCCTCCAATCGCCAGCCGGCTGCCGAGGTGGTGGGGTTGGCAGTCAACTAGGAAGTCTTGCCGATGACCAGGGCAACCTTGGCGTAGTTTATAAGACCGAGATTTTCTTATTGTCGAGCTGTCACGTTGTCAAGCTGCAAGCTATTTGGGCGGAGGAGGGCCGTCCGAGTGGGGGGCCAGCCATCCATCCCGGTGCATGTTGATGGAAACCCAGCACAAGTATCACGAGAAGCCCTTGGCATTTCATGGGATCTCGTTCCAACGAGTTGATCTCTAGATAGCTTGAACAAATAGACTCGAGACATGCCGCCGCCGGACACCCGCATAATCTCGACGGCCCTCTGCTGCCGCCGCCCTGGCGGGCTTGGTTGACAAAGTGGGTGGTCATCACAATCGGTTGTTCTCTCTCCAGGCCGATTTGGGGAGTATCATAAAGTCCGGGGCGGGTTGGCGGCTGAAAAGGAACGCCTGTTCCCCGCGGGGGGATATGTGCCGTCAGGCTAAAATGCGGACTTGGTTTCCCGGTAGGCCGCGGGTATACAAGGCGTTTTATTAACTTGCCCGCGTGCGTCGATGTGGAATCCCGGTTCTTGGACTTCTCATTGTGCTGCCTCAAGGGTTCAGACTCTTGTTGTCTTTTGTCTTCTGAGTGTGTGTTCTGTGTCCATAATGATGCCTGTACGACGACAACTTACCTCGGGTCTGTCGCACATAGAGGACACCATCAGCCCTGCAACATGATGTATATTTTCTCTGTCTTCGCAGGGTGACATGCATGGGCTGGCGTTTCCTCGTCTAGACACGGAAGATTGTAGAAGGAAGCGGAACAAACTGAATAGATTGGCAGACGGCGTACGCGCTTGGCAGACTCGCATGTATTGTCAAGGGGTCTTGCTCGCCCATGGCTTTGTGTACAACATAGTAGGCCTGGTATTTCGCATTTTTTTTCAGCGGATGACACCCAGATCCTAAGCAGGATGAAAGAGCTGACGTGCCACCTGAATCCTCTCGACTTTCCTTCTCGGATGCCCAGCGGAGGTAAGATAACCTAATATTTTAGGTGCGCTGTCGTCTCCCATTAGGCAGTACAAATAAGAGAGGACGGCGGGCCCAGTCCCGTTCTTTGTGTTTTGAGGGCGGGTGCATCTGACGCGCGCTCGCGGCAGAGGTTGTGGAACCTGACATCCATGACTTCGGAAAGACATGCCGAGATGAGCCTCATGGCGGCTCCAAGATAGTACAGATAGAGATCTAAGAAGCCGGAGTTTGTGAATCAGTAAGTTAAGGTACCTAGATAATGGATCGAGGAAGGAGTATATGTTTGAAGGTGACCTGAGGTGCCTTCTGCTTACCTTACCTTTGGAGGATATTTCCGTCGAGGTACTCGTGGTGCCTTAGATACGTACTACCTGCGAAGGTACAGATAACATCCAATCAAATGCTTCCATTCAATCCATCTCATTAGTGCTGGGATAGGGGGGGCCTTAGTAACGGCTGTGCTTTCCTGGAAAGGTGGAAAGAGGTAGAATTAGGCTTTCTGTATCGAGGGCAGTGTCCAGCAGCGACTTTGCTCCGAAGCCGAGGCATGCTTCAAGGCCACAGTACCCTGAAGGCCATCGAAATGTGAATAATGTACAGATTAGTGATCGCTACTCCGTCCGTATCACTAATCTGCATGCGAAATACTGCGGGGGAGATCCAAGACACATCAATCTCAAAAACCTCAGCCTTCACCTTGGGGTGTTCTTTCCCCATGCGCTCAACTGCACTTTCCTTCCACATTTTACAATGCGGATTGTTCTTCGTCCAGCTATTTGATACAGTGCAGAATGTCGCCTGGTATAACTAAGGCCGTTTTTTCTTCTTCTTTGTCTATCCCACAAGATCGCTTGGCCTGGCCAGGTTTGCTGCATTGTCGTCTTTTGTTGTTCTCGAAACACAGCAGAACAACCGAGAAACAACGTGACAATGGCGCCCTTTCCACTCTATATCCTGATATATACTTAAGTAATTGAGCTGAAAACTTCATGTCACTCATACCCAATCTCTCCCTCCCAGCCACGCAATCAATTTGCTTAGCGCTGGAGTCTACCCAAAAACATTTTACTAAAAGAGCAGCCAACCGATCACCGAGAAGCACATCGTGGCCATGGATTCCGCTTCGGGCCCGATAAACTGCTGGGGCGTAACTCAAATCTCCATCGTAACTGTCGCCGGCGTGGTGATTGTGGCGCTCATGGGGCTCTGGCTGCGTTGGCACCTCAAGCTCGGAAAAGCCGAGGAGCGAGCCGCAATGGTTCTTGGGCAGTATGATCTTCTCGAATCTCAGATCGGGTCCTACAAAAACCAGATACGTGCTCTGGAGGATGAGGTACGCCGTCGCGATTATTTCGACATTGGGTCCGATGACGATGACATGACCGATGACAGCAGCTCCTGCAGTGTCTCGAGCATCCAGCAGTCCGACAGGCCTGAAGATTTGAACCAGTACTCAGAGCGCGCTTCATCGCCACTGCCAGCCGTTTTTGAGGCTCGAGCGATCCTCCCTAGCGAGATACGCATAGTTCCGGTGTTGCGTAGCCCGAATAGCAATCATCACCCTCTTAGCTTTGGGGAGCGACTGATGAGAGGTGAAAATCACAATTTGCCGCGCCATAAGTCCCCGGATATGCCCCGGGATATCCCTCGGGGTATCACTCATGGTCGGCCAGTGGCTGAAGCTGTGGAGAACCCTCGAGAGAACCCGTTCGAGGGAAAGCAGGCCGACACCTCCGAGAACTCGGGCGAGCCGTCGTCATCGCGAGGTCCTCAATCCCTCCCCATATTGGCGCCTGTACCGCTGCGTGCTCCGTGTCCCATAATGCCTGAGCATATCGAGGCTCCGCGTCCCGTAACGCCCGAGCAACTCGAAGCTCCGCGTTCTATATCGCCCGAGCGTATCGAGGCTCTATGTCACCGCTTTTCCACGCCACGATTGAGCAACTACCGTTTAGGAGAAGGACCTGGTCCGCGCATGGTGGTGACTGGAAACAAAGGGAGTCCGCGCTCCCCACTATTTTCGGGAGCCCTTTGGGCACCAAACCTGTCCCAGACACCCTCGCTTTCCTCCACCTCTGTGGAACCTCTCCCAGAATCAGAGCCAGCGCCGTTATCACCCCTGGGTTCTCCCCCGGACCTCTCGGAGCTTGGTATTCTCGACTGGGATGTCTCATCTGATCTGGATACCCCTACCTTGCCGGATAGTCGACCTTCATATGAGGCATCCGCGGTACCCTGAATCTAGAGGCAAGTGCCGCTGGCTGACTGAGTGCTGGTAGCGAATGCAAAGGGGAGTCGAGTGCTCCATGAATTCAATAGCAACAGCAGTTGTTGAACTGCCAAAAATGTCAGGTAACCTTTTCTATCATCACGTTTCCCAATATATGCATTGCCCTTGGGTGTGTTGAATGTTTGCTTTTGTGCCGTCTCCGTTTTATCCCTTCCCGTTCGTTTCGTTCCCAAAGACGCGGGCTCGCACTCTTCACAGACGTGGTACAATGTCACCTTGATCAAAAAAGGAAGGTTAGCCGGTGTTGCAGAAACCTACCTTACCTTTCGAGACCTAGCCTTGTTCTCCTCAACCGAGTTCCGCCAACAGGATTACATGCAAGCTGTCAAACGGTGCCACATGAGTTGTGCAAGATCTGGGCGGCGATTTATCGATGGCAGTATCCCCGCCTTCTTCCCCAACTTCTTAGTCCAAAGCCCGGATCGCAAGTGGTGGTGAACTACCCCACCATTTCGCAAGAATTCCTTGATGGATAAGCAGGGCTAAGCATGGCACAAGCATGGCACAAGCATGGCACAAGCATGGTGCTCGCAAGGTCTGCTGGTAAACCGTTCAAAGTCGAACTGTTAGCTACCTTCCCCGCCAATCTACCCCAGACCCGACTGAAGCCACGTCCGATCAATCCGCATTTCCCCAGACTCTCCAACGATCTACGATCCACCGAACGACATGACGAGGAGACGCCTTCCCCAACGGCAGTTCATCACGGCTCAAGTGGCGCGCCACATCATTGGTAAACACCGGCTGGTTCCACACAGAGGTCCTCTTCTTCACATGTGCCTACCCCCGATGCAGGTGACGCCGATTGCAACCTCGTACGGGAAGGTGCTCCCAGTCGAGCTGACGGTGCTTTCCTGGTCCGCCCATTCACCGATCAGCTTGGTGATGTTGCGCACCCCAGATTTCTGGAATGACACATCACCGGATGCGAAAAGTCAACCGCCACCGCCGCAATGGCTGCGGGGAATTTCGCTCGGCTCCAGGCGATGAACCCTGAGGAGGACTTGAGGGGGTGGTTCAATGTCAAATTGTAGCCGCGATAAGGCAATAGATTGATGCCTATACGTCCGCTGCAGAAGACGCGGCAACCCTGCTAACCGAACCAGCTTACTACATACAGCTACAGTGCACCCTGGGATCGCATCCCCCGCCTTGCTCTCTTCTTCCCGCACCCTTCTTACCATTGGGCCTGTTCTTCTTGGCTGGCGTCCACGTCGGCAGAGCAACATCGCGATGCTTCGACGTGGTAGCACAGTAGCGCTTGACATGGGGGCAAACCTGGGGATGGAGGGGTCTGGGTCTAGACCGGGAGAAGGAAAGGCCTGCCGGCGGGCATAGCATACGCGAAGCTACTCCTGTGTGATGGATTCGGTCTGAGTTGGTGTAATAGGTACGCAGTATATATATATGTATGTATTCGCAGAGAACAAAGGTAACGTAACGACATTGATTGTATGTACTGTACAGCCCAGCCGCGCCGCGTCCTCACCACCCCTCATAATTGATTAACTACCCCCTTCCTCCTCGTCTCGCCTCTTAACTTCCTCCCCTCTGGCTCTCCACGTCTTACCACAAACCGTCTCCGGGGACGGCGTAAAAGACAGCTAGCCAACAGCTATGTCTCTCGTCAAGGAGAAAACCCAGTCGTCCGACAATGTCGGCGGCGCGGGCTCCGAGGCCGCTTACAAGGTCAAGTCGGATGCGCCGCTCGGGTCGTCATCGTCAGCCGAGGTCGCGATCGCCACCGACGACTTCGGGTTCACCCCCGAGGAGCAGAAGGCGATCATTAGGCGTGTCGACCGCCGTCTCGTCTTGACCATCGGTGCCATGTACTGCGTCAGCTTGATGGACCGTACGAACTTGGGTGCGGCGAACATTGCGGGCATGCAGGCCGAATTAGAGTTATCGATTGGGGATCGATATGTGAGTGTTCTTGTTTTCGTTGTGAAGGGAAATGGGGCTGATGGCGATCGCAGTCGATCATCTCGCTTGTCTTCTTCATCACCTATGTTGTTTTCCAACCGCCATCGACCGTGGTTGTGCGAGCGATTGGGCCGAGAATCCATCTTGGTCTGATCACGTTACTTTGGGGAGGCCTTATGATTGGCATGGGCTTCGTCAAGGAATGGCAGGCTATGGCCGCGTTGAGGGTTGTTTTGGGAATTCTTGAGGCTGGTAGGCATCTCCTCCCCCTTGAAAGCTGGATGTGTTGTTAACAGAGCAGGTTTCTTCCCGAGCTGTGTATATCTGCTTAGTACATGGTATACGCGATGTGAGTTGTGGCCCTTTCCCGTGCTGGGGTATAACTGCTGACGGCCTTGCAGATGAGGTTGGAAAGCGGAACTCGGTCTTTTTCATGGTTGGATGTGTGGCCGCTGCGTTTGCCGGCATCTTAGCCTACGGGGTGAGTAATATTCGTCCCCCTTTTACAACCTCATTCTGACTAGGTGCGCATAGATCATGCAAATGGCAGGCCTCGCTGGTTTGAGCGGCTGGCGGTGGATCTTCATCATCGAGGGCATCCTGACCTGCGTCCTTGGCGCCCTCGGCTACTGGCTTCTGGTCGACTTCCCCGACTCGAAGCGTAAGATATGGAGCTTCCTCAACCAGCGCGAGCTCGACTGGATCTGCGCGCGGGTACAGGCCGACCGCGGCGACGTCAAGGCTCGGCCCTTTAACCTAGTCAAGTACCTGCGCACAGGCTTGGACATCAAGATCTGGGCCTACGCCATGATCTTCTTCAACACGACGACCGTCACCTACGCCCTCGCCTACTTCTTGCCCATCATCCTGAACCAGAACATGGGTTTCACCGTCGGCCAGGCCCAGTGCCTCGTCGCGCCCCCCTACGCCCTCGCCGGCATCGTAATGTATGGCACCAGCTGGGTCGGCGATAAGTACCACCTGCGCGGCCCTATCATCATCTTCAACATGCTGCTCGTCATCATCGGGTTGCCGATCATGGGCTTCCATTCCAACGCCAATGTCCGCTACTTTGGCGTTTTCCTCGTCACGGCCGGCGCCAACTCGAACGTGCCGGCGGCCATGTCGTACCAGGCCAACAATATCCGCGGGCAGTGGAAGAGGGCGTTTTGTAGCGCGACGTTTGTTTCTTTCGGTGGCATCGGGGGGATTGCCGGGAGCTTGGTGTTTAGGTACGCCACCTTTTTTTCTTTCAGGGGTGATTGTTTACTGACATGTTGTGGAACACAGATCGCAGGACAAGCCAGACTACAAGCCCGGGCTGTACGCCTGCATCGCCACTAGTCTCCTTAACCTCATTATCGTTGCGGCGTTAACGCTCACGTTTTGGAGGGCCAACAAGAAGGCCGATAGGGGTGAAATCGAGCTGGAAAGCGCTGAGGTGAGTACCAGGCTGCTACATACATGATTGTAATTGTTTACTTGCTAACATCAATACCAGGAGGAATTCCAGCCTGGGTTCCGGTATACTTATTAGTAGCAGTGATGTCGAGTATTGTGTTGATATTTGCTGCCCGAGGTCGTGTATTCAGGAGTGTCATAGTGACTTTCACGTTTAGCTAGTTCTTGATATCCACGAAATGAATATTTGTAGCATTTGCTATGTTACATGAGAGCCTCTTCGAACTCGTTCCCTGGTACACTTTTCGTGCGATATTTTCCAAAATTTGCATGTCAAGATTGGTCTGGATATTTCCATGGTTTTGGTTGTAGATACAAAAAGGTTACCCTCACGCGGGCAAGTTTCACCGAAATAGCCTTAGCCACCACCGCGCCCGAGATCCCTCCTGGTCCTCCAAACCTTGGACCCAGCAGACCTCTTTTGCCTGTCATGCAGCATCTCAACCCAAGGAACCTCGGTATGGCTCTCCAACCCGGCCCTGACCTCCTCCTGCAGGGCCTCTTCACCCACCTGCAGCTCCTCCCCCTCAAACTCGCCAGCCTCGCCCTCGTTCTCCGCCAAGCCCGGGACACCCTGTCCCGGCGCAGCCACCGCGGCGGCCGTAGCCGCGCTAGTCGACGTCCGCAAATGCAGATCCTCGGCATACGCCCAATTCGGCGTATCAAACTTGCCCGCGACCAGCACCAGGCCTCCGCCAACCTCGGCAACTACGTCGCCCGCCAAGGGCGTGAGAATCTGAAGCTCGCCACGCTGGGCATCAATACCACGGACCAGCACAAGCCCCAACGCCCTTGAGTGGTGCGGGTTCAGCGTGCTGCCATGGGGGTTCTCGATCAATGGGATGCCCTCGGCCGTGTAGGCGACCCCACTTTCAGTCGAGCCCTCGCCAACCAGGTCGCGGAACGCGGCCTTGTTCTCGATCTTAACTAGCGCTAGGATCATGCCATTGATGGCTTCGCCTAGTAGATCGGGCCCGGGCTGGTGGTCATAGCAGAGGATCCCCACGAATCCCCTGCCAGGGCCGCGGTACCGGACTCGCCAGGGCCGCAGGGCGGTGATTGGTGTCGGGTTCCATGTTTGATGCTGGGTTGCCAGCGAGCTCCAATTGAGGTGGAAGTAGGCCATCGTCTGCATCGTGCGGAGGTGCTGCGAGGAGCGTGCAGCTGAGGCTTCGCTCGTCTGTGACGGGAGTATGTGGAATGGGATGTTGGCAGCGCCGTTGCGGAGGCAGGCCACCTTGAGGCTGTCGACTGTCTCGTCGGGGCCGTCATGAGACATGTATATGACCTCGGTCGGGCGGATCTCCTTGATGAGCTCGCCGAGGATGTCAAGGCCAGTTCCTTGGATCCAACCTGGGGTGTTGATGATGAGGGGATATTTCCCGCCGAGGGCCATACGCCACTGGGAATAAAGGTCAAGCACACACTCTATGTAGTGCTCTGGATCTTGAGCTGGTGAGATGGAGGCAACGGCGTGGGCCCTGAGCTGTCCCTTGGTCGGTTCGAGGGTGGAATGGCAGAATGAGGGTGACAGGTTTGGGGAGGAGATCTTGTTTAGAGAGATTACGCCGGGGGGTGAGTACTCTGGCTGCCCGGGATCGAGATCCAGTACAGCTACGGGCGACCATGCCTTCTTCTTCGAGTCTCCTTGATCTGTTACCAGGCGGTTGGCCAGCAGTCTCCCGAATGTCGACTTTCCAGAAGACTTTGGCCCACACATAAAGACGATGGGCACAGCCCCCTTCTCCTTGGCTGAAACGAGGCCAGCTAACTTCTTGTTCCACTCTGCTGGCGAGACCAGGTTCTGCAAAAGGGCTCTCCTCGGGCCATCCTCAGAGTCGAGTATCTGCGATCGGTTAGTCAAAGCTTCACCAGGTAAACAAAAGACACTGGATACGAACCAACTGGAATGTAGCCTTGTTCGAGATCCCCTCTTGCGGTTCATCCCACAACTTGCCAAAGACAAGGCTTAGCTTTGCTAGTTGCCGTAAGCTTTGGGCTCCAGGGTGAGGATGCAGCTCCATGATGGTGTTTGTTGTTATTCGGAGAACGGGGAGGGAATGCGAGTATGGTGCGTGGACCCATTGCAAGGTGTTCAATGGCGACAAAACAGCGCCTGCAATGGTGACTTCGCCTTCACGGATTTTGATGCCATAGCTCCCGAGAATTACTAAACGCTGTGGACGTTAGTTGTGATGCCTTCCAAACGACTGCTTGCGCCTTCCTTACCTCTCCTTCGCCAGCGTGTACCAGCACGCGACCGTTGGCCTTTTGCTTGTAGTTCTTCTTATTTGGTCTAAAGGTAGAGTGCTGAGAAACTTTTCTTGGGGAATTTGAGTCTTCTCCGGACTGGGCTTTGGCTGGGCTCGTCAAGGGTTTAACTGGAGTTGATAGGGGCTCTGTTAAAGGATTTGCTGCGCTTCTTCCACGCCGAGGAACGGTTTCAAGTTCCTCCCGAGGAGAATCAGGTAAGCTGCTAGGTGTCGGGGATGGCGCTCCCCAAAGCTTCTGGCGGTTTGCAAATGCACTCATAACTGGATATTGATGATTAGGGTCATATCCGAAACGCCTTCAAATATTCTCCGAATTCTTCAAAGATGCACCTACCAAGCCCTTCTGCGCCTTTGGTGACTTCCAATTTCCTCTTCCGGGGAACTTCCATCATATGGAGCGAGACGTGGTTGATCGCTGGTGAAATTCTTAGGACTGGCTTGATGAAAGCAAGGTGGAAACTGAGGCTCACATCTGCAACTTTTTAGCGTAACAAGTGGAAAGCGTAGCTGCAATTTCGCTGCCCCACTGAGACGAGGCGTTAGTGCACAACCTACAAGCCCAAAGACGGAGAGAGCCTCGATTTTCTGCGCGAAAATGCAATTTACGAAATTTAGACATTGAAGAAAAATAATTCATTCTTTCGTAGTAGATTTACATTCCAAGACCTAAATACGTCTTTGCAAATGAAATGTTCACCAGTCCTTGGTGTCAGGCCGCATGTTACGCGCTAACATACAAATAGTATCTATCAATCGGTAACGCAGAGAACTGTAGGGAAACGGCGCCCGCCTGTATTCTGTGCATCCCCGCTGTAATACAGGGTTCACTGAAGTCAGTGCAAGCTTGTCTCCTAGCATTTTAGCGCCCTTCAACAGACCCTAGCTTCCAGACTGTTTGTATGGGAGCTTGGAACCCTGCTCTTTCAACTGCTGATCGCATGCACTTTTGCCGCAGTCAAGCGACCTACTGCTTTGAAACTCGAAGCTAGTAGTTTCCAGCTGAATGTTCTTGCCAGCCTTTTTAACTCGCGCCTGCCTCTCACAAACCGGCGGAACGATCCAGGTTTTCAGCCAATCAAAACAACCAATCCCTGAATTGAAGCTGAGGGGCCCCACTCGCGCCAAAACTCGTTATCGGCACCTCCATTCGCGCCGATAAGCACCTTGAGCCATCAAATTTTGGGGCAAGGCATCGTGAACTCAAAAAAAATTCATAACAATTCGCAACCTCAAGACCCCGCGGAATCTTGCACACCCTCCCGCGCCTCCTTCGCGAGCACCCACACCTCTCCCCTCGATATTAACGGTCGTTTTGCGATCTCTAAATACCCTCACGTTCGCTGCAACTGAAAACAAGATGGCTGGACCCCGCGCGCCCATCGGCACGCTCTCGCAGCATTCCAAGACCGCCGCAAAGCTCGCCCGTGAGAAGCCTGCTAAAGCGATCACTTCGCGCAAGATACAGCCAAAGCACGAAGTCAAAGCTGGCGACAGCTCATCCGACAGCTCAAGCGACACCGACAGCTCAAGCGACAACGACAGTGATGGTGACACCAAGGTCGAGGCCAATTGGACCTCCAAGCTGAAAGCACCCAAAGCTGCGGCCAGCGCGAAGACAAACGGCAAGGCCGCTCAAAACCACAAGACGAATTCAGCCGGTCGAAAAGTGGTCGAAACTTCATCCGATTCCGAGTCTGAGTCGAGCTCAGAGAGCGACAGCAGTGTTGTCAAATCGGAGAAAATTGTCAAGGCAGAGCCAGAGTCCGAGTCCGACAGTGACGGCGAGGAGAGCAGCAGCAGTGATGAGTTAGAGCCTGCTTCATTGAAGACTGCCAAGCCCACCTCGAAGGCAGCCAACGAGCCAGCCAAAGAGTCGGAATCTAGCAGTGGAGACACAAGCGATGGCAGCAGTGACAGTGATTCTGATGCTGGTGCCAAAGTCAACACGAAGACCGAGCGCGCCACCAAACAAGAGTCATCTTCGAGCAGTGAGGAGTCTGAGTCTGAAGTCGATAGTGAGAGTGAGAGCGATAGTGAAGACGAAAAGAAAGCCGCGGTCAAACCCAAGGTAGCAGAGAAGACGGAGAAGCTCGAAGCCAAGACCAAGCCCAAGGCAGCAGAAAAGACAGAGAAAGTGGCGACACCCGCACCCGCAAAGAAATTGACCAAAGCAGCGCCTGCACCTGCTAAGAAAGCTCCCGACGTGGCCAAAGGTGCATTCAAGAGCAGTGAGATGGTCGTTGACTCTGGTGATTCGCCTTCCGAAGGCGGTGGAAGTGATGTCGAGTCGTCTTCAGATGAGTCTGAGGAGAAAGCCAACCAATCTATGGCTGTTGAGAAGCGCAACGGAAAAACTGCTTTGTATGTGATAACCCTCGCTTGCGAGGCTGTATATGCTAACGCATTCTTGTAGTCAGCAAGTCCCAGAGATCATTTCCGAAAACTTCCAGCTGCGCAAGGCTGGAGGCATGGACGCCTCTGATGTTGCCCAAATTTTCCGAGATGCCAAGTCTAAAGGCAAGCAGATATGGTACTTCACCGTGCCTGCCGCACTTCCCATTGAGGTTATTCAGGAACAGGCCATCCCATTGAGCACCATGGCGGCTGCAAAGGCTGTTATTTCTCACAGAGGCTCCAGCTACACCACCGGTGCCTTCGACGATGCTACGGATACCTCAATCACTGTACTCATTCCCAGCAAGACAGGGAACAAGTATGAAACACGTAAGTCCAATAAACAGTTAAATATATCTCTACACCCGCTGACAATGACACAGTGAATCGGCCAATTGATCGTGCAGTTCACATCAAGCGGGTCACTCGCTTTTCTCAAGATGGTGATGGCGAAAGTGCCGCCTGGACTGCGACCTCAACTGGAAAATCGAAGCCCCCTCGCGCTCAGCCAAAGGGCCTAAAAGCTCGCTACCAGCCTCTCGGAGTGCCTTCAAATGTCTCCATGGGCGGCAATATTAGAATGACTACTTCGTCGTCTGGAGATGAAGATGAAGATGTCGAGATGGCCCAGGCTCCGCCTGCGTCCAGCTCGGGTACCAATGTGACGAGTGTCACCCCGAAGGTCGGAAACAAGCGTAAGCATGGCGCCGTCGAGATCGGAACACCTGGCCAGGAAGTAACGACCTCGGTATCGACCAAAAAGGTCAAGAAGGCCCGATTTGATACTTCCGAGGCACCACCCTCTACCCCCAAGGCCGGCAAGAAGGGTGTCAAGCAAACCCCCGTTGCCCCCCCTCTCGTCCCAGGCCTTAACGGCGCTACTTCGTCCTCGTCGGCTCTTGCGATGAGAAGCTCAAACTCAAAGACACCCGCTGGCGAGAAGAGAGCCCTCAAAAAGGAGACACCTGTCCCACCGCCTGCCGTGCCCGGAATGAACAATCCCTAGATCGGTGGTTCATCCAAGGGCGCCATCCGACAGAGCGCTCCTGTCCTAAAGCCTACTCCTGATTCTATTAAGAGAAAGGCCACAAAGTCTGCAAAGTCGCCGTCTCGCTCTCATACTGCTTCTAACAAGAAGCTGTTCGTCTCAGCCCCTCCCAAGAAAAAAGACAATCCTCCGCATACCCCCACCCAGAGAAACAGGATGATGGGTCGGCCACAGTCCGGGAGCCGTACTCCGACGGGAAGAAAGCTGAGCGATTGGGGCACGACTGAAATCTGAGGCACTGCCAGCCGACACTCCCATCACGAAGATTCCCCAAGGCGACGAAATCTCCCCGGTATCCGACTCTTACGATTGGACAGCCGATTTTATTACTGGTTCTGGTTTTTGAGGATTGGGAAATAACCAGCTGGGACAGCGAGCTTTTTTTCATCCCCGGGTTTCGGGATACCAAAATTCATCCTACCATTTGCCGCGGCATGTTGTCATGTCACAGGGGGCATTTATCATGAGAGCGCATTGCTGGCGGCTTTTTATTGCACATGTTGTGTACGTGTAAACTCAATTAATGTACTGACTACCTAACTACCACACTTCCTCGAGGCCGGCCATCAGTCAACCTGCCCGAACATGGTAACCAAGGCAAACCTAATCTCGATTGCCGGGAGCCTGCCGTTATCTTGGGTTTCGGGGCAATGGAGCAAATTCTGCAGTCGGCTGACGACTGCCTCGATAGGTAGATAAGAATTGAGACTTTGACATGATTCTCTATAACTGATGGACAGGTGACTTTTGTATCCCAACGAGCGAGTGCACGTCACCGTGTGCCCAGAACTCGCTTCCGGCGCTGCGGTACTCCCCCTCATAGCATGGGTGAAGAAGTTGTGGCACCCAAGCAATGTCTCTCTCCCCGTCGCTAGAGATAGTGCAGGGGTACAGTGTCTTGTCAACAAATGAGCGCTGCAGTGAGCCAACTCGTATGCCTATAGACATCAATCACATCCTATCCTTTGCTAGGCCGAACGGAGATGCACCGAAGCAATTAGGCGATACCCGTAGATGCCAAGTTTGTAGTTGATTTGACTACTTTACACTTGTTCCAGATGTGACGCCATCGTGAAACACCATCTGCTTGAATGTCTGTGGAATACATTGATCACTCAGCCCGAACAAATATAGGGGGGCAAAAGATGGAGTCACCGCAAACAAGCAAGTGACTTTTAACGGTGCAGAGACAAAAATATACTTTCCCGCCGAGAATTGAACGCGGGTCCCGAGCGTAATCCGGATGGATGGACTGAAGATGTTTAGGTGTGTGTCTCCTGATGTAGCTGGTTGCTTGGAAACTGCTGCGCAGAGATAGCTTAAGAATCACGATCATGGTGGGCCTTCTTTGTCAAAGTGATGTGCTCATGGATACCGCTCATGGATATCCACCACCCATCGCCTCATCCACACCGCTGCAGCTTTTGGGATGTGAACACCACTAGAAAGATATTGCTTCTCTAGCCTTCAAAATGACATAAACATTACCCTTGAGCCTTAATCAGCAAGGGAGCCTCCGTAGCAGCACTGAGGTACATGATCAAAAGCCACGAGAAAGTAAAGCCGACCACGACTGACCGCGAAGCAGTTCACGAAGCAGCAGCCAAATGAGCCAGGAGATATTCAGGGAGCAAACATCCATACATACGCCCGTATGTGTACACTTGCCGCCGCCACCTTCAGGGCCTCGGTACTATCAGCCACCGACGAATCTGGAGATGATGCTTCGTCTGACGAGCCAAATACGGCCGAAAACGGTCATGCATTTTTGTTCCCGTATCATGCTCTAGGTGCTAGACGAGAGGTGCGTTTGGGAGGAGGATCGATTCAGGATGCCTGCCACTAGGAAGAGTGTCTTGGCATGTATCAGTCCCCAGATAGCACCGCGTAAATATCAAGACATTTTGGCCTCCCATCTGTCAACCACCCATAAAGCATCTCAAATACATGCTCCCACGCTCACCACGCCTCCCAAAACCTTGCCGTCGACCTCGTCCACACGAGCAGTCTAACGGCCTCAACCCACGACTCTACACTAGACCTACCTCCCTCCCCACCTTCAAACGAAGATATATCCACTATCCCCATCCTCATTTCCCATGTCCATAATCTCCCCCATCCCTACCGTGCTCCAAACCCAGGCCGAATCCGGGCCAAATGGCGACGTTATACGGGCCCTGCATGCGATGCCCCGTGCGGCTGAGAAAAAAACGCAGGGGAAAAAAACGGCGGAAACGCCCATTTGTCGTGGCGCATCGGGGGAGGGGGCGTGATCGATCTAGGGCTGAATTCCCCCACAGGGGTCACACGGTTACAGTCTAAACGGAACGAGCATCTGATTCAAATCTCACCTCTTCCCCCTAGGCTGCCATTCAAGAAGATCCTCTTTCTCCTCCTTTTCATCACTCCGAGGTGTTTGCACCTTTCATAATTTTCGGCGATCGTCACAGCATCACCAATTGTTACAACGTTGATCAAGCCTTCTCAAAGGTGGGTAGCCGCAGCATTTCATTACCAGTCCGAACACCCCTCATCTATCCCACCACAGCTCATGATGTAAAGCTCATTATTATTTATCATTACTCCCGGTCATCCAACCAATCCCCAGGTCTTCCAAGTCTTTGTCCCCATCCGTTCCCCTTTCCCAGTCCTCACACCGTGTGTATGCAAGCCGATTAACCAAATTATGCCACCGCCAGAGCACTGGGGAGAAGAATGCCCCAGTGGCAAAACGAATGTTGCCGCGCCATGCTATGTAAAACCTTTAACGAGGGGGGTATGCTCAGTTTGCCCAGCCAAATCCAATGGTGGATGCCGATCGTGATTCCGAAATCATGTCCATTGCGCCGAGTATGAGCAGTCGTCAAGCGAGAGAGAGACGTCAAAAGGGAATCGATATCGATGCTAGTAACGATGATACCGTTCAATCGTTCAGAATCGAGATGTTGGGGGGTTCGCAGTCGACCGGGAGAGCATTGAAGACCTTGTTTCCCGAACAAGGCCCTCGCTATTAGGATCATCCGCAGTCTAGGCTGCGAACTGACCAGAGCCAGCGAAACGACGATACCAAGTCGCCGTCTCACCTGACTACAACAACCTCGCTCAACTCGCTCTCCAGCGCGACTCTCTCCCCATTCCACACATCACCCTGAGGCATTAGTCCGATAATGCTGTGGTGTCGAAACTCGTCATCTGGCGTGGTCGGACTCAGAATGCCGGGGGAGCTGGCACTGCTTCCTGAGACAGTCTCCCCACGACT
This sequence comes from Lasiosphaeris hirsuta, assembly GCA_030549175.1. Lineage (NCBI taxonomy): Eukaryota > Fungi > Ascomycota > Sordariomycetes > Sordariales > Lasiosphaeriaceae > Lasiosphaeris > Lasiosphaeris hirsuta. Next base: position 4,093,884 of record JAUKUA010000002.1, read on the forward strand.
CATCGACTCGAAACTCGAGCTGCTCCCAAGAGTCCACTCATCACTGTCGCCGTCGATACCCCGCCTTTCAAGCAGACCAAGGCCATACGCATTGGTATTGCCGTATCCGTACCCATTCTCCTCGTCTCCCGTCTTGGTCCGATCGCCAAACTCGACATATTCGTACTCCCACCGTGTGCTCTTGTCGACTTGAGGCCTCGGTAGCCATCGAACTCGCGAGATGTAGTACGCCACAGCCGCGATCAACGCACCACCAACAAGGTCGATGGCGTAGTGGTGGTTGAGGTACATGGTGGCCCACCAAATCCAGCCGACATACAAGATGAAAAAGGTCCGGAATCGTGGGAAGCAGTACTGCATAAACAGGGCCTCGACGACGGCGTTGCCGGCGTGCAAGCTCGGGAAAGCGCCGAAGGGAACAGGGGCTGTTGTGAAGCTCGTTGTGTACATGTCGGCACCAAAAAGCTCGTCAATGCGCGCCAGCCCAGCCGGCGACCCCTCCATACCGTAATGGGCCGGCTCAAGCCCGTGCGCCTTCTCGTACCAGGGAGGCGTGCAAGGGAAGATGAGCTGGATTGTTACGCCGAGCATGCACATGTAGCCGAAGGCACGGGCGAAGACGGGGGTCGTACCGGGGGCAGCGAATAGGAAGAGAACAGCGCTGCAGATGGCGGGAGCCGCAAAATGGCCGATGCCGTACGGAAGCCATGCGAGGATATCGAGGATCGGATGGACATGAGCCGAGAGGATATTCGACAAGTTGGCACCATAGAGCACGTTCTCGAGCGCGGGGAGGACTTTAACCCAGATGTGGGGTCGATACTCGGGGGCGATGAAGCTGTTGGGCGAATGACGTGTCAGTAATCAAGGTCACGGTGCGGAAGAACAACGGTTTCTCCCCCAGCAGTCCAGCAACTAACTTACCGGCTCGAGAAGAAATACAGGAGGTACGTCCATATCGGGAGCGAAGGCAGGAAGAACTGTTGTGTGATAGGCATAAGGAGTAGCACCGCCATGGAAACCAGGGCGCCTGTCTTGATGAGTGAGCCGGGTGGTAGGATGCACAGCGAGAATATGATATATCCAAATAGTAGTACGTATTGGAGGTCGTAGACCTGCCATTTCCGCTCGCGCAAGGTTTTTAGACTCTCAAGCGCATTGAAGGATGTCTGAAGACGGGTCACACTGTCGAGATGTGGGCCAGTATTGGATTTGATCTTTTGCAGGTTGCGTAACCTCCGACTGGGTCGGTACTTGTGAGGGATCGGGTTGAGCTTCGCGAGGTTGAGAGAGCCGGGCCAGGCGAAGAGCAGCATCTTCCCTTTCGGCTGGTTGAGAACGGCCGTGAATTCTTGCATTGCAGACAAAACGAGCCAGCCCCCGTGGGACAGAGCAGGAAGACGAGATATTAGGAGGAGCCCCGATAAGCCCGTCTAGGGATTGGGGGAGTAGGAGAAGAAGGTCGAGGACGAAGCGGCGGCGGACACGGAGGAAAAGTACGGAGGAGGTGGCTCGGCAGGGAATGCGAGAGTCGGATCCGGCGGTGCTATCGTCGTTGCATACGCATGTCGTCGATTGTCTACTGGATTATGTATGTGTAGTGCTACTACTGAGTAGATGCCCACCACTTTACGTCGGTGTCGGTGTCGAATGTTTGTGTTCGAGTTGGTGAAGCAGAGAAATGTCGTGACCGAGGGACTAGGACGTGGTACCGTCGAGGCGGAAGTGGGTACGTGTGGGTGTGGGTGGCGACTGCGGCTTTCATATGCAACACTCGGGTGACGAAGAGATCAAAATGACGCTGGGGTGCGAGTGCTGCCAAGCCCACCTGCACTAACTGAATAATAATCAATCAGAGGAGGGGTCTAGGATGGACACACGGAGTCTACAGAAGGCCGACATCTACCCGCCGAGGAACGCCTGCCTAGTCTTAGGTTGCCCAGTCGCCCTAGTCAGCGCTGGCTGCGGAGACAGCGGAAGCGGGTTGTTCGAGTGCTGCTGGGCGCTGGCTTGGCTGTGGCCCGGTGATGGTGCCCCTGCACGGTCGCTTGCAGCGCATGTCGTTCAGGGCAGCAAGGGCAGCCCCTCCTCCCGTCCTTCAACCTTATTGTGCAGCTAGCGGGTGAATATGTCAGGAATATGCAGCTAATGAGCCACCAACCGAAGCATCACACGACAAAAGCCCACATTGGGATGCGATCGCATTTTCTTCTAGATGCATATCGGCAAAGCAGATGAGTGCTCATTCGAGTGGTTAGCTTCTTGGTGTCTTAGGCCCTGCAGAGCGACGCTGGCGTGTCCGTCTCCAGTTTGAAGGGTCTGGAACACGGCAAGCAGCACCGGCACTTGATGCCTTCCAATGGATAAGGCCTGGGATGGACATAGATCCTCGATAATCAGACAATGCCACCCATCAACTTTCCGAGTCCGAGGCCAGCACCGCAAAGATATCAAGGTACCGCTACACATGCCATGTCGCGCGGCAAAGGACCCCAAGCCGCTAAGTGGCGTCATCCCCGTTAGGTCACATCAGGGAGATCCGTGTTATCCGGGGGAATCGAAGCCAAGGTTCGGTTCGCTAAAGGCGTTGTGAATGGCTTGCGATCCTCATGGGTGCCGCCCCCTGCCATCGTCTTTTATCAATCACCAAGATGCTCCTTGAACGCTGCTTGTAGTGGATAACCTGCTGTATTCACTCTTGAATTAAAGCCAAATGCTATAAGAAACATTTCTGTATCCGCGATCTGAAAATGATAGCGACAGAAATCATCAGCGAAGACAGAGAGCATCGGTATCATTCCGCTTCGCCATGACTCAGCGTCATCGCCCATTTCTTTGCTGGTTTCAATTCGACGATTCATGGTGGGGTACGGAGTATTCAATCGCGCCGCGCGAACATCGCTAGTGGACCTTTGATAGGTACTGGCATTTACGTCTTCAGCAATCGACCAATGCCTGTCTCAGGAACCAACTGGAGTGTGACCGACTGACTGGAAAGGTTTGTAATATTGAATCCGCTTGCGGCAATGGAAGCGTAGCGGAAACGTCCGCCAACCGGAAACCTCGAGATTGCTATTGCTGCTAGCAGTAATGGTAAGGCTCAAAATGGGTCGACTATATCTCCAGCAATGGGCTTCCCGGGGTTTCGCTAAATATCTCACCCCAAGGCAATCTTGGGCGAGGGCGTCAGTCCTTGCGTCGCTCCCTTTTGCTGTGGTTGCTGTGGAGCTGCTTGCGGTCCTCCAGTGTTGAAGTGGGTGGAATTTCAGGCGGGAGACCGGCACCTGTTCAGAGCTGCGTGGTCTAATCCCGAACGCGAAAGGCTTTGCGAAGATGTACCGGAACCTGGCGCCTCACCACTGACCGATTCGGTGTTCTGCAGCACATCACACACTTCTGATTTCTGTTCGTGGCCGTAAGATGCGTACTCAAGTACCAAGCATTTGTTTTAGACACTGCGGTATGGTGCCTCCCCCTCCCCCCCCCTTCCCCCCCGCATTAAACATCAGACACAATCGATACCAAAGGGGGATGAAAACGAAACGGCAACCGGTTGATCTGATCTGCTCGTCATAACGACCCCGGAAACCGGCAAAAGATGTCCAGGCCAGGCGAAGGGTCATAGCACACACCCCGTTAGACGAATAACCCAGAACTCATCGCTGTGCTGTCTTGATGGGATCCGATCAAGAGACCACAACGCCAGCAGGAATGCAGAAATGCAGCAGAATGAATGGCACAGGGCGCCCGCTGCCTTGGCGCGATATGTAAAGCACATGAGCAGGACTAGCCAACTAGCATGTGAGATTTCGCAGCCACATGACGGCCCTCGCTGCAGCGGCCAGCGGCCACTGAAAATCTCGACCTTGGTTCAAAGCCATCATGCCATTCGCTCCTGGTGGACATCCAATGATCTCAGAGGCTGCCGCCGGAAGCTGCGGATGCGAACCACGCAACAACGTCGCAGTGGACTCGCCGTTTTCTCTCCGCGAATTGCCTCCACAAAGCGAAACGAAAAAATTGCTTTCCTCTCTTCATTTTGCCTCGAGCTCAAGCTCCACACTGAGATGGCCTCGACCCTTGGATTAGGAAACTCTTTTCGAAGAGTTTTTGCTTCCTTTCTCTTCAGACCTCCCATGAGCCTACTGAAAATATTTCAAGGTCGAGGGGAACTAACCAGCCCTGGAGAAACCCCCCTTTCTCATCGGAGGGGAACCTATCCAAGCAGGCCTGTCCTGGGCGATCTCCGAGCCTCCCGACGACGCCGTGTGAGCCCATCTGGTTTGGTGAAGGCCTGTCCTGATCGGGTTCTGTGCTCCTGTAGTGCGGTTGGGTGGCATTCGGACTCTCGGAGTCGGGTCCTTCATTGACAGCGCGGACTAAAAACCCCGACAAGCCATCCCGCTGCCTTCCATCCCATCCTCTCCCCCTCCCACTAAAACCAGGAGCCCGATGCGCGCATCGACCCTCCATGCCCGGCCGCTGTCCCGCTAGCCATGTGTGAATTTTTGGCGCTTGCTAGCGCGCGGGTGAACCGTCATGGATATTTCGTCCATGCGTTCGGCCGCCACCAGTGACTCGCCAGACGCTGTGTCATCGTGAGTGGACGAGCGAGGTGGTCTGACTGCAGATGGCTTGATGCGGCGCTGGTAACCAACCTCCTCAACCCGGGCGAGATATGCGATGCGCCTGATTAATTCCCAGGCGACGACCAGCAACTGGCTGACGGCGATATCTACAAGACGCAGCTTTCGTATGAACTCGTCTATTGCAGAGAATATTGCGCCTCTGTGTCGTTTGTGAGGGCATCGCGATGTTTAGGACTCATCATGAGGTAGACATATTTGAGTTTTATATCTTACCAAGAGAAGAATTCATAGTTTATGAGTATACGCAATAACACATGATGTGGACCACAATCCATACTTGCGCAGTAGTTTGTCATCGACCAGTTGTCCAGCCTGGGCTAATATACGACTACCCCCGAATAGCCAACATGAGCCGCTGAAACGAAACAGAATCCACCTTCGCCTGGGTGTTTTATCGCTGTGCCCGATAGAATGCCGCACCGGCTGGGAAAACAGTGATCATCCCAACTCGATGGGTAATATTTGTACGACGCATACCACCCGATGGATCCAAGCAACTCAGAAGTGTAACATATCCTACCAACGAATAGCACAACCCACTTCTCCCAGGATCTCTAGACTCAAAACCACACATAGTTTCTCTCTCTCTCTCTATATATATATATATAATAACAAGCTGTCCTCGCTCCATCCGGTCTCACAACCCCTTGAAACCCCAAACCAAATCACCAGCCGCAACCCACGGTTTAAATAAACGGGAGCAAACAAAGGTATCATATCATTCGACCGTACCGCTATAGATAACTCGCCCCATTACACGCCCTAGACACTTTGCATCTACAATTGCAGCCCAATCTCAATATACACAGCGTGATAGCAACAACCCTCTCCCCTCGCCAATCCACCCGTCTGTTTCTTTTGTATATTTTTCCTTTGCATAAAGAAAAAAAGGGGGGGGGCGGGCCGTACTACGGTAAAGGTTGCAAAGCCTCCCATCACGGTGGCTCGGAAGGTAAAGGAACAGGGAGGGGACATGTTGTCTGAAGATGCAAAGATAGTGAGAGTAAGAAGACGAAAAATAGAAAAACACAATCCATTCCGTCGCCTATTGAACCGCAGTGACTCTTTCTCTTTCCCTCCATTTCGTGTCGTCCCGATCGTGACCATCACTCATGCCGTCTGGACCAGCCTGGCCTCAGGTATAAACTCCCTCCCACCCAATCACCGACGCTTCCGCCCGCTCTGCCGCTTTACGGGGATTGGCCCTTTCGCTTTGCGGCTGCTTTAGTATCATTTACCGCCCACTGCATTACCACCCCTGACCCTACCGCCTCCCCAGCCCATTCCACAGCCCTTTACTCGTCTCCACGACCCGGTTCGCTTCGCTCCCAGGCCTCAAGCTCGCTGGCACCGGCGGGGCATCGTCCATAGCGACGTCCCCGTCCGCACTACCGCGGTCCGATTGTTCCGGCTGCGTGGCATAGCCGCTGTCCTTGCCCTGGCCAGCCTCCCTGCCGCCCTCCTCCTTCTGCGCACCGGCACCCATGGGCGGCGACATTGGGATAGGCGGGCTCGCGCCCGGACTAGCAAGGCCGCCGGCCCCGTTGTTGCGACCGGGTTCGCGGCTCTTGATGCCGTTCATGAACTGGCCTTCGCGCAGCTTGTTAATAGCGCGGACCGTGTCGATAGCGGCGTGGAGCGTGCGGCGCGCGTTGAAGTTCTTCTTGACAGTAGGGAGCAGGTTCTGACCCTTATCAGCATCAGCACCGCCTGCGGCCGCGACGCGCGCCCATCCGGCGACGAATGGATGTTGTAGGGCCTCGTGCGCCGTCATGCGCTTGGCCGGGTCGATAGTCAAGCAGCGCCGGATAAAGTCCTTTGCGCTATCCGACACGCCGCGCCAGTACTCAAGCGGGGTGAAGCTGTAGTCGGCGTTGAGGATGGCCTGCATCTCCTCAAAGTCTGAGTCGCGGTCGAAGGGCGTGTAGCCGCACAGCAAGAAGTAGGTGATGACGCCCAGCGCCCACAGGTCGACGGGCTTGCCATGGCCCGTCTTCTTGAAAATCTCTGGCGCCATGTAGCCTGGCGTGCCGCAGGTTGTTGTGAGCACGTGGAACTGCTCCTCGTCCATGATGCGGCTCAGGCCAAAGTCAGCAATCAGCAAGTCGGCATTGTCCTCGGGCGTGCGGAAGAGTAGATTCTCGGGCTTGAGGTCGCGGTGCACTATTCCGTGATCATGCAAGTACGCGACCGCCGACAGCGTGGCGCGGATCAGATCAGCCGCGTCCGATTCGTAGTATGACCCCTTGCGGCAGATACGGTCGAACAACTCGCCACCCAGTGCCAGGTCCGTAACCAGGTACAGGTTGTTCATAGTCTCAAAATAGTCGACAAGCGTCAGGATGTTCTGGTGACCCATCGACACCTTCTTCAACACAGCGATCTCGTTTCGTACCTAGGAGGCGCAAAGCACAACGTCAGCTTGGATCATGACTGCGACACGCCTACTCTCCCGAAGGTATATGTACCATATGCTCTCTGCCTGCCATCAACCTCTTGTTGATCACCTTGGCAGCGTAGTAGCGCCCCGTATCAATATGGACACACTCCTTGACGACCGAGTATGAGCCCGCGCCCAACGTTTTCCCAACCTTGTAGCGACATGGTTGAATCTGCGGTTGCGGTCGGTCGCCGCCGTTGGCTGCCGTGGTCATGATGGCGGGTATCGCTGGTACGTTTGGGGGCAGTGGGTGGCTGATAGAGCAATAAAACGGTGCGAGGGCTGGTCTAGTGCGGCTCTACAAGCCCAGTGGCTCAGACAGACTCGAGTCAGGCACAAGGCGCAACTCGTCAGACGGATTCGGGCGCGGGAGGGAGGGCCTTGCGGTAGTCACCGATAAATAAGCCGTTAGGTTCCAAGTTCCAAGGCGTAGTAATAAGTCAATATGAGGGGCCCCGGCGCGAGGTCGACACGAGGGAGGTTGTCAAAGGTCTTTCAGATTTTCAAGCAGTCAGCCGCAGCGCGGTGTCTCTATGTTCAGCTGTGCCCCTCTCGACGAGAGCCAATCACAGCATGTCCGCTCCATGCCCCGCCTTCTCCGACGTTCTCGACCCAATCACTACGGCCACTCCCTAGGGTATCTCCAGTTGCTATCCGTCGGCCCGGTCCAGACGCCGGGCACGGGCCCGGCAACCGGCAACGGCCACAGGCACATCATTTCTGCCCCAAACATTCCAGAGTCTCTTCCAGGGCGGCTCCTCCCTCCTGTGAGTCCAAATCAAAACGAAGCCAAACTAAGCCAGCAAGCGAACAATAGCCCCACTGCTTCTTCGAACGGCGTTCGCCTCCTATTACCCCCCACTACTGCATAGAAGGCACAGCAGCAAGGCAAAAAAAGGATGGAGTGGCGAATGTCGTCTGGTTTTGGGACTCAAATTTGCAGAGGGAGAGCGGTTGTACTTCACCTCTTCTTGTCATGCTTCTTCCCCTTCTTGGGCTTCTTGTGCTTCTTATCTTCCGCATTGTCCCGCTTGTCGGCTGGTTCAGGGCTGGCCTTCCGCTTCGCCTTCTGAGTCTTGACGCTCACTAGCGGGTTGCCTTTGCCACTCTTGGCCGCCTTCAGCACCTGCTTCTCTGCGTCCTCCCACTGTGTACTTCCGCCATCGATCTCGTACCTGACTTGTGTTAGTTCCTTATTTGCTCATAATAGTCGTGCTTCTTACTGATCTAGTGGTAGGGAGTCGATGAGCTCCCTCTGCTTTTGCCGGAGCTCCCTAACCGCCTCATCACCCTCCTCCATAAGCTCATCCTCCAAGTTCGCATCGAGTGCCACAAACTTGTTGTCGATAATTTCGTCATCATGGGCTCCTGATGCATTTTCAACACCAACACCGATTGCTCTCGCGTCTGGCATCTCAGCTTCGATCGATTCGGAGACAAGCGATGCGAGATGTGTCGTTATCCTCCGCATGGTCTTCATGAAGATGGCAAGGAGCTGCGAGGGGGGGAGCGAAAGCTCCGCAGCAATTATGTCTACCTCCTTGTGCTGCAGGCCAATCGCGAGAAGGATAGCCTGATGCAGGCCACTCAGCTTGATGCTAGACTTCAGACGGCCGGCGAAGTAAAGACTAGCAATCGTCGGGATAAGATCTAGTACAACGTGGTAATCTAACATGCCGTTGGCGTAAGACTCGAGGCGCTTGTGGTCAAACGGTGTGAACAACTTGTCGAGATCGGCCTTGGTAAGCTCGCTGGATTCATTGGCCGGATCCAGCTGCGCACCCAAGGTGGCAGAGTCCTCAATTCTCAACGCGAGGATGGAGGGGAAGTCGCGGAATCGGTAGGACAAGAGGGACAGGAAGCGGCGGTGGAAGTCGTTGGCGAAAGCGCCGAGCCAAGTTCGATCGCTTTCCTCCTTGAGAGGTCGCAACATCACGCAGGTGTGCTCGCCGGTAAGATCATTCGCTGTTTGTCTCTGCAACGCCATTAGTATCATTCTGGCGAAGTTAGGCTTGTGGGTGGCCAACATACCAAATAAACCGGTGAAAACGAAGCCCGCTTCCAGAACTTGTGAAGGGGTGTAGTGAGGCCATAACTGACGCCCACGTAGTCAAGCCTCTCTGGCCGACGTTCGGCGAGCTTGGCGAAGAGAGGAGGCAACTCATTCATATCACGGATCTTGATATCGTCGAAGAGACTGGCCTCTGCGAGCTCGGTATCTGTTACTCGGGGGATACTTGGCTGTGACAAGATCCCCACATCTTCCGAGAGGTTTGCAAACTTGCCCTCGTAGTAGTTGACAAGGAGTTCGAGCGCCTTCGAACCGTATCCCATCGATATATAGTCGGGATTGGTGGCTATTCGAACCACACGGGCTCCAGACAGAGAAGCAAACTCGTCGTCCTGGAACTGCTGGCTGACAAGCCAGGGGATCAGATCACCAGCGGGCTGCTGGCCTCTGCTTAGGCTGCTGAGGATGCTTTGTCTGCTAATCTTTCCTTCCAGGGAAATTTGGATGACACACAGGGGCTCGGGCAGTCGGCCCTCAACAATAGGAGCAGTAAGGACAAAAAGCTCGTGCGCAGGCGCATCGCTCATCAGTTGCAGGTCATTGGGCGAATTCTTGTAATGGCTGGCAACATATAGCGCCACCATTTGCTGTAAGAACTTCTCCGACACTGGGTGAAACGAGAAAAGTGTGTCCCGGTTAACGTGAAGCAGCTCACATTGCGAAGGATCCTGTTACCAATGTTAGCTTACGCAATATCAACAACCGCAAATACGCGAATCCAAAGGCTGCCGAGGAAGGAAGTACTGACCGGACATCCTTGTGTGTTGAGCTTGGATCTTGGGAGCGTTGCGTCGAGGCACAGAAGAGTGTTCAGCCACTTCTCAACCGCATCACCCTGAGCGTAACGGATTGGCTCAGAAAGAGTGATTTCCTTCAGAGAGCGCCCACCGTTGAAGCTCGAATCCTTAGCTTCCTTGCCACTAGATCGGTCCACTTCAATCGCACCATTAGCACCGGCGCCCACTCTAGACTGCTCTCTGAGCTGTTTGATGAGCTTTAGCGATAGCGAACGCCCAGTTCCTTCATATCCGCTGATGGTGGATGCCATGAAGACCAGGTAAGGCCCCATCAACTTCCGTACCAACGCTGTGTTATAGTGTGTTAGCAGCCTCCTGAAGCAGCCTTTAAGACTCAAATTGTAGAGAGAAAGTGCCATATGGCTACAAGTACGTACGCAATGGGATAGCCGCTGCCTCGTCGATAACAACTAGCTCTGCTTGGCCGAGAATGTGAGCATCCTGAGGACGGAAGTACTGGATTGTTTGTCGATGGTTCCTGTGAATGTTCACTCTAACGATGGCCTTGTTGAAATCAGGGTTTGTTGATTGAATGATAGAGTAATCGGCATGGTCCTTGTAGTCCAGTGCATCGAATCCCTTGAATACAAACTCGAACAGGGTCTTCAAGTTCTCAGGAGAAGGCGATGTAATGAAAATATTGCTGTAGCCATAAGCCACAGCAGATGCAATCGCAAGGCCCACTATAAGACTCAAAGTTAGCTCGCTGTGTCTGCAAACTCCTTGCTTCAGTAGTGCTCACTAGCTGCCGATTTACCACGACCACGAGCCGCAGTAAGCGTGACTGTATTGCGAAGGGTCTTCTCCGCAATAGCGTCCACAAATGTGAGCAATGCTTTTGCCTGGTCGGTCGTGCGTGCCAGTTGGACAAGAGATCCAATCGGCTGAGTGTCGGCGAGGGAGTCTTTCACATTCTGAAGCTCATTTTGTGCAGGAGTTGCAGGCTCATCCTTTGATGGCAGAGGCAACGGTTTGACACCCTTTCCACCAGATATAGGAAGAACATTCAACTCGTCGTCGATGACCAGGCATGATTCGCAGCTGCCCAAGGAGAGGATAAAACGCTCGTTGAATCTTGCGGTAACATCATCGTGGGCTTCGGTCCTGTATCGGGAATGGACGTCCATAGATAGGGTATAGAGTTGTTTCAAGCTGTTCATGCCCTTCAACAGAAGAATAACCAAGCCTCCGCCCTCGACTGTTTCGATGGTCCGGGCTAGGATGTTGGGGGTTACGGCCTCGAAATCTTGAAGAATGCACTGCTATCGATCAGTAGCCAAACCAGGGAAATACGGAAAGCATCCAGGAGCACGAGATAGCAGCCTCACCATGCCGTATGTGTTGCCCAAGATCTTATCCGTCTCCTTGTAGTAGGTGTACCGAATATCATTGAGCGAGATGAAGAGTTCGAAGGGGTCTTCCGAGTTAGCCTCCCGTGTGCCACGCTTTATCTCCTTCTTGATCTTGTTTTCTCTCTTTTTACGGTGACTGGTGAAGCCGAGGAGCTTGCTCTTGTAAGCCCAAAGGACTGACTTGTTCTGTCGCAGGTTCTGTTGGGACATGATGTGATACACTAAGGTCGAGTGTTAGAAGCCGCCTGAAGTGAGGTAGGGCTAACAACCCGGGGCGCATGCTTACAGTGGACAATGGCATCTTTGGAGTGATCGCCAACAACAACGAAAAAGCTTCGCTTCTTTTCTTGGAGGCCATTGCGCATCAGCGCGGGGATGCGCGAATCTCTGGACAAGACATAGGTGTGAGCGAGGAAACGGCAAATAGGACCAGAAAACTGTGGGTTTACTTACACCGTCTTCTGTTGTGACATTATTACGATTGCTGCTAGTCCTGGCGACTAAACAACTATTGATTGTTCAGTTGATGAAGGCACTGTGAGCGGCTTCTGCTACGAGGGGCCCAAAAATTTACAGCGAAAGCAGCGATTGGATTTTATTCTGCCAGGCGGTGTGATGGAGCTTTGGGTTGAATTAAGCTTGCAGCTAGCAAGGATCTTCACAGCTCGGCACCTTGTTCTCATACGCCACAATTGCATCCCCCACACTCTCGTGGAGTTCAGACGATTCGGTGCAGGACCGGGCTACTTGGCTTCCTCTACACTCTGGCCCTTGTTTATTAATTTAAGTGCAATTTCAAAGCTCTGAAAAGAAGAGAAGTCTATCTTGCTGAAGCTATCCATGCCTTGAAGAAGTGAGAAATTGCCTCTCCCATAAAATAAGACATATGCTACCTTTCATCTTCGCTTTTCCAGATGCTAGGTAATTATAACTTTGGACCCCAAAAAGGTGATTTGAAGGCCTCAAAGTACATTCCTAGGTCAGGAGGGGGGCATACTCGCAGGTACCACACTCTCACAGAAAACCCTCCACTCGGCCCAGCATGCTCCGAGGGCCGGAGGTATGCCATTCAATATACTTTCCACTCGGGCAAATGCAGATAGCACGGGGTCTGACTTTAAGTGTTATCATTAACTATCAGCTTTTCGATAGGCACAATTCTTGTTTGGGCTTGAACACCTGGTTGGAAGGCTACCAGAAGAAGGGAATGTCAAGTCCAGCCCACTACTCGAAATTTGGCCCATCCCCTGGCGGAATTTGGAGTCAGGGAATTTATGGCTCTCCAGTCCCTGTTCATTAATTGCCAACTGCCAATGGCAAACTTCAACTTCAGTTTTCGGCCGTCCCTCCCTTTCTAGACATTTTCTTTGAGCCTTGTTGCTTTTTCAACTTGATTCGCACCTCGGTTGCAGTTTTCTTACTGTCAAGGTATTAGACTTGCACCGACGACTGAGCAAAGGGTATCACTTACAGCGCCTCATACTTCCTGGCTTTGTCGGGGCTCGTTTCCCCTGGCACTGTGCTTTTGTATAGGGTCTGGAGCTCCTCAAAGAGCTTTTGGTGATTTTCGTCGGTATTGGCAGCTCGGCTCCTTTGTGTCTGTGCTTGGATGCTGATGCAGTCATTGCGTTTAGAGTAGTACTTGGATGAACGAACACCAGGATGGAGAAGTGTTGGTAGCATCCCTAGTAATTGCGAAATAGGCCAGGTGGTTGTCGCTTTTGTCTCTGTCCTGCTCATGTCAATCAGTTTTTACACTTTGGTTAACCATGATGGGCTACAAACTTGTTTACGTGCTGTCCACCTGGCCCGCTTGACCTTGAAAAAGAGGTGTTGCCTGGTGGAATACTGTTTGGCTGGAATGACTGGTGCCATTTCCGCGCTTCCGCTAATTCTTCGGGGTCCAATCCCGTCTCAAAGGCTTGATGTCTTATGGACCGTTGAAGAGACACCAACGGGCTCTGGCTCACAGGCTGAGCGTAGTATCCAACGACCTGGCCGAGTCGAAAGCCGCAGCGTCGTTGAATGATGGGAGTCATCATATTGGCACACCTTCATGAAAACGAATCGGGCACTAGGTTGATGTCCATACCTGACCTGGTAGCCAGGTCAATGGGCCTGGGAACCTAGCTGGCACGCGAACGGAGCAGGTTGTCGGCCATTGCAGTTGGCAGACGATTTTGGTGGTTGGCGTTCGGCCCAGCTAAGGTAGGCATTTTCCCATAATCAATTGGATGAGCCGCTAGACCAACCACAGCCTGTCTTTCGCGCCACTCCCTTGTTCTGGTCCGAGCGCCCATGGTGGGGGATTAACATCGTGGCTCAGATCGCTGGTCTTTTTTCCTGAGCTTTGGGAAAGGTTCCATTCCATTCAATCGAGAAATTTTCTTCGGGTCAGCCTTGCAGTACCTATTTCCGCATCGGCTCCTGCCCACAGACGTTTTCTTACTGCCTGTCCTGTCCTTGCAGCGTCTTCCGCTGGCTACTTCCTTTCACTCGTCAAATTGTATTTCGCATCCAGGCCTGGCGCATTCCCAGCGCCCTCAAACCGAGGTGGCCTCGATCCGACCACCATCCCACATTCTACCTTTTCTTCTTCTCGACACAAGAGTTGTTCAAGTCGGCACCAACATTTCCTGGATCTTTCGGCCACCCTGGTCGAGCCTTGAATTTCCTCTGCCCAGTGTGACGCCACGGCTGGATACTTGACTAACCTTCGATTGCGCAAGCGACGTGACACGCGCTTCCACCTCTTCACTTTGCCCACATCGAGCAATCACGGCTCCTACCAAAGCAGGTGTTGGCAATCATACCAGACGGGCGGCGCGTTGGATGATAGATCAAGTATCCAATTTTCTGGCCCCCGTTGCCAGCCTCAGCGCTCACCCTCCAGCGCCCTTCCCCGACTCTTCTTCGGCACCCAATAACCCCGCTGCTCCATCAGACCCCGCGCCCGCGCAGCACGCTTCCGCCGCCATGGAGCCCAGCCAAGAGCCGACTGAGATCTCCGACACCATAGTAGTTGGCGGTGATTACTCTGACGACTCCCTAGTTGACAGCGACGACAGCTTTGGGTATGGCGAGGACGAAGAGGGACAGGCGCACGAGAACGAAGCAGATTCTATCAACGATGACTATGCGAGAACCTTTGATTCGCCGGCAAATCGGGATCAGAATGAGGCTGATGAGGCTCAGCCAGATGTATCAAAGGCCTCAGAATCCATGAATAGTTCATCTGCACCTGACACTTTGAAGCGCCCGTCCCTACCCACTTCTTTTCTTCACTCTTCATCGCCGCTCCCGGGCTTGCCCCGCACCAACGGCTCGGCTCAGGCCTTCTCCGCGCCTTCTGAGTCGATCGACTCTACCTCTTCTCCGAGTCCGGGCCCTTCCGAGCCCGTGTCTGCCGGTTCAAACGGCAGCCCATCCATTGCGCCAGACACGGCATCCGCTGAGGAGCAGCCCGCTGGGAGTGCCGCACCTGCTCGCGATGCTCATGCTCGAGATGCTCACGATACTCAAGATGCTGCCGCCACCGCTGAAGCTGAAGCTGCCACGCCTTCTCCCACGTCGGACAATGAAGATAATGCCGCTGTTGACATTCAGAAGCTGGTAGACAGCATCACTGCTAGAGCTGAGGCCACCTCCTCGGTTACCGCTCTAGCACCACCACCAGCGCAAGCCACATCCCCAGTTACGTCGAAAAATGTCTCGGCTACACTGAACGTATCTCATTCTGCCTCTCTCCCCCCTAAGCCCTCTGTTTCCCATCAGCCGCCTAGCCACTTGCCCGCCATCCCGCAGGCCCATTCATTCCAATCCAGAGCTTCCAATGCCCTTGCATCCCCGGTATCGCCGATGCCGGCACCCGGACCTATGGCGCAGCGCTCATCGTATCTGTCCGCTGGCGCCCCTGGCACTACAAATGAAGCCTTTTCAACGTTGCCTCCACCGCCACCCTCTGCATTTAACGCCCCTCATTCTCAAAGCCTTACTTCACCACCAGTTGCCCAACCTATGCCATCTCACGAACCAGCCATCCAGCTGGCATGGGAGACTTTTCTTACAGACGAGAAGCGCTATACCTCTGAGGGAAAGTGGGACAAGTTCCCCGACGGCTCTCGCATTTTTATCGGCAAGTATTGCCTTGGCTCTAAAGTACATGCACACCCGCTAACTGCATTTATAGGAAACTTGTCTAGCGATCGGGTTTCAAAGCGTGAAGTATTCGACGTTTTCCAAAGATTTGGCCGCTTAGCGCAGATATCATTGAAGAGTGCATATGGCTTCGTTCAGTACCATACCGTGGCTGAGAGCCAAGTAGCCATGCAAAACGCCCAAGGCATTGAACTTGGTCAACGCAAAATTCGTAGGTATCCCAGCAGCGGAATGACGCGCCCTTTCCAGATGCAGTCCGGGCTAACGATTGATAGATCTTGAAATTTCACGGTCACAGAAGAAAAAGATCAAAGAGGAGCGTGTCAGAGAGGAGCGGGTCAAGGAGGAGCGGGATGCCTCTCCAGACCGGCGGAACCAGCGTGGTGAGCGTGGTGAGCGTGGTGAGCGCGGTGAGCGTGGTGGCCGTGGCGGTACCGATCGCTATGATGGGAGAGAATCATCGTGGCGACGAGACGATTACCGACCTGTTCGCTCCCCCTCCCCACGCCGTGGCGACGGCCGCCGTAACAACCGGGATCCTTTCTTTCCTCCGGATGCTTCCTTTGATCGCCGGCGGTCTCGCTCGCCTGTGCGCATGGTGGATGCCTACCGCCGCAGAAGTCCCAGTCCACAGCGCCGCGCACCATCTGATGCAGGCCTTGATATTCCTCGTCGGTATGGAAGCGATGTCCCAGATGTCCAGATACTTCTTCTGCAAGAAGTGTCAAGGGAGTTTGTTGCCTGGGTTCAGAAGGTTTTTCAGGCCAAAGGTCTCAGGACCGATGTCATGTTCCTCAACCCTCGCTTTCCGCGCGACGCCCTGGTGCAGCGACAAGTCCTGGAGGGCGTTCATGCCATAGTTGACCTCGGCATTGCTGCTCAAGCTACTGGCCGGATTTCGATCCAGGTCTTCATTCGATCCGGCGGTGCTAGTGCCCGCTTTGAGGAGTACTTGGATGTTGATCCGACAGTGGCAGCCGAGCTCGTGCTTCAAAAGAAGGCCAGCTCAGTCCAACCTCAGCCAGCTTACCCCTACAGCCACAATTACCTCCCCGATGCTCCTCCAGCTGCGACTTATGGCCACCAGTATCCTCCTCAGGCTTCCGCGCCGCCCCAACACTTTCAACAGTCACATATTCAGCAGTCACATGCTCAGCAACCTCAAGCTCCTGCACAGGACCTGGCAAACATGGTTGGCCAACTTGACAACAACTCGCTACAGGCCCTCATTGCTTCTCTCCAGACCCCGCAGGTTGCTCCATCTCATCACCAGGGGGCGCAAATGGGCATGCAGCCAGCGCAAGCCCCACAAATTGACATCAACGCCCTCCTTAACAGCCTTGGGGGCGCCGGTACGAGCCAGCCGACTCCAGCTCAGGGGTATAGTGGTATGGCCAATTATGGATCCGCCCCCTCATACATGCAACATGGAGCCATTGCTGCACCCCCTGCCGCTGCTGTGTCGAATGGAGCGACGGGAATGGGGCTTGCCGGGAACGATACTGCTCAGCAAGTCCGGACGATTATGGAGCAGTTGAAGCGAGCTACGCAGTAGGAAGCGGCAATGAAGTTTTACGCCGCGGGATTGCAGTTTAATGGCGTGGTCTCTGGGTAGTACCATTTTGGTCCTACCAAAAATAACAGGAATCCAACAAGCCGAGCCAGAATGGCACGGCCAAGACGGCGAGAATAGCGGTTTTACTCATCATACCAGGCTGAGAATTTGCTTACATAATCATCATGGTAACGTTGCTACTGTGCTGGGCGTCGTTCAGCAATGTCGAAATATTGCCTGGGTGGCATGGCATCATTTACTTGGCTCTTGTGCAGCTGGCATTGATTCAGTTAGCTTCAATGGTCCTGTCGGCACACTCATGTTGGGATATCTGTCGGATAAGAGGCGACATAAGACGTTGAGAACGCCGGGACAACAAACGTTCAATATAAGATGCCGAGAACGCCGAGACAGCAATTTTTTAATAGCTGTCAGTCT
The DNA here is from genome assembly GCA_030549175.1 of Lasiosphaeris hirsuta. Taxonomy (NCBI): domain Eukaryota; kingdom Fungi; phylum Ascomycota; class Sordariomycetes; order Sordariales; family Lasiosphaeriaceae; genus Lasiosphaeris; species Lasiosphaeris hirsuta. The sequence goes on from JAUKUA010000002.1 coordinate 4,111,344, forward strand.
GTCGGATGGCGGATTTAATACGACAAAACAGTGGTATCGAGGCCGCTGGTGCCGGATATCCAGATTAGGAGCTGAAACTGTCGGATTACGAAGGTCTCGTGGCCGATGCATCTAATCTCGAGACTGTCGGATGTCTATATCAGGTGTGGGTCTCTCGGGGAACGAGGGGCAGAGAAAGACAGCCGGCGTGCTGAGATTCCCCGATTTTGCGGGTATGCTCCCGGAATGGTTTGAGAACAAAGGATGTCAAAGACAACCAACGCCGGCGACTATTGCCGAACGGATTCGCACTGATGGATTCCCATGTACACGGTCAAAGAGGCTTTCATATGGGTTACTGGACTGGCTAGTCAGTCATATTGGCAGACAGTGAGCATACAGGTCAGAGAGATACCTAGATAAAGAAAGAAATCGTGTTTTTGTAACAGGGAGGGGCGTTGCTTCGTGATGAGGATGTGACATGGGCTTCGTGTCTTGTCGACTGGTGTTGTTCGAGATGGTTGTCATCAAGGGGCTGTTGGACTACAAAGAATAATGATGGCAGGAATTCTCATAGCATGTGATGTAAGGGAGGCACTCCAGGGTAGAAAGAACAGCATCTCGGTGGTTGCGGTAAGGTGTGATGATGCACGGCGACAAACGACCACTGGGATCTTAAACAAACTATCTAAAGACATGTTGAGGCTCAAAAACCAAGATGGAACGCACAAAATGGGCGACTGTCCACAGGCGAATTGAACTAAGTTAGACTGTGATTACAACTAATGATACATTTTCACCCCACAGGTTTACCACGAACCCTACCTACTAGGTAGTATGCAAGTCTACACGAGAGATTTAGATATACATATATCGTACAGGACAGCCCTTCTCTTTTCCTACTAGTTGCTAATCTCCATGGCCTCGAATAGTTTTTTGGAACGGATATCCGACCACGCCTCACGGGGGACCAAGGCTAGCGTGTGCATCCTGACATGCTTGTGCCGTTGATCATCCACCTCATTTATCATCTCCAACCATTCTGCCAACGTCCTCCTCAACTCCTTATCGCCTCTCCCCGAGACAGAAATCGCCCGTGCCACACACGCCAGCTTCACCTCCTCAGGAATCAGCGCCTCCACGCCGCCGGCCTGCCCCAGGAGGTAATTATCCTCGACCAGGTAAGTGCAGTGGGGCTGCAGCTTTGCCAAGCTGAACATTGTTGGTGGGCTGAAGGGGAGGCGGCCCCAGAGTGACGAGATGACTCCAAATGCCTGGGCCACAGACGCGACAGCAAAGGCGCTATTGTGGGCCTTGCCCTCCTTCACGTTGTTTAGGTAGCGCAGCCGCGTGGAATCAGCCTGGCGCTCCACCTTCTCGGCCTGTTTCGGGATGCGGCAGGTGGCGGGGACGAGGGAGGGCACCGCGAGCACGATCAGGGGGGTGAATTCCCCGCAGACGAGCAGCAGGAAGGCGAAGAGGGGCAGCCGGCGGATGTCGTGGGCCCATCGGCGGCGGAGCAGGAAGTAGGCACGGGTGCCGGGCTCGATGATCGGGTCAGAGGCCTTCTTCGGGTAAAGGAGTCGGTGGTTGGTGTAGATTTGCTTCAGGCCGTTTTTGTAGAAGGTCAGGTAGGCTTTGCCTGTGTGGAAGAGGTGTGAGAAGGTCGAGGTTTCGGGCTTGCGCTCGGGCAGATCCAGAGGCGGTGGCCGGGTCGTCGGGGGCGGGTTGGCGGCATCTTGTAATGTGGAAGCTACCGTTTTGCCAAGTGGTTTGGTAGGAGAGAAGGGCGAGGGGCGGCGTTGTGAAGAGTAGTAGCGCAGAGGGCTGATATGTGTGAGGAATCGTGCCGATGGAAACTGGAGACGTGTTGCCGACGACGAGAGGGCTCGGCCCGGTGACACACATAGGCGCAGTATGCCGAGAGTCACGTCTTGTCTCATTGCATTGGTTGGTGAGTGGGTGGGTGGTGTTTGACACTGCAGCACAGCCAAAGCCGGAACTCATGGCAGGCAATTTTGCAGAATTCCGTGAAGTTGGTACCTGAATCATTACGTCATCACAAGGGTTAGGGGACACGGTGTGGGCCCGCGTCACCCGCACCCCGAATTGCTGATGAAACTAGTGTATCCGTATCCATAGGGCGCCGCAGTTCTTCTCTCAATGCCGACGGAAGTCACTGAACATCCACCCTCCATCCCAAATGTCCCCAGTTGCCTCGGTATCCGCACGTTATTCTAAATCCACAACGGCAGTGCACTCAATCTCAACCCTGGCATTTCGGGGAAGCTGGTAAACTGCAACACATGCTCGACACTGCCCATTCCCTTCATCAGCGGGAGCGGGTCTCGAGGCTTGGGAACCGAAAGCCAGCAACGCACATACTGGCTTAGAGCTCCACGTAAAGAACTCATCACAGGCTTCGTTCATGGCGGCAAAGTCATCCATGGTAGTCAGAAATGTGCTCACTTTGAGCACATTTCGCAGCTTGCTTCTAGCTTCCTCGAGAACGGTCGAGATGTTCTTCAACGCTTGTCTGTGTCGGCAGCTGCCATGGTGATTACTCCAACAAAAACTGGGACCGAACTGATGATCCACAGATGTCTTGGGACTTGGAGTAGTATTTACTCCATGAGTACTCTGCCTCAAAACCTCTCTCATTATAAATACAACTACAGGGCGTGATTTCTTGCAACTTAAAGGCGTGATGCTGCATCACTTGCACCTCTTGTGATGACCAAATTCCCAGTGATGACAAACATAAGCTTGATTGATGTGCCTTCAGTTGCTCAAGCCGGGAGATCGAATTGCCGACGAGCGGAATATCCAACCTTTGTTTGTTAGCGCGGGACTTCTTTGTTAAAGCTCGTGGACATCTCAAATGGCATATTTGGTATCCCATAAGGCCTCTCCAGTGTGGGAAAGGCCTCTCAAAGTACCAATTGTACCATTTGAGATGCTATAAAGGCCCTATTGAAAACCAAATATGCCTTTCGAAAGGCTTGAATGCCATTTTTCATCGATAATGGCCCTGTTCGGGCTTCAATATCCTTCTTGGCGGGAGTGTTCCGCGCTAACAAACAGACCATGGTTGGGGTGTAAGTCGTTGGCCCGGGTTTGAGGAACGGCCCGCCATGGGCTGCCAGCCTGGCAGAGCGTGGAGCGAGCTGAGCGGTCAGGCAAGGGCCGCCGGCTGAGAGCCAATCAAGCTTCTTCGCACCTGCTGGGGGTAATGGGTACCTATATTACAGGGTTCAAGAGTTAAGAGAACCACAGTAACCCCGTGGAGAATAACATATTGCACTAACAGCAATTATTGATTCTGGCGGTATCCATTTCCACTCGAAGGCGTAGCCCGGATCCCACGCCCCAAGACGCGACCGGAAATTCAACGGTGAGCTCAACTGCTGACATTGTGGGCGTTTTGGACACTTTGACCAGTCTGGGCTTTGAGCATCTCTTGTCAAGTTCACCATCCCGCCAATTCTCAAGGGCAGCACCGCAGCCAGGCCCGTTGAGACAGCATCACTTCTTGCCAGCTGTGCGCTGAGCAATCCAGGACGCCCTATTGGTCGACAATTGTTGACCTGCCTCGACGCTCTCTCGAGCTTCAACTCTTGTTCCCGACCTTCGCTGCGCTTAGTGTTTACACGTGACACGATGGGTTGGCCTTACCACTTCATCAACCTCTCTGAGGCCGAGAAGCTCGTCCGTCGAGAGGCACTTGACAGTTATGCTATTTATGCCCAGCTCTCGGCCCTGCTTCCTATCGCCGTTGCCCTGCTGTATAGAACTGCAAGCTGGGCTCTGAAATCATCGGGCCGCCAAGGCTCCTACTCTGAGGTTCCCAGCTCTCCCATTCTCAAGTCCCAACGGTCGAGCTCTCAGGGGGGATGGGCTCTACGTACTCAGAAGCTGCAGTGGTGGCTGGGCGAGGACTTTGTGCCAGGCGGAAAGTTGGGCCAGCGAGACCGTATGTCCATCCCTTAAACAACTGAGACTGCTACGATATTTGGCAAAACCAAGATAACTAACTGTGTGGATCAGAATGGGTCATTGGTGTCTTTTGGGCCTTCTGGATGGTGTCGCTGAGTGTCCTAGGCACTGGGGATGGTGAGCAACTGCCTTGATATCACCGACTCTTGCTGTCATCTAATGGTCTCTAGATTACCTGCACGTAACTAAGCGATTCGGCATGGTTGCTGCGTCGCAGTATCCGATCCAATATCTACTAGCACTCAAGTCTCTGAATCCTTACGCCTTTGTGTTCCGTTCTTCTCATGAGCATATCAACCGCTACCACCGCGTACTGGGGCGCGTCATCACCCTGTTGCTAGTTCTCCATTGGGCCTTTTACATGAACTTTTTCGCACAGAACGGTCTCTTGCCTAGGCGCATGTCTGACCCCGTGGTGAGGGCTGGCGTCGTATCCTTCCTGAGCTTGAACATTCTCAACACCACCGCCCTTCGCCCTATGCGCAAATTCTCGTATCGACTGTTCTTCATAGTCCATTTGGTCGTGGCGTTCGTCATGCCCGTCCTCCTATCCTTCCACGCCAAGCCTGCGAGAAAATTCATGGCCGAGGCCTTGGTTGTTTTCATCGCTGATCTGGCCTCCCGGAAATTCGATACGGTCACGGCGCACGCCTCGCTTGAGTCCATCCCAGGCACCAGCTTGGTCAAGATTACGGCCTCAGTCCCACATCCCAAGATCAACCGCTTCCGCACTCAACCCGGCTCGCACATCTACCTCAGCATCCCCGCTGGAGTACGCAGGTCCGCTAACGTGGCCTCCATCTCCCACCTCCTCTTCGAGTTCCTCTTCAACCCCTTTACCGTCGCCGCCGTCGATGAAGAAAACGGCGACCTGACTTTCGTCGCCCGCCACCGCAGCGGGCCCATGACAACGGCTCTCGCCCGTCTCGCCGGCGGCACCAAACTCCCAGATGCCGCCCCAACCACTTCGTCTTCGACCAATGACCCCCAAGAGAAGATCCCCATCTATATCGAAGGCCCGTATGGCGTAGCCGCTGGCTTCCCGCAATTCTCCGGGGGCGACTTTGACCGCGTGCTACTCGTCGCCGGCGGCATCGGCGCCACCTTTACCGTACCCCTTTACCGTTCCATCATCCGCGAAAACCCCACCGCGCGCGTGCAGATGGTCTGGGCGGTGCGCGGCGCCGGAGACGCCACGTGGGCCGTCACGGGCCGCGACGACTCCCAAGAGGCCGGGATCCTGAACGATGAGAATGTCCACATCTTCCTGACAGGAGATGTCGCGGCGCCCGCGGCGAACACGGGGAGCACGAGCGGGAGTCGGAATGGGGAGGAAGAGGTGGAGATGAGCTCCCTGCAACGCGACCGCCGGCGCAACAAGTTTACCGCGCAGCACAATCGCAAGAGGCCCGATCTGAAGAAGATTGTGGATGACGTGTTCAAGCATGGGTCTGAGGAAAGGGTTGCCGTGCTAGTCTGCGGACCGGCCGGGATGGCTAGGGAGCTGAGGGCGCATGTGGGTGTGTGGGTTGGGAAAGGAAGGACGGCGTGGTGGCATAACGAGGGTTTTGGATTTTAGAGGGCGAGAGAGCGAAAGGGTTGGTTGGATATGGTGATAGACTTGGACGGGGCTTGGGCCAGGCATAATTGGGTGAGAGTGGTCGCCTCCGGTTGATAGCGCTGCTTAGATTTAAAAACCGATACATCTATATATTTCATATCCCTATTACCAATGCTTTGGGCCACATTCTGTGATCTGACCTTCGCCGTCCCGTTCCATTCTTTGGATAGCCGTACAATCATGTATAAATAGACAAAGTCACAGGAACGCCGGAGAGACATTGCACGCCGTTAATCCAAGCCGTTAAGCATCATACATGCTCGCTTCATCGAGTGTCGTGTCGTTCAATCAGCGCGTTTCTTGGTATCTCCATGGGCGCCATTCACTTCAGTGTCCTTGCCAGCTCCTACAGAGGCCCCTCCTATGTCGCCCAGGTCGTCTTCATCCCAGGCATCAACGGCGTTCTCATCCCAGTTATCTACCTCTTGTTCCAGCGTTATCACCCGCTCCACACTTCCGGCAGTGGTAGTTTCACCCGCCGTTATGCCCTCCTCATGTTCTACCGACCCAATCCCCACACTCTCCCCCAGCTCAAGGTCTTCCTCTCCAGTATCCTCGCCGGGGACGGTGCTGTATTGCTTGCGCGAGCGCTTGCGCTCCAGCATACGCTTGTGGTACCACGAGCAGAGGCCAAGAGCGGCGAGTGAGCCGACGACGTTGGCAACTAGGGTAAAGACGTCGAACGCGCGGCCCTCGAGCCCGATGGCCTGCAGGAACTCGGAGCCGATGCCGAGCCCGACGGTGCATACGATGAGGGTGAAGTTGAGAGTGCGCCGCCTGTTGGTATCGATGATCCAGTAGAAGGCGACGGTGAGGAGGAAGAATGTTAAAAGGTGCAGCGCTTTGTCGTCGTTGGCGAAGGCGTCGACAGCGACTGGGGAGAGGCCGGCATACCCGGCGAGGAGGAGGAGGAGGGTGAAGACCCCTGGAATAGGTCAGTTTCGGGAGGGAAGGGGCTCCGAGTCTTGGTTGATAGTGAGGGCTATTCTGCCCTTCTACCTGTGGGTAAGAGTTGGAAAGGTGCAACGAACCTGCAAAGGGAAGGCGTATCCTCATGATGTACCAACTTTCTCTTGAGCTTCCGTGATCCAGATGGCGTAGGTGCGGACCATTAAAGCCGTTGGGCGGAACTTGTCGTCATGGTAGCGCTTAGGTGTTTTGTTCTTTCATTGCTTTTTGTCGCAGGATCTAGGATGGAGTAGGTCGTGGCTGAGTGATGGAGGAGCAGAAGAATGGACACTGGGCTCTTCTGCGAGGCTGGGCTTCAAGGACAGGCCCCAGAGCTCCAGGGCAGGTAGGGGAATTGTGGCGCGTGTGGTGAGAGGAGCTGGGGCGGTGGGGCTGAGGCATCGCCTGACGGAGCTGCCCCGCCCCAGTCCACGGGTCCAACAATGGGGAAGGTGGGGCTTGCGCTGCTGGATTCAACGCTTTCACTTGTGAAGAAGCGCAACACTCAAAATGACGGAGCCAGTGCTTTACCAACCTCAGCCAAAATAGTCATCAATTGTCTACGTTTCAAACCCGAGCTTCAACTGGTCGATTGACGCGCCATCAACCCATCTGTGTTAAAAGCATTTATTCAACGCCGCACAGTGCGCAATTCCTCGTTCCTTTAAAAAAAAAAGTTGTCCAGAAGCAGGCAGGCCCAGATCACGTGACACACGCCATCCCCGAACTGCGACCTGCGTCGCTACCATCGCAGCATCACCAAGAGACGTATTCTATTATTGAATTCATAATTATCCATTTCGAGGTCAAGGGAGCAGATAGCAGGCGCAGACTACAACTCGGATATAAAGCCTAGCAGCTTGGCGACGTTGCGGACGCAGAGGCGACCAGTATCAAGGAGGTGCAGCGAGGTACCAGCGCCATTCAAATCGACGAGCAAAATTGCCCCTTGTCCAGAAACGGCACGAGCCTGCCTCTAAACTTGACCTCACGTCCAACTCACCCCGAAATCAGCCATCACGGCATCCATCGCGACGCCATCGCATCAATCGCGATCGTCCCCAAACATCGCTGACCATCTCTCTCGACGTCGCTCTTTCCACCCATGTGACCTTGACGCCCTCGATTGCCCTGGTGTCGGCTGAGAACGAGCGCATCTCCAGCGCATGGCGACGGGCCGACAACGTCATTTCTAGGCAGTCCGGACCCAAGATGTCCATCACCAACGGCCAGCATGCCTGGCCTCCGCCCACCGTCGCCCATTCCAATGGATCACGGTTCAATCACGTCGTCGATGATGGCCCACCACGAACTCAAACCCCCATCGACCCTCCGATGGCGTTGATGCCTGAGGCATCCGATCTCGACGATGACCACCGCCGCGCTCACTTCTCTGACCTCTACCGCAGGAGTGAGAGCCGCATCGCGCTTTTGTTCGCCGACGACGGCGGCTACAACTACGACGCCATCAATGCACTCAAGCGACCCCCGACCCCACCCGCGCCCCTGCTCCCTCCCACCACAGACCACGCGCCGATCCAGGAGCCGCCCCGCAAGAGGGCTAAGCGCGTCATCGACGAAGATGATTATGGCGACGACGATGAAGATGAAGATGACGATGATGATGACACGCAACCCTCAAACCCCTTCCCGTCGAAACACGCCAACGCCAATGCCGCCGCGGCCAAGACCCTCCTGTCGCCATCCAAGTCCGGGAGCTCACCCATGCAGTCGGTCTCGTCGCCGGGAAAACACGGAGACAAGACAAGGGACGATGGATCGCGCATACAGGCTAAGTCGTCAGAAGACGCGCGCAAAGAGCTTGAGGAGGCGCGCAATGCGACCGAGGAGGCTGCGAAGCGCAGCTTCCACACATTAATCCATACCCTAGAGCACGATCGGACCGCTATGCTTGAGCAGCAGCAGCTTGAGGAGTCAGAAAAGCAGCTACAGGCCGAGATGGACAAGACTGTCACCCACAACACAAGCCAGGGTTCGGGTCAGAACCACGGCTCGCTCAGTAACGCGAATCTCGGCGCATCAAGCCTCACTTTAAAGCATCTCATTGCAAGGATAGATTTGAAGCGCGATCAAGTTCGAGCATCTGACGCCGAACTTCGCTCACTTATGAACGAAGTTCGTAAGAATCGGAGCAAGTGGGCAAGCGAAGAGAATGTTGGCCAGGAGGAGCTTTACGAGGCACTTGAAAAGGTGCTAAGCGAGCTTAAGGCACACACGGAGTATTCGACTCCCTTCTTGAACAGGGTGAACAAGAGGGACGCGCCCGATTACTACAACTGTAAGCGCAAGTTAAATGACACCTCCTTTCCCAATCCTCGCTAACCGTCCTTCAGTTATCAAGCAGCCCATGGACTTGGGCACTATGACCAAGAAACTCAAGGGCCTACAATACAAGTCAAAGGCGGAATTTGTCACCGACCTCAACCTCATATGGGACAATTGCCTCAAATATAACCAAGATATGGGCCATCCTCTGCGCCGCATGGCCAATGGCATGAGGAAAGAGGCAGAGAAGCTCATTCCCCTCATACCCGACCTTGTTATCAGGCCCAGGGCTGAGGTTGAGGCCGAGGAACGCCGAAAACAGAACGGAGGGGACGACGACGGTGGTGATGACAGTGACGACGAGCCAATTATGTCCTCTCGCGGTCGCAAAGGTGCTACCAAAGGAGCCAACAAATCACGGAAAGCTCCCTCGGATGAAAAAGAAGATACCCCAAACATCGAGCAGAAGCCAGTTCTACAGCTTAACGGGCTCCTTGCTAAATCCCATCGAGAAGGCTCCGAGATTGACGGTAGCAACGGCTTTGCAACGCCACCTATCGGATCTATCACTCCCAGTGGAATGAACGGCCACTCTGGTGTCAGCAACGTTGATGCTATGGACATTGACGGACCGTCATTGAACGGCATAGCCCTAGGCCAAGCCCTTGGCGAAGCCGCTGAGCAGGCTTTTGAGGATGAAGAGTACAAAATCTGGAAACAAGTAACCAAAAAGTCCCGGGCTCTTATTGCCAAGGAGCGCTATCAGCTATTTGCCGGTAATAAGCTTAACATCGATGAGCCTGCGTTATTGAGAACTAAAGCTGGAATGCGCCGCTATCTCAAATCCCAAAGAGAGGCGGAGGCAAGTTCCCTGTCTGACCCGTCAGGTCAGAAAGAAGGGGTAGAGACATTAGCAGAGGGAATGGACGACGACGTTGATCGCACGGTTCCCGACTACTACGAGCCCCTAACCGTCATTCCCGATATTCCTCCTAAGCTTCAGTGGATTGAGGATGGCGAAGGGCAGGTCATCAACCAACATGAAGACATGCTCCGACTCGTCCCTCCAGGCCATTTTATCTCGCCATCTAGCCAGTTGACTAAGAGGTTCGACGCCAACATCCGGCAAATGCAGGAGACGCGGAAACTTTGCTCAAAGATCAGCGTCATAAAGCAGATGCAAATACAGACCCAGGTAGGTCGTCCTACCAATGTGGCTGGACAATCGCAATGGCTAACAATATCCAGGTGTACACTAATCAATTCCCCAAATATAATCCCGAGCCATTCGTTGAAGCGGATGTTGAGCCGCATTTCCTCGCCGGGGAGGGTCCCGTCATGGCGCCGGAGGTCTGCAGGTCAGCCATGCAGCGCTCCGTGGCGAAGATCTTCTACAACGCCGGTTTCGAGGAGTTGCAGCCCTCGGCTCTGGAAACAATCACAGACATCGCCGGGGACTACTTCCAGAAGTTGGTCAAGACCTTTAATATTTACCGCGAGGCCGAGAAGAAGCCGGCCACAGGAGTATGGGCCGAAAGGGGGGCCAGGTTTCAACCCCGCTTCACTCCTGAGGAAATACTTCTTCACACGTTGAGCGAAAACGGCCTCGACGTCGAGGCGCTAGAAATCTACGCCAAGGACGACGTAGATCGTTTGAGCTCTAAGCTCAATGTGATCCATGAGCGAATGAAGGCCCATCTAGCCGACCTTCTTCGTCCCGCACTCAATGACGGCGGTGCCGACGGCTCCGGTGCATTCAACGACGGCAGCGAACAGTTTGTTGGTGGAGATTTTGCTGAAGAGCTTGGTGAAGACTTCTTCGGCTTCAAGGCCCTCGGTTTGGACAAGGAGATGGGCCTGGAAATGCTTTCTGTGCCGCTCCACCTCCTCCAGTCCAGAGTGCGCAATCAGTACCAAATGCAAACCCAGACCACTGGGCAGACAACCTCGGATCTCTTCGAAGCACTGCCCCTCCCCGAGTCTGTTACCAAGGAGAATATACAAGAGCAAATCGGACTGGTTAAGAACTTCTTCCTCGCCAAGCTTCACGCTAATAACGACCAGCCTCTGGTGGAGGATGAGGATTTGCCTGTCAAGCAGCGACGACCTCGCCCTCGACTGGGACCCACCGGCAAGATTGTGTCTCCCCAGAAGCGGCCACCAAAGGAGCAGATTGCCATGGCGAAGAAAAAGAAGAAGCTTGAATCTGGGCTGGCACAAGTGACAGATGGCAAGGGTGTCAACGCCTCCCCTGAGAAGGGTGGCACACCGTCCAAGAAGCTCAAGAGCGCCGGCCTCGTGAATGGCGCTGGCCCCAGTAGCCTCAACCTAGCACCATCAATGGAGAGAGTTGAGAGTATGCAAAGTCAGACCAATGCTAGTCAGACGGATAAGGACGACGGTGTGGGGATGATGAGCCCTAAGAGTCTTGAGCAGAGATGATGACAGCAGTATGGGCCGGACCGTTACGGGATATTTCTTTGAGGAAAAAAGCTCAGCCTCCCATTCAGAGCCGAGGTTTGCAAAACCGTTTCAACTACTTTTGAGGCCGCCTTTCTCCCGCGTGATGAGAATGACCTCGTGGCGTGTCGTGGCGCAACTTTGCACATGGGGGCCAACATTCTTATCAATGGTTTCAAATCATGCGACATTTCACAGCACGATATTCTGCGACAAATGAACGAGCATGGTGTTCGTTCAGTGGATGGGAGTACATATGCACAACGGTTTCGGCTCGGCTCGGCTTGCTGCAGGTGGAACATGTCGCACCCTATCGCCCGCTGCTGCAGTGCAAGCACGCACGCACGACGAAAAAAAAAAGAAAGCAAACAAGGCCATCCCGGCGGGGGATATATCAAGACCCCTCCCTGGCTTGGGCTTCCGCCTCGAAAACTGGGTGTGGTATTCACGGCTATGCTCCCTCGTCCTACCGCCCCTTTGGCGTTCTGCCATGCCGATAATTCTACGGGAGACTTGACTTCGGCGCGGGACCAATTAATGGTTGGTGTGAGTGGGACACGGGACTGGCGTGTGTGCCCCCCGAGGACGAAAACGAACCATACTCCTGCCCAGGACGTATCGCATGCCTATTCCGCCGGTCTGTTTTATGTTTTCAAATAGTGTACAAAAGCTCACTACGGTGTCTTTTATTCTTTTCTAAACCGGGGATATTCGATCCCAGCGAGACTTGGCTTGGTTCGAGTATACTTTTCACTCTTCGGTTTTTTTCTTTCCTTTCCTTTCTTTTCCTTTGTATTCTCCCTTGCGTTATATACGGGATACCGCATCGTGGCTTTTTTCAGCAGTTGGGAGGCAAAAAATACTTTGTCGCGATTTTAGGGAAGGCGTTTGGAGAGGTATTTACTTTCTTTTTCTCCTTCTAATCATGGGGGCAATTGGGGAACAACAGGACAAGTACATAGGTAAATGGGGTGATGGGACGAATAAGGGTGGAGGCTGGGAGGTACCATATGATTTTTTTATTTTTTTTTGGGGGATGACTACAACTACCCATTTTGTGTGATGTTTATTTGTTTATTACTACTTGCTACCTTAAGTGGGCGGGAGGGTTTGCGACGGCAGTTTCGTGAAGCTGTGCAGAATTACTCTATATTTATTTGGCTTTTCTGAAGCGGCGATGACATCCAGCGCTTTGTGACGTGCAGCTATTGCGAGTCTCTCATTGGGTTGATCGGGAGATACCTAGTAATAATTCCTTTATTATGGCTTTTCTTTACTTGCTTGCCTATGGGGTCTTGTTTGCCCTCGGAGCGGATCAACATTTCCAGGTACTCGTCATTCTTTGTTTTCATGCCCTTCTCTCCGTTCAGATATAGGCGGTTCCTCGGGGTGAGGTTGCGACAAAGGACGCTCGAGGTGGGGGAGCTTGAAGCTGGAGAGGAGTCGTGGTGGCAGGAATGGGCAGGTCGTGAGGGTCGGTGAGAGCACCGGCCTACGAGATGGCTCAGCGGGGGAGCGGCTGGTCAGCTTGGCCTGGAACTTCGGGATAGCGAGTAATCGAGGCCGCAGGAAAACCGAACATATAGCGGTCCGGCGCTAAATCAAAGACTTGAGTGAGCTGTTTGCTTGTCCGGGATTCTGGAAATGTGAGAGTATTTTTTTACCCTGCAATGCATGATAAGTTGGCCCTGAGGCGAGGGAGAATATCTCCAACCATGGGGCTCCCTAGAGCCCACCCCATAGCCCGACTTTCTTCAAACACAGTGCCCGAACCTCCTCCCCGGGTTCTTCTGAGCTTCTTATGGACTTCGAGTAACTACCCGGGTTCCCCGAAACCCATCTAGGTAGCCATTTCCACGTACATAGAATCCTAGTTTAAGGATGGCGCTCAGGGCGGTACTTCATATGCTACATGGGTACAAGACCCTCCTTGACTCTCTTCCAATCTGGGAGACAGCATTAACGCATAAACAAACAATAAAATCACAACATGGCTCCCTAACCCGAAATACTACTACTGCTCTACCTAGACTATCAGGGCATTAGCAAGTGATTCCCAGCATTAGGGAGCCCCAGCGCCTACGGATACCCACGGAACCCCAGTAATGCCTCAGATATACATCCCATCAAGTAACAACCCACCCGGAATTTCCCTGTGGATTACAGGGATGATAACCATGGGAGACCTGGGCTTTCAAGCTTGCGGCACAATAATCACCAGCAGACTACCTGACAATGGCTCGGAGGTATCACGTCACTGTCACGTCCGAATACAGCTAGTACATCAGTTTGCCTATTTCGACCAACTGTGTTGAAGCAGCCGCTCTAAGCAAGTATTATGTACGTACAAAAGCCAAATTCCTGGTACCGAAAGTGGTAAGTTGATGACCAAACCCCCAATTTTGCAACGCCTGATGAAATGCCTGCAAAATGGCGATTTTCCGATTCTCATGTTTTCCCGTGCCTATTCCCTCGTTGAGATCGTAATGCAAAGCTGAAACCGACACCCCGGCCCATCTACATATTGTTGAACATGTAACACTCAGCTCTATCGCAGTAACCCCATTATTTAACTCACACTATTGTCCGCTCAAATTCCAGCATCCGTTCTCCAGCCCTCGACGGGAAGGGGGAAGGTCTGTGACCAGGCAGAGATCTCCTTCTTCAGCTCGGCGATGCGAGGAACCTCGCCGCTAGCAACCTTGGCCTTGAAGTCCTTTTGCTTGTTGGCCTCTTTGGGGAGCGCCGCCTGCACCTCCTTGCAGATCTTGATGCTCTCATCGATGTACAAAGCCACCTTCTCGAAATCGGCCTCACCGAAGCCGCGGCTAGTCATAGCCGGGGTTCCAATGCGCAGACCACCGGGGGTAAGAGCGCTCTTGTCACCGGGGACGCTGTTCTTGTTGCAAGCAATGTTGATCTGCTCGAGAACGGCCTCGACACGGGCACCGTCGAGAGCCAAGGGGCGTAGGTCAACGAGAACCATGTGGGAGTCGGTGCCGTCGGACACAAGCTTGAGGCCGAGCTCCTTGAACTTATTCTCAAGCGCCTTTGCGTTCTTCACAACCTGCTGTTGGTATTCCTTGAAGTCGGGGGTAGCAGCCTGTTTAAGGGCGACAGCAAGCGCAGTGATGGTGTGGTTGTGGGGGCCACCCTGGTGGCCGGGGAAGACCGAGAAGTTGATCTTGTCTTCCAAGTCATAAAGCGTCTCCTTTCCGGTCTTGGCGTCTGTGGACCGGACGCCCTTGCGGAAGAAGATCATGGCACCGCGAGGGCCACGAAGGGACTTGTGGGTGGTGGTGGTGACAACGTCGGCGTAGAGGAAAGGCGTGGGGATGACCTCGGCGGCAACGAGGCCCGAGATGTGAGCAATGTCCACAACAAGGAAGGCACCGACAAGGTCGGCGATCTTGCGCATACGGGCATAGTCGATCAGACGGCAGTAAGCAGAGGTGCCGGCAACGAGGATCTTGGGGCGGAACAGAACGATGTTCTTCTCAAGTTGATCATAGTCAATGATGCCGGTGTTGAGGTCAACGCGGTATGGCATGGTCTCGAAGTAGGTTGAGACAGCGGAGATCCTAGACAGGGCTAGTTAGACGACACAGTTCTGATATGAGGGTTTGATGTAACACTTGCTTCCGCTGAGGGGTCTGGTAGCCGTGGCTGAGATGGCCACCGTGAGGGAGATCCAGACCCATAAGTCTGCCGTGAGGGGGCATGATGGCCTGGTATACCTGGAGATTGGCAGGGCTGCCGCTCAGGCACTGGACATTGACGCCCCACTTGGCGGGGTCAAGATGGAATGCCTCGAGAGCACGTCTCTGGCAGAGGAGCTCGATCTCGTCGATGTGTTGGTTTCCGCCATAGTAACGTGCACCGGGGTAACCCTCTGAGTACTTGTTGGACATGGGAGAGCCGAGGGCGTCAAAAACGGCGCGGGATGTAACATTCTCGGAGGCGATGAGGATGATGGACTCGCGCTGGCGCTGGATCTCTCTTTTCTGGGGACAAAGGTCAGCATTCGACGTCCGCTGTGATCAATTGGTGGAGAAGACATACCATGATCTCGGCAACCTCAGGGTCCGAGTCGATCAAGGGCTTCTCGAGGAGCTATGGGCGGTGAGTCAGAAAACAACGGATCATAATCTTGGGACGGACAACTATCACAACAAACCTCTTTGTGGGTCTCAGAGAGCGCATATGTCGCACCATTGTTGCCATTGGGAGCCATGATGTCTGTGATTTTATGGGAGTCGGATGTATAAGAGGATGTATTCGTGGGATGAGGAGTAGGAGAGCAAGAAAAAGCGCTTTGAGGAGGAACGAGGACTAATACTTGAGTAGGAGGGCGACTGCGGGGCACGAGAAATTTCACAACCCCCACTGAAAAAAGCGAAGCATCACTGCGGGGCAGGCAGGGAGCTGAGAGCTCCCCCGGAATCGGGGGATAAAACTAGGGAGTGCAAATAGCGGGGTTTCTTTGAGTTCGAACAACTCTGCGTTCTCGAGCCAGTCAGGGAAACTCCGGCTCCTGGAAATCTCCTGTTGTTTGTTGTCTCTACTGCAGGCCTACTGATCTGCTGCATTACACTACGATCACATAATGAGACATTGCAAAGCTCTTGGTGCCAAGCAACGGCACTTGAGGGCCGTTGAGGTTCCTGCTCTGAGAACTCGATTGTCATGGCTGAGCTCCCACGTAGCTGGCCGGCATCGGTCGCGGAAGCAGGGTCTAGACGTGGGATGCCAGTCCAGCTCCTCGGGACACGATCTATAAGACCATCTGCAGTAAGGAAAAGCCGCAGAACTCGACCCATGAGCTCGGACGGAACATGAACCAGAGAAGCTTGATGACTCAGGTTTGCACCGGCCTTGCGACCACTTGTGGCGAGAGGGTTCTCGATTGAGTTTCAGAAGATACAGCGGACAAGACTGGAGCTTCGCCTAAGTCAACCTTTCCCATTGCCCAAGTGTGCAAAGCATCACCGGCTGAGATGACGAACTTTGTATGTACTTGCGAGCTACTTGCAATCAATCGGGCGCAATTTACTTGCTCCCAGTAGTCTTGTTGATAGGAGACTTTTGAGCGCTAGTATATACCAATACAGAGACGAGAGGTCGGACAGACCTCCCATAAACCGAATTCAATATCAATTTCATGGGTTCGCCGTCCCCGAATCCTACACGGTTTCAGGTAATAAGTGCGAACTATCGCACCCAAAGCCCGTGACCTTCCTCTTTCTGTGGCTTGGTCCTAACCCTGGAGGGTAATCGTACCGCCTGCACAATCCGTGAGGGCAAGGCGCGATCACTGGGGACGTGGACACGGTGAGGGCAGGTGACCTCGCTTAGGCTGCGAGGTGACGCTCTATTACCAGCGCAGAATATACCTTTGGGTACTTAACCAGCCCGGATCAGTTATAGAAAAACCCAATTCACCCAGATGGGGGTCGCCGGTTGGACCATTAGTGTGGTGGCTAGAAGGTAAGCCTCTCAGACTAAACTCAACGTCTCGTCGCAAAAGGCTGACCGCAAACTTAGCTTCCATCCGGAGCTGTCCAGGTGCACAAACCCACTGGTTTCATCCAGGCAACCAGGCAAGGTACCACAGAGTCAGCAAAGTCTTGGCTATTAAATTACCCAATCAAATCTCACGCACACGACAGGCCCTTTCCCCGCGCCACGTTAACGCACTGAGAGGGTACGAATCCGTCGCCTCACCTGCGTCATTAGGTTGCCAGGCACAACAGATCAGCGGGCCACTCAGTAACGAGCACGGCTTGTCAGGCCTCTCTCCACAACCGCCCGCACCTGCCTGTCCCGACCTCTCTCCACCCGCTCTCACCTTATCGCCCCGTCTTCCCTCTCCTCCCCCCATCAATCGCTCAACCACCTGCATCGCTTTTTCCATCATCAACAACAACATCATCACCCGCAGTTGATATCATACTCTCATTTGAACTGTATTTCCTTTACCCCAAGAGTCCTCGCACGAGCCGCCCAGCATGAAGGGTGCTCTGCTCACGGCAGCCATGCTGCTCGGCTCCACCCAGGCCGCTGGAGTCCACAAGATGAAGTTGAAGAAGGTCCCTCTCGCTGAGCAGCTTGTGCGTACACCATGTCCACCGCTTGTATGGAGCCCTTGCTGATGTTGGCCCATCATAGGATGCGGTCCCGATCGATGTCCAAATGAAGCACCTTGGCCAGAAGTACATGGGTGTCCGGCCCCAGTCTCACGCCGATGCCGTCTTCAAGGGGATGGTTGCCAACGTCAAGGGCAACCATCCCGTGCCCATCTCGAACTTCATGAATGCCCAATGTGAGTATCTATGTATTGCGACGCTATTTACGATGCATCATTGAAGAACGCACACTGATCCGTGCCAAGACTTCTCCGAGATCACGATTGGAACTCCCCCCCAGACCTTCAAGGTTGTCCTGGATACCGGCAGCTCCAACCTTTGGGTGCCGTCCTCAGAGTGCGGCTCCATTGCGTGCTACCTGCACTCCAAGTACGACTCGTCCTCTTCCTCTACCTACAAGGAGAATGGCACGTCGTTTGATATCCAGTATGGGTCTGGCAGCCTTAGCGGCTTCGTTTCCCAGGATACGGTCACAATTGGAGACATCACTATCAAGGGTCAGGATTTCGCCGAGGCGACCAGCGAGCCTGGCCTAGCTTTTGCCTTTGGTAGATTTGACGGCATCTTGGGTCTTGGCTACGATACCATCTCGGTGAACGGGATCGTTCCTCCGTTCTACAAGATGATCGAGCAGAAGACCATCGAGGAGTCCGTTTTCTCGTTCTACCTCTCGGACACCGATGGCGAGTCGGAGGTTGTGTTTGGCGGTGTTGACAAGAGCCGGCACGAGGGCAAACTGATAACCATCCCGCTGAGACGCACGGCCTACTGGGAGGTTGACCTTGACTCGATCGCGTATGGCAAGGACGCAGCCGACCTCGAAGGAACCGGCGTTATTCTCGACACCGGCACTTCGCTGATTGCGCTTCCCAGCCAGCTTGCTGAGATGCTCAACGCCCAGATCGGCGCCAAGAAGGGCTACAATGGCCAGTATTCCGTTGATTGCGCGAAGCGCGACAGTCTGAAGGAAATCACCTTCGGCATGAGTGGCTACAACTTCACCCTGGGCCCGTACGACTACATCCTGGAGCTCTCTGGCAGCTGCATCTCCACCTTCATGGGCATGGATTTCCCCCCGCCTACTGGGCCGCTTGCCATTCTTGGAGATGCGTTCCTCCGGAGGTACTACACAGTTTACGACCTTGGTAAAAACACTATCAGCATTGCGAAAGCAAAGAAGTAGAGTTCTTCGGCCAAGAAGTTGACCTGAGTGAGGGAGGCGTGGGAGCACTAGCCGCCTAGGGGAACAGTAATCGGGAGGGGCGGCATTGTATTTCTTGTGCGGTTATATCATCGGGTATCGCAGTACTTGTCTGTGTCGGGTCTCTGTTTGCGTGCTGCTGCTTGTTGAGTGAATTTGGGGTTGTGGCTTACATCACGACCGCCTCTATTGAGTTTTTGGAGCCTATCGCTTCGATACTGGACAAGCCCGACGGCTTAAGTTTTCCTTGTATAAAATAAGATTAATCACGGCTTCTACCGAGCTTCCTGTCCAATATGTGCCGTGTGTCTGTAGCCCAAAGAAGAAGGATAGCAGCGCTGAAAAGCAGATGGGAGCGAAGGGCTTCATGTGTGGTGCAGCTGTGTAAGCTAAATCCGGTCGCTTGAATGGATTGAAGGCATGAAACGGCCCTGGAATGCAGTGCCTCGTGCACGGCAGGCTTGCATAAGCCGTGCACGTGACCACTCACACATCTGACTGTCCCACTATTTTCCCAAAAAGGGGCTAGCGCAGATTAGCCTCGCGCTGGCTTTTCGCAGCCAACTTGGTGAAGTGAACGTCGGCACTCTGTCTTTCCTCTCAGCACACAACGCTAGTTATTCAGGAAATGATCCTAGGACGCACGTTGCTGAGCAGGGCTGGCTTTTAATCAACCTCTGGCATTGTCTGACGGGCTCATGTGGCGGTTTTGGATGATTTCCTAGCACTGGACGTGCTGACCCGCCGATGAACAAAGTTTTTGGAGTTGGTACCAGCAGCAACCTCCCTTCGCGAACGCGAATCGCGCGACAAAGCCAGCTAAGGAACCACCACCATCCCACCACCGCACAACCGCACAACCACGCCGCGAGCCCCCTCCCCACCTCTCAACCCTCCAACCCACGGTTCCGGCCTCCGGCCTTGACAACCCATCGCATTCCGACCCGATCATGGCCTCGCCTACTGTCGCTGCGCCCCCGGTGAACGGCGCTGCAGCATTGTCGCGTTCAGACTCGCCAGCCTCAACCAATTCCTCCATCAAGCGGAAGCGCGATGCAAGCGACGACGGCGACGCAGACCTTGAGCGCCACGAACCAAGCAAGCCTACCGTCAATGGAGTGCACAAATTCCCCGACCAAAACCCATTGATCCACGACTTCTTTGATGTTTTGCAAAGGTATGCGCGGCCCTCATCAATTGCCTTCATCGCCCCTCCACCCATCCCGGGTCTGCCATCGCTGACAACCATTCCCCTAGCTACGACACTGGCGCTACCAGCCTTCTCAAGCGAGCATTGCCCGATTCCTTCTCTGATAGCGAGCCTTTGGCGAAGCGGACAAAATCTGAAGATGACAGCAAGCCCATCACCATTGCCGAGAAGATAACCCAGGATGCCTACCACATCCTAGACGACCTATTCTCTGATGTCGCTCAGGCTGTCAAGGCCCAGCTCAAAGAGCTTGAGGCCACTGTCCCCGAGACTAACCCTACCGCCAACGACGAAGCTATCGCCAATGTCGTCGCCTTCCGGACAAAAGCGTTTGATCTCTACAGAAGAGAGCTGGCATACCCCAATCTCCCTCGGCCACTCAAGCCCGGAGTACTGCGGGAGCCGCTCCCGCCAAGCGCATATGGAGGCGTCGTTCTCAGTACCGTGGCGCTAGCCCCCACAATGAAGCCATTGTTCTCTAGCCTCCAGAATGCCTCAACCCCAGACGGTGTGATTAAGCCGATCGGAGAGAACGCGTTGCCAAATGTCGTCACTACCACCCAAGTCCTGCCGGAAAACGTGGTCACAGGTGACAAGAGCACCCGCATTCCCACTCTGGGAGAGTTGTTTCCATCCCCCAGGAATCTCCCGCCTTTGCAGCCTCCAAAGGCGCCGAAAAACACGACGAAGAGCAATGTACTTACCTTTTATCATCCGGAATTAACGGAGAAGTCAAAATATCGGTCAGGTACCTATTTCTCACAAAACATTTCTACGGGACATTGGCTGGATTATAGCAATGCGACGCCAACTATGCACGCGAAGACAAGGCAGCGTGAGCGCGCCCAGAGTTTAGCGGGGCATAAGCCGTCGTCCACTGAGCTTGAAATGTCGGAAATGGAGGCCCTGTTCCGCGGCGCATTCTCGACATTCGCGCCTTCTAAGGATGATTCAGCTGCAATAATCCCTTCCCGCCAAGTTAGCCGAATTTGGTGGCAGCGCGTTGGTAGGCGGAATTTCGAGAAGCTCACCGATATGGATGCTTCTGAGGACGACAGCGGCGATACAGCGGCTGCCGATTCGACGACTACTGCAGTAGAATTTGATGAGGAGCAGGTCAAGAGCATCATCGAGAATTGGGATGAGAGCGCAATTGATCCAGCTCTGTCAGACCCGTCAAGCATGGATGGGGTCTTTGCCAAGAAGAGTGACGAGGAGAAGGACACTGACGACCTTCTCGAGGAAGTCTCGGACATGATCGAGACTCTTGCCTCTTATCAGCGCAACCGCAACCTTACCTTACCAACCAGTCAGGACCGTTACTCGGCGGATCCCGTCAATGGCGACATGCTTCGAAACGGTAACCTTTCCCATCAACCAACCGAAGAAGAGGCGGAGGCATACAAGATGCTCAAGACACAGTTGAAATTGATTGTCAATACCCTGCCTCCTTATGCAGTTGCCCGACTCAACTCGGATAGGCTTGCAGAGCTCAATGTCAGCACGAGGATTGAGATTCGCACCGACGAGTACAAAGGTGTCATGGAAGAGGACGAGCCAGCACGTCTTGCGCGGCAGGCGGCGCAAGCAGCAGCCAGCTCAAGTCAGCGTCAACATCGGGTCTCCAGCGTCCCCGCGGCTAGCCCATATCCCAATCAGCATGCACAGTATCCTGGGCATTTTACGCCAAGTGCTCGCCCGATCGCTCAACAATACCCACAGACACCAGTCCGCCCCCAGGTACCGAACATGTATCAGCGGCCGCCGTCCACCGTTCCCCTACCCCAGCAACACCAAAGTCATCAGCGCCCGCAACCGCCTCCGACCCAATACAGGCCGCAGCAAAATAGTTTTGGCGGGTACGCGCCACAACTCGCCAAGGCGCAAACGCCATATGGGCATTCTAACATGGTACCGTATGCTGCCAGTCCTACCCAGCCGCGAATGCAGCAACAACCCAATTACAACATGGGACCGGCTCCGGCGCAGAACCAGCGATACCCGCCCAACTATCCAAGTGGCTATCAGCAACCACATCAGCAACCGCATCAGCAAATTCATCCTCAACACGTGCAGCATCCTCCACACTTGCAGCATGCTCAACACTCCCCACACCCTCAGCATACCCCCCACCATGCTCCGATCCCCCAGCAAGTGCAGCAACATCCCCAGCAGCATGCACCTCAGCATATGCAGCAACATGCACAACATCCTCAGCACCCCCAACAGCAAGGCTACTCGCCGTATGCAAATGGCGGACAGATGCCGCGGACTATGTCTCCACAAGTCCCACCGCCGCTCGGGTACGGCCAATCCCCAACGCCACCCCAACAACATCATCAAATGGCCCGTCCGTACCCAAGCCCGGGGATGCCCCCCAATCCGGTGCAGCAGCGTCCGGGTCAGTACATGGGCCCCGGCCCTCAGCCTGGGATGATACAAGGCGGAGGTCGACCACCCAACCTAACCGGCTACGCCACCGTGATGCCCGAAGTTCAGCAGCGGCAAGTGATGGAACAGGCCAGAGCACGGGCTGATGCAGAACAGAGGGTTAGCGGCCACATGGGCAAAGTGCAGGGTGAGGTAGTGGGGTTGGCCGGGATTGGCCTGGGCGGTACCTATGATGTTCACAAGATTGCTGCTGCTAAGGCCATGCAAATGGGGAACAACGGGATGTCGCCCAGCCCCAAAATGTCGATGCACGGCGGGCCAAGCCCTGTCAACGGCGGCCCGCAACCATCCCCTAGTCCCCTAATGGCGCAGCATGGGCAGCACGGCATGCCGAGTCCTATGCAGGGTCAAATACACCACCGGCAGAGCCCAGTTCCGCTCCCGGTTCAAGGCCAGCATTCTCAACATGCGCAACTTCAGCAGCAGCAGCAGCAGCATGGAGTACCGAGCCCTTTGATGGCGCAGGCGCAGATGCAGGGATTTAAGCCTCAGGCGTGAGTTGGCTAGGAACATGGTTATGATCAAGTCAGGAGGCAAATTGCGTCAGGAAAGGGTGATGCCGTGAGCTGGAGGGGTGGGCAGGGGAATATACCTTTGTACAATGAATTCGATATCCGACAGACAGGCCAACTATTGACGGGGTTGGGGGGAAGTAATGAGTCGGCGTTTTATTTCTTTTCGAAGTCTCTGTCGTTCGCAACTGCCAGCATCGAAATGAAGAAGATAGTGGGAAATGGGATATGGGGCGTGATAGGGAGAGAGGTGGGGAGGCGGTTGGATCTTTATTGTTCTTGCAGACAGAGCCCTGCTTAGGGACTGGGGGGTGCTATAGTTTATCGACCTGGACTAGAGCAGTACTGAGGTGCGTTGACTAGGTCTGGCTTGTTTCTCTTTGAAGATCGATGGGAGGAGGTGCATGGGGACCTTTCTTTCCGTGCCCTGCCTGATCCAAGCAGGGGTGAGTAGGTCGAGGGGATAGGGGGTTTGCTTGTTTTGATTCGTTGCAGTCAATGCGGAATAAAAGCGAAGAGAGGTTGGCTTGAAGCTGGTGGCGGCAACAATAGACTTTGTTGTATTTTACCTGCGTTATCCTGGTGTCTGTATCATTCGGTCTTCTTGATTTAGGTGACATGTAAAGGTGGACGTGGCAGTACTGGCTTCTTCCGTTGGGATGATTGGCGGGTGGTTATGTCTTTTTATAGTTATGGGAATAAGATAATTTATGTTGGATGTGGTATGCTTGGCGTGAAGCGAGTTGTGCCTACGAGTTGTGGCCAAGGCTCAATTAGGTCACGGTATATACAAAGACATGGCAATGCGGGTCGGTTCCAAAGGATGGGCATGTACTTGATAAAAGGATAAAATATTGGTAGAAATCATCTGGCCGTTGAGATGACAACCTACATATATCAGGGATGTTGACTTTCACTTCGAGACCAAACAAGGCGGACAAACAGACATGGGAGGACGCATGTAACAAGGCATGAAAACATGCTCCTAGGAAGGCAACGAGGGGCATAAGTTCGAAGTCGAGAGAACAGGAAAGGAGAAGAAGTATTGGTCTTCGCGTTTCTCCAAAACAACTGTTTTCTTCATCGGTGCTACATATCTCTGCAGGTGCAAGTGCGTTCAATATGGTACGGGGATAAAATAAATTTAAACTACTTGCGCATCACATACCCGAGGCAAGGCTTTGAAGTTATCAGCTACACGAGCCCGGTCATATCCGAGCGCTGATTGCATTTATACAATCCAGTCCTGGTTTGTTAGCGCGTGACACTCTCCCTAAGAGAGGTACTAAAGCCCCGATAAAGCCTTTGCAGCACAAGAAAAGGCATCTTTGGTATTTTAGAAGGCCTTTACAGGATGTAATGAAACCCCAAATGTGGTATTTACAGCATAAGGAAAGGCGCTCGAGAATACCAAACATATCTCTTTCGAAAGCCTTTCTGGACAGGGCTTCAATGTCTTTTTTGGGGCCTTGAGGGGGTGGTCACACGCTAACAAACAAGCCAGTGTTGGATTGTACTGAGCTGGGTATCTTTTCACCATCTATCTATACTTAGACTTTATTAAACCACGAAAAAAACAAGCCTACTTGCCTCCGCTGTTCACCTGCGAACTCGGTGGAGAGGCTGTGATCTTGCGCAGTTCTGCGAGTAGTTCCTCCTGAAACACGTCGTACTTCTCCATGTACAACCTCCGAAGCTCAAAGCAAACCTCGATGGAGATCAAAATGATGATAATCCACTCGAGCCGTGTGCTGTGCGCCTCGCTCGAATTCTTCTCGCTGATATTGAGGACGTCCTGAGCTACGCTGACAACCTCCTGCGCATACGTCATCTTGTCGTTGAGCGTCTTGATGCGCACTCCAACGTCAAGGGCCTTGCCAATCTTGGCATAGTAGGTCTCTAGCTTCTCTTCGCTATCCCAGAAGATGTCGGGCAGGGCATCTGTGAGGTCGTTGTAGTGATTCAACTGGCTACGAAGATTCAGCAGCTCGCCTGTCTTCTGCAGTATCAAGTCGCGCGACAGAGGCGACTGTAGGCCTCGTGACAGCTGATCGGGGATGTATCGGGTGCTCTCAAGGTAGCGGGTGAGCGAGCTCTCAAGTACGGCGAGCTTGGTACTCCTGGCCAGGCCAGACGAGAAGGCGATCTTGGCTAGCGTCGTGTCCATGCGGTCGCCGGCCTCAGCCTCGCGCCGTGTGCCCAGCACCACAACATCGCCGCTCACGCGGCTCTGCTCTTGCTCGGGGTCCTCTACGTAATCGAGGTCCTCAACTTCCTTGTCGGCGACAAAGGGGCTCTCGGCGGCCGGCAATAGGTACTGCGTAGCCAGTGTGTTGACGATGTTGCTCGGCAGCGCCCACGTCACAACGGTTCCAGAGGGGAATACGAATATGTCGCCGTGGTTCAGGCCCCGCGCGTGCACCACCTCAGTTGGCTCAAAGCCGGTAGCGTCGGGGTCGAGCTTGAAGTTATGCTGAGCGAGGATTGATGCGACGGCGTCCATGTCGAAGGACTCGGCCACGCAGATGGCGCTGATGGTGGAGCTACCATCTGCTGTGTCTATCGATGTGGGCGTTTTGGAAGGAACTCCCTTCTGGGCGACGATAGCTACACGATGCAGCGAGTTCTTCAGCGACGGCTTGCGCTTGTTCTGCGCCGATCGGGCCTCATTGCTGATTTTGGTGTCGGTCGCTGCCTTGCCCTTGGCAGTGCCAGTGCCGTTGCTTGCCGGAAGGTTGCGGGAGGGCGGCAGGGAGCCGTCTGGCATCAGAAAGACATTGGACGAGAAAAAGTTGCGGCGACGAGGAAGATAGGCCGGCGCAGTTCGGTGGAAGTGGCGGAGGGCGAGGGGTCGTGTGAAGCCGCGAGATGCTGGGCCCAGCGATGGCAGCAGAGACTTCATCATGTCGATGCCATTTATTGCAAGTTGTTGCACGACCGGCGGCTGTGCCTTTTTGGCAAGACTCGTAGATGTGGACGTGCACGCTTTTCGTAGTGGGTTCAACCCCGTTCAATCGCAAATTTGGTCAACCCCATCCGCGTTATATCGCGAACTTAATTTTGGTCAGCCCCATCTGCTCGTTCAATCACAGGGTCCAATCGTACTTGACTACTAATGACGTATCCCCTGAGCCCTTCCTTACATCACACCCAGCTCATTCGTTTTGTCAACCACAACCTCATGTCTTTGGGGTAACTATTTAGCTGCTTCCGAACTTCATTTTTATATACATACATACCAATGGTCTTTAAAATACCAAATACGCCTTCCTCGATGCTCTAGATGCTACAATACCGACAACTTAACCCTAGCTTGTCTGTTCGCGCGGGACTCTCAGAGAAGGAAAGGCCTTCCTTATTGATGCTAGGAAGGCCTTGATCAAATCCATATATGCCTTTCGAAATGCCAGAATGCCGTTTTTTTACGATGGAACGGCCTTGTCGAGGCTTCACATCTCTCTTGGCTAGAGTAATTCGGCGCTAATAAATAAACCAGGGTTGGAGTGTGCACTCCAGCCACTTGTCTTCAAACCTGCTCGGATGCATCGCAATACCACTCATATAGCTAAGGCGAGAAGGGCTCTGGGACTGGGAATATGTAAAAGGGCTTTAGGATATCGGGTGTATCTCCTCAAAACAACAGAAGTCGTTTCTGATATTGACGATGGATTTTTTAGTGCTTCAACATCTCTTCAAATGTTATCCGAGAACAAATATATCACTAACAAGGATTGGTTGGGAGCTTGGACCGCTTTATGGGTACGTACCAACCCCACAACGGCACCGTCACCGTCAACCACGATGGAGCCAATCTGACACTGGACTGCACACATGCCCGCCCTGACCTGGGAGGAAGCAAGAGCAAGATGGAGGCAACCGCCGTGGACCACGATATCCGCGTCGAGGACTATCTCGACGACAAGCTGCAGTCGACAGCAGACTTTGAGCACTTGGACGATTTACTGAGCAACGTCGAGTACCAGCGCAGCCAGCTGCAGTCCCAGCTCGACGATGCCACGCGCGAGCTAGAGGAAGCCCGCCGCTCGGCTGGCGACCGCCAGGCCGCCCTCGCCCGCCAGATTGACGACTTCGAGGAGCTGCAGCACAGCATCGATGTCCGTCTCCAGATCGTCGCCGCATCTGACGCCCCCGACGAGGCCATTCGCCGGCTCGAACAGCCCATGAAGAGGCTGCACCGGGTCGACCTCGCCCTTCGCTACCTAGTTCTCCTGCAAGATGTCGAGAGACTGCGCCAGGCCGCCCGCGCCAGTTTACCACAGAGCCCCAAAGCTGCGCTCGAGCCATACGCCAAGTTGAAGCAACTATCCCTACAGCTCAAACACCTCCAGGGCCCGGCCGATGACGCTGCCGTTCATCTCGTCGCATATGTTGAATCGGTGACCAAGACGCTGTGGGATGAGATGAAAAAGACCATGTCGGATGAGCTGGAAGCTGTCCTGGTCAAGCGCGGCTGGCCGAGTATTGACCCAGACTCCGACGCGGACGACGAATGGCTCTTGTGCTTTGAGAAGCTGGTCGACCTACAAGTCCCAGAAGTTCTCTATTCTCCAGGCGTCGTTGCCCTCCTTCCCGTGGACGTCATGGCACAAATTTTTGTTAAAGAGTTCCGATTTCACTTTATGAGCGACAAGGCCACGAGCAGCCCACAGGCGATTGGCGCCCACTGCTTCCCTTGGTTCGTGGCTCTGATTGAGAAGTGGGAAGACTTCTTTCGAGACAACTTCGGGCCTGCTCTCGCCACAAAGTTCGGTCACACGGCCGTCTCCCGCAAGATGGTCTACATGGACCCCGTCTGTGCGTTCATAACCTCGATGCTACCCATCATGAGGGAGAAGATTGCATCTGTCATGGCGGAGGCGGTTAATGACCCTGCTCTCCTAAGCAGCCTCATGGTACAACTCATGACGTTCGATGAGAATATCAGGTCGGGCTTCAATTATGATGGCGGAGACGCGGAAAATGGTTGGGGTGGCTTGACCTCTGAAGTGCTGAGTGTGCACTTTGACACATGGCTACAGGCCGAGAAGAGGTTCGCACTAGAGAGATACCAGACAATCATGACCGCCCAAGATGCCAATAACATCGACTATGATTTCGCCGGCCCTGGCAAGACCAAGCCCACATACGCTGCCTCCCGCGTTACAGACCTGCTCAGATCGGTCACAGGGCAGTATGAGGGGATCAAGAGGTTCTCCCACAAGCTGCGCTTTCTTATAGACATCCAGCTTAGCATTCTGGATGAATACCATGACCAACTGAGGGGAAGGCTCGAAACGTACCTCGGTCTTACCTCGACTGTCGGCAGAGTATTTGGCGTGACGGAGGAGCAGCTGGCTGCCCTAGAAGGGACAGGGGCCCTTGAGATACTCTGTAAGGTGTACGGCAGCACAGACCACATCGTCAATATCCTAAGGGATTGGAGCAACGAAGAGGTAAGAAGTACATCTACTTTTCACCCGGGGCGTCGCTGACCTTCGGAATCAGTTTTTCGTGACACTCTGGGAGCGGCTCCAGACCAGGGCCAAAGCAAGCGAAGACCAGAGCAACCTAGCCGGAGGGATGAGCTACGAGCAGGTAAAAGATCGCACATCTGCGGCCGTGGGAACTGAAGAGGATGACGGTGTCCTCTTTGACGAGACGATTGCGGCGTACAGTGCTCGGAGGAAACGCGCCGAGGAGTTCCTTTCTGAGGCTCTGATTAAAGACCACCGCAAAGC
This sequence comes from Lasiosphaeris hirsuta, assembly GCA_030549175.1. Classification (NCBI taxonomy): domain Eukaryota; kingdom Fungi; phylum Ascomycota; class Sordariomycetes; order Sordariales; family Lasiosphaeriaceae; genus Lasiosphaeris; species Lasiosphaeris hirsuta. The sequence continues at coordinate 4,139,892 of JAUKUA010000002.1, forward strand.
TTTCAAAGCGTACCTCCAGCGACCACAGTGGAGCACCATCGCTGAAGACCCTTCCCCGGCTGACGCGTACCAGCTCGCGGTTACCTCCGAGCTGGACGAGCCCTTGAGGGTGAGAAAGCATCTTCAGTTTTTGGGTGTCTGGAACATCTGCTAATCCGAGGACAGATTCTCAAGCGAGATTTCGATTTTCTCTCTCGAACTCTCGGGACGGCTGTGTTCCGCCGTGTCTGGCGCTCGGCGCTCGAGAGGCTAAACAATATGCTTTGGAGCGATGTGATGATGAGCCACAAGTTTACGGCGTCAGGTGCTGCCCAGTTCCTGCAGGACTTGCGGGCCATCTCGTCTCTTATCGAGCGTTACATTCCCGATGGCTCAAGCTCACTTGGTAGTCTGAGTGATGCGCTGCAGCTCCTCAATCTCCCCGTAGAAGCCGGGCAAGGCGCGGTCTCGCTCAGGCAGATCACCGATATGGTCTTTACTGACAACACGGAGGCCAAAAAGGCCATGGATCAGCTGGAAATCGATACCTTGACCCCTGCTAACGCCAGGCAGATTTTGCAGCGCAGGGTTGAAAATGCCGAGTAAAAAGTCGAGGCGGGGGAATCCTACATAGTCACCATTATTTACAAAAACATGAAATCTCGCTTATATACGTCCTCTGGGCACTCGGGTCCAGCAACTCGGCCCTTCTTTGAATCATGCAAAATCCGTTGAAGGATTCTGCATACCATTCGGGTTTCACCATCCAAGTGGCTTCGACTAAGCCGTTCGACGTGCATTACCTACGTCTCCGACTTTCATAGCTCACCGCAATCCGACCACGACCTTAGTTAATGGCCCGCATCGTCGCCTCCACCACGGCAAATGTGCCCGCGCTCACGGGCATGGCACGCAGCAACGTCGGGCCAATGCCCTTCCAGAACCCCCTTGCGCCCTCGGCGCGGAACGTCTGGGCGAAGCAATCGCGCATCGTCTTGTAGCGCTGGTCCTTGCCGAACCCATCGGTCTGCATCTTGCTCTTGACGACATCAAACGGATAACTAGCGAGCCACAGGGCCTCACCAGCCAGGCCACCATAGAACGCAACCTTGTACGCCGGCACCTGCTTCCGGTCGACCTTATTCCTCGCCGCGTCGGCGTTCATGAGCCACTCAAACGCCAGGAACCACACGCCGTACGCCTGCGCCTCGCGGATCACGGTGACGGCCTCGCCGCGGTACAGCCCGCCGAGCACGCCGCCCTGCGCCGACAGCTTGCGCACGCAATCCAGCGGGCCCGCGTACAGCCGGCCGGCGCCGTGCGGCTGCGTCTGCAGCCGGATGCGCACGTGCTCGATGGGCCCCGAGATGACGCTGTTGGCGACGCCCGCGAAGGCGCCCGCCGCGTAGTACTGGCCGTAGCCGAGGTTGTGCACGCCCGGGATGAAGGCCGGGTTGGCGGCCGCGTTGCGCTGCTCGAGCCAGCGCCGCGCCGCGTGGAAGGCGCCGAACTGGATCGACACGCACGCGCCGATGCCCAGCAGCGGCGTCAGCGTTCCCTTGTAGAAGGCTAGCGGCCCTTCGTGCTTCCAGATGGAGGTGGCGGCGGAGATGGCGTTCGGGTACGTGTTGGAGGTTTGCAGCCTGACTTTGACGATGTCGAAGGGCTGCCCTGCGAGGGGGGGTTAGTTGTGAGGGTTCATGGGGATGGGGGTGGTGCGGGATGGGTTACCGATTAGCACCTGGGCGATGCCGCCAACGGCGCCGGAGAAGAGGTCTTTGGACGCCTGCACGACACTGCCGCCGCCTTGGCCCTCGTGTGTGTCGATGTCGGCTGCGGTATCGGCCATTGTTGCGGTCGCCGGTCTCGGGTTTTGTGTATCTTTGTGTGGTGGAACTGCTGCCGTTGCTGCTAGTTGCCCCGCCCCCACACTCTGGCAAGCCCAGCCGCTTTTCCTAGCTCCTGAGGATGAAACCGGAAAATTTTTATGCTGTGCGTTTTGGTAAGTCGGGCCAGAGTATTTACCAATGGGCAAGGGCGGTTAGTAGATTGTGGGTGAGTGAGTGAAAGTGGGTGAGAGTAAGTTGAGTTGAAAGCTGATCCACGCTGGCTGCAGAGACCCTCAAGGTGCATCGAATTGACCGCCCCGGCCCAAACTTGCGTGGTGGGGCAGCTTTTTGGGTTGCTGGGTCGTTGGCACCAATTGCGTGCTTCTCCATGCTTCAATTGCTGCATAACACCGGGGTTGATGTGGGGTTTATTTGCATATCATGAGGGTTCTGCTGGGAAGGAAAAGCATCACTTGGCTGAGGCAATGATGGCTTTGAGCACGCAATGCGATGATATTTGTTGACTCGACCTGGTCGTTGCTGGACATGAGTCCCATGGTGAGAATAGTGTCACCCATCTTATAAAATATTAAATGTTTCTGCGTAGCTAATCTATCCTTCATTGGATCCTGAGGCTCTCGCTCTCCAATCTGCAGGCATATATGTTCCATGCAGATGTGCTGTTGCAAGACCACACCCCTGAGGGGCATTTGAAGTCGGAATGTCACAGCAACACCAAGATTGTGACATGATTCTTCCTCTGATAACAAGCCCCACGTCCACATTAATCTCCAGTTTCAGCCTCCAGTAAAATACCCAACTACTTATGAGTCCCATCCTACCCCCTTCCCTTCTTCCCCGTAGCCGCCGCCTCACTCAGTGCCGCCGCATCAATCTGAATCGCCTCCTTCAGCTTTCCCACCACCTCGGGTTGGTTCAAAAACGCCCGCTCCAGCATCTCCTCCAGCTCCCTCTCCACCTTCGCCAAGTTCTTGTTGCCCCCTAGCTTCGTCTTCGCCCGTGCGTCATTCACCGCCGTCGCCCAGCGCCTTGTAAAGGCATAAATACTCTGCCTCAGCTGCTCATCGAGCTGCTCGCTCGCGTCTTGGACGTCCGACGGATGACCGCCCTCCCCGCCGGGAGCAGCAGCCGTGGGCGCCGGGGTGCCCGTTCGGGATGTTGCAGCTGCCCAATAGGATGAGCCCGGAATGTAGGTGGTGAAGCTGCTGAGCAGACCAATCAGATTCTGCGGGCTGCGCAGCGTGTCCCAGATCTGGCCGGCGCCGGCGCCACCCTGACTATGGATATCGCCGATTTCGAGGGTCAGGAGCTCGTTCTTCAGCATGAGCAGATTCTTGATCATGAAAAGATCGGGGTCGGTGCCGTTCTTGGTTGACTTGATGCGCGCCTCGGCACGGTGGAGGGAGGCTATTGTTTCCTTGACGATTTTAAAAACGACTGGGCTGTTGCGTTGCTGAATTGTACCGTTAGCTCGTCGTTGAGGTGGAGGAGGGGGTGAGGGGACCTACACATCGCTCCTTGGGCATCGATTGATCAAACATGCCGAGAAGCTCGACTGCTCGCCGTACCGCCGGGAAGGCATTAGAGGATGCGTCCCCGTTGGCTACCGGTCCAATCTTGAGAGCCTCTGGTGAGATGATGGCCCTGGAGATGGACTTGGCTATCTCTGCTTCGAAAAAGGCGTCGGTGAAGGTCCATAGGTGCTCGGTCAACAGTCTCGCTGTTAGTTCCCGGCAGTGGCTGGTAAATGGGGTTTCGTCTTCGTCGTGTTCAAGGAGAAGGTACTCGTTGGTGAGCCAAGCGACTAGGTTACAAACGGTCCGCAAGTCACTACTCTGAAGAACCCACTGAAGGTTGCTGGCGACGGGTGCAATATTTGTGCCAGTCACGAGCGTCCGTTGGTGAGACTGGAGTGCAGTGAATGCGGAGCTCGGGTCGGTGGAGTACTGCGGCTCGACGGCGAACAGTTTTCGGAAGAGTGAGCCTTCACTGTACGACCGTTCGAAGCATTGCTTTACAAAGTTTCTCGAAGCTGTTTCTATGGCGGCCGATGACCCCGTGGCCTCTGTCTTGAAGATCTGGTAATCTTGCTGGGTGATCGGCTTGAGATCGCGGTCCCTGACTCCTAGATATGCCTGAAAAAGGTTGTTTGCTGTATTTGAATAGTTGTCAAAGTTGGACCCGGATATAGAGTGGCCATTCTGGTCATAGGCACTCCGTACTACCCTTTGGACGTTCGGGATCATAGAGTAAGATTCCATGAGCATCTCTTCGAATCGGCCATAGGCTAACGCATGACGTGCCGACTCTGATCGAGTTGCGGTGATTTGCCGAGATATCTCGACCGATACCTTTTCTAGGCGGTTCGTAAAGCCAACCTCGAGAAGATGCAGCGCCTTGGTAAGCAGTGACTGGTAGCGCGCAAGATATGGCTCTGCATCCCGGTATGTGGGCTATCTCAGGATTAGTCATAGGATATGTTTTGTGAAGGCGCAGGTAATATGGTAGACAAACATTTTTACTCATGAATGCTATGCATGATTCTAGGTTGACCAACATCTCCCCAAAGGCATCATCATCGACTAGCCGGCTTGCGCCTGGCGCATTGAGACGACGAGTAACACTCTCGAGATAGGCGTAATAGTGCAGGTCGGTGCCAACCTCGTCAGCAAGCGTTTGCAGGCGCTTCTCTTCTGACAACAGGTCATCGCACTGCGACTGGAATGACTGAGTTTGGTCCTCAACAGCGCAGAAGGACTGGCAGAGAGATTCGAGCACTTTTAGGGCGCTATTCGCATCGTCAACCAGGGTGCCGAGATGTCGCTCGGTCATGGCTAGCTGGTCATGGTATAGCCTTTATGCCCAGGGTCAGCGGCGCGAAGGGGAAGCTTCATGAAGATATCCTACGTACAGGTACTCTTGCTGGCTCGCTAGCAACAGCTCCCGCTCCAGAGCATCGTTAAGGATATGGTCTTCAGTCGATGGATCGGCTTGGGGTTCTGGAAGCGCGAGAGCCTCCCAAGTGCCATTGCCCCGCCTCCTCCTGCGCTTTGTCTTGGGCTCGGTCTTTGAGAGCTGGGACTTCACAATTTCGTACAAGTCCGAATATGACTTTGCCCTCCGGGTGAGGGTGGCTTGCGGGGGGGAGTTGACATCTTCAAGCTCCTCGAAGAGTGCGGGGAGTGTGCTAGCCGAGTCGGTGTGTTCAGCAGTGCCCTGACCAAGATGCAATGTCAGCGCCGCCTCTGCCTCTCAAGTGCATCCTGTATATGTTGCGTACATTTGGCTGCTGCAACAGTGACTCCTTTCGCCGGTGGCCGGGATTCTGGGCGCCGGGGACTGGCCGGCGCTGCTGGAAGTCGGGCACGAAGCTGTACCAGGAATCTTCGTACATTGTCGCAGTGCTGTGGGCAATTGGCGACACCCTATAACCAGTAGGGGTTCGGGTGAGTGGGGTGATGGCGCTGGCACATCCGGCGTTGCTGCTGTCGCTCGCTGTCGCTGTCGTTGGCGGCGGCGAGTACCTATATAGATCAGCTGTTCCGTTCCGACAGCGCCGCCTGACAACGGCCCGGCTTTGCTGCGTTCCCCACTAGGTACCACTACGGCTCCGTACAGTGCGAGTAACACGCACAAAGTTTTGAGCACAGACCACTGCTAGCTGCGAAGACGCTAAGCTCTTGGGATTCTGACGACGACTAAGCAGGGTTTGGCCTACAAAGGAGCTCACTAGTAACGATCCTTCTCACATCGAGGTGACCTCACCATTTGTATGACCCTTTGCAGACCTCATAGCTCGATTCCTCGACTAGTCAGCGACCGTTGGCCAGGGGATGAACAAACCATCATAGGAATTGCACTACTGTGAACACAGCACCAATGGCAACCCCCATGCGACTAGCCTCACGCCGCCTGTCGCCGCGGCACATCGCGAGCAGGAGCAGGAACATCTCGCTGTGGGTGCGATACCTCAGCTCAGGCCGCCCGTTCCCAAATCCAGGCATACCCAAGTTCAACACAGCTGAAGAGCCATCTCGCCCACCCTTCGTTGCTCTTTTCGCATTAGCTGCCGTTTCCGGGGCGACCGTCTTGAGCCTCCCGTTTATTCTCCCGTTTATCATCACACCCGATGGGATAGCAGGGAAAGAAGTCGAAACTGTCCCGATTCTAATCGAGGAGCCTCGCAAGCGAGCTGCTTCCAAGGAGGAGAGCCGCGAGATAGTGAGCGGGCAGCACGTCCAGGTCAAGAAAAGCTGGGAGCGCCCAGGTGTCTACGCATGGGGCTCCAACGCTGGGAAGGTCGCCGCCCCGGATTCGAACGAGCCCGTGATCAAGACGCCCAGACGAATTCCCTACTTCGATGGTCAGCTCTTGCGGGATATGAAGCTTGACCGCGACTTTGGTGTAGCTATCACCGAAAAGGGTGACCTGGTGCAATGGGGCGCTGCCTTCGACAAGAACCACACGGCCCCTGTCGTCACACTGAAGGGCAAGGACCTCACTAAATTGGCCATCTCGCGCGACCGAATCATCGCTCTCTCTTCCAACGGATCCGTCTACTCCCTTCCAGTCGCCGGCGCGGACCAATTCTCTCGTGAGAAGCCCGCTAACTCGTCTTGGTTTCCATTCTGGTCTGAGGCATCACCCCTGACTTACCGGGTCCTAAAGCCCCAGAATATGGGTTGGGGGGAGAAGATTATCAATGTCAAAAGCGGACTGGAGCACTCTCTATTCCTGACATCCAAGGGCCGTGTCTATTCCGCAGCCTCGAGCACCGAAAGCTTCCCCGCTAAGGGCCAACTCGGCATCGCTGGTCTGACCTGGAAAACAAGGCCGGAGGGGCCCTTTGATCAACCTCATGAGATTGGAGCGCTGAGTGGCTTCAAAATCAAATCTATTGCTACTGGCGACTTTCACTCACTGGTCCTTGACGATGGGGGACGGGTGTTCGCGTTCGGCGATAACTCGACCGGCCAGTTAGGATTCGAGCCCGAGCCTAGCGTCGCCTACGCCGACATTCCTTTGCTGCTTCCGGTCACCAAGCTTTACAGCGGGACCAACATGTTACCCAAAGTAACCTCCATTGCTGCTGGTGGATCCAACAGTTTCTTCACAGTTGATGCGACCAAGGTTCAGAGCCGGAAAGGAGGTGACGAGGTTGTTCCTGCATGGGATCTAGGAAGGGTCGTCTCGGAAACATGGGCCTGTGGCGAAGGCATCAAGGGTAGTCTTGGGACTGGCAAGTGGACGCATATATCGAGCGCCCCTACCAAAATCAAGGCACTCTCAGGCCTCAACGAGTACGATGAGAAAGCTAACAGCGTCGTTCCGATCCGCCTCTCCCACCTCTCGGTCGGTAGCTTACACGCATGCGCCATCCTCGATAATGCAACGCACGTTGATGCCTCTAGCCGAACGTCGAGTAACGACACAAACTTTGGGGCGGATGTAATGTTTTGGGGGTTTAATGAATGGTATCAGCTAGGTACAGGAAAGCGGAGTAACCTCAATACTCCGACCTACCTGGGCCCCCTGGACGGCGTACCGACCGATGCGGATCTGATTAGGAAGCCGGAATCGAACCGATTCCAGATCACACCGAGAAAGACGGTGCGCCTCGGTGAAGGAGGCTCGGGTAGGACTGCGAGCGTGGAGCAGCGGGTTGAATGCGGGCGAAATGTCTCTGCTGTCTACTCGGGCACATGAGAAGGGTCGAGGCGGGACCGCTGCATGATATGAGGGGCACGCGTGGTGTATGGTTTGCGTGTGCCCACTCGTTTCGTGTTGGTCGAGTGTTTTGTGTCCTGAATTATGTATAGGACCAATAAGGGCGGACAGACCGCGCCCCGATTGTGGATTTGTGTACAGATATATGTATGTATGCACATGTACGATTAGATGCTGCCGCCACAGGTAAAATAGGTCCGCTCATCTCCAAAATGATGCAACTTCATCCATGACTGGTTTGCTTACTGGTGTCTGAGATGACATATATATCACGGTCCGGTTTTGGACAGCCTCGGAGATTGTATGGGGGGTACGTTACCCTAAGTGGCATCCCGGTTGTCACAAGCTCGAGCAGGCGATGATGTGGTTTCGAGGAAGCCGGATATTTTTTGCACTATTTTGGGCAAAAGCTGTGCTGCGCTGGACCCAAGCAAATAAATGGGGAGACGAGGCTCCCATTGTTGGCCGGCGTGGTTGGCCAACAGCGTGTGGGTTCTCCCCAACAACGGCTCTCGATAAGCTCTCATAGGCTCTTTCGTAGACCTCTCCCCCTGGCGCCACATGTTCCCCTTTCACAAAACCTGGGAGCCCCCTTACAAAGAACGCACAAGGGATGTGCGGGACCAGCGTTTCGCAGGGCTGAGGGCAAAAAGGTAGGATCAGGTACTCGGGGAAAAAGGGGCATCCAATGCCAGGTGGTCATCTGCGAACTCCCCTTGCTTACGGCTTGCTCTTCTTGAAACGGCCTCGAATAGATTCGAGAGTCAAAATGCCTTGGGCACGTGTGACTTAGTACCCTAGTCAGCTGGAAGGTACGTAGGTGCTAGGTAAGGGAGGTACCTGTCTCCCGCACTTTGCAGCGGATCCAACACCGGGGATTTAGGGGGCACGGTCTCCGCCTCAGCGGTTGGCACCTAAGCTTTTCCTAGCGCCCTCGTCTCCAACTTTTCTCCCATCCCGCGACGGGAATCCTCAGGGTCCGGACAGCACTGAGGTCAAACGTCACCACCCGTCTCCCCGTGCTGCAAGGTAACTACAACTCTGCAAAGGTGAACTGCAGCCGCCTGCATGCCGCCTCCCTCACCGTTTCACCCCGCCAAAGAAACTTCAACCTGGAGCAAGTGCGCACTTCAGACTTTTGCCCATAACTACGACCCATGTCACAACCCTCAACACACAACCATCTGCCCTCCCTCTCGCCATCTGACCTAGTCCTCCTTTGACCTGTGGCCCTCGTGTGCTTCTGTGCATTGGATGACTAGGCGTGCCTCGAAGATTCGCTGCCAGCGCGGGCTGCTTTTGAATAGTTTACTCACCCTCACTACCTCAAGGGCTCCCCGTTCCCGGCTCTATTTAATCGTCGCAGAAAAGACCCCTCCTTCTCAAACCCCAAAGGCCCGACCCTTCTGCCAGCAGCTCGACTGACCATCTTCGACCCCTCCTGGCGAGACGTACTATCACGAGTTATTTTATCATCGACATCGTGCTCAACTCCCTCTCTAGCACTGCTCTAGTCCGCAGCACGGCTCTCGTTTCGCGGCACCCGCATTCCTCGGCAAAGATGGACCACTTTCCTCGCTTTAGGCGCAAGAAGGATGTGCCCGCGCCGACAATCATAACCCCCGGCACCGGCACCAACATTACGGGCAAAACGACGCCGCCCCCCGGTGATCTTCATCCTGTCGCCCCCGTGCGCCCAGCACAGAAACTGAGCCCTTTCAGGGTCTTCCACCGCTCAGTGGGCAAGCGGGCTCGCGACTCTCCGCCGGCCTCGTTGCCACACTCGCCGGCAGCCGCCGCTACCATAGCGCCCGACGGTATCGCTGACCGTCCCGTCTCCCCGTTGTCGCTGAAGACACCTTCCAAGATCCCTGCCTTCCTGGATCTGAGCGTGCAGGGTGAGTCTTCTTATGTTAATTATCATGCAGCTGGCCAGATGGCCGCTCCTTCTTGTGTACTAGAGGACTAACCATGCCCAAACCAACGCTTCAGAGATCGAAAACAAGTTCGCCGACCTGGTTTGGCTTGAGCGAGATCGTGTTTCGCAGTCGGTCGTCAACCCTTCGCCCGATTTCCGCTGGGCGCGCGTATCCGGACCGTACCTCAAGACACTCGATCGCTACATGAACATCCAACCATGGCATAACAATCGCATAAAGCTACGAGTTCCTGAGGGAAAAATTGACTACATCAATGCCTCGCCCATCGTGCTTACGCCGTCACCACGCCCAGCGACCGATTCCCGTCCTGGCCAACCTAGAGAGCCTGATCGTTACATCGCTATGCAAGGTCCCAAGGCATCGTCGATTGACCACGTGTGGCGCATGGTTGTCGAGCAACTTGAGAGCCCTAGCGTGATTGTCATGTTGACCGAGACACATGAGGGACCTATGGAGAAATGCGCACCATACTTCCCTCGTTCTAAGGAGGATTCCCCGCTGGAGATCAACAAACGCGACGAGTTTGGCGATGGCTTCCGGGCTACTGTTCGATGCGAAGGCCTTGAGGAGACACCAGCAGGCGCTGCAATCGAGCTGCGTAAGATGGTTATCCAAGTACACTCACGCGCTCGCTCCCGGGTGGCAGAGAACGAGGGCAGTATCCCGGGTGGACGAAACAGCAGCGCATCAACCCCTGTCGAGGTCGATGCCATTGAGAAGGCTCATCACGACTTCGACGTTGAGATGAAATCCCCAGGCGGGATCGTATCTGGACCCACTAGCCAGCCCCCTCTGTCCAACGGCTCCACCAGCACAACCTCTCTGATAGAGGAGCAAGGGGATCCTATCATCTTGGAGGAACGTATTGTCTGGCACTTTTTGTACAAAAAGTGGCCTGATTTTGGTGTGCCCGCACTCGCTGATCTCGAGAGCTTCTTCACGCTCATGAGACTCTCGCGTGGGAAGAATGCAAGCCCGAATAACCCGCGCATCGTGCACTGCAGTGCAGGAGTGGGCCGGAGCGGTACATTTATCGCCCTCGAGCATCTAATCCGTGAGCTTGATGCTGGTGTGTTGGAACACTATGACGAGCGGATGGCGACGCCGGCCCGGGGAAGCTTGGAAGGCCCCGGCGGGAGCGTGACTACTTCGCCAATATCGGCATCCATCGTAGAGGAGGAGGGCGAAGATTTAATCTACTCAACGGTCAACCAGCTGCGGGAGCAGCGGCGGACCATGGTTCAGGCCGAGAGTCAGTACATCTTCATCTACCAGGTGCTCAGGAAGCTGTGGCAGGACAAGTACGGCCAAGGAAGCGAAGCTGCCGGCGAGCCGGCTGCGAAGAGATTAGAGGTCGACCCTTTTGTGGAGGGATCATAGGTGTATATCCGAGCCTCGGAGGATGCTCGATGCAGTTGAGGTGGAAAAGAGGTCCAGAGAGGCACTACACGCATATATACAGCCTTGGCATACATGTGGGTTTAGGGATATGGCTCTGGCATTGCGTTTTTCTGGCGTTTGCCTTTTCTCTTCGTTTCAGTCTTCTTCTCCTCTTACTGCATATCTGTTTAGCCTCTTGGCCAGCCTCAGGAGTATGGATTTGTGAAGGGGGGGGGAAGGGGGGTTGATATGCGGTTCTGAAGGGAGAGGGGGCTTGTGGAAACAAGATCGTTGAGTCCGATACTGGATGCGGTTAGTTTAGATACCCGATTGCTAGTTTATTCTCTTCTTGTTGGTTTTAATTTTGTCTCTTTGTGCTCTGCATATCAAGGGCGTTTATCAGGTCACCTAGGGGGTCAGCATGGCGGATGGTTGGGGGGATGGCAGAAAAGATCACGGGAGCATAATTCGGCTTTCTTTGTTAAGCCACTTATTTGAGTTTCTTTCGCATGTCTTCTTCCACGTTGTGTTTAAAACCGTATTTCTGCATTGGCTCGCCCGGTGGATAGGTTAGGAGGAGGGCAACTCTAGCCTACTCCCATGTAACCGATAGTGGTCCCAGGTCAGACGCAGACTTATCGCGTAGTGTACCATTGATTGTATTACCTATCTACCCACTCTCCCACTGCAGCATTTGGCACGTTCATTCGTCTACGGTCTAGCCAGGGGTGATAGGCCACAATCCCACCAGTTCAACATCATTGCTTGTTTTTGCTACCACCTGCCCCATTCACCGTGCTGGTCCCCCTATCGCGCCGAATGGCTGGTTGGGCACGGGCATGGTGGACACGTGTTGGTTGTGATATGGGACCAGTACTCTTTTACCCCGTTCGGCCTGGTGCTAGCACGCTCAGAGTGGTAGGGGGTCCCCCTTGGGAAGGATTCTTGTCGGGCCGCCAGATCTGCGGATGACGGGCCCGGGTTTGAAAGTCGACGCTACGCTACACCACGCTACGCCACGCGCCCCAATAAGCACGGTGGGAGGAAAGACGGTTCGCCTTGGTACCTATGGGGATGGGCCGCTGGGCGGTAGATGGGACGGATGGCTTCTTTCTATCCATTGTCTCAACCCTAATGCACACACTAAAGTAATCCCGGCATGAGTAGATGATGGGGGCTTCGTGGAATGAGAGGAGTGGTGCTAGCACCACCAAGTCCGGTTCCCGACGGCGCGCAGAGGCCGTGATCCCCTAGTTTTGCCTTGTGTCTTGGCGAGGAGACAGGCAGACACTTGTGTTCCTCTCACAGGCTAGTGCCGGAAGCTTTTCCTTGGGAGGGACTGGGTAGGGAACCTCGGCGACACAGGATGGGCAATCAAGGGTAAAAACGGCATCTCGTGTGACCGAGGTCTTTGACTCTTATGATGGGAATCCATCTCCTGGCGGCGCTGGCGCGCGCGCGCGCGCAAGCAGCAACCCGCACTGCTTATTCGGTCAGCCGTCTTGGCTCGTTAAGGGGGAGCTGTTGCGGATGGATGGACGGCGATGCGCCCGATCCCAACCCTGTTCGGACGTAGACAGACAGGCATTGGGGGCGACTGCAGATAGTAATCTTGCAACTTGCTACCGCCAAGATAATAAACGGGCGTTGGGAACCGAAAAAAAAAAAAAAAAAAAAAAAACTCTTCTAGAAGGCAAGATACCGGATGAAGACGAGACGGGAAAAACGCACTGACGAGGTTCCTAGTGTAGTGCCGTTTAAGTTGCTAGCGCCATCGCGTCAAGCCGTGGTTTTGCCACGAGGGCCAATATACTTTCCTTACATGAACCCATCCATGGCCATCCTAGCAGGTGACTCTTGTATAGTGGGTATAGAGAGAGCTTGTATGGGAAATGAGTCTCTCCTGCCAACCCCAGGCCGAGGGGAAGAGAACGTAGACATGTAACAAGGGGGTGTGAAAGGCAGGATGGGTTAGGGTGATGTCGGACCGTTGTGGCTAAAACCGTTGACTCTTCTGATACTGGGCGTAATTAGCTGGTCAACGCTAGTGCTCTCGCTGTCGCTGACAACGTAGTGGGGGGAGGCTACCAGAGGGCTGGTTTCGAAATTGGCCCTCTTCCATGATACTATTTTGCAAGGACGACGTTGCGGCCGAGAGCGAAATGCAAGACACCGAGGCGGCCGGTCTGCCTCGTGGGTAATACTGCCAGGTAATAAGGCCGGGGGCTAGAATTAGGGCCGTTTTTGTATTTCCGCTGGACGGTGAACATCCCGTCAACCGCGTGGCTGCCATGTGCTCACGATTTAGACGGTATGCACACTTTGAACGGCGACACGGGGCGACGGGGACCGGCCTGTGACTGCCACACAAAGGTAAGCCCCTGCGGCATCGAAAGCAATGAGGTTTGCTTCCCCGAGGTTCATCGAAAATGAACCGGGGGCAACGAAGGCATTCGTTACTAAATGACTCGCATATCCCAGAGCTGGAATGAGAGGGAGCACCGTCGGTCGGATGTGGGACATCCTGATCGCCAAATCCCGGGGAGTCGGTCAGACTTTTTGTCGAGCAGCGCCAGGTCCCGTCCGTGCAGAGAGGGGCGCGGATCTTCCTAGCACGTCGCCAGTCCTGGCGCGGTGTCCTGGGGTGCCCCCCGGTGTGCCTGGGGTGGGCGTAAAACGCGCATTTCTTCCGCATCTTCGCACGTGGGTTGTCCAAGGTCCGCGGTGTTGCCATTGACGCACAGCAGGCAGTCAGGTCGACCCTGGTAGTAATGCCTTTTTTGCCCTGCCCTTTCGATATCTTCTGCTGCCCGGCTCCGAGAACGGCTGCGGGCTCGGGCAACGAGGGTTACGGCCACGTCAAATGCGATGCTATCGCCGAAAACCGTGGTGTGCCATGTAGCACCGAGAGAGAATCCAAGGAGGCATCAATGAGAAAGTACGTAACGGTTGACCAAGTGGCGCACCTCGCGGGTGGGTGTTGAAGGGGGGGAGAGAGAATGTTGCGGGGTGCATATTTCGCCTGCAGCAGTCTCCTGCAGTCCCGCGCAGCAGCTGGAGGGCTGCCGTTGAAGGCTGGCGCTGAAGAAGTGTCTCTCTCCCGGGACGAGGCCCGGCTTGGGCCGCACCATGCCCGACTTATTCGATTCCCGCCAATAGCCTGCCTCGACCAACTCCAAACACCCCCCGCCTAATTTCGTGAGTGCTGGTTGAGACTGAGAGAGAGTCGCCGTGTCCCAACGCTCGGGCATGCACTCAATCAGAGAGATTAGCAGAGCTCTCGCAGGGCAACCAGCGCAACTAGAGAGGCCAGAAACCGAGTAAAGAAGTGGCCCGATGTCCTCTGTCCCGTGTGGGACTTCCTCAATGGAGCTGGGGTGACATTGCCCTCGTCTCAGGTTCCCCCCATGCCGACTCTGCTATGCGACAGGCCAACCCGCTCTGCCGCAGTCCGAGATCCCAAGCAAGCACCACAAGCTCCCCCTCACTCCTCCTCACCACCCCCCCCCCCTTGCTCCCATCATGGATTTGGATCACGGTCGGGGGGGTCCAAATTTGGCAAAGCTGCACGAGCTGGCACCCACATCGGCTCTTCTCGAAGCATTCTTAAAGAGGACGCCATCAGCCCTGCTAATTAGCGAATTCACACATTCCGCACCTGCTGCTCTGTCTTTAGTGTTTTGGCCCTGTATTACGTCCTGCGGTCTCTTTTCTCCAGATTGACGCAGCGCACGCAGTAGCCGAACCCAATCCGCATCCTCGCACACCAGAGCCAGCTGGCACTCACGCCCATCGGGGGCTCAGGGGCTTCGGGCTTCGCGATCAACAAGGGGGAGACACAAACGTCGGCCAAGCGGGACTCGGACTCTGACAAAAACAAAGCAACGAAAAAATGGCACGCGACGTTCCGGTCCTGGGTTGACGAAGTCTTCGTCTGTCTAGCTGTTCCCCAAGCTTTGCATTCCACCCGGCGTGCCTCCAAAGCAACAGACGGCAGAGTTTCTCCTTCGCAGCTAGTCTTGCCGTCTCTACCCTCCAAACAGAGCTAGGGGTCGAACAGGGCCAAAGTCAAACAGGCCCATTCCCTGCCCAACAACATTGAACGAAAACAAACCGGCGGCAGCGAGGCCGATTTCTGCCATCCCGACTACCGGCCTGGCTCTCCGAGGAGGAGTCGGCTCCAGAATTGGGACCAAGCCGCCGGGGCAGACACGGTTGCTTACGCGCTGCGACCACCGACCACCGACCAGCAACCTTCTCTCACTCCGTATCTCCCGTCGCCTCCCAGGTCTTGTGTCCCGTGTCCCGCGTCCGGCACCCACGCAGTCACGATTGGGACTGGGCTGCATCTTGGGACTGCTGCATCTGGCGCGGTCCGCAGGCCATCGTGGCCAATCGCGACGGAAGCCGGCGATCGATCGTGATCGTGGGCGACAGCCTGAGAAGGCAGAGGACTTGAGGACTTGAAGACGAGTTTGATTTGATTCCGCGGCTTTCGCGGATCTCGGATAAGATAAACCACGATAAACCATGACGTCGATTGTAAGTTGAACCCCCCGTTCCCGCCTGCCCCCCCCCCGTGCCTGCGCGCTGCAACGAGCTGCAACAATGAATGGCCAAGATGGTCTGGGCCAGCCCGTCAATCGGCCACTTGCTACTGCTTTTGCGCTGTGCGCTTTCCCCCATCCCGCGCCTTCACGCCTCACACGTCCCAGCAATGCAACCCAACGCACTCACCGCCGTTGACCCCTCGTCGCTCCTCTCTCCCCTTTGGCTGCTTTTTCCTCAACCCCCCACGCTGGTTGCTGCTCCAGACCACTCCCAGCCCAGCGTCCTTTGAGCGCCCTCGGGGCTCCAATGGCTCCTACTCAGCGCTCGGCATCACCCAACAGTCGTGTGTTCCGGTTAGTCCGCGGCGCTACGATAGACTTTCAGTGCTGAAGTCAGCTCAGCCCAGCCCAGCCCAGCCCAGCCCGGCCCAGCCGCTCTCCACGTGCTCGTGTTTCATTGATATTACCTATCTGAGATGGCCCTGGCGCGACTGCTCGCCGTCAGACTCAGTCATAGACACAAACACTCTTGCCGCTCTGCGCTTTCTCGTCCCTTTTGCCATTTTCTGCATCCGCCGCAACCTGGAAGTTGCTGGGCCCTGCGATTATGGCTACCATATCTGAGCTCTTCCATCCCGTCGCTGGCCGTTATCATCGTCGCGCAACACCCCCTAAAGCGGCTCGATGCTCTCACCCGTCTGACACGTCCAGGGCTGGCGCGTCCGACGCTGCCTTAGACAGAGCCATGCTAATGACCCATTTTCAGCTGTGTCTCGCCCACTACTGTGATCTCCACGGACCCACGCCCTTGATGGTGACTGAGGGTCTTCCTGTCCCCTGCAGCACCTGCTACGATGATGAGTTGCGCGGCTATCCCTCCGTCACGACCGACCGCCCGCGCACCAGTGCCCAGGCTTCCGCAGACTCGGGCCAGGCCGCGACTGCCATCACCGAAGCTCTCCGCCGCCTTGACTTCACGGGCACGCCTCGGAGCTCCTCGGTTCCCGCCTCGGAGCAGGAAGCCCAGACCTATCGCGCCGCCCTGCGCCGAGCCGCAAAAGCCTCTACAAACTCGGGTTCAGCAGTCGAGACGCCCCCCCAGAGCCCCCGTCTCCCTCAGGGGTCCGGACTGCAGTCTCAGAAGCCACGCCACGAATTTCGCAGAACTTATGATGAATACGTCACTCGGCGCGCGGGGCCCTGCGAGAACTGCGCCCTGACGCTACCGAGGCGCCAAGAGAGCGACAAGGAAGTGGGGGCCGACGCCCGACCCGAGCGCGGGCCTACCCTTCGGACCAGGGCTCCATGCGCCCGCGTCTTTGCCGGCATGGAAAGGCCGTCGCCGTCTTCATCCCAGACTTCATCCTCGACCGCGTCTGAGGATGAGTCAACCGGATCGCGCCAGTCGCACCGCCGCACAGGTACCACCGCATCTGTGGCGTCGCGATCCAGCAAAAATTCGTCAGCCGCCGAAGGCGCGCATACTCACTATCTTGACTACACATCTACCCACGAGCCCGTCGGGCCCTCCTCCTTCTCCATTGTCCGCGCATCATGCTTGCGCACTCTCTCCCTTGAGACCCTGCCCCGGGCACCAGCAACCGCCCCACCCTCGTCGGGGAGCTCTGTTCCCACCCCCACCGCCTCCCCCATCACCCCGGCCTTCGTCACCACTCACAGCGTCGGCTCTGCCGCCTCGGGCGGCCCCATTTTCTTCGGCGACCCCGCCGCGGGCTACACCACCGCGTACATCTTCCGCATCCCCGACATCCACGCCCGCGGCCACAAGCGCGTCTACGCCTTCCTCGCCCTCAGCACCCACCGCGAGCGCCTCGCCATGAAGGCCTTTGCCTTCGTCGCCGCCGCGTTCCGGGACATGGCCGCGTGGATACAGCTCCTCGCCGAGGCCGAGGCCGAGCGCCTGCTGGCGGAGGCGTCAGGGTCGGCGGGTAGCAGCCCAATCATCGCTGGGCCGGGGTACGGCAGTTTCCAGACGGACCAGCCGCCACCGGCTGTCTCGGTCGGGAGCGGGAGTAGCTTCTTGATGGGGGGCGCCGGGGGTTTGTCGAGGAGAATGGGGGGTGGGTTTGGAGGGTCGGGGGTTGCGCTCAAGCCGAGGGGGTTGGCGGAGCTGGTAGGATTGCCCGACTTTTTTATCGAGTTGCACACGAGGTTCGTGAGGTTGCTGCTGGAGCTGGGGATTGTGCTTGGGTCTTGAGTATGGCCGCCGGCTAGGTTGGCCCACACTCTCGACGCGGGAGGACCTGGTGAACTTTTGTCTCCGAGGGGATGGCGACAATGCGGAATGAGGTAATGATTGCGGGGCTAAGAGAGGGGGGAACTATCTATTTTGAGGCTGCGAGCCCGCTGGGGCGGCGGCCGGCGGCATAACATCACCACCCGAAAGAGACGGACATTGCGCATTTTGTTTTAGATGGAGCCACCGGTTGGGTTGGGAGAAGGGGTTGGGATAGAAAGGGGGGGCATTAGGATCCGGACTTGGATAAACATGGCATGGGGCGGGGCTTGGGTACACATTCGTGCGGTTATGGGATAGATGGGGTTGGTGTTGGGTTATCACATATCACATACGAACGCCAACGGGTAACATAGAAGAGACGGGACGGGGGTTTGAAGGCTTGGATCGCTTTTTCTTTCTGGCGGTGTAAAGGGAATGGCATTTCTTGCGTGTGGGTTTTGCGTTCTGATGGGAGCGGAGGATATACCCTTTAAAGTACTTTACATATCCTTGCCACGTCGTTCGTTGCTTGTGTTTGGCAATGAGAATGGATTTATCAGCGAAGACGGGGACAAGCCTGGACGGTGTGCATGTGGGTTAGCGCAAGAGCCGCAGTGATGGTGTGTATGTGATATATCGATGGTTTGAAGAATGTCTATGTATATTCCAGGTTCCGTAAACTGGGACGAGTCGCGATCTGTATTATGAGTAAATAAATGGTCTCTAAACAGCATCATCGTCCTACAACATCTGATCATTGGAGCGGTACCAGGTATGCGGTTTTCTGTCTGTTTGTCAGCTCGGGACATTTGTGGCTTCCAGAACACCAGACTCGCTTGCTTCAATACAGAAACATATTTGAAGCCACCGAGGGCCTCGCTAGACCCCCGAATAACTATTTCGCTTGGCAAGCTAGGTTCTCAGTTGATCTAGGACCTCGAAATTGCGAATGAAGAAACCAGGCTGGAGTGTATGTTTTCCAAGCCGACGGGTACCCGCGTCAACGTCACAGCGGTCGCAGAAAGAGTATGCTTATGGAATACATGGCTTCCATCATCCCAGGGCGAATCTAGAAAGAAAACGATGATGATGATGCAGCCTTCTATGGCGAATACTGTACATTGGTATGTTCGCTCGGCCAACGAACACAGGCCATCAATCTGGCTTCCTTTCGCTCCAATGATTCACGACCTTTCGTGCTGCCTGCCACCACCACCCCCAAAAAGGCGAAGGTCTCGCGCAAAACACCGGTTCGCACAACCAACACCGTAAACACCACCCCCTTGTCTACTTGTAAAAGTCAAACTTGTTCTCATCGGTGGACCCCTTGACCTGGCTGCTGTAAGCATCCTCCAGATCAACCTGAATAATGTTGTATCTGTTTTTGCGCACTGCCCGGAGACCAGCCTCCTGCATGATAGCGGCAATAACGGCACCGCTGAGAGGGTCGTTGCGAACGATCAAGCTGTCGAGATCGACTTCAGGGGCAAGGCTCATCTTGCTGGCAATGGTGCTGAAGATGAGGCGGCGCTCACGGCGGTCGCGCAGGTTAGGGAACTCAATCTTGCGATCGAGACGTCCCGGACGTAACAGGGCTGGGTCGAGGGTATCGGCGCGGTTCGTCGCCATGATGACCTTGACGTTGGCCGTCTGGTCGAAACCGTCCATCTGGTTGAGAAGCTCGAGTAGAATACGCTGCACTTCACGATCGGCACCTGTCTGCGCGTCGAAACGCTTGGTCGCGATGGCGTCAATCTCATCGATGAAAATGATGGCGGGCGCGTTCTCTCGGGCCATCCGGAACACGTCGCGCACCATGCGCGGGCCCTCGCCGAGATACTTTTGCACAAACTCGGATCCGACGACACGGATGAAATTTGCCGTTGTCGAGTTTGCGACAGCCTTGACCAACATGGTCTTGCCGGTACCGGGAGGACCGTAGAGGAGCACGCCGCGCGGGGGGTCGATACCAATCTGCTTGTAGAGATCAAAGTGCGTCAAGGGTAGCTCGACAGCCTCGCGGATCTCCTGCTTCTGCATATCTAACCCACCAACATCGGCGTAGGTAACGTCGGGCTTCTCATCGGCACCGAGCATGGCAATCGAGGAGTCGGCCTCAGGGGGGAGAATATCGACGAGCGCATTGGAGTGACGGTGGAGAGCGACGGATGACGAGGGCTTCAGCAACTCGCGGTCCAAAGTAGAGAGGATGCGCACGACGTAGTTGGATCCGGTGCTTGATTGTACAATGCCGGTGCTTGGGATTGTGTTAGATGGAGAGTTCGGACTCGGAGGAGTGATGGGGGACTCACTTCTGGTCGATAGCCTCCATAAACTGGCCGATGACAAGCGGAACACTCTGAATCCGCTTGATTTCTTCTTGTGCTCGGACTAGCTCGCGCTTCAAGCTCCTAGGAAAGGGTTAGTGGGAAGCAGAGTTAGTCTGGATTTCGGGGGGGGGGGGGCGTGTACCTCTGCTCATCCTTGATGTACTCTTCTTGCAGCTGGATGTACTCCAGCTGACGCTGCAGCCTCTTGAGGGCAGAATATTCATCGCCGCCTTCTGTTGACACGCCCTCGAAGTTTTCGATGTTGGGGATGGTGGACGGGACGCCCTTCTTGAAATGTTGGGCGTGGCTGACGGGGCTCTCGACTAGGACGTCGCCCATCTTGAAGGTTGGGGTGGTGCGATTAACGTGTATTCGGGATTGACGCTGGTGCTAGTATTGATGCGAGCGCGACCTGCGGTGTCAATAGAGCTGGCGGCGGGGATGGACAATCGTGGTTGTGAGGTTTGATGTTGAAGTTGGAAAGGCGTTCGGTGATGTTCTGCGGCAGCTTTCGCTTCGTGGCGCGTGCGGTTGCTGCTTGGCGCTAGCTTGGAGTGGGCTCTCGTCATCCGCTTGGAGCCTGAGCGCCTCGTCCCCCTTGGACCCCGGAGTGCGCCATGATTGGCCCGCATTTCAGGTGGCTAGCAGCTGAGGCTAGCAACCCAGCTGCTAGTTACACTGTACCCTTCAGGTTAACTAGCAAGCGAGTTGGAGGTCTTGGGCCTTAGCTTGCGGCTTCCCGATCCGCTACGCAGCTAGACTACCTGATTGTGGTACAGTAGAAGGCGAAATAGGTGTCGCTGAATGTTTAGTTAACTTTTTTGGGCAGCCCTATCGCTACTGTGGCTTTGCGGGTCACACCTGTAGCGGGGAGGTACTGAGGGAGTAATGCCTAACAGAGCCAGAACTGGCTGCTTACTGGCGCCCCACTGCTGACTCATTCAAAAGACCTTACCCCCCGTCCTCGCCGTGGTCTTGGCGGGCTCTTCGCCGACGCAAGCCGCGGGCAGCTTGAGCCCCAGCGAATCTTCTAGCACTGCGCAGCATTTTTGCCCCGGAAAACGCGTAAGTCCACTTCGTTTCAACACCTTGCATTCCTTCCACGAACTTGGTATCTACAGTACTGCGCTTGCTTCCAAGTACATTTCTACTGTTTCTCTTCAAAGAGGTATCCGTAAAGCAAGTGATTTCAAGGGCAGCTTTTGAAGCAATTTTATTCGGCCGATTGCGCCCCAATGAGGATGTCCTTGAAAGGAATGCCTGCGAATGGCAGCGCCACGGTGTCTCGAAAACTCCCGTTGGCGCCAGAGCCAGCCACGTCAATGTCCTTAGGCATCAACTTCGCGACAACCGTTCGGAAAGCATGACGTCAACTTTACCTGTCTATCCTTCACGCAGCATCAAGCGACTTTGTTCCTCGCCGATAGCGCCTACAAAGGCCATGGCTGGCAGCTTATTTTGCACGGCGTGGTGGAAGCGGTTTAGGCGCGAGAAAGGAAGCCAGGAAGGGTCAGGGGCACAGAATGACTCGCCAGCGTCTAGCTCCGTCGTACGAACAAATCCAGCAAAAGGTGCGGAAAGCGGAGACCCCTTATGTTCCCAACTGACGAGCTCTATTCCACGCCCTCTCAGATCAAGCCGCTCCGCCGGTCATGACAGCTCCTCTGATCACGGCAGCCCCTCCGAGAACGACGGCCCCTTCGATCCCGCAAGCGACAGCAAATAACTCCACCCTCCTTGATCCAGCACTGCTGCTTACACTTTCGAGTACAACACCGCGCGCCCCTCTGAGCGAACTTGGTCATAGGGTTGAAGAGACACGCCAGGAAGCAATAAACGGCGGACCGGCAGGCGGACGGGACAGAGCACACGATGCTACCAAGGTAGAAAAGATGCCGCCGAAAGGCGGTAAGACGTTTCGCCTCCGCGGGGTGCCTCTGCACTGGAGCACTGGAGACGTACGATCCTTTCTAGAAGATCACTATCGCTTGGCTGCCCCTATCGTCAAGTCCCTTGCTCCTGAGATCGACGCTAAGTCCAGCACTGCCACGGTCGCCTTTGGGAACGTCGCGTTGCCCGGTCCGACGCGGCGCATCCTGCTACCGGAGCCGCCCGAGGATCGGCCCTCCCGTGACCAGTACGTAATACTTGATGATAACTTTTACGGTATTACGACCCTCTTTGCTCCACCTCCGGAGGACCATAAGGTCGACGTCGTCGCGATATCCGGCCTTGGCGGACACGCTTTCGGATCCTTTAAAGAGAGGGACGAGAACTACATGTGGCTGCGAGACGCCTTGCCGTTCGACCTCACCAGGGATGATACCGATCGTCCGATAGCCCGGGTAATGATTTACGGTTACGAGTCGGCCGTCGCACAGAGCAGGAGTATACAGAACTTATCGGACCTCGCATCATCGTTTTACAATAGCATACGGGCACTAGCAAATGCTTCCACCGTCAGACCCATCATCTTAGTCGCCCACAGCTTAGGAGGCTTAATCATTAAGCAGGTAGGTCTTTTCCATCACTATACACTTGCATTTATAGGATTCTAATATATTGAGCGAGCAGACTATAATGGCACTTTCAAAGTCGAAAAAGGAGGACGACCGCCAGCTTACTAAAGCAGTTTACGGAATCGTGTTCTTTGGTGTTCCGCATGACGGCATGGATACTAGCTCGCTGATCCCGATGGTCGGAGATAGTCCGAACCGCCCCCTCGTCGATTCCCTCAGCCACATCAACTCGCTGATCCTCAACATCCAGCAGCAAGAATTCCACACGGCGCTGGGGAGCGAGGGCGACTCGGAGATTGTCTGCTTCTACGAGACGGTCGAGTCACCAACGGCTGTCCAAGGCGTAGATGGCAAGTGGTCAATGACCGGGCCCCCTATTACCCTCGTCACTAAGTCCTCTGCGACACATTGCCGTCCGTGGGAAAATGGCCCTGAGCATGTGTGTGCCGTCGCCCGTACCCACTCAGATATGGTTAAATTCGGACCGCAAGACCACGAATACGATAAAGTTCGCGAGAGGCTAAAGGGCCTTGCCAAACGGGCGTCAGTAGCACAGCGTCGAATTCAAGGTTCGAACGTAAAGTGTACGTAATACATACTGCTAAGGATAGCTGGTGATACTAATAAAAGGGTTTAGTCCTTGTCCCGTATAACTGTAATCTAGATTTCGTTGGGCGGTCCGAAATTTTGAAGAGCCTTGAACAGCAACTAGGCCATAGCCGGCGCCAGGGAGCTATTAAGCCGCGGCCTAGAGTAGCATTACATGGCTTGGGCGGTATTGGGTAGGTCTCCCGTTGCTACAGAACTACTGCCTTATCTAACTAGCTATAGCAAAACCCAGATTGCCCTAGCCTACGTATATCGGCTTCGAGAGACGTGCCCAGAGGTGTCTGTCTTTTGGGTTCACGCCAGCAGTGCTGAACGGTTCCGTCAGTCATACGCCTCCATCGCACAAGAATGCCAGGTCCCTAGCTATGATGATCCCAAGATGGATATGCTACTCATAGTAAAGAAGTGGCTGGAGAGAAAAGATTGCGGCAAATGGCTTATGGTCATCGATAACGCCGATGATACACAGGTCTTTTTCAGTCAGCCAGCGGAGCCTACAAATACTGGCATATCCAACCCTGACAGCAACCTTGCACGCTACCTTCCCGAATGCGCCCACGGCGTTATCCTTACTACAACTAGGAACAAGCAGACAGGCTCAAGGCTGACCTATGGGAAAGGTTTTATAGATGTTGGGAGGATGGACGAGGACGAGTCGGATCAGTTACTCCGTGCAGCGCTTAACGGAGTCAGCACTACCTCGGTGGAACTGTCGGCGCTTTCTTCTCGGCTGGAGTATCTGCCGTTGGCACTAGTCCAGGCAACGGCATTTATGCAAGAGAACACCATATCAGTTGGTGATTATCTTCAGCTCTTGAACAAAAGCGACCAGAACCTTGTGGACCTTCTGAGCGGGGAGTTCGAGACAGTTGGGAGAGACTCCGGGACTCCTCGTGCCGTGGCAGAGACATGGATCCTTTCATTTGAGCAGATTCAGCAACAGGATGCCTTTACAGGCGAAATTCTGTCGCTCATGAGTCTCTTTGACCGACAAGCTATTCCATCGAAATTTCTCTACAACAAACTGCAGCAGGGAGGAGAGCCAACGACAGAAATACAGCTTACAAAGGCTTTGGGAGTTTTGAAAGCATTTTCTTTCGTTACCGAGGACAAAGACCACAAATTAGATATGCACCGGCTCGTGCAGCTCGTCACCCGGAAGTGGCTCGTTAACAAGGGCACAATGCAGCGATTCACAGGACAGGCGCTATTAGCGGTATCACAGGCGTACCCGTACGGCAAC
The DNA here is from genome assembly GCA_030549175.1 of Lasiosphaeris hirsuta. Lineage (NCBI taxonomy): Eukaryota > Fungi > Ascomycota > Sordariomycetes > Sordariales > Lasiosphaeriaceae > Lasiosphaeris > Lasiosphaeris hirsuta. The sequence continues at coordinate 4,164,258 of JAUKUA010000002.1, forward strand.
TATGAGAATCGCACAGTATGCGGAGCATACCTTCCACACGCGTATGCTGTGTTAGAGTCTGGCGACACCGGGTTAAAGGATGAAAGGGCAGCAAGAGCATCGCTTCTCCATTGCGTTGCTGGGTTCTTCTCTTATCAAGGCCGATGGAAAGATGCAGAGAAGTTCCAGTTTAAGGCTGTAAAGTGGCGAAAAGAGGTGCTAGGTGATAAGCATCCCTCCACGCTGAGCAGCATAGCCAATCTCGCATCGACGTACCGGAACCAAGGCCGATGGAAGGAGGCCGAAACGCTCGAGGTCCAGGTGATGGAGATGAGGAAGAAGGTACTGGGCGACGAGCATCCCTCCACGCTGACCAGCATGAACAACCTCGCATCAACGTACTGGAACCAAGGCCGATGGAAGGAGGCCGAAACGCTCGAGGTCCAGGTGATGGAGATGTACAAGAAAGTACTGGGCGACGAGCATCCCGACACGCTGACCAGCATAGCCAATCTCGCATCGACGTACCGGAACCAAGGCCGATGGAAGGAGGCCGAAACGCTCGAGGTCCAGGTGATGGAGATGAGGAAGAAGGTACTGGGCGACGAGCATCCCTCCACGCTGACCAGCATGAACAACCTCGCATCAACGTACTGGAACCAAGGCCGATGGAAGGAGGCCGAAACGCTCGAGGTCCAGGTGATGGAGATGTACAAGAAAGTACTGGGCGACGAGCATCCCGACACGCTGACCAGCATAGCCAATCTCGCATCGACGTACCGGAACCAAGGCCGATGGAAGGAGGCCGAAACGCTCGAGGTCCAGGTGATGGAGATGTACAAGAAGGTACTGGGCGACGAGCATCCCGACACGCTGAGCAGCATAGCCAACCTCGCATCAACGTACCGGAACCAAGGCCGATGGAAGGAGGCCGAAACGCTCGAGGTCCAGGTGATGGAGATGAGGAAGAAGGTACTGGGCGACGAGCATCCCGACACGCTGACCAGCATGAACAACCTCGCATCAACGTACTGGAACCAAGGCCGATGGAAGGAGGCCGAAACGCTCGAGGTCCAGGTGATGGAGATGTACAAGAAAGTACTGGGCGACGAGCATCCCTCCACGCTGACCAGCATAGCCAATCTCGCATCGACGTACTGGAACCAAGGCCGATGGAAGGAGGCCGAAACGCTCGAGGTCCAGGTGATGGAGATGTACAAGAAGGTACTGGGCGACGAGCATCCCTCCACGCTGACCAGCATAGCCAATCTCGCATCGACGTACCGGAACCAAGGCCGATGGAAGGAGGCCGAAACGCTCCAGGTCCAGGTGATGGAGATGAGGAAGAAGGTACTGGGCGACGAGCATCCCGACACGCTGACCAGCATGAACAACCTCGCCTATACTTGGAAAAGCCAGGGCCAAGGCCGTTTTGATGATGCTCTGACATTACTACAAAATTGCCTTCATCTTCAGCAGCAAATACTTGGCCCAGATCACCCTAATACCATCTCTACTCGTTCTACCCTAGCAAGCTGGGCTAAGGAAGTGATATAAACTCCTTGGCAACCACGAGACTAGATTGTAATCTATTTATGCTAGACATGGAGTACAGTACTGTGATGTCTTCACAATCTCCCTCTCAGCTTCTCTCTTATTTTTTTCTTTCATAGCGTGACACAGGAGGGGTGTGGGGGAGCACCTTAATTTATACCTTCTCATAGTTCATTAAGCAAGTTCTAGCCCATTCAAGATGTTTCCTTGTTCTTCTGACGCAATGCATTACTGTACAGTACCTACATTGCCACTCCATTAACAGCTTCTGCTAAACCCCTCCCTCGTTTCATTATCCAGTCTAAGCTTCCCCAAAAGTCTGGGGCTCCAGCCCGTGGAAAGAGCCGAAGACAGGTTGGAATCTTGATCATTCCGACAACTACATACGTCACCGGGGCTGGGGAGCGCACAAAGAAGTGGGGGATCTCAGCCGGGACCAGCTGTGTATGTGAGAGACTCTAAAATTTGCAAGAGGGGCCAAATGGAAGCCCGTAGAAACCTAGGGAAATGGCCACGTAGTCTCTCTTGGTAACCAACGACAAGCAACAAAGCAATGTGGCAACGATCTTACCTCAACATTCCTCGACTCGGAGAGCGCATATCATGGAAGACCTGAATTTTGACTGGTTGGATAGCGATTCTGTTTCAAATTATAGAACCCCCGAATTCCCATCTTCCGACAGCCCCGGAATCGGCCCAGCCGCCGAACGAGCCAACTCAGTGGCCGAATAGGCCGATGCCGATCAGCTAAGTGGCGAACATGCATTACCGCTTCTCCGACTGAGTGGTTGGGAAAGTAACAAGTATTATGACAAGAATAACCCCGAATACATTCACTATGACTTTTGGTAGAAGGTCTCTCAACGTAAGAATATCAAAGCTAGGCATGTTTGTTCAGATACAGATCCCGATCTCGTCCTGGCTCCTAGCGATTTTTGGAACGTCGACTCCCAGGCACGACTTGAAGCCCTTCTGAAAGACGAGCATAAGTTTCCAGGAGACAAATATACATGCGAAGAAACGATCATCGATATATCCGTCGAGCGAAGCCGTTAGCGCGGTCTGAAGAAAAGATTCAAGGACCTGGAGATCGATTAGAAGATGGTGGACAGCCACATAGAAGGCCTTAGTGCCTTGTTTAGCAAGAGGAAGAAGATAACCTTAAGTATAGAGTTTATTTATAAGGAAGTCGCGGGCGAATCTATAGCAAAGGGCAAGAAAAAGAAAAGCGTAACCGAGGCCCAAAAGCTTCAGAGAGCCGCCGACGCTAATCTTTGGACGCGAGTCTACAAGTATCATCGTTACAGAGGTAAACACTACAAGTAAGGACCCCACTGTTAGCTGGACGAACGAGGAAACTACCATAGGCTGCTGCCGAGGTACCTTGAAGATATTTTCCATCATATTAAAGGGAATATGAAGGAAGGAGAGAATAAGGAGGAGGTTGACGTTAACATCGAGGTCCTATCTAAGATCCTTCAAGACATATTAGATGACAGCCGTAAATGGAAGGTAGATAACTCTATTAACTGTCGTAACTATAAAGTCCGCCTCTTATCTCACGGTAAGTATTATGCTGTTAAGACGACCCTTGGTAAAGATCTTGTGGGTATAGAGGAGGACAGAATGGACAAACTCGAGGAGTACTGCAGCTGGACTTTGCAATAAGTCGAAAGTGATAGATGGAGAGAAGCACTGTAAGTTACGAATAAGTTTGCATTAGATCAATTCCTAGAGTTGAACACTATTCTGTAGCACCCAAAGGTCGCCGCCGATTTGATAGTCAAGGGCGGAGTGAAGCTGGGCATTGCACTACAGTTTATGAGCAACATAAAAAAATTCCAGTAAGAGGTAAAGAAGCCTTAAGCGCGGTAGGAAGTATTCTTAGCCTTAAACTCTGCTTTTATATACTGTACTGTATTTGCGATTATTCTAGGGCCTATGTGATAGAAATTCCTGCGTGGCGGAAGTGACTCTCCGCAATGTCTATATCGTTACCAACTACATCGACACACCACTCTAAGAACATTTGGAACTCTCTTGTAATAAAGTCTTCGTTCTCGTGCCACTTTTTCTTAATGAATCTCTTGAGCACCCTAAAATATTCCTCAATAGGATTGAAGTTAGGTGAGTATGGTGATAGAAACTCTAATACGACTCCTACATCTCAGCACATCTCGGCACATCCGTAGGGTCTTCTCTGAATGGTATCAAGAGGCGTTGTCCATAACAATCACGGATTTTGGCTCTGGGTATCTACCACAGTGGTGCAGCAACGGGGCTATAAAATCCTCAAATAAGTCGCTGTCTGTTGATCCTTGGTATACTCGCCTCAGCACGATACCGTCTTGAGCGTATGCTGGAAGAATGTGCCATCTTTTTCTACGGCCGAACTTCGTGATCTGGACTGGGGAGGACCCCTTCGGAGACTACCCCTAACGCCGGTATCCCGCCCTTCTATCACAGCCAGATTCATCAACAAAGATAAGTTGGTAAGATTTGTACTGTGCTATCCTGTGTAGATAGTGGTCTCGAAGGATGGCATCCCGTTGTTGTGCGATGCGGCGGATCGTTTTCCTCGTCCACCTAATTGATCGCAGGGTCCGACCGATCGATCGTTCTGATATTCTTCTCCTAAAGTTGCGATAAAGGAAGTCCGCCATCTCGCATTGATACATATACGGCTGCTTGGTTAGCATATTACACAGGGCTTCCTGCATAGGCGTTGTCATGTAGCTACGGCGGCCGACGCGGGTAGTTCTTTGGACGGTCACATTCGACTGTTGTCTTTTGAGACGGATTCTCTGGACGGTGCGCATGGTGCACGGAATGTTTGAAGCTATTAGCTGGGTGTCAAACCCTTCTGTCAGCAAAGTTTTAATCAGAATATGGTGTGCATCATCCAGTTGTGGCGCCATGGTTGCTGACACAGAAAGTGCTAACTCTTAGGGATGAAAGAAGAGGGAGAAGAGGGACGAGGAGAGGGGGGAGGGCAGATGGGCCAAGTTACCTTTTACAGTAGACCAGTCAGAAGCAGACCAGTTTCTGGCTTGTTAGCTGTTGCTTCCTCGGTACTTCTTGCTACAAGTGTAATCTTACTAAGCCACTCAAGCCACAGACCTATCCCGCAGTCTTAAAAAAGTTAACTAAAATTTAGCGACACCCATTTCGCCTTCCACTGTATTTCCTGCCTTACGCTGCCTAAACTGGCACCCAACCAACTAACTACCTTTGGGGAAGCATCGCCTTTCCCATTCTCGCAGCAGCTGAAGGATTCCCTTGGGTTTCCTAGCGGCTTGCATGGCACCAGAAGCAACGCACATGGATGCGGGTCTCGAATTTCGTGCTTCCCTGTCAGTATGGCAGTGGCTGCCACTGTCCCCCCCCCCGCAGGTGACAAGTGTGGGAGACAAGTGCCCGCAAAGAAAAGGCTCCCAACCTTGAAGCGGCCAAGACCCATTCAATGCACTCCCACGTAGCCCTGTCTGCAGTTTCTTGTCTGCGATTGGGCCTTGGCTTTCTCCACCGTTCCGAACCGGATGATGCGAGTGTGAGCTGCGATTGCAGTCATCGTGGCCCGGCTACGATAGGTGCATATTCCTTTGTATTCCCTTGATGCCATCCCTTGGGCGTCAGGCTGCGGTCTTCCTTTCTCTGTATGAATTGCATTGCTGCATTTCTACTAGGTCGCCTGGCCTCAATTCCCCCCCACTGGCTGCCTATCTCCATCCCTACTGGCTGTCCTCACCTCACCTGAGCAGCACCTGAGCCCTCGACGCCTCACCTTATTAGTCACTTCCCCTGTCACCTTGTCGCTGCACTTTCATCGCACCCATAACTACATACTGGGGAGGTACCTTGAGGCCTGTGCCTCCTTTCGGAATCGCCCGTACCAGGCCACCCGCCTCGGTTTCTACGTTTCTCAAGTAACTCTCCGCCACCTCCCGTACTTCATCTGATTCATCCCTGCGAATCCGTCCTCATCTTCCAAAACTCAACGCCAATCCATTTGTTGCCTGCGAACCCGGCCGCCTCCTCCGCCATCTTCTCCGCGTATTCTCTGTCGCCGGCCTGCTCTGTCGTGTTGCTACTTCTCTGCATTCATGATTCCATCCTCTTGTGCAGCTCTGCACTCCCTGCAACGCCTGTTGGCAGTATTAGTACCTCTTGCCGACCTCCGCAATCCGCCGCTGTACCAGGACACCCACAACAACCACTTTGTCGTTACGTGATCGCCAATCTCGGGCCTCGCCATTGCTGTCTTCTGTGATTGTCAACATGTCTTCGTCAATCACCATCCCCGCCCCGTCAGCCTCCGCCATGGACTACCCCCGCCATCATCGGCAGTCGTCCAAGGCTGCCGTCGGCTCGTCTTCGTCCTCCTCGTCGTACTCAAGCTCCCCGAGCCCCCCTTCTCCCTCGGCCAAGAGCCCCTCGTCGGCCCAGAAGCAGAAGATGCTGCATGCTCGCCGGCCCAGCCTGCTGAGTAAGTATCCCTGCCGTGCATGCGAAGCTGCTTGGCTAACCCCTCGCCAGGCACAGCTTTCGCCAAAGAGGAGTGCACGACTATCAATATCGCCGACGACCCGGATGGACCACCGCGGCTGGTATGTTGCTTGTCAATACTCTTGTGGCTACTTGTGGGCTAGACGAGCCAATGCAAATACTAACCTATAATACTAGATTTCGTACCTGTCATCGAGCCAGGGATTTGCGTGGAACCCTGAGTTGTTCCTACCATCATATGTTGATTTCGAGTATACCCCTCTCGAGCACCGCCGTGATCAAGTCCACGAGATTTGCCTCAGCGACGAGGATGTCAAGAAGATCCTGCCGCGACAGTAATCTCTACCGATATACCCACATGGCGGCATTGACAAGGGCATCGACATGGACATATGTATTTCTTGTCATCCCGGCTGCGAGCGCTTTTTTTTTAGACCCGACTTATTCTCACGAGAACCACTCATCTCATTCCCCACACAAACACCCACACAAACACTACGGCGTTGGGGGGGGGGGGGGGCTTTCGATTCTTGATTTCGGTGTTTCGGGATCTCTTTCACATGACGGCGGAACTCAGCAACTCACTCAAAAGATTCTAACAAACTTTAAGCTTCTGGAACCCAGAGTGGTGGCTGCAATAACTGGTAACTTTACTGCTTACACCGAGATATGGGCATGGCCTTGGCGCCGACCTACGGAACGAGGGGACAGGGAGTTTCTGGTACTTACGGGAGACAGGAAGGGCGGTGGACTATTCTTATCAAATTGGTCGGTGTTGGATCTAGGCATTTGTCCTTCGACTTAATTGTTCCTACTTTGTTTGCCATGCACATTGAGGGCTACTATACAGAGTTACATTCGAGTTGACGTGTCAACGCTGTAACCTCTTTCAACCGACCATTGATTTGAGCACTGTGGAGCATCGCGAGAGTTCCCTGCTGGGGTTTATAGGCGGTTGGAGGATGTTGTGCCTGGCTTTTTGTACCGAGTAATTCATACAAGAAAGAATATCGACAATATGCCATTAAGTATTGTGTTTGTGGCCGTCTGTCTAGGCTATGGCATCACAGTGTCTTGGTGCCTCGTGTGTTACACGCAGGCGCCCATCACGGCCTTGATGCAAGGCAGAAAGCACCCTTTGGGCCGGGGCAAAGTGACAGACGAATCGAACGGTTGCAAGCGACACGGACGGCCACTGATTGAGCGATTTGCAAAAGCACTCAATGTTCAATAGCTGCCCAGTTGTCCATGCACGAGGCATATTTACCCAGGTTGTGAGACATGATTGATCCTCTGGCTGCAGCTGTCTGCAGAGCTCAGCAAGTCAACGGTGAGCTTCGGGAGGTTGTATCTGATAAGAGGGACCAGCACATAACCCCCGCTATGCCTAACTCCCGTTGTTTTAACCCCACTAGAGCGTTGGCATGGGGTATGGGGCATGGGGCCGCCGAACGCGGAGCCTTCGAACCTGCGGCAGATGCGATAAGATAAGCTTATCATGGGACGCACAGGCAATTCCCTTATCGATAGATAGACATGGTTGAATGTTTACCATTGTATCCACCACTGCATTGGATTTCGAGATCACATCGAATCACAACCCGATCCGTCAACGCGCCGACGACCTTCGCTCGGCCGGTCTTCTGACCTGGTAGAAGTCCGTGTTATAAAACCAGAAGTTGATACAACGCCACAATGGAGGCCTCCGTGCACCGCAAGATTGAGCTGCAAGCTCCTGAGGATTTCACCTACCTCATCGACAATGTGCGACGCGCCGCCGCCGACAGCATCAACGCCGCCTTCCCGCCTGTCGAGGGCGCCGACGGCCAAGAAGACGAGCTGCGCGTGCGTATTGAGCAGATGGTCAACGACGTGAGCCGACTTCCGCGCCCTGCCCCCTTCCCCCGCCCCAACTAATCACCTTGCACAGTATATAATCCAAACATTCACCCTCGCCACCCCCAACCTCACCATCAACGGCCTGCCCATCGACCCCTCCCATTACTTCTCCCCCACCTCGGCGCCCCTCGAGCCCCAAATCCAATACGAGCCCTTCGACCCGCGCAAGCGCGGGCGCATCGAAGACCTCGCGCGCGAGGAGGAAGACCTGCTGCGATCCATCGCGGCGTTGAAGCGGCGCGTCCCGAGCACTACGGCGGCCAACTGGGCAGCGGCAACCAAGGCCGGCGTGGCCGCGGACGAGGCGGCGTTGGCGACGGTGACGGTGCGCGTAGAGGAGGACGGGGCGACGTCGGGGCGCAAGACGCTCGAGGGCATGGGCCCGATGGACCGGCAGGCCGAGGCCGAGGCGGCGTTCGCCGGGGTGGTGGAGACGCTGGTGCGGCTCAAGAGGGAGATGCCGGCGACGGTGGCCAAGATGGAGAGGGCGCGGGTTGCGGCCGGCTATGTCGCGACGGAGCTGTAGGGTGCCGGATATTGGTTACTGGGTTGGCGTTTTGGTGTTGGAGTTTGGGCATGGGGGTCAGGAAAATATATCCCTTTGGAATAAGGCCCATCAAGTGTTGATTGTATGTTTTACAATGAGTAGTCGGTTTTCGCGATTGCCACTGTATTCTCCCGTATCCCGACTGGAAAGACGAGCTACTAGTACCTAAAAAATATGACAAGTTCACCCACTGTGTATTCCGTCACGCCCACCATCATCACAGGGGTTATCTTTACACAGTTCACAAGTGCGAGCTCCCCAAGTTCTCTCTCTGATTTCTCAACATCCACTGCTACTGTCGCCCAATACAGACTGGCCTATTCACACCCTTGTGCCTGGGCACAAAAGAACTCGTCTAATGAATTTCAAACACACCCAGAGGCTACTTCCGAGCAGACTACACAGTGGGTAATAAAGGGATCTATTTTTGTACTCATAAAGGCGAAGAAAAGGCTATTACGGCTTAACACTGAACACCCCCGGCCCTACCATCTTCCCCCCCACGACGACGGCTGCTCCGCTGGCGTCACATCTTGCTTGTCTTTTTCCTCATGTGCGCCTCATCAGGCTCAGCTGATGGACATTCACATAGCACTACATCCGCCATCAACACGACCTGTGCCTCCTATGCGGCGGCTGGAGCAGGGGCCTTGACATCGGCCGTCTCAATAGCAGGCGCGGTGCCTCCAGCAGCAGCACCCTCCTTGATCTCACCAGGAGTGTTCGTGATGGTGGCATCCGCCTTGGCCTCCGTTTGCTCCCACTTGGCGGGGCGAGCCCACTCCTTCTCGCGCCACGGGCCCATGTCGCTGAGCGCACACCCACCGGCGCACTCACATACGCCGCCAAACTGCTTAGGCAGGTTCTCAGCAGGCACCTGCTCGAGCAGCTGCTTCTGGTACGAACCGCCGAGCACATGGATCTTCTGAACAGTGACGGGGTCGAGCCAGCCCTTGATGACGTTCCAGACAGTGCTGAAGCCCCACGGCGCATTGATCAAGTACAACCGCCCCAGACGCTCGGGGTAGTAGTTCTGACTCAAGCCGCTGACTTGCTTCACGTAGCCGAATACCTGCGGGGCCTTCGTTAAGCCAACGCCCTTGAGGTCCATGATGGTGCAGCACGTCTCGAGCAGGTAGCCGCTCTTGCGGCTGCACGCCGGCAGCCGGGGGTCCGACAAGCGCTCGTACTCCACCGCCAGGTTCGTGATCATGCGCTCGGCCGTCGTGATTTTGTACATAGCGGTCAAGTCAATCCCGCCGAGCTGCTCAATGTAGACGGGGCGGCCATCCTGCACGGCAATTGTGTTAGCTAGCCCGACTCAACCGCGCATTATGGCTATGGGGCATACCTTGTCGGTCTTGTGGTAGTACTGGGGGTAGTACTTGAAGACGTCCTCCTTCTCCGGGTATTCCCAAATTGGCACAGTCTCGTCGAGGTTGGTCTCCTTCCGCCACTTCTCGCACTCAACAAACCTGGAACTGTTAATAAGGGCTTCTCTCGATCGGCGCCTTTCGGCTTGGAAGTTTTCCTCACATCTGCTTAGAGAGATTCACATCGAATTTGCGTGCACGGAGGAATCGCAGCTGTCACAGCATTGTTAGCAGCCGTTCTATCGGTGTCCGCCCCCCTGTGCCTATAGAGCGAAAATCCAAGGCAAGTTCCCAGCGTACCAGTGTCAATGTGTCGAGACGCTTAGTGAAACCCTCAGCCTCAAGCATCAACCGCAGTTGGTGCACCTGGGCCTGCTGAAGCGGCGTCAGGTATCCAGCGTGCCCGTTCTGAGCAATGGGCGCCTTGGTCGGGTATTCATAGTCGTCATACTTGGGATCGAGCTCGAGGTCTGTGGGTGTGATTTCGGCCATTTTGTCCTAGTAGCGGCTTGGCTGGGGCGTGGTGCTCTTGGGCTGGAATCTGGCAGCGAAGGCGGGACTGTACGGGACAAAAGCTTAGGGAGAGAGATTGTTTTTGCACAGGCCGACGAGGAGACCAGTGTGAGAAGATCGTAGTGGTTGTGGCGAGCACAGAAAAAGGGACGGGGGTAGGTTGACAGACAGGGAAGGCAGAGCCTAGGTGGTGTGTTGGGGGGGAGACGTTTATTTGGCGAGTGCCTGAAAAGTGTCTAAGCCAGGCCCGGCACCTCTTGATTGCAGTGGAGATTTGCAGTGTAATCGGGAAATTCGTCATGGCTACCCCCATTCAGCAGCCCACCGCCAAAGCGGAGGGCTTTGATGGTTATGAAGGACGCAGGCTTGGCACCCCGCCAAATACCAATTTACCCCTCGATTTTTACGGAATGCAGCAAGATAATCTTGTAATCTTGTTCAGCAAGTGCTGCAACTGTGGTCAGCATAAAAGGTTATTTGGACCCGAAGGCCATGAGAGCCGACTCACGTTAGTTTCCGCAGTTCAACATGTCTCATGCTCACTGCAGGGCTGCTCTCAGCGCCCAACTTCTGCATATTTGGAACAAGGTTACCCAGCATTGTGTCCTCCAGCAGGCCAATGACGTCGGGTCTATCACGCAGCAGATCAACCCTACTATCAAACCAGCTAGTTTTGGTACGGCCCAGCAGATGGCCCAGCAGATGGCCCTTCTGTGTCTCTGCCATTCGGGATGACTGCAGGCGGCATCCCATCCCATCTCGGGCCTATCCAGGAACAACCATTGCTCCCTACAGAACCAACGCCACAACACGCAGCCGCCGTTGTCGGTGTCGGCCCGCTCTCCCGGGCACTGTTGTTCAGCCACCGGGCGTTCCCTCTATCTCTTTCCCTTTCCGTACCTCCTTTTGCTTGTCTTCCTCATCCTTCTCCTTGCGCTTTTGGACAACGTCCCAGTTGTATACTCTTGCAACCGCTACCTCCATAGTCTAGCCACTGGTTAGTATGTGTTTGCCAAAACTAAAGATCAATTTCCTGGATAATTCTTACTGTGACCTGCTCTCGCAAGAAATCCAAGTCCTCCACGCAGTTGGACAAGCTCGTCTTTGCAGCATAGAGCTTCGAGCTAAGAAGTTCCTCTGCCTCCTCGATGGGATATGACAGCATCACATTAGCCTAGTCCCGTATTAGCCTCCTACCAGCACAAGTCCGCTCCGTGCAGTCTTACTCCAAGCCACAAGTAAACCTCATTAGTTGGAGGAATCTCTGCCTTCGTATGGAGCGTCTCGTTGAGCTCAAACGTCGTCTCTATCGGCTCGGTATCTTCCTGCACGCCCGAGCACATCGTCAGTATCGCGCCGCCCTCGTTAAATCAAACCCACATCGCAGCCATACCTTTCTCATCTGCAAGAACCGCACTGTATCCAACGTCTTCTGAATGTCCGGCAGCTTATCCTTCAACCCACCCACCCGCCGCTGCAAGTTCTGCTCCATGAACTGGTATTTCCTGCGCTCGCCACCGTCAGCCAGAACCTTCAACCATCGGCCCCGTCCCCCGAATACACTCACGCAATCATTTCATGAAAGCTCCGCAGCGTCGGCTCCACGTCCGCGCGCGACGTGACATAGTCCTCGACCTTGTCGACAAAAGGAGCATACGGGATGCCTCTTGGGTTCGTAGCAGCGGGCTCTCTCCTATGCAGCACATAGCCAAGGTTAGTTCTCTTTCCTCCTAATACCAAGTACCGTTCTCTCTCCCCAGTGTAGAGTTACCTCGGCACCGCCTCCTTCGCTGTACTCGCCATTCCGGCTCGTTTGTGCGTAGTGTTTATGTATTACCGTACCGTCAAACTTCACATGCTACAGTGGCAGTTTTTCAAATCCAGCGTCGTCGATTTTCGGTCGTGTCGCTCGCGCAGAGCTCAAGGTAGAAACAATGACCCCAGATGCAAGTTGCAAGCAGAGGCGTTGGAAAGACCTGTCCCGCCTAACAAAATCCCAGAGGTGGGGTACATCACCTAGGTCAAAGTCAGGCAGGGCCTGTGCCCAAAGCTCCCGTCCCGTTTTGGGCCCCTTGTGAATTGCAAATTGGGTAGGGGAAAACGGTGGTGGGGTAGGCCGATCACGGTGCGCCTCTCCTGCCTGCAGCCCCGGCAGGGCACCTGGGCATTTTCACCGTGGTCGGTTTCCCTGTCAAAAAGTAGTTCCAGGGCTCTTGCACATCACGAGGCACAGAATGTGGGATAATGATTACCGAACCGTGTCAATCTTGATTGTCTATGACCACGATACCAGAACATAAACCAAGGCTAGTGTTATATCAAGCCCAGGTTTGGCAAACTCATGTCCAATCCGTCATTCCAAAAATCCACCGCTCGCGTTGGTATCACTCCCGCTTCCCAAGTCGCCATAGAAACGAAAGTCGCGCCAGAAAGCCAGAAAGCAACGAGGCCAAACTCTCAAATATCCGTCCAAACTCCCGTCTTGATGCTGTCGTCTACCATCCACTGTCGTCCACCATCCACTGTCATCCACCATCCACTGTCGTCCACCATCCGTTGTCGTCCACCATCCGCTGCCGTCCACCATCCGCTGTCGTCCACCATCCGCTGTCGTCCACCATCCGCTGTCGTCCACCATCCGCTGTCATCCACCATCCTACTATCAAATTCTCCCCGCTCATTACGCATCATCTTCCATTGAGCTGTTATACCCACTCTCTGCGCCACCAGCAGTAGCAACCGAACTTCCCGTGTGCAGGAGCTCAGGACGCTGTCCAGTTCCTGCGCTTACTGCCACCTGCACTTCGCGGACTTTTCCACGCCCTTTGACACTCTTAGTCTCCGACATGACTACTTCATTCTTGGCTCCAATAATCTCGTCGTCTGATTCATCAGATTGCAAATCATCAGCCTCAGGGTATGTGTTGTCTGAGAGATGAGGATTCGCCCGTTGCGAGATCAGGCTTTTGGACACCGAATCCTCCTCAAAGAGATCTCCAAGTTCCGAATCCATCTCGTCTTGTGACCCATCCGAGTCATCATCAGTACTGAACGGTGGGAAGAACCTAGCCGGTGGCGGAAGCGGGGCAGGCTTCATTCGCTTCAGCTGCCCACTCAAATACTTGAGCTCAACGCCGGTGAATGACCTCGATAAAGCGCGCGGCCGCGGAGGAGGTGATGATGTGCTCATTGATGCTAGGCGGCCAAGAACAGCCTCGGAAGGATCCTCCGATTTGGAACGATCCGCTTTAAGCACCGGCCGACGGGTAGTCACAATCACGGCAAAGTGATCTTCCGGGATGACACCGCCAAGTCCACAGGCTTCCAAAAGCGGTTCAAACGGATGTACTTGAACTTCCTCCGGTTTGTCGCACCATGGAAACTCAAGCTCTTCTTCATTAGGTGTGTTTTCGTCGTCCCTCCAAAGATCGGGCGGATTGTCTAGATCCATATCCATCGCCTCCGAAACATCCGCGCGGGCGTCGCTCAGCGGCCGGATGGCTAAAGAAGATCCAGAGAGTGTCCGATGTACCAGAAGTCGAACCGGACTTCTGACTGAATCAAGCTCTTGACCGGTGGACGTCATGTACGTTGTTGGCGAATGATCACCAGGATCTCCCGAGAGGTCGATGCAAAAAGGCGCTCCGCTGTAGTATACAATGGCACCATCGCGACGACGTTTCTTCCGCTGCGACGACCCCGAACCGCTATAATCCCACTTCGAATGAACAGCCGTGTTGCCGAGATTGCTTTCTTCCACCGCACCCTCGGATCCCGGAGAGGCAGTGCCTTCCAGTGAGGTTTCGACTGACGACGACTGCTGCACAAACATGGGCTTATAGTGGAAGCTATCGCCTGAGTTTGATATCTGCGGCCCAAACTTGCTCGAGCTTCCTCCCGACGTAACGTGTGTCTTCAGTCGCTTGCGTTGGCTGCCCCCATTAGACGCTTCTGTGTCATCGGTAGAGGGGCTTTTCTGCGAGTTCTCTCCACCGCTATCGCTGCTGAACTTAGTACCGTCAGTTCCTCCCCGCCAGCGAATCTTTCGCCCGTCAGGTGATAACTGGAATTTGGCGCTCTTTTCGCTGACCGCTGACCGGATGAAGCTTGGCGTGACATTTATCATATGAAGCTGGGCAAGGTTGCAGAGCAAATTGAGGTATACCCAACCCTCCGCGTCTGGAGATACATTGGAGTGGGTGGCCTTGTGACCAACCAAGAACTCAGGAGGGACAAGACCAAGGTGTCGGATATACTCCATATTCTCAGAGGGAACTTGGACGCGATCGGGGTCCAGGTCTTTAGGTCTGGTTGGGCGTTGTTCCGGCAGAGGCATGCCTGGAGGCGACGAGTTGTGTCCAGTCCGACCGCCACTTCCACCATCACCGCTTCCTATACCATTCCCGCCACTCTCAGTTTGGTCCCCATTCGAGTTTGACGATAGATTGTCGCGTGAGCGCGGTTTCTTCCGGACGATATCTAGTGATTGGATGCGGGCCTCACGCACCGCCTCCGCCGCGCGCGGGGGCGCCATAATCGTTGTAGAGTCTGTAGACCGAATTTCCGTGTTTGGCACCGACGATGTCCGGTGTTCTCCTCTCCCTGCCAGTTTACCAGTGAAGAGGTGTTCCAGACGCCGAACCACGAGCTTCTTCCTCTCCTTATCAGTGATCACCAAGTGTCGGGGGAACAGGCCATCGGGAGTGTCGCGCAGATAATCCTCAACCTTGTTGGTTGCCACTGTCTTCGCCCGGGGTGCTGAAGGCCTGCCCAACGACAAGGAAGCCTTGGACGACTTGGGGGCATTGGAGTTAGCTCCGGCGGACATGGATGCATAAGCCGAGTCGACGGGCCGGGAGCGAGAGGATGATGATGAGGCGCGCTTGGACATGGACTCTCCAGAGGAATAGAGACCTTTTCTTCCCGACTTCCTCCGGGAGGGTGCCTCACTGGAGCCCTCAAGACTAGCGGCAAAGTCGCGGAGAGTGGCCTCTAGCTCCCGCTTCTTTCGCTTCGGCAACCCGTGGACCTTGATTTCGAAAAGCTTTTCCTTCTGCATCATGTCGGGACCGAACTGCTTGTAGCGTTTCAACTCCTCCTTCAGGCGTTTGTTCTCGATGGTGAGATCGTCAATGACACTTCGGTAATCGTCCGCGCTGCTGCTATGAGTGACAGTAGGTCGAAGATGGGTACCACGACGAGCACCGGAGCCAAATTGAAAGCCTGCTTCAGGACGAGAACCCCCCGACTCCCTCAACCCTTCGTTAGATGAATCCGTCTCTTTCTGGAAAAAGGGTGGGTCGACATCCATGGAACTGGCGTCGAACGTTGCCATGGGGTTTCGATTTGACCGATCAAACCATTTCTTCGGGTCACTTGGCGCAGCAGACTCGTGGCTCTGGCTCTCGCCGGAGGAGTTTCTCCGGCTGGGACTCGCAACAATAGCCGGCGCATCGACCGGTCCGGCCGATGCCCGCCTGGTAGTATCGCGAGCCAGACGATGATGATAGAGCGTCACAGAGTTCTCGGGTGAGGTTCGGCGGGGCTGAGGGTGACCGCGGTCGGGTGGTGGCTGTGTGCCCTGAGACTTCTTGTTGCTACCTTCCATTGCTCAAACATGTCACGCTTCACCTTTTGCTATTGGCCTGGTATGCTGATATGATGTTATCGCGACTGCGCCTCTCGCGCTACTGCGCTTTTCACGCTACTTACCCTCGCTCAGAGGGCGGCGATGGGGTTGAGAAAACAGCAAATGCTGCTTTCTGAAATCACAGGTTGGTAACCTGTGATGAATCGGACGGTCTGGGTGCAAGAAGACAATATCAGAACATTGCTCGACACCACTACACGCATTGTCAAGCGGTGAAGCTGGCGGCGAAGAATGCCGAGACGGTGGGGAGCGCTCCCTCACAGAACAGTGCCGTCATGGTCGGCGGTTGAACTTTCAATTCCAGCACGCCGAAGCCAGAGACGACCTAAGAAGATATGCGAAGTGGAGAGTTGGGACGGCCGTGGGGAGGATTGCGCGACATGCAGACGGACAAACTCGGTGTTCTGGCTGGGAGAGGGCGAGCTCTGTCAGTGGGAGGCGATTCCAGGCCTGCCGTGCGACAGGCCCGTGAGCGAATATCCCGAGTTGACGGTAGTTGACCCACCACAACAGGGCTGGAAGAGCGTTCGTGCAGGGGACAAGGAGGCAGGGAAGCAATCGAGGAAGAGGGAGCTTTGGAGCGCTTGGGAGGGATACGATGGGAAACATGAAATGAACCGAGAACAATCGAACGAAACAAACGGGAGGCGAGCAGAAAATGGAGCAGGAGTCTGGCTTGGCTGAGGAAAAGAAAATCGGGACACTTACCAATTCTAGACGGGCTGTCGCTCACAGGGTGATAGGGACCGTTCGGGAATCGGTGTCGGCATGGTCGTCGCAGCGCAGATGGTGAGCGATGCTGAAATCGTGGAAGCCGACAAGTTTTTAGCAGGAAACGGGCTTCTTCTATGGCGAGAGGGCACACAAAACAGATGCAGCCATCCAGAAAGCGGCCCCAGGGCATCGAGATTGGGGCCGGGGAGCACTTTCTGCTGGCATGGCTCCCTTGGGGACCGTCGAGAGCCTTCGACGCGTTTTAGCTGCTTCACAGATGCAACATGATTTAGCCCGATCCTCGCAGCTGGCTCGCCCCCGGCGGGATCGAAGGGGATCGAAAAAGTTCAGGGTCCTCAGTCAACCCAGCCCAACCATTGGCTGCGAAGGTGGGGCTCCCATTGTTGGTGACAACAACAGTACCATCCAGCCCGGATGCGTGCAATTCGGATCGTGATATAAACAGCTCTACAGGCCCGTGATCTGACATTTGAGTCTCTTGCAGCATCTCCCTACCTTTGCTTATCCAATTGATGTTTTAAACCATCTGTCGTGAATGCGAATTTGACAAAATCGCGCCGCCATCAATCCCACCGTTGCTGGCCACCAAGTCCTCTCTGTTACTGATCTACCAGCCTTGGCCCCGCTCGGGCCACGCCAGCGTGTCGGCAACCCAACCGACCAGCCTTTTCGATGTCTTCTCGATCGTTTTCCCTCTCACTCTCCTCGGGGCCAGATTATCGCACTGCCCGTTCGACAAAGGGGTCTTGTCCCTTGGACGTGTTGGCGATCGCCGGTTGAAACCTGCCCCCCACGAGCCGTTCTTCGACGGGCCGGCGGCGCTATTGCCTCCTCCATGGGTGTCCTCTGAAAGGTGGAAGCCCGACAGCCTCCACCTCAGTGCAATCCATGTCTCACGAAACTCGTGGCGGCGGCATCCGCCAGCTGCCAAACCGCTTTTCAATGGTCGTGTGTAGGTTCCAGGAGGGTAATCAACGGCGGCGTGAGGCTAGCTTCAACGCATTCTAACGTCATAGCCCACAGAAACCCATGTTCCTAGGCAGTCGTGGATTCGAGACGGTGTGGTGGCACGGCCTGCAATCATCGCGAATCTCAGTTTTGCACCGGGATCGAGCGGGCATGACGGGCACGGTTTGAAAACCTACCGTAATCCGGGCGCTACTGCGCATCCAAAGACAGCAATCTCAGGGGCTGGCCGTCAAACACGGAAACATGTCAATCAAAAAGGGCCTCCCAGGCTGGTCCGACACAACATGTGCCTAGCCTAAGGACATCTATGGATCCTACTTCGTATGGACATCGAGACGGCATCGAGACGCCATTTTGAGGTGCCGACGTCGTACACCACCAGCGCATGTTCCGGCCGGCTGGCATCCCACAGCGATGGCTTCGATCGCAATTTCGATTCCACGAGATTCCATCTCCCCTCGCCGCCTCACCTGACCTCTCGTCCGTTGGCATTCAATGGCGGCTGCAGAGTTGCAGGTGGGTGGGGTGATAGCCCATCAAAATTGTCAATCACGGCACCAGAGAAAGCACCGGCAGGCCCCACCAAATGCATCTGACAGTTATTCCTTTTGACATTTTGTTTACTTGCTTGTTTGAGCTGCGAAAGTTTTCTTCCGCTTGGCTCTCCGAGTAGAATCTTACCTCCCAAGAGTCACAGGTTTTGGAGTGTGCTGCGGAAGACCGTACGTGTAGCTTGGCGCAGTCGGTGTTCTTGTGTGCCACAACAGGGACCCCGCCTGGATGCCCTACCAGTTCCCCGCTCAGCTGCAGGGACCTTCCAAGAGCGACAGGGTCTGTCTGCCCCACACTGACGTCAATTTCTCGACAGAGCCGACGTTCAGGGCTCGCGGCTTTCCACGGGAGAGAGTACTGAGGCATCAAAGTGCCTAATTGCGGAGTTGAGTAAATCATCGACATTGTGATGCTGCCATGACACTCTTCGGAGTCGATAATAGCCGTTCTTGGACCATATCTGTGTCATGTTCTATCACAGCACACAGCTTCTCGATAATGATCTGACGCGACCTCCAGTAACAACGTGGCGTCACGTCGCACCCGAGACCACCCTTGTCCAGGCATCCGGAGTCAAGATAAACGCAAATTTGCCGTCAACACAATTACCGCACACTGATAGATATCGCAGGGGCAATGTGCAACGGGCCGCCATGATGCACAGAGCCTCTGCCGATCCGTAGGATCCCTTGGACCCTGAACAAGGATATCTGCACACCGCCCAGGTATCTTAAAGAGCAACGGTTATTATGGTTGTTGGGCGTCAAGTTGGCGGCATTCGGACTCGAAAACGTATCTTGGCACAGTATGCCCTACAACAGATTTGGTTAGTGCAGTCCTCCGTTTTTTTCTTCCTCTCATTGTCTTGGGGGTCACTTGTTGCCCCTGGAAATTGCAATAAAGCCCGACGAATAGCACAATCCTCCGACTCATTTCCTCAATGTTACGAATGGCAAAACAAAGAAGCTTCAAACGCCAGCCAATGGAAGCCTCCAGCCTGTCTGACAACAATCCGTACTTGCCTTTACCTACATCTCTTATGTAAGCTGCGTGACGAGTCACATTAAAAGTCAACCCAGCGCTATGGGTACCGTTTTACGCTCCAACGCCCTATTTGTACCTGACACCGAAAGCGGCCAGACGCCTACCCTTCCATTTGTGCTTCGGCGCACTAGCCGCAGCAGTAGCAGCAACGGCGGCGGCAGAGCCTCATGCTTGTTCTCGAGTCCAAACAAAACCTCCAGCCCCGTTTATGGGCCAGGCGTGCACAGTTCTGGAGTGCAACGCTCTTCTAACCCGATTCCGTATCTGAACTTTTGCCACTCGGATACAAGTAGTAGGTCTGTAAAGTATAAAGACATCCTGAGATCGCGGAGCAGTTTATGTCACCATATTACAGGCCATCGTGACAACTATTGTCCTAGAAACACGCCTCAGTGGCATACTGATTGCGTTTCCCGAGTCGTCCCAAGAATACGGGTCCGTCCGCCGGCGTACGCGGTGAAACGGCATCTTCGATTCGCCGCTGATAGATCCATCACGTGGGACAGCACAGTGGCGATACCCTTGACAAACCACGCTGGCTGGCCATCTCCCGACTGCTCTCTCGGTAACACACATCTCAAGCCCGACGATCTCCAACCCCTATTACGTCTGGTGTGATGCGGTGCAACAATGTTGCGTCATTGGGAGCTGCACAACAGCTGTCACCGAAGGTGATGCCATACAATCACCGCGAAATCGGAGGGCACGTAGACAAATGTCACGATAAATGCGTTTCTGGATTCCAGTGCAATCTGTGGGATTATACCAAGAAAGCATAGCGCGCCGAAGAGAGACTGCAAAATTGGTTATTGGGCTTCGTGACGATTTCGGGCGTGGTAAATATATTCACCTTGGAGGGAACGAAGCTGTGAAACATTTCAGATCACCAAAATAATACAATCGATCGTAATGGAAATACTTGAGTAAGACCTCACATTAACTGGCGATGTGATAAGCACCTGCCTGAAGACGGCCCGCCATAGCGTACTTGACTATTGACATGGCGCCCTAGGTTGCAGCTCTCTAGCTCCTTCGCTCGGCAGTTATGGAAGGGCAATTCTAGTACTTTATACCCAACACAGACGGCATACTCGACAACTATCCCCCTGCTAACCGCTCACTTCTTGAATGTTGCCGTCTTCCCAGCCTTGACATGACCCAGCTTCCGTGCACCCTTCGGCGCATTCCCAGACTTGTTCGTATAGGGATTAAAGGTCTTCTTCCCCTTGTACTCCTTACCATGAGCCCTAGGCGGATGCAAAACTGACTCGGCTTTGCCATAGTCGAACGGCCTCTCTTCATCCTCTTCTTCACCCTCCTTGGCCTCGGCAGCTTGTTGCTCCAGGGCCGTCTTCTTGGCAGCCCGGGCGGTATTCGCCGCAACTTTCTTTTCCCTCTCCAACCTTTTGGCTTCGGCCTTTGCTTCTTTCTCGAGTTTCTTAGCCTCCTTGTTTCCTTCTGTCTCAACCGCCCGCCTCAATTTCCTAGCCGCCTTGCTTTCCTTGGTAGGTCTCCCCACTTCCTCTTCATCGCTCGACTGGTCACCATCCTCGTCATCGTCCGCAACATCAGTAACGTCGCTCAAGCCTGCCTCTGGCTCGGTCAGCTCGTCCAGATCCATATCATGATTGGATCCAGACTCAGCCTCAGCCTCAGACTCGGCATCCCGGTCATCAATCTTGCGTTTATGTCCGCCCTTGAGGGTGAATTCCTTGTCCACAATCTTCCCCGGTGTCGGCATTGCAGCGGGAGGTTCACTCGCCACAGTGTTTTGGGGCTCCTTGGCTGCTGCGGCACTGCTGGATGCTTCCTGGATAAACTGATGGTAAGTAGGAAGAACCTCTAGTTTTTCGTTAGATAGAACGGCCTTTGTCGACTCATCCCATACTGAACTCATAGCTATGTCTCCCCACAGTTGTGAGCGACCAGTCCTCAGCTCTTCAACCGCGGGGGCATTGGCGTTAACTTCAGGGACCGCCTTTGCCGGCTTGTCCAGGGCTCCGGGCGACCGGCGGAAGATGTCCATCATTTTCGGTCCATTGGCTCCGCTGGCCTTTGCTTTTTGAATAAGCGCAAATAGCTCCTCAAGGTTCACTTTGAGTGTTCTGGCATTGCTGTCGAGTAAGCTCCACAGGGCCTTTGGATCAGCAGGTAGGAGCCGCGCAACATCTGACAGAACCTGCTGTGATATGATAAAAGAGGTGCTTTCGTCCTTGCGGCGGGCCGTCTCGTCTCGCCACTGATGCAAAGCTTTGTACACAGCAAACTGTTCACCGTCGTATAGTGTAGGTGATTTCAACAGCGTGTTGTACCATCCACGAGAGCCGTATCCATTTGCCCCGTCGTAGTGAGTGTTTTCATACCGCTGTAGAGACACTTCCTTTGACTTTTGAACAACCATCTCGATGAGATCCTGTTCTGGGTTGCTACGGTTTGAGCGCTCCACAAGCTCATTGCGTACCATGTCATAGATATAGAGCAGGTAGTGAGTGTCAGACCGAGCATAATAAAACATCTCATCTGGAAGGGGTCTTGAAAAATGTCAGTTTATTCCTTCGATGCCGATTAGTTTGGCTCATTCAGCTCACCGGATACGCCAGTCTGCCAGCTGGTATTTCTTGTCTGCATCAAAGTCCACAAACTTCTTGAGAAGGAATGCCAAGCTTTTGCCTGGATATCCAAGGATGTCACAAGCATGATGAGTATCAAACAAACCAACAACATACAAACCGAGGTCTCTCTGAAGCCAAATGGCATCCATGAATGCACCATGAAGAACCTGGCGAGGTTAGTTGAAGTTGGTGATTTGGTGGTACAGTTGCTGCTTACCTTCACGATATTTGGGTCCGCAAAGACTTCGTTGAGAACCTCAAGCTTATGCCTCCATGGCACGAGGGTATCAACGATCCAGTCTTTTTCACGCGTGCTGATTTGCATCAGTGATAAGAGTCCTGTGTATGACCTGAAGTCATGGTGCTCTAGATCAAGAGCGATTTCTGTTGCCTGCTTCAGTTCCGCAAGCATCTCAAGGACACCGTCGAATGTGTCGACCCAAATTGCCGTAGTCGTCTCAACAGGGAGATATTCCTCGGGTTCTCGCTTTTCGTATACCTGCGAGGGGTACTGCATGCTGAGTATTTCGTGTTCGTAGGGATGCCTATATCTGCTGACTCCGTTAGTGGTCTGCATGGACTTCTTACTTCGAATCTTGCGCATCATTTTTTCTTCCCATTTCTCGTTTCCCCTCGCCAACTCCGTCCCTGTGTATACTTCTGATATGGTGGGAATAGACAAAGAAATTATGTGACCATACTGAGTATTGTTTTCCTCGTCCACAAATGTCACTAGGCTTTCCTCAAGAGAGAGTCTCGCATGTGGCTTCGTCGTCAAGAGTGGCTTCCATGCCCCAGAGTCGAAGTTGTTGACCTTCTTCTCAAAGGCATCTTGGGGCTTGAGGATATTGGCTCTCTTAAGTGACCAGTCGAGTCGGCTGTTAGTCGACTTTGTTCGTTTTGAGTCGCGACCCTGAGTAGGTATTAGCACGGCCTCGCCAAGTGTCGAGAATGGGTTGCTCCGCACAGCATCCGGAGTCGGCGCATCCTTTCTCTTGATCATGCCCGTATACTCATCCAGACAGGTGTCGGCCTTCTCTAGCAGCGAGTCGATCACATCGACAATGCCCCTCCAGTGAATATCCACATCGTCAACATCTTCCAGGGTCGATACCCTCTGACCAGTCGCATTTCCAGCTGACTTGAGCAAGTCGCCAGCCAACTTCAAAAGGCGCTCACTCTTCTCGTCCAAATGGTTGCCGACGCCGGGATTCGCGGTGCGCTGGAACTGGAGGTCCTCGTTCGCAAGCCTGTTCACTGTTCGGGTCGTGGTGACGAGCGCGGCCTGAACAGTTTCGCGCAACGTTTTGAAGTATTGCGATGAATCCATCCTCGCGGGGGCTGTGATTTTGCTAGCAACGACAGCCTGAAGCTGGGGGTCGGCGCTTTCGTTGCGGCCAGAATCCGCAGAAGTGAGTTCGGATTTTTTTAGTCGATGCAGAATGGAATGCAGACAAAGTGCCCCACGACTGGGCAAACTGTGAAAGCAATGTACCGGTACTTCTTTTGTGGAGCTCTGTTGCTGAAAACAGCGCAGATCAATTGGTACTAAAAGTAGAGTGACCTCAATGTGGAGGCTGGGGTTGGGATGGGTTTTCAGGCCCGATAAGATAAGAGGGTTGATCCCTGCCAGTCTCCTTCCAGATGTTCGGCTGGTGCGTCAGTCTGCAAGGTACCTTTCAGATTATTGTCGGCGCAGTACATTCGCGAAGTTCATGTTAAAGATACTCAAAAGCCAACGTCGTTTACTGTTATTTTTCGCTCACCACAATAGTGAACCAACTCGCGAAACACGGAAAGAGCCACAAGACAAGCCCGGACAGGCTGACAACCTTAGCTAGAGCCAGGTAGCGCAAGTTTTGTGCTCAAGTTCGCCGTCGTCATCCGGCATTGAGCTTCAGAATAATCAACCTTCAACCTCACACAGACACGTAACCACACATATCCGCACCTTGTTCGGAACTTCTGGATAGGCCAGCCGAAATGTCACAATCACTCGCCACGCAATGTAATGAGGTGAAGGAGTAGGTGCCCAAAGCTGCATGTTGAGCAACGCTTTGCTGATTGATTCATCTAGGCGGTACGACACTTGCTTTTTGAAATGGTACAGCGAAAGTTAGTATCCAACCTCCCATGTCCTCGTTGACTAAATCCTCACCTTGTTACAGAATACCTCAGAGGCACCAGTACCGCGGACAATAACGAGTGCTCCAGCCTGTTCAAGGAGTACAGCCAGTGTTTGCAGGTCAGTCATCCTGACAGTATCGCCCAGCACACCCACTGACAGCTTGTTAGGGGGCCTTGAAAGATCGCGGTATAGACAAGCTTCTGGAAGATGCCCGGGAAGACAATAAAGAGAACGATGCGGCTTTCATGGGGAGGAAAAACTGTAAGTGACTCTAAGTTCAACGGCACCGTTTTCAACGTTGACGTATGAGTTTCCCATAGAGACTAAGGGCATGCCGTGAGACTTCTCGACTGTACACTAGTTATAGGCATCAGAGCTCATCATCGTCGATGAGTGATGGCGAATACCGGCGCGCAGTCGTCAAGACACAACCGGTTCTAGATGTCGAGCACGGTGGTGTCTGTACTAATAAAACTCAGCTGTATGAACACAATATATAGACAGCCAGAACTGTATTATTCTACTCCATAACTACAAAAACCGCTCAAGACACCAACCCCTCCAAGCCCCTTGATAGTCGACGTGCAATATTGCATATTTGTCCATTTGGGGCATTTTGGTTATGACAGGTTGGAAGTTGAGATGACGACAAAACAGTTGCGCTGGAAAGGAGAGTAGGTGTGGAGTTCGAATGGCGCAATGGGCTGTAATTGGCCGGCACCTTGGTACAGGGGGCCACTCGGCTGCTTGAGATCAGAGGCTGGAAATGTCCATAGCACTCCATCCCGCAGGACTCGAAAAGGCGTCGAATCGCAAAAAAAAAAAAAAAAAACTGGCGGCGTCGTTCAAACTTCCCCTACATTGTGCTGCACCTCGCCTGCCACCTGACAGTCCACAAAGCTTACTTCCCCAGAAGCGCTGCTCACCCTCGAAAGCTTAATATTTGACACTCGATTGATATTTAGCTAGCTCTGTCGACCGTGTCAACTCAACCTTCCGGCATGCTCAACTCGTAGGAGACGGCGCGCGCTTCTATGCACCCATTCTCCATCCTCACGCTCGGCATCTTCGTAGCTGGCTACATTACTGCTCGATGGGACCTCGTCACCCGCCTCTGTGAGCTCGCCATATTTGCCTGGGACTACGGAGTCGTCGTGAGTGCACACCCCAAAGCCCCACCGCATACAGTTGGTTACTGACAGCTAGCTATTGCGCGCACAGACTCGCGCAGCAAAGGCCTTCCTCGCGCTGACTCTGGTCTTCCTCTGCATATTTATTCCCGTCGAGCGCCTTGCAACTCGAGAAGGCTACCTGGTACGAGCGGCGACATACCCGAGCAGTCCGACCGATCCTCTGCTAACCAGGTCGTGCCCAGCATCCGCGATCACCGGGGTCAGGAATATCTGCCAGAGAACAACTGAGACGGCGAGGGTCTTTTTGATTCAAAATTGGCAGACGTGCACGTTTTTCGGCTGTCTGTTGTCATGCCAGAGCATGATGCCTTGATGCGCGTGTTCTGGCCGACAGACCTTCCACGATCAGACCTCAGAGGTGTGGTGGTGGGGTGGCGCAACTCGGCCCTAGATGTTTTCGTTCTGGCGATTCTGGATGAGGTTGAGGTGCGCACCTCCTTTTCAAGCCAAGGAACACGCCTTGCTGACGGATTCCATAGCCTCGGAATGTTGAAAGCGCCCTTCAACTTGGCACTCTTACTCGCAATGCTCCCCATCCCGTCAGCCGTATTTACGAAGTATGTGGCCAGTCCTCGATGCGCGTTTTGGGCTTGTCCAACACACCAGAGTCCGTCGAAGTGGATCCATCATGGATTCGTGTCACCACTGAGTCAGGTCGCCGTGTCCCTGCGGTTACATGTGCCCGCGCGTCAAGCATCCAAATCATCTTGTTCGAAAGACCGCTGCCTAGTCAGATGCAGTATATCTCATTGAATCCGATAGCTTTGGCCTTGGGGGACAAAAAGGGGACATTTCTGCAAGACTCTCCAGACAGCGGAGAAGACGACGATGAAAAGGACGAGCGTCAAAAGAAAGCGAAAAGGAGGCAACTTGTCGAGAAACTCAAGCAACACTCGGTCATAAAGCGTGTCCCTTCGGCTAAAGAGAAGGCGCTTGCAAAGATCGTAAACCAAATCAACTGGGCCTGGGAGCTTGAGAAGCTGCTTCAGTCGAATGTCTCCCGCATCGGGACGCGGCCTAAGAGAAGCCTTAGTGTTTCGGAGAGAGTGGTCGAATCGGCGACAACAGCGCGAGACATAATGTTGGTGTGGATATGGGACCTGTTCACGGTCTATATCCTACCTGTCATTCAGAGGATCTTCATTTTGGGTTTAATGGGCCACCGAATCTTTGCCGAGATGCTCCTGCGCCTCTTAGAGTGGCGAGCTAGGCCAAAGTATGCCGCTCTAAAGGACATCTCTGC
Source organism: Lasiosphaeris hirsuta (assembly GCA_030549175.1). Classification (NCBI taxonomy): domain Eukaryota; kingdom Fungi; phylum Ascomycota; class Sordariomycetes; order Sordariales; family Lasiosphaeriaceae; genus Lasiosphaeris; species Lasiosphaeris hirsuta. The sequence goes on from JAUKUA010000002.1 coordinate 4,190,755, forward strand.
TACTGCCCAGCAAGTCGAGATCCGCCTCCAGCAGTTCTGCTACTGGCCCATGCAATATGTGACTCTGCGGCTTAGAAAAAACGATTGGGGTAGTGTAACAACAAGCCACCCCGACTACATCCGGTTTTACAACAGCCTGTGGCTTGTTGCTAACGATGTCATTATTGGCATTGCTCTCGGGTCGTACATAATCGACAACGCAAACTGGGTTGCCGAGGAGATCAGCCAACTCCTGAGCAGCTATACAGTTGATGCACTGCAGAGCAGCATCTCGTGGCTCATGGGCTGGCCTGCAGGCTTGAAACTCAACAGTGAGCTGGCTATCTTTTTAGGAGATTTGTTTTTGTGGGTGATTGATTATTGGTCGAGTAAGTCTTGTTTCCTAGCAATCCAGACCGCATCTTCAGCACTCACTAATTCGACAATAGGTTGCATTGAGGCCCTTCGCCCAGCATTACCAAACATCATCTGGTTCATTGGCTTTTCCAGTTTCGCCGGAGCAAGCATGCCGATCGCTTTGTTCTCCGATCTCACATCCATCCTGACAATCCATATATACTCTTTTTACCTTGCCTCAGCCCGCATATATCACTGGCAACTGAACATTTTGATCTCGCTCTTCCATCTTTTCCGGGGAAAGAAGCACAACGTTCTGCGGAACCGTATAGATTCCTGCGACTATGATCTTGATCAGCTTCTTGTGGGCACAATTCTCTTCACCCTGCTCTTCTTCCTGTTGCCGACCGTCGTGGTTTTCTACTTGAACTTCGCGATAGCTCGCATGGCCATCATATCACTGAAGGCTGTTTTCGACACAATGCTTTCTTGCTTAAATCATTTTCCCCTCTTTGCTATCATGCTTCGGGTCAAAGACCCGAGGAGGCTACCAGGTATGTCTATTTTCCATTTGTCCCTCCCACACGCCAAGCTGACCATACTCCAGGGGGTATTCGCTTTGAACTTCGAGATACCCAAGATTTTAGACTTGCTATTAATGATTCGCCGAAAAAACTACCCTCCACATCGGTCATATACTTGAAGGTTTGTCTTCGCCCGATCCGTATTTTGGAATACTATCTAATGTGTGCTGCAGTCTATACCCCTAAACTTCAAGGCAATGTTTTACCAATACTTTCAGATGGGTAATCGGATTCGCAAACACTACCTTTCTCCGGAGGTTGTGCTGTGCCTTCTTACGGGCAAATTTGTTCCGCCACTGAATAGGAAGAACCTGTACAGCCTCCAGTACAGTATGCTTCCAGCCCGGCGGGCGGGTGTAATGGAGATGTGGGACGCGGTGAACTCTTTGCCGTCTCCCAAGAGACGAGTGGCTCCGGTATATGTGCCGGTTCTAGCAAATGGGAAGAGGTATCCGAATAATTATGGTGGGGGAAGGTTACGAAGTTACGGCTAAACGCGGGGGTACAAGGCCATAAAATAGAAGGCCATCGCCAGGCCTGTTGCGAATCATGTGCTAAACGACGTCTATTGCGGTTCAGTGTAACTGTGATAATAGCTTTGAGAAACCACACAACGTTTGAGACTTGGCCCATAACAGCTCGAAAGCGATGGAGTAAGCCACCAAATCTGAGAGGTTGGTGTGAGGTAATACTACCAATTCAGATACGTAAGTAACGTTTGAATCCTGTATGATACCTACAGTTGCCACCCACCCCTTCTTCCTTCAGAGTTACATATGAAGATCGGCCGATAAGTGCTGCTTGCTGCCTCCGAATGCGGGGGAGGGGTGAAGCAAGTTGGAGCTTGATCGTTGAGCTCTAAACTCCTGGTTGTCTCTTGCCTAGCCCCGCATCAGACGTATCTGTCATGGATCAGGAGGCACCCACATGGAAGACACCCACACTTGCTTCGGCTTGTCATGCTGAAAGGGCGATGCCTTATTCGTTACACTTGCTGTGTTTCCGGCCTGTTTTTTTGCTCGTCCCCGTCCCATGGAAGGCGCACCAAGGCAAACAACGGCCGCGATCTGGAAGGACCGCTGCGCTGCAACCTTGGTTGACCTTGAAGTAAAAAGCTCCTCATCCCATCCTTATTTGCGCCAAAACATGTCATCACGCCATGAGTTTTGTGGGAAGCTGTAACATCCCGTCGATGATTTTGCCTTACTTACGGAACCCTTTCCAGGCCTTCTGTGCATAAATACAAGTGCGTGCCCTTTTATCCCCCGCCCCCCGGCTCCCTATACCAGTCGCCATTTGGAAGGAAGCTCGCCTTCTGCGTTTTAGACACTGAACACAGTTATCCCCAACACCCCCACACACAACGATAGCTGACTTACAGGTTATCATCAATTACACAGAGGCGCGAAAAGTCACACCAAAGCCCAGATGGATCCCAAAGAACGCTTCTACCGCCAATTCCAGGCATCTTGTTCCAGTAAGTCTACCTATCCTCGCCCACACACAGACCAGTCACTTAGGCGGCAAGACAGCCCTCCAAGAGTTGATCAACCAGATCCACACCGTCTCGCCCGTTGCCGGCGAGCGCCAAGATGCCATTGAGCACATTCTAGCCGGGATATCGCGCCTCTCACAGGAGGTTGCTGACGCCGGTGACTACATACCCGCTTACGACCAGCGCACCTACTCGCAAACCGTCAAGGCGCTGAACGACCAGCTCAAGGAGGTGATGGCCAAGTCCGCGCCCAAAAGCCGCTTCCAGTTCAAGCCTCGCGCTGCTAAAACCGCCGCGGACCCTAAGAAAGAGGACAGCCGGCATTTTATGCCTCCCGTGGACCCCAATATCCCCGTCGCCTCTGAAGGCTCGTCCCCAGAGACCCATGATGCAGTTGGCACATTGCCTACCCTTCCAGGGAAGAACTATAACGAGGAGATTGCGCGTGCCGGGCCCGGTCTGGGGGTTCGTAAGCCGAGCTTCTCAGCCGCGCGTGACATCACGCTTTCCAACCACCGGCGGTTGCACATCATCCTGCCGGCATCAGCGTCCAGGGCGACATCATCGGGTGCACTGACGAATCTCGAGGGGTGCATCATTGACATGTCGGCACCGACGGCGAAAACGGCTGCTGGCGAAGGCGCGCCGTTTGCGAACCTCACGCTCCAAAACATAACGGGGTCGCTCATCATCGCGGGCCATGTCGACGGCTCGGTTCACCTGACAGGGGTGCGCAACAGCGTGTTGGTACTCGTGGCGCGGCAGATCCGGATTCATGAGTGTGAGAATGTCGATTTGTATTTGCATTCTCTGAGTCATCCCATCATTGAGGATTGCACGGGCATGAGGTTTGCGCCAGCTCCGGAGTGTTATGTAAGTTGGCCCTTTGCGATGCAGTGACATTGCTGCACTGACAAACTGTCGTAGTTGACCGAGAGGGAGGAGAAAGGGACCAACCAGTGGGATCAGGTCGACGACTTCAAGTGGCTAAAGGCGGACCACTCACCCAACTGGAGTGTGTTGCCGGAAGATGAACGTCTCCCCGTTGAAATCTGGAAGAAGGCGGTTCCCGGGGGTCCTGGTGTAGGCGTCAACGATATCTTGAAGAAGCTGGGTGTAGGTTCAAGGAAGACTTGAGGGAGTTGTTGTTTCCTGTTTTATTAGAAAGGCTGCCCTCGGGTATCTAACTCTGTTCCTTGCCCATAGCGCTTTTTGTAACTGTAAGTGGCATATATCTATCGGACCCCTAGAGCTCCAACCACCCAAAATAGTATCGCTCAGTTGAGCTCCGGAAGCTAGGTCGCAATGCCGATGGGGTTGGTCGGGAAGCAGTACTCAGTAAGAATGGTGAAGCTTGCGCGAATGCTGCACAAGCTTTGACCGCGCATTCCACCCTAGACCAGTAGTGGGATAGGTGTAAGCATATGGTGCTGAGTTAACGTCTGCCATGCAGCCCAGAAAGCCATCGAGAGGTCGGTCGCTGATGAATCTCAGTTACCAAGCACACCAGCAGTGAGGTGAAACCCCGGCCCTATGATTGTTTTCCAATGTGACACATTTCTCTACTCGACCATCCGGTCTCCTTCATCCCCCTTGCTTTGTTCCGCCAGCGAGAACTGCAGCCCAGCACCTTTGATCTTCGCCAGCATTGCCAGCTGCCGTCGTCGCCGCTCCTCCAGTTCTTCAATCTCACCTTGCTGCTGCTCCAGCGTCCGCGTTACGTCCGGTAGGGTCTTGATCGCCGCCCGCGCCCGCTGCAGCTTATGCTTGAGATTATCGGTCGCGGCGGGGAGCTCCTTAACGCTGAGCGAGGCGCCGTTGGCGGGCATGCCGCTCGGCAGGGGCGTGGTGCCGGTTACGGCGCCGGGGGCGGGGGTTGTATCCGCGGGCCGGTTCGCGGGCGCGCCGGGGAGGTTGAGGTTGAGGTTGAGCGTCGCAGGGTTGGCGGTGGCTTGCGCGGAGCGGAGCTTGTCGAGGATGGAGGTTAGCTCGGTGAGGGTGTCGATTGCGTCAGGGGAAAGGTTGTCGGGGAGGTGGGTTGTCATTTTGGTGGTCTTGGGGGTTGGAATTGGGTCGGGTGGTGTTTGGTATTTTCTGGACTAGCGACCTAGGTCGTAGATGTCCCAGGGTCTTGCACACAGGAAGTATCTTAGGTAATTGACGTCAGGTGGGGTTGAGGAACCCGTGGAGCGTGTATTGGTGTGCAACCACGGACACCCCGCCATCGAAATCGGACTCAACAGGCAGCGCCAACCAGGTTGCCTCAGCTCCGAGTCTTGCTTCAGTTTTTATCCCGCACTCCCATATCTATCCTGATTTCCCTCGTTTCGTCTCCGAATTCGCTTCTCCTGCTAGCAGTTGTCCTAAGCCACTCGGTTTTGTTTCCACCCTACGTCCGCTCCGTCCGCTCCTCCTTGTGCCGCAGTCAACTCAATTGGGTCCCAACAAATCGACCCCCGCCATCAAGCAAGCAAACAGCTCTACAAAGTCAATAATAGTCAACATGGCGCCCGATCACAAGGCCTGCCTGAGTACGTCCCGCCGTCCTGACTACCCGTTGGTCGCCTGTTACATATTGGTGTACCTGGAGCTAGGATGGCTGATTCTGATGCTCGTTCGGTCGTCTAGTCGTGATTGACGGCTGGGGCATCCCCTCCGAGGAGTCGCCCAAGGATGGCGATGCTATCGCCGCCGCCAAGACCCCGGTCATGGACGAGCTCTCCGCCAGCTCGACAGGCTTCACAGAGCTTGAGGCTTCGTCTCTTGCTGTCGGCCTTCCCGAGGGTCTGATGGGCAACTCCGAGGTCGGCCATCTCAACATTGGCGCTGGGCGAGTCGTCTGGCAGGATGTTGTTCGCATCGACTTGGCCATCAAGAAGGGCGAGTTTGCCCAGAATGATGTGATCAAGAGGACCCTCGAGCATGCCAAGAACGGGAATGGACGTCTGCATCTCTGCGGTCTTATCTCGCACGGCGGTGTTGTGAGTGCCTAATCTATGACGCTAGGCCGGTGCGAGTCCTAACCATGTTGTAGCACTCGAAGCAAACCCATCTCTATGCGCTTATCCAGGCGGCCAAGGAAGCCGGTGTTCCTGAAGTATACATTCACTTCTTTGGTGATGGCCGCGACACAGACCCCAAGTCCGGTGCCGGCTATATGGAAGAGCTTGTCTCCAAGCTGAAGGAGATCGGTACCGGCCAGATTGCTACGGTTGTCGGTCGCTACTTTGCCATGGATCGCGACAAGAGATGGGAGCGTGTTGAGCTTGCTCTCAAGGGCATGATCCTCGGCGAGGGCGAGAAGAGCGATGACCCCGTAAAGACGATCAAGGAACGGTACGAGAAGGGAGAGAACGACGAGTTCCTCAAGCCCATCATCCTAGGCGGCGACGGGGGCCGTATCAAGGGTTCGTAACTTTCCCCTTTTTGGCTGATCTTGCGACTGACCATTTGTAGATGACGATACTGTCTTCTTCTTCAACTACCGCTCTGACCGTGTCCGGCAAATCACCCAGCTTCTGGGCGACGTTGATCGTTCGCCCAGGCCCGAGTTCCCCTACCCAAACATCAAGCTGGTCACCATGACTCAGTACAAGCTTGACTATCCTTTTGAGATCGCCTTTAAGCCCCAGCACATGGGCAATGTCCTTGCCGAATGGCTTGGCAAGCAGAACATCAAGCAGGTGCACATTGCCGAGACGGAGAAGTATGCCCACGTTACCTTCTTCTTCAACGGCGGGGTTGAGAAAGCCTTCCACCTCGAGGAGCGCGACGAGTCGCAAGATCTTGTCCCATCCAACAAGAGCGTCGCAACTTACGATAAAGCCCCTGAGATGAGCGCCGATGGCGTTGCTGACCAGGTGGTGAAGCGTCTGGCTGAGCAAGAGTTCCCCTTTGTCATGAATAACTTTGCACCTCCCGACATGGTTGGTCACACTGGTGTGTACGAGGCTGCTATTGTTGGCTGCGAAGCCACCGACAAGTCTATTGGCAAGATTCTCGAGGGTTGCAAGAAGTCGGGATACATCCTCTTCATCACGGCCGACCACGGAAATGCTGAGGAGATGAAGTTCCCTGACGGCAAGCCCAAGACGTCGCACACGACCAACAAGGTCCCCTTCATCATGGCGAACGCCCCCGAGGGCTGGAGACTGAAGAAGGAGGCCGGTGTTTTGGGAGATGTCGCCCCGACTATCCTTACTGCCATGGGATTGCCCGTCCCTGCTGAGATGACGGGCGAGAGCTTGTTGGTCAAGGCATGAGGGACTCGTCAGGCTTTGGGTGGAATTGGGGTAAATTGTCAGGCAATCAGCAACATAGACATAGAACCTTAAAAAATAAGCATGCCCAACATGCTATGGGATACCATACCAGTCCCCAACTGCTTTCTATTACCGTGGCCGTGATGGTGATTTCATGAGCAACTAGAAAAGAAGCTATGTGATGCATTTACTATTTTCATACGTGTACATAAAAGTTGAGAGTCCATTCTCTGGTCTGTCCTGGTCTCTTGAGAAGGTGCTGGGACGCCGTCGTCCTTTTCTTTTCAACTACCTGAGGTGTCGTTGCCCTCGGATGTGCTTGCCTCGCAAAATACGTTCATACGGAAAGGCCATAGTAGGTACTCATTATCTATGTTATCTGCTCAGCTGGGATCCTAAACGTTAATAAATATTTATTTATTGCCGACCTTGCGAGCACCCGGGAAAACATGCATTGCCTATCGAGTCGAGCAAGTAAAACTAGTATTACGTATATGTATGACGTCGAGAAGCTACCAAAAAACTTCGAGATAGCCCTGCAGGCGCTTAAGAAACGAGACGGTCTGATCGAGTCGAAGACAATTAACAACCTGAATTGCAAAACGAGGGCGTACACTACTAGTCCACGGTGAGGAACCTGCATCGGTCGGGGAGGCAGGGAGAAGAACATCACCTGACGCCTCCGTGAGGGGCAGCTGTTGGGGTAAATACTCCACCTCAAGCTCGACGCAGGTTGATCTGTTAGTTCGCGACGTATATGGAGTTAACACACCCTCCTTTCGTGAGCCAGAAACGACTTGAAGCAATTATTGTCGTGCATAAATTGCTAATTGAGCCCTCAGAAGCTGGGGGGGAGGTCTTGGTTTTACGTCGAGGTAACTTCCACGCCTGGAAAGCCTGTTTCTGAGGTCATAGGCCCCAGTGCTATGTGTCGCGCACTAACTACCGAGCCCCAACAAGGCAGGCGTGACTGGGCGGGTGTTCGAGCGAAGTCCCATCGTGCATGCATCGAAGTTAATTTCAACTTCATCCCTTCTTCTGCTCTTGTGCTCGATATTGTCATGATGCGTTGCCGTCGAAGGCACAAATCCTTACACCCTCACCCATTACGATCCCGCTCGTTCTGCCGTTGAATGGCTACGCTAACTGACTGTGCCTTGGCACCGCTCGTCACCGCCTTTCCGAAATGCCTCAACTCCCACCACGGATCGTGGAGCCTCCCGCAATTGCCCCGGATATGTCAGGTCGAATCTCAACTCCGCGTGAGCGCGGGGAGATGGGTCATGCTAGGTGCTTTGAAGTCAAAGCGAACCTATTTGAGTTTAGCGAGGACTCGCAGCTGCGATCTGATACGTGCCATAGGTTTCAACGTTCCTGCTCCTACTTGGGAGCTAATACAGCTTCATGTCATTCAAGATTGCATCGAGAAATTGAGATTCGCTGTGCCTGGCGAGAAAACGAAATTATTGTGGATGGTTGTCCTAGAGTAAGAGGACAGAATCGCCGTGGTCTGACTATTTTACAGAATTTTGTCGGCAGTGCCGACCGCTGGCGGGAGGGCCCTCGAAAGTTATCCCCGATCTAAGGTCTATGTTCCCCCGTCTAATGCTTGCGATTCTATGCCGGTTTCCATGCACACTTCCTCCCATCTCTCTGCGGGTCTATGCTAGGCTATGTGCCCGCATAACACCATGAACTGCCTCGGTCTCGTACACCCCAATCGCTCCCGGTCCTCCAGATATGTACTGGCGCCCGCGTCAAACGAGTCTCTCGCCGCCAATCCCCACCTGAAGGTGGAAATTGAAAGTGTTTACGTCTGTATTATGCTTATTAGAAAGCTGTTTCAAGTGGATAGCGGAGCTGGATTTGAGTGCGGTGCTACTTACGAACTTGGCCATGAGGGCAACCATAAGGTCGAAGAGGCCAATGGCCTCGACGAAGGCGAAACCCAAAATGGCATACGAAAAAAGCTGGCCGCGGAGAGCGGGGTTGCGGGCAACACCGTTGAGGAGAGCGGCGAAAACGAGACCGATACCAATACCGGCGCCGGTAAGACCGATGGCGGCCATACCCATACCCAAGTTCTTGGAGACCTCGACCATGGCCTGGGCGATCTCGGAAGAGTAAGCCCGGCGGGACTGGAGGTTGAAGGCGTTTCGGGTGGTGGCGTTGACGATCGAGGTCATCTGCTGGCGCTTAAGAGCCTGCATGGGGGAAGCCTTGGTAGCGACTGTGTGGGCAGAAATATCATGGTCAGAATTTTCTTGGTCCTTCTCGAGTCAATTGCGTGCTACGAGGCGACCACGACATACCGGTGAAAGTGCGCTTGCTGGCGTTGGCCACCTGGATGCGAGCGACCGGGCGGGCCATCTGAGAAGCCAGTCTCGAGGCGAGAACACGGGTGGAGGCCATCGTATCTGAAGGGTGTGGTGTGGTGTCGGAGACTAGAGTGACGACGAGAGATGGACAAGGGAAAGGCCGAAGCGAAAACACTGGAGGAGGGCGAGCTGAGACTGCTTTGTGAGGGAGGAAGAAAGAGGAGGGAAGAGGGAGAGAAGGGGAAGAATCAAGTGGTCAGCTTGTGGAACGGAAGCTCGGGCTGGCCCGGGCAACGGCTTCAAGAGGCCAGGCGAGCAATATCACTGGCCAATGGCTTTGGAAGGAGGCATTTTGCTGTGCCAGCTCCACCCATAGCTGGATAGCTGGTGGGTCGGGCCACCCCAGCTTCATCGAAATCGAAGCGGAAAATTTTTGCGACGGCACTGGGCAGCTGGTGGTGGTGTGCTGCATCAGGGGAGGGTGTGGTCGGGCAATCTCGGAAGCTGTGAAGCGCGTTCTAACCCAGCTCAGAATGAGATCATCCCGCTGTTTCTGAGCTTCCTTCGCTGTTGTTTCTGCTGCACTTTTTGGGCAAACACACGATTCATGGCACGCTTCACAAAACTGCTATCACTCTTGCCAGCAAGCTATACCATGATTTCCATGGATAATCCTGACATGCTGGACGGGCTTGACCAGCAAACGACGGAGCTGTGGCCCTGGGTTGTGCCAATAAAAATTTTCAAGTAGTTTTGATGTCTGAGGCAATGAGGCTCCATTCAGGGACCAGGGTATTCGCCTTGGACCCCCACGAGGCCCCCACTTAATAGTGCAACACCGTCACAATTCGCAGCAAACGACAGGGCAGTACATGACGACAGCGTGAGAAATACCGCTTCTTGGTATTCTAGGAAGCTACTCCGACAAGGTGACGTAGAAGCGGGCTTCTGTTCTGTATACTTTGCTGTTTGCTAATTGATCAGGCCACAGCGCGAAATATAAGACTAAGCCGCGCGCCGGACAGCTCTCAGTCAGCTCCCAGAGATTTTCTCATTCAGCACCAAGCAGCCGGTTCAGCTCGATGTTAGTAAATCTCTAATCTTGTTAGGCCGCTCTACCAATGGGATGGAACCCAACGGACCGAACCCCTGGTTCTTCCCGAGCGCCCAGCAATTCCCGAGGCGCGCGTACGATCGGATGCTGGTTGCGTGGCCGCTTCCATTGCTTGCTTGCAGGGGGTTCGACGACATGGTGGAAGACCCGACACACGTGTTGTTGGCGCTTCCCGGCTCACCGTCCCCTGGTGTGTCCCGACGCTGGCTGAGCGCTGGCTGAGGGATGCACGCCTCATTTCGGCACCAATCTCGCCTTGCCCCGAAAGATTCCGGCTTACTAGACTGATTTGGCAACGCAGCTTTCGCGGCCGCCTTCCGGCCGCCGCTCGTTTGCACGCTGGCTGTCTGGGTCCACGATGCGGTGAGACCACCTGGCGGCCGAGCTCCCAGAGTGAGAGCTTGGGATGGATACCTGCCCAGCGGCCGGAATTCCTGCAAGACTAGCATTACCTCGCTCCATTACTAACAGCACACATTCTCAAGTTATACGACGTAGTGATCGGTTGTGAATTTTCGCAAACTGCGGACCGGCAAACGCCTATTTCGTTTTTGGCGTTGCAGTGTTCTGGAAAAATTTTCAGTGCAGGGTCCGACCCGAGCTCACCCTGGCTGCTGGAAAGTGGCCATAGCTCCCTGCATGATGGGCCTTCACCTTGAAACTTGGAGACGAAAACTGGTGGCTCGCTGGAGCTGTAGCTGTTGGAGCTTTTGATGGTGGAACATGACCAGTGCTTGAAGTTTGAGCTCATAGGTAGCTCTGCTAATAGTTCGAAGTGAGCTCAGGCTTCATTCGACTTTTTCCATGTGCTATGAATGTGGCGTTGGAAGTGTCACATGCAAAAAACGCACGTCAATGTTTTGCTACTCTCCAACTTCCCCAACACAAATTCGTCAGGGAGCTTAGCCCGGCCGACCGACCGTCCGTCTGTCCGTCCGTCCGTCCTAGCATCCTGATCCGAGGTAATTGCCGAGCGATGTCGTATGACGGGCCGACGGTGGAGCTCGGAAACCTGGGCGGGTTTTGGGCTCCGCGTCCCGGCTCTTGACCTACCGGCATACTGGGAGTGACCTTACTCCGTCCTGGGAGTGCATTTTTGATCGGTAATTGAACTATCTATTCGACAGCCAGTATGAATCTAAGAGCTGGATTACGTGATCCCAATTCACGAAATGCCATGTACATAGATTATCTATTGAAAAGTGTTTTTCTATGCCAAACATTTTCCACTTCAATTTGATGCTCATAAACGCCACCGTTGCTGGCTACAAGCAACTATACCGCTACCAAATCAATAATCATGATATCTTGAGTCATACATAAATACTACTGCTCCGTGCACTAAACAGCAACCTCCTCCTCTTCAGTCTGCTTGACCGCGTATCCCTCAACAAACCCGTTAGGATCACAAGTCTTCTCCAGACTGATTCCATTCCTCGCCACCCACGCCCGCACGGCCTGCTGGGAGATACGGACGCGCGGCACCTCCGCCGTCTCCACCACCGCAGCCGCTGGGGCAACCACAGCAGCAGGTCCGCCGATCTCCTCGGCCTTCGGCTCTCGCACACGTGAAGGGCCCTTCCCGGCGTCCTCGGCGACGCTCATCTCACGGAGCGCAAGCAGACAGTCGTCGGGCGCGATCCAGGTCGCCTGGCTGCATTCGTTGACGTCGACGACAGTCTCCTCGCCCGCCGCCGATGGCGGCAGGGTCAACAGCCAGCGGGCGATCTCGCCAGCCCAGAAGCGCTTGTATCCCTTCTTCCCCAGGTCCGAGATGGGCTTCTCGGGCCCACCCATGATGCCCTCGCGCCGAGAGATTTCGTACGAGGCGCCCATAAGGAGTGCGCCGAGGCCCTTACGCTGCCATGGCGGGAATATGAGAATGCACGCGAGGTTGTTATTGTCCCACGACATCTTTTCCTTTGAGAAGAAGCCGACGATCTGGCTACGGGCTGGCGCAATCTCGGCTACTTCGGCGTTCGGGTCCGTCGGCGGGGCCGGTGGCGTGTGGACGAGCAGAAAGTAGTTAAAACCAGTCACATCGAAAAAGACCGACTTGTTATCCAAGAAGAGCTTGGCGAACAGAGAAAGGTTTTGGCAGAATAACTGTACCGGGCATTAGCAAGATTTGCACGGGCTAGGTTTGACGGACAGCAGAGATCACTCACTACATCCTTCTCGCCGTCCACCTCCCAGATACTCCATTCACCTTCGTCGTGCACCACTTCCTCCACCATTTTCTGCCCACCGCTCGCTCGCTTTCCCCTCGCCGGCTTAGGTGCCGGGCCTGACGGCACAAGCACCATCCGCCGACCCTTAGGGTGTACGTAAATCTTATTGCCGGGAATGAATCTCTGCCGCTCACACACGCGGACATGCTCGAGCCATGAAACCAGCTCTTTCGAGTATTTGAAGCAGCATGGACAAACATACAACCTGTCCAACATGGGCGGGTTGTCGCGGTCTCGCTTCCCCTGACCCTTGGCCCCGGTGGCATCGTCCTTGCTGCCACCGGCGTCCCCGTTCGCTTTTGATCCCGCCCCGGGCTTACCACCGCTTTTCCCACCCTTCCCCCCCTTCGTAGTGCTGTTTGCTCCAGACGCATCCCCCAACACCTCCTTGCCGTAATACGATGGATACCACGCCCGGAAAATGACATTGCCCAACACGACCTTATCGATGTTGCGATCCGTCTCCGTCGTGCCCGCGCGACTCCCGCCGTGGCCTGATGCCCGCATGCTGCTGTGGTCCGGCTTCCCGCCCCTGGAGGGCGCAGGCCCGGGGGAGTGCCGCGGGTGCTGCCGGAACAGCAATTGCTGGTGTGAATTGTGGGCCCCTGACGTGGCCATAGTGATCGGCTTTGTTCGGCCGAGTGTGTGCTGGTGCGCCGGGGGCGCTAGGGGGGTGCCGCGGCCGGGTCCGGAGCCGATGGCTGATCTTGTCGGGGGACGCAGAGCCGAGGGCGGGATTGTAGGGGGCAAGATTGGTGTGAGGGTTGGGTGGGGGTGTGTGTCAACGCCCGCACCTGTGGTGGGGCCGCGGGGTGTGGCTGCTGCTGCCATGGCCGTGGCCGGGGCGGTATGGCGGGTTATTCGTGCCTTTTTCAGTGGGTGCTGCTGCCGTTGCTGCTGCTGCTGCTGCTCTAGTTGGAGGGGGATGTTCTCCTTGCCCCGTGGCAATTCTGGATGAGGGAGCTGGCCATTCGCTGTCGCGCGACGCCGACGACGCGGCTCGAACTCTTCCGGTAATACGAGGGGCGGGGCGATTGAGCGTGTCGCTCGTCGCTCGATGACGGGATCAGCAGCGGCAGCGGTTGTGGTTGCGGTTGAGTTATGAGGCGCGGGCGGGTTCGTGGCGCGGTGAAGACGTTTCCGCTTCAGAGGGGCCATCGCGTCACAACGCCGGTGTTTGCTCGTCGAGGGGGCGTGCGTTTGTATGCACCAGGACTGCTGTTCGGTCGTGCAGTGAACTGCGGTGTCAACTACACTAGCAGGGATTGGGGGAGGAGTTGTTGATGGGGTCGACAAGTGCCAAGAGTTGTTTCAGCTGTTAATAGCATGGGAGCTGTAGGCTCGATTGGCGTGATTGGACAATTTCTGGAGGACAAATTGTTTGGTGCTTAGGCCGAAAAGGGCTAGTTTTTATTTCGGCAAGTTGGACTGGGTTTGGCAGCTGGTAGGGCCCGGCGCGACACTTCTATACAAGCTCGAGTTAAAACCCAAACGACTTAGCCTTTGGCCCCCCAACCTCATTCAATCAGCTTCTAGGGTATCGTATTGCGTATCGTCCAGAACTAATGAGTATGGACCGCTCCACCCATCATGTCTGAATGTTCAGCTCGATGTTTGGCGCCAGAGTTTCCGCCTGCAGAGGCGTTGTTGCAAAGGGGAGTCAATTTCTCAGGCTGGTAGACCCCCCTCCGCGCCCCTCAGTAGTGCGAACATATCTCGCTGACCCTGTTTGACATAGTCTCGACCCGTTCTCGCCGTCCCCCAAGCTACGATACCGCACCACAGCCAGCCCAAGGTGTCCTACCACAGCCAGCCCACCGCGCACGAGCAACATTGTCCAGACCCAGTGATCCAAGAGAACCCAAAGGACCCCATAGACTCAGCAGACTGGTACTGGATGCGCGATGCGATCGAGAAGGGATTGGTTCCAAAACATTTGCGGTTGAACAGGTTTACATCGTCGAAATGGAGCGTACCTCGGTATCTCATCACTACCGATTTCCAGGGCATCATACCTGCAACGGCGCAGATGGTGCTGAGACAGGAGGCTGACGAGGGGGTCTTGACCAAGGAAGAGAAGGAGCTCGTGGAACTCTTGGAACAAGACGAAGTATGGGAAGCTCGGTTGAAGCGCCTGGCTCTCAGAGGTGTCAGAACCGAGCACATCTCGCATTGGGCCTGGATTTTGTCTGCGCCCACAGCAGATCAGATGGTAGGGAGGTTTACTTCGAGCGAGACTCGACATCCTCTTTTCGTGTTCAAGCTACTCATGGAACGGAGGAACAACATCCGCAAGACGGAAAGCTTTATGGCTCTGCTGACGTATATTCACAAACATCACGCCAGAGCCGATCGAGTCAGCACACCGTCTGTTCATGATGATGATGATGGCGGGAGCGTCCCTCGGCTGAAACTGCTGGACATGAGTTCCACTGTCTTCGAGGATACCATCCGCCAGCTGGTAAACCGCGCTTTGCAATTTTTTCCATCAAGCCTACCTGCGATTTCGCATCTCACGGTTGCCTTTATCCAAGGGATGCCTAGCAAGGTTAGAGAGTCCATGGATATTGCGATAAAAGAGCGGGCTTTTCTTATGAATCAAGTCCTTATATTTCTCGGCCGCGCAGCACTCGACAACCCTTTGCACAACATGTCTTACAACTGGGATGCGCAAAAGGTGCTTTTGGGGGTGGCAAGCCGGATCGATCACCCTATGCAGATCAACCAAGAGGCTTACCGTGCTATCAAGGGAGTCTTGGGCGCGCTACGGAAAAACCCGCTCGAGAGAAAGGTCGCAGAGAGGGCTGCAAAGACCTGGCCGCCGTATCAACTCGCTTTTGATGGGCGGGATGAGGGTCACAGCCCAGAGGATTCGCTCAGCAGAAGCGTCAAAGCAGGAGTTCTTGCGCGCGAAGCAGGCTATGAGAGTAACAGCAACGATCGAGCAACCGATGCTTTGGGTGGATCGATCATGAGTCTCCCGCCCACAATTCAGACAAGAGCATTGCGGCCCCATGTCTTCACTGGTGGCAAGGCCAACCTCAATGCATATATTCATTGGGCGGCCCAAATCACTGCGACGAGAAACGCCAGAGAGGCCTGGCATGTCTTTACAACTCCGGCCCAGCCCAGCCTTCAACCCACTTCAATCGTCTATGCTGAGATTTTCAAAAAACTCTTCGCGAAGAATGTGGAGGGATCGCTTGCGGTGCTCCCCGGAGACGTTCGGGAGGTGTTTCCCACGTACGACGGCAACCTAAGCCAATATGAATTGGCTAGACTCGCACCGCCACCACCCGATGAGTTATACCACCGGATGCTCCAATCTGGCATCAGGCCAACTGGCGAATGCCTTGTGGTACTTGTCAAGCACGCTACATCCAAAGAGAAGGCCATCCAATATTTAAGCGACAGCCCTTACTCCGAGGCCGTCCAGTCCTTGCTCGCCCCTTCTTCCACCGTAGACAGCGGTAACAAGTTGACGGAAATTCCACCAAGGGTATTTAATGCTTGGATAGCAATGTTGTGTTCGAACCACTCCCATCCCGATGAGAATGTCGACGCCAGGAAGCCATCTTTCTACATCCAGGAGGCCATCCTCCTTGCCACACTATACCAACGAGACAGCACCGAGCCGTACCGAGAGAAGGCTCCGTGGCGCAGCATCCTCGAAGCTTTGTGCACCGCCAAGACGTTGTACGCCGACGCAACCTTCGCAAGGTGGAACCAAGCGGAGGAGTCTAAGGTTCGGACGTTGTTTACCTTTGTTGGCATTTATGAGCGGATAATAACATCTCACGGGAACGATGCCATCATGTTCGGACATTTGTGTCGGATGCTCCTCAAAATGTTGCGGCTCCAAACGTTCAAAGATCCGAGAACGATGACGCCGCATCTATCCCCATCACCCAACCCTGCCGTCAACAGGATACTAATACGAATGCATAAAATTATGAGGAGGAATTTCCTGCAACTTACACAGCCTCTGGAGTACCACGGCACGGCGGACGGTAATGTGTTATCCTTCTTACCGCATAAACTCTCTGCAATCCAGGTGTTCCACTACATGTTCGCCCTGGGAGCGTTGAAGGACACACATGGGATGGTGGAGCTTATGCACTGGGTTTTGGATGGGTGGGAGGAAGGAGGCATCCTGGAAGAAGCCAAGCATCCCCGGGAGCTGGGTTATGACTATATTATACGAACCTTTTCGTATTTTGAGAGTTACGGAGAACGCGCGATTGACCCTGATGCGGTTTTGGCCTTGCAAGCCAAATTGGAGATGCTCAGGGTGGAGAAAAATTGCGCTTGGTTTTGGCCTATACCGACGGGCGAGTCCCAGGAAGTGAAACAAGCTTTGGCCATAGCTCACACCTGGCCCCAACTCAGAGAGCATATGGATTTCACCTACGACCGCGAAGCACTCTACATGGAGTGTAGACAGAAGTACGCGCAAGCGCGAAAATACGCGGGGAAAGTGAATGAATGGTGACGGTAGGGCCGGCTAACTCTACGGAGAGAAGTACTGCTAGATAAGTATCTGTATCATATTGTCAAAAGCGTGATTGTTTCGCTAGGCATTTCGGGAAAGAGTCATCCTGGCCGTGGTGGGTTGAACCTCGGTGGTTGCTCTGACAAGGGAGAGAGAGCTTCAATCCCAAGCCAATTCTAAACATTGAGGTATGATTGGATTTGATATTTCTTCTTCGCTGGTTGAGTCATATTCTGTATTCCCCAGACCAGCAAACTTCGCCTGATGCGATTTCCTCTTTGTTTTTGCCTCTTCAACTTAACCCACCGCAGCACTCGTCGCAGTTATCATTTCCGCAACAGCCAGAGCCTCGCAGGTGGTCTAATCCCTAAAGCAACTCCTTCCCCGCCCTCACGCGGTCGCATTCATTAACAACCGGATTCCGCATGTCTTTTGCAAAGTCCCGTCATGATGGACGACCCCGAGGGACTTGCTCTTACGGCCATCAATAGCACGGTCCCAGACGCAGAGGTCGACATTACCGAGCCAAGACTAGACCGCAGTGGCTGTTGGTCAGAGGAACGGGTACGAGGTCTTCCAGCACTCTTTCTCACCACGCCATTTCCATCCATCCATCCATCCCACCTCGACTATCCTACTCATTTTTCCAACACCCAATAGTATCAATGAGTATTCATATGTATAATTACAAATGCTTTGCGGTTCTCGTTCCTTTATTCGGTTTTCGTTTCACAAGTCCACTGTTGATCGACGTCGAAAACGGCCTTCAAATTTACCCGGCCCCCAACTCCCAGCCCTCAGCCCCACATTTATCTCGCGGTTCAGGTCTCAGCCGCAGCCCGCCCCGCTGTCTGTGTGGAGTCCCGTCGGGGGATCGGCGTTGATTGGCCAATTACGCACATCTTGGCATCCGGGGCCAAAGTCGCGGTACGCGCTAACAGCTATTGATTGAAGATTCCCGGGGTTCTCACATCTACACGTTCCCACGCGCCGCAGCGAGGAAGGAGCGCATCGCATGTTGGAATTTCGTCGCATGCTTTTCCTCGCGCCCAGAAACTCACTGCTGCCGTCATGTTTATGCCATCTTGGTCGCGTGACGAATATCTCGGCATAAAAAATTAAGCATGTGCTTAGTATCATCGCTTGCCTGATTACTTGCTCCCACCATCGTTCATCACTCGCTCTCATTGCTACGTAGTATGAAGTTCACCAAACACACCTTCTCAGCGCAATGAGTTCCGGTCCGGCGAGCCCTACAGAGGGCCAGACGCCGGATAACCCTCAGGAATTCTTGGCATCGACACCGGACTCGGGGACTTCGTCGTCGAATATGTTTAAAGAGACGAATGTTCCGCCGGCGTTCGAGGACCGCGCTAGGCGCAATATTTCCGTCGACGTCCCGAGATCAACCCTCACCACGCCGAGATCTCAGCACGACGGCTTCATGCCTCCGTTCCCCCATGTTAAGGAGTGGATTGCGGTGAATTCTCTGATGGCCGTTGCCAAGGCACAAGAAGCCCCGGATGCAGCAGATTTTATCGAGTTTGAGCTCAACGACTTTTCCTTTTACACTAGCAGAAAGGGTTACGAATGCGACATGCGTCCGCTTCAACAGCTTTCAACAAAACTCGGCGCGAGCACATTTTATGTCGACGGAGTCCTCAGTCTCGGTGCAACAAAGCACTATATCAAGAGGGTCGAGATTACCGAGTTGCCAATCGGCAACTATGGTGTAGCTTTCTCGACTGTTCGCGAAAATATATGGGTACGCTCAAAATCCAACTCGAAGACGGAAGTGTATTACCGCCTTAACAATCCCTCGGTGGAATATGCCAGGTATCATGGGCCGTTTCTATGGATCGCGGATCTGGCCAAACACGTGGTTGACTATTGTGCAGCCGAGATGGAAAAGAATCGTGACGTCGGCCTTCATTCTTTCAAGCAAGACTTTATCCACTGGCTGTCAAGGACACACCATAAATCACAAAGTTTCCGCAAATGGCGCCAGCAGCATCCAAGCCCGGATTTTCGCACGGCCATCATGGCGAATATAGAATTTATCTGGAAAGAGGTCCATGGTGTGATACCCGATCGAGAAGTCGCATGTTTGCAGCTTTTTCGCGAGAGGGAGTATACGTTATACACCACGGCCCCTTCGCTCACAACGGAGATGGTCGTAGCTGGCGGGGAGACGGCACCCCCGACGATTGTCACCCCTTACATCAAAGCGTGTTTCGGCCACATGGTAATCGGGAAGATGTTAAGGGTGGTTGGTAGGGATGCGCAAGCTGCTGATATGCACACAAAGAAAGTGCATACCGAGGAGCAGCAACCCTCACCTCTCCCCGTTAACCAAGCAAATTTGGACGTGGGCAAAATCAGAGTCGGTGACACTATTTCGACACCGCGAGACGACGATGAGACCACTGATACCAAGTGGAGGGCAATGGCCTCCAAGGGCTCGGTTGTTGACAGCCGGTGGTTTGGCCTGGTTCAAAAGATTCATATCTCCGAATGGGGGAAACGCAGTTTCGACGTCACCTGGTTTTACCGGCCCGTCGAGACGCCCTGCTGTTTGATGAAGTACCCGTGGCCAAACGAACTATTTCTCTCCGACCATTGTACTTGTGAGGGAGGAGCGAGTGGACGGGTTAAGGAGGAACAGATCCTCGCCGTCCACGCCGTCGACTGGTTCGGGGACCCGGAAACTCTGAGCGGCGATTTCTTCGTCCGCCAGACGTATATGGTGGATGATCGCCGATGGGTCACACTGAAAAGGTCGCATATGATGTGTGCTCATGAACGCACACAACTCGAATATACTGCGGGTGACACCGTGCTCGCGTCACCTGACGGCGATGATATCGCTACGCCATTTGAAGTACTGAAAATCTTCAAGCAAAACTCAAGTATCTTCGTTCGGCTAAGAGAGCTTGTCTCGCGCCGCATAGTCGACCCCAGTGCCCGTAATGCTGCCCCAAATGAGTTGGTCTACACGAATCGGCTCATTGTCACGAAGCTGGGCGATATATTTGGGAAGTGTACTGTCCGATTCTTTCGCCCTGACGAGCCTATTCCTAGCCCGTACAATCGAGGAGGAACCGGCAACCTGTTTTTCATCACTCACCAGCTGGTGCACCTCGATGGCAAGGACGAGATCGCTCCGCTCGACAACGAGCCCCCATCATCACTCCGGCAAGGCTTCGACCCGGTTATACATATTCCAAAGCTCAAAGGCCTGGACTTGTTTTGCGGTGCCGGGAATTTCGGAAGGGGTTTGGAAGATGGCGGTGTCGTTGACATGCGCTGGGCCAACGACATATGGGATAAGGCCATCCATACTTATATGGCCAATACCAATGAAAAAACGACTAGCGCATTCCTTGGGTCGGTTGATGACTTGCTACGAGCAGCGATCGAGGAGAGATACGACAAAGATGTGCCACGACCGGGCGAGGTCGATTTTATCTCGGCAGGGAGCCCTTGCCCCGGGTTCTCGTTATTGACACAAGACAAGACAACGCTCACACAAGTCAAAAATCAGTCGCTGGTAGCATCTTTTGCATCTTTTGTTGACTTCTACCGGCCCAAATACGGGGTTCTCGAGAATGTGTCGGGAATTGTGTCGACGCCGAAAAATCGCAGCGAGGACGTGCTTTCGCAGCTGTTCTGTGCCATTATTGGGATGGGGTACCAGGCCCAGCTCATTCTGGGAGACGCATGGTCACATGGCGC
The DNA here is from genome assembly GCA_030549175.1 of Lasiosphaeris hirsuta. Classification (NCBI taxonomy): domain Eukaryota; kingdom Fungi; phylum Ascomycota; class Sordariomycetes; order Sordariales; family Lasiosphaeriaceae; genus Lasiosphaeris; species Lasiosphaeris hirsuta. The sequence continues at coordinate 4,211,322 of JAUKUA010000002.1, forward strand.
ACCCCAGACCCGGACGCGCGTGTTTCTCTACTTCGCAGACCCCTATCATCAATTGCCCGAGGCTCCGATGCTCTCGCACTCTCACTTCAACACCGTCAAGTCGCGAGGGTTGGGGGAGCTGTGCAACGGCGAACCCTTTGTCAGACGTTCGTTTGTGAAAACGGCATTTAAATATGTCTCGGCCGCCGAAGGCACGGGGGATCTCCCTCCGATCCAGGACTCCAGGGCCGATTGCTGTATAGCATTCCCGGATCACCGGGTAGTATACGGCATGACCGACAATATGTGCCAGCAAATTAAAGCTATCCCGACACACCCGTTCGGCCAGAACTTCTCAAAGGCCTGGCGGGAGGGGAGGGGAGTAATGCTTCCGGGAGACCGAGAGCTTTTCCCACCAGCTCCGTCGGCCCGAACGACGGCGATCGCGAAGGGCTGGTCAAGACTCGACCCCCATGGTCTATTCCAGACGGTGACTACGCGGAGCCAGCCGACCGACGCCCGTAACGGATCAGGTCTACACTGGTCCGAAGATAGGCCTCTAAGTCTCCAGGAGGTACGGCGCGCGCAAGGGTTCCTAGATGAGGAAGTTCTGGTCGGAGGCCCGCCTGATCAGTGGAAGCTCGTGGGTAACAGCGTTGCCAGACAAATGGCTTTAGCGTTAGGCCTCAAGTTTCGTGAAGCTTGGCTGGGGACCCTATACGACGACGCCGTCCAGATACATAAGCCCCTGGAGACCGTAATCAGCAGCCTGGCCTATTCTGATACCCAGAGCCAGAGTATCGGAATCAACGTCTCAGGCTCAGCGCGCGCGTGGGAGTCCCCGTCTCTAAACGAGGATGACGAGCGAGTAACGACGACTATCATTCGAAAACGTCGACTGTCAGTCGTCATCACGGAAGTGCGCACAAAAGCACAACGCGTGCACGGCGGCGACGGAGCGTCGCCGGAAACAGCTGTTGTTCTCGACGATACCGATACAGTTTTCGATATGGGTTCACCAGTCGCCCCCAGTTCAGGGTCGACTTCGCCGAGTCCAAGCACGACGCCCTCTCGGGCCCCACAAGCTACCACGATGGTCCAGCTTCGGTAGTTAGACGAGGCGCGCAACGCAAGGAGACGTGCTCGGGGCTTTCAGGATGGGAACGTCAAGCATCATTATCCTGTTGGAAAGGGCTGTAACTTCTATAGATATGAGACCAGCGAATTGCATAGCTTTGCATGGTGGCAGTTGGGTAAGGAGTGTTTTATTTGTATATATCATGAAGAAGGAACACCGGAAAAGGTGCATTGATAGCTACCGTTTGCAGCTTGCACTCATCACTTGCACTCATCACGGGATGTGCCTGGCCCCATGACATCAATGTAAAGATGGAAAACCGATGCATATTCTTGGTGCAGTTAGCCTGTGGCATTTTTAGATGGCCAGGTGCCGACGATTGGCCACGAGGGCGTGTTGGGTGCGACAGCTCGTGCTATCCAATCAAGTGCGCCGTGTGGCCGTGTCTTGACAACGAGTGGAAACGCCTCGCCTTCGACAGTTGTCCACCGTTGCAGGGCGCTTAACGCCATTTATCCAAGTCTGTCGTCCCCGACTGGCAGTCCCCTTGCAATCTTGCGTACTCAGAGCACTGCGACGACGGCGTTTTGGTTGGGCGTGGGCGACCCGTTTTGCCAGCTGGCCGCGAGCCAGAGCCAAAACTCATCTCCCCGCGCTGGCCGTTTGGCAGCCAACGCCCAGCCAAATCGCACCAACACTGGGCGGGCGATGTGGTGAAGCTTGGCGACAGCTTGCCGAGCAGCCGTCGTGTCCCTAGCTCCCTGTCGGCTCCCTGTCGACTGCCTGTCATCTCGAGGTTTGCGAGCCCGGACCCTGTTGCCCGCACGCGAGCTCGACAAGTTGGACGAAGTCCCGCGTGGCCGGAGCCATGGCGGCCACCCAATCTTGCGGTTCGCGTCTGGAATCAGACGAGACGAGCCCCTTCAAAGGCAGCATATCGTCACGCAACAAGAGACTTCCGGTCCCTTGCGTCTCGTTCGTGTCTTGTCTATCACGCTCTCTATCTCCTTCCGTCTTGTCTTTGGGGTCATCTCTCTCGTTTTCTCTCCGTCTCTTTTCCCTGTCTTTTCCCTTGTCTTCTTTCCCTCTTCTATCTCTCTCTATCTCCTTGAGTTCGTCTTCTCGTGCTGGTCTCCAGTCGATATCTCGAGGAGCCACTACGTCAGTCGTCCGTTTGCCTGCTCTCTTTTCATTGTTTAAGCATCATTTGTTTGGGGGTTTGCATTCTCCAGGGCCTCCTGACTTCCATTGTGTCATATTTTCTGCTCATCATTGCCTTTCTTTGCCACTGTTCGCGCAGCTAGACTGCCCGCCTTCAAGCCTGACTTAATAATATCTATTCTCTGGTTGAGGATCACATCTTCCTCCCTCCCCCCTGTTTTATAAAATCACCAATAACCGACAACGACAGCATCCGTGCACACGCCTACCGCAAAGATGCGTTCCGCTATCATAGTAATATCTACCATGCTGCTCGCGGCTGCAGAGGCCGGTCCTCTGAGAGGTCCCGCCCAACGAAGAGGATGGGCGCCGAAGTGGATGAGAGATGCCGGGCATAATGACACAACGACAGCCGACCCCACCACTGTTGTTACGGTCGTTCCTGGCCAGGTTACAACAGACTCGGCAACCTCATCCGCCTTCGCGGTCTCGGTATCACCTAGCTCAACAAGTCCTTCATCACCCGAGGAGAGCAGCACCGTCGCCGGTACCGAGGCCCCCTCGGTCTCCTCCTTCTTGAGCGGCAGCTCCTTTCTCGCACCGTCAAGCACGCCCGGAAAGGAAAGCTTGACGGCTTCAACCACCAAAGAGGAAGAGGTAGACCCATCGACCACTGCCGTCGAATCCTCGGCACCATCAACCGCGAGCGAGTCCGAAGCCACGGCGAGCACCGGTCCATCCGTCACAGGGCCACCCAACTCTGAGGTCCCAACCGGCATCACAGTCGTACCGGCGGCCACGGGAACGGTGACTCCCGACATCTACGAGAACAACCTCAAGGTAGCTAAGAAGTACAACAACGTGTTCAGCTCCCTGACGAAGGAGTCTGCCTGCCTCAGCGGCCAAGTTGCGTGTGTTGAGGGTAACATCGCCTCGTGCGACAAAGATAGCAGCTTTGGCATCACGATTTGCGCGTCCGGAACGGAATGCTTCGCCCTGCCCATGAACACGACAAGCGGCGTGGAGCTGAAGTGCGTCAGCAAGGAGACTGCTCAAGGCATTTTGGGAGAAACGCCAGCTGGCTCTTCTCCCTCGACGTTGCTATCGACCTCACTGGGGGCTACCACGACAGAGAGCGCGAGTGAGGCCTCTGGGAGGTTCACCAGGACAGCCACAATAAGCGACGGCACCATCACCCTCACCTTCAACCCGACGGTGTCAGCCACTGTGACAACATCTTCAGAGCTTCCCACGGAACCAAGCAGCGCGCCTGCCCTCTCCTCGGCCGAGTCTCTCGACTCCACCATCACCGTAACCAGCACCTCCACGAGCATAAGCACGACCAAAGTGAACCCGGCCGACATCGTGCCTACCACAACTGACGACCCTTCATCCTCAATCCCCCTGGAAGTCATCCCCATCGAAGACAGCAGCACCACCTCCACGCTGACCATCACGAAAACCATCTTCTCCTCCTCCAGCGCCGAGCCCACGCCGGAAGCCCCACCCCCCTCCTCCCTCTCCCCCTCTGCCATCCCATCCGCGCCTCTTACCCCCACCAGCGAAGCCCCCACAACCACCCGTAGGCGGGGTGGTGGTGGCGGCGGCGGCGGCAATGGCGGGGATCGGGACAGGCCGACGGCGACGGAGGACAGAGGGAACTTCCCGAGCACTACCCCGGGGCCGAAGCCAGAGGAGGGCGCCGGCCCGGAGGGGGGCCAGCCCAAGTTCGACGGGAGCAGCACGGACGACAGCAGGGTGACGTTTACCCTGGTCGAGACGGTGACGGAGACGGTGACAGAGAAGGAGGTGGTGACGGTCACGGTTGGTGCTCAGTGAAGATTGGAATTGGTAGCAAGGATAAAAACGGATACAAAATATGTGCCAGGCAGCCTACGGCATCTTGGGCGAACCTGGTGTTCGGGATGCGACACTTGCCAAACGGGCAAGGGAGGATGAGGTTAAATCCTTTGCTTGTATCTACCCTGCCTTAGATAATCTCGGAGGCGAATAATTATTTTCTGGACACTATCTTGATCGATGGGTGATACAGTCTGACTATAGTCAATCTTGTCGAGCTGGTGGTTCGAGAGTATCGTCGGCATGTCAACGGGGTCGATCGACTCTTGGCAGAATAGGGGATGGGGGTATAGGGGACTCAAGGGGCTTGTTATCGAAGCTTCATCGCCGGGACACCTACCACCTTCTCGGAGACCTTTCCAACAACCACCACTGAAATCGTCCGAGTAATGGCGTAGTGGTAAGGGTATAGACCGCAGTATACGGTTCTCAATACTGAGCTACCCACAACCGGGCAAGCTGATAGTTAGATTATCGGCTGGGGGCACTTGAGAAACTAGCGTTCGATTTTTCATGACTAACAAAAACATACATGTTATTTTTTGACGCATGGTTTGAGCTATTTCATGGTAGCTCGAGGGGGCCAGGGGCCAGGGGGCCAGGGGGCCACTGGGGAACACCAAGTAGCAAACAGGTCGTATATTGGACTCAACGGCATCGGCTTTTTTACCAACAGGGTTTTCACATATTTGTATTCTGTAATATGTGCACTAAGAGAGATGCTACCAAACACGCCAAGCCTCCTGAACCAAAAACCACCAACTTTATCTTACAAAAACATCATCACCGCTTCCTCCGGAACTTGCTTCCATACCCAGGCCCGCCCTTGGGACCCCGATTCCTTAGCTTGAGCCGCTTGAAGTTGCCATGCGCCGTCGCCTTGACCATGCGAACTGCCTTTTTGACAATGCCCTCCTTTTCTTCCGTTTCGCCGCCATTCTCCTTCTCTTTACCCTTGGCCTTCTTCGCCTTCTCCGCAGCCTTTGCCTTGGCTACCTTCGCCTTGGCAGCAGCCGCCTTCTTCTTAGTACCCTCGCCCTCCTCTTCATCAATCAAGAACCCGCCCTCAAAGTCTGAGCCAGACAGCAGGTCGTCCAGGAGATCATCCTCTTCTGTAGCAACTGGCTTGGTCGGGTCGAACTGTGTCTCCGGGACAACTTCATCATCGTCGTCATCGCCCGGAACGTCAACCGGCCGCCTTAGCCGTGCGGGCTTCATGTTGGAGCGACGCGTAGTTCGCTTTTGTCCCTTCTTGACATAGACGCGGAGTGGCTGGCCCCGGTCAAGTTGCTCAGCCTCGGAGCTGTCGTACAAGTTCTCATCATCGAAGCCGCCAAGCAACACGGGCTTCTCAGAGCGGAGTACCTCGGGCTCTGGTTCGGGCTCCGGCTCCGGCTCCACCCCCGGCTCAAGACCTCCATCCTCCTCAGCCTCTGCTTCAAGCAGAGCCTGAAGCTGACTGTCGCCAACCTCAACCTCATCCTTAGGGACAGCTCCGGGTTTCCTAACCACCGGTGCCGCCGCCGGCGGCGCAGCCTTCTTGACCGGCGCCAACCGCTCCATCTCCATCTCCATCTCCATCTCCCTCAAGGCATCCATGTCCTCATCCAGCGCCTCATCCTCAATCTTTCTCAGCCCCGCCACCATATTACTCAAGCCCCTCCCTAGCGGTTTCCTCGGCAACCGCAGCGGCGCGATCCCCCACTCCCCGTTCTCGTCGACAGGCGGCAAGGGCGCGGCGGTCCGCCGCAGAAACGCCGGCGTCGAGAACTGCAGCTTCGACACACCGCTCCGGCCCGACTGGGGCGTCTGGCGGGCGCCTCCAGCCTGGGAGTTGCCGTCGCGGTTGTGCAGCGGTGTCGTCGTGGCGGCGCCGAAGAGGAGGATCCGCTGCCCCGAGATGGAGCGCGGGGTGCGGGTGAGGCGGCGGTTGCCGCCGGTGCTGGGGGAGGCCGCTGGGTGGTGTGTGTTTGGGGTGGTGGCAGTGAAAACGGACGTGTTGTTGGAGCGGGACGGGGTTCGCGTCAGGAGGTCGAAGAGGCCGAGGACCACGCCGTCCTTTTGTGGGGTTGGGCCGATCGAGGTCGGGAGCGCCGGGCTGGGGAAGAGTTTCCGGTTGGTCGACGGGGTCGCGGCGGTCGAGGGGCCGGGCAGGTCAGACGGGTGGAGTTGGGATTTGAGAGGTGTGTGGGCGGCTTTGGGCCGTTTCGAGGGGGTTTGAGGGGCTCCGAGGGAGGTCTCGGATTGCTTCCGCTTCTGGGAGCGCTGTTGCGCATCTTTGTCGGCAGAGGGAGGAGGGAGCTTGCCGGCAACAACGTCGCGGAGCTTATTATATTGCTTGTATTTCTGAGCTGTGAAGTGTTAGCAAATCCTCGCCATCTTAAATAATCACAAATCGAGGTTATGATGCGTACCAATATCTGGATTCTGCTTGATATCGTCGCGGCCCGGCTTCTTGCCGTTGTGTGACTTGGCCCAGTCGTTCTCCCATATCTTGAGCTGGACACGCAGTTCTTGAGATTGGGTTTCGTATTTGGCTTTGGCTTGCTTGTCCATGATCTAGGACGGCATGGAGACCTTGCGATATAGAATGTCGAGGTGTGGCAACGGTATGCCTGAGAAATTATCTTTTTGGTACGGTGTCAAGTCGAAGTCAATGGACACAATACAGCGGAGGGTATCCCGCAATTCGCCATAGCAGACGCGTTAGATGCATGGACGCATTGGACGCGTCTTTGGGGGTCAAAATTTGGCGCCCCCGCACCCCGCATTAACAGCGCTGCGCCAAGCTATGCGCACCCCAACTAACATCCATGTCCTCTGTAGTCACCTGCTGTTGAAGTTGCCCCTCCATACCAGCATACCTCCTGAGCTCCTATCACCCTTCATCGCGACCTGGTTGAATGGGCAGCGCTTTGCAACCCCATAGCATATGGCGACACCGCCCAGCGCTGCGGATGACATTACGGTCCAGGTTCTCCAGACAACCCCTGCTGAGATATCCTCCTCGCGGCACAATGCGACGGCGGACGGGGGCTGCGATTCTGCCTCACTTCCCGACTGCTGCGTAATCTGCCTCGATGCTCTCTCCGAGCCATGCACTGCTTCCCCATGTGGCCACACAAACTTTGACTTTCTCTGTCTTACAAGCTGGCTTCAACAGCGCGCATCGTGCCCACTATGCCAATCTGCCGTCTACAAGGTTCGCTACCGAGACGCAAAGACAGAAGAGAGTGTCTACCGCGTCCCGAACGCCCCAAGAACGCGAAACACCGCCCCGGGGAGTCGTGCGGGTAGCATACAGAGGGAACCTAGGGAGGCGAGGAGGACAAGCCCGGAAGTCGAACCAACACGTAGAAGGAGGAGGAGTTCGGAGGCGACGAGAGACACAACGGACATAGGGCTCCTGCGTCCCGCCGAGGCTATACAACGCCGTCGCCTTGTCTATCGCCATCAACTATACTCACAACGTATGTGAAAGTCCTCTTGCATCAAGGAGCTAAGACTAACCTCAAAACACAGACATCGGCTCCAACCGAAGATCGCTATACCGCCTTCCACCTACCCCTTCAGACTTTGCGACAACACCGCACCTTGTATCACGAGCACGACTGTGGATACGCCGAGAACTTCAAGTCTTTGCCTTCCTCTCAGAGCCCCTTGCTGAAGGAGATAGCACCGCCCCAGCCGCCAGTGCCAATGCCAGTGCCAGTGCCAGTGCCAGTGCCAGTACCAGTACGAGCACTAGCGCTAGCACTGTCGCTCCCCGCCAAGCACAAGCTCAGACTCGACGACGCGACAACGCCGAGTTTCTTCTCGAATATATCATCGCGATCCTAAAATCGGTCGATACACACGGTAGTGGTGGTCAGGCGGAAGATATGTTGACTGATTTCCTGGGAAGAGATAATGCTCGGTTGTTTCTCCATGAGCTACGTAACTGGTTGCGTAGCCCCGCCCAATCTCTAATAGCATGGGATCGTGAAGTGCAATACCCCAGAGAGCACCATGAGGGAAGTGTGTGGACAGACGAGAGAGGTGGCCAGTACTGGCGGCCGGCGGGCGGCCGCAAGCGACGGCACGAAGATCTTGCGGATGATTCCGACGAAAGGCCGGCAAGGCGGAGGCAGCGACCATAGTTACCCCACCCCGTGAGCTGAGGGCGGTACCGCAAACCGCCTCAACCTGGCTAGGCGTTTCAACTATCATTCAATCTTGATAGAAGAGACAGGCCGCGGTTTCGAGCCCTCGGGGATACGGGAGAAAGACGGGGCATCCCCAATCAGGATACATAATGCATAGAGATAGACAGTTAGGTGCGAGACAGCGTGATGATACCCTTTCTTTGAATGATATTACATTCGCGACGCGATCGCCGTCCCTGCTACTTGGTATAGCCAGAAATTTCCGAATACATTCCTACCTCAGTAGGTTACAATCATTAGTACAAAAAGCATCGCCCCCGTTCCTTGTCTGGCTGTCCGGCTGGCGACAGCTCATACATTTACATCCCTACCCCTAACCCTGTATCATCAACCTCGGTAATCGGCCGGGACGGCTAGCCGCGGGGCGCCGTTGATGACGCCTATGAAAGCAGGCCTGCCCATGAAAGCTTTCCGTCTTTTCCGTCTTTTGACGTGACAACCCAATTGATACCAACCATGTCGAGATTTCTTTCTAGGAGTTGCCCTCGCTGGCTCCTCCCCCGGACCCTCGCCCCGCGCGCCATCCGTAGCTATGCTTCAACCTCAACCCCCGAATTCGACTGGCAAGACCCCCTCGGCTCCAAGAATCTGTTGACCGAGGAGGAGCTGGCCGTCTCCGAAACTGCAGAGCGCTACTGCCAGGAGCAACTGCTGCCGAGGGTGTTGCGTACGATCTCAATCCCGTTGCCCATACCCCCCTGGTTGCCCATGGCTAACACCCCACGACAGAGGCCTACCGCGACGAGAACTATGACCCACTGATCCTGCGCGAGATGGGTGAGCTGGGCCTACTCGGCGCCACGATCGAGGGGTACGGATGCGCGGGGGTGTCGACGGTGGCGGGCGGCCTGATCACGCGGGCGGTGGAGCGCGTCGACAGCGGATACCGGAGCGCCATGTCGGTGCAGTCGTCGCTGGTCATGGGGCCTATCGCCGACTTCGGGACGGCCGAGCAGAAGGAGCGGTACCTGCCTCAGATGGTCCAGGGGAAACTACTGGGCGCGTTTGGGCTGACGGAGCCCAACCACGGGAGCGATCCCGGCTCTATGGAGACGACGGCGCGCGAGCACCCGACCAAGAAGGGCTACTACCTGCTGAGCGGCGCCAAGACATGGATTACTAACTCGCCTATTGCGGATGTGTTGCTGGTGTGGGCTAAGCTGCAGGCGACGGGCAAGATTCGCGGGTTCTTGGTGGATAGACGCGATTGCCCTACGGGCACCCTTGAGACGCCGGCTATCAAGAACAAGAACGGGCTGAGGGCGTCCATCACCGGTATGATCCAGCTAGATGACTGCCCCGTCCCGCACGAAAACATGTTTCCTGAGGTTGAGGGGCTCAGAGGCCCTTTTACTTGCCTGAACAGCGCCAGGTACGGAATCGCCTTGGGTACAATGGGAGCACTTGAAGACTGCATTGAGATGGCGCGTACGTATGCGCTCGAGCGGAAGCAGTTCAAGAACAACCCGATCGCCAAGTACCAGCTGGTTCAAAAGAAATTGGCAGACGCCGCTACAGATGCCGCCTACGGCACCCTCGTGGCAATCCAAGTTGGCCGTCTCAAGGATCAGGGCAAGGCAACTCCTGAGATGATCAGTATGATCAAGCGCCAGAACTGCGACAAGGCCCTTCAAAATGCAAGAGTGCTGCAGGAGATCTTTGGAGGAAACGCGGTGAGCGATGAGTATGGCATCGGCCGCCATGTAGCAAACCTATTCGTCACGCAAACATATGAAGGCCAAAGTGATATACACAGTAAGTCTGAAGTACCGTGAGGGACGTGGCGATGCTAAATCAACATAGGTCTCATACTCGGAAGAGCCATCACTGGATTGCAGGCCTTTGTGTAATATCGTCACCGGAGACGGCCCACCCGACATTATCAAGGATACCAGCCGATCGATATGCGATGAAAGCTTTGTTACCCCAACAAAATCAAAACTTGTTTGTCAGGTGGCAAGCTGGAGCTGTGGGGGGTCATTTGCTTCACTGTTTATCCAAGATATCCAATGAGTTATGTGCATACCTTGCAAAGGGTCCTCGCTGGTAGGTATCGCAACTCGGCTCTCCCGCAACCGCTGGGACGGTGTAGCCGGGGGGCTTGGCGGTCTCAATGTTAGTGAATCGCTGTTGGTCCTTGCTGTCGGTCCTTGCCCCGCGTCGAACAGCGCCTGCAGTGAGCTTGAGTGATAGGTTGGGCTCTCGTCCCGGGCAGTTCTTTTGTTGGAGGGGATACTGGTCAAGCATGTACTAGTTCGATCCATAGACACCCAGTGAGACCTGCATTCCTCGAATCACGGTAGGCCGTTCTGTGGGCTTGTATTTGTTTGCAGAGAACAGGAAATGCGGCCTCATGGTCTCAAAACAAGTCGTGAATGGTCGAGACCTACCCGCTGACAAGATGCAGATGTGCGTTCCTAGGGCCGAGGACTTTGGGCAATTCCAAAGTTGGGAGTAATCGGTTGGGTTTCAGCATAGGTCACCTGGCAAGGCTGGATGATATCTTGATAAGCTATTGGAAAGGCAGGTGACGGGTAGCCCGGAGGAGTCTCGATTCCAGGTGGGCAGGCTCGACGGGATGAAAAGAAGGTGAGAGAAGCCGAGCGTTGGCGGCTGAGGGTGGCGGTGCAAGCCGACAACTTCACTAACAGTGTGGTGACTCGTCCCTTCCATTTCGATGGAGGGGCAAATATGTTAGGTTGTAAAGTGATTAGTTAATCAGTGGCGGTGATTGCAAAGGTCCCCAGTGAATCGCGAACCCGCTAGAGAAGTAGGGTCGATTTGCTCGAGAAATAGGGTGGCTTGCACGCGCCGCTACATCTTGCCCAGCTCATACAGACCCGCTGCACTCCTCACCTAATTTTGGTGGGGACCGCAGCAGCCACACATCGGAGGTCTGAGGTCCGACCTCCGGCCCACCGCTGGCCATTGTCAACAAACCCACACCCATAACAACAACAAACAAGTAATTGAAGCCATCGCCATCGCCATCTCCATCTTCCAACTACAGCCGCGATGCAAGTGGTGGTGCTTTATTTGCCATGTGACTGCACCTGACAACGGCCCTCCTGCAGATGGCTCCCACTACTGCAGGCCCGCGCAGGCCGACCGCTCAATCCTGCACCCACCGCCATGTGCCCGGCCACCTCCCACACTCAAGATCTTCGCAATGTCTTCAATCCACATCAATCTTACCTTTTGACTGGCCACCCGGATACAACCCGCCTTCCTGGGCCCGCGTGCCAGGGATACAGAACCTCAACTGCATCGAATCTATCGATCCATCGATTGACTGCCTTCAAGATACCCTCACATCGCCCGCGCGGCCGGTCGATTAACCGTCAATTGCCCTCACCACCACCACCTTTGACTGGCCCGGCCGCGATACCGATCGCCAGCGACAACTGCGACTGGCTGGGTCGAACGCTCCGCCTGCGCGCGGGTGGCTGGCTTGGGTTCAAAACCAAAGATTCACCGCTCCTGGCCTTCGACTTCCGCTCTCTGGCTTCCTGGCCTGGCCTTCGATTTTCAGCAACGTAAAAGCCATCGCATTTTCATCGCCTTTGGGTCAGTATTCAATCCACCACCTATTCAACTGTGTTTGACCGCCAGTTCTTCGCGCGCGCGGCCATCAATTTAACTAACAAATGCCTCCAGTTTTCTCCCGACCGTCAACGCCTGACTCCCAACGAGGACCTTCAAGCCGTACTAGACGACTCCATCCCAGTCCGACAACTCCGCGCGATCGAAATCCGGAAAGCCCTATACAGCAATCTCCCAGACGCTCACCTTCCTCGCGCCTGGCCGGGAAACGCCGTCGGTACGGCAACGAAGCCCTACACCCAATAATCACAACAACAACGCACCCATCTTCAGGCTAGGGCCGTTCGATCGACCTTTCAGCAACAAAGAAGATGCATACAATTGTTTGCAGTTGTACGTAGAGGATCTGGGCTTTGCAGTAACCTAGAAGCCGGCCTCCAAGTCTACGGCCAAGGGCGATAAAGGTACCATCATCCGCGTCGATTACCATTGCTACCGGTCCGGCACATTCAAATCGAAATCCTCATGTGCCCGCCAAATCACTACCAACAAGACCGGCTGTCCCTTCAAGGTGGTGCAAAAAAAATTACACCTAGACGCCATGGAGCTGCAACAGCACCAGCCGCAGTGGATAGATGGTAATGGGCACCCTGGATCGAGTGGCAACGGCTTTGTTGGATGTCAAGGGCAGGACTATCGCTATGATCATGGCTATGGGCCAGGATAGGGCAATTGGTAGTTAAATTGATAGCAAATTGAACCTTTTTTTACACCTGCAACACACTTTGATCCATTTGACTGCCCTGCATACCGCGATTTGATGGACTTTGGCGATTGCGAATAGCTTCGTTATGGTGGCGGGCCACTTGCGGCCCTGCGATGTGGCCTTTGCAGTGCGGTGGCTGCAATGATGACCCTCCGATGTGTGGCTGCTGCGGTCCCCACCAAAATTAGGTGGGGAGTGCAGCGGGTCTGTATGAACTGGGCAAGATGTAGCGGCGCGCGCGGGCCACCCTATCTCTCTCGCAAATCGACCCTATTTCTCTAGCGGGTTCGGTGAATCGAGGCCGTGAACTAGGTGAGGGAGCCGCCCATTGGGCGCCAAAGCGCTAAAACCGCCTGAGAAAATCCTGCTGACAGCAGCCCCAGGGCAGCCCATTTTTGCCTGGTCCAGCTTTTGCTACCTCAGGCCCGCCGGTACCTAAAACCCGCCTTTGTTGACCCGTCCGCTCCCGTCACTTTCCCCTCCCATTCCTCTTGCAACCTAACTTGACCCCTCGACAATTTGGGATCTCTCGGCGATCCTCAACCAAGCACCGGCACCACTCGTAAGTTCTGCATCTTTTTCGCTGTCTCTTCCGTCGCACCTGCCCTTGCCGTTCATGACTGGACCCTTTTCCTGTCGGCTCATTCGGATTCTTCATCTTTCTGCAGCCAGCACTGACGCAGCCTTTAAAAGCAACAGATCTCCCACCCTTGACGCAAGTCTCATCCACTACAAAGCACACACATCCAGCCGAGAAAATGGCGCTGAAGAGAATCAACAAGGAACTCGCTGACCTTGGTCGGTACGTTGTCACCCGAGACGTTTGCTTATTATCCGTTTGTGTCGCTGGAATCTGCCCCAGCGCCAACGCTGGAGCGGGGTTCATGGCCGCAATCTGGATAGCGACAGCCCACCACGGCCATTTTCTTCTCAGTATCGAGAATTAACATGTGTTGCTTCCAGCGACCCCCCCTCATCATGCTCTGCCGGACCCAAGTCCACCGAGCACGGTGATGATCTGGTATGAATGAACCACCCCACCTCCGATCGGCTCCGGCCTTTGGTGTCGCAACCGGCCCCGAGATTGCGCCAATGCGGCCTGGGTCAGCATCAAGATGTATGCTAACATGCATATTCTGTTTAGTTCCACTGGCAGGCGACGATTATGGGGCCCGTAAGTACATCCTATCCCCGATTTCACATTGCCTTCAACTTGACTTGTCTCCGTCGCTGCTCACGTGGTGGAGCGCTACGGAAAAAGCCTTTTGCCCACCGCACCAAATCGCTCGATAGACATAGTGAGGTCATGCTAACCATTATCGCACAGGCTGAGTCTCCGTACTCTGGTGGTGTCTTCTTCCTGACGATTCACTTCCCTACCGACTACCCCTTCAAGCCGCCAAAGGTCAACTTCACCACAAGAATCTATCACCCCAACATCAACTCAAATGGTAGCATCTGCCTCGACATTTTGCGTGACCAATGGAGCCCTGCGTTGACAGTCTCCAAGGGTATGTTCCAATCTCCTCGCAATACCCCGCTAAAGATGAACGCTAACGGTAATCTCAGTGCTCCTGTCGATCTGCTCGATGCTGACGGACCCGAACCCCGATGACCCGCTTGTCCCCGAGATTGCCCACGTTTACAAGACAGACCGCGCCAGATATGAGGCGACGGCACGTGAGTGGACCCGGAAGTATGCGACGTAGAAGTTGTTGTGGGAATGGGGATGTAGTTTGGAGGACGGTGGATGGTGGACGTTAGATCGTTAGGCTTTCGGGCTTCTTACCCGGCACCCATAACGACCACCTTAGTGTTTTCGGGGAGGTCGGTCTTATTCACTTCGGAGGAGACATGGCCCCGGTATTCGCGAGGCGGGGGCGCTCGGTGAAGAATGCAAGACAGCAAACATATTCCTTTTTTCCCCGGTCTGGTAAACAGGGCGGGTAGCGGATGAACCATGAGAACCAGCACACTATCACATCACATTGCGCAGCTAGGGATTGTAGAGGTCGGCCAATTGCATTCACATTTGATTACCCAATTCTCTATTTCAGCGCATTAAGTTTACAAGAATCACTTTGACAACTAACCCGTGGTGAATGTACCAAGTGATAACCCACGTTTCTGAGTCGTGTGTTAGTGACTGGCCATATTTCGTACACTGCGTATATCTTTGCAGATGTTACTCAATTGACTACGGATTGTTTACTCGAATTTGTCATTCTATCATTGTTGATATAGCAGGCGCTGGATGCCATACCAGGATTCAGAAAGAGGCGGATCATAGGCATGGGACAAGCTGCCAGCTCCCATTCCCTCCACAAATACTTATTGTGGGTTATCCTCATCGTGTTATACCCAATGTTCAGTGATAACAAAGATGTGTTACGATGCTCACGATGAAGCTTTACCTCATTATAGGGACGGACCACAGTTTGCCCTGACGCAAAGTGTGGCCACAGGTTTGAGCGGTATCGGTTTGCGAAACACTGTAAAGCCTGGTGGTTGTGACAACAAAGGGCATTCTGAAAGCAAAAACTCAGGTCGTTTAGTCACTTGGTTAGATACCGACATGCTCAATTTGCAGTCGCTACCGAGACTACTGATCGGTTGCCATTGCCAACTTTGGTGCTCTACCAAACTTGATGGCCACTGCTACGTAGGTGTCTAGTCGTGGTTATGCAAAGTTGCCCGGAGCTAGGCGTCGCGGGGGAACGCCGCGCGGCCAACTCATTCGGTCCCCGTCCCGAGGCTGGTCCGGGTGGCTTTCGGAAGAATTTTTGCGCTTCTCCTTCTTGTTCCTCTTTATCTTCAGATCACAGACTCCTCCGGTCTGGCCATGGTCAGCCCCATCGAACGATTTTAGGGGCACGGGGCATGGCTATCACCGTGATGAAGTGAGAAATGTTTCCCCTAAGATTCAGATGCCCAGCCCGTTCCTAGACAGGGGCCGGGGGTGGGGATGATAAGCTGGGACAGGAATATTTTCTGCTTGCCCTGGCCTTCATCTGGCCATGACTCCTCTAGGGAGTGGTGTGCTCTCGACGTTGTTTCGAGATAGGGGCGGGGGTTTGTGAGGCACTGCCAACTTGTCTTACAGCCCGTGTGAGATAGCGTTTGGAAAACCCTGGTTGAACGCTCTGCAAAGGCAGTGGAGAGATGAAGTCATTTGCTTTGGACGAGGATCTAGGGCTGAGGATCTGGATAGAGGGTGCTGTCTCCCTATCTCGCCTGCTAATTATCGACATTTCTATGTATAGAGATAGTGAAGAAGTACCCGACGTGTCTGTGTTGCGTTATCAGAATGTAGATCGGCCCAGGGATGGATTCTCGTTGCGCACGAACTCTGTGCATTCGCCTGCGTTAAAAGATTCGTGGTAGGGGGATCCACGAGTGAGGATGAACGGAACACGCTGCTGCATGCATGCAGGCAAGTGTGATGCATGCATGCTTACTGGAGGCGGCAGAGCAGCCGAGGGAACGCGAGGAAAGGGAGGATTTAGGGGGCGATACGGGCGGGAGGTGCTAGGGTCGTATCGAACGGACAACAAATTTGCGCTGGAGTCTGATAGCACACTAGTTCTGCGAAGAGTTTCTCGTAAAGGGGTTCTTGGCCACTGCATATGCGAACGAGTCGTGGGACCTGTGCATCTAAACATTTTTGTCTACACTGCTAGTGGAGATGTAAACGGTAGGTGCGTAAGTGACTTGAACACTAAGCCCGCGAGTCGCCATGTAAAAATTCTCCGAGGGGAGGCTGCAAGGCTAGAGTTAGTCCGGCGCCTCTTCAAGTGTAAGTTGTCACGGCAGAGGCCATATTGGCCGTGGCCTTTCGGTTTGACGATGCTCTTGTCGTCCAGCGTCGTGATGTGGGCGCCAGGCATTGAAAGTGGAAGCAGTCCTGACGTTGCGACAGGGCTTGGCGCCAGAAACCCAACCCCCGCCTGTGTGTCAGAATCCCAGCCGAAACAGCAACCGCAACGCGGGCGCAACCGACCACGGTCCTAAACTGGATGCTGGCCAATGGCCAGCACAGGAGGGCGGGATTTTGTGGGTCTTCGCGGTTCCTGAGTCTTGGCAAGCCCCTGACCTCCCACAGCAGGCATAGCACCCTACCCAACGCCCAACGTCGCCCTCCTTCGGGTTGCTGCGCTGCTGGGTTACTTTGGAGTGTGTCGTTGATTCCTCCCCCAGCGCGTTTTGAAGCTGGCGCTCGACGAGGAAAAAATGGTACGATTTTTTGCTTGGCATCCCTGCTCTTGCTGTGGCGATCAGTCCGATCACAGGCTCCTCGCGGGCTCCTTTGCCAGCCGTATCCGGCCTTCCTCAAAGAGGACACGCCGGAGTCGTCGAGACCTATGTTCGGATGGCGGCTGTAGCGGTTGTGTTTTCCAAATGTCTTTCCAACGCGGATCTGGGTCTTGGCTGTCATATTCGCCAGTTTATTGCGTGAAATTGGCTTGAGAAACGCTCGCTAAGGGCAACTGGTAGAGTTGGTCGACTTCAAGATTGGAGGACGTGAGTAAGAGCTCTGAGGGTGAGGATTGGATTGGGATCCCTGCGATGCTCCCCTGCAGTGGCGCTAACTGCCAGCCGCAGAGCCCCCAGACCTCCAGACCTACCCCAGCTTGGCTAGCAATTCCATGCTCCACAGCGCCACCAGTGGGGTGTTGGGCCTGGAACCGTCTCGGCACCTTCGTTTCGTCGATGGAAGAGGACCGCGGGCCAAGTTCCATCTTTTCCCTAGCAGTTCATCTTTCGCTGTGTCTTCCCTCGTGCGCCCCTGGCAGGTCCAAGTCTCTCTGGATTTTACATCTGTATCTCTGCTGTTGGTGATACTGTTCTTGTCTCCCGAGTCATTGCATCGCTCCGGCAGCGTTCCATTCTCGCTGTCTACGCCGCGTGTCGTTGCACCAGATACTCTTGTAAGTGTTTTTTTTTTTTTTAGGGTCCAGCCCCCTGGCAGGCCGAGCTGGGGTCAGCAGCCGTCGCATGCAGGCATTTGTGGGCAGGTATGATCTACACAGAATCGGCTCATGTTTCTGGTTCCGCCAGTCGCTTGGCGTCTCTCTTAACCAAACGTTCGCCCACGCCTAGGCCTTCAGTCCTTCCCTTTCCCCCTTCTTCCGTTCCTTTCGGTGCAGTGTATTATTTTCGGGCTGCTAGGTTGCTGACCCTTTCGCCTCGCCGCCGTGGCATCTGCAGGCTCTCATTATTCATTCTTTTGCATTCGCGCCTGGTGTCGCCATTTACGATTCTAGATTGTCGCATAGATGGGTATCGTTCACCGGTTCAGCAGGCTCTGAATACTGAAACTACCCACGCCGTCTTCGACACCGATTTTTGGGAATATAGAAAGAGACAGGATCTACACGGCCCCTGGAGGAGGGCTAGAGATTAAGGAACTGAGAAAAGGGAAATCGGGTCCCGATATACACGCGCGAGCGTTCACGACGCTCACGAAAAGCCGTACCCGGAAACCAAAGACGACACAATCCTCGCCCATCATGGCCAGCTACGGAGGGTACAATCCCTACAACAGGAATAGCTTGGGGTCAGAAAAGCAGTCGGAGAGAGCAAGATGGACGCCACTCACGCGCATGTTGTTGTCGGGTGAGATGACACAGGAACGACAAAAAAACTTATCCTTTCAGGAGAAGTTCAACCGGTGGATGGTGAACGAGGGCTACCGCCGAATGTAAGAGCCAATGTCTTCAAACAACCATGGCGGAGAAAATCCTCGAGTAGGGAATGAGCTGACACGCCCTAGTTTTGTCTTCGTCTTCGTCTTGCTACACGCAATCGTGTTCGCGTTCGGCTTCGTCAACTACGCCGTCAAGGATAACCTACAGATAGCCCGGGACACGTTTGGGCCAACATACATGATTGCCAGGTCCGCAGCGTTGGTGCTCCACGTCGATATTGCATTGGTACTCTTCCCCGTCTGCCGCACTTTCATCTCGCTCGCCAGACAAACACCTCTCAACGGTATCATCCAGTTCGACAAGAACATCACATTCCACATCACAACGGCGTGGTCCATCTTCTTTTTCTCGTGGGTCCACACGATTGCTCACTGGAACAACTTTGCTCAGATTGCCGCAAAGAACAATCTGGGCATTTACGGATGGCTCTTGGCCAACTTCGTGTCCGGTCCCGGTTGGACGGGCTACATCATGCTTATCGCGCTGACAGGCATGGTGATCACCTCGGTTGAGAAAACACGTCGGGCAAACTACGAGCGATTCTGGTACACGCACCACATGTTCATCGTCTTCTTCTTTTTCTGGTCGATCCACGGTGCCTTCTGCATGATTCAGCCTGACTTTGCGCCCTTCTGCATCTCCATTGGCACCCAGGCTATCGGTGTCTTCTGGCAATACTGGATGTACGGCGGATTCGTCTACCTTGCCGAGCGCGTTGCCCGTGAGGTTCGCGGCAGACATAAGACCTACATCTCCAAGGTCATCCAGCATCCGAGTAACGTGTGCGAAATCCAGATCAAGAAGGAGCACACAAAGACCAGGGCCGGCCAGTACATATTTTTCTGCTGCCCCGCAGTCTCGCTGTGGCAATATCACCCCTTCACACTGACGAGCGCCCCTGAGGAGGATTATATCTCTATTCACATGCGTGTCTCGGGTGACTTCACCCGTGCCGTTGCCGAAACCCTGGGCTGCGAGTTTGACAAGAAGAAGGGCGACGCATCTAAGGTGGTTGGAGTCAGCCGTGACAATGACGAGGTTGACCCTGCCCTTCGACGGGTGCTCCCGCGCGTCTACATTGACGGGCCATTCGGTTCAGCCTCCGAAGATGTTTTCAAATACGAGACTTCGGTGCTGTGCGGCGCAGGTATCGGTGTGACGCCTTTCGCCTCTATCTTGAAGTCTATCTGGTACCGGATGAACTACCCTCAGAAGAAGACGAGGCTGAGTAAGGTTTACTTCTTCTGGATCTGCAGAGATTTCGGCTCGTTTGAGTGGTTCCGTTCCCTGCTGCTCGCCATCGAGGCTCAGGATGTGGACAACCGCATCGAGATTCACACATACTTGACAGCCAAGATCAAGATTGATGATGCTACGAACATTATGATCAACGATGCCAATGCGGACAAGGACACGATCACCGGTCTACGGTCCCCCACAAACTTTGGACGCCCCAACTGGGATATGATTTTCAGGGGCATCAGGAAACTCCACGCACCTTCCGAGGCCGGCGTGTTCTTCTGTGGTCCCAAGGGATTGGGCAGCCAGTTGCACATTTTCTGCAACAAGTACAGCGAGCCTGGGTAAGTCGTAAACCAACGCCCTTGACACATCAACAGAAGCTAATCGACCTGTCACAGATTCAACTTTGTCTGGGGTAAGGAGAACTTCTAGACTAACATGGCCACCGTGTGACCGTGTTCTCGGGCTCGAATCCACCAGCACTAAATCAAGGCGGGTAGCACTGAGGGAAGGCCGAGAAGATACGAATGTTGACTGCTCGATACCCCTTTCTAATCAGTGCGCCGGAACGCAAACAACACTGGGGGTTAGCATATGCATGTTTGTTGTCGCCATTCAGAGGTTTGCCGCATGGGGTGACAGACCAATGGGAGGAGTGAGGGGGCATGGGATGGCGGACATGCTAGAGGAGTGGACAGCGGGCTTAGTGCCAGGGATCGAGCCGTCGTGTGTTTTGATGCCGGGAGAGATCCGATCAACGGGCCACGCCCGGCGCCTTACGTGCTCGGGCGCTGGCTGCTCCCTCTTCAGACTTCTACCCACCCCCTTTTTTGCATACACATTTGCTTGGATGATGGGCTAATTAGACCACCTTTTTGAGTCATCCTTTATTCATGGGAGTGTCGCACACAGAGCGTCTCCTTGTTACATATCTGCCTCTTCTATATAAATATACATCTAGCGATTATATCATTGTCAATTTAGACCTCGTAACTTTGCCGCATGTCCTTACCAACGCCAGTTGTGTCAGTATCCTTCTCCATCGATGGTTTGTGTGGCAGTTTTGGGTTAACTGTACCTTCGCAGTTGCATGGCTGTATTAAATATTAGGAATTTCATTCTCTAGAACTCCATCACAGCGGACCACGATGGCAGTTCCAGATAGTTGACCATGCTACAGCTCTTCGGGCCATGTACTATTCGGGCTGCTTATCAACCTAGTCGCTACAACAGACTCGGAAATTATTGAGTTCCTACAGGCATCTGTCCGAGGGCTACGAGACATAATGGTATTTCACATCCTGCTGAGCGCAGTTATGTCCGATATATCTATCTCCTTGCTCGATAAGGCGTTGGCTGTTTAATGCCTTCTCATTCCATATGCTGTTCAGCATCCAGAACAAGCTCGAGCCCAGCAAACCCGAAGAAGAATTATATAATACCATATCCCCGATTCAATAAGCGGTTGTCGCCCTGTCTATTTTTCATAAGCTAAACACATTTGGTTGTGAGGCTTAAGCGACTTCTTTCCCAGTTAAGCCACTTTCTAAGGTCAACTCCTACTTCGTAATATAGCCGCGGAAGGAAGAAACTATTTGTCCCTGGTAAGACATTACCTTACGGTTCTCTTACCATCTATTTGCGGCTTATCTTTTCCAAACATTGGTAAATCCCAACTGCTGGTTCATCTCATAACCATCAACAGCCGCTGGAAAGTGCAGCTAAAAGTTGCAAAGCAGAAGTATTTATGGGATTACATATGACAGAAATTATTGCAGAGAAATTACACCGACGGTAGTAAATCTTGCGACATAGGATACGCCCCTGGTTTTGCTCTGATTTCTTATGGATGTCTTGCTCGTCAATAGGTGAGCTGTGGAAAGAGTTTCCTCTGAGCAGGGGCCGCGTGAGGGGCCGGGGTTTAATTGCCCCACTTCATTACACACCAAGGAAGGCGCGTCGCAGCGCGTTCCCCAACCTAAGTTTTCGTGACATCACGAGCGGCCTACAACCGTTTCCTCCTCCACACAAATCCTCAATCTCTTGATTCCCGCCACCTTCTCCCCCCCCCCCCCCCCGCACGAGGTCAGAAGTAAACAGCCATCCAGAGAAAAACCCGGCAAGATGGGTATCAAAGGCCTGTTTCCCATCATCAAGGATGAAGCCCCTGAGGCCATCAAGGAGGGTGAGATCAAGAATCAGTTTGGCCGCAAAATTGCTATTGTATGTTTTCCCGCCAATTTTAACTTGCCTGCGTCCTGCTAATGACGTCTTAGGATGCGTAAGAAACACTTGTGAACGATTCACGCGCTTGTGTCATCTAACCATCATCCCCTAGGTCTATGAGCATCTACAGCTTCCTTATCGCCGTGCGATCCTCCGACGGCCAGCAGCTCACGAACGAGAGCGGCGACACAACCTCGCATCTTATGGGCATGTTCTACCGCACCCTCCGCATGGTCGAGAATGGCATCAAACCCCTCTACGTTTTCGACGGCGCCCCGCCCAAGCTCAAGTCAGGCGAGCTGGCCAAGCGGTTCCAGCGCAAGCAGGAGGCCAAGGAGGGACTCGAGGAAGCCAAGGAAACAGGCACGGCAGAGGAGATTGAGAAGTTCTCGAGAAGAACCGTCCGTGTCACGAGAGAACACAATGCAGAATGCCAGAAGCTGCTCATGCTGATGGGCATCCCGTACATCATCGCACCGACTGAGGCCGAGGCACAATGCGCTGTGTTAGCGCGAGCTGGCAAAGTCTACGCCGCGGCTAGCGAGGATATGGACACACTTTGCTTCAATACTCCGATCCTGGTGCGCCACCTCACCTTCAGCGAGCAGAAGAAGGTGCCCATTCAAGAGATTCACGTGGATAAGGTGCTGGAGGGTTTGGGCATGAAGAGGGACCAGGTATGTCGGCGTTGTGCTGAAGTTGAGAGCTTTTCACTGACCATTTTCGTTTCCATGGCTACTAGTTTGTTGACCTCTGCATCCTCCTTGGTTGCGACTATCTCGACCCAATCCCAGGCATTGGCCCCAGCACGGCACTGAAGCTCATTCGCACCTACGGCTCGCTCGACAAGGTGGTTGACTTCCTAAAAAGCGACGCTAAGGCCGTAGAGAAGCACCCCATCCCAGATGACTGGCCGTATGAGGATGCGCGTGATCTCTTCTTCAACCCCGGCGTTCGGGATGCGAGTGATCCACTGTGTGACTTCAAGTGGGAGAAGCCCAATGTAGAGGGTCTCGTACAGTACCTTGTTCACGAGAAGGCCTTCAACGAGGACCGAGTGCGGGGCTGCGCTGCCCGGCTTGAGAAGAGCCTGAAGGGCTCGCAGCAGGCAAGAATCGAGGGCTTCTTCAAGGTCATGCCTAAGTCGGAAGAGGCGAAGAAGGCACACAAGCGCAAGCTCGAGGAGCAAAACGAGCAAAAGAAAAAGAAGCTCAAGGAGGAGAAGAAGGAGAAGGCCAAAGCCAAGGCGAAGCCACGCGGTACTGCGTGATTACCGGCGATTTTGCTCTCATGGGTTTCGAGTTTGACAGGGTGGCATCGGGCTCACTTCATCGGGGTTCCGTTACTCCACACATTAAGATTTGGCGTGGAATTTTATCTGCAATTTGGAGGTGGTGGATTTGACACTACCTTGTCCACATAGGTCTCGCGAACGGCCGGATGGGTTCGTCGCGTCGGCGTTAACGGCGTCATTATAATTATCGGGGCATGGAAGGCACTGTAGAATGGGTTCGCTTGAGGAATATACACTACTATGCGGATCCCGAGTTGTAGCAGCTGCGATGCTATTTATCTTAGCCCGGCAGCAATTGAACAATTCCACGATTCGTCATGTTCCACACTCAGCAACGTTCGATGTTCCATTCTTGGCGGCGTTTGCATCCCACCGTCGACGAACCCGACACGAGTCGTGTGGTTTCAATCGCTACGAAAGGTATGGCACAAGAGTATGAGTCCGGAACCAGTTGCCTTGCCTCGGCCCAAAAAGCCTCGAGATGGTAATCTTGGCTCGGTCATTGGTTGTCGAGGGCCATGACATCAACTAACCTAGACGCCGAAAACTGGGGTTGCTTGGGGCGCTTTGCGGCAGGATTCCACGCCGGCTGTCACATGCCCAACCCCCCACCTGACTCTCTGGTGACCTGAGCCACCACCGACGGACTCCAACGGCCACCGCGTGCTATGCGAGTTGGAGGTACCCCGGAGTCAAGGGGAGGAGGTGTTGGCGAGGAGGGGGAGGGGGGAGGTGCACATGTTGCCCTGGTCCGGCCCTGGCGGACGCTTTCGTTCATGAATCGCATGTGATTGCGTACGGTCTGCCGAATCGAGGCCTGGGAAAACCGTGAGTAGCCACTCTTTATTGAGGACTTGTCTCCTCCTTTTCCCAGGTTTTCTCTTTTTGTATTCTTATTCTTTGGTTGTCTCTCATACCGCTGTCGCATCATCTTTTGGTCAATTTCTGGGGAAATAAAGTTTCAGTCGCAAACCGCAAAACAGCTACCACACGTGCAGCCATGTCCAAAACCTTCAGCCAGGCCGACGTTGCGTCGCACAACAAGGCCGATTCCCTGTGGATCGTCGTTGACGGTGACGTCTACGATCTCACAACCTTCCAGGACGACCATCCAGGTACGTGGGCGATGATGGCGGCAGCCAGGTCGCGTCCAATTGCTCCTATGTAGGCCCGCGGCTGACGTGTGACCCTTTCCCCCGAAACAGGCGGCAAGAAGATCCTCCAGAGGGTCGCCGGCAAGGATGCGTCCAAGCAATTCTGGAAGTACCACAACGAGAGCATTCTCAAGAAGTACCAGAAGCAGCTGCAGGTCGGCTCGCTAGACAGCAAGCCCAAGCCCGCCGCCGAGCCCATGCCGGTTGCCGTGCCCGCGAAGACGGCCGCCAAGCCCGCCGCAGCCGCAGCCACGCCGGCTGGCGAGTCCGAGGCCCTGGAGCCATATGGCCAGCAGATCCCCTTTGGCGATCCCAGCTGGTATCAAAGCGTGAGTCGCGACCCCTTTTCTCCCCTTATTCCGATTTTATTTTGGGTTGCGCCGCATCGTTAGAGAGAGAGAGAGAGAGACTAATGCCGTCCCGCCCCGCAGTACCACTCTCCCTATTTCAACGAGACCCACGCGGCGCTGCGCACCGAGGTGCGCGAGTGGGTGGACAAGGAGATCCAGCCGTTTGTGGCCGAGTGGGACGAGAAGAAGGAGGTGCCGGCCGCAATCTACAAGGAGATGGGGCGGCGCGGCTACCTCGCCGGCCTGCTCGGCACACACTACCAGAAGCAATATGTCTCGAACCCGATCGAGTTGGTGCCGACTGAGAAGTGGGATTTGTTCCACGAGATGTTGATCACCGACGAGCTGAGCCGCACCGGCTCGGGCGGCTTCGTGTGGAACGTCATTGGCGGGTTTGGTATCGGATGCCCGCCGCTGGTCAAGTTCGGCAAGAAGCCGCTGCTGGATCGGATCCTGCCCGGCATTCTGAACGGCGATAAGCGCATTTGCCTTGCCATCACTGAGCCCGATGCCGGTAGTGATGTTGCCAACCTCAGCTGCGAGGCTAAGCTGAGCGAGGATGGTAAGCACTACATCGTCAACGGCGAGAAGAAATGGATCACCAACGGTATCTGGAGCGACTACTTCACCACCGCTGTGCGCACCGGCGGACCCGGCATGAACGGCGTCAGTTTGCTTCTGATCGAGCGCTCCTTCGGCGGCGTGTCGACCCGCCGCATGGACTGCCAGGGCGTGTGGTCGAGCGGCACTACCTACATCACGTTCGAGGACGTCAAGGTGCCCGTCGAGAACCTGCTCGGCAAGGAGAACGCCGGCTTCCGCGTCATCATGACCAACTTCAACCACGAGCGCGTTGGCATCATCATCCAGTGCCTGCGCTTCTCGCGCGTCTGCTACGAGGAGTCGGTCAAGTATGCCAACAAGCGCCGCACCTTCGGTAAGAAGCTCATCGAGCACCCCGTCATCCGCCTCAAGCTGGCCCACATGGCCCGCCAGATCGAGGCCAGCTACAACTGGCTCGAGAACCTCATCTACCAGTGCGAGAAGATGGGCGAGACCGAGGCCATGCTGCGTCTCGGCGGGCCCATTGCCAGTCTCAAGGCCCAGGCTACCGTCACCTTTGAGTTCTGCGCCCGCGAGGCCTCGCAGATCTTTGGCGGCCTGTCGTACTCGCGCGGCGGCCAGGGCGGTAAGGTCGAGCGCCTATACCGCGACGTGCGCGCATACGCGATCCCCGGTGGAAGTGAGGAGATCATGCTCGACTTGAGCATACGGCAGAGCATGAGGGTGGCCAAGATGTTGGGGATGAAGCTTTAGAAAAGCCATTAATGCGGATAAAGAGTGATGAATGTGTGCGCGCTGCGTTGAATACCACGTAACCGATTGACTTGACTTAGGGTGTACTTTTATTTACAACTTCCATCGTTGGACCGCTAGAGGGGATTTTCTTCTGTTTATCTATATCACATGTTTGGAGTAACATTTGCTTTTTCATGGGGTGGTCTGTAAAACGGCTGGTATACAAATAATATCGCAATGGCATAGCTACCACTGTATTTAGCCAATTCTTTGTGCCCTCTTGGTGATTTCGTTGAGTCCCAGCGGTTTCTGGAACTTGATGAGTCGCGGAAATGTATTCATTCCAATCCACTTCACAAGACGAGAGTGCCCTCTTGGCAACATACTGCAGACCGACTCCCGTTGGATTATGAAACAGTAAAGGAACTACTTGGATGTGTTCATAGTAAAACCATGTAGCGCAAGGATACAACAGCGGGAAACGATTGCTACATTAATAAAGGCTCTATTCTACTCAGAGGTCCGAAGGATAACCTGTGTCAGGTTTCGATGGGTCAAGGTCTTGGAGGATATGTCGTCCCAGCTTTCATGCACCAGGAGTCTCTTGGAGTAGTAGAGCAAAGGTGTTTGGTAATAGCAGGGCTATTTTTCTCGGCACGAAGAATATTCCTTCAGCAAATAGAGCGTGGGAAAGTAGCTCGTTGCTGTACACACTAATGCCTGTGTTGGGTCTGGGACTGGGTCTAGAGTGTGGGTGCTGGGGGAAGAAGGTAAAAGGAAGCAGATACAGTCACGACATCCGGGAAAGTCCGTCGTTGACGGCGATGACAGACCGTAGGAGTACATACCATAGGGCATCCGAGATCTCATCGACGTGTGCATGATTAAATATTAAGGACTTAACATATGGACCTGTAGGTGCCAGGCAATATTTACCTTTGGCGCTGCCTGAGGGATTGAGCTGCCCACGTCTCGAAGATTTGGTGGAGTTTTGAGTTAGAGGTTATCTAGCCGTATCCATAGGTTAGCTTTGATGAACCAAATCGGATAGGCATGAACAATTGTGGTGTCCTTCAGATTGACTCAGAGAAAGAACAATGTAGGTGGTTGATTATAATCATAATTATTCATAAACAGCCTCTCTTGCGAGCATATCATCATAGTAATGAAGAAGTTGTGGGGGATGTGAAGAGATGATAGCACACACCTTGAGCAAACGACAGAATGGGTTGAGGCACCACGGAACAGCAGAAAGACTGGCGCGTGGTATGGTATACAGCCTTCCCATTCTCTACGGCGGCCGACTGGTCTGCTGGCTATGTGTACAAAGCCCTGGTGGGCTCGCCTATCTCGAGGACTCTCCTCAAACAGCATTGGGATCTGCTGAGACGGGATTGATTTCGATACCGTATGTCTCCTTGAGACGTTGACGTCTCCGCTCTTCGTACCCAGGAGGACGGATGGCTAATTCTTGGTCAGTCATGTCCAAGATGTGGGAGTGGGAAAATGGCTCACACCGGCCCTCGCCAACCTCCGCAAGAGTTTCCTCAACAGGGCGCCTGCGATTGAGACGGACGCGCTCTGCTCGCTCAAAATTATCCAGCTCGGGGTCCTTCCCGCGGCCCATCAAGCTGTTACCGGTGTAGTAGAAGGCCGATGATACAATCGCGGCGAATGCGCCATAGCCGAGGACGCGAGGCATGCGGCCGGCTGTCATTGCATTAGCGGAGTTCACGAGGTGATGGGGTATTTGGGCCAAGGGGATTTCGTACTTCGGAGTCCGACGACGGCGCCTAGGGCAAAGCCGCCATACGCCCGATTGATGTAGTCATCCTTCTCGCGCAGGTTCGCCGCGGACGAAGCCACGAATTCGCTCGCGGCAGCAGCAGCACCTGCGTCGGGGCATGGTTAGTCAAGGAGGGTCTCTCAGGAGTCTTTCATCTCCAAGGCAGCGTCTCTTGCCGTACCAAAAGTGAAGATGGTACCGCCGCCGCGCGTGAAGACGCCCCAGGCGCCGTGATTTTGCGTAGACAGGGCGTTTTGCAAAGCGGCAACGGCGAGACCTGCTCCGCCGAGAAGGATCCCGGATTTCACCGAATTTCCCAGAGCATCCTGGGGCTCGTAGTGATCATCATCGCCGGGCGGCGCCATTTTGGGTGGCTGCTGGAGAGGAGAGAGGAAAGTGGTTTGAATGTTGCGAGGTGAACTTTAAGTAAGTCATGAGAATCAAATGGAGAATTGAGCATCGGAGGTTGATGCGGCCCGTTGCTCTGTTGGTTGTGGACCACGGTGAGCTCGGCTGCGATTGAGCGGCACTGATTGGTTGCTGCGGCACGGATGAGGGGCACGTGAAATGTCTGTCCGTTTGAGCGGAGCTTGCTGAAGCGAGAGGTGGGCACGGATGGAGCTTGCCCAGATGAGCTGCCACTGCTCAACATATGCATGGGCCATCATGGACGGACTCCTAAAGTCTTCATGAGTTTTGGAAACAAGGGCTAGATATTACCATTTTTCGCAAAGACAGCGCTGTTGAGCTACAAAAAGACGTATCCTGTCGACTTAGCTATAGTTGCCTTCGTAGATACTAACTACTCCGTACCAAACACTCAAAAGACAGAGACGGGGAGCGAGACAGAAATCGTGCCATAAGCTCAAGTGCTAGATTACCTAATGCTGGCTGCACAACGGATAAAGCTAGGAACAGAGTTCCAGCACAAGCGCGGCAAAGCTTCTGCCCAGGGGCTTGGCAGCCCGGAACTGTAGAGCAAGCTGGCCCAACTGGCAGCTCAAAGCTCAAAGCTCAAAGCTCAAAGCAGCACCATCCAACCTGAACCTGACTCTGCAGGTGAACAAGGCTGCGTCAGCCCGATCGCCTTTGTCGCCACACCCTTCGCACACTGATGTTGACACTTACACCACTGCCACATACGCCCTGCGCAGCTCGATGAATGCCCATGCTCATGCGTGACCCCTTTTCCGTCACCGCTTCTGTTGCTGCCTCTCTAGCAGCTCCTGGCCCGCTCGAGGCTAGCTCCGTGTTCATCCTTGTGTTCCTGCGGCACCAGCTGTTCCCGTGTCGTTTCTTGGCGTATTGGCATATAAGCAGCCCGCCCCTGGTCCTCGAATCTCGGATCAAGACACGGAGCTCTCTTGGCCGGCCGCCGGTCCCAGCCCCGAGACCGATACTCCCGTCTCATCGCCCCTGAGTCGACTGAGCCCCGCCGGCGCGATAACGTCAAGGCGGCCCCTTTTGACCCTGTTGGCTCCGCGGCACTCATCAGCTCCGCGCCCCTCGCCAGCTCCGCGCCCCTCGCCGGCTCCACGCCCCTCGTCGGCTCCGCGCCCCTCGTTATTTTCTTGCTGCGCTCCCGCTTTGTGACACGCACTACTTCCTTCCTCATCACCCGCCTCTTTCCCTCTTCCTCTCGATTCTTCCTCCAACCTCATCTTCTAAATTTGCGGCCTTCATTGCTGCATTCTCCTCCGCAACGCAAAACTAGCTGCTGCGCTCTGGTTGTTTCCACATCCTTGGATCAACAGTTGCATCTTCCTCCTTAGCGTTCCGGCTTCCCAGGCACTCCTCGAGGTGCTTGGGACGACGGCACCTAACCCAGAATTCCTTCCACGCCAACAATCAGCCAACCCGAGCCAGAGGTTCGCAGCCCAGTACCTAACCAGCGCCCGTCCGTGGCGAAGAAAAGAAAACACCCACTCGAGTCTGACGCCCTCGGGCAACGTGCTATCAAGAGTAAGCATCCCTTCTCCTTGGCTCCCTGAGTACCTGGCCCGTCGCCTCCCCGCGTGCCGAGGGGACGGCGGCCCGGTGGGCTCACAAGTCCTGCGTGGCACCTTTCAGGTCTCGCTGACTATTGACGCGTAGTGGCGCGCAGATCGGCCGAGGTCCAGGAATCCGATCAAACGGAAGAGACCGAGGCGATTGATCAATCCAGGCCTGAAGTGGGTGGGGCTGGCGGCCGTTTGGCCAACCGTCTCATCCGAGACTTCGATGCTGGACTTATTCAGAATGACCCGTGGGGTTTGCTTTCCCCCAACCGCAGGTCCAAATGGTCGTGCCCAAAGCTTCGGGACCCCAACTGGCCAATTGATAACGCTGGGGAAGATCATGACATTATCGTTTTGACCTCTCAAAGCCTTGATGAGAGCGACATCTGGGCAGCCGGCCTCGGGACCCTTGCTGGGGTTTGTCGGTTTTGCCGTTACCACTTTACCTTCTTCATGAATCCCCACTACAGCCGGACGTCAGCCTGCTGTCAAGATACTCCCGAGCGACCCCAGCATCACTTCCGGGGTACATTTTACCATGAACCCCCCGAAGAAGACGCAGCGAGGGATTCTAGCTACAAACTGAACCCTGTTTGCTGCCAGTCTCATTATTTCTGTACGGAATGCTCGTTCAAGCTCGAAATTGAGCTCTCGGCCCCGCGGCTGAGAGCCGAATGGGTCCAACTCATTACAGACGGGGCCCGAATCCGTGAGGCTATCGGTGAACTTAAGGAGTCTGATCCAGCGAGATACCGGGACATCCCCAAGGAGCGCGAGGTCATTTATGAGACGACCCCGTTAGCCACCTTGAACACGTACCTTAAGAATGTACTTGGGGATGGATCCGGGGATCCTAAGAAGATCTCTTTCCGAAACAAGACTTTCTCCATCCAGTTTGGCCTCGCTTGCGAGCATATTTTCCGGTACCTCGAGTTTACCGTGATAAGCGAAAAGACGTCGACCGGAGAAGAGAGGTACTGGGTGCAGCCGCAGCTGCCTCCTCAAACTGGGAAGACGTCTTTGAAGTCGCGCCGGGCCTTCTTCGAGGACGTTAAGTTTGAGATCCAGAGCTTGCTGGATCAGAGGCCGCCGCGGACGGTCGTTTTCTCACACCCGGTGCGAGCTTCCGAAAGACTTGTCGAGCTAATTGGTGTTCCAGTCGGCAAAGTCAAAGTCACTATGGCCACCTGGGCGATAACAAGTGACCATTTCCGCGTGCTGGGCGCATCGAGGGACGACTCCGACGAAGCACTCCAATGGGCATACCAGCACCAGATTGAGCACGATGAACTCCATCGGAAGGCTTACTACGCTGCTCTCGCCGCAGTAGTGCCCTATCGGGATGGTAGGCAGCTGGAGACATTCTGCATTGGGCAGTTGGATGAGAACTCTCCCTCGCCCGCCCCGGCCACTTCGGTCAGGCAAGGTCAGGCGCAGGGTCAAGCGCAGGACCAAGGCCAAGATCAAGTCGATGGCAAAGTCGATGCCGCGTACATGACCTTTAACCTGGGCGACAAGCGGTATAGCTCCGAGCCCGCGGACTTTTTTATTAACGTTTACCGAACTTTCCGGGACCAGTCGCCTGCGCAACGGGCCCAGCACCGTAAGAGCTTGCTCATCATTGGCAAAGATAGGAATAGTCAAGAGATCCAAACTGTTGCCAAGAGCGATAGCATGACCGTGGCGGAAGCGTGTGAGCTGTTGAATGTGGCGGCTGACTGGCCGCTGGAATCAATTACCGCGGTTGTGGATTTTGAACTGGTAAGTGCTATGGTGCTGGCCCCCCTCGCCCCAATTTGTGGGGCGGAAGGAGCGATGGATATTTATGGATGGATTGGAAGCGAAGACAGACAGAAGCTAACGAAATCTCACCCACCAGCGCGTGCGAGACACCGACTTGCAAGAGTTGACATTGCTGGCCTTCCAGACCGTCATCGACGACTCTGTCGCTTGTCCGGGCGGGCCTGTACACAAAGCCACTGCCGAGGCTCTTATTGCCACGTGTCGCGCGGGCAGATTAGGTCAGGAAGATTCTCTGCGTAGCGGCCAACAGAGCGGCGAACAGGGTGCCGAGACGATTGACATGACGGTCGACATGACGCTTCCTGCTGGCCTGGCAAATCTCCGCAATACCTGTTACCTCAACAGCATTCTCCAGTATTTCTTTTCTGTCAAGGCCGTCCGGGATCTCGTTCTCCACTCCCAGCAACCTAAAGTCGTCGAGAGCCTCGACGATCTCTTGCACGGTATTGCACCAGCTGACCTCGAGCCTGGAAGAGCATTTGTGGGTATCGAGTGTGAGAACCCCCCTTCCCCCCCTGCTTCAGACCTCAGCTCCTCCTACCGGCCCTTGCTGACCGAAATACAGTCTCTCGTGAGCTTGGCACCCTCTTCGAAGAGTTGAAATCTGCTACCGGGAGCGCCGTAAAGCCCAGACAACGCCTTGCCAATGCTGCTTTGTTGCGCCCCGAGAAGGTCCGTCCCAAGTCGGACGGGACGGACGCAGCCTCCGCCATTGGACCCATCGGACCCCCTAATAAACCCCCGCTACCGCCCCGTGCTGGCGAGATCAGCGAGCCGACCGTCACTGTCGATGCCGTGCATGAGAACTCCGAGACCGCTAGTATGGTCAGCTCGCAGACATTGGTTGACAAGCCCGAGGACGACACATCTTATGTGGTTGTGAGCCCGGGCGCCGACAAATCTGGCCCCGAGGCTATGGAAATCGATGTCCCTGACGCACCGGACGGTCCCGCTTCTAAGTCTGCCAAGGACGTTGATGCTAAAAACTCGAAGCTGACCGTGGAGGAGCTGGCTGTCGAGCTTGACAAGCCGAACGTTGGGTCCGACCAGATGGATGTCGACGAAGTCATGGGGAACGCTTTCGATCACCTCCGAGCTGCATTCAAGGTCAGCGAGGTGGGGCGTTCCGGCTGTGTTCCTGATCCCATCGAGAATGCATTTTTCTCGACCTTTATTGATAACCGGAAGAAGATTGGCGACGAGGGCTGGAATCGGACCACCAGATCAGACCGCTGGGTGACAGCCTGTCCGGCTGAAAAAGGAACGAGGAGCCTCTACGATGCAATGGCAGTCTCCTTCGATCTCGAGCACTTGCAGTCTGACTTGCTGTCATTCACTACAATCGACAAACCCGCTCCCAATTTTCACATATGTATTCAACGCTCAGGCGGCATGACAAAAAACTCGAACCCTATCGAGATCCCCGAGACGCTCTATCTCGATCGTTTCATGCATCGCATCAAAGATGATGAACAAACCACTGCCCTCTGCCAGGCCAGGAAACGTGGATGGGACATAGAGACGCGTCTTAACGAGACGCAACATCTCAACGAGGATGATTCGGTCGAGGAGAGCACCACGACCAATATGATTTCCACAAAACGGGCCAAGGTAGATTCCCCTGGCGGTCAGGAGCTTGATAAATATACGTCCAAAAAGAGCTCAAATGTTCCTGACAAGTCGAACGGCGGCACATCTAAGACCGAATTCAGCGTCGCTAGTGTCACTTTGGCTGAGGTCTTTGATGAACACCCGTTGCTCACCTTTGAGCCTACTCTGCCACCTAGTGAGGAGCCGCGGGCGAGCGGCAATAGCGGTGGCAAAAATCCCACAACTCTGTCCCCGGCAGATATCCAGTCTTTCTGGGAGGAAGTCATTCTAATGGATAAGAAGAACCGGGCCCGCCTCGTCTCCGAAAGGAATGCCCTCTTTAGCGGCATGAAGAACGTTCCCTACCATCTTCATGCTGTCGTCTGCCACGCTGGCGCCACAGCCCGTGCCGGCCACTATTGGGTGTGGATCCGCGACTTTGAGCAGGACGTCTGGCGCAAGTACAACGACACCAATGTCTCGGTTCACTCTCTTGAGTTTGTCTTGTCGGAGCTTAACACCAAGGGCGAGCCATACTACCTCGCCTATGTTCGGGAGTCGGAAATCCAAGACCTAGTCAGCATTCCAAAGCGACGCTTCCTAATTGAGTCTTCGAGCGAGGACTCCGAGATGCCCGATGTTTCAGATGCACCAAAGGGCAAAGAAAAGGCCGAGGCTTCTTCTGATTCTAGCGAAGTGGATCTTGGCGAGGCCGAGGACGTCAATATGAACTAGCAGGAATATGGTTCAAGTCGACGCCGGGATTCAGCAAGCTGGGACAGTGACTATGTTCCTGAAGATGTCACGGACGAACAAATTATGCTTGCCATTGCCAAAAAGGAGAGTTTGGAGAACTCAAGGTCGTGACGCCATGCCCGGACTCTGAATGTCGTTGAGAGGGAGCATGTTGAGGGTGTCGATTGCGGGGCTTCCCACATTGCCGATAGGAGTGCAGTCGAGGATCCTCGTTTGAGCACAGACGGCAAGGAAAATGACCTTTCTTGATCCCCAGAGAGTCATATCTTGACACAAGAGAGACGAGCAACGACTACAGTCGATGTGATTCATCGAGGACGAATATCCGGGTGGTGTAAGCACCCTATTGACTGAAGAAAAAAATATTTAACGGTTTGCTTATGAAGCAAACTTGGGACGGCGAGCAATATCTTAAGAGCAAATCCGGCTTGACTGACTGTAGGATTCATGTAGTCCTAGTCCTCGACGCGGTGTTTTGGGGGGGGGAGGGGCTGACAGAAAAAGAAGAAATTGCAGTTGCCCAGCTGATACGCATTGCGTCGGGCCTTTGGAGCATGGAGATTGGTTGCCTGGCGATGGGGAGCCTATAGGGATATTGCCAATGGTTGTTCATAGCGAGGGTGGCACAGCGATGGGAATTGGAGAGTGTTGCTGTCCTATATTTGGACTGCGTGCTTTTCTCCTTGCGAGCAAAATTGGTCCTGCGGTCAGTTTTGGCTAGCCTGTGGCAGTTTTGTGCGCATTTATCGCGTATACTTTAGTTTATGAGCTGTAGAAATACATGTGGTGTTTTGTACCAGTGCTACTAGAGTCGGTGAGGATGGGTTGGCTTGGGAGATACTTTTGCAGCCTTTTACATGCCGCAACATCTCTCAGGGTATACCTGGTACCGTTAACTTGTGGCATGTGCTCACTGGTTCGGCTTCAAGTCTTGAGAATCAAGCAAGACGCTAGTGATAAACGCCAGAAACCCCTGTTTACGAGGTCAATAGCTATGTACTCTCACTGCCTCGGCACCCTGCCTTTGTTGCTCGTAGATAGAGTAACTAACCCACGACCCTCCCTGTAGGCCTAGGTTACTCTTACAAATTGCTGATCATCTCTCTTCTGTGTGCTAACATGCCATTCTCGGTAATCCCTGCCCAACACCAACCCAGCTCCTCAACTCTCAAGCAATGTACAGAGTAACTAAGAATATGCCACGCTCACTCCCATATCCATACATATTGTTACAACGCTTTGACACTCTGGAAAAATGGATTCGCGAGCAACCTCTCGTCCCTCCCTACCAACTCCTTCATCTTCGCCACCATCTCCTCCCTGCTCATCCGCCCCCCCTCAACCTCGCCCTTCCACTTGACCAACACCTCCTTGAGCAGCGCGCTCCCCTCCTCCACGTCCTTCTTGCTGTACTGCACGCCGAGACCGCCCGTGGCGTCGTGCTTGGTGGTAAAGTCCTCGAGCTCGTCGGCCTTGCGCTTGGCCATGCGGACGACCTTGTTGGGGAAGCGTACGAGCTCGGCGACGTGGATGCCGAAGCTCTGGTCGCAGATACCCTCGTCGACCTTGTACAGCAGGGTGACCTCACGCTTGTCGTTGTTCTTGTCAGCGCCGGTGCCGCTGATGTGCGCCGTGACGTGCAGATTGCGGACCTGCGGGTACTGGTCGGCGAGGGCGGTTAGCTCGTGGAAATGGGTGGCGAAGAGGGCGAAGCAGCCGATCTCTCTGACAATGTGCTCCGAGATGGCCCAGGCGAGCCCGAAGCCGTCATATGTCGATGTGCCGCGGCCGAGCTCGTCGATGATGATGAGGCTTTCGGCTGTGGCTGATTTAAGAATGTTGGCTGTTTCAAGCATCTCGGCCATGAAGGTCGATACACCCTTGAGCTGACTGTCGCTGGCGCCGACACGCGCGAGGATGCTGTCGAATATTGTCAGCTCGGCCTCTGCACACGGCACAAAGCAGCCGATTTGTGCCATGAGAGCTACGACGCCGATCTGCCGGATGTATGTGGACTTGCCGCCCATGTTGGGGCCTGTGATGATAAGGAACGAAGACGTGTCGCGCGTTAGCTTGACGTCGTTAGTGATGAACTGCACATCGTCTTGCATTTCCATGCACGGGTGCCGCGCCTCAGTCAGGACCGTCTTGCCCTCGCCGCGTGGGTGGATCTTGGGTCGGACATAGGATATGGGTGCGTGTACGGAGCAGTGTGCGAAGGCAACTATGACGTCGAGATGGGCAAGGACGGCGGCAAGCTTCTCAAGAACAGGGCAGTATGAGGCCGCGACGCCGATAACCTCGCTGGCAAGACTGCTCTGGGTTCTGTTGTAGTTCTGAGAAAGCTGATCAAACTCGCGGCGGAAGCCCTGGAGGGTCTTGGTGGTGAAGTAGACACCGTTCTTCTGCGTCGAGCATTCCTGGTAAGTGGACTTGTTGCGAATGCAGCCGGCCTCCGTCCTGGTCAGGCGCATGCACCAACCGTGGACTTTGTGGTTCTCTAGGAAAATCTTTTTGTCCCGCTCCTGGCCCAGATCGTCCGCCGCATCAGCGAACTCCCTGTTCATGTCGGACCGCAACTTGTCAAGCTTCTTACGAATGATGCGCAAGCCATCGTCAAATTCGGGCTTGATGATGAATTCGTGGTTGTCTAGCGCATCAAGGTCGACAGTTGTCTCTACCATCTCCTGCAGCTTCCCCAGGCTATCAGAAATCTCGCGGAGCTTGTTGGTATAAGCTTCGTCAAGGGGGTCGCGGTAGGCTTCATCCATCACGCCCTCGAGAGTACCAAGAAAGCCAGGCAGGCGGATGATGACCTGGTAGGTCCGGACCACATCCTCGAGAGTGGCCTTGCTGCGCTGGAAGCGCTTGGACAGACGGTACAGGTCGGGGATGGACCTGAGGTGCTCCTCCTGCATCGTCTGCCTTAGCTCGGTGTCGGTGACAAAAGCCTCAACGAGTTGTTGTCGCTTTACAATCTCGTCCCTGTTCATCAAGGGCTGCTTCAGCCACTGTGAAAGTAACCTACTGCCCACAGGAGTCTTGCAGTGGTTCAGCAGACCGTACAAGCTCATGGTCTTGGAGCCATCCCTTGCACCAGGCATCAGGTTGAGCGCCTTGAGTGCTGCTGCGTCAAGCTTCATAAACTGCGCCAAGTCGTGCTGATATAGCTGATACTGGCCAAAATTGGATGGATCGTGGAGGACGCCTAGGTATTTGATCAAGGCGGCCGCAGAACCCATCGCAAGCTTCAAATCGGTTTGCGGGAGCATTGTCGAGGACTTTTCATCCTTCAAAAGTCTGGCCAAGTCCTGTTCAATATCCTTGGTACCAAATTCGGCGGCTGACCTTTCCGATATGGCTACGCCGCAATTCTCGATGATTTGTTTGACTTTGGTCAGCTCCGGGTCCTTTTCCTTGTCACCCTTATCCATTTGTATCACACACTCCTTGGCGCCGAGTTGGATGAGCAGAGACTCGAAGTTGGAGTAAAGATCGTTGTCCATAAACTCGCTGACGCCGAGTTCCCGGACGCTGGCATCCGCGAAGCAAACGCCAACTGTCCTGGCTTCTGTTGCCTTGGCTGAGATTTTGACGGCCAAGATGACGGGAGCTCCGTCGAACTGGCCACCGAGTTCATCCTCCACATCTTGAAGGTTACCAGGCGAGGCCTGCTTGACGATCTTCCAGTTCATACGGCCGCTTGGGCTCGCCCATATCTCGACTCTTTTGCCTAGCTTGAACAGGGCCTCACGGATGAACTGTCGGAAGACCGTGACAGTCATAGTTACTGACGGAAGGCCTGTGTGATCGCTTTTCCCGAGCTGGCGCACCACCGAGGTGGTTTTGTACACCTGTGTTCCCTAGTTAGCGAGTGCCTTGAGGGTGCAAGTCGGGCTGCAGGAATGACGAACAGTTCGTGCAATGAAGTTTGCATCTTCGCCATGCGCGGTGTACCAGTCACCGCGGTCGAATATCCGTACTGTATCTTCACCGAGGTCCAGGAGAGACTTGAAGAAGCGAATGAAGCCATGCTCGTCGTCGACCTGTTGGCTGCTATGTCAACGAGGGTGAGTCCCAAAAACAGAATAACAGGGAATTGTACCTTCAATTCAGGTCTGGAAGACATCTTGGGGGTATTAAGTGGTCCTACAAAGACGGAATCTGTGGCATACGGGCCGCGCTGGCATTATCTGGCGTGGATGTTGATGCGTATTTGCGGAGTTTTGAGGAGGAGACTGATAAATGCGAAAGTTCGCTGGGGAGACGCGACTCGGTTTAAAAGTCGCCTGGGTTAACGCGTCTGGGCGTGTTGGCGTGCTAATGGAAAGCCATGGGGCACTCACTCACCGCCCTACTTCCCCTGCATGTATTCTGCCACAAGGCGGGGAACTTCATCCCCAACCCCACCAAAAAATGAGCTTCTAACGCGAGACTCACTCAACGAATCAGCCATTGCGACGACTGCAATGTCCTGTGACACACACGCAGCAGCTATGGGGGACCGAATTCGCCCAGAGGCCGCCACCCATGTCGAGGCGTCAGCTTTGGAAGCTATTGATAGCTCGAGCAACCCGGCGCCGCCCACCAATGGCAAGCGAAAAGCCGAAACCGAGCTCGACCGCGATACGGACGAGCGCCCAGCGTCAGGGGCAGGGGCGGAGGGAGAGGATGGGGTAGCAGTTCAAGCTGAAGGCGATACAAACCCGGAAGGCGCCGTGAAGCCCATGTCGAAGAACGAGCTCAAGCGCTTACGAAAACAACAAGCCTACAAGGAGTTCAAAGAAGACCGCAAAGCGAAGCGCAAGGACCGCCGCCACGCCAGGCAGGACCGCAAGCGGACGGAGCGCGAGGTCAAGATCGCCGAGGCGCTGGCGGCGGGGGTTGACCCCAAGTTAGCGCTGCGGCCCGAGGGTGAGCCGTGGCGAGCGCGGCCGGTGCCCGTCGCCTTCATCCTCGACTGCGACTTTGAGCGCTACATGCGCGACCCCGAGATCGTGTCGCTGTCGAGCCAGGTAGTGCGGTCCTACGCGCAGAACCGCAAGGCAAAGTACCAGGCTCACCTGCTCGTTAGTTCCTGGGGCGGCAAAATGAAGACGCGCTTCGAGACGGTCATGCAGAGCACGCACAAAAACTGGAAGGGCGTTAGTATTGTCGACGAGGACTTTTGTGAGGCGGCCAAGAAGGCCCATACGATCATGACGGGGCCCGAAGGAGGCGAGCTCATCGATGTTCTCAAGCCGAGCCAGAGCGAGTTCGAGAAGAGTGGTTCTGGAGTCGTTCGCGGCGATATCCTGGATGAGAACACTCCAGCGTCCGAGCTTGAGCCCGAAGATATAGACCAGTCGATCGTTTATCTCTCGTCCGAGTCTCCCTATACTCTCACTCGACTGGAGTCTAACGTGAGTTATGTTATTGGTGGGTTGGTCGACAGAAATCGGGAAAAGGGGCTCTGCTACAAGCGGGCTAGGGAACACAAGGTCCGCACGGCCAAACTGCCGATCGGAGAGTACATGGCGATGCAGAGCCGTTATGTCCTCACAACCAACCAGGTTGTCGAGATCATGGCGCAGTGGTTGGAGTGCGGTGATTGGGGCGAAGCATTCCTCAACATCATCCCAAAGCGAAAGGGAGGCGCCCTGAAGCAACAAGGCGGCTCGCAGGCTGATACTGAGAGCCTGAACGGTGGTGTGGACGAAGCCGAGGGTTTTTCCATGGCCATTGAGACTGCAGTCGGCGAATCTGATGATAAGACAGAGGCAACACAAAAAGCTGACAACCCATCTGTCATTTCAGCTAGGCATGAGGCCTCTTGAAAAGAAAAGAGAATAAAAAGAGACCAATATAATACCCATTATCGACCTAGAGCCAGCCTCTGTTCATTCGCCAACATGGATATCCTGTGATTTATAACTAACTACTATACTCTTTACATGCAGTTCATTAACACGCACCCATGTCATTCCGTCATATGATACAATCATGAGCTCTTGTTCATTACCACAGCTCCATACTATCCCCCTCGTCATCTCGCTCCCGCTTTACCTTGACGCCCCGCTCATCCTTCATCAGCGTGTTCACATAAGATCTGAAATAGTCGATATAGGGCTTCAGACTGGTCTTCTCCCAGTCCTGGACCGGTTTCTCCGCCTTGACCTCGGGCTCCACCCACGCATCAATCTCACGGATCAAACTTTGCAGGGTGGGTACGCTCAAGGGGTCGAAGTCCTCAAACTTGCGCGTGTCAATAGGCACGCAGACACGCCCGGTGCCGGGGTGGATGACGAAAGGGCTCTTGAGCAAATGGTTGAGCTTCTTGCTGACGTTGATATCGAGCCGAGGGTACGTGTACTCGAGGACAATGTCCTGCTTGGCTTCGAGCAGGGCCTTGGCGTCAAAGTTCTTGCCTGCGCTCGTCTTTGCTACAGCGTCGATGTCTGCCCATTTGGAGGACGATGAGCGCCCTGGTGATGAATCCCACTTCTTGCGGAGGGTGTCGCGCAAGGAGATGTCGGGGAGTAGCTGGAGCAGCTTTTCAGCCCGGTCTGAAGACCTCCAGGGATCTTGTGCTTCTAGAACATCCTCTTGGAAGTGTCCTTTGAGAATATCAAGACTTCGTCTGCGAGCCCAATGTCAGTATAGAGGAAAATTCGGAGGCCGGCCAGGGGTACGTACACTAGGTGAGGGTGGAGCGGCCGGCGCAGGTTCACCCTCTTCCCGCTCTGGGCGCCACCAGTGATAACCTCGAGATACCCAGCAATCACTCTCCTCTTACTGTCGTCCATGTTTCTGGCGGTTCTGTCCGAGACCCAGGCGTGAATACCTCGACGACCAGAGTAGACCCACATAATGTGTTTGAATCCGAAGTCGTCACGTAGTACAGCAGTGATGACCTTTACAGCCATTGTCATGAATTGCCAGCACTTGTTGCAAATATTAGCCTTGTCGCAGCATGTTCGAATATCGTCGTAGTCTGTCAAATCAATATCGAAGCAGAGTTCCTTGGACAGCGGCCGGAAGCCAGCGACGTTCTGGAGCATTTTACGCTCTCGCGGGTTGGTAGAGTACACAGGTCCGATATCGATTCTCGTTGGCATGAGCCGCAGAACGTCCTTGCGGAGCCTAGAAGTAATGTCAGAACAACGCCATCGAAGGCTAGGAAGACTGAACTGACAGGTCTGAACTACGGTATGACTGGTATCTCATCCATGCTTCGTTGGGCAGGGTAAAGACGAATTCGCGGTGCTCAAAGTCAAGCGTTGGTGTTGGGCTGTGGTTAAGCCATTGGAAAAGATAACGCCAGGGGAAGAGACGCTGGTAGAAACTGCGGAGGAGCGCTGGGTCGGACGCGGTGAGTTCTGATGGGTCGAAATCGAATTCACTGGACTCTGGTTAGTGACCTCTGGATTCGGGCAAATGACGACAATGGGAATTACATACGAAGGGGAAGATGGCTCGTTTGGAGAATTGGCCGCCTCCTTCTTTGCGGGGGCGTTGGGGAATTCATCATCTTCGTCCGAGTCGCCTGTGAACAGATCTTCGAGCTTTATGCCCGAGGTTTCCTTCTTTTCCCCCTTCTCCGCGTCTCGATCCTCGACAACTTCTTCGGCTTGTGGAGCATCTGCTATGGCGACCGCGTCAGTCATGGCGATGTCATCGCCGATCGGCTGCTGTGCGGTATCTGCGACTGCGGGCTCATCCATCTCAATTGCGGGTGGCGGGGACGCCTCAGTTACGGGCGAAACAGAATGTGGCATGCCGAAAAATTCAGTTTAATTGCGGCCGTCACAGCACAATCGAAGGAGAATATTGAGATTTTGACAAGCTTTGCTGGCAATTATCGAATCTCGAGTAATTTGTTGGTGGGGGGGCGAAGATAACTCGTCGCGTCAACACAACGTTCGGACGCGACAACGCGTTAAGCACCTGTACAGGGGGGTATTGCGCCACGGTAACTAGCTCCATGCATAGACGTATGCACGGGCGCCCCCGGTATAACTCCGGTGGAGATCAGGTTGAACTTCGGCAAGGTTGAACTTCGGTCATGCCGGCTAAGTTTCGGTTGAAGCCCGGGCCGTTGGTAAACCAATTGCCGCCAAGTGCTTCGGTGTGTCAGCGGGCAACCGCACCCCCTGTCAGTCTGGACCACCACAGGACCCCTGTCTTGTCCTAACGTCATTGGACATGCCGGGGCAAGACATTAACACCTTGAAGTCCCTCGTTCGCTCGCTGATCCCAGTCTCGTTCGTTTTGTTTCTGACCTTTACATCTGTACGGCAACACTCTTAAATTTTACTACCCAACAGGGCCCGAGTCTGTCAGAGTGATTTGAACGTGTGAGCAGAGAACGATGGCCAAATTCCGGCTCACAATCGAAGATGGAAAGTTCCGCGACGTCCATGGCCGACAAGTGACGCTGAGAGGCATCAACGTTGCTGGCGATGCAAAATACCCAAACAAACCCGAACAGCCTTCCCACATCGCCGACGACTTCTTCGACGGCGATAATGTCAAGTTTACCGGCAGACCCTTTCCCAGGGAAGATGCTCATCTCCATTTCTCACGTCTAAAACGATGCGGCTACAACACGATCCGCTATGTGTTTACTTGGGAGGCAATTGAGGCGGCCGGGCCCGGTATCTACGATGAGGAATGGATTCAGCACACAATCGATATTCTCCGCGCGGCCAAGGAATATGGCTTCTACATATTTATGGACCCCCATCAGGATGTGGTGTGTATCTCGGTCCAATGATACAAACCCAACGCTAATACATACGTGCTGTAGTGGTCGCGATTTTCGGGCGGCTCAGGTGCTCCGATGTGGACTCTCTATGCTGCCGGTCTAAACCCGCAGAGCTTCGCCGCGACTGAGGCCGCTATCGTCCACAACACATACCCAGACACCGAAAACTTCCCCAAGATGATCTGGTCAACCAACTACTACCGTCTCGCTGCGGCTACCATGTTCACACTCTTCTTCGCTGGGAAGGACTTCGCTCCCAAG
Organism: Lasiosphaeris hirsuta; assembly: GCA_030549175.1. Lineage (NCBI taxonomy): Eukaryota > Fungi > Ascomycota > Sordariomycetes > Sordariales > Lasiosphaeriaceae > Lasiosphaeris > Lasiosphaeris hirsuta. The sequence continues at coordinate 4,254,126 of JAUKUA010000002.1, forward strand.
TGTATTATCAACGGGATAAACATCCAAGACTACCTTCAGGGGCACTTCTTCGGCGCCATCTCACATCTTGCGAAACGAATACACGAAGCCGGGGACATTGAGAACGAGGTTGTATTCGGGTGGGAGAGCTTGAATGAGCCCAACAAGGGCATGATCGCCTACGAAGACATCAGTGTGATCCCAAAAGAGCAGGCGCTAAAAAAGGGGACATGTCCGACCATATGGCAGACGATACTGACCGGCTCAGGGCGAGCTGTTGAGGTAGACACCTGGGATATGGGCGGTATGGGCCCGTACAAGGTAGGGCGGTCGCTGATCGACCCCCATGGTGAGATTGCGTGGTTACCAGGTGGTTACGATGATTCTCGGTACGGATACACGAGAGATCCGGGATGGAAACTTGGTGAATGCATATGGGCTCAGCACGGTGTCTGGGACCCAGCCAACGACACACTTCTCAAAAAGGACTATTTTGGGAAGCATCCGTCCAAGGGGGAGCACATCAACTATCCCTACTTCTCAGACAATTATTTCATGCATTTCTTCCGGCAATACCGGGACTCGGTGCGACAGCACCACAAAAATGCCATCATCCTTCTTCAGGGCCCAACCATGGAGCTTCCGCCAAACATCAAGGGGACCCCAGACGGCGACGACCCGTTGTTAGCTTATGCCCCCCATTGGTATGATGGTATAACGCTTATGACCAAGAAGTGGAATCGCACCTGGAACGTGGATGTCTTGGGCGTCCTCCGAGGACGGTACTGGCATCCTAGCTTTGCCATCAAGATAGGGGAGACAGCCATCCGTAATTGCTTCAGGGATCAGCATGCTGCCATGAGGCAGGAAGGACTTGATTACATAGGGAACCACCCCTGTGTCATGACAGAATTCGGCATCCCCTACGATATGGACGATCAGCACGCGTATAAGACTGGTGACTATGCCAGTCAGTCGGCTGCGATGGATGCCAACCACTACGGCGTCGAAAGCGCTGGGCTAGAAGGCTATACGCTGTGGCTTTACATGACAAAGGTATATGAATTTCGCGTGTCTATCTAAACCCTAAACTAACCATCTCTCTAGAATACGCACGAAAAGGGTGACCAGTGGAACGGGGAGGACCTCTCTATTTTCTCTCTCGATGATAAGCTTCTTCCGCTCTCCCCCGTGCCCAAAACCCCCGATATGAACCAATCCGCCGTGAGCCTGCTCAAAGTCGCCACTACTGCTTCGTCTGCACCCAAGAGAGAAGTGGATGATGATAGTAGCGTCACGCCCGCCAACATCAAGCGGACGCTGACCAACGCATCCATTTCGTCCGAATCGACCTCGCGCCAGCCTGAGCTGACGGCTTCACCCGGATATCGCGCGGCTGAGGCTTACGTGCGGCCGGCGCCGATTGAGACAGCAGGTGTGATCACGCACTATGTCTTCGACCTCCGGACGTGCCAGTTTAGCATGACTATTCAGGCGCCTAAAGTGGCGGCCCCCGACACTCCGACGGTAGTGTTCCTGCCCGAATACCACTTCCCCAAGGACTCGTGTGCGGTTGACGTGAGCTCAGGCAAGTGGGAGATTAGCAGCGATGAGGATGAGATGGCACTGGTGCAGCGGCTCAGATGGTGGCATGGTGAGGGGGAGCAGAGCCTCAAGGTGACGGGCTTGGTGAGGAAGTACAACGCGGCTGAGGGTGTGGCAGGGGCAGAGGAGGGAGGGTACTACGAACAGTGTAATTCGAGCGGTTGGGGAAATTGCATCGTGATGTGAGTTGAACACGGGGAGGGGCGGCGCTGGGTTTATGGTGCATTATTTGTTGCGTGTTTTGCGTTGGTAATTATGGAGCAGGAGTTGGGCTATCACTTGTAGACCAAGTGAACGTAGGGCTCTCCGTTGTTGGGATTGAATGGTGTATAGCGCGATTAGTATGATAGGAGAAGGGAACTTGTTTTTAGCGTAGACGTTTATGTATATGCGGGGGAGAAGACCAGCGGCCGCCTTGCCAGCCAAGTCTTTGGTTTCCATCATAAACAGTCTCTCATGTCCATCACGTCTTTTACCTGCTTTGAGGGGGTATGGGTGAATCAGGGATTAATGTTGTGGAGTCCGCCGTAACTGCCCAAATATAAGAGGAAGTTAATATATTCGATTGGGTCATTCTAACTACGCCTTCTTCCCATACTCAATTTGGTATATTATATGCATCTGTCGCCAGCCAAACTACGGACACCTCAGACCTTCAAATTCAGACACATGGTGCATGCACATACATTCACCCAAGTCGTACCAGAAATACGTTTTTTGTTGTATCCGTATTCCATGCCATCTCGGTTCTGACACTACAATTGTAGGTCTGCTGCGGAGTGGAGATTGATACGAATTGCTTGTGTGATTACTGGAAATGTTTCTCATTGGTCTCATTGTTGACTCGGCGGACCCGGAATGTTCTACAAACTGCGCTAGTGCAAATCGTCGGTTGCCAATCCGGGTCTGTTTCATGGTTTTATGGAAGCGCTCTTGTGGCACCGTTGTGGGCACGGCTCAACACGGGTCATCCATCCTAGTTCCCCTGCTCGCCGCCCAGCCCCCCGCGTACAGCGAGTCGTAACGCCCGGTTGGCTAGGCGGCTGAGAGCTTGGACCCGGGTTGTTGCGTCTTGTGTGATTTGCTGAGAAACCGAGGGCTGCGCAGGAGGCAGGCTAGTTCGCAGCAGGCGTGGGTAGACAGGACGCATGCAGGGCAATGGAAGCGGGCACACACCGTCCAACAGCCCGAAGCGCTGCCGCCAGAGACGACAGAGACGACAGAACCGACCACACAAAGACCGTTCTCGCACACCCACACGAAGGCCCCCCGGCACCCCCCCAGACGTCGAAAAAGAAGTCCCACCTTGCCACCTTACCTACATGGCAGGTCTGAGGACGCTGCGGGCTGTGGTATCGGAGGCAGAGCAGTCCTACAACACTCATCAATGTCTACCTATTGCAACCAACCCCCACCTGCTCGATATCTCGTCGCAAACGGTGTTCAAGTCGCTGCCTTCACCCATGACTCTGTGACCTCCACCAGAATGCGACCCATGTCGTGATAGCTTTGCGCCAGCGCCCAGCGTCAGACACCGCTGAATCTGACTGACTGGTTTCCAGCCTTGCGGCCCTAAGACCCCTACCCGACGCATGGAAGGCGATTCTCCAACCATTCGCACCACCTCCCGCGCGCATCGCAACAAGCTCGCTCGAGCAAAGTTACTGTGTGCCTGGTAGCTGTTTCCTCAATACGCTACGCTTCGCCGTGGCAGTTTCAGTCGTTGTTCCTTATCTCAACCCAGAGCGGCCGGTGCATCTCCGCCAGCGCAGATAGTGAACCACCGCCCGCCCACCTTCCTCTGCGCCCCGCCTTGAGCGGCCCCGACCACGCGACCCTCGGCCGGCATTCCGCCGACTGCTCCGATCCTCAATCGCTCCCCTACTCTCCTCCCGGGGCTGCCCATCATGTATCAAAATGGGCAAAGGGACGCGTCGCGCCCTTTTCAAGTGCCTCCTCCCCCGCCGCCCATGTCCCCGCCACCCACCGTCGGCATCAACAATGTTCTCACCATCCCCCCTCCGCCACCGCGCTACCAAAGTGCACCGGGGGCCGCCGGTGGTATTATGCTGCCCCCTCCCCCAGGACCTCCACCCAACAGCGCCTTTCCCCCGAGTGCCCTCCCGCCCCCGAGCGCCTTGGGTTCCGCGCCCTGGCACAGCACATGGGGCCGTCCCTACGATGGACGGACGACCTTCAACATCCCACCACCCCCACCAGGCGGCGCTGGTGGCCTGCAGACATACAACCCCAAGCTCCATGCGCAGGCCATTGCGGCGGCCGCAGCGGCTTCGTCAGGCAATACGCTGGGGATTCCCCTGCCACCGCCCCCGAGTGAGCAGATGAGCGCAACATACATACCTCAAGGCGACACATATGGCGAGGGTGTAGGCATCCCAGGTCTAGGCATGCCCGAGGAGATGGGCGGCCAAGGGATGCCGATGGAAGATGCGGGTCGTGGCGACAGGCTCTATGCCCAGGTCGCCAACAGGGTGTCGTCGACCAACAGCAATGCCAGTACGTCGGTCATCTCGACCGAGCTGGCGGCACAGTGGCCGATTGACCAAGTCGTGTTGTGGCTTCAGACGAACCAATTTTCCCGGGATTGGCAGGAGACGTTCAAGATTTTGAATCTGCACGGGGCGCAATTCTTGGAGCTAGGTCACGGCCATGGCGGCCGTGGCAATTTTGGCATGATGCACCAGCAAGTCTACCCCGTGCTCGCGACCCAATGCACGAGGAGCGGGACGGGATGGGACCAGCCCAAAGAGAGAGAGGAGGGGAAGCGGATGCGGCGCCTGATCCGGGGCATTGTGACGGGTCGGCCAGTCGACCCGTCCAAGATGACAATGGGACACTCTCGCAAGGAGTCGGCAGGGACCAGCGTCCCCCCTAGCGCAGGTCCCGACTCTGCCGACTCCCCAAACGTAAGTCGCGAGCTGCGCTGGCTGTTCACACTCGAGACTGACGGGCCCGACTCTGCATCACAGACCCCCATCAAAGCGCCTGGTCCTGGCTTTAGCGGGCGCAGGTTCTCGCAGTCGCGATCGACGACGATGCCCGCGATGCCGACGCTGGGTAGCACCATGAGCTCTGACGCAAACCACAGGACCATCATGAAGAACCTGGAAATTGACAGTGCCCGTCGCCACAGCCCAAGTGCGAGCGAGTCGGGCGAGGCAGGCACATTTCGCGCGAGTGGACGAGGTAGGGACAGTCCCAGCGGCAGCCCTAACCCTTCGTCGGCTCTTTTCCCATCCTCCACCGCGGGGAATCTGTCGGCATCGCCGCACAGCAGCAAATTCGGCCACCGCTCACGTGCCAGCACCGATTCCGTATCCTCGAATGCTGCCATCTACGGCTCTGGTGTTCCCGCCGGCGCGGCTGCGTTGCTGAAAGGTGACATGAACATTGCTGAAATGATCAATGCCGCCCGAAATGCCGACGGCCGCCGCTTTGCCCAGGAGGGCACCCGACCCTCGCCACAGGACGGCGACAGGAGCGCAGGAACGGATCCGCCGGGGAGTGCCAAAGGGACCAACTCGTTTCTGTCCTTCCTGTCGCGGAAGAAAAAGAAGGAGGATGGAAGCTTTCCGTCTCCAGACGACCAGGACTCGCCGACGAGCCCGGCAGTCGGCTTCAAGTCGAACTCTCTCGGGAGCCGCACCGGCCACGCGAGCGAAACCTCGCTGGAGCGGCCTGGCTCGAGCTTTTCGACACATGACTACGGCTACCCATCGTCTGCGCGGTCAAAGCGTAGCGGCGGCGCCCATGCTTATCTGCTGGCTACCGTCGACTGCTGGAACTACCGCATGGTGGATGTCACGGATGTCGAGTCGCCGTCAGAGTTGCGCCACCTCATTTGCATCAACCTTGGTCTGCCAGATGGCGAACACTCTGCAATCTACCTTACCGAGCTGGGCAAGTTCGAACATGACGAGCCGCTCGACGACCTGAAGCTCATAGCAAACAAAAAGTTCAAGGCGGATTCCACTGCGGCCCTGAAGCTATTTGTACGCCCAGGTGGCTATGCGCAGCCTGCAAACCAAGCAGCCGGGTCCTCCACTTATATGAATTCGGGGACACCAATGGATGAGGAGACCCTTGCCAGGCTCAACGGGCAGCGGCAACGATCTAGCTCATCGCCGCCAACTTCAAGGCAAAACACATTGCTAGCAAAGGACAGAGACGAGAAAATACTGACGGTGGAAGCGAACGAGTATAGGGCTGAGCAGCTGAGGAAACAGCAAGATTATCTCGCCAAGAGAAAACAGGTGGCCGCCGCCAAGGAGACCAGCCCCTCGGACCCTCAGTACGGCATCGTAGGGAGAAATGTAGACTTTGATCAACCGCGCCACTCGCCCTTTGAGGATAAGAAGCCAGACAATCTATTCCCGCAGCGCAAGGCGCCCGCACCCCCAGGCGACCCTTCGGCTACCCTTATCAAGGCAAACTCGCTCAGTAAGAAGACAGGCCAGGGCGTGCGCATGGGCCCGGGAGCGCCGGAGAACGGTCACCAAAAACGGGCATCCTCCGACATGCGCGAGGAAATGTTCGAGAAGCAAAGGAGACGCCCGACCGGACCATCTGGGCCACCCCCGACTGGCGGCATCCACGGATTATTGGTAGGCATGGCCGGCCGGATGGGCGGCATTGGCCACCCGGCGGCCGGCGGTTCGACAAGAGGTATTTCACCGAACAGGGTTGCTTCAGCGCCGGTGACGAGCGGCGAGACGAACGAGCGAGGTAAGGGTGCGTTATCAACCGTTGACTTCGGGCAACGCACAAGGTCTGGTTCTGGCGGGGGTAGTCCGAGAGTGGGAGCCGTGGCCGGGTCGCCGGGCACAACGACTTGGAGCCTGAAAAATGTGCCCTTCCTCGTTCCGGACTACTCGCCAGGCGGGACCCCAGTGCTGGGTCCGACGGTCAACGGTGACGAGATCGGCGGAGTTTCCAGCTTGAGTCGATCCCATCTTGGAAATGAGGCTAAGACGCGTCCAACAGCACGTGTGCCGTCGCCCGGAGATGTTAGCCCCAGCTCTCGCAGGCGGCCTAGCGGGTCTCTCACCGCCCAACCGAGCGTCAAGCGCAAGTCGTATGGCCCCGACGTCGACTTTGAGGAGAACGAAGTCCGCTTTTCGCAGAGCTCGACCCTGGTAAACAAGCTGAATGTCGCGGCCAACGACTCAGGCGACGACTCGGACGATGGCCTGTTTGCGGTCCCCATCTCGGCACGCGGTGGTGCTAATAAGGGTAAGGCGCCAGCGGCGTCCAAGCAACTTGGCGCCGAGAGCGGCGAATCGGACGGCAATGGGGGCAAGCGGCCCAGTTTGAGGTTGAACACCAATCGATCAAAGAAGGCGCTCTCGGTGGCCTTCACGTCACCGCAATCTAGTGGGCCGAGCGCGACGCCGGCCGGAGAGGACGGAGAGGACGAGAGCGTCCGGAGCTCCAAGTCCTCGCAGCGGCGCACACCAGCAACGCCGAGGTCGGACAGCTGGGAATCGGAGGAACGTGAAAATAAACTCAACAGGCGCAAGTCTTTTATTGAAAAGGATGTATGGGCTAATCGTCCCCCAACCGATGCGCTCATCAACAATCTCGAGGACTTCTTCCCCAACCTCGATGTTGATCAGCCCGTTTTGGAGGAAGGCGAGGCTCAGGACCCGCCATCGCCAATCGCCGAGGCCGATGAGAATCAGGCAGAGCAGTCGTCAGCGTCGGCTTCGAGCGGACCTCCTCAGCTTCCCGCACTGCAGACCAGCCTCCCTTCCAACAGGATCTCGTCCATTTACAATGAGAGCGACACTCTCGGCTCCGACGAGTCTACGCTCAAAGCCCTCGAGTCACGGCCGGTATCGATGCAGTCCCTCGCGCATCGTAGTATTCGTCGATCGGGGGGTTTGGGACGCATGAAGTCGATTAGAGAAGTCGCCCGCGGTGCTCATGAGGCAAACAAACGCTACACGCAAACCGCTGTGCAGATTGGCGCCCAGACAGCGGCCGCAAACAACAATAGCAACCTAATGCGCCGCAAGAGCACCAAAATGTTCAACGCCAACATTGTGCAGATCCAGCCAGGCCGCGACTCGATCAACATGGCGGGCATGGGACTCACAACGGTGCCACAGGACAGCCTGCCGGGCCAGGACAAGCGGGACAGCTTACCCAAGCGGCAGACGACGTTCCGGTGGTTCAAGGGCCAGCTTATCGGCAAGGGTACCTTTGGTCGCGTGTATCTGGGCATGAACGCGACGACGGGCGAGTTCTTGGCTGTCAAGGAGGTCGAGGTCAACCCCAAAGCCGCGCAGGGCGACAAGAAGAAGATGCTGGAGCTGGTAGCGGCGCTTGACCAAGAGATTGACACGATGCAGCACTTGGATCACGTCAATATCGTGCAGTACCTGGGGTGTGAGCGCAAGGAGACGAGCATCTCGATTTTCCTCGAGTACATCTCGGGTGGCTCGATCGGGTCGTGTCTTCGCAAGCACGGCAAGTTTGAGGAGCCCGTTGTCGCGTCGCTGACGAGACAGACGCTCTCTGGGCTGGCGTATCTCCATCGGGAAGGTATCTTGCATCGTGATCTCAAGGCGGATAATATTTTGTTGGACCTCGATGGGACATGCAAGATCAGCGACTTTGGTATCAGCAAGAAGACGGATAACATCTATGGCAACGACAAGACCAACTCGATGCAGGGGTCTGTGTTCTGGATGGCGCCCGAGGTCATCCGGTCGCAGCGCGAGGGATACAGCGCCAAGGTGGATATCTGGTCGCTTGGGTGTGTGGTGCTCGAGATGTTTTGCGGAAGGCGGCCGTGGAGCAAGGAGGAGGCGGTCGGGGCCATCTATAAGATCGCGAATGGGGAGACACCACCAATCCCGGACGAGGTTAGGGAGGAGATCAGTCCGATTGCGATTGCGTTCATGCTGGATTGTTTTACGGTGTAAGTTTTCTCTTCTTTCTTGAAAAGGGGCGGTGTTGGCGATGCTAATGATGCGAATAGGAACCCGTCGGAACGGCCGACTGCCGACGTACTGCTCTCGCAGCACCCGTTCTGCGAGCTGGATCCCAACTATAGCTTCTTGGATACGGATTTGCATGCCAAGATCAGGGGAACTTATTAATTGCCTGGGTGTTGGTCGTAGGATATACCGGTAGCGTGTATGAGGGGAACGGTGTCGAGAGGGTCATGTTTGGAACCATGGGCAAAAAGTACTGTATTGTTAGTACCCACACGGCGTGTAGAAGGAAGGGCCCAGGGTTGGCCCGGGGTGGGATTGTTTGTACGAAGGGGGAAGGGGCCAAAATCAGAGACGTGATTACGATGCTGGCATGTTTCTAGAGTACCGCGTCCGTAATTGTGGTGTTAGAACTCAAATTCTCCTGCGTCTTGCGTTGCTGCATTGCTACAAACTACCCGGCTGTCCATGACAAGCCAGGGAAGTCCCTGGACCGAAGACCAGCCCACACGTGCCACATCCCAAAGTTGACAGTTGGTGTGCAGAAGATCTGCTGTCAAGTGGGGTTGTAGGGCAGAGGCAGGCAGCCACGGGCAGATGCGCGCAAAATTCCCGTCGCGAGTTACCAGTCGGCCATTTATCTGGCTGTTTCTGGCGTCCATTGATACATTACCCGGATAGTCTCCGTCGTGGAGCGAGGGCCAAAACTACCGGGCCGGTCCACCCCTCATACGAATGAATATTGACAACTCGGCGCTGTGTCCACCGTGTCCCCGCATGCTACTTGCCAAGACAAATATGTCTTCCAGGACTGCCAATCCGGGGCTGGCGCATCTTGGCATCAAGCCATGGCCTTTCCCCTGCAGCCCAGGCCAGCCCAGCTTCGGCCAGGCGCGTGTGGCTCCGTCGACGCTTGACAGGAGAGGAATCCCACGATGCTGGCCCCGTGGTTCTGCCGTTGCCCCTGCCCGTTCTTGCCCTTGGCCAAGCGAGACTCTCCCCGGAGCAGCTCCATCGTTCTCCGGTCTACCTCGCCATGCCTCGTGCTGCCTGAAGGCTCCTTTTGGCTCTTGGAATTTTGGTCTTTGGTGATTCTCTACATTCCCTCTCGCCCAGCCATGCTCCCTCCCTGTGTGGGTCGTGGCTGAAGTATCCTGTCTGCTCCTCGCAAGTCGCAACCCAGACACACACTCCTTCTTCCGGCCGTCGCGCCGTGTCGCTCCCTACACCACATCCACCATGCTGCGTCTCAGGAGGTACCGCGTTTACGTGGTATGCGCCTTCGTAGTCATTGCGCTGCTGTACCACGTCTCGAAGAACTCGCAATGGGACTACTCGCAGACAGCCCGCTACCATGGGAACACAGGCGCGCAGCAGCATGAGCCTAGGCCAGCGGCCCCCGGCTCCGGCCAGCATCTCAACGAACCAGTGCGGCGACCGCACCAATCCACACAGACGAAGCCGTCGCAAACACGGCTGCAGAAGCAGAAGCCGCCGCACACGGCCCTCATCCCAGGGCATCGCAACAGCAGCAACACACACACGGTGAAGGACACCTCGATAAGGATACCCCAGCTTAGGACGAGCAACGAGGTTAAAGGGGGGTATGGACTGCCCACCGCAGGGCTGGCAGCCACGCCCGCGCCCGCCAAGGCGTATCCCGCTCACGGCGGCGACACCAAGAGCACGGGAGCACCGACGACGACGACCATCGCAGTCGCCATCCCTGACCGCACCATGACCCATAACGAGGACGGCCAGCCCACCCTCAGCGCCGAGGAAACCCTCACTACCACCACCACGAGCACAACGGCCCACTGGAAGAAGCCAGTGGAGCACTTCCCGGTCAAGGAGGAGTCGCTCATCATGCTGCCGACGGGCACCCCGGTGCCGATCCCGGCGGTACAGCACGTCTTCGGGGAGGAGTCGTTCGAGGCCAAGGCGAAGCGCGAGAGGCGGCTGGGTCAGGTCAAGGCCGAGGCGAAGCGCGCGTGGGATGGGTACAAGAAGTACGCCTGGACGCACGACGAGCTGGTACCGGTGGCGCGTGACAAGAAGGACCCGTTCTGCGGGTGGGCGGCGACGCTGGTGGATGCGATGGATACGCTGTGGCTGATGGGCATGAAGGCTGAGTTTGACGATGCGGTCGACGCCGTCAAGGAGATTGATTTTACGACGACGCCGTACCGGACCGATATTCCAGTGTTTGAGACGATTATTAGGTATCTGGGGGGGCTCTTGGGAGCCTATGATGTGACGGGCGGGCCGGAGGGGGAGTACAAGGTGCTGCTGGATAAGGCGGAGGAGTTGGCCGAGATTTTGATGAGCGTCTTTGACACGCCGAATCGCATGCCCATTCTGTACTACCATTGGAAGCCCGATGCCAACATTGAGCCGAAGCGGGCGTCGACCGGTTCGGGTGTGGCTGAGATGGGTACCATGAGCATGGAGTTTACGCGGCTGGCGCAGCTGACGGGGAAGAATAAGTACTACGATGCCGTTGCGCGCATCACCGACGCTCTCGAGGAGCTCCAGAACCGCGAAGGCGGGACTTCGCTCCCGGGTATCTTCCCGCAGAATATCGACGCATCGGGCTGCAACCGGACCGCGATGAGAATTCTCAGGGCAGAAAATGCTGAGAGGAAGCAGGCTGAAGAGCTTGCCATGAAACAGGCCGAAGAAGCCTATGGTGACCCCGAGGTCCTGCCACCTGCAGACAGTGCACCACCCCCGTTACGCAACAACGCAACCGAGGTGGAAACTGCGCAATATGGTGAGAAGGACATGTTTGGTGTTCAGACGGGGGACAGCGCGGACGAGTCCGTGACAACCACCGCCCGGGTCGCCAAGCGGGGCGAGCCACCTTCGATCCCTTCGCCCTCGTTCCTCGCAAAGCGCCAACCGCAGAACATGGAACCCGACTGCATTCCCCAGGGCCTGGCGAGCAGCGGCTACGGCGGGGACTCGTACAGCATGGGCGGCAGCCAAGATTCGGCCTACGAGTACTTCCCCAAGCAGTACCTCATGCTGGGCGGCCTGGTGCCCAAGTACCGCGCCATGCACGAGAAGACGGTCGAGGCGGTCAAGAAGTACCTGCTCTTCCGTCCCATGGTGGAGGGCGACCCGGATATCCTGTTCTCCGCCAAGGTGGTCGCCCCGCATGACAACGACGAGAATCTCACGTACGACTGGGAGGTCACCCACCTGACGTGCTTTCTCGGCGGCATGTTTGGCCTTGGCGGCAAGATCTTCGAGCGCCCCGAGGATGTCGAGATCGGAAGGAAGCTCTCGGCCGGCTGTGCCTGGGCGTACGATGTCATGCCGACCGGTATCATGCCCGAGTTTGCGGCCGTCATGCCGTGTGCCAAGGCCGACGATTGCCACTTCAACAAGACGGCGTGGTACGAGGCTCTCGATCCACGCTTCGAGGCGCGCGAGGCGGAAATGGAGGAGTACTACCTCCAGAAAAAGGGGTGGAAATTGGCTGTCCAGGAGTTGAAGGAGAAGGCGGCCTTGCAGCAGGCCGAGGATGCGCGCCGCAAGGAAGAGGAGAAGCAGAAGGCGGCGGAGGAAGCGAAGAAGAAGCAGGCCGAGGACGCGAGGAAAAGAGCTGAGGAGGAGGAGGAGGAGAAGAGGCTGAGGCCTGCCAACGGCACTCTACCCGAGGGCGGCGGAGCAACGGCTAATGCCGGTAAGGAGTCGGGTCACGATATCAAGGAGAAGGACAACACCCCCGAGCAATTTGTGCAGAATGTGCAGAAACGCGATCTGTTGGGTGTCGGGAGTTTGCCGGTGGGAGAGGAGGCTGAGGCGAAGATGATTGAGGATAAGGTCAAGAGGCTTGAAGGACATGTCAAGCCTGGCGCTGATCTCCCTGTCGCCTCGCCCTCTCCCGATGCCAATGTCACCCCCCTTTCCGATCCCGATGTCACATCCCGCTCCCCTGACGAGGGTGACCAAAAGCCGATGATCGATATCATCCTACCACCGGAGCCCGATCGCCCCAAGACACATGAGGAGTACGTCGCCGAGTTACTCGAGCGCGAAAACTTGGTACCGGGCTTTACAAGCATCCGAGACCCACGGTACATCCTCCGGTAAGTCCCCCCTCCCAACCCCCCTTTTCCCGTCCCAACACTAACCAAACCCAACCCAGCCCCGAAGCCATCGAATCGGTTTGGTACATGTACCGCATCACGGGTGACCCGGCCTGGCAGGAGCGCGGGTGGCGCATGTTCGAGGCCGTCATCGCGGCCACGCAGACCGAAGTCGGGCACACGGCCATCTCGGACGTCACGACCAGTGAGGAGCCGCGCCCAACCGACAGCATGGAGAGCTTCTGGCTCGCCGAGACGCTCAAGTACTTTTATCTGCTATTTACCACGCCCGACGTGCTCTCGTTGGATGAGTGGGTGCTGAATACCGAGGCCCATCCGTTTAGGAGGCCGACATGAGTTTTTTTGTTCAGTAGGGGTGCGGGGGAAGTATATATATATATACATATCCGTTTGGCTTGGACAGCAATTTTAGGATAGTTTTAGGATCGCCTTTTTTAGGAGGGGCACATACACGATGCATGTATACCAATTGGAGGATGGCTGGATGGACCTGCGTTTTCGTAGCCTGTAGAAGATAATGCACTCGTCTGTTGAATGTGATAGTATCGAGTTGCTTTCCAAGTTCGGCACCGGGCTGTTGATATATATATTGGGGTCTGTCGACGCCGATCCCGACTTCCTAAATCCCAGTGAAAACCCTTGGTCACGTAACCTCACACAGCAACAAGTTGGAAAAACAGTTTGAGAATCGCGAGATGTTTCAGCTGCTACATACGCAACAACTACCTCTCTAACAACCCCAAACCACACCGAAACACAGGTGATCACGAAACGTTTTCATCAGAGAAATCTTGATGGGGTGGGATATTTATTTGCAAACACCCTAAAGCCAAAAGCAAACCCAAGCCAATGCCATGACAGCTGAAAAATCCGAACCGAGCCCGCCTGCTTGTTTGTATGTCCATATATGCACATCCCATTATGGTCTCTTGTTGCCCCGTCTTTCGCGCAGCGCATAGCCAGAGACGTGCCCCTTATATGTTATAGCAACGCTACCATCGTAAAAGTTCCTGGGGGGGAGAAACCAATCCTGGGTCGTCCCAATGCCATCTTGTCTTCGCCTGCACGGCAAATGAGCCATATCCCACACATGATCCAGGGGCTCATCGTCCCAGCTCTCTGCCTGTCATCATGATATATCCTGATTTCATTCCGGTCGTTCGTTGTCGCGCATATCGAAACAATCTCTCAAACAAATACCCACACACTCTCACCCAATCGCCTCCTCTTGACCTCGATTAGTTATCCATGATATCCGCCAGCACCCTGATACTTAATATCATGACGAGCAGGCCGATCGTGACGATGATGAGTAACGTGAAACTGAACCATCCCATGACCATGGCTGACGTTCCGACACCTGAGAGTACGCTCCCATTGCCAAAATCTTGTGCAATGATGCTCGCTGCCACTGATGCCGTGTGTTGCCATAACACCGACACAAGGACGAAGATGGATGCGATGAAGATGATGGCCAGCGCCACTTGGCTCACGGGCCGGCTGGGGAACGGCTTGACCTCGCGCTCGGAGCCCTCGCTGTCGGCCTCCTCGTGCCAACCTGGAAAGGTCGCGAGGAGGAGGAGGCAGATGAAGGCAAAGATAATGGCGATGATGCTAGATTTCCGTTAGCCGGATAGGTCGAAGAAGAGGCAGTGAGTGGGCCGCACTTACAGTAGGTAGGGAAATACAATCATGTCCTTGAACTGGCTTGCCAGCCAAATCAGGTTCAGAGGATCCTGGTCAACTGAGACCTCGTTCGCAAGTGTTGTCGCATTGTTGCTGCAAAGCCAGGAGCCGCCGTCGGGGTTTACGCAAATACCGAAGTAGCCCACACGTGCTTGTAACCTTGCGCCTCCGACGATGTTGCTAATAGCCGTGTTGACATTGTAGTCGACTTGCGCCGTGTCGGGCACAGCTGTGTACTTTTGATAGTAGAGTGAGAGGAGGAAGATATCGGGTATTAACGGTGACGAGGATGAACAGCCCGCCAACAGGAGTGCTACATTGGTTGTTAGCCACTGTGTTTAGGCCAGGGGGACGGGAGGAAGCTCACATAGTAGTATTATTGCTACCATAATCAGGATCATCAACACATGGTGATACCCCAGGAACGGTACGAATCCTTCTGGTCAGTTAGCTTGTTATTCGTAATGGATAGCCCTCATTCTGATCTTGAGTGAGAGAGGGCTGTGAGCGCTGGCACAGGGCGAGATCACGTACTGTAGAAACCCAACTGGAACCTTTCGCTTGCCATCTTGTCTGTGCTGCTTCCGCTAGACGTCTAGAATTCCTCCTCTACGCTGCTCGTGGAACCCACACCTGTCCTCCTCCGTGCAGTGCCGGAGTGAACGGTAGGGTCTGGGCAGCGGATCTGGTACTTGATTCACGTTGGCCCGCGGAGACTGGAATGCGGTTGTTCCCGTGTCTCGGCCGTCTTGTAGCTGGCTCGGCGGCGTCTGGAGCAAGCGCTGAGGGGAATCGGAACACAGAGGCGGCTCGAGTATCGGCGGGAAGGAAGCGAGAGAAGGGAGAGAGAGTCTCGTTGATCAATGTCCACCTAGAAGGTCAGGATGCTGCAACGATAGCGTGAGCACACACAACACCACACCACGGTGGTTGAGATGAGCAGTGGGGGAGGGAGACTTTGGTCTGCAGTCTTGAGCTGAACGAGAGGGTGATGTTAGACGGGTGTTTGCTGGAATGCAAAAGAGTGGAAGCGTGTGTGTGCAATGGTGACGCACAGTGAATGACAGAATATGGAGAGTGTCTGCGATCTGCTTGCTGCAATGTTGGTGGGCTGGAATGCGGATTCTTGTGACGGGTACAAGCTCGAGGAGGTTTGGTTTGGTTGTTGTTTTTTTTGGGTCTGGACAGAGAGATCAGAAAGATACTACAACAGGTCCTGCCACCAGTTTTCGCAGTACGATGCACTGGGATTGGAGATTGGTACAACCCGCTGGCTGGGTGCGACGGAGCCGTTGTCCCAACCACCAAGTTTTATTTACTTTGGGCTGGTTGTCCGGACACTGGCGATGGGGATGCGAGGGGCCGGTCTTGGCAGGAGAGAGGCAGGGGTTTGGAGTGGGGCTATGCAGGGCCTCGCCTCATCTCCCCAGCTCTCCTGCCCACTTACGCAGCGCCTGCGCTGCGCTGGAAACGAGGCTGGATCAATTGCATCAGTTGCATCGATTAATTCGCATTGTCGCCTGCGTGTCTCTGGTCGTGTCTCTGGTCGCGTTAAAAGTTCCACAACCGCCTGTTCTTGATCTCCTGGCTGCATTTCGATTGATAAGAATATCGCGCCAAACATGCACCGCGCTTGCTCTTGCAAAAGGGACCGCCAAACACCACAAGTTGTAGCTTTCACAATATGATGGAACATTGAGAGCGTTAGTCGGTTGCTGGGCTACCCATCCTTACCCTGGCGCCCCTAGACAGTTGTAGTAAGCTTGCGTCCAAGGGTGGTGTCAGCCGAGATCAGGGGCAGCAGAGCAATGCTGGTTGGCAGGCAATGACATCATTCTGCCAACGCCCTACAAAACGGACACTGTGCATCTTTCATGCATAGGACGATAATGAAAGGCATCGCGACGGAGAGTCCATATTCAAATACTCGGGTAACGACCTCCGAACGGCCGCCGGCGATGCCTCGCGCCGTGTCGGACCATTTGTCAGCATCCGGGAAGATGGGTGGCCGAATAGCCCGATCGGGAACTTGGGTAGAAGATATATATTTTCTATCTTGATCCCATCGCAGGCGCAACCATAGATGATATTCACATGAGCCTAAACATAACTAAATATCCTCGTTTGACTTTTACCGCGGCGAAGTCGTTTAAATGGCTGTTTTTAACATTAAAATCGTCTCCGATGTGGTTTGCCCCTTTGTAAGTCATCACCTCATTTCCCCGCAGAATAATACCAGAGAGCAGAGAACCTCACGCATTGCTAGTGCTATATTGGCAAAAAGCGCCTCGAACGCGCTATTTCGGTGTACAAAAAGACCGTCCCGGGCGGTGATCAAGACACTTTCAACATCAGCTGGCATCCCTTTTACCTTGATCCTACGAGTCCCAATGTTGGTATCCCTATCGGCACCCATATCGCTAGGAAGTTTGGCCCAGAACGTGTGCCGATGATGCAGGCGCGCATGGTGGCAATGGGCCAACCTGAGGGCATCAACTTCACTTGGGGAGGCAAGATCGGAAACACTCGAAACGCCCATCGGCTCGTCCAGCTGGCCAAGACCAAGTCTACCGAAACGGAGGACAAGGTCATGACAGAGCTTTTCAAGTCTTACTTTGAGGGAAGCGGGGATGTCACGTCGCAAGCCATGCTCATCGACGCTGGCGCGAAGGCCGGACTCGACAGGGCCGAGATCAAGACGTGGCTTGACGAAGGGAAGGGGGGAGAGGAAGTCGACCGGGAAGTTGAAGTGGCGTATGCGAAAGGAATATCGGGTGTACCTGATTTTACCATCAACGATCGCTATCAGGTGCACGGAGCCCAAGACGTCGAGGCATTCGTGATAGAGTTTTTGCGCGCCAAGGACACCTCGTCGAATGGCAGTGCGAATTCAGGCAAGGGCTTTAGCTGCTAGGAGACAACACCAATTTGGATATTTGGGGCCGAATGTCGTCCAACAATGCAGTGACAGCTTGATCAGTGTCTCCGAAGCAAGTGACAACACCCGGCCCCTTTACCTGCCCAGCAGGCCACCTAGGTCCCTCTCAATGGCGCGCAATCTCTCCTGGAGCTCGCGCTTTTTCCTGTCGAGCTCCCGGACTTCCTCCTCCTCTCTCCTGAGATCCTCATCCGTCAAGGGCCGCACCACATCTTCCATCACTTCATCCTCCTCGTCTTCTTCCACCCATCGCTCCGCATTCATCCTCTCCAGCGCCTCCTGCTGCTCTGCCACCTTTGCCTCGTAGTATGCCAGCGTGTTGCTTTGCTGCGCGTACTTCTGCCGCTGAGCCGGGACCCGCTCTAGCGCGCCCGGAAGCGGGTACACGGCACAGAGCTTCTCGGCGCCGTGCAGCAGCACCTCGATGTCGACGTCTCCTCCGCCACCACTACCGCCCCGCCGCACAATTTGAGCGTGCAGATCTCCGCCCAACACGGCGGCCACGGCCGTGTTACGGCGCGCGGGCCCGCTTCGCGTCGAGCTTGGGGGTGGCCCAGTCGTCACCTCGCCCGCGGCGACATTGAACACGGTTTGTCGACGTGATGATGGTTTTGGCGGATCTGGATTCTGGTTTGTGGCGGCTGGTAGGGGCGGGGGGACGGAGAAGAGGGCGCGCTCGTGTGCCTCGGTGTCGCGGATAAGCGATGTGATATCGTGGTTGGCGAGAAGCGCGTTGGTGAAGATCTTGGGGGGCGGGAAGCTGGGCGCGGCGCGGAAGCTTGTTAGCAAAGTCGGAGGCTGTCTGGAAATGGTGACTCACGGGAGGCTGTCGATGCCCTGGCAGGAGATGGAGATTTGCTCCAGATGCGCCGAGATGAGTGACATAGCCGGCCGATTGTTTGTTTTGTTCCAGGAAATCTTCGACGATGGCAACTGGCGCGTCGGATGTGACCAAAAAGCTAGGATGCGACAGGGTCTGGTAGGGTGGTAAGGTCTGATGGGTCGGTCTAGCACCCGCATGAGGTTGGTTCCCTTGGTGGGCTCTGAGATCCTGTTGGGGATCTAGGAATTGCTGTCTTCAAGGACGGATGCTTGTTCCCGTCGCGACTTGGCAGTGGATTGGACTGCGCGCGAACCCCCCACCTTCTACGCCCCACCTTCTAGAATAACCCCGCCGACCCTGCCCCGCAAATCGCACTTTCAACTTTTTAGATTTGAGATGATGGCTGCTTTCCAGATCCAGCAATCCGACACAACAGCCGAACATGTCGAGGCAACCCAACCGACTACGTGCTCAGCCAAGTCGCACGTTTCAATTTTTCCCATCATGTACGCAAGCTTAGTACAGTATGGGCATCAATAGAAGCCAGGCAGCATAACAGCATACAGCAAACCAGCAGCAGACTAGGATGGACAGCAGCAGGGTGTCGGATGCAAACCCAGTCAGTGGGAGCTTACACTCGCATTTTGCACGATTCTCGACAGCGTATGGTCGACGGTGGAGGGGCAAAGGCGGCAACCGTCATCGGGCACCTATTCTGAACTACACTACTGCGCACACTTGCTTGCGAATCGGAGGAGGTACCAGGGATACGGCCCCTGAATGCCACAGTAGTAAGGCCTTGCGCGACCTCCCCAAAGGCCCAATAGGCAGGATCTGGGCCTCGAATCTTCCAATCTTCGCTAGGGGCGTTTTCCATAGCTTCCCACAGCTTCAGCCTAGTCTACATGGTGTATATACCTTGCCCTAGGGTTGCTATTGCGCGTGCAGCGGTGACGATCGCACGTTTGGTAGTCGCGCCGGTTTTCGCACCGGCCCGCTCACACCACGGAAGCAGCGAGAGAGTCCACCTCGAAATTTTTATTATTATTTTTTTTTAGTTACCGTTTCTAGTCATAGAAATCGGGGCAAATGATGCCCAATGTCTTTCACCCAGTAATACCTTGGGATCTAGACGGGTGATACCAGCTTTAAGATAGCAATATAGTGCGTTCTTTCAGGAAAGATGCCGAACGCTCCGGCATCTGGAGGGCTCAAATGCGAAGCCATAGGCACTGAATTTTTTGAGTGCGCATTTGCGCAAATGCAACCTACAATCTCTTCTTGTTCGTTGTCCCTCGCTCCCCACATTTCCCACGCACGCATGGCCGCGCAGGCGGTATCTTGTTTTCTTTTCCCGCTTATTGGGCACTACTGCTGGTGCCAGGCCTATTTTTGATGTACTTTTTGTCGATTCCATGCAGCGATGCCCCCATTGCCCCCCGTTTTCGTGCTCTCGACCGCCCCCGATACGTTGCGCAAAAGCGGAAAGCAGCAACCAGCCTTGCCGGGGGGGTAGGGGGGGTTCTGCACCATCTCGACTCTCGCCCTTTCGCTGGCTGACGCGACTGACAACTCAGTAGGCGGCATGGAGCCGGTGTCCGAAGGATACGGGAGTCATGGACACTCTATCGAGGTGTCTCAGGCCGACCGCCGGTCCCAGGTTACCGTCTACCTGTCACGTCGTCGCTGGCTGCTGGCCGCTGGTTGATGGGCCCGCCCGGCGCAATTCATCTGGGGAAACCAGGAGTGTCCTGGGAGCATTGCTGCCCAAGCTGGCACTAGGTTGGCTGCTGCGTACAGGCTCGCACCGACGGCACCGCCATGGATACCATGGGTGTAATGGATGCCATGTAGGCCATGTATGATGGGCTGACGGATGACGGTCTTGATCCTGTTCTTCGCAGATGAGCAAAGACAGCGGCTTGACTTGCAGCTGCTGGCTGGCGGCTCTCGATCCTCGTACCCGCCCCCCGGACCAACCCACACCTCACAATGCAGCACGGCCTCGGTGGGCGAAAAGCCCTGTAGGCAAACGCACGAGGGAAATACTGGCAAAACTATAAGATGCCCGGGGTCTCGGTCTCCCGGTCCATGTATCCAGCGTCCAACCTGTGTAATTCACCGCCCTGCGGCAGGAACAACATTGGAACGTCATTAAAACAGCCAGAACACGGCGCTCACGGTCCAGAGACGGCCCAGAGATATCTTGAAACCGCTGTCCACGGGTGGCCCCCATTCTTGACAATATTCCGCCATCGTCGCCCCTCGTTGCGCCCCTCGCATCCTCCGCCCGCAAGGCACGGCCTAGTCGCCCACACCCCGTCGATTCACAGTAGATCGGCACCCCAGCAGCTGTCGGCACCCACCCGTCGCGTCTTCTTGTTTTCTCTATTTCTCTCTCCTCTCCGTCTCCCTGCCAGTCAAGCAGGCATCCCCTTGCAACGCTCTCAAAGAGGGCAGAAGCAAAGCAGCGACCGCAGATCTGGCATCTGCCAGTTAATTCTCCCCCTGCACCCCACCCCCAGTGCAGCGTATCCCGAATCCAATTGCACCTAATTGCAACTGCTCGACCTCGCCTGATTGCTTCTGATTTCCCCCCTCCGCATTGGGAATCAGCCTGTGCTGCACGAAGCCTGCGCCTGGTTTTCGCACGATATTATCATGACAACCAACCGAAGCCCCTTATCTTCTCCTCGTTGGAGGTTCATTCTTTGGGTGCTGACGCCTTGAGTCCCTACGCTTCTCCCCCGCCATTTTTTTTCTCTGAGGTGTCTACCCCACATCGACCAGAGACCACCCCAGACCCCGGCCCAGCACGCAGAGACCGCAGACGCCGTCAATGCAACGGGCACACAAATTCCGCCCAGGTGCTGCAGACTGCCAGACCATGCGGCCTACTACACCAAACCTGAAAATTCCTCGGAGTATGGGACCTTCGTCCCCTCCACAGACTCCCACGACTACATCGCCGGTCTTGGGCCCCCAAAACAGTCCCAAGACGTGGCCAATGCCCCCTCACCACCCCCATCATCACCCCATGGCCTCCGCCTTCACCGCCCGGCTTGGCAAGGGCCCGAATTTTAGCCACCCCCGGGGAACTCGCCACGACCAACTGTCGCCGAGGTCCTCCAGCGTATCACTGTCCTCATCCTCGGACGAGGACGACGTGCACCCCAGTCCCCTCCCTCGCCGCTCCCTCACCCCGGAGCGACGCAACCTGACCCCGCCGGCCACACGGGTCAGGACAGGGCGCGTCGTCACCCAGGCCGCCTTCATCGTTGAGGAGCTCAGCGACTTTGGCGACAGCGATCATGATCGCCTCGACATTGTCCGCCCGCATGCCATAGAGTATGCCGAGTCGGACCGCAGCCGCTCGAGGTCTCGGAACCCCCCAGAGATCGACCAGAACATCATGTACAACCTCCGGGATCTCAGCTGCGGCGATTCAGATGAGACCGACATGGACGAGGCCGAGTACCAAGAATTCCTGATCAAGCGGCGAGAGGCCAAAAGACGCAAGCGGATGACCTCGGGCAGCATCGGCAAGCGGACAATTAGCGAGAGCATCGGCAGCGACACAGACCGGGAAGATCTCAAGCCTTTCCCCTTTCTCAGCACTGACGAGGCCGGGTCCAGTGCCCGCCGCCTCCGCCGAAGGCTCGGCCACGGCGACCGCCGCAGTCTGCAATTTCAAGACCCGCCGCCGCCAAGAATCGACGAGCTCGACGAGCCCGATTCGAGCGAGGACGAGATTCTCATTAGCGAGACACTCGCGCGGGAACTTCCCTATTACGAGTACGTCAGCATGGAGGTTGATTCTCCAGAGCCGTGCTAGTCGATCCGAATTGGCCGGCCGACGACAACATGCTTACACATACACCACACTACACATAAACCACACACCGACTTAACACTACACGATACTCATTTTTGCTTATTGTCTTACTTTCTAATAACCACGAATGACGACGACGACGATGATGACGACGATTGATGACGACGATGACGACGAGAGCGACGAGGCTCGCAAGACTACTCTGCATGCGCGGTGCGAGTGGTATATTTCTCATGAGGCACAGGGGGCATACGTGAGGCGGCATATTTTTGGGTTGGCAACAGGCGTATTTATGGTCTTGTTGCTGGAAGAGGACCCGGGCTCGAAGTGGGACAGCAGATGGTCGAGGTTGGGCTGTCGCGTGTTGTGCCGTCGCAATTTGGGATACAACGCTGTACAGCTTATGGTTAATGATACCTCATAGACTTGGGAACGTGCATTGCTTTTTGGATGACAGCCCACAACTGAAGCAAAGCTCCGGCAAGGAGAAAGGGGCAGGTTCAACTTTTAATGTTTTCTCAATTTTATGGGGCTGACATGGCTACCAATATTTTGGCGGCATAGACATATTTTATAGAATGGGGCTCTCATGAGCTCAATTGTATCTGATCGAACATCACACTTGCGCATGCTATTCGCCGTTCGTACGAAGCACCCCGACCTTGTGTGACCACTGCTGACTTGCATGTTCTCCTGCACAAAATGTGACAACACAAACGTGAGTGCGTAGCAGGGTTAGTGGGGGTTATTGAGCGTCAGGGTTGCAATCCGGGATCGGGGCGGAGCGCACGAATAACAATGAGCTTGGTGTTGGCCCACAATACCCTCATAAAATTGTATCTCTTTACAATTTCTTTTGGCGGTATTTGTACAAAACATTGCTATCCTAATTGAGCACATGCAAATAAGAATAAGTTTCGGTCAATATCTATGATTTGCGGAAATCGTGCTGTTCCAATTGGCAATGCATCTTATCAGGGCCGATTTTACGCCTGGGCTACCCCCACCAATCAGGGGAAATCCCCCAACAGCACGCAAGCCACATTTCACGCAAGCCACATTTCACGCATGCCACATTTCACGCAAGCCACATTTCATGCAAGCCGCATTCCCAACCGCCTCAACGCCCCAACGCCCTAACGCCTCATCGCATTTCGCATTTATGGCAGGAGATGAATCCGATCAGGGGCGATTGGAAAGGTCCCTCCTCCAACGTGACCGTGACCGACCGACCAAGGCAACATCTCGTGGCATACGCCTGTTCTGTGCCACCATCACGAGCTGCCCTTGAGACAGAGAGCTGTCTTCGGTGCTGATCCCATTCACAAAAGCAACAAGGCTCGAACACGTTTCAATTTTGCGTGAACTGCGCGCTTCAGGCCTGCGCGCGCCCGCTCTCCCAGCTTCCATCATTTGACTTTGAGTGTGTGTCTATATCCCGACACTCGAGCCCGACGTGATTACCGATTTGATCCCGACTCGCAACACTACATCAAGCCAGAGGACGAGATGAACAACGCCATCGGCCAGGCCCAGGTGGGCCAGGCGAGCGCCCAAGGTGCTGCGACCAACCAAACTATGTACCGACCAGAGATGATGCGAAGCATCCGCTACCTCACCGAGGAGGAGCGCGGGAAATACGAAAAGGGGTTGGCCGTCTTGTGGAAGCAACACGACGCTACCCCTCAAGGCTCGCCTGAGAACAATGACGCAAAAAAGAAAATACTGGACTTCGGTCGCATGTTGATGGGTAAGGTAACTCAACGTCGGGTGATACACCTTCAACAGCAACAGCAACAGCAACAGCAACAGCAACAGCAACAGCAACAGCAACAGCAGCAAGATCTCCAGCAGCCGCAGCAACCTCAGCTACCCCAGCAGCCGCAACCTCAGCAAATGGGACAAGCAGGTACCCAAAGCGTCCAGCAGCCGCAGCAGCAAGCACCCTCCAACCTTCCTCCAGCGGCTATGGCTCTTGGAACATCCGCCGATGCTGGAGCCGCACCCCTTCCAACTCCTACCTCAACTACTTCGACCTCCGTGCCGCCGTCGAACCCGGCAGCCTCTAGCGCAGTCCCCGGCGCGGCGCAGTCACAACCAAAAGCATTCCCACCGCATATCATGAACCATGTGAACGAGATGAACTTCCAGCCCCCGCCTGGTATCACTGATAGATCGAAATGGATTTTGGACATCAAAAGCCGATATGCCCGTGCACTTTATACTATGGAGACAACTCGCAACAATGTGGCAAAGATTGACCAAATCATAAAGGAACGCCAGGAAAAGGGGCAGCCTTTGTCGAACGAGGAGAAAGCGCTTTCTGAACGACGGCCTGCTCTGCAAAAGCAGCACACTGACGCCGTTCAATTTGCAACGACTGTAAGGAAGCAGTACGCCTCAGGGGCTGCCCACAAGCCGCAGCAGAATGGCGGCGTGCCCCCAGGAATGGCTGCTCAAGGTGGGAACCAAGTGCGACCTCAGGGCTCGGTGCAACAAAGTGCTGGCCAGCCGGGAGGAACCACGGCGGTGACGGCTGTACCAAGTGGTGTTGGCGGTAGTCCAATGCATCATTCCACGGCTGCTGTCAATGCTGCTATTGAGGCTGCGAAGAATCAGCAGTTGGCGGCAGGTCGACTCCAAGGCCAAAATCCCATGCCGGGACAACAAGGTGCTCAGGTGCACCCGGGCCAAGCAACCGTGACAACTGGTCAGGCACAACCATCACCAGTAACACAAGGACCTCCAGGACAACCTCCCTCGTCACAAACACTTCTCCAGCAACAGCAGCAGCAGGCAGCTCAGCAGCAGGCCGCTCAACAACAGCACCAACAACAACAGCAGCAGCAGCAGCAGCAGCAGCAGCAGCAGCAGCAGCAGCAGCAGCAGCAACAGCAGCAGCACCACCAACAACAGCACCAGCAGCAACAGCACCAGCAACAGCACCAGCATCACCAACAAATGCAGCAGCAACAAATGCAGCAACAGCAGCAGATCAAACTCGAACCTGGCGTGCAGTCCCATAACATACCGCCTCCACTGAACACCGCGATTGCATCTGGCGCTGCTGTTGGGATACAATCGGCAGGCACCCCCACTCAAAATTCGGCGCGCATCCAAACACCCCAGTCGGCAACACCCGCCAACCAACCCATTCAACCACTATCGCACACAAGTGCCATGAACAAGGCAAATACTATTCACCGCAACAGCTCAACCCCAGGACAAAACACAACAGGCCAGGGCGGCACCCCGGCATCGGCAGGAGGCGTCGCAGGCGGCGCCCATCAGCAGGGACATCCCCACGCGCATCCCACCCAGTCTGCCGGTCCCACCCAACCCGCCGGACAGACATTACAGTCTAAGCTCCCGATTCCCAAGGTGCTTCCTGAGAAGGCAACTCTAGTCCCGACTCCAGTTGCCGCCATGGGTGGTGTCGGAAGTGGCCGCCCCACCTACAGCGGTGGCAGTGGCATCGCTGGAGGTGTCATGAACCAGCCTGCCTTGGCCAAGACCCCCGCCTTCCAACTTGAGGGAGAGGGCGAGCGCGTTCTCAACAAGAAGAAGCTGGACGAACTCGTCCGCCAGGTGTGCGGCGGCACGGCCGAGGGCCAGGAAGGCAACCTGTTGACCCCGGAGGTCGAAGAGGTAAGATCTCGCCTACTCTTGATTCAGTTTGCTGGTGTGCCATCAAGGTTCACAAAGGACAAACGGCGATTTATACCCTCTTTCCTATTTTTGGTTTACTGACGTCTTGCCCTTAGTCGGTTCTCAATCTCGCAGACCATTTCGTCGACAACGTTCTTCACTCGGCCTGCCGCAATGCCAAGGAGAGAGGATCCAAAGTGCTGGAGATCCGTGACATTCAACTCGTGCTTGAGCGCACCTACAACATCCGTATTCCCGGCTACTCTAGTGAAGAGCTGCGGACGGTTCGCAAGGTACAGCCCAACGCCCAGTGGATCACCAAGATGAGCGCGGTTCAAGCCGCCAAGGTCATGCCTGGCAACAAAGACCCGTAAAGCTGCCTGACGCCGTGTTTTTTTATCCTTCGCGGTTTGGGTGGCGTTTACGAGGGGATGGACTGGGGTCACGGGTATGGGCTATGGGGAATACATCACACGACCGTGGCGGTTAGTGTCTAGCGATTATCTCAATTTCAGAGATATCTGGTCTAGGAGTTTTACCATTTGGTCTGGGAATTTTACTACCTGGTCTGAGAGTTTTACAGGCTGGTACTCAGCCTTCCTTGGGAGGTCAGCGGGAAATTACCTATGTGGTACGGCCCCTTTTGTAAAGAGCATCATGGTAGACTAGTATTTTCGGCATCCCGAATGTTAGCTCCTTGCTCTGCGCGTTTTATCATGGCAAATCTAGTGTTACGACGCAGTGTATGAACGCTGCCAGGGACTTATAGACGTTGAAAGAAACATTTACGCAACCGCCTCCGCATTGGGAAGATGACGGCGGTTGTGGGTTGCTGCCCACAAACGCGCAGCTAAACGAGCCACTGAGCTGGCATGAACGACGAGGATGCGGCATGCGACAATGTGCCTTTCTAGGCGTTTGCGCATTTTGAGAAATGCATGTCGACGGGTCAAGTCAGGGTTGTTCATAAGGGAGGGGGTCAACCCCAGGTTACGCCGGCTGATGTAGGAACGCTGATGCGGTCATGTGCCGGAGTCGATGAGTGCAAACGCTGAGTCCAAGCCGAGTCCATACCGCTGCCACTAGACTGCCCCAGCTTTCGAGAACGAAGACAACCCGACCTAACCCCATCTGAGCTCCGGGGACGATGTCAGTTAGCAAACCGCATCATCCGGGTTGGCCGAGCGCAGAGCAGTGCAGTGCCGGATCTCCGCAATTCCAATAATCATAAATAGAGAAGTGGGAGTCGAGTGGCCCGCTCGATGTCGGGCAGTCATCAGCACATTGAGGGGGAATTGAAGCTCGAAATGCAGCGCAGGCGAGGTGACTCGCTGATTGCTCTGTGGAGGGAGAACCAGAGGGACAAGGACCAGGCAGCGCATCGACAACGTCACAAAAGCGCCCGACGAGTTCGCCAGTGGAGCCAGCTCGCGGAGCCTGGGTATGCTTGGCTGAGGCTATGTATGCCGGATCCCTGCCGGGACCAGCGTTGGGAGTTGCATCAAGTTAGCACCCTAACAATTATCTGAGGCCGAGAGCCCTTTTTGGCATGCGCCTCAGGCCGAAACGCCTTGTCGCGCTGCTTGGCTGAGGCGGGCGCATCAGCTTTTAGGTACCTCACCTTGCAGCCGCAGGCAGCCCAGGTTAGGTAGGCGCGTGCGAGGAACCAGGTTGCCCGGCACTGTGTGTACGCAGTAGTACGTACTTCGGTTGCCTTCCACAGCGCTCGTGGCCCGTGTCCGTTTAGCGACTTCCTTACTCAATCCTTGAGCTTTTACAAACCTTCTTGCATCACATCACACACTCCCCCCAAACCGCCCACGAACCTTTTTCAAGCCCTCAACCAAAGCATCGAACTCAGCGACTTGTTATTTTGAAAATTTCGTCGAGGCGCTGCACTTTGCCTGTTCTGATCCTCATCGCACCCCGCGCTAGCCCCATTCCCAGTGCTGCGAGCGAAAGCACCACGTCAGATTTAGTGCCAACAGCCAGAGCGCGCTTCGCGAGAATCGCCCCAAAGCTCCCCCGTCGCTCCGCGAGGCATCAACGCCCGCCCCCCCCCCCCCAACACCATCCTCCCATCAGCCGTCTCCGACGGGCACACACCCTGATTCGAACCCGCAACTGTCGAGATGCCCGGCAAGACGCCTGATAAGGAACCCGTCGAGAACGGCGGTTACCGGGGAGGGAAGGACATGGAGATGAAGGATAAGGACCTGAAGCCCAAGGGCAAGAAGTCCATCAAGGATGGCGACGACGAGATGACAGTGGTGGTCCAGCCCTCAAAAGCATCCAAGCAGGCCTCCGCCCCGCCTCCGAATGATGCCGATGGCGACGTCGCCATGGACGACCTCGATAAGGCCGAGGATGGCCAGGTCAAGGTTGATCCCATCGTGCAAGCCATCAACGGTACGTGCCCATCCCTCGAGCCCGCCCCCACCCCTCATAACTAACACACTTTTTTTTTCTACAGACATCAAGAGCAACTTTGCGCTCTTAGATCGTGCCGTCGTGCTCTTCGACGCAAGATTCACTCTCCGAGCGCTGCGATCCATCTCGTCCATCCGGAAACGGCTGACGCCGGACATCCTCGCCCAGGTTATCTCAGAGACATTTACCACCGCATCGCCTAGCAGTCACATCGCAAAAGCTTTGCTGACCGCGATCGGGCGGCCCGATGTGTCCTTGGGTCGTCAGCCTGGCCCGGAGATGGAGATCGATAGCGATCCCAAGGCATCAGCGAAGAATGGCGTCAAGAAGGAGACAAGGGATAACATCCCCGAAATTGATATCTTCCTCGGTATTCTCACGCAGGTCATTCTCTTCGACACCAAGCAGTTTAAGCTCGGGTTTGAGTTCTCGAGCTATCTAGCTGGTCGTGTGCAGTCGCTCAACCGCCGCACTCTCGACAGCCTCTCGGCCAAGGTCTACTTCTATTACTCTTTGTTCTCAGAGCAGCTGGCACCTCTCCCACCGTCCCCCCAATCCCCAATTGTTTCTATCCGACCGACCCTCCTCGCCGCCCTTCGGACCGCCGTTCTACGAAAGGATATCGACACCCAAGCATCTGTCATTGTTCTCCTTCTCCGAAATTATCTCCTCACCTCGCACATCGCACAAGCCGATCTCTTGGTATCGCACACACAGTTTCCCGAGAATGCCGCAAACAACCAGGTTGCCCGCTTCCTGTACTATCTCGGCCGCACCCGCGCCATCCAACTACGCTATACCGAGGCTCACGAGCATCTGACTGCCGCAACACGGAAAGCCCCCTCGAGCGCATGCGCGCTCGGTTTCAGCCAGACCGCGACAAAGCTGTTGATGGTCGTCGAGCTCCTCATGGGTGATATCCCTGACCGTGCAACCTTCCGACAACCGACGATGGAGCTGGCTCTACACCCCTACTTCCTCCTCGTTCAGGCTGTTCGCGTTGGTAACCTCGAGGATTTCGAGACAATCATCGCGGACCACGTGGACACGTTCAAGCGCGACGGCACCTATACGCTCATCCTGCGCCTTCGTCAAAACGTCATCAAGACAGGTATCCGCATGATGAGTTTGAGCTACAGCCGCATTTCCCTGCGGGATATTTGCATCCGCCTGCATTTGGGGTCTGAGGAGAGTGCCGAGTACATCGTTGCCAAAGCAATCCGGGA
Source organism: Lasiosphaeris hirsuta (assembly GCA_030549175.1). Lineage (NCBI taxonomy): Eukaryota > Fungi > Ascomycota > Sordariomycetes > Sordariales > Lasiosphaeriaceae > Lasiosphaeris > Lasiosphaeris hirsuta. Next base: position 4,283,376 of record JAUKUA010000002.1, read on the forward strand.
CGGTGTGATTGAGGCGACACTTGACCGCGAGAGGGGCTTCATGAAGAGCAAGGAAGTTGGCGATGTGTATGCGACGCGTGAGCCGGGCGAAGCGTTCCACGACCGTATTCGGGCGTGCTTGGCTCTGCACGACGAGAGTGTCAAGGTATGTTGGACTTACAAAACGTTTGACAATCGGACAGACGTAACTAACAGCGATTTCCCAGGCCATGCGATTCCCCATGAACCAGCACCGGCTCGAGCTCAAAAATGCACAGGAGGCTCGTGAGCGCGAGCGGGAGATGGCGAAGGAGATCCAGGAGGGAGATTTGGATGAGGACGACCTCGGTGGCGAGTTTGAGGGCATGTAATTATCTATCATCACTGCGCTGCTTTGCCCCCCCCCCTTTTTTTTCACCGTTCCTTGTAAACTTTGGCACGACCGAGAGGGAAAGAGAGGCAGAAAGTCCGGGGAGATTATCCAGACAGACCCGGCCAACATTTTTGGTGGTTAGTATGACTAGTGCTGGTTATAAAGGGGAGCCTGTTGTAATGTTACGTCAATCACAAGGTTGTTGGGATAGCAGTGCCTGTTGCATCCGCAGATGTGGTGTATTGTAGGTTCTGGAAGGCGCAATGGTTTATCTGGTTTCTGACAGGATAACTTCAAGTTGGCTCACCGGAGGGCGAGGAAGGAGCATGTGTGTCCGTGGTACTAGGCCAAGCACCTAGTTTTTGAAGCTCGGAGCTTTTGCTCGCCCTTCCAAAGCGTGTTGTTTAGACCTGCCCCGTGCTTCCCTCCCAACACGGGCATCGAACCTGGATCATCCTTCTCCCTCTCTCTGCTGGCTTGACCAGCATCTACCCTGACAAGCCGTTCCCAACACTGTCATCTGATCTGGGAATAGCATCTATCAAACCTCGAACCTAGGATCCTAGCCAGCCGCTTTGACCCCAGGTCCAGCCCACGGGTCTGTCTTCAAAGCAGCGGAATGCTAGTCGACAGAAATATGAAGTGGCCGAGTCTCGAAGACGTTCCTATCAACAGCTTCACCGAGCATCCTTACCTTTCGCACCAGCACCCGCCATGTACCCGACGCTGTCTGTCCGAAGACGTATCGCTAGCATCGCTATATAGCTTCACCATAGACTACGAGCTCGCCCGGATCGCCGCCGTCCAGCTTCTGAGTTCTTGCCTAGGCAACGCCGCCGAACCCACCATCATCCCAGGACAGCAACCGGTATCGACGCGGCCCGAATCAATGTGGACTTGGAGGCCGGGGTCGCTATCGCTAGGCGGGGATGGGTCTTGTTACTCGGTCTAGGGGGCTGGGTATGATGGACCGCTCAGCACCTGCTCGGGAGATTGTGGGGATGAGTCGCCGCGGGAGGGGGGTGTGGATGAGCGTGTCGGTGAAACACCTGTCGTGGATTCAGGTGTCGGCAAGAGACCTGTCGTAGCCGAGGTCAAGAACTACGCTGGCCGTATGTTCACAGGGCGATGGCGCCGCCGAAAGACCGTGCCCACATCCCCGAACAGATCATCTACCGATGGTAGGCCCACCGATGAGGTTTCGGGGCTAGAGGGAGGCAAGGTGCTGGGGGGGCGCACGAGGCTGGTTGCGTTTGAGCAAACCGGGGAGGCACCGAAAGAATCTCTTGATTTGGTCTCATGTCCAGAGTTCGGGAGGGTGAGTCAGGAGACGGAGGGGTTAAGTAAAAGTAGAGTTAGTTGCCATGGTCCTCCGGGGTTTGGTAATAATAGTCCACTGATGACAGTCCTAGGAGTCACCTGCCTCGCAGAGAGAGACGTCCGGCCATGTCCGCTACGGACCAATCCCAGCTCGGAATGGTGCTCACAGATACCGCATGCTAGGTCGGAAATTCAAGCGCTCCAAGTCTGTCTCTGCCGTCTCGATTTCCTCGGAGCGCTCCAGTCTAAGCGGAAGGGAGCGCCGCCTGATCAACCGAGATTCATACATCTACTCGGAACGGAGAGTCTTCTTCAACAAGCCGTCATCCGAACATCGCTCAAGCCCGAACCTTATCGCCATTGCCGGCATGATGATAGCTATCGGAGAGCTCGATCGACTCTCCTTCATGGCCGATAGCGCTGTCCTAGCCCGAGCCTCGGGACAAATCACTGCACCCTCAAGTATTGACAACTCACCCAAAGCAACGGCACCTCCCAACACGCCAATCACACAGAGCGGGTTGTCAAGTGTTTCCCCAAGTGGAATTTCCACCCCTGCCCCTCATGCACCGCCCAACTCGCCCATGTTGATGGAGGGCAGTCCGGCTACGTCGCTCACCGGGCCATGGCCACCTGGAAAGTATGGCCGCGTTAAACAGATACTCAAAAGTCGCCTTTCAGAAGTTCACTCTTCGATGGAGATTCCAGAGGAATCACCAGAATGGTCCAACTTCGAGTCATTCCCCCAATTCTTCCACCAAGAAGACATGACGCCCGAAGCTGACACGGGGTACAATAATACGCCGATGTTTTCCCCTTCAAGCAATCCGCCAGCAAATCGCTACTTCAACATCGGCGGTGCTAATAATGATTCAGAAAGCGGGACAAAGCCGAATGACCATGAGACATTGGAATATGCCTCCATTCTAGCGACAGATAATAGCTCCCCTAAATCTGCGAGCGACGGCCCCAACGCCGACACTATCCCTCGCCATAGAACTTTGACAATTGACGCACTGTGTCTTCATCAGCAAGAGGAGATCACCTCGTGGAAGGATTTATGGAAGAAGGGACAGATATCGGTGCCCACACCGGAACATGGTGCATACCCCGGGATCGGTGATTACCATGCAGTTCCATGCCGAACCGACAATTGGTCACCGTCACAGGGGGAGCCCGGCGACTCTGATCCATTTTGTGCTGGTGAGCCAGGGGAACATGGAGCACCGGGGAAGGAGACAGTGGGAGAGTTGAAGGGGCTGGATGGGACGGGTCAAGAGTTGAGCGTTGTTGAGCGGGATGAGATTGGGAGCGAGGTCGATGAGGTCATGGAGCTGGTCTCCTTGCGGCGAAGGGTTTCAGGGCTGAAGAGTAAGGGGAAGGATACCCTGCCGCATACGTTAGAGCTTCAGAGAATGGGAAAGGTAACAAGCCGGCGATGAAAAAGCGGAACGAAGTTCTTACGACTTGCCCTACCTAGACTGGACTTGACCACTGTATAGTTTATAGACTAAACCCTTCCTAAAGCATCGTAAGAAGAAGAACAGTAATCATTCTTGGTATTATCATGACCCACAGCTTGTTGAAGCTGTTATTCTACCCCCAAGTCTACTCATACAACCATGACGCCAGTGACACACCAGTGTCGCCCTATAAATACAGCCGGCCATCCAAAAGAAAATTGAAGCAGGTTCCATTCCGTCTGCCACGCTATGCAGTACAACCAAGTAGCTTTGCCCCCTTGAACCTCCTCTTACTCTCTCTCCGCCGCTCCGTTCATCTTGACCATCTCATAGTCTCCGGCTCCATCTCTCCCGCGGCCGCGGCCCCTCCCGCGCGAGAACCCAGCCTCCTCATCCCCCTCGGCACCGGGGATCTCATCGCCGGCGTCATTCTGCCCTGTGGCACCACCACCGCCGGCGGTATTGGACGAGGTAGCGCGCCCGCCAAACGACATGGGCCGCAGCTCGCGGTACCGACACCCCCAGGTCGCAAGCGCGGTAGACACGGCGCTGGCGGCGCCCATCGATAGCCACCATGCCGTGTGTTGCGGGATCTCGCCCGTATAGAGGGTGGTGATGACGAGGTGGAGGGTGTGCAGGGAGAGGGCGAAGTCGGGGACGAGTTTGGAGCGGCCGATTAGAAAGGTTATAGCGAGGGCCCTAAGAGGAGGAAGGGTTAGCTTAGGGTGAGGGTGAGGGGGGGGGGGGGGGGAAGGTTACATGAAGAAGCCCCCGTCGAGAATCCAGATGAAGCCGAAGAGCCAGCCCTGCGTCGTGTCGCCGCGCACGGTGGACCAGCCGAAGACGAGGTCGATACTGAAGGGGGTGCCGGCGACGAGCGCAGTGAAGAGCATTAGGGGGAGGGCCACGGCGTAGTAGAGGGCCTGCAGGGCGGCGATCTGGCTGAGGATCTTGAGGGGCGGGAGTTCGGTCAGGGCGCCAGGGCGAGGGGGGCGGCGCCGGCGCGCCATCGTGGGCAGCGGTGGTGGTGTTCTGCGGGAGCTTGCGCTGGTGCTATTGTGGGATCATCGCAGGACGGGGGGTTTGGCGGGGGTTCGGGGAGAGAAGGAGTAAGAAAAGGAGAGGCTAGGCGCGTTCGGTATGGTCGTAACTTCGTCGTCTGGAAAAAAGGAAATCGATTGTCGCCGTTGTGGTTTCGTGCGGTTTGAAGGCCGCCCAAAGTTGCTGGCCATGTGTCAGATGTTCCTGAATCTTTGTGGCGGGTGACGCGGTGTCAAGAGGCTGAGGTGGTCTGTGCAAACTGTGGGGGATCCTTGTAGTGCTGACAGAGGCGCTGCCGCTAAGACCTGCTCCATGTTCCCCAGGACCCAACATGGAAAAGAATGAGCTTGAAACTTTGAACATCAGATTGGTTTCATTCCAGCCTCCTAGAGGAATTTTGAAATACTTTGAGACTACAGAAGACAAAATTTGCCGCCAAATCGACAGGTACATTGATAAAGCCGCGGTGTGCGTTGCCGTGAGGTTTGATGCTGTCGCTGCTGCCTGCCTGTGCCTATCCGTGATGCTGGCAGCTCCCGAGCTTAATTTAAGCAAGGCGTATTATTCAGGCCAGCAAACTATGAACAGACTGCCTTCACACATAAGGATGCGCAACCTCTCACCTGTTTTCCATAACTTCAGCTTTGCAACACACAACTCAACTTTGAAACTTTACCTGCACCTAGCACTCCCACTAACACTCCAGCCAGTCTCACCACGATGGCGAACACGGTCCGCCGGTCCCGATGGGGCCTAGCCAGCACAGCTGCCGCGCTCACTAATCTCAACCTCGCCATCACAGCTCCAATGACAGCCGAGCAAGTCGAGGCATATGCCCTGCATGTGCGTATCGAAGAGATCAGCCAAAAACTGAAGACCAACGATGTTGTCCCTGCTAACCATCTCTGCAGGTCGCCATCACCCTCCCCTGAATATGACAACTCTGGTAGACGCACCAACACCCGCCATCGTCGCTACCGAGAGCGTCTCCAGGCAGAGCGCCACTCACTAATACAGCAGGCAGCACGCACCATCCCCAACTACTGCCCGCCAGCTGACTACGTCTTCACAGCACGCACTGCGGTCGAAGACAAGGTCTACATCCCCACGAAGGACTTCCCCAAAGTCAACTTCATTGGCCAGATCCTCGGCCCGCGTGGTCGTAGTCTCGTCGAGATGAACAACCAATCCGGTGCAACCATATTCCTCCGGGGGAAAGGCTCCGTTAAGGAGGGCAGTGGCCGAGGCAGGGGGCGGGGACACCACGCCGGGTTTTACCACGAGCAGGAGCCCCTCCACTGTCTGATCACAGCTGACAGTCAGGGCAAAGTTGACAAGGCCAAGGCACTGGTCCGCGCTGTTATCGAGACGGCAGCTACTACCCCGGAGCACGCCAACGATAGGAAGCGAGAACAGCTCCGGGTTCTTGCTGTTGCTAACGGAACATTTCGGGATGATGAGGGTTTTTATGGGACTGGCGATAAATATGTTGGTATCGTCTGCCGTATCTGCAGCTCCGCAGGGCACATTGCTCGTGACTGTCGAGTCAGAAAAATGAATGCTGGTCGGGAGCCGAAAACCCCTCCGTGGAGAAAGACGGGCCAACCCTCGGGACGCAAACCCGAAGATGAATTAGACGTTATGTACTTGGATTTTCTGTCTGGTCTAAAAAGGGAAACCAACGGACATTGAGGTCATGATTTATGGCTGACTCGATTCACACTGTTTAGATGGGAGATGAGGAGAAGCTGGAGGGGCCTGCACGAAGTCGAGCTCATCTCGATTTGCCAAGCTTTGTATCATGATCAAAGTTATTCTTCTTGGAGGGTTTTCAACAAAGATAAGCGACCGAGTGGTTGTCTTGTTAATAGCTGATGTTTGTTTTTATTACTGTTGCATGCTAACCATCAACTCGATACCTCAGCTAATAGTGGGACTTCCCTCATCATTAGTTTAAGTCACTCCCATTTTTATTACTCAGAAGAAACTGTGAAATCCTAAAGATATTCGCTGCCATCACATCTCCAAGTCCTCCCTGAAACCGTCGTAGTAGATGATTCATCTCATGTGGGAAAACAATGTGAGGGAGTAGACGCGGTTGTTTGGGTGTCGTCCTATCAACTTTGAATTTTTTGAGCAACTTCCCATCATGTTGCTGAAAGGGGGGGCCTGTGGAAAACTCCGCATTTATTTATTTATTTAAATTTTTTTTCGATGTTTTTTTTTTGGCGGGGGACCCAATCCCTTGGATCCGACCACCGGGCCTTAAGATGATTGGCTTATCTTTGCCAGAACCTCCACCCTGCATTTGTCACGTGCGTCCAAGCTCTCCGAAGCTTGAGCTCAAGCAACGGGACATGCCGCCTCGATTTTGCAACTCCGAGAGTGCCCCCATCACCACTGTCGACGCCGCCACACCATACTGCTCAACCAGGAACGGCAACATCAATTCCTCCCAAACTACCCTCCCTCATCCTCCTCCTCAGAATTTCCGCCACTACCGCACAAAATGGGCCTCTTCGGCTTCTTCGGCCAATCCGAAGCCGACAAGCGCGCGACCGAGATCCGCACCGGCACCGTCGCCCCCAAGCGCGCCGAGCGCCAGCGGTGCTGGGAGGCGCGCGACGGCTTCTTTTCGTGCCTCGACGCCCACGACATCGTCGACCCGGTCAAGGAGGAGAAGGCGGTGGGGCGGGCGTGCGCCAAGGAGAATGTCAAGTTTGAGCAGGACTGCGCGAGGGAATGGGTGAGATCTCCTGCATCGAGAGGTTGGTTGGTGGGGTAAGGGTTAACGATGAGGAATGGCAGGTGACGTACTTCAAGAAGTGGCGGGTGCAGGATATACAAAAGAGGGCGCGGCTTGAGGCACTGCAGGCGCAGGGGGCGACCAAGATGGACGTCAACTCGGATTTTGCAGCGAGGAAGTGATGACGGACTGGGGAGACCCCTTCTTCTAGAGCTGTTTCGGGCGGAATTGCAAGAGACGGCTGTAGGATGGGGCTGTATCAACACCATCGAGGGCAATCATATCTCCATGTTTGAAATGCCTGTACATACTATCTGTTTGCGGCGTCCCACGAGTCAAGAGATTTTGTTGGAGGGAACCACAAAGCTCACTCACTTCCCCAGTTGACTTCCGTCGACGGGGCACCAGAACAATAATCATTCACCACCAAATGAAATCTATCAGGTATGTTGCTCCTCCCCCCCTTCTTCAATCAGCCATTGGTAGGTTGATGCCATACCGTGCCAACTTCGGGTGGAGTCCTCCTTACTTACCCTGAAAAAGATCACCATTTGCATCCGTGCTATGGATGTCGGCACCTTACCCTACAAGAGCCTTGGAAACATAATTTTTGCCCTGGACACACATGTAATGAGCAGCGGGCATCTACACTCCAACCCTGGTTTATTCATTAGCGTATTACCCTCTCCCAAAGGTCCCAAGGGAGATATTAAGGCCCTGGGAAAGGCTTTCGAGCAGCAAATACAGCATCTTTCGCATTTAAAAGGGAATTTGGCACTTTGGCAGGCCTTTCCCCGTTCTGGAAGGCCTTATGAAATACCAAAGATGCCTCTTCTTAAGCCGCAAAGGCTTTATCGGAGCATCTACCTCTCTGGGAGTATCACGCGCTAACAAACAAACCAGGGTTGCAATTATCCGTCAGTCCAAGAACTGACAAAAGGGGGCATTCGGCCTGCCTTGGGTGAGGCTCTCGACAATCCCCAGTACCAGCACGGCGGTCCAGCCGGGAACCCATCTTCCGCTCTATTAGTCACGCTGGGCAGCCATCCTCATGTCGGAACATCATCTCGCATTCCTGCTGTGGTCTCGGAAGACTTCGAAAACTCTGTGTGGGTGCATCATGGAGAAAATAATACTCTCAGTCGATGCAATTGGCCGGCGGCTTGAAGGGTGTCCGCCGAAATGATTGAGAATTTCATATTGCTTTTCTATCCGAGAGTAGGATGTTGGCATCGACTCATGTCCGGCATCTGCTATTTCCTGAACCTTGGATATCAGTTTATTATCTGGTAGGTTCAATACCTGTGGCCCGGCCTTCAACACTTACACTCTACGCACTATTTGGCGAGCCTCAGCTGGTGCCAGTAGAGCAAAAGGTATATATGAAGCATGGTTCATAAAATCTCAACCTTAAAATGCCCATAACTCTCTCTCGCTCTCTCTATATATATTGAAGTCCCAAGTACAAAATATTGGGTACCTGTCCACTAGTTAGCATTTCCTCTCAGTATCATCATACACACAATAACATTTCTTTTAGTCACCAGCTCTCCCTAGTACCAACTGCCACCATTTACCTACGGTACCGGCCTACGATACATACATTATCTGGGGCGCTTCGACATGGACGAGTTGTACTAGGATATTTTACATTCTGAGCACGTAACCTAGGATGACTCCGATCTTCAAGAGCTCACCCAAAATTGCTCTTGCAATGACAGGTACGATGCCTTGAATCCCCGCTACTACCGGTGCAAACGTATCCAAACTATACTCTCTGCCCGTCAAACAAGAGATGGTCTACTAAGAGGGCGAAAATCAGCTCTCGAAATTGCCTGCTCTCCTGCAAATTGCAAATCGCCCCAGCGCAGGTCGGCCTCGCCAGAACATCAGAAAGACGGGGTAGCCTCGCCGCCGAGGCAAACCTTAGAAGAACGGAGAAGCGGCTGCATCACACGTGGGTGGGACGAAGAGCAGCAGTACGACAGACTGGAGTTGGGGAACTTTTACGCCTCAGAGGGTTTGGCGATATTCCCGACATGGAGAGAAGCCTGATCGGGTGACAGCCGTATCGGGGCTTTACTACCCGCCCATTAGCTCGCCCGTGTTGCGGTTCGTGTTGCACCATGCGCCGCGGGAATTGCATTTTCAGGTTCACCGAGTCTTGGGGGAGCCTGAGATGACAGCCACATCAAGGTCTTCAAATATGAGCAGCCGCCCAACCTTTAGGTCGCCCCGCGTTGCGGCTCGTGGTGGAAAGTTGGATGCGTCACCAGCAGTATCTTCATGGGCCAAACCCGTCTCTGCGGGAAGCAGCTCAAACCGTGTTTGGGCAAGCAAATGGAAGAGGGACAACTCAAGCGGTAGGGATCTGGGTCAACTGCGATAAGCCTCGTATCTGACTCACACTTTGGTACTGGAGTTGACGACAGAGACAGAGAGAGAGAGAGAGAGAGAGAGAGAGAGAGAGAACGTGTGGAATGTGAGATTTCTAGAATAATGTGCTGGTGGCCGACTTGGAGTTTACAGAGTAATCTCGGCATCGTCGCTTGTTTGTGGGGCACCGTGACAACTAACATGAACTAGTGTTCGATAATTCAGAGTCTCTGAAGGACTAACATCCCATCGACCAGAAAACCATGCTTGCTCGATGTATTCTACATTATAGGAAAGACCCCTCTCTGTCTGATGTGCATCCCTATTCACCACCTTAGACAGTACCACGGAAAAAAAAGCGAAAAGCAGAAACCCAAGCATCCAACCAACCTCGCTTCGTCCTGTGCCAGCGGAGCAGTGAAGAGCTCTTGAATTTTATTTTATCTTCAGCGTATTCCCTTACCCGCTCGTGTATCCCTCAATAGCTAGACCTGCGGTCGACAGCGTTGGGTGTCTATTTCAGTCAAGGAAAAAGAACCCGATAGCCAATTCGTATCAAACAATTCCGCCCCCACCATCCCTTCCCGCCGACCGTCTGTTTAAGAGGGGCGGTGCTGGTTCCAAAGTCGAACAAAGGGGAATATGAGTTTGGATAGGATATCCATCCAGATGGACGAAAACCCAAAAGGGGAATAGGAGGGTAAAAAACACGCCGTGAATATGTAACAGAGAGAAAGGAGTAATAAACAAGAGGGGTCGGTTGAGAAGGTAAGGAAACATAAAGATCTTTAGTTTATGCTGTCGATGCAATGGTGGTATCATGTCTTTTCAAGCAATCAACTGATGGGACGACAAAAAAGAGACAAGAAAAGAAAATCCGATATCCATCGCTCCTCGCCGCGCGGCAAACCCTAACTGCAAGTGGCTAACCCATCCACACCTCGCTTCCGGCCTAGAGTCTTCCCGAGCCACCCCGCCCCCAGCTTCCTTCACCTTGGCGACATCTTGCCCTGGCTAGAAAGTGGCAAGCTGGACGGGATAGTCTCCAGAAACCTGCTGCGCAAAAACTCCCACTCCTTCTGTGCCGACGCGTCGTGTTCGAACTGTCTCCAACTCCCGAGTTCCGTTTCATGGAGCCCATCAAGTGCCCCCATGACTTCATCGTCCTACGACAGGCCCTCGGTAGACACCGACCCAATCCTTGGGAGTGGGGGTAGTGCCTTGTCTAGACTGTCACGGCTGATCTGGGCCTGTATTCTGAGCGACTTCTGCGAGCCCGTAGCGCTTCTGAGCCCACCGTTGCTTCCGTTCGCGCTGGATACCCCGTATCCGCTGTCGGCGCTTTCCGGCTTCATGTTTAATGCGTATCCGTGCCCTGTCTTGGGCGGTGTCGGTGGAGGCCCCCGGGTCCTGTTGCCATTGTAATGACCCCCGAGAAGCGGGTTTCCGAATCCCGGCTCCCTCTCCTGCCCGTCCTTAGCGGGCGTTAAAGGGCGGATGTCGTTCTCCGTCAGTGTGCTGCTAATGTGGCTGTTCCGGCTTCGGTCCCCTGTTGAGCCCTCTGCAGCCTCCTCCACAACCGGGAGAACAGTCGTACGCTCGCCCGGTGTGGGCGGTGGCCCATGCTTGGGCGAGGTGATGGTTGTCCTCAGGGTTCGTTCGGGTACATCGTCTTCTGGCACGCTATCCGAGTCAGTTCTCCGGGCCTCATATTCAGCCCTCTGAACTGTAGCTTCAGCTTCCCTTGATGACTGTTCTCCTGGTCGAGGCGAAGGCGGCGGCGGAGGCTGATAGTTCGGGACGGGTGGTATAGCGCTCGACGGCCGCCTTTGCGCATTGTTTCTTTGCTCCTCCTCAGCTGCCGCTGCCGCAGCCTCTGCAGCGTCCTGTTCCTGGGCTTCCCGGATCGCCTCTTCATTAGACTTGGTGATTCCTGATATGAAATTGAGGAACCTGTCGCCGTACTCCTGCGGTGGCAAGGCAGATATTTGCGAGCCGTCTTGGGAGAGGCCTTTCCAGAAGTGTTCGAGCTTCTTGATTATGCCGTACTACAGGACTGTTAGTCGTCATGCTCAAAAAGGCCATGACATGTCGAACTTACGTGGGTCAAGCAGTCAATCACCCCCAGGTAATAGATCTCATCACCCGGGGAGTTGTCCTCATGGGTCGCCCCGAACCCGCCGTCATCCTGGTTGAAGATGAAACCAGGCCGACTCTGGCCTTCCTCCAGCTCCTCAGGCATCGAGGTCGTCTCCCCCATGAGAACAGGCCTCTCGGACTTGATCATCTGGCGCAACTCTCTTGCCTTGCGTTGGTTCTCTAGCTTTGAAGGAGTCCGCATCAGGACGGAGTGAGGGTCGAATTCCTCAGGGGCGCCACCGCCGGGATTGAACACACGCAGCGTCTTGCCCCGCAAACCCTCCTCGTTCCCACGCTGAAGGTCGTGGATTCCTACTAGCAGCGAGTAGTCCATTATTTTTAATCTTTGCAGCAGTTTAACATCCTTTTGCAGCTGTGCAAGGAAGAGCTGCTTCTTCTGCATACCGAGCTCTAGATGTCGCTTCCGTCGAAGCCAGTTGAGGTCCTTCAATGTCGCCCTCGGATTTGTTTCCAGATCGTCCTCCTTGTAGTCTCGACCAATAGTCGATCCCTTCAAGTCGAAAGTCTGGTGAATATCACGGTGCGGCGGAAACAGATTGTTCATGACGACAAAGTGAATCTTTTTGCCGTAGGGCATCTTGACACGGTGGAGTCCATAGAATTGCGATAGGAGGGTATTTGGGTTGTCCGTGACGTGTTGGTAGTAATCCTTCAAGACCTTGCGCAAGAACTTATGCTCGGCGTGGTGGATCGTTTTGATGATGTACTTGTAGTCCCGGGAGAAGTAGAAAAAGCTTCCGCTCTTGCCGGGCGACCCGAGTTCCGAGAGGATGTACTTGCCTGTGAGGGACATGAGGTAGTCTGCCGGGTCCAAACGGAAGAGTGCACGCAGATGGCGGAATACCCAGGGGGCGTAGTCCTTAAACTTGAAGTCGTACTTGGCTGACGGGACCAGCTCATTTCCGGCACTGTGTATTGGTTAGCTATGCTTGTGTTACAGAGCCGCAGGGTGCACTCACATATCGAAAGTAGATTTCTGCTTGACTTCAAAGTCAGCGTCGGTCAACTTGCGATCAAGCTTGGCGTTAGTCCTCGAGACGGAAACGCGGATACCGGTCAGCATGTTGTACGCTGTAACCCAGTTTGCGTGCGTCTCGTCGACCTTTGTTCCGACGAGCACCCTATCGTCGTCCTCGATCTCCCTCTTTTTTCGTTTGCTGGCCCGTTTCTGCCTGTATGCCTCGGCCCAGCGCAAGGCATCTTCATCTGGTACCACTTCGTCGCGCGGCATCTCTGAGTGAAGAGAGCGCGTGTTTCTCCTAGCCAAACTAAGCGAAGCTCTACGCACACCAGTTGCAGCTGCGGTGGGAGAAAATCGGCCACTGGCGTACGTGGTATCCACGCCGTCCCGAGACCCCCGACTGGGAGAAGGCTTTGGAACTTCCAGCGTGTGTCGGTGCTTGAGCCCCCCACCGGGCGGCTGTAGTGCTCCGGACGACGTTGGGATTTGCCCAGCAACACTGTATAACGGAGGCGAAGAGTATCGGTGAGCTGATGATTGCTGCATCCTTTGGTTCGGCTCGTGGCTCGGGGTTGTAGGACCCAGCGTGGGATCGCTAGCTGTTGGGTAGTTTTGCATTGTCCCCTGCAAGGGACTGGAAGACAGACCATTTTCTACAGTTCGGATCTCTCCTCTGCTCACCGGGTGTAGGTACATCTCAACCGGCGATTGTTGTATGGAATTCCCAGCAGTAGAGCCGATCGAAGTGCGCGGGTAGACGTCTTTCGGACTCAGCACTGGGGCGTCGTCCTCCTTTGCTCCGAGGAACGAGTTCGGCCGCGGCGCCGTGCGATCGACCAATACGGTGGACGAAGAGCCGTTTGGCAACGGCTTCCGGCCTATGGTTCCATTACTGTTACGGTCCACGCCGTTCGCTCCTTCGCTAGTATTTCCATTCGGGAGGGGATTCATGCTCGGCCACGAACGGTCCCCATTCGCGTGCTGGCGTGTGTCAGAAGCTTCGGAGGTGTGAGTAGAGTGTGACGAGGTCTCGTCGAAGCTTTCATTTGACGTGTACGATTGTGGCTGTCGGACGATATGTCCATTGGCCTTGACGTCCTTTTCGGGGGAAAGGCCGTAGCGGGCAGCCGGGTCGAGGTGTACGACGCCGGGAGATTGCGAGTATACTGCCGAGTTCTCGTCCGGCAGGAAGGAGGGCATATCGGGGGCCCGATGCACCCACAACTTGAGGGAAGGGCTACTGAATGGGCGATGTTCGGAGGTGGTGATGGGGGGGATTACGGGCGATCGACGGCGACGCACATGCTAGGTCTCGTGGGGGGGGGGGGGGTTGCTGTGTAACCAGGGAAGTTCGGTGACGGCTGGGTGAGTCGACGCTGGCGGTCGGGCTCGTTCGGCAGCGGAAAGACTAAATGGAGGACACAATCGGATCGATGTGCCGTGCTGCGTGCTGCGTGATGCGTGCGGTGTTCTGTGTGTTATAGTTTGCAGGCCGTCTGGTCGCTCGCTCGCTCGTTCGCTGCTCAGCTCAGGGTTTAGGGAGAAACAGCACTCTTGGCGGCACGTCCCAATGGCACATGCAGGAGCAGTAGTCGCGCGAATAATCAGCTGGGAATTCGTCGTGCTGCACGGCAGGGGACAGAGGCAAAAAAGAACAACGGCTTCGCAGGTTCAGGGTCGCGGCGATACGGTTCGGGCTCGGATGGGAATGGCAACGGGCATTTAGTGAAGATGAGAAATTGGATGGGGAGGGTTGGGTTGGCCGACGCCATGTGCTCCAGCGTCGTGACAGCTAACGAGGCAGGGAGAGTAAACCAGGCCACCAGGCCATAACCGGGGGCTGTGCGGGCTGTGTCCAAGGGGCAATCTTGCGAAGCGACACACACGCGGTCGGGACTGGGGGCCGGACAAGCACCGATGGCCAGGTGCCAGCCAGCCGTGCCAGCCAAAGCAAGCCTCCTCAGACCCAGAGAGTTGGAAAAAACGGAGCTGAAAGTTGCACCCGCCACCCTGGGCTCAAGGTCGCATCCAGCAGGATCGAAACAGTAAGGTACCACGGTAATTATTTTCCCTTTACTTTCGAATGCCTAGGTAGACGAAGAACTAACTATCCGTATACGCGCAATTACCCCTGAAGTGAACGTGCCGTGAACCGCATCGGTGTTGAGAAGCGGAAATGGCGTGCCGAACGGCGCCACAACTCCCCGCCAAGCATTTCAAGAACGATCGGTAGGTATTCGGGCTCCCGCCTCATTGCCCATCAACAATTCCGACAATTATAGATTCCCAGTGCTTGGTCAGCCAGGGCGGGCTTGGGCAGGCAAGCCAGGTCCAGCTTTCCTGAGCTGGCGGAGAGAACCCACCTCTCATTTTAAATAAAGCGGCCAGCCCTCGCCATTGCTACCCGTTGCTGACCGTTGGCCTGCCCCTGGGACACCACAACAAACTTGCAGTGAAACAAGCAAGACTCAGGACGTCCAAGATTTGCGGCCTAGAAAAAAAAAACCAAGATTTCAAAACTTGTGTTCACCATTATTTGTTGTACCCTCCGAATATGTCAACCACTGCGCAGACCTCAGCCTGATAACAACCGACGGCAAATGAATTCGGGCAGACATGGAAACAAAAGCAATGCTGTAAAGCCAAAATTCCAGGCTTGGCTTCCTGGACTGCAGGCTGTGGGCTGCGGGCTGAGGGCTGCCATGGAAAGAGGGGCGGCGAGTGGGCTGGTGGGCGGGCGGTTCAACTCAGATAGGGGCGAATCGTGTCTTCAGATCTCCCCAAAGATCGACAACATCGGCATTCGTCACTTGGATTCCGATGTCATTGGTAGAGGGGTTGCACCAGTGCAGAGGTGGCACCGACAATTTTCGTGCATCTCCTTCAGAGGCGCAGACTCTCATGTCAGACCCATAGGCTTGCGGTCAGAACGTCAGTCTCACGGGGCTCCGTCGTTGCAGCGACAAATGCATTTACGTGATTGTGCAATCCATAACCTCATAGCTCATGTTTCGTTCGTCATTCGGGACAGCTTGCGGTAAGTGTCCATAACAAGAGAAACAGACCTCCGCATGCCTTCGTCGCTTCCAATGCAGCCCATTTTGAAACCCTTTCCCGCCCAGTGGGAGCCATGTCCTCCTGATGAGAGCCGCTCGACCATGTTACCATCCATGCACAAAACAAAAACAGACAGGAAAAAGTATAACTACTACAAAAGACATTGCCAGAAACATCGGAAATGCGGCCGTAGCCGCGCTTTCACAAAATGTGGTCGACTCCAACAGGTCGTCGACTCCAACCCTCGAGCGGCTCCAAATACCTGAGCCGTCCTATAACCCGCCCCCTCTTCGGTCGCTCAAACCGTCCTCCTCTCCACAATCGCCCGTCCCACCGGCTTCGCCCCGACAGCGAAGCCCGCATTGGGCGCGCCATGCTGGAACACCTTTTGGCCACGTACCCACGTCTCATGCACGCGCCCTCGGAATGTCTTGCCCTCCCACGGCGAGCACTTGTTCTTCCAGCGCATGGCCCCCGCATGCAGCGTCCAGACGTCGGCGTCGTCAAAGACGCACACGTCGGCGTCCATGCCGACGCGGAGCCCGCCCTTGCGGTGGCTCAGGCCGACCTGCGCGGCCGTCGCCTGCGCGCACAGCCGCACAATGTCGACGAGGGTGGGCACGTTCTCCTCGCCGTCCTGCGCGCGTTCGACGGCCGCCGTGTAGAGGATGGGGAGCCCGAGCCCGACGGACGAGATGCCACCCCAGGCGGCGAAGAAGTCGCCCTGGCCTTCGACTTTCGTGAGCCGGGCGAGGTCGCCGTTGGGCAGCGTCATGTCAATGCCGGAATCAGAGTGGCGCATCATGGTCTGGTACGAGTCTTCCTCAACGTGTTGGAGGTGGGCGGGGAGGAGCTTGAGTTCCGGGGTGCAGGGCGAGTGGTCCGAGACAACCGTCTTGATGCAGCCGTCCGCGTGGCCGAGCTCGGCCCACAGCCGGTCTTGGTTGGAAAGCGAGCGGATCGGCGGGCAGCACTTGTGCCGTGTATCGCCGTCCTCAATGTGGTCGGCTGCCAGCGCGAGGTAGTGGAAGCACGTCTCGGCCGTGATGTTGACGCCGCTGGCGCGCGCCTCGCGCAAGATGGGAATGCACTCCAGGGCCGACAGGTGCACAATGTGCAAGTGCAGTTGCGGGGCCAGAGATGCGAGTGCGACGATCTCCTCAACAGCGTACGTCTCAAAGGCGGGTGGGCGCGACTCGAGGAAAGTGTTGTAGCTGCTGAGCTCGCCACGCGGGGCCAGGGGCGGGTCCGACTTTTGCACCGCGTCGCCGACCGAGTCGGCGATGGGCGGAATCATCTCAGCGTGGAACATCAGTGTGGTGGGTGTGTCCTTGAGGGTGGTCATTGCGAGTGCAATGTCAGTGGATGAGATGGCGGGGAATTCCTCAACCTGTCTTCTGGGTTAGCCGCTGGGCTCTACCAAGTGGTGTTGCTCAATTGGCGCGGGGGCCGGATACGTACACCAGAGTCAATGAGAAACCCCTTGAAGCCGCGAACGCCAGCCTCGACGAGGGGAAGAAGCTCCTCGGCATTCCCGGGAACAACGCCGCCATAGAAGCCAACATCAACCCAGCATTGGCCCTGGCTGGCAGCGAGCTTGACCTTGAACCCCTCAAGTGTGGTGGTTGGGGGAATGGCATTCAGGGGCATATCAATGACGGTAGTCACGCCACCCGAGGCGGCCGCCTTTGTGCCGGTGTGGAAGCCCTCCCACTCGGTGCGGCCCGGCTCGTTGAGGTGGACATGAGCATCGACCAGCCCGGGAATCAGTATCCTCGGGCTGTAGTCCTTGTACGAGATGGACGACGGGAATGATGACCGGGGCACGAGAGCGGGGACTATAGACACAATCTTGCCGGTGACCGGAGATACCAAGATGGTAGCTGGCGAGACCACCAGCGAGTCATCCGGGAGAGTTAGGACAGCCCTCGACGAAGCAAGGACCACGAGTGGCCCATTGCTGGAGACATTTGGCGCAGACATGGTGGATAGAGGAGGAGTTGAAGTTTGACTCGAGATACGGCTCCTACGGAGGCTTGAGCTAATCCGGATTGCGTGAAAGAGGACTTGAGGCGGTTCAAGAGGGTTTAAGAGGTGCAAGAGGGCTTATCGCAGTTGGCGGGGTGCGGAAGTGGGAGACTGATAAGGACCTGGACTGAATGCGGTGAGACGTGGGAGAGTGTGGTGGGAAGGGTATGTATGTGGACAAAGAGGGATTGCTGGCGCGGGATGTTTGAGTGCGGGCTGACGGCAGGCGAGCGAGGTGAGGCAGAGTGAGATGGGGCGAGCGAGATGAGGAGAGAACTGGAGGGCAAAGATGAGCAGCTGAAGAGGGCGGGAGGGCGAGAGGGCAGCTATACACGTTTTGCAGCTCCACATGAGGAGGTTCCCGAGATGCCCCAGAACGCCCCGATCTCCTAGCTGGCTCCCATCGATCCGGAAAACACCGTTTGTCCTCATGGCCTTTGGGGGCCCCTGGCCCATGGCCCCAAGACGAGGGTGTTGTGGAGTGCGGCAAGGGGCCGCGATCCCACGACACACGGCGATACCAGCGTCGTCCAAGGGCCAGAAGACCCTTGCTCACCCTGGCCGAGCCGTTTTCTTATCAGTCAGCAATCATTGGTCGCCCAATCTTTGATCGGATGCATCCGTAATCTGCTAGGGACACGCCCCGCCGATTGAAGGCTTGTTGCGTTCCAAGCACGCCCTCTCGTTCCTTGCTGTTTTGCCGGCGGTCCAATCATGGCGCACTGAGCGCTGGGTGGCTGGGCAGGGGTCCTGTTCCGTGGCTGCCCGGGGAAGGATAGGACTCGTGAAAAGCAGGGGGGCGCTGCTCGCTTCTGCTCGCTGCGCATCCGCTTTCGGCTGCAATGCGATGCTATCGCGATACCGTCGAGTTTCCATCGAGTAACCATCGAGTAAAGTATCAGCATTAGGGCCGTCCGATTCGCCCACGGCAGGTGGTTCGATACCGTGTTTCTGGGCCGATTAGCCAATATGGCCGTAATGGCTCCCTCGAGTCGCCGAAACGAGCTTCCCGAGGTTTTCAAGCATTGCGCGGACTAATATTCCGGGCGGTGTGTGTCGTGCCATTGCCGTTGCTGCGGTGCCTTTTCCGCGGCCCATTCACTCGACACTCGTCCAGTGCTGTCTGTTGGTCTGCTTCTTCCAGTTGCTTTCGCCGACTGCAGCTGCGGGCCGGGCACTAGCATTAGCATCCCAATTCCCGAGCTTGACCCCGGGGGTTGGTACTGCTGCTGTTCGCCTCTACGCCAAAAGTTTAAAAAGACCACGGGTACGTGGGACTCATCGCGTGTTCCTGCAAGTGAGGATCCCTTACTCCCGATAACGAGGCTAGAATCCTCTAGAGCTTTGCCCAAGAAGGCCTTGACCTTGCTCTTCTTCGACCTTTCCTAGACCTTGCCTTGCTGTGGAGCTCTCCAGCTGAGCAGGACCTTGGAAGTGGGCCCTATGACACACTCCCGCCAGTCTGCCGCAGGTCCGCTGGGTGCCGTTTTTCCCTTGCAGACGTGCTCCTCTTTAAGCTAATTGGTATCCGCTGGAATGGAGAACTGTTCCTCTCACCTCACGTGCGCATCATGCCACTACTATCTCGTAGTTGCACTTCCGTTTAGGTAGATATGGGCCCTTGAACCGCCGCATCTCGATCCCCTCTCCAGCCTGCCTATCTGGCTACCAGACTTTCGTTTGTCAATCTTCCCCAGAAGCCTAGAAAAGATCTAGGGTCTCTTCTTCACGTATTAGCCTGTTCCCTACCAATCCAGACATTGTTTGTTCTATGACCACAAAATTCAAACTTGGAAACATCACTGCACTATTTCGCTGACAACGATGCAGAGGGTCCAGGCTTCGCTCGGAAAAAATGAGCGCCGAGAGTTTAGACCACTTGAAATGGAGAGCTCTTCATTGGTGTGTCAGTTAAAGCTGCTCTCTCCTGGTCATTGTCTCTTCGTTGTATAAGTCACTTGGTGGTTGGATGGTATGTAACTCATTTCAAGAAGGAAAGATAGCGTCAAGCTCTTGCTACGCCCGATATATAGCTAATGGCCTAAGTACACGCTTTAAAGGCGACTCGTTTTAATTGAAAGCTTTAAAGAAAGATTAAAATCACCGGCTTATTTGGCAATGCAGAGACTAAACTTGTGGTGTAAATGTTGACTTTTGGAGCGGCTTCCAGAAAAAGGAGCCCCTTTTCAACGTTACCATCCCTGCCTACACCTACCCATCCGCCTAGTTACGGATTTCAGCAAATTCCTCAGCAGCTGAAAGAAGAACGGCAAGATATCCCTAAGCTTTGAGAGCCAGCAATTCGGCGTTTAGGGTTCCTATCCCAAACCTGATCCCGTCATCTTCACAGGCGCGCTTAACCGTGGAAAGGTACTACAACCATCTTTACGGATAAGGAATTTCGTCTCCCCTTTTTCTTGTACTTGGTGGTCTTGCCACGAAGTACCAATATCGTTCTCAAGTTGCTCCGGGAGATCGATCAGCATACATCGAAGTAATAAATTCCAGGGTGATTGCTGCCAAACACTTTTCGCTTGGTATTCTTCTGGGATGTGATAAGAGGAGATCATCCACCTCAATGGCCGTACTTGTGGTGCGGTAAGGTTTGCCGGTTGTCCGGGATCGAAATTTGTGAACGGCAAGCAGCGCTTGATAAAGTACCGAGTTTTATTACGTCGATTTTGACGTTTTATTTCTTTGGCCGTGGATATGTTGTCATCTTCAACTTTTACGTTCCGCCAATGGATATATGGGTGTTCTTCGTTGAGGGGGGGGTAAGACCTGATGATGGACATGGTAGCCAATTGGGGGATGTAGTCTTAGGAAGGCGAGGGGAAGTTAAAGAGGACTTCTATTTATCTATTTATACCCTTTCCCATCTGAGCGATTTGGCTAGATGATAAGGGCTTCGTATCTACAAACTTTAAGATACACTTTATGTACCCATGCCAAATGTCTTCCTTGTACTATGTCTCTACTTTTAATTACTATATTATTAGGTAGGTAGTTAACTTATCAATAAGACTCTAAGCCAACTCAGTTTGAACCTCGGACACCGACACCTTTATAGACGTAGCTAATTAGAGATGAGAGGACAGAGGTAGTCAAAGTATGAAAGGTGGTGTGTAAAGGGTTAGGGTTGAGCGTGGAAATGATAGTGCTCTTCTACGTGATACTCTAAGCGGCCTAAACTCTCAATCCCGATGCTATACGACGTCACCTGGAAGTTCCTCCCTCGGACTCTTAGCTAGGAGCTGGTTTCCCGGAATCCCATGGGTTGAACAGTATACATAACACGATGGCGAGGCTTACGCTACCTTTACGCCGTTTACTCGCACAATGCCGTTCGCGGCCTATGGTCGCTAGCCGACAGTTTGCAACAGCTTCTGACACGGCTAACGGTAGCTAGTAACGACTCGATAACCATGTTAAGATTGTCGAAGTCGGCCCCCGCGATGGGCTTCAAAACGAGAAGAAGAACATACCGCTGGCAACTAAGATCGAGTTAATTGAGCGGCTAGCCAAGGTAGGCCTGACGACGATTGAGGCTGGCGCTTTTGTATCGCTAAAGTGGGTGCCGTAGGTAAGCTTAATAGACCTTGTTACCTAACAAATCGCGGCTTACTACTTGCGGCCTACTACTTGCGGCCCGTATCAACCTAGTTTCACGGGATTCTAATGAGCTCGCGTGATTGGTACCTACAGATAAGTAACTCTAGTGACATCCTCGAACACCTTCTACAGCATGATATCCCCTCACACGCCCTACTTACCTTCTCCTTCCTCGCACCTAATACCAAAAGCCGAGAGAGAGTGACCGCCATCCTCTTCCGCTACCTAAAATCCTTCACCCGCGAATCCTAGCGTACCTCTCCCTCTGAAGACTCCCCCCCTACCTAAAAGCCGGCCCTCGAAATAGCCGTCTTCGCCGCCGTCACCGAGTCCTTCTCCCACCGTAATCTCAACTACTCCATTGCCGACTCCCTAACCCGCTTTACCCTAACCCGCTTTAGCGCCGTTATCGCCGCCGCTAAGGACGCCGACCTTCGCGTACGCGCCTACATCTCGGTGGTGCTGGGATGTCCGTTCGAAGGCCCCGCCGTCGATCCGTATCAGGTGGCTGCCCTGGCTACCGAGCTGCTCGGCATGGGCGCTGACTCGATCTCGCTGGGCGGTACGACAGGTATGGGTATAGCGCCGCGGACCGCGGAGCCGCTGACCTGCCTGCGCAATGCGGGGGTATGGGTCAACGAGGACGTGGTGATGCACTTCCACGACACGTACGGGCAAGCCCTGGTCAACACCGCGGTCGCGTTGGAGCACGGGAGTTTGACAGCAGCGTGAGCGGGCTAGGTGGGTGTCCGTACAGCCCCGGGGCCTCGGGGAATGTGGCGACGGAGGATGTGGTCTACTTTCTGGAGAGCTCGGGTATGGATATAGGGGTAGATCTGGACGCGGTCGCTGAGGTTGGCGCGTAGATCACGTGCGAGGTTGGGAAGCCGCACGGGGGCAGCGTAGGTAAGGCGCTGCTTGCTGCGAAGGCGCGGGAACGAGCTGAGAAGGAGGGTAGTGGAACGTAGGGTGAGGACCGAACATAGGGGGTTTTTTTTGTTTTGTTTTTAAGGGTGATCCTCTTTTGCAAAGGTGTTGGCTACGATAAAGGGGAAGCACGAGGTAGCCTCTAGGTACACATACAAAGAGCAAAAACGTCAGCCAGCGAGACCAAACAGTGGCTTTGTCCCTTACCTTGACAGCATCTGCCCCAATTTGATCTTGCCCCAAGACACGGCCTCATCCGGCCGCGCGCCGGCGTCGCTGCCGTCAAACTCTTGAGCGGTGTTGATGTACACAGCCGACTCGGCACCGTTGCGCATCAAGCATGCATTGGCGATATGGTGCTTTACTATAACCACCGCCGAGAATGATCATGCCAGCACGCTTGGCCTAATCATCTGTAGTCTAAGCAAAGAAACGAGGACCTACACCGCGACTTCACCTTCAGAACGAGCATTAGTCCCACTCCTCGCTCCCGCGACAGCAACTTCAAGCTGGGCAACATAAAAACTTCCAGCTTTCCCGGCACTAGTCCCGTTGCCGACACCATGGCTGGCAAGGCGGACGTTTCGGACATGACGACCGGCAGCCAGCAACAGCGATGCCTTTGTCGACGGCGGCAATGTTTTGGCCGGCAACAGTAGTGCCCCGATCCCCGGGCCAAACTTGTTTGAGGAAAACAAGAAGGCGTTTTTCTCCAAGTTCGAGAGTCCTGAGCCCAGCCCAGCCCGAACGCCTTCGTATTTGGGGCCAACGCGCCCCCGACACCCTCAGACGCCTCCACCATTCCCTCCAAGGCCTACGACGGCGGCTAGGAGGCATCCAAATCAGCGGCCGCAACCCCCAAGCGGGCCAAGAAGCCCTACGTCAAGGAAGAATTCCTCGCCACCGTCCTACGCAACGCCAAGAAGCGCCTCCCGGCCGAGGAGCTCCAGAGAAAATGCGGCCACGACAAGAACAAGGAGACTGGTACGTGCGAGTTCAATGAGCTCTACGACGACAGTGATGACGAGTGCTTTGGCCGGTAGAGACTGTCGGCTTTCCAGGAGCGTCCTTTCGACATGCTCATGAGCAAGATGAATGCCGAGAGACGTTTCTATGCCCAGAAGAAAGTGGCGGTGGAGCTGGAACATACTGAGCCGATGGAGGGTTTATATTTCGAGGGAAGTGTCGTCGAGGATGAGGAAATGACTGGCACTGAGGTTGCTTCTGTTTCCGATACCGAGATGGCCGATGGTGGCATTTCCTGAACGGGGGCTTGAGTTCCAGCCAAAGATTTTGTGGATTCTTTATTTATGGAACTAGGAATTGGAACTTCATGGAGTTCAGGCATGATACCCGGTATAGGCATCGCGATGTGTTTCTGATACGATGCTCAGCCATCTCTATAGCGTGATATAGCTATCTCTGATAAACGGCTGCGCAACAAGAAGCCGCCTGTCTGTGACATGAATGGAAATTCGGATACTACTGCTTTCAGGAAAAGGTAGAATGACTGGGAGAGAGGGGAAATTCACATCTGAGGGGAAGTTTAGACTATTTTGCTCTTGCCCTGTTTGGGTCACTTGACAT
This sequence comes from Lasiosphaeris hirsuta, assembly GCA_030549175.1. Taxonomy (NCBI): domain Eukaryota; kingdom Fungi; phylum Ascomycota; class Sordariomycetes; order Sordariales; family Lasiosphaeriaceae; genus Lasiosphaeris; species Lasiosphaeris hirsuta. Next base: position 4,307,006 of record JAUKUA010000002.1, read on the forward strand.
GTAAACTTGCACCTGCCATCTTTTGCTGATGGTAAAGCATTCTGTGGAAGGAAAGGTAGGCCCTGAAGGACGACTACCCAGTGGAGAATGAAGTGGACGCTTATTGGGGCACACCGATGCCACGTCTACTTTCCTCTTGCTAGGACAGGAACCTTGACAGCATTTTTGCTGCTTCCACACATTGCGGTTACCTGCCTGGCGTCCAAGCAGGGGCCACGAGATCCAGCAAAACGTCGAGCCACCAGCATCCGATGCAGCAACGCGCTCGCTGTGTTACCTAACCCCGGGCTATCGGCTGCTCCTGCGTCAATTCGAAGCTTCCCGTCGACGTGAGGAAATCACTGTACCACTCACTACTGGGTTCATTCACTTTTCTTTCGTTGTTGGCCAAGGTAGGTCCTGCCTTCCCATTTCAAACACAGATGGGATCCTCTCTTTCGCCTTCTACAACGTGGATGCTTTAAGTTACTGGTTGTTGCTGAAGGACGGGAGATTTGAGCGTAGGTGTTGTTCCAATTAGGCAGCCGCTAATCACCGTCACTGCAGACTTGCAGCTTGTTCACTATAGCAAACGCAAACACGATCGGTTTTGCAATACGTACTCACATTCCAGGAAAGACCCCAGACAAAAGAAGATTTGCATTTCATCGCTGTCTCTACCTCAGAACCCATTCTGTTTGCAGATGCAGGAATGGAGAATTCGGATTTCTACTGCCTCAAAGCTTGGAGTCCCCCTCGGGGTTCTTAACCTCGATCATCAGCTTGCCTAAATGGCATGTTAGTGTCGATTGATAGCACCCATCTGACCGCCATGCAGTGCTTACCAGTGTTTTGGCCTGTGAAAAGAGAGACCAAAGCCTCTTCAGCAGCCTTGATACCGCCTTTGACGATGGTCTCCTTTCTCTGGATCTTGCCCTCAGCCAGCCACTGGGCGAGTTGCTCCAGAGCGGTGCCAAACTCGGTAGCATAGTCAAGGACGATGAAACCTTCGATGTGGATTCTTTGAGTGATGACGTTGAGGAAGTTCTGGTTTGGTCAGTTAGGAGGCTCGGAATGGAGATGCTGAGGAAGCTCACCTTGGGCCCCTGGGGCTCGGTCTTGTTGTATTGGCTGATGCCTCCGCAGATAACGAAGCGCGAGAACTTGTTCGCTCTGGCCAGAGCCATGTCCAACTGCTCACCGCCGACTTTTTTAACGATATTTTGTTAGCCTTCGCCCAAACAGCGAGGGGTTCCTTGGTCACTTACCATTGTCGAAAAAGACGTCAATCAGATCCGGTGTCGCCTCCTTGAACTTCTTCTGGAAGTCGGGATCCTTGTAGTTTAGGGCAACATCCAACCCTAACTCCTCCTTCAACCACCCGACTTTCTCCTCGCTACCAGCCGTTCCGATGACCCTGGCCCCATTGATCTTGGCAATCTGGGCTGCCACACTACCTGTTGCCCCTGCCGCGGCTGTGACCACAACCGTCTCGCCCTGCTTTGGCTTGCCAATCTTGGTCATACCAAAGTAGGCCGTCATGCCCGTGAAGCCCAGCACGCCCAGAAGGTCTGTCACCTTGCCATTGGGCGGCAATGGGAATGCCTTTTGGACTGCAGCCTCGGGCAAGATGCCGACTTCGGCGAAGCCCAAAAAAGCCGAGACGATATCGCCGGGGGCGGCTACGGCGGACTTGGAGGCCAGGACGCGGGCGATAGCGCCAGCGCGCATGACCTCGCCGATTTGGACGGGCGGGACTACATGTTGATTAGTTTGGATTTCTTGGCTGGAGCGAGAGGCACGGGGATGAACATACGGTACGACGGCCTGTCCTGAAGCCAGCCGCGCATGGCTGGATCGAGCGAGATGTACAAGCTCTCCACCAGGAGCTGGCCGTCCTGGAGATCGGCTGCTGTTGGGGCAGGGCCCGATACCAGGCGGAAGGTCTGGCCGGGGATGATGTTGGTCTCGGGACGCTCGGCGAGCTCCATTTGGATGGATTGGCGAGACATGGTGATGTTGGTTTGAAAAGATCAGATGGGGTGGGAGACTGGAGATGTGTAGAATATAGAAGTAGACGATGGGGTCAAGTGCTTGTTTGATATTGGTGCTGGGCGATGGTGTGGGGGCGGAAGGTGACTTGGAATGCCAGTTTATATAGAAAATTAGAAATTCACACTTAGGCCTCCAGATTTCAAATCAATACATGCGCCTTGTTCTTTCTACGTCAATGGACCCAGTAACCTGATGGCTCCGAGCCGACATTTCTCAACAACCGCCCCGCTTGCAGCCCCGGCTCGTTTCCGCGGGGGCCGTCGTTCATGGTTGTTCACAGAGGCGCATCGCCATTGCGCGGGACGCCGGCAGCCTGGGCCTCAACTGCTGGTGGGCACGGGTTGGTCCAGTGGTCCAGCGATCCAGCGCCGCTTCATTCAACAAGCACAGCCAAGTAAGTCGCATCAAATCGAGTACTTACCCAAATGAAGAAAAAAGCCATGAAATCAATTGCACCATTCCTAGAGCCCGAACCAAACTTTCAATCGGGCCTCGCATTCGGTTTCATGTGATACTGGTCGAGCATTTGTGTCCCTTGTCCAGCCTACGTTATAGTCCCCAGTTTCTGGGGCTAATCAGCTGGGGTAGATGAGTTGGGAGTAGGGTGATTTTCCATGTGTCTAGTGGTACTCGGGCAGTTGTTAGCCCGCCTTGCCGCATGTTAGGCGGACCCGTAGCCCCCATGGCTTGCCACGATCTGCTGCCAAGGACCGATTGATTTCCCCGACGGGCAAATCGCCCGAATGTCAGAATGCTAAAATGGCAGTGCAGCCGACATGGGGGGCAATTTTGTATCGACATCGCTCGACGACGCAGAACCCAACATAGGGGCCGCAAGTTTCGGGATCAGGATCCCATAGTGCGCAGGATGCCCGTCGTCCGAGACAAAATCTTTGTTCGCTTACGGGTTATGCGTTTGCTGGCAGGATGTCTTGAACAGGGGCGGCGGCGTTAAGGCTCAGCCGGCAACTCAATCCTCTAATAAAGGCCGGTTGGAAGAAGAAACAGTCCGCCACGACAGCTAACGGGTGTGTGTGCATGTAATTGATGTAATTAGGTGCTGTGCAGAAGCTTGAAGAAACCCGGTTGTTTCGTTGCTGAGGTGGAGGAGCGAAGATGAGCCTGAGAAGTTGGTCCTCAGATGCCAACCTCTGATGGCAGGGACACCAAATGTAACTTATGGACTTTCGTTCCAATCGGGATGGGAATCACTCTTGGGACAAAGGCTTCCAAGTCCTCCCGTGACCCTGCCTACCCCCCCGCGTATCCAGGACCCTCCCAAAATATGGCACCCCACGAGCTATTTAGCCCCTTGCACTCATCACACGCCATCTTCACATCGCCGACAACACAGGGCGTATTGAGCTGCATAAACCTCAGCCACTCGCCCCAGCATGCCCTGCCCATCCGCCTCGCCGGATCCGAATACTCCCTCGCCCACACGCGGTAGCACCACCACTCGGTCCCGTTCCCCCTCAAGTCGCACTGCCCTTGGCACCCGGTCCGCATCCCCCTGGCCACGCATTCCTGGTCCTCCTTGACCCGCACCCCATCGCACATCCCGCCCTCGCACGGGCCCAGCTCGTCCGCCGTTGTGCCCGCTGGCAGGAACGCGGGGCCGTCGGCCCCGGCGGCAGCCCCGGCGGCGGCGGTCGGTTGTGCCGGCTCGACGATCCACGTCTCCTCCACGGACCCGATGTACGAGCTATTCTCGGAGACGAGCGCGCCGGGGCCCGAGGTGTAGGCGTACGAGGTGTGATGCTCATACGTGATGGATTGCACGATGGTCTGGACGACGGTCAGGGGGAAGGACTGGGTGGCACCGGGGGTGATGACGGGGCCGGGCTCGAATGTTGTTATGGTCTTGGTGGTAATATAGGTCTCGACGCGTGGGGAGATCCAGACTTTGTGCGCAGAGAGAGGTTAGGGGCACGCGTCGTCGGGACAAGGGGTGAACACGTACGGATTGGGGAGACGGCGGTTATGGTAGTGGACCAGATGCGCGTTCTAGTCGTGCCGTAGGTTGGTGTCGGCAAGGTTGGGGGCTGGGCGGCTCCATCGCTCTGGGCGTAGGCCGATGCCAGTAGGCATACGCACGCGGCGTGGAGTTTCATGGCGTCGGCGGGAACGCCAGGTTGCGCGGCCTCATTGACGCTAGATTCGAGATGCGCTTTAACATGGGATTCGCCTTCTTTTGAAACCAGCGAGGAGGAGAGGAGAAAGGAAAGTGTCGTTCCGGAATGGGATGGAAGGGGGAATGAATTCCGGGATTGCAACCCAACATCATCGCCACGGCCATTTAACCGGACAAACCACCCATCCCGTATGGCCTGGGACCGGGGCCGAAACCGACGATAGATTCACCAGATTTTGGTCAGTATGAGGAACTGCGTGTAAAAATACACCTACTGCCATTCATGATTGGAGGTGATCTTTATCCAATGACTCCCACCAGCGAAATTATGCGGGCGATTGAAGTCAGGGCCAAAAAAACATCTCATCATACGCGTTGCGCCATCTACTATGCCTCTCATAATACAAGTACATAAAACATGTGCCTTGATGCTTTTCCCAAAGGTGATCGAGTAGAAAGAGTGCCGAGTCGGGCCGAGCTCTGGATGGGATTTTGTACAATATACACCAGCCGCATGGCCAATCCTTCTCTTGTCTAGGTATATGACCTTCGTAATTTTAACACCCTGTTGTCCCATGTAAGAAATATCGTCTTGCGTTTATGTTAGTACACTGCTCAAAATCGTTATTCGACTTTACTTGTTCCGCTTCAGAGTCTTGACGGCCATCTCTATTAGACCGTCTTTCGCCTCGCTATCTGGGAACGGGCTGATGGCCGCAATCGCCCGCTCGATATACTCCTGTGCCAGAGCCCGAGTCTGCTCAATACCGTCGCTTTGCATGACCAAGTCTCGTGCCTATATGGGCCATTAGTGAACGCTGATGCCATTTTACGAAAGGGGTAACAAACCCTTGCGACGTCACCCTCCCCCGCAAACTTCCTCCCAACCAAAGCGCCCAGCTCCGGCATCGTCTTCCATGCAAAAAGCAGGGGTGCCGTAGCCAAACCGAGCTCGAGGTCCGCTCCAGCAGGCTTGCCCAGCTCGCGCTCGCTGCGAGTGTAGTCGAGCATATCGTCAACCAGCTGGAACGCCAAGCCCAAGTTCTTGCCGTAGAGGTAGGCCGCTTCCACCGTTGGCGCGTCGGCACCGCCTAGCAGCGCTGCGGCGCGGCAACTCTTGCTGATGAGCGAAGCCGTCTTGAGGTACGTCTTTTGCAAGTAGTAGGTGAGCGTTTCCTCAGACCACCGCGGGTTCTTCTCGTCGCGCGCCGTATTCTTAAGCTGCATGAACTCGCCCTCAACCAAGTTGGCGATGACGGTGGCCAGCAGCTCGACGACCTCGGCGTGGCGCAGGCGTGCAAGCGCTACCGAGGCACGGCCGAGCAGGAAGTCGCCTGCTAACACGGCCATCTTATTGCCAAACTCGAGGTTGGCCGACGGCGAGCCCCGGCGCGAGACGGAGTGGTCGATGACGTCGTCATGGAGCAGCGAAGCGGTGTGGATCAGTTCCGTAATCTCGGCGAGCCGTCGCTGCGAGGGGAGAATGTCGGGGTCGGTTGTGCTGTCGTTGTGTTCGGCGGGGGTGCCGGCGGACGGATTGTAGTCAGAGAGAATCGAGAGCGGCGAGAGTGACGAGTCGATGGCGGCCGAGGCCTGCAGGGTCGCCTCCCGCCGCTGGGGCGCCTTAGGGCACAGCGCTGTGGCCCGCGACATCAAGAGGACGATCAGCGGCCTTACGTGCTTGCCCTCGGCCTGGGTATAGTATTTTGCAGCGCGGTCGAGCGAGGGGTGGCCTGAACCAAGCAGCTTCCGGATGTTACCCGTCAGGAACTTCATCTCCTTGGCTACGATACGTAGGGGGTCGATGGTGGGCATGTCGCCCTTGGCGCGGGACACGGCATTCGACACGATGTTGCCGGCGACCGAGACGGCGGCAGCCCATGCCGAGCACTTCCTCTGTGTCGTGTGGTAGAGGGCCCGGGTGTGTGATATCCGCACATCGAGAGGGGCGGCTCTGAGGTACTGGGAGCATCGCGGAAGTGATAATTTAGACGATGTGGTGGCGCCCCTGGCTCCGCGAGCCACCAGAGCTCCCGTTTGGAGCTGCATTTCCTCGCCGATCCTCCTCTCGAAGAACCAATTGACTGCCCGGTGTCACGTTGAGGTCGTCTGCGGCATCTGGGGGGGGGGGGGGTTCCGAAGTCGAGAGTCGCCGGAGTGTTGTAGTTGTGTGACTGTTTAAACACAGTGAGGCTTTACCTATTTCATCCCGAAAACTGCCTGTGCATGCTGCTGGCTGCGCACCTTCCGGTTTTTTAGGAGCTCACTAGGATGGTCTCCACGCGAATGGCTGAAGCGTAAATGTCGGGTGTGGCTTGGGCATTGGGGTAGAGATGTGGCTGGTGGTTCCCTCCGTCTTGGCAATTCCCAGATGAGCGCGGTCCACAGATGATTGCCAACACCCAAGACGCTCAACCGAGCCTTTGAACTTTGCGATAAACGGCTGACACCTATGCTTCGATAGCCCATCGTGATGGTGCTACTCACTGCCACCCCTTCCATAATGGAGGGCCTGCAACTACTGAAAGAGCTGCCGGCTTTACAACAACAAGAAAAGCTCCGATTTAGCGAAGGCGATCCATCATTAGATGACGCAGCCGTCGGAACCCCCATTTCACACGGCCAAATTGTCGACCTCTGGACGCTACTCAAGGACGCAGGTCATGATACATACACCCTGGAGAGGCTCCTCAAGGGATCCAATATCTATATCAAGCCTCCGCCGCCGAAACCCGAGCCCGTGAGTCGCATCCCAGGCCCGTTGCCCGCTCTCAACTGACAATAGCTTGCAGTCCAAGGAATACAAAGCCCTGATGGCCCGACTCCGTCGTGACGAGGAACAGCGTATTTACGATCGCATGGCGAACCCCCTATCTAACCTTGATGCATTCGCACAGCGGATTCCTTCGGGCCGGACAAACATGGCAAGCGCGTTTGCAGAGGTCAACCGACCCGGGCAGGATATGGACTTGGGCGATGACGACGTTACGCTGAACGACGTGCACCGGCAGATGATGCTTATCCTCAATGTTGTGGTCAGCATCTTGGGCGTTGCAGCAACTCTCTGGATCGTGGCGAGGTGGTGGAGCACGCCGGCAAGGCTATTCCTCACAATGGGCGGGAGCCTCTTGGTTGGTGTTGCTGAGGTGGCCGTATACTCTGGGTATATATGGCATCTTGGCGAGGCAAAGAAGAAGGACAAGACCTTCAAAGAGGTCAAGGAGGTGGTGCAAACATGGGTCGTTGGTCAAGATAAAGATGACGGGCTTGGCGAAAAAGACGAATCAGTCGCGATTAACCATGAAGAATCTCCTGAAGATGCCAATTTGCGGCGACGAAGAAAGGGGGGGCTGACAAGCGATTGAGCTTTTCGAGGTTTCATGAATATATTTAAGATGTGTACTGCTAAATTCATTCCATGTGAGTATGCACATTTGTGGAATGCAAGTAACGGTGATAGGCTGATATGGGGTGCAATCAGCCCCACGCGTCATTGTGCATTGCCAAGCATCGACGCGAACCAAAAGGAACGCGCCCAGACGCGCTGCAGGGACCCGCGGCTTCTCGATTCTGACCGGGGTCCAGTTGCGGGGCCAGGTCTCGGAAGACATAATAATCGACCAGCTTCGACAATCCGGGCACCTTTACCTTGTTTATTTCTGTTGGGCTTTTGGCATGGTGTTTTGGAATGTTGCCTCTCTTTGTGGTCCAACGCACGGAGATATGGTCTTGACAAATTGACTCGTCCCCATCCAACCCTGGACGCGTTTCGCGCAACGGGCCTAATCCAGCACCGACGGCCCCGAGAGACATATCGTGCCTACAATGCCACCAGAACCCGCAACCACGACGCGACAGCTCCAGAACCCAGATGATCCGGCTCTCTTTGATGATGCCGATCCAAGTACGCCATCGGCTACCGCGCCGCAAGGACGAAAACGCCCTCCGCGAACCTACGGTCGACGTTCTGCACCAAGCAAAGAATCTGAACCGATGCCCAAGAAACGAAACTTACAAGAGTTGAAGGCGGTAGATTCGAGCACCGAACACCCCCCGCCAAAGCCACTGCAGCTTCCCCAACTCCCAGAGCCAGAGCCGGAGCCGTCGGAGCCGCCAAAACGCGGCTCGATCCTGTCATATTTCAAGCGCCTTCCTTCGGCCTCGACTGTGCAACCAGCCGCTTCTTCAAGCCCCGCAGAGCCGATATCACCTCCACCATCATCGCCAATACCTGAAAAAGCGAGGAAGCGGAGGAGACTAAATACTCGACCGGCGTTTGAGGCGGATGGCTTGCTGATTGACAATGCCGGGCGAAAACTACCGGAGGACAAGGACCTGGACGAGAAAGACCAAGAAAATATACAAGAATGCAGCCCGGAAGGGAAGCCGGATGTCTCTTCTGACGACGACACTCGAGAACCACGGGCCTTTGGAGAGAGGAGTACAAATGACCTGAATCGGTTGGAGGTCCCTAGCGCAGCCACGAAGAAGCCAACCCTTCTAGCGAGGAAGAAGTCAGGGAAGCGCCCGATGAAGGATAAGGTGCAGATGACCCTGAATCTCTCAATGAGTCCTGGTCCAGGATTCACAATCTGCAAAGAGTGCGGTATTCTGTACAACCCTCTGAACGAGAAGGATAGGAAGGAGCACAAGAAGCAACACGCTGCCCACGTCCGAAGTAAAGCGAGGGGCCAGCCCACGGAATCACTTGTTTGAGTAGGGAGCTTGGCTGTGGGATAACTGCGAGATAGATACCCTGGAGATTGAATGATGATGGTATGACGTGCACCAAAAGAAGACACGTGCCTACCTTACTCGAGCTTGCTTTTGCCTGTGATGCGCTCAAGGACGGAGACCTCCAACTGGCGAATACCTATCAAGGCGTCATCCGCTGCTGGTGTTCGTCTGACCTTGTACAAGTTCTCTGGAGCACAATTCTTGAACACTCTCTTCTCCCATCTCAGTGTTAACCCTATATCCTTCTGAATAAGACAGCAGCCACCATGGTTCACCAACACGGCGACCACCACGATATCCCGGACCACTGCCTCAACCACAAGTACGCAACCCCCTTTGTAACCCCATTCGCCGTTTCCCTTGCTAACACCCCAAAAGACCCGGCGGCTGGCTCCCAACCGACCACCGCATCCACCGCGAATGGCTCCGCCGCAAGGTCGAGCACGTCGATACGCACATCGACACCCACGGGGAGCCACCCCTGATGCCCGTTCTCCAAGAGTTCAAGGACCTCATCGAGGGGAACTCGCGCATCTACATGTACTTCTGCGCCATGTGGGAGGAGGTCCCGACCCACCGGGCGTGCTACGCGCGGGACCCGACGGGCGAGCGCCAGATCCGCGACTATCCGCACATGCTGCAAGTGCTGAACCACGTCTTTGGACGCGCGCCCGAGTGGACCGATTCGGCCGCGCATGTGGGGATGGTGGGTGTTCCACTGAGCGCCGTGTTTGACTATGCCATGGGGACCCCGAGTGGACACGCCGCGTTCCTGGACCCGGATGTGAATCGGATGTTGAAGAAGGTGTTGAACCACTGGGGACAGTTCTTGAAGGTAGGATTGGAGTCCCAGGGGCTGAGGAGTTATTTGGCTGATTTGGTCAATTAGACTCCCGAATCAGCAGAGGTGCTGGGCAACGACAAGAGCGGGTGGTTTGGGGAGGTCGGGCATAAGGACATCATGGAGGTTGCGAATACCGCCCGGAACACCTCCTTCAAGTTCGAGCAGATGTACAGATGCGACCCGTCCGCAAAGCACTATGGCTTCAAATCCTGGGACGGCAAGCCCCCCCCCCTCCCTAACCCACTCCCCCTTAGCTCCTCCACTAACACCGCCGTCTAGACTTCTTCACCCGCCGCGTCCACGAGACAGCTCGGCCCGTGGCCTCCCCAGAGGACGACAACGCCATCGCCAACGCATGCGAGTCCAAAGTGTACCACATCGCGGACAAGGTCAAGCTGCGCGACCGCTTTTGGATCAAAAGCCAGCCCTACTCGATCCTCGACATGCTCGCCAACGACACGCTCGCCGCCCAGTTCGCTAACGGCACCATCTACCAGGCCTTCCTCTCGGCGCTGTCCTACCACCGATGGCACGCGCCCGTGTCGGGCGTGATCCGCCGCGCCTTCGTGCGCGACGGCACCTACTTCAGCGAGCCGCTATGCGAGATGGCGCCAGCATCATCAGCCAGCGTCGAGATTGAAATTCCGCGGGAGGGTATAGCCACCGCTCAGGGCTATCTGACCGCACTGGCGACGCGGGCTGTCATATTCATCGAAGCGGACAACCCGGCCATCGGGTTGATGGCGTTCATCGGGGTTGGCATGGATGAGGTCAGTACCTGTGAGATCACTGTTGCTGAGGGGCAGCGTGTGAAGAAAGGGGATGAGATTGGTATGTTTCATTTTGGCGGATCTTCGCACTGTCTATTATTTCGTGAGGGCGTTAGGGTGGCGGGGTTTCCCAATGTTGGAAGGAAGGAGAATGTCCCGGTCAGGGGGCAAGTCGCCGTCGTGAGGCCGTGAGGGACGAAGGTCGTCTAGCTGTGTGACGTGTGACCCGGGAGCGATGGACCAGTTGCTTGCTTTCAATACACATATACATAGACACCCACCAGTCATTGTGGCAGATGGGGATTCGCCTCGTCGAGTGTTGTTTCCAAGAGCAACGACCCATATATATATATATATATTCCTTCAACTGCCGCGGGGGCCTATTGGATAGGTAGATACACAGGCAAACGTCAACATCATAGCTCGAGCAAACGTTCTCCCAGGAACACGATATAGTATTGAATTAAAGCTTTTGTCAAATACGCATATTCATGCGTATCCCACACGGTGCTCACACTAACTACCACTCCATCCCACGATCACCAGCCCTCGTTTGAGACACGGCGAAGTCTTCACCCACAGCACTCAAAAAGCCAAAGCAAATAAAAACGCCAGTTTGCTCAACGCAACTCCCCTCTTTGATACGCCCTGGTATGTCCATAATTCGCTCGTCTGTACTGTCTTTTTTTCCTATAATCAAGTCCTGTTCCATTCCGTCCGTCCGTCCGTCCGTCCTCCACCCAATCGATCCAAGGTCCATCATCCTTGATGTCAAGTAAACCGGTCCAAGAAAAACAAACGCCATCAGAATTGTATGCATCAATGATTCCCAAGTTTCTTTCCTTCCTTTCACGCCTTCCAATACTTCCAAGATAAAACAAGGCTGTGTTCACATCGCACACACAACACACAAATGACACAGACATATTTCTCCAAGACACCAAATCCTAAAACCCCGAATTACCAATCCAAAAAAAACTCGCTAGAACACAAATAAGCCAAACGATGACTAGAAAACAAGCAAGGCTCATAGATGCGATAAGTGCCAAATGATGGTGTACAACGTTGTCTGCAAGGCATACGTAGCCCCGACACGGCTGGCTGGCTGTAAGGAAGTCAAACACAGACGAAAGCTTGCTGTAGCAGCATGGGGCCTGGTAGGCAGGCAACTTTTGGTTCGCCTCGGAACCACTGAAGAGGAAGTGTCTCTAGGCAGGAATGAAGTCGAGTCCCAACCCCCTTGCAACTCCCGGCCAGTCCCACACAACTGCCCACTGACCTTTGGCCATCAGCCGCCATATTTCCTCGAGGACGTCCATGACGCGATCTGTATTGCGCAGCCCGGTATACCCTTTGATTGTCTTGATGGCGGCACGGACCCGGTCCTGCTGGCTGGGTGTGAAGCAGGCAGTGCCAATAACAAAGCACGGAAGAAGTAGCAATGTCTGACTTGGGTCGCTAGGTTTGAACGTGTCCAGGATAGCAAGGGACTCGTCGATGGCGACGGTGATACGAGGATCATGCTGTGGTGGCTGACGGATTGGAGGTGGGGAGTTTGCCCGGCTTGAGCCGGCCTGGGATGCGACGGCCGTGTTGGAGGAGTCCAAGGAGCTGTTCTTCCGGGGCGGCAGCTCGGGTCGGGGGTGCTGCCGGCCCGCTTGGAGGTTGGGGATGGGCCCGGGGCCGAAGCCGGAGAGTCTCGGTGACGAAGCACAGCTCGTTGAGGCAGATTGGGGTGGGGTATTGACTGCCGACGAAGTCGGTCTGCCGAGGGAGGGAGAGCTGTGCACAAGGTGTAGGGATATGGTAGACGAGGCCATGGATGGGGATGCCGAAGACGATGGAGGGTAGATGGTTCGAACCAGGTAGATCCATAGCATCTGCTTGTAAAGGATTCCGACTCGATCGCGGCTATCTCCTGGCGGCCAGCGGGGAGTCCAATCCCGGATGGCAGCATCGATCTCAGCAGCACGATACAAGCTCACGTAGTCAACGACAGGATCGATCTGGGCTAGCATGTTGCTTCGAATCGTGTTTCGGATCGCAGTGATTTGAGAGAGATATTCGAGCAGGCCGTCGGCGACGCCCAACAACCGTGGCGGGTGGATATGCGGGGCAGGAGCCCCTTCTTTCGACTGTTGGCGCGGCTCGAGGCTACCGGCGGAGTGAATCAACTCATCCGCGAAGATGTGGTACTGGAAGAACTCGGCAATAAACGAAAAGAACGCAGAGTCGTCGGGTGGAGAACTCGAGATCAGGTTTCGATATGCTGAGAGGTGGAGGCGATGCTCGCCACGGGGGTTGCCTTCAGCTAGTGCCTCGAGAAGGAAGCACAGCATCTGGCCATAGCGGGCGGATACAAGCGTTTTGTACTCCGGGCTGGGCTCGGCATGGCTGAACTCGACGTCATCATAGAACTTCAACCTGGCTTGGTCGTGGTGGTAAACGGAGCGTTCCCGCAGCGCCTCGACGGTAGTGGTTGGGTTGTTTCTCATGACGTTGATGCCGTAGGGTGTCTCAAAGTCGATGTGCTTGCTTGCGAGCGAGAGGATCGAGTGCATCAGGCCTTGGTGCTGCACGGCGATCGGTATCATCATGTCTTTGAAGGCATTCTTGTGCTCCCCTTCGACGGTGAGGACGGTGCTGAGGTGCTCGTTGTAGTGCTTCCAGAAGATCCTGTCCTCGACGGTCTCGAGACCATGAAAAATAGGCTGCATGGTAATGAGCGGCAGGCTGTGCGACCTCATGCGTTCTGTTCCGCGTTTAGAAGCTGCATTGCCGGATGCTCGCTGGCGGTTTGCCTGCTCACCTTCTTCGGCCCTCTCCTTGCCGCTCTTCCAGATCTGTTTCTCTGGGTATCCCTCGCAAACCACCGCGTTCTTCTCGCAGTTCATGCCTGCAGGGAGAGTTAGGGTGGATTCATGACCAAAAAGAGCCTGCGAATGGCTTACATCGCGGCTTTGCCTCGTCGCACTTCTTCTTGCGCTTTCGGCACGTGAGGCATCCAGTCTTGGACCGTCCTTTGGTGATTTTGTTGGTCGCAACATTGGGTGTGAGGGGGTGTTTGCGTGGCCGGCCTCTCGGCCTCTTCGTCTTGGGTTGGTCGAGGGCGGAGAGATGGTCCCCAGCGGCGACTGGTGTTAGGGGCGCTTCTTTGAGGTCGTCCATACAGAAGTCATCGTCGTCCAGGGGCTCCAGTTTGGGAACAGTCAGGATGTCGTCCGAGTCCTGCTCCCAGGCAATATCGTCGTGGCTATGGCTGCTGCCGGCGATTTCATGAAGGTGGCTCGAGTCCGGGTATTCCATAGCCCAGGGGTCGGCGCATGCCGATGATGCCGCTCCGTGGGCATGCATGGCATCAAGAGGTGGTGATGCAGACGGCGAGACGCTGGTGGAGCTGTCGGCCGCGGTGCAGGACATATCCATCCCATTGCTGATGGGCGAGAGCTGACCTGTGTGAGCAAAGCTCATGGTGGATGAGACGGACAACGAAGTGCCCGTCGAGAGCGGCTCCATCCACGGTGATTGCGGAAGACCCATCGAGTGCATGTCATCTGAATCCATGCTGTGGCTGTCCGACCAAGGCAGGTCCCCGTCGTCCGGCGCGACAGAAAGAGGACGGTCCATCGCTCGTCAATAACGAGACCATGCCAAGGTGGTGACACAGGGAGCATTCACTGAAGAGGGAGGACACTCTTAAACGAGACAGGAGAGACAAGGGAGGGGGGGGGGGGAGACGGAGGGGTGGGGAGACGGGTGGAGATGAATGGAGACGAGGCAGAAGGTTCGGCACCGTTCAGCCTTGGTTGGCGCGTCGATCAGATATCTGGGGAATGGGCCATAGGCCGGAGGGCATGCGGCCAGACGGGGGGGACAAGAAGCGAAAACCAAAGGCCAGGTGCCAGAAGGATTGGGGTGGGGGATGGGGTGGTTCTGTTCGAAGAGACCGGGCCGGACAGCGATATGGTGAACGGTCGATGGCGTCGACAAGGGAGGCGGACTGATAGATCAGTGAGACAGACAGAGAAGCGTGGGCGATCTCAAGGGATCTCGAGAGATTCGCGAGGGAATTCACGGGTGAGTTCTCTGGCGATGATTGATGGACGGGCACGAAGACCAAGGACTGCGGGCAGTAGTAGACTGCGTCTGCACAACTATCTACGGCAAGTCGACGGCGGTACGGGGTACGGGCTTGGTACTGGTACTGAGCAGGGACTCGAGGCGAACCGGGGAGCGTGGAGCATCCGCTTGTGGTGTCTGGGTGTCTGGTACTCGAGACAGAAAAGCCTGTGTCTTATTTGCTTGCGCTGTGCCGCGACGGATTGGGAACGAGTGGCGGGCTTGAGACGGGATAAGATCTTCGAGAGAAACCCCACACGACCACCCATGCTGCGGTAGGGATCCGGCAGCGAACAGGGGGCGGTGGGAGGGGAGCTTGGAGAGCAAGGCGCATCGAAGCGCATCTCGGCTGGAATTCTCCATATGCCTGTCTGGGTAGGTTGGGGAAGAGGAATATCACGTTGCTCTAGTCTCTCTCAGGACTCTGTACTCGCTAGTGTCTGTACACTAGAGCCAAGGTAGACTCTACTGATGACTGCCTGTCACGGGGTACACCAAGCTGCTGCAGAGCCCTTCAAGTCCTCCACGCCATGCGACATGTTGCGACATGGCCCAACAACAGAGAGAGGGGAAGAGAGAGGCGACGAATACATTGCGGGCAGCTTTGGGTTTGGGTTTGGTGGCATCACTCAGCATCGCGAGTCTTGGCTTTCGAGGGCTGCCAGTGCTCCTTCCTCTGCTTCCTTGACTGGCTGCTCGCTGTGGTGAGCCGCCACTGCTTGGTGCCTGGCGCTCTCTGTGTTGCTTGCCGTGCTCGCGTGCCCCGTCTGTGCCCGGTCGGGTGCGTGGAGGAGGGAGCAAATCGTC
This sequence comes from Lasiosphaeris hirsuta, assembly GCA_030549175.1. Lineage (NCBI taxonomy): Eukaryota > Fungi > Ascomycota > Sordariomycetes > Sordariales > Lasiosphaeriaceae > Lasiosphaeris > Lasiosphaeris hirsuta. The sequence goes on from JAUKUA010000002.1 coordinate 4,322,451, forward strand.
CAGTGATTGCCCTGCCTGGGTCCAAGGGAAAACAATAAAAAATAAATAGCATGGTATGAATATTGCTTCCATGTATCCCGTATTTTTCTTCTGGTGCCCCCTATTGCAGCAATGGCGCGACTAGCGTGCTGTACACTGCACGGGAGGGAAGAGCAGCGGGATTGATGAAATACTTGCACTGACCTGCCTCGCCTGCTCTTCGTGAATATGGATTTGGGGGGGAGCAAGTTGCTGGTGGGGCCTGAGCGGTGGGCCAGCCCCGCAGTCGAGTTTGACCCCCAATGTCTCCAAGTCTCCACAGGTCGCTGAGGTCTCTAGCGCGTGTCCACAGCTCGATCTTGACTTGATCTCACACTGCAAGAGACATGCGAGTACTTGGGACGGCTGCACGCAGTACCATCAAGTCCCTTCTTGCCGTAGCGGCGCTGGCTCGGTCAGCGTGATTCGCTCCTCTGAGCTCTTCTCCAATCGCTGATTTCTCCTGAATTTCTTGCTGCCTCCAAATGCGACTCAAATGCTTTTTCCTAGCAGGGATATCCCGCCGCAGGCATTGACCAAGATCAATGCAATGCATAGCCCTGTTAGCTTGGAGCCCTGGACCGTGCCCTCACACGGTCAACCTGGGAGAGATCAGGAAGGCGATGCCACCACCACCTGGGCAGGCTCCACTTGCTCGCTCGCCAGAAGAATGAGCGCTCCTGCGCGCCCGGCCCTGTCTCTCCTTTTCTTGCGACGGCGACCGACTGACGGACATGGAGCGAGGGCGGGGTCCAGGTCAGTTGCATGTTGTCGTGCCCAGTGCAGGGCTGATGCTGCCAGACTTGCTTCGAATACGATGCAGAGTCTGAACTTGAAGCATGCCAGGAGCATGAGGTGCCGATGCCAACCCCCTCTGCCCCTCATCTCGTTGCGACTAGACTGCGAAAGACACCGCATTGCTCCTTCTAGGTCTCGCTCAAAGACGTCTGGACTGAGGGCTTCATTTGCTGCGTCACAGAATGCCGACAGAAACCCTCGCGATCCTTCCGCCAGCCTGCAGACACGCCGCGCCACAGATAAGGTCCAGCTCGGGGCTCTCCAGTGACCCAGCCTGGACCTTCTGTCGAAAATCATCCGGCTCAGGTGCTGTATGAAACGGGCGACGACTGGGAGGGGGGGGGGGGCACTGGCGCTCTGGCGCTCTGGCACGCTGCCAAGGAGGGGTTCATGGGCCGAGGGGATGATGTGATGGGGTTGGCGTTTGGCTCTCCCAAGCTCCAACGCGAACAACGCCAGCTTCTTTTTTGTGACTGGTCACAGCAACCTCAGTATCAAAGCCAGCGCCCACCGGTGCGAGCCACTAGATACCGATGAAGACCACACTAGGGACCTTTGCCCAGCGCCGGACCTCATCTGACAGAATAATCTCACAATCTCCGACATGCCCCGTCGGTGGATGGTGAGTTCCCGCGCTGGATGTACCATGATATCATCGCCGTGGTCGATTGCAATCGTGCCACACAACAAAAGCACCCCAAGTCCAGTGTCAATCAGTGCATATGTGGCCGGCTGGAAGCAGTGCCGTTCATACCCTGGGCAAACGTGGTCCTTGTCCTTCAGCGAGGCCCGGAAGGCATTGGGGGCCTCCCCGACAGTCTACCTGCCCCCTTTCCGTCGTTTCTCAGCCGAGGCCGCGAGAAAGGCATTTGGAATCCGGGATTGACCAAAGTTACTGCAGCGTTGCTTTCCGTCCTAGAAGGGGTGCAAGAGTGCAGACGGCATTTTTGCCTGGGTGCGGCGCAGTTCAGGGGGCCAGACCCTCTCGGTGTCAACGCTCGACCTGAGGGTGCGGTAGCGACGGAGTCTCTCCGTGTCTGATGGTGAGCTGCGCGGTTGTGTCACTCTGCCGCAGCGCCCTGGTACGAAGGTACACGGTGCGTTTCTCACCAGACGAACGCTCCGCACAAAGGGAACCATTGCTGTGGCTGTTGGGCAGATACACATGCGGGGTGGTTTTCGTTGGCCCTCGTCAAACCGGCGACATCTGCCCCATTGCGACCCGATGTTTGCCCTGGAGCTGAGTGTGCCGCTCCGAGAAGGCGGTCAAGATATGCGGCCAGCTTCGGGGTGCCTCGAGGACATCGAAGTCATCGAAGACTCTCCCGGACTGGTTTCCAAGTTTTTTTTTTTTTTTTTTTTTGCAAGGGAACTGGATCCCTCTATCGCTCAGTGTCGGTGAGAGATAATGCAATTTCAGGCTCTGATTTCTTTCCTGCCACCCAACCTTGACCCACTGGAATGGACGTGGGCGTGGGTGTGGGTGGTTGTTAGAGTTCAACGGTGGTCGTCACCGCAGCCACCACATGGATTTTAATCCTCCATGGTCAAGAGATCGATAAATCGGGGGTTTATTGCGCAGGACTTGGGTACCCTGGACCAAGAAGTGACGGGTTGGAGGGGGCGGGGGGGGACATTGCGCCAGTGCCAGAGAGCGGTCCATGCCTTGACCCAGGGGACTTCCCGTGTCGTCAGCTCCCTCTCACTTCAATTGGATTCAGCTCGAGAACCGACAGGGCGGGGAGATCGCCCGCGACGGGCCTGCCCTCCCTCCCGTTTCGGCTGGGTGAAAGGGGCCACCTTGGCCGTCTGCTGGCCTGTGTGTTAGCTGTGGCGGCGCGCTATAAGCCGCAGACGCGTGGGAATTCTGTCTCCATTCTCTTTCTTTCTATCCTTTACCTCTTCTGGTCTGGAGTGAACAGCAACTCTTGACAGGTCGGACACGAGAGATGTCGACAGAATACTGGCAGTGTGTTACGTGTACGCGCTCTCCGAAGAGTATTCGTCGGGCTAAATTTGGGATCTTCAACATGTGGTCAACATGTGGTCTTGTCTTCACTACGAGTGCCGACTTGATCTGCGCCCAGCTGATCTGCTGTATGTTCTTCGGGACGGCTTCTTTCGTCATTGCACGCCCAATTTTCCAGAACGGCGACTCGGCACAATCTTGAAGCATCGGGCCCTGTGAGTCCCGCCTCCCCGCTTTGCTGAGGCTCAGGGCGGCACTTGAGAAGTCTTGATGGGCGGATGTTTGATATTCCACCCAAGACGTGCATGGACATGATTGACATAGCACCACTCAGCTTAGACGATGTCTTCACATGCCAATGAAGTGTACGATGGCTAGCCACGACAGTGACCAAAACACTTGACCAATTATGGGACCTCTGTCGGTAACGGTGGCGGAAAAGAAAAAAAAAAGATGAAAACACATGGGAGCAGAGTAGCATCTGCTCACGTCTCCGCACTCGCCCTGGATGGAGCCCAATGGAAACTAAACAGTCTAAAGTCGCGTTCACTGGCGGGCGCCACATATATTGCAGCAACGGCTCGTCAATGCCGACGACTACATGTGTACTAAGCACGCAGGACGTCTATCTGGGGCGGTTTATTGAACATTGGGTTGACAGTTTCAATGCGGTTGGAGAGTTGAGAATCGAAACAAATACAACCATCCCCCCACGCTGCAGGTCTCTCACGGACTCTGCATGTCAAATGAGACCACAAAGGTGCGAGCAGGTTATCTTGTACGGAAGATGAACCACAACATCGTTGAGAGACGGAGAGGGGAGACGGGCATATCCCAAGATGGCAGGGGCGTTGCAATCTACGGTGGGAGGGAAGATCGAGGAGCCCCCCCTCACCAGCTCCTGCGGCGCCCGGCGCCCAAGCTAGATTTGTGCGCCTGCAGCCCGCATCACAGATTTTGCATGGAGTCGGAAACTGCAGCAAAGACAGCAAAAGGAGCAGAAAACTCAGATGATCCCTCACATTGGTCATCCCTCGCTCTGAGGCCGGATCGTAGATTCGCTGAGCGGGGTGTCGACCGTTTCGACTGGGACGCGGCATGCCTCATGGGGGGGGGGCGCCTGTTCGATTTCTTTGCCTTCTTTCAAGGCTTCCAATGTCGCCCGAAATGCTGCGGTTTCGGTGGTCGAGATGGCTGGCTGGCTGGCTGGCTGGCTGGCCTTGTTCGATGGTGGAACTCAGAGCGTGCTGTGTTGAGTTGTTGTTACCCCACACTCTGAAAGGCACGCCTGGTACGCCATGGCCAACATGGCGGCCCTAGGTCGAGACAGGTTGGCTCGGGCCTCAGACTTGTATTCGACTTGTCAATAATCGCAGAGTCCAATGCGACGCCATCACACCACTTTGCTCGTTTCCTCGCCAGCAACTGTCCCTTCTCTCGAGTCTGGAGCAGTGTCGCCCAAGGCCGACCCATGGTTGAACAATGACGGCACTGGCACAGGGAAATGAGGGGTGAACGCTCTCGACGTCCCCTCGACGTCCCCCCGAGCGAGCGGGTTGCCAATTTGGGCGTCCCTCTGGCGTCCCAGTGGCGCCCAGTGGCCTTCTCCAACTCCAGAATCGGGAAATATCTGATGTTTATTTCTGAAACCCTCGTGCCCAGCCCAACCGCGAAATTACCGCACACGGTTAGTGGGAGAACTCACCGTTTCGGCACGTGGGGAGATATTTGCCTCGAGTCCATCACTGTCGCTGCTGTTCGGCAGACGAAGCATAGGTTGAACGCAGACGTAGCCCTCCAGGACGGGATATCCCGTTCGCCGCATCGACGACGCAGAACTGCACAGGATGCTGCCCTGCTGCCCATCTTGATTCTGCTTCTGCGAAGCTTCGAATGGTAGCCCTGTCTCGACACCGGCCCCTCAGCTTCACCTTAGCAGGACGGCAATCACAGATGTGTGATGCGCTTCTCTGAAAGCCGCTGTCCGACCTCGGGCCACGGCCAATCAGGGGGCTATCCGAGACCCCGAAGCCCGTCGCCTTTTCTTGGCACGACGGCTATCCGGCCAGGCCAGACCACTATCAAGCATTACCAAAGAGCTCTCCTACTGGCTCCCCGTTTCTGCTACGTAAATCACCAACAGCCCGATTCTCACTGTTGTTGCACGTGAACCTTCCCCAGGGGAAAAAAAAAACCCCCCCGAAATCCTCGCGAAAGTAAGTCTAAACCCGCAACCGCCGTCACACCGATCGGGTTTTCGGATCGCGATCCAAGGCTCACCGCCAATTACAATTCGCGAAGGCGAGCGAGACGACGGGGGAACTCAAGATATCGGAGCTTGGGATTTTCCTCCAGCCCCTTTCCTTCTCGTTCTCTCCCTATCAACATCTTTGCTCAACCAACGGGCCGAGACGCTCCACCTCCACACTCCTAAGATGCACAACATCCGAGGAGAAGACTTGCTGCCAATTCTTGCAATAAATTATATTTAGACGCGGCGTTGCGCCTGTCTTCCTTGGCACTCGGTATCCGCTCTCGGCCCCCTGCCATCTCCCTGCTCTGCAGTCAACGAGCTGCATTCCCCGGAGCTGGAGAGCATCGGCTCTAGGGCGGTCGGGGGTGGGCGTGGGAGAGCCGCCGAGGTGTTTGCCGAGTCTACGCATAGCTAGCCGTGAATCTCCAAGCAGTAGATATACGCGTTTCCAGAAATTCTGACCATGCCATGTCTTGGTCCTATCTCTGAGGATTTGCCGTCCTCGGCCAGCCTCCCGGGAGGGACGGACGCTGTGCGGTCCCGAAGCCCCCGGCCCCCCCCCGGGCAGTACCCGACAGTTCGGATCGAATCTTCTGAACCTCCTGCCGCCCGTGGGATCGATTGAAAGTTTGGCCGTTGGCTATGCTACGGGACGCGGCTACATGTCTAGCGCTGCGGCATATTACGTATTCCGGTAATGCGGAGTCGACCAGGTCGAACTATCACTGGCAGCAGTTGACCAGCATCGGCACCAGGACGCCAGCCGATGCTAATGCTAATGCGAACCTCAAGCATCATGCGACTACGTCTTCCATCTGCATCCCGCGCGCAATCGGCTCGATGCAGATCTCTCCCGCCAGGTTGGCAGAGAAAATTTTGACTTTTTCATCTCCAACCCCGCGATTTCTTCATGACGAGGCTGACGGTCTGTCTGTTCTGCCGGCCATATCTCGTTGGTCTCGCCGGGAAACAGCCGCGGTCACACGGCTCGCCGGTGCTTTAGTATAGCTGCAACTTCTTTCCTCGACAGCAGACACGGACTGGGGCGCTTTCCGCGACCTATGGGAGGAATCCGGCGTCGTTGGCCAGGAGCTTCCCTCCCTCAACCCGATGAAAGAGCCTCCCACCACCGTGAACGCTCCCAGAATATAAGACGATGCAAGGTATGATGCTGATGCCCGCGTCTGTCTCAGCCAGTCATTTGATCAGCACTTCAACCTGAGGTTCCTCTCCGGCTGCTCCGCGCTCGTCTGCTTTCATATGATACCATAGCGAAACATACGTTTCGTCCTAGTCCCCGTGACTGAGACACGCATCTGCTGCCAGGCTAGCATGACAGGATGCCACTGTGTACTGTGTGTGTATGTAGGCAAGACAATTCCGGATTCCCATCCCCTCACCTCGAGGCGGCGGAAAGCCTCACCAACAGAGCCACCAATCAAGCACGGGGAAGTGGGGGGAAGACATCCTACGAGTGCCGGCCCATCCTCGATCCCTTTTGCGCAGAAGCCCAGGCCTTTAATTTTTTTTTTTTTATTACCTTTTGCGCTCCCGCCACGCCGGTTGCGTTACCGGTCGACCGCCCGGGGCCTAGAGGCCTATCAGGCCATACCGGCGTACACCATTTCTCGAAACGCCGCGACCCCCTCCCTCCCCCCTTCTTTTTTTGATGCCTTCTGCGCCTTTCGTCTTTTTTTTCTTTTCCTTCCATCTGTCGGCGATCACTTGTGCACCGCTACTGCTGGACAAGTTTTATACATGTGGTGAGCGAGGGTCCAACCCCTTTACGGCGCATTATGAAATCATGAAGTTTTCATTTCTCCAATTCTCCTCCCAAGGTACGGTAGGGGCCACGTATTATGCAGTGTAAGCCTCCCCCGATGTTATACCTCACGGGTTGTCTGGGTCTCTAGCCGATAGGTAGTCTGCCGGGACTATCCAATGCTGCTGGTGCTGGTGTTGACACCCCCTGGGTTGAGAGGTCATCATACCCGGGAGGCGCCGGGTAGATATATTTGTCTCCAACGGCGATAGCGGCAAACAGTAACGGCGGCGGGGGCAGCAAGGCAGAAACCCGGTGCCTTCCTCTTTTCCATTTCTTTTATCCCCCTTCCCCCTTCCCCCTTCGCTTCTCGCCACGGTCCCGTCGTTTCTGGCTAAGCCCGGCCTGCCGACGGTTGAAAGTGCCGTGCTGTGCGGTGAAAAAGAGCCATGTCTCACATTTCCCTGCTGGACTTACCGGCCTGACAGCTTCTGGTCTTGTACTACGTGCCCACCCCCCGTCAAGGTTGTCAGTCAAGTCAAGGCATGTCATCTCCGGATCTCGGTCGTACGAAAAGGGGAGGATGAGGGGAAGTTGACGCTTTTTTTCTGCAATGGCGTTTTGGGGGGGAGGGTTTGATCCCATTGGTCGGGCGGGGTGGTCTTGTGGGCGGCCACGGTTTCGTAGCTCTAGGCTGACCGATTGCATGGCCTGTACCTAATGCAGCCATGGGAGTTGGGCGGGGGTGGACAGAGATGGTGAGATGAGGCGTGAGCGATGCTCTCTCTCCTTCTCTCTTCCTGGGGAAACACCAGGCAGAGAGTATGCGCTGGTGATTACTATACTAAGAGCCGACCTCCGCGATGACAGTCTTTGCGCGCACGTTACACGGGGCGTTTTGAGGGATACCCGTGTTCTAGGTCTGTCAGGCTGCCATCACATGCAACCGATAGGAACTTTTTGCAACGAGGCCGGGATATCATAGCCTCCCCCACGGACATAGCCTGGACGTAGCGGACGTTGAGCTCCCCCTTTCCCAGTGTAACTTGCCACTACCCAAATGTCGGCTTGATATATCGAGCCTCGTCGTCACCGGCGCTACCGAAAAGGATGAGGGGCGGGTGAAATGGGGGCTGTGTTCCGAGCGAAGCGGGGGGCGGTGACAGATAGGATTACGCGGTTGTGATAGAGAAGTAGAGATCTTGTGTTCTTCATCCTCGGCGTAATGGCTTGCAGCCAGGCGGTCGCACAGAGACTGTCAAGTACAGCGCTTGAACTGGAGAAGTTGGGATACAAGTCGGGGGGTGTGTTGGTTACGAAGGTCACTTTGTTGTGTTGCTGACTTTGGCTCTTTGTCTTTGCAGCTCTTGCCAATGAGCTCCGAGCGAGTCCGGGGCCTAGCGACGGGGATGAGCAAAAGTGCCGGAGCTGTGTGCTGCAGCATATAAAGGGGGTGATTTCTTCATGTTTTGTGATCTGGGTTTTCTGACCGCTACCGCGGCATTGACTTCTCGCAACATGCCATTTGCCTGCGAGGTTCTCGCGCTTTCCGTTTAGCCGCCTCTGCCCAAAAGGGGGGCCGAGAGCGGTGTTGATACACCTCATTTGTCGACACAGCTGTGTTGATGATGGCGCCCAAGCTGTGGCTATGTCGGACTGCAAGCAGTAGACATAGCTGGCACCAATCCCTCCTTGCTTTGGAAGATGCTCTGTCTGTGGACTCATTGTGCCAAGGAGCCGGGACGCTCTGGTTGGGACGGGGAGCCCGCCGGAAACCGAGTCCTGTGCCCCAAATTGTCTTGGTTGCGATAACGTGACGGCCAGATGCCGCAAACAAGTGACCAAAGGGAGGAATTGGTAAATAGACTGCGCTACACATAAATATACATATTTACAAGATAAACATAGGAGAAAACACTGATGTATGTGGATACCTTTTGGTTAGTTCCAAGCGCCGTCGGCGAACCAACTGCCTCTTATTTTTCTTCATTATTTTCCTTCAACGTCACATGAATACCGCCTTTACCCTTGGAGATCTCGTACTTACCGCCGAGCAACAAATCCTTAGCAACCAACTCCCTGGTGCGACCAAGACTCTCGATTGCCGCGATGCGGTCAATGGTTGCCTGCAAGTGCTCGCGGAAACCTGGCCCCGAAACAATCTCTTGGAATGCGAGATGCATGGGGACGGAGCTGGCGCGCACATGAGCATCGGACGTTATGCTGAAGAGGTTGAGGCGGTCAAAGGCGCGCACAAAATCCGAGCGTGTCATGATCTGCTGAGCCTCATGGAGGGGGAATGAGGGTAGCCGGTGGCCCAGATGTGGATCGTAGGTGCTATCCATTTCCTCTCCCTTATCAACAAGGGCGGTAGCCAGAACAACGGCTGCTGCCTGTGGGTTTCGAGGGTTAGCAACTTGCTGCGGCTCTAAACTGTCGGGGAAAACGTACAGCCCACTTCTGCTGGTCCATGACATCGTCATCCATCGGCTCCCCGAGGATCCAGCATTGGTTTAGAAACCATGTCTTCTCTGACTGAATGATTTCATCACAGGTCTTGAGCATGTCCTGGCTTTTAGCAACACGATTCAAGAAGTTCAGCCGACCACCGACTTTGTCGTAAACCTGCTCTAGTACATTCGAGGGCGTGCTCTCATTGAAGTACCGCCGGCGATAGTTCTTCAGGGCGACCGTGGCTTCTACTTTGGGAAGATCGACGATAGTCAGCACATCCAAACGGGTGGCGAGTTGCTTGAGCCGCTCATAGACCCAGTAGTCGTCACTGTTGAATATAACCGTGACTAAACTGGCCGCCGCCCATGCTTCAGCGCGCTGTTGTAGTAACTCAATCAAGTCCTTGCCATCCTCGTCGTCCCGAATCAAGTGCATTTGGTTGATAATGAGGACGAGGGGCTTGCCGACTCTCTTACGCCGCTGAAGCGCCACCTTTTCGAGCTTGTTGAAGGCCCGCTCAATATCGAGAAGAGCAGTTGTATCGCGCGGCCCACGCTCACTGAAATAGCCACCAATGTAGTCCTCGTGGAACTCGTAGTCGAGGGCCTTGCCTAGCCGAATACGGAAGAGCTCAAGGTCGGCGTGGGCCTCGAGCATGGCAATACCGTCCCCATCCACCTTGCGCATGGCATCGAGGAGCATGCTGCTCTTGCCGGTGCCCTTCTCGCCGATGAACAAGTGGTAGTGACCAGCATGACGGCCGGCAACGATGTCGTCAACCAGGGACTGCTCGGAGCGCTCTATCCAGTGCGTGGCGGAAGCTGCAGCGCTGGGCAACCCCCTTCCCGCGGCGGCTAGTTCCAGGACGGGGTCACCTGGCTCAAAGGCGTTGGCCATTTTCTTTAGTACGAGGTGCTTGTATGACTTGTGATATGAGTAAGCGGCGATGCCAAAGCCAGCGCCCAGGACGATAATGGAGGCAAACGATGTGGCAGCGGCTTCGAGCATCTTGGCCCAGAGCGACGGGGCGGCATCTTGGCCAGCATCTCGGCCAGCATCTTGGCCAGGTGGTGGTGGTGGCGGTGGTGGCGGAGAATCCGAGGGATGGTCATGAATGATTTCTAGTTACATGTCAGCTTGGACTTCTGCGCTGGAGATGCGTGATGTGCGACTCCATAAAGGAAGAGTAGGTGATGACAGCAGGTGGGCCGTGACCCCTGCAGATTGGGGTAAACAATATGATATGCAGGCGTGCCCCAAAAGGTTGGAACCAATAACAGCAACGACTGAAAGACAAAGAAAGGATCATTGGAGCCATGCTGGCCTCATGCTGTTGATCCACTGATTTGCGAGATCTGTGGATCGAGAAAGGTCTGGAGGCATGCGACATGGCTAGAGTACTTGTACATACCAGGCGGTTGGAATGGCTGAGTGGGAGGAGGATGACTTGAAGAGTGCCTCTGCTGCACCTTCAACGGCGGGACTGACGAGACGGTGCATTGAGGGAGGGCGCCTGTCCCAGTTCTCGCAGTTCTCGCAGTTCTCGCAGTTCCTGCAGTTCTCGCAGTTCCTGCAGTTCTCGCATTTCCAGCAAAAGCTGCACCTGCAACACTTCCAGCGGGTGCAGCACTTCCAATTACCCTGGACCCCGTGGCAGCGACGCGCCACGCGGCCCGTCCCAAGACCATTTTCGATGCTACCATGATATCATCATGGCATTCCAAACGAGCGTTCTAGTGAGTGACTGGAAGAGAAGAGGAGAACGGAAAATAGAAAGGCGGCGTGCCAAAGAGAAAGAGCGGAAGTCTGGACTCGCCAAGACGAGCGAGCAAAACTGCTCGCTTTGCTGTTGGCTGGGACAAGCTGCAGCTGCAATCCAGACTTGTGGGAATGTGAGCTGGCACTTGGCCATTGTCTGCGGTGCCGTGACGTTGGTGCTGTGGGGTTTTTGGTGGCCCGTGCACACTCTAAGCCTCAAAGAGGTGTGACACTTAGTTGCCAGCTGCCAGCCAAATACCCCTGAGCCCCTGACCATGTCAACACTTGGCACCCCTGCCCCAGCACACGATAACCACAACGGATTGGGCTCTTTACCATCAGAGCAGACTTTTGTATTCCGTCGCGAGTATATTCTTTAATTCCCCGCCAGGGAGTCCGCTCCTGGGTGTTTGTGGCCATCACAAGACCACTCCTGCTGCCTGTTCTCGCCTCAACATCACCGCAACACCACCGCAACAGCGCACACTCTTCACCAACAGAGAAGACTCTCATATTCTATCGCGAGTGTGTCCCTCAATTTCTCTCAAGGAGCCCTACTAGTGGTTGTTTGCGGTCATCACGAGACGATCCCTGCCGCGCGACTCCTCTCCACATCGACATCACTTCTACGCCACTGCCACAAATTGCGCTCCTTGCCACGAGAGAAGACTATATTCCGTCTCGAGTGCTCACTCAACTTCACCCGGGTGAGATTGACCAGATGTCTGCTTGTGGCTGATTGTGATTATCATGAGACCGTTCCTGCTCACTGACTCTCCTCAACATGACTTCAATATCACATACCACTAGAGTAGACTCTATTCAATCGCGAGTATTTAGGAGGCATCCCTGAAGTGAGATCGTGTTTTTCGTTGCTCATGCCAATAACGAGATCGTTCCTGCCGCCCCTGACTCTCTCGGCTCAATGTCAACCCAACCTTGAATTCACTTGCCCTCATAGTTGACTATATTGCGCCTTGAATTTTCATATGGTTTCCGCCTAGCTAGATTACCTACTTAGCTGCCCATTCGTAGTGACTTGTAACCACAACGAGAGATCACAACGAGACCGTTCCGCTCCCTGACTCTCCTCGCCGTGTCGTCGACGCAACCTCAGCATCAGAGCAGACTCTATTCCATCTCGAGTATTCATACAATGTCGCTAAGCGAGATTACATAACTAGCTGTCAGCTTGTAGTTGCGATCACAACGAGACCGTTCCAGCCCCCTAACTCTCCTCATCCCGTGGCCCATACAACCTCAACACAATGGCTTCTCGTCTCATCAGTGCAAATCATGACGTCGCCCACCCAGGGGGCACATTGGCGGCTACTGAAGTATTTCAATAGCCATGTGCCTTCCAACTACGCACAATCAATGTTCTCCAGGACTCATCATTCAAATAAACAGCCGTCGTGTAGCTCTTGCTGACCTTAAGTTCCCATTGTCCTGCCCAGTTGTGTCTGCGACCGATACAGGGGTCATCTCACAATACCTCCTCTCTGCACCTAGACCAAGTGTCGGCGGTTTTGGCGCGCTGCTCTAGGGCTCTCAGACATATCATCATCGCAATATCCAAGTACTCGATGGCTTCAAGTCCCCACCAAACCCATGAGCCGGATTACTCCGAGTCCGGTTCAAACGGGCAGCATTCGGAACCAATAGAGCCTGATCCAATCTGAACGCAAAGAAATGCCCTGAGGCACCTCAAGATGCGAATGAGGAGTTACCCTGTGCGAAAGGGCCACGAAGGGCGGAGGCGCGACTCACCTATTGCAACACCGGCGAAACTGTCGCTGTACCAAGCCCTGTACCAAACTCAGCACCGTCCAGGTAACAGGAACAGCCATAGCTCAAAGCTGACTCCACTCACATCCGAGCAACTTGGAGACCCCAACACAGTGATAGCCGTCAACGGCACAGTGGTGCGGCTTTGGCAGGTAGCCCATCTCTATGGCGTTACACACCAGATACCCATGTCGGAGGATAGGCAAGGGGCACTGTCCACAGACGTTTGCCACCATCGCATGGCCGGTCCTTCACAAGAGACGCAACACGACGCGGAGCCAGGACCAACACCACAGGCAGTCTCCAAAGAAGGGGCAGGTGTCAGCATGGGCAAAGAGCAGAGTCTATGGTTAAAGGAAGATCAAGATGATTTGCCAGCAAACCCCCCAGATTCAACCCTGTCCGTCGGCATGGAAGTTATGGACATGGAGGATCCCGAGAATAGCCTGTGGTGGCTAGATTTGGCATGCGAAGAGGCTTGGCTTAGTCCACCTGCCAGTTCTTGTGGGATTCCTCCCACAGACATGGGAGAGGTATCGACAAACAGGGCCTCCGTGACCGAGGGCGCATCGCAAGCGCCCGGCGAGGCAAAGAACACAGAGACATTTCCTGATAACAAGACATCATTAGCCATGGCCTCGCAGAAGGATTTTAAGGGGGTAGACACTCCAGCCCTCAGTGACCTAGATAATGAGGGCCTGCTAATACTCTCGTGTGATTCGTTCGGTTGTGAGTCGATAATTCCACTGGGGCTCGCGTTGTCCCTGCGAGGGCATCGGCAAGGGGAACTCGATCTTCGTGGGAGGGCCGCTCCGCGGGGGAAACCCATGCCGGTCGCAGAATTTACATTGGATGAACGTCTGTCTTCGGACTCACCCAAGAAGGCCAAGCGAGACCGACCCATGAACCGAAACACACCGATATTGGAAGCCATCAAGGATATGCCCCCAGGTCGTGAACAGAAGCGGCTGGAGAGACTTCAGCTTGGCGTGGTAGCAAGAGCGAGTGAGACACAGAGTGATGAAGCTGAGTTTCGGGCTGGGAAGGAGGATGATGTTGGGGGGTCCAGAAGAGTCGGACGGACTCCGGGTTCTGCACAGAGTGGTGAAAGAGGGAGCACTCAGACGCGTCTGGCTTTGTCTACCTCTCATGGAGCTCGTCGGGGTGGCAGTCAGGGTCACGATGGGTCGATCCAGTCACTGGCACTGGCCCGGTGGGAAGTTGGGCCTCCCGATAAGATATCGACCTCGCTTAGCGCTCGAGAAGCTCTCCCACAGCATCACCAGGCTGCCAGTGTTTTGCTGCCCACCCCTCCTTCCTTCTCTGCCCTCCAACGCGAGACGCTCGGGCCCCTGAAGAGCAACGCGGCCGATATATTCCCCCCCACCACTTCCACACAAATATTTTCAACCATCGAACAACAACCAAGAGCAGGTGAGTCAAAGGTCCCCATCGCGCCCTTCAACCATCCTAGCTACCATCCTAGCCCTTGAATACTCCAATCCTATCCTCTTCGGTATCTGACCAGAATATACATCAAGAGTTTGAGATGGATTCCCGCGGTCCACCCCCCAACCGGCCGTTGCCGCCTATCCCGCCGAGACGGGGCCAAAGGGCCGAGATTTCCGCCTCGCAAGAGCGGGAGGACCTCCCGGTCACCCCAACAAGTGGCCAGCAGGGTGCCTATCTAGCATCTCTAGAGCGGAGTCCTCCTGCTCAGTGGGGGATAGACTTCTCGGTTCCGCGGAACCGTACCGAGGCTAAAAGCCCCGGAACCCCAACCCGCCCTCCTCCGCGTTGGGAGAACCTTCGGCCCGCGCCGAGAACGCCCAGTCGGTCGCGACCGCTCCTTGGCAATTTCGGATCGGCGTCGCCGCCGCCGCCCGTACCACCAATCCCGGCACGGTTTGGTGTCGCTCCCGTTCCCCCGACGGCGCCGCCTCCAACCCCCCAGATCGCGCTACGGATGCATCCGCGTCCACATCAAAAGTCCCCCGCCGATCCACAGGAAGTGGCCCAGCAGCGGGCAAACATCCCCTTTCGACAGGGGCATATCGGCCAGGATATACCCGCGCATCCAGCCATCTCGTCGTCGGCTTCGACAACAATCCCAGGGCTGACAACTCCGAATACCCAGCTGACACGGCCGGAAACACCACCATTTGGTAGTGTTGGCACTGCGGCCTCTGCGGAGGCGACGAACCCAGGAGAAGTGTCTCGTTAGAGCCCGGACACTCCTCCGAAGGTGAGTCGCCTTCGGAAAGCCTTGAGTAACTGGAAGTTGCGGGGCAAAAAGTCTCGGACGAATCTTGGCGGCGAGGTTCCCCGAGCCAGGAGCCGCAGTAGCTCCCAAACATCGCAGAGCCGTGAGCAGGGCCTGGTCATGGGCAACAGCATGACCAGCCTCGACTTGAACACCGAGGGACTGACCCCCCCTCCTGCGTTGTTGGGTCCGGCCGGGAGGTGGCCTCCCCGATCGTCGTCGCGGCCGTCAACATCATCGGGCACGGCGCAGGCGCCGGCGTGGCGCGGCCCGCCGCCGCCCACCGGACAGGAACGGCCGGCAACGGCCGACCGACAGCCCATCCCGCGTTCGTTCACGGGCTTGTCGCCGGCGACGATCGGAGCGTTTGGGATGAACCCAAGGCCAGCGCCGCCCCCGCCCCAACGGGTGCCAGAGTTGTCCCAGCAGGGACAAGAAGCGCCCCAGCAAGGCGAGGAGGCGTCTGGGTTGTCTCAGCAGGCCTCTCGGCAGCCAGCGCCCTGGCGCAAGATCTCGGTGCCGGCGATATCCTCCTTCTTCTCGCGGAAGAAGAAGGGCAAGGACAAGGAAAAGGAGGATGACATCTCCTGAGGAAGATTGTCAGATGTCAGACTACTGTGTTGGGTTATGTGAAGGGGATTGTCCTACCCTACGAGAACGAGAATGGGCTGCTCGGGAGACCTTTGGGGACTCCGTTTTATATCTCAAAACAGACGACTATTGGATGCTACATGGATATCCGTAGGCATTCAGCAGTTCGATCTAGACGGCTGGGCATGTGGGCGCGGGGCTGGGGTTGCGGGATTCTGGGGCCGTTTGGTTGTTGATATTTTGCACCTCCACTTTGGCGTTCACTTTCGGCTGCACATGCACACACACTTTGCATTGCGCAGGGCGAGACTTAGCGACTTCCTGGGACTGGTGTTTGACAAGCCCGGCAGGAAGGCCCAGGGACCAGGGTCTTCAGCGCTCGGATTGGCTGTGGGGGTGTAGGGAGGTACCTAGCTGCGCTCCTGCCTCAGGCCTTTTCAGGGATCTCCAAGCTACTCCAACGCCCCATCCACTTTTTCGCCACTGTTTACTTCACAACCCCACCGTCCTTCGCGCGACGCGTCCGGCATCGACGATAACAGCTATCCCAATTCCCGACACACGGCTTGCGGAACCGGCAGGCCAAGTTATGCCGACATTGTCTCGAAAAATTGGCGTTTAGGTGAGCAATAGCCGTTCATCATGGGTAACGAGTCTAGTATGCCCGTGCGGCCCGGCTCTAGTCGAAGCCGGTCACTATCTCCTCTGCCGCGCTACGAACATCCGCTCAACAATGGCCAAGCGGTCCCGGACGACGAAACCTATGGGCTACCGCGCTTCCCTCCCAGAAGGCCCTTGCGCAATTGCTCGCCTATCAGATCTTCCGGCGCTGAACCGCCGCCTGCCACGACTCAGCCCGAACTCACAGACGAGCTCGTGTCTAAGAAGAAAAAGAAGAAGAAGAAGAAGAAGAATAAGCGCCGGAGAGACGCCATGGCTGAGGAGGACGGAGATCAAGGACTGAACAGCCGCAGCCTGGTTGAGAGTGTCGCCAATGAGAACGAGGTGACCGTTGAGGTCGTTGAAGAAGTAATGCCCAAGAAGAAAAAGATAAAGAAGAATCGGGAAAACAACATGGCCGAGGTAGACGGAGACCTAGGCCTGAACAACAGCAGCCTGATAAAGAGTATCACCGACAAGAATGAGGTGGCCATTGAGGTCGAAGAGGTGAAGCCCAAGAAGAAAAAGAAGAAGCCCCGGAGAGACATCTTGGCCGAGGAGGACGGAGACCAAGGATTGAACGACTGCAGCCTGATCAAGGATATTGCCAATGTAGATGGGTCAGCCATTAAGGTCGAAGAGGTGCTGCCCGAGAAGAAGAACAAGAAGGGCCGGAAATCCAGCATGGCCAAGGAGGACGAAGACCAAGCATCAAATGACCAAGGACTCAACAACCGCGGCCTGATAGGAAATATCGCCAATAAGAGTGAGGCGGCTATCAAGGTCGAAGAGGTGTCTTCTAAGAAGAAGAGGAAGAAGAAGCACCTGGAAGATAGTATGGCCGAGGGGGGCGGAGACCAAAGCCTGAATGACCCAGGACCAAGCCCCCACAACTCGATCGAGAGTATCCCCATCGAGAGCGAGGCGGCCATCAAGGTCGAAGAGGTGACTTCTAAGAAGAAGAAGAAGAAGAAGAAGAAGAAGAAGAAGCACCACCTGAAGGACAATATGGCCGTGGGGGAGGGAGATCAAAGCCTAAACGAGCAAGAGCTGAACGACCCAGGACCGAACCCCCACAGTTCGACTAAGAGTATCCCCATTGAGAACGAGGCGGTCATCAAGGTCGAAGAGGTTGCTTCTAAGAAGAAGAAGAAGAAGAAGCACCTGAAAGACAGTATGGCCGAGGGGAATAGTGAACAAGGCTTGAAAAACCAAGGATTGAACAACCATAACCTGAACGAGAGTATCGCCAATGGGAATGAAGCCGTCATCAAGGTCGAAGAGGTGACGCCCAAAAAGAAAAAGAAGAAGCGCCGGAAAGGCAGCATGGCCGATAGGGACGGAGACCAAGGGCTGACCGACCAAGGGCTGGACGATCAAGGGCTCAACGATCAAGGGTTGAACGGCCAAGGACTGAACGGCTGCACCATGATTAAGGACGTCGCCAATAATAATGAGGTGGCCATTAAAGCCGAAGAGATGACGCCTCAGAAGAAGGAGAAAAAGGTGAAGGAGAACCGCCAGAGAGATATGGCCGAGGAGGATGGAGACCAAGGGCTGAACAATCGCGGCCTAGTGGAGAGTATCCCCGATGAGAGTGAGGAGGCTATCAAGATCGAAGAGGCTACGCCCAGGAAGAAAATGGAGCCACACTTGAGGTCTGCATCGCGACATCGGGAGAAGGGTGACGACGGTGCGCCCCGAGCATTTGGTCTTACTTCATCCACCACACCGGCAGTCGGAATCCAGGATGACCCTCAGTCCCCGCTGGTCTACGCTACGCCCAAGCGAAAGAAAAGAAAAAGGCAGAAGGTGGAAGATGAACATGAGGACGATCTGCCTCTCATTGTCAGTGACATTATCCCGTCAAGTATCCAGTTGCCGATGAAGCGCGAGCAAATATCCAGTAGCAGCGCCAAGTCTCACAAGAAACGCAGGCTTGGATCCCGACCCGACCCTATAGAGGAAGACCATAGTGTCTTGAACCATCTAGGCGGAGGGTTTTCCCTCCTCGCTAGCCACCTCAACGGGAATTCGCAAGCAGTTGCCGCTCTGTACGACCAGAGAACATTTCAACAGGACAAAGAAGATGAGGACATGGCATCGGCGCAGCTTATCATCGAGACACAGTTGTCACAGAATGGCATGTACGCGTCAATATCAGACGACAACAGCGACAATTCGGGCCGGGAGGAATCTGCGTTTGATCAGAAGGCACCAGCCCCTGCATCTCACCAGCAGTCGCTCAGAATTGCGTCACAATGGTCATCGCAAGCTGTGCGTAATCACCTGGACCACAATCCAGATCTTATCCCCGGAACTTTTGAGGCCGAAAGCGAGGACTATTTGGATTCGGAGCAATTCCCGGAGAAAGACTCTGACATGGAAGTAGACAGCGTCTCCCGCCTGCAATTTGACCCCGACGATATCGAGTCTGTTAGTAGTAATGCACCCACCACCACTCGTTCTCGCCGCACTAGGGATCTGTCCATCGAGTCTGACTTCCCACCTTCACCTGATCGTTCAGCTTCGCCGGTGTCTGAGGAGGACGAGTACCAACCACTAGGGGACTCGGAGGATGAAGAGATGCCGGATGCTGAGGAAACGCCTGATCGCGAAATTTATATCGATGGTGCAACAGCAACCCCGACCCCGAATTCAAGGCGGCTCAGTAGCGAAGAAGTCTCCAATGCGGATGACCATGCAGCTGAGTTGGTTGATGACAATGTTGATCTTGGTTCCGAATCTGCGAGGTCTGAGGACGCTGGTGCCAGGGGGGGCTCCCTAGTCAACGACAATAGCGAGCGGTCTAGTGAAGCATCATCGCAGCATTCCCAGCAAGAGAGTCGGGAAGAATCGCCGGTTGGTGGCTCTCCTCCCAGTAAACTGGGGGGAGCGGACCAAAGCGATGCGGAGCAGACAGCCGGGAAGAGTGCTGCTGAGCAGGCAGAGGAGAGCGATGCAGAGAAAATGGCAGCGGATAGTGAATCCGAACAAGCGACTGAAAAGAGTGACGCAGAGCGAATGGAGGTGGACAGTGATTCCGAAGCACACCCCAAAGAACCAGAGGCAATGGTCAAAGGTAGCGATATTAAAGCGTCTACTTCCCTGCCTGCAGTCCATGGAACCCCAGCTGGAGCTCGCCGGGCCCGCTTGGCCCACATAGCCCGCTCAAAGCGCCCAGCCCGGTCAAGACTGGCAAATGATGTTTACGACCCTCCGGATTCGTCAGCGGACGAAGGCTTGGAAACTATCGCCGCCTCCCCTCCAACGTCCACGGAAGCGCCGGGACCTCGAAAAGAACCGAGGGAGAAAGCAAAAACACCTTCCTTTGCCCGAGATGATTCGGCGGACGAGGGCTTCGTACTCCCAGCCCCCCCTCCATCTAGAAAACCCCGGGTAATTCGAATACGACGAAAGAGAAAACCGAAAACGCCTTTCTTTGTCCAAGATGACCCCGAAGAGAGCGAAGAGAATACTGATGCGTCTGCTGAGCTCACTGGCGACGAAACGGAATCTGAAACCGATGCTCCGGCCAAGACGACCCGGACAAGAATGGTAAAGGCTAAGGAGGGGCCAGAGAGGACTGCTATGAGCGGTGTAAGGATGTCTGCGAGACCCTTTCCAGGAATGGCTCAGGAGGAGCCACTTCCTCCCGGGCAGTATCGAGTTGGCACTCTCACAGAAGTCGAAAAATTTCACATCCACCAGGCTGTTGAACGTGCACGGGTCGACGAGAATCTAAGCGAGGAAGAGATGAACCGAATCATCCACGAAAACCCTAAATTTCAACCGGTCGACTCACCGCACTACCGACTTTGGGTCCGCGTCCAGCAGGCCTGTCCTTCACGCTCAAAGCAGAAAATTATCAATTGGTGCCGCCTGGCGTTCCACAACTTCGTTGCGCGTGGCAAATGGACCAAGGAGCAGGATGACGAGCTTCTTGAGCTGGTTGAGAGACATGGGAAGTGCTGGGCCAAGATAGCTGGCCTCATTAACCGCCACCACACGGACACCAGAGATCGCTACAGAAATGACTTGATTGTACGCGATACCCAGGTTTGGGACGCTTGGACCAAGGAGGAAGAAGAGTGCCTTTACGAGGCAATACAACAGGCCATGATCCGGATCCGAGATAACACGGACAACCCGGCTATTGAGGATGTTGGGAGGCTCATAAATTGGCATCATATCAGCGAGGCGATGGGCTTTACTCGGAGTCGCTTGCAATGCCTGGGAAAATGGAAGGATTTGGGTGAAACCGACGCGATTCCACAAAGGATTGTCACGATCATGCCCCACGCGTCGTCTACCCAACACGACAAGGCGCGCAAGGACTTGGAAACAATGACCGTGAGCGACAAGTATATCTTGGCGAGTGCGATCTGTGATACAGATTTGGACGTGGACATACGAATTCCATGGAAGTTGATCGGTCATGAGCATTTTAACAATAAGCTTGAGCGCAAAGCGCTCGAGGTAGCCTGGGGAGGGATGAGAGAGTTGGTGCCTGACGAGGAGTCTAAAACCACCGCCGAGTGCGCAAGATATCTCTGCGACATGTTTGAGACTGAGGGCCACCTTGGAACCCAAGAGGACTACGACTTGAGCGATTCTGATGTTGAGCCCCTACTCACTGCTGCCGCTAGGCCTATGGGTATGCCGGGCTCTTCAGCCCCGGGACTAGTGCGAGAAATCCGATCCCGCAGAACACCCGGTGCTGGCGTCAAGACGCACCGGGCGATCGTCGAAGAGGATGAGAGTGAAGAGGATGATAGTGAAATGGAGGAAGGTCCGCAAGAGGAGGGGGCCAGTATCCTGGGTCTATTTGCCAAGGTGGAAGAAAGTTCCCATGAGGAGTCAGTTTCCGGGGATGAAGAGTATGAGAGTGCAGCGGAAGAAGGTCCACAAGAGGAAGGGACCAGCGTCAAGGGCCAAGAGCCAGTTGCCAGAGAAGAGGAAAGTTCCCATGAAGAGGAGTCAGTTGCCGAGGGGGGTGAGTGGGTAGTGGAAGAAAGCTCCCAAGAGGAAGAGGCCAACAGCAAGATCCAGGGGCTAGTTGTCGAGTATGAGAATGAGGACGAAGACACGGATGATGGTGCTTCCGATCTCGAAGCGCTGTCTGTTCGTGCTGCTTCACCGGAGGGGAGTATCGATCTTGGCTTCATCACGGGCGACCCTGAGCCAGCTCCCGCACTAGCACCGCAACCCTCCGAGCCAGCCGCGGCGCCACATCAACCCTCTGAGCCTGCGGTACCTTGGCCATCACAATCTTCTGAGCAAGCTGCGGCACCCCGGGCATCCCAGGCACCACGGTCTCCTGAGCGAGCTGCGGCACCACGACGCCCTGTGCTTGGGGGACTCAGGCCATCACAGCCCTCTGGGCGAACTGCAGTACCCCGGGTACTACGATCTGCCGAGCGAGCTGCTGTACCACTAACACCCTCTGAGCCAGCTGCGGAGTCGCAATTCCCTGTGCTTGCGGGACTCCGGCTACCACAATCTTCTGAGCGAGCTGCGGCACCTCGGGCGCCACGGTCCTCTGAGCGAGCTGCCGCACCCCAGCTGCCACAACCCTCTCCGCCGCATTCGCCTCCCCAGGCCCGGAAGTCACCACTTCTATTGGGCGAGACGAGACCAGCCAGTGCAGTGAAACGAAAGACTAGAAAATCCAAGGTAGACCAGGAAATCGCCCTGGAAAACAACCTGATCAAAGAACCTGTCCAGCTTCATAATGTCACAACGGGCAACCCCATATTGAGGCGAGTTTTTCGCGCGCCCTCGCCCAGTGTTGTGGATCGAGCAGGGGCTGAGACACCCAAAAGGGAGATGAAAACAGTGGCGGCGGAAGATCTTGTGCCGCTTGGGTTCACGGCAATCAACCGGCCAGTAAGCAGCAGCAAGCCTGTACAACAGGCCAATATTGGACGGCGTCGCGCTGTTTCCGAGGTCAGCAGCAGCGACATGGACGATATGGAGGACATTCCGGCCAGGCTGCCCCCTCGTGATTAGAGGAGGGTGCGATGGATTACTTCGGTTGATAATTGGGGCTACCTTGGGTAGACAGCTCCTCCCGAGGATTGAGGGATGCTGGGTTGGGAGGACTGGGAGTAGGAGTGGATATGAGTTAGTGAGTGCATATTTGTACAGAGTATATATAGCTTGATACTTTGCCAGTCACCGGGCTGCAGACAAGCTTGTGGTGAGGCTGTAAGTTGTAAAGGACGAGGAGGGAAAATCCAGAAGTAGTAGGACCACATCGAGCCATAGCGATGATTGATGATCCCATTGACATACATAGCTCGATATCAATTGGCCTACACATAATTACATACAAAGCGCGGTTTGCAAAACCTGAGGTGTCGTTGTTCCTGTCTTTGCCATGTCCGTTTTCATTTCCCTGTTCTTTCCACCTTGCAAAACACCAAGCTTGGTGGTTGTGATGATAATTATACAATGGCAAAGGAAGCCCGATGTGCGATTTAACACGGAGATATGCATAAATACTCTAGCTCCCACCAACTGGCCGGCAATGTGTCTTGCGACATTCTCATAAAATACTTTCCCATGCCAAAACCCCAGAATACAACCCGCAACACCCAGCAAAAAAAAAAAAAAAAAAAAAAGATACCCACAACAGTTGACACCCCTCATAAGTAAAACCCAGGCAGACCGAAGAGATATTGTGCCGTCAAAAGACCTATCTAGGTAGGCCAGCCATAGAACGCCTGAACCTAGCTAGTAACCGTACGAAGAAAAAAAAACTCCCAGGACACCATGCGCCCATCGTCTATCTCCGCTCCTCAAAGTAGAAACGCCCCAGCGGCTCGCTCGTCCGGGGACTACCCAGCGCCGTGTTCCCGACCCTTGCCTCGCCGTTGTCCAGCCGCTCGCGAATGATGCGCTCGGCCGCCTCGCGCGAGGCGGGCGTAGACCCCGACGTCGACGGTCTGGCTGTGGCTGCTAGCCCCGACCCCAGATGGCGCGCGTGAGCCTGTGCCTGGGCCTGGGCTTGCGCTAGCGCCTGCTGCTGCTGCTGCTGGTGGGAGTGTGGCTGCTGCGTCTCGCGGATGGCGCTCATGTTTTGCTGCAGGGGCTGGATGACGGGGACGGGCCCGCGGGTCGTGGTGTCGACGAAGATGTCGTCATCGGTGGCGCCGTCGAGGGCGACGCCGTCCACCATGCGCGCCTCTCTGCGCTCCTGTATCGCGGATTGGCTGACGGGTGTGTCGCCCCCGGCACTGCCGCCATTGAGTCCGCTGTCCGACGCCCGTAGAATATCCCGGCGCCATCCACCCAGTGCTGATCCACCCTCGCTCAGTCCCGAGCTGCTGCGCTCCAGCCCCCACGCGACGCCGCTAGCCATCGCGCTCGCAGAGCTCTGCAAGCCCGGCAGCGGCCGGCGGTGGTAGATGGGGCCGGAGACCGTGCTCCCAGCACCTTCGCCAAACCCCACCAGACTCGCGTTCCCATCATCCGACATGCGGTCTTCAAACCCCCCCAGACTCCTCGTCGCCAGGCCATCCATCAGCTCGTCATCCATGCCAATGTACCCGCTCGCCGAGTCGCGGTCATTGCCGTCGTCGCGGCTGATATACTCGTCCACAAAGTCGTTGCGCTCCTCGGTCCCCGTCGTCCGGCCGCCCAAACTACGGCCGCCCACGCTGCCGGCGTCTTCTGTCGTCGCGCTCGCCGAGCCCACGGTGCTCATCTTGGTCGTGGCTACCGGCTGTCCGGCCGCATCAAAGTAGGCGGGGGTCAGCCCACCCGGAATACCGCCGACACCGCTGGGGCCGCCACTGCCGGAGCCCATGGCGATGATGAAGTTGTGCATGGCATTGCTGTTGGAGTTGTTGTTGCCATTGCTGAGGAAGGCGGGGAAACCTGTGGTGGAGGTCGGGGTTGTTTGCGGGGAGTCGAGTGGGTTGTTGGAGGAGTTGTAGTGCTGTTGGTTCTGCGGGGCGACGAAGCCGGCCGGCGGACCACGGAGGGTCGAGACTGTGGACAGGCCCTCAAGGCGGCTGATGCGGTCAGCGCGCTCGGCCTCGAGGCTAGTCGTGGACGGGTTGTGGTGGTGGCCGCGGTGGTAGTGGCTGTGGTGCGCTTGGCCTCGGTGACCGTCCTTGATGGCGGTTGTCGAGAGGGCTGATAGGGAGGTTGTTGTGCTGGTTGGGGTGCCGCTGTGAGACGAGACACATTAGCAGGGCTGTTGGATGCTTGGGCTCAGATGCCTTTTCATTTGGTGCTAGAGGATCAACAAGCGCTGGGGCCGACAGACACTCTTTGGCGCCGGGAGGAGTGAGCTGAAGAAAGGACTCACGGCATCTCAGACGGCGTGTCTGGATTGGAAGGCGGCTGAGGAAGGTTGATGAGGGTAGGATGGGATGGCTGCGACATGTTTGCGGCGATTTCAGGCCTTGACTGTCTGATATCGTCGATTGCTAGCCTTGGACAAGTCTTGTCGCAAACAATGGCGGCGGTCGAGTTAGTGGGGTGATCAATCAGGTGTCGGTCAACGACGGCGCGGTTCACAGCTGAGCGCGCCACCCAGTGGAGATTAGCTTATTATGACCGGCTCTCTTTGTTGTTTTCAGGGGAGATAAATCGGTTCCTGTCAGAAAGCAAGCCGGAGGATGTAGACGAGTACTGAGTGGTCGATGTTCGTTGTTCGTCGAGGGCAAGCATCGCAAGAATCACAGGACGCGACGCCCTGTCGGCGGCGTCTTTGGCTTGGCCACTGCTGGCTTGTGCTTGGCTGCCTGGTGGATTGGTGGGGGCAAGATGACGTCGGGCGCACAGTTAGCGCGGCCCTGGCCAATCAGCAGCCAACATAGCAGCCTGGATACCTAGGTATAGGGGGAGAGAGGGGACTGTAGGGCCCAAGTTCCTGGCAGCTGGCCGGCCAATAGTCTCGGTAAGCCCCGACCTGATGTTCTACCTATTGCGCTTTCAATTGCTCTGCAACTCTGCAATGCCTCAATCTTCAATGCATCCATCTCATTGATCCACGGATTTTCATTGCATTCTCGACGTAAAATCGCCAGGGAAAAAGTCCATCACTCGCCTCTTCTCGATAATACCTCCTGTATGTCCCAATCATCAGTTCTGGGCCATGTGGCCATATAGCCATGTGGAAGGCCACGTACCTGCAGCTGCTCTGGGCTCGTCTCGGCACCACCAACTGGTGTTCTCATGTATGGCCTGTGAGTCAGCGGATGGACGCAGCCGTCCTTCAGCGCTAACATACGGTTGCACACCTAGGTGTTTCTATTAGCGCAGGATTTGCAGCTGGTCGCCTTTGGGGAGCTCACTCACCCCTTCCACCTACCTCCTCTGGTGTTGCCATGGGCTTGAACTTGTACGTGACGACGCGGTTGATTCTCATTGTTCTTGATCGTCGAGGTTGTTGCTTTAGCGTGGTTAGAGCGGTAGTTCTCCTGCCCTAGGGAAAATGAGAACTGATTTTCGCCGTCAGGTTGAATATGTTTCTCAAATGGGACACTGACTACGTCACGTCTACGCAATCTCAGTCACCCTGGTGATGTACACTGCCAACTGAACAGAGAAACCATCGCCTTCTCATTTAATCTCAGCGGAGGAGCTTCTGAAGCCCCTATCTGCCCCCTACGCCTCAACCTCGCACTGGTTCCCACTCACACACCTCCATGCGAAGCACAGCACGCACTCAACTTGCCCTCCTCCCCTCCCAACGTCAACCCAGCAACCTTTGCCTCAACCCCATTTAGCCCAACGCTGCAATTCTCCTCCTGCCTGCTCGGCGGGACATCGATCGCGGGGTTCCTCTCAAAGAAATTCACCGGCCTCAGCATCACCCGCAGGGTCTCCACCGGCATGACGGGGAAGTCCTCAAGCCTCGGCACATGGTTGATCCCGAACTGCACCCACACCACCGGATCGCCCTCGGCCAGGGAGTCCCGCCTCGCCGCCCAGCTGCGCACTCCCGTCCCGCCGCGGCTCTGGTTCGTATATAGGCCGCCCGCGTACAGCTCGCCCTCGGCAAAGCGCGTGACGTAGACGCTGCGGTCGGCGAACTCGGCTCGCTTGAAGTGGAAGCTGTCGGGGTCGGCGAGGATCGGCTGCATGGGCGGTATCATGAGCTTGTAGCCGACGGGCGAGTTGTTGATGGGGTTCCGGGAGCTCGGGTTGATGATTTTGAAGGTGCGGTTGCGCGAGGCGTCGAGGTCGTAGCCCCCTGAGGACGTAAGCTCAGTTTTTTGAACCGTGTAACCGACGCCGTGCGGGTTCAGTTTGAGGTCCCGTGGCAGGGGTACTGCCTCGTCAAACACAACGGTGTTACCGTGCCCGCCAATCATGGGGTCGATGCGCAGGGAGAAGAAGTGCTGGTGAAAGGCGCCGAGAACACCCGGGTGGACGATGGTGCCAAAGGGATGGGGTGTTTGGGTTAGGTCAACATCGACCGGGGAGGTGGAGAGGATGCCGGTGGCGCGTGCCTCGTAGACAACATCGCCAGCCGTGTTGAAGATGAAAGAGAGGATATACTCATAGTTGCTGACGGTCAGAATCGTTTGTAAAACCAACTCGCGATTGCGAACCACCACGGCGCGGTTGGTGCGGTAGTTGGTGTGCTTCCACAGGACGCCCGCGTCCTGTTCATGCACGCAGATGACATTGGGCATGGCGACAGGTTGTCCATCACCCCCGGGTAGCACGCCGCTAATGTAGTATATACTGCCGAGACAGTCACACCCCAATTGCAGGTTGTTGGCCATGATACCCGCCCCGGCGTCGCCAAGATCGAAGGCCTGCTTGCGATGGTACGGATGCCGCGGGTCTGCGTAGGGGATCGCCATGTCGCTGAGCGAGAGGCGGTAGAAGAGGGGGCGGTTGTCGTAGTGCACATCGTACAGCACCATGCCCTCACGCTGGTTGAAGCCGACCTTGAAGTCCCACTTCTGCCACTTGATGAGCTGGCCAAGCTCCGAGAAGGGCTCAACGGTGAACGACGCGCCCTCTGGCTGGACGACGCGCAATGGCTTGAGATCGGTACGCAGTGCGGGCTGCGCCTCGGGGATGTACTCGCTTGGCGGTGTCGGCTTCCACGGCGCTATGGGCTCAACTTTCTCGTCGAGACCCATCGGTAGGAAATCGATACGGATAAGCTCGAGCATTGCCGGGTCAACAACGGGCGAGATGGGGAGTGGGAAGGCGTAGTGGCAGCTGTCGGCCTCGCCCGAGTTGTGTGGGTCCCTCATGTAGATGAAGCATTGCATGACGCGCTTGTCGTCGTAGAACTTACCATCCTTGTCCTTGACGCCATCGGAGCCTTGAAAGGGCTAGTATCAGTGGTCTTGACTGAGGTGGTCTATGGAGAGCCTACCGTAGATCCAGGGGTCGATTACGAGTTCAGTTCCCGCGGGAAGTTTGAGCTTGGCGATCTCGGCCTGGACATCGAGATGCGCCAGGAGAAACGCCTCAACGGCCACAAGCTCCGCACCATCAGCATTGGCATGGGTAAAGGGCCCAAGCTTGACATTGCGTTCGATTTTGTTCGTGGTCAGGTTGGCGATAGCTTCATGGAGGTTGTGCTACAAGGTATCTCCTTAGCTTGCTGGTGGAGGGTATAGGGGGGGAGGCGAGGTAACGGGGGCTCACCGTGTCCCTGAAGGAGTAGACAACAAATGCCCGACGATCGATGTTGGGGGTTGCCTCGCCTGCCCTTTCGGCCGCGAGGTATGGGGTTGACTCGGCTTTGGCAGGCTCGTGCAGGGTGATGACCTTGTAGTGGAACTCACTGCCCTCTGGCCACACCGACTTGATGAGATAGGCGCTCTGAATGATCTCGTCCCCGCTCAGCGGGCCGAGGGGATGGGTGAGCTTCGGGGACCCATTGGTGCCGTTGGTGCCGTTGAGGGTGTGTGCCGTCATTGGTACCGAGTGACCAGGCTATAAAAGGGTGGTGGCAGGCGTTAGGTGCTGTCGAGACAAGAGTGATAGATAGATCTAGATCTGGGTGAACCGAGATTCCTGTGTGATTTGGGTGCATGGGGAGGAGTGGAGATGGCAAAACGGGGAGCGGGTGGGAAAAGGAGTATAGGAACACAATGGATAGAACATGGAACCAGAGCAGACTACAGAGATAAGGCCGTCCAATCCCCTGACCCCCCGATCCGGGCCCCGCTGTAGCGGCTTCGGATGACGGGTGGCAGGAAACCGAGATAGTAACATGGCTTTTCCTTGCAACTACTTGCCCGGACAAGCCCCACGATGTGTCAAGGTGTGAAGCTGCAGCTTGCCCCTGTCTTTTATTTTAATTTTTTTTTTTTTTTTTTTTTAGCTACATGTAGGTTGGACCTGCCCCGTGGTCCCATTCCCTTCAAGTGGAAGGCACTCCGGTCTCATCGGCCGAAATGGATGGGAGGCTTTTGGGAAACAAATTCTAGACACAATGTGGAGAAGCTACCCTGCCTTGCCTTGGGTCTGCTCTTCCCAGATCGTCTTCATGGACCCCGCATCGGCTTACCACGGTACAGCTTACCCCGCCAAGTAGGAGTGCTGCGTGAGGTGGGAGTGGGGAGACGCAGACACCCTTGAAACAATCGAGGACTAGGACGGGGGTAGTTGAACCAAATTTCTTTCCCAATACTAGTCCAGGATTAATTGAACGCTCCCGAGGATTTGCAAGTTTGAGCATTGCAGACCCTCGAGCGAGAGCTATAGGAGTTCAGGATGCGAGTGAAGGTGCGATTTCTCGACGCCAATCAGCCTTCACTTTGTTACTCGGTACGACCCCGTCGCCATCCAGAACCGCGCATACCATCTGTGTAGGCCCTCCATCCACGTTGGCATGGGCCCGTGGAAGCCCTCGACCTTGTGGGCGCTGGTGAAAAAGCACGTCTTCAATCCCAGCACAACCTCGTTACGCGCCTCATCCACGACGCTGCTAATGATAAAAAGTCCATCGGCATCGCGAGGGCCCTGGTTCCGCGGGCTATCACCGGCCCGCAGCACGATCTCGGTCGGCGTCTTCTCGACAACCTCGAAGTGGTCTATCAATTGGGTACCCTTCTCATAAGTCGAGGTGTCTAATTGCTCAGCAGTCCAAAGCTGTGACGAGGTCGCCCGCGATTGGTATTTGCGCGCAAGGTACGCTCGTTGAGGTCGAGTGCCTGTGGAGCGCAACACGCGGTCAGCCCAGCCACCTCACCAAAGACATGCCACCTGTTCATGCACTCACCAAGCCCTCCCCAAATACCACGACAGAACTCTACCGTGAGGTCGCCCTCATCCTTGAGAAGCTCAGGCCGGATCTTGCTCAGGGGGATCCTCTTGTAAATGATATCCTGGGTTGATGCATTCCGGTGGATGTTGTACTTTGCGTAGCTTTCCGATTGGAAGATGGGGTCGTCACTCGGCAGAGGGCAGATGACGCTCGTTGTCGCGCCGAGATATCCGACAACACTGGCTGTCCCTGCGACGCCGGTGAAGAGTGCCTTTTTAATGAGTCCCATTGTCGCGCGGCGCCCGTATCGAGGCAATTTTGAGATTTGGGATTTGACAAAAGAAAGCCCCAGTCATTCGGCGGCAAAATATGTCCGAGTGTTGGCGAGAGGAAAGTCGCCGACATAATTGATCCCGGGCGCAATCTTGTGACTGATCCTCGGCTGCCAAACACGGGAACAGGCGAAGTGCCCCCCTGGCGAGTCCCGGTGTGGGGAAATGAACGCTCTCCAACTCCAAACCCGTTATTAGCGGCCAGCGCTCCACGGAAGATGTCGCCCGGAGAATTTTGCGCCCAGGACTTGGCAGCGGCCCAAAGAAGTGCTCACCGCGTGGCAGAGGATTCAAGCCTTGTAAAGCCACTCTGCCAGGGTGTACTTTGCGAGGAGGCTGTCACAGGCAACGGGAAGCAAACAGCATCTCAGATACCCAAGGTACCCGGTAGGCCTATATCCCTGTATTGGAGGTATGGCTATATCCAGCCTTTCCTAGACGACAAGTGACCTACGATCATTACAGGTTGCCACCAACTCTGCCCGTTTGACCTGAATCCTTCGAAACTTGGATTCAAGAGCAGCTGGACTTTGCTCATTTCCACAAAGGAGAAAGAGAAAATAACAGGCTACACTGGCCTGACAGAAATCTTTCCTGCCTGACTTAACCACCACCCCCTTTCTCCAAGGAGGACTCGACGCTCCGGCGACTTCGGTAAGGCACGGTACATCTGTCAAACATCAGGGTAAAGGTCCTTGGGGCCTTTTGAGAGCTGTAAGTGGCCTTGCTTTCTCGTTGTATCACGGGTGTTGTAAGCACGTGTGTAAGCAAGAATATGCACCGGGGGGGGGGGTGGGGGGGGGGTTGATGATCCCTTTCTGGGAACATCCAACTCTTTTCTTTTTCTTTTTTCAGTGCCTGCCTTGGAGGTGGCTGGCGGTCACTGGGAGCCAGGGTAACAGGTGCTCCCAATACAAGAGGCCATACAAAAAGCCAAACCAGAGTAGAGATGCTCCGTCTCTTTGGTCATCACGGCCCTGGTCACCCCCAGCGTATCACGCACTGCATTAGATCTTTCACTTGTTCAACGGCTATGCACTTGATATTGCTCCGATTTCTGTTTAATCTTGTTCAATCTCGCGTCCATGCAGCCTTCTACACAACCCAGATGTGAGGGCCGATGGCTCTATTCCATCAAAATGTATTCTCTCATCTATCTTGCCACCCTTGCCGTGTTGGCTTCGACGGCTGCGACTACTACCGCAGTTAGTCCAACTATAGTTACCAAAACCCCTATACAATCCACATCAACGAAACCCTGCACTTGAACTACATCAAGAATAATGCAGGCACCAGTGTCAAAACATACAGAAACGATACTGCCTTTCACCAGAGTGGGATCCTTCAGTTTGAGTACTGTTGGACCAGCGGCACTGCTGCGGACGGGTTTTACTGGGGCCTGAGCGAATTGGACGGGATCAAACCCAATGTCACCGGCTCACCGTTCTGGGTCTATAACGTCGAAGGTGAAAACCCACACGGTGTCGGGGTGGGAAGCAGAACATGCAACTCGATCCGTTGTCTAAGGGGGCTGGTGTGCAAAGACTCGTATCAGCACCCAGACGATACGGATAGTTCGCTTACAGCCACGGGGATGTGGATGGGTTTGTGCCTATCAGATGAGCGTTTTTGGGCCCGGGGTTACTAGCCGGGAGACTTTGGTGTAGATGGCTCACTATCAGAAGGCTGGATTGGGGGTAGGATGGAGTCCTTTTTGTTCGGTTTATTGGGCTTCTGTTCATGTATCTTGCTCTTGTGCACAACTTTCTCTGTCTTTTCTAGGATACTTTTGGGGGGTTTGTTATTACTATTATCAGGCTGGCCTCTGGCTTCCTTTTGCTTTGAGGGGTTGGAGTTTCGTTGATTTATCTGGGTAGCATAGTGACATGGAGGTCGACGGGACAAACTACTGGACAGTGGAAATGGTTGCGATGCAGAATCTCACCGTCATTTTACATGGTACTCTTGGGGCATGAGGAGCCCGACTTCTGATTACTGGGGAATGTATGCTCACCTACGTTTGCTGATGGTCATTTCAAAGCCACCGAATGGGTCTGACTACAACTCAACGACCAATGTAAAAAGTGTACCTACAGGAGGCTTGGATCTTCGAACACACCGCGCCGGCCCGACCCGGCCATCACCAGACCCCGTTTCATTGTTCCGAGCGACAAGGTGAATCCCCGCCGCCAAAAGGGTATCGTACAGGTTGCCCCCCCCCCCCCCCCCTCCCTTCCCTCCCCTTCTACCCCCTTCTACCCCCCCTACCCCCTGCCACCCATACGAGGACATTCCAGCATATCCGAACGCAACGCCACAACTATGACCATTTACTACAGCCCAAATTCCGGATCTATCCCCTAGTAATGCCATGAACGCAAAACTGAAAAAACCCAAAAAACCCCCCCAAAAAAAACAGTGCCATCAAAGATTCCCTCCGGCGAAATCCCCTCAAGAAGGGGGCATACCCGCAGCAGCTCTGCTCAGCCGTCTCAACAGGCCCGGCATCGTACCGCCAAGCAAGCTGTTGATGCACTCGTCGATGACGCCGCCATCGCCCACGTCCTGGGCCCGCGTGCGGCGGAGCCAGTACTCAAAGGGGCCACCTAATTTTCACACTCTCGTCAGCGCACGTGTTTCAGGGGGGGGGGGGAATCAAACACACGGGGAGAAATGGGTACTTACGGTTCTTGGAGAGTGCGGTGCCCAGCTCGGCGCAGCGCTCGGCGGGCATGTGCTCGGTGTGCATCTCGGTGAAGTGGGTGATCATCTTGGAGATGTCCTTGAGTGGCCACTTGCACGGGGCGGCGGGCGAGCGGCCGGTGCCGGCGAGGAGGTACTTGGGGGCCTCGCATAGACGGCACTTCCAGTAGCCGAGGCGCTGCAGGATCGTGTGGTCAGGGTCCTCGCCGTTAAGGAGGGTGCTGTTGCCCTCGTGCGCCGGCTCCGGCGACGGCAGCACCTTGGACCGCTTGGTCGTGGTGTTGCCCGGGTTGTTGTCGCCGCCAGCCGGGCCGGCCGCGCGCTTCAGGTTGCTGCCGCTGCCTCCGGGTAGGGGTAACGGGGTCAGGGGTTGCTTGATCGGGCCTTTCCCGTGGGCGTTGCCGTAGCCGTTAGTAGCGGTGGTGCCGGTGGCGCCCGCGTTGGGGCTACGGTAGGCCAGGGGGGCGGCGCTGCCGTAAGGGGCGCGGGCGGGCTTCAGGTTGCGGGTCTGGAAGCGCAGCGTCTCGATGCGGTGTTGCGAGTGGCGGATCTGGTGGCCGAGGTCGAGCTGGCGCAGCTGCAGCGTGCGCGACTCCTGGGGAGTCAGATCCGGCTCGGCGAGCTGGGCGCAGCAGAAGGCGAGGTCGTGGCGGTACGCAATGATGTCCTCTTCCAGCTGGCGCAGCGTGATCTCCTCGAGATTCGCATTCTCGTACATGTTGCGCGGCGGCGGGATGATAGCAAGCTCGGTCTCGGGCCCCATGATGACGGCAGGGGGCGACTCTGGACTGCCAGGGGCCCCGCTTGCGACGGGAACCGTGACCTCCACCTCGGGCTCGGCGAGGGCGACCGTTGAAGCGGGGGAGCTTACTGGGGCCTCGCTAACGTCACTTGCACTGCTAGTAGCGACTGCAACACTGGCAACCGTAATGCTATTGTTGGGCGCCGAAGTCATGGATGATTTCTGAGGCACGAGTTAGTCGAGTTGATCCTCTGAATACGAGTTGCTGGAACTGCGACTCTGCAAAACAAGCGAAATGAAAACCGAATTGAATTGAGGTCGCAGGCAATGATGGCGGGCCAAGAATTGGGAATAGGGGATGGAGGCACTGTTCAGGAGTAAAGTGTCAAAATCTCACCTTTGGCTCCGGCTGCGCTCTCTTTTTCGAAGGCGGCATGGTGGGAAAGGGGGAGAAAGAAAGGTGGTTGCGGTTCTTGACAGGAGAAATATAAAGCCCAGTAATGGTGGTGTTTGCTGATGTCGGCGGGATGAAAAGGAAGGAAGGAGGGGGGTTTGGAAAAGGGAGAGAGAGCTTTGTCTTTTTTTTTTCCTTTCTTTCTTTTCCTGGTGCGAAACCCCCCCCACTTTCCCGTTACATGTTGGGTGCGGATTGGCTGTTGAGGGAAGGGAGGGCCAGTCAATGACAAGGAAGTGAACTCGGTTGTTTTTTTGCTTGCACTGACACAGCCTGCAGTCCTTTTCCCCTAAGGTAACAGGTTCCACTCTTTTTCTGTCTGTCTTGCCATTTCTGTCACCAGTCCTGCCATGTCACTGTTGCTGCCTGCCTCTTCGAGCTTTTATTTGAATTTCACCCCACGTCTCTCTCTCTCTCTCCCCGAAAGGGACACGATTTTTTTTCTCGGGGCGTCACATAACAACCATAAAACATGGGATCGCGACCCCGGTTCGTTTCCCGGTATTCCCCTCGTTTCCCCTACGAGTCAACTTCAGATGGCGATTTAGGCATGCAACGAGGTTTGAATTCGTGGTTGTCAAAAAGACTTGGAGAAAGTGGGCCATGGTCAAGGATGCGAGGCACAAGTTCGACCTGTCTGGATTCAACGGCCGCGGACTGATGCTCGCCGGGAAGCTGAAGTTTGAATGTTCAAGCACAGTAATCACCAACTAATGCGAGCAGATATGCTCAACACGACTCTATTTATCACCATGGCGAGCAGTTGGTTACAGCAACTAGATTTTGCAACAACTTGATCAGCTGCTCTGAAGTGGAGATCGGAGGCGTTTTGATGGGAACCAACCAGTCTGTGACTAGCTACTAGGAGGCTTTATACGAGAGCTATACTGGTAGTTTAGGTAGGCGGTTGTGTTTGCCAAACAAAACATGTATGTTATAGAAAGCACAGGCATGGCAGCTATCCGTGCATGGGTTGACAGACAGTCAAAGCGCAACTCGAATCAAAGACTCTTCCAGAGGACATGTCTACCAGTAACAGAAAGTCGACTGGTGAACGAAAATCGGCCCATATTGAAGCACGGTCCCGAGGTACATAACTTGTCCCAAGAGTACCACATATTTCCATCTCGGTTAAAGCCCAATCCAATACTGGGGCCTCTTTAACCGACCTCCTCCCGGGTGCATGTTTTGAATGTGCATCTGCTAGAGCGAAACCATTAGCATAAAGCTTGAATATGAAGAATCACTCGGGTAATTGCGACACCAGCCAGCATTGGCCAGCAAGCCCTAAATGGATATGTGGCAAGTACTCGATACTTACACCGACTTACCCTCCAAAACCTCCCCTCGTGCGTTGGCAGCGCTGGGCTGTCACTCGCAGTCCCAACCCAGTTGTCAGGATCATGACGACCCTCGTCACCCACGGCCTCTGGGCCCTCCTCCTTTTTGTCACCCCCACCCTCGCCACCCTGGCCCCCCCAACCACCACGCCCCTAACAACCTGCACCTGGACGCCCTTCGGCTCGCCCATCCCCCTCCTAACCCTCAACCGGGACCACACCCTCTGCCCGGCACCCGGGGGCCCCCTTTCACCCTGGTCGGCGCCACCGCACTGCCCGGCGCCCTCGAACGCGGCGCTGGGCGGCGAGCTGCCGACCGACTGCGTCTTCACGCACGCCTCGTTCCGCGGCGGCGAGGGTCTGAGTCTGATCACGACGCCCGAGCTGGCGGCGAGCGTGGCGGGGTTCCTCGACGACGCTGCGGTGCCATCCTGGCTGCGGGACCACCCCAGCCGCGCTGCCGAGCCGCGCCGTCGGCCGTATGTGGTGAAGGACCTGCCGGGACGGGGGAAGGGGGTTGTGGCGAGGCAGGGGTTCCGGAAGCATGAGGCCGTCATGGTCGGGTTTCCTGTGCTGTTTGCGCGCTTGGATTTTGTGAATAGTGCGCATTTTGGGGAGAGTCAGATTCGGAGGATGTTTCAGCGGGCTGTTAATCAGTTGTCGGCGGAGAAGAAGACGGAGATTTTGGCCCTCTCGAGGAGCACGGGAGGTGCGGATCTGATTCGGGATGTGATGAAGACGAACGGGTTTGCCATTGACATCGGAGGGGTGCAGCATATGACTCTGTTCACCGAGGGCTCCAGGGTGAATCACGCGTGCCGACCAAAGTAAGTTGATCTGACCGGTAACCTTTGAAATTTGGCAAGGTAGCTGAGACGGGGTTGTGTAGCACGTTCTGGCGGTACTCGAACAGGCACATGGCCATGGAGGTCGTGGCGTTGCGGGATATCCAGCCGGGAGAGGAAATCACACACGCCTGCAAGTTATCTCCCTGAGTCCTGAGTGCTCTCTGTCCACTGACCGTCCTTTGCAGACACACCCCCGGGATACACCTACGAGGAGCGCAAGCGGATGACCAAATCGTGGGGGTTTACTTGCCGGTGCTCAATGTGCACCGCTCCCCTAAGTGAAAGAGCGCTATCCGATCAAAGGAGAGAGCGCATCTTCGAGATTCATGACACACTAAGGGACTCAACGCTTGACGAAAAAGCGAGTCTCAGTCCCGCGCGGATTGACCGGCTGGTGCGTGAGGCTTTGGACCTCATCGAGTTGGAGGAGCTCGACCCGCAGCTGGTCGTGTACCACATGGTCTTCGCGCGGGCCTACATGATGGTTGGGGATTTCAGGCTCGCGAGGAGGTTTATTGAGCTGGCCGAGGAAAAATGGATACTATACGGTGGTGAGGAGCATGACAATATTGAGGGCATACGGGAACTTTGGAAAGAACTGAAAGAAGCTGAACAAGAGGCCGAAGATTTCCTCTGAGAGTCCTAGCACTGAATGCACAAGCTCAAAAGATAGGTACATGAAGTAGCTACATGCATGCCAAGCGAGGAAGTACAAAAAAAATACAATCCGCCCTTCATTTTGCTGTCAATCTGGCAACTACTAGTCCCTAGTGTCTACAGCAAGGGAGTTTATTAGTCGGTCAAATCATCCGTTCAAATCCAGCGATGGTAAAACTGAGCAAGAAAGAGTGAGATAAGTGTCAAAGTCCCAAGACACTTTGTAACAAAATGAATTAGTACTGTTCAGATCCAGGGGATTCGACGCGTAGGTTCAAATGGTTGACAACTTTGGATGCCTCTGCTGTGGTACCGGCTTAACAATAATTCAAGGTGTGGGATTGTACCGCACCAACAGATAAGCCAAGTGGCACTGCAATTTTAGGCCCGGCGGAGGGTTCGATCAAGGGATCTGCTTCACGTCCTCTGGCAGGGCTAAAATTGCAGTGCGGTGGCGAAAGACCGCGTTACGGGGTATGGCGAAAATTACACTTCGGGATCAAGGGGGCCCCCAGCCGGATGGCATTGCCAGTAACACTAAATTCGATCTGTCTCACACCCCTTGAGAGGGTAGAATTGCACATGGATCCATAATCATAGTGCTCGCCACCAAAATCAGCCTTGTGGCTGGATGACAGCGTCCTCAAAGACCATACTCCTTCACCAGCTTCTCAGCACAGGTTGCGCCAGTGAGATCTGTTTTGCATTTTCTGTTAGTCCTCTTCGTACTGGTACCGGCAGACAGCCGAAACGCCGATTTGAAAAAAAAAAAAAAAAAAAAAAGAATCAGGTGGAAATGGCTTACACGCTACAGCCTGCGTATGGCAGCTCGGCAGCACCGGGACGACACTCATATCCGCGACCCGCAGCCCATCAATCCCAACAAACCGAAAGTTATTATCGACTGCAGCATCCTCATCACCCGCCTTACCCATCTTGACGGTACCGGTCATATGCCAGCTGGAAGAGATAGTCTGCTCCCAGTACCCGAGCAACTCCTCATCAGTAGCGTCAGGCTTCGGGGCGGCCAACGTGCCCACGGTATCCTTGGCAAAGGCCGGGAACTCGGCGAAGCGCAGCGCATCTCGTAGGGACTCGATGGCGGCGCGGCGGTCGAATTCCGACTCCAGGAACCTCGGGTTGAACCGCAGCGGCACCTCGGGGTCTGAGGATTGCAACTCGACCTGGCCGCGGCCCTGGGCGTTGTAGAGAAAGACGAGCAGACAGAAGTAGTCCAAGGAATCCTTGGGGAAGTCGGGGAGGAACCAGTGCATGGGGAAGTGCGTGATGATCTCGTAATGTGGTACCGTGTCTTGATTCAGATAGTTCTGCTCGCTGGCCGGCAGACCCAAGTACTCGGGCGAGGACGTGAATTTGTCGCCTAGCTTGAAGTATCCGATGCCCGCCTCGCAAGCGTACTGGGTCCAGGGTCCGGTGCCGGACTTCTTCCACTCCTCTAGAGCCTCGTCCTGCGCCGCCTGGTTGCCATAGAAACCAGCACGACCAGAGCCGCTCTCTGGGGTCCGCTTGTACACAAGGGGTGTGAAGGCATGGTCCCGCAGACCTTGGCCGATGGCTGGCGATGGTAAAACCACGGGGATCTTGTGGCTTTCAAGCTGCTCGGCTGGTCCGATTCCAGAGTGCATGAGGATCCGCGGGTCGTCGAGCGATCCTGCGGAAAGGATAACCTCCTTGGACGCAAAGTACTGTGTCCCGTTTGACTCAACACCCACTGCCTTCTTCCCGTCCAGGATGATGCGCTGAACCGGAGAGCCGGTGAGAAGGGTGACATTCTCTGGCAGACCTGCCAGCAAGTCCTTCGCTGTGGAACGAAGGCCTTTGTGTGCCGAACTGATCAAGACGGACATGCCGATTGGGTTGCCGGAGTTGTGGTCCGGATTAAGGGGGAAGCCGGCGTCCGCAAAAATACCGAGCGTGGGCAAGATGTCTTTCTCCCACTTGGCCGCAAATCCAACGTGGAGAGGGCCGGACGAGCCGTGGTCCTCAGCACGAGGCGCCACATACTTGGAAGCGTCCATGTCGGCTGGCAGCTGGGTGTGGAATGTCTCGAGCTGCTTCAAACGAGCCTGGATGCGGTCCCAGGCGAACGCATCATCGTCAACTAGACGAGCCCATTCGTCGTAATCGCCCTTGGCACCAACAGTCCAGACACCAAAGTTGATGGCGCTGGAGCCGCCTAGTCCTTTGCCCCGAGAGTAGTCAAGCTCGCGGTTGGCAGCATGCTCCTGTGGCGTCGTTTTGTAACCCCAGTTCATATCCTTGTTCATAAAGGTAAGCCATCGCTGCCCGTCGACGCGTAGGTTTCTGTCTCCGTTCTCTCCTCCAGCCTCAAGTACAAGAATTTTTGGCTTCTTGGGAGACTGAGCTAGGCCATACGCCACGGCGCTTCCTGCCGGCCCACCTGTTTATTGAGAAGCGAGCTTTCGGTTAGTGATCCATCACGATTGTGTCTGACGTTTGAACATGAACAACATGATCCAGCAGTCAGGTGGGAACTCACTGCCAACAATAATGAAATCATAGCCAGATGCCATGATGATGGTAGTTCTGACGGAGTGCTAATATCGGAGACAATCGGTTTCAAGTGGTGGTATGCTGCGTTGCCTGGCACAGACGAGCAGAGAGAACCTTGGCTGCTCGCGATCCTTTATAGCCCGAGGTTGGTCTCTACCGACCATTCATGGTTACAGAGGGGTAGGTGATGTTGTACACAGTAGTACGACCTGTAGGTCAACGGCGCCTGCAGCGTGCCATCATCCATGTCGCATTGGGGAAGTTGGGATCGCTAACAGCTGCTACCACCTAGGTACCCAAGGTGCCTTATGCTAACGTGAGCCATCAATCCCTTGACTTTTGCCCAGTCTCCACCTCGTGGCCTCATCGCAGGGGCAAAAGACCCGAAGATAGCATGATTAGAGGGGAGGGCAGAGGTTGCAATGTGAGTCGGGCGCTGCGAAGCCGGGTCTCGAAGGATCTTCTTTGGATCTGGCTCAACCACTGACATCGCGGACCATGCACGCAGAAGCGATAATCAGTTTGACCTTTGACTAGGGAGCGGGGAAGAGGTGCTGTACCATGCAGCAACGCAGCCAAGCATTGTGCCAAAGTCGAATTGGTCAAACTGATCGCGCGCGCTGCCCTGGGTCTGACTCAGAATGCTGGTGAGGTAAGGTTTGTAAGAAGGTGCGCCTCTAGAAACGGCAGGGACGACTCGACAGTGAGACCTAAAGAATTTGTAATTTCGTGACCGCCTGCGATCGCACCCACAACCCTTGATCGCGCGATGACAAGAAACAGGCCAAATCCAATCGAAAATTCTCAATTTGGCACCATCATATCTCGCCCGCCGCAACGACAAAGCGAACACAGTCATTCTGCGCTCCACGCTGTGCGACCGGCATGACAACCGGCTGATGGTTCCTTGCCGCAACCATTGTGCAGGCTCGGTAGATGCCGCTCGGCAGCCCGCCCGGCACCGGTGCGCGAAGCAAACCCCTTCCATCGCCCGCATCGTTGATACCCCTGAAGAAGACAAACTCTGCTGGGTCTGGAGCCGCGTTGGATCGTAGGTCGCCAATCTCCTCAATCACCACGTGGCAGTGTCCCATCACATATCCATCCGCGTCGAGGTCTTGCGGGGCCGAATAATACGTGGCGGCCGGGTTCGCCTGGAGGCCCGCATGTAGGTTTCTCGTCTGTATCGTGATCTCAAACGTCGCATTCGAAAATAGCTTGTCGCCCAGTCCAGGTTTTGTGATGATAGCGCTAATCATCTTCTTGGAAGCCGGGATTCTGCCCATAGGGATGCCATTGCATGAACCGTTCGCCACCTGTTTCCCGTCCGTGAGCTGCCGCCCTGCGCAAAAGTTGATGAAGTTTGCCGTGTCCCTGTGTATCGGCAGCCGGGTCAAAGACATGTCCCCATGTTCTGGACGGGGTGCACGGCGGATGCGGCGGGACCTACGTTTCCGACTTTGCCTGGCCCGAGCCCATGCCCACCGTGCCATCTTCCTGGCCGGTGAAGGCACTTGCGCTTTGGAGGGCCTCGGGTGAGAGGCATGTGGCTTGCGTGGCCTCAATGTCATTTCGTGCCATGATCCCCTTCTCATGTTCACCTTCGTGCCGAGGGAACCCTATCGCCTTGGCCTGAGCGAGTCGGACGAGCATCAGCAGCGCTGCCAATTGATTTATCACGATCATCCTGATGGGGTTTGGTATTGACAACGAACGGATTCTACGTTTTGCGGTTGCTGAAACTGGGGATAGCTCCCACTGAGGGGTTCAGCATCATCCCCGGCTATACGTCTACTTGAACAAGTGTTGACCTCGATCCCCAAGTGGAGGGAATCGTCTAATAAGGATCTGCCGGATAAATATGCTTATTATGAATTACTGGGGACTGCCCGTGTGTGCTCTGGCAACCGACGATCCGGCCGCTGTTGCCGAGTGTGCTCGACGCTGGTTAGCAATTGGGGCCTGGGCTCGCAGAGATGCCATTGCCGATTTTCAGCTCGGGAACAGACGAGAAGAATGTAGCCATAAATGTTCACAATATATCTTATCATATACCCTCCCCTCCACCCCCCCCCCCCCCCCCCCCCCCCCCCCGCCCCCCAACAAAAAAAAAAAAAAAAGGCCGTGAGGCAACACCATACCCGGCGTTTTGGAGCATTCATTTGAGAGGGGTTCACAACATAAAACCAGGCCCTGGATTTTCTTGGCTCTGTCAAACTTGATGGTAGTTAAAGTCCTTGACCGAGGTTCCCTTTTCCCTCTAGCCTGTGGTCCCTTCAAGTTGTGGAGACCTCAAATCGAAGCCAGTGGGTACCTTGATGAACGCGCCGAACCAAATCTTGGCAACTTGCGTCTCTGCAATTGACAAGCTGGAAATCACGAATTGTCCTCTGCGTGGCTACACATATCTTCTCGTGGCCCGTCTGCCCAGGCCTGGGCGATCTAGGCCCGGTCGGCATACCAGGATGGAGAGGGGAAAACGGTCGTTAGCCGCTGAGCGATGTCACGAGCATGTGAATAGGGCTGGTAGGGTTATTTTTCCCTGTGCGGCATTTGCATTGATGGGGTGAGCTGAGAATTAGCGAAATGATGACCATCAGCACACAGGGGCAACAGGGCCGCTCAATTGGTCCGGTACTGCATTTGGTGTCGCAGAGAGGGAGGGGCCAAGCCACCGCCACTGAAGCCCCCAAGAAGCGACTAGCAAGGGTTGCGATGCCTTGAGGCCGTCTCGGGCACCGCAGGGGGGACTGGCTTTCCAGGGGGCCGCGGTGGATCATTTCACGTCCAGTCCAGATTCTCCCCCGACTCTGCGCTCCCCTCGTAAAAATCCCCTTCCGCTCTGAATCCTTCCCGTTTCCGACTCCATGGATTGATTGGTGCAGTCGTTCATTCTCGAACCAATTGACACATCTGGGAGCTATTTTGGAGACTTTACGGTTTAATTTCTCCGCGAGCGACACCGTGACACCCAAGTCTACACTCCTTCCATTCTCGACTTCGACCCATCAACTCCTCCCCCCCCCTCTTTCGCTCTTTTCTGCTGCTTACCCGACGGCCTCCCCTCGGATTCTTTTTGCCTTTGCCTGTCTCTATTCTTGACGCTGTGTGACCCGCCGGTCGGCCACAGGTTCAACCAGAACCAGTTCACAAGTTCTGTGCAGTTGTGATCTGACGATCACAGACCCCGGGCGGCTCATTCCATCGCGGACGACGCTTCGGCAATCGACAACCTCGTCGGGATCCGTACATGCGACCCCGCTAGGCTGTGTGATTCCCGGACCCGGCCGCTGACCCGCTTGGAGTGCCGTTTGCAGATATCACCTACTAGCGGGATAGGCGCAACCATGCCGCGTCTCGCGCCAGGCCCGACATGGAGTCTTCTGGCCCTCGTTCTCATTTCTTGTGTACTTCTTCACCAGGCATACTTCGGCTCCGCCGTTGCACCCCCGTCTCTACTCCGGCGCATCAACGGCGAA
Organism: Lasiosphaeris hirsuta; assembly: GCA_030549175.1. Taxonomy (NCBI): domain Eukaryota; kingdom Fungi; phylum Ascomycota; class Sordariomycetes; order Sordariales; family Lasiosphaeriaceae; genus Lasiosphaeris; species Lasiosphaeris hirsuta. The sequence continues at coordinate 4,365,057 of JAUKUA010000002.1, forward strand.
AATGTTGTCCTCGCTGACTGTAGAGACGACAATGGGGTCGTGTCATCGCAAATGGCCTACTTCGCCGCCGCCCCGGGAGCGAAGCCACAAGATGTCGCCGTTGTTCAAACAACCCCAGGGCAGGCCGCACTCTGGGTCAACAAGAACACGTCGGCCATCTTCACCGACACAGGCGTGACATTCAAGGCGACTATCGGAGCCAAAGTCGCCGATGGAGAGTTTGCAGGAACCGGCAACAACGGATACGGGAGCTTCAGCTGCTGGCAAATCTATGTCAGGAATCTATACACCTATGACAACACAGATTGCTCGCAGGTCTATCAATGTAATCACGAGAAGGCGCCCGGTAAGTGCTGACCCCTCACCGTCGTTTCACATGCACGCCGTGCTGACTGGATGTGTTTAGCCGTCCTGCCCACACCTGCCAGCGAAACTGCCGTGGCCTCGGCGACGCCCTCTAGCACCTCTGGCACCTCCGAGGCTACGTCGACGCCGTCTGCGCCTCCGCCAGCAGCAGGTGGACTGTCGCAGGGCGCCATTGTTGGGCTTGTCGTTGGCGTGATAGGCGGTCTGGTGGCGATAGCCACCGTCGCCTTGTTTGTGTACTGGCGGCGAGTGCGCAATAGCCAGGCGCCGGCTCGGTACGAGCCGAGCGGCGGCTGCTGTGGTCTTTTTGGAAGAAGGGAACTCGTGCCGCTCCCGGCGGACGCCACGCGGGGCGGCGTTGGAGCCGGGCTTCGGCCCCTCGGAAAGCAGGACGTAAAGGGCGCCCCCGGCACGTACGAAATGGACGGCAGATGGTACCGCATCGAGCTTGCGAGCGAGAACGGCAAATATGAGTTGGATGGGCAGGACAGGCCGATCGGGGCGGAGTCGAAAGACTCCAAGGGGAGCTACGTTGCAGAAATGCCCTCGCACCCATACTATCAACCCGAGCAACCAGCAGTATATGCGCAGACTGACGTGCATCATCTTGAGCAAAAGTGACGCTCCTCCTAGATTTTAGAATTAATCTCATTTCCGTTCTAATCCGGCTCGAGAGTGAATCACAACTGAAGAGAGGGAGGGCCCCACAGCAAACCTGCCCGTCACAAGAAAGAAGGGGTTCGGAGTGGAACCTATGGGTTCAATGCACCCCGAGTACCTAAACAGCGGAGGAAGGAAGGCCAGGCCGCGGGCAGTGACCAGAGCTCCAATTGGACTCAACTCGGCAGATGACCACCTAGACCCCTCAAATTGGGCAGCCAGCCAATGCGCGGCACCGGAACTCGACATATCTTGATGCCTTTCCATCAAACATTGGCTTTCACATCTTCAACCTCCCTACGTCAGGGCACACCACCATTGTTTTATGCCCACAATGCTGCACCAACATGAGTATGTCCCTCACCAGTACGAGCTAGTTGGCGAAGAAACCAGCAATGTTCCCCATGCGCCATTTTCCATTACCCTCAAGTCGGCAGACTCGGCTCCTTTCGTGTTCCAGTTTGAGGCAATTCGCGATAATATTTTCCGTGCAACATTCACTTCAACTTTCCACCCAATTCCGCCGTATCCAAGCGCCCAGCGTCCCGAGACTAAACTGACAAAGCGGCTTCCTATCGAGACAGCCGAAGGTCCACAGGGCAGGACTAAAGTCGTGAGAACAGCAGTGGCCAGAGCATCAATCGAGTGGTCTCACAGCCCAGTAGTCCGCCTTTACCGCCATGGGGCCACGGAGCCGGTATACCAGGATCTCGCCTTCCGCTCGTACGCCGTCGACGGGATGGGCATCGCTCATTACTCCAGCTACAACAAAGACTCGCTCTATGTCGGATTGGGCGAGAAAGCCGCCCCAATGAACCTCGGCGGCCGGGGATTTGTCGTTGCTGCCAGCGACACTTTTGGTTACGACTCGTACCACACCGATCCGTTGTACAAACACATCCCTCTTCTCATCAACGCAACGCCAAGCGGGTGCGTGGGGGTCTTCTCAACTTCCCACTCAAGGGCGACCTGGAGTGTCGGCTCCGAGATCGATGGGCTGTGGGGCAAGTTTAAGGTGTACCGGCAGGCTTACGGCGGCCTGGAGCAGTATTTGATCATTGGGGCAACGCTTCAGGACGTCGTTCACTCCTACGCCACAATAGTGGGCTTCCCGTTGCTCGTTCCGCGGTATATGATGGGTTACATTGGCGGCGGTATGAAGTACAGCATGCAAGACGTCCCGAAAGCTGCCGACGCGATTGTTGGCTTCATCGACAAGTGCAGAGAGAACGACATCCCTATCTCGGCCTTCCAGATGAGCAGCGGGTATACCGTAGCAGAGACGGAGCCCAAGACGCGTAATGTATTTACCTGGAATCGACGTCGGTTCCCGGCCCCAATGGACTTTGCGAATCGGTGCCACAAGCGCGGTGTACGACTGCTTGCCAACATAAAGCCGTATGTCTTATCGAGCCACCCCCAGTATTACCTCTTAGCCAAGGCTGGGGCATTCTTCAAGGACCCATCGACTGGAAGTCACGCTGTAGCTCGACTGTGGAGTGCCGGCGGCGGAGAGAGTGGCGAGGGGAGTCATATTGACTTCAGTAGCACAGCTGGGTTTAACTGGTGGTACATGAACTGTCGAGAGCTGAAGAGAATCGGCATTGACGCAATGTGGAACGACAACAATGAGTTCACCATTCCCAATGATGAATGGGAGTGTGCTTTGGAGGTGGTGCAGGTGCCAACGGGTGAGAGGAGACGAGACATCGGGTATTGGGGGCGAGCCATGCACACGGAGCTCATGGCCAAGAGCTCACATGATGCGTGTGTGAAAGAAGCTCCAGAAGAGCGTCCACTCGTCCTTACTCGAAGTGCTACACCTGGAACCATGAGATATGCGTCTTGTTCGTGGGGTGGGGACAACGTAACAAGCTGGGAGGGGATGAGGGGCGGGAACGCCTTGGCCCTGAATGCCGGAATCTCTCTTCTTCAAGTATGTTTTGATTACCTCTGATCTTGGTTCACAAGGGCGGAACTGACGAGTCGCAGTGTTATGGCCACGATATTGGCGGTTTTGAGGGTCCTCAGCCAACTGCGGAACATCTTGTCCGGTGGTATGTTTTTTTTTTTTTTTTACTTTTGTCTTTTTTTTTTTTTCTCCTGCCAGGTTCCATCGCAGACGCCCTCCACTCTACCATTGGAGAAGATTTCTAACGTTTGTGATTAGGATTCAACTCGGTGTCCATTCTCCACGCTTCGCAATCAATTGCTACAAGACGTCCCCGGATGACAACCTGGTAGGGGAAGTGATCGAGCCGTGGATGCACCCGAGCGCAACCCCGTTGATTCGCACGGCCATTAAGCGCCGCTACGAGCTTATTCCATACCTTTATTCCTTATCGCTGAAATCACACTCGGAAGCCATACCACCCCAGCGCTGGACCGGTTGGGGGTTTGAGGTAGACCTAATGGTCTGGAGCAAGGAGATCATGGCCGGGGACACTCAGTACTGGCTTGGAGACACACTCTTGGTGGCAGGGGTCTATAAGCCGGGGAAGACAAGCATGGACGTCTATCTTCCAAAGTCTCCAGACCATGATTACGACTTTGGATATCTGAACACAAACGAACCCTTCCAGCATCTCGTCTCTGGCGAATGGCACAATGTCGTTTCGACGTGGCAGACGTCGATCCCGATATTGGCGAGGTGTGGCTTCGCTATACCGGTTGGCAAAAGCCAACCAACAACGTGTCACGAAGACGAAAGAGAGAAGTTTGGCATGGTCATGGATGACTGGAGAGGGGTTGAGATATTCCCACCACCTGCATCCCTTTTAGTAACGGATGGCCGTTCAATGGTAAGCTTCGAATATTACTGGGTCGAAGACAACGGGACGAGTACAGACGAGGACACCAATGCTCTTCTCTGTCACATCAATGTTAAATATGCAGTATGGCAGGACGGTGGCACCATAGGCACCAGCGTCGTAGTTGTTACCTCTGGGGACTGGGAACCTCCCTGGGTTCAGAATGGTGTTGACATCATCCTGCCGGTTGGGGATACGAGAGAGATCGTATCCTTGACATCGGATGAGGGGTGGAGGGTCACCAAGGGTAACGATGATGCGAAAGGACGTAAAGTGTGGAATGTCGCCGTCAACTTGAAGTCGTTGGATGGTGACCCTGGTAATGCCATGTCGGTGGATAGCGGCTCTGGTTGAGCCATCGGCGTCTTTTTCTTTGGCACCATATGCCTAAAGGTTGCTTTCCGCATTTGATGTTCCACAGCGGTTTGTCACTGATTTGAGAAAACCGAGATTAGCAATAGTAAGGTAGCTTGACAGCCGCTGAAACCATTAGGATTCTACCGGCGGTCCACATCGGTGAGGGTTGTTGAAAAGCGAGTTCGAAAGTATTATATGTGACCAGGGGATAACGGTGGCGGCCCCCCCCCCCCCCGGCCTTTGAGCTTTGCTACGGTAGTATTTTGTCAGCAAGAGCTAAACTGTTCCTCGGACTCAATTATAGTGGCCGCCCGTCTCGCCCGTCTCGCCCGTCTCGGAGCCCCTACCCTTTTTGCCAGCGCCCAATCTTCCGGAACGTGCCAAGGCAATATGTCTCGCCTAATATGGTTTGCGACCCTGACGGGCGGGAAGCGGTCGTCTAGAAGGGTAGAAAAAAAAACTACATGTAGACGACGGTGCTCCGCACTCTGGCGGCACAGCGATTTACCCACGGGCTCATTGCAAGGGCCCAAGTGGGGGAGCGCAATATCGAGTCCCGGCATCTGGGCGAGCATCGCGCGCTAATTGATTAGATGGGAGCTGCAGGTACCTTAGCCTCCGTTGAGGAAAGGGTCTCTTTGGCGATGTCAATATCCGGGACTGATTTAAATGCCCCTGTGCGCATATTGCCGCTCGAGATTGGGTCTCTGCACGTCCTCTCGGACGAACTGGGAAGCCGTGACAAAGTCGGGGACGGGTCTGGTAGAGAGGGGGGGGGGGGGGGGGGGGGGCACATATAAGCTAGGTCTCGGCAGCTGGGAAGGCAGATCTCCTTCATGTGCAGGTTAGCTGGTTGGGGAAGCCAAGACAAACCTCTTCATATTGAAGTTCTAGTTCTAGAACGAGACAGAGACAGGGCCACGATGCACTACCGTCTCCTCTCCGCATTGGTTGCGTCGGCAGCGGTCACGGCCGTGGAGGCCGTGGAGGCGGCTGCGGCTGCTGCTGCCACGTACGACTACATCGTCGTGGGCAGCGGACCCGGCGGCGGACCGCTCGCCGCGAACCTGGCGAGGGCGGGCTACTCGACGCTCCTGATCGAGGCCGGCGGCGACGAGGGCGACAACCCGACGTACCGCGATATCCAAAACTTCAACGAGGCGGCCAACGACGAGGCGTCCCGCTGGGACTTTTGGGTCAAGCACTCGGACGACCCCGAGCGAGAGCTCAAGTTCGGCCACACCACCTACGACACGGGCGACGGCACCTTCTACATCGGCACCAAGCCGCCCGCCGGCGCCAAGCACCTGGGCATCCAGTACCCCCGCGCGGCCGTCCTGGGCGGCTGCGCCATGCACAACGGCGCCGTGTGCTCGCTGCCGCAGGACGATGATTGGAATCTCATCGTCAAGGCGACGGGCGACACCAGCTGGGAGGCCAGCAAGATGCGCGAGTATCTCAAGCGGATTGAGAAGAACGACTATCTCCCGGCCGGCAATGCTGCCCACGGGTATACCGGTAAGCTGCTGAACCCGGTGAGGAGGTGATGGGCGATGTGTTTTTTTTTTTTTTTTTTTGGTTGCGCTGCGCTGACTGGTTGCGACTGCTAAGGCTGGCTGGCAACCTCTGTCGGCGATGCGTCGTTCGCCAAGAACGTCAGCTTGCCAGGGACAAAGATCCTCAGGAAGTTGGCTGAGCTGACGGGCCAGGACCCCGATGCCGTCGGGACGCTTGTCAACAGCGACATCCTGGGCGACTACAAGAACAGGGACGAGATCTCGTCCTTTTACAACATGGTGTCGCATGCCGACTCGCAGGGCAAGCGGTCGAGCCCCAACAACTACATCCGCGCCACTCTGGCCGACCCGGCCAAGTACCCCCTGACGGTCAAGCTCCACACCCTCGTGACCAAGGTGCTCTTCACCAACTCGACCGGCGGCATGGCTAACGCGCCGCCCCGGGCCATCGGCGTCGAGGTCATGGAGGGCGCGTCCGTGTACAAGGCGGACCCCAAGCACATCGCGGGCACCAAGGGCCCCGTCTCGCAAATCCTCGCCAAGAGGGAAGTCATCATCTCGGGCGGCGCCTTCAACTCGCCCCAGATCCTCAAGCTCAGCGGCATCGGACCGCGCGAGGAGCTGGAGAAGTTCAAGATCCCCGTCGTCAAGGACCTGCCGGGCGTGGGCGAGCGGCTTGCCGACAACTACGAGGGCTCGATCCTCGCGCTGGGCGCGGTCCCCGTCGACAGCGGGCTGATCACGCTCATCTTCCGCACGCCGTCGGCGCCGACCAAGAACCGCAACATCTTCACGTGGTGCGGGGCCTTCTCGTTCGAGGGCTTCTGGCCCGGGTTCCCCGCCTACTACGGGCCCAACCAGTGGACGTGCGCCATGGTGCACATCGGGCCTAAGTCGCAGCGCGGCACCGTCAAGCTGACGTCGGCCGACCCGCAGGACGTGCCCGACATCAACTTCAACTTCTTCAAGGACAACGGGGCGACCGACCTGCACGAGCTGGTCGAGGCGGCTAACCTGCTGCGCGAGTCGTGGAAGTCGGCCGGGGCCCCCGCCACGCCCTTCCAGGAGCTGCACCCGTGCCCGGGCGAGCTGGGCAAGAGCGCCAACTGCACCGACGCCGCCCAGGCCGAGTTCTTCAAGCTGCAGGCCTACTCGCACCACGCGTCCTCGACGTGCGCCATTGGTGGTGATGACGACAAGCTCGCCGTGCTCGACTCCAAGTTCCGCGTCCGCGGCGTCTCGGGCCTGCGCGTCGTCGACGCCAGCGCCTTCCCCGTCGTCCCCGGCGCCTTCCCCGTGCTCCCCACCATGATGCTGAGCGCCAAGGCCACCGAAGATATCATTGCGGATGCCAAGAAGTCGTCTTGAGGGAAAGAGTACTGAGGGATGGGAGAATTGGAAGGATTCAGCTGGCCTTTTTGACGGGTTAAGCCGGTATAAATTGACGACGAATTTATTGTTATTGTTTATAAAGTGCTTGTGTGAAATTGCCGTGTAATGATAAAAGGGAGTTGCGGCGTGTTTTGAGAGTCGTCCCTGCTGTGTAACTGGCACCCTTGCTAGCTAAGTAGCACCTGCACTTTTTTTTGTTCCTCCCACAAGGTACAAAGTATGAGGGGGGTCAGGGAAGAAAGCAATCAATCCCCCTTGACCCCGTTACTTGAATTGAGGGAGGGAGGCACAGGCACGCGGCAGCGCAGGAACCAGGGCGATGGCAGTCCAATCACCTCACTGGTTAGGATTGCAGCTGAGACTAGCTGCGCCCACGATCGCGTCCTTTTTCCTCCATCTCGACGGCGCGGCACAGACGACTTTAGCATTTCCAGACTCTCTCTTCATGCCGACCAAACTGCGGCCCGCTGCCGAGGCAGGTTGCTATGAATCTTTCATTGAGCAGCCATGCCCGAACTCAACCCCCTCTACTAACTACCATTGAGCAGTTCCGGCTCCTCTTCCAGAATAAGCCGCAGTCAATCAGACGGGGATTTCAACCCTCCGCATTTCATTTACGTTGTCTCTTTACCCTTTCGTTAGGAATTTGATCAACTTTAGCGAGATTGAACCCTCTGTATTTTATTACCTGTTGACAGCCTTGACCGGCCTTGCTACTTGTGGCTGGAAGGCGGTGGGCTTTCCCTACGCTCACGTGAAATAGCCTGTGCGCATTAAATCGCGACTCCCGAGCTTCTTCTCCCGACGGCTCCCGTGGGTGCTATAGGTACTCCCGAGAGAGCTTCATGCCTTGATCTCGCTAGCTTTCTTATTTCTCCTCTATACCATCTATGGCGGGCCTCCCTTTGAGTATATGGCATTCCGTGGGCACGAGGAGATGTGTCTGCAGTTCTTGTGGGAGCCGTATTTACGGGGGGGGGGGGGCTCCCTGCCACCGCCCAATGCTTTGGCTAAGAGGGGACCAACGATGATGTCGGGGATCTCTCCGTATCCTAGAGCCCCGTTCGACAGCTCATCCAGTCTGAGGGGTGTGTGGTGGCGCTAGGGAAGACGAAGAACGTATCTTGAGGGACTGAAGGTTTGAGAGCAAACCTCGATCTCTCATATCGAACCACGTAAGGGCCTTGATTCTTTTCTAACATCTCTACAGACTTGATAGTTTAAGTAGTGCGCGCCTAGCAAACACAGAATACTAATCCGCAGGCGGCATGATGAAGAATGCCATTTTTGCCGCTCTTGCTTTACCATTGCAAAGAAACCATAGGTGATGGTCTCGACCGGGATACCTAGCTTGCCAACACTCTCTAATATTTTATACTATCCAATTTTCCCTTCTCCTATGCTAGTTCTCGCTTTTCAAGCGACGCTATCAACGCTCCGAGGGGCCAGGCAAGACGCCGCAGCGCAACTTGAGGCACGCTCGCTTCTCACGAAGGGACCGCTCGCTCATAGTGATCCCGAGGTGGCGGAGGATATCTTCGATTTGCGCGAGGGGGTTTTCGATCGATGTCGGTAAGCGTATTAGGAAAGTCAGGAATGGGGTTACCAGTCCGGATAGAGTAGAGAGGAGTGAGCTTTATACTAGAAGAGGTGACGAACTTGTTGTTCTGGATTTGGACTATCGAGTTCATGGCGCTGGAAGGAGGGTACCTAGTTAACCTTTTTCTTCCTTCGGTCCCAGCACTCGATACTACTTACCCGGCGTTGATCTGGGCCCCTAGCTCCCGTTTCATATCTCGGATTCTTTCTGCAATGCCTCTTTCATGCCTTGCGTTTCTTTCTGCAATGCTTCTTTCATGCCTTGCATTTCTTGCTGGAATCCCCGGATCTCATCGATAATGCCCTGGGCGCCCTGCATGGAGGGCACGTTCTGGATGCGTACGATGTGTTCAGCAATCAAGTCGAGATCCGGTTGTGGGAGAGGCGCTTCGGCGACGGCGTGGTCCATGATGGCCGCGTTGATTTTCTTGATCATTTTGGTCGGAGGTGTGTTTGTGAAATGTTTGCGAGAGGTTGTTGTGTTTACGAGACGACGTTGTGTTTGCAAGATGTTGTGTTTGGAAACCAGCCCCACACGGTCCCCCAATGTCCCTGCATCGGAGGGAAGTTTTTACCGACGCCCTGTCCGTCACGTACGTGGCTTTAGCTCGGACTCCGTTAAAGTGCGGCCTCAGGTTAAAGCAGCAGTAGGTAAGGACCACATCCAGCAACGGAAATTGCTAATGGTAACATAGGTAAGAGACATATGTGTGATGTTTTTGTATGCACCTTTTTGCTCTTGTTATACTTTTTTCTATGCCATATTTTTAGGGGCTTAGTTTGTTAGTCGTGTCGAGGACTGTTATCAAGGAGAACTTGCCGACGGAGTGTGGAAGGTTTGATCCTGGGGTTCAGCTTTAGGGCGCTCTGTGCGCAGTTAGCTCTGCTGCTTTTGTGGAATACAACACCCTGACCCGATCTGATCATATGAAAATACACCGTGTTACATCTCGACGGAATATTGGCATCTAGAACTAAATCAACCCGAGTGACAATGAGACCTCCGTTTCTATCAAGGCTTTCGCTATTAAACCCTTTTCCGTCCTGATAACTATCAAGAAAGTAGGTGGTTACACTAGCTGAATATTTGACTCCGCCGATGCCTCAAACTCACGCATCAGATCCTTGTCAAAAACCCTCCCAACACTAAGCCGCCTAAACACGCCACTGTCACCATTTATCTCCTTGAGGAAGAGCAAGTCCAGCACGGGGTCGACATGTTTGAGCAAAAGTCCACTGCGAAGATAACCTCGTCGACACATAAAGGGCATGGACGGCGATCCCGGCATCCGCGCACCTGTCACTCTCCCCCACGTTGAGCTGCTCCAGAGACGCCCAGCCAGCAATCGCCTCGGGATTCTCGGGAGCGCAAACGGCCCGCCACTGTGAGGGCGACTCTGGCGTGGGGCTGTAGGCCGTGGCGAACGCGGCCGTGTGCAGGTTTCTCGTCGGTGTCTAGGTATCCCCGGACGTGGACGGGACGCAGCTTGTCCCGCAGATGCAAGCACGCAAAAATATTGGTCGCGTCGAACCTCGCCCGCTCGGGCTCGCCCGAGCCGAGGATGTCCCTCCTCACCGCCCACCCCCTCGCGTCCACGAGATAATCCGCGTGATGGTGCCTCCCCCGCCTCTTCCTCTGGCACACACCAACAACGCTGGCGGCTTTCCTCTCTCCATTACTCCTCGCCGGCCACTTCGTCCTCGTCATCAGCGCCGCCCACGACTACGACGGCGCCTCCTCTACCCGCACCGTCTATACCGCCTCCCCCTCGGCCCGCTCCTCCTCCCGCAACAGCCCGCGGTGCAAGTCCCGCAGCCACAACCCGGATAGATACACTTCGTGCTGCCCGCCCGGGTCCTGCCCAACCTTCCCCGCCAGTATCAGCTCCACCTTCTTGGCCAACCCCGCTACCCCCAGCACCCGGTCCTTCTCCGGCTTGGTCAAGCTGCAGGCCGAGTACACCTTGAGCGCGCGGTACCAGAAGTCCAGGATAGTCATGCCCCCGCTGCTCGCGGTATCTGGGTCGACCTGGAGGGCCGCCTTCAGCCGCAGGTGCGCCTACAGGTCCGGCTAGGTGATGTTGCCGACGTGGATCTGCTCGCGGGACTTGGTGCGAGGGCCGGTCGTGTGACATTCGAAGACGAGACCCGACGGGATGTACCAGAGCAGGCGCTTGGAGAGGAGCCATTCCTGGAGGGTGGGGATGTAGGGGTGCAGTAGACCGTCTGTCATGTCGGAGGCGGTGCCGGCGATGGTGAGGAGGAAGAATTGGTAGTACTGGGCCATCTGGGGCGCTTCGCGGAGCTAGTCGGCGCCTGAGTCGCCCCACTGGATGATGCAGAGCGGGTCGATCCAGACGTAAGGCACGTCGAGGCGGGCGGCGATAGCCAGGACGTCGCGGAAGAGCCTGGGGAGCACGTCGAAGGCTTGACCGTTCACGCGGTCCTGGTAGTTGGTGGGTCAGGGTGATGTAAGTGCCGCGCTTATTACTGCCGGTTTCGCTGAGGTAGAGGCGGCCGTCGGGCTTGGTGATCTCGATGCACCGTGCCGGTAGGGGCGACGAACGAGCGTCAATGAGGTCGGTGCCTGAGACCGGTCTGGTTGCATTTGGAGTGTGATGTGGAACACTCGCTGATCCAAGACTGGACCGTGTCGTAGTGTGCTTGCGAGGTGGGATCGGGGCCGGGATAGCGACCGGATACATCGCCGTTGATGGCCGCTGCGCTTTCTGTGTTGGAGAAGCTGTGTGAGGCTTTTTGCTCTGCATCGCACCCGTCTTCTCACTCTATTCCTCACCTGGTTCGGCGGCCAGACACACAGCTCATGGTCCGAGGCATTCCTCACCTCGCTAAAGCGGTCGGCAATCTCTGTGCGCATGCGGTTCGCCCGCATGCCTGGGACCTACGGGCCGTAGGCTTCGCGGTAGTCCTCGGACAGGGTCATGTGGACGTACATATCATGGTTTACCAATGTCGGCAGCCGCAAGAGGCTGAGCTCATTCTCCATCACATCCTTTGGCCGCGCGACGTCTTTTCACGCTGTCAAAGAGAAGCGCGGGAAAATCGCAACGGCCCGGTGCATCGGCCGCGGCCCAGACGTCGCTGAGAAGATAGCCGCGCCGGTGATCGGTGGCGCTGGTAAATAAATGCCTGGAAGTTGGGCTCCCCGTGGCCCGCTTCAGACTCATCAAACTCGTCCTCGAAAGATTCGTCATTTTCGCCTTCCTCGCGGCCCGATGACGGAGGCACTGAGTCAAGCTCAATGAGGCTCCGGATACGGCGCAGCGTCGCCATGGTCGAGGTGAGCTGGTGAGAGGGTGAGATGAGTAAAGGCAGTGACTCGCTCGTGCTCGGTGAGCGCTCGAGGGTTGGCCTGCTGGGGTGGCCTGGTGACGCACTCAGCTTGGCTCAGCTCCTGGTTGGAGGGCACCGAAGGGGTGGTCAAGAGAACGCACAGCCACTCAGCGCAGGCCACCTGCTCCCCCCCTTTCATTGGCTTGGAGGCCGTCCAGTGAGACACGGTCGGCATCTAGGGGGTGAGGTGCGCACTTACCTCCTCCTGCAGGGAGTACACCTTCTGTAACTGGCTCCATTGCGCTCATGAGATTTTGGACAAAGTCCAGAGTTCAAGTTGCGAAATTCAATCAGAAATAGCTAGCAAATTGCTGAAGCCTTCTTCTATGGGTATATCGCCAAGCCATCCTCCTGCACGCAAAGTGCCCTAAAAATAAAAATAAAAATAAAAATAAAAATAAAAACCCTGAATCTGCCAGCCAGATCCATCCCAGGAAAGAGAGAATACAAAACAGTCTACCAGATGATGATGGTACATGGTGGTACAAATTGGGAAATGCAAAACTCCCATATCCACCCCGCCGTCAACAATGAGAATGAAAACCAAAACCAAAACGCCTGCCCTTGCCCGCCTCATCGCCGCCTCTCATCACCAATACGGGCTCACGGTGACGTACTCGTATCGAGAAAAGCTTGAGCGCTTGTGTCGAGACGAGTGCTTGCCGCGCTTGGAGCTGGCGTGGTAGTAATCCGGCTCGGCGATAAAGTACTTGGTAGGCCGGCGGCTTGGCTTGCGCGCGAACAGCTTTGCGTAGGCGTCGCGCTCCCTGTACGACCGCGAGCTCCTGTGGGTGTGAGTCCGGGTGCGGCTGCGGTAGCTGACGTTGTTGCAGCACGGGCAGTCCGACCTGTGCTTCGACGGCGCGCGGTCGCCCATGATGAACATGAGGATGTTGGGGAGCGGCATGGTTGTGGTGTTGATGTGCTGTTGGATGAAAGTTGTTGTTGGGTTCAAGTTGTAGCGACTGGATCTTTCTGGGAGAGAAATAAGTAGTGAGTGTGCTTGAGTAGATATCTGAAAGCAGATGGTTGATGAATGCAAATCTAAGACAGCAGCATGTATGGGTAGTAGCCGTGGCATCCCGTCCAACTTATAGCTTTCCGTCCAAGGCCGCGTAAATAGTCATGTGTCAAACTGCCCATGAATTTGCCTAACTACGGTCATTCCCTAGGTCTTCAAGGTTGCCAGCTTCCCTCCCCATCCCCCCCCCCCCCCCCCCCTAGTTTACTCATTTTTGGGAGCATAGGGAGCGTGGAATCGGATGCGGGCGGTATGTTTGTTGACCGAGAGGGTCGGCTGGCGGGAAAGTCTGGCCTGGTACTGTCAGGTGTTGGTACCGCAGTGTTTTGCGACTCTTTAGGTCTGTGTCTCAGTAACCGCAATGGCCTAGGGGTCACGTCCCGACGGTCAGCACGGGCGCAGTTTTGGTGCTGTGTGCACCCTCATCTCCTACAAGCTGTTCACGTGTGCCACCCGAAGGCGATTATTGTCGCAATTATAGCAAATACTCAACACACCATTAAGTAGAGGCGCAATCAGGCAACAATAAATAAACAGAGTACCAAACAGCTTGGGTTGAAACAAATGCCCAACTCGGCATTATGCTTCTCTGTTTGCGTAAACATGAGGAGGATGGACTGACAAATCAAGCGCCACACCCTACCAGACAGCCAGAATAGCATACCGGCATTGTGGCCATGAAAAGGCTGTGGGTTTTCGCTTGGCTGGACTTGACATTCGGCGCCATCCGTTGGTGGCCTCGCGAAGAGGCCGACCGGCTAGGAGGCAGCCCCCAAACGCCGACTTGTCATCCCGAAAGCCTTCCCAGCGCCTTTGAAACCCGAAAATCCAACAACGGCGATAATACGCTGTTGGGGGCCCCTTGCACCCGGAGTCCCTGAGCCTGCCGAACTATTCGGGTGTGGCTTTCGAGCCTCACAACTAGCGCTGATTTTCTCATGCTATTTAGGTATATGATGATGAAAAGAGCAGCGAAGACGTAAAACTCATTCCACTAATCACTAATGGGCTGAGATGACGTACGGAACTCGGGTAGCTGCCATAATAATTCATGTGATAGGCTGAAAGCTGAAGTTATGTTATGCATACCTCCTAGCCAAATCGACAGTTTTTTTCCTGTCGCACTCTTTGAGCAAAAAGGAAATCCAATTGCCATTGCGGCTACACTACTCTCATACCCATATGCCCGCTCTGCGACACTTGGCAAATCGCGATTTCGGAAGGTGCCTACCCCAAAGAATGCGCACAGCCACTAGGTCCTTTTTATCGCAGCCAGCCTACGCCTCCAGCAAAGGATCCCGGCACGCCAATAAGTTGAGTGACATTAGTTCGTTGGGATCTGAGTCCTGAATCCTTTCATGTATATAGCATGGCTTGGAACTGGTTCGATCCCATCCATTCACATTGAGATTGCTGAAGGATTGGCTCACAAGGAGTTTGGCTTTAGTCCTTGTAATGGGAACACTTAAGGTCGATTGGGAGTTGGGGGTAAACTATGGTAATAAATGATGTATGATTTAGGTTGGCAATATCTATTCACTGATACCGAGGTGTGGAGCTGTAGAAGCTGCCCGAGGGAGGCGCAGAAGGCGTTTTTCAACTAGGCTGCTGTTACTTGCTTCCTAATATCCTAACAACAGCCCGAAGGAGGCCAAGTCAATAAACTAGAAATTAAACCAGGGAGCCTCGCCGAAAGATATGATAGATGATGGATGAATCCCTGAATACCTATCCCACCTACCCGGTCCTATTAATTATACAGCTTCACGTCTCAGCCAGGTTTAAGATAGGCTGCGCAGCTCGGTCTCCCAGATACAATTCGCTGGTGGCGTGTAGAATCCTACAAGAATCGATCCCGATAAACACCCTAGAAAACATCAAAAGGATTGCCCTGTTTGTTCGCTTCGCATAGTTGGTTGTCTAAACAGAATAATCGCGCATGGCCGTCACATCTCGTAATTACACGCACAAGACTCGGGACAAGTTCTACCTTCGGTGCCGCTTTTGGAGATGTGCGAGGCCAGTGGATCCGCAGGAATTGGCCCATGGGACATTGGGAGGCTTTTCAACTCATCACGGCAAAGAACGTGGATGAATATATATAATTAAGCATAAAACCCGGCCGAATGGGACTTTTTTTGACGTCAGACGGCAGCTTCTCCAAGATTCACACGATATTGCCAGCGGCGGCACGCACAACCGCAGATTTAGCCTTGGAACACAAGTTCTCATCCAACTTCTCTCAACAAGAACAACCACTTCGAACATGGCGATCCTCACTACCATCAAGGGCATCAGCCTCCTCTCCCTCCTCGCAGCAGCATCCTCTGCAGCCCCAACCGCAAACACCACCTCGCCCACAGCACCCTACCACGGGCCCCCCGAGCTGAATGGTGTAGCAGCCGCCAACCGCCAGGCAACCTGGGGCTCCTTTACGTGGTACAACACGGGGCTCGGGGCCTGCGGACTATGGAACAGCGACAACGAGTTAGTCGTGGCTATGGCCAAGGCTAACTTCGACCCCGAGACGCCCGGTGGTAACCCCAATAACAACCGGCTGTGCGGCCGCCGCATCCGCGCCACGGGGAACGGTGTCTCGGTCGACGTCTCAGTCGTCGATCGTTGTGAGGGCTGCGCTTGGGGCGATCTCGACTTCAGTCCGGCGGCGTTCCGGCAGTTTGCGTCGCTCGATATCGGGCGGATATCGGGGACTTGGGAGTGGATTTAAGATTATCATGTCGAGCTTAACGTGTTGCGTTTCCCAAATCTTGCCCTCGCCAACTCCGGTCGGCCACAATCACCCCTCCCCACTTTTTGCTCAGGCACTTGCTACGATACCCTCAGTGAGGTGACTGAAATTGGTTTGGGACTGAATTGGCAGTGTTCTGAATTCTATTGTAATCGATAGGCGGTGAGATCTAGGGAGCATTGGGACGGGGCCGCATGTCAATCTTCAATGAATAGAGGCCCGAAAAAATGGGACGTGGCCAAGTTTCGGGTCAGAGTTAAGCCGTACAAATACGAAGTGCCACCCCACAACCGAGATAAAAAAAAATTAAAACTATTAGCACAGGCAATCGAGGACCCAACGCTGGGACCATGGCTGCTAATCTTTGGTTGGAATACCCTATGCCGCGTGTCAAATTTTAGTCTCAAGCGTAAGCAGTCCAGGATATAGGTCCAGAATGTAGTACTGGACAGTACATGACATCCAAGTGCAGTCTGTAGGACAGTACACGGCATCCTGGTACAAAAGCTAGGATGATATATAACACATCAGGATAATACATGTATCAGAGAGCCGAACACAAGCAATACAATTACGCAGTTGCAACCCCACCACAAGCTTGAGTGAGAGGGCTCTGTGGAGATGCACTGTACACCGGCCTTATCAATCTGGAGGACGTCACGCATGGGCTCTTTGGAAAATAGAGGCGCTCATTTTTCATAAATGGCGTTGGTGTTTCCCTCGAGCTGCTCAATCGCCGCTCGGTTCGCTGCCCGTTTCTTGAGCTCCCCCGCTTGCAGCAACGCGCTTGTCGCTGCCATCGAGACTGAAGACACGGCCTACGTGTAGATCGCCTGCCTCAATAGCTCCGGTGGGGATGGGAAGAGAGTGGTTAGGCATTTTCTTTCCCAAAAGAAAATGGATTGAAGCACCAGTTGTTCGATGTTGATTCACAAAGCAGGTGCAGATGTAGTTTGTGCGCAACCACAGCAAGTTCTCGTCAGTTGCGGAGTCAAATGTTTGGTCGATCGTGACAATGCCTCCTCGCAAGGTAGGTGCCGAGTACCTAAGGTACCGGCACCGGGCTAGGTGTGTACCTATTGCTCTCCACCCCCATCCCTCCGTGCCCTTCTTCCTCACCAGCACCGGCGGGACTCTGGTATTTCAAAAGATATCATTGGTAAGAGATCTGATGGGCGCGCACTATCCAATTAATGCAGGCGCACTATGCAGGCGCACTTAGTCAATTCTGCCGGTCACGCTTCCTAGATATACCCCCATAGCATTCCAGCCATCAAAATCGCCATACAAATAGCGTCAAATCCGATGCATAAAATCACAACGCCATCAACATCACAAGGCCCTGTATGCCGCGCAATTGAATTGAAAGGCCCTGGGCCCTGAAAATGCCAAATCCGCAGTCTTTGAAGTTCTACACGATATAGCTACATAAGCCCTGGGCCCTGGAAATGCCTGCCACTTGCAGCCACACTTGCGGCTAGGTGTTTTACGAGGTCCGGCCCCTTTGGAAGGCCCTGGCTTGCCGAATCTATCGCAAAGAAGCTCGTAACGTCTGTAGAGGCCCTCTTTTTTGTTACGGCCGTTATAGCGATTGACAGCGAACCTTCGGCTCTTTGTCCAACGGTTGATGCTATCTTAAAGCTAACCCTGCAGGTAGTGCGCCTGCATAGTGCGCCCGCATCGATTGGATAGTGCGCGCCCATCAGATCCCATTAGTAAAGGCCTTTCCCATGTCCATAACGAGCTTCAAAGTTCCGCGCTAACAAACAAACCAGAGTTAGATTGCACACGCGTTGTTGCACTCAGGCATGGCCCGAGCGAAGCAATGAGGATGCTCTGTCGATCGCAACTACCACCTACGAAGGCTTTCCAGCCAGTTCAGCCGCATTTGATGCAGAATAAGGGCAAAGGGGTTCGCGTAAGCATAAGGTACCTAGAGATGTTGTAGATTTCAATGCATATTTTATGACAAAACCCGACTGCACACCACCTCGACTCCAAATACACCAACCCGTTTGAGGCACAGATTCATCAGCCAAAAAGCGCGCTTGTTTAGCGCCCCTATATATGTGGGATCAGATTAGTCCAGCCAACGCTCGCGAATGCTGGCGCAGGTAGGTATCTGAGAGAGACAAATATCTCCACCGCAATGAAGCATTTCGCCACCACTATGACGAGCGTGGCAATCGATAATATGACATCCCATACGACCGAGACCTTGGCTGAGGGCGACGTCGACTTCAAGTTTCTCCCCTTATTCACCCAAATCCAGAGCAAAGTGTAGCGTCCATTATATCCGATGCGGCCCAGATGCTGCACCATCATCATGACCAGGAAGGCCGTTACTATGGACACAATGCCTGAGACCTGCCACAGTATCTTTTCAACGTGGGTGGGGAATTCGTAAAACCATGGCCCGACAAACACCGCGACGACTGCATGTATGGCGCCTGGAACGACCAGTAGAACAACCTCAATCGGCCGTAGTCGAAGTGGTAAGATGGAATCGTCGGGTATTCGACGACGTAACCCTTTTGCCGATTTGGTACTGGCCTCAAGCAAGCTCAAGCTGACCTGCGTCAGGTTCTTTTCAAGGTCCTTGTGTTTTGCGGATGAGGCCAGCTCTGTTTCCCCTTTGCTTCCGCTTGATACCTCTGCGTTTGTCGATGCTCTGCGTGAAAGTGATATGAAACTAGTGCGACTTTGCGCCTCCCATTTCCCTGGTTCCTACCCTGGCTCAGGCTGATGGACCCTCAAAGTAACGGAGGTGTCTCGGCACTGGCATAGCCATCGACTCGTGTACTAGCGTAAGAAAGTCCCAAACTGGCTGTCGGGTTTTTAGGCTGTGCCACCGAGACCTGGCGTTATCCTGGGAATTTGGGGGCGTGTGGAGGAACTTGCTGACGCTGTACTGGGCTGGTCGTACCTTCCTCCTTGAAGTTTCTTCATTAGTCATTCAGTGCATCGCAAAATGAGCGACCTGGCTGCTTCCTTCATGCACGTCAGGCAACCATGATCGAATGCCGTCCCGTAGCACCAAATTCACTGGAATACAGTGACTCGGTTTCTTTGGTTCTATTTTAAGTTTGTGGCGTGACTTATACGCAGACACGTCTGACATCGCCTTTTCTCACACTTCAAGCTCTCTTTCAACTCGGACACCTCATGTCGAAAGAGGGGTTCACACTAAGAGTCAACACCACCACGACAAGGAAATACCGCATGGGACTGGCCCCTTTGCTCCTAGGTAGGCCCCGAAACATGATACCCCTTTTGGAGGGGAACTTGGTTCGATTGATTTACAGACATGCGGCCAACGTGGAACTGGGCTCGGGCCGGCTGATTGAGAAATCGACTCGGCACAACCCCCAAAGAGATCGGGAGGACTGGGACAACCCAAGTAAAGATAAAATTAAAATTAAAATTAAAAAGATTACACGTCGAATGGCAGCGTAAAAGTCGCGACTCGCCCGATATTGGCATTTACTAGGGATGCCTCAATCCATCTCACCAGTTCCACTGAAATATGGATACACCGAAAAAGATTGGCAATGCTTCATCCTGCAAAAATGTATTTTCGAGAGTTTTTCCAGTGACTAATACGACCTGATGCGAGAAGCAGCACCGGCAGGTTCCGAATGAAAAATGAAACAGGGTCCCCTGCCCCCTGACTCAGGCCTGGCATATGCAGGAGTTAAAGCCGCCCGAAATGGAAGGAAAGAAAACAAAAGTCCCTCCAAAGCCCCGACCCCCCTTTAGATACCATTCGCTCCCATCAATTCCCGGCGGCCCTTTGTGGCAGGCTTCGCAAATCCAATCGTCATATCCGCCCCGTTCCAGACCGTGTAATACGCCTTGAACGCCGGACTTCCCAGAACCCACGCGGGCCGCTGTTGAATCGGATCCCTCGCGGGCTCCCTCGGGTTGAGAAGCATGGCCTGACACACGCCCGGCTTGCCGGGATACTCTCCTAGGTTGAAGAACCGCTTAGGCACCGTGACATCGGCTTCCGCGGACCCGCCCCCATACGTCCCGTTCGTATTGCCGCCCCCAACCACAAACGTCACATCCCTCGCCATACGGTCGAGCGTGCTGCACGCCGCCCCCCAAGACCCGAGCTCGTCGATCGGTCGAATCTCGCCCGAGATCTTGGCGTAGATGTCCCTCGCCGTCTCAAAGTCAGGCGTCATGATGAAGGCCGTGCCGGTATCCACCAGCGCAACACCCACCATCCTCACACCGTAGCTCTCCGCCCCCTTCCCCTGGATCCTCACCCCCCTGACTCCCACCACCCAGCTCTGCGTCGCCGCCGTCAGCTCCGCATCCAGCCTCACCGTCCTCACCTCCCCCTCAAACCGGTTCTTATCAACCCCGCCCAGCGTGAGCTGGCTGCCCTGCGGCTGGCCAGGCAGGTAGGAAAAGGAAAACTCGGGCCCCGGCAGCTGGCGCGAGCTGACGAGGCCCCAGTACAGCGTCGAGAAGGTCGAGGTGCCGTCGAACGACGAGGCGGGCGCGGACCCGAGCCCGATGATGCCGTCGGCGGGCTGCGAGGCGAGGGCGTCGCCGTAGGCGTCGCAGAGGAGGAACTGCTGCTGGGGCACGCGCAGGCCGCCGCCGAGCGAGATGGTGTCGGTGGCCACGGAGCACGAGGCGCCCTGCGGCGGCGACAGCGGAAGCGTGGTGCCCCCCGTGCCGAAGACGGGGTTGAAGGGGAGCGCGGGCGCGGGCGAGAAGGTGGATGACGCGCTTTGGTTAAAGAGGTTGTGCGCGCCGCAGCTGGTGCAGTTGGACCGCGGGAGGAGGACCGAGTTGGAGCCCGTGTCGAAGATGACTTTGCTGGGTCGGGGGTTAGCTCGCATGTCCTCCATGTCAGGTTCGAAGGGGTCACTTGCAACTTCTGAGGGGGTGTGCCCACGGTGATGGTTCCGTACCACTGGAGGTCCGTCTTGCCTTGCAGCCAGGTTGTCAGTGCCACGTTGACGGGCTCGACCCGTTGTGGTCTTCGGGCATCGGGGCTTTGGAAGTCTCCTCGTCGGACGAAGGCTGCGGCCAACACAACGGAAGCGTGTATCACGACTGAGAACAGGAGTTTCATTTTCGCGGGCTTGTCCACCACCCAGTACTGCGAGGGGGGTCTTGTTTGCCGTCGTGGTGAGTGGTATTTGGCTGCTTTCCCATTTTTTTGGAAGGGAATTGGGAAGTAGGGTAAGGCTATGGGTAAATATCTAGCCATCTTATACTGTCTGAGAATAATAGCTTGTTCACATTCCAGTCTTACCCTTGTTCCCAGATGATGCTGTAATTCCAGAATGGGGGCCCCTGAGAGAACAATATTAAGGGGTTTGTGGCCCACCTTTGCACGGTCCAAAAATGATTGTTGGTATTTGCCTGGGCACAAAGAGAATAATACTAACGGCTTAGTATTGTTCTACGCCTATCCCGTATTCTTCAACAAAGACTTGAGCCCCGCTCGCGTGGTCCACCAAGGAGATCCGACGCCAGGGAACTAGGTCCCTGAGACGCAGGCAATAGTTAATGTCCCATTGCGTGCCATGAAACGAGCCGTTTCCCGTGGATAGACATGACGAAAGGATTATAGGTTATCTCAGGTATGTACAAGCTGGATCTAGCAAATTTTTGATGACGTAGCCATTACTTCTTCCCTTTTATATGCGCAATGCAAACACTCTCAAAGATCTGTACACCCTTTATCCCAACCCAACGGGCTTCCTCTCAAGGAATTTGCAGCTCAGACTCGCGCTCAAGCCAGAGATTGCATAAGACTTTGCGCCTCCAATTTCCCAAAAGTTGATATCAGACAACTTTTCCTACTTACCCAGCTGGTCGATGTGGCGCTTGGGTGTTAGCGTCTTGCAGTATGTGCAATCCGTTGTTTGTGTTCCACTGCGCCATCTCTGGCCGTAGTGCTTGGTCGGGCGACGGTGCCACCGTGTCGTGGTGGTACTCGTTTGGCTGCCCCTTTTCTGTGGCGGGAAGCTCTGAATGGTTCAGGCTTGGATCCCCTAGTTCTGATAGAGGCTGGTATACGCCGTCACGGCTGTGATATGAGAATTGAGTGCTGCCGCTGTTGCTCAGCGGCGGCGAGAGGAAGCCATCGGCGGTTTTATACCCCGAGTAGTACTGCTGGGGTGATCCGAAGGCGGGAGATTGCGGTGCTAGCACACGTTGGTCAGATCTTGCGCCTTGTGCCGGACAATAATCTCCCACTGGCACTTACATTGGTTGAGGGTCGGACTACCGGTCGACTCGACGCCGCTATACCCTATGCCCGCCCCGGGCACGCCACCGGCACTTCTAAAGGCTTCCCTCTCCTTCTTCTTCCTCGCGTGCCATCCGCACTTGTACATCATGAATGCCACGACAGCAATCACCACCACGGCGGACCCAACAGCGATGCCTACAATGGCACCCGTAGACAACCCCTGGCTTTGGTCTGTGGGAACAACCTTGGGTGCGGCGGAGGAAGAGGGCGAGGGTATCGCGGGATTTGCCGGCTCGTATTCCTCCGTGACGAAAGGCGCCCGAGCATCTGGATCTGAGCTCAGCTTAGCTACCCCTAGACGAGCCGTCGGACAAGACCCGTCGGCGCACGGGTTGCTTGTGCAACAGCCCAGGAACGGCGGTATCGTCATCTTGCAGGTGAACCATAGCGCCGTGGCATTGCTCGACGTCGAGTTGCTTTGCGAACATTGTTGCGGAGGAATACTGGAGTAGCTGTCGCCTGAGAACGACGCCGGCCTGAGGTTGTTCTTGGGGCAGAGCCCGGATCCGTCAGCACAGGGGTCTGTGGTACAGCATCCCATGAACTCAGTTGCGTTGTTCTGGCAGATGTAGAATGCGCCACCGATTGGGCATGAAAGACCTAGTGACGACAGTGTCGCCATATTCGCTGCGGTGATTCGAGGGACGGAATACTCCGAGCCGGGGTCGAGCTAGGGTGGCGAGCTTTGTGTGTTTCTAGTCCATGTGCTGCTACGCAGTTGATTGGGAATGGATCATGGACGTCGGCTAGCTGAGATGCAGCAGCAACCCCTTCTTTTTACACCAGCTGCACTTCATTCGGACTGCCTCGCAGTTGACTGGCCGCATCAAGATTGCTGAGCCACGTTCAAACATGGCCGATGTCTGCGCCAAGGTAGGCGTGGGGTCGCCATCAATATAAGAGACAATCCTCCCAATCTCCGGATGTGGTCGGCTATACAACGACCACTATCTGGAGATGACCTTCCCCAGTTCCTGGGGCCAAACCCAACCCTGTTGTAACCACACCTGATCCCCGGCTACGACCTTTTATTAGACTGCGACATCGCCATGTTAGCAGCTGGTCCAAAACATGCATCTCCACCAAGTCGCAATGTCTGTTGATGTTTCGCAAACTTCCTGAGCACGACTCGGATTTTCGCTACGGCCCAAGGGAAGAGATAGAGCAACAGGTATGGGACCACGGTTGAAGTGCAACCAAAAGTTCCCGCAGGAAGGCTGTGTGGTTACATGCCCCGCCAAAATAACCATACCTTGAACTCGATAACACCCGGTCGGTTGCAATTGCGAGCCCGGGACCGGGAGCCCGTCTTGGCCTCAACTTGGCCCCCAAGCGTAATCAAAATGAGCCAAAGGTGACGCCATTTTCTATATCGACATGGAATTAGCAGCTTGGCTCTTCTCTCTATTTCATTTCAGCTCAGGCTTTCTGTGGTATTGTGCCATGCAAATCCCGGACATTATAATCCTGAAGCTCGGCGATATGAGGCGAGCAACGACAACTTATTGGTTACACTTGCTCGCCTACCAGTTCTTCGACTCGGGCAGTCCTTTCACTCCCTAAAAGTGAGCACCGTCGCCCATGGGGTTACCTAGTGGTATGCCCTGGTACCGTTACACCTTACAACTCAGCAGTCGTACCGGTTGATGGAGGCGACTCGAACAAAAAAGAGCGGTGGAGGAAAGGGAGGGGGGGGGGGGGGGGGGAGGATTGGATCGAGTCTCTGGTCGATCGATCTTAGAGTTGTGGGCACACCCAAGACGATCTTGTCGAGAGTATGTTTAAGCCAGACAGCAACACAGCAAAATCTCCGACAAGAATGACGCTCAACCAAGTGAATCATCTTCTGCTCTTAGGGCTGCTCCTCGCGACAATGGTAACCGCCAACTACGTCGCGGCTGGCCGCACAAAGACACCATCAGTTTTGGGACTGGTCGGGAATGAAACAAGCGACGTATGGGTGCGAGGAGGCCGAAAATACTCGTACGTTGTAACCCAAGTTCAGCTTCACCGAGTTCGTGAAGGTGACATAGCTTCGATGCAGACGGCCTACTCCTTGGAGTAGAAGCTACGATCCAGCCCAACGTCAAGATTCGGTCAACGGAACGTCAAGACCTCGCCAGTTTTCGTGCGGCTCTCTGGCTTATGGACTGTCGGTTGAGGACTGCGAGCACATGGCGGTGATAGGCATGGCTGGCCAGGGCCAAAACGCAATAGGAGAGAAAGGCGCGGGCATCTGGATTGGTTCCGAGGGGCCCAACACCTTCACGTTTATCAACACGGCGAAAGTCCCCGTGACCGTCATCGTGTGGTATCGAGCGATGGGCGACGACAAGTCTTCGTTTGTCGGCGCGCGGGCGCCCAAGATCAGCTACTCGCTGCCATTCGTCAACGACGCCGTCGACATCTCGCTTGGTAATGAGGTGCCTGGCGGATGGTCTGCAGTATACAATCGCTCCACGAAATTGACACCGTACGGGCAAATCGACAATACCTTTGGCGAGTTTAGCACGGGAACATACGCCACCATCGACGTGTCGCGGCTCGTTACCATGTCGGGGAATCCCATGACTGTAAAGGTCTCGGGCGGCTGCCTTGCCGACATGAAGACATGCGTCTACGCGTGTAATTCGGAGACTGACTCCTGTGGCGCGGCCGGGACATACAGTTTGCTAAATTGCAGGGGTGCCAATGCCGTCCAGAGCGTCGACCCGGATGGAAACCCGACAGGCGGATGCGGGGGATGGAGCAATGGAGGCCATGTCGACATTATGTTCGCCTGAGAGTCACTCGAGATAGTTGGATGACAATCGGTGATTGTGTCGTCGGATATACCGGGCTAGGAGCAAGGAATGAAGGGGACATCTCCCGCTCAAATTCCTTATTGTGTATAGCCTTGTCGGACAGTTGGCGAGTTGATACCTGGTTACTTTTGCGGTGTGTTTCGTCAACCAAAACAACACAAAGTCTGATAGATTGTCTTGGATTATCCACAACTTAGTCTGTTTGCCACGGGACGGGAGTCGACTGCTCGTGGGTTGCGCGTGGATTGCGCGTGGATTGCGTGCAGATGTCCAGAGAGAAAGCGGTAACGAGGCGAGGCTGTTCTGGGGTCTCTCGCTTCGATGTTTCAGTGGGGCTTGGACAAAAGCAAGCGTGGCCGAGCTTGCCATGGGGAATGGGGAACGCATTCGCTGATGCGACGGTGCATGACATGCTTGTGCCAGAGACTCGCCAAGCCGCAGTGTTCCAGGAATAGACCTTAAGTGGTTGACGGCTTGCGGTCCTGGGTAATTAAAGTAGGGCAGAGTGGCAAAACCCTGTGCGAGGTGGGGTCGAGGGTGAAGGACCCGAGGGTCCAAGGTCCAAGGTCCAAGCTGGAGGTCGAGACAACGACCCCGGGACCAGGAAGAGCTTGATGGGAGCGATTTGGAATTTGACACCTTCCCAAAACGAAAGCCCCCTCCAATGGGGTGACCCGGCCTCCCATCGTCTCTTGCCCTGTGGACCGTGGCCCAAGTGCCTGGCAGCTTACCCTGGCCAACCTAGTGCCCGGAACGGTGGGGGTGGCTTGTGCATTTTCCAGCCAAGTCCAGTGTTCTCGCCGATTGAACTTTCAGGCCTTGGAATTGTTTTCGCCTGCCTCTCTGTCCCTTTTTTCTACTTTGACGATATAAACATTCGTGCCGCTCTGCCGACGATTGTCTGCGCGCATTAATTCCTTACACAACTCGCCGA
The DNA here is from genome assembly GCA_030549175.1 of Lasiosphaeris hirsuta. Taxonomy (NCBI): domain Eukaryota; kingdom Fungi; phylum Ascomycota; class Sordariomycetes; order Sordariales; family Lasiosphaeriaceae; genus Lasiosphaeris; species Lasiosphaeris hirsuta. The sequence goes on from JAUKUA010000002.1 coordinate 4,390,903, forward strand.
AATCAATTAGTACTATCGAGTTGTTTGTTCACCGTCGAGACCGAGCCTGTCTGTAAGTCTGTTACAGCGGAATTTGACGGATCGGTGCTGTCTGTGCTGCGTCTGATGTCTGGTGTCTGATGCCTGTTGCTGTAGATGTGGCTAACCTGCCCTGTTATGAGGCAAGCCGCCACTGAATGGCCGATTCCATCTACCAGCGCGACGGCATCATCGCCACGTGCACCCAGGAAGCACGAAGCCAGTCCTCTTGCATCATCAATGCAAACGAGAAGCGTGGGAGCAACTAGGACCGGGTCCTGGTGACCGGTTGTTTGCGGAGCGCAAAAAGCCGGCCGCCAAGACGCCAGCGAAGCCTTCGAAGACAAGTTGCACAGACACTTTCGATTAAAGTCGGCCGCATCCGTCCCAGCCCTCCACCAGCAAGGCCAAGCAAAACATCACACGGCCTCCCGAAGTCTCGCGAGGGCGATGGCCAGACCCCAGATGGCCGGGCAGCCAAGTTAGTCATTGCTTGCCACGCGAAATGCATTGCGCCCATGGCTAGCGAGGGGCGGCGCCAGACGATTGATCTGCATCGTCAAGGGTGGCCGTGGGTGGGGATTCCAGGAGCGTGTGGGCATTCTGAGACGAGAAGTCCAAGCTCCGACACGGCAGGCCGCAAACCGTGCCCCGTGCCCGACCTCGGCTCCCGACTGCCCAAACCGTCGCCCGGAGCCTGGGTTTGACAGGCGCACTACGACTCCAGATGCCTCTAGATGCTTGTCTTGCTGCCTCGAGGCATCGGATGGGAGCCCCCATAACCACCGCCACCATGTCCCCCAGACCCCAGATGCGCAACAGGTTTGCGCGCACCTACCTGTCATCCGGGGTTCTATACTACCTGACGAGGCTGGACGTCCAGCTTCCGGAGCATGGCGCGACTGTTTCTCCTTTGCATTGGGGTACGCATGTAGATCGTCTGGTTCCTACAGCGGGATCGCCCTTAGCTCGTCTCGTTTTCGCCCTTTCGGCTTTTATCCAAGATGCTACGCTAAGCAAGTCCGGGGAATCCATGATTCGACGGCTCGTCCAATATCTCGGTGGCGGCCCCATCTCTTGTCTTCCTGAACCGAAAACCTTTTCGAACCTCCTTCGTTTTGCAGACATACCTACCGCAAATGATATCGTCGCCAAGTCGAACAGTTGTCGGGTTGCCGCCGCCGTCGTCGTCGCTTAGGAAAGTTGAAGCCATCTGGCGAAACCTCGCCACACTCCCATGTCGGGCTTCAACCCCACCGTAGGAGCAGCCGAGTTGCCCAACTCCAACTTTTCGACTACGCCACTCGGCCTTCACTCTGCTTCACACAATGGGATGGGCTTTCGCGAGAGGAGACCTCACTCTTCCTTTTCCAACAGGACTACATCCAGCGCCAGCACAGGCGGATCACCCTTCAAGGTGACCCAGATGGAGGACTATGGTCCCCAGGTCAACTTCACGATATGGTTCCTGACAGCTCTCTCCGCCGCTTTCCTCGCACTTCGTGTATACTGCAAATTCTTGAGGCATCGTGGGTTATGGTGGGACGACCACGTCCTCATTGGATCTTGGGTAAGCCTGCTCCCGCAGCCCGTCGGCCGCCGATTTGCCCGGCTTCTGACACAGTCTTCAGCTTGCGCTCGTTACCGGGAACGCCTTCGTTTCGGCGTCTATTAATATTGGGTTTGGGAGACCGCTATCCCAGTTCAACTTCAAAAACCTCGACCAGTTTTTGCTCATAACTAACCTCGCCGGCACGTTCTCCATCGTCGCGGCGTGCTGGAGCAAGACTTCATTCGCTATCACCATTCTTCGCATATCATCCGGCTGGACCAAGGCCAGTGTTTGGTTCATCATCGTCACAGTGAATTTAGCGCTGGGAGTTGCCATTGCAATTACTTGGGGCCAATGCACGCCGTTTAGGAAGATATGGCAGCCACGGATAGAGGGTGAATGCTGGCCCAAGTATATCCAAATTCGGTATAATATTTTTACTGCCGGTGAGTCCGAGATACTCCCCTAGTTGGAGGCCGACACGCTGATGCTTGGACTTTCAGTATACTCCGGTGCTATGGATATTGTCCTCGCTTTGGTGCCATGGAGGATCATTTGGACACTTACCATGAATAAGAAAGAGAAATTTGGCGTGTTGGTGGCAATGAGCATGGGTATATTGTGTGTGAGCCCCTTGCCTAACGCAACCACGCTGTTGCTAACTCTTGACCCTAGTGCTGGAGTGACCTCGATCATCAAGATCACTCAATTGCCGTCCATCTCGAACGCCGGTTTCACAGAATCAACAACGCAGCTTATCATTCTCGCCACAGCTGAAGGCGCCATCACAATCATAGCCGCCTCGATTCCTATCCTTCGAGCCCTTCTCCGAGACGCCAGACCTCCACCAGGACCGGCAGATTTTTACCACATGGACTTCAATCTATACACCGGGACGGAAAACAGTCAAGGTACCGGTCGCAGCAGTACCATCATCAGCACGAATAATCGCAGCACCTCCCAGTTAAATAAAGAATACCAGCCCATGGGACACTTTAGACAACTCAGTCGGTTGAGTCGGCTGAGTGGGTTGAGCATGGGTTTCAGTAGCCATAGTCGTCTCAGCAGTGGCCGCGATACAGAAGTTGGCATGGAGCATTTGCCTCCGGGCAAAATAATTCAGACGGAGGAGATCGTAGTAGAGTACGAGCGTCAGCCTACCGGTCCCCAGCAAGTCAGTATTGGGCGGGCAATGTAGCGCTGGAAAGCAAGAGAAGTGGGGTTTCGGGGATTGGAAGGTAGTGGGTTCGTCGATTTGCTTTTCACATTGCATCAGCGGGGTGTTGACAGTCTCTACCTTGGGACACCCGGCGTACGGTTATTGGGTCACGACCACGGTTATGGTTACGGTTACGGTTTATGGCCACGGTTTCGGTTCTGCGCAAAGCAAAACTCTTGCGGTTTGGCTTTTCTTTCTTTCTCGTTCGACATATCCAGGGGGTTCGGCTTCGCATCTATCGGTGTACGCGGGATACGGGGTGGCAAAACAGAAAAAAAGACATATGATGATACCAAGGTGTAGGAATACCCAATGGACATGGCCTTATTAGGCAGGCGGCTGCAGATCAGGACTAGCTGTTGTGCATTGGTGTTGTAGTTGTATGGTAGATATAGCCTGAGCATAGCGGAATATCCTATAAGAGAGTGTCGTGTTTAACTCGTTTTGAACAAGAGCCGATTCAGAAGCGACAAACGAGTGACGACCCGAAGTTGCCGTTCTTGACATGAGTGTATCTCTGACTAGGTTAGGAGATGTTGACTTCGGTGGGAAAGACATTTGTCTCGGAATCCCCAAGACGCAGCGAACATGGCTACCAATGATGAATGGATATCCACTTCAGCTAATCCAGCCGAAAGTTAGAACAGAACTCCTCTCTTCTTTTGACTTACTATTGCCAGGTAGTAATGACGACAGAGAAGATGACAACACCCTGATGCTGTTCGCATGTGATGTGGCCTTCGAGAGGTTACGAGATATTAATTAGAAGGACTCGGAATGGGGGATGGGTGTTTTTGACATGCTCGAGAGTCTAGTCTGACTTGCTTCTCCTATTTTTAAATAAATTCATGAAGCAGGGTGACTACCCGACAATTATTTACAACGCGCCTTCCCTATAACATTAAACCTGACGGGATGGAGGTTACGGTTTTACCGATGAACCAGCAACTAGCTCTTGACACGGACATCATAGCTCCTGCCGCTGCTACTGATACAAGTCGACTTGGGACCGTGCGCATTATGTGTGCACGAACAAGTGGCTACCTATTGATATCCTTACCTCAACAGCATGAATTCTAGATGCATTCCCCGCTCAGCCACGGTGTGACTCGTCATCCAGCTTCTGTGTTGCGCCAGGTGCCATCCACGATCAGTATCTGGTATCCGCAGCTGCATCCAATACCATCGAGGTTAGTTGCCCCGTCCGTTGTCCTCAATCATGTTTCTGTGCCCCTGGTTCCTGCAGCTTGGATGAGCTGATCTTGAGACGAAACAATTCATCGCGGCGCAATCGCCCGCCTTGCCCGGGCACACTTGCTTTTACGGCATACACGACAGCCCGTCATCGAAGAACAGCATTGATCTGCGCCTCGCTGCTCATTTCGCCCAAGCCCGTCCACCATTGAAATAGGACTGAGGACTACGACTCCAAGCCGAGCGATCCGCCCAAATCCCTAGACCTCAGGCCGGGCTTTGACAAAGATGTGCCCTGCGACGGGAAACAGCTGACGCGGTCTTAACAATATTTTCGCGCCGTTGAATTCTCCGCCAGGCACCGACAACCCGGTTGATCGCATTTTCAAGTCAATTTGCGCTGGCCGGAGAACCAGGTCAGGGAGGATGACGGCAGCGGCTGTGCCACAAGAGAGTGAAGCGCTGGGTCATGCGCAACACGGAAGCGATTCTGCACAGGCTCGTCCAGGACAGCGAGGCTTTCCTTCCCGGGGACATTCGGCACTATCCATCAGGTTTTCGACACCTCGGTCAAAAACTTACAAACCTCAGGTTCTCTCCTCGATCCTCCTATTCAAGTCATGTGTGGTAGTGACTCTGACCGGCTCGCGCCGTCATGTGCAGGCTTGACCGAACGGGCTGCCTCTCGCCATGCACCGTACGGAAGGGGCCCTGTAGGATTCTCGTACCGCACAAGTGATCCACTGCGGAATGGCTTCCTTCAAAGGGTTAGTACTCGTCATTGGCAGTGACTCAGCACTACGCTGGAGGTTCCTTCGAGTCGAGAGGGTCCTTAGGAGACACCGACCACCTGCGCCGCATCGGCGCCTGTTGGATGCATCCCTACCAGGTAAGGTACCAAGGTAACGCGTCTGCGGTAGGGATGGGATTCCCTGCCGGTAGCGAGTGGTGAGAATCTAGCGGAGTTTTGCAAAACTCCATGTTTTGGCTTTACATCCCGCGCAAAAACGCCCGGGTCGATGCTTGCAGTTGATCTGGGGGAGTCTCGGTTGTCGACGTGGGGTCCACGCGGCACTCAGGGGCGCGATACGGATGGTCCAACGTTGAATTCGGGGTAACTCTTGGCGACGCTGTATCCTAGGTGAGCCGCCCCTGATCACAACCGATGCCTGACCAGCAGACAAGCTGGGCTTCACAAATGCGAGTTGACCTCATCCCATTGTCGGTATTTTTCGGCCCCTATCGTCAAAAGCGCCTAGCGCCAGTCGCTATCAGCTTCACGGCGACCGCCAAGACTCGCCAACGAACGGGGTCACGGCTCGTCCCTCAAGCAATAAGGCTCCTCACACCAGCAGACGGGAAAATATATTAACACACTGACGTCTCACTGTCGCACACAATTGTGATTACGACCTTGAGGAGGCCGTGCACGGCAGACAGGGAGTGGCTGGCCGTGGCGTCCCTACACCCCATCGGATAGGCTCGGAATAATCCCATTTGCGCCTCTCGATCCAGGTAACCCAAACCTGTGCCGCTCCTGAGGTTTGGTTCAGCGAGATGAAGAGTTGCTCCCCGCAATGCCAACGACTGGCCCCGATCTGCACGCGCGAAATACGTTTTCATGCACGTCATGGAGTACGGCGGGGAGCTGAAAATAGAAGAGGAAAAAGAAGGGACCACCGGCCTCGGTTTCTCGGTTTACCTTACGGTCCTTACCTTGGAAGCCTAGCACCTAGACCAACACGGGCACACCCGGGATCAGAAAGACCACCACGTGATGGGATCCCTGGACCGAGTCTGATGGCTTACGCTTGCGCTTGCCGGGTCCTCCGTTTGGCTGTTAGCGTTTAATCGAATTTCAGCTGGGCTTCCCGAACCGCGGAGTTTCCCAAGCCAGCATTGGCCTATCACAATAGCCGTTAAGGCAGTATAACAACTTTCAAGCATACTCTCTCACGTTTGACGGTACCTGGATTCCTCGTAGGACCCCTGTTGCCTAACAGGGCTGACCCCCGATTCTCATCCATATGGTTCCATGCCTTCCAAAGTTTCCCCTTATTCCCTTGGGCCAGAGCTCGCAGGAATACGAATGCAACCTCCTAGCAGCTTTTGCTTTGTGAAACACGCCAATCCCAGTTGCTCAACGAGGCTGAAGCGGCGTTGACGGTCAAGTAGTCATTCGCTTTGCCTAACAGCGTTGCACCGCGCGGGGTTGCTCATGACCACCCAGCTCCTGGACCAGACGTCGACGTCTCGCTACCAATTAAGTCATGGCATAGCCAGCAGAATAGGGGTGATTCCCCTGGCATACGCCATCTATGACAACCTAGCGTTGCATACTCCAGTGTCTCTCCCCAGACGCCATGGTTGGCTTCCTTTTCGCCCAAGGATCGCGTCTTCTACCACGTGGAGGGGGATGCGAGTCGTGCTCAATATCGAGATGAGGCTTGACGAGGTTGCAATGGGCGTTGTGTCATGGCCTGAGGGCGGAATGCATCCTTGGCGTCCATCTGTTCTCAGACCTTGAGCGGCACTGGACTGGGCCACGACGATGCTGACGACCTCTTGGTTGATGGGCTCGAGTGAGCCTGTGAGATATGTCTATAAAGACCTCCACGATGGTTTGATCTCATACTATCTCCTACTCATCATCCAGTATCATCTCACATCTCCCCTACCTCACCCACATACAGATAGATACATTGCATTCTAACTCTTTGGATACCTATCCTTCAATACCCAGCCCCCTCTTTTCTTGCTTCTTTCCATAGCAGCCAAGCTCTAGTACCTGAAACCTTTCGAGGTGACAGCTATGAAGGGGTCAATCTTCTCTGCGCTCGCCCTTGTGGTGGGCTCACTGGCAACAACAATCCCACATCGCGCTCACAAAACAAGTCTTTACCCTCGGCAAAGCTCCAACTCATCGTGCGAGCACGGTCCGAAGTCTCGCAAGTGCTGGGGCGACTACTCCATCGACACCGACTGGTATCAGGAGACCCCACCCGGCAAGCTCGAGGAAAGATGGCTATCCATCGAGGAAGGCCCATGCTCCCCAGATGGATATGAGCGCCATTGCATGACATTCAACGGAACTATCCCGGGACCTACTATCATCGCCAACTGGGGTGATGAGCTCGTCATCCATGTCACCAACAATATGAAGAACAATGGAACCGCTGTCCACTGGCACGGCGTGCGGCAACTCGGCTCCCTCTTGGCGGATGGGGTACCGGGAGTTACCCAGTGCCCTATTGCACCTGGCGAGACCATGACATACAGGTTCAACGTGACGCAGTACGGCTCCGCTTGGTACCACAGTCACTTCAGTCTCCAGTACTCCGAGGGTCTCTTTGGCGGCATTGTCTTCAAGGGGCCGGCCACGGCCGACTACGACGTGGACCTGGGCAATCTGTTCCTCCAGGATTGGTCGCATATCGAGTCTTTCGCTGTCTGGGAAAAGTCGGTTAAGAAAGGTTTCCCCCCTAGTCTGGACACTGGTCTCATCAACGGCACCAACACCAAGGCTTGTTCCGAGACAATTGATCCCAAGTGCGCGGCTGCAGGCCCCGGCAAGAAATTCGAGACGATTTTCGAGTCTGGGACGAAGTACCTCTTGCGCCTCGTCAACTCGGCCGCCGACGGTGTCTTCCAGTTCAGCATCGATGGCCACAACCTGACGGTCATCGCCAACGACTTTGTGCCAATTGAACCCTATGTCACCGACAGTGTGCAGCTTACCGTGGGCCAACGATATGACGTTATCGTGGAAGCAAACGCAGAGCCCGGCAATTACTGGCTTCGCAGCGGATGGCTGGCTGGATGCGCGCTGAATATGAATCCTACATCCATGACGGGCATCGTCCGCTACAAGGCCGATACCGCCGACCCCGAAACAACGAGTACTGTTGTACCAAGTGGCCATTGTCTTGATGAGCCCTTCGAGAAGACTGTCCCTCACCTGAAGCTCGATGCCGCTGCGCCGTCTATTACCTACGAGCAGCTCAACTTCAATACCAGTGGTGGACTATGGAAATGGACTCTCAACAGCAGCAGCCTGAAGCTGGACTGGAAGAATCCGACGATGAAGACAATCTTCGATGGCAAGTCGGTGTTCCCCACTGAATACAACGTCGTCGGAGTCGATGTAAGCTTTCCCCACAAAACCCACGCTCTTCACTCCCGCTGACTTGACATCCGCAGCGTACCGCTGGCACCAACACTTCGCAATGGGCCGCTCTTGTCATCCAAGATACTGCTAGCGCTGGGTAAGTTCCCATCTCCCTCAGCGATTTAGAGCAAGCAGTACTAATCAGCACTCTGCAGCCCCGACCACCCTATCCATCTCCACGGTCACGACTTCTGGGTCCTAGACCGGTCAAGCGGCAAGGGCACTTTCGACTTTGCAAACACCAAGTTCAACCTAAAGAACCCGACGCGCCGCGATGTTGCAACCCTTCCCAACGGCGGCTACCTCGTAATAGCCTTCAAGCTCGACAACCCGGGCGCCTGGCTCGTCCACTGCCACATCGCGTGGCATGCAAGCCAGGGCCTGTCGCTGGAGTTTGTCGAGGACCAATCGCTCATCAGCATTGGCCAAGAGGCCAAGACCGACTTTGACAATACCTGCAAGTCATGGAGTCTCTTCACTCCCATTTGGGAGCAGGATGATTCTGGTATCTAGACGGGTTAGTGTTTCCTCGAGCTGAGGCGTGTCTACTGGCGGCACTTGGGTGGGGTGATTGGGCCAGCGATGGCGTGTGAGTGACATAGACCCTGGGTTGTATCCATACATGATATTTTTTTTTTTGGGTTCTCCTGCTTGTATTTATAGCTCAGAATTTCTTTCGGCTTGGGGTGAGGGGGTTTCCTTTGTGTATCGGGACCAACATTGGGTACACTGGAGTGGTTTGTTTTTGTTTGGGTTAGAAAGGAGTGCACGGGGTATAAACATCTAGAACAGACAAAAAAAACAAGAAGCACTTTTGTCGACGCCGAATTGGCGAAAATTTGGTCCCCTCGAGATTTGAGCGGCCCGATCCATCTTAGAATGCTTGTTCGTGGCTTAGGGGCTGCTGCTAGAGGTTCTTGGCATGGTGTGCGGAGAGGCGGGCGGAGCTTGGACCACTTGAGAGCTGTCAGGGCCGCGAAATTGTTCGCCAGCAATTGATGTTTGGCAACTGCAAAAAAAAAGTCATGGACAACCATTGCGGCCTTCTACCTCTACCAGATCGGCCATAATGGCTCGCATTCCAACAGTCGAGCTCACCAGATACCTTCTGGCCAGGCAGATGAGCCACCATGGCTGCTTGCGTGTCGGTCGCGCCTCACTCCCGTCTCGAGCAGCCATCGGCCAAACGCGACGGTTTACCAGCCCCATTCAGAGCTCGACCCCAGCGTCCCCGGCAGCAACCCCGAGCCCGCCAGTACCGCTCCGAAAACAGCTCAAAGACCAAGCGAGAGCCCTTAAAGCCTCGGGGTACAAGAAGAAGAAGAAGACCGACAACCAAACCGTACCGGGCTGGGAGCTGACGGTCGGCATCGAGATCCACGCGCAGCTCAACACCGCCCGCAAGCTCTTCTCGCCCGCCGCGACCTCCTTCGACGACAGGCCCAACAGCCATGTTGCGCTCTTCGACCTTGCCGTCCCCGGCTCGCAGCCTATCTTCCAACCCGAGACCCTGATCCCCGCCGTGCGCGCCGCCCTCGCCCTCGAGTGCGACATCCAGCGCGTCAGCCGCTTCGACCGCAAACACTACTTCCACTGGGACCAGCCCGCCGGGTACCAAATAACACAGTTCTACGAGCCCTTTGCCAAGGATGGACACATAAAGCTGTACGCAAGAGATGGGATCGCGGCCGAGGACGGCGAAGAGGTCACGGTCGGCATCAAGCAGGTGCAGATGGAGCAGGACACGGCCAAAACGGTGGCCATGGCTGGCGAGACCCACCGCATCGACTTCAACCGCGTCGGCGTACCGCTGATTGAGATCATCACGCTACCCGAGATGCATCACCCCGCGACCGCGGCCGCTTTCGTCCGCAAGGTGCAGATGCTTCTAAGCTCGGTGGATGCCTGCACTTCGGGGTTGGAGGAGGGTGGTCTGCGAGCCGATGTGAACGTCTCGGTTCGCAGGACGGACGACGCCTCTGACACGCTGGGAACCAGGACAGAAATCAAGAATTTGAGCAGCTTCAAGGCGGTCGAGGATGCTATCATTGCTGAGCGCGACAGGCAGATTGCGGTTCTTGAGGCCGGCGGCGCGGTGCAGGGCGAGACTCGCGGGTGGTCAGTTGGGAGCATCGAGACACGCCGGCTTCGTGGCAAGGAGGGTGAAGTTGACTACCGATACATGCCGGACCCAGACCTCGGACCCGTTGTGATTGGCGAACAACTGATCGAGCATCTGGCCAAGTCAATGGGTACTCTGCCGGATGGCGAGGTTGATTTGTTGATCAACACCTTCGGGCTGACTGCAAAAGATGCCCTGGCGCTGAAGTCCCTGGATGATGGGATTCGGGTTGAATATTTTTACAATGTTGTTCGTCATCTCGAGGGGCACTACCGACGTGTCGATGTGCCTGAGGAACTGCGCCACAAGCACTCCTCGCTTGCCGCTAACTGGTGTCTTCACGAGCTAGGAAAGCTGGTCAAAGCCTCGAACGAACTCGGCTGGACCGAAAATGGAGAGTGCGTTATCCCCTCAGCTAGCCTCGCCGAGATTCTTTATCAGCTACAGGAAAAGAAGATCACGGCAAAGGTCGCCAAAGAGCTACTCTGGATGTCGTTCCGCCAAGAGATTCCCGGCGGCCATGTGGTGGCTGTCATCGATACAATGGGCCTCTGGTTCAAGGAGTTGTCAGAGAATGAATATGCAGAGCTCGCTGATGAAGCCGCCGAGGACGAGGACAAGGTCTTGAGTGAGTTTCTGCGGTTCAAAGACGGCAAAAGCAAGGCCTACCCACAGGGGAAGCTGATGTTCTTGGTGGGCAAGATGATGCGGGCTGGCCCGGAGGAGCAGATGGACCCCGGGTCGGCCGAGCGGGTGATGAGGAAGAGGATCGACAAAGTTTATGTCCCTTCCTTGCAAAGCAAAGGCGCCAGTTGAATGGGCGCTGCTTCATCGAGAGAGAGGGTGGATGGCATTGGGAATCTGGTAGCTGCCATTACTACTACTGACTTCCCAAGTTCAATACTCCCTCCCAAGTTACCTTGACTCTATGCACCCCCCCACCCCCCCCCCAACACATCAACCGCTCAGATACTCACGGCCTCTGCCAAAAGCATGAGAAATCCACGGCTGTGGCTATCTCATCTCCATCCTTGGAAAAAGGTAGCTTCTTGAAGACTCCTATAACCCAGAACACAAACACCCCGAACAGACGCCCAACCCATCAGCCTGCTCTTCGCAACCGCTTCGACCAAATTCCCTCGGAGTTGTCGTCGGGCTCGTTTCGTTTTCGCTTCTCCGGCAGTTTCGCTATTTGGTTCTGCGGCGTCTCCCCCCTCGTCTTCGCCGAACCTTGCGACTGTGGTGCTGTTCTTCCCTGTGGCGTCCGCGATCTACCCTGCTGCAGCCCTCTATAGGGGGCCAGAGCAAGCTCATCACCACTCCCGGCGGGTGTTTGCACCTTGTTCGCCACCCTGAGCAGCTCCTCGTTCATCGTATTGACCTGTTCGGCAATTTCCCTTACCCTGCTCGCAATCCGTTTGCCCTCTCCAGCAACGCGCTCGACCTCCTCAATAGTCTGGTCCCCCTTTTTCGCGCTCCGCTCAATCTTCTGCGTGAAGGATTGGATATGCCGGTGCATCGCCCATATCAACTTGAAGTTTTTGTTTCCCCTGTCTTGGCAGTCGAGAAACCTTGCCAAAACTTCTCGGAAATCTTTCGCGAGTTTCTTCTTCTCTTTAACCCACTTGTCGAGGACCTCGATACCCTCCCACCTCGCGTTGTCAAGCTCCCTGATTTTGAGCTCCATGTCGTCGAACTGGCTTTGGTTTTGCTCGATGTCGTGGAGGCGGGCAGTCAAGAACTGGACGTCAAGGGAAAGGTCTTCATGGCCAGGGCAGTTGACCTGGTTGGCACTGCCGGGCTTGTCGATCGGGGCCTTTTCGGGAGTAGGCTCGCGCTGCGGAGGTGTACCGAGCGTCTTGGATATCTTTGCCAACCACTTGATGGCAGCGAACGCTGCGAGGCGCCGTATACGAGTGCGCCTGGCGGCGTGGTGAGCCCGGGTCTTCTTGGTGACTTTTATCATGGCTATGGTATGGCTTGGTCGGGATTCTGGTGGATAATTAGTTGATATTTGGTCCATGTGTTGAAGAAGGAGACGTTGTTACAAAGTTGGGCAGTGGGAACGAGATTACTATAGGTGAGGCAGGTAGGTACCTGAGGCATTGCGTTTGTTGGCGCTTGTAACACCACAACACCACAAAGACGACGACCAGGCTGTCATGTGTGAATGAAGGTGGGACCACCATCTCATTCGAGCGCCACACAAAGATCCAACCAGCAAGCCTCTAGGCTGCAGTGAATAGCTCAGGTGAATGGCCTCAGTTGCATGGAGGCTTCAGATCAACGTGCGCTCGCAAGTCGCAGGTCGCACAACTCATAGCGTGTGACTGTTGGTGACAAGGCTCAAGGGCAAGAAGAGTCCGCCAATGTTACTGAGGATGCTCGCGCCTCCAACAACAACCGCTTCCTGGAACATATAAATTGGCTCCGGCGCCCCTAAATCCTCCCTCATGTACCATCCTTTTCTCAGCGGTTCATCAACCCAGCTCTTTCGACACTACTCACTTCGGCATCGACATTACGCAATAATCCTTGCAAAATCCTCTCTCAACAAGCCGGCTCATAGGCTTGCCAACCTCAAGGTATGTATAGCCGTCTCGGCCCTCGCGAGACTAGTCACCAAACCCGACCCAAGCTTCGACGACGTGTATCGGGGGTAAGGGCAGCAACGGGGAGGGCATGTGCAAGGCAAACATGACTTGGATGGGATGACACAACCCTTATCTTGCCATGCGGCCCGCAAAACCCATGCAGTTGTCGTTTCGAAGCTTTGTCTTCCACGACCATCATCACCCTGCCACCAGTTTAACACATGTCAGGGATCATGTGGCTCGCCGTTCTAGTCGTTGCTTGCTGCACAAGATCTCCCTATCCCAACTAGTTTTTGCACCCTTTCACGCCATCATCCTTGACAAGATGAACCCTTGGGGGATCTTTTCGAGTGTCTCGACAGCCATGACAAAGCGAAAGCCTCAAGTGTGCGGTACTGACAGTGAGTTGCCCCTAGGGAACAATGCCGTCTTCCATACCTAACCAGACCAATCCCGAAAACATGACGAACACAACCCCTCAGCAGCGCTACAACCTCCGCCCCCGCTGCGGTGCAAGGAGACAGGCATCTTCCCATCAGCCGGTAGGCTTCCCATCTCTCCCATGAGGCATTTAACAACCTCCAACACTAACGAACCAATAGACCTCCGCACCTCAAGCGGTGCCCGAGGTGGTGGTGCAACAAGAGGACCCCAACGTCGCCCACCACGCGGTCCAACATACCCCTGAGCCCAGCGTTTTTGGTGCCCCTGAGCCCAAATCTCTTGGTACCCCTGAACCCATATACGTCCCCGACCTCAGAGATCACTACACCCCCGAGCCCCCCGCACCCAAGCCGGAACCGGCCCTCGCCTGGCAGCCTGCTTGGGAGCCTCCAGCCCTCCCTGCGACTCCCGTCGGGCCCTTTTCGCCAAGCGTCAGCACGGCCAACTTTGAGGTATGTCCTGACCAATCTCCTCTTTCCATCACGCTGACCTGGTGATTCTTATCACTTTCTAGGACCTCATGTCTCGGGAATACGATCGAGTCATGGAAGAGAATGAGGAGTTGAACCGCCGGTTGGAACGTATCGAGCGTGAAATGGCCGCGTTGGGGGACCAGGTATCGGAGTCTTCCAAGTTGGCTGAGAGAGCCAGGGACGAAATTCGACAATACCAAAGCGCCAATAACACGACCATCGCAATGATCCAAAATGTAGGCAGTAATTGCAGCACCAGAGATTGGAGTGAGGCTAACGTGACCGGCAGGTTCTCCGGGAGAACAACCTGAGATGCGAGCAACCGACCGGCCAGTATGACCAATCTTGGTACAACAATTATTGACGTTGCGTATTGCGCTGATAGCGGATCTCGGGCGAGACTTTGGGGAGGTAATTTTGGGCTTTTGTTCTTTTGAACGCTGGGGGAAAGGGTGTGCCTACCTACCTAGGTTCACCATTCCGTGACTTGGTACTTTTGATAGTACCCTTGTGTCTGTTCTCCCAGCGTCTAGATAGAGGGGTAGGATAAAAGATGATACGGTACATCAAATGACTCTCCTAGCACACGTGGTGTTTTGTTTGCGATTCATCGGTCGCACGAGTGGGTACAAGTTGAAGCAACTTGAAGCATCAAGTCTGTTTGTTGTTCGTCACCCTGCTTCTGCTCTATATGTAAATGGACAAGTAATTCTTATATATATGCACACAAGCCATCTGATCACATCCCTCAACCAACGCCCGCCCGGTTTCCCAAATCGCGCTATGCAAACACATCCATCACCCCAATCATACGCCTCTTGAAACCCCTTAAACCACACCTCAAACACGGCAAAGAAAACCCCCCTACAGCAAAACCGCAACAACTCCCATAACCCCCACATAAACTCCAACAATAACCATTACGTCCCCCGGCCTCAAGACCTGCCCCGCGCCCACACCAATCCACACGCCCGCATCCGCCAGCCTCTCCCGCAGCGCCGCCACCGCCAGCCCCGCGACCAGCACGACCGCCATGCGCCCAACAAAGTCGCCCACGAGCGGGAAAGCACACACGGGCAGGACGACGGCGACGGCCGCCAGGCTCGCCACTTGCCCTAGGGGAGTGCGGAGGAAGTCAAGGTCGGCGCCGATGCCGGGCGCAGGGCCGGCGTGCGCTTCAGGCTCCGAGGGTGCTGGTTTGGGGTGGGCGGGTTGTGGTGTTTCCCTGTGTTGTTGGGACTCTGTTGATCGGGATTCGTAGCTGGCGATGCTGCCCTTGCGCGAGGAGGCGGCTGTGGCGGAGGGGGAGGGGGTAAAGCCTGGTTGGTCTTGTTAGGATGGTGTCGGTTTAGGGTGATGGGGCAGGGAACTTGCCGAGGGTCATTTTGCGCGGCATGGGCGTGAGCAAATCGTCCGACATGGCAGAGGGGGAGGCAGACCGCGGGGAGCTGGAGGAGAAGGAGGAGGTTGGGGAGCGGTTCGGCGCGAGGCAGACGAGGTCCTCAGTTGGGTCGAGGAAGCGGGTTTCGATCTCAGCGATTGGATTTTGCGTGGCGAGGTAGGTGCGATAGGCTTCGATATCGCCGAGAGAGGCTGGAGTCAGGGTTTGTGTCTCGGTGAAGGAGGCTAGTACGTGGTCTGCTGCGATGTTAGTGGGCTCTCTTGAGAGGAGGGATCGAATAATGGTCGTACTGTATTGACCAAGCTTGAACCCGATCTTGCCGAGAATATCGGTCTTATGCCATTGCAACTCCCCGCCGGACATAAACTCTGCTCTCCTCGAAGCTGGAAGGATGCAGTTCGATAGTCTTCTGGTCTGAGTATCGGCTGTGTCTAAGCGATGGAGCTGCTCCTCCAGCTCAGTGAGCTCGTCCTGCATGTGGAGCAATAGGCGGTGGTTCAACGTTTCGAACCGCCGATATATGGGCTTGATGGCTTGCTCCCCATTTTCGTGCGCCATCCTGCTTGAGCTGTGCCTGCGAGATCGAAGGGTGGCAGAGTTGGAGAGTTTTGCCGACAGTAGCTGGTATCCAGACATGGGAAGCTTCTCCGCGCGTGGAAGGTGTTTCGGATGACCTTGCCCAGGCGCAGATACCCTAGGTTGTAGCTCTTTAGGGGGGATATGTGGGTGCTTTACTGGGCCCCGCGCCATCTCTGGCGTGCCATACTTGTGTTCAGGGAGTGGAGAGGGGCTGTCTGTTGGTAGTGCGGGCATTGCATCTCCATTGACGCTCTGCTCCGGGGTGGTTGCGTCCGTCTCCGCTATGCTGCGCTGGCTGCCGCTGTCATTACTCGAGGAAGATGCAGCGCTGCTTGGTGACCACTCCCCAGAAGCTTCGGCAAGTGCACGTTGGATGCGCTCCGCTGTCACTTCTGCAGAGCCCGGTTCTAGAAAGCTCAGGGGATCTGGCCTCCGATTTTTGGTATGCTTCTCGTCTTCCGATTGTTTTGGGCTGCTCCTCGTTACCGTCTGGCGCCGGTCAACGTGCTCATATGAGGTGGTTGCGCTTCTTTCTCTTGGAGCACTGGCTTCGGCTCTCCTCTCGTGCTGGAGGGTGGCAGACCTAAGACGGGTGCTCAGGGGCTCCGGAAGATCCTCGTCAGACTCCGAGTCGACGGCACCGGCCGAGTCTTCCTCACCCCCATCCACAACTGTGACTGCAGTGGGCTGACGGCTAGGTGAGTCTTTGTGCACTGCTGGAGGAGTGCTCTTGAAGTGCGAAGGGGCGATCCTGTCTGGTGCACTCCTCCGATTAGAGGAGGTTGTTGGGCGTTGAGTCTCCTTTGGGTCTAAACTGTTATGGCGCCTCTCGTTTTGCTGTCTTCCGGGGTAACGGCCAGGCCGCCTTCTTTCATCGACTGGCTGCTTGGCTGGCATAGCTGTGTCAGATCCAGAGGATGACCCGGAGCTGGAGTCCTCCTCGTCTTCATCGACAGGCGCCTTCGCTCCAGCTGCTTTGCGCAGCATCCACGACTCTCCTGCGAGATCAGCATCGTGTTCCATTCTGGCCGTGTGGCGCAATTGTGGTGTCGACATGGCGGTGGATCGCGACGAGAGCCCAAGAGAGTTACAAGATCAAAGCATATGCGAAAGCAAAGAGGGGAAGTCGGCGCAAATATGTCGACACGGCTTGGGAGATGATGCCGTACCTCGAGATTAAGCAGGCCAATGCTCTTCGAGAATCAGACACGGGCTGCCGCGGCGGGTGCGACGTGATCGGGTTGGTTGGTTGTTAAGGGGCAGGGGGCGTCGATAAAAGGCCAGGTCGAGCACCTTGTACAGCATCAGCGACGAGAGCACCACGCCCGTAGTCCCAGTCACAGAGACAAGCATCTTTTCAAGACAGCGGAGCCGAGTGTCCGAATCCCCGGGTCGGGCTGAAGCAGGGGGATCAAAGGAGCGGGAGCTGAAATATGGTCTGATTATTTTGTCATTGATGTTTTATATAGGGGACCCCGGCAGCGCGGGGGGTGCAGGGGACAGACAACAGACGAAGGCCCAGGCTCCAGAGCCATCGCGGCAGCGTATGGCGATTCACAATGGCGGGTGCGCGCCGGTGACGGTGTCTCGTGGGTGTCAGCGCAACGGCTAAGCTGTTTCACATGGCCGCTGGCGAAGGGGGGTTTCGGCGAGGGAGCGCCCAAGGAGGGGTGGCGGGGTTGCAGTCTTGCAGATCGATCATCGTGCGTCGCCCAATTTGGAGCCCCGGGAGCCCTGGTCAAACAACTACCGTCAGTGTTTCGGCCAGCTTCGGCGCCAGCCTCGCTCGAGCTTCTGTGCTCGATTGTCGTCGCGGAAACTGTACTAGATTGTTTCCTGGTGACACTTTACGTGATTTTTCCAATCGCCAATAGCCACCCAACCACCTAGCTGGCGCCTGCTGTGCCGTCTCGATTGCGTGCGACGCGCGACAAATGGAAAAGGTAGGAGGGGCAATTCAAAAACGGATGGTCCCGAAGATCTGGGATGATTGTCCGCAGGCCTATGCACGCCAACGGTCAAGCGAGCCAAGTGGGTCAACCAAGCCGGCTCCTCGTCGACATCATCACGGCTCGACTAGCTTCTTTTACTGATAAGAAATCATCTAAAAACATCAGCCGGCGGTATTTCAGCAAATCCTTCCTCCTTCCGAGTTGGGCTCAGCGGCGGCGCACGCGGGCTCAAGCTAAATATTTAGGCTATCCGAACTTTGGTCGAGAAGCAGCGCTAGTCGCAAGAAAGTCAAGTCACATGTGATTTGCGGGAGTGTTATCTAAAGTGGGGCTTCCCTTTGCACTTACCGTCTGCCCTGAGCGTCGGGTCGTTGGATTTCCTGAATTTCCTGACTCGCTTGCCAAGACATGAGATAAAGAAATCTTTCTGTTTCTTCCTGCTCGTCTTCTCGCCGTCTAGCCTTCCCTAATGAACAACCTTTCCAAGTGCTCTCTTCAATAAATCGGGTATGGTGTAACGGTAACATTTCTGACTCTCAAAATCTGGTCTCCAGATTGAGCACTCAGGGGCCCGGGGTTCGATTCCCCGTATCCGAGTTTTGCAGTGGCTCTGGCATCGTTGAGATGTGGTGCCGACAATACTTTTCTTTCCATTTTCTGGATCTTCCTTTTTGCCCTCCAAATATTGAAAGCCACAATGAAGGGTTAGGATCTACCGTGGCAGTCCGCCGGGCCGCCTCAGCGTATTTGACAGCTAGCTAGCATCGAGCCAATCAACTGGGTGTAGACTCACGTGAGTTGGCTCGCATTTCTCATCCTTCCTCAGATTTTGGATCGCTGTCAGACCACCGCTTCCCTGTGACCTTTTCTTCCGGCCTGATTGACATGCCCCAAACCTGTCACAAATATGTTTGAAGCGGAGCGTCAACGAATTCTCGATTCTTGCACTCGATGGATTCCAAACGATGGCCAATTGGGCTATATTGAGACGTGGAGCTATGGAGACTCTCGTCGAGATTCCCGTGCGACCCATTCACCCCCGCTAAGGCAGTGAGCTTGCACTTACCACGCAACAGACGCTACTGCATCCAGCCACTTCCGCAAGGGCTCTTTGCGGGACTCGCAGATGAACGACTGGCTGCAGCAAAAAGGCGAATTTGCGATACCACACACTCATGACCTGGACGATGCTACGGGATCCATCCGCCTTTTATTGTGTGAGCGTCTGGGATGGCGACCGCCTGGCTTCTCAATGAGCAGGCGCTCCTTCTTGTCTATGGAGGCCCTTTTTGATCTCCCTCCCGAGGCTCTTCCCGTCATGACAAAGGACGCGGGCGGGGAGTATAGCAGCTTCAAATATGACGAAAAGGGGGTTCTTGCGTCCATGTGTAAGGATACACGCAGCAACCCACCTCCCTTATCGAGTGTTCAGAAACCTCAAGCTAATCTGATACTTCGTATCGCGCTTAGCCGTCACTGTCAAGCTCCCCCAGATGTTCCAGCTGGGGAACTTGGGACTCACCCTAACTCATTCTTTCAAGACTCGCATAACGCTTGCCTTCATGTATGGCTGGCATGTCTTTGCCGACCAGAACCAAGTTACTGGCGATCCTGTTTTCCCCCACGTTCATAATATGCAAGAAACCATTCGTTCGTCCGCCTTACTCTGGACTCATCCGCTCCTCATACCCGTTGTGCTCCTGCAAGAGCACGTGTGCCGGGCCGACATGATGCTGGAATCCCTGGAGCCTAGGGTGAGGTGGATTGAACAGGATCTCGGCGTCACCAAGGCCGCTCGTCTTGTTACCAGCACAACGGGCATCAGCCCCGAGGTCAAGGAGTTGATGACGGACGAGGAGGGCCGCATGGAAGTGATGACGCGTTTAAACACAGCAGCCACAGATGTCATCAATACGTCTAAAGTGTTGAAGTGGGATCGGCGTTATTGCAAGTTCCTCCGCCAGGCATGCGAAGGGATTCGCTCGTCTGAAGTTCACAGCCCCGTCGACGTAGAGAAGGGTCTTGAAGGTTTTCTCAGCTACCTCGAGGGACAAGTCGGATCAGCTGCCGACTTTGGCGAGTCTATGAGGTTGAGACTTGATATTCAGTTGAACGTGGTAAGCAATGTCCCTGCTTTGCAGAATATAGCGCACATGGCAGCATGCACTCGATACTGACCCCCGAGACACCAGCTTTACAACTTTATTTCGCACGCAGGGAATGAACTCAACTCAAAAATTGCCGCCGCTGCTGGCCTCGATAGTGCTGCCGTGAAAACATTAGCATTTGTGACTGCTGTGTTTCTACCCCCGCAATTTGTAGCTGTAAGCTTTATCGGTAACTATGTTTTGGCAGATGATCTATTTCCCAGACTGACGAGTTCAAACATGAAAGGCTATGTTCAGCATGACAATGTTCAACTGGCAGACATCTACCTCCAACGGCTCACCAGAAGAAGCAGCAGGAGAGAGTGCCGTTACTCCAAGCTTCTGGATTTACTGGGCTGTTACGATACCACTGACTCTCTTCATCATGGTCGGGTGGTGGGTCTGGTGGCAATACCAAAGACAATACTACGCCCGAGGATTCCCAGGCACCAAACAAGATGGTGATACTCGCACATCCCAGACACCTATTTTGTCTTTGGGGCTGAAAGGACCGTTTGTTCGTCGGAAGAAGAGCAGCCCATGAATCGCCAGCCCAAATCAAAACAAAACGACGAAGACGCGAACAAGTATTAGATGACAGGGCATCTTTTGAATGAGACGTCAATTTGAAAGCAAAAGACATCCTAATCGTCCTCCCCCTCACTATCAGTCCACACCGCGCACTCATCATCACTCGGCGCAGCTTTGATCGCTGGCCTTTTCTCTCCTTCCTCAGCCGCGCTTTTCCGATCCTTCTTGATAATCTCAATCAACTCGGCCGATTCCTCAGCAAACTTACGCGCTTCGTCCTCCTGGATGAGTTCCAATGGCAACATCCCATTTCGGTCCCTCAAACTGATATCAGCACCATTCCATGCTATCCGCATAGCCAGGTCCTCCAGCTGCCTCCAACAAGCGAGATGCAGCACCGTATTTCCGACATCATCCCTCACGTTCATTAGCGCCGCATGGTCTTTATTATCCTCGACATTTATGATCTCCAGCACATGCTCAACTATGACTCTACACTTGGCCGCCATGAAGTCATCATACATGGTCACAGAAACATTATACCAAAACGCGGCCCGTTGCGTTGGTTGCCGCGGCTGGTGGAACGCCATGTGAAGCGGTGTTGAACCACCACCGTCCCGCGCCGAAAACGACAGACCCCTCTGGTGCAGCAAGTCAATGATGTCTGTTGCGTCACGCGTCTGGTTCTGGCATGCGCAATGCAGCGCGGTTCGGCCCGAATCGTCGATGGCGTTTACATCAGCTCCGTGGTCCAGCAGCCATTGAACTACCGCCAGCCCACCATAGTACGCTGCCAGATGGAGCGGCGTGCGCTCTGAGATATCGCGCGCGTTGGCGTCAAACGGACCGATCTCGAGGAGCAGATCCAAGTGGTCCGAGTGTAGGCAGTTAAGTGCCGCGAAGTGCACCAGCGTGAGGCCCTCTGGGTCAAAGGGGGGGTGCCGCGCGCCCGCGCGCAGGAGGTGTGTAATGTAATCGTGGTTTTGCTCCGCGAAGGCCGCGTGGAGAGGGGCGAGACCGGAAGAGTCGAGGGTGTTGACGTCCATACCAGGCATTTTAGGGGAAATCTGGATGAGATAGTCGAGGACGTCGGTCGATTCGTTGAGAGATACGGCATAATGCAGTGGCGTTCGACCACCTTTATCGCGAACGACTCTGTGTTGGCGAGTTGAGGTGTACTTTTCGAAGATCACCTTGACCGTGTCGAGGTTGCTGTCGGCACAGACAAGGTGGAGGAGAGTGATGCCCCGGCCGATGTCGCCACTGATTCCTTGGACGTCGGGAACCAAAAGACGCAGGAGCTCGGCGGATGCGCTGCGCTGCATGATGAACAGGGCGGCAATGATGGATGGGCCATCCTTGAAGTTGGCTAACTTCAGCCCATGCTCACCTAGGACCCTAACCATCTCGTACAGACTCTTGGCTTCACTCTCACCAAAACCCGTCTCGTCGCCGGGTCTCTGAAATGACTGAAAGTCCATGGCTACTCGCATGCCGATGAAGTTCCGAGCCAACTGCTGGTGCCGCATGTCGTGGAAAAAGGAATTTGAGCAGCTGGGGTGTGTCAAGAAAAGCTCGACGACGTCGGTGTGGAGTGAGAACGCGGCGGCACACAGCGGCGATGAGAACCTACCACCTGTGATGTGCGGATTCGCCCCCCTGTCCAGCAATAGCTCGACGACCTCCTTACGACCGTGGAAGGCAGCTGCCTGGAGGGCATTGCAATAGCGCCCGCCGGTGGCATCGATATCAACCTTGGGCGATTCCAGGTCCAGGAGCATGTTTACCATGGTTGCCGACCCCGACACTGCGGCGAGCGTCAGGTACCGGCCGTATATGGGAATTCGTTCGTTCAGTTCGATTCTGCCCTTGATGAACTGCCACTTCAGATATTCAGTGGCCTCTTCGTTGATTGCGAAAATGGATATGGCGACGCGCGGAGACGTGTTCTTCGACAGGGCACCTTTCTCTCCATCATCGCGCCCAAACACAAGCCAGAGCGTGGACCAGATGCCGAAGTGTTCAGGAGTCCAAAACGCATCGAATTCGTTGGTGTACTTCTCTGACTCCGGGCCGGCCTCTTGGATCACCTTGAACTGATGTGAAAATATCATCAGTACGGCGTAGAGAATCAGAGGATATTTCCTTAATGCCTGTATTTTGTGTCGCTCCACTTCGTCCCTATCCTGGGCGAGCCTGATCTCCTCGAGCACGCTTTTTACCTCTACCGAGGCGATAGCATCGGCACACGCCTTGGCAAACATGGTGTCGCCTTTTTTCTTGAGCTCTGCCGCTGGGGGAACTGCCAAGTCCGTTGATGTGATTCCCATCAGAAACTCTTTTGCAGTCGGGTGCGAGAAGGACACAATCCAGTCTGGCTCGTTGCTGCCGTCATCATCATCTGGCCGGTTTGGCACAGGCTTGAGCGCAAGAAGCGGCCCGCAGAGACGCTTGACCCGCATCATCATCGTGCGGTTATCCTGCGTGAAGTCATCTCGCTTCTGGAGGTCCTGATGCGAGTTGAAGTCCCCCAAGCTGAAGCCCATGATGTACCGGAAATCCTCGACATACAGTGACAGGTCGCAGGCCATCACAATTCCAAGAATCGTGTTCACCTCGGCCTTGTCTTCAGGCTTGACTTGCGATAAAAAGCTGGTGTACAGGTCTGAAAACTTGCCAGGGATCTCAGAGACTTGCTCCTTGACCTCGGCTAGGGTGAGGCCCGGCTTCATCAGGGCATCGATGGCCCACTCTACCCAGAGCCAACACCCATCGGCCTTGACAACGAAGACACGCAAAAGAGAATCCTTTTCGTCCTCTGTTGGAAATCGAAGGGGGGAGTCCTCGAATTTGGAAATGATAAACCTGATGATATCGGCTTCGGTTTTGTCCTCGAGGACAAAACCGGGGATGGTGTGGCGAAACTGGTTGTCCATCCTTTCGATATTCCGACTCGAGAAGCATATCTTGAAGTTGATGGGCGAAGGTGTTTTGCTACTCGCATCTCCATTGGCATACGTCGTCATAGTTTTGATGAAGTCTTCTGGCGCCGTGCCCTCACATTCATCAATGGCGTCGACGAACAAGACCACATTCGCAGCGTGCTTCGATTTTCGAATGATTAGCTCCAGCGCTCGCCTCAAGCCTCCCAAATACCACACCGGCTCAGACACGCCAACCTCCCGAATCTCTTCGTCGAACTGCCTCTTGATGCAGGGAAAGAGAGCCTTGTTCCTCCGAAGCATCGTCACCAGCAAAACCCGGAGAAGGCCCTCGAGGGTTCTCTCGAGGAGGTTTCCGAGTTTGCTGAAGAGAAAGCCAACCACGATTTCGTTATTGCTGCACTGTTCCGAGTATTCGCGGATAAGGTGCTTCATGGTGAAGGACTTCCCGGAGCCCGCCTTTCCCTGGATCCAGAACACACCTCGCTGCCCTTTCCACCAGCTGGCAAGGCTGTTGTTTCCCTCTTTATCGATCTCGGAGCTGTCTTCTTGGAGCAGCCATTCGAGCGTGCCCGGAGCTGGTGCCTCGTACTGAGCCCTCCAGGTCTGTCCCCAAAGCATGTCGGAGGCGTCTTGGTGGGAGACTGGCAAACCTTGGCCGGCACCGCCCGCCCTAGGCCGCAGAAGCGTCTCAATGCAATCTGTTCACAAGTTGAATACACGGCCAAAGCAAATACGATGTTACTAGCCCATGGCAACATTCGGCATAACTCACAGTTGCATTCTAGTTCTATCTCCTCTGTTTTCACAAACATGGTCAGCCCATCGTCCACCCTCGTCCAAGTCTAACACGCTCGGGCTCTTGCTCGTTGGGACTCTCGGCAAAAGGCCAGGCCCTTCCACTCGGGCCTGCCACGGGAAAAGTAATGCTCCGCGGGAAAGGCTCACTGGACACCATGGGTTGGAATAGCATCGTAGCAGGGGGCGCTTGATCTTAGTGGGTTGTCAGCACAACATTCTAAACTCCTCAGCGTCATCAGGACTTACAGTCTGTACTGGCCTTAAGGCACTCGGCGCATTCGGAAAGCAGGCTGCTCCTGTCGATCGAATGTGTAAGGTACTCGATGGTGGCTACCTCGATGATATTTTGCTTGTCGGATTCGTCGAGACCGACTTTGGACAGGCCTTCTTCAACATTCCAGCTGTTGAAGAGATCAAGAGGGGGTCAGTGATGGGTACATCCTATTTGCCATCACGGAAGCAGGGTTAGCTAATAAGGGCTCACCGAAAGTATTTCCGTGGTCTCTGCCGCGACATCAGATCTCTGTTGCTCCTCTCAAAGGCTCGCGCCGTCTCTTCGGTTTCGGTTGCGATGCTCTTTAGGGTTTTAGTCAAAAACTTCCAAGCCTTCGTTTCGATAGCCGTAAATTCCGGCTTTCCTGTCCCGATCGACAGGAGACATCCAAGCCTTTGCTTTACTCCGCCATCAGGTGCCCAGATGTCCTGGGCAATGCCCCAAATGATGTCAACGGGGTTATTCGAACCCAGGGCGCCATCGACGTACTGCCGCTGGCCGACCGTCACGGGTGGGAAAAAGGTCGATGCCGCCGACGTCGCCAAGGCGGCCTCGACAATCGTCATCTGATCGTAGTTCATGGCACCAGCCAGGGTGAAGTCCTGGATGGCCACCTCGGCTTTGCTTTCCACCCTTCGTGCTACGACAAGGCTATCCACGATATGTTAGCCTGATACTTGCAGTGTCTATCGGTACGACTCAGATGGAAGCTCACGTTCGGCAGGGCCGGCTAACTCCGTTATCGAACTTTTCGTCTTTCGGGATGCCGCGAGACTGGAGGACTGAAACGATGGCCTGCTCCAGCTTCTTGACGTCATATCGCTCCCGGATCTCTCCGTCAATAGAGACCTTTGATAGGTTCTTGCGATCTCCAAACACCTTTTTCATCAGGGCCTTGTAGGCGTCAATGCATTCTTTTACGTCCATCTCGAGTCTTCCAAGCATGATGGCGATGAGACTATCGCGCGAGCCGCGTCAGCATGTCCCATCATCTCGACTGAACGTTGAGATTCCTCACCCTCCAGTACTCGTCCCACCGATGAGATCAAACATGTCGCATGGCTTCAAGGCACGGTCTCCTCTCGCCTCCCTCGCGGCGTTGACTCGCTTCATGATATTCTCCAGGATCAAGAGGCTCGAAAGTCCGCGGACGCCTCCTCCGTCCAGGGAAAGGATGCACAAATCGCCGCTGTCCAGCGACGAGTTTGTCCCAACCCTCGAGGGAGGGGCCTGGCCGAGATGCTCCTCGAAGCCCGACGTCACCCGCTGGTATATCCGGTCAGGCTGGCCCAGAGTGCTGGATCCACCGGTCCCGACTCGCTGGGGCCGGGCCTGCGAAGGCTCCCAGGTATTGTTGAATCGGTCGGCCATGGTGCCTGCGCTTCTCTCTCACCAACCGACAAATTTTGGCCCGGGTGTGTGAAAGTTGAGCTCTCGTGACAGGTGGTGGGGGGCGCGTCGGTCTCATGAAACGGTTTCCGCAGAGGGGGGGGAAGGGGGGGATACTACCGTAATGTACCATCCCACCATCCCACCACACTCCCACGGCACATCACCCCCCAGCTGGGCTGGTATCTGCAGGGGTTGTCGCCACCCTCCTTGGCGACTCGGTGGAGGCTGTGTTGGCGAGGCTCTGACCGAGCCCCCCTGCAACCCATGTTCCAGTCATGGGAGGTGTGCGTCATAGGAAAGAGACGCCCCCTTCCTTGGCCGATTTATTGAGGCCTAGAATTGACCTTTGCCGAAATGAGACGCGAGCCTCTCACACACCTCCAACCCTGGCTCGTTTGTTGGCGCGTAGCACTCCCGCCAAGAGTGATTGGTATCCATATACCTTTGATATTGAAGCCCCGACAAGGCCTTTGAGGTATAAAAAAAACAGCTGTTGGGGGCGGCTCAAAAGGCCTTTCTAGCGTTAAAAATTGGCATATTTGGTGCATTAGGAAACCTCTCCTATAGCCTAGCAGGGCGTCCTTTCATATTGTTACTGCTTTGGGGTTACGCGCGAGCAGACAAACAAGGATTGGACTGTATTCTGGTCGTCAGGACATGCCGGTTATGAAATTCTCTTCAACACGCCAGACGACCTATCACGACATCTACATCCCTGATTGCCACTAGATCTGGGACCGGTTTCGCGTCTTGGGCTGTATATTATCACCACTTGCTTCGGAAACAACCTGCGATCCATGTTCCCCAGCTGAGGCGTCCTCTGTTACTCCGACCCAACAAATCAATTACCCGACATCTCTCGTAGAACAACTCATAGTGAAAAAGCGCTCCCTGCGTTTTACTCCCTTTTATGACGTGAAATTCGAAATCCCGAAGCCACCAAACCCGTTGAAACGCCATGACTCCCTCGCTGGACCATTACTACTGATACTGGAAACTTTTACAGCCCTTTGCATTTCAAGCAAGACAAAAATACACGACCCCTAGAAACTGGGCGACGGCGAATGGGCTTTTGCCACTGACGGCGACCGAAGGTTCTTGGGTTTTGCCTTGACGGGCGGAGGGGTTTTTCCAGGGGTTCTCGGCGTGGAAGGGCTGAGCTGGTCACCTGCAGGTGACTCCGCTTCGGGCGTCTCATCCCACGTTGATGGTGTCAGCGATCGAGCGCTGGATGAGAGCGTAGACTTGCTGAGGTTGGACTGGTGGCGCCATAGAGGGGGCTCCTGGATTGGGGTGGGCTCGCGGCGTGCCTTGATCGGGGACGACGGGTCTATCAAGTCTCCTTCGTATTCATCGAGGCCAATACTGCTGTCCACCTTGAGTGAGATCCCTGAGGACTGGATCAAGGGTGGCCTTTGCTGCGCTTCGGACTCTTGAACCTTTGGGCTATCTTGAGTGCCCAACGAGAAGCTGGGTGACTGAGGCAAAGCACCACCTTTCCTCGGGCCACCGAGTTTGCTGAATCTTTCTTGCAGAGACAAGGGAGTCGCCGCGGGCTTCATTGGGGCCATGAGTCCGCTTGACTCCTCTGGTGGCCAGCCCAAGCCGAGAAGATCATCCACGGAACTGCTGGATTTGTGAGACTTTGGCGCCTGAGGCACCAGCAGCTGGGACAGCGCAGTAGTTGGCAGCAGTGGCAGCATCTGATTTGCGGTGGTCCATTGCCCCGCGGGTGGTGCGCTCGTCGGGAAGTCCAAGGAGATCAAGTCATCTATGGCAGCCTTTTTGGGCTCAAATCCCCTGGGCTTCTCGGAAGATCCTCTCTCGACTTTGGACATGGTAACTGCTGGCTTCTCATCCAGCATGAGCAGATCATCTCCACCGGAGGAACCACCCGAACGGCTCTCCCCCTCTTTTTTGGCGACGGGGCAAGACATGCGGATCATCCTCTCCAAATCCCGAAGGGTGATGGGCTCGGTCTTGGACTCGCGGACGGAGAGGGACATGCGAAACGAGTTCTTGATCTGGCGGCCGTTGATAGCCCAGCTTGCAAGTGTCACGCGGTCGGCGTCGCTGAGTGTATGGTTTCGACCAAGAGACGGAAGCTTTTCGAGGAAGTGATCCCATATCCGTTTCCTCTTATTGAGGGATGGCCTGTCGACGGTGATGTGGATGTGAATCCGGGACTCGACGGCAACATCTAGGGCCTCGGGGAAGTTTGTTGTCATGAATAGAATACCCTGGACGTGTTCGAGACACCGAAGAAAGGCTAGAAGCATGTCAGCATGTACAACCTGGCAGGAAGTGTGTTGCCTGCAAGTTACCTGTCACTTTCTCGTTGCTATCTCTTGCCTTGGTATTTCTCCTTTGAAGAAACATCTCTGCCTCGTCCAGCAAAACGATTGCGTTCCATTCGGCTGCGTTCTCCATGATTCTCTGGAAGTATTTGGAGATGGACTTGTACTCGGAGCCCAGGTCACGAGTATCAACGCAGTACAAAGGGCGCTTTGCTTTCTCGGCGACTAGGGAGACGGTCAGCGCTGCGTCAAAGCCATCTCACATAAAGCATGTGTCTTATCAGCGACATGGAGAACTCACTGGCTTCGGCCATCAATGTCTTGCCTGTCCCAGGAGGGCCACTCAACAACACGACTAAGCCCTTGCCTGGTACAGAAGGTTAGCGTTGTTGCACAAAAAGAGAGAACAAGGCAACAATACCTTTTTGCAAAATAGGATCTTCCAGCCCCTGGGCGACTCGGGAGTGTCTTGCCACCAGGGAGTGCAGCATCTCCTTGTCCTCTTCGTCGGCGACAAGGTGGCGGTTGATGCTGCCGTCGAACTGTACTGGGCTGACAAAGTCCACATTGATCGCGACTAATGGGCTGTGTTCAGTAAGAGACGACTGGGCCAAAAAGGGGTTCAGGGGTCGCGCCAACATACTCCACTTTTTGCTTTCAAAGGAAAAGGCATGAAGTAAGGGACTCATGAGCACGAGGTTCAGGTCCTCAATCTTCACGTAGTTCCTGTTCTCTTCCTGCGCCTGGGCGTCGGGGCGCGATGCCGAGTCGGCAACCACGGGGGCCATGGTGGCAGGCTGGAAGTCGTCGTCCTCAATTGCGGCATCATTATCACTTTCGGCAGCATACAGCTCGGGACCCTTCCCCTTGCGGTCTACGGGCATGCCCTTCGGCGGCCAGCCGTGATCGTAGAGCGGGCGCACACTCCGTCGCCACTGCGAGTTGCGCTTGGCGGCGGTGTAGAAGTCGACCATGGCACGGCCGTGAGACTGCAGATGCATTGACACGAGTTAGCCGAGGGGAATTAAGCAGGTACTATTGTTCTGAAGGAGTCGAGGTTTGCCTTACGTTCTCGAGACTGAGATACTTCATGAGCTCATCGTAGTTCTCTCGTTGGGTATCGAGCGTTGCCGGCCTGACTTGGATGTGATGGACATCCTGGTAGTCGAGCATCTTCAGCCCTCGATGCTTGAAGGTCTTCCTCAGGTTCTCGCCGTGCGATGCATCGCCACGCCTGGCGAGCCTGAGCGGATAGACGGGCAGCTCGTTGATGAACTTTGAACCGAGGAAAGGGCGAATCTCGATTGACCTCTCAAAGTGGCCAAAGCGATGGCCGTCAAAGTGGACATACTGGCACTTGACATTGAGGGACTGGCCGTTGATGGACTGGCGTGCCTCTAGGACCTGATAGGCCTGTTCATGGCCCTCTGGGGTCTTGGCGACGACGATGGAGTCGGCTGGGAAGAGGGTCCAGACATGCTTCCAGTCGATCTTGTAGTCCTGCTCGAGGTCGGCTGCCTCGGAGATTGTGTTTGAGACCTCGCCGCTGTTCAGGATGGTGTCGATGAGGATGTCGATGTGCTTGCGCTCGTCGGTGCCCTCGGTGTGCTGGCGCTGGCGGCGGAACAGCTCGTCGCGCACGAAGAAGAGCTCCTTGAAGGGGCGGTAGAGCACGGGGCAGTCGTCGTCGTACTCGACATGGTACGGCTCGAGCAGGGCGCGGAGCTCCTTGCGCAAAAAGGGGCTCTGGATCTTGATGTGGGTGACCTGGAGCGAGGGCGCGCTCTCGAAGCCGAGGAGCGGCACGGGCTCCTTGTCCATGAAGGCGAGGATGGCATCGTGGTTGATCTTGTTCTGCCTGGGGTTCGGCAGCGCCAGCGGAGGCAGTTCGGTGTAGACGGGAATGTCGTCGGGCCCGTCGGCCTCTCGATCGCGGAAGAAGGGCTTGACTCGGGCGTTTTGGCCAAAAAAGGGGAGGGCGTTGGCGCGCCTGGCCAGGTCCATGACCCCGCTGGTGATCTTGTCTGTACATGATAGTGTCAGCCAGGCCAGGCACAGGCGCATGTACAGCGCACTAAGGCACATGTACAGCGCACTACGGCACAATGCAGCGCGACGCAATCAACCCCAGGTAGGCAACATACCTCCCACGTTCTCCATGGCAGTTTGGCAGTGGTGTTGAGCGTCTCACTTGGTGGCAACAGGTCGACGGGAGGATGCCGCCAATCGCCGTGAGACTCTCTGCTTTATGAATGGGGACACTGCATTTCGCGACTTTCCCCTGGGGACTGAACTTGGGATTTGGATGCACCCGTGCTCCCCCGTTGGCGCCTCGATGCGCGCTCCATGGATGCCATGGCACGCATGGATCAGGGGAGGAGGAGTCGATTGAGGTGGCTGTGCCGACACGGCAAGCACCACTGCGTCATATCACCGCTCCCAGAAGCAAGGCGACTAATGAGGGGCGCCAAAACAGGCCTAGCCAAACCCCTCGAGACGCGCTTTGATGCGCGCCATTGACGCCCCAAACCACAACCGAACCTCCCCGATCGCAAATGCAGAACAGGTGCGCAGCATGTTTTGCTCCAACAACTTTTATGTGTATGAAGTGACAAAGAATGACAGAAACCCCACAATGCGCACGACCTACGAATACCGATGGAGCATATACTACATCAGGCACCCAAACGGCAAATGAAGCTCACACAAAAAGACATGGAATAAATGACACAGCGAGCCGGGGCGGTGTGAAGCCCACGAATATGCCCTGTGGGACGCCCAGAGCTCAACCACCTCAGGCCATCACACCACGGCGAGCAGGCGCCCAGAACCGGGATAGCTTGGAGCTAGAGGCCTGGAGCCTTGCCCCTACTCACCAAAAATAGCACAAGGCGACAACCCTCATTTTCCCGTGGCCCTTCCTCCTGCAGCCTGCTGTTCTTCACAACATGTTCCTCACAACACCAGCTCGGGGCATTTGTTCCCATTCCTACCCTAACCCTGGGCCGGATAGCACGACACAAGAGACAATGACAACCTCTCCTTTGTCGGAGTTGCTTTCTCTTTCCATGCATGTTGGAAACACAAAGTCAAGAGGCCAAAACAGAAGCAATGTCCCTGCAGAACAATGGCTGTCTTGGGCGAGATTTCAGGCTCGTGAAGCTTGCACAAGCTCAGAGAGGCGGGATATAAGACCGACTTGGCCATGTTGACCGAAGTTGCTCCAACCCCGGCCATTTCCCTAGGGCTTTCCCTGGGACGTAACAAACATGCCGACACAACCACAGAGAGCTCGCGGCAAGGTGACTGACACTGTGGTGCAGGTCATCCGGCACAGGGGTATGGTGACCGATGTGACGAGAGAACACAGGATAGGCTTCATCATCAACGCCGACCTGTTACTCCAACCTGCTGAAAGTGGCAAGTTTAAACACAGGGAAGTCCCTGTCCCCGGTGCCAAGGAAGCACTTACCTATCTCCAAGCAAACAACATTCCCTTTGTTATTGCTTACAATGGCGTGCGGGAGTTCGAGGACTTTATCGCAAGGAGCATTCAGAAGAAGCTCTCTCTGCCCCAACCAATCAGCCCGGACGCAGTGACAATTTCCCACTCGCAATTCCGCGATCTGGCCCCCCGCTTTGAGAACGAGGTAGTCCTTGTCATCGGTGCCAGTGGCGATGAGACTCGCTGCTTTGCCGAGGAGTACGGGTTCAAGCGCGTCGTGTCAACTCTGGACATCGCACTGGTCTATAAGCCCTACGCTAACTATTACCGCGAGTCAAAAGAGCGTACAGATTGGGAGGAGGAAGACCTCGAGGCCGGCATTTGGAGGCTCACAGCTTCCCAGGCACACAACGTACGCGTCTCGGCCATTCTAGTGTTCTGGACCCCAGAGAACTGGGAGCTTGACACACAAGTCGTCGTCGACCTGATGTCCAACGGCGGAATCCTGGGGGACAGACGGTCTTCCAAGGCAGACGCTATTAAGCCAAATCCGCCCGAGCTGCACATATGCTTGGTAGACCTGTACGAGACCCAGGACGGCAAAAGATCGTGGTTCAACCACATGATCACCCGCTGGAAGGAGGAGTCGTTCAACAGCCTCCTCAAACGCACCGACTACGGGAGTGCCCCGTCTGAGAGGGGCCTCCTCCACTACGAGTCGAAGCTAGCCAACGCTCAGATTCAGGCGTACAAGCGGGAGGTGGGCTGGGAAAAGGGGGATGCCGAATTCACCGTTAGGATGATAGCAGCGGTATTCTTGATCGGCCTCGAGAACAACCCCCGGCTGAGGAGCGAGTACGACTCGGCCTGGCGAGACATCTTTGTCCAGGGCCAGGCTCTCCACCCAAAGTCCAACCCGTGGCACATCGCCAAGGACACCCAGGAGGCCATCGAACACGCTCTGTGGTGGGAGTACTGGGATGCTGTCAAGGACAGGCGCAAGCCCCATTGGCCCAAGCCCGACCGCGAAGCGCCAGAGTCGCTCAAGGTAGAGGAGAAGGAACCGCCGCGGGCGGTTAACCGGCTTTGGTCGTATATTTCATCTTGGTACTGCTGTGGGTGCTTGTGGCCGGAGGATGACCAGCACCCGGAGCCGACTGCGGAAGCAACAACCTCGGCCGCTGCTGATGATACTTAGGATGCCAAAATCAAGTCTCATCTCCCATCGTGGGCATCCTAAGGACATTTAACAATGTACCTTGCTTACCTAGTCATCATAAATTCAACATTTTTAACTACCTATTGATCTATCAAGCTAAACCGTGATTGTAGACGGGAAAACGTCAAGTGAGTGTGAATATTTACGCCCGTATTGATTCATCTTTCTTGTGAATTCGGATAATCATCGTCAACACGGGCGCGACTCCAACTGTTACAGTGGCCACCTTTCTCAAGTATAAATTGGCGCGCTCGGGGTGGAAGTGCTCCCGGTCAACATCTGGTTCTTCGACGTACTTTATGCTGTGTGATCATGAGCCCATCAGCCCCCAGCATTGGATCACTATTTTCCCTGTTAATGGCATATTTCCTTTGCTTTGAAGCTTGATTGATACGATGGGAAAATGTCACGGCGTGGCAATTGACCCATAATCCAACTACCACTGCGCCATTCAAAAGGGATGCCAGAATTCCAAGTCGACAGTTGGAACCCAGGTTGTGGATTATATACTGTCAGCCAGTGATGTCACATGAAATTCTCCATGTAGTACTGCCCATAGGGGTTTATTTCCCGGCACCTATTCCCCCCCCCCCCCCTTCTTGCCCCCTTTCCCTTTCTTTTCCCCTTTCCCCTTCTTTCCCAGCTGCGCAGTAGTGGCGCGAGTTCCAGTGCTCTTACCAGGCGGCAGAGGCGTCCTCTTGCTGCGTGCCGTGGTACTCGAGACGGCTAGGGTATTGGCCGGATTGGATGTTGACCCCAAAGGCCGGATGCTTGCGTTGACACCGCCATCTGCCTTCAATGCCGCTCGCCATTCCGCTTCGGGAACGTCTGGCGGTTCCCATCGGTTTGTGTTTGATAGATTGCTCACTCGTTTTTCCAAGACGTTCCTGTTGGGCTTCTCCTTCGCCCCTGTTGCTCGCGCCGTGAGGTATTCATCGGCTATTTGCTGATGCCCCATGCATTTCCTTTTGTTTGGGTCTATCAATGTAGTGAGCCTCCCCTGCCTTAGTTCCCATAGAAGACGGTCCTCAGCTCGGTGCCATGACGGAGCATTGTCGCTCTTGAACTCTTCAAAATGTTCGGCGGCGTAGTTGTCCGCAATCCGCTTCAGGCCCATGATCTTATCATATAAGGCCCTATCTTTGGCCTTTACTATATCGTCTAGCGTTTTTTCTGTTACCTTTGGGCCACCCTTGTTTTGCCTCACTCGTTTTTTCTTCAACATTCCCCCGGCGTCATCCGTCTTCTTCCGCTTTCGGGGACCGTTGTCTTCCCCGGCGTTGTCTGTCTTCTTCCGCTTTCGGGAACTGCAACCCCCCCCGGAACCGCCATCGCCGCCAGTGCCGTTGTTGTCATTGTCGTAGTTACCGGCATCGTCATAGCTGCCGGCATCATCGGAGCTACCGGCATCGTCATAGTTACCGTCATCGTCGTCGGGGTTGGGATCATCAGGTCGATCGTCAGGACCGGAATTGTCAACTTCTTGAAGTCGGTCGTCGAAATCCTGGTCATCCCAAAACTCGCTGGGGCTCTCTGCTTCGTCATCTGAGTCTACGCCACAAGGAGTTGGCACTGAGGAATATTCATGGAATAATGGGTTACGATAGTACCTTCGAGTTCGTCTGCCATTACTATAGGCTCCTGCTCGCCCTGTTTCCGCCGAGCTTCGATGATCGCTTGATGTTGAACAATGACCCACTGTGGGTTATACCAACATTGTTCAGTAGGACACATCCAAGCCCACAGGCGCGAGCGCTTCAACGGTCTCTTGAAAAAGTCTCTTGACCGGCATGATCCTGACTCGATTCGGGTTTGGCAGAGGAAAGGCTGGTAGCCCAAGTCCAAATCGGTTACAGCCGACTCGCAGCCCGGACAATGATAGAGTATGACAACACACATTGCTCGAAGACTATGCTCTGAAATCACAGCTTGGTCGCAAATTGAGACTTGGTTGACAGGTTCAGATACATCGATTCATGCTGACTATCTGACAGCAGCATCATGTCGTTTTTATTCGGGCGTCAAGATCAAGTCTCTTGTTTTCAGCTAGGACTGCAAAGACAAAGCCGTGCATTCCAGAAAAAACATCATGTCCCGACGTGTTTATACGCGGGTGGCCAATAAAGGACTTGACCTCGTTTTCGAGTTCTTTGTAACGGCCGGATTCGGTTTTCATCCAACACAACCTTGATGTGCCTCGTGGTACTAGAGCATGTTGAGAAAGTTAGCTTTTCATTTTGTGCCACGTCGTTTTTTTCTTTGTCGTCGCGGTCACTCTTGGTGGTTGGTTAGCTAGGATTTCTCGAGTGATGTTCGATAAGAAATGAGATGCATAGAGAGACCTTGACTGGGTACTCCACAAATTCCCGTAGTTTATACGTTAAGCTATGCTTACTTAGAGGTCAGAGGAGGCCGCTGGTCCTTGACTCCCGCTTCGTGCACATGCATGCCGACGGCGGCGCGTGAAACAGATGACCTCTTCGCTTTCGTACAAACATGGCATACAGCCCGCCCGATACGTAAACGGAGACAACACTGATAACGACTGGCCAGCGAAACTGGTCTGGACGCGAAAATATGACCGTCGTCAAATATGAGAACATTTCGAACAGGTTCTGAAAGGATGTCTCGACCGTGGAGAATGTGCCCCGGTGGTCCATCTCGACTTCCTATTGTTGGTTGGTTCTTGATGTCAAGACAAAGACCTGCAGCAAACACAAAGAACGGAAGGAGGCAACTCACATCCTGAACAATATTTTGCGCACTCAAATCGTAGCCCCAGAGTCCAGCTCGACTCAGCGCGACACCAAGCGCCAGCCCAGTCGCAGATATGACGGTGTTCGTACCCATGCCATGGAAGTCTGAGAAAAACCAAAAGGTAGCAGCAGCGAGCCAGATCATCTGCCACGACAGACTCCAAATGCCAGCGCGGATGACGCCAATGCGGCCCATCAGCCGGGGTGCAAGCCATGTGGCACTCAGCTCGAACACGGTGCTTGCCGTGCGAGCTAGGCCGACATGGAGGGAGGTGTAGCCCACCGAGATCAGGTAGGTGATCATCTGCCCCGAGAAGGAGAGGATGGTCAGGTAGAGCAGGGAAAGCGCAAAGGATGGCAGAAAGGCTGGGTGGTTGAAGTAGAATGGCAGAGACGAGATGGGGAGCACCTGGTATGCTGTTATCCCGAGTCTGCTCCCGCTCGACACCGTGACTTCCGGGGGTACACCTGTCGGCCGTTGCAGGCCGGGAGCCATCTTGTAGACTTGGGCAATAAACACGTACTCCACGGCGACGGCCGTGAGGCTCATGCCCAGCGTTGCCCAGATAGCGACCTGAACCGATGCAAGGGCAATGGCAGATATGGCCAATGGGCCGAGAAGCTTGCAGAGCAGATCGATCCTCCGCATGCGGGCATTGAGTGCTGTCGCAGGGTTAGCAGACAGAGCGGCTTATGGGTTTGGGAAAGGGGGACATACTTCTACGAGCATTCCCGTCCCCCTCGGTAATGACGACAACCTGGTAACAGACAATCAGTTCAGAGCACCCGGGGATGCAGAACAGAACCACCATACCCAGTCCCTCTCAACCGAGATCAGGTTCATCATCGAGCACAGCTTCTCAACACAAGCGAGCAGCACGGCGATGACAAACAGCCCATGTTGCACCATGCCACTCAACCGCCCCTTCCTCGCCTCCAGCGCCCAAAACAGTGCACAGCTCAAGGCCACAGACACGCGCTGGCCAACAATCGAGACGCGCACGACGGCCAGCCTGTCGCCTTGGTCGATCCACGACCCGACGGCCTGGGCGAACAGGATGGCGGCGGCGCTGCGCAACAGCGCGTACACGGACATGGGTAGCAGGGTGTCAGGGAAGATGGAGGCCAGGAAGAGGACGGTGCCGAACTCGAACAGGCGCGAGTTCCATGTCGAGAGGAAGTGCGACGTGTACAGGCGGGCGGTGAGTCTGGCGGGCAGTGCGGCGGGGCCTGGTTCGCCGCCGGGCAATCGGGCGGGCTCGGTGCGGCTTGGTGAACAGGGCCGCATTGGCGAGGTGGCTGCTGGCTGTGTTTCAACAGCGTCGAGTTCGAGGTCCCCCATCGCGAGAGTTTGTTGCCGTTGCGATCGGGGTCAGCAGGACCAGAGTCTGCTGGTTTTTTTGGTTTTTTTTTTCTTTCCTGGCGAGCTTGGCTCGTGCTCCATCCATCCATATTCTTGGCCAATGGCGTGAGCGCAAGGATGGAGCGCCCCCCCCCACCCAATCCCCCTTTTTTGCAATAGGGGCTCCGACGATGATATCAAGCAGCATATCTGTGACATTTTGTCCTACGGGATCTTTGTGAAGGTTCAATCAGGATTTTGAACTTTCTACCATGTACATGATTCCTATCATCCTCCCAGACAATCAGATTCCCACTCAGGCTCGTTGTGAGGGCGACCGGCCGCCCCAGTCCTGGCTGTCAAGTTTCAGCAACACCGACTTCTTGCCTGGCATGTGCCCATGCACGGCGGCAATGCTCCCAGACTTCCATTCGGGTAAAGCAGGTCCGATCTTCCCTCCACCCCTATCTAACATCGCCGGAGAGCGCGGAGGATTTGGTTGCTTGAGAGGTCATTCTGACGAAGGTTTTGATGTTTCAGCTGGGAAACTGATGCTAGCTTACGGTACGGACTGGTCGAGAATCAAGAGGCGTGAGTAAAACGGAAGAGGAGGTCATTGGGCGCTCCTCCTTGTCGACCTGGAAGAAATCGCGGGTGGGCAACCGAGGTCACTAGTCTTCTCCGCCCTCTCTCGGATCAGCAAACTTGATGTTGCGACTCTGCCAAGTCTACTCTGCTGCAACAGACTCGTAGATGTTAGCAGATATAAGACGTATGTATTGATAATTCTCGATGGCGTTGTAGCCAGACCACAAACTTAAGCCTTTCTCTTAGCTGCCTACGTAAATTCCCGGAACTTGCTTTCCCAGTGATCTGCTCTAAGTGCCGCTTTCGCCGCTTTCGATCCGGGGATCTAGGTTGATGAGAGAGCAGTGTGTCAACATCGCCGTGGTCACTTCTGACCGCCGAGTCAAGATTTCGAGCCTGGTTGTGGAATATTGCGCGCTAGGTGCTGAGCATGCTAGGCAAAAGTGTGCTGACGTCCTCCCGGAATCGACGAAAGGCTGTGATGCGGCTGCCCACTCGGTCATAGGCCTCCAGCGTTAGGGTGATTGCGCCCATAACCACACCGACAAGCTCGAGGCCATCAGCCATGATTTCTGCATCAGACCACAAATCGTCCCTTATGTGGATCCCACCCAACCCACCCAATATTTTCTTACTGGAAGGCCAGGGGAGTCAGAGACAGTCGGTGAAGGGTGAACGTTTGAAAGAGTTGCATGGTGTTCTCCGGCCACTCGCGTCGTGTGAATACAAGCAGAAAGACAAAAGAACTGGAGCTTCAATTAGTTCACCCAGCCCCCTGTCAATACGCCTTATAATGTTATATTACAGGGTTAATTCTATGAGACAACTTTCTTTCCAAAGATAATACAGTTCAGTGTCAAGCATCGTAGCCGCCACCCCACCTGACCCATGCTATCTATGTAAGCGCCGCAGCGGTATCCTCGGGGGCGCGGCAGTGGCTGTGGGCTATGGTAGTGATTGTAAGAGGAGAGTGTCAGCTGTGTATTCGGCTTCAGCTGTGGTGTTGACAGCCGCAGCTGGGCTCACAGCCGCTGTCGAAAAAAGTCGGCATCCTAGCCCCAAGCCAGGAATTAAGATGTCTCGGAGCTCAGCAGAGCTGCTGGTGGATCTCTACCACACGCTCAACATCATAGGCTACTTACTAGCCTGCCCGTGCACACACAAACACACCACATCATATCCACTTGCATGTGCATGGGCACTCTATGGCACCTGGTCGCCAGCAAAGAAACGCCACTTTCAAAACGGTTCCGCTGCAACCATTGATGGTAGGACAAGCCATCATTGAGGAAGTCGACTTTCTGACCATTCGAAACTTCTCAGCATCACACGGCATCAGGTGGAGAATACAGCGCCTAGAACCGGGCTGTGGAGAATGCTTTTTGCCATCAATGCATGTTGGGTAGCAAGGTACGTCTGGCCAGTGCAAATAGGTAGGTAAGATAGATGCCCACGTGGTGCCTATTTCGGTACCTAACAGCCTTTGGTGCCACGGCATCAGGAGGTGGTACGGCCGAACCGATGTGGATCAATGCTTCCATCCAACGATTCGAGGCGATATTTCCACCCGGCCTGTGTAATATATCCTTCTGATGATGCACCATAAATTTGGGCCTGCCGACAAGTCTTCGTTTAGGTCCGTGTCGTTCCACTGCCGGCTTACGTGACAATTCGTCGGCGGGTCCGTCCATCATCGCTTTGATAGCTCACTGGTACCTGCTCAAGATAGATACCCGAGGTAGGTACTTGAGCTTTTGCCCAACAGCCCACACTACCCTAGGTGGTCTTGCAGCTTCATGCTGTGAACCTTACACATTCGGGTGCCAAGTGACGCACAACATAGCCTTTGCCCAACCCCAAGCCCCCCCTTCATCAACTAGCAGTCCCGTCTCCTGCTCCGGGTCTTTCTCGTGTCAGCTTGCAATCTCGAGCTTTGAATGTGGCCTCCGATCGTCGAATGCAAGGCACTGTAATTGGCCCCATGATGCAAAAGTTATGGAAGACTTCAAGTTCGGATTCGAGTAGGGAAAAGTTGATGGTCAAAAGGCTTGGGTATTACAATTAGATCGGTGTGAAGATGCTGTCATGTCCACTATTATCAATTTAGGTAGGTAAATCTACCAGTCCAACTTGGCGCGAGGACGACAGGCCGCCCCGGGCTTCGGTGATCAACAGCGCTGACTCATTGCCCTTATGTACAGCGGCAGCAGTGCTCCGAGTCGAAGACTCGGATCGAGTATTATACCCAGCTCTCCCTCCGCTGGTGCAGATTCCGTATGAACAATTCCCTGCATAGCTGCTGACGATCGGGCTCAACAGGGTGCGTCGGCATTCCCAATAGTAATTTTGAACTCATCCCGCCTCAGCTAGCTCGGGCAAGCAGTGTTAGTAATATGGGCTAGACTATGTCTACCTTAGATGCGTTACGCACCTGAACAGAGTAGTTGCCCGGGTATTTGGAGTCCAGGTAGCGTTTCAGCTGCCTAGAGCTGACCTGCGTTGCCGAGATATAGGTATTGTAGCCCCCGTTGGGATTCGGCTCCGTTTCATAGCGTACTCCGGCGGGCGCAGCAGGGCCGTAGGCTCTGGAGGACTTGGGTGACGGCATGTTGATCGAGTTATTTACGTCTTGTATGGCTAGTAACCTACGACTTTGAAGATGAGTGAGAAGCGTGGAAATCTAGATTTGGTGGCGAGGAAAAATTGTGGGAGGCGGCGTTTTATACGCCCATGATGAAGATCTGGTCGGCACTAGTGGCGTATATGGGTCCCTATCAATCAATCTGACAGTCTCACTACCTTGTGGTCTACCTAACTCAACTAATGTAGGGACTTTTCTACTTGACCCAATCATCGCCATGATGCTAGGTTGTTCTGGATCGACGTGGATACAGATGTTTATTTCCCACTTCTCAATATGCAAAAAAAAACCCAAATCTGCCTTTTCCAACGCGCCAAAGGTCTTCACTCGGCCCACCCCACCATAGAGTTCCCCCCCTACCACACTGATAGTATAGGGCCCCCATACCAATAAGATGCATTGAACCTCAACCCTCGCAATGGAGACAAGGTGGCTGAGACGAGGCAGAACAAAAGAAAGACATATTAAGCTGAAACGAGGCATAACAAAAGAAAGACATATTAAGCTGAGAGGGAGACGCGCCCTCGGGCAGTTTTGTTAGCTGCAAGTGCCCCGCTGGGCATGGAACTTTGCTGTGCTGTCAGGAAAGGTGCCAGTGACTTCGATAGGTAAAATGCCTCGCCTACCAAACGTGGGCGACAACTCAACGCGTGCTGTCATGTTTGATAGGCCCGACCACCGGAACATAAGTGCGCCGCGCATAAGTGACACCTGCGCTCAGGGTAGAGGCCTCCCCCTGATTGATTGATGTATTTATCGTGCATAATTTTGCCCCGTAGGGGCAATCGCACCGCAAGGCTCTCAATGGTCCCCGCAAACGCCTAAGGCCAGAACTAACTAACCCATGAGAGGAAAAGAGATCCCCCGCCCTGAATCCACCAATAGGAGAGAGCCCTGGTCCGGGCCGCTGGCCTGGTCGCAAGCGGTCCCAGGCCGCGGTTTCAGGCCGCGTTCCCCGGGCCGAGAGTACCCTGCTCCACCCCGAGCTCCGAAACTGATTATAAGGAAAAATACCGCTCCCGGGCCTCACCCGCCCGGCTCGCTAACCCAATAAGCTCAGGTACATAAAACCCCCCATCAGGGGAAAAGCCAGCTTCTAATCAGTCAGTCAGAGGCCTCCCCCTGCGGAAGTGCTGTAGGATTCAACTCGTACCCCCAGCCAGGGTTAGGGGTTTGTTGTTTGTGTTGAACAGAATTGCCCTCCAACCCCAACCCTGCGACTGACATGTTCGCAGGAGACTGCGATGGAACGGAAAAGAGACGAGAGGCGGTGTGGACCTTCCTGGGCGGAATGGAAGGACCGAGCTGCGCCAGGGGCTCTGCCATTTTGTACTATGCTAATTGTAGCAAACACGAATGGTCGGTTGTATGGAAGCCTTGGGGAAGGCAACCAGGCGCACTGTTAGACGACCAGAGGACGGGCAGGCCACGAGGCAAGCTGGCACCGGATTGGTCATAAATGGGCTTGCGGCCGAGACTGACAGCCAGTCATTGATACACCGAAGCAAGGTCTGTCTGCCTCGTTCTGCCTCAGCCCCCACCAAAGTCCAGCAGCACAAAAGGACAAAAGGGGTTGCGCGCCCGCAACACAAGTAACAGCGTGACCGAGGGATGGCCACCACAAGGCTCTGGAAAATGCACAATTGCCCACCTACTATGCATCCGTACTTGCTAGACAT
This sequence comes from Lasiosphaeris hirsuta, assembly GCA_030549175.1. Taxonomy (NCBI): domain Eukaryota; kingdom Fungi; phylum Ascomycota; class Sordariomycetes; order Sordariales; family Lasiosphaeriaceae; genus Lasiosphaeris; species Lasiosphaeris hirsuta. The sequence goes on from JAUKUA010000002.1 coordinate 4,432,674, forward strand.
AAATGGAAGACAGCTCGCACAAAGCAGGCACAAAGCGCCCGATCCAGTGAAGCTCGTTCCCATGTTCCTCAAGTCAATTGCTGCTGTAATTTATACCTGCGCCCCAGCCAGCCAGAGGAACCACCACTGCGCAACCACATGCCCAAGCACCGGCTTTTCCGGCCGCACGAGCACCACACGGAATGGGTGTCTTGGATAACCCCAGCAAGGTCGATACCGTCCAAGACCGAGGAGAGCAGCAATACCGCCTTGACCACCCCAACCTGACCGAGCGGGAAGCCATTGCAGCCGGCAGTGGGGGTTCGAAACAAGTCATCGTGGAAGTCGGCCAAAAACTCGACAAAGCCCATCAAACCTCGTCCCTCTTCTCCACTGAAAACTCTTTCATCCCTCGTGCCAGGTTCGATGAGATAATCACACCCGAAGCTGTCCTCGAGATCATTCCCCACCTCAGGGGCTTCGAAAAAGAGAGTCCGGCGCGGCACAACGAGCTAGCACAGGACATTTACTATGGAAATGGCAGCCAAGGACCCTGCCGGAGGCTTCTCGGAGTGCTTCTTGGAATCGATAGAGCAGAGGACCTGAAACAGCACATGGACGACCAAGTTAGCGACGACTGCCTACCGATGCTGATGAAGCCCGGCACGGATGAATGCATACTGCACTGCCGGCTCCACGGGTCCAGCCACAGCTTCATCAACCAATACCCTCGCCCCGAGACGCGGAAGCACTTTTTGCAATGGTCACGGAGACTCACGCCCACATATGTCACGTACAAGCGAGATCACGGACACATGCACTACGTGTTGGAACAAGGAGACCCTTTCCCAATGACAATGCCTGATGCTAGCCCGGTTGTCAATGCCAACGCAGCCGTGTGCCAAGGAGGTTTCGCCGAGGTCATTCCGGCTAGGATAGATGTGAGTGGAGGAAACTTCGAGCACCATACTGTAAGTCGGGCATCGTAGAACTTTCCTATCTCCGTCCCCTGCTACCTTGCTTGGCTCCCTTACTCTCAGATGAGGTAACTGACTGTTGTTATCACCATCTTTAGTTTCTGAATCTTGACCAGCTGTTCGCGCTCAAAAGGCTCAGGCACGAGTTTGGTGATGATCACGAGAAGCACCGAAAGGTGTTTGAGTTGGAAGTTCAGTCCCTGCTCTACGCCGACGGTCGGGCCGGTCGTCATGGTGGGAAGGAAGTGCACCTGATCCCTCTTCTCGCCACTTTCGAAGTGTGCGACCCTCAAACCGACATGCGCACGTACTATCTCCTGTTTGACTGGGCAGAAGGCAACCTCAAAGACTTTTGGAATTCCGAGACGTCCAAGTCCATAATAAGGAATATGGCCAAGCTTCCTTGGCTGGCTGAGCAATTGTACGAGCTCGCCAGGGCGCTGAACATCATGCACAACGATCGCCAACACAAGATGCCCTCGGACAAGACCGATTCAAATTTATATTGCAGGCATGGAGACATCAAGCCTAGTAATTTCTTGGTCTTCCCAAACCCTGACAAGAAGAAGCCCTTGGAAAAACTCTTTGTCATTGGCGATTTTGGCCTCGGCAGGCTGCACAGCAAAATGTCCAGGTCGAAGCAGGACCCCAAGGACATTGCTACGACGGCGACATATCGACCACCCGAATTCGACCTGGTAGGAGGGAAAGTCTCGCCGAGGACCGACCTATTCAGCATGGGTTGTGTATTTCTGGAGCTTATCACCTGGTTCTTCTATGGCTACGAAGGAGTCGAGGAGTTCTCTACCGAAAGGTTGGAACCGAGCACGACGTACGATGGCTTCACAGAGGACACATTCTTTACCCTTTCATCCGATCGGAGAACGGCCGAACTGAAGGACAAGGTCAAGAATTGGATCGAGACTCGCCTTCGAGGCCATGCACTCTGCAGTGAATACCTTTATAGTATGTTGGATATTATAGAAAACGGCATGCTCCATCCCGACTCGGAAAAACGACTCACGTCCGAGAAGCTGAAGAATAAGCTGCTTAGCCTCTGCAAGTCAGGCAAGCAGTCCAGATCCTTTTACGAGACACATTGGACAAAAAGTGAGTAAGACACCTGCCTACCCTACCTAGTGAAAGCTAGCCCTATTTCCTCCTTTTCCAGTATCAACCTTTTTGCAAGCTTACTGCTACCGCTGAGATTAAACAACTAACGGGATAGCCTCTCAATAGCGGACTTGGAAAGACGCCCTGGTATCTGGGAGAGGGCCTGGGACAAGATAAAGGAGGCATCACGGGCAATAGTATACTACATCCGTCGCTTATAATTAAATTAATGTGTTCAAGTTGTTATCATATTTGGGTTAGTACTAGCCAAGACGGAATACGGGCTCGCCTCCCCCCCCCCCTTCCCCCCCCCCCCCCCTCTCCCCCCTCGTTCGGTGGGCTTCTTCTTCCCTTCCAAAGCAATCGAGTCCTTAGAGCAATTTACTGGAGCCTTGCGCGGGGGTGGGGGTACGGCTCGACTCCGGCCATGGACCTAATTCGGCTTATAATGGACGCGGATCCGACGCTCAATATCCTCGAGCTCTCCCTTGAGCCTTGGTGTTAGTCCAAACAAAAGCCGGCAGACTGGGTGTGTGTATTTATTTTGCCTTACTTCTTGGAGCGGTTCAGGAAGGCAGAGTATCCAGCGGTTGCTCCTGATCTAGTTATGGGTCAGGTCAAGAACGTGAAACATTCACCCGTGTCAATATGGGAGCTACCACTACTACTCCCTGAACTAATAATAATTGTGTAGGTAGGTAGGTACCTTGACTAAGTAATTCCCAGAGCCATAGGTCTTGTCCAGAAAGTCCTTGAGCTTCCTCGGGTCGTTGTATTTCTGTCGCATCACCTCCTCATGCCAGCCGGGATCTTGTGAGTTGGACATGGGCGCTATATTGATAGGGATATCGGTCTGGGGCAGTGGTTGACGAGTGGCGCGGATAGGATGAGCTCACAAAAAGTTTCTCAGTCGCCCCCGAGGTGAGGTAAAAGTTGAAGAATGAAGTCTTTCTTGAAGCTAAGCCGCAAACCCGAACCCCCGCGTGGGCTTCGCCCAACAGTGCCTAGCTAAAACCCGTAGGACAACTCGGCAACCACCCGACAAAACAAACACCATCTATGCGCTGTTGCATTGCGCCACCCCACTTATTCCTTACTAGCGAGTGGCCATCGGCCACGTACGACTAGGTGGTTGGGCGACACTGCAGCATGCCGAGGGGCGAAGCATTCTCGCCCAGCCCCGATGATCAGACTTGGTTGTACCCACGAGCCATCGACCAATCAAGTGTGGTGTCGCACTTGGGGGTGCGGGCCAGGCAGCTTTCAAGGCTGGAATCATCCTCGACACCTGTGCAAATGATTTTAAATCTACACCGCAACACAATCACAATTGCGCCGACTCAAAACAAACAAACAGCGTTGGGCTATTTGAACTCGGAACAGAAAACATCAAAGGACCCGCGCGCCTGTCTCGAGTTTTCTCAACCGAATTTAGAACCATTGGCTGAAGCTATGGACTGGGATACTGGCACTCCTACCTTCTCGGACCACGATTTCTCGAATTTCCAGCACCCACGGGAGCCGGAACAAGCGAACCCTACCGTGGTAATCCGTAAACTGGACTCGGATGAGGTTTGTCTCTCACTTCAATCTGTCACGCCACTGCTGACAAGTTGATCAGTCGGTTTCGGTGGAGAAGATAAAGGGGAGCAGAGATTGGGATGCCTGGTTCGATTACGTGCGTATATCCCGGACCGACAAAATCCTGCAGTATTATTATGTCGCTGTTACATGGCCATTAAACCGTACCTGCATAGGCGCCAGGAATCAACCGTGATGTTGAGCGGTCTGGACTTTACGTTATGTACGTATATCCTCTCATGGAAAACGGCCCTGGTGTCATCTCTTTCAACTTGATGAGGATTGACAGGCTTAACAAAGCGGGTGTGGCAAGGCCCCGGAAGTATTTCCCGGCCAGGCCTCCCCTGTATCACACTTGCCGTTCGAACCCGGCACATGGAAGCGCATCACAGATGCCTTTCACGTCCACCGAAGCATTACGCGAACGATTGCGAGACGTGTTGCCTTTTTCTCAGCAGTCCGCCATACATCGGTAGACCCGGAACTCCATACCATCTGTGAGTGCTGTGCCTTTCATGGTCTCTAGTAGCATCTCCGTGGCTCACAAATATATATATATATTCGTGTGCTCCAGCATACACATTTAGGACATCTGCGACGCTACCAGATGACTTGGCGCTATCAACCACCTACATTCCAAGCTTGCGCAAAGTCTACTGTGTAATCTATGGCTGCAGCACCGCGCAAATGAAGGCCATCGAGAAGAGAATTTGGGCTGCGGGGGACTGCACCGATCATCCGCTTCTGCTGACTGGAATACTTGCCGAACTCGAGCGTGAGAAGCTTGTAAACATGGCCGAAGACTTGGTTGACCAATTCACTTTGGGCTCCGATGTACTTGAAAACAAGAGTTGGGACCCAAACAGCCCGAAAATGCAGCAGTATCTCGCAATATGTTTGCAGAGCCGTGGCCTAGCAGACCAAATCCGAGCCGTGAAGCGACAGATTTTCAAGCTGATCGCCGAGACTGAGATGCTGGAGAGGCAGTGGAAGCAAGACTCGACAAGTGATTCGAGCTGTCAAGATTCGGGAAAGCAGCGGCGATTGATAGGCACGGGGCAGCGGATCAAGGAGAGATTGCAGGACATCATGAACGAGTACGACGACAAGACCGATGAATGCAAGATGATGGCCAATAACCTATCTCTTGCAATGCAAAGTGTAACCTCTCCCCCCCTTTCTTGAAGTCTGAGAGCAGTCGAGCTGACGAAACCCTTTTTTTTTTTTTTTTTTTCCACGTGGCTAGGCGTCAAACAAAAATGCCAAACAAGATTCCGTGACAAACATCCGCATCGCGAAGGCCAACACAATCATTGCGCTTGAAACCAAGCGCGAGAGTGCCCAGATGAGGTCCATTGCGCTCCTGACCATGATATACCTTCCCATGTCTTGTGTAGCGGTACGTCCCCCATTCCCTCCTGATATTTGGTTTTACTAACGTGGCCCATTAAATAGTCCATCTTCTCGACATCCTTGTTCAACTGGCGCCCTAGTGAGGGCGAAGCCGTCGTGTCAGATTATATCTGGGTGTTGTTCGTCTTGTCAGTTGGCCTTACCGTGATCACGGTTTTGGCCTGGCACTTTACAACAAACCGCGAAAAGAAAAGAGAGGACAAGCGGAGTCAAAGTTTCGATATCAACCTGGACGACATGGTGTGATGAGACATTACAATCGTGGTATGGTATCGCTGTAGCTTGTATCGAGCCTGCAACGAAGGGTAGTAGACAGCCATAGCGACGAGATAAGAATCAGGCTATTATAACACGAAAAAGCGTGCGAATGCTCCGGTCCGAGGTGAACGCCCAGTATTTCTCCACACGTTCGTGTGGGCCGGGCAGCGATGCGGGGGCATTTGCCCCAAGCGGGAGCAACGCCGAATCAATTTCGGTCGACATACGTCACAGGCTTAAGGTGGAGTGGAAGGCGCGATTCAATCCCACCTACCACTTGGGAATTTGGCCCAGGGCATGGTGTGCAGTCATTGACTTCCATCCAAGCCGAACTTTCCCCCTCGACAGTATGAAAACAGTCGGAATCTTCCCGGCATCGGGCCACCTCGGCACCAGCACCATCATCCACCTCCTCAACCTCGTGCCCGCTCACAAGCTGATCCTCGTCAACCGCCACCCGGACAAAGTCCCGCCAGCGCACGTCGCCGCCGGCGTGGAGACGCGCCAGGCATCCTACGAATCTCCCCCCTCGGACCTCGAAGCGGCCTTCTCGGGGATCGACACACTCTTCCTCATCTCCTACCCCAGCCACGTGCGCGACTACCGAATCCATGTCCAACTCCCCGCCATCAACGCGGCCCGGGGCGCAGGCATTTCGCATATTTTCTACTCTTCACTAGCCTTCGCCGGCCCGGCCACCTCCCGCGCCTCCCGCGCCGAGGTGATGCAGGCGCACCTAGCCACCGAAGCCCACCTGCGCGCCCTTGCCCGCGACGACCCGGGCTTCGCCTACACCGTCCTCCGCGAGGGCCTGTACGCCGAGTCGACACCCATCTACACGGCCTTCTTCGACCCGCGGGCGTCTACCGAAAGTGAGATCCTCATCCCGCACGACGGAGCCGGCCCCGGCGTCGCCTGGGTCAAGCGCGACGAGCTGGGCGAGGCGTCCGCGCGCCTGATCGCCGCGCATGCCGAGGATCCGAGCGGGTTTCGGTACGGGAATCAGGCGGTGCTGCTGACGGGGCCGCGGGTGTGGAGTTTGGCCGAGACGGTCGGGGTTTTGGGGAAGGTGGCGGGAAGGGAGGTGAGGATTAGGGAAGTGGCGGTGGAGGAGTATGTCAAGTTGCCTCAGGTGCTGGGCGCGTTTGGCTCCGAGGAGAAGGCGAGGACGTGGGCGACGGCGTGGGAGGCTATCAGGGCTGGGGAGACGGCGGTTGTGACGCCGCAGTTGGGGGAGATTTTGGGGAGGGAGCCGGAGGGGTTCGAGGTCACGGTGAGGAGGCATTGGGCAGAGTAGGACACGTAGGTCGCTTGTATTGCAGAAAAAGAATATTCTATTTGGTAAAATTGATAACAAGATTGCGAAGCACTAGCCTAGAAGGTCAGCTCGCGCATTTTAGTCCAATTGTGCACATGGAATCGTGCACATGGAATCGTGCGTGTCGCTCGTCGCCGTCCTACTACCAGGTTCCATCAGAGGATCATGGAACTGCCGACTGGCAGCCTCCAACCTCCTGTTCGGATTTGTCTGATGGGACTAGATCTCTAGTCTTGGTCCACTCCATCCGGTACAAGTCGTTCAACGTCGAGGCAGGGGGGAGAGGTTGAGAATTTCGATGAGCAGATCACTGCTAATCTAGAAAAACTTGTGCTTTCATTCATCTGCATCCTTCTGCATCCTTCTTGGCCGCATCCTCCTTGACTGCGTCCTTGTTGTCCGAGGCGACCTTCTCAATATATTCCAGCCGATCGACTGTCTTTTGGGGAGCCTCCTGGCTGACATCAATAGAGAGAGTAACTACGGACCCGACGATATCGCCTTCAAAGAGCTCGAGAATATCACTTATAAGACCGCATCGGCTGGCGGCCTTACGAGAGACCTCCAGCACCTTACCGGGATGCCCCGGCTCAAGGCTCGTGAGTTGGAGTTGGATTCCGGGTGCCGCTGCACTTGCAATTTGGGCTTGATTGGTTGCCATCTTGTATTCTCGGTCAACGGGTTCAGGTTGTGGTTGAGCTAGAGTTGTTTTTGACGTGCAATGGGTATTGCCTGGTTTTGGCTATGCCGAGTCCTCGGCAAGCGTGTGAGAAGGGCTCGAAGATCAAAGATGTTGATTGATGGTCTAGTCAGGTGCCGTTAGGCATCCTGCAGGTCCCAACTGGCCACAGATTGGCCAAATCTTCCTCGGCCGCAGTAGTCTCGTCCGCTGCATCGCCAGCTGCATGTCAGTCTTCTTACCTTATTCAGGGAACCGGCCAGATTGCGCTGAGGGATTTCAATTAATCTCAGAGGGCATGAGCGTTGGGGTAGATAAGTAAAGTGGAAGCCGTCGTTTCAACCTAGATCTGAAAGGGCGAGCCACATGGGCATGCATCGAGGTCTCAAGGTCGAGGGCAATGTTTTGGCAACAAAGACACACCGAGAAAAAGGCCAAATTTCCACAAGACCAGCAACAGACCACCTGTTTCCAGCCAGCAAACTGTCGATCTTGGGCTAGAAATATGTTTATCTCGTCGCGATCTTGGAAGAGAATGAGAGATGCACACCACCCTGAGCTGCACCTTCGCTATCAAGGTAGTAGAGTTTCACAGGTAGTGGTGTTGTCTTCACGGCAGTCCTACATTACCCCGATTTTCAATCTCCCGCAGTCGCCCAGGATCCCAGGATCCAGGAACAGCAAGCCGATAAACGCAACACGAGGCCCCCCTCCCCCTCGACCTGACCCACGCGCAAAAAATGGCAGACATGACCCCGCACACACCACCAACTCGCGCACCCAGCGCACGGCCAAGACGTTCTGTAACATGGCGAGCATCCTAGAGGAAAGTTTGCGTGTACGTCTTAATCTTCTATCTCTCGGTGTGGGTGCTTCCAGTTCTCAGACAAGACCTAGTCTTCCGACTGGGAACCAGGAGGATCAGTGCAACGGCGGGCGAATTTAGATTCTACGTGCCGCTTCGCGGCTGGACATTACGTGGGCATTTCGGATGGATTCTTGCGGTCCTGTTCGGGCTCGTCGTTGTTGGTTTAAACGTCCTCTTTGCCGCGCGAAGCATGGAAATGGTACGCTGAGCTGCGGGCCGAGGCCCGGCGGTGGTGTGGGCGTTGGCGGCCAAGGCGAGGCCGGTGCGGTGCTGTTGAGTGTCTTTTTCGGCCTGCACGGTCTAAAGGGGCTGGGAATGGCAGGGCATCACCTCACACGTGGTGTGAATGATCGGAAAAAAAAAAAAAAAAAAAAGACGAGGGCGGGCTGCCGACGCCTGCCGCCGCTGGTGATGTTGCCAATAGGTCCGGCGTTGAGTTGGAGGCGACTATCGACTCTGGGTGGTATCGGCTCTGGGATCTGCCGCTGTATTTTCTCTGACCCGCGGGGGGCTGTCCGTAACGGGCGGCCACTGCATCATCCACTGCATCCCGATAGTTAGAGGTTGAGCCCGTTTTGAGGCTCTGTGCTTGCAACCTGGCCAATGATTGGTCTTGCTTAGAGAGATGAATTAAGAAGCTGTCAGAAACAGATAATGTTCCCCAAAGCGTGATTGCCTTGCTTTGTGTGCGTTGATGTTGCAGGTTTGTGGTGGAGAGAAGGCGGGAATGCGGAAAGTGCGGTCAATTGGCTCGGCTGAATTGAGGTTTACCCCTCGTTGAGGTGGTGCTGCGGTGGTCCTGGTGCAGATCTCCCGTCCAATGGCAATCGCTGCGCAAAATCCAACGGAGTCGCTATGGCCCCTGGCTGGGCCCAAACGCATCCGTGCGACGCTTCGGGTCGCTCTTTCAGGGTAAGGTGTGGGAAAGGTGTGTGAAGTGCGGAAGGTGGGCAACAATATGTTTTCTGACAAAAAAGTGTGGGCTCGAGATACGCGACATCTGCCCCGCCACCGCGCGCCAGGCACCGCTTCTCTGTTTGTGGCCCAGAACACGCACTTGCACACAATTGACGCATCATGTCTCACTAGTCCTGGCAAGGAAGTTTGCCCAACCCGGCCGAAGTCCGCCATTCTCCCTAGCTCGCGATGCTTTCGAACAAGCTTCCCGCAGCGCTACTACGCACCCGAGATCCGAGCGCCACGGTCTAGCGACGCTCAGATCATCATCACCACGTGCCGTCTTACTTTGAGCTTGCCCTGACAGCGCGTCCATGAGGCCTCGAGGCTCGAAGCGACATGCAACATGCGACATGATCCCATCGCCAAATTGTCCAAAGTCCAATAGCGTCGGCGCAGCGTCAGCTCCCCCGCTCGTTCATCCCGTCCCAGGTGATGCTGAGCATCACCTCGCACCTCGCCCGGACTCGCCCGCGCCGCAGCCCGTCGAGATGGTTACTTCTCTGCCACCCTCTCCCCGCATCTACGTCTTGCCATAGGCCGCCGCCCGAGCATTGACCTCATTGACCTTGACCAAGTTGACGACGGGCAGGCGGCACGCCGCCTTCGAAACAATGTTCCCTCCGCCATGACAGCGGCAGTTGTCTCGAGCCGCTCTCTCCGACTGCCATCGGCTTTCTAGCAGACGAATGACGCGGGATGTTAGCAAACGCAAAACAATGGAACCCCGGAAGCAAAGAAAATACCCACAAGAGGCGTGGCGGAACACGAGGGACCACGTAGCACATGTACGGATAGCACACGTAGCCAGCCGGGCTGAGAATCCAGGAATGAGATTGGCGTCGGCCCCACCAGTAAAAAGCTCGAAAGCACACCACAGGCTGTAAAAATTCCCGGGTTTCGCGCTTTGCGACATCGAGAGGAGATTGAGATTCTGCGCCCGCACTAATATCACCTTCTCCCAGACCAGGGCATCCCCGCCAGCCACCCATTGCCTGCATGCGGCAACAGCCGACACCAGCTCAGCTGGATATCAGACACGAACGGGGTTGGACCACGAGCGACATGGGACGGATCATGGACGGGCAGAGGTGGAGGGGGGACAAGGGGGTCACCGACAAATGCCAGTGATCCCCCCACCGCACCTTGGCGATCTGCGACCCTGCAGGTGTAAGAGCTTGGCTTGGGGCTGTATGCAGCTATTCGCGCTCAAAGCGCAGGTCCAAGCTGCCAATCGCGCATACACTAACATCTGCATCCTGCGCGATGGGAATACACCAAGTCGTGGGTTTCCAGCGTCCCTCAGGTCTTGACGGGCGCCCGGTGGCGTCAACTCTGGCCCTATTCGGATCCAAGTGGCTCCTCTCTGGCCCTATTCTGGCCGCCTCCTGGCAAAGTCCCCCGGGCCATCCTCGCTCGAGTCTCGGCCTCCCTAGCTCTTCTCACCGTGGGCCGCCGGGTACATATCTCGCGCCCCCTCCCGTTTCTCTGCGAAGACTGCTTCCCTCGTTGTCTTATTCCTCACTGATACCCAGTCTCTTCGAGACTACCCGAGACAGTGACCTGTCGTCGATCTTTTGTTCCCCCTTGGAGATCCTACCTGCCATCCACCATGCACTTCCCTTCGTGGTTGACCTGGTACAAGAAGCCAGAGTACCGGGACATTAGGGAGTACGCCAACAACATCAGCGCCGGCAAACGATCCCTCAGTCCCGATGGTCGCAAGAGCGCCATCCCCAGCAGGCTGCGCCTTGAGCGCATCCTCGCCAACAAGACTTGTACGTCCCCGTCGGCCGTGACTGTTTTGGTACTTGGTGCTAACATCGCTTGACATCCAGGCAGCCCCATGTCCCTGTATGACTTCTATATGTATCTGAAGTACATTGAGTTCTCCTCCGAGAACCTCGAGTTCTACATGTGGTATGTCCCCCCTTTTCATCGCTCTCATAGGTCCAGATGTTGATGATTTTGCGGGACAGGTTCAAGAACTATGAAACAGCCTACGCTAAAGGTCTGACTGTTGTTGACGAAAAGCGCTATGGCTCTTTCGAGAGCGGTTCGGAAAGCACCTCCTCTGTCGCCACCATCAAGGACAACGTCATCACCACCGTTCATGAGGATGATGGTGAGGACCAGGACCCCGAAGTGACCAAGGAAACCCTCGCCCGCATCTCGCAGCTCATCTCAGCCGACGCCCTCTGCTCCTCCAAGGGCAAGTGCGCGCCCGCTATGGACCCCAATAACTTCGAAGCCAACGCTAGCTCCATGTCGGCCATGATGCGCCCAGTCACAATTGGCCGGAGCGAGCTCGACACCATCATCCATATGTTTTTGATGCCCGGTGCCGAGAAGGAGCTCAACATCCCGCCCTCACTCCGCCAACAAGCCCTCACCGACCTGCAGACTTCATCTCACCCCCAGGCCCTCAAGCCCGTCGCCGATCATGTCTATGGCCTGCTGCGCAACTGCTCGCATCGCAACTTTGTGCGCCTCGGCGTTGGCAACGGTACCTTTGAGACTGTCTGCGTCGCGACCATGCTAGGTTTTGTATGCACCGTCGCCGGTTTCCTTGTCGTCATGACCCGTGGCTTCACTCCTTATCGCGGCGCCCACACGCGCTGGGAGACATTCGCGGCCTGGCCGCTCTGGTGGTTGGGACTCAGCTTGATCCTGTCAGGGCTGCGGGGTAGCTGCTTCTTCCTTTTGCTCTTCTCCCGCAGGCAAAGACTCCCGTGGGAGCGCTTTGACGATTCGGAATCTGTCTTGTCAAATAAGAATGTCTTGATCAAGGCGCTCTCACGGTTGATGATCTTTGATCGGAGGCTGAGCGTCAAGGATGCCCATCTCAGGCGACTACAAAGGAAGATTGTGTTCCAAAGTCTGTTTGGTGGCGCCGTATTTGCGACGGTCGGTGTGCTGCTGTTTATCTTTTTGCCAATGTGGAGGGAGACCATCTGAGCGTGGCTGGGCCGATTTCCGCCTTCTCTTCATTCACTTTCACTAAAATATATTTAATGGCTATGCCGGCATGTTGGGAACGATACTACAATGATACCTTGGGTTATGAGTACCTGGCACTCCAGGTTGGATTGGGATTATGGGCGGTTGGGAATGAATACCTGTATGTACAGTACCTCACGGCAAAACCTTTTTGTTGGTGTTGGGGGGTTGGTTGTCTGTATGCGGGATATGAATCGGCTGTCTTTACTGAGGATGGTCAGCGAAGGACGGCTATTAATGGAGATGATTATCCAAGCTTACCGCCCTTCACACCTGTGCCGGTACTTATTCACCTGATACCAAGGCGACTCCGAGGCAAATGTCTTTGGATTCTTGGTACTAGTCCCGATTTTAACTAACTGGGCTGACCATGCTAGCTGCGGCGTCGTCAACTTACCAGCAGGGGCTGATTACAGGAGCGACCGACCGACCGTCTTACCAAGGAACGGTAGCATCATCGAAGCTCCCCGTCTTCAACCGACGCAATTTCATTACATCAACAGGCACAATCACACGCTCCACGGAGTAGGTCATGATGCAGATTTTGTTTATATTTTACCAACATTAGTACCGTTATACTAATCCACCGTTGTAGATCTTGAGAGGTGCCCTCTTCCAACCTTACCTCGGTGCTGCTACTCGTACGGAGTCGCGGGAAGGCAATCTATCTTGCCGCTTTCGTGGGGAAGTTTTAGGCTGGGATCAAGGATTGGAGCCAGAGAGGATTCAGTTGTTCGCGCTGCCGGCTATTCGGGGTCGAATTCCCGTAATCAATGCTACAGCGGGGGGCCAGGGCGCCGCCGAGCGCTGCGTCTCCCTCCGCGTTCCTGCATCGAGATGCCCACTTATTCCTCGCGTCCGCCAATCGTCTTACATGGCGCGGCCAAAGTGGACAGCATCTACAACCCGGCGAGCCGGTAACAACCTCAGGAGTATGGACATGGGAGGGAGCATGTGCTAATATAAGCACCGCACCATCCGCATTCCTTATTTATCTGTGGTTTGTCCCTGTGTTCTGAGCCTCATTCACTCGTTTTGCCATATCGCAGGTTCACATACTACGACAATCATGGTTTCGGCTCTCACCCTCTTGGCCACGGTGCCGGTATTCGTTGCCAGTGCTAAGCTGTACGGCCAATGCGGAGGCATCGGCTATAGGGGCCCAACTGACTGCCCGGGGGGCGCTGTCTGCGCGCAATATAGCCGCTTCACCCGTCAGTGCATTTCCAAGTTGCTATCTACCGTTCAGTGAAAACCAAAAAAAAAAAAAAAAAAAAAAAACTTGGAAATTGACAAGCCATCAGACCTGTGCATCCCGGGACCTCCGACACCAGGGCCGGGGCCCAAGACCATTTCCACCAGCAGCATAGTGGCCACGCCGACCAAGGCCGTAACTGTGTCCAGCACCAGCGCCGCCGTCACGGTCAGCACCCCGACCAGCTCGAGTGCCAAATATCTCATTGCCTTGTAAGCCCCTCCCCCAACCCAGCCACGGGACAAGACACACACACTCACACAGCCTCACCCAGCGGCGACTCGTACTCGCAGACGGGCTTCGACATTGCGTCCACTAAGCCGTCGGCGGCCAACCCGCTCGGCAACCCGGCCCTCCCGGGCTGGACGGCTAGCGGCGGGCTGAACTGGGTGGGCTTCCTCGCGTCGCAGTTCAACGCGACGACGCTGCTGACGTACAACTTTGCCTACGGCGGCGCCACCACCAACGCTTCGCTCGTCGTGCCCTGGAAGCCCGAGGTGCTGAGCCTGATCGACCAGGTTGCCCAGTTTAGTGGTAGTATCGCGTCGCATCCGGCCTACGCGCCGTGGACTGCCTCCGACTCGCTGTTTGCCGTGTGGATTGGTGTCAATGATGTGGGTAACTCGTGGTGGCTGGATACGTACGACGAGCTGCTGGGGAAGATCATGGACAGCTATTTTGGCCAGCTGCAGATATTGTACAATGCCGGCGCGAGGAACTTTGCCTTGCTGACGGTCCCGCGTACGCTATTACCCTCCCATTTTTTTTATTTTTTATTTTTTTTTCCCCAGCCCGGGCTCTTTGGGGTTTAGGGGCAGTCGACTGACTTTGGTGCGGTAGCCATCCAAAAGACGCCCACGATGCTGGAGCAGACGGCCGAGTCGCAGGCTGGGGAGGCGGTCTCTATCGGCAAGTACAACGCTGCCATCGCCGCTCGGCTGGCTGCTTTCAAGATGGCCAATGCCGGTATCACCGCCACCGTCGTCGATACCACGACCCCCTTCGACACCGCGCTGGCGAACCCCACGGCATACGGGTCGCCGAACGCGACTTGCTACAATTCCAACGGTGTGTCGTGCTTGTGGTTTAATGATTACCACCCGGGCGTGGCCATCAACAAGTTAGTCGCCGGAGCGGTTGCCGAGGCGTGGAAGGGCAGCTTCTTTAAGTGATAGCGAGGCGATGGTGAGCAAAGAGGAAACCTTGTCACATAAAACCCCAACACAAAGCCACCTGTTCGATAACGAGGCACATTAAGCTCCCACGTGCTAATACGAGAACCATCTTACATCCTCAACGGACGTTGGTTGTCCCAATGGCGGAGAGAGTTCTAATTAGATGTGGAGAAAAGACGGTTCATTTCAAGACGCAAAAAAAGCCACATATCGAAGCCTTTTGGTTCGTTAATAATCTCAGCCCATCTCCGTGAGGATCATACGCGCACAATTGGAAAAGGTTATTAGGAGCCAACTGGATAAGTAGTGATTTTCTTCAGTTTGCTCCTGGCGGGCACCTTTTCCCCGTTTCATTCCAACGCCAGTTGATAACCCTCACTAGGGTTTATCAGGAACATGGCAACGCGCCGCGGCGATTTCCTCCACGGGTGGGGGACTGCCGTTATCGCTATTTCCATTGCCTTTGGTATTATATATCTTTTCATTGCGACCCGTGTGGCCCGTAATCATTTCAGGCGGATCTCAGAGGAACACCTGTAAGTTCGTCATCATGCGCATGGGAAAGGCCTCATAATCCGAAATAGCCGTTTTTTGATGCTAGAATAGGCTTCAAAATCTCTGTTCAAGCCTTGGAGGGGGCGGGGGGGGGGGGGGGGGGGGGGAGGGGGGAGGGGAAGGTCGCGCGTTAGTAAAATACACCAGGGTTAGATTGAAAACTTTTTACAACCACCTGTTATGGTATCCGGCAGGAGCTCAAGTATCCACGTGCTTCAAGCCTCGGCTTTTGATCGCTCTGGGAGCCGAGCAAGGTTCACGCTTCCAAATCTCCCAGCTTTCGTGCGTTGATCACAGCTTACCGTACATATGGTACCTACTTCCGTCTCATACGTGCGCGGCTAGCGATGATACTCTCTATCTCAGGCTGCTATAAACCGGCACCGCCCTGTTGCTGCGAGATATTCTTGAGATTCATCATTCAATATCATTTGACCCCACAATCCAAATGGTTATCGGTTCTTCAACATGCTAGGTACCTACGTCCCTACCTCGTATTATCACCCATAGCCACCCCAATCACCCCATTACCAAGGTACGCAAAATAAGGTCTTTCGTCGTCCGGGTCTCTGTAAAACTGATGCATGATAATTTGAACCAGAACCGGCCGCCAACACGATGGGTAGGCGCGGTAGAGGGGGTGGTGGTACCTTGTCAGAAAGAGTCAAGATTATCTTGATCTCCTGCCTCGTCGGTATTCCGTACTTTCTGGTATCAATGGGCACCGCCGTGTTTTTCATCCAAGAGGGTCTAAAGAAGATGCCCAAGGGTAGGAGAGAGAGGGCGCTCACTCTCCTGTTGGTGTTAGGCTGCAGCATTCTGGGGTTCCTGTGGCTGCCAGGCTTGGTTTTGGCTTGTATTTTCAGTTCGTTGAAGTGGCTGTTGAATTGGCTGCTGCTTTGCTGCTGCAGCTCGGAGCCAGATAAGAAGCAGGGCGAAAAGACGGCCGCTGCCGACCCCGACCCCGACTTTGAGCTAGGGATGAGGGGTGGAATCAATGCTCCACCAGTTCGAGGAGCGCCGATGGCGTTGCCCAGGGCCCACATTCGGTGAATCGACAAAGGGCAAACGTTGAAAGCGCCACGACGTGAGTTGGGGCGGGATCCGATGCTGAGACAGCATGGATGATTGCTCGAGCTTTGATGCAAAATTGGGCCCAGCATGTTCCGAGTCAAATAGTCGATGAATCTCACAGATTCCTCCTTCTCGGGACACTTGCTCGATATCCGCATCCGTGACTTATATATTCGCAAGTTTAAACGACCGAAAGAGCCGCTCCGGGGAGTTTCGGGGCCCCCTCGTCGGAAGCGGGGACTGGAGTGGAGGTGAAAAGCGCGCCGAGCGGGAACTATGACGCCCAAGGTGCGACGATACGCGCGCGGGCCAATAACCCGCGCTGCCTTCAGCCACCGCAAGCACCGGCGCCGTCCCCGGTGCAAAGGAAAAGGGAACGCGCTGCCCAATTCGCTGTTGCCCCGTCCCACCGATGAGCAGGATGGGCCAGATGAGCAAATCCGGGCGTGGCTGCATTAGCCCTGGGCGGAAGGCGTTGCACGAGTGGCGATTCCGAGCGGTGCTCCTGCCCTCCCTCCCCATGCCCTGCTCCTTCCCGCCCCGCGGCCGTATTAAAGAAGGGAGAAGGGAAGAAGGGAGGAAACCCAAAACTGATCCCGCACCACCCGTTATACGCTAGGTTACACTAGCTCGCAGTAGCGAAACCCATGGCGGAGCATCCAATCGAGGTCGATGTCGGCGAGGGCGAGACCGACTCCGTGATTGAGGACCGACTGTGAGTTTTTCGCGCTCGCTGCGCGCATTTGCACCGGGCGCACATGCCGATGCTGACCCGTCACAGGACCGCATACACGGCGTCGCTGTCGTCCAGCGTCCTCGACTATCCCATCGAGCACGGCCGCCGATACCATGCCTTCCGCCCGGGCGGTAAGTGCGCAGTAATCCATGCCAGGGCACTGCCGGGCCTCGCACTGACGCGCGCCAGCTTACGCCATGCCCAATGACGAAAAGGAGATGGACCGCCTCGACCTGACACACCACATGATGGTAAAGGGGATTGGCAACAAGCTGTTCTATGCTCCCATCGACAAAGAGGGAGTAAATGTCCAGAGAATCCTCGATATTGGCACTGGGACGGGCATCTGTGAGTTTTTTTTTTTTTTTTTTTTTTCTTTTTTCTTTTTTCTTCTGCTCCTCTAGCTTTCCCTGCTGACGACGAGGGAACCAACCAAGGGGCCATCGAAATTGGCGACAGATTTCCCGGTGCCGAGGTCCTAGGAAATGACCTTAGCGCCATCCAGCCAGAGTGGTATGTGCGCTTGCCAACCCGGACCAGTTGATGAAACGTCTTAACAAAGTCTGTCAACTATGTAGGGTTCCTCCGAATGTCAAGTTCGAAGTTGATGATGTCGAGAGCGAATGGACTCACGTCGCACCGTTCGACTACATCTTTTGTCGCTACATGTTTGCCTGCATACTCGACTGGCCGAAGCTGGTGAAGAATGTGTACGACAACTTGAACCCCGGCGGTTGGGCCGAGTTCCAAGACTTTGACTTGCTCTACTATTCAGAAGATGGCTCCCTAACTGACGACCATCATACGCTGAAGTGGTTGAAGGCATTGCTACCTTTGGCCGACAAGATCGGACGCGAGCCATGTCCCGGCCCAAAGCAGGAGAAGTGGGTTCGAGATGCTGGCTTCCAGAACGTGTCGGTAAAGAAGTTCAGGTTCCCGCTGGGTCCATGGCCCAAAGATCCCCTCCTCAAGGAGGTTGGCATGTGCAACCTTGCTCAGGTCTTGGAGGGACTAGAAGCATTTTCATTGCGCCTCTTCTGCGACGTTGGTGGTTGGGACGAGAAGGAGGTCACGCTGCTTCTGTCCAAGGTGCGCAAGGAGGTGAAGAATCCCAAGATTCACATGCAATTTGACTTGTAAGTCTCACCCCCGCCCAGCAAAGCACCCAGTTCTCATGGGAAACACTGACTGATTATTGAGCAGTTATGTGACTCTTGGCCAGAAGCCAGAATGATGTTCTGAAACGAGATTAACTGCTTTCAAGAATATGCTGATACAGCGATTTCACCACCCTAAACTCTCAACACCACGAATTTCCCTTTCCTTCTTTGGAACTGAGCAATCGCCGCCTTAGCCTGAGCTAGACTGAGCCAGACTGAGCGAGGGGTGTCACACGGCCAGGGTTAGGATTGTGAAGGACAGCCCCTCGGCCATAGTTGCCACGGTCTCAAATGGCGGTGGAGTTGCGAGGACCCAGCCTTGGGACCTCACCACCACCACCACCACCACCACCACCACCACCTAATCGCGCTTTCCTTCACTCCAACAAGAGGAGAGAAAACAATCTGCAATTTTGACGTATCAATAAACCAGTCTGGTTGTATGGAACGAATCTGGGCACTCACAATTGCTAGTGTCCTTCGCGGGCCTGAGCTTGGGCGAGTTGCGGCTGATTTAGCCTGAGCTCACCCTGATTTTTCCCCCTGAGCTCGGGTGATCCTAACGCGTGGCCACTGCACAGTCCTAGAGGCCCATTATCTGTCCCCGGTTAAAGTTGCCTTTTGAGGAAGCGCGTAATCTGCAGTAATCGCTCCCAGGCAACAAGTACAATTACACATTAACACGAATACCGTAAGGATTATCGAACGGTGGCTGGCGATTCTGTGGGTATGGGTGGTTTTGTGGTATTTATGTTTTTGCACCAATTTAATATATTAGCTGCCTAGAATCTAGCGGGCTAAGAAATATATCAAGCTTTTGCAGCATTAATTACTCTGACAGTAACTTCTCGGTAGAGCCTAGGTTTTATAGGTATGCAAAAAATAAGCCAGCGTCCTGTGGGCCATCGAGGCTCATCTTTAGTTTGTTCTGAAAAAACAAGAGCTCAAAAACAAGAGCTCAAAAACAATACGCCGGTCCCACCTTAACCGTGGAAAGGTGCTGCAATCACCCTTACGGCATGTCCTTTGCTCTGAATGGAAAGGCGAGCTTCGTCGGTGGTTGACGGTCGAGGGCGAGGTCGTAATTGACTCGGAACCGTTTCTGTCCCAGGAAGAACGAGATTACTCCAATTGCCAACAAGCCCCGCAACAGCAGAAGGGCGCTCCTGATCCCGGCTTCGCTGAATACATCCTTCACCAATGCCATGTCTTCCTCGGCAACATCTTCGTTGAGAATGTAGTTGAGCGCCGCCCGGCGCGTTTTGGATGTCTGACGCGGGACGCACAAGCCGTTCCCCGTTTGCTAGAGCGGCGGCAGCGATTGGGATAATGACAGATGACTTCCCCTCGCCCATGTCCCTCGCCCATGTTCAACTGGCATCACGGCATTCTCCTTGTTGGGGGGATCTCTCATCACAGCCGCGATTTGATGCTGGATGGGCGCCGGAACTCCATGACGTCCGTTGTGAGATTCAGCCAGTGCGAGTATTCCAGAAGAAAGGAGTTGGAAATGTCCTCGCCGAAACACTCGGATAGAATATATTCTCAAACGTCCTAGCTCAAAGAGCCGCATCTCTCTCTCCTTTGCCGCCAGCGGTCTGGTATTCGTCTGGGAGTCACATGCAGACTGAATCATGAGTTTACCCGAAATGATGGCGAAATGAACAACCCATCCCATGTGGTCGTGGCGAGCAGAAAACTGCATTCCTTCTCTTGTCGTAGGCATGACATCCAGGGCCTGTATACCAAAACAGACGACAGAATGTCGGATGGGCTCGGTAATTTGAGTTTAGAAAGAGAGCAGCCACTGACAAAAAGGTCGCCAGTCGATTTCAAGACCCGTTATCGGGTCGTGATAGGTATAAGACGCGGCATGATCAACGGATACATGGTCCTATCTGGCATCGCTGATATTCTCCACGGCGTAGTGTGATACCGCCATTAGCTTGATGGTAGATGCGGGGATGTTCCCCGCTCGATTGGCAAACCGCTCGAGACCAGAGATCCCAGCAGCGTAATATAAAAACCATTAGTACTCATTCCCTCAGGTTTCTCGGAAAACTTCACCGAGGAGCTTCATTGTGACGCTGCGCCAGACTTCCACGACTGTTGGAAGGCTTATCTCGAACACAGTCGCTTTAGCCTCATTCTCGTTCTTAGGTAGAGGCTATCCGAAAACTCGAATATTCAGTGACGCCATTTGCGATTCCAAGCCGCACTCTTCGCAATCCGAGTCGCCATGCCACCATTCTCCGGTGGGGCGATTCCACTTTTCCCCATGTTCAATCATGTCATGACGCTGGCTGAGCGAGTGATACTTGTCTTGCATCCTCTCGAATTCTCTCAACTTTTTTTTTTTCCTTGTCTCGTTCTGCTGATTCCTCTATCGCTTCGAGTAGAGCTTGATGCCCAGGTGAGTTGTTGAAGTAGCAAATAGCGAATGAATCAATGCTACCGAACCCGCAAAAGGCTGAAGGGTAGCGAGTTCCTTTACTCTGGTCTTTGCGAGAACACAGGTATTGATCCACATCTTGGAGCCTGCTCATCTGCTTCGGGGTACCCAATAGGAGCGGGTGCAGAAGGCCAACCCGGAAGCCGGGGTCGTATTCAAGAAGGAGTGGAATTGGCGTGGCCGGCGATTTTTTATCCATCGCAACCCACAATTCCATGATGACCAAGTACATGATGGAGAGGGCTTCGGGATTTCCCTGTCCACTCGTTCGGCACTTGGGTAGTAGTCGGCGATCAATTTCTGTAGCCTCTCTGAAAAGCCTGAAGGCCTCGATGCGATTGGAAGAGAGGCCTTGTGAATCCGTAGTAGCTGCCAACTTGGCTAACCCGGCAAACAGCTCTCAATCCATGGCTCAAAATCCAAGAGAACGAAGCGTTCCACGTTTCCGGTTTTGGTCATAGCCGCGTCGAGATTCGACCGTTTTGAGGTCGAGAACCGATCAAAGATCGTGGTATTGCCCTCTTTGGCGGCATCTGGATGGGGAGGTGATCGAGACTTGATCCAAGAGATATAATACAAGGTAAGGACGGGCTTGTCCCAGGACTGGTGCGCTGAGGAAACCTTGACGGTCAAGCACCAAGCGCAAGGCAACACGCAAGAGAAGCCAAGTAGGTAATTGGTGGAATGGGAGCAGACTTTGGCCCCAATTGACCTGCTCTCGACTGCGCTTGGAAATGGCGACCGGCCATGGTATCGCCGTTGATACCGGTGGCCCTGGAGGATGAGCGGATTGAAGCGCTTCAGCAGCGGAATACGACGCGAGAGGTCGGGGGCTGGCTCGAGGTGAGCGAGGCGGGGTCCGTTCAAGGCGTCGCATCAACGGGCGTGCGTTGCAACAGAGGCTATGAGGCTCAAACGCTTCAAAGCGAACGTTACCCCGCCGAACCGTGACAAGCAATCTGGCGTTCTCTGCTGGGAAATGAAACAATGTGGAATCTAAAGGATGTGATCTTATCAGCAAAGAATGTTATGATAATCAGAGAGAGAGAGAGAGAGAGAGAGAGAGAGAGAGCATATGAGGTGCTTACCGCCCTTGTTCAATCAAGCCTGAGATGGCATCTCGCTTGTTTCTTTCCTTGTTGGGGCCCGTCGCCGACTCAGACTTTATCAACACAACGGTTGCGATGTTGATGGGACGGTCCTTGTGAGTTTGGAAGAAGTAATTTTATCATGAGGTGTGAAGGAAGGAACACGGTGGGATGAAATTTGAACAGCTGAGAAGTATGGCTGTAAGGTCTGTTACACAATTCAACCCTGGAACGCTTGTTAGCGCGAGACTTGGGCAAGGATAGATTGGCCAGGGTTGGTATGGCTCTCGCGATGGATGGGAAATCTGCTTGCAAAAATATATTTCCGTTTGCATTTTGCGATTCGCTTTGAGTTGATTCAACTGGCTCAATCCTCGACCGACCGACAAACAACTCGCACAACCCTGCCCTTAGGTATCACGCTAACGAACGAACCGGGGCTGTATTGTATGTAAGATACTCGAACGAGCTATCATCAGACCGGCAGGCCGTCGACGTCGTGACAGCAGGGGGTATCCAAGAAGCCAAGCCATCCACCCAAAAGAGAAAACCCCTTAGCACGGGTATATGTAACAAATGAATGTACGAGTACAGACGCAACACGAATCTCAAACGGGCGATATCCTCTCAGCCCGCTCCGCCCTCGCGCCCGTCAAATCCTCCATACTCGTCGTCTCCTCATCCTTGCTCCACTTCTTTCCCAAGCCACCGCCCACTTGCCTCGCCGCGTCTCTGTGGAGTTTCGCCCTCGCCGCATGCATCGTGATCTCGGCAATTGCCGTCCGCCTCCTTGGCGCTCCCGCCCCCATGCAACCGCTCCCCGAGCAAATGTCCATCACCCCAGCCGACACGGTCCCCCAAAATGACTTGCACGCCGCCCACGACGTCACAATGTAGATGATGGCGTTCCAGAACCCTTGGAGGGGAAGCACGAATGCCGAGGCAAAAAACAGCGGCTTGCTCACGTCGCCGTGGTTGATCATGCTGTACACACGATTCCCCGACGATGGGATCCACGTGATGAGGAGGGCGCTGAAGAAGAGGATGGCGCACTTGGTGTAGGACCACGTCGCGTTGTGGGCTTCCATGGTGCGCTGGAATCGACGGCGAGCTTGGAGGATGTTCGCCGCCGAGGGTGCGCTTTGGGAACTGGGGTTGACGCGGATGCGAGGGTTGTTCGAGCTGGGAAAGCTGGATATGTTTGGATTGGGGGAGCTGGAATCGTTGGCCATCGTGTTGCTGCTCTGGATCGAGGCCGCTGTCGTTTCGCCGTCCATGTCCATGTCGTCCATGCCGTCGAGGGAATCGCGCTCGTTAGCTTTAGCGTCGGCTGAGATGGTGACCGAGTATGAAACGTTAGGGTCCTCGATCGGGGCCGGGTGCTCAGGAATAGCCGAGGAAGAGGGGACCGTCTTTTGGGCGAGCTCTGTCGTATGGATAACCTCGGTGGTCTTGATCACGGGAGCGAACAAATCGACAGTGGCGAATACTTCGTTGCCGTTGCCGCCGTTGCCGCCTGTGCCTGTACCCGAACCGCTGAAGTTCAACATCTTTCTTCGCTTTTTGAAGATCTCACGGCCAGCACGGATGTAAATGGCCATGGTAATAATGATGGCAACCCTGCCAAGCTGTGGTTAGGAAATGCCGGCAAAAATAGCTCAGGGTTCGAGTCTTACCAAACGGGGCCATAGAAGGTTGCAATACGATACACCTCCCACTCAGGCTTGAGCCAACACCACAATACGGCGTTCCCATACGGCCTACCCGACTGGTTCCTGACGAAGAGAAAGGTGAAGCCCGGAACAAAAGGAATCCCATAGCAGCAGAGTATGTATAAGATCTCCATCCTCCTTAATGCTCTGGCATCATACTTGTGGTAGAACGTCAGGTAGACATTGATAGCCATAGCCAGCGCCCAGTACGCATCACCTTGCATGAACCTAGACATTGTAAGCAACGCCCTAGCGATCGAGGTCAACGGAGGAGAGCCATACACCTGGATCAAAAAACTCTGGAGCTGGCACCCGAAGCTGTCGACATTGCCCGTGTACGCTCGCGTCATTAGTGTGGCGACATTTGTAAACATGTTGCCGAACGTTGCCAGGAAAACCATGCGGTTAATAGCCCGTTGCCGGAAGGCAGAAGAGCAAGAAAATGTGACGAGCACGAAGACGCATCCTATCAAGGAGAAGCCAGAGCATGTCCTCTCAATGATGGTGATGGCCTCGGCCTCTGCGTCTGATATCCCACGCATTGTTGGCTGTTGTCCAGGCTGGAGCACCGTGGAAGGGGGGTCCGATGATCAGAAGCCAGACGCTGTCGGTCAAGCTTAGGTGATGGGGTGCTGCATAGGTAATAGATATGTCGGTGGACGTCCTCCGAGAAAGCAACCCGTGAGGCGTAAACCGCGAAGTGGGAGAGTGCTAGGGATACAAATAGAGTTGGCAAAAAGCAAACAACTGTAGCTACGCGAAGAGCTGGGACCGGGTTTCTCAACGGACGATCATGGGCATACATGGATATGGACCCGCTGGCGTGTCATGGATTGCCATGGATTATATTAACTGATGTAGGGTGACCTAGCTCGGTGCACAGTAAAGTGGTAGCCAGGGAGGAGGGGGGGGGGGACCGGGAACCAGGAACCAGTCCTCTCCTCCGCCTTTTGGGCGGAGCCTTTTCGATTGGCCATCTCCAGCTGGGCCCAATCTCTGTGTTTCCAATGCCTGCAGGGTGGTCCCGCAAATGTTTTGGCATTTTGGAGACGCCCGCCTATTGCCGTCAAAGCTTTCGGTGCATATTGGCCAGTCGGAGAGTGCAGTGAGCTGCTTCCACGCTACCATTGATCGAGGTGGTGCCAGAGGCGGTGCTGGTTGCCAGCTGCTGCAGAGTAATCCGAAGAGCACGGCACTTGGTGACACCAGCAAGCCACCCTGGTCTTTCTTCTCGGGCGGGAGGCGCCACTCGACGTGGACGATTCCCTGATCCGCCGACAGCGCCCAACGACTGGCTCGTTGATACCAGTTGTCACTGCGAGCCAAATACTGGCCAGGGTCCGTGCAGACGCCCACTCGCCGTCTCCCCCTCGATCCCGCTCGGCTGACCGCCGAGAAGAAAGGGTTTCGGGAGGTGGGCGAGCCTCGAGAGCGCAGCGGCGCAAGCGAGCAAGCAGATAGCCCAGAGTCGACGGGCACCACGCGGGCCTGTCAGGGAAGTGGTGGCAGCGGAGGGCAGCCGTGCGCCGACATCAGGCAGTAGTGTCTGTCAAAGCTCTCTCTTGGCCTGGCGGGTGGGACTTGGGAGTGGTTGGTGGTTCGTCAAGGAAGGTGAGCTGCGTATTCGCAGTCCCATGCCTTAGCGTAGAACAAAATCGCCCTTCCTAGTGTTCTGGCGTTCTGATGATGCCGCGGGCTACTCAATGTCAAGGCAAGGGTGCGCCACATGGACATTGTTTGGCGCATATAATTATGCTGTCATGCACCGGGGGCTCTTCAGATAATGATCCACCTCTGATCGAGGGTTGCGCGATAATTGGAGATGCTCGCCCATTGTGCGGGGGTGGGGCCTAGATGAAGGTCTCGAGGGGTCTTTGGACAGCTTGGCTCGACTTGGCTGCAGCGCCCACAATTGGCCATGCCTTTTCCGGACCGCGAGCTGCACCCTGGATCCTATTTCAGCCTGCGCTCACTAAGCCTGGGAGAGGGAAAATCAGAAGAAAAAGCCACATTTGTATAGACAAGAGTACCGCTGAGTGCACCAACTAAGCAAAAGCCAGTTTGTGCTGTCTGCTGTCGTCACGAGTGGCGCGGGGAGCAGAAGAACAGCTTTTTTTTTTTTTTTTTTTTTTTTTTTTTTTTTTTGTTGGCGCCGAGAGCGCGGGCAGAGCGAACAGGGCAGAAGTGGCTAGCTGAGCTAGCCCGGTCAGTGCGGTGAGCAAGGGCAACTGCAAAAATGGGCTGTGAGGAGGGTTTCTCGAGATCAGCTGTGAGGACTGCATGATTTGTGATGCCGTTCTGGTATCGAGGTGCCGTTCTGCGATCTGACTACCACCCATATCGCCCCCGTGTAGGGAGAAAATAGTCGTATACGATAGAGGGTGGCCCCGGCAGTGCAGCTCATGAAACTCCAAACCCGGAATTCAGCTCGCAAATCAGCACACAGGTCGGCCACTCGCACGGCGGGAGGACTCCTCCACCGTCGTATCTCACCTGTGCGCTAGTCTATCGTGAGGGGGGAGCACGGACGGGAATCCTGTTGAGGCCGGCGTCGCCAGTCCCAAGTACCAGACGCACTTCCTATCGTGTATCGTGGTATGTGATATGCCGCGAATGTAGAAAGAATCGACGGTGGGCTACGCAATAGCAGGGGGGGGTCAGAATCAGGGTCGCGGATCGTGGGTCGTTGCCGGTTTGCCATGTGGTGGTGGTGCCGGTGTCTCAAGCCTCAGGAATACGGGTACGACACAGCGAAATGCCCCTTGTTGGGCGAGGACTAGTTGGACTGCCCGGCTTCACCGTTGACGTCGCGTCCCGCTGGGTGCTCTTTCCAGCCTAGCCCCTTTCTGTCTAGGCCCTCGAAGATCGCGTCAATGCGGGGCCAGCCGCTGCAAGTGACAACAAAGTGCCAAGTGCAGGTGGCCGCGCGTGGCATTATTTGCGAGAGGGCAGGAGCAGCACCTCCAGTTCGTTTCCTCCTGAAGGAGGCCCCATGGTCTCACGGTCCATGTCGATAAGTCGATAGCTGCCGGGCTGCCGATTCTGACTGGTTTTAATCCAGCGTCGTCTCCACTCCCATGCTTCCTCTCGGCGCGTCATCAGAGACCTGTTTTGGATGGCGCGACGACCCAAGCGTTGCACTGGAGCACATCTCATTCATCAAAAGAGGCCAAAATGACCACGTTGGACAGCTGTGGCTGGCTCTTGTGTGCTGCTCTCTGCGAGAATCATGCGTCCAAGGACGGCCATCCATGGACTGCCCATCGGAGAGATAAGAGCAGAGGCCCAGAGGCTCCCACAATGGCAAAGCTGACACGCTGCAATTGGAAGGTACCGGATTCTGCGCCTCTGCCAAACAGTTTGGATCGTCGGTTTGTCTTATATTGCCCATACTATCAAGGTGTGTGGTGCTGCGATCATCTCTCAATCTCAGCCGCCAAATAAACAATGCCCTTTGGCGGCCCCTTGACGGCGCATCGGCTTCATTCCGCAGCGGGCGTTGGCAGCTCGGGTTTCAGGACAGACCCCAGTTCTCTTCTCCAACGGGCATCCTGGCTCTCCATGTTCATCCCCTCACCGACCCCGCATGGGTCTAACCAACACCAAACGACCAAAAGACAATGACCAAGCTCGACTTTCCACAGGGTTCTAGACCTGCTGCTCTGTACACTGCGAAAGTAGGCTCGACTCGGCCCTGTTCTCACCGCAACGCTAATCGTCTGGGCATTGCCTCTCCACGACTTGGCAAAGTGCCGGGCTCTTGGTTCAGCGCTGCACTCATGAAAATCTCTGCGAAAGGGTACCCCAGCGCCGTTACGCCTTTTCCCAAGCAAACCAATTCTGCGAGAAGGCTGCGAGGTGATTGATATCTGTGATATCTCTTGCCCAGCCTCTTCGGCCTTGGCCTAGCCTTGGGAAAAGCGATCACAGCTTTCAATTTGGACCCATTTTGTCGCCAGCCAAGCTTGCACGGACGGCGCCGAGGCGTTTGGATGCGGTCAAACCCTGTCTTGACGCACGTGGCCACACTGGCAAGGCCTGCTAGTAAGGAACACAGCAGGTTAAGAACTTATTCTGCTCTGCACTGGGAAGGGTGAAGAGTTGGCGATGGGTGATGAAGCTAGCTTGGGCAGCACGACGAGGACGGCCCGTGCGAAAAGCTAACAGCCCCTGAACAATCCGGTCTGCGGGTGGTTTGCCGTGGTCTTGCCAAGGTCAGTACCTAAATCTTTGCGCTCGGGCCGCGAGGGTGCATCCCATCGGCTGCACGCCCATATCAGTGTCACCAATACCATTCATTGATTGTGTGGTTGGCAAGTTGCCGGCTCCTCTTTCATTTCCCAATTCGGGTCGCCCTCCGAGTATCGTAGGCTTGCGGTTATGCGACATATCGACATCGACAGGTCAACTTGCCACTCTAGCCTCAGACCAGCTCAAGTGTTGCACGCACCGCGTGGCCCGACAGAGCTCCCCAGATCCCCAAGGCGGGAATACCAGCGCCGACACGGCAGAGACTCGCCAATGCAAAGCCGTAGCCGACCACCCGTTCCTGCATTCCCAGTGCCGAGTCGAGTCGGAGCCGTCCCAGGGGCACACCTCCATTACCCTTTATCGCCCCATCACTAACAGACAACAGCGGAAGCACGCCGACGGCATCGACGGATCAGAGCGTCACGTTAGGGCCCACAATTAATTCACTGCCACTTCGATGTGAGCCGCCAATCAAGCGAGCGAGAGAAGTAACATGACCAGATCTCCTCTCGTCTGCTGTTGAGGCCCAAATCCACCAGACTATGGATGTAATTACACGTTGTGGAACCGAGGTAACAGGAGCTTTCAGCTCAGATCTTAGCCTCGTCACGCAACCAAGGCCAAAGGAGGCCGAAGTTCAGGAAAAGGGGAGTGCCAGAGGCTCTTCAACTTCCAAGAAACAGTTTGTACCCACCCGGCCCGAATCACACCCCACCGGCTCCGGGGTTATTGTGGAGTGTCCCGGCGGGATGTCGAGGCTATTGCCTGTGGTCATGGAGACGGGCCGGATGCGACGTCTTTAGACTCTGGAGCCTTCCCAGAGCCACGGACTAGGCAACTCCACTGATCCGCCGGCACCCTTCTCGGCTCCTTTATTCTGACTTGACAGCAAAGAATTGACTTTTTGGGTCTACGACTTTCAACTTGACTTCCCGGCTTAGCCTTCACCAGAGCCTTCACCAGAGAAGCCGGAAAAAGTGGCCACAGCTTAGCCATCCTCCGCACAGACAGCACCGCTTGGGTTGCAGCCGTTTCAGGGGCTCGCCCCTCAACTTCAACTCGACGCTCAAAATTACCCCGCCTCCTCGTGGAGTTATTTTCAAATGAGAGGGTCTGTAGGCGTGAGGTAATTATGTACTGGATGTGATGGGAGCTAGTTAATGCTACGAGCTAACAGACAGACAGGCGGAGCTCTCATTTCAAGTTTCTGGTTATGTTCTAGTAGTAGCATCAGCATCAACGACACAGCCGAAAAGACAAGCACCTCTTTTATGCAATCCACTACCAACTCTCAGCTGTCCTTCACCCATCCTCCGCCTCTGAGGTATGCAAAAATACATACAACACCAGGGATTCGCTGGTCGTCACCGACCCAACTACTAGTCTGGCCCTCACTGGCTTATCTATGGGAGAGCGGACGGGATCCCGAGTTTTCCAATAGGTATGGCCGTATGTGGTTGATGTCGTCCTCGGGCTGGGCCACATGCCCAGGAGATGGGAGGACGTAATTGAGGCTGGAGAGACCTAGCCCGGTCCGCGGAAAAGAATCATAGCTCGGCCCGGGACTGGTTGTGGTATGGTCTCTGCACGGATGAGTAATCAAGCCCAATATATATGCACACATACAAAGTCTCAAGCAGTGCATTTTGAAACATTTTGGAATACTGCGTTCAGATCGCGACACTTTTCCCCAAGCCCGTTAGGTGATGAATCATGCCCTGCCTTAGCGGGGCAGCCGATTCAGCCTTGCTGCACTTGGAGGGGTAAACCTTTTAATATCCCTCACCACTTCGTAGAAGGCGGCGTCGACGTCGGCTACCGCCCTCGTATACGACCTGTCTTGTGCAAATATTGGTATACGCGCGTCCGTTCTCGAAGAACTGAACCCCCAATGAGCTTGCCAGTTCCACGCCGTCACCCAAACTGACCTCCCTCTCATCGATGTTGCAGCCACATGTGCTGCCAACGAGAACCAACGGGGATCTAGTCCTTGTCTTTCTCCTCGAGGATCTTGTTGTACCAGAATCTGATGGCGCAAAAGGATGGCCCGGTCTTTGGTGCTGTACACCAGGAGGAAACCTTGCCCATCTCGGAGGAGCTGGTCTCGGATGGCGTTGTATTCTTCTGGCTCAACTTCTGATACATCTATCAGGGTCAGTTCTTCGTCAATGATCACGATCTTACGGGGTTCTGGCGGTCCTGCCGGGTCGTAATCCTCCAGTCTCAAAGGGTCGTGGATGAGCTGCGCGGCAGATTGTAACGTTAATGATTGCTGATTGGTGAATGGGAAAAGTAGGGTGATACTTGCCATACTTGTCAATGCTGTTTTCCCTACTCCTTTAGCCCCTGCCACGACTATCTCCACAGCTCTCAGTTCGTTCGCCGGTACAACTTGGGTAATGCACGAAATATGTTGGTCTGAAAGGGGAGCCTTAGGAACCGCTTCCTTACCCCTAAAAACCAAGTCGCGATTTTCATATCCTAGATTGCTTCTTGCCCACGGTTACTAGTCCCCGTTCAAAGAGATACGCCCGACACAGAACATCGTCAACGAGAAGTAGCCGCCCAAAACTCTCGACAATAACCTTGCCATTATAGTCATCAGTCAACTCGATAAGGAGAGCTGTACGGGCATCACCATGTCGTACGCCTCCTCGGCAACTGCATTAGCCTTCTCGGTTTTCATCGCAGTCCGAAAGACGTTGACAACCATCACTGCCCTGGCGTTGCTGATAACCCTTTTCGCCACATGCACGTTGCCAATGGCGAGCTTCAAACTCTCTGGCCTCTCAGGATTTTGGAACCACCTCTTTCATCACCCTCCCTACGGCCTCGCCACCCCGTCATCCCCAAGCTCCAGACACAGAACGCACCCGACCACTCCCGCTCCCCGTCCGGCTTCACCCCCTGCACCTCGACTGCGTACAGAAACTCCCGCTGTATGTCGGCAATCGCGGCAAGGTGCGAGGCGAGCCTGTCCAGCGGGTTTGGGGTGGCGGGTGAGACTGGACCTGGGTTGGGAGAGTTGGCGGTGGAGCCGGGGGTCGTACTCAGGGTAGGTTGGGAGAGTTGGTGGATGAGAGGATGGCATTGAGAGAGGTTCGTAGACGCTCGAGACGGGCGAGGTAGAAGCGTTCTGTTAGGATGAAGTGGTTGACTACGGTGGCAATGGGGGATGGGGGAACTGTAGGCAAGGCGGGCTGTATGGTCGGGACGTGTGGTAGTTTACTAGATGCGGTGAGGTGAGCGAGGAGGCGACCGACGACGTAGATGACCTGCCCGTGTTAGAATGCATGCGGCAAGGAGTGGGATAGGGGCAGGGTTACTTTGATCTGCTTGGAAATTTCGGAGCTTTCTAGGTCCGACATGGTGAAGCGGTCGGCTAGGGGGATGCCTAGTTTATCACAATCCTGGCTGAACCCTGAGTCGGTGAGCTCTTCAACAGGGCTGCTACTGATATCCCGTCTCAGACTCTATCTGGGTGGCGAGTCTGGTACGAAGAGAGTCGTCACAGTGTTCGATCAACCCGAGGAGGGAAGGGCATGGGGCACTCTAAAGACCGCGATGAGGATGTTCAAAGGGTTGGTATCTTTGGATGCTATGCTCCGCTGAGTAGCAATTAGTGTGCCGAGGGGTTAGAGTATGGGATGTGAAAGCTGAAGCTCCATGTCGACGCAGCCGTGGAAGAGGGACCGCGCATAAGCCGTGGATGGCAATGGAGGGCCTTTGAGCTGCCGAGGTTTGACCAAACTGCGTATTGCTGCGGGTTTATAATGTCCTCGAGACTAAGAGGCAAAGGCAGAACTGAGAGCTCTGATATGCTGCTGAGAGAGAGGCCAGAGCATAAGAAAGGCGGACGATTGGTCGTCTCAGGGCTCTCTCCACCACAACGACTTGTTCTCCTTTTGCTTGGTCATGACTCCGAAAGACTTTAATTGCCTTTCCCAGAGAGAAGCAACAAAATGTAACTATTGTGGTCTGGGTCTCCTCTGGGCGGTATCTCTCGCCATCAACGGGCACCGGAGTGGGAACCCAAGCTTGTCGTAGCAACGGCGAGTCTCTGGCAACCCCTGAACCAGACGCACCCTGGAGTAACCCAAGTTTACGCTTTTCAAGCAGCACAGCCAGCCGCCGTTGATGCTCCTCCGCCTGGCCCCTGGATTTACTTAAACGCAAGTTAGACCTCGCTACCAAACCCCTACCGGACTGAACTCATGGCCGATCGACTTACCTCTGGAGGATGCAGAGGACGCAATCGATGCACGACCTGGACGCCTGGACTCTAGCCATAATGCTGCCCAACACGCGGACTTTCCTCTTCAGCAAAGGAGCCGTGATACTTGCTGCATGAGATAACGACAACCCCCCTCCCCCCAAAACGCTGAGTCCAGGTCCGAAAACACGAGCACACCGTCAGAAAGGACGGCGACGATGTTATCGACCTGGATCAGCCCGGCCCAGCCCGCGGCACCGACCTCAACACCCTTTGGCGCGCTCGCTACCAGCGCGTGTAACGCGTCGAGGGCGGTTGAGGCGGCAAAGACCTCGTCACGCAGAGACGCAACAGCCCTGGACGTGGCTCTTGTCCGCGACCTAGCGCACGCCCCAAGAATCCTGGCCGCATCCGACGCGGCGGCCGACCATGCCCTCGACCGACGCAATTGCGCCTAGAGCAGGCGCCATGACAGGGACCAAGGTAGTGGGGTCTGCTTCAGGTCCGATCAGGTCTGATCAGGTCGGACTACATGAGCGGACCCGAAAATTGGATCAGGATGGTATGTGGCAGATCGTCCGAACTTCGATGGGGGAAACTTGGGAGCTGGGAGTGCGCGCGCTGAAACGGCGGCAGCGCTGCAGCAGGCTGTTCCAGGCGGCTGCTGTCCTTCCCCGCAGTAACATGGGGACGTCGGACGTGGAGACAGGACAGGGGGCGGGGGGACATGGGTTGAGCTTAGCGTCGCGTCCGCGCCGGGTACGGACCACGGCTTCTCGAGGCAGTCGAGGCAGTCGAGGTAGACTCGAGTACCACTGCGAGACGGGACTTCGACCACAAAGCAGTGACGATGCGCAAAGTACACTTGCACACAGCGCACAGTATACAGTATACAGCACACAGGCAGATTGCGATACAGACTGCCGCGTGTGTGCGAGCCCAACCTAGTATGGATCTGGTTTCGACCGAAGTTGGCTAATTCCATCGCAATGTGATGGAAGCCGATCTGACTGCCCGGGCCAAGCCACCCACCAAGATTAGCGGCCCCACAGACGTCCGTCATCGGCCTTTGGGGAAGGCGCCCCGATAGCTGATAGACGTTATCTGTTGGCAGCTTAGCAGGACACGCAGCGGAATCCCTGCTGGCGTGATAATCTGCAGACAATTAGATACGCTCATCCTTTTTTGTCGAAATTTTTCGATAGCTGCGCCGTCGAGCTGCAGGCCGAGAGACACCTGCACGGCCGACGTGCCTCATGCACCTGTCCGCAACTTTGCCCGTAGCCGATCAAAAACCTCAGTGCCGATATACGGCTACGGGGTGTCTGTCGTGCTATGGGGTTCCATCAACGTGGGCCGGAACGAGAACCGGGCGGGTACTGGCCAGTCGTCTATCAGCATCCCAAACTTGAAGCATTTCCCGGTCCGTCGAGCGGTGCGTTGCGTTGCACCGGCCAAAGGCACCTGCAGACAACAACAGCAGGTCGGAGCTTCATTGCCCGCCAAGCTCGCCCTCCCAAGCCGGCGATTGGGTGACAATTTCAAGACACAGGTACAGCAGCAGCGCTTCTTGTCGTGGCCTCGGTGGCGTCGCCTAGCAGTGCGAACTGGGTATAGCCCTCCCGGGCATGCTTCGTCCTCGGCTTCGATGGACGTGTGGGGTTGCAACACAGATCGGTGCACTGCACCTTGGGCCCTTCGAACGGGTCTGGCCAGCTCCGCCCGCCGCTCGTCGCCGATTACGTTCCGCGTCGGGAATGAAGGCATTAGAAGATTACCCGCAGGAGTCGCTCCACGCCGGTGAGAGACACTAGATGCCATGATGCCCCTCGAAAATCCCTTTGCTCGAATCACGTCCTTTGCCAACCTTGGAAAGATGACGCAAACTTGCACGTCATTGGGACTCTGCCAGCCAGGTTAGTGGGGGAGGGGGGGGGATAGGGGTCAAAACAAAAAACTCCACGTTCTCAGCCAGCCTTGGAGAAAAACTGGGGAAGCGAGGAACAGGGAAAGATCCGTGGAACCCACCTCCCTCATCCAGGGAACGCAATGCAGCCCACAGTCCCAGATCACCCGCTTGGTGTAGCCCTTTTCGCCATGTCTCAGACATACTTATCCGCACGGGGTTGGCATTTGCATCTGTTAGCGGAAACCAAATTATCGATGAGCGAAATCGGCAGCACCCCTCCATCGCCCTCCCCCCTCCCCCTTTTCTCCTCGCCATGGCAACACGGCTTAGACTGCGCGAATCACTTGGGGTTCGATTCACGAAGTCCATGGGCAACTCCAAAGTACATCTCAAAATGTAAGCGGGACGGATATTGATGTGTGAGCATCGAACCAAAACCAAATGTGATATTAAAAACCTGATTCCGCGATTCAAACCAGAAAATGACATAATTTAAATGACAAATAGCCGCCCAGGTCATGCATCGATGGTGCCGATGATGAGATTCATGGTAACGAAATAGAAAAAGCCCCCTTGCATTTGATACCATGCATTTAACAAAAAATGATGCCTGCCTGCCCCGCCCAGGAGCCCCCTTAAAACATGAAGGGAGCTATGCTGAGTTTGATGATGCTTGTTGTTTGGTTTGCGGACTCGTGTCTTTCTCTCGTTTTTCTCTCTCTGCTTTCCTCCTCCCCAGCGAGAGAGAAAAGTGCACCCTATGAAGGTGTGTGCTGTTTGCCCGTTGTGTCTAAAGGTGCCCGTTGCGTATTTCCAGCTGTGCCGTAAAAAAAGAAATAACCAAAACTCTTGCCTCCCATGATGATTGTCGTAAAGCCATCAGGGCTGAAGACCCCCACTACAGCCACCAAACCACTTGTCGGGTTTGTGCTCATGTTGCCCCTGCCCGCGTTGTTTGGTCGTGATGGGAAGAAGTGGTGATACAATCTTGTTTCCCATTGTCTTCCTCCCCCAGGTTGTGGTTGTGTTCCTGGCCTTCTGCCGCGTATGCAGCGACTCTCCTCTGCTTTTCCCCTAATCGGCTTTCCTCCCATTGAATACACCTAACCAGCCAGACACCTCTAGAGCTTTCGGGACATCAAGCCTGCCCGAAACAAAACAACAGCATGTATCCAGCTGCTTACTGCGGTACCAAGACAGTGAGCTGGTAAATTTGTCCGGGCTTGATGTCGTCAATCCGGGGCTCTGGCAGAATACGGCTGCCGTGGCGGACTGTCACATCGTCGACATCACCCCGGCGAATGTCCAGCTGGAATGTCGCATCACGGAATGTCCGGGTGACCTTGATAGCGTTCCACGCGCTGGGCAATTGCGGGCGGATGACAAGACCATCCTCATCACCCCTGAGGCCACAAAGTCCCTCAATGAAGCAGCGGTATGCCCACGAGACTGTGCCCGTGTTGAACAATTGACTGGAGCGGCCGGCGGTACGCGGGAACTCGCGCCACGCGCCGCGATAATAGTTGGGGATGTAGATGGGGAGCTGGCCGCGCTGGCGGTAATCAGCCTCGCTGGGGCCGGGGAGAAGCTGGCGCAACAGGTCGTAGGCGCGGTCTTGCTGACCGCCAAGCTTGTACAGGCTGAAGATGTAGAAGACACCGGCGTGGTTGTACACGGCGCCGTTCTCAGCCGAGCCGATGGCCTTTTGAGTGACGCGGCCGACATCCTCACGCATCTTGGTGTAGGGCGGCGCAAACATTTGCACACCGTACGGTGTGCTGAGCTGCGCATCGACCTCGGGCAGAATCTTGTCGATCTGCTCCGAACTAGCTGCGCCGCTGAGAATTGCCCAAGTTTGAGGGTTGAGCCAAATGCGGCCTTCGGGATCCTTCTTGATGCCGAAGGTGACATTGTCGTCAGTGATGCCACGCGCAAACCAATCACCATCCCACAGGTGCTTGTTGACGGCGTCGTTGCACTCGTCGGCTCCCGCGCGGAATTGCGCCGCCAGCTCGGTCTGCTTCTCGTGCTCACACACGTCGGCCCACAAGTTGAGCGCGTGTGCTGTCGCGAGGGTAAGCCATCCCGAAACGCCGCGACCCTTATAGCCCACCATGTTCATCGGATCACACCAATCGCCCTGGGCGATGTAGCTGAGTCCTCGCGCGTCCCGAGCTCCGAGAAGCCAGTTCATGGCGCGGCTGAAGCGCTCAAAGACAGTCAGCGAGTCGCCGTTGGCGCTACGAACACGCTCGCGGAGCAGGCCGTAGTCGCCCGTCTCGGCAAGGTAAACATCAAGAGTCACCGGCAGCCATACACAGTGATCGGTGTGGGGAATCTGGTTGATGTACTTGAGCTCAGCGCCTTCAGCTAGCAAGATGCCGTCGGGCATGGACCCGTTGGGTTCTTGTTGAGAAACTGCCGTGAGGAATGAGTTGCGGGCGACGCTAGGCTTGATGTAGTTCATGCCCATGTTGTCTTGGAGGTAGTTACGGGTCTGCGGATCCGTGGTCAGGCGGTTGACGTCGCCGTGGTAGTAGACCTGGCGCGGCAGCCAGTTGTTGACGAAGTTGTCGAGGTCCTTGTCGGGGGTCTCGATGCGAAGGCAACCACGACCCTTCTCCATGTAGGTAGCATACTCGGCGGCGGTCTGGAGGAAGGCATGCTTGCTCAGGTAGCGAGACCGCATGGCGGCGATCTCGGCCTCATCGTAGGCTGGGCCGAACATGAAGCGGTATTCCCGCGACTCGGCCGGCTTAAGCGCCACGCGGTACTGTACGGCGGCTGTCGGGGTCTCGTACCGTGCATCACCGCAGCTGAGCCTTGGCTCCTGCAGGCCGGACGGGTTGTGGATACCTCCCTCGCCCTCGAACTCCTGCTGGTTGGCCTCGTACGAATCTGGGGGCGTCTCGCACAGGAAGTAAGTCTTGTCCTTGAGGTACTTGTTCTTGAAGTACTCGGATGCCTTCTGGTAGGGGGTGACTGAGCTGGCGACGATGCCAACGAGGTCTGGGTTCCATGCGGCGCTCTGGTTCATCCATGACATGTAGCCAATTGGGAAGTAGGGGGTCACGCTGAGCCTCCGAGGACGGCCCGAGACGTTGGTTACCCTGATGGTCCACAGCTCGGCGACGTCGTGGGTGGGCAGGCCCATGATCATCTCAACGCGCACGCCGTTGTTCTCGACAGCCCAAGCGACATCGCTCTTGCCAACCGAGAAGACGAAGCGGTCGGCAGGGGCGCGGACGGGCTCGTAGGGGGCCGAGAAGAGATGGCCCGAGTCCTCATCCTTTACGTAGACGAAGCGCCCGGGGTGGTGAGCATAGTAGTTTTGCTCGGGCTGCATGAACGTCTTGGCCTCAATATTGGGTGCGTGGGCGTACTTTGCCGGCTCTGGCTGCATGAATTGGGCTGTCGCGAAGCCACGGCAGGTGAGTTGGATCATCATGCTCTGGTTCCAGAGGAAGCCGGCGGCCTTGGGCATGGCCGTTGGTGTTGTCAATTCGTAGCGATCCCCATTGTGCGTGGGACGCAAGACGGTTGCTTCTTTCCTCATCTTGACGGCGGGTCTGTGGTAATGGGAAGGTGGTGGTGGTGGTGGTGGTAGTGGTGGTGGTGTTTGGGTGGGCGGGGGGAAGTGTTTAGGGGTAGAGGATAGGGGACGACTAATAAGGGAACCCAAACAAAACAAAAGGGACGGGGGACAAACAGTCTCGACAACTATTTTTTTGTATTTTTGTATTTTAGGATTTGAGGTTTTTGGGGAGGGGAGAACTGGGACGGCCAGGCCCTGGGCGGATGGGATTTTTGTTTGAATTTTGCGATTTGGGCAAGAGCTGCAGGGGAGGGAAAGAGCAGCAGCGCCGAATGACAAAAGCAGCAGAAGGAAGCAGACGATGGTAGGGACGTCATGGGTTCGCGGCCCAGTGAGGGCGTCCAGGGGGCGATACCAGGGTACGCCAGGGAGTACCGGGGTACGCCAGGGTACTCAGGACAGGGCTCATGGGGCAAGGCCGCCCACGCCGACTCAACTGGACTCAGCTGACCATCCCGTCCCAACATTTCCGTCTGCAGGGGCTCAACCGGGAGAATCGGTGCACTCGGTGCATAAAATAGCTCACCGCTCCTTCACTTGGCACAGCACGGGATCTAGCATATCTTGGCCGTACGCGGTGCGGCTTCTTTCGAATGTTCGCAGGTTCGTACATACATTGTGTGCAGGTATATACGTACCGACACTACCTGTGTATACACAGCCAGGCGTGATTGGGACACACACTGGCGCACGCTGGGGCACACACTGCACGCTGGAAGTTTGGAACAGGCCGCGCAGCGTAGCGATCCATCATGTTGCAACTTGCGATAGGCACCCCAAGACACCAAGGACGGCACACACACACACCATGGAGCCCACAGCCCGGGGGGGGGGGGGGGGGGAGGGGCCCAGGGTGTGTCGGCCACGCTGCTGCCGCTCAAACGCCGTCCAGGATTCCTACAGCATGGAGCCGTGGGAGGTCCGAACACGGAACAGTCACGTCAAACCACGCCCATCCACTGGACGAGAGGCCATTGCCAATTGCTGTTGGGCGATGGCGTGTGTGTCCGCACATTGCCTCTCCGCCGCCTGGGCCTGGCTTCTGTCTGCTGTGTGGTTCGGATGCTGGCGTAGACGGCGTTTGGATATTCAGCCGAACTTGGCCCATATTAAAAACAGGGCGCTGCTTTACGCATTGCGCAGCTTTACGCAGCTTAGGTACATGTTCGTACATGCCCAGGTCACAGCAGGTTGCGCTGCTTGTTTTGGCCGCGGTGCTGCGCGGATGCGAATATTGGTTCCGCGCCCCCTTTCCGCGCAGCCGCAGCACTCGCAGCATTCGCAGCACTCTCACATCACTCGCATCACTTGAAGCACTCGCGGTGCTCAGTGTTCTCAGCACAGTCGATGGCGCTGGAGCTGGCACTGCCTACAGCCCCAGGCTCTCTTGGTGCGACATCTCACAGTATGGAGCACCTCCCATTTCTTACCTCTACCCCCACGGCCGTCCCTCGGGGCCCCCGCGTGGGAAGGCGATTGGTCGCCAGTGAAAAAGTCGTAAGGAAGGGGGCGTGTGTAGGTGAGCGATCGATCGGCCGAAGGGGTTGCAAAGCTGCAAAAGAAAACCTCGTGGAATTTTCCCCTTTCCTTTCTTTTTCCTGCCTGCCGCTTTGAAACTGTTGGCTCTCCCACTTTGTCTTTGCTCAGGTGCCGCGTCCGCTTTTCCTCTCAGCCTCCTCTGGGCGCCCCTAGCCCTCTCAAGCGTCGCTGTCAATTGCTGGGCGTAACCAATAACGGAGGCGGTCAGCCGCGACTATTTGCGACTCTCTTTGCGACGGCGCTCGCACGATGGAAGCGCGCTGGGCTGGGGTGACGGTCAGATGATTGAAGGAAAATGCACCCAGGCCTGCCACGGCGCCAGCTGCCACAGACTCCCACGGCGGTTGACGTGCGCTAGGCCTAGTAAAGAAGGCGCTTGGAACGC
This sequence comes from Lasiosphaeris hirsuta, assembly GCA_030549175.1. NCBI lineage: Eukaryota > Fungi > Ascomycota > Sordariomycetes > Sordariales > Lasiosphaeriaceae > Lasiosphaeris > Lasiosphaeris hirsuta. Next base: position 4,471,916 of record JAUKUA010000002.1, read on the forward strand.
TAGCCAAGAGTTCGATGGGGGATGGAGATGGGGGTTCCTTCCATGGAGATTCTTTGGGGATTCCTGGGAGGCGGGGCGATGAATCGGCTGAAAGACGAAAGACAAAAACCAAAACTGGACATCCATGCTTGGTGCTCCGTAGTGGTAAGTTCTCCCGAGAAGCGCAGCAGCACCACCAGACCAGATGGCGAATTCCAGTCAGATAGATTGGCCTCGACGCGGGTCGATAGCAGCCCATCAATCCGGCAATTGGTAGATTGCCTGATTGCGCACCGCGATGCATTGCGGCAGAATATCCGGGTTTCGTTGGTGGAGAAAATGGAATATGACATCACCGCAATCCTCTGCAATTCACCCAGCTCAGTGCAAAATCTGTGAATGACTGCAAATGGAATGGGAGCTGTCAATCTGTGCTCCTTTTTTCGGCTCTCCAGTCTCTGCCCCAGGCATCTCCGGCCGTCATTCGGGCGGTTCGGGCTCGGCCTCGTATCGGACAGTGCTCGATGCTCGGTGCGGGCTGCGGCAGCCCCTATTCGCACGGCTACGCCCTAATAATAGCTAGCGACGCCGCTGGCTGCTGACGGATTGCGACCAAACTTGACTTGTCCGTCGATTTTCTTCAACTGCAGGCTGCACCCTCAACAACAACGACATGCCCGAGCACCAGTCCGCCCTCGCCCGCCCTCATCACTTCGCCCTCCCGTCTGCTCTCCCTTGTCTCTTGGTCTCGTCGTCTCCCAACCCCAAGTCGGCCAGTTCCCCCCCCCTCCCCCAGCTCCATTCCTCTCTCTAGAAAGCTCCCAGCCAGCTCCTCCACCCCTTCTTCCTCCTCCTCCCCCCCCCAAGACCCCCAAGAGACCACTACAAGACACTAAGACGCGCAGGACAGCCCAGGAAAAGGCAAACCCACCCAAATTCAGAATGGCGTCGTGGGGTCAATCCCCCATCCCACCCCACACCAATTCCTACCCCTCGACTACCAACTGGTCTCGCTCTGTCTCCCGAGTGGAGGGCGTGGGAGGGCCACACCGAACACACCCTCCCTCGCTAAGGCTCCCCGCAACAATCCCGTCCTTGGCGTGTTTACCCAGAGGTTGCAATTGGTAACGCCCAGGGTACTCCGTACCGACGGTTGTCCCACCCACAAGGGTCGACGAGCTCGCCATATCGTGCCCCGAGGCGGGCTTCTCATTCGCAATGGCCCCGAGCCCCCAAGGCCCCAACAGCTTCAATGCCGGCAAACATCCAATGGCTACGATTTGGCTATGGCCCACCCGGGTTATTGCACTTACGTTGCTTCGATGGCTGCCTTGGTTTGTCCTGTTTTGATTCCATGTCCGCCGACCGGAGCGAGAATTTGGGGTAAAACAGCTTAGGCTAAGGTCCGGTCTGCGCCCCGGGGGTCAATGAGCCATGGCAAAAAAAAAAAAAAAAACGAAGCAGAAAAAATTGCCCCGAAAATACGCACAAACAACCCCCAGCGGCCGGTGTTGTGGTTCGCCCAATATCCAACAGTCACGAGGCCTTGGAATTTGCTTTTCGGCAGACGGTCTTACGTAACTGCTGGGCCGGTCGCTGCCGCGAAGACGAAAGGGGGAGGGCGGTCTCCCGCCAGTCCAGTCGCGCGCTGGGACACTGAGAAGCTGCCCACGGCAGAAGGGTCTGACACACTTACACCAAAACACAGATGCAAGATCCCAAAAGGTCAAAATCGCCCGCCACTCCAAACGGATCCGCACGATCCCGATAACCGATCCCGTGTTTTGTGCGACGACGCAGTCCAGCCATTGCATTTCGTTTCTCAATTCTTCCCAGCACAGCATGCTCCCTCGAGCTAATACGGAATAACTCACTGAATTCTCTCAGACCCTCATGCAGTAAGAGCCCGAATTGTCGACGAAACACTGAACCGTGGGTTGATCAGCAGGTCAACCTGGCCAGCCACCACCAGCTTTGCGCTAGCGACATGTAGCGACATGTTGCTCTCGCGAAAGTGACTCTGCTCTACGCGCTCACGGCTCATGTGTACTCCGAGTCGGCTGGCAGCCTGTGCTCATCACGGGACCCAACCCGAGCCGCTTGAAACTTCCGTCGCGAACCGGCAGCCGGGTCAGGAATGCCACCTCTTTCCTCCTAGTTGCGTGATGAGGGGAAAGAAAGACGAGGAGGCCGGGCCCATGCAGAGTGTGCCGAATGAAGAGCAGCGAGTCAAAGGAGGCTCCCAGGTGAGGGAAATGAAGAATTGCGGCGAGTACGACAGAAAGCATGACAGATTATTGCCTCTCTTTCATTGCGGGTTGCCACTGCGGGCCACTGGCCGGGGCGCCGAGGCCATTGGCCACAGGAGATGGTGAGATGGGTGTTATACCCCCATTTCCCGGCCTCTACCCTATCTGCCTTTGCCCTCCACCGTGTCACCTGCTGGGAAGGGGACAGACGGCTGTGGACGGCAATGTGTGGCATGTTGCTCAGAGATCATTCAAGCAGCTTCTCTTGGCGTGCGACCCGGCTTGTGGCCACCTGGTGACAGGTGGGGAGACAAAAACGCTCCATTGGCCGCACAGTACCAGTGCACGCGGGCAGGGCGAATTGGAACGTAAGGTAGGTGGGGGAATAGGGGGCAATTCCAGACCATGTTAAAAAACTCGGAGAAAAAGAAAAACACATGAGTAGTAAAAACTTTTGAGTGCTAATCTCGCAATTCATCCGCTTGCACTGGTTGCGCTCCCACAAATCCGACTTCGGAGACTTCTGATGAATCAGGAGACTAAAATGCTCTTGAAGCATGGCAAGTTGAAGTGGACATTCAACGAGTAAATCACAATTTCGAAATTTGCAAGTGTTCATTTCACGACGCTGGTAACCTGAGTCTCTGGGTTTCAGGGTCAATCCTGAACTGTATCCCAGGCACCACTATCGCACATAAAGATCGCTATAAAAGCCGAGAATACCGTTAGGTGATATGTTAGAGTTGCAGCTCGCCATTCATGATGACTGCCACATGCAAGTTTACCCAAGTACTGGAGCTTTACACATGTATAGGATCTGTTGAATGTGTGCTGCAAGCGATTGCATTCTCAGAACTCTTTGCAGAAAGGGTTATCTTTTTCCTCGAGCTTGAAACTTGTGTAACTTGGATTGTTGTGCATGTCATAGATGCCCACTATATTCTGAGTAAGTCAACCTCCCCCCCCCCCCCTCCCCCCTATCTTCACATCTTGAAAGACAATCAACCTCATAGCAAACAACCTTACACCAAATTTAGTTGCATAACCGGGATATTTTGACGTACGTGGCGCCGGCTGCACTGTAAAGTCTCCGCCCGATTACATATGGTTTCGGGTTCTCCTGGCGGTATTGTCTACTAATCACAAATTGGGCAGGTGTTTTTTGCATGGCTATCCTGATCAGTAAGCCGGCCTTTGCTGACTTGGGGAGTCAAGTGGCGGGCGTCGACGTCTTTTGATTGGAGAGATGCTGCATTGGGCTAATTCCTGCCTGACGTGCAGGTTGATGTCGAAGTTCCTTATGATGTTTCGCATGGCCAGCCACGACGTGGGGATATCGCAACCAGCTCGATTTCCAAAAAGAATTGTACATGCAGAAGTAGTTTCGAGACGGCCCAAGTTTTGCGAATAATTACCTCTTGTTTCCGCCCTACGGTTTCACTGCAGCGGCATTTGTGGCCGAAAGGGACTCGGAGCATGGACAGGTTCGCGCTGCTCCCCACGGAGCTGGTGCTCGAAATCCCGCAACACCTCGACGCCCTCAGCGACCTTGCCGCTCTCGCGAGAACCTGCAGGAGTTTCTACCAGGCGCTCAACCAGGTGCTGTACAGGCGGGATGTCGAATCTGGGGATCCCGTCTCGCCGTTCTGGGGTGCCGAGAAGGGCGTCGTCAACACCCTCCACCACGCCAACGTGGCGGGCGCCGATCTGAGCCGTTGGAGGCAGTCTTCACAGCCGTGGAGCGACATGCTGCCATCGAATCATGCGCACCCCCAGACAGAGGTCCCGCCTGCAGATCGCCTGGGGGCCAGCTTCCTCGAGCGCGGCGGCGACCACCACGTCCCCCAGGCGGCGCAGTACTGGTGGCACCCTCTCGACGTGGCGGCCCTCTTCGGCCACGCGCAGGCCGTCCGCTATCTCGCCAGCGCCGGGGTCGACGTCGCGTCGTCTACCTCCAGGGGGCTCTGCAAGTTCCAGTGCATACCCGAGATGGCGGCGGCAGATCATGGCGGACGGATCCCCATTGGGAGGCCATTTGATTGGGCAATCCACACTGCATTGCAGATGGCCGACTGTGCAGGGCAGGAGCAGGCCGCGAGGGCACTTCGGGAGCTCGGGGGGGGCTGTGTAGCGCTGCCGAAGTCGAAGGGCGCCAGCCTAAGTTCCGAGAGGGGGAGGTGTGGTTCGAGCTGTGGTGATGCCCGTTTGGGCGGACGGCAGAAGGTCCTTGCCGAGTCGCCGCCTCTGTTCTCCTTCTACGACTTTGTCCTTGAGAGGTTCTAGGCAGGGGGATGTGAATGTGGAGTGGATGTGGATGTGGATGTGAATGTGGAGTGGATGTGGAGTGGATGTGGAGTGGATGTGGATGTGGATGTGGATGTGGATGTGGACGTGGATGTGGATGTGGACGTGGATGTGGATGTGGATGTGGATGTGGATGTGGACGTGGATGTGGGACGCCTAGGCGAGGCGATAAGCGCGGGACCTATCGGCGCGGAAGCGTCCGCACACGGGACAGAGAGAACGCACTTTCACTGCTGGGAGCGTTGCCTTTTCGCTTTGCCGCTCTGACTCTGACATGCTTATCCGAGTCGGCCCATGCACGGATATTCCCAACGACCAATCTACCGAGGGTGTTGTCCTCAACCCCATCAAGCACACCACCCGGAGCGAATCAGAAGGCGAGACCCTGTCACGTCCCCGGCAGTTTCAGATGTGAGGGGATAATATGCTAGTATGAGGTATACATGACCCAGGGGGCACAAACACGCCGAAGGCATTTTCAGTACCTATTCAACGTTGGCAGACGCGTCCGAAGTCGGTGAAATCGTATGATTCCGCCGTTGTTGCCTCTCGGGCTCCTTCGGGTGTGGAGGCCTCCCTGCCGTCGGTTACTTGTTGGTAGTAGATTAACGTATCTGATCTCAGCAAAAAAAAAAAGGGTCCTGTGCATTTATTACGTTTCACCGCAGCCAGCCCGGCTAACAAGCCCTCAACTGTGATGTGTGTGAGGTAGCTGGTTGGTATACGCCAATTCGAGGTACAATGGCAACGACACGTCTGAGTGTCTCTGGCTCTTCGCACAATTTAGCCAAGAAAAAACAGCCTGCTGTGAAGGATGAGTTCTAGGGGGGTTGCTGTGAGCACATTTGCATGCCATCGCTAAACTTAGGAAACCTGTTTTTCACAGTCATTGTACAACAACCACTATGGCTGCATTCGAGTTGGTACTCTAGAACCACAATGTTTTACACCTCAGCCCATGTCAAAACAGTGCAACCAAGGTATTTGAGTCCCATGCGCAAATCTCTATACTTTGCTTTACTGCGGCTATTGAGTTTGAGGGCAGTAGAGATGATGACACGTCTACCGGTCGCTCTCAGACAACTAAGAATGAACTCAGGTAATTGCTACCGTGGCATACAGCAGTTCGCGGATACACTGAACCGGGCCATTCCAAATGACGCCCGACTCCTGAGAGGAGGCCTCCTCGACGGACCGAATTCACAAAAGGGGAAATCCGATAGAAAGGCTCCAAACAACCGCATTGGCATCTCCAAGTCACAATTTGCCATGGAAGTTCACCACGCATTGAAGTTTTCTTCCTTTCTGGGAAACCGTGCGCGGGGGGCTCGTGAAGAAAAGAGGCAAAAGGACGTGAGAGTGGGCGTAGCCGGCAGGGAAGAGGTGTTTGGATTTTCATGTGGCCCTTTTGAGGTTTGAGTGGACCCGTGAAAGACGCTATGAAGAGTTATGGAACCCAAAGAGCTGTCAGAACCAGTGGATAGCCCCTGTATTTACACCGAAGAAGCCAGCAGAGGTAGACAATAAGGAGAGCGCGAGGGCAGAGGCTGCTTCTTACACCCAAAAGGCTCCATTACTCTAATGGTGCGACAAGTTGTGAATATAGCGTCTCAACAATGGATATATTTTCACACGATGCAAACAAACCAATCACAACATACGGGATCCTCTGTAACCTCACATTTACGTGAAAAAGATGGCGGAATTGATGCAGGGCCCAAAGACCCCTGACAGAACGACATATTCCTGCTTGGAATTAGGTGATGTATTTCTCTATGACTACTAATTTTCTCAATTTTCCCAAGTTTTCACAACCCTGCCGTCGTCTTGAATATCCCAAGTCGATTCGGGGACGTACTTGGTCAACGCCAGCTGCAAATCCGCCTAGTATTCTGTGACTATATTTTAAGAACAGCACTGATCCGGAGTGCTGTGCTGCCTGCCTCCAGCAACTTCAGATGCCGTCACAAAAAGACCCGCATCAAGGGCGACAGCCGTGAAACCCTTGACCGAGACCACCTTGGTTCCGCATAGCGACATAGCCGACGCTGGCGACTTGACCGGGTATGACGTTCCAGCCGTGGGCAGTCACGACATGCCGGCCATTGTGCGAGAACACTACCCTGGCGTTTTCTGACGGTAGCAAAGTCTGTGGGTGAGGGTGTTTTTTTCTCCAGTAGCTTCAGCCCCTTCAGCTCGAAATGGTAGGTGTGACCGCGGTTGTCTACGACGACAAGGGAGCGGCTGTCGGGCGAAAATCGCGGCCGCCCTGAATGTTGCTTTGTTGTCAATATATAGGGATACGCGCTGGTTTCCTCCTCCATGTCGATGCAGTAGAACTAGAGGTGTCTACCTTCTCGAAGCCGTGGGATGGGAACTCGGTATGCCCATTCGCCTACTCCGAGAGGGTTCTGAACTTTAGTTTGTCATCAGCTTCTTCATCGGCTCGGAAACAACTCTCTCCGGTCAAGAGCTTGTGGGCTGTTATACCGATGGATCGGATATCGGCTTTGGTAGCCTGCTCAAACAGCGTGCAGTCTTTGACGTCGAGAAAGCCATGCACCTCAGGTGGCAAGTATGTGCATGTCCCGGCCCTGCTGAGCAGGCCCTTCTGTCCCAAGTCATTGAAGAAGGTCCTCGAGATGCCGAAATCTCCAACCTTGATCCACCACCCACCTACAGGTGGCTTGCACTTGATCATTATATTCTATTCGGGACAGAATCAGCTCATTGTTCAAAGTAATTTCAGGGTGAGAGAGTGTGGGTGGTGGGAGATTTGATCGTACCTCTCTGGCTTGATATCTCGATGACTGATCCGGGTCGTGTGCATTGCTTGTATAGCGAGCAGGATCTGGTTCGTGACTAGCTTGCAATTTGCCTCGGAGAGGGGACCGTATTGGCGGAGATGGTGGAGATGGTGGCCGAGGTCGCCAAAATCGAGGTACTCCATCGCGAAGCTCACACGGTGATAGTCGGTCGGGTTATAGTCGGTCGAGAAGCTCAAGAGTTTGGCGAACATGGCTTCATACCGCAAGGGCGGTTGGTGGTGAGATGCTTGTTAGTATGGGAGCCCAGCAACATTCCGCGCTCCTAGCGGTCGGGAGTTGTTGCGGGTGGCTGGGCGGTCGGTTGCATGGCCATGGCGACGTTGGTGCTGGCGCCGGTGGTGGTAGTGTGATGGATACCTAGGGTGTGCCGGGTAGCATCGAGCTTGATGTTTGATGGGTGGGAAGGTGAAGGTGAAGGATGCATTGTGATCTACATTACGATACCACTGGCGACAGGAACATAAGGGTTAAGTGTTACCAATGAGATTAATTGATGAATACTTGATAGAGAGTGTTAGGGAAAAAGTGAAGGAGGGAGGAAGAAGGCCACTTATGTATATGGTGGTCTGTGTGTTCGGCAAGTATTGCGGTTCTCATGGTTAACACGGCGCGCGGGTGACAACCCTGTTAAGTGAATAGGTGAATGGGCCCCGTTGAGCCTACCACATGTACCTAATCTAGGATAAAAACTAGACAGAGCTTGTTTAGCAAAAAAGTATCCAGAGTTAGAGCTAGGTGCCCCACATCCTACGATATAGGGCGCCCTGAAATAGTTTGTGGTCTGCATCTTGGAACATTACGCAACTAAATGTTAAAACTTTGTTTTCTAACGCCATACTCGGCTAGGCTTCACGTGACATGCACCCATTTTCACGGAAAATGGAGCCGCAGCGTGGTTTACTCAACACAAACTTCGTTCTCATCGACAGCGGACAAAAGAAACAAAGTGTGCAGGCATGAAACCACGCCGGTTGAATCTCTTGTTATTCCAGAAGTCTAGTCTATGCCAATGTTGTTTACCCTCTCCTATATATCCGTACGGATTACGCCAACGCTCTTTTGTGCTGATGATCCTTTCTTTGTCCTAGTTCTCTTATGCCAATGGTACTCCACTATCTTTTGCCAACGCCAACTCTGCATAGTGCTCCTCACGGCGCCAATGACGAAACTCCAGGTGATCTCCTGGCCGCCTTGCTCAAAAACTCCCCCGACACGCCTCTCTCGTTATTGTCCGAATGGAAATAACCGTCGTGCCTGGTTCGTATGTGCTCTCGTACGCCGTGACCACAAGACTGGCGCTGAGGGCAATCTTCATGGGTGCGTCGCATGAGAAGTCAGCTTCCTTGAACCAGGTGTCCCAGACGTCGTTGAGGCCGGCCGAGCCGTGAATCAGAACACCACCCTGGTCATACTCATCTGATATGGCAAATGTGCTGCCGTCAGATGAGAAGACGGCAGGGCCCGTCTCTTTCTCGCACGAATACTGTCGGCGCCAGCAGTCCCAGTCCGGCTCCCGTATGTAGATAGCCCCCATACCGATGGCAACGGCTCGAACGCCATTCGGCGATATTGAGATGTTCGCCTTGGCCACCGGGTATGGAGCAAATGAGGCGAGCTGTAGCTTCGGACCTGCAAGGCTGAAGGTGCTCAGGCCGACCGCGCCCCCTACGAGGATCTGTTGGTTGTCCTCGTGGAACTGGGCCGTCTGTATGGAGGCCCCCATGGCAGCGCCGGACACCCTCGTGAGGTTGTTGAAGGCCGAGTTTTCGAGATCTACGACGGCGAGCTGGTTTTTGCACGTCGTGGCAAGGTGTCGGCCGTCGTGCGAGTATGCCACAGTGCGCTTTGCCGTATTCGCCTTGCCAGGTCCGACAGGCTGGGTCTCGACGAGGTTGAGGCCCGGGAACTCGAAGCGGAGCAGCATGCCGCAGGTGCCGACAGCCGTAACGAATTGGTCGTCCGGGGAGATGGCGGCGGTGGTGAGGATCTGGGGCGTGGCCACTAAGATCTCGGGCTCGTGCGTGATGCTGTCCTTCGGATTAGACGTGCTCACCGAGTGGAGGCGGGTCGGTGTCACGATGAGCAGCCGGTCGCTGTTCCGAGATAGAGATAGCGAGCACACGTGTTCGTTGGTAAGCCGCGTGGTGTGCCGGTATCTCAGCTGGGCATCGACCGTGCCCACGATCCAGGGGTCGGCGAGAGCTTCGCTTGCGTCGGGTCTTTCGGTCGCGTTGAGGTGTATAAGGGACCGTAGGAATTCTTGCCCGGTGACTGAAACTCCCTGTTGGCTGAGACGGGTATCTAGGCACGCCGTAGACCTTGTTCTGACGTAGTCTCGAAGGGTGATATCAGATGGGAAGCAGTCGAGGCCGGTCAGCATCTTGAAGATTGATACCCCGACAGCCCACATCTCGGCCTTCTTCCGCTGCCGGAACAGCGAGGTCTCGCCCGGTTTGACCATTTTCAGCAACTCTGGCACCATGTCACCCGGGGTGCCAAGGGCCTCCAGGACCCCCTGGACGTTCATGTTGGGGTGATGGTGATACCTGCTAAGCCCCCAGTCCGCGAGCTTGATCCACCACTTGCCGCCCATCTCAGGACACGACTTGATCAGCACATTCTCGAGCTTGATATCGTTGTGCGTGATCCCGAGGTCGTGAATCAGCTCGACGGCTCGTAGCATCTGCCGGCTGACCGCCACCCCTTCTTCCCTCGCTGATCTTGCCGTTGAAAAGGACGTAGCAAGACAGGTTACCGCCCGCGAGGCATTCCATGGCCAGGTTGAGGTGTACCCCAGCGGCAAACCAGCCAGTTGACCTGGCGTAGAATGCCTCGTACTCGAGCCGCGACAGTCGGATCTGCAAGGCAAGCTCCAGGCCGGCATCTGAGGCTTGCAGAATCGAGAGCACATTCACCACCCTGACCTTCCCAGCCGCCCCAGCTGCTTCCGAGATGCACTCCTCCCGGAATACCTCGCCGTACGATCCGTGGCCGAGAAGGGGCTGGCGTACCCAGCGCTCAGTGATAACACGCCGGGACTGGGTGGTGATTGGGTTGACGCTATCTGTTATTGTCGCGTCCCACTTGGCAACTCTTAGCAGTCTGGATAGGACGGGTGTGAGATCTTTGCCCATTTACTCGAGAATCAGGGAGGAAGCGGCCGAGAAGTTGTTCCAGTTCTTGACCGACATTTTGTGGCGTTTACAAAGGTCGGTCTGTTGGTAAATATAGTCGGAGTGTGAAGGTCCTGTCTCTTTTTCTGACGTCAAGAGTTAAAGGAAAAGTGCGGGATGAAATAGACGTAGTTAAGTTGTGGGTATACAATGAGAGCGAGAAAAAAAGAGTGAGGAGAGGGAAAAGAAGATTGGGAAGCGAGGGGGGTGGTAGCGCTTATACTCGTTCCCTGAGGTTTCGGAGAAAGCTTCGTCTAAGCTTTCATGTGGTAACTCAGTCAGTGCCAAGATTTAGCGTTAGGGTTTGTGTATATAACTACGGATGAATCTGAGTTCAACACCAAAGGTAAAGCAACATAGCCTCAGCTTTTCCGGTTCCAACAATGCCTGGGTCTGGCCGTGCTTACCTAACCTGGAACCTCACGGAAATTCCAAACAACAGATGCCCAGGTGGTACTCCTCCTCAAAGCAACTTGAAGTAGCCATCGGCCTTTGACCATCAGTTGATGACCGATTCGACATCTTCAAGATGTGAACATTGGGTGGGATGTCTTAGTCACAAGACATTCAGAGCTAAATTCCCATGAGAAGCAATGATGACGAAACTAATGCAATGCTATAGCAGATCGCAATGTAGAGAGAGGGCTTCAATATATTTAGCTTGCCTCAATCGATATTGAGCATACCTTCTAGAAACTTGCATATTTGCCAGAGCTGACATGGTTTGCCTGTGAAGCAGGCAACTAACCTTATGGAAAACAAAGGCAAAACTAAATTCAAGCAGCGAAAATTAGTGCAATGTCCGTGGATTCTGGTGGGGCTTCCGGGTCGTCTGGCCTCTAACAGGAAAGGCCCACTCCGTAGGTATAACTTAGCACCTTCCATTCTAGCAGCGACCAAAATTGCCTGGACCGATTTTTTCCCCTTTGTCTAACCAGGTTCCACCATAATTCTATTTTTTTACCCTTGACTTCAAGCTGCGTTTTTATCTCCACTACCTTCCTAAGCTCAACCATTGAGCAGTAGCTGCAGCAAGTCTTTTATCCCCAACATCATGGGTTGTTCAACATGATGTGTTGTTATTCCACATGCTCACAAACCGGTCACCAGCTCAGCGCCCATTTTGCCGACTGGTCTGAGAGGTTCCAGGGGATCGACTCAGAGAAGAAAAAAAGATGCTAAAAGCCTGCCTGGCGGTTCTAAATATCACGGATAACAATGCAGCGCTCAAAGTAAGTCTTTGAGCTCCGCCCGAGTTCCTCGGTGATGATTCAACCTCCGATAGCCCCGATTGTGTTCGCCTCATCGCGGTGGTATATGTCTCCCATATGGTACGCAGCTTGGATTCTCGTCAGTTAGGTTATATTACGGCAGGCGCTATATTCTGACAGAGGCCGCGGCTCATTTGCCGCTTCCCGGGAGTTGACCTCTTCCCGCATTGCACTTCGCCTGACCAACCAAATGGCAACTTTCATGTCATTGACGACCCGCCCCCGCAACCTTGTCTCCCCATCATGCGCGTGCCTAATCCGGAAATGGTGGTACCCATCCCGTCTCGTATATCATGGAAGAACTAGGGCCGATTTCCTTACCCTCTCCTGAAGGGGTGAGCGCCCCAGGTGTCGCCTTCCGGGGAAAATGCCGAAAAGAGTGGCATTTATTGAGTAAGTAGGGACCTAATAACCATTTTCTCAATCTGCGACAATCCGTTGTGAAGTCGACGTCGGTAGAATAATATACCCATCCGCACTCTGCAGGCACCGAGAGGAGACGGTATCAGAGACGCGATTCTGTGATTGTTATTTAAGGCCTTGGCTCGTCCTCTTGGCGACCCGGAGAACTGGTTCCAGTCCGCTACTGCCCCAGGTAATGACCATCTCGCTCCGTTCTGCGGACCACCCAACCATGTTTTCCATCTTGTTTTCCGCTGTGACAGTTGCCGGTGCTGTCTTGGCATTTCCGGCCCAGCCCGAGAGTCGAGCCGCAGCGGCCGGTGTCCAACTTGGTGGGTCAAGCTGCCTATCCCTTACTCCAGCAACTTTCAGGCTGACTTGGAACCGCAGTCGGTGTCAACATCGCCGGGTTCGATTTTGGGTGTTCCATGTTAGTCTCCCCAGTGGATTCGGTGCGAGCTGTTCCCCCGTCTAACACGCAGCAGCCAAGGGGCCTGCGATCTTACCAAAGCAGTGCCGCCTATCTCTAGTCTCGGCGGGGCGGATGGGTAAGTCATTTGCAAGTCGATTTAATGGCACTGCCGAGGCCGGTATTTCTCACGATTTTCGCAGTGTTGGGCAAATGCAACACTTTTCCAAGGATGACGGCATGAACATCTTCCGTCTCCCCGTCGGCTGGCAGTATCTTGTCAATAATAAGCTTGGAGGAACGCTCGACGCCGGCAATTTCGGCCGATATGATCAGCTGGTGCAGGCCTGTCTCAAGACGGGGGCATATTGCATGATTGACGTGGGTTATCAACACTCGCGGTTGTTACTTGAGAACTTCTACTAATGGTGTTATTATCTTGTGCAGATTCACAACTGTAAGTACCTGCTAATCTCGAAAGAGTCACAGCAACAGTTGTTTATCTGACGCGCTTGCTCAAGACGCTCGCTGGAACGGGCAGATCATCGGCCAGGGTGGCCCGCCAAACGCTCAATTCACCCACTTGTGGACTCAACTTGCAACCAAGTACGCGAGTCAAGAGAAAATCATATTTGGAGTTGTGAATGAGGTACGTAGGACAAGTCAACGCGAGTCGACTGTCGCCCAAGCACTAACAAGTCTAGCCTCACGATGTCCCCGACATCGATAAGTGGGCTGACACGGTCCAAGAAGTCGTCACGGCAGTTCGGGCCGTTGCCAAGAAGCAAATGATCGCTCTCCCAGGCAACGAGTGAGCCTCCGTATAACCTCCTGTGGACGATACTAACACACATCGCTCATAGCTGGACCTCTGCACAGGCTATGCCGACCAAGTCGGGTCCAGCCCTGCTCAAGGTTAAGAACCCCGATGGAACCTTTGACAATCTTATCATCGATGTCCACAGTAGGTTTAATTACAAGACATGAACCGCGCGGCCCCAAGCTACTGATTTCCATTTTAGAGTACCTCGATTCGGACAACTCTGGCACACACACGGAATGCACCACCGACAACATCAGCAACGCCTTCCAGCCGCTGGCTACATGGCTCAAGGCCAACAACCGCAAGGCGATCCTGAGCGAGACAGGAGGCGGCAACACGGACTCGTGCAAGAAATATCTATGCCAGCAGCTCAACTTCCTCAAGTAACAATTGCCCGCTCCCTCCCACCCATACGCAGACCGATGCTGACCACACCAGTCAAAACCCGGACGTCTTTCTCGGCTACATCGGTTGGTCCGCTGGATCCTTCAGCTCCGCCACCTACGAGCTCAGCGAGGTCCCGACCAAGAATGGGAATTCGTGGGCCGACAGCGCGCTTGTCAAGGCTTGCTTGACGAAGCCGAAATAAGATTATTATTATTCTTTGAAATTACGACTTCCCAGTACAATACACATGATGAAGTTCCGAGAGAGTAGCATTCGGTGAGCACTAAAGCCATTCTGCGCCAAAGGACTTTTCCAATCTCAAGCCGATGGTCCAGTAGGTCCTCCTTGTCCCCAAGTGAAATAATCGCTGGTGTAATTCAACTTGAAAAACTCCAAAACCGTGTTTTCTTGGACTCGAATATCATGCGGCACACCGGCAGCGCTGTACGCCTCGAGCCACGAGTTCGGCCCGTATGTATACTTGGTCCAGCCAGCCACCGGCGTGTTCAGCGTTGTCGTGACCGGCGTCTGGCTCAGCCCCAACACGGACGTCCACTCCTTTACCGCCTCGCCGTAGTTGGTATAGTCGAGCACTTCGTCCTTTGTTCCGTGGAATAGCTGCAGCTTCGGCCTCCACCCACCGTATCCTGGATACGCGGCCTTGACAATCGCACCCCACTCCTCGGCAGTGTGCTTGACCTTCCCCTTCGCACAGTCATCGCTCCAGTACCCATACACCCCAGTGTTGTTCCCCGCCGGTGCGAAGCACCCAAAGGGGACCCCGGAAAACGCGCTCCCGGCCGCAAAGACATCCGGGTAAGCCCCGACTAGCACCTGCGTCATCATCGCCCCGGACGACACGCCCGTGACAAACACGCGCGACGCGTCACCCTTGTACTTGTTCAGCGTCCACTTGACCATGCTGACGATCCCCAGGCTATCGCCACCGCCGTTGTGCGTCAGCGTTTGGGCCGACGACACATCCCAGCAGTCATCGGCCGCGTGCGGCGAATCGGGGTAGATGACGATGAAGCCGTGCTTGCTGGCGAGCGTGGCGTACTGGCTGCCCCGGAACGCCGCCGACGCGGAGCCGTGGCACCAGTGCGGGTTGACGAGCACGGCGGGCTTGGCCGGGAGGACGTCGGGGACGTAGATGAAAAAGCCCGCTTTGGTGGGGTTAGGGCCGAAATCCTCCTTGATTTCGACCAGAGAGGCGGCCGATGCCATGGGCGTGACTGCGCCCAAAAGGAAGGCCGCCGCGGTGGCCAAGGTTGAGGCGGGGAGCATGGTGCTAGGAGTTCTTTCCGAGTCGTCAAGATCCTGCTGGGATTGGGGAGAGTCCGTGACTTTGTGGTTGCCATTCCCGAGGACACGGGCTGGGCGCATACTAATAGGAAATCCATCGATTGTCCTGGCGAGATCACCCATGAAATTGTTGTCGTTTTTGACGCCCAATGTCGAGGTTGGAGGGAGCCCCGCCGCCGGCCCGCAAGCTCGGCGCCGCCGCGCGGAGCAAGGCAGTCCGAAGCCTACTTTGGGGTAGTAATATCCGCCTTCCCGGGATGAAGGCAAGGCTAATTCATCCATTCTACCCTACCGAGCTTGGTGGCACTCATACCTCGACTGGCGAAACCAGTTGTTATCTGTGGAAGCTCCATCACCAAAGTGTCAAGGTTCCCTGCAAAACAATCCGACTTATTCTTAATACGTCGCTCATCGCAAGACATTCGCGATGGTTTCTGCAGAGGTTGCACTCCGCTTCGTTACCCCCTAATAAGCTGTCGATTTAAAGAGAGCCCCCTCTCCATGTAAGGACCCGCGGGCCACCCACGTAGATTGAAGATTGAGGTAGCGCGGTTGAGTTAGGTCGATTTCGCGCACTGACTGGTGCAACTACGCGGTGTGCTCACAGTGAGGGCGAGTTTCGGACGCTCTAGGTCTGCTGCGGTCCGCGCTTTCCACCTCAGCGGGAACTTCGAGGAAGCTGGGCGTGCCGCAAACGCCACCAAGGCAGACGACTCAAAGAGCTCGCGCGTCTCAGCAACTGCGGTAACATGGAAGATAGGCACCTGGCAAGGTGCCCACTCAAAAGTGGAGTGACGGAAGGCACATTGGGGGGGCATTGACATTTTCCAAGTGTTCAGCTGGAGGGCACTAGCATACGTCGCTCCTACCCAAGATGTCGCCCATCGATGCGGCCGAAATTCCGACTACCGCAAGTATAACCCCCCTCCCCCCCCCCCCCTCGCCCGTCAATTCTTCGTTTCTACGTCTCGTCCTTGTTTCCTCTCCCTCTCCCTCTCCCTCTGAAGCACGTTCATCCTGCTAATACCCTAGGTCCCATTGATTTGTTCCACGGGTGACCTGAGGAGCAGCTCGACTCGCAGCTGTGGTTGGGGTCTGTTGCAATTGAGAGACTGGAGAGATTCTCTAGTAATTTCATGATAGACTGCCTCCCTTGCATCTGATCAGCAATATTTGGACCTAGTGTTCTGTCTTTGACTTTGTTGGACTTTGTTCCAAGATGTTGGATTTCTGCGTTTGTAGGGTTAGGGTCAGACTACGTTGTTGTCCCATGTTGGCCGGCTGCCGAGCAGAATTTGTCTGTATCACTTCTTGTGCGCTCCCTGGGATAGTTCTCTTGCATCTCCGACACGATGGGGTGGCCTACAGGCACGTATGGGTGGTCAATGTATGTTTGGTGCTCACTTGAAGTTCCAGGCGGTGACGCGTGCTTTTGATTTTGATGCTCCCGAGACATTGGCTCCGCGTGATTGGTCAGGTGATGCCGGAAGGGCAATTTCCCAGCGGTCTATCCTCCCTGCCTCGAGCATCAAGTTCCACGGCATTGACCACGACCACGACCCGCCTTGGAGTTCAGCACAATGACTTCTAGCCATGCGACAACACATCCAGCGCTGCAAAGAACTGTGACTCCAAAGCTGCGGTCCTCGTGCAACTCATGTGGATTAGCCAAGGTTAGATGCGATCGCAGTCGACCCGAATGTCGCCGCTGCATTGACCTTGGCCTCCAGTGCGTCTACGGGGTGTCGCGCAAGTTCGGGAGACCGCCACGGAGGAAGCTTCCCCCTATTCTGGCCAGCGAGATGACGCATGACGAGCCCGGATTGCGGTTTGGCGATAACCCTGAACGGCCCCCAGAACCCAACCAAAACAGCCTCTCATTTCGCCTTGACAATGGCCCTCCACTTGGATTCGAGCTATTCGACCCTCTGCAAGTCAGCGAATGGCCCCAGTTTGACCTCGCCACCTTCGGCAACAACAGCATACCGGAAGCCACTCCCAATGGGCAAGATATCTTGGGGACGGAAGAGCCCCGCAACGACACAAACCCAACTCCTCTCGGTTCTCACAGCTGTGCTCGAGAGTCATATGAGATATTTGCCGACTTGATTTGCCCTGCTCCAAATCTCCATGCACCTGACTCCAATTCGAATACTGTGACGGCGAACCTCGACCAAGTTCTCCACTTCAACAGAAAAGCCATCAAGCGCCTGAGCCGACTCCTAGAGTGTTCCTGTGCCAAATCCGGACACAGAGTTATGGTTCATGCATCGATTATTTCTCGAATCCTCATCTGGTATCAACAGGCAGCCGGGCTGAATTGCGCATCGCAAGGTTCCCAGACTTCTCAACAGCCTGAGCTTGATGCCCCTGGCGAGGTCATAAGCGACGCCTCTCCGAGCACTTCACCATCGCCCAGCCATTGCAAGGCCAGCCCACAGACCCTTCCGCAAACCACTGGGTTTGTCGTTGTTGATGTGCCCGCGTCGCTGGGAACATTTGGTGTTGAGGATGAGGAGATGCAAGCCTCTATCAGAAACCACCTAGTTCTGAGTGAAGCAAAGAAGATGTCGCGCCTCATTGATCTGTTTAGCTCGCATTTGCCAAGCGAGTTGTCTGCTGGCAATGCGGCGGGCAGTCTTTACGTAAATACTACAGCGTGGCTGCGACATGAATATTCCAGCACCATTCACGATCTGCAGGCGAGGCGTGCGGCGTTGCAAAACTCTCTGGATTCTTGATGTACCTAGATAACCCAGAACCCCTCACGAATTCGAAGTAGCGATTTCCTGGATGTGAGACTCAGCGCCGATCAACCCATGTCGATACAAAGTCCGGAGGTCTGAGCCAAGAGTCCCGGGAACCAAAGGTCGAACCCAATTGGCCAGCTGAGAATAGAGGAACCCGGAAAGTTTCCGGAACACCACGACACACTGAGCTTCGGGGATATCATTGACAGCAACAATGTTCCCGAGATCATTGAGGGATGTCGGGCATAGATGTATAAACTGATCATGACCAAGCCCCCAGAGTAGGTTCGGACATCATCCCACATTCTCCTGCAACTGCCTTCCCCCCTCGAGTTCCTACAGTGCCAACATAAAATGGTCAGAGTCGCAATCGCAGGCGGCTCGGGCGGTAGGTAACCGCAACTCAACATAATTCATTCATCGTTAACGTTTCTCGCAGAAGTCGCACAGGAAGTCATTGATGCCTTGGTGGCGTCGAAAGAACACGAGATCGTCATCTTGAGCCGCAATGTAGGTGGTCTTCACGAAACCCCATGGCTCATCAAGGTTCTCCGGGAATGCTAATACAAACACACAGGGCCAGGGCTCATCGAACAGCAACCCCCACAATCTTGAATGGCGTCAGGTCAATTATGGAGACGTCAACAGCCTCGCTCAAGCTCTGGGTGGCATTCACACTGTCTTGTCATTTGTCCAACTGCTGCAAGACCCGGGAAACAAAGCACAGAAGAATCTGATCGATGCTTCCATCCTTGCCAGTGTCGCGCGTTTTGCACCAAGCGAATGGGGGAGGTGAGTGAACTATGACCTTGGGTATCCGTCTCCCGGGGCTTTGCTGACTATTAGCAAGCCGCGCTGCAGGCTCGGTGATGCCCTGGTGGACTGGCAAGGACGAGGTCAAGGAGTATTTGAGACAAGTGAACGCGACCGAAAAGGTTTGACATTACGAGTTGTCGATCCCGGCTATAAGGGGTCTTTGGGCTGACAGAAATGCCATTTGGAACAGGTCCTGGAGTACACACTCTTCCAACCAGGCTTGTTCCTCAATTATCTTGCAACTCCTCACAAGACATCCAAACACTTGGCACCGCTGAACACCTTTGTTGACTTTCACAACCGGCGCGCCATTGTTGTTGACGGAATTGACACCATCATGACTTTCACCACGGTGCAAGATATGGCCGCCGTCGTGGCTAAAGCAGTCGGCTTTGAGGGTCAGTGGCCGGCCGTCGGCGGCATCAGGGGCAACAGAGTTGCCGTCTCGCAGCTTATTGAGATTGGAACGCGAGTCCGGGGTATGCCATTCCAACCGCCGCAGCGGGTGTCGACTTGTCATTGACTTGGTCTCAGGTGGCCCCTTTAGTGTTGATACGGTCAAGCTCGAGGACCTCGAAGCAGGAAGTCTTACTACTTCGTGGAAACTGGAGGCCCAGCACCACAGCGTCTCGGGGGACGAGGCAGAAAAGCTTCTGAGAAGTGTTCTCGTCGGAACGCTTCTGAGCAGCGCAAAGGGCTATTGGGATGTGTCCGATGAGTGGAATCAGCTGTTGCCGGGCCACCAGTTTGCCGATATTGAGGAATTTTTGGAAATGGCGTGGGTAGGAAAGCCATGAGTTGTGTAAACTATCATATCGAAAACCCTGCAGTCCTGTTTCTCTCGAGGGTGAGGGTCGGTGGGAATGCGAGAAAGGTGAATTTCCTACCAACCGAAAATGTTCAGTTGTACTTTCTAGCGGCTTGAACATAAGCAGATACCAACAATTGGAAGAACAAATTAGCAACTGAATGACATGGAGGGGGCCGGAAGGTAGGCTTACCAGCCCCCCGGTAAGCCGTTCCTTCCTTAGGTCATTAGCAAGTAGTTAGGCAGGGGTTGACATTGTGTGGGGTGGCTTGAGCGGGAAAGAACCACTTTCAACCGTACAGCCAAATGTTTAGCAAGCAAAAAAAAAAATAAAAAAATAGGACCCCTCTCTTTGATACAAATGATTTGCGGCCACACCTTAGAACCGTCTCGCTGCACACGCATCTTCCAGGAACCTAATTGCGAGAACGTCCGGTTCATATACATCTCATCTCTCCATTTCCTCCCAGTTTCCGTAAACAATCGCTGTCCCCATACCGAAAACTCCGGACCCCAATCCCCTCTACGATGGACTCCAATTTCACGTTGCCGCGCGTCACGCTGATCGCGCTCCTTGAGATAATGCTGCTCAAAGAGTATCCCGAGGCCAGACCCTCACAAATGTCGCTGCCAGCACTTGCTGCCGCCATCCTAGCGATCCACTACATCTCACTGCTGATCTGGCTGATGTTTATTTATCCCTTCTATTTCCACCCGCTGCGAAACTTCCCAGCGCCCAAGGCAAGAACCGCGCAAACGTCCCCCGCCACCAGTATGCAGGCGCTGACACAGACCGCAGTATACCTTGATCTCCAGGACCTGGCGCCGTATTCGGACCAAGACTCCACCAGGTCAGTTGCTGCTAGAAGTCGCCGAGAGCACGCCAAATGATGGCATCATCGTCGTACAAGGCCACTCGACCCATCTCGTCATCACGAAACCCGGGCCCCTCGCCGACATCCTCGTGCACCGCCCCTACGACTTTGCCAAGCTTGACTCGGTCCGGGAATTCCTACAGCAAAGTCTCGGAGACGGCTTGATCGCAGTCGAGGGCGATCGACACAAGTTCATGCGTAAGAACACGCAACCCGCCTTCAAGTTCAGCCAGATCAAGGAGCTGTATCCGATGATGTGGAAGATCGCAGTTACGTTTACAGAAATCCTCAAGGGTGAGCTTCAAGGCGCGGAGGGCGGTCTGGTTGAGATGAGCAGATGGTCTGGCAAAGCTACTCTCGACATCATTGGTCTGGCCGCTTTCGGTCGCAATTTTCGCTCCATCGAAAACCCCGATGATGCTCTGGTCAGGAACTACGAAGAGATTTTCAGGCCGAAGAAGTCCAAGTTTGCCTACTTCATTTTGATGAGGACGTTCCCGCGCAGGCTCGTCAATATGCTGCCATGGGACGTGGCGAGGATGTTCAAAGAGACCATGGCGAACATCAGGGCTATCTGCGCGCAGATGGTCAAAGAAAAACGGGAAGCAATCGCCAAGAAGGAGGAGAACCACGTCGACATCCTCTCGCTTCTTATCAAAAGCGACAACTTCTCCGAAACCGAGCTCATTGACCAGATGCTAACATTTATGGCAGCCGGGTACGCGCCACTTTTTCCCTTTCCCACTCTTCCCGTCCTCTAACCATCCGCAGCCACGAGACAACCGCCTCGGTCCTCACCTGGACAACCTACCTTCTCGCCCTCCACCCCTCCTGGCAGTCCGACCTTCGCTCCGAACTCCGCCGCGCCCTCCCTGACTTTCCCTGGCTACCCGCGGGAACTGACCTCGCCTCTGTCCTCGAGCACCTCCCCCATCTCAACGGCATCCTCAACGAGTCCCTCCGACTCTACCCCACCGTGCCCGTCACCTTGCGCGGCGCGGTGCGTGATACCACCATCAGCGGTCACGCGGTCCCCAAAGGGACCGAGATCATCATGTCGCCGTGGGTGGTGAATCGGTATACGGCGCTGTGGGGTCCAGATGCAACCGAGTTTCGGCCCGGGCGCTGGATCACTACGGTGAACGGGGAGAAGAAGGCGAATAACACGGGGGGCGCGGCGAGCAACTATGCGCAGTTGACGTTTCTGCATGGCCCGAGGGGCTGTATCGGGCAGGGGTTTGCGAGGGCTGAGTTGAGGTGCTTGATTGCTGCGTTTGTGATGCAGTTTGGCTGGGAGTTGGGCATGGACCCTAGGGAGGTGGTTCCAGGGGGCGTGATTACGAATAAGCCGGTGAACGGGCTGCGTTTGAAGTTGAAGACGGTGTGACGCGGGAGAGAGTTAGTCGGATAGTACGAAGATCATGTGTGGCAGTGTTAAAGGAGCGATTGTTTGTCATTACTACTAACTATTACGGGCTTATTCTATTGTCCAAACGCCACTTTAACATCCAGCACCGTCAGGATGAGAGACTCGGGGTCAGCCAGACCAGCCACCAAAATGAAATCCTCCATGCTGCACAACTCCGCGGGCCATGGACAAGGCCATCCAGGCCACACCAAGACGCTCAAGATTACTCGACATCCTCCTCACGCTCATTCAGGAGGCGAACCAACCCGTCGACGACGCGCTTGTAGTGACCATAGCTGCCGTAGCCACCAGCAGGGGGCTTATAGGCGCCGTAGCTGCCATATCCGCCGGCAGGAGGCTTGTACTCGCCGTAGCTACCGTAGCCGCCGGCGGGGGGCTTGTACGTGCCGTAGCTGCCGTAGCCCTTGCCCTTGTCGTCGGGCTTCTTCTCCTCGCCAGAATTCTCGGGCTTCTTCTTCTTCTTCTTCTTGTCCTCGGGCTTCCCATCCTTTCCGCCGTCCTTGTAGTCCCCGTACGTGGTGTACTTTGGGAGGTCCTTGTCGGCGTTCTTGTAGTCGCCGTAGGTCGCGTAGCCGCGGGCCTCGGGTTGGACTTCGCTGCCCGTCGCTGCCTCGGGGTCCGCGACGGGCGCCGCGAGAGCGAGAGGGAGGATGGCGAGGAGGAGGGTGGTTGGCTTCATGGTTTCTTGGTGTCTTGGTGTGTAATTGGTGGCTGATGGTCTTTGCGAAGATTGTCTGGCGGCGGTGATCCGGATCTTGTGAAGACGACATGAGGTTTCAAACACAGGCTGCGACCATTTGTCGGTCTTGCCGTCACGCTATTTACGCAAAACTGCTCTACTTTGACGGTGGCATGTCTGAGACACATCATCTTTGTGCTGCCCGGATTCAGCTTGACGGTCCTCTGAACGGCCGAGGCCGTGATACCAAATCGTTATTCTGCTGCCCCATCCTACTCTCGATCTGCTGGCTATGATGTCAAGACAGATGGATGCATACGGTATTGGCACATTGATCATGATTTCAACCCTGGGGTTCTTTGTGGTGCGGTTCCGCAACCGTGGAACGGGAACGGCATGGGGGCTCGGGGAAGCTGGTGCTAGTTCGGGTGTGAGACATCGGCATCCCAGCCACGGCCTGGCCATAGCTCGGGGACAAAGGGGTTGTCAAGACTCGACATGTCCGCTTCGGTCGATCTGCATCATTCGGGTCGCGTAGGAATGCTTTGCACAATTACCAAAATCTCCTCTGGTTCTAGATAGTAGTAATGACAGCAAATCGTGTCCCCATCTTCGCTGCCACTAAATCGTACAGTAATGACGAAGCTAGTAACAGAATGGTTTCTACTGCTTCCATAAAATAATTAGAGAAAAAAGAACACGGTCTTCGTATTGATACCAGCAATAGCGCCGCCGCCGAGGCCCGGGCTTGGTGCGAAGTATTTACGCGGGGGCGGGAGGGTAGATATTCTCCAGGTAAGGTGCGACGAAGAATAAAGCCCTGGTGTCTGTGGTTAAGGTAATAGGTCAGTTGTTGTCTTCATCTTTCAGATATCCCGGGCCACCTCGGTAAATCTGGATTTCGTAGTCCAAACCCAGGCCTTCGCGGAGCTTCTCAACGTTGTTAAGTTCATTGTAGATAAGCTCTTTACCTATATTTTCGATGGACTCAAAGGCATCGGTACCGCGGGTGTTGAGATAAGGCAGTGTTGAATCGCCCTAGCCGTATAGTCCATTATAGTGACCTCATCGTCGGTTGTGGTCCACAACTTGATGAAGTCGTAAAATTCCTGCTCCCGATCGAGGCGAAGCAAGAGCCCTGGGACAATTTCTCGCAGACTCAGGTTGTCGCTTCGGCATAGACGCAGAATGTCCATAAAGTGGTCGAGCGAGTCCTTCACGACGACAATATCATTGTCTACTTTGAGGAGCGCATCGGCCGCAGCGAAACGCGTTCTCATGTTGTCTCGTGTGTCCAAAATGCCCCAGAAGTTCCCCACGCCATTGGTGAAGGCACCTGCCGGCAGCATGAAGTCGCCAGGACGGGCCCAGAGTGTGGCCTCCTCATACCCAAGCTTCTCGCGTGTCGCCTTGATCTTGGTGCATGTTGCCCTGTGCTCTTTTCGGTCGTGAGACTGGTGGGCGGTGCCGCAGTAGAAAACGACATTACAACCGCCGCAAGCGGACACGGGCGACTTTTTCGACAGACGGCGCATCTCTTCGAGGCAAGGCCCCAATCGAAATCATCGAGATCAAAAGGATTCATGTCTTTGTATACGAGCCATTCTAGTAGCAGAGCATCTATTAGACAATGGTGATTTTGGAGGCGGTGGATTGTGTTGAGTAAGGAGATGGCGGAGATCGGACGAGGGTTCTTACACTGTATCAAACAGATTGTAGTGCTTCGGGACTCGGCGGAATGAAATCGCTTGTGTGGGGAACTAGAGTCCTCACGCTCTATGTATGGTAGAGCATCACAATGGACAAGCCGACTTCAACTCTTCTGACCCGCACGTAAGTTCTTCCCCGCATCAGAACGCTTTGCCTTCCATTCAACGGAGATTGAATAGGCGGGTCCGAGCTAAATACTTGGTGGACAAACGACACTGGGCGCTAAGGTGGTCAAAGGTATTGCAATGCTCAGCCAGACAATTTGCTACGTATCGCTCCTCGACTAGTTTGCTGCCGTTGCTACACACAGACTTGCTAGCTAGGTATGTAGTTATATAGGGCAGTGAAACCGGTGTAAATTGAAGGTCTGTTGCGTCAAAAAGACCGACCTGCATACCAACCAACCCCTTGTCCTCCTGTGGGGCCGCTTTATTAGCGCGTTTATCACCGTGATTCAACAAACGAAGCAATAAACGCAGCCCCACCCAAACGGCACTCAACCCGCCTTCCCAAAGGGACCAACTGAGCATCGCCACCTTCATGCCCAGTTTACCCATCTTTCCCCTTTGCTTTGACCTAAAGTCTCTGGCACCTGCAAAAAGGCCTGTGAGAGGTGGGACGTCTGATGGGGTAGTCGCATTGGAACGCACCGTGCGAAACTTGGGGCGAGAACAAAGGCGGTACAAACAAACTCTGCTTTCCAAACATTCCGTCAGGTGAATAGGGATTCAGCGAGTTGACGAAAACAGACTATGATGCATTCCATTCGGCAAGTGGAGATGAGATTTTTCCTTCTGCATCCAGTATCGTATGCGATCAAATCATACCCACCATGTTGGGCTTCAAACTCCCAAAATCCTGACCAAAAAAGCAGCAGCAATCCATCAATTTTTTATATCGAAACCCACCTTCTTACTGCCTAATGAATCTCACATTTTATTATCAAAAATTTGCGCTCTCAATATGCCAGTTCAAAATCTGATTCCCAGCACCTTCCAGAGCCCCTGGTCCAGCAACCATCAATACCAGAAAGTCGGCCCAGAGACGCAGTCACTAAGAGGTGGAAGCCTTTCAGATCTTGATTCTGATGAAGGTTTCGATCGCGGCCACCACGAGGTAAAGCCAGCGACATGGCGACTGCACTGGCTGTTGTTCGCCGCTGCAATTTTGGCGACAAGCATTTTGAGTGCAATCGCAGGTGCCGCTACTGGCAAATGGACTTCTAACCTGGGGAGACAATGTGCCGCACACACATCTCAGTACTGTAAGTGGCTCAAGATGTGAGACGATATCCGTCAATGATGCTTCAATGCTCACCAACCCCCTCAGCCCCTGTTCTGAGCGACGTTGGTGTCAAATACGCTGTCCAGAAATTCAACGGGTCTTTTATGAAACAGGATGTTTATCGGCTCCCGGGATCACCCCAAGTCGATGCCGCCTGGGATGCCCTCGGGGTCGACTGTAAGTCCAATAATTACCTCGGTGGCCGTGCGGCCACCCATGAATTCTCGCTAACCCGCGCCTCGCGTTTTGTATAGACAGGGCAGGTGTCATTGACTACAACGAAGGACTCCGGAGCGGACTGACACCAGCCCATGTTCAGCGAGCCGACAAATATGGCGGAGGCTTTTTCGTAAACGTTGAGGGGATGCATCACTTGCATTGTCTTGTAGGTCCCGCTGGATCCACCCTCGGCTGCCGTCTCACTGACATCGGGAAACGCAGAACCTCGTTCGGAAAGCCCTCTTTTACAACTACGAATACTACAAGAAACTGGGCACCCATGCCTTCCAAAACGATGACCCCATCGCCCAGCTCCATGTTTGTTAGTACTCGGAACAACCCACACCTTTGGCGCTGTATACACATGTACTGAAAACCCACCGACCTAGCACATTGTCTCGACACAGTCCGCCAAGTCCTGATGTGCAACGTCGATACCGGTGTTCTCGGTCAGGTGTGGTATAATAAGGAGCACCCGGCAGCTTTTCCGGACTTCAACACCAGACACAAGTGCAAGAACTATGATGGCATTCGCAGATGGGCAGAGATGCGACAGGTAAGAGATCCTGCCCCCACCCCCCCGGAGTTAAATACCGAGCGTGGTGAACTGCAACCGGACAACTAACGCCGGGACAGGAGCCTCCCCAAGAAACACTCCCCGAGGACTATATGAAGGTGGCTACAAGCGATGACGTGCTGCTAGAGACACCCTAGGTGTCTTGATCGGTGAAAGCATGCCGCTGGTGGTGTGCGCGCTTGAGACTGCTTACAGCCTACTAGTTTTTGGCTAGACTCAAAGAATACACCTAGCAACAACTCGAACTACCAACGTTTCGAACTACCAACGTTATCCCGTGCTAACGAAGTGGCGACTAATAAGCCAACGAGGCGCAACCCCGGGACGTTAGAGCCAACACACCTCAATTGCGTATATCAACGTCGGGCGCTGCTAGAACTCGACAGCAGGTCAAATGGGGGACGGGGTAACCCCAAAAGTTCCATGATCTCTCTTATTTCTTGTACTGTCATTTGCCCGAGCGAAGCGGGGACATCTCCGGGGGAGACAATATGCATTTATAGGCAAGAAGGCGTGGTGTTCACGAGCCGCTAACACCAAAAATTCAAAGTTGTAATCCAACCAACGAAAACGCCAACAACTGCATCAGACATATGTCTCTTGCCAATGTTGCCATTATCAATTTCCGTAGGCGTGCATGGTCCTGAGCTGCTGCTGCTTTAGCCTGAGCCGCAGTGATGCCGGTGTGGGTGGTTGCTGCACACAGCCCCTAGGCCTTGTTTCTGGCCACCCGGGCTAAGCTCGTCACTTTCCAACCCAAGACTCGCCTTATTAGCCCCCTCCCGTCTTGAAGCCTCATCTCGTGCTTACGAGAGTAGAATCAACTCTAAAAGTGATATTAAATCTACTACACCTGTTTTAGGATTGGTAGCTGCTTGCTATGCCAAACGCGTATTAAACTACTCTTGCAATCGTGCTTGCCAGTGCAGGCTGTAATATTCATACAAGAACCAATATTTACTCCAACTCAACTTTGGGGATCCTCCGCGCAAACCAAGGCCAGTAGGTGTGCCGCGACCAGGCAGCTACGTCCTGCAACGTGCAGGCAATCTGGTAGATGCCACGAGCATGGCTTGTGGAGCCCAGCAGCTTCTTAGTCCACAGGATCTAGTTGGCGGTAATCCTGGCGATAGAACTGTAGCAGATGGTCAGTGTATGGCGTATCAGACGCTCATGGGACGGGCCGACGTACCTCGATGCCAAATTCCCTAGGCCAGGACGTGCGCGGAAGCCCAGCCGGAGCAGGTCGTTATGTACCTCTGGGTTCCACCATACTTCCGATTTGTCCGTTGCCATCACACTCCCTCGCATTTGCCATGATTCACACACCACGTCGGTATCCGAGGGAGCCGGATTAGAGTGACCTATCAAGCTCTCGATTCCGACAGTCAAGAGGAGGAACGATCCTATTCCCGCGATAGATCTTAAAGACTTTGGGCCTTCGCCTACCGCCGAGGATCTCTAGGATAACGTTAACGACTAGGCCAAGGACTGCGGCTTCGCTATCACGCGCCACAACGGCTCTAACAAGCAGGCCGGCGAATACACGCGTTACGAATTGCGTTGCGATCGCAATGCCCGCCAAGCCTAGGACCAAGTTGACACTCAAGTCAAAGGCCGTTACTCAACGAAGGTGCCAAAGAGCCAACTATCACCAAAAAAACCCCCCCCCCCTCAAAAAAAAAAAAAAAAAAAGGGCAGGTAACCGGCCCCTTGGAGCCTCCTGTTATCAAACAGACTAATCGTATCGGTCAGATGGTACAGCTGACAGCCAAGGCAATAGGACTAGATTAATCTAGCACTTCAAAGAGTGCGGATTTGGCGTTTTCCAGGGCCAGGCCTGCTTTCTTCAATTGCGCGGCACTTCAAGGGCCGTTTTTTCTTGGCCAGGGCACCGCGTTGATGATCCTGTTGTTGTGGTGTTCATAGTCAATTGATGCATCCTTCTTTCCCCGGGAGCTATTGTAAAAGGGATCCATTGCATCATGGCGGGGTAGATACTCGTACAGCAATGTAAAGTGCTTGTGTAAAAATCACCCTTTCAAATGATATCTTGGTAAACTATGTGTTACATTTTGATCAATTGAACGAGCCCGCAGCTGGAACGTAAAAAAAGCGGACCATAGGGATTGCCACCTACATACCTAACCCGCCGCAGTTGTGAACCAAATTGGCGGGATGTTTCAACCGGACTTGGGTAATATCACGTCAAACAGCCTCGTCTTTTGCTCTGGCCGTCTCGGTTTGTCGGTATCATCAGTCAGGCCAGGTTTTTCCGGTATGTTTACCCAGGCGCCGTGTCCGTGGCGGAAAAGTCACGGTTGAGGGGGAAACAAGCGTGGGATGACGAGAGACCGATGAGGATGTCGCCAGGTCAAGGAGAAGGGATGAAATGAAACACGGCGCCATCGAAGACTTGGCTATATTAGCGTTTGCACTCGGTTCCAGGCCAGCCCATCAGCCTAGGTCGCCCAAGAACCAGCCGCGCAAGTTTCCCCAATCCAATTGCCCAATCGTTTACAACGTCGGTTTCCTGAACAAGTCCCTCGTACCCAAAGATCTGCCTGCAAGTGCGGATGTGGTTGAGAAAAAGGAACGGCGAGCCGCGGACTATACGATGCCACCCTCCAAGCAAGTTAGCCGTCGAACGTATGATTGGGTGGCGCCCTGTACAAGCACTTCCCATGGCGCTACCCTTCACGGGGTTCCTGCATGACAGGCGGAAGCCTGGGCTTGGCCGGTTCCTTCGGCACTCAGGCTGATATGTGTGCAATCAAGACAACATCCAGACCAGTGGGACTTTCCCCTCATTTCGCCAGGGGACCAATTCATATCATTGGCCCCTAAGTCAGCGGAGCACCGACGTCCATCCGTAGCAATATGGGGTCAATCCGGGGTCTCGGGGGCAGAGTCGACTTACATGTCGGCTCGAAGAATATCCACAAAGTGCTACTACCACCAAGCGACCTGTCCGGCGAGCACGACGTGCGGAGAAGGAGGACTGGACAGTTGAATATATAAACATGGCGGAGAAGCCAGCCGGGTGGAGAAAAGGGGTTTCCCTTGGTTTCCGAATGACGGTGTCCTGCTTCCTATTCCACCTCGGGAAATCAACAGTGCTCGCAACAAGAAGCGAATCATGAGGTCCTCCGCCGCTTTCATTGCCGCGCTCGCGCAGGTAGTCTCGGTGCTCGGCCAGGCGATCCCTGCACCGGCCGCCGATGGACGATACACCATCTCTGCCCCGGGCATCAAGGCGCAGGTATGGCAACCTTCGAGGTGTAATGGCAATTACCAATGGGGCAACTGACATGCGATAGTTCATTCCATATGGCGCAAGTTTGACCAATCTGTTCGTCAAGGACAAGAATGGCAAGGATATCGATGTCGTTCTTGGTTACGATGACGCCGCCTACTACCGTCAGTGAAACCCCGGCTCCAGAAGGCTAAGTAAGCAAACAAGTCCTCTAACGAGAAGCGCGCATGTGCAGCCATCGATCCCGGCCACCCCGTGTACAACTCGATCCCCGGGCGATATGCCAACCGCATTGGCAAGGCGCAATACAAGCTCGACAACAAGACGTACATCACCCAGGACAACGATGGCGGCAACACGCTCCACAGCGGCACCAACAACTGGTCCTTCCGCTTTTGGAACGTCACGGCGCTCTCGGCCGACTCGATTACCTTCTCCATCATTGACGCGTCCAACTCATCTCTTGGCCTCTTCGGTCGCGTCGAGTCGAGTGTCACCTACAGTGTGACCAACAGCACCTGGAACATCAAGATCACGGCCATCTCGCCGGAGCAGCGGACCCGTATGTCGAAGATGTGCTTGTCTCCCCTTTAACGGCCGAAGCTAACAAGTGCCCGCCCACGCCTAGCCGTCCTGCTCACGCAGCACACGTACTTCAACCTCGATGCGTACAAGAACCCCGCGACGCCGCTAGTCTGGGACCATACGTTGTACCTGCCCTACTCGAAGCGGTACCTCGAGGCGGACCAAGGCGCGCTCCCGACAGGCAAGATTCTGACGGCGCAGCCTGGCAGCATCAACGACTTTGCGAGCAAGGCGGGGGTTCCCTTCGGCCACGCCAAGAATGAGCCGGCGTTCAAGGGCAACTGCGGCGCCGACGGCGTGTGCGAGGGCTACAACGGCTACTGGCTGATTGATGACGCGCCCAAGGATGCCGTGGTGCTGACGCTCGCCAGCCCCTTCTCGGGCGTCAAGGCCGACCTGCGTACCGACCAGCCCGGCATCGTGCTCTACTCGTGCTCGTGGATGGACGGCAGTGCGCCCATCAAGAGCACACAGGGCCTCAACTCGACTCAGAAGGTCGTCAAGAGCTCGTGTGTAGCTATTGAGGCACAGGATTATCCTGATGGCATCAACAAGTGCGTTGATCTTTTCCGTCATCTCTGTCGATGATCGTGTGGGGAAGAAGCTAATGTTGTGAACAGACCTGAGTGGAACCGCACCGAGGCTCAGATCCTCGGCCCCGGAGAGACCTACAACTGGCAGAGCTCATGGACCTTTAGCCTGCTCTGATCTGGAGTGAAAAGCTAATTAGCAGTTTTCGGGGCGGACCCAGAAAGAAAAGGAAAAAGATAAAACTAATCCTAGAAGGTAGCAGAGTATCGCAAACAAAAATCAGTCGAGGTGTCGAACCAATTTGGGTGGAACTTATCCATACTGGGTGGTGATTTCACACCTAATGTCATCTACAAAATATCAAACTGTCAATTTTCGGGCCAAATCCGACGGTCAGTCAGCGGGGTACCGATGGCAGCTTTTGCAAGTGTCCAAGCCAACCTATGGCTGTCAGTAATGGTAAGGAAAATTGAGAAACGGGCGCTCAAGGGGCCTTGGCGTGTTTGCCGAGGGTGCGCGAACCAGCGAGAGGAAAGATGAAATGGTGCACTCTCTACCAACAACCCCTTGGGACGTGCTCTGCACGACTTGGCGTCAACATACCGTGGGGCACCTTTCCGCCATCGAGTCCAACGGGCTGAAGTTGAAGGCCCGGGCCCGGTGGCTACGCTACGACCCAAGCCGATGTTCACGCCACAAAGCCTACATTTCTCTCTAAAATTATTGTGTTTCGAGAAGAAAGAGCTGTTTCTTCTTGGAATATTGACTATGCCATTCCAGTAAAGCTGCCGCATTTCGTCCTCAGAAAAAGCCATTGAAAAAGTAAGGGATGATGATGATGATGTTCAGGGCCCCGCACTTTTCGCATTCAGACAATCCCGCTACTGATCTCAGATCAATGACGGACCTTTCCGCATTAGGACAATTTGTGGAGGCTTGTGATTCTCCGAAGTCTTCTCAGTGCCTTCCATCATTGATCCATAGGACATCCATAGGTGCAGCACAGCAATTTTGACTGTACCACACCTTGGTTCAAGAAGGAACCTACTGCGGCTGTTTTTTGGTCTCTGGGTCATCCGGCAACACGCCCGGGCTGTTTGAGTTCCACCGCATGAGTGCGACGTGATATGAAAAAATGCCTTCTTCGCCCTGAAGATCGCGGTTACTGGAGAAGAGTGGATGGAAGTTGTGTATTCTCTTCTACCATACCCCCCCTCCGCAGCGCCAGTCTTCAAGGTTAAAGCATGGATATGGGACAAAGAATATTACATGAGAACCACGCCCCAACAGGATACCTTCGTGAGATGGCAGCACGGCAGCCACGATACCAGACGTCACTAGTATGCTTGCTACCTACCTTATGAACGGTGGTGCGGTGAAGGCAATTCTCATCATAAATACGTGATTTCAGAGTTGATAGGAAGGCGCATATATGGATGGGACTGGCAAAAGAAATGGGTGAAAGGGGGGTGTTAGCACTTGCCCTAATTGCAATATCATCTCTAACCTGAAGTTGAAATTTAGTCACGCAGCACACTCGGTAGAAAGTGGGTAGCTCTTGCCATGAAAGAGCCGTCTTTGCTAGATCTTGCATAGAATTAGGTAGCTCGTTTGAGATTTTGTGTTTGGTTTTTCAAGGCAGGAGGAACCCAGCGCTTTGCGCGCACCGAGGCGGCATCAACAATCCCACCTGCCGCCATTCATTCCTCTCGCCCCTCCTTCCTCTGCCTTCTTCTCCATCCCCACATTCAGATTTCACAATCTGACTTTGTAATTCCGCCACCCCGCCCTCGAGGACCGAGCCTCGAGACCCTCTTTACCTTTATCGTTGCCAGCAGAACCTAGGATTACTTCCCTATTTTCCTTTCCGACCCATCGGTCAACCTCACCGACAGCCTTGACGACCCAAACGTGTCTTCGCGCCTCGCAGTAGCACCATGTCGGCGACCACGGTCGAAAAGGACGAGGCGTATGCCCATTCGTCCCCCAGCAAGGATGCTGATGACGAAAAGGGAACATCCAGCAGCGTCGATGCTACCGAGAAAGAGGTGTTTCGCGGCACTGAGATAGTCCTCAGCGATGATTCCCCTCTGGTCAATACGGTGGAGTTGTAGGTTTCCTGTCCTCCAAAGCCATCCATCATCGCCGCCACTAATCAATGTGCTGTACAGAGAGTTCAACATGACTGAGAGAGATCTCCGTGAGGCCCGGGCTCTCGCCGACCAGATGAGCCTTGAGGAAGTCAAATCGGTCAGCCACCATTGCCAAGCTCACGTCTCATAGCCTGCTAACCCGTAGATCAGCTGATGGAGAAAGTCCTCCAGATTCACGAGAACGATCCCAACTTCCCCCAGCCCATCCTCGACAAGGCAAAGGAGTTTCTAGGTCAGTATTCCTTTGCGAAACAAGAAAAAGCAAGGTACCACCAATATTGACCCATGTGCAGGAAACCCGGATGTCCTGGCCCACCCGGACCGGCATAAGGTGCTGATTGCTCAAATGAAGCTTGAGGCTGCCTTGATCACCAACAACAGTCCCTACTCGGAAGTCCGCGGCGTTGTCGACAACCATGACGACCCGACGATGCCAAGCTCCACAATCCGCGCTTGGGTCATTGGCATATTCTTCTCGTCCTTGATTGGCTTCATCAACACCTTTTTCGGAATTCGGCAGCCGCCCATCGCTCTTGGATCCACTGTAGTTCAGATGTTGTCTTATCCTGTGGGCAAGTTCTGCGACCGCATCCTGCCTGATTGGGGTTTCACTTTCTGGGGTACTCGACACAGCTTGAACCCAGGTCCCTTTTCCAGGAAGGAGCACATGCTGATCACCATCATGGCGAACGTTGGGAGTGGCCCTCCGTACAGCAACTCGATCATCTGGACACAGTACCTCAAGCAGTACTTCAATCAGCCGTACGCTGGCGAGTATACGTACCAAGTCCTGATCGGCCTGTCAACCAACTTGATCGGATACGGCATGGCTGGCCTCACGCGGAAGTTCTTGGTTTACCCATCGTATTGCGTCTGGCCGGGATCACTGGTGACGATCGCTCTGAACTCGGCATTCCACTCGACTGACAATGCTGCGGTTGAAGGTCCTTTCAAAAAGGTGTACCGCATGTCGCGGTACAAGTTCTTTCTCTTGGCCTTTGCAGCAATGTTCGTCTACTTCTGGTTCCCAAACTACATTTTCACTGCGCTCAGTGTCTTCAGCTGGATGACATGGATTGCCCCCGACAATGTCGCCCTCTCAACCATCACGGGGTCCGTCAACGGCCTGGGTTTCAATCCGTGGCCAACCTTTGACTGGAACGCCATGTTGACCGACCCGCTCATGGTTCCGTTCTTTACTACGGCCAACAGGTTCATTGGCGCAGCCATTTCGGGCTGTGTTGTTCTCGGCATTTGGTATTCGAATGTTCTCAACACTGCCTATCTCCCCATCAACTCGAACCGCGTCTTTGACAACACCGGGCACTACTACAATGTGTCCCGTGCAATCAACAGTGAGCGCCTATTTGATGCCAAGAGTTATGAGTCGTACTCGCCGGCCTATCTCTCTGCCGGCAACATGATTGTTTACACCTTTTTCCTTGCCATCTATCCGGCGACACTCACAGTGAGTCATGGGCAAGACACCTGCTCTTCCATGTAAAGATGACTGACCTTGTCGCATTTAGTACATCGCCCTCAACCACTGGTACGAAGCTAAGATGGGGTTTCAGAACCTGTTCAATAGCTTCCTGAGAAACAGAGTACCGGAGACTGGCCAGTATGAGGATGTTCACAATCGCTTGATGGCCAAGTATCCTGAAGGTAAGTCCACGCCTCAACCCCCAGAGCCGCAACCGCTAACCCATTGACCTGAACCATCAGTTTCCGAATGGCTTTACACAGCTGTACTTCTCTTCGCCCTCGGCTGTGGCATCGGTGGTATATCCGGATGGGAGACTTACACCACGCCGGCTGTCGTTTTCTACGGCCTAGCTCTCTGCTTCATTTTCGTGGTTCCTGTCGGTATGGTCTCTGCGATGACCGGCATTGAGGTAACACTGAATGTGCTTGCTGAGTTCATCGGTGGTTCCATTGTCCAGGGCAATGCACTGGCCATGAACTACTTCAAATCCTATGGGTAAGCAGTTTATCCTACAAGTTTGGCTGCAATGGCTAACCTTGGCCAGAGTCACAACATGCTCCATGGCCATCCTCTTCGCGAACGATCTCAAGCTGGCCCACTACGTCAAAATTCCGCCCCGGCACACCTTCGCAGCGCAAGTGATTGGCACGATTATCTCGTCCTTTGTCTGCGTTGCTATCCTCAATCTGCAGATGAAGGGAATCCCGAACGTCTGCACCGAAGATGCCCCCGACAAGATGTACTGCCCAGATATCAACACGTTTTTCACCGCATCCGTCTTGTGGGGTACAATCGGACCCAAGAAGATCTTCGGTGCTGGAGGACAGTACACGGTGCTGATGGCGGGTTGGCCGATTGGAGTGGCAGTTCCCCTCATCATCTGGTACATCAAGCGACGATTCCCGGCAAAGAAGTGGCTGAGACAAATCCAGCCAGTGGTGCTGCTTTACGGCGGTTTTGTCTGGGCCCCGTACAATCTGTCGTATGTCACCCCATCAGTCTGGCTGGGATGGCTGTCTTGGATATGGTGCAAGAACCGGTTCCTGGCTTTCTGGGCCAAGTACAACTTCATCTTATCGGCAGCCTTCACGTCTGGCATCTCCATCGCAGGAGTTATCATTTTCTTTACCCTCCAGTGGAACGATATTTATATCAACTGGTGGGGTAATAACGTCGTTTACCAAGGCTGCGAGGACACGCCATGCGTACTCAAGACACTTGCGCCGGGCGAAGTGTTTGGCCCGAAGCCAGGCGAGTTTCACTAATGGGTTAAGCTAAGACATCTAGTAGCTGGACCGGCAATTTGGTTGCAGGACTTGAAGGCTCGCAGTTGCTATGCGCAGGAACAAAGTGAATGGGAATGCGCTGCACCGTATGAACCTTAGGAGCCTAGATTATCGAGGGTTGGGGTTGGGTTGTCCATAGATCATCGAGCTTCTCTTTTGAGCAGCTGGTGGTTTCGCAATTTGCAATTAAGACACCATTTTCTACTGATTTCTTATGTATTCTCACCGCAGTGTGATTTACCAGTGAGAGAGGTCTTCATGGTACGTGACTATTGGGGAGGAGGAAGAAAATGCAGTCCCCTTTGGAGCCCACACGCGCAGTGTTTAGCTTAGGACCAAAAACCTTCTCCCGCTCTTCTAGGAAGCAACCCGGGACGTGCCGTGGCTGAAAGCCCTGACTGGTCATCCAATCTTAAACGTGCATCTGTCTCGGGCAGTCCCGTTACGCCACGTGAGGCCGGGATCACGGTTCTTGACTTGCATAAAAGCCGGCAAGGGGTATTGTTGGATGTGATGCTGAAAGCGCCGATAAAGCAGCCTTGTTCAGGGTCGTTTAACGAAATGAGTTGGTTAAGCTTTATATTTTACTTTTAGTTTTGGTTTTTTTGCGGTTTTATTTCGCTACTTTTGGTATGGTAGTGGATGTGACAGGACTGCCTGAATTCAGAAGCTCGAGTCATAACTGGTGAGTGTTGGATGATGTTCTGCACAGGAAGTTGAGACAGAGACTTTGTTGTAGCCCCTGTATCACAAGTCCGTGTGATCAAAGTTCCATACACGTCGGCCTACCTTGAGGCGCTCTAGGTGCCGCCAGTTCAAACAGGGGTAGGAGAAAGGAGTAGGGCGGCGCGGGTGCAATGTAAGTTGTTGAAGAAAATGGGTATCCATTGATGCGACTATGCGCTCCGCCAGCCATGCGGTAGTGCTCCAAGGATCTACCACACACATTGATGGATGGATAGATACATGAGCAAGAAAAAGTAAGCAAGATAATACAAAGAAAATAAAACACCAAAGAGATGCCAAAGACACATGCAACCGGCCCAACTCCAACGACTCCCCGCCAAATAACCTATCCGCCGGCTTTCCTCCATGGAACCTGTAAAACAAAGACAAGATATTATGTATAACGCACGACCTCGCGGGTCCAAGTCATTAATCCGTTCGATGTTTCATCGGATGCACCATCATGTTCGGCGTATACACATTCCCGTCCTGTTGCGCCAGCACCCACGGGAATGGCTCACTATCTTGCTCGGGCGCTTGACCCTGCCAAGCGTCAAAAATCATGCGTGGCCAGTCCGTCTCCCACCAAAAGGTTAACCCAATGCCACGCGGGTGCTCCAGGTCTTGGGGCCCGACGCCGTTGGTGCTATTGAGAGGGCCGCCCTTCCACCACTGCTCCTGGAAGCCGAAATCGTCGGGGTTCCTCCAAAAGACAGGATGTTGTGGGAAGCTCAGCTTAAGGCCGTGCCACAGCGCGAAACTGGGCGGGGTCGCTTCGCTCGGGACGCGGATACCGTGCTCGATTTGTGCTTCATGGATGACGAACAGCAGCGTCCGACTGGTGCGCGTGATAGCAGGTGGGCAGAAAAAACGAGGCGTTTCGAGCCCCGAGCCGAAGCCATGTAGCCAGTCACGGAAGACCCACGAGTAGGCGGCCGTCGCGTTGTTGCAGAAAGAAGTGACAATGACGTCGGCATCCTCGCCAACACCCCAGCGGAAATCCTCTTCCTCTGGTGTGTTCGTCGGTGGCTCCGGGCCGATGGGCAGAATCTCGGGAACGCGCAGCGGCCCCCATATGTAGGCGGATCCCTTGTTGGCCTTGTCGACAGCGTGCAAGAACTGATCATAGTCGCCAATCTGCTGCTGCATGTGTTGGAAGGTGGAGCGCTCGAGCGCTTGCTTCCGCGGCTCGTTGCGCGCAAATTCGGCCATACGGTCGAGAAACTTGCCGGAATCGCCCGTGAAGCGCATGTCAAGCTCGAGCTGCCAAAAGTGGTCGAACTCGGGGTAGTGCAGGGCGAGGAGCTGCATTGGCTGATAAACCTGCCACATGGTCCTACAGGCGGAAACTGTGAGCACTGATCACCCGAGTCACAGCGGTGGTTTGTCTTGTGCGATAGACATGCAGTATCTTACCTGTGCTCTGGAACATCGGGGTACCAGCTCTGCAGGAACCTCTCGTCCCACAACAGCGCAATCGACCTAAGCTCTGGAGGCACAGTAGTGTCGCTCAAGCCTCGGGCGTACGCATCCTTGGAGCTGAAGATGTTGCCTTTGTAGTCCTGCATGTCGACTAATAGGATGACCTGATACTCGCCGCCAGACTTCAGCGACGCCTCGACAATCAGTGAGCGCAGGTAGAACATGTCTTCTGCCGTGTAGTTGTAGGTGCGCCAAGCGCGCACAACCAAGGCGGTGCGCCGCGTTATGTTGAACTCGTGCCACTGTCTGACCTCGGGTATGTGCGTCTCGTTTCGGAAGCCGAACCGAATAGTCTCGAGAGCGCTGTCGAACTTCTTGGCCGACTCGGGGAAGCGGTGCGCGTTCTTGTCGAAACAGTCATTTTGCAATTGTCCCCAATCCACCATGCTCCAGTCGACTTTTGTTCGGTTGTACGCTGTTGTGTTCTCGCCATAGCCGTAAGGCCCGTACCGTCCCTCGGCCGTCATCCAGGTCAACTCGAGGCCCAGGGCCTCGTAGGAGCCCGTAAAGGGAATGGGGTAAGCTGGCGCGCACAAATGTCAGCAAAGCGATGAAGCACCGGGGAAGTGGGCGCCTGCGTACACATATCCAGCTCAGTTTCCTTCAAGTCATCGTCGGGACTTTTTGAGAGGGGCAGCCCTCGAGGGCCGATGCAGGCGACGCGCTCTGCTAACGGTGACGGCGTGTTGTAGGCGGATGTCATGCGCTTCGGCGCCTTGCGGAATCCAGGCACGCGGATGAAGCCCAAGGGTGTGGTCCATTGCGACATGGAGAG
This sequence comes from Lasiosphaeris hirsuta, assembly GCA_030549175.1. Classification (NCBI taxonomy): domain Eukaryota; kingdom Fungi; phylum Ascomycota; class Sordariomycetes; order Sordariales; family Lasiosphaeriaceae; genus Lasiosphaeris; species Lasiosphaeris hirsuta. The sequence continues at coordinate 4,510,473 of JAUKUA010000002.1, forward strand.
ACTGAGCTGCAGACAGATGATCCAAAAGGCGACGAGTGCAAGTCCAGTGACAAGCGCCTGGCGACTGTAGGCAATGCGGCGTATCTTTGGCCAGGCGGGCGCAAGACGGCTTATGCTGTCGGTGGCCAGCTTTTCAAGTATCTTGGGGTCAACGCCCGCCCGGCGCGAGAGGCCTTTCCACCCCATCCTGGATCGAATCGAATCGCGATGGCATCCACGATGGTGACAGGGACGGGAAGAGTGACAGAGACGGTGATGGCGAGGGCGGGAGAAAAAAAGGGGGGGGGGGGGGGAGGGGGGGTTAGTCTTCAACTAAGCTGCGCCGCATTCGAGGCAACTTCTGGTCTGGATGTGCCTCAGTGGGCAGATAGGAGGCCAGCGGGTGAAGGGACCGGGTGCGCGAAAAGACGGCGCGGCAGGAGTTGCAATGCAACCGGGGAAATATCTCCAAGTTGGCTGTGCCGCAGCGATTTGCGATGTGGGATGTTCAATGTGCATGTGCGACTCGAGACGTTCGTTGGGCAAACGAGCGAACGGCAGAACTCAACAAATTGAGACTGCCAAACTTTTAGGTTGGTAACCGACAGGAGGCGGCCTGTCAGAGGATCAGACGATAAGGTAGTGTAGCACTGGGAATTCTCTGAGTATTTGATCCCATCCTCCCCCCCCACTCCCCCAAATCTCTCCTGCCACTTTTGCTAATTCTGGCCTGTGGGTTGCCCCTGGAAAAAGCGGAACGATGCCAATTAATCGCTGGTGTGATCCCTGTAACTCGCTGGGCTGCCCCTTGGTCGGTTGCTTTGCTAGAACCACACTTCCTATCTCGAAATCTCTCCCCCCTCTCACGCTTGTGGCCAATCAGTCCCATTTCTGAGTTCAATGATCTGTGCTGCGTTGCACGCCATCTGCCGAGGGGCTGCAACTGCACTCTTGGTGACACAACATTCTTTACGCGCTTCATGAATTTGAGGGTGTTGAAGCTATTCGGATACGCCGAGTCCAAAGCATACAGGCTCGGTCGTAAGAATAGACGACGAACGGGCTGCCTCGACAAAGAAAACTGGAATGCGCTGGCGGGAGCTCGCCGCCCGGAGACCTAGCCGCGAGGTGTGTGTGGATAAACCGTGGACCCCACACTTTCCGCCTCGTTCCAGGGGGGCCCATCATAGTTTCAGTATTCCTCCATAACGCGATTCCATTGGCTGATCACTCAACTTTTCCAGGTTATGGCAACCATTGTATCCAGGTTTGCCAGAGGAGATGACATGCATCATAAAAGGATTGACTCAATAAACCTTAAAAAGAACCACATTTGACGACAAGTCGTTTGGGGTACCCGACCGAGCACTTGTTCGGGCTGCGCTTCTACACTTGGTTTAGTAGGTAGGCCGATCAGGAAGAATAAGCCGATCAAGATGATGTAGGCGGTGTGACGTGGAGCAGTCTTCTCGCTGGATTTTATCATTCTTGCGGCGACATTGGCCTTCACTTCCAAGCTCTCATTTTGATCGGCCGGATTATGCAACAAGATTCGTTTTGCAGCACCATTTCCTTCTGGCCAGCGAGCAAGGCAACTGGAATACTTACCCATGTCGGTATACGTGTCACGGGAGGGGAAGAATATCTTTGTGAGCCCATGTCAATCTTACTCTTGTATTTTGGCTCTGGACAGCATTAGCTATGTTCCAATAGTCTCATTGATTAGGCCTTTGCTTGCCTTGTTCAGATGCCAAAAACTCTGAAGACCCTCCAAGGAGAGGGGAATGTCTGCCCCGTCTGAATGAACCCTATGATGCCTCAACATCGATCAGTACTTGAATGCTAGGGTCCACAGCCATATCAACTCGACGCAGCGGCAGCACTCCCATGACGGCCTCCATATTGGAGGTCAAATCCGCACTGTAATTTGCCCCAACGCCAATGTCCCTCGCCAAACTCCAGCAATTCCGTTGTGCTGGTTAAACCATCAAACCATCCAGCAAAAATTACGAGTCCAAGCCAAGAGGATGCCCTTAATACCGATGCCGCGTCGAATAGTCCTTGGGACTCACGACCAGACCGCGACCCTTTTTGGCACCGCGATAGACGGTCTCGATGATGTCGATGAGTTCCTGCTTATCCTCCAGGACCCATTTGATCTTGTTGTTGTCGCCTGTGCCGAGATCGATCATCATGTGCTTGTTCCGGAAGAAGAACATGAGGGTGCACTCGTCGTAAAGCTCGTACATCTGGTTGAAGTCGGGGACCTTGTCGATGTCGCAAAGGTAGATGACAGCAAAGTTCTTGACGCGGTCTGCAATGCGATACAGGACCTCGTCCTGGCGCATGCAGTCGGGACTCCAATCGCGCCCGAAGCGGATCACGACAAGCCGTTCGTCATCGCTGAGGATGGCCTGGTCGACGTGCCAGCCCGTCTCGAGATGCGGAAGTACGATGCTACCCATTTTGATGGACTGTGGATGTGTGGCGACGGCGCGTGTGGATGGATAGGTGCTGTGAAGCGAAGGGTGGTCTTGATGCCGTTCGAGGCCGATGATGTTTCGTCACAAAAAGCTCAGGCTGCCTCTGCTGGGAAACTCTGGAAATGCCCCGCATCCCCACAACCCCCACCACAGAACAGCAATTGCGTTACGTAATCGAAAGTGAGGATCAGGGTTAGGGCTATCCGTTCAGGTCTGGGAACCTCAATCCGTAAACTTGTCTCACCTCTTCGCCTTGCCTGCAATTCTGGCCTGCTGGCGCCGCATGTTGACTCTGCATTTTTTTTCCATGCCCTCGATGCACTACCGCTACTTACTGGTGCTTCTTCTCTAACAGTACCCGACGCAGAATCGACTCTAGCTGCCTGACACTTTTCTCCTTCGTCTTGTGGCCTGCCATCACGTATAGCACATTGCCCAGGACTCGGCTGTGCACATTCCATCCTGCCCCGTCTCCCTCGATACCCTCCACGACCACGGCACCTCGAGCCAACGAAGCTTGTATATCTTTTGCTGCACCGCTCTTGTAACCTGCAGATCCATCCTTGGTCTCCATGTGGATCGCCAAGACAGTCCCGAGAGCCCATGCGCCGCCCACCGAGCTTGCCGTCTGTTGAGACACCCAGTTGACAAAGTCGGGGCCCCAAACGGACCAGATGAGACTTTCAGGGCTCATTCCAAGAGAAGGCTTTGATGGTACTTCGTTTCTTTGATATGATGTCTTCGCCCATGCCCATTCTTCATGCGCATCCATCTCCTTCATTTGTCTGAGGCTTTCGAGGGCCACCTGACACCCTACCGCATGCGCTGTGTAGCTATGGCCGTGCAGGAGGGCATCGCTCTTGTCGTCGCTCCCAAAGGCATCAAAGACACTCTCAGATGCCAGTGTGGCACAGAGCGGCACTAGCCCGCCCGTCAGCAGCTTGGCATGCACCGAAATATCAGCATCGACATGGAGAAAGGAGGCGGCGCTAAAACGGCCGAGGCGGTAGATGCCGGTAAAGACCTCGTCAAAAACCACAGGGAGCCCGGCCCAGTGTGTTGTACTGTCCCCCATCTCTTTTGCGCCTCTGTGCTCTCCTTGGCCGAACAGGTGGGATGACCGTCGGACAACATTGACGAGTACCCGTTGGAAAAGGGGGTCACTAAACCATCCCAGATTAGCGTTGACTGCTCAAACGAATTCCGCCTGCTGTTGGAAGCTCTTGACTTACACAAGGAGCATCCCGCCAGCCCCGAGGATGACAGGCTCAAGAATGAGGGCTCCAAACCTTCGTCCCTCCCGATGAAGCCTTTCGAGCGTGTCGACGATATATTGCTCATATAAAGCCCCCTCGCCCCTGTTCTCCCTGTCTTTGACACCGAAAACATCACCAAGCGAAGCAAAAACAGCCTTGTGCCCGCCGTAGCTTGCTGTCGACCGCATCTCTCTGGGAATCTCGACCACCCACCTCCCTTCCCTACACATGACAGTCGGGTACTCGAACCAGAACCCCCTGCCTTCATACCACTCGACCTTCTCATTGAACACGCCGGGCTCGGAGCAGTCCATTGCACCTATCGTATCCCCGTGGTAACTTCCCCGCAGCCCCAACACACCCACCTCCTCCTCCGCCCCCCAGCCGTACCTGACCCTCGCCGCGCGCAGCGCCATCTTGACAGCAACCTCGGCCCCGGTGCTCCCGTTGTCCGAGTAAAAGACACGCGTCAGGCGCGGGTTGGCCATGCCCGCGAGCAGGTTCTCGGCGAGCGCGAGCGCGGGCTCGTGGATCGCCTCGGCGAACATGACGTGTCCGTAGCGACCGGCAGCATACGCCGCCGCGAGCGCCAACGAGGGGGAGCCGTGGCCGAGGCCTTGGGTCCACCAGGAGGCAGATGCATCGAAGGTTGGCTGGAGGAGGGGGGCTGAAGGGGGGGCGGAAGAGGTGAGGGTTTGGAAGTGATCGCCTTGGGCGGAGTCGATGACGGTGATGTTGGAGGCTGAGAGCTGCTTCTGCTGGGTGAAGGGATACCATATTGTTTTGTGGGCGCTGGCGCGCATCGAATCTAGTCGGTCGATGCGTTTGGAGTGCTGTGCAGCGAGGTACGAGAGGATTGACTGGGCTGTGGGACTAGAGCTGGTGGTTTCATAGTACCACAGCATGCTGTCCGCGTCTCGACTTATACTCTCACCCCGGGCCGGCGGCTCGGGCACCGTTTTTACGGGGATGCCCTGTTGGTCTCGGAAGTAGTCGGTGAGGTAGAGGTGGTTTTGGTACTTGTCTTCTCGGAAGAGCAACACGGCTTCGACGTCGTAGCCCCGGATCTTGAGGGACTCAAACGCCGAGATGGTCTGCGAGATGCCGCCGAGCTTGGCGTCGCCGATGAGCACGACTGGCAGTCTGAGCGGCATGTACAACTCTGCTTGGGTTGACCCCGAGGGCCCTGGGGAGTGGACGCCGCCGGCTGTCTCGATAAAGAGCCATCCGCGGCTGAGAGAGGCGCGCCGAGAGGCGAATTTGGATATCTCGTCGAGCAGACTCTCGTCCGGAGGTATCAGCTAAGGGCGTTGAACAAAGGTGAGCTGTGTAGGCTGTGGCCTGGGGTATATGGTATTGCTTACTCGTTTTGATGCAAGAGCTGCCGAGTGCGGACTGACGGCGAGATCGTACTGGAATAGGGTCTTGTTGGCCACTTCGGGGGCAAATCTTTGGACATGACTGACAATCGACCAAGTTAGTTCTTAGGGCTTCGTGGAACCATTTCACCACAGGGAGAGGAGTCATCTTATTGTGCACAAATTAGAAAAGGCCAATGACTTCCGAGACTGAGAAACGACTCACACCGATCATCTGCTTCATCGAGCGGCCCTGTGGACACAGGCTTGAGAAATGCAGTTTGCTCATTGTCCCAGAATCTAGTCGCGGCCTTGCAGAGAAGAGTACTGAAGATGGTCTTGCCGACGTCGGTGTTGGCTCCATAGACCTGGTACACGCGCAGCGACCGCCACAATAGTGAACTGACTGGTGACGGTAACGGTAACGGTAACGGCATTGTTTCCCTCCAATCGAATTCTAGACGAATGCCTTGGGCGATGCGGACAACCCCTGAGAAACTGGTAGTTGAGGTACAGGTTTTACTCCATCGCAAAGCGGCAAGTGCCGCAATGGTCCGCGGAAGCGATTGAGACGGGGGGCGGGACGTTGTTGGAAGGGAGGAGAGCAGCCTTCCCGTCCCAAGTGCCTTCGACATTCCCAATTCGACATGCCGAACCAATTGCGCACTTTAATCTCGACATGATATGCACTCGCGCCCAGGGGTATCCATCATGTTAGCCCACAGCCGGTATAGGCACCTCAGGTATTTCTCAACGATGGAGTGGGTTTTACTGGACAAAACACCATAAACTCAAATCACCATGTCTCAGAATGGAAGTCCTCTTGATGAGATTCTCGCCCGTCTCCTGGATCGCCGCCGATCGCGAAACCAGCTACGCAGCCTGACAGCTGTCCCGGCGGGCACAGCAGACTTCTCGTCAAATGCCTATCTCTCGCTCTCATCGCACCCGGCGGTGCAGCAGGCCTTTTTGACCCATTTGCAATCAGCTGCTGCCGTGAACACGGGTGGCGACGGCGGAGTGAAGCCTACCTCCTCGCTTCTAGGATCAGGTGGCTCCCGACTTCTTGACGGTAACTCGCTTGAATATGAAGTTCTCGAACAGACGATAGCCGCGTTCCATGGCGCGCCGGCTGGACTTCTCTTCAACTCGGCCATGGACGCCAACGTGGGCCTTTTTAGTTGCATCCCGCAGCCCGGAGACGTGGTTGTATACGATGAGCTGATCCACGCAAGTGTGCATGACGGAATGCGCATGAGCAGGGCTGGCGAGAGAATCCCTTTTGCGCACAATCGGGTTTGGGGCGACACGAGTATCGTGGGGGGTGCGGAGTCTAGGGGCAGATCTTTAGAAGCGGTGCTTCAAGACGTACGAGGTTCAAAAGGCGCTCTCTTCAAGTCAGGAGAGAGAAACGTCTTCATCGCTGTTGAGGGTGTCTACAGCATGGACGGCGACCTAGCACCCCTTGGAGATATTGTCCAGTGTGTCGAGCGAACGTTGCCCGGCGGAAACGGGTACATCATTGTCGATGAGGCCCACTCAGTGGGCATCTTTGGAAACCAAGGTCGCGGGCTCGTATGCGAGCTAGGCCTCGAGGATCGCATCTGGGCGCGTGTACTCGGCTTCGGCAAGGCCATGGGCTGTGCTGGTGGTACGTGAACCCTCCCGAGGAGTGTCTTTTTGAAGGCTCATCTTGACAACTCACCAACCAACCTGAGCACCACGCTGTAAAGCATCTCTAACCTCGAAAGGCATCATCCTCTCCTCTCCTACCACACGCTCCTACCTGATCAACTACGCACGCACTCTTATCTATACCACGGCCATGGGGCCGCCGTCTATAACCAGCATCCGCGTAACCTACGAGTTCCTCGCTCGCGGCGGCGCCACCTCCCTGCTCCACCACCTGCGCAGCCTCATCCAGCAGGCACACACCTTGCTTCTCGCAGTAGGCATAAGACAGGCCCCTCTTCCGGAGCTATTCCGTGTCAACGCGGCCGAGCCGCAGTCACCCATCATACCCGTCTTCACGTCGTGGCCCCGGAGTTTGGCTAGACACTGCCAGAAGCAGGGGTACATGGTACGACCGATCGTGGCGCCAACAGTGCTAAAGGGGAGTGAGAGGATACGGGTGTGTCTACATGCGGGGAATACGCTGGGTGAGGTTCGAGGATTAGTTGCGGCGGTAGAGGCGTGGGTAGCATCACGGAAGGGGAGCGGGGGCGAGGGGGAGCAGGACGACGCAGAACGGGGGTTGTTGGCATCAGAAGCGGGTGAGAAAGGGAAGGCAAGACTATAGTATAGAACCTAAACATATTCCACCGGAAAACATTCCAAGATCCCTTTACAGATAGTCAGCCACAACATCCCCAGCCGGCAGCGCCGACTTCTGGAAGCTCTTCATGGGCTCCAGCCCCCACCGTCCAAACATGGCCGCATCCTCATCCCACCCATTGCACTCGGTCGTCAACATCTTCTCCCCCGTAAAGATGGCGTTCGCGCCAGCCATGAAGCACAGCGCCTGCTGCTCCTCGGCCATCGTCTTGCGTCCAGCGGCAATACGAATGATGGTGGCTGGCATGACAATCCTCGCAGTCGCAATCGTGCGCAACATGCTCACAAACTCAATCGGCTTCCTGTCGCCCAGCGGCGTCCCCTTGATCGGCACCAGGGCGTTGACCGGGAAGCTCTCAGGATGGCTCGGGAGCGTCGCGACCGTGTGCAGCAACCCGACCCGGTCCTCGCTCGTCTCCCCCAGCCCCAGGATGCCGCCCGAGCACACGCTGATGCCGGCATCGCGGACGTTGCTCAGCGTTTTGAGCCGCTCATCGTAGGTGCGCGTCGAGATGACGCTCGGGTAGAACTCGCGGCTGGTGTCGACGTTGTGGTTGTAGGCCGTCAGGCCGGCCTCCTTGAGCTCGCGGGCCTGCGCCTCGTCGATCATGCCGAGCGTGACGCACACCTCCATGCCTAGGGCGCGCACGCCCGTGACCATGTCCTTGATGTTGCGCAGGCTGTTCTTGCGGCCGCGCATGTCGCGCCAGGCGGCGCCCATGCAGAAGCGCGTGCTGCCCTTGTCCCGGGCGACGCGCGCGGCCGCGAGCACCGACTCGACCGTCTCGACGCGCTTGGCGACCAGCCCGGTACCCTCCTGGTAGCGGGTTGACTGGGCGCAGTAGGAGCAGTCCTCGGTGCAGCCGCCTGTCTTGATGTTCATGAGGGTGCAGAGCTGCACCTCGGACGGGCTGTGGAAGCGGCGGTGGACGGTGGACTGTTATCGAATGGCTTAGTCGTTGAATATCGGATGGGGATGTTGGGATACTCACAGCTTGGAAGGCCAGCTCCATCAGGGGCTGGTAGTAGATGGCCGCGATCTCGTCCCTTGTCCAGTTGTGTCTGGGCGCCGTCGCAGCAACGGCCTCGCATAGAATGCGTTGGGCTCGCTGCTGGCGGTGGACATCCTGGAAGGGTTCTTCTCCTGCTACTTCTGCTTGTTGAGGAAAAATGAACCGAGGCAACGCCGCTGATGGGATAGCCGGATCCTCAGCGACAGCGGCCGACAGGCGGCGCTTGCGGTTCTCCTGGAGCTGTATCTGGAGCTGTAGGGGTTTCAGAGACAGAGGCTTACCCCGCCCCCGCAGGGCACTCGCAACAGCTTGCTGCTGAAGGGCCCGTCGAGCGACGGATGGAACCGTCATCGCGATTTTGTTATTCTGATTCTAGAAACCGGAGTCGGGGTTTCTTATTGATAAATGTCGATCATGATGATAGAGGTGAGTACTGAACGAAACAGATGGACGGCGTGATGATTGAGTTGGCCGAGCATCGGCTGCCGTGTCTTTAGAGATGTTGACTGCCAGCATGGCGGCTCGGGACTGCCCAAACGGGTATGAGCGGCACTTCTTGTAGATCCGACGGGGCGTAATCTGCTCAGCGTAGCGATTGACAACCCCTTTTCAACTGATGCAGAGAGACGCAGGGGCCCGCCTAGCACAAACCTCTGACAGGCAACCTCTATTAGAACAAGTTGTCGAACACCAATTGAGGCTCCCGGGCGAGGTTGCTTGAATATATTTGCTGTGGGTTGTATATTCTGCCCCCCCCCCCCCCCCCCAACCGCTACATGGAGACGCGGGTCGACTTGGCGTGGTCGTCAAGCATACGACAAACGCCAAAGACTCGACGATACTCTCCGAGAGAGAGCTTGGTGAAGCCCTTTCCGACATATCCAAGGTCCTACTCGATTGGCCCAAACAGATGAGTCCTCAGGCTAACTCTGGTCCAACGCAGTAATAATAGTAATGTAGACCGCTCCAGCCCCTACAGTCCAGATGCCGGAGGTCATATAGTCGACCAACCCCAGCAAGCCCTACGGGTTTTTGACGGTAATAATAGACCCATGTTTGGCCCTAGGTCAGAGTCTTGCATCCGTGTCTCGATGTTTTTTGTCTCTTGCGCTTGTTCCCACCTTTTCAGGGTAGCATTCTTGTGCATCCCGGATGTAGCCTGGGTCGAAGGCCCGGTGCCATGGTGACTCTTCTGATTATTGGGTATTATCCAGGGCATTGCTGAAGCCAAAAGTCGTGTAATTCTGTGGAGGGACAGACAGGTTAGCAGGAGGGCGTCATCCGAGGGTGTACGAACCAAGGGCTCTCTACTCACCAATCTCGCGTCAACCACACACTAGAGTACCGCCAGAGGTGGAATGTGCCAATGAGCCTCTCAAAACTTCTTGACACCCTCCATCCATTCCTTCCCCGCCCTCGCCCCATCATGGGCCTTGCGGAAAAGCTTCCTCTCCCACTCATCCAGCCCCCTGAGAAACTCCTCGCCCGCACCCCCCACCCCGAGATTACTCCCCTCCTCGGACGCCCCCCCTTTACTCGACCCGCCGCCGCCCGCTTTGCGCGCATGCAGCGCGATCTCGCCCGCCCTGGTGACGAATGTCTTGCGCAGCACCGTGCCCAGCTCGGGCTCGTCGGACAGGTCCATCATGTGGGTGGCGAGCGAGTAGAAGTGGGCGCTCTGGTCGCGGATCGGTATGGCGCGCGGGTCGGCTTTCAGCGCTTGCATGACGTCGTTGCCGAGGGCCGGCGGAAGGTCGAACGCTACGAACGACTTGCCCTGGTCATCGGGGCCGATTCCGCCCGTGTTGGCAATGGCGAGCATCTCGGCAAGCCAGAGCGGGAGGCCGACACGGGCACCTGTCTTAAGAGTCTGGCCGGGGTTGTTTTCGAGGTAGCCGAGGTCGGGTATGTCGAATTGGAAGGTACAGGGGATTTTCTGTGAGCGTGTCTGTCAGAGTTCGGTTCGTTGAGTTTCGGGTTGGAGTCGGGGTTTACCTCTGCATCGGTGAGGATGGAGTCAACGTCGTAGTAGGACATTTCGAAAGTGTATTCAGCACCAATGGCTGCCAGGTTGACACAAAGCACGGTTTTCTTGTTTTCTTTGCTGCTCCTCGTTGTAGCTGCTCCAAGTGCGGCGGGATGGCGATACCCAGACGCGCTAGGCTTTGGTGGGGGAAGGAGAGTGGACGCGATTGATTGTGGTGGCGGACACCAGCCACACCAAGCCACAGTTACATTCTTGGAGCAGATGTGGGGACGAGACAATGACGAAAGAGCGAAACAACCGGAGCTCATATTGATAATCGACGGATCGCCGAGCAGGTTTGGCGCACATTTTCCACTACAACAAGCCTCCCAAGCCGCAACCAAAGAGTATTCATAGCTCTTGCTTCTTTGCATCATTCAATTGACTTTTTACGACCAGCCTAATTGATACCACCATGTCTTCGGCCCTCCTCCGCTCAGCTCCCGCCCTGCGGGAAGCTCTCAGAGCTTCGGCGGCTGTCAAGCCTGCCGTTATGGCGAACACCAGCTTTGTTCGCGGCAAGGCCACCCTCCCCGACCTTTCGTGTAAGACTTCCAGCAATGCGGTCCCGTCTCCTATTTATCGCTAACCAATCACTCCGAATTGTAGACGACTATGGCGCTCTCGAGCCGCACATCTCGGGTAAGATCATGGAGCTGCACCACAAGAAGCACCACCAGACCTATGTGACCGGCCTCAACACCGCGCTCAACACCATCGCCGAGGCCGAGAGCAAGGGTGACTTCACCAAAGCCGCGTCTGTCGCCCCCCTTCTCAACTTCCACGGCGGCGGCCACCTCAACCACTCGCTGTTCTGGGAGAACCTCGCTCCTGCCAGCAGGGAAGGCGGCGGCGAGCCGGCTGGTGTCCTCAAGGTACGTCGGCCCCTTTCCAACACCATAGGAGTCAAGATCGGAGGAAGTTCCCTGTATACGGTTGCCAAGGCTAACCAACCATTCCGCCTTGACAGAAAGCCATCGACGAAGACTTCGGTTCCTTCGACGCTTTCCGCAAGCAGATGAACACCTCCCTAGCGGGCATTCAGGGCAGCGGCTGGGCGTGGCTGGTCAGGGATAAGCAGAGCGGCACCCTGGGGCTCGTAACGCGCGCCAACCAGGACCCCGTTACCGGGTCGTATGTGCCGCTGCTGGGTATTGACGCGTGGGAGCACGCCTACTACCTCCAGTACGAGAACCGCAAGGCTGAGTACTTCGACGCCATCTGGAACGTCATCAACTGGAAGACGGTCGCCTCGCGCTTCGAGAAGGCTTAGAGAGTGGGCCAGTTCGCAATCCGTAAGAGGAATGCGATGTGCATTATGTAAGTAGAAAGCTGGACAGCCGGAAATTCGAGTTCAGCACGCTGAGGCAGATTTTCTTGTGCGTCCCCTGGATATGAGCGTCTCTGGATCCGGCGTGCATTGAATCTGCCAGGACCTTGCAAGCAGCCATCAGGTGCTCTGGTGCCATTTCGAAAGCCGGTACTTCATCGACCCGGGTTAGTCCATTAGCTTGCTGCTTTTGACATTTCGATATCACCGTAGATGTGAAATATTGACATGCTTTGGTGACTCTCCCGCCCATCTCTCCGGAGCGGGATCCGCAATGGCAAAAAGAAGGCCTAGCCCCCAGATCCCGGATCCCGACAAACTCCACCCGGGCCGGAAGGGTCGTCCCGGAGGTAAAGGCGCCGTTCACGGAAAACTTCAACCAAGCCGGCGACAACAGGTTAACCGCATAAACGGTTCAAAATTTCGAACTTTTCTTGGTTAGAGAATCCATCGTATCCTCTCTCCACTGGAAACCGAGGCTATTTTTGTCCAACCGCCGCTATGGGACACCGGCACGAGATCGGGTGCTGCGCCCGGTATGTGGAGCCGGAGTCGCCTGCAAACGAGAACTTTCCACAAACACGTGTCGTGCCGCATTCGTTGCCGCGTCTTGACCCTTGACCCCCTTAAATCGGCATTTTGGTTTATTTTTCAGGTTGCTATCTGGGCTCCCACTGCTGAGGGCGGCCGCCTGCATGTCCCAGCCAGGGGAAAAACGCATAAACGGTAGCTTTGTAGTGAGAAATATTCGAGAACTGATTGAATATCGTAATGCGGCTTTTTGGCGTCCATAGGACACTACACGTGTGCGTGCTATCAGTCAAGACTTAGGTAGGGATTCGCTGTTCTTGCTGCTCTGGCGTGGGGGTTCGAATCGGGACCGGGCAACTCGCAGAATCGCGATGGTGATCTCATGTTATTCCTCTGGAACATCCAATGGCGCAGTAGTAAGCTGGTCCAATCCACCTTGCGTCCTTTGGGGCTTCAGGCTGCCCAAGAGAAAGGTTACAAAGAAAATCTTTACATGCGCCGTGCCTTTGAACCACAGACCATCAAGGTACGTGGTGTGGATGGATGCATGTCCACGAAGTCCGCGCTGACAGGCAACGTTCAAAATATTTTATTCTTATCCTTTTTTTTTTTAATAATAAAAAAATCTTACTACAGGAGCTCTGCATGCTGCCTTACTGTTACAGGTTTGAGCGCGCATTGTTATAGGTACTATGCTCAAGCTAGGCGTCTGTATTTTTTCCCCGGATCAAGTGCGGTATCTGAGGTGATGACAGTACCATCAGCTGTTCGGCCCCGCATTCATCTCCTCATGTCGCTACAAACTGGGTAGGGATCTTAACTACGACCATACCATCAGCTCTCTTAGCCACATGCCCAAACAGGTTTGCCTCATCCAGCGGTGCGGGTGGCCTGTTTCTTAGGCTTGTGGCCTCGGCGCAGCATCGTATGACGATGTTCTTTGCGAACCGAGTCATCCTTCATAAAATGCTTCCCTCTTGATCTGGTCACCATGAAAAATTTCTTCTCGGTTCTTCAAACGAGCAGACTTGTCACAGCATCCTGTAATTCCCATCGCAAGCCCCAATCCCAAGCCCAAACCCAATCCGCGAACCGGACATCGACTCTGGCGCATCGTGCGATCTGTTGCGCCAAGCAGCTGCAACCCAAAACAGTTACCTCACCACTGTTATTCATCCCCGCATCGCGCGGTGATCCGTTTCGGCGCTAAAACTACCACCTTTGACCGCCCAATCCCGGTTGCTCAACCCCTCCTTTCCCCCCAGTTCCCCCAGGAAGAGAAGCACGACACCCGCAAGCTACAAGGTCCGCGCGGGCCACTCAGACGCTCCGCTAGTGCGCGACAGAGCGACTAGGAACGCGGGGAGACCAGCCCACCTCGAAAGTCCGTCCTGACCAAGATCCGTTTTAGACGTCCCACTCCCTCAAGTTCCCGAACTGCCACTGCCACGGCCCGGCCCCGACAGCAAGCAAGGAACTGTCGAATTCAAGGCTGCGTGCATACTACCTTGCCCGTGTAGCTACTGACAAAGGGACAAAGGTAACGGAGGAATTAGGTGTCTCGACAAAAACCGGCCCCAACTTTCCCAACACGTCGGACGAGGGGTTAGGTGGTTGATCGGAAGCCAGAGCCCGTCGTACAGCCGGCCCTCCAATATCTCTCTCCACACTACGATTCGGCTTCGTTTGTGATAGAAAGAAAAAAAAAGGCCTGGGGAAGCTAACCAGCGTCGCTCCATTGTGATATTTTCCTCCAGCTGCGTTCACCCCAGAGAGAAGTCAGAGGCTGGATCCGATACTGGAAAGGATCAACGATATCAAATCTGTTCACGAGAGGCAAAAGTGGCCAGAAAGTGAGCATTCCCAGTCATGTACTTGAAATTCTTGCCGCGATATTGAATCCACTTTTTTGTCGTTGCCTACCTCCTTGCCGTATCGTATCCCCTACCGCATGTCGCCGTTTCGCCTCCCCCTTGCCCACCATCACAACCACCACCACCACCACCATCACCACCACCATCACCACCACCACCATCACCACCACCACCACCACCATCCCATCCCCTACCCCCATCAAACATTGCCCACCATACCCCAGCCGAGACCGCATGGGCTCCAGGCCACAGATGCCGCTTTGTGGTTCGGCGGTTGGGTGCTCACCGACTTTGCTACTTGCATCTCGTCCTGTGGGAGGACCAGGGCTTCCTGCTCACAGTCTCCAATAAACCCCCGGCGGGACGCGCAGGAGACGCGCAGTACGCGCGGCTAGCACCGCCATCACAGGCTCACACAGCTTCTGCAGCCCCATGTCGGGGCTGCCAGAAAAATGTTTCCCCGACTCGGGGACTGGTAGACATGCTACCCTGGAAGCTATTGCGGCGTGCGTACTGCAAAAGCAGTCGCTGCTGAGGTGTGCGACATGCCGTGGCGTAGGCTCAAGTGGTCCTACATCGGATATATCTAAGTCTACAGGGGGTGGTGTATTTCAAAGTGGTGGAAAAGGGGGGTGGGAGGGCAGATCTTTCGCCATCCGATATGCGACGTGCCAGAAATTGGGATTGAGAACTGACTGCCGCGTCTTACAGGTGCGATTTTTGTCGATTCTGTTAATTTTAGTCGAACCCAAACGGACGGGAATTGTCCATTGTAGTGCGAAGGGGCAAAGAGTAGACCATGACCAAACAGTCTTCCAACAACGACGTCCCAGACGTTCCACAGCAGGAACCTAAACAGCACGAACAGCGGGACCGGACAGACAGGCCAGGCAAGACAGGACAGGCTATCTCGCCTGGTCTCGGTGTCAGTGCCCCGCCACCCCACCATACCAACCCTGATTTGCCTGGGCTGGGAGCATTGGAGACCCCAGTCCCGCAGGACGGTCTGCACCTGCTGCATCACAACGCCGACCTGCGTCACCGACTCAAAGCTCCCTTCCAGGACGAGAATTTGACAACGTCGGCCTCGGCCTCGACCTCGGCGAACCGCCACCAACCCACGCCGCCCACGGCCAATCCCTCTGGTGCACACCATCACGATCCTCGCTCACATCCTCACCCCAATCTAGACCAGCACCTAGACTATCACGCTCGTCCGCACCCCCATCTCCCCAGCTTACATAGCTTGGCCGCACCCATCCTCAAAAAGCACCCGCTCCCCTCCCCTTCTCCCCACTTCGCCCGTTATTTCTCATCGTCACCCACTCCCGCCGCTCCTGTCCAGCCGACATCAGCCCAGGCCCAACCAGGCGCAGCTGCTGGCTCAGACACACCTCCGCTTTCTAATACTCCCCTCCCTCCTTCCCCCTCCGCGACCCCTCCCCCGTCAAAAACCTCACAGCTATCTCGCCGGCTCCGCGATCTCATCCAACAAGAGAAAACTCGCCAGGTCCCCAGCGACGACTCGTCCGACCAGTCAAGCGGATATACTTCTCCTCAACCTAATCCTCATCCCAAACCCCACAAGCCAAAGAGCCTCGTCCCCTTCATCGACGCAATCATGGCTTTCGAAAAGGGTCGCAAATTTTCGACGGGCACTTCGGTGCACCGTAAACGCCAGATGAGCACGCTCGTCGAAAAGGAAGGCGCCTTCGGCCCTGCCCTGACGGTATGTGATATGATTTATATTCATCAATTGTGTCAACAATCCTACCCAGTTGTGCCCCCGTGCTGTCTGTATGCCTTCCAATTACTTCAGGGCCCGCTTTTTATAGTGACGGGGCGCACATTTCTCCCCATTGTCTCTCTTTTGACGCGGCAGCCTGCTAGGGCTGATCTGCTGTGCTTGGGCATGTTGAGGTTTCCTCCAAACGACTCCGTCAGTCCAGCGCAGACTTGTTCACCAGCTAGCCAGTATTGCCGTGGCTGTCACTGCGTCTTTCTTGCCGGCCCCAGATCCATACTTTTCCAGGCCTCAAACTAACCAACATGCCCCGCCCCCCAGACGCTGTATCTCGGTATCTCGGCCGTCTTCTCAGACGACCATACTGCCGTCGTCGCCCTGGCTATCCACGACACTACCTACTTGCTCGACTTCTCGGTCAAGCACATCGTCCTCGACGATGCCATGCGCATGGGTGCCGACCTCATTGCCGACTATATCATCTCCGAAGTCGAGAAGTACGAGCATGAGAACTTTTCCAAGTTCATCGGCGCCGGTCTCCCTACCACACTCAAGTACATGAGCCCTACGCTTTGCTCCAGGCTCTGGCTCGACACGGACATTGTCCCTATTGTGATGCGCCCTGATGACGAGCACAAGGACAAGAGCTTTTGGGATGTCAAGCGCGTCGACGAGCAGGCTGATTCCATGGCGCGGAAGTGCATCATGTAAGTGTCTCTAGTTCCTCGTGCCATACAGTGATAGCAGCAACTAATGCCGCGATTTCAGGAACTTTGGTCCCTCGCTTGTTCCTCTCCTCCAGGTCGGATTCCGAGGTATCGTGCAAACCGACGCCGGCTTTCGTGCCCACCTCACCACTGTCCAAAACCACAAAGATACTTGTGGTCCTGCGACGTGGGATTCCATGCTGACGTACGCCAAGAAGCTCCGCGGCAATAAGACGAAGGTTGCTTTCTTCAGCTCTACGCCCCAGGGCGGCGGTGTTGCCCTGATGCGTCACGCATTGGTGCGTTTCTCTCGTCTCATGGGTGTCGACCTGACCTGGTATGGTGAGTAAATCCAGTTCCTTCTCTGCATGTAGGAGATCGTAGTAACACCATGCTTAGTCCCGAAACCGCGGCCCGGTGTGTTCCGTATCACCAAGAACATCCACAACATCCTTCAAGGTGTCAGCCACCCCGACCAGCGAATCTCCGCCGAAGAGAAACAGGCTATCATTGACTGGATCACTGAAAACGCCAACCGGTATTGGTTCTCTGAAGGTGGACCATTGTGCCCCCCGGAGCAGGGAGGCGCTGATATTGTGATCGTAAGTAATTCTCTTTGCACCGCTCCCCCCTTTGGTCCCCCCTCCTTTCACACCGTTCCGCCCGACGCTGCAGGAACTGTTGGCACATGATCGTGGTGCTGCAGCCCCCCCCCCCCCCCCCCGGCCCCCGGCGCTACGACTCCTTCCCGATGGTGCGACAATCGGATGCTAACATGACATGCACAGATTGATGATCCGCAAATGCCCGGCTTGATCCCTCTGATCAAGAAAGTCACCCCTAACCGGCCTGTCTTGTATCGGTCCCACATCCAAATCCGCAGCGACCTCGTCGCCAAGGCTGGGTCGCCTCAGGCCGATATTTGGGACTTCCTCTGGAGCAACATCCAGGGCTGCGACATGTTCATCAGCCATCCCATTCCTATCTTTGTCCCCCACAACGTCCCCCGCGAGAAGGTCGTCTATCTTCCCGCCACGACTGATTGGCTCGATGGCCTCAATAAGCACCTGAACAATTGGGACTCGGGCTACTATGGTCACCTGTACAATATTGCCTGCCACTCGCAGCGGATGTAAGTGATTGGCTCTGATTGGCTCCCTTGGCAGGCTTGGTGTTCGCTAACCTTATTTTTCAGGACCGAGCTCAATTGGCCCGCCCGCAAATACATCATCCAGGTCGCCCGTTTCGACCCCGCCAAGGGCATCCCTACCGTCATTGACTCGTATGCCGAGTTCCGCCGACAATGCGAGAAGGCCAACTACACGGATGTGCCCCAGCTAGTTGTTTGCGGTAACGGCTCAGTTGATGATCCCGACGCAAGCTTGATCTACGACCAAACCATGGCCCAACTCGAGACGTACTACCCCGATTTGATCAAGGACATTAGCGTCATGCGCCTTGACCCCAATGACCAGCTGATCAACACGCTGCTCGCCAATGCCCACGTTGTTCTCCAACTCTCCACCCGTGAGGGTTTTGAGGTCAAGGTTTCGGAGGCTCTCCACGCTGGACGTCCTGTCATTGTGACGGCCACTGGCGGTATTCCTCTGCAGGTCAAGGACAAGGTCAACGGCTACCTGGTGACTCCCGGCGACTGGAAGGCTGTTGCCGGCCATCTGATGGATCTCTTCACCGACGAGGAATTGCACAAGAAGATGAGCTATGCTGCTCGGACAGGTGTGTCTGACGAAGTTGGCACTGTCGGCAACGCCCTCGGTTGGTTCTACCTGGCGGCCAAGTGGGCTGAGGTCGGTGTCGAGAGACACGGAAAGGGTGGCCTCAAGGGTAGCGAGAAGTGGGTCAACGATATGGCGCGCGAGGAGGCCAACCTCCTCTATGCCGAGGGCGAGAACAGGCTGCCTAGGCACTTTACACAGACGAAGACGGTCTCTGTAAACCCAAAGCCAGCAGATGCTTAAGGAGGAAAATTAAAGGTGGGACTAATGAAAAGCGACGAATGAATGTACTTTGAGATGCTGGCTGTTAGTTGTCGTTGCTATGTCTGGTACAGATAAGATACCACGGGTGTTGGAACGCACTTGAAATAGAATTACTCTGTTCAGGTTGAGATTGATTGATTCAGTGCGATGCATTGCCGTCGGAGACATATAAGTGAAGATTGTAGGAATTAAATGTAGATTTCCAGTCTGTGATTCACTGGCCACAATTCCAACAAGATAAACCATTGTCCAGCCGCAAAGTGAAATAATAGTTACAGACGGCATGCCAATTTGTTCCTAGCGATGGCAGGCAGAACTATGCACGATGGTATGCTCTACTATCGGTATGGCATAATTAGGTCGGTAGATTTGTTGTCCGGTGATGGCGGGTAAAATTGCTTGGCGATGACATAGCAGGGCAAATATCTACTGTCTGGTACCAGTCCCCGATCCGCAAATGATATCTATTCAGGTTAGGGGCTGCTACTTAGAACAAACCCTCTGCCGTCCATGGATACATACCTTATCCTTAGTGACGGATGGCATGTCAAGGTACCCCTGAGACGGCAGGAAAGTGGCCCGGCGATGAATTACTCAAGCGTTAACATGGTATATTTATGATCCGGTGACAGGTGACAGCATCTTGATCTACTTGAGACGGTATATGAACGAAGAGATAGTTCCTTTTGGAGAAAGCCCTGCCGTCCGCGTTGTGTCCTTCCCTCCGGCCTCCAGCCTTTCTTCGGGTGTTGACGCTGCCATGCTGCGAAGCCCTCCGGGCAGCTTCTTAATGTGCGAAGGTGCACACGGGGCATTGCGGGAACATGTTGGCGCAATCGCCACAAAGGCATTTCGTCCGTCTTTGTGGTCTCACCCCCCAACGTGAACCATGCCGATGGTGATGAAGACCCGGCAGCAGACTCCCGTCGCCGGGGACTTCCATCGCCGGAGGACTTCAATCGCTGTGACCGGATGGCGAACTTGTGCGGCGGCCCGCATTCTGTCTCCATTTGTCTTGATTTTCGTCGGGACGTTCTTTCGACCGACTTCCGTCGCCGTACTCTGCCGTCGTCCGTTCTCTGCCATCGCACATTGTTACATTACTTGAGGGGGGGGGGGGGGGGGGGGGCCGCGAACAGTTCTTATTTTGGATGCAAACTATCCAACACTCGACACTATAACAGTGAGCCTTTTGCTTGTGGCTCGTCTCACATTTCACCCGTCTTTCGTCCGAGTGTGTATATCATCGTCGGTATAAAGTCTCCGGTGATGGAAGTCTGCCGTCCGGTCACGGCGATGAAAGGAATCCTGATGTCTATTGAACTTCTTGAGAAGCCCGATCAGCGTGACTCCGTGAAAGCCCATGCTTTTCTGGACCCGGTCTCGGATGTCGAAGCCTGAAGTTTCGACCAAGAGCATATCGATCGGACCCATCCACGAAAGCCTTCATAGGCAGGCGAAGGTCGATAGAGATGGTATCGCGGATCTCAAGCTCCTAGATGGCGACGCGTTGATGGGCGAGAGAGCGCAGCAACCCGATGTTCCAGGTGGCAAAACCCTGGCTGAAGTCCATTGTCAACTTTGTAATATGGTTGATTGGGACCTGACGACGACGAGTTAAAGAAAGTGCCGGACTGGGTATGGTGACATGGACTTTGTGGAACCGTGTGACAGTATTTTGTCTCCATGTATACAACCTTTGCGATACAGGCTCGGAGTCGGACGACTCAGGTTCGGACGGCTCCGGCTCGGACGACTCAGAGGAAGACAGCGCCGGCTCCCTCTCTATCCACCAACTTGTCGCATCAAGAATCTCAACTACCATACACCGTCCCGGCGGTCTGCTCTGCCCCTTCTATCCCCTCAACGTGCCATCACTCCCCAATCTCAATGACGGAACCATGCCTGATCACACACCGATGCACGTCCTTGGTGTCGTCCAGCCATGATACCGTCTGGAAACCAGATAGTCGGACGGTTTGGAGACTTTGGATAGCTTTGTATGCCATCGCCACTAACTCAGACGATGAGAGGATTCATCTCAGGGGATCTATTCATTTCCGATAGAGTAGGTGATCTGAAGGGGCCAGAAGGTGATAAGATTCCCTTCATGGGAGACAATCCGTTACACAGAAGAAGCAGGCTGCTAAAGGCATGATGCATGAGTAAATTGTAGCAGTGTGCGAAGTAATGGGAGAAAAGAGTGGCATCCTCAAGGCACTCCTTTCTGCGGATCTTTTGTTTTCGGCACGTGAAGATGTGCAAGAGCAATTGTAGGGCACAATTCACGAGATTAGAGAAGGGTGACAAGGGCTCACTGTTGCCCCTTCGCTTGCCGTGGTTGCGAAGGAGGTTGAGATGCCACCATTCAACGAGTTGTCGGTAGTGCCTTAGGTAGGGATAGAGGGGAAAGGGGCTGGATGCAAGGTCACAAAAGCGAGAAAGGAATTTCCTTACTGCTAGGGGACTTGCCAGCCACAAAACGAGAGCCTACTTTGCCCTGCTCCTGAATCCTTGTCACCGGTTCCAGCTACACCACCTTTGTCCCATTCTTGGTCCCTACTACACGACCCTTTGCCCATCCTGAGGACCCATCACAGTCCCACACATAGCAAGGAACTGACAATAGGCCACCCTGGAGCCTTTCAGCGATGCTGGGTCGTCCATAACCAGAAACACGGGATTCTACGGATTCTAGCATTACAACCCGACATCGCGACATTGCTAGTAACACCGCCGGTTCCTATTGCAGTTGCCCGCAACCGTCGTTTTCTACCCCCAGACTTTCCAAAAAAAAAAAAAAAAAAAAAACACGCAAACTGACATGACCCTGCCGTTATTCCCACATACACACGCAAAACCCAGCCAAGAAAATGCACATACACAACCCCCTCATACCGACATCTCCATCGCAATCGTCTTGTAGGGGTTGTACCCCTTGATGACAAAGTCCTCGGGGCGCCAGCCGTCGATGCTCCCGTTCTTCTCGCGCGCGATCTCGAGCTCGGGGAAGTCGCGGGGCTCGCGCTCGAGCTGGGTCTGGAGGGCGTCGACGTGGTTGAGGTAGACGTGGGCATCGCCCATGACGTGGGTCAGGCTGCCGGGCACGAGGTCGCACACGTGGGCGAGCATGTGGGTCAGCAGGGCGTAGCTGGCGATGTTGAAGGGCACGCCGAGGCCCATGTCGCACGAGCGCTGGTACAGCTGGCAGTGTAGGTGGCCCTGGGGCTTGGGGGAGGCGTCCGCCTTGCCGTCGCCGTCGGGGGCCGTCTTCTGGGACCGCGGGTACGAGACGTAGAACTGTGCGAACATGTGGCAGGGCGGGAGCACCATCTGCGGCAGGTCCTTGGGGTTCCAGGCGCTGAGGATCAGGCGGCGGTCGTAGGGGTTTGTGCGCAGGGTGTGGATGATGCGGGCCAGCTGGTCGACGCCCTGACCCGTGTAATCCGTCTTGGCATCGACGTACTCGGCGCCAAAGTGGCGCCACTGGAAGCCGTAGACGGGGCCCAGGTCGCCGACCTCGCGGTGTGTCAGGCCGAGGTTGTCGAGGAAGTCGCGCGAGCCATTGCCGTCCCAGATCTTGACGCCCTTCTCGCTCAGGGCCAGGGAGGAGGTGTTGGCCTCGATGAACCACAGCAGCTCGGCGATGATGGCGCGCGTAAACACACGCTTGGTTGTGAGGAGAGGTAGGATCGGGGTGCCGTTGCGGTTAAGGCTGAACTTGAGCGGTCGCGGGGCGAAGACGGAGTAGGTGCCGGTTCCTGTGCTGGGGGGTTGTCAGTGGTGTCAGTGCCGGCGATCAGGGGGACATTGCTCCTTACCGGTCGCGGCGGAGCTCCCCATCGCTCAGGATCTCGCGGACGAGCTCGAGGTACTGGTGCTCTTCGTGGTTTGGACTCGCAGCCTTGGTTTCTGTGGCTTTTGGAATTTCGGCGGCAGGCGCCGCGGGCGCATTGGTTTGCGTCACTGTCATTGTTAGATACGGGTGTTGTGGTGACTTGGAGAGAATCAGATGCGTGCTGTCGAGGTCGTAAAGTGTGTCGCAATGTTTAAAAAAAGGAGGGGCGGGCGTTGCGCCAAGGTACCGTGTGGGCTCTTTACGCGTGACAGCCCTAGACGACGCGACGCGTTTCGCCCTTTTCAACCCCACCAAATTGACAGCAGCAGAGCGTCACGTGGACTCGCGTGGAAATTTCCTTTTACTTCGTTGTGGACATCGCGCACTGACGTCATACTCCTTCCCTGAGGTAAGTCGCAAAAGATACGGACGGCCCAGACCTGCGACTGGCGCTGTATTGAGTTTGCCTCACGTCGGTCGGCGACATCGGGCGGGGCAGAAATGCATACTGCCCCGGCAAATTTCATCCCGTGTACGTCGGCGAGATCTATTCCCAGAAGTACAAAGCGCTGAGCAAAATTCGATATGGCCGCTACTCCACCGTTTGGCTAGTCCGCGACTTGTCAAAGCCGTGAGCCAGCTTGCTCCCGCTCAATCGGCCCCGCTGGGCATGTTGATACCCCGCGGCCAGGCCAGACCATGACCACCGATTCCGCGCTCTCAAGGTGCTTAGCGCCGAGTCCTATTAGGCGCCGACACTCCCATTTTTGAGAGGGGAATCCTAACCCATCTTCGTGGCTCGGAGGGAGCCCGGAAGCCGATGGGCTACAAATACGTTTGCCACCTCGTCTTAGTAGAACTACGCACTCTATCGCGGCTCTAGATCCTCCCTTTGTCTTGAAGGCTGTCAGGCTTTTGTAGAGGTGTGGGGTTGAGTTATGGAATACAGAAACGGGCATACTAGGAGCTGCTGTGCTGCAGCCAGGCCCCAAGGAGGTTTAGTTCCATGGTCTGGGTATCTGCGTGAGGTATGGAATGGATCAATGACACTTGTCGAATGCGGATAGTTCATCCGTAGTCGTATCGTCTATCGCCTTCTGCAACTGCAGAAAGCAAACATGCTCGCAGCTGGCAAGTAAGATCCGGTATTGGCTCCTTAAAGCACTCATGAAGGCCAGATGAAGAACCTGCTTTGTGTTGTGAAGCAATTACGCTTAAAGAAGACCAGGCTCGGAGTTTAGATGACACTGGCAAAAAGATTACTCATAGCTGCGGTTGGTTTCGATCCAACGACCTCCGGGTTATGAGCCCGGCGCGCTTCCACTGCGCCACGTAGCTTGTTGTGCTGTTCGATGAAGAAAGGTGTTCCAATTTGAGGTCGTATGGAGCCAAAGTGTGGAGTGTTGAAAAAAAAAACCAACTTTTTTTGTGGCCCCTATTGTCTAAGAGATGATACCTGTATCTTTCTCCTTTCGCCAACTTACCATACCTCATCTCCATCACGAGCTAAGGGCCTAATTCAGTGATGCACAAGCAATAGTCCTAGAAATTTAACTAGCTCATGTCAAAAATACAATCTTGGCCTGAAGCAACATAGGTGAGCTGGAACACCTCATTGCAGAGAGCAGATAGACTAGCACGCACGAAATTGCGGCGGCCGGTCCTTGTCTTCACACTGAGAAAGACCACTGACAGTCAAAAATCTTTCCCTTCTCATCAGATTGAAAGGTCACGCATGGTTGCCAATGTCACTTCATGCACCCTACTCCCGAAATCCTGTATAACACGACAAGATGCCGTCAACTCATCCTCAAGCAGTTGGTATCTAGTAGCTCAACAATCCGCAGGCCCCATCACTCGGGAATTCCAGTATTCGCATACCAACTACTTACGGTAAACCAGCCTTATCTAGGCCAAAAAGCGAACCAAGGCGGCACCCTCCACACAGCTACGCCCCCACGATACAGCAGATACAGCAGCCTTATCGAGAAGGGATCGCGGGGAGCATATCACTGATATAGGCAAGCTGCTTGATTGGCTGAGCTCACCACCACCCATCTTGGAGTGCGGTTATGTTGTGATCCAAGGACTAATCTTGATGCAATTGCCTCAATTCATTTGGTGCGGTCCATCAGCCATCGCTCCGTTCATCATTCACCGCTCGGGTTTCGTTTGGCTAGGCCTGAGCCCCTGAATCAGGGGCAATCAATGTATGGTGAACCCTAACCCTGGATCTTCCAACGTTCAGGAGAACAAAAGGCTAGCAAGTCAACAAACTCATCCACAAAATTGATCATGACAAAACCACGGCGGGCATTCGAGGAACATCGAATTGAGCCTCTCAGTAGCTACGCCACAGCCAAACACGCCTTCGGCGCTGATCCCCTCGTGTTGCCGGAGATGCGGGAGCGCCCGCGGAGATGTGCCATTCCCGTGGGATTCGAAATCCCGGCTGAGTCATTGGCTGTGTTAGCAATACTGGCCTGATCGCTGCGCGCTTGCCGGCAAAACATGGCGGGCCGAACACGTACAACACGTGTGTGATGTGCTGATTGAGGCTCACACTGCGCGAGGCCCGTTGCATTTATTACTCCGCGACCAATCGCAGGCATTGTGATCCACGGAGATGTTCAAACTTTTGGCTGCTCTGGCTGGGCGCGCGACCAACATGCCACCTCGCACAGCGCCCCAGGGTCTCCCCCACCAACCGTAACCTGCTGCGGGACGGAGGGCCACCAATATCGTCGGTAAACCGCCCCAGCGTACAAGTTCCAGGAACATGCCCGTGTCTAAAAGGAGAAAAGGGAAGAGATCAATAGAACCGAGAGGATGCCCACCATGAAGATGGCATCTCCGGCGGAGGGAAACCAGAGAATAAATAGCTGCAGATGCGCCCCCGTCATGAGAGCAGCGGACTATCGCACCATTGTCATCACCTCCAACTCAACCGCACTTGCAGCAAACACCCCCTGACCCAACCCCCTTTGTCAATACATCACAGCAGTTTTTGAGCTCAATAATCCACAGCGCACCTCCATCATGGCAGCAGCCCTGACCGACGACCAAATCGCCATCGTCAAGGCGACGGTGCCCGTCCTCAAAGAATACGGTAACACCATCACTGACGTCTTCTACAAAAACCTCATCAACGAGAACCCCTCTCTGAACAACGTCTTCAGCAAAACCAGCCAAGACACCCTGCGCCAGCCCCGCGCCCTTGCCGGCGCCGTGCTTGCCTACGCGACCTACATCGACGACCTGGGCAAGCTAGCCGCAGCCGTGGAGCGAATCGCGCACAAGCACGTCTCGCTCCAGGTCTCGCCCGAGCAGTACGACGTTGTCGGAAAGTACCTGATCCAGGCCATCGGCCAGGTGCTCGGGGACGCAGCGACGCCGCCCATCGTCGACGCGTGGACGGCGGCGTACGGCGCGCTTGCCGGTGTTTTTATCGGTCGCGAGGGCCAGATGTACAAGGCCAACGAGGCCGACGGTTGGAGCGGATGGCGCAAGTTCCGCATCGCGCGCAAGGTTGCCGAGACGGACGCTATCACCAGCTTTTATCTCGCACCGACTGCGGGGCCCGCCCTGCCGCGCTTCTTCCCCGGGCAGTACGTCAGCTTGCAGGTGCCAGTACCAGCGCTCGGGTATCTGCAGAGTCGGCAGTACAGCTTGAGCGAGGCGCCCCGCGATGCGGGGGAGTACTACCGCATCTCTGTCAAGAAGGATGAGGGCGACGAGCCCGGCGTGCCGGGCATTATTTCCAACATTTTGCATGCAAATTATTCGGAGGGTGATGAGGTAGAGCTGTCGCACCCGCAGGGCGAGTTCTTTGTCGATCCCGGCGATGCCACCAAGGAGGGGGTTCCGGCGGTGCTTATCTCGGTGGGCGTCGGGGCGACGCCGCTGCTGGCCATCCTGGGCAGCCTGGTGCCGCAGGAGGGGACGGCGAAGAAGCCCGTGGCGCGGCCTGTCTCGTGGATCCATGCGTCCCGATCAAGCGCCGCGCAACCGTTCACCGGCGAGGTCAACACAATCAAAGCCGGGAACGCAAATGTCTCAACGCACGTATTCCTTCGGACCATCACCTCCGATAACCAACATGGCGTCGACTACCACTCGGGTGATACGAGGCTCGACCTTGGCAGGCTTGACAAGGAGAGCGACCTGCATCTCGACGACAAGCGGACCGAGTACTTTGTCTGCGGGCCAGAGGCGTTCATGATTGACCTAAGGCGGTTACTGGTGGACTTTGGGGTCGACAAGTCGAGAGTGCACCTCGAACTTTTTGCGACAGGAGACGTCCCTGACGAATAGTGAGGCAATCGGCAGATGGCTGGTTGGTTGGAGTGCATGTCTGGCGACAATATCGGCCCGGCAAGTGTCTGCCGCGTCGTTAGTTGCGGTTGGCTGGGCCGGGGGCGGAGGGAGTGCTATTCTTCAAGGCGTTTGGTGTATCGATTAGCATTGTGATAGGACAATTCCAAGGTTGTTTTGACCGCCGTTGCTGTCCATCTGCGCGGCGCTTTTGCTTTGGTCGCATCGTTATCAGGGTGCGTGGCATTGAAGTAACTTGGCTGCCTGGATACCATGGTACTTTGCTTCCAACCTTCTCAGCCTACTGGCGCATGATGCATAATTTTGGCAATTATGGTGCGGAGTAGATGCGAAGTGATAAGAAAGTGTAACGGCTTGCAGACACGCCGAGAAAAAGCTGCTCTCAAACGAGCAGCCAGACGTGGAAAGTATCGTCTCATCATCGAGGGCGTAGTACCTGCCCACCACCAACCCGTGGAAGGGGGGAAGTTCTGTGTCCAGGCCCTCGAAAAGCTCCATCTCCCGTCCCCGCCGTGGATCGATCCTTCCATCACGTCCCCACACACCAGCGGCATCTAAGAACATTTCGGTTTGGAAGTCTAATCCCTCTTGTCCAGCTTTTGGTCCGCCGTTGTGGCCCCCTGGGCTCCCCCGTCGCGCGTTCCGCCGCTGTGGATCTTAGGGCCGTTGTTGAACCAAAAGAATGGCTTGAATGGAAGCAAGGCTGCTGCACTCCCACGCTGCCAGCTCCACACAAGTAAGGCAATGATCGAGCTCCGGATCACCCGGTCCTGCCACTTGCCAATTTATGCACTACGCATATCTATCTCCCAACGGTTTTGGGTTTGCGGGCTCGCAGTTTCCCCCCTCCTCCTCGGTAGGAAGAGGAATTGTCAGCTCATCTGGCTAGATACACAAGCACAGTGTACACCGAGCGCTGTGGCGGCTTCCACATGCCTTCACCATATGGGCCGCGATAGCGCGATGCGTTCTGCACGCCTTGTCGTGTGACGGACAGCCTGCAACAGGTCCGTGGCAGGATGCCATCTCTTCGCGAGGGTCGGGTGTTGCGGCATTTCGGGGGTTTCGCGCTGCTTTGTAGCTTGTTTCATTTGGTTGCACTTTTGCAGAGGCAGGTTGCGGTACTATTAGAATGTGTCGAGCGCCTCTTAGGGTTTAGAATCATCTCTAAGCCTGACTAGCATCTTTGGTCTTGCGTACTTAGACTCAGAGCTTCGCAATTCTGACCCTTGTTAGCGGCTCCCCTCAGCCTTGACACATCTCAATCGAAGTTCGCTAATGTGGCATCCACTAATTAGTAGAAGCGGTATGCAGTAGCTCTCAACGCGGGAAAGAACGACCACCTAGTGACAAAAACAGCTATCACTTGGCCGGAAACGGATGGGTGGATGCACGAGCCCGTTTCCTTTCTCAGGCAATGCAGCCGGGAGGCACGCAGCGGGCCGTCGATATCAAGGGAAGCTGACATGGGCAGGATCTAGGAAACCACAATCGCTAGGCCGCACTAGCGCGAAGAAGTATGTCTAAGCTTCGGCCGGGAATGTCCTTGAAGTTGCGTCATATTCTTCTTATCGGCGGCAAAACCACGCGACGAGAGCCAGTAGTCAGCTTCAGTGATGCTGGGGGAAACACGATCGTTGGCTAAAAACCCGGGAACGTAAGGGAGGTACCTCAGGTATGACGCCGTCAGGGAACCATCGGCAGGAACATATCAGTTTGTTAGCCAGGGCGTCGCCGTGATCCCTAGTAGGCCTGGCTCTTGCCAAGGGAACGGACTCTTTCTTGACGAAAGCTAGATCTCCCGTGGTCCCTACCTTCAAATCTAGATGCCTTAGAGTTCATGATGACCACAAGGCACGTTGCATGAAGCACTAGCCAGCACGCTAAGGTGATGACAGGATGCGGGACAACTTACCTTTAAGCTTGCTACATGCATGCCCTACAAATGGCCCATGCTTCCTAATAATAAATATAGTACAAAGACATCTGCAGCGTATCGAGATGGGCCCCTTCAAAAGAATGCGCAGGCAAGACGATGTGCAACCCCAGCAGCTTAGCCCATTGACTGTCATGTTGTCTGCCATTCATATGTTGCCCCGTGCCGCCCCGGCCCTGGGTACTAGCATCGATAGCAATTGAATGTATGGCACATCTTTTCCGCCGTACCCCCGGAAACGAGCACCCTTTGGTAACAGACCAAGAGGTAATAGTTATAGAGTTGACTGAAATTCATGTGATTACCTTACCTTATCTACTAGTAGTGTTTCTGGGATAATCAATGAGATTCAAGAGCGACACCGCTCGTAAACAGCACTGGAGTCCATACTCGGGGGCCTTTGACAAACTAGAAAGTATTGAGTGGGTTTGTAAACTCAAGTTCAATTGTATGGAAAGAGTCCCCGGGCTTGGTCGGTAGCGCTTGCCGTTTAGAGAAGCTCCCCTCCCTCACCTAACCTGCTCATGCTTTTCATGGTAGCCAAGGCGCCAGACAGGCTCTGACCCCCCTTGCTCGCAGTTCAGATCAACAGGACAGGACAGCTCCCATGTACGGTTCTAGCCTGCTTCTCTAGCGCTATCACTTGCCACATGATGTTTAGGAAGTACCGATAATCCCCGGCTCGTGCCGTGGCAGGCCGGACTTGAGATGCCCCCATGGAATCCCTGCCACGCACGCGGTTGACGGGCGAGATGGGGCCACTCAGGTAAGGGGTAAGAACTTGAAATATATTTAAGCGCCATGTCTAGTGTCATTGCTGCTTTGTGCTGTGAAATCCACAGGTTCAGGCCAGGGGCGTCACGGTCATACCCGACTGTTGCTAACTTGAAGTCTATCCCACTTGGGCGGATAACTGCTCAATTCACAAAGGAATTAAACCACCGTGCTAGAGTAGCTGCGGGCGAGAGCCTGAGGCTGTCTCCATAGCCAAGAGAAAATCGCAGCGTGACCGAACTGAGATATGGGGGGGGGGGCTTTAGTACCGGCAGTTGCCAAGATCGATGGATACAAGGTTCTTAAAGATGTGACGATGTGAGGTGGCCTGGGGGGAGCCGAGAAGGAGTGCGCTTGCCTTGACTTGGTCCTGCTGCGAGGAGATAGACGCAGGTTTGCTCTGCTAGCGAAGCATACTTTATTGTGTGTGAGCCACGTCTGCATGGATGTCAGTTCCCGAACTCAATGGCCGCCCTGCCCTACCGCCCCCCACTCTTTGCGTGCCATTGCACGTCAACGCTGCGCCGGCGAGTGCACCCTGCGGCTCTACTCTAAGAGCGCACCTGCGTTGACCCCCCGCAATAATGAAAACATTCATGGCCTCTCCCTCCCTATCGGGATGACCCCGCCCTTCAACTACCCTCTCGCCAGCATCAGCTTCCGGGCCCTTCCGCAGCGACCACCACTTCCTTCCAGTTTTATCCTCTTTTAATTCTGCCCCCCCCCCAAAAAAAAAGGGAAAATTGAGTTCCCTATGGAGGGGCGCCTGAAAACTCTTCCCTCTCTCCATCAAACCAAATCCCAATTCGCAAACACCCAAATCGTGGACTGAACCGACGGGCACCTATCTTTGGGCTTCCTACAACCACTCTATATACTCCATTCCCTCGTTTCCAGACGTAGTGGGTATTCGCATTATACTTACACATCCTTCCTGTGTACTCTTTACCCATCCACCCCCCGAGCGGCGGGCGGATCTGTACTATGGCGTACAAAAGGCCGATTCGAGAGCCCATTGCCATTGTCGGAAGCGGCTGTCGTTTCGCGGGCGGGGTGACCTCCCCCTCGAGTCTCTG
The DNA here is from genome assembly GCA_030549175.1 of Lasiosphaeris hirsuta. Classification (NCBI taxonomy): domain Eukaryota; kingdom Fungi; phylum Ascomycota; class Sordariomycetes; order Sordariales; family Lasiosphaeriaceae; genus Lasiosphaeris; species Lasiosphaeris hirsuta. The sequence continues at coordinate 4,541,067 of JAUKUA010000002.1, forward strand.
GGAGCTTCTCTCTCATCCTACCGACCTGGCTCAGGAGATTCCAAAGACCCGCTTCAATATTCAAGCATTCTATCACCCCAACGGCGAGTATCATGGCACAACCAACTCCCCCAAGGCCTACTTCCTCCAGCAGGACCACCGCGTCTTCGATGCCAGCTTCTTCAACATCACACCAAAGGAGGCTGAGGCCATCGACCCCCAACAGCGCATGCTTCTGGAGGTTGTGTACGAGGCCTTGGAGTCTGCTGGCTACTCGCTCCATCAGCATTCCGGCAAGAACGTCGCCGTCTATTCCGGCCTTATGACGGCCGACTATGATACCCTCTCTCAGCGCGATGATCTCACGGCGAGCCAGTACTACGCGACTGGTGTCGCTCGCTCAATCCTGGCGAACCGCGTCTCCTACTTTTTCAACTTTCACGGCCCATCAATGACAATCGACACGGCCTGCTCATCCAGTCTCGTTGCGCTGCACCAGGCCGTCCTGAGTCTTCGCTCGGGCGAGTCCGAAATGGCCTGCGTGACGGGCGTCAATCTCATCATCACCCCCGAGCAATTCAGCGTAGAGTCTAATCTGCACATGTTGAGCCCGACGGGTCATTGTCGCATGTGGGATGTCGGCGCTGACGGTTACGCGCGGGGCGAAGGCGTCACCGCAATGTTTATCAAGCCCCTCAGCAGGGCTCTTGCCGACGGCGATCGCATCGAGGCTGTCATCCGCGAGACGGGTGTCAACTCGGATGGTCGCAGCCAGGGAATCACCATGCCGAACTGGAAAGCCCAATCAATGTTGATCCAAAATACATACAGCCGCGCGGGACTGGACTCGAAAGATCCTGTGGACCGTTGTCAATACTTCGAGGCCCACGGCACCGGCACCAATGCTGGAGACCCCAATGAGGCGAGAGCCATTGAGGACGCTTTCTTTGGCCATGGCGCGGAGCCCGAGCCGTTGAGTCATCTAGATACCGCCATCCATTTAGCCGACGTTGATCGGGTCGGCCCTCGTGTAACGTTCACGCCACCCGACTCCGGCACCTCGGAGCGGCCGTGCCTGCATTCGGCCGTAGCACCAAAGCTGATCGTCGGTTCTGTCAAGACGATCATTGGCCACACAGAGGGCGCTGCCGGGCTAGCCGGCCTCTTCAAAGTCGTGCAAGCCATGCGCCACGATACCATCCCCCCCAACCTTCACCTCGAAAAGATCAATCCCAACGTCAAGCAGTATTGCGCCAACCTGTCGGTCCCCACGCGCACACTCCCATGGCCCCATGTCTTCGACGGCCAGCCGAAGCGTGCCAGCGTCAACTCATTTGGCTTCGGGGGTACCAACTCGCATGCCATTGTCGAGCAGTATGTCCCGGCGCTGCACAATGAGGTGGCCAAGCTGTTTTGGCCCCACTTGAAAATCCCCAAGAGGCTCGAATACGGCGGTTGCGCGAGAAGGGACCAAATCCGCTTGCCCTTTCTTCTCTCGGCGAACTCTGCAAAGTCGTTGGTCAACGTTGTCAAGGCTTATCGCGACTACCTCGCCCGCGTCAAGCCGCCGCATCTAGAAGATGTGGCCTGGCACGCATATGCCCGGCGCACAGCCTTCCCGTTCCGTGTTGCTGTCGTTGGGCACTCGGTCTCGGATATTGTTGACAGACTTGACAACTTGGCCGTCAAGGCAGACAAGTCTCTTCCTCCGACGATCGGCATCCGCGCCCGGCCGGATGACGAGCAGCCCAAAATCCTGGGCATCTTCACTGGTCAAGGGGCGCAATGGGCGACAATGTCGCGCGGGCTTCTGCAGACCAGCAAGGTGTACAGCCACAGCATTCGTGTTCTGGACGAGATCCTCCAGGCCTGCCCGCATCCGCCTTCGTGGAGGCTGGAGCAGGAGATCCTGGCTGAGAAGGGACTGTCGAGAGTCGAAAAGGCCGCGATTTCGCAGCCGCTCTGTACTGCATTGCAAGTGGCCATGGTGGACCTTCTGCGAAGCCTCGGCGTCAATTTCCACACTGTTGTCGGCCACTCGTCTGGCGAGATTGCGGCGGCATATGCGGCAGGCAGGCTGTCGGCACGCGACGCCATCCTCATCTCGTACTACCGCGGCTCGTTCGCGCACCTTGCTTGCGGCGCTGGCGGCTCTAAAGGCAGTATGATTGCCGTAGGGCTGTCGAAGGAAGAGGCTGCAGAGCTGTGTGCGAGGAGGGAGTACAGCCACGGCATTTGCATCGCGGCCAGCAACGCGGCTTCTAGCGTGACGCTGTCGGGCGACATTGACATTGTGAACAGCATCCACGACGAATTGACACGGCAGGGCAAGTTTGCACGAGTGTTGCTGGTTGACACGGCCTACCATTCGCCGCACATGGAGCTTCCGGCGGCGAGATACCTCGAGGCGCTCGAACAGTGCCGCATTTTGCCATCGGGCAGCGGGAACGGCACGAAGTGGGTGTCCAGCGTTTACGGCGCGGGCGAGCCTGAGGACGCCGAGCTGAAGTCGTCATACTGGAAGGACAACATGGTCAAGCCTGTGCTGTTTTACGAGGCACTCGAAACCGCCCTCAAGGAGCTTGGACCCTTTGACTGCGCTGTCGAGGTGGGCCCCCACGCCGCACTCAAAGGCCCAGCAACACAGATAATGGCCAAAAACGGCAACCACGTTCCGTACGCGGGTCTCCTTGATAGAAAATCGGATGACCGCGTTGCCTTTGCTGAATTTCTCGGCTGGATGTGGACTCAGTTTGGTTCGGCCTCGCCCCAGATCCGCCACTTTGTCCTCAACTCCACACAACCCGACCTCGTCGACACCATGGCCCAGGACAGCCCCCTCTACCCGTGGGATCACTCCCAGACGCACTATCGCGAGTCGCGCATCTCGCGCCAGTTCCACTTTAAGACAGATGCACCTCACGAGCTTCTCGGCGTGCGCACGCGCGACGACAACGAGTTCGAGCTGCGATGGCGCAACATCCTCCGGCTCGATAGAATCCCGTGGGCGAAGCACCACAGCTTCCAAGGGCAGCCTTTGCTTCCTGCCTCGGCATACCTCGTCATGGCTTTGGACGCAGCGCGCGTGCTCTTGGCTGGTCGCCCGGCATCCATCATTGAGCTCCAGGACTTGAAATTTCCGGCCGGAATAATCCTCGAGCCCGATGCTCACGGCGTCGAGGTCTTGTTCTCACTGGTCGTTGACCAGCCCGCCAAGGGCAGAGCGGCGCCATCGGCAATCGGGGCGTCCTTCACCATGACCTCTGCTGTTGCTGACGGCAGAACTTCGATGACCAAGAATTTTACTGGCAGGCTCCGCATCATCCTCGGCGCGCCTTCCGCCCAGGCGCTTCCCTCGAGACCTAAGGTCAGAGTCGAGGCGCTTCACGCCAATTCGGATATGTTCTACGACATGATGGCCGATACTGGCCTGGTGTACACCGGTCCTTTCAAGGGCCTCTCGCACCTGGAGCGGCGTTTCTGCTTCGCGTCGGGCATTCTCAAGAAGCTCCACGACGAAGACACAACCCGGTTGAGCATCAGCCCCGCCACCTTGGACAGCTGCCTGCAGACAGCCTTTGTTTCGGTTTCTTCACCAGGTGATAGGTATGTTTCGCGCCGCCACTCGCGACTCTAAAAGACATCGACTAACTAATTGTGATCAGAGCCATCTGGACCTCGTTCCTTCCTAAGAAGATTGAGCGAGTCCGATTCAACCTGGCCATCTGCGACATCAAGGATCGCGAAGGAAAGGTCGTGACGGATACGTACCTGACCGACGCCAAGCCGATCACGAGGCAGACAGCCGCTTCGTTCACGGCCGAGATTGACATCTTCGACAGCCATGGCAACATGGAGATCCAGATCGACGGATTGACTGTTGGATCTTTCAGCCCCACAAAGCCCGAAGATGACATGGAGCTGTATCTGACCACCGCCATGGAGGTTGACCCTGAGGTCGAAATCGTCTCCACAACCCTCTCGGACATCCATGTGCCCAGCCCTATGCTCATCGAGAGCTGCGAGCGAGTTGCATCTTTTTACATCAACATCGCCTCTATCCGCCGCATGTGCCAGGCCTCTCAACGCGCTCTTTTGCCTCCCGGTTATGAGCTAGACTGTGCCATCGCCGCGACTCCCTGGCCTACGGAAACGGCCAAGAGCTTGGACGACTTCATCGTCGCCTCTCCGTACTACAGCGCTCTCGATTTCATTCGCCGGCTTGGCCAAAATCTCCCCGACGTTCTCGCCGGGATGCTGCCAGCCGTCGTTGAGGAGGCGCATCAGCTTACTGGCTTTCAACGCCATGTCTCCCGTGTTGTCCGCCAAATCGCTCACAAATACCCCCGCATGAATGTGCTTGGACTTACAGACTCCGAGTTGGGCATTACAGAGCATGTTCTCGCGGGCCTGGGCGAATCCTTCGTAACTCTACGGGTTGGAGGTGAAGCCGAAAAGAATCTCGGAAGCAGGGTGCTCGCTAGCCCGTCCATTCGCAAAAGGGTCATTGTTCGCGAGATGCCTCTGGACAAGGAAATCCTCGAGAATGCCGGAGTACAATACGACTTGGTTCTGCTAACCACATCAATGATGGAGAACCAGAATACTCGCGCGCTGCTTCAAAAGATCAGGTGCATGATGCGGCCCGGTGGATTTTTGGTTCTGGTTCATATTTCGCGGAGTCCGCTTAAGGACCGGATCCGCCGATGCGCGCGCGTTGAGGTTGATGACAACCTATCCACACCCCCCGACTGGCCCGATGTTCTTGACGAGAGCGGGTTTGCACATTCGGTCATCAAGTCACACCAGTACTACCCCCCTGGGTTCTCCATCACCGTCCGACAAGCTGAATCGCACGAAAAACACCTGCTCCTCAAGCCGTTTGCTAAAGCCATCAGTCCCCAGCTGACTGAGCGGCTCTTGGTTATCGGAGGGAAGGGGCTGACAACTTCGCTCATCTCTTCGGGGGTTTCCCAGGTACTGACTCGTCACTGTGGCTCGATCACGACAGTCGAAACACCAGAGAATGTCGATCTGGACTGCCTGTCTTCCATTTCAGCAGCCATCCTTCTCAACGACATTGACGAGCCCATCCTCGCAACGATGACCAGCACGCGATTGGAGGCCCTCCGGGCGTTACTCCGACCAGAGATGACAATTCTCTGGATCACTCACGGTGCAAGACACAACAACCCGGATCATGCCTCATCATTCGGCTTCACGCGCACGCTGTCTGCCGAGACTCCCGGCTTGGTCCTGCAAGTGCTTGATCTCAAGACGCTCGACACTGCCCCGGCGGTGCGCGCGATCTCTGAGACGTTTGCTCGCCTTACAATGCGCTATATCATCGACGAAGCGCCAGAGCCGAAGCCGCTTTGGGTCCACGAGCCGGAAGTCCACATCGAGGATGGCCATGTTCTTGTGCCCCGTGTCCTTCCCTGGAAGGATGGAATCCGGCGAGCCAATGCCGTGCGGCGTGTTATAACCAAGTCTGTCAACACCGTGGAGAGCTGGGTCGAGATCGTGTCAGATCGACTTACGGACAGCTCTGCAAACTACCGGACCATACTGAAGGAGGTCGATTTGCGGTTACTTTCCGAGTCTGGAAGCCAGGCGATCCAAGTTGACTACAGCACGACTGATGTCTTGAACCTTGGATGGGCCTACTCTGCATACGTCTGCGTCGGCCGGGATACGCTTACGGGCAAGACTAAGATTGCTTTGTCCAAGTCCAACGGCTCCTACGTCGCGTTGCCTTCGACCTGCATCTCCAATATCAGCCAAGCGCCTCTGAACCAGCCGGTGCTCCTTGCTCTAGTGGTTCGCTATCTTGCTGCGATCACAATTGCGAACACCGTCCAGAGCAAGTCTGTGTTGCTGATTGAACCCGACCCAATGCTGCAGAAGTGCGTCAAGGATATCCTCGTCAATCGCGGGGTTTGGTTTCGCGTTTGTGCAACCAATGCCAAGCGATGCAAACTTGACCCGGCCATGACGTTCATTCACCCCAGGTCTACGGCACGAGAGATCAAAGCTCTATACCCACCTGGTGGTGCCTGGATCTTCAACCTACTTCCTGACACTGACGATGTCTCGATTTTGCTGTCCGCATCCTTACCCGAGAATTGCCTGTACAGCCCGAGAAGTGCGCTCCTGAGCTCTGAGCCTCGCAACGCTCAGGAGGACCATAAGTATGTCGAGGGGATCTGGGAGGAGGCAGTCAGACTCGCACTTTCCAGGTCGGTGACCCAGTCCACAGATCTTGGCCCTGCAATGATGACAGTTCCAGCCCTACTGGGAAGCCCCAAGACTGTGCCGCCCTTCCAAATTCTGGACTGGAAGGCCGAACGATTCGTGCGCCACGACGTCGAGCCTCTTGTTGAGACCGGGATGATGAATGCTGAAAAGACCTACGTTCTGATCGGGATCACTCGAGACTTTGGTCAAAGCTTGTGCTCATTGTTCGTTGAACATGGTGCAAGATATATTGTGCTGGCGAGCAGGAGTCCCCCGAAGCACCCGCCAAAGTGGCAGGAGGAACTCCAGGCCAAGGGTATTGATGTCCGGTTCGAGGCACTCGACGTCATGAATCTTGGTCAAGTTCGGGCTTTGAAGACCAAGGTCGAGGAGACCATGCCCCCCGTCGGCGGCATTGTCAACGGCGCCATGGTTTTGGAGGACCGGGTCTTCTCCGAGATGTCGCTGGAGACCCTCCAACGCGTCATGGGCCCCAAGACGGTTGGGTCGAAGAACCTGGACATGGTGTTCGACTCACCCGACCTGGAGTTCTTCATCATGACCTCATCATTTGCGGCAGTTGGCGGGCATGGTGGCCAGTCCAACTATGCAGCCGCCAACATGTACATGAACGGTCTGGCTGCATCCCGTCGCCTCCGTGGACTCCCCGCCTCGGTTCTCAACATCGGCGTCATCTACGGCCTTGGCTTTCTGCATCGTGAGAAGGATAGCCTATATCTGGGCCTTGCGCGTGAGGGATACCCGCCCATCTCGGAGCGTGATATTCACCACATGTTCCTCGAAGCGATTGCGGCGGGCCGACCATTTTCAGGGCAGATTGTCGAACTCACGAGTGGTTTACGCCGCTATCCGGCGAGCAATCCAACGATGCACTGGCACCGCGACCCGAGATTCTCACACTACACGTACGAGGACGACGAGCATGAGTCTGCGGCGAACGCTGGCGGTGACAGGAAGAAGAACCTCAAGGAAATGCTTGTGTTTGCCGATACTGAGCCCGAGGTGATACGGGTGCTTATCTCTGCTTTCACAAACCACCTGGAGAATCTTCTTCACTACAAAGGGGAAAGAATCACGGGCGAGGACCGCATCGTCGATCTCGGGGTTGATTCGCTTGTCGCGGTTGAGATTCGCTCATGGCTCTGGAAGAATGTTGCGCATGATGTGGCTGTGATGAAGATTCTTGGCGCGGCCAGCATCAAGATGTGTAAGTGACTTGCCGTGCCTGTTATGTTACCAGTGTGGGATGTTTCTAACTGTTTGTAGTGTGCCGGGACATCGCAAAGACCATCATGGAGGCGAGACTTGCTGAAGCCAAAATGGCGTCATCCTTGGGGCTCGACGGCGGGCTACTTACGCCTACGTCCACGAACACTTCGGGTTCCGACGATATGGTGACCAAATCATCCGATGGCATATCGACGCCAACGTCTCTGGTCTCGCACGGGAAGAACAAGTGATGATGAAGCTCCTTTCTGATTCCTTTCTCTTGTTACTCCATTACTTGTAGCTTAGCATCGGAGCGTTATACTCATTATACCCTATACCCCTATCGCGACCTGCCTCGAGCGTATTACCTCCTCTTCTGACACACCTAGGGTTATTTTCCCTCATACAAAGTATAGGCTCGGACCATGTAGTAATAGATGAATGCTTCCGTCTTGTTCCCTTCCGTGTTTCTGCCTGTGTTTCTGCGTGTGCTTGTACTTTTGCGTTCTTCCTGTGCGTCTTTTTGTCTCCTGTTGTGCCGTGGGACTGTCAGCTCAAAGTTGGTGGCTTGCATATTTTTCATAGAGTCGCTCAGTGTAACCAAGGCTGGGGAGTTTATTAATGCTATTGGATCTACTTCTTGGATGTCGGTTCTCTCATTCTCTCGGACAGAAACCCCTCGCCTTTGCAAAAAAATGAAAGCCCGCAACAGTTTAAATCTTCGCTCAATCAGCAAACACCTAAAGCTGCCACGCGCTTTGGACTCGAGTCCGCCACGGTGCTCTCTACCAGTTGTGCCAAACGGCGTAGTCGGTACCGAGAGCAAAGGTGTCAATTCGTCCAGGACCCCACGAAGCCGCTGCAGGAGTCGAGACAATGGTCCCCTTGACCGACTCCCATGCGGTCCACTTGGAGCCATCCCACGATCGATGCCACTCAGCACTGTCAGTCCCAATGGCGTAGACGTCGAGCTTGCCAGGCGCATCAGAAACAACAACAGGGGCCGACTCAATGACACCGCCAAGAGACTCCCAGTTGCTCCAGCTCTGACCATTCCAGTACTTGTGCCAGAGAGCGTGGTCCAGTCCAGCACCGAAGATGTCAATTCTGCTGGGACCCCACGAGACAGCTGCCGGCTGTGACTGGAGCACGCCGCCGAGATTCTCCCATCCGCCCCAGCTATTTCCGTTCCACCACTTATGGTAGAGGGCGTGGTCTGTCCCGAGAGCGAATAGGTCGATGCGGTTGGCACCCCAGGAGACGGCGGATGGCTCACCCTTGACAATGCCGCCAAGAGACTCCCATCCGCCCCAGCTGTTACCATTCCACCATTTATGCCTACACGCGCTGTCAGCTTGACTTTTCCTTGGCTGTGGTCTCGGTGGGGTAGGGGATCTTACCATACCGCGCTGTCGACACCGACAGCGAAGATGTCGAGCCGGTTCGGACCCCACGACACGGCCGAGGGAGCCGACTGGATGGTACCACCGAGGGACTCCCACCCGCCCCAGCTATTTCCATTCCACCACTTATGCCTACAAACGCTGTCAGCTCGAATTTTCCTTGGCTGTGGTCTCAGGGAGAGAAAGAGAGAGAGAGAGAGAGGAGTCTTACCATAGCGCGCTATCGCTTCCCTGCGCGAAAATATCCAACCGGTTCCGACCCCACGACACAGGGACCGGAGCTGAGTGGATCACACCACCCAGGGACTCCCAGCCGCCCCAGCGTGATCCATCCCACCACTTGTGCCATAAGGCGCTGTCGACACCGATGCCAAAGAGGTCGAGTCGGTCCTTGGCCCACGAGACAACGGTGGGCGGCGAAGTGAGGGTCCCACCGAGGGACTCCCAGCGGCCGGGAACGGTGGCGCGGGTGGAGAGGGTGGACGGCTCCGGGGAAGGGAGGGCAAAGGCCAGAGTGGCGAGGGAGAGGAGGGTTGTGAGGGGGCGCATTTTGAACGAGTATGTATCAGAGGATGAAGGTCTGTTGTCGGATAAAGAGCGTTGATGGCTGGAGGTTGTTGAGCCTGGTGATGATGGGGATGTTCTTGGCCCTGAAGAAGGGGGGATGGCGAAGGTATTTATAAGTCATTCTTCGGAGCACATCATCGCACACCATCAGCATAGGAGTACACAAATACCAGTCGACATCGGACGAAGGACAGCAGTCGTGAGGCTGAATCGAGGAGGTGTGTATACTCGCGCTGTGACCACATGGAATCCCACAATGTCCATAGGGTCGCAATGGCACAAAGTAATGAGACTTTTATTACGGCGCGAGTATACCACCTCTGCCATGACCACATCGCCAGCGGGTAGCGACGGGGTATGCCAAGTTTGTGGACCCATCGAACCCCGGATTTGCCCAGATATCAGCTGCTGTGAGACATGTTTTTTTGCCGAGTTGCTTTGAGTGGGACGGCCCCCAAGCCACAACGGCGCCAGAGCGCTGAAGAGCGAAACCAAGACAGCCTGTGATTCGGTACAACCTCATCAACCCTTGAAATTGAACCGACCCCGCAAGACCAATGGTCTAGAACCATGGCCAACTCGCCGACTCCAAGTCGCGCCACATTCCTCCCCAGACATTCACCGCCTCAATGGGATTGCGTATCCGTACGTAAATTCTTGAGCATTTCATATCCGATCGCTTCAGACCTACACCACTTCGGAGAAGGTTTCATTGGGGAAAGGGGTAGTCTCACAACTAGCTGGCTACTGACCGTACCCAAGATCGGGAAATTGGTAGCTCAGCCCTCAAAGGGGACGGACAGCCTCAGAGGGACCACGGGAGGTTCCACAAACAGACAGACAATGCCCTGGCCGTCAGTCACACAGCTCCTTTTCAAGAAGGCCGCATCGCTCATTTGCTGGACTTTTCGCCAATTGCATCAAGCTAAAGGCCTCACGTGCATGCAACTGTCCTACTTCATCCCATGTCTTCACCTAATGCTCGATGAACCGAGGAACCCCTGGGTCCTGGGTGGTGTCTGCGCTACGAAGATGGTGCACAACCAGAGATTGCATAGAGGGCCAAATGTCACCACTGTCAAACTTCGTCCCTGATTCGTGCGACAATATCAACACACCGGTGACGGTATGCAAACATGACTGTCACACCTACAATCCAACCCTGGTATGTTTGTTAGCACGTGATACTCCCAGGAGGTGAGCCTGTGCTGAAGGCTCGAAAAAAGCGTTTGTACAACTTTGTAGTATAACGAAAGGCCTGCTGAAATATCAAATATGCTTTGATTGGTGCGAAAAGTGCCCTTTTTGCTGGTCGAAGCCCTTTTCAGGGCTTCAATTACCCCTTCCATAGGACCTTTGGGGGAAGGTCACGCGCTAACAGACAAACCAGGGTTGGATTGTATTTCCGTTGATCGGGGACGTAGGTCGATTGCACGCAGTACACCAACGAGAGATGCCCATTGTACAGGGCAAATTGATCCAAGTGAGGAAACTACTTTTTGGGGTCGCAGGAAGCCAGAGATGGATAGAACCCCGAAGCTATTGGTCCCGCGGTTGCGAACTCAGCACAAAGGCTTTTGGCCCCAGGCAATCACCAGCAGGTTGCACCCTCAGCCGAGCTGGTTGGGGTCGACGAAGGGTTCTCGCTCGGCTTGGCCGATCTCTTCATGAAGGCCGGGCTGCGGAACGTCGGCGTCCACAGGCGTGAGCTCCCCCTGGGCAAGAGGATGGGGGATGATATCGAACAGTGCCAACTCGATTGAGCCATTCAGGCTCACCGTTCCCATGGTTTCAGGAGCCGTTTTTTCGAGCAAGTACCTTTGCGTCAATAAATTGACACTTATCAGCTAACAATGTTTATAGAGTTGGGGGGACGACCTGCCTGCTGCGATGACGGACCATTTGGCAGAACGATTTGAAGAAGAAAATGAGAGCTGAAGGTGTGGTTCATTCGAGGCGCTGTAGGTCGCGGAGGAGAACGCCTGTAATATGAGACAAATCTGGGCTCACAAAATTTCCATTTTCTTATCACGCGCATGTGACATTGCTTACGCTGGCTCAAGGTTCGGCTCAGTCCCTGCTCAGGATTTGCTCAAGCTGGCTCATCTTTTGCACACCCTAAATACCATTTTCGGCAGGCGCTGCACCGCAACATGCTGAATTGCTTCAACCTCAGCCGAGTGGGCCCGGAATTAGTCCCATATATAAAAATGGTCAAAATGAGTCCCAAGGCCGTCTGTTCCGAGAATCAGAAAGCGAAGGATTGAGAAACGTGCTCTTGATACCCCCGGACACCTTTCCGTTGATTTTGTCACGGCAATTCTGGATCAATCGCAGTGGCTGCGGTATTCGTAGGCATATTTGTATTAGAGAACTACAACATAGAAGTAAAAAGAGGACGAGAGTGTGAAGCTTGGCGAGGTGACGGGAAGGAACCCCACGGTCCTTGTCGCACTCCATGTCACGTGATCAAGCACGTTGCTAAACACGTGATGACGACTTGGTGGCAGAGTCCGCCAAGGCCGTCACAGATTTGATGTAACTGCCATGAGACTAATAAGCGACCGCCCGGATTCCGAGGCTGAGTTGTTAAATCTATGTCCATGTCCCGTCTGGTCGGAAGGAGCGTGATCCAGAGGTTTGATTCCAACGCGGTGTAACTTTGAACGGGATACCAGGGACTGATCACTACGAATTCCCATGTGGCGCGGAGCTGCCATATCTTCAATCTACCTCGACAGTAGCGATAACGCTACACCAAGCTTTATCACGCCACCCCCTCAGCAATCGACAATATTGGAGACACATATTCTTCCTGCTGAATCTCGTCCCCATCCACCATCCCGTTTCGTTTCATCACCTCGGTAGGTAGGAAGTACGGACACTTATGCGCGTCGCCCTCCACCCTAGCAGTCACACGGCGACCTCCTAGAGCTCCAGCCACTCTGAGAAAAAATGCATAAACTGAGATGGTAAGAAGGCGCGATGGGTTCCAGGTGCCTAAATGAAAAACACAAACTGTTATTTTCATAATGGACAAGTAGTGTGTGTTGAGAGCAAAAGAACTTTCTATAGAAACGTGCAGATGCCGCTTCGCACCTTTTTTTTGGTTGTTATATGCCTTCCGACCGTCGTCTTCTTGACTTCCGATTTCTTGACTTCCGATTTCTTGGATTTCCTATGCTGGCTCATGTACAGCTCGAGTTCTCGGGCGAACTGAAGCTGATGGTCGGGGCTGTTCAGACCTGCTAAATATTCAAGCAAAGGTATGTGGCTCTTTCCATCGGTGAGAAACTTGAAGGTAGGTGGTGTGCCTGGCAGCAGGCTTTGGAACTCCTTCTCGAATTGGCGGTGCTTGCTCTCATGAAGTCGGTATGCTTCCTTGCTAATGAAATTCCACCGCGTTGTGACAAAAGCAACGCGCGAGAAGAAGGCCTTCCCGCATATCGCCTTGAGGACGCAGATGTTGTCCTTGTGAATGCCATCGAACTTGGGGCTTTCGATGCTGTGAAAGTAGATGACACCACTGACTTGCTCCTGACCCAATTCTCGTAGCTCGTTGGCGATATCTTGTAGGATTTTGAGATTCTCGTCGGTTGACTTCCTATCCGCGAGTCCAGGGGTATCAATGATGGTGAATTGCCTAGAGGACCCATTCACCTTGCGCTCGAATGTGTATCTACCGCACTTCTTAGTGGCTTGCTCAATGGTTGATTAGCTGAGACATCTTTCATGATTTACTACATGGTGGAGTGAGGACCCCAAGAATCATTCTGACCTACTCTCAACAAGACCCTTCCCAAGCTCGACATCGTGACCTGTTGCCGCTTTGGTGAAGGTCGACTTGCCGGTCCCATGAAGGCCGATGAGCAAAATTACCACGCTGGAGGAGACCATGAGGGGCAGCCGAAAGCGGCCGGTGCAAGTTGGGTGCGAAATGTCGGCAAAAGGGTTCAAGAACTGTTGCTGCTTAAGAGATGTTCGAAGGGTGCTCTCGAGAATAAAAGGCAAAATAGATTGCATGCCAGCCGTCAATGTGGCACGGGAAACCCGTCACCCCAAGGGAATATGTAGAGGGAATAGATTGCGTAAGTGGGGTGAGTTTCGCGGTTGTGTTGTGGCAGGGACATGGAGCTGCGGGGTTGGGTACGAACCGGGAGTGGGAGGCACGAATTGTTCACTTTGGTGGGGCCAGCTCATGCCGCGGCCTAATGCATTCATTGGGTTTGGCTCTTTGACATGTCAGCTCTCGCGGCTACTTCATTCCTCGTGATTCGCTTTTGCAGTCAGTGAACTGGTTTCATTTAGGCTGACACGCACTTTGGGCGCGATTCGACGACGCCCGACCACCACCGGCACCAGCCCAACGTGACCTGCTGACCAACTACGGGCTTGCACCAATTCAAGGATTGAGAAGAAGGCCGCGGGAGACGAGGAACAGGGAATGAGGGATGAAGGACGAGGGAAGGTGCGATCGAAGAAAGTCCTGCCTCTGCTCCCGTTCGACCTTTTTCCCCTTTTTCCCCTTTTTCCCCTTTTTCCCCTTTTTCCCCAGACCTCCCCCTCACGACATCTAAACGCTGCTCTTTGATCAGACTTTCGAACCACCAGACAAATCGAGACCCGGACAGATGGGGCCACGAATTGAAAAATCCCCACCCGAAATCCTGATCGCTCTGCTGGGAGTGACCGGGGCCGGTAAGACGACATTTGCAAGGCATGTATCCGGCAACACGGAGCTGGAGGTTGGGCACAGTATACATTCATGCAAGTTAATCCATTGCCGCTAGCCTTCGAAGTGCCATCAAAGGCTAGGTTACTAAGCGACGGGTTTACAGGCACGCAAGAGCCAAAGCTTGTCCCTTTTAAACTCGACGGTTACGAAATTGTCTTAATAGATACGCCTGGGTTTGACGACGACAGTCGGTCAGATGTGGAGATTCTCGAGGAACTTGCAGTTTGGATAGCTCAGAACGGGCACCTAAAGCACAAGCAGCTCGACGGCCTCATCCTGCTCCATCCCATCACCGTGCTCCGGGCTGGCGGCGCCGAGCGGAAACGTACTCGCCTCCTGAAGAACATTCTCGGCCCACAGGCTTACAAGCACATTGTCATTGGCACCACCATGCATGAGCATCTTAACTCGGAGGCCGACATAGCCGAGCGGGTTGATGGTCGTCGACAAGAACTATGGGGGGATATGGTGGCCAAGGGCACCAAGCTCGTCCCGCATTCGAACACCAAGAAATCGGCCGAGAATATCATAAAGATGATCATCCAGATCTCCAAGGAGTCTGGAAAACTCAGATCTTTGCTGCAGGACGAGTTGGCAGGGAATCCGCGCCTCATCGAGACAACAGCTGGAAAAGACGTGAAGACACAGCTCGAGGAGGAGATCAAAAAAGCCACAGTTCAGCTAGGAGTGAACAGGAAGAAGCGCCCCACAAAGCCTCAGAAGAGGGACAAATCCGAGGCAGGCGTTGCTGCCCGGAGAGCGTGGCGAGAGTGGCGTGATGATCAGAAAGAGCTGGAAGAGAAGTTGGACATGCTGCAGTTCCGGTTGAAACGACTAAGCTCGTTAACTGTAAGTCTAGAATTCTCGTTTCTTCCCCTGCTCTGCAACAAGAGAATTGAAGACAAATGTGACTGGTCAGTCAAGACCCAGGGGCGGTAGCTGGAAGGACTCAGCCTAAGCATTACTGACTCTTTACTTTCCAATAGTTCAAATTCAAGAGCTTCTGGGCGTCACTCTTGGGTTTTTAGCAGCCTCATCCAACACTTTGCGTGTCCGCGCAGTACATGTCTGTGCACGGGACGGCTAGGCATACTCCTGGTAGAATTCTGGATCGCAGGGGTGGACTTATTTGTGGTTTCCCAACCGGAGACTAGCTAGAATGATACTTCTTCTGTTCCCCATGACAATCGACCATGGGAGTTTTCCAATCCAACGCACCTGAGCCCGCACGCGTGAAATCTGAAATGGGTCTCTCCTATCTGGGCCACGGGGTTAGCAATTCGAAACGAATTGTGTGAGATCCAAAGTACCAACAAAAAAATCTTGTGCTGTTGGAAAGAAATTGCATCCTGTCCAGCACACTTCGTTGAAATTTTTCCTCAACTACTTAGCGCTGCGCTCCCAGCCGGCGATGTCACCGCTTTTTTCTTCGGAGATGATTACAAGCCCATTCTAGTAGGCCAACTGCGGAGAATTTCCTACTGGGCGCGTCATACCCTTCTTCAAGCCGTGTCGTCAATAGAAAGAACAAGAAAACTCTCTACCTATGCTATCAAGTCCCAGCCTGAGCAAACCTGTTCCACCGCTGCACATCGACAGTAGTCTATCACCAGCCTCGTTCATCTTCAGCCGTGGTCCAATTGCATCAAAATTCGCAGAATCCAGAATCCCCTCTACCGCCAAAAAGAGAAACACAACATGAAATCAAGAACAGTCCATACCCGCGTCAGGTATACCAGCGACCTCCACATCGTAATTGATTGACACTTGACCTCAGTTAAGCAAAGTGAGGAATATTCACCGTCCAAGTAGCGATGAAAACGTTGGAGGGCAAGGAGATAAAAGTCCGAACCGTCTCGACCAAGATGAAGAAGCGAGCGAATAGGTATACCCAGCAGAGAAGGGTGCCTCCGAAACCCAAGAGGGAGTGAAGAGTTTCTTCCTTCAAGCGCAGGATTTGACCGAGGAAACACCCGATGAGGTAGAGGAGGACGATCATGCAGGGCAGAGTGAGGATGTAGGTGCCCGCACCCCTCCAGACGATCTGCTCTCCGCGCGTGGGGAAACCGAGGTTCCATCCAGCCACGTGAACAGCTCCGAAGAGGGTGGCAGCCACGAACAGGGAACCCGCAACGCCTAGCTTCTCGCTGTCAAGTTTCCCATTGCCCTTCTTGTCATTACTTGTCTCTCCCACGCCGCCCGGCCTCACACTGCCCATCTCCTCGTCACCCAGCCTTTCATTGCCCACCTCGTCGTCGCCAAGGTTCTCTCCGCCGTCAAGCTCCTCGCTACCCGTCTCCTGCTCGCCTGACTTCTCGTCACTGAACTGTATTCGGGTGTTGGAAAGCGGCACCCCTTGGGGCGGGCAAGTGTTACGGATGACCTGAAGCTCCTGGGCGGTGTCGAAGAGGATCACCCAGGCCGCGCTCATCTCAACCTTCTCCAATTGCTTCCTCACCGGGTCCGGGATATCGCCCTTGTAGGTCAGAATCGTCCTCGCTACCTGGACGTGCTTTGGCTTGTACCAGCATAGCCCGTAGATGACGATAGCGCACGCGGCTAGCGCGAGGACGTTGAGTTCGAGAAGGGAGATGGGGAGACGCCGTATCGCCCTGGCTGAAATCTGGATGATAGACCATGAGATCTGGCATATGGCGATAAGTTTGAGCAGCGGATCGCTTTTTGATTTGTCGCAAAGCTCATCGCGGGTGACGTTTGGCAACTTCTTGAGGCGGCCACTTTTGCGAAGGAAGATAACGTCGTCGGCCGTTAAATGGTACGGCACGCCTCCCCTCTCGCTCTCTCCCTTGACAGACTTGTTGTACCGGATGACGAAGCCGCCCATGGCAGCGAAGTGGCCGTGGACCAGGGTCCAAGGGACCCCATCTTCGGCTGCTTTCTCCTGCAGTTCTCGTTTGACCCTCCTGGCGATACGACGTTGGTCCCAAGCAATGGAGATGATGAGCTCGGGTGCGAGCACAGTGACCAAAGCCAGCTTAGCACTCTCCCAGGCTCTCTTGAGCCCCCAATGTAAGTCGCCTTTCAGTCCCTGGTTGCGGCCATCGCGTTGCTCGGGGACGTTCGGGTGGTGGATGGTCCACGTGCAGGCGATAAAGGTAAAGAGGGAACCGCAAAGAATCTCCATAGTGCCGCGCGCGTCGGGGCTCGAGACGAAGTTGACAGACCCGACAGGACGTGTGCAGACGGGGTCGAAGGTGGTGTAGCCCGAGCCTACAGCGACCAAAAGGCACCACAGGAGAACTTGGATGAACATCTTGGCGGCGACCGATGTTGGAGAAAGAGGCAACCGAGATGGCGCACAGATGAAGTGGAAGAGGTTGGGCATCACCCCGCGCTGGAGCTGATACCTGACAGGTGGGCAGTGCATACAAGGTGGTTTATTGGCTGACCCCCATCATCACGACCTGCAGCAGCGGCCTTTTCCAACACCATAGGCCCCACCATTGTCGGTGAGGACGTGAGGGAAGAATCAGATCCCCGCGGGAAGAAGAATCAAACCAAAAAAAAAAAAAAAATGTCGACCCGGCGCCTTTGGCTCGCTGGAGGTGCGGCAGATGAATGATCGGGATTTCTCCGACGTGCCCTTGAAGCACTTATCGCCATCCTCTCGGACCTGGTGATGGTTGAGGCGCCGGCTTCGATGATGGGGGCTGGCTGATGGGGCCGTATGATGAGCGCGCGCTCTAGTGAGCATCTGAGAGGACACGACGCGCAGCGCAGGTGGCGAGACGCTCACCTCGCTCTTGGTTCAGACGATCGACGCATTTCCCGACACGAGACGGCCGTTGAAACGGATGCGGCTTCTGCGACCTTCTCTACGTTCTGTGCCTCACCCCGAACAAATGTAAGCAGGGGAAGGAAAGTTATATGGCTGGCTGCTTGCTCTCGTTCCTGGCCTCTCACACTGGCTCCTCAAAAAGGACGAGAACACGAGTTTAAATATGGCAAAGTAAACACGCCGGATTACGCTATAGCAACCTGCCTTATCTGAATCCTCGAGACAATAATTTCGGACGCGCTCCTAGTATCCTTACAGCCTATCCTCTACAAGACAGTCAAAGGGCCGATCTAGCAAGAACTAGAGCCTGGCGAAGCTCGGCAATCTTCTGCTCCCGCTTCGTAAGCTGATCTCGAACCTTGGCCGCGTCTCGTCTCTCGACCCTCAAGGCCCGATCTCTAGCCTGATCCTTGGCCGCCATCTCCCGATCCATGGCCGCTATCTTTTGATCTTTGGCCGCAATCTCCCGGTACTTGGCCGCCACGAGCTCTGAGAGTAGCTTTTCGTCTGACTCGTCCATATGTTTGCGCTTGCGAGGTTGGAGGGGCAGTGTAGATTCGATGCGGCAGAGCTCCTGCAGCTCACGAATAACGGTGGCGAAAGGGATGTGAACAGTTGGCTTCTAGCCAGGTCTAGCAGAACTTGGAGGTCAGACACTTGTAGGTACGGCGTGTTAAAAGGAGAACAGAGGGAGAGAAATGGCGACGAACCCATTACGTGGACGGATAAATTCGAAAGGCAGCTCATCGCTAGCATCAACCAGGTCGGATAGGTAGAGATCGATACCAGCGCCATCCTAGGACAAAGGAACCCAGTCCACCACGGTTATGACGATGCCATCTTGTATGGTCCACATACTGATAGTGGTGCGATCAAGATCTCTCGCCGTTTTGAGGAATTTTTCTCCTGTGCCGGCATAATGTAAATCAACGCATATAACGGTGCGGATTTTTCTCTTGGACTCGGTAAGATAAGCCTTGTACTTGGCCTCCAACTGCTCACGGGAGAAGTGGCGGCTGTAACTAACCTCCCCAACAAGCGTGGGAAGGAGAAACCCGCGTTTACCAAACGCAAAGTCAGGCTTGCTGAATGACTTGTCGGAAGCGTAAACTGGCCAACCGGCGCGGGACTGTAGCTGGGAAACTAGGTTGCTGATCGCAAATCGTCAGTCGATGTAGTTTCCGAAAAGAAAAAAAGAAAGAAAACAAATTGGCGCTCGAGACTACAATAAATGGCAGCGGGACCTACCCAACCTGAGGATGTTGCTGAAGCGGCAGCAGCTGGTGGTCAATCTCGGTCTGCAGCGTGCCGCCAACGCTATCGTGGACCAGGGTCATATTCTTGAAGTAGAGGGTTGTGCCGTCGTATTCGTAGTTGCCAATCTTGCAAGCGAATTCTCCTGCCTTGTGGGATTCGTGGAAGTCCCAGAATTCGTCTGGCATCAACGAGAAGCTGTTGTCTCGGAATGGCGCGTCACCGTCACCTTCGCGGAGCTCCGCAAGATTGTAGAACAAGGCTTCATAGCTGCGATTGAGAGGTTGTCCGGCGTCCTCTTCATGGTTCGCGTCGCGCTCAGTGCTCTGGTCGTGGTCAGTGCTCTGGCTGCGCTTAGGGCTCTGGTCAGCCATGGTGATTTGTCTGAGGTTATAAACCACGGCGTGCTTTTCCAGAGCGTTGGCTGACAAAACTCAGAAATGACCGTCGAGAACAAAAGCAAAGCCACGTCCAGCGATAAAGAGCAAACAAAAACACCACAAAACCACAATGAACGATAACCGAGCCGCGCTAGCGAACAAGCGAGGACGCTAGTGACGCAAGCGCAAGTGACCACAACCAAAGCAGTCCCATTTTTCATTTCCTCAATCCTCAGGCCTGAACTTCTCCAAATATTCACCATGGAGTTCCCGCGCGGCAATCACCTTGGCAGCTTCCAAGACCTGCTACAGCTGCTGGGGGATCTTGAGCATGACTCTCCCCGCGAGATCCCCTCGGGAGGTATGGCCTTCTTAGTTTCACTGGCCTAGTATCTCACTCTTTTTGCAAATGGAATTCAGTAGTGACCCCGGACCATACGACGACTACTACGCCTGCGGGGCGGTATATATACTACTACCTAGGAGACTCGGTACGTCTGAACTGTGGTGAATTCAGATATACAAAACACCAGTCACGGGCTTTTTTCCTGAGCAAGATCTCTTACACGCCAATCGATAGTCACAAATGACCTTTACGGGCAAAAGTTGCTGCTCGACCAGGGCAATGGCCGCGTAGAGATAGCTCAAGACGACCTAGTTGTGTAGGCCTGCGGCGTCAAAAATGCTCGGCTCGTCGCACCAGATTCCATGTCTCACACATCGTTGATTGTCACTCCAGCTTGCATGTGGTACGAGCAGTTGGTGAGCTTTCGATTCACTGATGCCAGGCTTCGCCATGACGATTATCTTGCTAACTTTTAAGCTTCTCACATCTCTGCCCACCTTCACCATGCGGCAGACCTCCCTATTGCCGAGTACCACCGGCTCCAGCCCGCGCTCGTGCCGCAGGATATGCAGGTCGGTCATGCATATCCCAGCGCGGATGTTGCGTGTAACTCTGTAGGTAGCCAGGGTGTACAGCGTCCCGTAGATGTAGTCGATTATGACGGTGATGAACTGGCCAAAGACGAGGTTGACGAGGGCTATGCCAACGCCTAAGGCCAGCGTATATGTTATCGCCACGAACTGCATCGCGCATTCTGTCGAGGTGCCATATTGAAACACCCGCTGCAAACCACATTAGTTGATGTTTCCGTACGCAACAGCCTGTTCGTGCTATTCGGGGTTGGGATCGGGGTCGGGGTCGGGTCCGTTTACCATGTAGCTCGGCAGACACGGTACGTAGTGCCAGTTGGCAGGTTGAGGCACTCGGAAGGAGGCCGATGGCAGCAGATGGCTCAGCCTAAGACAAGAACGCGTGGGTTTCGGCTATTTAGAGGAGTTAAAAAGGTCATTATTTTTCGGAAGACTTGAGGACGTCGACCTAGTTATACAAGTACGCAGCAGATAATCTAGCATCGCTTGAATTTTTTTGATCATTAGCCCAGCTAGGTTGCTGGACGCCAAGTTACTCCCAGGGCAAGTTCCAGGTTAGGACCTGATTAAGGCGGTGCCTTCAATACGCTAGTACCTAGCAAGGCACCCACCTTCCAAAATGCCAAGACGCTTGTTGATGGCGCCAGGCCGAAGGACGCCAGGCGAGTGCGAACAAGTCCTTCATAGGCCATAGATGTTGACTCGGCGCTGCACCACAGCTGTCCCATGTCCCAATCGAAGGCAATCCTCACACTCACACTCACACTCACACTCACACAGAATCATCCATCGCCCAGAGCGACAGTTTTTGATCACCGACCTTACAGCTATCACCCCTGTGGGGCCTATTCAATCCCAGCGGACGGCCTGGACACTGTGGATTGTAGAGATATCGGTTCTCAGGGATTGCCAGGCTAAGTAGTTTAGGTGCAAGTCTTGCCTGCGCCGTGGAGAAAGCGCTATATTCAGCCCTGCCCTGCTGGTAGGTACAATCTAACCCTCGTTTGACTGTTGACACGGGAGTTTGAAGCTCGTTATGGGCATGGGAAAGAAAGGACTCCCATAAAACCAACATTCTGGCACTTTGAAAGGCATATTTGGTTTTCATCAAGGAAAGATCTTGTCGGGGCTTCAATATCCCTTTTGGCGGGAGTGTTTCACGCTAATGAACAAAGCAGGGCTGGAACTCGAGGCTGAACATGCTGAGTGGCTCTCATCAGGGCGAACTTGCACACCCCTCTGCATCGCGCGGTGCACGCAATGCGCGAGCACCTCGATGGGGAGCGAGGAACCATGACCGACGCCAAACCATTGGATCAAGTCAAGGCTCACCGCCACCGGCCCCCGAGGTCTGCACCACATTCCAATAGCGATTGGGTCCCACATCCAGGGCCTTAATTTGCCTATGAAGATTTAGGACCATGCGGGAATGCTAGAAATGGTTAGCACGGCCGGCCGGTCTGGTGCCCGATGCACGCATGTAAGTCTCGGAGCAATCGGAGTGCACAAGGGGCGCAGGTTGTGAGAGCAGTTGGCCACATATCAGTTGGGATTGGGCACATTGATCATGAAAGGCCCTCAAGGCGCCAGCTAAAAATTACCAAAGTCTACTATACAAACACAGATCTCATCACAGTGCGGACACAGCGGCCTGCGGACTGGATTGATAGGGGACGAATATTTCCGCCATTTTGACGCCACCAAATAGTCGAGGTCTACTGCCCACTTTCTATCTGCTCGCGAGTGGAGGGAGCAGCTGCCTCTGAAGCTTTCATGATCCGCAACTGATGGAATGGCTCATCTGTGGGGGCCTCGTTAAGCCACCGTATCATTGCGGCATTGTCTGTGATCAAATCTTGCTTGGGAATCTTTTGGAGCGGGTCGGAGTCTCCATGGTGGCCGGAATGGGCTTCATTGCCATTTCTCTGAACAGTTCAGTGAAAGCTCTTTTGTAGACAATTGGAGAGCATCTCACCTGGCCGAAAGCTATGCTCATACTGCTGCCGGCGACACTGTCGTTCGGTGGCGTCATTTTGGCGTTGACCATCTTGCTCACGTGGTTCTCGGGAGCCTGGCCAATACTGTTTTCAATCTCTCACTAAAATCATCCGAAGAATAAAGCGTGCAACTGGAAAGGAAAAAAAAAGAAAAAAGAGACTTTGGTTATTTCACTGGGGCTCACTGGAATTTATGTGCTCTCATCGACTCCAAACGTGGTCTCTTGTGTCAAAGCGTGCGTTGCTGCCATCTTCTCAAACTGCCACCAAGCTCTTGGTGCCAATTTTATCACAGGGAGACCCAAAAAGGAGAAGAAATGCCTCAGAAATTATAGCGGCTGGAGGAAGGCGCTGAGGTGTCTTGGAAACTGGCGGCGGTATCAACAACGCCATAAAGTACCCTCGGACCGTAGATCCAAATTCAACCGGCCGTATTCAACCCTAGTTTTTTGGTTTGGTTGGCGCGGAACATTTCGCCAAAAGGGTTATTGAAGCCTCGACGAGGCCTTTTCAGCATCAGAAACGGCGTTTCTGGCATTTCGAGAGGCACATTCGATAAGGCCTTTCCCATATGCACAATGAGGCGTCCTTTCTCGGCCTAAAGTCCCATGCTGTGACAACCAAACAAACAAGGGTTGAGTTGTACATGTACAAGCTCCGAGGAGAAGCTGAATTACGCCAGGGGCCGAGCGGAATCGTTTCCGACAATGGGATCTGTGGAGTAATTGGTGGTACCCAGCGGGCTGGCGCCCGAGACTTATCACAATCATGCCAAGAAGCGTGGTTTCCATGTGGTATGTAAGCATCTTGTTTCAGCCTCGCCAGCCGTCAAGGTGCCTCACGCCAATGACTGCCGCGAGAGGACCCGGCAGGGGGTCTCTCCCCTGCCACGATTCATCTCTTTCTTGCCGAAAGTCTCGGCCCGAGCCCCGTCGGTTATGCTTCCGAACCCTGCCCCAAGTCATGTTGGCTGAGAGGCTGAGAGAGACAAGGACACCTGCCTGGTTTGTCCTCCCCCCCCTCCCCCCCCCCCCCCGCCCACACTCCGCTTGGCTGTGCGTGGGACCATCTATCGACGTCGAAAGACATGGCATGGAGTTATTACTTGCCTGCTGTATCACACATTGTGCTGATGACCCAAATGTGAGACAGTGGGATATGATACTAAAGCACAGTACGGAGTACAAAAGTCGTGTGATGGCAGAGCGTCCCGAGAGCCCTGCGGCCGGGGCTTGGGGCCAATGGCACCTTCATGTCTCCCAGACGGCGGCCGCTTTCAAACTCGCATCATGCCTAATTCATTCGGGTCCACGTCATCTTTCCCCGTCCTCCTACCTCTTTATCGCTGGACCATATGAATATCTCTAGTAGCGCGAACCTGAAGCCAGAGGGCGACTGGCTCTCTGGGTCCCCCTTTTCCCGGCGAACTAATTCGGTTTTCTTCCCCACACAACCTTCTGCCGGTAGTATGGATGGAACTTGCCTGAGCGCACCTCGCGCTTCATATGGGCGATGTAGACGAGGATTTCGTCCCGGGCCCAGCCCAACGTCGTAGCCATTAGTAGCACGTAGCCCTCGACGTCCTGTTCGATGCTCAACTGTGCGAACCGCCCGACTTGTTTCTGTTTCTCGTCCTTGGGCCAGCCGCCTACTGGTATCTATAGGTCGCATCTCAGCCAACTGGGATGTCGTGCAACGGTGGCTTCTTGGCTGTTAGTTTGGGCTCACATACCTTGAAGTTGAACTCCTCGATATCCACAAAGCCGGCCTCCTCCATCGCTTTCCGCTGGATGCCGTCATCCACCACGCTGAAGCTGCGTCCAAATACCTTGCTGCCCTGCTCGAAGATCTTGCCCCACTGACCCAAGGCTGATGTCTCGACAACGCTACCGTCATCGCTCTCGAACCGGCTCGAAGTTTCGAAGCTCTCGAGCCAGCCCCCCGGTTTGCAGCTGAGGTAAGCCTGTTTGAAGAGCGCCGTCCAGTCGGCGATGCTGCCTAGGAGCCACCGCATATGGATATAGTCAAAGGATTCGGGGTCAAAGGTCCAGTCGTGTGTGCAGTCTTCCAACTCGCTGATTAGGGGGGGGGTTGGTGTTAGTGATAATAGGCACGGAGAGCAAAGTGTGGGCAACCAACTTACAATTTCAAATTAGGCGGCACCCATGTCGGCTGGATGGGCGAGATGTCGGTGCCGGTCACCTCGGCGGCAGGGAACTCGTCGGCGAAGTCGCTGCGGGGGTTTCAAGTTAGCGGTGTCAGGTAGCACATTTTAGGCCTTGGTATTGGTCGCACAGTGCCCAGATTCCTGCATGGGAGAGAGGCGTAACTCGTGAGCTTTTCAGGATCATGGGGAACGTCTTTGGCAGGAGTTCCACAAACCGGTCCCAGTCCCGATATCCACGGCTTTCTGGAAGGGAAAATAGCCTCAATCAGCCGCTGTTCTGAGAGAAGAGTAGCTGGCGCGAAGGCGACGAAGCGAACCTGGACGCGGCCCTTGTCCAAAGGAGCAAGGTGCAGTTTGCCACCGAGGGCAAGTGTAAGACAGTGGTGTCTTTTTCTCTAGGTTCAGCAGTGCTTCTCGATTATCGCTTCTCTGTGGCGGATCCACTTACACGATGTCTTGAGACTCGTTGGCCTTATCGTCATTCGATACCCTTGCAGTAGCGAGTCCATGAGCTGGGTACTTTTCCACGGTCACGGGCGCTTCCTTTGATATAACGTGACGTTTCGAGGATGGGAAGGTTCATACCAGTACTTGGCGTTGCCAGTCTCGCTGTGATAGCGTCGGCCCAGCAACATTCGGTAATTCAGAATGGTGGAGGTGATGGACGCCGTTGAGCTTTGGTCGGAATCATAGGTGGAGTCAGCATCATCGTCGTCGGCAGCTTGTGGTTCCTGTGAGGACTTGGTGTCAGTTTCGGCGGATACGCCATGATATTGTGGACACTAGAGATGAAATGTAAGCGGTAACCTGATCACGCCAGTGGTCGGCCGGGAAGATTCCAACTGGCGGCAGCTGGGCCCGTTCCGGGGACTCCCCAGAGGTCTTTCTTCTGGGGGACTCTTTAGGTCCAGTGGGTGACTTTGTTGGGGACACTGCCGGGGATGGGGACTTCTGATGACCTCCCTCATCAGCCATCATGCTTGGATGCGATTGTCGAGGACACTAATATTGGAAGAAAATAAAGCTACAACGGATGCCCTCTGATATGAAGCCAAGGAGGCGAGTTGAGCTGTTGGACGAATAGATTTGTCAAATCCGGGACGACCACTGGCTTTATGTGCGGATGCCAAGACAGTGCCCCGCGCGGAAGCTGTGAACTCGCCGCGCTGGTGAGCTGCACGGCCAACCCAACCCGGGCATGCATATGCACGGCGGGACCGACCGCCGGAGGCGTGTCATTCGTTCGCCATGCGAGGGTCTTATTATTGATATGTACGGCGTAGCATCAATTGAGCTGCGAGCATTAGTCCGCCCGCCGCCCGAGCGGGGGAACTTCACCCCGACATCCCTCGCTTCGAGACCCAATCAGAGGTGCCATGGGCTTTGCCGAACCAATCGCTTTCTGTTTTCACCCGCCAATCGCTTTCAGTTGTCACCCGCCAATCGCTTTTCTTGTTTCATTTCAAATCTTTTGCGAATGCGAATTGCTTCACATCATTGTCACATCTCCACGGTGTTGCACCATGGCGAAATGTTATAAATATGCCCTAGAGGACCGCGATTATGTGTCCATGTCTCCATCATCATCACCATCATCATCACCATCATCATCATCATCATCATCATCATCATCACCATCATCACCACCATCATCATCACCATCATCATCATCATCGCCAGCTTCAGAATCAGCCAACACACACATTGCACTCAAACCCCTAATTCCCGATTCCAGAAAGAGCAGCAATTGAACATAACTCATTCATCGCTCCGAGACATCACCATTCACTTATCTAAGCACACCATTCCGTGTTGGCCAACCAATCCCAAACACAATGAGCTCAAGCAACCAAAAGGTCATCATCGTCGGCGGAGGCCCCGTGGGACTCACGGCAGCCCACGCCCTCTCGCGCGCCGGCATCGACTTTACACTCCTCGAGAGTCGGCCCAGCATCGTTATTGATGCTGGTTCCAACCTCGTCATCCTTCCCACCGGTCTCCGCATCCTGGGCCAGCTCGGCCTCCTCGAGACCTTCAACGCCGTCAGCTCCCCCCTCGGCCGCATCCGACGGTTTGACCATGAGGGCAACGACATTGGCGATGCCAACTTCTTTGTGCACCACAAGGAAAAGTGAGCCTCCTTACCTCTCCTTTCTGTGACAACTTGGCTAACAAAACACTCCCAGCCACGGCATCGCCCCCCGCGTCGTCAGCCGCCACGACGTAACCCGGGTCCTCTACGAATCCCTACCAGCCACGATCCAATCGCGCCTCCTCGCCAACAAACGCGTCTCCTCCGTCGCCACCACCGCCTCCTCGGTGACCGTCACCTGCACCGACGGCAGCGTGCACACGGGCTCGATGCTCATCGGTGCCGACGGCGCCCACAGCTTCGTGCGCTCCCAGATGCGCGACCTCGCCCTAGCCGCCGACGCCCCGGCCGCCGCCATCAACCCAGCCCAGCCGTTCCTGACCACCTACCGAGCCATGTGGATCCGCTTCCCGACGCAGGCCGACCTGGCGCCCGGCGACGCCAACGAGACCCACGGCCGCGACTGCGCCATCCAGACCTTTGTCGGCGAGGAGACCTCGGTCATCGGCATGTACGAGCGGCTGCCAGCGCCGACGCAGGACCGGCTGAGGTACAGCGCGGCAGACGAGGAGGACTTTGTCGCGCGGTGGGGTGACTTGCCGCTGTCTGACGAGGTGACGGTGCGCCGCGCGTACGAGAGCAGGGTGCAGGCCGGCATGGTCAGCTTGGAGGAGGGCGTGGTGCCCAACTGGAGCTGGGGGCGCATGGT
The DNA here is from genome assembly GCA_030549175.1 of Lasiosphaeris hirsuta. Taxonomy (NCBI): domain Eukaryota; kingdom Fungi; phylum Ascomycota; class Sordariomycetes; order Sordariales; family Lasiosphaeriaceae; genus Lasiosphaeris; species Lasiosphaeris hirsuta. The sequence goes on from JAUKUA010000002.1 coordinate 4,568,552, forward strand.
GCTGGTGGGCGACGCGGCGCACAAGTTCACGCCGAGTACCGGGGCTGGGTGCAACAACGGCATGGTGGACGTGGTGGCGCTGGTCAATGAGATCGTGCGGGCGTTGGACGGGGGCGACGACGTGGAGACGGCGTTTGCCGAGTACCAGAAGGCGCGGTTCCAGGCCGTCGTCGATGGGTGTGCGGGCGCCGGACGGGCTACGGCCACGGCAACGTGGATGAATGGCATCTTCAAGTTTGTGGATTTGCATGTGATGAAGAGGAAGGCTGTGCAGAAGATGCTTGTGGATCGGGCTGCCCACGAGATTGCGAGCACACCCGTCTTGGAGTGTGTGGAGGATGGCGAGCTGTTGACTGGCGGGAAGGTTCCCTGGGCTCAGGGGGCGCAGTCAAGGACCGCATTGGCAGCTTATTAGGAGACGGGTCTCTAGGGTGGCATTTCGTTTCAAAGCTAAATATGGTTTTCCATTTCTTGGTATTTTTTAGAGTTATTTCTGGGCAACCAGCAGAAGTATAGAGCATAGAGGCATTTTATATAACAATAGATACAAGATCATACCTCACTCGATCCGAAACGACGCCCAAACCGTCATACGCTGCTGCGCGAGTACACCAACCCTGGTTTGTTTTGTTAGCGTGTGACCTTCGCTCAACGATCCAAAGGGATATCGCAGCCATGGAATGGCCGTCTGGAATAAAAAGAGGCACATTCGGTATTTTTTAAGCCCTTTTCATCATCAACAAAGGGTATTTGTGGCATTTAAAAGGTTTTCTCGTATTTAAAAAGGCCTTTCCAATTTCCGTAACGGGCTGTGAAGTCCCACGCTAACAGAATCGCAAAAAGATGGCCCTAAAGTTGTATGACGGCATTTGCGTCCTCACTGGTGGTATTTACCAAGTGAAAGGGTCTCATATACTTGATTCTCTCATCGAAAAGGAGGGGCAGATGCGTAACATCGTCCCTTTGAAAGTCAATGCCCACAGGTTGTTTGGATCAAGGACATTACTACAGAAGGTAGCTCTGCTAGAGGCTCATGGGACTATGGACGGAACGGCAGTATTGTGTGCAATTTGGACGTGGAAACGCGGGAAAGTACCCGCATATCAATCATGGAGACGTCTATGAGAGTATCACTACGGATAAGGAGAACCATCCCTTGCCGAGTCTCAGGTTTTTCCAACTGAGATACGCCACCCAGAAGTTACTCGCGGGCATGAGCGCTGCTAAATTGTTGAAAGACGTTTTCGGCAGGCCGCCACCGGACGGTTTGACTGGTCCGGCCCCGGGACGTACGCATTCCTGGTACGTGGGAGATGCTGATCGAGGCTGCCATGGACGAACGCCTCATTAGCGCAGAGGTGGCTGAACAATGGAGACATGCTGTCTTGGAGGATGTAATTCCAAACGCGTGACCGGACTACCCGAGGCCGAGAGTCCAAGGTCGAGAATAGCTCTCGATGCAAATATAAGGGGTGTGGTATTTTTGGGGCTTCGTTTGACGAGAGTGAAGGCATAGTATAGTAGTTCGACCCTGTTGCGGCTTGGTTGGGAGGGACGTGGGGATGAGCAGTTCGCCAAGATGACCAGATGAGGATCCTCCAAGATTCACGGACAGGCAATGGACCTACTCAGCCAACAACCTTCCGCTCAATCATGAGAATGAGAAACGGGCGGGGTGACACCTAGAGACCAAACGTAGAAGCGGGAGGGGGGGGGGGGGGGGGGGAGAGGGGATAGGGGAACGTTATCACACAACTATGGAAGGTACGATAGTGACTAATGTACTTTGCCTATGAAACACGTCTCAAAACATCGGATGGCCTACCACGGGTTTATAGGCTGGGCCAGCTGCCCCTCCTCTCAACTGAAACCGCAGAGTATCGGGGACGCCCGTGGTGCTGTGGGAGTAAGAGGACCGTTCTTTCCTTCGGGAGATGCTTGCACTCGGTTCGACCCCACGTTTTTGCAGTTATTCCTTTGTTTTTTATTTCCTTGTTATAGACGATTTCAACTCTTACCCAACTCCTCGCTGCCTTTGACGACTCATGTGGTGCCGTACTTGACGTCTTATCGATGTCGACTTCGGTGTGGCCCTTGAAGCAGTGAATAGCCACAACCATGCTGGTCTAAATCTGAGATAACCTACAGTGCCATGCCTTGGCCCTGCCATTTCCAGTTCCAACAGTCGCTCGGTATCCAAAAAAAAAAAAATTGTTTTCGCACACAAGTGCCGCTACTTCAGAGATGTGGGCAAGCAAAAGATGCCGGACTATGATAATAGTTGATACAGCTCTTGTATCTGCACGGTATGTTCGACGACCTTTGCGGTGGGGATAAGTCAGGGTCCACGGCATGATACTAATCGCGTCCGGGCGTGACGGCCACGACGCTGTCACGTTCCGCCCTCGTACACACTACAATACTCCGAAGGTACTGAGTGACCAGACAAATGGATTCACATGCGATACCACGGAAGTGTCTCTGGATAAACACAAACTCGCAAGTCCCAACCCACCCGTGAAATCTGCCGTACGAGTGGGAAGTATCACCGTGACTCCAGAAGCCCGCCTAAGGAGGCGGGCTCGAAAACATGGTTCCTTGTGTTGGCTTGGATGGGTCGCTTACTGCCTCGTAGCGTAGGCACTGACAATTGGCGTCGTCCTTGAAGCAAGCCATTTCGGGGAAAGGGAGTTGGGGGAACGAGGGGAAAAGAATCGCGGCTGCGCTTTGTCGATAGCTCTGGAACAGCGCCCTCATCTTCGACGCGGGCGCCCGCCCGTCCGGGGTGAGAGAGAAGACGTCGATACCGATGTGGGGTTCCCGCTCAAAATTCAGGATCACAATCCACGAATCCAATGTGTGCGTTTTGTTCTCGAGACTGGCCCGGGGCCAGGTTGGAACGTCCTCGTCCTCGACTCTCCAGCGTCTGTCGTGGCTCGGGTCGCGGTACTGGACGCTGAAGCCGTCGAGGCAGGCTTGGCCGTCGCGGGGATCGAGGCACTGCTGCCATTTGGACAGGTAGGGTTCTATATTGGCCCACGAGATGTTGACATGCTCGCACAGACGAACGGCGTCCTGGCGGCCTGGGCATGGGTGGGCATCATGGCCGCCGCGGCTACAGCCATCGCATTTGAGGGCAAGGGGAGACCTCGACATAACTGGGCATTTGTGGGGGCGTCGAAGCCAGTCAGCGTCCGGGTTGTCAGGAACACTGGGACGGAGCCTGAGCATGCGGCATCCGCCGCACCCTCCGTCATTCTGGATTCGACGCCAAAGTTCTCGCTTCACGTCTTTCGGAAAGCTGTTCTCCATCTCGAAGAAAATACGACCGGATTCCCACATAACGTAGCGGACACGCAGGGCCTTCCAAAATTCCGAGTCGTCGATAATCCGCCGAAACCTCCTTGTAGAAGTCTCCTCGGCAGTCCAATTTCCAGCGGCGGCTTTTTCCTAAACTTAGCCCCCCAGTAGACATAACTTACTAACCGGACCGACTTCTACAACTCTTAGTAAGCCGCTACTATATAGTATCGACCCAGGGGGCCCCCTTACCAAGTCCCCCTACCGTACCGGGTATCTAGTCCTCATAATTTAAAGGTACTCATACCTTTCCTTAGCATAATACTTATACGGTAGCTTACCTTTATATTTCTCTTTTAACCCGTTGTTACGTAGTAGAATGTAGATAGATTAGATAGTTTAGTCTGTTATGCGTAGTCCCTGCGCTCAATTAAGCACAGGGGGTGCACTTCCATATAATGGCAGCGCGCCCTCCAGACTGATTACAAAAGGGCCATCCTTTCTTATATACAACACTACTATTATCATTGTAATATGTCATGTCAGCGTCAAGGGAAGGACCACCTAAAATGATGCTCATCCAAGCGGTCCTAATTCCAGACTCTCAACAAAGGCTATAAAGCTACGCCTACCTATCGAGATCATTGAGAAGATCATTAAGACCCTTAAGAAGATGATCATGGTAGCCCTTGAGACCCCTAAGAAGATCGTCATAGCGGCGATTGAGACCCTTGAGGAGGTCGCCATGGCGGTAACTAAGCTGCCCTTCAAGATTTTTGATAAAGCCATTGAGTTCCCCGAGATTGACCCTAATCACCATGTTCATAACCATCGCGACCAACATCATTCTCGCAAACATCGCGCCGACAGTCATGGTCGCAACATGGTCATAATCATGATTACTGGATGTATCGTTTGCACCAATTAGAGGGGAACACCTACCGACAACCCATTTAATATATCAAGCATGGGCTGGAGCTTGGAGCATGGCTGGAGTTTGGCGCATGGGTGGAATTTAGGTGCACAAGAGTTTACGAAATTCAGCGGCCATTTTCCCTTCCTTCGATAGTTAGCCCTTGATGGCTTGGTGTTTTGTTTTCGTAATGGTTTTTTTTCCCCCGTCCTTAGGCGCGTGTGCCCCGCACCCAGACAGACAGAGAGGCACGCAGAAGTAATGCCGTTACGTGAGGTGCTGCCGGGCCTCGAGCCGACCTCGGGTTCCACCTGGTGGCCAGCCCTATGAACCAAGACCTTATTCCGTGCAACCCAACCTCGCATAGACTTTCCCTGCCAAACTTTGTATGGCTGGCTGGAAGGTATTTCACTGGGGAGCCCAAAAAGCCCAGAGTCAGGAGCGCCACCCGACAATTACCACTCTGTCGCAGCCCGACCCCTCGGTCCGCCAAGACCCTCCCCCACCCCTTCCAGCAAGGCTGCATGCACTTGTGTTCTGCGGCTTGAAAAGTAGATAATTAGCCAAAGCCAAGCTGGGCTCACGAGGAATCACGTGACGATGAGAACAGGTGGTCGTCGACATTTGGGTGGTGAAACAAGCAGTCCTTGCTGCCGAGGATGACAGAGGCATTGGGTACAGCAGGAAGCGATTGTGGGCAAAATAGATCCAAAGCTCGTGGCTGGGTTGATGGCCAAGCCATCTTGGATATTTGGGGAAGCGAGGCGGCTTCCATCGCGGGTTGCCTGTCGGGCTGCAGCGTAGCAGATCCTGTGAAGCACCGCGTTAGCGCCGTCACAGACATGTGCTTCTTTTGCAGCGACGAGGGAAAAGAAGGCAGCAAAAAAAGGGACGCTCAGACACTTTCCAGTAAGTTGAGCCCGGTTGTCGAGTTCAAGTAAACCTATTTTGGCGAGACCCATCCGAATCGATCTTCGCCATTCAGCAGCTAGTACGTCTGTGCGACTGATGGCGTCAAGATTGCAAGTTATTCATCCAATCAAGACTCCAATTGATGTGCGAAATGTGTGCTGTTCCAAGCACTCCGCAGGCTCCGCATGCTCCACTGTCCACACCCACCGCCCCCACTCCACCTCATCTTTTCCTAGACAGCACAATACACACAGAATAACCCCATTGGTCCATAGCTTGTGTGTATGTTCCAACATCACCTCACCTTGGGTGCGCGGGGAAGAAGCTCCCAGCTGGCCAAATGAACTGTAAAATCCGGGTACGGATTAAACAGCAGCCACTTGTGAAAACGTCTAGGGCCACTCCTTCGAGAAGCGCAGACTTCCCTCCTGGAAACCCGGTTTCCATTTGCGTTGGTAGCGCCAGTACGGATCGGATCCACATTCAATCTTCGTCTTTCTTGCTCTTCCTGACCTACCTACCCCCAGTTTTCCGGTGGCGCCTCGTTTCCCCCTCGGTCTCGGTCAGTCACGGCGTGCTCCTCCCACTTTCCGGCCTTGACCTCGGCCGAAACCTGAGTGGCGGCGTCGTTAGTGAACAGTAGTTAGCTTTGGCGCCTGGTTCCAGATCCACAGTGGGTGGTCTCCACCCCCCCCGCAAAAGCAAATGAAGCCCGCGTTTCGACTGGAGCACGACACCGCCGTTCATATTGCCACCTGCCCGTCATGGAACGGCCTGCGCTCGAATGGGGAGGCTGGACTCCGCCGCACAAATTGAGAGATCGGGCTGCACATATGAAGACAAGCTTCGAGCTAACTATTCCTCGACTGACCCTGGGAAAGCAAGTGGCTCGTGTGTTTGGGAAAAAACAAACGGTTGCTCTGTGCTCCCTGCCCCCTGTGCTTGCTGCCCTGGCCAGTAGTGTATTGGCTATGGACACTGGTCATAGGCATCGGTCATGATGCCACACAGGCCCGTGCGCATGGCGGTCCTAGCTAAGTCCCAGACCAGGCCAAGGAGAGGAGAGAGAGAGGGATTGCAAGAAGGGGAAAAAAAAAAAAAAAATTACTTCCGCCCTCCCAAGCCCCCCTCCCCCCCGCATGGCGACTGAGCGGGCAGGTAGCCGAGGCGGGTGTATCCGCGCTGCTGGCGAACACCCGTCGGATGTCTTTTGGGTGTGGTTTGGGCGGGCGATGAGGAACCTTGAGGAGCTGCGCTGCAGGTGCGTCTGTTCCAAATTCAGTCGGTGCTCTGTGTAATATAGACAGGACGGAACTACCTCCTAATGTAGTATAGGTAGTACACCATTGTGTAATAAACCAAATCCAGCGTTCTGGGCCCTTCGGCCTGTCAAGTAGGTAACCAATGACATTGCAAGTCGGAGATTCTCGTCCTTCTGGGGTAGTCAGGGGCCCCCGAGAACCTGTTGCTGACCTACACATGTTGCAATTCATGTCTTGCATTGGATTTATGTCCGTGTGGCCAATGATGAGCGATGCCAAGATCAGTCTAGAAAAGCGAAGGGCCGAGCAAGCGAAAGATGCCCAACCACACACCGACATCAGCGATAGGTAGCACCCTGCCAGAAGTGAGTTTGTCCGTGCCTTCCTGGGAGCATCCATGGCCTGCGTGCGACCCGATCAACTTGCCACAGTAGTCGTGACAAAAGACACCCATACACAACGTCGTGAAAACTTGCTAACGATGTGATAGTGTCTCGCTTTGGGCACCGCTGCACCGAGGTGTCGTGGAGGGGGGTAGGGGGGGGGGGGGGGGGTCTCCACACTCCCCTTTGCCCTAGGGTGACATGGGAACGATGGAATCATGCAGCCTATTTAGATCCGGCAGGTCTCCTAGAGGCACACCAATTTGGATCTTGATGTTTCTCTCTCTGGTCCTCCCCTCACTCGCAGCCTATGTCAACCGTGTGTCCAGCCACCTCCAAATACTTTCCCTCAGGCTTTCAGGTCTCGAGTTGCTGGTAGGGCCTAATCAAGCACCTGATACACCATGGCGTCCTCTGGCCAAGCTCCCCAACTGCCCCCAAACGCGCTTGAGGATAGGGCAGCAACTGTCATTGGCGTCGTTGCTTTTTGCCTCCTCTTCGCTACCTGTATGGTGGGTTTGCGGATATGGACGCGGAAAAAGATCATCAACCAGCTAGGTCTAGACGATTATGCCTGTGTTGCAGGTTTGGTTGGTGCCCTGTTCCAGTGTACCTACACATAAGCTGACGTTATTGGGCTAGTTGGTGACATATGGCTCTGGCATCTCCATTGCCCACATGACAAGATATGGTTTGGGTAAACACGTCTACGTGATGAATCCGACGGATATCCCGCTCTACCTGAGGGTACGTAAAATTGTTGATTTGGCTGTCTGATTTCCTGCCCATCTTTTTGGCTGACTCGTCTTGGGGGGAGGGGGGGGGCACAGGACTTTTACCTGTCCATCATCTTCTACTGCGCCGCCCTGCTCGCTGTTAAGCTGACGTTCCTGTTCCAATACTACCGCGTATTGGCCGTGCAACAGATGCGCATCGTTTACCTGGTTGCCATTGTTGTTGTAGGCGGATGGGCGCTTTCGCAGCTTCTTGTCGGCATTTTTATCTGCCACCCAATCCAAGGATTCTGGGACTCGACTCTCGGGGCCACATGTATCCCCAACATCCCGCAGTGGTACATCAACGCGGCCGGCAACATCATCACGGACATTGCTGTGTTTGTTCTCCCACTCCCCGCCATATGGAAGCTCCAGCTCGGGAAGCAACAGAAGATTCTGTTACTGTGTATCTTTAGTCTAGGTTTCTTGTGAGCCGCACGATCCCATGAGGCTTGACCATCAGTTGTGCCTGCTAACACTAGAAAAAAAGTACCGTGATGATTTCAATGATCCGCATCCGCTACCTCAAGCTCTTTGAGGATTTTCCGTGGGAGAATGTCGACTCGTCGCTCTGGTCCATCGGCGAACTCTGTTCGGCCCTCACCTGCGCTTGTCTCCCCACTCTCCGGCCATTCCTTGCACGCCACTTCCCCAGCCTCGGCACCATCGTGGGAGCATCGAGCAGTGGATCGACTAGCAAGAGCGGCAAGAACAGTAAGAGCGGCGTCGGCTCGCGCCACACGGACCTTGAGAGCGCCAAGCACCACGGCATCAAGTCGTCGACCGGTGATGACGGTAGCGAGGTCGAGCTTGCGGGGACGAATAGCAACAAAGCCGGTGGCCCCTTGAGCGTGAACCCGGGACACTGTCGCGGGGCCAGTGAGGATAACACGAGTATCGATAGCTACAACAACAACAGCCCGGATGGTCTGGATTTGACCCCACACCCGCGGGGTGTGGGGGCGCGTACGTCGATTAGACGGGCGGGGCCCGAAGTGCTCCAGAGGTGAACCTCACGGATAGTAGCTAAGCTCGGAGGGAAGTTTTACAGATTCGGCCCTCATAGCGAGGGCAGTATACCCAAGATACCTAGTTCTTCCCAGCGGCTCCAAATGAACGTTCTACCGAGATTACAGTCCCTGGTTTCCTCCCAGCCTTGCTGCCTCGCTCGCCCTACTTGATGGGGCTCTGCCTGCGCTAGGTTCCTTCATGCCCCGACTCTCTGCAGCCATTGCGACATCAAAATCAGGATCACGACTTACTTGTCCCCAATGGCGCTAGACTCTGGAGGTCGGAGATTTTCCCCGTTGTCAACTATGGTCCTCCGTGTCTTCAGGGATCTCCCTGACTGGTGGACCTGTCCACCCTTCTCGCAGCCTGATCTGTCGCGATTTGTTGGGAATAAGGACACAATGTAAAATTCAGGACGGCAGTGCCGCATTTGTTAGCAGGCCTAACGGCCTAGCGCCTTGAAAGGCTGTATCTTGGCTTTTGCCGCAAGCAAAGTCCACCCTGATAGGCCCGAAGTCCTTGATATAGTTGTGTTGGATCGGATCTTGACGGCTGCAAAAGTGCGCGCGCGCAATTGAATGAGACTTACCACGATCGTCAAAGTGCGCAGAAAACACCATCTGGCTGCGTTGCGCAGGTGCTGTAATTGCTGGGTGTGTTGCAGTTGCAAGGATTTGGTGGTGCTGTGGCCTGCAAGTGGTGGGTGCTGCAGCTGGCCAGCCGGCCTTGTTTGTGAGTCCCGATTTTGTCAGCCTCTTTTGAGGACTGGTCAACGTCTCCCCCGCTATACAAGGCAGCCGTAAATATGGGAACGGGGGTCTCTGAGCCGTGGATGAGCGACACTATTCCTTGTCTTATCAATCAGTGCGCTGAGTAATGCACTTTGTCAGCCTGCGACAATGGCTGACAATAGCTGAACAATGCGATCACCACAACCAGTCTTCAGACTCACCTATATCAACCGCAAAGTCGGCATTCCAAATCATCACAACTTGGCTCACGCATCCAGCTATCACAAAGCCTTCAGCAACTCCCAACCCCCCAACACTAGCGAAAATACCGGGTACAACCCAAGAGTCAAAATGTCCCTCTCAATCTCAACAACCCCCAAAGAGGTCGCAACCACCATCCGCACCCTCCTCTCCGAAAACCTCCTCTCCGTCTTCGCCGAGCGCGACGCCCCAGTCCGCAAAGCCGCCATCGAACGCATCTACACCGACGACGTCATCTGGTACGAAACCGACGGCACCGTCATCACCGGACACGCCGCGCTGGACAAACGGGCAGGCGAGCTGCTTGCTTCCAACCCAGGATTTGCCTTTTCGGCCGATGGGGAGAGTGTTGTCACGCAGAACTTGGGGATGCTGAGCTGGAAGTTTGGGCCGCCTGGGGCGCCGGACTTGATCAAGGGGTCGGATTTTGTGATTGTCGAGGGGGGGAAGATCAAGGCGCTTTGGACTGCTATTACAAACGTTCCTAGTCAGTGAGCTGCCTTTGCTTGATGCAACGAGGGTATGGTATGTGGTAGCATGTTCGAACAGTCAACCACGCTATAGTAACTGACTACCTAGTGTTGCTGTATATTTCGAGACTTTGAAGTGTGTTGTTTATTGTATTCCCCCGTCACCGGAGGAGATTTAACCGAAGCCGCCCTGATGCCGGTTTACCTTTTAGACTGCACCCGCTTTAGTGTGGTCAATCACGACGGCGACCAAACAGCGGCCCGAGGTATGCCCAAACTTACTCCACCAACAAAGAACCTCTACTGACCAGTGGCAACCCGAAGTGCATCCTTCTTGTCAGCGGTTTAGACGGCTCTCCGTTTTACAACCAACTCAGGAAGCAATACAGCGAAGGCCCCACAAGAATACCGGCTTACCGGCCGATGCTTCAGTAGGTATAATAGCTCACAACACATTCAATTAGCAGGATTCACCCTGTGAAGCGCACAGAGAACCCGAGTCCGCTAAGTCTCGACTCAACTATATGCACCATCAACTTGAGCTTGGTCATGCCCGACACGGCAGAAATACTAGTCGATAGCCTCCCGGATTTTGATCAGGCTCACGACACAAGGTCGAGGTGAACCCCGAGGGAATAAAGGTTACCACACGAATGTCTTGGTATCTAAGCAAAGTGGGCACTTACATATACCGCTTCACGCCAACTCTATTACTTACTAACCTGTTTGCATGCTAGGAAGACAACGTGTCCAAATAGCCGCCTGTGATGCAGAAATATTGGACCCACGCGAAAGATACGGCATTGGGGAAATGCGTCATTCCAATTCAATACTCGCCGGCCCCCATCCCCCTGTGCGCCCAGACTCGACGGTCAAAGAGCTGTGTCGTATGCAGTGCAAGCGGGACAAGGAGCTTGACGACTAGGATGAGATCGGTAACGAAGGGTGGATGCGGTATAATGAGGTGACCTTGGCCATTGGGTACGAAGGCCAGCTCAAATGGATGATCCGGGTTGGAGAAAACCAGGCGGAACAGGAAGTTGACGAAGTCGATGTGGAGTACTACTTCAGCTAAACTAGGTATCATCTCTCTCCTATTCGAACTTGTTGCAAGGTATTTATTTTCTTCAGGATTGGACAAAACTAAGAAAGGGCCACTTCTGGTAAAGGAGCCCGAGGTGATGGGATACGAAAGTTGTACACCTACCTACCTTACGCAGTGCGGTCAGTTCAGAGGCAGAGGTATCGGTACATGGTGCGTGTGCATCTGTGGATGAACGAGCTGGATGATAAGCGCCTCACTTTGGGAGAGCTTGACGAGGGACTTTGGCAATCTGTGGATGGGCAGGAGCGCTTAGGTCTGACCCAAATTCAGAGGCCTGACAGCGCAATTTTCCACCACAGATATTTTCTCTAATTGGTAGTCAAGGCTGAATTCACCATGTACTCCACCAGGCTTCGTCAGAGTTGCAGCCAAGTCCAGGCAGGTCCTGCTTGCCTTGGATCTCAGCCAAGTAGCTCGCCATATTATCTTGGAGCGTCTTCCGGTGATGGATGCTCTTTAGCTTCGCCAGCAGCGCGCGAATCTCGAGGTTCGGTCCCCCAAGAGTATCTCAAAGCGCATCCTTTCGCACGAAACCTTTGGGTAGTCTGCGCCCAAAGTCATACTGGACGATGCCTTCACATGTAATGACGTCACCGAACAGGATCTCGTCGCGATTCGGGGTGAAAGGGAAAGCGCCGCAGATTCCCGCCACAGCGGCCAGCTTAATGTTGGGGAAGCTTGCTTGGCAGTTGGCGGCGACGGCGGCGGCGCTGGCCTTTCCCATGCCTGGCATATAGGCAATCACGACGTTGTGGCGGCCGATGGCACCGACAGAGTAAAGCATTGGGGTCGCCTGAGGCTTTGTAATACGGCGGATCGGCCCAGTGGTGGTCAAAGAGGGCGGTGATGGCATGGGCCTCTAGAGGAGAGCGCAAACCACAGCGATATATTGAAGTCACGACGTGTGGCCGGTCGCCGAGGGGAGTCGTTGTCGGGCGATCAGGCAGCTTGGGCACCTCCTTGTCAGGGACGACATCCCCTGGGCCGTCAGGTAGGTGGGCGCCAGAGTGGAAGGTCGGGCGCCGGGGATTGATCGATCGGGTCCTGCTTGGTTTTGCATTGATGCAGTCCCCGCAAGAACCGCCGCAGCCCCAAACCCCGTGGGGGCTTCATTGTGGGCAATAATGGAAAACTCTTGCTGGTCTGCTGAGATTCCGTCTCTCTGCACGAAGTGCGCCTTAACTCAGCTCTTGGAGCTTGGCTCGGAGAATAGGTGAAAGCACCAGGAGCCCTCCCTTGGCGGTTTCCTCTTGCGCCGAACCAACGCCAAGCAATGCCGCTCGACGGCCACTTGCCAGACATCCAGCTCAGGGCCATGGAGTCCAATGATCACACTCTGAGGTGGGGAGGCCTCTCCGTTTGCCTCCGTTTTACTCCACACAAAGTGTCCATCAGTCCGAACGAGAATACGGCACCATGTAAGGATAACGAGTAGGCGATTGACACACTCTACATTTTGACAGCGGACTTTAGACTATGCAAGACTCTCGAAAAACGGGAGCTCGACCTCCTTGGACCTAATATGTCACCGAAGTCGTTGCTCAACTTAGGATTGTTTGCTAAAGCCATTTATATCAAATATTTCCCTGTTTTCTAATCACGATTTAGTGTAGTGCGTGGCGGAAACCACAAAGTTGCGGGTTGACAAAACCGTTTCTAATAAAGTCGGCATGCACAAAAGCCGGGGGGGGGCCACTGATGCTCTTGTCGTTTTCATTCAACTAAATCTATATTTTGTGTGCCTAAAACCACTACAGTGGTATTATGGAGGGCTCCTCGTACTGTCACAAAAGCCCCTCCGGATTATGCATGCAGGCCTGTAGCCACCACTATTTTCAACCTCGCCGCCGTCGCCATCAAGCTAACACAAATCCACACCCAACCTTCAATTCACAACAACAACAACAACAACAACAACAACAACAACAACAACAACATAATTAACGCAGTCAAATACTGCTTTTTCGGCTACAATAGTGCGTTATCTTCCTTCTAGACGATATAGATTGCTAACGCGCAAGTGGAATAGGCGCGCAGAGCCTACAATAGCGGTGGCCGACAGCGACAGCGAGAGCAACCACAATCGTGAAGGTCCTATTATCCCGCTTTCCAACCCTCCCGCCACGCACCCGCTCCTCACTACCAAATAAATCACCTTGGCCGACCTTGAAAGCGATCTACACGACTATTCGGCTCAGGCTAGCTTTGGCATTTACAAAACAAATAACAAAGGCCATGCATTCTTCCAAGTAGTCTCCGTCAACAACATAGGGACGGCTTTTAGTTATGGGTTCGGCCAGATTAACACTGATCGTCAGGCAGGCTTTGACTGGCTCGTAGAGCAAGTTAATCATCGTCGTCAACAACTAGGAGCCAGCCCGCCGTCAGTTACTATCACGGACTTTGACGATGCCATACGTAACACCATTGCGAACGTTTATCCAGACGCAAAGCCTCAACTCTGTATCTTCCACGTCAACAAGAACGTGATATTGAACGTCAAAGGTAAGTAGGATAAGGATGCTACAGAGCTAGTAGCCACATAGCCATAGGCACAGGCACACGTACCGGCATAGGTACAGGGGGTTTCAGGGGTTCAGGTGCTAGGCCAGGATCCTAACACGGAGCTTGACGAAGAAGACGAACATGTGGTAGAGCGCCTTAGTCGCCGGATGGTTGAGGCTATGGAGTGCCGGGATTAGGTGCTAATTCCTTGGCAAGGACTAGAAAGGGGAAGTACCATATAATATCTCGTACCAAGTACTGGGTAAGGTATTGAAGTAATACCGTAGGATTCTCTCTGCCGTACCGTCCGTAACATAACCAATCCCTACGTCTCTTAAACGTTGTACCAGCCAATTTACCATACAGTTTGGTATCCCCTGCGCCCACGAGTTACTTGAGCGATACGAAGCTGGTAAATTAAGCCTCTTGAAGCTTAATTTTTACCCATATTAGTAGATGGGAAGATTATTAGCTGACGAGGACCGTGATCTACGATATCAGCAGTTTGACAAAGTAACAGTACTACGAGGAAGACCACGTATTACAACTGCCTTTGACTGCCCCTATCCCGACTGGGCCGCCAGCCAGCCAGCCAGCCAGCCGCACTACCTCCAGTGATACAAGCCGCTAGTCAGCAGGCAACGCAGTTAACTGGCCGTCAATCCGGACTCGCACTCTCTCTCTATCCGGCACCATAGCTCCCAGTGGGAAGGAGCGGATCTTGAAGCCGAAGACCGCAGCGATCGCGCACTTGCACAGGCAGTCAGGGGCGCACGCGCACACGGCCGGGGATCCAGGGGCTCCAGAGGATCCAGGATTTATGGACTCAAATCTCGGCGCGAGTCCCTTCCCATTTTCCTCTTCAATATTTACCTCGATTTCCCTGCCCAACAACACCTGCACACAATTTTGAGCACTCAACCTCGATTGCCAAAGCAGCAGAGATCTCTTCGGAACCACCGCCTCTCTAACTTTATGGAAACATTCCGAAACTATTATCACCTCCCTACCTACTCTTCACACAATGACAGAGTCAGCTGTGTCTTTTGCCGAAACAATTTCGACTCGACCACAGCTCTCGGCCGCCACATGTCACGCAAGCACCGCAAAAGCAGCTGGATGCTTGCAAGTCAGAAAGTCGCCAATCAGGGTATGTTTTATGAATTTTCGGCAGTTGCTACAATTCAACCTCGAAACGTGTGGGGAAGCCATTCCGCCCACGACAAAATGTCGCCAAGAACAAGTAGCAAAACCCAAGAGTTAAAAGAGCCAGTCTCGTCAAACTGAGTGAGCACAAATAAGGCACAACATGGCATGCGTGACATGCGGCAGCAACAGTCATGTACATTATGCTGTGCCGCGGAGATCGGAAGGGGGGAACTTGAGAGGGGACATGAGCCAAACTTGGCATGGAAGAAATGATGTTGGTGGCGTCCCCATGCACCGCGTGACTATTCCGTCGTAGCACAACGCAACTGCGCTGGAGATATGGGCGGGAGTAGTGGGTCGCCCGCTGCAGCGAGGGTTCCTAGGCCCTCATGTGCGCATGCGGTGGCGCTCCGGGTCTGCAGCCGGGGAATCCGGGAGGCCGATCATTGGTTGTGGTTGGTGCTCAGCGGTTCGGTCCTTGTCTGCGCGGAAGCACCCTCCCCCCCCCCCCCCCCCCCCCAATCACCGCCCGATAGTCCTCAGAACCAGCTCCGATGACTCGCCTATCATATTTCATATTGATGGGAGGAAGAAGGCTGGCCGAGGCGCTGGAGGGCCATGCACCAACAAGTGTCGCTGTAGGTTCAGGGGAATCTCGCTAGGGCAGTCCGCAGAGATGACACCCATAGCCTCGATCTTCCCGAACGGCCATGCTTGCCTACCTTCCGGCATGCTGAGCAGGGAGGGTATCCGGCCGCAGGCCCAGTTCAGGAGAAGGATCTGACAACCACGCCATCCCCGCACAGCTATCTAGGTTACCTTGAATTCCCTTTGGAAGCCCGACCAAAAACTTCTTCCGTTCTTCCATCGCTAAACCATTCGGATAATTCACTCCGAATTGTCTGGCCTCGACCGTCCTGAATCCTACTAGCCCCACCGACAACTTGAATCTCGCCATCTCATAATGGCCGAACAGGAACCAGCCGCCGCCCCCACATCTTCGCCGCCGACAGAGCAGGCCGGAGGCATCCTCCCTCCAGAACACTGGGCCCAACAGCGGCTAGTTCGTTGCTTCTAGGTGTTGGCGCTGACGGGGACGAAGCTAACGACGCTAGGAATTCGATGATGCAGACTCGAGTCTTGGCGAGGATGTCCACAGCTCGACGGCTTCGCTGTCCTCGAGCATCTTACAGTATCGGACCCTACAGGGGCGGACATTCCATAGCGAGAGGGTCACGGATGGGCAGTACTGGTACGGCCCACTCTTCGTGTATTGTCGCAAGACCGCTTGCTTATGAACAACTCATCACTAGGTCCCCGAACGATGCGAAGCACACCGAATCCATGGACATCATGTGAGCTTGTCTTAATCTGGGGTACGGTAGTGAGCCAATGAATGAACTAGCTGACGCGAGATGTAACCGAACAGCCATCATTTCCTGCTGCTTGCTCTTGACGGGAAGCTGTACCGCACACCCCTGAAGAAAGATATTGCGGTGAGTAGGTACTCCCCGCAATGGTAGTCGCATGGTGCTAACTACGGGGCAGAGAGCTCTCGACATAGGCACCGGGACAGGTATGCAAACCAAAAACGCAGACTCGCTGATCAGAAGGGTCCGTGACTGACGAGCTGGGGCACGCAGGCTTGTGGGCAATGTAAGGCGTCCTCGACGAGCAAACCGGTTGGCGACGGGGCTGAGCTGATTCCTTTGAAGCGACTTTGCTGACGAGTTTCCCGACTGCGAGGTAATCGGGACTGATATCTCGCCGATTCAACCGTCATGTATGTGGTGTTTTAGACAAATCATCTTGGCCGCCCGGCTAACTCTGCCGGCTAGGGGTACCGCCCAACGTGCGCTTCGAGATTGAGGACGCGACCAAAACGTGGACGTACCCGGACAACTCGTTCGACTATGTCCATATGCGGTACCTATTCGGATCGATCGCCGACTGGGACGAGCTCTACAGAGAGGCGTACCGAGTATGCAAGCCGGGCGGGTGGATCGAGAGCTTCGATACGTCTGCCAAGTTTGGCTCTGACGATGATAGTATCCCCGAGGGCTCGCCCATGGACCAGTGGTACAAGGTGTTTAAAGAAGGCGGCAAGAAGTTTAGCCGGACATTCATGGTCACCGAGGAGGATCTGCAGCGCAAGGGCATCGAGGCGGCGGGTTTTATCAACCAGGAAGTGTGGGACTACAAAGTGAGTGCAGTCAACGAACTCGGGTCGCCCAAGAGCACTAATTCTCGCCGCCATAATTAGATCCCTGTGAATGGATGGTCCGAAAACCCCAAAGACAAGGAATTGGGCATGTACGCGCAGCTGGCGGTGGAACAGGACATTGAGGGTATGGCTTCTTCAGCAGAGTATTGTGACGCAATATCGAAACTAAACCGTCCCCTAGGATACATCTTGTACATGTGGAGTCAAGTGATGGGCTGGTCTGCCAAAGAGATCCAGGTTTTTGTTGCTCATTTTCGTTCGCAGCTGCGAGACAGGAGCTGCCATGCATACTTCTCCGTGCGGTGTGTCCACGCACAGAAGCCCCTGGATGCGGCCTGAGAGGAGCAAGGGGCCGGGAGGGCAGGGCTGTAGAGGGGCTGAGAATGGAAGGAGGATCGCAGGACAAACAAACATGGACGTGGAAGATTTCACACTAACCTTTTGGGTGGCTCAAGGGATGGGGGTTTAATGTGGTTGCGCCCAAGTGCTGGGGGTGGACTTGGGTAGGGGGTTGTACGCGATGTTGCACTCCCCTATTCTACCTCAGATAGCTGTGCTGCAAACGAACTGTGTCCGAAACCAAAGCTGTGGGCCCATGGAAGTGAGGTAGGGCAGGGTGCAAGGGTGTCTTGGCTGTGTTTGAGAAGCGAGCACGGACTAGGGACTAGCGTGTCGATGGTCGATGACCCTGGATTTCGCGATCCGAGAAAGATTATGGGAAAGTGCCAAATCTGCATCTCGATTGACGCACGTTGATTGCGCTCACGCATCGCGACCTGTAGCCAAATGGCAGCCGCTGGTTTTGCGCGTAGGCTAGGGCGGCCAAGACGAAGCCTGCGACGAATTGGCGATGGGGCCGTGTCGGACTGAGTTTGAGAGGGCTGCGTAGCCGCAGTTCCGGCCGTTGGGCTGGAGACCCGGCCGTGAAAGCCTTCCAGGCATATATATATATTTCCGGTGCATTTGGGGCGCATTTTTGGCATCTGCGCATATCTGCTGGATCAGATTGGAAGGGTGTCGTCGAGTTGGTGGCCTGGGTGGATTCGGGAAGGTGGGCTCAGTGGTGTGTTGTCGCGAAAAGAAATGGGACGACAGGTGGGCGTGCACTGACGTCACAGTCGACTCGGTCAAAATCCGATTTCTCGAGCATCGGTTTTTTACCACACGGCCGGGAAACAGCCAGACAGAAGAATAGGATGATAGTGGTGCGCTCGGGCATTGGACTCGACAATCCCCCAACTTCCCTTGTCCTTTGTCCTGGCATGTGTCGTCGGACATCGCTTCTGAACTTTTGCATTGTGTGGTTACAGGCCGTCCTGGGCACTGACGGCCACCCCTGTCCCCCTCCTGTGTGAGGCCCTGCCAGCCGTTGCAGGGTAGGCCCAATCCGGCAAGGTGGGCAGGCCAAGTCGACAGCCGAACAGCAACCGTCTCAAGT
Source organism: Lasiosphaeris hirsuta (assembly GCA_030549175.1). Lineage (NCBI taxonomy): Eukaryota > Fungi > Ascomycota > Sordariomycetes > Sordariales > Lasiosphaeriaceae > Lasiosphaeris > Lasiosphaeris hirsuta. The sequence continues at coordinate 4,586,992 of JAUKUA010000002.1, forward strand.
CTGGGGTTCCGTTGCACTGCCTCTGAGACAAGCTTTTGCGGGAGCCAATGGCAGCACGCGCCTCAGCGTAAGATCGCCGCAGCTGTGGGAAGGGGGGGGGGAGGGCTCCTTAGGTGTGTTCTCAGATGTGGTGCATCCGTGATCCGCAGTTACCTCGACAGCTCAAGAATGATGGGCACCCGTTTCCTCATGCCTTGAGTCTCTTTTCTGCTTCCTCTCCCCCCTCACCTGTCCCTTTCCTTTCTTCTTTCTACCCTTTCCATTCATTCCTTTAGGGATTCATGTTTCTTGGGAGTTTGTTTTGTTGCTTGTCTTGAGGATCGCTGGTCGCTGGTCGCTGGTCGAATTTTGTTCTTCGATTCCATTTCCAGTTGCCACACTCCTTCCACCTTCCAGGCTTTTCATTCTTCGTCCTTTCCACTCGCTGGTCGAACTCCTCAGTCACCGAGTGACATCTTCCGCCACGCCACTCCCCCCCACCCGAGTCAGGTTACCCCCCGATTACACACTCACGTCAGACAAAATGGGTGCCAATCTTTCATTGCAAGAAAAGTTTGCCGACACGAGGAATGCCACCCTAGCCGCGCACGACAGAGATGCCGACATAATCATGGGCGCCGTCTGGGGTGGCTCGTTTTACGCCATCGGCATGATCTTTTGCGCCGTTCAACTCCTCGCGCGCTGGTCAGGCAAGCATGGCGAAAGGGGCGTCAACATGTTTTCGGTACTCGCCGCCTTCATAGTATCCGTCGGGTGGCCCCTCATTCTCATCTACCTCGCTCGGTCAGCATGATGCGAAGTGTGTTAAGAGGACTTGGATATCGAATGGGGAACATAATTTTGGACCTGATCGCCAACCTCGAGAATTTGGCATGGGGGAGGATGACAAGGACGGACAAGCCGTCTTGCTTCGCAATTCCACTGGGAATCATGAACCAAGACAGCCATTAGGGAGGGAAGGATCATGTCCGCATCCGGGTGGGAATCCTGGGCGGACCACACCTGGGGGTGGGAACGGTCGACGCATAGATTGGGTCGCATCTGTGGACGAAGGAGACGCTTTCACCGAAACATTTATAATCTTGGCCATATACACTGTCTATTGCAGTAGTACAACTCGTCATACATATCTCAAGCACAGCTTTCTTCTTCTACATGACAACACGAGTAATTTTGCTCGCAACACTGCCATTGTCTAAAACCATGAATTGTCCACACAGGTCTGAAGCTTTGCACAGGTGTGTGGATCCAGATGGACATTCCTCTTCACTGTTGGACCATCTGCAGCTTATAAGGCTATGGAGTAGCCCTTTACCTTTGTCGTTTCTTATTTGGGATACGAGCTAGCGGCGCCATCGACAGGCTAAGTATACCTTATCCCTCAACTATCTTTGCGGCAACTTGATGCATCCCAACTCACCAGGGGGCTGGTCTGGAAGGGTTAGGGTTATATGTGATCCGAAAGAAGAGCACCTACAAAACGAGCCTCGACTCGTCCAGCCTCCGGGAAAACAACCTTACAATGGCACCATTGAGCACATGGATTCGGATTGCTCAGTGAAATGGTACTGGGCCACTTTTGGGGGCTCACCTAGGCCATGCCCTAATAATAAGATCCACGGCGCTTAGCGACTCAATAAGCTTCTTCCTCTAGCTCCTAGTCTTGGTTTCAGCTGCAGAACAGCCAATCATTCGCCCTCTCAAAATACCCGAAACCCCTCCTCCCTCCCCTCCCCCCCAAGCCCTGCAGCCCCAGGCTCTCTCCACAGAAGTCTGCCGACAGCTCGAGACCCGAGGTAGCCCTTGACCTTTCGGCCTTGCTCACATCCTGCGATGCAGCCCACGGCGCAGCCTGAGGCTCTCCATCAACCGAGTTCCGAGTAAGACAGGATGCTGCACACAATTCGCCATTTGGCCGAGAGAGACAATGACGGGGCGAAAGAGTGTGGAAAATGGCTGTCCGACTGGCTGGAGACGTGCCATTGTTCTAGCCGCCCATGCATCTCGACGTCTTGGTGCCCCCAATCTGGGAGTCGGTTGGCCGCATGTCGGTCCATTTGGTCAGTTGGACTTGGCCCCCGTAGAAATGAGGTTTCCTGGTTGGTGCCTCAGCCAGCCTCTGGTGACCTCGGTGCTTCCCGCCCCTCTATTCTGGCCAAGCTGATGTTTTTCTTCCCCTCTATATCATCCCCCGCACCCGGTCATCGTCGGTTTAACAGTGTCCAAATTTCCCGCGACTAGCTTCAACCTCAAGGCTGTTCAAACTCCCTACCTTGTTCATTTACCGCCAACTAGACCCCATTGTGCCACCACAATGCGCGACCTCACAACAGCAGATGTCGCCTTCCTCCTTTGCACCTCCCAACACGGCGCCCGCTACCGCCTAACCCTGGAGACGACCTACGGCCTGGTCATCGACCTCGCCATCGACGGCGGTATCACCATCGGCCTCCAGCCGCCCCCCACCACGCCCACTCTCGCCAACACCACTGGGAGGATCCCGCGAGCCCTCGCAGCCCCTCCCTCCCCGGCCCAGAGCATGAGCATCGACGCCATCCTCCTCAGCCCCGTCTCCCCAACCGGAGCCGTCCCCTTCTCATCCCAACTGCCCCCTCCCAGCCCTGAAAACACCCCGCCAAGGAAATCGCGAAGCCCTCCCTCCCCACCAGGTCCCGGCTGCAGGTACCGCATCTGGCCCGATTTTCGCTCTTCTACTTATATCTTTTACGCCCCCAACTGGCCGGGGAACCCCGCCGGCGAGAAGCACGTGCCCGAGGCTGAGGTGGAAGCCCGCTACCCGGGTGAGTGGTTTGACGCTTGGATCGAGTGGGTCGAGCGCGGGGAGCGGGCGGTCATTGAGGCGCGGGAGGCGGAGCTGCGGTGGGAGCAGGGGCGGGGGAGGGAGAGTGGCACGGGGGTTGCGAGGGGGGCTAGGGGGGTAGTGGTCAGGAGAATGGGGGTGGGTTGGGTAAGGGGGCGGGGGGGAAAGGAGGGAGGGGGAGGGGGGTCATTTTAGGAATCCGTTCAAGGATGAGGGCGAGAGGACGTTGTGGATGGTTGAGGGGCTGTTGTTGGCTTGTTGGTTGGGGCTGCAGGAGGGGGTCGGCGGGGTGGAGTACCAACCCGAGGGGGAGATCTATGTGCTGGATGGGAAAGGGGGTGGAGGGGGGGTGTTGAGGAGGTTCTTGGAGGCTGTCAGGATATGAAGGTAAGGTCGGGTATGGACAATGGAGTTTGGGGTTGTGGTTTGGTTGTTTGTGTGTAAAACTTCACCCCGGGAACAAAGGGCGCCGGGATGATCTCAGATCTCAATGATGATGCCAGACCCAATAAAGGTGGCACTTGTTGCCAATGGTGTTGACCGCACAAATCGGGCTCGAGAATTCATTGTAGTGGCTTTGTACCCACGACCGTAAATATCAGGGGTGGCTGAAACTCATGCCCCTATTCACAACATGTTACGTACCTACATGCCCACTTTCCACATCCGGATTTAGTTAGGGATCACAGAAAGTTTCTCCCCAAATAGCCCGCAGTGGGATGGACTTTAAGTTGGTCTGGCGGGGCCGTATTTTGCATGGCACAACCCAGGAACATACACTCAGATGTCTCAGACATCGGAAATATGGCACGGGTAGTTCGTTGCCCCTGTCCCATGTGGAGAGCGGCTAGTCGATGATATGTCCCGACCTGCTCTTCTCGGGTTTTGTGGCTTAATAAACAGTATCTCTCTTGGATTCAGCTCGGGGCTCTAATTATTGATGGATTCAATATCAGATACTGCGGCACTGGATCATGGACCAAAGCTGGAGTAAAAGATGCAATTGCGTATGAGCTCTTGTGTGTATAATAGGGGACCACCGTCAGCACACTGAACAGACTGAGCCGCATCATCTTGAACAGTTACTCATCGGCCATTGGCTTGACACTCAGCTCGATTTAGCATCCTGTCCAGCTCAACCCTGTCACAATGAAGCTCACCAGTACGATCGCTAGCTTGGTAGCCTTGATCGCTATCCCTTTTGCATTTGCCGAGGCGCCAATCAAGAATGCTGGAGTCAGCAAAGATCTCGTGGTGCCCGACAGATATATCGTCATCTACAAGCAGAAGGCGGATCCAGCCCTGAGAGAGAAGCATGAGCAAGACATTGACAAGAAGGGCAAAAATGCCAAGAAAGGGGGTGTTGTGAACAAGCTCGACCTTGGCGACCTGCACGGCTACATCGCCGAGATCCCGGCATCGACCCTCAAGGATGTGGTGGCTTCTGACTTGGCAAGTGTCTCACACATCTTGAAGCTGTGATGAGCGGAATATTTCTAACGCCCACCGCCTTTACACAGATTGACTTTGTCGAACTTGACACCATCGTCCGAGTCAGCCCCATCAAGCTCGAAGACGACAAAATCGTCGAGAAGCGAGCCTTTGAGACCCAGGCCAACGGCCCATGGGGCCTGGCTAGAATCTCGCATAGAAGCCCGGGTTTCAGCGACTACGTCTACGACAACAGCGGCGGAGAGGGCATTCGCGTCTATGTCGTCGACACGGGCATCATGACGAACCACACAGACTTCGAGGGCCGGGCTATCCACGGCATGAACTTTGCTTTGGGCACGCCCAACACCGACGAGAACGGCCACGGTACTCACGTTGCCGGAACCATTGGCGGCAAGACGTACGGCGTCGCGAAGAAGGCGACGCTAGTCTCGGTCAAGGTCCTCGACGCAAGCGGAGCCGGTACCTTTGCTGCCGTCATGGAAGGAATCGCCTGGGCTGTTCTGAACGCTCAAGCCAACGGGGGTGCTAACAAGGCCGTCATCAATGTCTCGTTGGGCGGCGGCAATAATGGACTGCTCAACACCATCGTGGATATTGCCAGCGGTTTTGGTGCCACGGTTGTTGCCGCAGCTGGCAACGACAATGACGATGCCGCCAACCACTCGCCCGCTTCCGCCCTGTCAGCCATTACCGTTGGGGCCCTGGACCAGGCCGATAGCCGCGCGTACTTTTCCAACTTTGGCCGTCTGGTAAATATCTTTGCTCCTGGCGTAGGTGTGCTGAGTGCCTGTCTTTCGGCCGTCAGCAACTCGGAGAGCTGCTCGTACAGTGGCACAAGCATGGGTGAGTCAATTCTGGCTCATGGGCTACTTGAAGCTGACCGTAGCCTGATATAAGCCGCCCCTCACATTTCCGGCCTCGCTGCATACTACATCAAGCTTTGTGGTCTTGCTGGCTCTACAGCCGTCACTAACAAGATCATCGAAACCGCCACCATGAACACGCTCGGCGATTCCCAGGGCTCCCCTCGGCGTATTGCCTACAATCTTGCAACTGGTCCCTAGATGGCGTTGGGTTCGGGGTCGTGTCGCCTCAAAACAACCTAGGCACAATCTAACCCTTGATTGTTTGTTAGCGTGGGACTTTCAGTTGTTGTGACTTTGAGGAAGGATGTCTGGTTGCGTAGGAGGAAATGCATTCTAAAATAATAAATATACTTTTTCTTTTAGAATGCCAAAAAAGCCGTTCATGACGTTGGAGAGGCCTTTTTCAGAGGCCTTTTTCGAGGCTCAAGTACGCCCTCCGAAATACCAGAAAATGTAATTCTTGATGATGCAAAGACCTTGGGGGCTTCAATATTAATTGCCGCACTGGAGCAGATATCGTGTTCTCAGATGCCGAAACAGAAGACTTCACGATCAATAAGGTCCCTCCTACTCCGTCAGCCACTCAATTTCGGGACAGCGGATCGGCTCGGCTCGTCTTTAATGGCCGGCACAGTACCAAAAAGGAGCATACCAAGCCTGCAGTGGTTGCCAATGCCGAGCGGCAGGGGTGCCCCTTTTAGGCTATCTAGGACTGCTGAGCAACGGTTTTGAGCCTCTGACGCGGGAAGTTCTTTTTGTCAAGTTAGATCTCCCGAATACCGGAAACAACACATCCCCGCCGATCTAGGCATGGCGTCAAGATACGCCTGCCGCGAGGGTGTCGACAGGTCTACCCTCGGGGAGCCACTCCGGCTTAACTTCTCGGGACGCGTAGCCAAGAATAGGCTCATGAAGGCAGCGACAACGGAAAAGATGGCAAGCTGGTCCCCCACGGACAAGTCGGCACGTGGCATCCCTGGCAACGAGCTCGTGACTCTGTATCAGACCTGGGCATCAGGTGGCTACGGCATTGTCGTCACGGGAAACATCCTCATCGACCATGACCACATCGAAGGCAAGGGTAACATGATCGTGCCCATCGACGCCCCCTTTTCCGGACCTCTGTTCGACGGCTTCCAAAAACTCGCCGCTGCAGGTAGATCATCAGGAGGAGGCACTCTCTTCCTCGGCCAGCTCAACCACCCAGGCCGCCAATGTCTGCAGAGCATCCAGCCCGACCCGGTATCGGCCTCGGACGTGCAGCTGAACATGAAAATGTTCGGCGACGGCTTCGCCCAGCCCCACCCAGCCTCCCTCGACGAGGTTAGCGCTATCGCGGCCGCCTTCGTGCACGCCTCCGTCTTCCTCGACAAGGCCGGCTTCGACGGCATCCAGCTCCACGCGGCACACGGCTACCTCCTCGCGCAGTTCCTCGCCGAGACGACCAACCTACGGACCGACGCCTACGGCGGCTCGCTCCCGAACCGAGCGCGCCTGATCACCGAGATCGCCGACGGCATCAGGGCGCAGACGCGCCCCGACTTGGTGCTATCCATCAAGATCAACAGCGTCGAGTTCGAGGCGAAGGGGCTGCCGACCGAGGAGGCCGCGCAGCTGTGCGAGCTGCTCGAGGCGCACGGGTTCGATTTTGTCGAGCTGAGTGGCGGGACGTACGAGGAGCTCGGGCTGTGTCACCGACGCGAGACAACCCGCGCGCGCGAGGCCTTCTTCCTCGAGTTTGCCGACAAGATTGTACCGCGGCTGTCGCGGACGCGGACCTTCGTCACGGGCGGGCTGCGCTCGGCTGGGGCTATGGCGGACGCGCTGGGGACCGTGGATGGCGTGGGGCTGGGGAGGCCGGCGTGCTCGGAGCCGAACCTGGCGAGGGATATCTTGGCTGGGAAGGTGGATGCGTGTGTCAAGCCGCTGCTGGAAGACAACGATTTTGGGATTACGGCGTCGCTGGCTGCAGCGCAGATCGGATTGATGGGGCAGGGCCTGGACACCGTTGACCCGTCGAACCGAGAGGTTGTTGATGCCCTCAACGAGGGGCTCGCCTCGTGGAAGAAGACTTTAACTGGCAAGAGTGGTGGTGATTTGTTGCATCATCTCCAAGCCAAGTTAGCTCAGATCCACTCGAGGGCATGACCAGTATATGCCAAAGGATTTCGGGACTTGAATACTACACGGATGAAGAGCCGGTGCGATATGGTATGTTCCTCTTTCCCTTCCTCAAATCATCGTAAAACGCGTGCACGTCCGGAGTACAACAATCCAACCCTGGTTTATTTTGTTAGCGTGTGACCTTCCCCTGTGGCCCTAAGTGTGGCCCTAAGGGAGAGAGATATTGAAGCCCCGGAAAGGCTTTCGAGTGGTAATAAAAGAAGCATCTTTCGCATCCAAAAAAAACGCATAGTTTACATTTCGAAGGGCCCTTCCCTATTCTGCAAAGGCCTTATGAAATACTAAAGTAGTCTTAATTATGCTGCAAGCGCTTTATCGGGGCTTCGGTACCCCCCTTGTTGGTGGGAGTGTCACGCGCTCCGGGTCGTCTTGAACTCGGAGTTTGTTCTCCCCCAACAGTGGCCAAGAGCGATCTAATCTTCTGTTGTGCCGGGTTCCGGAAGGAAGAGACGCGATTCTCGGCCCCCGACGTCAATCGCACGGCGAGGAAGCCTCTCTTCCGGCCTAGAAACGGTGCACTCGGAATGGTCCTGTCGACATGAGGACGGCCAGCTCTTTGCCAGCTGCAATCTCTCAAGCCGGTAATCGCTTGTCGCTTGTGAGGATTTCGGGTGCCGTCTTGATCCACTCGTCGGGAATGGCATAATTAGATCGATTCTGCACCCTGACTATGACCCGAATCGTCCTGGTCAATAAGATGGGGCTAGCCGATGGCTAGTGGGGAATTCACCTCGGTTTGAGCCAAGGTCGCGAGGATGGTGGAAATTCCGCCAATTTTACTGGTTATGGATCCCGAAAGGGGGAAAGCGCTGCCACATGACGTATCGCAAGGGAAAGGCATATCGCCGCGAGAGTTGGATATGGGGCACCCACGAGATGGGGAGGCGAGAGGGGGAGGCGGGAGGCGGAGGCGGTCCACCCACCCTCTCCTATGGATGCCACTGTATTGCTGGGAAAGATTCCCGTCGGGAATGCCAACTTCTTTCCTGGATCCGGATGTGCTTCTGTGGGCCAGACTTGGGGAAGCCTCCACGGTTTGGGACTGAGTTCGACTCATGATGGGTACCCGGCAGAGTGAAGTCGCCTCAGCAGACGGGAACGTGGAGCGTGTGCTGAGTATCCTCGATTAGAAGCAGATGGGGACGTCTGAGCAACAACTGCTTTTCTTGGCCTATACGCGGTCTTTATAGCTGTTCCTTGGAAAAGCGGAGGAATGTTCAAGCAATGCTGACCCAGGTCAGCCAAGGTACATCCTCAGCGGGAGGAAAAGGGGGCGGGGGGGACCCTGCCCCCATGTCGAAATCTTGACACCGTGACCGAGTGCTCCGGGCCTATCAACACGCTATTTAACCACATTCCAAGGACAGATCCAAACCACCCTAGGGGCACTCACTTTACCTTCTACCTATCGGTCACAGTGGTACAGAATATCAGTCGAGAGGGATATTGTGTCGCATGACTGGGAATACAAGCGGGAGACCAAGTGAGAAGAGTACTAATTGCCCGCTTTGCAAACCAGCCAGACGTGATACAGATTTTGATAGACACGAAAAACCCACCATGATAACATTGTCTTTGTCCGGCCTGTGCACCAACTCCAGGCCCAAATTCGATGTATAGCATCAGCATACCATACAAACGCTATGCCCGTGAATCGCATCCCATGATATCGTCAAGTAATGACCCCGGACCAACCACTCAGCCCTGGCGCCCGGCCAGCCATGTCATTCCCTTCAGCTCCTCAATAGCACTCTCCCTCAACCACCAACCATTCTCCTTTTCCTCGCCGGGGTCCATGACCGTGACCACCCTCTCCTCCTCGGGCGGCTCGAGCGAAACTTTTTTCTTGCCCTTTTTGCTAACGGCGCCGCTCTTGCCCTTCTTCCCCTTTCTAGCAGTAATCTCTTCTCTAACGGCTCCTACCGAACGAGTAGTCTCGACAAGCAACGCCCTGCGGTCTGACCACTCAAACAAAAGCTTCAACCCCATAAGTCGATCCCTTGACCACCCATCCAGTCCGCTCCTCAACACAAGCTTCGCGTCCACCGCCGTGCTCGCACCCTCTCCCTCACCCACGCCGCCGGCGGTCCCCAGATGATCCAGCACAACCGCCCGCTCGGCATGCGAGAGGCCCTTGAGAGCATCCAAGGAAAATACCCACTCGAGCGGGTCGTGGCCCGTAGACTCGGCCCCGGGGATTTCCCCGCTCCCTAAAGCGCGCAAGGTCGCCGGGAACGGGTTTTCATGCGCGGGTCGGCGGCGGAGGAACACGGATTGGTTCTTACGGAAGTCTTCCACCAGGTGCGGCGCGTGCTCGAAATCAATGGTGAGGTTCCAGAAACCCATTGCCCCCGCGTCGGTGCTGACGCGCGCGACGTCGTCGAGGGGTGGAAGGAGGCAAGGTGTTTGCCGCCGAATCACCACGGCTTCTTGGGATTGGGATGGCGATGTCGAACTGGCGATCGCGGCTAGAGCCGATTGGGATCCGGCCTTGAGTTGTATCTTGACGGGGACATTGAGTGGCTGGCCCGTCACGAGGTCCTTCACCACGAAGCAGCGGGGGTCCGTGGCGAGAACCCAAAAGTGGCGGAAGGCTTGAAGATGCGACCGATTGTCCTGCACGCTCGTAGGGAAGAGCGGATAGAAGGCGACGATAAGGGATGCTGTTGCAAGATTGCTGGTGCCAAATGTAGCGGTACCGCAACCAAGGAACAGAGCGCCGGTGGCGAGGTGAGCCGCAAGATGACTCCCGTAAGTCGTGCTTGTGTCGTCCCGGCCGTGCAGCGCACGTAGCCGGCGGAGCACTACGAGATCGCCTGTCCCGGCCATCACCGTTGCGCAAGACAATGCTAGCGTGTCCATACACATGCGCGCATTTCCCCGAGCTAACTCGGTGTCAAAGCTGCCGGCGGGTATCCGGACAATACGCATAAACTCGTCGAGGTAGTGGATGAGGAGATCTCGGACTTGCATGTTTGCCGTGCCAGCAAAGCGCAAACCAAGCGCGAAGCAAAGCCCCGTCAGGATCGAGAAGAACGGAAGGTCTCGGCTTTGCAGCTTCAAAACATTCGTCAGTTTCGCCCGGGATCTATAAGCTGCGGGTAGGCCGTTTTTGATCCAGTCGAAAGTAGGATCTATCTCGCTCCAGAGAATGAGATTTTTTGCAAGGGTTCGCAACAGCAGAATGTCGGGGCGGACATAATCAAACTGCAAAATGGTGTCGGGAACGTCGATCTTGCGAGCCACAATGTGGTCCCCAGACTTCATAAAGATCAGCGCAATAGCAACAACAGCTGCGGCAGCTGATCTGTCCAACACATGCACTAATTCCACCCTTTTGGAGGAGGTAGCAATCGTCAGCAACTTTTCCGTTAGACGCATGTCTCGTAAACCCTTGAGGTCGTTGCCTTTGCCCAGATTGATAAAGCCCAAGGCAAAACCAGCTGCGAGCCGATAGCCTTCATCGCGAGTTGGATCTTCATCATCCTCGTCATCAACAAACTCTATCTCCGACATCATGATCTCGCTCATCCGCCGATGCTGGCTGTTGCAATAAAGAAGCCCGATGCCCATAACGCCGGTTGTTTGGGTGTGCCGGTTGAGGTTGAGTTCTGCTGCTCCTCGTGGCAACATGCGAGTGACGTGAACGGAGAGAAGGCGGGTGATGAGGGAGTCCATGGTGCCGATATACGATGCAGCTAGACCAAGGAGCAGCCCGATGGAAGTCATAGTATGTTTTGGGGTTAAATATTTGAACGCAACCCATTTGGCGACCGACTTGAGGTGCCCATTGAGTCCAAGAGCCAACAGAAACCCGGCATGTCGGTTGCTGAGGTCTTGCCCTGGCCTGTTGTACAAGATCCAGGACGTATCAATACCCTTCGCGTGTGGGGATATTGCGAGACCGCCGGCGACTCCCTGGTGGAAGAATGCCCAATTGATCTTCTCCTCGCTGAAAAGCGACTTATCAACGCCCACCGTATTGTTAGGAGGCTTCACGACGCATGTCAAGTTGAACCCTCCGATTTGGTACTTTTGGGTGAGGAGTGGGAATCGAAGCGCGTAGTAGAAAAGACCTCTCCCTGCCGGGATAGCTAGGGTGCTTGTCGCAACTGTGGTCGCCAGTTCTTTTTGCCGCTCCAAGTATTCGGATTCTGTCCAGTCGTGCTTCGGGTCTAGGCGGAGAACACGAGTCTTGGTTGTTGAAAGCATATTTCGCGCTTCGTTCAATCTTCGGTCTTCTCTAAAGAGTGAGCGTACCACAGCCTGGCGCTCTGCTCCCTCAGTTTCTTCGACCGCCTCGTGAAGTTTTTCGAGGTGCTGGCACAGCATTCGGAAATCCCACCTCGCGGTATGTGTCGGCGTCTGAAATCTTGTTAGGACGTGATATGGGGGAAAACAACGACCGACTTGCCTGGGGTTCGAACTCAATAGCCTGTCCAGCCTTGCCTGGCTTCAAAACAGCACCAATGTCAGTCCGGTTGACGAGCGAAAGCAGACTTCTTGACCAAGAAGACGGCGGATTGGGCTGGCACATAAAGATGACGTCTTGTAGGGGCGTCAGTATTGCCTCAGGCAATGTTTCCAGTATTTGGGGTGTGAAGCCGCATTGATGCATTGCCACCACCATCTCAACATAATTGGTTTCCGGTCGGAGATGACTAAACAACCTCTTGAACATCAGAGTGCGAGGTGCAAGGTCGTTCCACAGACGATGCCGCGGGTTTCGCGTCGACATGTCATCATTTGTTGCAGCGTTATAGACTTCTGCTAGTGTTGGAAATTCGGTTCCCATGTTGGTAGCGAGATGGCCTTGAATCCAAGTGAGAACACAATAGCAATCCACAGGCTCTTTTAGACTCGCCTGTGTCAGGACGACTGGGATCGGGTTAGAAAATCACCGGCCATGGGAGAATTGAAAACCTACCGGAGTCCTGGTCTGACTCGGGCTCAGCTTGCATGCCGAGTCCATACACCGCCTCGAACTTGGGCCACTGTAGCCATCTTGCGATGTGGAAAATGACTGCTCGCAGATCACTAGGGCCAGGCGACGAGGCCTCTGGGGACAAAATTGTGAGCCTCTGCTCCTCAAGGAGGAGGTGGAGAGCAAGAATCATGCCCCAAGCAGCCATATTACGGCTCTCTTGGTCTTTATTCAGCGCGGTTGGAAGGAATCCCTCTGTCCCGAACGCTGATACTCCCTCCGCAGAAGCCATATACCTCCTAGCGAGGTCGACGTGGACGGAAATAAAGTTGCTCAGCCTCCCGACAACTCCATCTGGGTTGCGTGGGGGTTCCAACAATCCCTCGTCGAGCGCCCATTGCCAGCCTTTGTTCCGCATCCAAGGGGGACAGGCGGACGAGTTAGGAGCGGCATGCATATGCATAGCTCCCCAGTTGCCTCTTGCCGCCAGCGGGGCAGAGCCGTAGCTGCGTGTTTGCAATGACGCGTTACTCGTATGTTCCAGGGCTAGGTAGCTGCTCAAGAGTAGGATAACCAGAGATGACCACTCCGTGTCGACTACGGGGTGGCTGGGTCCAGAAAGTTTGGCCCCCTGAAGCCATTGCATAACATTCCACCATCCAGCCAGCATTTTCTCGGCATAGGCGACAGGAAGGACGCTCCGACACGCCTCCAGGATCTTGGAAACCTGGTGGGATGATGGCTGAAGCCTCAAACGGATTCGATGGAACTTTCCCTGCTTATCCCGCAGGTCAAGCACGCCGCGAGACTGGGGATGACAGATGGACTCGATCTGTGTACCGGTTACGCCGACTCCAAAAGATCGTCGTCCGCGAACTTCTCTGTTAATCCTGTGGCTTCCCGAGTAATCGAGGCTGTTGAGGTTGTCGAAGAATAGCAGAGGTAGTGTCACCTTGGTTACCTTACCCCATGGAGACTGTAGGCTGAGCTCTCGACCCCCCGACTTGTCTTCTGTCAGAATCATCATGGTTTCATGTCCACCGTCGGATATCTTGCATGAGTCGACGACTCCTTGGACCTTTTTGAGGTCTCCCATCAACACATTGACGGAAAGCGAATCGGGTGACAGCTTTCCTCTACTCCCGCCATAGCCTTCTGCCCTCTGGCTCTCAATGTAGAGTGTAAGAAGTTGCAATCTCTTGTCCACCGGGTCCTGAATACCGACGAGCAGCGAGGTCCGGCCTTGGTCATCTATTGCAGTCGGAGGCCCGACAAGCATAAAGACTTTGGATTGGGTCCGGGCGGGCATACTGGAAAGCGAGTAACGCACATTTGCATTGTCCATTGGCACACTGTGGACCTTTGTCAAAAGAATCTCGTGTGTCAGTCCTTCAAAATCGTGATCGTCAAGGCCCATGTTGTGGAAGCCCTCAAAGTCTCCGCCAGCACGGAGTTCCTCGAGCAGGTTATCCACGGGAGCCTCAGTGAGGCTGTTGAGGTTCTGGTTGAGGTTGCCGCTGAAGCTCAAGCCCCCGTAACCCCCGCTTTTCCTTGCTCGCTGGCTGCCATGGGATTCGACCCTTCTTCCTCCATGGGGAGGGTGGAGCGGTTGGTCGGCAAAGGTCGATCTTTCTTGGGAGGCTGATAAATCGGCGCGTGCTAAAAGAGAGCTTACTCTCCGAGACTGCCTGCGGGTGGCATCGGCGCCTCTTTCGGGATCCAAGGAGTTCAGTGCACTGTCAAGAGCTTTGTCCTTGCCCTTTTCTTTTTCGTCAATCTTGACGCTCTTCCTGGCCTTCTTTCCGGGGAGAGGCGCGCCAAAGCTTTCCCTAACCGATGGATGTAGGGGAGTTGCAGTACCGTTTGCCAAACCTGGCGCCATGGAGCTCCGCCGCCTTGAAGCTTTCTTCGATTTTTGTTTCTGTTTGCCAACGAAAGGGTCGTCGTTTTCGAGGTAATTGAGTCGCCAGATGCTGTACATGCTTGTCTCCCGATTGACAGTCACGGCAATGTTCAGATCGGTTCGCGATTCTAGCGCTTCGGAGGGGATCTTGATTGCCTCAATATGGACGATCTCCTCGGCCGGGTTGAGGAAGAGGGACCCAGTCGAGTCTCTCCGACGTCCTGCCGCTCTTGCCTTGACTGATTGCGTAACAACCAACCCGATCTCCAGCAAAGGGTCGATCAGACAGGCGAGGCGTGGCCAATGGCCGTCGCTCGAGTCTAGAGCTGTCTGTCCCATGTTCTCCAGTGTTGAGGTCAGGCGCAATGGCAATGTTTTTGGCTTTCCAAGCCCCTCGACCGAGAACTCAGCTGTCTGTTGGCTATGCGCCGCAAAGGCTGGGAGCTGGTACGAGACGAATGAGCTTGGCGGGACTTTGGGCAGCCGGAACGACACCGGGGCAGTATTGTTCACCCGCGACTTGCGCTGTATGATGACACCGCAGGGCGCGGCGCAGGCCGACTCGACCTCGAAGGGCATGTGGACGACATGGCTGGTTCCCGAGAGGAAGAAGATATGCGCCTGGGTCTTGAGGAACACGACGAGAGCTCGAGAGAGCGCGGGGGTGTCGCTGGAAGTCTTGGGGGGCTTGTCGGCTTGTGGGATCGCATCTTCGTTGTCGGCGGAGGCAGGAAAGTAGGTGAGGAGGGCCTGTGTCACGGTCTCGTTCTCGAGGTCGGCCCTGAAACTCTTGCGGAAGATGCCCCCACGGGACCAGAGGACGCAATTCTTGGTGGTGAGGAGCTCGTCTTCGCAATCGACACCACCCTCCCTGTCGACGACGACCTCCCAATTGTATGACGAGGCAGGGGGGTCGGGAGGGAGTATGCCCTCGTCGATGGCATGGCGGAGGCTGGTGGGCTGATGCACGCCTAGCGAAGTAACTGAGGCCATGGCGGGGAAGTTATGCCGAGTAGCAACGAGGGCAAGCTGACCAGGATGCAGAACAGGCCATTTCGCCCCTCAAAAGCCAGTTGTGAGTCGTGAGTTGCACGTTGCGGGGAGAAAGAAAGCAGCGAGATTGGCGAGGTGGGATGGAGCGCAATTGGCGACGTCTGAAGTTTGCCTTTGCAAGCACCTGAGGTTGCTGCACGATTTTGGCGTTGGCTTCTGGTGCTGCGTCTCGAACCGCCAAAAAGAGAAAGCGCGTTTACGCGACGCCCAACCCCAACCTCAAGTCTGCGAAGTTGAAATGCCCCACCATCCGTGAGGGGCAAACGATGATTGGCCAAAAGCTCGACAGATCCATGCAGGGCCCGATCCCGAGCCCAGAGCGCCAAACTGGGCCTGAGGCCCAGGGAGCTCTGACGTAGCTTTGTGCTCCCCCAAGCTCCTCTTCCTCCTGAAGCTCCCACCTGCAATTGCCCACACGCCATGAAGCCGCTGGCGCCGGTCCCATCAACATGACGGAAGCTTCGCCTGACGCAGGCGACAAGGAAATCCACGATGCAACCAAACACGAGTCGCAGCCGATTGCCGAGGCAGCTCCCGAGCGAGACGTCGACACCACACCATCCCCAGACAAGCCCGGCCAGGCACCCGTAGCCGACGACGCAGATGCCGACAAGGAGTCGGGGGGCACAACAGACAATATCGGGGATGGAAATGGTGGCATGGACGGGGAAGGGGAGGATAACGAGGAAGAGGAAGAGGAAGAGAACGAGGACGGGGACGAGGACGAGGACGAGGACGAGGATGACGACGACGAAGAGGAGGATGAGGATGAGGACGACGATGATGACGATGAGCCCAGGCTCAAATACGCCCGGCTCACTCCCCATCTCGGCCCTGTCTATAGGAACGGCGATGCCACGAGCTCTTTTCTTGTTGCTGGAGACAAAATGGTCTGACACCACACCCGCATGCCTCCGCGCGGCTGGCTAACCTCTACCGGATCCCAGATCGTCGGAACGCACAACGGCAACATTGTAAGTTCTCTGGTCAATTCTCGATCTTTAGTCGCTAACCTAGGTCGCAGCATGTTATCCAAATCCCGATTTTCCACTCCCTCCGCGTTTACCATGCTCATTCTGCGTCCGTCACCTGTGTTTCGATCTCGCCTTTCCCTCCTCCCCTCCCAACTTTCAAGGCGGAAACAGCTGCGCGACTTGCCTCCCAGGCGGTCAACAGCCCGGTGCGACCAGGAACGGCAACGACCGAAAGCCAAGCTTCGCCCGCCGCGTCGAGAAAGCCGAAGGATTACAGCTCCGTGCCAAACACCCCGTCGAATAACATATACATAGCTACATCGTCGACCGACGGGAACATCTGCATACAGTCTCTGACCGACGTGAAGGATGTGCAATTGCGAAACTTTGCCCGGCCCGTACAGGCCGTCGCTCTGTCGCCGGAATACAAGACCGACAGGACATATCTATCCGGAGGCCTATCGGGACAGCTCATTCTGACTGTTGGTGCGCCCCAGGGCCGGAGTACGGCCATGACCACGGGTGCAACGGCGCAGGCCGCCGGCTGGCTCGGAAGCATGGTGGGAGCCACGAGCGGGAAGGACACAGTCCTACACCAAGGCGAGGGCATCATCAACACCATTAAGTGGTCCTTGTCCGGCAAGTATGTGGCATGGCTGAACGAACACGGCATCAAAATTATGCGCACCAAGCTGCATCTCGACAGCACGGATGCAGATGACGCTTGGAAACGCTTTGGTCATGCCGATAGACCCGATGGAGAGGAGTGGGACACTATGGCTAGCGTTTGGAAAGGCAGGGTCGAATGGATCGATGAGCAAGCGATTGAGCCTGACGAGCCTCCTAAAGAGGATCAGGATGTCATCAAATCGCCAGCGGCGGAGAAGCTCAAGCAGCAACAGCTCAAGAGTACCAAAAAGATCGAGCGTTTGCTGGTGGGATGGGGTGGTACCATATGGATCATCCATGTCCACCCCGGTAGCATTGGCGTTGGGAAGAACGCCGGGGAAAGGTCACCCCCCCGGGCAGAAACCGCGCAAAAGTGAGTGCTTCACTTTCTTTAGAGAAAAAAACCTGAGCGAAATGTTGCTGACCGTACTGCAGATTTCGCATGGATTGCATCATATCCGGCATCTCGTTATATACCCAGAATTTGTTATTAGTGCTTGCTTTTTGTTTGCCGGACAAGGAGGAGGACGAGGAAGAAGTGAAGGCGATCCGCGGTCATAAGCACACATCCTCAGTAACATCGACGGGGAGCGAACCTTCAGGGGGGATACGGCGCAGACAGAACAATCCCCCGCCAGAGTTGCGACTCATCGATCTCACGTCGCAGGTCGAGGTTGACCAAGATGGACTTAGCGTCAGCCGCTTTGAGCGGCTGTCCTCGAACGACTATCATTTGGGCGTCTTGCCTGCTCGAAACGTTGCCGCTGCAACGTCTTCTCGAGGCGCATTGGAGACCTTGGCTGGATTTGGCACCGACATGCTGAATGCCGCCCTGAACCCGAAGTCATTACTGTTCAGTTCAGCGGCGAGCGTAAAAAGCAAGGACAGCAATGAGGGAGCCACGTCCTCCAGAGTCGCCAGCACGACAGGTACCATGACTTCAACGCTACGCGGTGGACGTGGCACTGTGCATCCGAATCTTGCCAAGCCTGGTGTCAAAATCTTCATCCACAGCCCATACGACTGCGTGCTAGCGACACAGAGGGATCTAGGCGATCACCTTTCGTGGCTAATGGAGCACAAGCAGTATGAAGAGGCATGGAAGCTGGTTGATGAACACCCGGAGATCGTGGGCTCGCCCGAGAGGTCCTTCGACCAAGCTCCAGCAACGCCAGATCGTACACAAAGCACAGACGACTTTTATGACGAGACTTCATCAGTCATGGACGACATGCGCAACTTTTACTCGTCGGCCGAAAAGGAGAAGCGGCACATAGGAGACATGTGGGTCCAAGCCCTCGTCCAAGCTGGCGCTTGGGTAGAGGCCGGAAAAGTGTGCGGCAAGGTCTTAGGTACCCCAGACAAGTGGGAGCAAATGGTGTGGACGTTCGCCGGAGCTAAGAAGTTCGACGAAATCGTGGATTACATACCTATAGAACGCACTCATCTCCCTATCCCGGGCACCATCTACGAAGTAATGCTCGGGCATTACCTCGAAGTCAGCAAACCAAGATTCCAGGATTTGCTAGACAGATGGACTCCTGATCTGTTCAACATCAGTGCTGTCACGACTGCTCTGAACAATCAGCTCGATTATCGCGACGTGCGTGAAGACAGTATCGAGGATGGGGAGGTTGGTAGAGACTGGCGGATTGTCATGGAAAGCCTAGCCAAGCTCTATGAGGCCGACGGGCGGAACAGGGAGGCCTTGAAGTCCTACATCAAGCTCCAAGATGCTGACTCGGCAATGCGACTGGTCAAGGATGGTCACCTTGCGGAGGTCGTTGCCGATGATATTCCTAGCTTCATCGGCTTACGGGTGCCCACGGACCGCATCAACGAAATGACTCCGGAGGAGCTCGAGGAAGCCACCTCGGAAGCCATCACGCTGCTGGTCGACGAGGCGCAGCATGGGCTTGTCAAGCCAGATGATGTCGTCACTCAGCTTGAGCGGAAAAAGCTGCACCGCTACACCTTCTTCTATCTCCGAGGCTTGTGGCGGGGAGAGGGTATCCACGAGCACAGCGGCGAGTCCCACGCTCGGCTGGTTTCAGACACTCAGTCCCTGGTCGACAACTTTGCCGACCTTGCCGTTCACCTGTTCGCCGTCTTTGACCAGTCCTTGCTTATGGCGTTTCTGAAGACTTCAACCGCTTATGCGTTCGAAAAGGTAAGCCAGGAGCCCCGACATCCTAGACCCCCCAAGTTTCAAGACTAAATGCAGTGATAGGCGGCCCAAGAATGTGAACATTTCAACTACATCCCCGAACTCGTCTATCTCTACTCCAAGACGGGCCAGATGAAACGCGCCCTAACCCTCATCATCGACCGGCTCGGCGACGTCAGCCGGGCCATCGCCTTCGCCAAGGAACAAGACGACCCAGACCTGTGGGAGGACTTGCTCAACTACAGTATGGACAAGCCGCGCTTCATCCGCGGTCTGCTTGAGGAGGTTGGGACTGCGATCAACCCGATAACGCTGGTGCGGCGCATCCCCGAAGGACTGGAAGTTGAGGGACTGAGGGAAGGGTTGAAACACATCATGAAGGAGCATGAGATTCAGTACAGCATTAGCTCGGGCGTAGCAAAGGTACTGCGAAGTGAAGTCGCCGCAGCGCAGAACTTGCTCCGTAATGGGCAGCGCAAGGGAGTCAAGTTCGAAGTCGTCGTGCACTCGGCGGATCATGTCGACGTGGAGACCAAGGATGTGCCGACTCCGGGACAGGGGATAAAAGAGAGTGAAGAACAAGCCAATGGCGTCACAAAGCCCCCGGGTGCGGCAAGGAAATGGGAGCCCGGGCACTGCGCGCAGTGCTGCGAGCCGTTTATCGAGTGGGAGAAGGAGACGCTCATGGGTTTCGCATGTGGCCATGTGTTTCATCTCAGGCACTTGCTGGAGTCGTTGCATCCGGAGGAGACAGTGGATGAAGATCTACTTGGTGTCATGGCAGAGCAGAGGTCGCATCTGGTTGGGGCGAAGGTCACGCATGCAAGGTTGCTGAGAGACAAGGTTACAGGGGGGTGTCCAGTGTGTAAGACAAAGGAGGGGAGTGTGTAGATAATGGGAGTGGAGGTAAGGTTGTAAGAATGCATTCAACAGGCTTTGTGGAGATGGAGGGGGGGTTACGGCTGTGCATGTATATATGCTCGTTGCTCAACTTGTGGCATACATAGTAGGGTTTGTTGAGCGGGCGTTGTGAGGCTGGAATGGATCACAGATCGTAGAGTGTAGGTCATGTCGACTTGTCGTGTGAATGATAGAGGAGGAATGCCGTGTCCGTAATACAGCAGGGCCCTTGCTCTACTCTCAACTGCTTCCAATGTCTCAAGGAGGGTTATTCCCAACACCTTCAACTCTGGCGGCAGAGCTTGCTGGTGCAGAATACTCACCTTCATCAACATCAACTATACCAGGGGGGTGTGGCTCAGTTGGTAGGTTCGCTTTGCAGCTTCTCAACTGCGAAAAGTCCCGAGTTCGATTCTTAGCTCCTCCACTATTGGTGATGAGTAGGCCTTGATTAACCCGTTGGCTTCATTTTTGAACTTCTTACGCTGTGCTTTTGTGTTTTGTGTTTTGTGTGCCGTTGTGTTGTGTTTTTAATTGGTCTGTATCTCTGTTTCTGTTGGTAATAACATGCGGTCCCATTTGTAAGCTCGACAGGATCAGGGGCCGCGGCGATACATGTTTGTGCACTTACACGTCTAGCATTAGCGTGAAGCAAACAAGTTGAATCAATATCGCAGCCGAAACTGTTGTAGTTTAGTAATCCAAATAGCCATATCGAAAACCGCAGTCATGGCCTTTTTCGGCACCATTTATTCCTACCCGGGCAACTTCCGCGTCCAGCGGGTATGTTTACCGCCCCTTTTTCGTCTCGGACTCCCCCTTTTTGTGTCACTTGACCCAACTGACCCCAACTAGATCCTGATCGTCGCCGCCAGCGGGCCCAAGGCCAAGATTGATGAGTGGTCGTGCTATGCGGACCACGAGCTCACGGCGAACGCGCTGCCGGCTAGTCTGATGACAACGTTCAAGGTCTGGCCGTTTGATGTAGCGCTTTACCCAGACTTCGCAACCAACTTTGAGCGGGCACTAGGAAAGCTCGAGGTCGGGTTGAGGGCGAGGAGCGGCAAGTTCTTGGTCGAGGAGGAGCTGACGATGGCGGATGTCATGGTGGCCGGGCCCTTGGTCCTCGCCGGCTCGATTCTGTTGAACGAGGAGATGCGGAAGGTGGCACCGAGTGTTGCTGGGTATCTGGAGGAGCTGATGGAGATTCCAGTCGTTAGCGAGGCATTTGGGGAGTTGCAACTGTGCCAGACAAGGGCTACGGAATAGGGGGCTAGGAAGATTCTACTCGACGCACTATTTGGTGCTTGAAAGTGGCATCTTGGGACTAAGCAGCACTGCCTCTTTCTATTTTAAAGGGAGCTTTGAAGTTGGTCTGGTTGATATTACAAAAAGATACAGTCTAGGCAGATAAAGGAATTCGTTATGCCGCTACAATGAGCCGTCCCGGGCCTCGCCCTCGAAATTCCTGCCACCTCGGTAGTAGTCTAGCGGCTTGTCCAAAGCGCAAACAACATACCCAAGCACACAACCAGTCCCGAAGCCGGACTAGGACCCATCCTTGCAGAACCAGCAGTTGCCGGATCACCTCTCTCACCACCGCTGTGATAGATGCCAAAGTTGACTACGACATCACCATCGAAGTTCCCGTCCGGCGTGCACCTCATGAAACCCTCGGATCCGACCACAACATCTCCGTCGCGCGTCGTATACTGATATCTCTGAATCGACTCGGTGATCAGGTCGATAATATCCTGGTTCCCAACGAAAAAGTCGCCACCCCTCGAAGTCCTGTCAAATATTCTCCCAGCAGCGCCAAACGCGCAGGTACCAAATCGGGCGATACCACGCTGGAAACCATCATTTGGGGGTGACCAGTCACCGCCCTTGTCAATGTTGAAGGCGAGCAGCTTGCAGTCGTCTACCAGCGGAGACGCGAAGCTTGTCCTGTGGATAAAGGTGATATCACGGCAATATTTGTTGGATTGCCTCTCCGTGCCGTCCCGGGCGGCGATGCTGTGGACTGGTGCCAGGAGTGGTGCGCCATTGTTTGCCGATGCCGTCTGGAATAAGGCGAACGACGCAGAGGCCGCGACGAGGTGCTGAGTTATTTGCATTGGCGTGATAAGACGTGCTGTATATGTGTAGTGAGGCTTGAGAGCACTTCTTTTTCTTCCAGGATCCACGATGCAGGCGATGTCGATAAATTCTTGATGTACCCCCTGCAACCGATGATGAAAACTGGGCACCCACGACCTTATGAGGTTAAATGCAAGCAGATCTTGATAGTCCTTCCTCGCATGACCTACATTCATGTGTGGCTGAGTACGTACTAGTGAATGATTTCCCAGGCGCATTTCAGCAAACTTAACTGGTGCCTTGTGTCTTGGCATCGTGACCTGATAGCCGCAAATCTTATTGTCTTGGCGAGTGCCAGGATGGCTCGAAAGCCTGGAACGAAAGCTTCGTGAGGGTGTGTTGTATTGAGCCGCACTGCCCAACTTATTCCGTCGTGGCCCTGCTCCGGCCAGCTGAATTTTGGCTTTGATCGTTGTTGTATCAAGTGTGATTCCATCCGTAACTTATCCGAACGTGAACTGGAAGTTTGGCACTTGCTCGCGCCAAGGACAAATTAAATCCATCCCTAGCATGTTGCGCCCATTGGTGTCTCGGCGGCCGCCACACGACCGAGAACGACTAGGTTGCTTAATTCCGACATGACCATCCGTGCAAGCCCATTAGGCGAAAAAAAGCATAGAAGGGCAAGGTGAAGGAAGTCGTTGGCAGTTTTGTGCCTGCTGCCGAAACGACCCCCGCCCTGTCCATGGTCCGAGCTTTCTAGAGGATGACCCCCACCTTCCCGTTCATCTAAAGATGCCATGGCGGCAAAAATGTTTGAGCAACTGACACCAGACAGCACGCAACTCCAAAAATGATGCGAAACAGAAAATCGACAAAAAGAAGGGGCCACCCGGGGATTGAACCCGGGACCTCTCGCAAACACTGCTGTAGGGTGTAGCCCTAAGCGAGAATCATACCACTAGACCAGCGGCCCTTGTTGAATTGATGATGTACCGTGGTTGTGTGCCAACATATTGGCTTCCTGCTCCCTCTGAGTCAGATGTGGGTTTTCCGTGGATATTCTTCATGGGCACGAGTTTTTCCTCAAGAAATGTGGGTTAGCTAACCCATGCTAAGAAAACGATAAAACCCAAACATATCCCCGAAAATTCACTAATACAGTTTAGGAAATACACATTCAGCATGAGTCGAGAGGCAGGGCCGCTAATACACTCGCTACTGGCCGAATACATTAAATGCTCATAGGTAACGGTTGGCTTCGTTCAATTGAGTGGGCATTTCAGGGCAAAAATTGGGGCGCTACTGGAATCTCCCCACCGGGCAACAGATCCAGCCGTTGAAACTAGATGCTGTGCCGGGGCAGTCAGCCTTGGGAGGCCTGCTGCACCCGTGCCCCGCCTGTTCGAACAGCCTTATCAGCGTGTCAGCTTCGGTGAGGACTGTGGGATTAGTGTGCAAAATTTGGCTTGACTGAACACCAAGGTAGATATGAAAGTCCACTTCCAGTGCAAATCTGCCATCGCCTATCCAACAACCTAAACCCTGAAGAGACTATCTTCGAGACAGCGTCCTTGTATAGGATAATGTTGTGTCGAGTTTCTAGAAATTCCATGACGTTTCTTGACTGGCTATATTCATTCATTCTACCAATCACAGTTACGAATACCTATCAACCTAATCAATACCGTTTGAACTCGAGGTAAATCACCACCGATAGCTTCAACACAATTATTTATTTCCCTCGGAGGGCCTTTCCCATATGCCGAGGCAAGACAGACATGAACAAGAAGGCGTCTCGGTCTGCACAAGCCGGTACCATCTTGGGAGGGTGCGGAATGCGGCCGACCAGATCTTCCCTGGTTGCGATGCGCGGGCACTGGGCAGATCTACAAGTATCGTCACACGAAAACAAGAGGATTCATGTCATCATAGCAGACATCTACAGAGATACAGTGAGATATGATGTCGGCCATGAGTTCCCCGCCAGAAACGGCGTGCGCCCGAGTAGGCGGCGCCTATTTGAACCGCACATCAATAGTCAGGAAGAGAAGACAGTGCCATCGAATGAGATATGCACTGGAAGAATATGTGAGTGTTGGAACATACGGTACCGCTACGATTGTATTCGCGCATGATTGGGAATGTCAGTGATGACAGTGGAAATGCTGGTACACCTATTGGGAGCAGGGTTAAGCTACCTAAGCAGGTTTCCTGTTGGTTGTTGTCTTGGAAATCTCAGGAGATTAGGAAGTGGAAGTTTGAGGATATCTCTGGGGTCTGTGGCTGTAACCGGCTGCAACCCGAGCGTCGAGGAGGCGATGGCCGGGGAAGTGTGACGCTTGACAATGCCAAACCGCAAAAGTATTTGCTTCCAAAACTGCGATGCAGAGTACTTGCCGGTGGTATTCAGTATCTTGAGCAGTGAAGGAAGTAGGTAGCAGGACGGTGCACGGCCGAGATTTCATGATGCTCCTGTCGGCCGACAAGTTCAATCCCAAAAAAATCGCATCAATTAGCTTCAGCAGTAGCTCCCAGAAGTAACTGCCAGTGACTGGTGCAGGACCTCTCGTTGATTTCTGGCATAAAATAGAATGAGTGGGACGGCCGCAAGCTTGGGGTGCTGTGCATGAGGGTTGCCAACTCTGCCTGCCACTCGACGGCAGGGATCGGGCAAGTGCCCCGTGGGAGCGCTTGAAGGCTTCTTATTAGACTTTGCTGTTTGGTCCTTGGAGCTGTACCTGAGGACTTTCACTTCCATTTTCATTTTTCTAGGCTTTCATGGGCCACTTCTTAGCCGTGCCCTAATCCTCGCGGCTTGTCGTGGGGTTCCTTCCTCTTGATCGCCCCCCTCTATTCCCCCTCTCTTCACTGCGGGCTCGTCCGCATTGACATGAGCTTGCGTACGCCGTACACTGAAACCAGTCGATGACCTCTGACATCGCGCCTACCGCCCGTATACACTCAAAAGTGAAGACGTGGTTGCGCCACCCCTGCTGCCCCCATATTTGCGTCGAGGTGGATTGGCACTCACTCCAGATCCCGATTTCGATGACCGTCAATTGCTACAGTTTTGACCTAAACAGAGGGGATGAGAACTTTTCACTCTGTCTAACCTAATGCTCGAGACACAATGGGTGGGCCGGAACCATGACAGCAACTCTGAGGCATAGGTCGCTCTTCTTCACCTACGTGCCCGTCTGGCCTGTGGTGCACAACTGCTCCGTGGCAGGTGCGCCCCCGGTGCTAAAGCCAGCAGAAAATGGGGGGAGCAAAATACTACAAACTCCCCCCTCGGATAGGAGATTTCCTCTTTATTAACATATCCACCGACGCGTTCTAAACTGTTCGGAAGGATTGGGAACCTACATGATGGTTTTGTCTGGCACCAATCACATGGACCATTTCAACCGTGGCACGAATTTGTGAGGCAGATCGGCGGCGTGAGGTCTGCTAAATTTAAGGGCTTCCTCACCGTCAATCATTCACCTTCACAGAACCTCATCCTGCAAGTTTTGCCCGAGACGCGAATACAAGCAGCACCCACAATGCCATCACTTCATGACTGGGAATCACACCGTCAAGAAATCACCAGGCTTTATAAAGGCGAGGAAAAGAAGCTTGACGATGTCTTGGATGCCCTCCAGTCAACATATGGATTCCAAACAAGGTTCGCCATACTCCATACCTTCGTCCTCATCATAAGCATCACTTTTGGCTCACAAGCGCACGAACAACAGCTCAGCAACACTGCAGCGAAAGCTGTTCCCCCGAAAAGAGTACAAAGAGAAACGTGCCGATACGGCATTACCCCCTCTTTTAATATGTGTGTTAATGATATGGTTCACGTTCCCGCTCCCAAACCATGATTCTCTACGTACACTGTATAGCTTGCACCTTGATGCGATCCCGATCAGTTGACCAGAGCATGGATGCACCATCTCCGCCTATCCCAAACGGAGTGATGATATGCAGTTATCCCCCTTCAGCTCAGTCCTCCCATTGGGATAACTTCATAACATCTCATGGCAAGGATCCCTGACCTCGCTTGGAACACAAGGTAACAACATACAGTCGAAGCACCGACGAAAGCTCCTTTCATTAGCATGGTTTTGATATTGACGTAGGAATAGAGGACTCTCTCCGCTTCCGCATATTAGCTTCCCGACAGCACACTTCGGGTCATTGCCTCGGAGTCTCGGCGAAACAAGCGCAGAGATGACCCGAAATCACTGTGAGTATCCAGCACATCTCATGATCCAGTTGCGGTCGAAGCGCCCCGATCTTTTAAGGGTTATGCTCGAAATCGGCATCGATCTTTACTAGTCTCAGCTAGCCCGGGCATATTGCGTGCACTTCGACCGTATCGACAACTGCTCTCGGGCTGGCGGCTGCCGTCGGAGATGAGGATATGGTTAGCCTACTCCTGAGTGACGGCGAAGCAAACATAAACCAGGTGCTGCCCATGAACGATTGCCGATGTCCGCTCCTTGTAGCATGCGCTTGACGTATGTCCACAATGACCATGGTTCTTTTAGGCGCGGGGGCTAATGTCTGGAGCGCCGACGCCAGTGCCATGGCGACGAAGTGCAAGCCCCTGACTTTGCTTCAGAGCTTGGGACACAGTGACCACTCCGAATTGCGCCGCGAGCTAAAAAGACAAGGCGCTCAAAATGGTCCCCCGGCTACCAAGTCCATGTTGTCTCGCCTTCATGAGTTCATGGGTGAGGAACTTTGAGCGCTCCGCGGAAGAGGGTTGTGTGGGAACCGTGACTCGACTTCTCCAAGCCGGTGCTATTACTCAAACACGAGATATAAGTTGCATTGGAAGTGAGGATATGGCCGACATGCTGCGACTCAGGGGCTTGCTAGCCAGCATCTTGGGCAGAAACGGGCGAGAGAATCCTTTCCCACGCCATCCTCTCTCGGAAGAGCACTCTCGCAACACACAATCTGGGCCACAGAATCAATCTGGATCACCCCGGACTGCCCACACTACTGCCGGCGCCTTTAGACGCAGTAGTATTAAGGGGGAATGTTGACATAATCAGGTCGTTCGTCCTGCACCGAGCACCCTTCACCGTGAGGACGCTTAAGCTTGCTGTTGTGGCCCAAAACGCCCAAGATGTTGTACCGGCTCTGCTGCCGTACATCAAACCAATGGCCTGGAGGCGTCGTCGGGAAACTTCACATCCCGTGTCAGCCATGACGTATGTAGAGCCCCGTCTTGACTACATCGACTAGACATTGGGAAAGGCAGCAGAGCTCGGCTTTCGCCCCGTAGTCCAAATGCTCCCCCAAGCGGTGAACTGGAGCCGTCGATGCATTTGCACGGCTCTTTCTAGCACAATTCTCTTTGGGAAGCACCATCTCATCCAGGACCTGCTTGACATGTACAAATAAATCATTCGAGGGCCTGGACGGGCATCGCGCACTACTCGAGGATGGGTTTTGGTGCTCTGTCACCAACACGCAACGGCCATCCGCACTCCAAACTGCGGCGATACATAGCCAATTAGAGGTCGCACGCAGACTGCTCAATGCGGGTGCAGACATCGATGCGAAGGGGGCAGCAATGCACGGCAGGACAGCTCTCGGGATCCACCTCTTATCGAGCCAAGGAGTCATGGTTTTTGGCAGCGGCAGAGACCAGTATCTTCGAGCAGTCAAACGTGTGGTTTCTCTCGAGTCCTCAATCCCGTGAAGTTGTCCACCGCAGAACCATACCTATGACCTGAAATAGCAGGGCAACCAAAAACTAATCTATTCAAGAAAACAATATATCATAGGAGTATCTAATTGCCACTCTCCTTGCTCGCAAAATATACGATCAACCTCCCACGGGGCCAAAGTTACCGCGCGGCTTGATAGGATGAAACTCTGGATCGTCGATACACCAATTGATTGAATCCCCCGTGGCGCAATTGGCTAGCGCGTCAGACTGTTATCATCCGGGCATCTGGAGGCTGGTGGTTCGAGCCCACCCGGGGGAGTTCTTTTTTGTCGTTTTCCTCTCGCACATCAGTGCGCCGCCCCAAAGACCGGGTACTGAAGCGAATACTGATCTGGGCCTCAGCGAGGAGGGCGATGACAACTGAGTTCAGAACTTATAGTTCCCCTTGCCTTCACGATTCCAAATATGTACTATCGACAAGTAAGTAATAAGCAAATAACTCCTGGAATCCAGTCAACGATGCAGAAACAAAACATTGACACATCCGTCATTTTCGGTCGTGAGTCAGCCATGTCGTCACACCAACTTTCTGGTGTATGTTAGAATTACAGAATGATGAGCTAGCTCTCTCGCCAACCCTGGCCACCATAACTCCGGTTCATGATGAATCCCCTGACCTTGGCTCAACAACGGCAACCTCCCCCAAAACACCCCAGCAGGTCTGCTAGCCCTCAACGGCTGCAATACCCTCCTCATCCTTGACCAACGCGGCCTCATTGAACTCCTCATCCTCGGTCGGCAATTCGACGTGGAACTTGGACAGCTGCGAAACCTGAACTTCGACATCGCCCTCGGTCTCAAACGCCAGAATGTGACCGCCCTCCTTGCGCTCCTCATCAATGAAGTGCAAGTGATCTCCAGCAACGTTGATGCCCATGATGTAGTCGGGCGACCGGAACCCAATGATGGTCCCCTTCACGCCGCGAAACGTGTGCACGGTCTGGCGATCGGCCACGGCCGGCAACCTCTCCCGCGGGGCGAGCTGGCCGCCCGCCGTGCGCACGTTGATGCTCTTGAAGACACCGTCCATCCGGATGGCAAGAAAGTGGTTGCGCGCGGCCGGGAACAGGCGCGTCAGCAGGGCGGACAGGTCCTTTTTGCTGGTGATGGCGGCCTGGGTGTTTGTGGTGGCGCGGAAGCGGGTGATGGTGGCAAAGGGGGTGATGGTCTCGGCGGGGTCGCCAATGAGGACGACGGTGCCATCGGATTTCATCTGGTACACGGTGCCGTCGATGACGATCATCTCGCCGACCATGTTGCGGAAGGTGCCCAGCCCGTGGTTGCCGTGCTCGAGGACGCGCGAGATGGGGGTGCCATGTGAGGCGACACCATCCATCAGGGCGGAGATGATTGAGTATTGGTAGACTTCGTTTTCGGCCATTTTTGGGCGATTTTCTGTCGTGGAGACGGGAGGTGCAAGTGGTGTTTTTGGGCATTACGACCCGGCCCGCCTTTGTTCTCTTTTGATATGTATGCCTTACCAGTGACGGCACTGGGGCCGACAGTCGGATACTGTCGGGATGATGGCTGCAAGTCGGCCCTAAAAGGGGCAACTGCCAGGGGGCTTACTCAGATTCATACAGCGCTTGTCGGCTTCGGTTGGCTGCGTCGTGGGCATTGGCTGCACTATGCGCTCATCGCAGTGGGAAATTCCAGGGAATAAATTCTCCGTCGCAATCCACAACGAAAACTTCCAGACGCCGGATGGACAGTCAGGGAACGCCTCGATTTATATCCCTTTGTACCCCATCGTACCTTTCCAGGACGTCGTGCCCAAGTTCCTACGTCTTGAGTTGGCTACCACCATCAACTCGTGTCTAGATCAAAAGTCCAAACTCCAACATGTCGACCGAAACCGTCCAGGTTGTGATCGATTCGCTCGTGGCAGCCCGTGTTAAATATGTCTTTGGCGTGCCAGGCGCCAAGATTGACTCGGTCTTCAACGCCCTCATCGACCACCCCGAAATCAAGCTCGTTGTTTGCAGACACGAGCAGAATGCAGCATTTATCGCTGCTGCCGTGGGCAAACTAACAGACGTACCGGGCGTCTGCATTGCCACGTCAGGCCCGGGCACCAGCAACCTCGTCACCGGCCTTATCACAGCGACCGACGAGGGTGCTCCCATGGTGGCCATCGTGGGAAGCGTGAAGCGAGCCCAGTCAGCAAAGCGCACACACCAGAGCCTGCGCGCCGTCGAGCTGCTTACGCCCGTTACCAAGAAGGTCCTCTCCGCTGTGGTACCCGACCAGGTGGCCGAGATGATGGTCGACGCGTTTCGTGTTGCCAGCGCGCATCCGCGCGGTGCCACGGCTATCAGTCTGCCGATTGACGTCATGACTGCCGGCGTCAAGTCTGCTGTCCCGGCATTCCCGCCCCGCGCCTTTACCGCGCCCGAGTATGGACCCTCGTCCGCCGGTTCCCTCGGCAAGGCAGCCGAGATGATCGCAGCCGCCAAGTTCCCCGTTTTCTTCCTCGGTGCCCGAGCCGCAGCTGCCCCGGTTGTCGACGCAGTCCATGCTTTCCTCCGAGAGCACCCTATCCCCGTCGTTGAGACGTTTCAGGCGGCAGGCGCCATATCCAAGGAGCTGGTGCATCTCTTCTTCGGCCGCATCGGCCTCTTCCGCAATCAGCCCGGCGACAAACTCCTCCAGCATGCCGACCTCGTCATTACCATCGGCTACGATCAAGCTGAGTACGATGCTAACGTGTGGAACCCGACCAACAACAAGTCCATCCTCCACCTCGACACCGCCCCAGCCGACCTTGGCTTCTCCTACTCCCCGGCCCTCGAGCTTGTCGGCTCCATCACCGATAACGTCACCGCCCTCACCACCCTCCTCTCCTCCACCCCCGTCGCCCAGCCCCAGGACCATCCCGTCGCCCAGTCCCTCCTCGCCGACTTCCACGCCTGGCACAAGAGCCCCCACGCTGCCCCCAAGCCAAACGGCGGGCCCGTCCACCCCTTACACTTCATCCGTCTGCTGCAGTCGCAGATCGATCCAGCCACGACTGTGATTTCCGACGTCGGCAGTGTCTACATCTGGCTCAGTCGCTTCTTCTACAGCTACGCGCCGCACACCTTCCTAGTCTCCAACGCGCAGCAGACGCTAGGCGTCGCGCTACCGTGGGCTATCGGTGCTTCGCTGTCACAGACGCCGACGCCGTGCTCCCGCAAGGTGGTGAGCGTCAGTGGCGATGGTGGGTTTCTGTTTAGTGGGCAGGAGCTCGTTACGGCGGTGCAGCAGGGGTGTGACATCACGCACTTTGTGTGGAATGATGGCAAGTATAATATGGTTGAATTTCAGGAGGTCGACAAGTACGGGAGGAGCTCGGGCGTGGATTTGGGCGGCGTCGATTTCAAGACGTATGCCGAGGCGTTTGGGGCCAAGGGGTTGAAGGTTACGAGTTCAGGAGAGATGGAGTCGGCTATGAAGGAGGCGTTGGCGTACAAGGGGGTCTGTGTGGTGGATATCGAGATTGATTACTCGCAGAACCATGAGCTGATGGCAAATGTGCTCGCGGATGGGATTGCCTAATTGTCTTTGGTGGGATTTATTGAGCGAATTTTCGGCTTAGATTTCAGATATCTCGTTGCTTTATGCTACACAGATCATAGAAACCATTGGTAAAGCCTTTGGGTTTGGCAGTTCACCTCTCTCTAGAGTGTCTCTGTAGCCACAGCCCGAGGTGGAGAAGAGAGCGAGACTTGGTATCCTAGCCAGATAAAGCTGGGCGCATATCAAGAAGAGCATCTGCAGTAATGGGTCAGCGCCCTACTCAGAGTTGAGTGGTCGAGTTACCAGTAGCTGGACACGGAGATTTGGACCTATCTATGACTGTACCGACCCCAAGGCAAAGAGAACCGGGGAGGAGCATCAAGCTTCGAAAAATGCGTAATGCAAAATGATTGGTGAGTGATATCTCAGATACGTACCTAGGCAACTTGGGTACCTTGGGTACTTAAGTACTTTGGTTCGTTGTTCTAGAATATCTTTCATAAATGGCCTGGGACGGTTTCCGCGATAACTATATCGACCAAAAAGCATCTGTTTTCTTCAACAATTGCAACGAATTATCTAGGATCGGCCTCACGTAGCTGACCATTTCAAAATGGCTGGTCTGAGCCCCGAGGCGATTGTCGCACTCCTCGCACTTCTTGTTGCCTTGCCTCCGACAACGCTGGCACTATCAAGGTGCTGCTACCGCAAGCATCCGAGTCCAAGTTCTACCATTGTGCTATCTAAAGGTCGGTAACCCAACGTACACCAGAATGATCATCTTCAAGGTCCCAAGTTCTAAACAATGTTGCATCAGAAGAGAATGGTTTCGTCGCATCTCACCAAACACACCTTCGTTTCGACTCCAGCGTGGCGATTCAGTCAGGACTCGGATGCAAACTCGAGCGCAGTCCAACTCGTGGCGGGGACTTCTACGACATTGGTAATAACCCGTGATGGCCGGAGACCAGAGTATATACCTTAAAAAATAGAAGTGTTTCGCAGGGACCCAGGGCGTTTGAGTTGCATCCGAGGTCCATCATTCAGCGCTCAGTCACATGCACCCGCATATCATGAATAATAAACAGTCCAAAAGGGGCTCTGTGTTTTCCACGGTTCCCCCGGGTTGAGCAAAGCCCAGTCAAAGTTGCGAAGACACCGTGATTTGGACGTGTTGTCAGCCACCGGAGGATCCATGGTACCATGTCAGGAGCGGACCACGCACCTCAAAGATGGTCTTGCCAATCTCAATCTGCTCACTGCAGCGTCCGAAACAATTCCGTTCCCGTTCACCTGGGCTCTGCCATCGTTGATAGCGTCGTCAACTTTTCTTTGGAGCTTGTTGTACACGCGTGGGTTGTCATGAGGTGCAGCATGGTTCCCCAAAGTGCCCCGGCCGTCGTGTCGGACCCGGCAATAACCTGCTCTACAGCTTCTGTGTGGAGGTCGCCGAGGTTCAGGCCATGGCGGATAAATGAAGCCAACATGTCGGGGAGCGTTCGTCGGTCGGCCGTTTGAAGCGTGCGTCGACGACCTTGAAGCACTGGGCTACCATGCCCACGTTTAACAGTTCATCTCTCTCGTCCGCTCGAGGTGCCTATCAACAGAGCAGCGCACCGTGCCCATGGATCTCGCCAAAAAGATACAATACCTCAGCCTCGACGTCATCAGCACTGTTGGCCTTGGTCAATTCTTCGCTATGCTTCTCGCCGATGCCGACCCCGACCGATGCATTAAGAGACCCTTTCCACTGGCCGCCGACTGCCTCTGTTCTGTCGATTCCCAGGACGGACTATTCAACATTCCTTGATTACTCTCAGCTAGGCCACCAAGGTGCTGAGTGTGATTCAACTTGGCTGGTGCCTGACGTGTATTCCTCAGCTCTTACTCAACTCGATTGGGGAGATCGGAGTTTCTTATTGCTGAACAACTGGAGCCGGACATGACGAATACATGTAACTCGAGGTTAGCACCTACTAAAAGAGGTATGCGTGTTGCCGCAGCTAGTATAGGCACCCGCGCCAGCTCAATCCCTGCCGTTAACTTGACCAAGTTGTATGTACAATGCAGGTATGGAGGTTGGCTGATACCAAACTCCGAACCGGACGAGAATCTTTACAATACCACACCCGAGACCTCGAACGTCTGCACAGCGTTCTTCTCAAACTTGGACCAGAACTTCTTCCCGCTAATGTTCGTATCACTGTACGCGGCGTACCGGGTCCCCGAGCTCCCGATCTGAGTGACCCAGCGCTTCACAACCGCCTTGTCAACACCCGGCGTGCTGAACTTGGACAGATCAAAGTTGAGGTACTGGGCGCTGCCCCAATTGACAGCCACGACAACCAGCTTCTTGGCCGACGCATCGTAAGCCGCCACCGAATAGTCGCTTCCTCCGTCGAGAATCTTCATCCCAGGGCGGATGTGTCGCGAGAACTGCGCCAGAACCCAGTACTTTTGGTTGACGCTGGCGATCGACTTGGCTCCGTTGTCCGCGTCGATGAGCCCCCATCCTCCTCCGTCAAGCGCCTGCCAGTACACCCACGCGGTCGGCTTCAACCACCGCAAGTCAAGCAGCATGTTGCTGACCATGCGCTCCCCGGTTGCGTCACCCTCGCCGTACTCGCTCTGCCACAGCTTCTTGCCCGTCTTGGAGACGAGGGAGTAAAGCGTGTCTCGCTTCCCGCTCGCGTACTGATATCCGTGGACATTGATACGCGCAACCTGCCCTAGCGCCGTGCTTCCAAGTTTGCTAAACGCCGTGACAGCCTGGTCGTAGTAGCTCTCATCCGATGCTGAGATTATGGTCCCCGACAGCCCACGACTATCAAGCTCCTTCCTCAAGTTGCCAATGACCGTGGCCTGCGTGTTGACCTCAAAGTGGCAGCCCTCTTGCGTGCCGGTACCCGCTTTCCACCAGTCCGCCGAGGGCTCGTTGAACGGATTGACCGACTGAAACTTGACATTCCAGTTGTCGGCAGCGTATTTAGCCACGGTAGCCATGTAGACGGCATGCTGCCCGTAGTTCCATGACTGCAGATTATCCGCGGTGCCGCTGTCCGACCCCGACGGGTTGTGGTTGGCGCACATCCACCACATGGGCGAGTTGGAGAACAGCTCGAGGACGTTAGCACCGCGATCCCGCGCCTTGGCTAGCATCGCCCGCTGCGCGCTGTCGACCCCCCAGTTCCAGCTCGAGCTCGACGGGCTAGCGCTCGCCCAGTCGGTCCAGAACCCTTCGACCTGCCGCGAGGCGATCATCTTGGGGGACACGGCCATCTTGGTGCCGTTGTACGTGTTCTTGCTGCTCGCGCCGACGTTGTACCGGGCAATGTTGAAGCCCAGCCCAGGCAGCGGCTTGCCTGCGACGGTGACGGTCTTGGTCGTGAAGAAGGCGTCGGCAAGGTCGTCACGCGTGCCAAAGGCTACGGCCCACCACGCCAGCGATGTGCCCCAGCCTTCCCAAGTTCCGAGGTTGGATTTGGCGTCGATGACTGTTGTTTGGTCTGCGCTGGCGCCGGGGACGGCCGCCAAGCCCAGAGCAAGGGCTATGGTGGCAGCTTGAAGGAGAGCGGCCATGGTGCAGGTGG
Source organism: Lasiosphaeris hirsuta (assembly GCA_030549175.1). NCBI lineage: Eukaryota > Fungi > Ascomycota > Sordariomycetes > Sordariales > Lasiosphaeriaceae > Lasiosphaeris > Lasiosphaeris hirsuta. Next base: position 4,621,809 of record JAUKUA010000002.1, read on the forward strand.
CTTGATGCGTGATTGACAATGGCAAATGGGATGGCTGGAGGAATATTTCTCATCTTACGAGGAAATTTTTGGCCAAATATATAGCATCTTCAAATACCGATAACCCCAGATACACCTTCCCGCACCCAAGATTTGCGATAACTGATATCGAGGTACCACTTTAATATATTGTGATTGCCAAGCGAGATCCATTTTCCCCGGAAACTAAGCTCCATTCACACAATTCGGGGAAAGGCGCCCTTTAAGCTTGCAGGTTTCCACCAATACGATAACCAGGAAACGGAACATGCGGGACTTGACGACATCGCGCAAGGCTCAAAACGTGGGGATTTCCCCAGAGGGGAACCGGCCCGGTTGTCAGGAATGATCCCCACAGTAGGGGAAGCCGGAGCCGAGAGGTATGTCGAGGGAATAGCGTATTCTGCGCAATTAAAGAGAAACGTTCGACAAAGAGATCTTGCCATTGCCTCTCGGTTGCTTCTGGGGTGGGTAGCATCGTGGGCGTCCCGGAGCCGACCGCGCTATTCCGCATGTATGAAGACTTAGAAAAGCTGCAAAAAGCCTTTCGCCCACTACGTCCACAAGAACGTCGAGGACTGTTTGGAGGTAGCGACCAATGAGGCGTAGCCGTTTACCCTTGCAGCAAATCAGTCAGTTTATCTCGGGTTTGGCAGCATGTACCAGCAAAAGATTATTTACCTTCGGCCATGTTTCCAATGGGAACTTTGAGCTTTTTGAGCGAGATGCTTGTAAAACCCACGTCTTGAAGGCGCTTTTCCAGATTATTGCCAGCACGAAAGTCGAATTTAAACTTCTTGAATGCTTCGGTGGTGAGGTCGCAAAACTTTGATACACCTAGTCCTTGGTGACTGTCCCATCATCGCTGGCGGCGCCGCCCAGTTCCTGGACCTCCATCCAAGAACCAGCGCCATCTCCTAGCATTTAAAATAATTAAAACGAATTGGCAGGACTGCCGCTCCCGTTGCCGTCGTTGGCCCTCAGCTATGGCCAAATCTTCCCAAGTAAAAAATTCCATCTTGAGACAGCATCACGGGAGGCCCCAGACGATATTCAGCATCATCTCACGGATGCTATTGTCTGCACGGTCCTCAAGCTTGACGGCGGCGTCCTCCAGTGGATACTAGTCTCGATGCATATGGGAATGCTGTTGAGTAGCGAGGCTTGGAGAGGGATGTCTGTTCTCTCCTCCAGGATGATAGATGGTACTTCCCGCCGGATTCCGTTTCGTCGTCCACCAAAAAAGATGGTTGAAGGAAAGTTGCTCAAAGCCACAGGGATAGGCCGGACGGATACCTTCTCAGGTCTCAGCGGGTGGTTTGGTGGGAGGGTTGTTGTGTGCGGGGAGTTGTGTGTTGTTAGGGGCTTGATTGAGAGTTAGAGGGTTAGGATGAAAAGAATAATCTTCATCCGCGTTTGACTTCACCTGTTTTTCAGGCTCAATATAAGGAGATCAGCACCAGTGGTGTGTGAACTACGGAATTGTCAGAAGGGAAGTAGATGGTAACGTACTGTGTGCTGCTGCTGATGAAGCCAATCTCCCGCCCCATCAAACTACTACTGTCCCTCCCCAGACTTGGAGCGGAGGGCACCAAAGCAGTTGCGGACGCCACGGTCTCCCTCGCTGTGCCTAACCCTTCCACGAAAGTGGCCAAGGTTAATTACGCCGCGGACTTACCATCAATCCAGCGAAAAGAAGGAATTCTGCAGCCATCCAAATGTCCCCATCTAGAGTGCCCGAGTCTGTGTCGGCGAGGACGCGTAGGTTTCCACAGATCCACATGGAAATCCTGAATGACTTTGACACTATTAGAGTTTCTTTATCGCTGTAACACCTATCTGATAGGCGAGTAGGCGATTCATTTAGCGCTCGCATCGGCTGCATCCAGATCACCGGCCCCTGACTCGCATTCCACCCTCTGAAGAGAGGCCATTTCCAGCGTATCAAACCACCAAGTTTATGGTCTTTGGTGACGAACGGACACCATGATGTTTATGCTACCGATGAGATATCGTCCACCACTTAATCTTTTCACATGTCATCCAGCCCGGCAATATGCAGATAAGGGCCAGGCGATAATAGCCTGCATAACGCTTTTGGCTTGTTGGATCTGCCCTCCGAAAACCGAGGCTCAAGGTTATTGAACAAAGGGTGCATCCATAATCCTTTGAACGATGCTGAGGGATGCGTTTTGTGCCAGTGCTCAAACTGGAGAATATGCTTCCGCTATCCGCTACCCTCCAAAGCTCCGATCAACATCTCCAGTGCCGATGCTACGCTGACGAAGCTTGGCTTTCACCAGGCACTTACCTCGGCCCAGTTTTTGTGGCATTCTTCCAACGGTCCGCGGACCCGTTTATTAGCATGGGTCAATCGTTGGTCGCACAAGAAGCCGCGCACTCGCACTCGCTTGCTTGTATCGCCTGTTGTATTTGCAGGGTTCGGCATCCTCAACTTCGCCGGCTGCTTCAACTTCAAGTTTCCGACTCTCTAGAAAATCTCAACTTTCCCACCCGGCGCAAGATCAACTCATTTATTCAACACCATCTGAAATAAGGAGAAAAGGAAAAAAAAAAAAAAACCGAGGTATAAGCAAGCTATCTAGGCATTCAAGTTCAACATGGGCGGCGCATTCCAGCCATTCGCTCCGGCATCAGCCACACGTCGCACACATGCACGGTCAGGCGCCATCACGCGATACACTGTAAGTTCCCACGTCGGATGCCGCGTGGTCGGCAGTTGCATGCTGTTGAGGGACCTTTCCATGACAACTTACTCACAATGCACAGATCCTTCGTGACAACTTCACCATTGGGACATGGATAGCCTTGGGATCCTTGTTGCAAGGCCTCATATTTGTAGTACTACCCGCGCGATACGCCTTACTTCCTGTCGTGGCTTTGCTATCACATCGCATTCTGCGGACACTCCTAATGCAGTTTGGTTTGATTCATAACGCCCAAATGGACGGCGTGTATCCGGGCAAGTTCACGGCCCAAATCCCTGGGAGGAACGGCGAGCCCCCGCACCGCAGCTCTGGACAAGACATCACCATCATGATCCTGGCTGCACGCTCAAATCAGTGGGTCACCAAGACCCCTTGGATTTCTAGGTGCCAATAATTGACATGCGTCACACTCAGCCCCCTCGGGATGCTCGGGCCCGGTTATCGCGACGTTGCGGACCATTTCAATGGCATGTTGAACCACCTTTGGAAGGGAGGGGAGAATTATGGGTGTAAAGTGACTCGCACTCTGAGATCACCAGACAAAGCTGACCGGGACAGTTCTTGGCTCGTCATCGTGGCTGAGCGCAAACGAGCGGCACGCAGGTAACCAAATCATGGTCGTCACCTACTTTCGGTCTCAGGAGGAGCTGCACGCTTTTGCCCACGGGCCGTTGCACTCCAAGGCATGGAACTGGTGGAATAGCATCGCCAAGACGCATCCGTATCTGAGCATCATGCACGAGGTCTACACTATGCCCAAGGGGCACTGGGAGAACATCTTTGTCAACAACCACCTGACGGGAATTGGTAAGTCAGACTCTCGACCTTCCACCCCCTTTAGTGCCGAGAAACATGAAGCAAAGAGCTGACAAGACTGCGTTCTGTAGCCGCGACAAATGCAAGAGTTGAGATTGATGGCGAACACCTCAGACCCCTTTTTGACGCGACCCGCGGAAGCTTGCGGTCGCAGCTGGGTCGTTTGGGCCGAGGAACTGGCACGGAGAATGGAGAGTATGGCGAAGATGTATACTAAAGATGCAGACGGACATGTTGCATCGAGGTATTCGGTCGGGCACTCGCCCATTATGTGGGTCATTGAACCGCATGGGGAACTCAACGTCTTGAACCCAATTCCCTGGGAGCCAACAGGTGTCGCGTGCGAAAAGCTGGATGGGGGTTTCACTCCCCGTGCTCGCCCTTCCTTCTCTCCTCTCCGATCCCCCCCCCCCCCCCCCCCTCCCCTCCCCCCAAATTTTTTGCCGAACCCGTTTTCCCCGTTCCTCCCGCCCGCTCCTCCTTCTCTTCTCGGAATCGGCAACTTCATCCCTGGTTCTTTGAACGTCTTCAAGTTCCCGTCTTTTGGTACCCCTTCCTTCTCCTCTGCTCGCTCGCCAAGTCCCTTTTAGACATCCGAAATCATCTTGTCTAGCTTGGCCGCTTCCACAGCGTCTGTACCACCCTTTTCATTCTCTATTAGCAAGCCTTGCAATGTGTTTCATTGCGCCTTCCTCTTGCATCTTGAGCTTATCGAGCAACTCGATGAGCCTTTAGGCTGCCTCTCTGGCGAGGCGACTACTTTCACTCCAGTAATGACTTGAGCCATAGTCGCCGTCTCTGCTCCGGGGAATGGGACACCTTTGATGGTTTCACTCGCCGTGGCATCTCCCCATTTCTTTTAGATCTCAAGTCAGTAAATTCGTCTGAGGCTACAAGACACTTCCGGGTCCGAATCTTTATCTTGCTCTGTAGTCATTATCGGGCTCTGGCACCGCATCCATGTCAAGTTAAGTTGTCAACTGGGGTGGAGACTCGGGATGCAAAGTTTGCAATTCCATATTCCCAAAGACTCACAACACGCCAACAGCCATTAGGCATCCGCCCGGCTAGCTCAATTGGTAGAGCGTGAGACTCTTAAGCTCTCCAACAGCCAGGTATCTCAATTATCTTTTTTGCCGTCTCTATGCTTGTGCTTTCTTACAGATTTTGCACTCAAAAATGAGACAGTAAAGACGAAATAGGGGTAAATAATATCATGTGCTGAAAATCTCTGTTCTTCTTCTATAATGTATTACTGGCGCTTACTGCTGGCGTCTGAGTTGAGAGCTACCAGAGAAGACTTTGAGGTTGCACGGCGTCTGTTCACATACTTGCTTTTGTGAGGTTTGTCGAGGATGTGGGTCTGGGTGAAAGGAGGCCGTTGCTGTCGTGAACGTCAGATCAATTTATCTGGAAGAGGAAAGGGAGTGTACGTTAAACTTTGTCGCATCTTGAGGCAATCGCATGGAATAAATACTATTAGGTTTTATTTCCATCTTGTACCTCTTGCTGTGCTGACCTGCAGACATCCGTCGAATTGCAGACGACAAAACCGCCGTTTAGATGTCCCCGCGTTCGTCGGCAATGCAACATCCAACGGGATTGGAGAAACACAACCCGATCAAATGATTGATCTGGCTTTATGTGCTGAGGCCCACCCGTCGTACAAGCCCATAAGGCCGCACCTACCTTCCTAGTTTCCTTCATCCCCCTCCGCGCCCCACCTGATTCCGCGCTCTTCTCGTCAACTCCAGCGGCAGGAGACTAAATAGTACTGCGTTTTGTAACTACACGACCACAGATCCCGCCCCTGGCCTCGCAAAATGGATCTCTCCAGCGCCATCCTGGCCTGCCTCTGCGGTCCCTCAGACGCACCCTCGCACCCCCACGCCGCCGCTCACTGCCGATACTCAGCTATCACCGAAAAACCGCCCGTCCAAGCCCGCCCAGCCGTCGACAGAACCCCTCCCCGAAGCGCCGACGACGTCGCCGCCGAGATCATCGCCCTCCTTCGCCGCGCCGAGAAGCCAGGCCTCGCGTTGACCCAGCAGATTGACGACACGGCCGGCACAACTGGCTGGTCCGAGTGGCTCGCCGAGCGCGTGCTTCACATGCTCGAGGCGACGCTCGAGGACGGCCGCAACAAGTGGGGCGAGGCTCTGACCAACGCAGGCGAGCACGCGCTCGAGACCGCCCAGGAGATATTCCGGGAGTTGGTGCAGTACGTCAAGGAGCACCCGCTGGAGATTGCCGCGTTGGTGCTGCTGTCGCTAGTTGCGCTTGGGGTGCTGGCGAGGCTGGTGCCCGTGGTCTTGGAGCTGCTTGGGTTTGGGATGGAAGGACCCGTCGAGGGTGAGTGCTGTCCGATTGCCTGCGCCTACGTGGCTTGCTATAAAAGGGTGAATCCGGGGGCCTTGCTGCTAATCACGTTGTTGACAGGAAGCTTTGCCGCTTGGTTTATGTCGACGTATCGCGGATACGTGCCCAAGAGATCGCTCATGGCCTTTTTGCAGCGCCTTGGGATGACTTGGAGGGGGAAAAAGGTGTAAACATTGGGCCGCCCACTGGATCCAGGTCCTGTCCCACACTGGCAAACATTTACGCTTGCGGTCGACCGCATTTTCTCGTTGAAGTGTCTGTTTTCACGGAGGGGAAAACCGGGGCGGAAAATTTCCACAGACACTGCATCGCTCACAGATCGAGGAAATTACAAGCAACATGCTACACCTCACCAACAAGTCCCATGCCCCCCCCCCCCCCGTCGTCTGATTATGCACCCTCCTGTTGAGAAAATTGTACCCCAATCAGTAGTGGATGTGGCTTGAGGGCGTCCATCCAACTGGCTCATCATGCACACCCCGCCGCCGCCCTGCTCCGGGCTGTCTCCGCGCTGCAGCTCGATTCCAGGGTGAGGTCGACAAGTGCACATGATGTAACGTCAATATCTGTACTTGCTTAACATAGTGGAAGCCCCCCCCCCGCGTGGTCCTCACCTCGGGGACCTTTGGTTCCCAGCTCTGAACCATTTGGTCGATAGACTTGTCACCACAACCCAGACCCCAAGTTCTGTGTCACTTATATCATGACTGAAGCTGCTTCAAGCCCAAAAGACGTGGCCTCGCCTGAAGCGGCGGCAACACCAACAGATGCAGCTTCGCTACCAGCAGCAGGTCCCGACACTGTGATAGAGGCCGATGTAGGTTGTCCCTGTCACACACACTGGAAACGCCAAGAAGCAACTAATAAATAGATGGCAGGCGGAGCTGAATAACTTCCCCGACAACGACAATGATTCTGCTTTTGGATCGGTAGGTTCCGACTCCCGATCCTCAATTGATGATCTTGAGACATTCAGTATAGAAGACTAGCAAAACCAACCAACCAATCGACAGGACAGCGTTGTTGCTAGCGACACCGCTTCATTGGCCTCGAGCGTTCTCAAGTACCGAGTAGAGAATGGGCGCACATATCATGCGTACAAGGCAGGCTGTGGGTGTTCTCTTGGCCATGGCAATCGCTATTGATCTGATTAATCTAACGCACCGCCGCCGTGTAGCGTACTTTATGCCCAACGACGAGGTATTACGCTGCAGCTGATGACATGGCGTTTTGACGCTGACCCTGAATCTCCTGTTGCGCAGCACGAGAATAGCCGCTTAGGTAAAGTGTTGGCCCAGCCCCTTTACGTCTTGTTGCCCAGACTGATAGGGAGCAGATCTGCAACACAACCTCTGTGTCATGACGCTAGGCGACAAGCTCTATTCTAGTCCTGTGGGAAAGAAGATGCCACTGAACCGAGTTCTTGATGGCGGGACCGGGACCGGCATCTGGGCCATGGACTTTGGTATGGTGATCTTGAAGAGGTCCGGATTCAACTGTGAGAGGAACGCGTCCGCTAACCACGTCTCTGTGACAGCCGATGAGCACCCTGAAACCGCTGTGCGTTGCCGTTGGGGTTTTAGAAAACTGTTTCTTCCTCAATAATAACCCTTTCCCAGGTTGTTGGCACCGATCTCAGCCCAATCCAGCCCGTATTGTGAGGCGTCCCGCCCCCTGAATTGGTTGTGGGACCTCAACACTGATGCTGTATTTCAGTGTACCGCCCAACGTCGAGTTTTTCATCGATGATCTGGAAGCGGATTGGACATTTGTCAAGCCTTTCGATTTCATCTACTTCCGCATGATGGCGGGGTCTCTAAAAGATTGGCCGAGGCTCTTTCGCCAGTCCTTCGAGTATACATGCTCCTGGGGCCCCGTCTCTCAGCTGTTTCTAACTCTCGGTATCTAGACATCTTAGGCCTGGAGGATACGTTGAAATCCTCGATCCAGTCTTACCTTTACTATGCGATGACGGTACGCTCAAAGAGGATTCAGCCTTGCTCAGGTGGAATAACCTGATGCTCGAGGCATCCAATATCTTTGGGGCAACACTGGGCTCGGCGGCACATTACAAGCAGCAGCTGGCTGACGCCGGCTTTGTCAATGTCGTTGAGGTGACACACAAGTGGCCCACGAATGGTTGGCCCAAAGATCCCTTGTACAAGACTCTAGGTCAGTACCCCATGACCCCGTGTCTATGGTAACCCCTGCCCAACGAAGACCGATGGCTGATATTGCTCTCTGTAGGGGAGTGGAACTTTGCGAACATGTACGAGGGTGTTTCGGGCATGAGCCTATTCTTGTTCCCCAACTTCCTCGGGTGGTCCATTGCCGAAGTCGAATTATTCATCATTGATGTCCGGAAGGAGATGAAAGACCGACGCATTCATGCTTACTGGAATATGCAAGTTTGCTCAACTATCCTGCTTCAGCGCGGCGGAAAGGCTTACTAGGATAATCTTTACAGTATCAACGTTTACGGACAGAAGCCGGAATGAGCTACGGGTCCTGAAAATAGCCACGCTCGTGTTTTCAGTTCTTTCCTCTTGTGCATTGCCTCCTCAGAAGCCGCCTCCTTTCTCAAGGTTTTTTTTTTTTTTAATTCAAATTCAGAGGAAAATCAAGCCCCTGGCCAATTTAATTCATACGTTTTTAGATCGCGGCCGTTGAAAAGGAAATTCCGCGAAGCCACCCGTGAGCGCGACCAACATTTCAGCACACATCATCCCTAGGGCGGGAAGCTAGGGCATCATCTCCTCCAAAGAGCTAACTGTCGGGTCCCAATACGTCGGTTTATACTCGTCTGACTCCAAACCCTCCATTTCTTCCTCTTCAAGCTCAAAGTCAAAGACATCTGCATTCGCCTTGATCCGTAGTTTCTTGTTGCTCTTGGGCAGCGGCACAAGCCCCTTTTGCAGACTCCATCTGATCAAAACCTGCGCGGGAGTTTTGCCGTACTTCTTTGCAACCTCCTTCAATCCTTTATCCTTGAACCGTGTCCCGCGCGCGAGAGGGCTGTAGGCCTCGACGACCACGCCGCGCTTACGGCACCAGTCGACGATCTCGGGGCGCGCGCACCACGGGTGCACCTCCCACTGGCCGACCGACAGGACGCCACCAGCGCCAGGCTTGCCGCCGCGCTCAGCCTCGAGCTCCTTGATGTGCTGCTCGAGCTGGTCGAGATGGGGGATCCCGTAATTGCTCACACCGATGCTGCGCACATGCCCCTCTTCCACGGCCTCGACGAGCGCTTTCCAGGCACCCTTTCGGCCCTTCGAGCCGCCAAACGGGGCGTGCAGGAGAATCAGATCGATGTATTCGAGGCCCGACTTGGCCAGCGAGTTCTGCACGTATTTCTTGGCGCCTTCGTAGCTGATGCCGGCCGGCGTCGGGACCTTGGAGGCGAAGAAGATATCCTCGCGCGCTACGGTGCCGGCTTTGATGGCAGCCGCGATTGCAGCCCCGCAGGCATTTTCGTTCTTGTAGGCGACTGCCGTGTCAATCTAACAGGTATTAGGGAGCATATCTTCATTTTTGCGGGGGGGTGGAGGCGGTACATGTCGATATCCGGCTGTCAGGGCGGTCGCGCATGCCAACTCGGTCTCGTTCGCGGGACTTGGGCATCATTGTAAGCTGACAGGTGAGAGGAACGAGTCCGGATTCTTACATTAACCAAACCTTCAGCAAGCGTGTGGGCTATTAGTACTTTCAGCAAGGCTTGAAGTCCGGCTTACTCCGAATCCCAGAAGCGGGATCTCATAGCCACTGTTCAGCCTCACCTTGGAGGTCAGGCTTAGCGAACTCTGAGAGATTTCGGCATGCTTTCTCTTGGGCATTGTGAAGGGCTGCGATCGTGACCAGGTCAAGTGGAGGTGGTGGGCGACTTGTCCGGCAGTCTTGCCTGTTTGCCCTTGCTCTGTTTGTTGGGGAAGGTTGTGTTGGAGTTGGAGTTCCTCCTCGGATGGGATTAATATCCCGTAGAGGTCGGCTGTGCCACTCGGCGCGGAAGAACGTAACCCGGCAGGATAGCCCGAGGCGGTTGCCAGGTAGAGATGTCGGAAGTATGAATCGCTTTGTGCCCAATTCGGTATTTGTCGTAATCATCGTCATGCGGTGCTACGACTTTCCAATCTCACACCTAATTGAACTCGCAGAGAGCCCCATCGATGACTCCTCTGTCAAAATCCCGGAAAGAATCCGGTGGCTGTTCGTTGCGTCTCGGCCAGAGCAGGTTGGGTTGGGTTGCATCGAAAAGGGGTTTGAGTGTATGGTTTTTTCTTCTGCTTGGATTATCGCTTGAGCTGTAGCTCGCTTCGGGATCTCCGCCGCAGTATCCCATCCGAATGCAAATCGTTTGTTCTCAATTTGCTGGCGTAGATATACCTTTTGCAGGAACGTTGAACAGGGTCTCAGCGACCCCGACACAGCCCCCCCCCCCATCTCACCCCTCACTCACCGCATTCGGTGAATGAAAGCAGTTAACCGCATCAATCCAATCATAAAACCCTTCCTCTCGCCCTACATCTCAGCAGCGCAAATCTTCATCCGCAAAAAAACGACGTCTTCAAAATCCCAAAAGTCGCCATGGGCCTCATCTCCGCCATAGCAACCGGCTCGATAGCCGCGCTGCACATGTACATTCTGGTCCTTGAGATGTTTCTCTGGACAAAACCCCGCGGGCGCAAGGCCTTCCGATTGACAGCCGACTTCGCCGAGAAGACCAAGGCGCTCGCGGCAAACCAGGGCCTCTACAACGGCTTCCTCTCGGCCGGTCTTTTCTGGGGCCTGCTCCACCCGGACCCCGAGTTCGCGACACAGATCCGGCTGTTCTTCCTCGGATGCGTCTTTGTCGCCGGTGTATTTGGCGCGGCTACTGCGAATTCGCGCATCTTGTTCATCCAGGCAATCCCGGCGGCAGTCTCGGTCCTCGCCGTGCTCTATGGGTGAAGCAATTGGAGGCCCTGTTTTCGATAGGATTTCTGCGGGTCACGATTGGGTTGAAGGGCGGGAAGGCGGAGGTAGCACGAGGGGGAGCTGGTGTTTTTTTGCATTGGTGAGGTCATCTGGTTGTTCAAGTCGCGTTGAGATGAGCAAGGAAAAAAGCCCTACCGCGGCAGTCACGGCCCACAATACACGGGAGGTGCATGGGGCGTTCTTCCCTGGCAGCTACCAGTCAGGTCAAGTTTGTTGTGCGTCTAGCGTCGGTAGATGCAATCGCTTCGCCAATACTCAATCCGCTCATGCGCTCTAGTTTTACACAATTTGTATTGTTACAGTTGCCCTTGTTCTCATTTCTATTTGTTGAAGCCAAGCATCCCCAGTCCAACCATGACACCCCAGGCCGGCAGCTCGTTGGCAGCTCCCGCAGCCCGTGCTACCGGCCCCCGCACACATACACGCCGCGTACGTCTCGGTCAGGTAGTCGCCCGGACACGACTCGAAGACAGCGTCGGTGCAGCCCACGCACTCAGGGTACGGCGAGGTGCCGAAGACGATGTTGAGGCCCAGCGCCGGGGTGGTGCCAAGGGGGAGGGCGAGGATGGATTTCATCATGTCGATCGATTTGGGGGTTGTATGGAAGGGAGGTTGTTGAGTTCTTGTGACGAAGAGGTTGGAGTTGATAAAAGCAGTAAGTGAAAAGACAAGCCGGTTACACAGATGCGCCGCCTCCTGGGTTCCCCGGACGCTTTATGGTCGGTCTCCGTCCTCATGCCCCGCGAGGCTCCGCCGTGCCATGCCCAAAAAGATCTGTGATGTATCCGCCCCTTGATGGATCCTGTGACTGGGATCTGAATGACCCCAAGTGCCCCCCCCCCCAGTACCGTGCACCGACTGCGGGTGCTGTTGCGGCTCGGTGGCGTTGCTTACCGCCCAATCTAGTCGTCTCTGGTGCGCGGCTGCGATAGGTCGCCCCTTCAGCCGCATTTTGCTAGTCTGCCTCTTGTTGTGCGCTAGGGACCTCAGCTGCCCCCAAAAGAAATCTACTGCATAGTAGACCGTCAGAGACGAGTTTCCGAATAAAGTTTTGGCAAGACCTCTGGTGTTGGGTGTTCCCCTGCGCTCAATTGAGCACAGGGGGTGCACTACCATATAATGGCAGCGCGCCCTCCCGACTGACTGCCAACGAGCCATCCTCTACAATTTATTACACTACCATACAATATGTCATGTCAGTGTTCAGTGAAGGACCACCCAAATGATGCGCACGAAAGCGGTCCATTCTAAACCGTAGCATTACTTCTTACTACTAGCTTAATAGATAATAACTTAACTCTAAAGTATAGTTAACCAATGATCTTTTCAAAGTCTTATTTGCTAAAGGTATAAAGAAGGACAGAGGAAGCACTCGAGAGCTGGGTGAAGCCCAGCCTTCCTATACACTCGGTATAAAATGCAAGGATATCCCCAGATGCTTCCGTACTCAGGCATCGCTGTAAGCGCTGGCCACATGGCCAGGTACTAGGCTAACCATCTAGGCCTCCGCTTCCTACTGGTTTCTTCGCTGCATGTTAACCCCGCAGATTCATATTGTAGCTGGCTTGGCACGCGGATTCCCGGCTAACGCCAGCTGCGGCCCTGAAGTGTGCCAGTAGTGTGAGAGCAACAGGCAAAGCGATTGCCACACTGGCAGTCAACACAACAGCCCAACAGTCAGGGCAACAGCCAAGGCAATAGCCAGAGCAACAGTTTGATCAATTACCAGATCCTGGCATCTGCAACAGCCAGATCCACAAGAGCGGCACCTACAAACGGGTCCTAGAGGCAAGTTGAAGAGTGCCAGGTCTGGCCAGCCTAGTACTCTTTGACCCCCCGTCAAGCACAAGCCAAAGGCGGAGAGCGAGGGTATTTACCCGAATAGGAAGGATGACGACGAGTAGGAGTGGAGGCGAGCTGAGGAGAGTGGGCGAGGAGAGTGGGCGAGTGGCGAGTGGAAGGCGGAGAGCCTATTCTGACTTGTGTGTGCTATCCGTATGTGTGCCCTGCGTGCCCTGCGTGCCCTGCGTTCCCTGCGTTCCCTGCGCGCGCGCGTATGTGTGGACTGCCAACGACTGGCAAGGTTACCGGCCATTGCTTCAAAGAGTGCGGATTCGGTGTTTTCCTGCGTGCCTGCCTGCCTGCCTGCCTGCCTGCCTGCGTGCCTGCCTGCTTGCGTGCGGCGACTAGGGTGTGGTTCGGCGTGGCCTTGGCCGTCGCGAATCGAGTGTTCCTGTCAAGAGGCTCGTTTTGGTGTGTTTTGTACTGGGTTGACGCTCCCTCCTAAAAGTAGTCCTTCTGCTCGGACGCTCGTAGAGCCAGTCCGTGATAGAGACATAGATAGCTATTGGAATAGTTGGCTCTGTGGAATAGATTCGCGATGCATACCTACCTATGTATGTTTTTGGTAGTCAAAATCGCGATATTCCATGGTTTGCGTTTGCAGGCAGCTTCAATTACCCACCGCTGAAAACCATCTTGCCAGAACTACTCGTCAGGGCTGCAAAAACGTCCTCTGACCTAACATACACATATGGTAGGACGAGTGCGGTTTAGGGAGTCGTATAAGGTGTGATTACTAGGTAGACTCGGCTACTTGACGTAGCTACCCTCAAATAGCCCCCAAACTCCAAGCCAATCCTGTCTGGGCCCAAACTCCAAGCCAACCCTGCCCTTGGCAATTTTCCTAACCTCCAAGCTTACACCTGGTTGGTGTAGCTATGATTGTTGGACGACTGGTCGGACTGTAGGACCGTGTTGGTTATAACCCAGTAAATTGGTTCGGGAAACATACCGAAGTAAATACTCCGGGAAGAACACCACACCACAAGGACGATGGTGACGCAGCAGAGAACCGGAAGGATCGAGAGACCACTGTAGCGGCAGTTTGTTTCTTCGCAGGAGCATCCTTGGCATTCGAAGTGACCGCATCCTTGGCACTCGAGCTGGCCGCATCCTGAGCATCTGTAGCTAAGACCGCCCGGCAGAGATACAGGGTTGCCCTGGCCGCCGCTGTTTCTGTACTCCATGTTTGGCTGGACAGTGGGTTGACCGCCAGCCTCGAGGTCGGTGAGCTGGGGCATCGCTTCGTATGGTGGTGGTGAAGTCTGCTTCATGTTGTCCAATTTAGTATGGGGTGATGGATAGATAGGAGACGTAATGAATTGGCCGAGATGTAGAATTGGACTGATTAAATGGTGGGGGGTGTATGAGACCAAAGAGACCTGAATACCTACTTGAGAAGCTGGTCACGCTAAGGACTGTGGCGCTAGGGAAAAGTTGTGCACCGTCTGGGGAAAGTTTTCGCACTGGGGAAAGGTATAGCGTTGAGGAGTGTTGCTGGGGAAGCGGTGCTTGGGAAGTGGTGGTGCTAGGGAAAGTTGTGCACCGTCTGGGGAAAGTGGTCGCACTGGGGAAAAGCTGTGGCGTTGGGGAGGTGGTGCTGGGGAAGTAGCGGTGCTAGGGAAGTTGTGGCAGTGCAAAGAGAGGGGAGGAGGGTGAGGGTTGGTGAGTGCCCCGCATTTTTAACAGCGAACCACTGACGCCGACAAAGCTCGACCATACTATATCCAAAGCCGATAAGATAATAAACATTTCTGTCGCTTAAACGTCAACAAAGGAGTATAATAGCAAACACATAAATATGATACTTAGATCATCATCCAGGTACTGTGGGGGGGCCAGAGAAGGATGGGAGCGTAGGGTATATCCCCTTGAGTGCTCGAGTGTTCCATTTAGCGTTATACGAAAATGCAGGGCAAAGCTTCGAGATTTAGGAGGGTTCATGGAAACAACTGGTCGTTCGAGGACAACGGCCACGTCAAAATCGTGGTGCCATCCACGACGGCCACGAGCACACACAATACATTAAGCATTGGCAATATGAGGTTAAGCGCTTTGCTAGAAATCTGCCCACATGCCGCCTCTGCAAGAAAATCGGCATAATTCCTGTTTACGGGCTACGATGGGCGTTCTATCGTATCATTGTCATTCTGGATTCTGGATTCTGGACTGTGTTGATGTTTTGGTGTTGAAAAAGGATAGGCGCGCCGCCGATCCATTCGTTGCGGCTCGACCCGTGGCGCAACCTTAATTCGACTACCATCGATTGTCACACTCGAAATGCTATCTCGCGACGACTATGGTGTACAATCCGAGCACCCGCTCCAATTGGATCCGTCCACGTAACGTCCCCCAGAGCCTGCTGCATCATGCCCTTCGTCCTGTTCCACACCGCTGACGTGCTGCAGTACGGCTTCCAGATCCCCGCCGCCCGACGCACCTCTGCCGGGTGGCTCTGGTTGATATAGAAGGTATTATGACAGATTGGTGCGAGCCGTCCATGCGCTCGAAGAGGCCACACTTGAGGAAGTTATCGAGCTCGATGCTGCTGCGCGGCCAGTCGCGGAACCACGCGATCGCGCGCGAGAGGAGCGTAGAGTGGTCCGAATCCTAATGGCGAAGGCGCGGGTCTGATATCTTTGGACAGGATGACTGGACGAAGGTCTCCGAGATGGATGACGGCCTTAGGTGCTGCCAGGCCGCGAGATGGATGATGTCGAGATGGCAGACACGCCCCAGCTCTCCCCGACCCGCGCGGTCCCCCCGAACATCTTCAGCCTACGCTCAACACAACTCGAGGAGTACGTCAGTGACGGCAATATCTTGGTTCGCCCGTCGAAGGGAAACACGCCGTACAAAGCAGACTACGCCACCAACATCCTCATGTTCGAGATGGGCTTCAACCACGACCTGCGGAGCTAGTAAACGACCCGAGGGCTGAGATCGAGAAGTAGCGTCTCACTCTCCCCAGCTGCGGCAGCGGGAGTGCCATGAGCGTGGATGAGAGCCCTGCCACCTGCCCAGATTCTGGTGGCCAGTCCGATCCTGGGGTCAAGCCAGACCCAACGTCCCATCACGAATACGATCAGGCCCGCTCCTCGGAATCAGCGCGGCTACGGTCAGCCCGCTTTTGAGCAGCAGCAGCAGCCTGCTCAGCCTAGCCAGGAGGATACCCAGACAATCCAGGCCACGCAATTCAATGCGGCATACCAGAAAGCCTACAGCGACGCGCGCGAGGATGCGATTGACGAAGCGACCCGTCTTCTGGCAGACGAGTACGAGAAGCACGGCGAATACCACGGCGCCATAGGGAAGCTCGTCCGACAGCTCCAGATGACCGCGGATAGCTTCATCGATTACCACAACGACGAATCCCGGAAGCAGTGCCAAGACGACCTACCTATCCTGGGGAGTAGCAGAAGCCCGCCCGGCAGCGATAGCTCGATAGGGACCGTCGGGAAGAGGCAGACCTCCTAGGGCGGGGCTAGAGCTTGCCGCTGGCGACTTGGACTTGGTCTCGCAGCTGGGGGCCCGATTCGAGAAGGTTCGCGCCAGGAACGCGGCGCACCAGCGTCTCGGGGCCGTGGCGGCCGGTCGGGGACGGGAATCATTCATTACCAGCCTCTCCTCCGACATTCACACCAAGTTACTGGTATTCCCGCATTAGGATCTCTTATCCCTGGTGTAAAACCCTCCTCTGCGACCAGGATGCCATATCTAACGGCCTATGCCATATGCATAGACAGCAGATGTTGGGAACGCCGGCCGACTTTACCGGGGAGTGATGGCCGGGGTCAACCCCTGGACCCGGGTGGAAAATACTCTCCTGCGACCAGAATGCCCTGAGCAACTCCGGCCCGTGCCCCATGAACAGACGGCAGATGTTGGAAGCGCCGACTGGCCCAAGGGTGGTAAACCTATCTTCGGGGATGGGTGTGTTATCCACAGATCCCCCGAGCCTGAGTCGAAGTTGTAAAGCTGGTGGGGAAAAAAGACTGTCTCTTATTTTGTCAGTTGGGTTTAATGTCGTTGAAGGATGGAAGGAGGACTTATGCCTGGCACATAGGTTTGCTTGGATGAATACATTAGTCATTACCGATGCTTCCTCGAAGGTGCTGGTTGGGGCTTGCGGGACCATGGCCAAAGGCGGGACATTGGCGGGCAGTAAGGCGGGCGCAGCAAATAGAGCAATACAGTCAATTGCAGTGGCCAAAGTCGTGATGTTCCAAGTGCACACATACGAGGGGGGGGAAGCCTCCGTGCCAGGTACTTGGCGAATGACTCGGCAAGAATCTTGTTGTCCCAACCCAGCGTGAGCAAAAGGGGCTCCCAGGCTGGTGCATGTGGCAGCGATGGGCTTGGATATGAGCAATCTGAGCAGGGTCCAAGCCCCCCGCTGGCTCATGGGCCCGACCGGAGTCATCTCTCGACAACTGCGGCGTTGCCTTTGTCCGGGCAGTTGGGCGGCTTTTCTCCATGTACCCGAGCCTGGGGGAAAATTATGGGGGCTAGGTGAGACCCCAAAACAGTACTTCAGCACTTAAGAAGGATCTCCTATAGTTAGCGAGCATAGATGGGTCCCTGGCCCGCCACGTCCCAGTCGCCAACGGCGAAAACCCTGGATGTCAAATGAACATTACATTCCCTGAATCAAGTCTGTCCCGAGGCACACCCGCGCGGTGAATAACGTCTCAAAGTAAACCTTAGAGATACATATGCCTAACAATGTAGGAGACACGGCGGTATGGCCGACGGAAATACCTGTTGTTGCTATATTTTCTATTCTTGCCTCTCTACTCTGGCTGCCTAGAGCCCTGTAATCTGGCGCACTTTGGCTGGGAACAAGCGCTTCAGCTGTGGCACAGCGGCGTGCGTCCTCAGTGTACTGCTATAACAGTACCCAGAGCAAAGGAGGGATAAGTTAGATAACAACCGGGGCTGGTGAACCTCTAGCGGCCATCTCCTGGAGAGCGGCCATCCCTTGGAGAGGGGCCATCTCTTGGCGAGGGGCCAGTAGGAGCCGTGCCGGCCGTGCTGCGGCACCAAGTGGATGACGGAGGATGTGATGCTCGGCCGCTAGGTTAATTTGGGCCAATGTACCCATCCTGGGCCCGGCTTCCGTACCCGCGTTGATCTTGGCCAACGCGACCTCCCTCTTTGCGCTAATCTCGGCCAAGGCGACCTCTTTCTTTGCGCTGATCTCGGCCAAGGGGATCTTTGCGCTGATCTCGGCCAAGGCGACCTCCTTCTTTGCGCTGATCTCGGCCAAGGCGACTTTCTTCTTTGCGCTGACCTCGGCCAAGGCGACGAATGCAGTGATAGTAGGCGGCAGACCGAAACCTAGGACTGCAATGGCGATGATACTTTGGGTTTGCTAAGCCGAAAGACAAGATGCCACGCGGTTGATGATATAGACGAGAGAGCCAGCATGCACCGTTGTCGTGTACACGGCAGTAGCAGCTTTTACAGCTGTCTTGAACATGTTCTGTATCAGGTCAGACTTGACAATGTTGTAAGAGAACGGCGGGAGGCTAACAAACCTGAGTCCACTGCATTTTTTCGGCGGTAAAACTCCAACCCTGGAAAATGGAGGTTTCACGCTACAGGGCGGTCAGCCGAAATTTGAAAAAGCGGACAATCATTCAACACGTACCTTCGATTGATGTGGTGGGGATGCTGAGTAGTCGGCGTCGAGAGCAGATTTGGTATTGAGGATTGCAGAATCAGCGCTGAGGGCCGCAGCCTCGGGCGCTTCGCTAACTGCATCCATCCTTAGTTATGTGGGAAGACCTCGTAAAATCTGCTGGATGGAGATAGTAGAATTGAATTGAACTGAGGGGATTGGGATTACCTTGACTTGATGATTTGATGATCAGTAAGTTGAAGGTTGATCTTCGGTAAATTGAAGGTTGATCTTCGGCTAATCTTGCTCAGAATTTGTGATTGATTTGGTTTAGCGTGACTGGGAATTTTGTTTGATTTGACCCGAGTCCCGCACTAGCTATGTGTCACATGATCCGACAAATTCACTCTCAGAGCAGGCACCTTTCAGCTAACCGCTCCCCCTAAACTACTACTCTACCGGCATGCGAAGGCAGTATCGAGCCCACTCCGGCACGGTCAGTCAAGGTTGGTCGCTCAGCCAGGATGGCATCCCACAGTCAAGCACGATCCCCAGCCGGAGGTCCCAATTGCCAGCAACGAACCCCGCCCAGAGCTCGAAGATGACCCTAAAGCCGGCGCCGTACAATCTGGCCTTTGGCCCCCCCTTCAGTCCCAGCCGCGAGCCACTCAACGTGATACCACGTGCAATTCGCGTCAACACCATTAACGCGACGCGATGCCTCCAAAGAAGTCGACGACGACGACAGGCGCTGGTGCCCTAGCCAACTGCACCATCGCCCTCAGTGGCCAGTTTCCTGGCTTCACACAGGCCATTCTGAAGAAGCAGGCCGAAGAACTGGGCGCAAAGGTCACGGCCACGGTAACCAACGCCACAACCCACATCGTCGCCACCAAGAGCGACTACCTCACCACGTCGAGCAAATTTGCCAAGGCTAAGGACCTGGGCATCCCCATCGTGGCCCTGCCATAGCTCACCAATTCCGACGCCAACGAGGCCAGGGAGCCAGAGGCCAAGTACGCCTTTGCCTCGACCGGAGACGACGAGGACGAGCAGGATGACGAGGATGGCGCCCAGCAGGGCACATCGCACAAGAGAAGCCGCACCGAGATGGAAGGTGCAGCGACAGAAGACGGCTCCGCCATGAAAGTTTCGGTCCGAGCAAAGCCAAAGCCCGAGGCCAAGGAGATTCACGTCCCACTCGACGAGCACTGCCCATTCGCCAACTGCTCCGTCCTCATCGGCCACGGGGGCATGGGCTACGATGCCGCTCTGAACCAGACCAATGCCAGCCACAACAACAACAAGTTCTACCGGATCCAAGCAAGTACCCTTCAATTGTCCATGTCTCTGCGCCACAGACTAACAAGATCACAGCTTCTCACCGAGGGCGGCGGAACCTACAGAGTTTGGAAAGTCGTGGCACTGGGAAAAGTTGTGGCGTTGAGGAAGTGGTGGTGCTAGAGAAGTCCTCACCCTCGATCACTGGGGCGGGCGCACGATGAAACTCTTTGGACGCCAAACCAATCAAATTAAATAACAATAGTAACGCAGATGGTCATTATGCAATTCTCCACCCCGGGTCACGCCCAGTGTGATCCTATCAGTGCTTATCTTATCGCGTATGTGGAGGGGGCCGAACAGCTTGCTCCCAGTTCTTGGACACCAGCCTCTCAACTCTAGAAGATGCCTTTCGAAATACTAGAAATGCATTTATCCTAACCAAAGATCAAAGCTGGACACCTCAAGCATCTCCCATCTCTTCATCCTTGCCCTTATCCCACTCGCGCCGCTCGCCCGCCTTTGACCAACGCACATCGTCAATGTCCTTCTGGCCTCCCTTTTCCCACTTCTTGACCTGCTCATCCGTGAAGCCCGCAGCCCGCAGCCTGTCCGCGCCCTGCTGCTTCCACTTCTGCCGATCGCGAAACACCTCTACCGCCTCTTCCCAATCATCTGCCTCTTCTGCGTCTGGCTGCACGTCTGAGTTGGGATCGTAGCCGTCGGAGAATCGGCCGTCCATCACGGCTGCACCACGCGCCGCGCCTCGGCCACGCAGCCGGACGGGGCACTGGGATGGTGGGGCTGGCCCGATCAGGTCATCCAGCGGATCAGACTCTTCATCGTCTCGCCTTCTGTGGCGGGCATGGCCTTGAGCTTTGCCTGGGATGAGATCCGCCGATTTGGTGCCGGCCGAGTCATCGTCCCCAGCTAACCTGCCATATCTGATATGCCGCGACTTCTCTCTCTCTCGCGAATCGCCCCCTGGCTCTTCGCGATCCTTGCCTGGCCGCCTATTATGCGACTTGTGGTGGCGAACGGAATCGCCGTCGTTGACACTTAACGGAGATCGGTGCCGGTGCTTGCGCGGCCGGTAATCGGGGGAGCGCGACCTCTCTCGATTGCGCCGGGCTTCACGCGTCCGCCGGTCGTCGTCCCTATGGTGTGTGGTAGGTCTTCGTTCTCGATTCCGGTCTTCGGTCCGGTCTTCCTCATCTTTGTCGTTCCTCCTGCGGCGCGCCTTCTCGGACGGCTCATCTTTGTTTGCGGCGGCCGAGGCGCCTTGCGAGCCAGACTTGTTCTCCTGCGCTTCTCCGAGCTTCCGTTTCCGGCCGGTCAAAATCGAAGAAATGTCACCCAGCTGGCGGCGTCGGATGTCTACAGCGGTGGGGTTGAGCTTGCGTCGCTTCCTTTCCTCGGCTTCGGTTAGGTGGTCGAGTCGGGCCTGCGCTTCGGCGGCTTCCCGCGCCAGCAGCGCGGCATTGTGATTCGTGGTCTCTTTAATGATGCGCCCTAGGAATCGAGTGTTCGGCTTGGCCTTGTTGGCAGGCCTTTTCGGATCGTGTTAGTCTTTGGCCCCGTTGCTTCCCAGTGCCGGGATCTGACGACGTACTTTGTTGATTTGAAGGCTTCGAGACCCATGGACGAGTACTTAATTGACGCCTCGCTCGCTTCCTTGGCCATGAAGTCCGCGACATAGTCGTCGGTTAAAATTGTGTCGTTGGACATGTTATAGTATCCAACGCGGCCAAAAGGGAAGAAGGGGTAAGAGGCGATAAGGGGACGGGAAGGAAAGTGAAAATACAAGGCAATGCGGACGAAGCAAGGCCGAAATGTGGGCAGCGCTAGAGGTTGGATCCAGGGCGACAGGTTTCGCGCACGCAAGAGAGGGTTCGGCGGCAGGCATCTCCAGCGCTCAATTCTGCCCAATCATGCCGCCTTTCTTATCGATTAATCGATCGATACAAGGCTTGGCGAGGTGAGCCCCAGGCCTACATCCGATTCAACGATTTTATCCATGGGGCGGCCCGCTCGAAACCAGAACACCGCTGAGATGCAAGTGGGTTTAAGGTGGTCCGGGTTTGGGCAAACGGGTGCAAGACATTCCATGGAGTTGCCGAATGTTTTGTGTATAAGGTACCACAGATAACCTTCCCTCGGCCAGACAGACCAATCAGTTGCCAATTCCCCATGTGAGGGCAAAATCAGGCCGCACACCCGTGCCTGAGAAGACTGCGCCCGCGGGACTTGTTCTGGATAACGAAGGGTGCAAAAAGAAAACCTAGGGCATTTGGAAATGGCGAAACGCACCGCAACGCTTCTCGAATCACCTCCCACATCCCGTGCACTCTCTCGGCCACCCCATAGATTGCTAGAATCAAGAATAGCTAGTCTGGAATTTTCTGGGAAGAAAGAGACAAAGAAAAGAAGAAAGGGCCGAAGGCGAAAGAGAAAAACAGGCCGCATCCAGACATTTTTGTTGGCGTTTGTCTTTGTGAGCCCAGGGCCGAGACGAGGAGACGCGCGCGCGCCAGGGCTGGCGCAGTGACTGGGCAGGCAGGGACAGCGCACGGCCCCCAAGCAGCAGAGAGGCTACAGAACCCCTCCAGCCCCTCGCATATCCACGCCCAGCACGGGCCGCAGCACCTGCCACAAATCTCCAAGTGCGGCGCCCTCGACTCGCAACTTCGTGGAACTCGAAGCCAAGATGGACGCCTTGCAGGGTAGGGTCGACTCAATCGGCAGCGAGGTGCGCCAGATTGGCGATGCTCTCCGGGGCTATCTCGACCACGGCGCGACGGCGACGCGCAAGGTGAAGCCGCCGGGGACGAAGGCCGGCCGCGATCTGCTGCAGCACCTGCTGGGCCGCCTCGACCAGGTGTCC
Organism: Lasiosphaeris hirsuta; assembly: GCA_030549175.1. Classification (NCBI taxonomy): domain Eukaryota; kingdom Fungi; phylum Ascomycota; class Sordariomycetes; order Sordariales; family Lasiosphaeriaceae; genus Lasiosphaeris; species Lasiosphaeris hirsuta. The sequence goes on from JAUKUA010000002.1 coordinate 4,644,355, forward strand.
ACCGAACTAGTTGACGTCCAGAAGCTCTCATCGAACGTGTCTCCGCCACTGCCCAACAACAGCCCCGACACGCCCCTCTCCTATGGCTCCCCCGTCCCCCTGCCGCCGTCAACCCATCCCCAGGACGACCCCGGCGGACCCCAGGACGGTATCCATCCTCACCCCCCCTCTCATGAGCCCTCTCATCCCGACGCTCACCCCGACTCTAATGCTCAATCTCACTCTCATCCCCACCCACATCCCGAGTCCGGGTCCGGGCCCGGGTCCGGGTCCGGGTCCGAACACCAGGCCCATGCTCCGGCCCAGCCCAGGTCCAAGACAACGTCGCCCCCAGCGGACCACCGGATCCCTGCTCCGTTGTCCCGATCACTACCACCGCCGGCCACCATACCGATGTCGATATCCTCCCAAGTCAGGCCTCAGCTGTCTGAGCATTCCTCGCCCGTCTTCCCGTGCCAGTACCAGGACATCCACGTCCTCAATGAGGACCTCTTTGAGGAGTTCTCCCGCCATCCCGTGGTGCGGAGCCGGGGCTACTTCAAGCTCCAGGTCCAGGGCCTGCCGCCCCTCCGGGTGGAGAAAATGGCCCGCCCCAGTAGAGACCATGCCACGTCATTCTGCTACAAGACCGACTCCCAGGGACTCATCAAGGTCGACACGGGCAAGAGAGTGAGGTTTAGCTCCCCCCGCCTCCCATTTCCCCGGACTGTCCGGTCGCACTGGTCGGTGCAAGCGCAGCGTGACCTCTGGAACTCCACGGCCCTTGATCCGCCCAAGGGAACTCGGCCATACATTATCGGTAACCCCTTGTTTGACGACGTGGAGCTTTCTCCGGGCGAGAAGCTGAGACAGAGAGGCCGGACGGCTCTCGAAGGCATCAATACCCAATATGTCTACTTTAATCTGACCGGCAAGACCATCACTACCATGCATAGGGAAGATGCCCATGTGCGCTCAGAGAACCTGCTTCGGTCTGGAGAAAACAAGTTTTGGTGCTTTGTGAAGCCAAGCTTTACCGACAGGCTGGAGCATCACATGCGGCTCGAGTACCCTGAGATGCGCGGCTGCTCCCAGGCGGTCCGTCACCTGAGCCGACATATCCCGCCCGCGAAACTGGATGAATGGGGTGTCGAGTACACATTGGACTACTGTGTCCCGGGGCAGGCGGTTGTCACGGAGCCTGGAACATATCATCAAGTCCTCAACCTTGGGCCAAATTATGCCGTAGCCATTAACCTCGAGTATCTCTCCTCGCCGGATGAGCCCTCGGATTATACGTTTTGCGACGACAACTGCCCCGACAAGTTTGCCATTTCCGCCGAAGATTTTGCAATCTTCCGCAAACCAGGGGCTCCGATAGAGAGCGAATTATCAGACGAGAACGAGGCAACACCGCAGCCCGTGCAGCAGAGGAAACAAGAGCAAAAGCCGCCAGCTGTCTACGAGGGCCCTCACTCTCCGCAGTCGCAGCCTGCGCAAAAGCTGGGTCCGGCACCAGAGAAACCTCTGCCGGGAAGCCCTAAAATAGCAGCAGCAGCTGCTGCGCCGGCACAAACACCAACCCCCGTAGCCCACCAGATCCCACAAGGAAAGCCCAAGCCGGCGGCGGAACCTCCGCTCACCCAGGCAATAACACCTCCTACAGAAAAGTCCCTGCCTAAACACCTTGAGCCAACGGTACCACAACCCACCCAGAGGGGCAATGCGCAACAGAAACCCCCTGTGCCTATTACTCCCGAGCTCGCACAATCACAGCTCCCTCAAGCAGTCACCCCCTCACTACAAAAGAGCCCGCCGGACAACACCAAAGTCCAAGACCCGGTAACCCAGGGCAATCAGGCTCGGATCGAATTACAGCCGCAGGTCTCTGCACCACGGCAAGTCCTGGCTCCACAGCAGGATCCTAGCCCCGCATCACAACCCAGGACATCAGAGGTGCCCGTTGCTGCGACACAGGTGGTTCGGGCAGCAATGCCACAGCAAAAGGAGATGGGTGCACAGTTTAATGCAACAGTGGTACCGCTGGCCGTAGCGAAGAGAGTGCAGGTTCTGCCACAAAAGGGAGACGACAATACACAGGCCGGACCAGCGCAAGTGGCCAAGGCAGCAATCAAGGAGCTGCATCCATCGCCGCGGCAAGGAATCAGTCTAGTCAAAACCACGGTCACGGAACCACGGGCGACTTCCCCCAAGAGAACCCCGCCAACCCAACCCCATCCGCCGACGCCTACACAGACATCTCTACACTCCCATCCATACTTTCAATTACGAGACTATGACGACCTGTCCGGCCCCCTGGCGCCGCTTCTCGCCCTTGCCGCAGCCTCTGAGCCGGAGCAGCAGTTACGCTACCACCACAACACAGTACATCCCGTTCGGCCTGCTCAAAACCCCTTCTCATCTCCAGGCCAGTTCGCTCAACTGCCGAATGGTCCCTATTTCGCACCAATGGCGACAACGGCAGGGTTCAACACGCAGCCGATGGTCAGGCCTGCTCAACTCCTGCAGCAGCCTATTGGTACTTCTTCTCCAGCTGCGTCGGCCTCTCCAGATGCCAGACTCCTGCCTTTCAACACAAGGCCAACACCCCCCAAAAGCAACAAGAGACCAGCAGCGATGCCGCCAGTCAAGAAAGCGCCGAAAAAACAAAAGCCCGGCCCTCCGTCTTTGCCCATACCACCCCCGGCATCGGAATCCCCCCGCAGGGCTGCCTACAAGAACTTGGCTACATTGGTGCAGAGTTGTCAGCAAGCCCGCATTGGGACTCTTGCTGCCGCACCCGTTTGCGGTAGACCGGAATTTGATCGTATTGACCGATTGGTCAAGGATTGGAGAGTTGTGTCAAGGTCGGTTCCCCACAGTGGAAACATTTTGGAGTTTGTGAATTACGTCGACAAGGTGATGCATGGCAATTCGGAGATCGAGATATTCCTCTGTCGCTTTTCCAAAATGATGCTGGCCGAGGCGGCCGAGAATAACGGCAAGCCTGATGGACGACACCGAACCTCCGCCGAGTTTATGGATCAGCTGCTTGCGAACCTGGGCTGGCGCGAGACCGATCGGCCCAAATTGTACGACTACGTGCGCGAAGGGAAATGTTGGAAGACAATCTGCAACAGCAACGACGGGCTTTTGTGCATCATGCCGCTCGACACAAACTTTTTGGACATCGCAATGTTCCGCGATGAAGTGGCAAACTTCCACTCGCAGCAGCTTGGCTCCAAATTCGTGTGGGGCTTGGCTTCGGTGGGCAGCCAGCTCCAGATCTCAATCCGCTACGGCCGTGAGCTGAGCGAATTTGTCTGGGAGAGTGAGAATACTGTCGGCCTCACGCCTGATGAACTCTGCCCACTCTTGCAGCCATTCCAGATCATCAAGATGAACCTCGTGAACCCCCGGGACGTCGATTGGCCCCGTCCGGCCCGTTGGGTATGGGACTGGCCGATGGACCCCACCCTCATTCCTCCTGGCGATAAGCACTGCAACATGTGCAAACGCAAAAAGAACTGCCCGTGCTTCCGTAACAACGTCTCGGAGATCCCCCGCCTGTCCATCGACGGCTCCAAGGGCTCTGGCGTCCGCTCGCTCGGAACGTACAAGGCCGGCCAGCTCCTCGGCGAACTCCTCGGCGAGCTCGCCCCCGTCGGCACGTACCACAACGAGTGGACGATGGAGTTCCGGCACCCCGGCCTCGACCACGAGCCCGTCGCCGAGATCTGCCCGCGCCGCTTCGGAAACTGGGTACGCAAGGTTAACCACAGCCTCGAGCCATCTGCCGAGTTCAAAGTCATCAAGATCTCGGGCCGCTGGCGCCAGATGCTGGTCGCGCTGCGGGATATCAAGGACGGCGAGGAGATCACGGCCAGGTACGGCCGCGGGTACCAGCGAAAACTGCCGTATCATCTCGTCGAGGGTTTTCAGTAGGCCTCAGCCCTTGCGTGATGAAAGCATATGTGAGATTTGAGCGGGCGGTCTGAGGATTACTTGGTGTTTTTTTGTTGTTTTTTTTTTTTTTTTTTGGCGACCTTGTTTGACTGCTGCTAGTGTTGCTAGTAGGTCCGGGTAGAGGAAATCGACCCACAACAGGCACATGGACAGATGTCGGTCGCATCGTATATGATAGATACCTGAGAGGCGTGTGATACTGGAGGGAGTCAAAGGTGGAATGAACACGGGGGGTTGTGTATGGAACGGAGTTGCTGCTTGCCATGCTTTATGTATCCCAGGAGTTTTTCTTCTTCTTCTTTCCTTTGCGTCCTGGCTTTTCCTTCTGCCGCCGGGACACTGGGAGGGATGGGTTGTGTGTGTCATTTGGGGGGAGACGGTGGACTCTTTTTGTTTTCTCTTTCATTGACAGCAGACATTTTTCCAGAGTCTCGCCGAGGCTCGTTCATGTATAGTATTGCCGGGCACAGTAGTGTTGTATTCGTTACTTAGAAAGTAATACTCCAAATGAGAGCCATAGTTTACCAAAGATGTGTAGTGTTCCCTTTTCCTGTGCTTGACAATTTCCAAAACCAAAGGCGGATGTTTGGGGTATCTATCCGATGCCAGGGTGCATCAAAAGGGAAAACACTGACACGGACAGGCGGGAAAATAGTGAGAGAAAACATCGTTGCTTTTGCGCTGAACTTTTTATATTTAAAAAAAATCACTCAACAAAACAAGGTCCTCACTTCAATTTCTCAAATGCCGAGTTGAGCTACCGTCAACGACGATAACTGTATCACTTCCGAGCTTGCGCGGTGCCAGCTTGGGAGTCTCTGCCCGCGCAGGCTTGGGAGTCTCTGCCCGCGCTGGCTTGGGAGTCGGCAAGGCGCTGGTACTCTCCCCGCTAGTCTGGGACTTGTGCGAGGTCAAAGTTAGCTCATGCCTTCTCCGCACTTGTGAGAAGTGGCACATGGACACCTCGCTCTGCTGACTCTGGGGTTCAGGGTGAAAGTACACCGGCCCCCCTCTCAGAAGCCAAGCGGTCGCGCCCTCAAGCCTGCTGAGGAGCATGCCGACCTGCAGGGCCTCGTCACGGGTCCGGAAGGTGGTCACCATGTGGTCCGGGAAGCAGTCGAGTTTCTCGACCGCGCTCCCCGTGACCATGGCGGCGCGGAAGACCTGGACTGTTCGATCGAGGTTTGTCGCCTGGGTCTGGGCCTGCGCCTGCGCCAGGGCAGAGTATCCGACGCCTCGGACGAGGGCATTTATAGGGGGCTGGTCTCTCCAGACAACGCCCAATTGCCGGTCTTCAGGCGCAGCCGGAAGTGAATGCGGAGGAGGAGAGGGGGGCGGAGCGGGGGGGCAGTATATCGGTATTCCTGCCCACACGGGAGGCGCGTAGAAGACGGGAGCCGGCAGGTAGTAGTGTTCCGGAGCTGATGTCTGGGGTGCTTGGCCTTGAACTGAGAGGCTAGGGCTCGGGGGCGGGGTCGGGGTCACCATCAAGGGAGCCGGAGCCAGCGCCGCCTGCCCGGGCCCCACGGCGTCCTGATAAAAGGGCGGGTGGATAGAGAGCAGGGTAGGCTGAGGGCCCCCAGTCGAGGGGGGGAGGCTCGGCGGCGACGGTGGGAGAGACTTGGGGTCGACAAAAAGGCCCTTATCCTTGATGAAAGGGGCTCTGATAAGGACGGCTTTGGAACTATCGCCATGATATCCCGGGTCATGAGCGAGGATTTGGTGGCCTCTGAAAGTTGACTGCCTCAGCAATCCTGGCTGGTGTTAGTGAGATGTTGGGTGAGGACGGAGGACAGCAGATACGTGCTCTTCACTTGCTTGAAGTTTCTCATCCCAATGACTCGGACCCAACCCGAGTCATTTCGTCTGCCGCCAAGGTTGATATAGATGTCGAGTTTCTTCCCGGGGATTTGACTCTTGATCCAGTCCTTGAGATCCTGCCAAACGGCTCCATCCGGTATCTAATTCGTCAACACGAGTCCGCTCCCGGACACTTTACTCTGGCGAGGAACTCACGTGGGCGATGATGATGTAGTAGGGACCAGTGACTGGATCTCCAGCACTGACCAACACACCGGGCGGGCCACTAAACTCAATTGCCATGTTGGGCTTGAGGGCTTGCGAATCGCGTGTCTAAGAAAGGGGAGGAACTCTGGAAAGAAGATTTGAGGATGCCGGAGGGCAGCATGAAACGAGAATTGTGGAGTGCCCCGTCGTGTTTTTAATAGCTGATGACACGGAGAGAGCAGAGCCTGGAGAGAAGTTGGCGACTGAGGAATTGTGAGGATTCGGTGCAGGCCAGGGGAGCCATCGAGCAGCCGTACAGCTATAGCAACTCATCTCGAGCCCCAGCGATGGACAAAGGTGCTCTCTGCTGCGCGGATCTCGGCCCATGGCGTCACGGTTTGCTCTGGCCTGGGCAGCCTTCTGGATTGGGAATAGGGCTTGCATTGCTTTTTGTGACTCGATCGCTCCACAATGCAGGAAAACTTCCCCGGCCCTAGTGTAGCTCGACACAGACCAGGTGCCATTTGTCGATGCAACGGACAATGAGATGGCGAAATACGGAACAAGTCTCAGACCTCAGTTCGGGTGGGCAAGGTGGGCAAAGTGGGCGAGGTGGGGACGAGCCCCGCCCTGCTGCGTCTAGGGAATGAACGCTTTTGCTCATATCCTTTCCCATCTCCCCATTCTTTCCCCTCTCATGAACTCCATCCCTTCCCCATATCCCCAGCCCGTGTGGAACCTGGCCACTTGCCATCCCCGATTTCTGTCGGAATACACAAGACCCCTGATGCCTGTCCCGTCGTGAGTACTGTTCAAGCTCCTCATTCCCTGTCTCTGATCTCCTGCCGTTACTATTCTGACAACTGACAATGTCAGGATTCAAGTGCAACACCACGCTCCTTTTTCTTTCTTTCTTTTTTTTCTTTCTTTTTTTTGTGATCGCTGATTTGTTGGTGCTGTCTAGCAGCTGCAGGACTCCCCGACGCCAAAATCTTGAGAAAACCCAGATCCAGCTAGCTGTGAGCAGATTATCCCGGCTCTCCCTCTGTATGCAAGAGCAAGCTGGCGAACAACAGGGCCGAACGAGCTGCTGCGCGCCCTGCCAGGCGCTCTGCCATGCCACGCCCCCGCCCCCGCTCCCGCCAGATCTGTCTTGCTAGCGTTACACGAATCCCGCCACCGTTGGATTTTTTTTAATTTTTTTTTAACCTGGACGCTCGGAATGGGCTAGCCGCAGAATTCATGGCTACCAATTGTCTTCGGCCCCCCCCAACAGCCCAATGACCGAGAACCTGGTTCTTGCTTGATCGGTTATTGACCTCGGCTCCCTGGTGGCTCTCGACAGGGGTGTTTGTTGGAAACTCAGTCTGTGGGGAGTCTAGGCCATTCGCATCTCCTTATCGCCGCTGAATCGACGGTTGATGCTGGGAGTGTGGGTAGAGACGACATTCCGAGTGATGATCGACACTCGAGGCTCTCGTTTTGGCCTCGTTCCTAGTTTTGAAGGGTCGGAATGGACGCTGCCGTCGATGTCACAAGGTGAGACTAGCAGGACACCAGCTGCCTGCCTTTATTGATATTGACTCTTTCCCATTGGGCATTTTACATGCTAACTAATCGAGTCGCCAGCCACAAATATAACCAAAATACTCCTACATAGTGTACAGTGCATGAAACTGCACGCCAGGTCGCTGCGGGGGATATGGGCCTTCGCCTTGACCAGATCACTGCAGCACACCAAGACAGCCCTTGCCAAGATCTCCATCCCTGCTTACGGCTTCTACCCGGATTCTGCCGGCTGTTCAGACCATTCATTCACGTGTGCAGACTTGCTGAAAACTATCCCGCCACCAGCCTGAGCAAAGGAATGAGTGCAATGTGCGACCTCAGTCTGCCTACGAGGGGAGCCTAGCGAGGGTGACTGCCCGGCGCGTTCCGCCAGACGGTGGCGAGCCGGTTCCCGCATCGTTGAACGGCCCGTGAGCTCACAGGGGGATCGCTGTTGTCTTTATAGCGTGCCACTACACAGAACTCGCGTCGTGCCACCATCGCACAACAACGTTCCCCAGGATTCCGAGGCTGCGGATAGTGTACCCCGGCCTGCCTGTTGTCCAACACAAAGGGCCAATTGCCGATGTGGGCGCGGTATCTCCAGCTTGTGGGCGATGAGGACAAAGTCAGTTGACAGCCGCTCTATCTCGAAACGCAAGCCATCACGCGTCCGAGCTCTCCAGTACGCCGTGTCTTGGTCCTGCAACCCAGTCCTGTTCTGTCCAAGTACTGAGCTGCGAGGGCGCCTCGACCTCTGAAGTGGAAGCCCCCCTGCCCTTCAACCCTTTGGCCAAGTACAACCACCAAGTGCAGCGCAGGTAGGAGGGTATCTGGTTCCTGTGTGTCTCGGCCGAGACCAAGTCCGTGATCGGCACGCTTTCCTAGGCCAGCGTGCAAGGCGACCACCTTGCGCGTTAGGCTTGACCGGTTCGAGCCGTTCAAGACGCCCCCCTCAGGCCGCTCATCCGTAGTTTCCTGTCAGGTTCCCGTTCTAGGAGATTCTATGCGAAATACGGGGAAACCGCGATGAGTGTGTGCCTTGTAGCTATTGGCGGTAGTTTCCCTGGACCAACTTGAATGCGTGCTTCGAGGAGGATCATGGTGTACCTGGACCGCGCACCGTCTACGTACTTTGGTGATAGAGTGTGGCTATTGGCTGCACACCTGCGGCTACAGTTGCCATGGGGTGGTATCCCATTGGTATTGACAAGTCATTTTCTCTCGTAATTTGAAGACAAATGGCTACCAGAGACCACAGCGTCCCTGCCCAAGGCTACACTTGGCTGTGCACGCTCCTCCTGACACGCTCCCACCAACATGTGCCTGTCACATGCTGTCGTTGTTGGATAGCCTCCCTTCCCAGCGCCTGGGGGCTCGAGCCTCGAGTCTCGAGTTGAGACTCGAGATTGCACAAGCTTTTCCAGTGCCTCAGTCCACTGTCGCGAATACGCTTTTGACAAGGCATGGTCAAGCCTCGGCACGCCCGACTAGCACCACCACCTACCTAAAGCTGTAGAATACTGGGCCTATGAGTTTCAGTAGTTTCTTTTACCATGTTTTGAGAAAGATGACTAGGAAAAAGTGCCAAAGAAGGAAGCTCGCCGTCCCCCGAGACGATTAGGGCACTGTGTAAGTGATAAGGGCCGGAGATAAGGGTTAGGGTCTTGTCGCTGCTTGGGACAAGATGACAACTTTTGTTGTCGCGCTAACCCAATTCGGGGCTCACGTCAACAAAGTGAACAGACAGACCCCGCTGGCCACAGGTCCCGCCCCTTCTTCACCATTGTCAGCGGCGTCCGAGCGCAGCCTGCAAAAACCACAACCACAACAAGCCCTCCAAGTGCGGCAGAAACCATCACATCACGCACAAAACCAGCCGACCCCAAGGTTGCTCGCAAAAACGACCATCACACAATCCACCACCATCCTCCGAAGCCCCTCCTCGACGATGGCGCGCGCCCCCTCCAAACCCCGCGCGGCCAAGGTCCTCCAAGCGCTGGAGGACCTGCAGTCGGCCGAGATCACCATCCTCAAAATCAGCGAGCCCATCTTGACCACCCCCGCAGTCAACCCGGACGCGCGCACGTCGGACGTGTCGGCGGCCTCGCTCGACACGCCGTCGCCCGCAAGCCTGGAGGCCGACCTGACGCACTACAAGGAGCTCTTCGCCAAGCTGCGCTTCTCGTACGTCGAGCAGGTGACCAAGGAGAAATTCATCCGGGCGATCGTGGGCGACCCGCCGCTGATCGTGACGGCGCAGGAGAACGCGGACCTGGAGGCGGGCAACGCCGAGGCCAAGGCGGCGCTGAAGGCGCTCAAGACCGAGGTAGCCGATATGGTGGCCGAGCTCGAGGCGCGCGCGCGCGACCTGGCGGCGCGGTACGAGCGCGTACGGCTCGAGACGGTGCTGCTGCGCGAGGTGCCCGGGCGGGCGGCCGCGCTGGAGGAGGCGGTGCGGCTGATGAAGAGCGAGAAGGAGGGCGCCGGGCGCGAGCCCGAGATGAACATGCCGCTGGCCAAGACGGCCGCGCTGGTCGAGGTGCGCCGGCGCGAGCTGCGAGAGCTCGACCGCGCGCTCGAGCAGCTCAGCGCGCAGGCGCCGCGCAAGCGCAAGGAGATGGAGCGGCTGCGCGCCGAGCTGGCGCAGCTAGAGGCGAAGAGGGTACACAGCAAGACGGCGGCCAGGGAGGCGAAGCGGAGGAAGGAGGACGCGCAGGGCGGGGTGGAGGATGATTTGGAGGCCAAGGGGAGGTGGTATCGGGCCACCGAGACGGTGTTGAACCAGGTGTTGGATATCCATGGGTGAGGTGACGGCAGTCTGAGGCTACGCTTGTGTGTTTTATGATTTTGATGATGGAAATGCATATTTTACCTAGGGTATGTATGAGTAGGGGAAGGATATGGCAATGGCTGGCGTTACGGAGTTTGGCCAGTCCTTTGTGCGCAGAGTGTCTAGACAAGAGAATTTTCCCATCTGTGACTACGACGGAACCTCCATTCAATGGACCGCAACCTCTCGCGGAGGCCTTTCGGCCTGAATGTGCCTGATCACTGCTTCATGATGATGCCCCCTCTCAATGTGTCATACCTTGGCAACACCGTGATGGTCGGTGTTTTGGAGCATGTAGAACATCAAACATGTCAGGCAACTTGGCCGAGCGGTCTAAGGCGCCACGTTAAGGAGTACCCTTAATACAATCTCTGGATTCCGTGGTCCGAAAGGGCGTGAGTTCGAATCTCACAGTTGTCAGCACTATTCAGTATCCTCCGCGCTCAGGACGATTCAATTTTTTGCTTGTCAAGCCATTCAATGGCTGCTATATGCCACGTCCACAGCCGAGTGGAAACATATTTGTCATGGGTTGGGGGTCTTCTTTTTTTTGGGGGGGGGGAGGGAGGGAGTTGGGGAAACCCGGTTCCACATTGTGAGGGGAGCCAGGCAGCGTCGCGATTGTACGTACCTTGGTAGGGTTCAAAGGGCAGGAATCGGGGGGTCAATAAGTGCTCACCCTGCCGAAGCTCAACCCCGACATCAACGCCTCTTAAAAAAGCTTGTGACGGTCTCCAACGCCCTCCACGCTTGGGCCACGCACAAAACAGCGCGACCAGCGGGTAAAATGCTGCATAGGCCGAGCTGAAAGCAAAGGCTTGCCGCTGCAGCAGTCGAGCAGCGCGAGCAGTGTTAGGCTAAATAAATTGGAGAAAATGTTGGAGGAGTTGCAGGCGCTGAGATATGTCCCGAATCATCATGGCCAGGTGCGGAGTCCGGACACCGGGAGCTGAGGAGTCGGCACAAGGACGGTCACAAAACCACCGAGGAGGCGCCCTCGTCCAAAAGTGTGCCCCATCCATTGCTTCCCCGTCTTATTTACCTGATCTCTCACAAGTCTGGATTTTGAGTGCGAGGCAGTTCACTGAGAGCCACAACGACTGCACCTGGGCATAGCATCTTGAGCAGGTCAATCGGAACTTGAGAGTTGTAGCTCCGGAGTGCTAGGCAAAGCCGGCGTCAATTGCGGTTGTTTGCAGGGGGAAACCTACCTTAATCTCCGCCAGTGGCACTCTTGTTACCAGGCCCCGCAACAACGAGCGAGGGATTAGACCCGCCGCCCGCTGACAACTCCCATCTGCGCTCCAGAACAGATATCCAACTCTCACAGACAATTATGGCGCAACTCTGGTCTCCTTCGGTCAAGCCTGTCGTCGCTGAATTATGGAACGGCACCGGCAGGCCAGGTAGGAGTGGCAGCACAGCCTCCAGCCTGGAGCCGCTCTCGCCGGTTACCTCGAGAACTCGCCACCCCGGCCGCCGCTTTGGCCAGATTGTAAAGCTCAAGCCCGAGTTTACCGAAAAGTACAAGGAGGTGCACGCGGCCGTCTGGCCAGAAGTCCAAAAGCAGATCAAGGACTGCAACATCCAAGACTGTACGTATCAACCAAGTGACGTTCGGACAACGAGGCTCACCATTGTGCGTGGATACAGACAGCATATTCCACGACCCCGGCACGGGGATCCTTTTTGCGAGCTTCAAGTATGTCGGGTACGACTACGATGGCGACATGGAGAAGATGCGCGAGAACCCAAAGGTTCGGGAGTGGTGGACGATGACAGACTCCTTTCAAGAGTCGCTTGTTCCAGGCGCCAAGAGTAGCGAATCTGGTGAGCCATCCTGGTGGCAGCCCGTGGAGGAAGTCTTTTACCAAGCTTGACAAGACTACTGCATGTACAGCGTCCTTAGCATACGTAGCCTGGCTCAGCATGTGTGATCGTTATTGTTTCCTGGCTCGGTAGGGCCTTTCAATCGAATCCATTGTACCGAGGTCTACTGACTTGGACCTATCGGGGAGGTGAGACATGATGTGGTGATATGAAGCCAATGCTAATATTTCTCGTCAACTCTCTGTTGAGCAGGATCAACTAGACTTGCCGAAGAGGCCGCTGAAAATTCTCAGGGGGTTGCCAGCGCCCGGTCCGCCAGCTCCGCGGTTGCCGTGGCGTTTGGCTTCTGTTCTGATCCAATCCTCGAGGAACTTGCGATCCGATAACTGTCTGCCGTTCGTGACCTTGGTCTCGAGCTGAGCCTCTTGAGCGTCAAAGCTAAGCAGCGTCGGGAACGAATTGATCATGTAGGTGAGACCCAGGTCGGCTTCCATAACGTCGGGGGCATCGTACTCGACGGTGCAGTATCCAACGCCGCCCTCGGCTTCACCGATACCCGACTCGACCAGGTGACGAAGAAGGGGTTCGACGGTGCGACATGTCGGGCACCATGACGTGGTCCACAGCGTCAACAGGGGCGTCCGCGAGGACGAAGAAATGAGTTGGTAGTTGTGGAACTGATCGAGATTCCGAACTCTAGAGGACGAGTTACTTGGGTGCGGGTTCTGTCTGGGCGAGGCATGCGATACTCACGAGGCATACACCTGGTTTTTAGCTGCTTGCCTGGGTGACGTCGAGAGGAAAGCGCGCGATGGTGGGATGCACGTGAAAGCGGCCTTGGCCTTGGGGAAGAGGCGTCCGCAAAGCGCCGGGTTCACGGGGAGGGAGCGCGCCAAATGCATCATGCGGCTCTTCGGGTTTCGGGGGCTGAAGCAACTGTCGTCGTGCCACCATTGCCTGACGATGGATGTTCTTGGAGGTTGTGATGTTTCGGTAGGTATTTCCCCGTGTGCTTTAGCGGCTGTCCCCAATTACAATCCTTGTTGTTCGTTAGCGCGCATGACTTCAAAGCTGTGGAAAGACAGAAAGGCTGCCCATACCCGAAGCTCGGGACCTCGAGGTAACCTCACCTTTTCGGCGACTTTTCGAGACTTTGATATCTCTCTTCGGGTGTTATGCATGAACAAACAAACCAGAGCCGGGGGCGCAGGGGTGAGCGCGGGCCACGGCGATCTTCGGCTTGTGTCCAGTGCATTTCTGGGGTCCAGTCCTTCTCGCCTTTCGATGGCTCCTCCGCACCTCTCTTGCCAATAAAACCGCAAAAGAGCTCATGTGAGCCCATCCCGCCTCGCAGCCTTCCTGTGATACGCGTCGCTGACGGCCAACCAACGACCTTTGCTTCGCCGTTATCAGTCCGTCGAATGACCTCGCGCGGGGAGCTGGCGGGGTAACATTGCCGTGGAGAGATGGAGTTGCATTGCATTCGAACGAGGCAGCCGGGCGGAGACCACACTAGCAAGGCCTGACGACGCCTCCAATTCTCCCGTCTGGTGGCATTGCAGGTAAATGGCACAACACAATGGCAAACTCCGCACGGCACTGCGAACATCCCCAATGCGGGGGGGCCTTGGAGATGCATGGAGTTGAAGCAACTCCCCGCTTAACAGGGGAGCCGGGATTTGGGGGGGAGGGGAGCCGGGACTTGGGGGGGGGGGGGGGGGGGGGAAGGAGCCTGGGGGAGGTAGGTGATTCAGTTGACACGACACCGCCGCGCTCGAAGAAGGAGAGAGATGCTGGACCTTGCCGAGCCTTCCACCAACCCCGAATCCTCGGGATCCCCCCACCCTCAAGTCTGTCGACTTCTGCTGAGCTTCATCATGACTCTTTGCGCTCGACCGGTGTGCCCGGCGCCTTCCCCGGTTGCAAGACCGCCCCTCTGTCCACAGCCCGGCATCCTTCAAATCCGCACTCGGTATTATTCACAAGCGTGGGGAATTCTTGGAGACGAGATAATCATCACCCCCATGTCACCGCCCAGCGCTTTCTTACACTAGGAAATACCTTAGCTGCCACTGCAACTGTCACCTTCTCCGTCGCGTCACGCGCATCACCCGCTGCTTGGCTCTTGGGCGTCCAGCTGCCCAGAGAACTGCAGCATGCTCCCGAAATGTCATTGACGTCCCGTGTCCCGCCCACTTCTGCACCCGTGGAAAACGTGCTGTGAGGATTGATCAATCTAATTTGCCGCTCAAAGTGGGACACTGGTCGATCTACACTTGCTTGGCTATCATTGACACACATGCATCGTCTCGTCATATACTCCAACCCCCCAAGAACTTGTACCGCATAATTCCACACTGCTTATCATCTATCTATATTTGCATTCTTCCACAACAAACTTCTTTTCCTTTTCCCTTATGAGGTGAAAAAATAAAAATAAAATAAAATATTGCCAATATATTCAGGGTTGCTTGACCTCCCCGCGAAGCAACAGGATCACTCTTCGCCCGCGTCCACCGTTGTCGTCCGAACGGGGCTCGGAGTGGTTCAAGATGGCGCCAGATTTGGAGAGCACCCCCCAGCGGCGGCCGTGGCGGTTGCCGTTCCGACGGTCAACGACGGAGGAGTCGAATTCCCACGACAAGCCTCGCCATTCTACATGGACGATGGGAATCCTAAACGATAAGCAGACAGTTGAAGTGCCAGGCGAGTCACGGCAACCTCACAATTTGGGGGGGGGGGGGGGGGGGTTTTTTTTTTTTTTAGAGATGCTAATATTCTGGCAGGGTCTGTGCTCCTGTTGGCTACTGATCACAACCAGCCGTTGGGGCTTCGGAACGCGCCCGCGAGGACATCTCACTCCTCAATCTCTACCGGCATCTTCCATCCTTTGCCTGAAGCGCCGCCACCAGCCGAGCCCGTGAGGAAGAAGACGGGCGATGGCAAAATCATTCTCGAGCCGCAACCAGACGATTCCGTCAACGATCCACTCAACTGGCCAGAATGGAGAAGAGATTCTGCCCTGCTGTCCCTGGGGCTCTTCTGCATGGTCGGGGGTGGAATGACTCCAATTCTGGCTGCCGGCTTCACCGACGTTGCGGACGAGTATAATGTCGATGTTGCGACTGTCTCCCTCACCACCGGCCTGTACATGATGGGCATGGGCCTCGGATCCGTCGTCTTCTCGCCAACGGCCATCCTGTGGGGCAAGAGGCCTGTCTATCTCTTCGGGGCGATCCTGTTCGTCGTGACGTCCGTCTGGTGTGCTGTATCGCCAAGCTTCACCTCGTTGGTCCTGGCGAGGATATTCCAAGGCGTCGCCGTCAGCCCGGTCGAGTGTCTTCCGTCAGCTACCATCGCCGAGATCTTCTTCCTCCACGAGCGTGCTTTTCGGATCGGCATTTACACCCTTCTGCTCCTCGGCGGCAAGAATTTGATACCCCTGGTTAGCGCAGCCATCATGCAACAGCTCGGCTGGCGTTGGGTGTTTTGGTGAGTCTCGGCGCCCCCGAAACTCCTCTACACTACTGCTCCTGACACGTATTTTCTAGGATCGTTGCCATGGTCGTATCCTTCTGTGGGGTTTTGCTCTTCTTCTTCGTCCCCGAGACCTTCTGGGACCGTAAGCCCATCCCGAAGAAGTCTCGTAGGGGTCTTCAAAGGCCGAGCATCTTTCGTCGATACTCATCAAAGAGTGGTGTTCGGCGTATTCCGGTTTTGACAACCGAGACTGTTCCGGATGCCGCAGCAGAATCAACCGACCGGAAGAGGACTGCGATTGTCGGCTTCGCTCCGAGCCCCGATGAAACTTTGGGCCGGGGTGTTGGGGGGGGATATAGTTCGACCGGTAAGGAATCGCCGGACCCCAGCGATGGACCCTCACCCCCGAGTCCCGCAGCTTTTGGCCCTGGGAATTCCACCGAGCCCGACGAGCACCAGCGGCCGTTCTCTCCAGAGAAGAAGGCACCGTATCCACCACCAACCACCCAGGGGGGGTACTCTGATGATGCAGATACCGAGTCACAGTCGGTGTCGAGTGCTCGCTTGGCCAGCCAACTCGCGTACACCACTGCCTTGCGGGAGTTGCCAGCACAGTCGTTTGTTCAACAGATGAAGCCTTTCCACGGGAGACTCAACCCCGACAAGTGGCACAAGGCAGTGATCAGACCCCTGATTCTCTTCTCCTATCCGGCTGTGCTCTGGTCAGCAGTCGTCTACGCCTGCTCCGTCGGATGGCTCATTGTCATCTCTGAATCGGTAGCCGTCATCTACCGCGAGGGCCACCCCTACCACTTTGACGCTCTGCAGACCGGTCTCGTCTACATTAGCCCCTTTATCGGCGGCATCCTGGGCACCGCGGTGGCGGGCAAGGTGTCAGACATCATCGTCAAAGCCATGGCACGACGCAACGGCGGGCTCTACGAGCCCGAATTCAGACTGGTCATGGCGATCCCGGTAGCCATCACAACGGTCATTGGTCTCATTGGGTTTGGCTGGTCGGCACAGGCAGATAACCACTTCATGGTCCCGACGACCTTCTTCGGCATCATCTCGTTTGGCTGCTCGCTAGGGTCTACTACGAGTATCACCTTCTGCGTGGACAGCTACAGACAGTATGCGGGCGAGGCGCTGGTGACGCTCAACTTCTCCAAGAACATCCTGCACGGGCTGGTGTTCAGTCTGTTTGTCACTGGGTGGTTGAAGGCTGATGGACCTAAGATGGTGTACATGTGGATTGGCATCATACAGCTGATCCTGCTGTTCTTTACCATCCCCATGTATATCTACGGGAAGAGGGCCCGCATGTGGACGGTGAGGAAGAATTTCATGGAGAGGTTCTAGCTTTCTTTTCCGGCGGGGTGCGAGTTTGTTGTTTCTGTCCATGGCATAGCATTGCGCCTCGGGTCTGGCGGCAGTTTTGGCTAGGGAGACTGACGGGATTTCTTACTGTTGTTCAGTCTGCGTTCTGTTTTTCGGACATTGCATCGCGATAGCATGCTATATATATACCAACCGTGACTTTTTCCCCTGAGGGTAAAAAGGTCTCTCTGTCAATTTCCACCCAAACATCCGTAAACAAGCTCGCACTCGAAATTTTAATTGCACGTCCAGCTGAACACTTATCTTTTCGAGCAGCATCAAATGCGAAAAGAAAAATAATATTACATACAGTGACATACAGTGTCAACCCTGCTCCGCACTATCCCCCTCCCTCCTCCTATCGCCAATTTTCCCCTCCACCCCGCCAAACCACAACCACCACCACACCACGAAAGCCATACCATGTCGCGCGCCATCCCCCCGCTGTTGGAGCCGTACCTCCTCCCCTCGGAAGCCGCGCTGCTAGTGCTAACCAACATCCTCGGCGCCAGCACCAACTGGCTCGTCCTACGACACCTGCACGCCCTGCTCAAGCCCTCCCCTACCACTTCCGACAGCAATGAACCACCCACTACAGTCGTCCTCGCCAGCTTCCTGCGCGACCTACCCTTCTGGACGGCCGGCGCAGCCCGCCTGGGGCTCGACCTCGACGGCCTCGCGCGCCGCGGCCGCCTGGTGTACGTGGACGGGCTGAGCGGGGTGTTCGCGCCACCGCGCGCGCCGACACAGCAGCAGCAGCAGCAACAGCAGCAGCGAGCCCCCGCGGCGGCCGCGAACCCCGCGCGGTGGGCGGTGATGAGCGCGGCGCTGGCGGAAGTCGGCCGGGTGCTTCACGGGGCGGTGGACGAGGCGCAGGCGAGGGGCGGGGGGAGGGTGGTGCTGGTGGTGGATCAGCTGGATTTTCTGCTTGCCGCAACGGGGGCGAGCGCGGATGGGGCGGTTACGGGGTTAGGGCTGAGGGAGTTGGTACTCGACTTGCGAGAGGTATGTGGGAGCACTTCTCTTCGTCTGTGTGCCGGCTCGGGAGGGATGCTGACGAGCTAGTGTACAGAAGACGCACGCGGCGATACTCACCTTCTCGGCGGACGAGTCGCTCATCGGGGCGCAGACGACCAGGCTGGAGAAGGAGCATGCGTCATTCGTCTTGTCCCTGGCACATGAGGCCCAGACGGTCATCAGCCTCCGGCTGCTCGACACGGGCACGGCAAAGGATGTAAGTGGTGTCATGAGGATTACTGGTGGTGGAGACGATTCTGGCACGCTGGTGGAGGAAAAAGAATACTTGTACCACATAGGAGGTGACGGCGGCGTTCGGGTTTTTGGGAGAGGCCAGTAGATTCGCGATATCAAACATCTTCAACCTCGAATGACGCGTGCTGGCTCGCCCTGGATTGTACATTTGCATGAGCCAACCAAACGCCCTCGGTCGTCACACAGCCAATGCATCGGCAAGACTTTTCTTGTCCATTCGCAAAAAAATTAAGTTACGCCGAGTTTTTCATGACCTTTGCTTGATGTAGACCGTGAACCTAGTTCCGCGCAAAATCATGCACATGTTGCGATGTAGCAGCAGGAAGGTGAGAATGTTCTTCCAAAGTCCAGCTCCTATACACCGCTCGCCCAAAACCATCCTTCCCATCGTCCGCATGCCCATGTCCACACCCGCATCAGCCACCATCCATCATGATTCCCTTTCACGTGGAGGCAGCCAGGGGGCCCCGTGCATCCTTGGGGGTGCCAGTCTGGAATCCGTTCTTGAACTTTCTCGCGATGGTGCTGAGGTAACGCATGCGGCCGGTACCGGTGACCTTTCTGCGCTTAGCCTTCTCGGACCAGTTGTCTATTTCGTCCATCATGTCAGCAGTCTGGTCTGATGGGCCGAATCCCCTACACTGGGGGCCGCGGGGAAGCTCCGAAACATTGTTGACGACGACGTACACTTCCTGATCTTGGCAGCGGGGTATCCGCACGAAGCGCAAGTCTTCTTCTGGTTGTGGAGTGACCGGCGTCTAATTCCTTGGTCAACTATTGTTCCTCCGATGCAAAACCGTCTTGGACATGGGATGCTTGTCCTCGTTCCTGGCTTCGGATTTCGTTTCGACTTACCCGCAACGTCTGCAGAGACCGTGGGTCTTGGTGTGGCTATTGAATTGAGTTAGCGACCGTGTTTGCTTCGTCAGGGCGATGAGGGAGGGCACCACATACCGCTTGCCAAAGCTGGAAGTTCCCTTAGCTGTTGGAGAATGTCAGCAATATGCCCAGATTCACATGGCACACCCAGTCTGCGGTGCAAGCGCGCGACAGACTGCGAAGGCCGGAGGGGATGCAACTCGTGGCCGGAGGGCCTCGCGAGACTCGAGTGGATCGAAATGTGAAAATCGATGATCGAGGGTGTCTGCTGCGTGTAGAGGGTGTGGAAACGTACTCATTTTGGCGGTTACTCTATGAGTTGATTAGGTTAGTATCATTGACGACTTTCCAAGGCGTGTGTGGTGGGCGAATTTACCTTCGACGTCGTCGACTGGCGGGAACGATGTGTTAAGGTGCAGTTTTCGTAAGTCCAGAATCGCGAAATTTTGGGAATGTGCGGGCGAACAGGTTTCCCGCTTAGGGCTGGTGGGTTTAAGCCACAGCACAGGGTACTAAGCCACAGATGGCGAAGGCGGAAAAGCTTGGCAGTCACGTGGCAGTGGAGCTGGAACGAAAATTGAGGCCTGGTCTGCTCTCTCGCAGCCAAACTTCCCTTTCTCCACTCCAACCCCCTCCAACCTTCCATCGGACCCCAACATGCACGACAAATGCATCGATTCGGCAATTCACTTGACGTAGCTTCCCTGCCAGCCCACAAGTTGGTAGCTTATGCCTTTGGCGGTCAATCTCAAATTTCAGATTTAATTACACATTAATCTATGAATAATACTGAAAATTTTCATTGGCCAGAGGTGGTGGACATGAATGACGTTTGTGCTATTGCTATTCCGAAAGACTTTTTGAAAGTGCTTGCTTTGGGAGTACCACCGGGAATTTCACCAAAACCTGAGGAAAACACAGCATCTACCTGTATGAGGCGTGCTGTCTATACGGTAATCTCTAGCGATCTATCGTACTGTCCTTTGCCGAACACCGACCAGTCAAAACTGGTCTAGGCCTCGGCCTCCGCGCCATCCCCGAGCTTCAATTTGCTGAACTGCTCCAGGGTCTTCTCAAAGTTCTCCTTCGCTGCCTCATAATCGGCTAACTTCTTCTTCTCCGCCGCCTGGACAACATCGCTGACCTTCTCAAACCCTTCACGCACCAATAGCTCTTGTTGCTTGGTGATGGCGATGCCAGTCTTTTGGAGCTTGGTCGTGATCTTCTTGATCTCTGCGTCGATGTCGGTGATCTGCGAGCTCACTTGCAAGAGGACTGTAATATCGGCCGTGACAATGTAAACCGCGCAGCCACTGGGGAGCGATGCCTCGTCGCTATCTGGACCCAGCACCTTCACATTTCCAACCGACTTTCCAGACAACGGCTTGATATCTGCAAGCTGTGCGCTGACCTTGGCGGCACCCTCAGCAGTCGACGCCTTGATGAAGGCTTGTCCATCGGATTTGATGTTGTAGTCGGCAGCCAAAGAGCGGATGCCTCCAGCACACTTAAGTCCGAGTTCGTAATCTTCGGCCTCAGAGACAAAGTCTAGGCTAGTCTCGCACGCCGGGTAGGCGGCCAACATGACAGAAGGGCCATCACCTGCCTTGCGGGGAAGACGCTGCCACAACTCCTCGGTGATGAAGGGCAGGAAAGGATGCAACAGCCGGAGAGCAACATCCAGGGTGTGATACAAAGTTTGTTGCGCGCTCTGCTGCTCCTCGGGTGACCCATCGCTCAAGATGCTCTTGCTGTTCTCGATGAAGACGTCGCACAGCTCATCGTAGAAAAACTGGTAAGCGACCTTGGTGCTCTTGGAAAACTCCCGGCTCTCCAAGGCCTCGTTGATCTCCTTCACCGCCGTGTTCATGCGGTGCAAGATCCACTTCTCAGGAACGGAAAGCGACGCAATGTTGAGTTTGCTGGCGGGGACAAAATCTCCTGGAAGCTTACCAAGCACGTACTTGCTTGCTTGCCAGACCTTGTTGCAGAATCGCCGGTAAGCGTGCATGACCTTGATATCGAAGCTGATATCACCGCCTCCTGTGGTGTAGGATAAGAGAGTGAAGCGAAGGGCATCAGCGCCGCACTCTGGGATGCCCGCAGGAAACGCCGTCTTTTGGTACTTGGTCGCTCTGGCAACCTCGTCATCCTTGAGGTTTCCTACGAGAAGCTTGCCGTGGAGGGTCTCGAGTTCGATACCGCTGATGATGTCGAGGGGGTCGATGACGTTACCCAAGGATTTGCTCATCTTTCTACCCTCGGAGTCACGGATGAGACTGTGGCAGTAAACCTCGGTGAATGGCACCTTTCCTGTCAGCTTGAGACTGAGCATAATCATCCGGCTCACCCAGAAGAACAAGATATCCCACCCAGTCTCTAGCATGCTGGTTGGGAAGAACTTCTGAAAATCGGGGTTCTCGACGTTGGGCCAGCCCAGAATCGACATAGGCCAGAGCCCAGAGGAGAACCAAGTGTCTAGACAGTCGGGATCGCGTTCGAGGCGGAACTTCTTGGGCCCAAATTTGGCTTTAGCTTTAGCTTGAGCTTCTTCCGCATTCCTTCCGACAATCCAAGGTGAGTCTTTAACCTCTGCCTCATCCTCACCCTCGAAGATGACACGATAAGCAGGAATTTGATGACCCCACCTAGATGCTCGGTCAGTTACAATGCAAAACGGTTTAGAGAATGGGCGAGGTTGAACTTACCACAACTGACGCGAAATGCACCAGTCATTGATGTTGGAAAGCCAACGGATATATGACTTCCGTGCACTCTCGGGGGATATCTTGACGGTGCCATCCTCAACGACCTCGAGGGCCGCATCAGCCATCTCTGCCATGCGAACCCACCACATAGGTTTGGCCAGAGGCTCAATGACATCCTTTGACTTCTCGCACAGCGGAATCTTCATTGCGTTTGGCTCCTTCTTGACGAAAAGACCGAGCTTGGTGAGTTCCTCCACGACGGTGTACCGGGCGTCGAACCGCTTTTGTCCCTGAAACATGGGACCGGCATTTTCATTCAGTGTTCCATTGTCATTGAGAATGTTGATGAACTCAAGGCCATGGCGCTGGCCAAGCTGGTAATCGTTGAAGTCGTGCGCTGGTGTCAGCTTCACTGCGCCCGTACCGAATTCGGGATCAACATAGGTGTCCGCAACGATCTTCATGAGGCTTGAAACTATCAGCACTTATTTCGGGCACTTTGGAGCATTTTAACTAACCGGTTCGTGAACGGATGACGCGCGAACTTGCCCACAAGATGGGTGTAGCGGGAGTCCTCCGGGTTGACGGCAATGCCACTGTCGCCAAGCATGGTCTCAGGACGGGTTGTGGCGACCTCAATCGTCAAGTCGGTTCCTTCGATAGGGTACCTGAAGTAGGTGAGAACACCAAACTCGACCTTCTTGTCGTACCCGGGGACATCAAGCAAGGTGCGGCCTGTGATCTCCTTGTTCTCCACCTCCAAACCACTCAGGGCAGTGTTGAGATGGGTGCACCAGTTCACCAAGCGATCTGACCTGTATATGAGGCCCTCGTCGTGGAGGCGGCAGAAAGTCTCGGCTGTTGCGGCGCTGAGATTCTCGTCCATTGTGAAGGCTTCACGGGTCCAGTCCATCGAGCCACCCATGAGCCTCTGGGCGTTGTTGATGCGCTGGTGGTATTCGTCCTTCCACTCCCAGACAAGCTTTGTGAAGTCTTCACGGCCGAGGTCAAGACGGGTTTTCTTTTCCTTCTTCCACAGCATCTTCTCGACAACAGACTGGGTGCTGATTCCTGCATGGTCGCAGCCGGGAACCCAGAGTGTAGCGTAGCCCTTCATCCTATACCACCGGATGAGGGTATCTTGCAGGCTGTTGGCCAGAGCATGGCCGCAGTGCAGGGCGCCGGTGACGTTCGGGGGCGGCAGGGGAATGACGAAGGTGCCAATGTCGGCCGAGCCGTGGGTTTCGGGCTTGAAGAAGCCGCTCTTCTCCCACCATTCGTACCAGGCCGCCTCGACGGCCGAGGGGTTGTAGGCATTGAAGTACGGGTCGTCAAAGGGCTTGATCGCCTTCTTGTCGCCAGCAGGTGTGTCATTCTTGAAAGCCGGGAGAGCGGGGGCCTGGACCTTGGCGGCCTTGGGAGTCGGTTGCGCTGCAGCTTGCTTGGGTTGCTGCTTTATCTTGGACTGCTTTGCGGCAAACTTGGCTGCCTTGTCGGCCTTTGCCTTTTCCTTCTGTTCTGCAACACGGACGTGAGGTGAGCGCGGGGGACGACCAATCCGGAGCGGGTTCGAAGCTCACCATTCTTTTTGGCCGTCGTCGCATCGGGCGCGGCGGGCGTGTCCGCCATGTTTGTTATAGGTTTGATCGAGTAGTGTCGAGGCAATGGTAAGACGAATTGCGTGGAAACTCTGAGCAGTGATTCCCGTCTCGAACTAACCAGTCGCCACAACGAAATCGGCATCCAGGGCTTGTGGAGGGGTCAATGGCAGAGGAGGTATGACTTATATGGAGGGTCCCGTCTAAAGGTGCAGGAATTTCTCTGCAGCAGAGGGGTTGCTTGCAGCATGAGTCAAACTTCGATCCCCGCGCACGGGCCCCACTTGTACGTCCCCCAAGTTCCAACCCGCCCTCCCGCAATGGGTCATCTTGTAGCGTCAGATCAACGGCGTCGAGGATGATGACACACACACACACACACACACACACAGAATGGCTGGGTAAAGGCCCAGGGAAGAGCACAATATGACACCGCCGCTCACATTCTCGCCTTGAGAGTAAGCTCTCAGGCTCACGCAGTTGGCGACAATTTGTCAATTCGATGGCCAAGACTGCCACCTGCAGGACCATGTATTCGATGGTGGGGCATTTGTCGGGGAAGTGGGTTTGCCGTGAGCTGCCTGTCGCGGCGCGTCAGGTTCACATGAGTTGAAGCCCAAAGGTGGAGGGAGGGGTCTGGTCTGGCCTGCGTTGCGTGCCGTTTCATCAGAGAGCTCGGTGTATTGAGGGCATAGCTCACAGGTCTTATCGACAGCTGCGGTCAGCTTGCCCTTGGTGTTTCCAGAGCTGGGAGATGGTTTAGAGAGCCTCCCCGCTTTCCAGCCACTGTGACATGTCTTTGAGTTCTGGCAAGCCGACAAACTGATAGGACTTGATGCAGGGAGGGATTATATTATATACGCCATACCGTCAAGGAAGGCCGTAGACCTCAGCAAACGCGTTGGTGCGTGTGTCCAGCTTAGAAGGTGCCTCAGTTCCAAAGCAGGTCAATTATGGGATGGCGGGTAGATCGGATTTGTCTTTACCATTTGACCATTAGATCTTATCAGGAGATACGGTCGCGTGCACGCCCAGGCATGTAGCATTGGGAGGAGCGATTGGAAGTCAGGGCCAGCTAACGAACTTGGCCTGGGTGACGCTAGTACGGCTGTTAGTGGCCCTTAGCGGTGTGGTGGTGCGGCTAAGGCAAGCCCACAGGTCGCTCATCGCCTGACCAGTGTTATCGCCCGCGGGCCCATCGTCCCTCCTCTTCAATCTCCTCGTCATCACGCCGTTGCCCGACATTCGTTCTCCTTAAACTCCCCTCCCTCGCCTGTCATCCTCTAAGCACTCTGCTGCACTCGCCGCTAGGACTATCTTATGCTCCTGCTGTCGTAACCGTTTCCACGAATGACCGGGCTCGACCTTCGTGACAGCTCGAGCAAGCAGCTGGATGTTCCGCAAGCCAACGCCAACCGCTTGATCCGCGCAACCACCGCAGACCGACCCGAGGCTGCCTCACAGCCCACGCCGTTGATCCCACGATGCGGCCTCCGCGGGTCGCCATCCTCGTGCTCTTCTTCTCCGCCTCCCTATTTCTCTTTTGTCGCTTCGTCGCCACTCTTCACCGGCCAGGCTCCACAGTCACGTCGTTGGCCGCTCAGAAGTCGTCATTTCGAACCTTCTTCACCTTTCAGGCGCCCTTCTCCCTTTTCCCGCCAAATGCTGCCATCAGCCTCACCGATGACAATAGCACGTTCTTCCCGGCGCGTCCCGCCGCGTTTGGGCCCTCGCTACCCTCGGACGGTCTGCGCGGGCAGCTTTGGATAGGGAGCGGCTTTGCCGACGAAAGCCTGCAAGACGGCGAGGGAGAAGGCGAGCTTGGCTGCAGTGATGTTGCCGGGTGGGAAGACGGAAGGCCAGAGTTGACAAGCAAGGCGACCGAGCAGGGATCGGCTGGTGACAAGTCAACAAGTCCCGCAGCCAAGGCAAAGAACCCAAAGAGAAATGATATGGCACGGGGCCCAAACGTCAACCGAAAAGTCGCGTCAAAGAGGCGTCCTGGAGGGGACCCTCCGATCGATGACGGAACAGACGATTATCTTCACCAGGGCCTCCATCAAACCAAGAACCCCCTCAACGAACCCTCGACGAATTTAGGCTCCAGCCACGCCGACATCCAGTCAATACAAGAAACAGCAGAAATCACTGGCAAGGTTGTGCTGCTAAGTCGTGGCGGCTGTGGCTTTCTCGAGAAGGTCAAGTGGGCCCAGCGCCGTGGAGCTATTGCTCTCATTGTGGGAGATAATCAGAAGGGCGGGCCGTTGATTCAGATGTTCGCCAGGGGCAACGTCGATAATGTCACGATCCCTTCCGTTTTTACATCCCGAACGACCGCCCACCTCCTATCGTCTCTTATGCAGCCTGGAAGCTTCATTGAAGATATACTGGATGAAAATGGCAATCCTGTTCTGAAGGTTCAACAGTCGGGAAAAGGGAGAAAGAACAAGAAGGTGAAGGAAGCTGTTCCCCCAGCCTCGCCCACGCCAAAGGCAACCCCCAAGCCAAAGGCTGCTAAAACACCGGCTGTTCAGGAGGATGCTCCTGTTTCAACTGAGAAATCAGCTTCCACGCGAAGAAGTTGGATATCACGATTGTTCCGGTGGAGCGCCGACGACAGCGCCGCGTCCGATCGGAGCCGTCCTCCGAGCAGTGGACGTTTAGACTGGGTCATTGTGGATGATTGGAGCGACGAGAAGGACAAGCTTATCAAGAGTGGCCTCGATAAGGGATCCAAAAACACCGCCGAAGATTCATCAGCTCCAAGCCCTGATACAACTCAGGGGGACGGCTTTCAGATTGGAGTCCAGGACTGGCGTGATCCAGATCTAGTTGTGACTTCGTCCGATGGCGGCACATCTACCCCTTCCAAGGACACTGGCAAATCGGATGGCGATGGTCAATCCAGCACCCCCGGGGCCTCGGCAAAACAGGCCGGCAGACCCGGCGGTAGCGCGGGACTCACAGATGCAAATGGTCCGAAAGGCGGTAGCATTACCCCTGGCAGCGGCGAATACGTCCCCGAAGTCGTGGCAGACCCTAAAGCTTCGGGATCTAGCAAGTCTGATGCATCCTCAGGATCGCAAGGCGGACTCATGTCCAAGATTTTCGGCGATGATGATGGCACAGACTCCACAACTCATGAGTCATCCGCTTCTGCAACCGTCCCGACGCCCAACTACCCCTCGGGAGACGATGATGGCCCGAGGGACCGCGAAGGTCTCTGGGTCACTATTACGCCGACCAGCAGTGCGAGCCCCTTCTTCGATACCCTTTTGGTGCTGGTTATTAGCCCCCTGATCACATTGACTGTTGTGTATGCCCTCCTCATTCTACGAGCTAAGATCCGCAGACGGAGATGGAGAGCTCCGAAGTCGGTGGTGGAGCGTTTGCCGGTGCGGACATACCATACCGTGGCGCCTTCGCCAACCCACACACCGAGAAATCCATCCCCCACGAGCTCTTCGCCGACGACACCTCTGCTGCAGGGATCGTCCCGGCCGCGGCCCCGGTCACGCACCACCACGGGTATCCCCGAGCCAGGAGACCTCCTGAGAGTGGACAGCGGCGGTTTGCAGGCACCGAAGCCACAGCCTCATGAAAAGAATGCGCCTCATATTTCTAGCGAGTGGAAAAAATATATGGGAAGGCAGGTAGAGTGTGTTGTGTGTTTGGAAGAATATGTGGATGGCGTCAGCAGAGTCATGAGCCTGCCCTGCGGCCATGAGTTTCATGTCGAGTGCATGTAAGTCGCGCCCCGCTCTTCC
The DNA here is from genome assembly GCA_030549175.1 of Lasiosphaeris hirsuta. Classification (NCBI taxonomy): domain Eukaryota; kingdom Fungi; phylum Ascomycota; class Sordariomycetes; order Sordariales; family Lasiosphaeriaceae; genus Lasiosphaeris; species Lasiosphaeris hirsuta. The sequence goes on from JAUKUA010000002.1 coordinate 4,671,602, forward strand.
GAAGGAGTGCTCAACTGACTGATATTGACAGCACCCCTTGGCTCACAACACGGCGGCGGACCTGCCCCATCTGCAAGGGTGACGTTGTGAGGTCTCTGGCTCGCGGCTCTCCGTCAAGCCCGCGCTATGAGCCGTATCGTGATGATAGTGATGATGACGCCGAGGCTTCGGGCTCGGGCGTCAACCGATTCTCTGCGGACGAGGGCTCAGATGTGGAGCAAGGTGGCATTCTCTCGCCAGCGCCTCGAAGAGGCATCCAGACGAACCACAATGAATGGTTCTTCAACGTCATATCAAACAGTCTTGGCGGCCGCTCAGCGTTTCGAGCGAGGCGGGAGGAATCTGAAGAAGATCGAGACCGATGATGGATCAAGCCCGAGCCATGTGCTTGAGGCATGTTGGATTTTGCGTTGTGGCATTTAACGGACATACGGGCGCTTTTGGTATGGCTACGGGCACTGGAAGACGGGGGCGGACACTCTTTAGCACATGCGCATTTTTGATACCTCTTTTGTCGTCTTTCTATGTTTGCGTTTTATTCCAGCGAGGCTCATGAGATGGAGTAGATGAAGCATAGCTTCTAAGCTTGCGTCTCCAAGATGTAGAATACCGCGAGGGATCGGCCAGGATTATACCCCAATCGCCTCGAAAAGAGGCAGAAATACTCTTGAATAGTGTCAAGCACCTGCGCTGTGGTCTACTTTGTCGCCATCTTCTCCAAATGAGCGGGTGACCTGAATTGGTGTGAGAGGGGGCTAAGATGCTCTGCGCTTTCCTTTTCCTCGCAGTCCTCCCGGACTTGTCATGACTATTTGTGGCGTTGAAGTGCTGTCTGACGCTGCCTCGTCTCACTCGCATGCTATCTTTTGGATACCCCTTGACGCTTCGCTCCTTCGGACTGCTGAGTGCCTGCACCGATGCGTCTCTGTCTTGCGCCAGAGGATTTGTTTCGCTTGCCCCGCTTTGGGCCCTGCCTCGTTGAGGAGTGAACACGCCCTGTCTCTCCCAGGTAGGACGGATTGCGCGTGGTGCTGAGGGGGACTTGGAGCGCTGTGCGTTGCCATTCGTCAACCTGGGCGGGTGGGTACCTCTCTCTGTAAGATTCTTGCCGGGCTGCACTCGTGTTGGAGGCCTGCTGATTCGCCTCGGCCGAGGCCCTTGACTCTCCCCAGCATTGTGCTCCGAATCGAGGACGGAGGGTCGTTGGCTCAGATATTTACTGCAGGGTCCGCTGAGCCATCACTGTTTGGTTGGCTAGTGTTTGACCACGCGCTCGCGTCGGCCGTCGACTACCTCCACCGCGTTGCCGGCATCGCCCAGCCGACATCCAGCCCATGAACATCATGGTGTCGCCCGACGGGCGCACCCCGACCCTCGTCGGCCTCGGCTCGGCCTCGATGCTGGGCGCCGAGCTCCGCCACAACCGCCCCTACACCATCTGGAGCGAGGATTCCCTGGACCTTGAGTCCAGGTGAAAGGTGGCGGGAGCTCAAAGGGTGAATGAAGATGGATTGCAGTGAGCGTCTCCGCGACTGACTGGGTTATGGATGGGTGATCAAGGGGTCGGTAAAATAGGTTCAAGGCTCTCTTCCAGAGTGGGCAGTATCTTTTCACTCGGAGTGCCGTGAAGCGCCGGGTTCATAACTCTGGCACCTACAACGAGACATCCGCATGACATAAGGGATTTCCTCGTTGCATTCCGGCTAGGCAGCATGTGTCGCGGTTTGGGCTGCTCTTAGCAGGTAATCTTCAGCAGAGGCACGCACCCAAGGATCAGGAAATCCTGGCTGGCCACGATGCGCGACGCAGAGGAAAGAGGTCGGGACGGCAAAAGAGACGACACCAGCAGCGGGAGTTAGGTCCAGAGCCTATTACGTAGTTAGATCAAAGCAGTAGTTATTAATTCCCATCATCGCCAACATGTTTTTTCTTTCACATCTTTTCTTGTCTCGATCATCGCGCCAGGCCCCTTTCGACTCCATCAAGTTGCTTGTTATCTGCCTGAGCCAGCTCTGGTGATTGAGGCGAGAGAGGCCGTCTGGAAGGGGGGCGTTGTCAAATGTTGAAAATCGTCGAACTTGTCAAATGCGCACAATATCCGGCGTGTTGCATATGATGGCATTGCTTGTGTGAGCTCGTTCTCTGAAGCTAGCTACGCGCTGGAATCGAAGCCCCGCTAGTCATAGCAGAAGGTGAGCGTCCCCAAAAATCCCCGCACCTTGCCACACCTTGTTACACCTTGCTACACCGATAGAACGCGTTTGGATCGCGACTTCCTGAATCGACAATCCAAACCTTGGGCAACTCTCTTCAACCAGCCATGTCCGACCCACTTTGCATGATTTAATCCCCTGGCAACTTTCAAAGAGCGCGTATCTTGCCCCTGGCTCCTTTTGGAATTTCTCCTTGCTCAGATACCAAAGTTTTCGCACACAGAACTCGGACAATGACCACTGCGCAATGACCATCACCTGTGCAGAGCAGAACCCCGCTATCAGCAGCCCAGACTCACGCTCTGAGGGCCGGGTGTTCTTGAGTGCCCTTTCGATCGAGTCATTTCTGCGTTGCACTCAATGCAAATATGTCTCGATATCTTACACCCGCCAAGATTGGCTTGCTAGCTCTCATTGAGCTCTACGTGGAGGAGGCAGTACCCAACGATGCGATCGTGCCCGTGGTCAACTTTATCACCTCGCACTTGCTTGATTGCGACTTGTCGATTTCGTCCCCCACTTCATCTCCCGATCGCTGGGCCAAGGCCGAGAGCACCATCCGGCTAGTTCTGTCAATCCGCGACTTCGAGCAGATCCTCGGGCCATTTGCGGCGGCCGACCGCCTTCCAGGCCGTCGCCTGTGGGACAGGTTCTTGGAGAAGCTATGGCGCATTGACTCTCTACACGGCCTGCAAGAGTTCATCGACCGGCTGCCAAATCTCCTGGCCAGGACGAAGGACGAACTGCGACGGATAGCCGAGGCCGGCGAGGAGCCCCCCACCGGCATCCTCTTGTCACGCAACTCGCCGTTTGGGGCCTTTGTGAGGAGGTCAGGTCTCGAGTTTGCCAGGCTGCAGTTCAATCACTCGGCAGAGCTGTGGCAGGGGTTTGTCAAGTATCGGCAGCCGACTGCGGCCCACTGGAGGAGGCGGAACCCACAGCACGGCCGGCTCAGCTTCGACTCGGTGCTCATGGACGGCGAGGAGGAATGGGGGGCAAGCACAGACGCGCTGGCGGTGGTGGCTTACGGAAACATGCTGCTCATGGGCGACCTGGACGAGACAGTGCCGGTCAGCACCGACGACATCGAAAGCCTCCTGGAGATACAGGTCGAGCAGCTGCACAGTGAGCACCGCCGTCCCCCCCCCGAGGAGGTGCCCAAAGCTAACTTCATCAGAATACGGCAACAGAGTACCGGCCGAGCTCAGGGACCAGTTTCGTGATTTGCTGAAAGACAGCCATGTTGTGCCAAGCTTAGCTCATTATCTCAAGTACGTCTGTCCAACGGTACATATCGAAGGGCGACCGAAGGCTGACCGGGCATAGCTTTTCTGATACCTGGAGATCCGGCGACTATCCGACATCGTTTGACTATCTCCACCGGTACTTTGACTATACCATGCAAAATCGGGACCGCCTCTTTTACCAATACGCCTTGATGAACCTGGCCATCTTGCAGTCTGACTTTGGCTGCCACAAAGAAGCCGTAGCAACAATGCTTGAGAGCGTCTCAACCGCAAGAGAGAACAAGGATATCACCTGTCTCAACTTTGCCCTTAATTGGCTCTTTCATTTTGGCAGAGCCCATCCAAAGCTCGTCCGAGAGCTCGAAAGTAGCAGCATGTTGGGGACAGGCAGAGAGACGCTGATGTTCCTCCGGCTCAAAGCCAGGGAGTCGGGCATGTGGGTTCTATGGAGCTCCGCACTGATGGCCGAGGCGAAGCTCGTCATGTCAAATGGAGACAGCGTGGCGACCGCTCTGGAACATATGGTGCGAAGTTCGCAACTGATCATCGAGCGAAACATGAAGACTATGATGGGCGCTCAGCTCGCCACCCTCACCACGCTATGGGACAGACTAGGTCTCGCATACATGTCGAAAATGACGTGCGAGGTATTCCTCCGCTGCCACGCCCTGAACTCCATCTTCGACGACGAGCTGAAGATGACATGTCGCCTCGCCGGACTCCTCGCCGGCAAGGGGAAGTACGAGGAAGCGTTTGAGAAGATCGAGGGAATGAATAGCAACTCACTCCGCTCAGTGAAGGCTAGCCAGTACTGGTACCTATTCCGCGGGCTGCTGAAGCTCCGCCGCGACCTACACCGTGGCAACCTCGAAGCCGCCGACCACCTGCTCTCCCAGCTCCTCCAGGCCGGACCAGAAAGCCTGGAACCCGACATGGTCTATATGATCGACTCGTTGCACATCGAGGCGCTGACCCGCCGTGGCGACTTTGAAGCGGCCTTCAACAAGATTGACCGCCTCATCGGCGAGCTGTGCGAGGACAACCGGGACGTGTCGCTGCGCATCCGCCTGCTGCTCAACAAAGCCCACCTGTTCGACCGCATCGACCGGCCCGAGAAGGGCTTCACCATCGCCATGCGCGCCGCCAGCATGGCCTGGCGCGCCCGCCTCCTGCCCCTGCTGTGGCAGGCCATCGGCGCGCTGGCCAACATCCTCAACGCGCTCGGCGAGTTCGCCGCCGCCGCGCAGATGCTGCTCGCCACACTCCCGCGCTGCCTCGAGACGGACAGCATCTTTGTCGTCGCCACGCTGTACAGCCTGCTGGCGGACGCGTGCATGGGACAGGCAGGCGAGACCCAGGGCCGCAGCGCCGCGCATCTGCAAAAGCGGACCGAATTCTTGACGCGCGCGCATGAGGCGTTGGACGCTGCGTTCAAGCACTACTCGGCGGTGGAGGATGTCGAGAAGCAGTGTGAGATGCTGGCCAAGAAGGCGACGTTGATGAGGGTGATGGGGGATCACGTGCTGGCCGAGGACTACGCCGCCAAGTATCTAGCACTGAAGAGGGAGGCGATTGGGAGGAATGGGTGATTGGGGGAGGTCTACGGAGAGTTATTGTCTGGTGGTGGATGTCGGAATATGGTCGTGAGCGGTGCGGGTTGGGAATTGGGGGGGGGGGGGGGCGGCGTCAAGTATTGTCTGGGTCAGCATAGGAAAAGGGCATAAGTCTGCATGTTGTAGGGATGGTCCCCTGCCAGCGGGGTGAATGTGGTTTTCCAGCGAACCGCCCACTTGCCTAGAGAGTTTACGGCATTCATCCGAATGGCTTGTGGTTTGTCGTTTGTCGGGCAGCAACAGCTCAAGAACCGAGCGTGCCACGATGAGAGGAGCCCAGCTCGTGGGCCTTGATTGATTTGACTCTAGGAAACATGTACAAGCCTGTCTGTGGTCCTGCCCTCTCGCCCAACTGCGGCCCGCCATCTATACACCGCCGTCCCTCATGCCGCCTGCTTCCTACCGAGATGAAATATCGTGATGCGCTTATTTCACCTTGTCGTGGTTGTGGTAGTTGACCGAGGGGTTCCAGCTGTTTCATGGTCAGCAAGTCGCCCGGGATAGAGAGGTCCAGCGAGCTGTACGCACAAGATGGTCTTGTCACCATCGCCCCAAGTGTAGTTCTTGGTGCGGATGTTCTGGTAGGGGTACTCGACGCGGTCCTCGAGGGCGGGCTGGTGCGACCAGTGCTCCCAATGCTCGTTCCAGAGCGTGTAGGCGTTGACGCCAGCGAGGGCGAGGGCGACGGGGACGCCACTGGGAGACGCGAGTGTTAGCCGGGTCTTCTCTTGTTAATCTGCTCCCGTGCTTCGTGAGCCCCGGGCTTGCCCGCCCTATCTCCCCATCATTCCGCCATCGAGCCGACTCGTGTATCTTCGTTTCTGGGTATCAAGGGCCTCGAAAGCTGAAGGGGCAGCTGGCTCGAACCATCATGCCATGGGAAAACTACGCAGAGGGTAGGGGGGTGGTGGCATACAAGACCGAGATCTTCAACCAGAGCGCTGTTGTTTGTGTCTGGTTAGTTTCCGGGGTCAATTGGACAGCCCGCGCGGGGCGTGCAGAGGGGGAAGCTCACCAGTGCTGCCGGCAGCGTGCTCCTTGACAGCGCGGCGCTCGCGGACGAAGGCGTTCTCGCCGGCTGGGGCCGGGCCAGAGCTCGCGAGACGGCGCTGGACGGTCGAGCGGACAGCGGGCGACCGAAGCTGGGCGGCGAACCGCGTCGCGCCGAGGAGCTGGCGCTGCATGGACATGGTTCGGTGGGTATGTGTGTGTTGCGATGGAGAGAGGGCTCTTCGGCTTTCGAGATTGGGCTGGCGTGTCAATGGCTGACTGAACGGGGAGCTCAAGCAAAAGCTGGACGTTGTGGATCTCGATCGATTCCGATTGGGGTGAGGTCAGAACTCCCGCATCAGGTCATTTTCCGGCTGTTCTTCGGATAGCTGGAAATGGGCTTCTGAGTGACAGGCACGTGACAGGGTGCCAGGGGCTGGAATTGTGGGGAGGGATGTACATGTACAGCGAGCCAAGCGCGATCCAATCGGTTTGAATTACTTACTGCACTTGCCTTGGCTTGCAATCGCACACTCAATACAGCCCCAGGCTGCACCGATCTTGTATATTAATAGCGCGTGACAGCCTCACCAAACCAAGAGAGAGGAGAGGTACTGAAGTCTTTCTAAGACCCAAATATGCCTTTTTAAATGCGGAAAATTCTGTTTTTACTGCTCGAAAACCTTTCTAGGACTTCAATATCTATCTCCCTTTACGACTTTAGGGGAAGGTTCACACACGAACAAACAAACCAGGGTTAAACTGTGGTTACTCCCTTGATTTCTGCCTAGTCATTCGTCGGCTGGAGCTATCACCAGCCTATGCCCATCCTAGGCCAAGTTGTGCAATATATACGAGATCGCATCGTGTATGCGGCTAGATATATGAGTGGTGCTCCTTCCATATTGGCACAGAGTCATCTTCTTGGAACTAGTAAGAAACCCCTGACTTTGCAATTTTTGAGCCACCCCATCATGGTATCAGTGATATATATGTGTGGTCAATTGGATCCGGCGACTTGGTGTGCGGAAGAAGCCTAGGCGGCAGACGGTAGCAGATGGGTAGTGTCTCATGCCAAATTCATCAGCAGGTTGGCCAGCATTATACCCGTTATAATCTTCGTTATGATTTCTATGTCTATCTAAAACCTTCCAGATTGGTGTAGGCTAGCAGGCTGGCGATATCGGGTCAATGTAAAATCACACAAGCTGATAACCAGGCATCAATATCATGGATCCCAGCGACAATATCGGCAACAAGCGTTGATAATTCTCGAGACCCTATATCAAACAATAACGACAGGGAAAGAGATGATGCAGAAAATTAAAGACAAACAGAAGGCTGTTAACCAGCCAGGTCGGGGCTATCCTGATGCAGCGCCTCTTGAAGAAGAGCTCGCGTCAACTTGTGGCCAGCCTTGCATTCGACGATTCACCTGAAGGAGCTTGATGATTGAGAACAACTGTATCGATTTGCCAGTCCGTGCACATCAAGGCTTGCACATTTACTTGTTCTGGCAACGGTAAGATTTATCGGTTCGCGCACACCAGAGCTTGGGTATTTGATTGTTCTGCGTATAAAAGTCGGCACGGACACAGCATCATTGCGTCGGCGACATTTGCCCAATCGACTCACATTAAAATTGCCAATTTTCACCACCTACAAAAATGGCGCCGTCCCCCTCCTGCGATCCTTTCAGCGATCTCGACAACAAGGACCTCATCGTCATGAAGGAGGACAAGGTGATATTCCATACTTTCCAAGTAAACCTGGGGCGTAAGGCGCCTTCACCCCTTCCATCTTCCATTCTCTCGCCTAACCTATTTAATCTCAGTCGCCCCTCAGGCGGTCGACCCAGCCCATAAACATTTTGACCTCGTCGTCCGAGCAGGTGGCTTCAGCATCAAGAATGACCAGCGCAGCGAGAAACACTCAGCCGACCTAATCATGGCCGTGATGGAATCATCGAGAGTTCTCCATGAGGTTAAAGAAGCGGCAACACTGGCCAAGATATGGTGCGCCGCCCTCCTTGTCACGCCCTTCTTCCTTGCCGGCGTCACCATTTAGGGACTGGGACGCCGATTCTGGGCTCCCTTGAAGCCGCTGCGTGTAGTATGTATCCTCCTCTATCCTTGTCTAGATAGGTACTAACATGATTCCAGAGTCAGACCGTGGCAACGAACGGGGCCAGAACCGACCCACGCCCCACCACGCCCTGCGGCAGGACCGCTGCGCCAAGGGCAAATGGGGCAAGTAGACGAGAGAGAGCACAAGGAACGGGGTAATGGCTAGGCCTCACCCTCCGTTTTTTTGTGATTTGGATGACGTTGCGTAGGATTTGGCTTGGAGGACTTGGCCGTCGCCGGAAGGGCTTGGTCGTATCAACTACAGACCTAGCAAATTAGTCCCCTCTTACCACCTTCCTACCTCAACGTGACCAAACCAAAATGGGATTGGAAGTGCCCTCTTTCGTTCAAAGGACTATATATTCCTCATCCTATCTTTTGGTACGACTTTATAACCATGATATGACTGCTGAATAGACATGTAGACTTTCGATGCGCCGGACGGTCTTTTGGTTCCAATTGGCCTTAGATCACGTCTCCATGTACCGTATACTTCCAATTTCCACAAACCGCATTTGGCACACCACTGTTGGGGCTGTCAATAGCCGACAGCAAAAAAGGTGGTAAAGGTTACGGTCGCACTCCATCGCAGTCAATTGCAGTCAACTAACACTCGCTTCAACACTGCTACAGCGATTTAAATCGCTCAAATCGTACAAGAACGTAACAAAAGGCCCATTAACGCGATAACTATCCTCCTCTGGCGCCTCTGGCATCGCTGCCGGCCCTGCCTACGGCCCACTTGTCAGCCTGCGTCAACTGCGGCCATGGTGTGAGCCAGGAGTGTGACACCGTCTAACGGCGAAGAAGGCGGCCAAGGAGACGATGGACCGATAAGAAGCTTCTGGTAGTGCCGTGAATGCGGTGATCGCTGCCGCCCGCCTTGATCTGGCCAAGGCCTGTAACACCACCACGAGCTTTCTGCTCTGCAGCACGCAGACCGAGGAGCTGGGTGGTACAGGCTGTGAGGCCAAACTTCACAGACGTCTAGTGGGAACGCGGAGGCCTTGAGAGCCATGTTGTCGGGGTGGCCGGTGAGCAGAGCACCCTTCTTACAGTGCTTACGAACCACGTCAAAGAATGTCGGAAAACTTGAGGATCGATACGGTCTTGGCCATGTCAGCGTTGCCCGGGTTGGCAAGCAGAAATAACCCGTACGGCTTGTCGTTGTAGTCAATGCCACCGATATACTGGGGCATCTCGACGCATCCGTCATTCATACCCAGCTCGAGACCAGGCATTCCGGCAATATTTTCCTCGACCGGCGCCTTGCACGAGAGACAGAGTGAGAGAGAGACAGAGACCACGTTCACCCCGCCAAAGGATGGCGTGCGAGATCGACTTACACCTCTCCCCTGGTTTGTTCGTCTAGCTTGGTTGCTTGGTACGTCGCAAGGGGGTGGGGTCAGGGTTTTGGCAAACAGAAATCCGTTGCTATGGGGCATGTAAAGTGTCATTTTTCAAGGAGAACGGGGTGTTTAACCGGGTATTTCACGCGAGCTCTCCCTTCTCCGGAAGCATTCCTGGGATATTTTGGTGATCGGTGTCTAGCGAACAAACCAGGGTTGAGGTGCACTGACAGGCGTGGGCCCTCGCACAGGGCGGGCGGCAGTTACCTGCATAAAAGGCCCCTGTAAGGTGCCAGGCTGGCGGGTAGGTCAGGGCGCTCCTCGCGTGCCCCGCCCCTCGTCCTGTGACCTCGCGCCTGAACTCTCGATTGACGTCGCAAAGCCACGGACGCGCCTGCCTGGGGATGCGCCTGCCTAAATGACCTAAACGAGCCTCCGTAGCGCAGAAATATTTTAATGACACGCTCAGAAACGCTCTTCAAAGCTCTGGCTGCTTCCACACGCTGAACCAGAGGCCAATTGTCCTGCGCAAGCCACTCTAGTAACTTGTTTACCTGTCACTTCATCTTCAACATCAAGCGCTCAAGTCTGCGGCGCTTGCTGTGTTTGTCGTCTCGCACCATCAGACCTACCATCCACAGTCGTGGTTGCGATTCATCATGCCGCCGAAGAAAGGTAGGAGAGCCGTTGCACCTGCAGCCCCGGCCCTGCCCGCGCTCGACACATGCAAGATAGCCCTCAGCGGCACCTTTCCGGCTTTCTCCCAGGCTGCACTAAAGACCAAGGTCGAGGCACTGGGCGGCACTGTCGGCAGCACAGTCACTGCCGACACGACACAACTGATCGCATCGGACGGCGACTACGCCAAGTCCTCCATGAAAGTCGCAAAAGCCAAGTCTCTCAGCATTCCTGTTGTCAGCCTAAGATGGCTCCAGCTTTGTGAGGAGACCGGCGTTCGACCTGCAGAGGCGCTCTACGAACCTGGAGTGGACAAGGAGGACGATGGGAATGCACAGCCTGTTGCGTCTCAGTCAATGCAGATCCGGGCGGACGGACCCGCTCAAAAAAGAGCCGCGTCTCCGGCTGCCAACTCTGCTGTTGACGACTCAGAGCCGAAGCCCAAGAGGGCGAGGGGACGCAAGGCCACCAAGGTTGCCGACAATGAAGTCAAAGACGAGGTCAAGGACAAGGGGGAGGAGGAGGACGCGCATGTCCCTGCTGCCAAGTCCGTGCCGGCGAAACCTGCACACGCAAAGACGAGGCCGGAGCCTGTCATGGGTGAGGGCCAAGTCACCAAACGCCGAGATATCCAGATCCCCCTTGATGAAGGATGTCCCTTTGCGTCATCCATTGTCTACATTGCGCCTGACGGGGTCATCTTCGATGCGTCTTTAAATCAGACGAATGCCTCTAACAACAATAACAAATTCTATCGCATCCAGGTTGGTAGCACTATCAGCAATCTTTCTGTGCCCCAGCTAATTGGTGCCAGCTCTTGGTGGATAGCAGCGGTGCCCACCGGACTTGGACGCGATGGGGTCGTGTCGGGGAGCGTGGCCAGACCGCGATTCTGGGCGGAGGGAGCCTAGACGACGCCATCCGTCAGTTCGAGAAGAAATTCAAAGACAAGTCGGGTCTCGCGTGGAATCAGCGGGGCGAGAACCCCAAGCCTGGAAAATACGCCTTTGTCGAGCGAAACTACAGTGTCGATTCAGACGACGACGAGGGAGCCGAGATCTCCAAGAAGAAGCCGAACGGCTGGGTTCCGCCCAAGAGCACACTCCACAACGAGGTTCAGAAGCTCATGGGGCTGATCTTCAATCAGCAATTCTTTGCGGCGACCATGAGCGCCCTTAACTACGATGCAAATAAACTTCCGCTTGGGAAGCTGAGCAAGGCGGCGATCACGCGAGGTTTCGCAGCCCTGAAGGATCTCTCGGCTCTCATTGACGACCAGGCGCTCGCCCTCAACTACGGAGTGCCGCATCACGAGGCGATTGAGAACCTCTCCAACTCTTACTACTCGCTGATCCCTCACGCATTTGGCCGGAACCGCCCGCCCATCATCTCAGTTCAACAAATGGTGAAGCAAGAAATAGAACTTCTTGACAGCCTGAGTGACATGAAAGATGCAGCGCTCATCATGAAGATGGACAAGATCGGAGACGACGACATCCACCCGCTTGACAAACAGTATCAAGGTCTCGGGATGGACGAAATGACGCCGCTTGATCACACCTCGACTGAGTTTACCCATCTGACAGAGTATTTGACAAAGACCCGCGGAGCCACCCACAATGCTAACTACAAGGTGGAGTCCATCTTCCGGATTGAGCGTCAGGGGGAGAAGGATCGTTTCGACAGCAACTTTGGAAAGAAGGCTAAGAACCGCCGGCTCCTTTGGCACGGCTCCCGCGCCGCCAACTTTGGTGGCATTCTCAGCCAGGGTCTCCGGATTGCGCCGCCCGAGGCGCCCGTTTCTGGCTACATGTTTGGCAAGGGCATCTATCTCGCTGACATGTCATCCAAGTCGGCAAATTATTGTTGCTCGTATCTCTCGGACAACACGGCACTCCTGTTGCTGTGCGAGGCCGAGCTTGGCGACCCGATACAGGAACTCACCGACGCCTCCTATTCTGCAGGAGAGGATGCCAAGGAGAAGGGCATGATATCGACCTGGGGAAAGGGTAGCACGGGCCCCAGAAAGTGGAAGGACGCGGAATGTGTCCATACTTCACTAAAAGGCATCAAGATGGTGAGTTTCATCCTGTGCCTTGCCGGCCCCCCATCCTGTTGTCACCTCGCTAACACCTTCAGCCCGACACGTCGGTAGATGCGGGGGACACCAATGTCCCCGATGCCTACCTCTGCTACAACGAGTACATCTGCTACGATGTCTCGCAGGTCCGCCTGCGCTACCTCTTCCGCGTGAAGATGTAAGGCACTGCTAGGGCGTGTTAGAGTGATGTTTTGAATTGAATTGGGAGCCGGAAAGGCCTTCGCCTAGTCCCACTCCTGAGCATGTGAAGCTGCGTTTACGATGACAGAATGAGAAGCGATTAGCAGGAATCGGGTTGAAGCACCGCCGAAAAGTTGTTTTTGTCCAGCCGAGAGGCGTTCTTCGGGTCGGAGATCGCCGGTCTCACGAGCTGATCTGATGTTGTTGTTGCTGCTGCTGCTGCTGCTGCTGTTGTTGTTGTTAATTATTTACATCTAGGCATCGGCTGCGAAGCTGTCGTCTGCAGGATATCGAGATGATAGGTATGTAGGGATGTGCTGTGCTTTGCGCCTTTCCATCAAGCCCCTCCATACCGTGGCATTTGGGTTTCGTAGTCTTGTGTTGACCACTGCGCAAATATCGGAAAGCAATTTCAAAATCTTTCACACAACTCATAGAATATCTGCGAGGGCCTGATCATGGCCGGCTAGTTCTCCATCTTTTCGGGAGCATGTTCTCGGGGTCATGGCAGTAATTATCAGTCGACGACGAGGAGCCACAACTTGTCATAAAGCCGCACACACCCTGCTGTGATTATCGTACACTGATCGTTTCTAGTTCCTGGATCAAACAAGTCGAGGCAAAGATTGCATGTAGCTACAGGCCGTGCCAGCGGCTCCTGCGTGGAAAAAGTAGATACGCTCTAGAAAACAACTGAACTGGAACGTCGTTCCCCTCCCCCCCCCCCCCCCCCCGGCAAAAAAAAGTGGCAGACCTAAATAGATGAGGGCCGGTCCCACGTAAAGTCCCATCTATCCTTACCCGCTTGAATCAATTATGCGTTGTTCTAACAAGATCCAGCTTTCTCCTTGAACCCCGTGACCCCGTTCACCCTCGCCTTCAACCGTCCAATCACACCCTCTGTCCCATGGGCAAACGAGCTGGTGAGGGCCAGGACCCCTCCAAGCGGCGCCACCTTGGGTTCCTCCCCCCGGATGAGCCGGATCCCCGCGACGTCTTCGAACCCAACTTATCTCCACCGGGACTGAGATAGTTGCACGCAGCCGGGGTCTGGGGCGTGCGCCCATTCACGGCCGCCGAGTTCGGAGGAGGCAGCCCTGCCGGGGATGGGGGCTTGGTGGGTAGTGGCGAATCAACGCCTCGGGGGTTCGCATCGTGTGTCCGGGCCGTGACGGCCAAGGCAAAGGTGGCTGGCATCTCGGGGTCGGCGGGGTCCTTGTCATCCCACAGAGCTTTCGACATGTCCCACAGCTCGTGCTGAGTCTCGCACGAGACGGCCCCTCTGCGGCGGTTCCAAAACCGGGATGACTGCATCGCGCTGTGGGTGTCAAAGTCTGTCGTTTGTGTCTGTTGCCGGCTTTTGGGTTTTTGTTGCCGTGGCCGAGAACCAGAGTTGTGATGGGTGAGGAAAGAGGACTTTTTTTATGGTAGGGCATGGGAACACCCCCCAAGTTTTGTATTCGACAGGAATGTGTAGCATCAAGGCTGCAGTAGGTGGCGGCGGATACTAGTTACTGGTAAACCGAGGTTACGCCCTGGCTCACTATCATGGCTTTCGAGCAATGACGGCTCGAACCAGAGCTTCATGGTGGTTACCGAATGCCCATCACCCTACCAGCCGTCGGTCCCCTCGATCGGGTGCATAGCTAGTGAGGTCTTCTTCCCCGTCCCCCGGCACCTCAGCACCTCGGCGCCACCAAGACTCATCGTGTATGATGGCGGCCGAGAGTGGCGCGGCAGTGCTCCGGACGTGACAGCAGGAAGAAGTCCACATGCTGGATGTAGAAGAAGCTTGTGACATGATCTTTCCACGATACGTACAGCGGTGCAAGATTATTGTCGATGGCAAAGACGAAAAGGGGACAGAGACCGCTGGAAGAAGGACCATCTCGATGGCCCATGCTGTAGCGACGGGGAACTGATAGCTCGACCCAGATATGGGGCGCTGCTAACCCGCTGCCAAACCGAGCAGCGAGTTTTTGTGGAGGAGAGACGCCAGATTGTCTTGAGTTCTTTGGAGACGGTGCAAATTTTTGCGGGAATTGATTAGCCGCCGGATTAGTCGTCGACGCCCTTGGTTACGGCTCTCGCGATCTGTTATGTGATGTTGTTGTTGCCGGGAAAAAAGAGAAGTCACACACAAGACGACGGTATATGGACATGATGAAAGAATCTCGGCTCCTCTTCGCACAGGAAACAAGCTAGTCGAAGGTAACTGTCCAATGGCGTTGTTAGTGTTCCGGGGCAAGCACTCGCCCCGGGTGCAGGCAGGAGGGGTCTGCTATTGGATCAAGCGCACTAGTGGCAGACGCAACTTCTTGTTCCCTCATTAGTCATCTAGGCGCCCTCACGGGGGCCCAATAGGTTCGCGGGTACCCGCAAATCTAAAATTGCGCGGGACCCACGAATATTAGGTAAGCCGGCCATTTTGGGCCATTACCGCGCTCTTAACGCGTCGCGATATACGACGCGATCCTCTTCATGGCACGATACCGTAAAGATGGAACCAGCTTCATTTCCTGACGACTGCCTCCCTCCTGAAGGCGAATACGAATCACGAGATGCCCTCTTCAAGGCGATCAATACGTGGGCGCAGCCCAAGGGCTACGTGTTTACTACCGGAAAGTCAACCAGAGAAAAGAGCGGTAGACAGACAGTCACATATTCATGTGATCGATGTTACCAGCCTCCTAGTGCGTTTAGAGAGCGACGACGGAAGATAACTACCAGAGGGACCGGCTATTAATTCTCTGTACTAGCTAAGGAATCCTTGGATAAGACTGTCTGGACCTTGAGGTATCGTCCTGACAGACGGTTTTCCGTACATAACCACGAGCCAAGTCAGCACCCGTCCGCTCATCCAGTACATCGAATACTTTCTAAGGAAACTGTTACTACTCAAACGCTGGGATCGCCCCTAATGACATTCGAACGTATATCCGCCAGAACTACAACGATATGGCAACTTAGCAGGATATCTATAACTGCATTGTAGATACCAAACGAGTAGTCTGCGAAGGCTAGAGTTCTATCTACGCACTTGCTAACCAACTGGATAAAGAAGGGTTCTGGATTCGATTGTAATTTGATTTAGATAGCCGGGTTATAGTTGTTTTATTCGCCTACCTAGATTCACTAGTATACCTTCAGGCCTACCTAGATACCCTCTTATTGGACTGTACCTACAAGACGAACAAGTACGGCACGCCGCTTCTTGATATAATTGGAGTCGATGCTTGTTAGCGATCTTTCTGTATTACATTTGTATTCCTTAGCGGCGAGACTAAACAGGACTATCTTTAGGCCTTAGATTGGCTTAACTCACTCTATGAGATATATAATACTCGACTTCCTTCTGTCATTTTAACGGACCGTTGTATCGTATATATGAATGCTACTACTACTTACTTTCCATCCGCTACTTTACTTTTATACCTATGGCATGTAAATAAAGTAGTCTTTCGCCATTGCCAGCAACATTTACACGACAACAACAAAGACTTGGAGCTTAGGACAGCCTGGTTATCTGAGACGAATCTGGGCACATGAAATTTCCTTTTTCGTTCGTCATCCTGAGCTGGGGTGAGCTGTGGCTAATTTGTCCTAAGCTTCCCCTGATTCTTCCCTGAGCTAGGGTAATCCCATAGGCCGCCACCGCACAGCCTCAGAGGCCTGTTTTCAGTCCCCCCCGGCTAAAGTTTCCTCTCGATGGAAAGTAAATAACGTATAATCTGTAAGGATAGCTGTAACACCCAGAGTCGAGGAAGGTTCTAGAAAGCCCTAGAACACGCCACCTCCCCAGTAGTATGATACTCAGGATAGTTGACACTGCATTCGCCACTGCAGTCGTCATCACAGTTGCCACAGCGCGGCTATAAGTAGAACTCTCTGGCGGAACCAGAGAGCAGGAGCAGGCTTCAATTGATGTATTTCCAGCCACCTACCCTGACAAGTACAACCGTCTTTATTGCCAGCGTTACAATAGCTCCCAGGCAAAAATTCCAATTACAACATACACGCGTACTAGATATACGTGTAACTCAGCCTAAAAGCCCTATTGTCAAAGCTAAGCAATCTATACCTACCAAACCTCAAACAAACTAAAAAGATCTAATAATACCAATTTCAAACCTATAACATTACTATACTATACCACAGAAGGGTGTAGTACGGATAGAATCGCTGAAAACAACAGTAACGTCACCTGTCTGTAATCTTATCTGGTTGACAAGTCATTCTCTGCAGTACTATTAGAGATATATAGACAGTCTTTCAAAATTTCGATTTCTGTTAGAGAGATTTACTCACTCTCTTTAACAAACAAAAACGGCGAGGTCAGCCACCAGCTTAATAGAAGGGTTTAAGGTATAATGTAAGAAAAGGCAGGTACGCCTAATCAAGGTGATCACAATGGTAGCGAGCAAGAATTGGTAAATGTGCAAGATTTCAACCTAGCCTGAGCTGAGAGGTGGGCGAGGGCCGTGATTTAAATACAAGGTAGTGGTGGTGCGTGTGCCAGGGGTTGTGTAGTGTGTGTGGTGCCAGGGGTATTTCATTACATTAATGCTAAAGGGTAGCCCAAATTCTGGAACGCGGGCAAGTTAAGGCTCAAATTTGGGACCGCGGTTGGAAACTGCTAAGAGGCGACAGTGCCCTAATGGCCCAAATCCTGGACCACAGCCCCGGATTTTGGCCTAGAATATACCAGTACATGCTCTGGGATGGTACACAATACTCTAGCTCGGAATTTGGGATGGTACATGGTACCCCAGCCCCAAACTTAGACAGCACCGATGGGATGTCCCAGAGTATACCAGCACATGATGGGATGTCTTAGAATATACCAGTACATGCCCTAGAATAGTACGCATTCTTACGACTCTCGGTTGAATGTCTAGGTGTCGGATAACGAGAGAAAATTGACGCTAGCACAGGATAAACGGGTTCATCTGGGGGATACGGAGGTTATTGAGCGTAGGAACTGTCGCCGAGGTCGCTGACGAAGTTTGCCTCAAGTCTTTATAATGGTGGTAATGAACCGACCGAGGAGTTTAGATATCGAGGATAAAAACACAGACTTTGTCCGTTATAAGTTTCTTCTTACCGGGAATAAAACACGGGCCCATGAAGGTCTCGTTTTCATACCTCTATAGTCTCACCCGACAATTTCTTCTGACCGAGTCCGTATTAATCGCAGATCCTGAGCAAAAGGTAAGCCGCACTGACGGCCGCCTAAGCCGAGGTGAGTCTTGGCTATACTTGCTATATCCATAAATTGGCCGCCGTGGTTGCAAGAACAATCCTCGGCCCAATTTTGGGACACTGGCCACCTACACGCAACGGTCGCTTTCCTCACCACGAAACTACCGTTTTCTCTTTTTCATCCGATAACCTACCGTTACGGGTCAATTGGAACTTCGAATTACATGCGCCCTATCAAACTTTCTAGTACAGGCACTACCCTTACAAAGGCAAATGAGCTAGGAATGGAGTGGGAAGAGAGATAACAAGCAGCTATGACTTTGTGAGCCATTAAAGAAGAGAGCTGGAGAAACAGCACGGTTGATTGATCAGATTACAAGCCCCGAAATCCGTAGCGTTCTTCGGAGCCCCCAAATCAGGTATATCGAGTTCCCAACACCCCTATATCACCAAAGCATTTTCTTAATTCACACCGTCGCTAAGTAGGACCTCCAAGATTCATTGCGTTTTGTCCGACGCTTGGGACCCTCCATGTCCGGCATCCGGCTCTGCCCCACCACTTGGCGCTGGGGAGTGCATCGAGTTCGGTTCCTTAGCCTGTGCTACTGCAGGATTCGCGACTGAAGCCCCTGCTGGACACTGACACCTCAGAATTTGACTTAATGCGGCATCGTACTCCATCCTCTTCTCCAGGCTCATTTTGATGTAATATAGGTCGTAGGGCTCGTACGCGGGTGGCTCAGCTGTGAGGCCGCTAGGATTCCGCTGTGGGAACACTGGCTGTTTTGTACGAGGAACCTGGGCACACTGAGTTTCCCTTTTCGTATCTCCCTCACGTGACACTACTCACCCTAGCTCAGTCTTTACTCAGTCTTTGCTCAGTCTTTACTCAGTCTTTGCTCAGTCTTTACTCAGTCTTTGCTCAGGCTTACTCAGGCTAAGAATCATTTCCGGAAGGCTACGCCGCAGCATGCACAATTACTTCAATTCTAGCCGAGCGAGCCTAGAATTGGTCCTATATATAAAAATGGCCAAATTGGTCCCTGTCTTTCGAAAGCGAATGGTTCCGCCTTCATCTAGCCTTTACCCTCAACATCTCGCATCCACGCCTAACTGTATACACTCTTACTTCTATTGTTCAATACCTTAAACTCATCACTACCCTTAACAAAACGTAAAGATATGGTGCTCAAATCAACGGCGTCCAATTAAACAAATGCTGTTATTAAGCGGACCGTAAGGAGAGGCCTTACAGCAGACCGCTCCAAGATCCACCCTTACGCGGTTCGCAGGAATCTGAGGCCTAAGAGCAAAAACGCTATTCAAGTGCACTTAAGGTATGGCATTCGTAAGTAAATCAATATTACGCACATAGTTTACACCAAGATCTAACATACTTTAGATATGAAAAGATATATAGGCCTTCCTACCCTCGAGATATACAGGTTATAAAGCATTTTGCTGAAACTGTAGCCCTCTACACAAAAGGTAAGCTCGATAAAGAGGGCAAACTACCAACCACTGACAGCCTAAGAGGTACAATACACAGTAAACTGGTATACATTATCGAATACAAGCTACGTCTTAGGCCGCACTTTTATCCCCGGCAGTCTCGGATACTCACAACTACGGTCAGCCATGGTTAGCTGAAGGGCAAAGGTCAAAGTGAACAAAGGGTCTAGATTCCGGGATTGCCAGGACTGGTCCGTGCATATTTGCCCAGCTCTGGGCAACGAGTTAGGCCTTTTCGAGGGTTGAAGACACTATTACACCGCAGCGCTCGGAAAGGCTTTTACATCACAAATAGCTATTCTTATATACAGTATCGGTAGCGGTGCGATGAAGCGTATTATGCATGCACCAAGCCGGGAGATGACACAAGCATTAGCACTGATACACTTTCTGGGCTAGTCTATTATGTACTGGTATATACTATATACTTAGTATGTTCTAAGCTAGGACATTATACACTGGTATATTCTAAGCTGGTATGTTATGTACCAGTATACTATGGGCCAGTACATCATGTACTGGGATATTCTAGGTGCCAGTATATTATGTACCATACCATATAATATACTAGTAGGCTAAATAGCATCCCGGTTTTGGTACTAGGATATTACGTACTGTCCTAGGGATTAGACCAAGATACCATATACTATCTCACAACATGTACCATTATATGCTAAAAAGGCCTAAAACGTGGATATGTGCCTAGCTCTTCGTCTCCAGTCATGGTCCCTGATATGGTCCATTGATGTCTTTGGGCTTCCGTACAAGCCAGCTTGCCAGAATCTGGGCCACCTTATATGATTATCCCTCTCTCAAAATCATCTCTTATGCGGGGGCAGGTACTCTCGCGGAAAGTGCAGCGGCCCTTCGTTGGCCGTGCAGTGCTAAGGTGAATTGTTCCTGGCACTGGTAAGCATAAGAACGGTTCGTGATGGCGACGGAAAGTACCTATTATGACCGGCGCCCTTCCACCAGCTGCATCCTACCAGCCAGGGCCACTGCATGTGACAGGTAGCAGGATTTTATCATCCAAGGCCCGGCCCGCATGTAAGTCCCGCAACCCTGGCCAACGAGTGGTGAGCCAAATCTGGCATAGTCGGAGTTAGGCCTGGGTGGTCTTAACTTTGTTATCCCATCGTAGTCCTGGATATCTGTACCTGGTCCAGTCGAATTCGCTAGCCAGCCAGCTCACAAAACGGCTAGGGCTATCTCCCACAATGTTGTTATGGAGGGCGTCAACCTATATGGAGACCTAACAACAGCCACCCTGGTCATGGAGGGCCCCTGTATCTCCGCGGTAGTGGAAGAAAAACTTGACCGTCATTGTTTCAAGCTAAGAGTAGGGACTAGGAATGTCATCCTCAAAGCATATGACCCCTGGAATAACTCTGGGTGGTTCTCATGGGGCTTACTAAGCAAGGGAGCTGAGTTTCTGGTTCTGATACTTAGTGTGAGCGAAAAGCCTGGTCGCTTCGAGAGCAAATCCTTCGGCCTGGCGCTTTCTCAGGTGAACCAGACCCAAGGTAGGGCGGCTGTTTGTTATCGGCGCGCTGGCGTAGTCGATGAGTCTCTTAGGGGGTTTGCATCCTTGGCCGATCTACGGCCTGTTTGGAGGGTCTCGCTTATATAACTTGCTTTAGGTAGCGCTGGGGCAGTAGAGCTAGAAAATCAGGTTAAAAACAAGGTCGAGATAGCCAGCAAGGGACGAAGGCTAAGGCCAGAAGAACGGGATAATCTGCTTTGTGTTCTCTCACCGCGGACGGAGATCAGTCTCCTAGGGGTGGCAAGGGCTAGATCTCCCTCTGTAAAATGACGCCTTGTTGCAAGAACCATCCGAAGCTAGTGAAAATGGGGAAAGCGCCTCAATCTTCGTCTTCACCAACGACCAAAACACCAATCTTCCCCTCCATAAGAAACCAAGCACCTCGAAAGATGAGCTTTCAGTCAACGAGTCGGGCCCGCACTTAAGCAAAATCAGCAAGACAAGTACCAGCCACACCTTCGGCAAGCAAGTTGAAAACATCTGGAACACCCTAAAACAACTGATCGCCCACTAAACTGGCGTCTCCTTCCAAGATGGCATCGGATTCCACATCCAAGAAAATAAAGCCGCCGAAGGTATCTCAAAGGCTTTGATTTCATAAACATCGCCACCAACAAAGACCCCATCTGGCCACATGTCACCACTCTTCGCGCCACAGGCAAAGGTTGGGTGAACTTCACCCGGGCCATCCACGCCTTGACTCTCTTCAGGTCTGGATTCGGGGAGCTCTTCCGTCCTAATTCCACCCTACCACGATGTAACACATGCCAACTAAGCATCGAAGTCCCTAAAAGTCAAGACTACCTAACCGTCTACATCCCCGAACTTACAGAGATACTACAGCGGCTAGGAACCAAGAGTAAGGTACCAAGCCCTAGCAGCTAGTAGATGATATTTTGTAACGCAGGCTTGCGCGGGCTGCGTCAAAGGTAACGAGGATACGGGGCTACACTACAAGATGGTGGCTCGTATAATAGGGGTTAGGTAAGTAATCAATTGAAGCCTGCCTATGCCTCTCGACGCTGTTACGAGGCATCCTAACGATACGCGGATGACGGCCCCGTTGCTTTCACCACGTCCTGCTCAACCAGTTGAGCGGACCATCAACGAATACCAAGCAAGGGGTGCGAGGCATGCTTCAGCCGCAGAACGGCTGAGCGCCGCTTTTAGCTGCGGTGGCAAGCGGTTGCAAAAATAACGCGAACAGCAAAAAGGCCAGTGGTCCGTGTAGTGGCTTGGAGCTAACAGCCCCTACCAATTTTATAACAATTCCACGGCATTCGGCTCACACCACCATTCACACCACACAACTATCCTCCAACTATCCTCCAAAGACCTCAATTCTACGGCTTATTCACAATGCCTCCTCACTATCCTACGCCTGTAAAGTGCCGGCTTCGAGGCACAGCAGCATATCTGGATGATCACCACATTCCGTATTACAAGGCCGATTTACTTCGACAATTCGGCATTCGAAGCAGGACTAGTGGCTGGGCTATCCTGCATCAAAACCTCGATCGACGGCATCCAGCTATTGAGACAAGGGGAAGAAAGCCTATCATTACAACAGCCGACCTATTACGAATGGAACAAATCCTATGGCAGTACGGGTTCCAGGCCCGGCAATTAAGCTGGCAAGCCCTTGCCAACGAAGCTGGTATTAAAGCCAGTAGTCGAACGATTGAGAAAGCAATGGGAACCTTGGGTTATAGGAAGTGTATAGCATGCGAAAAAGGCTGGGTTTCCTCTTCTGATATGAAGAGAAGGGTAAAAGATGCTGAACGCGCGCTATTCTTCCGGCCAAACCCAACAGGTTGGCATGATATTCGATGGTCAGACGAGTGCCATTTCACTGTTGGCCCAGGAGGCAAGATCCGAATTATCCGGAAACCAGGAGAAAGATATTGCCCTGACTGTATCCATCACCAATCTCCAGACGAAAAACCTGGGCCAGAATCTGAACGATAT
Organism: Lasiosphaeris hirsuta; assembly: GCA_030549175.1. NCBI lineage: Eukaryota > Fungi > Ascomycota > Sordariomycetes > Sordariales > Lasiosphaeriaceae > Lasiosphaeris > Lasiosphaeris hirsuta. The sequence goes on from JAUKUA010000002.1 coordinate 4,694,324, forward strand.
CATGTCTGGGGCGCAGTTGGATGGAATTTTAAATCTGAGCTCTCTTTTTACCATGTTCCAACTAACACGAATGGAAAGATGAGCCTCCAGATCTATAGAGACGAGATTTTAGAGAAGGCAGTACGTCCTTGGCTTGATGAAGGTCAGGATTTTATCCTGGAAGAAGATGGTGATTCAGGGCACGGTATAGGGCAAAGGGATAGTATTGTGAAGGTCTGGAAAGAAGAACACCATCTGAAGCATTATTTCAACACCCCTCACTCTCCAGACATTTCTCCAATTGAGAACTTCTGGAGGAATATAAAGCAGTTCGTACGAGCTAACCGCAGTATAACTGGCTCTGGATTGAAAGACCTTGTTCTGGCTGGCTGGGCTCGAATTCCGCAGACAACGATAAATACGATGGTGGATTCTATGGTAGTGCGAATGCAGGATGTGTTAGCGGGCGGAGGTTAAATGACTGGGTGGTGAAATGGGTGTACAAAGAAGTACCTGGATTGCAGTATAAAATTGGCCTTGTGGATTGTACTATGAGGTAATATGTTCGTATTATTTTTGCAACCGCTTGGGTGGTTCAAACCAGGCCGTGATTGGTGTAAATTTCCAACATTCCGAGTCTGGAACCAATGTGGCGTGTTCCCAAACATCTGCCCCTGACGAGCGCTTCGGGTGGCAGCTACACAGTACCCTTTTCTCCAGGTACGTCTGTCGCGCCTCTCAGGGTATGCACTCTTTTTCTGAAAACCCCTCTTCTGTGAGTACTGAACCTGGTGTGGAACACGCCCTCTCCCTAGGAGTCTTTTGCGAATTTAAGCTCTGTGAGCGCGACTTCCGTCCAAACATCGCTGGTTACTGGTCGGCGTGCAGTCCGTAGCACGCTCGCAATGTCGACAGCACAATCAATCAGTAGTTTTTTGACGGGCGCTTTCGACAATTCTTACCCGTTCAAACTTCGCTCCGCCCTCGTCGTCCTCGCAGTCCAAATATGGTCTACGATCTTCATGACGGCCGTCTTTGCCGCGCCGGTGTGGTCCATCCTCACAGAAGTTATCCGAATCCCCGTTCATTTCATCTTCCCCGATTGGCTCTGCGTCCCCGAGGCCATCGCACTATGGTTATTCGCATGGCATCAAATCTGGAGCAACCGAAGCGTCATTCTATGGTGCTCCTTCGAGTCGAACGAGGATATCGCCAACAGTAGTCGCATCCACCCCCGAGTGCGGGAAGCTCTATGGTTTGCGCCGGCCATTCCGACCTTCCTCTACGTGACCTGGCTCATCCGACACTATCCTTGGCTGTTTTGGGACGTCGTGTGGTGGGTCTGCACACCTGTCTTGCCTCGTCTCTTCGTCTTGGTGGTGATCGTGGCTGCGCTCGCCGCGTTTGCCTTCTGGTTGGGAGAGGAAGGAGTTGGCGTAATCGTGGGAGTGGGTGGCATGGTGATCTTGAAGTCGGTGACGGTGTGCTGCCATGCGCCTCGGCCATTCGTCCATCTTGTATTTTGGATCTATGACCTTGGCTGGGATGGCGTGGACTTGTGTCGCGGGGCGCTGGCGAGAGCCAGCATTCTCACCCCGAGGCCACCACAGTCGCTGGACCAACCATATCAATACACTGCATTCGTCAAACCCGGAAAGGAAATTCGGCTTCTGAGACTCCACAACGACTTTTGGGGGGGCCTCAAATGCACCTTGATCAGCATGCCGTTGACAGACCCTCCGCCCTACGAGGCCATCTCGTGGGCGTGGGATAAGCCAGCGGACCAAGGGACGAGAACGCTCTGGATCGATGGCATGGCGCTCGGCATCAGCCCAAACATGTATCGCATCATCTCCACTCTGGCTCCGTTCTACGGCACCCGGCTACTCTGGATCGACTCGATTTGCATCAACCAGCAGGGGACGGCGGGCAAGGCGGAGAAGAAAGACCAGCTCCCCTTGATGACCAACATCTACGAGTCTGCCGCTCGCGTTGTCGCATTTCCAGGCCAGGGCAAGCTCGCCAATCTTGCCGCAAGCTTCGTCGCTGACCTCCATACCCATCTTGAAACACGCGTCAATCCAAACATGTTTCCCGACACAGACCGCTCAAACCACCACCCCTACCGTAGTAGGAAGAAGGCATGGAAAGGTTTCTACGAATTAGCTCAGCAGCTCTACTGGACAAGGGCATGGGTCATCCAGGAGATGGTGGTCGCAAAGACGGCTGTGGTGCGCTATGGCCGTACTGAGATCCCCTTTGAGATCCTCGGACCCGTGGCCATGGCATTCAAGAGTCTCGAACAAGGCGTCACGGCCTTGCTCATCAACGAGGACTCGCTGGACAGGCGAGATATCAGGGCTGCGACTTACGGAATCGACTTCATGGGCAGACTCTGCTACTTCAACGGTATGTACCATCTGGACCCGAACGACGTGCGTTTGCAGATAGGGTCCCGCCCCTCGCGCGTGGAACTTGAAGAGCGAGGAATGCCGGCTTTTCCCGACTTGCTTCTCGAATGTATCCAATCCGAGGCCACCATGCCACACGACAAGGTCTGGGCGATCTGCGGGATTTCTTCTGCCAACTACCTCGAATCTTTGGTGCCGGATTATGAAGTACCCAAGGATGAACTGTACGGCCAAGTCGCCCGATGCGTGCTTAAGGAGGAAATCGGGAAGCAGTTTGCCCTCTTTGGGATCGCTGGAACGAACAAGCCCGTAAACGACGCGGTCCCGTCGTGGGTTCCAGACCTTTCCCAGCTCCCGAAACTCTATCCGATGGACAATGCACTTTGTCGATACCGGGCCGGGGGCAGCGATGCAGATTACGCCGATGTTGTGTTTAGCAAAGATGAGTCGCAGCTCCTCGTCAACGGATATTCCCTCGGCAGCGTACTTGAAGTCGACGACAAGAATCCGCACATCTCTTCATCCCGCAGCGCTTTGACTCCAGCGGTCAGTGTGGCGGAGCCTGGGTATGTCGGCGTGACAAGGTCGCCGGCCTTCTTGCAAAGGAGCAAGGTGGCGATGCGCGCTTGGCTGGAAAGTGTTTGCCAGCTGGCAGCATCCATGTCCCAAGGCACCATCACCCCAAACCGCAACCATCCCGTACTCGTCGCCCCTGCCATCCTCCGAACGCTCATCTGCGATGACGACAACATGGAGTGCCCGGCAGCCCGAGATACCATCGAGGACTTGGAAATCTTCACCCTCGACATCATGCACGACAACCCACCAACCGATACGGGGATGAGCTTCTTGCGCGCGGCGAGAGTCCGTTTCAGCGAGAGGGAGCAGGTCATCAGGTCTCAGCTGAGCGCCGAGTTGATCGCGCGCCGCACTCAAGGACGGCAGTTTGCCATGTCGGACCGGGGATACCCGATGATTGTGCCGGGCGATGCCGAGAAGGGGGATGAGATTGTTATCTTTGCTGGCAGCCGCGTGCCGTATCTCTTGCGATCGGGGGTGAAAATGGGAACGCATACGCTTGTTGGAGAGGCGTATGTTCATGGAGTGATGCAGGGGGAGTATCTTGTCTCGGGAGATGGGGACAGGAGTTACGTGATTGTTTGAAGGCTGGTGGTGCTGAGGGCGGACTGCGAGAGGTTTCTCCTGTGGTTCATGCCTGGAGAACCACTAAGACTCGGAGTGGCCGACTAAAAATATCTTGCCTCGATTGCCGCAAGCGTCATCTCAGAGGTGTTAAAGCGAAGGCCCACCAACAGCAATCACCACCATGGCCTCCTTCCTTAAGGCCCTGATCTTCTCGCGAATACTGGGCCAGTATTCGCCAGTATTGGCCGGAAGGGGGACCTCAAGGCCCCTGTTCAGTGGCGCTTACGCCAAGATGTACTACATGAAGCCCTGGTTAGTATACCTAGCCGTAAACGGAGTAGCTTGCCAAGCCCAAGGAGACTCACCGCCTTCGTTGTTGATCGCTCGATTGTGTCAGAAACACTGCACTCTGGAATGTTGTGGATTGCAATTGCTTGATTGTATTGCGTGTCTTCTGGTTCTGGCTTCGGCTAGAACCTCCTTCTTTATAGACTACTCCGTAGGGTTCTGTGGGCAAGACAGAGCAATGGGAAACGGTGATGGATTCTGTGGTGTTGCGGGCCAGGATTTCCCTGGCCTGCAACAGCTATCTAGGTGTGGCCCAAAGGGCACTAGCTAGGCGAGGTGGCGTGTGCGCCCTGCACCCTCGAGGTGGGGCACCACCTCCAACAGATTCAGCTTTGTCAACACCGTAGCTAAGGCTCACTGGCGTTCAGGCAGTGCCAGGCAGTGCCAGGCATTCAGTCAGCATTGCTGACCACAAGCCCAGGGCCCCTGAACCTCTTTCTTTCTGACAACTTTGTTGGAGTAGGGGGATAGGGGTCCGATTTCTGGGACCCCCCTATCCAGGCACTTCTTTTCGGAGGCAGGCCTAAAATCGGTCCAACGTCGCGTAAACTTGCTAATTTTTATGGCAGGGTGAGCATTGGGTGAGCCATGGTGAGCCGAAGCCGAGCCGAGGGGTGAAGCGAGCCTGATTTCAGGCTAGCCATGCTCGGACGATATCCACTTATTTTTTAGTCCGAGACTACGTACCTGGTAGTTACAAGCTAGGACCTTATTATACACGTGAAAGTGTCAAACTGATCAACAGCTCATGCGCCGTCTGCCCTCTCTCGCTGAACCTCTGCAATAGCCGCCATCTACGCAGCCAGTGCAGCCTGCCAGTTCGCCAGCTCCTGCGACGATTGCTTCCTGAGCTCATCCTTGTCCAGGGAGGTAACAGCACCCTTCGCCAACACTCCGGGGGGCTCTCATGCCGAAGCCGACCGGTTTCTGATGTATGGTGAAGCGCTACGTACGCCGCATGTGTTCATCCCGCGTCTGTCGCTCCTCGATGTACTCTTCTATCCTTGTCACCTGCACCGGTTCCGTCTACTCCTCGCAGTCGGGTGGGAGCTTCGGCGGTCTGCGAGCGCTACACCATCTAGAAACTTGTTATCGCCGGCATCGTACTTGGCCCCTCGGGGTTCTTCTGACTTCTGTTGACTTGCGGTCGGTGTGGGTTTGAGCTGAGAAACCGAAAGGTTGGGCTTGGGAACAGAAAGGCTGGTGGTGTTTGCTGGGTTGAAGCGGGGATGCATAGGGACTAGACCAGACAGCGCTTCGTGCTGGAGCGCTCTGAGACGTGTGACCAACTGCTCTGCGGAAGCCCGCTTCCCCGGTTTGATTTGAAGCATGGATTCATAGACCATGATGAGAATCTTCTCCAGAAAAAAACGGGCAAGTTGGGTCACGCCGGAGCATCATGATCCACTCACTAGTAGGTGGCATGGCGTCAGCGAGAAGAAAACAAAAAAGGTAAAAGTTATGTAAGTTCGCAAGAACAGCAATAAGGGAAGTTGAGATGCAGGAAAGTTGCGAAGATAAGCGAAAGAGCAACAAGACAAAGATTCAAGAGCACGAACCTCGAGGACGGCGGGCTTTTCTTCTTTTCCCCTCCAACTTCACCGATAAAGAAACTGTCAGTCCTCCTGCCGCGCATACCATCGTCGGTCGACAGCCTTGCAGAGGAAAAGTTGGTGACACCGGAGAGCCCGAGGACCAGCCAGGTTGCGAATTCCAGAAAAACGCAGCCAAGGGCCCATATGTCTATTTTGCGGGATAGGACTTAGGAAGGATCCTCTTCAATCTCGGGCGCGCCGTACGTTGGAGTCCATCCTGTCTGTGTCGTGTTGTCACGAAACTGTGTAACATCACGGTGAAACTTTGTTACCCCAAAATCGCTGATCCTCAAATGCCCATAGCCCGCATCGGGAATAGGATCCTGGGCTGTCAAGGTGAAACAGAGAATGTTCTGCGGCTTAATATCGCTATGCCGTCCGAAGATGTGCTCTTGCGACGCTGTACTCCCATCATCGTTCGGGTCATCGTCCGAGTATAGTTGGGCTTCGGATATAGATTTCGGGATGATGCCGGGAGTGTTTTCAATCCTTGGCTTTTTTACTTCGATCCTGTAGGATATGTGAATTGAATAGATGGCGTTGAGCACCTCTGCCAATCCTAGGCATTCGCCCAGAAACCATAACTGCAGTTCGGGTGTGATTGCGCCGCCTACGTTGGGATGGGCCTTCCACAGGTCGACGAGATTGCCACCGTCGGCCCATGGGAGAATGAGGTATTGGGCATTTTGGAACTCAAAAGCTGCCAGCATCAGACACACCCGCGGGTGGCGTCCAAGCATCCGAGAGGCCTCAATTTCCTTCTTAGAATAGCCCTCATCCCTCCCCTCGAGTTGCTTGATCGCGAAATAATCGGACGCCTACTCCTACTCTGTTAGCTTAGGGGCCGCCTACGTGACATTCGCCTATATTCTGCACCGGTTACGGGGCATGGGGTAACTTACCGTGATCCTATGAAAATTATGATGGGCCGGGTGGATTCTTGCCTTATGGATCATCGAGTACCCCCCTCGGACTTGCTTTTAAATTTGGTAAAAGGTAGGATAGCGCGTTCGTGCACCCTGTAGAACAGGGCCGTTCCGTCATGACCAAGCATGAAACTGGGCGCGAGTATGTACCACTGGGAGTTGTCGAAGAGCTGGATATCTTCACATGACTAATTTCGGAACAATTTGATATGAGAGTCCTCGCCTATCCTCCGGATGAGACTAAAGTTCGCGCTGCTTATGTCACTCCGCTTCAGGGGAAGATCATCGTCCGTCAGGTTTTCTCTCCGGAATTTGATGATAAGTTAAGCTTTCTAAATCAAGATAAGAGTAGCGAACAGCCTTTTGGAGACGTCCTTTGATAAGTTGCTCCCGCATATGTAATATGTCAGCTCATCGATATCCCTCGGGCCGTCTGGAAGAATTGTACCAAGGTACGATCGAACGGACTCGACGCTAAGGGCCTACTCTAGCTTATCGCACGGGAGGAAATATTTGGTCTGATCTATGGACGACGGGATAAGGGCGTTTTGCAAAACAGTGTCAAAGGGACCTCTGACGGCCCTGACGGAAGGTTTGATAAGGGATTTACTAAGAGTGAGGCGGTTTTCCTTGGCTAGGTGACTTTAAGGTAACAAGACCTAATTCATTTCATTTTAAATATCCACAGCTACCAAGTGAGAGAGAGAAGAAGTAAGATAAACAGATAATAAGTTTTCTCACCACAGTATTCATACCAAGGCTACGTAAGACGTAGAGAGGAAGTCATCAATTTTCCACCAATAGAAAATAAACAAGAAATGGGGATAGGGAGCACACACGTCTTCTTAATATCGGAAATAAGCTTCTCTACCGTCAATATGTAGGCAAATAGCTCATCCTCGTCAATAAGCACTATAATATCACACAGCATGTTACTCTGTACAACCTAGCAGCCGGAAACTCCGATAACTATATTCTTATCAGTCCGGCAAATAGGGGCAAGCGACTACAGAACGTACTAAGCGGCTAATCAAGCTAGATCTTCCTTATTAGAAACAATCTCCCCCGCAGATACAGGCGGGATCGCTCAGACAGCAAAGTGGCCAGTAACACGGTATTTAAGTCCAAAATCACATAGAGATAATCGTCCGTTAATTCATCCTCGCTCAGTTATTTCCCAATCAGCTCTTAATAATCACCTCGACTAATACAAAAGGTATTAACAAAGCTTCAAAAGGAATTGTTAAAGTTCTCAGGAATCTCAAGGAGGGCAAAGTCGGCATCTAGGGTAAGTCGGTCCGGCTGGGAGACAAAAAAGGGAAACTCAAACCCCGCCACACTCTCCCAGCCGCCACCTAGCCAGTTAATCGCGTAAATATTCCCGATAAGGCCCCACTTTGTCTACTTAAGCTTTTAAAAACTAACAAGTCCTTTCTTTTTTTCTCTAGGAGGTACATCCATCGTCTCCCCCGACTACTCCCGGCGCCTAAGTAGTCCTCAGAATGTTTTTCGGCTACGAGAGGACAAATCAGGCCCGTGCTCCGATAGATTTTCCAAATCGGCAGTCAAGACCTCATCAAGTAGAGCGTAACCTAATGTAATACCTACCAACTTCACTTCATCACTACCTACTTATATAGAGAGGATACCACCTATCCTACACCTACCATAGTACAACAGCTCTTCCGCTCGTTTAAAGGCCACAGAGCAAAGCAGGCCGCATACGGACGCTTCGGCGACAGCAGGTGGGCACTCGACGTTTAGGAACAGGATGCGACCATCGGGCAGCTCAAAGCCACCCGTATCAAGGCGAAGATAAGGCGGCAACGGAAATGCCGGGTTAGTAGCAGGGACGGCACTTTTCAAGCCAGTTCAGATTTTATCGCCTAGGCCGTGATAGACTATCCATGTAAAACCACCAATCTCGTGTCTAACGAGATCCTCAACCTAACTGCTGCCACAGCGGAATTAAATATTAGGCTTAAGATCAAGCGTAGAGCTGGAGGAACTGGCTTCAGCTGTTAGAATCAGCTCTAATAAAACGGCCAAGTCCCTGGTACTAATTCTGTAGGCTTAATAACAGTAGTTGATTTCGTCGTTTAGATTCTTTATGTAGACACCTAAGCCGGCCCTTAAAATCTCGTCCCATGTCGCCTCGATCAGCTTCTCCTAGTTTTAAGGACATAGGATTCTGCTGAGAAGGCCGACGTAGACCTTTATGGCGCGAGGGTTAAGGTGAGACAAGATGGCCCATTTACGCTTAACCTCGGTAACCTTATCTCTGTCCGTCTGAAGAATAGGCACGTGGCAGCGTTCCGCCATGCTCCAGCTCGGAATCGGTTGTGTTTAATACCTTCTCGATATAGGTTCATAAGTAGTGATCATGATTTTCGGTGGTGTGGACGCGGGGATTTACACCGTGCGGCTAAATATACATATCGACGGATTTATTAATAGTTACTTTTTGAAATTCACCTTTCGGAAACTTACAAGGGGTTTCATACGTAACCTAATTAGACAAGAAATAAATTATCGTTTAATCTTAGTCCTAGGTGGGCACCCTCTTTCTAGGGGTGTGGACAAGCAGGGGTTGTCGGCCAGCATCCCGTGACTTTACTCACAAAGCCTCATTCTTTCCTCTAAACACAATCCGGCTTCGCGCTGTTACATCTACTCAAAATTGCCCTACAATTCCCAAATACAATGGATCTATTGTAAAAAAATTGGTTATAGATATCTACCAGAGTCGACTAACGGCCCAAATACTCACGTCTTTTAGACTATTTTGCCGCCTTCTACGCAGCTACTGGACTGACCACGCCCAACGCCCCCTTCGCAACCAACGGGCTCGCCGACACTCTAAATATAATCAGCACACTACGCCAGTCAGCTCCCCAGGGAAAGACGCTGGGCGGCTTAACACGACTTAAGCTCGTAAAAGCCTTCACTCAGAATCTAGACCTAGTCTAAAGGCGTATCGACGAAATGAGTGTGACCAACGCCCTTTACTTAGTACTTAGCCTCTAGCTTATCCTAAACATCATACCCTCGGTTAATACTCCTAGTACGTATTCAAAGCTCCTCTGGGATAACACCGCACCTATAGACACTCTACTCGCTACCACCTTTCCAAAGCAGACAACGCCAAGGTTAAACTACGAGATTAACACTAGGCTGTCCCTAAAGTATCTTAAGTCCTACCATGGTTTTCGCATTAACTTCACCGACAACCTCACTAAGCACCTAGACCTTTACCACACAATAGGTAACTTAAAGCCGCTACTTCTCGTCTACTGGCATAAGATCTACCTCTAGAACGAGCTACAGTACAGCCAAATATCCCCCCTACCGTAGGATCTCGTCGAGGAGACACTCGATACCCTCAACCTGTTACTACCGTTCAACAACCACTACACCTAGAGGTTCCTAGAAAAGCGTAGGCTCGCTAATATCTACAGTCTAGGCTGGTACAACTGGCCGGCGGAGCGGGACCTGGACCTCAGGAGATACAAGTACTGGGGAGCGAGACTAGCCCGGCTATCAAGCGTCATCACAAAGGGTCCTAGCGGGGTGAGGCAGCTCAAACCCAGGCGGTGGCCCGTCGTGATCCGCAATTTCTTCAACTTCTGGGTTACCATTATGGCGCTCGCAATTCTCACCATTGGTTTTGGCACCGCCTCGGTCTGGCTAACAGCTATACAGTACGACCTGGGAAAGCAGTAGTATGACAGTACTATGGTACAGTATCGGCTTTCCCTAGCGCAGGCCTGCGCAACCATGAACTCAACACAGTTGCCTAGGTGGTGTTAATTATGTCGCTTTAAAAGCTGAATTAGTACATTCCGTTTAGCTCCCCCTAAGTTAAGTACAACTAACATATTTACAAGCCACAGCTAACAAGCGGTATAAGTTAAATACTCTCTGTCCAAGTCGCTAGAAACATTAACATCCCATGTTACTCGCCAGAAAGATTTGTTGTAAATTTAGTCTACTTATCACTATTTTAAACCACTAGGTTGTGTAACATTATAGTTTATCTTCAACTCTAAAACAGTAACGGACAAGCCACCTCGGATACCACGCTCATGCATCATTTTACACATATATCATTGCACTTCCGTCTATCTATTACCTTGTCGTCCCTAACAACTTCCCCAACACCTCATCTATCCTCCCCCCTCGCTCATCTGTCTAGACTAATACTTCACATCTCCAATATTACCTTACAGCCTTAACCAGCTCGTAAGCAACAAGCCCCTTAACCATCCACAACATCCTCACCCCCTCGTCTAAGAACGGATTACGAAACTCACACCCCCAATCCCGGTGGCCCAACTTATAGCACCTCCTCCAGCCGATCCACCCAGTCAAGATATACATCAAACCACTCAGTCCCGTACCGCGCTTCCAAATCATCTTCCAGCACAGGTTCCTCGTCTTCTATTAACGAGGGCGCGTAGGATACATTCGACGGGAGAGGGTCGTGCTAGTCTGACTAGATACGGTATTAATAATACCCTTTTTATAGGGATTACTTTTGTTTTTTATAGCTGGGATATGGTAGGTAGGGAGAGGAGAAAGCAGTACGTAGGAGGAAGTTATAATCCTCCGCTGTGGCGGGGGATATCGACGTATAGAGGATCTCGTCGATCGTCGATGCTGTTATTTATCGACTATCGGTACACGGTAAAGAAGCGGGGGGAAAAGCGCGGGATCGGTTGAATAATAATACAAGTAAGGAGGCTTAGATAGATGTGATAGGTTCGATTTCGTCGCCATTTGATAATAAGGAGGATTCAGAGAGGAGGGAGTTGAGGCGCGTGATGACGGAGCTATCGGCATAGATGTCAATGACTAAGCCGTAATTAACGGCATCTACTGAATTAGACATTCTACAAGTAGTATCTTCCAGAGTATATCGAGGAGACTGGATATATTAAGAAAACTTAGCTCGACCTATATAAGAAGAAGCTCGTGAAGGCTTAGGTTAACTAGTACCTTCACTTTGGCAACATAGTAACCTTACGCACTGAAGGTATCTATAGACTTCTTAAGGGGTATCTCAAAAGATATACCTTAGATCTTTTTGAGGCTTAGAGGGCAATAAAACACGTACTACTTAACTAACTCATGGAGTTAAAGTCTAACTAAGCTAAGTAACAACTTCGTTTACTGATCGAGCTCTCTACGTCATTATATGGTGTAGTACGTAGATAGGTATCACACGAAGCCCTAAGGTCGAAGAGTAGCGGAAACTCTTTATGAGAAGAGACCTACCTTTCTCGCTAACTTGTTTAGGTTCTTTCTCTCGATCTATGGGGCTACCTTGTACTCACATATTAAAAGATTTGTTAAATCGGAACCTAGTCCTTCGGCTTAATCATTTCTCGTCTTATTAGGACTTAAAACGCGATAGTGCTTCCCAGTTCTTATTAGAGCCTCGACAACGGATCGATTTAATTACTACTAATTTGACAATACTACAATTAAGTACTAGGCGGGAGCCTAGCCAGTTCGAGGTGGTCAAGGTGGCAATATAACCGAAGATATTACCTAGATGTAATAAGTATCATACATTAGGCTATATAATGACCTCAAAGGCATGTTCCTAGAGGTACATGGAGCTATTATAGCTAACCTCAGCTCTAGAGCCGATATCAAAAACTACAGAAGCTACAATACTACCATCCCAACTCGTCACCGAAGACACACCCTCACCGCCTATACCACTACCTTCGTTATATCTACCTTTGGCTTCGCTGGACTACTATAATCCACGGGCAATCTACCAAAGATATGTCTAAGCAAGAGACGCCTGGTATAAAGCCTAACCACGTAGGAATATCAAAACTAACTAACAATACCGGAAGGTAATGGGCTTGCCTCTACGATACAACAAAGCAAGCTACGAGTAGTGTCTTGACTATAAGCAGATGACAAAGTAGTGTACTACTTTAACAGGCTCAAGGGACTAGACAAAGGAGGAGATGATAGCCTATCTAGATTAGAGCAATACAGAAGACGATCGAGTTGAGGCTCTAGTAGCTCAGGAGAGGGAAAATGAACCATTTGACACTGGGAGAAGAGGTGTTGGCGATATTTGGAGGAGGGTAGAGAGGGATATTGAGGAGCAGCGGGCTACATATTTAGCTGAGAATACAGAAGAGCAATGTATTATAGTTGGAGCTTAGTACTCATAATTCAAGGGTTTGGTATCGCAGTTGTGGAAGGTCTTGGACTTGGAGGGGGTTTGGTGACGGCCGTCGCGGGCGCGGTACGGCGGCTTACCTAATATTCGCGGGTCCCGCGCAATTTTAGATTCGCGGGCACCCGCGAACCTATTGGGCCCCGCCCTCACGGCGAGCTCGACCCCACTATCTTATCGGCTACAATACTTTGGGTTGACACATGCTGCATCTAAAAATGTTCACCCGACCACTAATAAGCCCGACAAATTGGGATGCTCTCGACTCCAGAACACACTCTCCCACTAGGCCCCAACGCCATCGAGGTCGGTACCACGCCGAGCCAGGATGTATGTCCCGTTTCGTAGCGTTCGATGAAAAAATATCCTAATTATCCATTACAGAAATCTTTGCCTCCCCGCCAACTTGGCCCCAATTGATTGCCCCGGTGAGCTAACTAGGTCGCCCTCGTCTGTTCACAGCTGTGGACCCACCGAAACCCTGTGGTTCGGCAGTTTGTTTCGGAGATTGTTGCTGCTGTTTCGGCAGCGTGTCCGAGTTCCTCATTGTGCCGTGCTTGCTGAGGCCGCGCTTTAGTCGTCGATCCAACACTCTGCATCAGATTCCAGGGCTGATTGGATAGGCTCTGGAGTCGGTGTCCCATATGGCCAGCTGGCTGTGCTGTGGGAGCATGAGGGGGGGAGGGGGAGGTGGGTAGATGACGACCCTAGGAGGAGGGGAAAACATCCGTGATGGGGAGGGTGAGGGAGAAAATCGGACTTGGAGTGTGGGCAGCGGTAGTGCGCCCGGGTGAGCATCTGGATCCTGGAGTCTGGGTAGCGGAAGCATGCCGAGGTCGAGAGTGCCGGGGTAATGTGTGCCGGGGCGAGGCGAGTCTTGGAGCATGGTCGCTAGTGGTAGTGTGCTGGCGGGGCGAGGAGCCTGCCCTGCCGAGGTTGCGTCTGACCGACGATGGTTGCCGTTACCGTCGTTCTTGTCAGTGCCCATGTCGTTGTAAATAGTGTCGCCGTCGTTGCGGCTGCGTCTACGGCTACGTTGCCGAACGGACCGGAATACACAGGGGCCCAAGGCTCCGGCATTGCGCCGACGCAAGGGAGGGCGGAGGGGGGGCAAGGAGTGAACTTTGCCCTGAGCCTCGATGTGCAAGGCCTGAATGCGCAGAGAAAGGGGAATCGTAGCTCTTTGGGAAGACATGGTGGTAGCTTTTCACGTCTTGGAAAGTTCGCCGCTGGGTACCGGGAAGAGATATAACCAGCTTGCCACCAAGCAGGACGTTTTTGAGACTGGGTTTTGATGGTTTTGGTTTGGAGCTGGGGGGAAACGTCACCTAGCGCCACCTACCTATCTAGCACGAGCACGATATCAGCCATGGGTAAAGCTAAAGATGCGCCAGATTTGTCGATCCGTTGCTACGTCGATTATTAGGGTCAGAAACACGGTACATCGGGTTCGGTGAATTGATGTGGTTGTGACTGCGTGGTTGTATTACTTCTTGTGGTTTTGGCTTTGAATCTTTCTGCAGGATTCAGCTTCGTTACTAGGCTCGCCAGCGTTTTGGAAACTTTCTCTGCTGGTGTGCGCAAATTCGCCTGAGCCCGAAAACGCAAGAAGCCCCCAAGTAAGAATAGCTCCTTGTGTAGATGGGTATCCCAGTTGCCTTGTGATGGCCCGTCGTCGCCCGCGTAGCCATAAAACGGGGGGGGGGGGAGGGGGAAGGGGAGTTGTTGTGAAGTGCTGTGTATCAAATCTCGACTGCTTCTCCAATATTCTGTGGGGCGATCTGCTGCGTCTTGATCTCTCGCGGTTATCCGGTCTGACGTCAACGCCCCTGGCGCCAAGGGTGCAATAGCGGATGGATGAAACAAGGTCTAAATAAGTTGGCAAACCGTGGGCGGCGAGTGCAATGAACCCAAGGAAAGAGCGGCGCAAGGCCTGTGAGGAGCCTAGAGGGGACCAGGGTCAATCAAATGCCAAGAATGGTTAGTGGCTATCAAAATACTGGCAGCGGGAACCCCGTCCGTCGAACCAGGGAATGCGGGGCTCGACTCGACGCTGACTCGAGATCGCCGCGAACGACGCGGCGGCATCATCTGGCGGCCACAAGTGCAATTCAGTACCACCACCGCCCGATGATATGAGTCCGGATAATGTTGCAGCGTGGATCTCAGATATTGAAGCATCCAAAACTGGGGGAGGCTTCGCTGTCGCCACCGCAGGCTAGGTGCCTTGTGCAAGGGAAGCGACGAAAACAACAGAAATCACCCTTTCCGCAGGGTTGTGAGCATCCTATCGACCATGGCATTCGCCCGGCTAACAGCTGCTGCAATTTTGTGTCCCCGGCCCTCGCACTGCCCCCAGCAGTCTCCCGCAAGCGATTACGAACCACGGCAACCAGAGCGACGGAACGGCCTGCCTTGGGTCCCCTCCATGCAAACACCATCCCGACGGCTGCCGCAGAATCTAAGGTGGCCTCAACAGGTGGAGAAACAGAAAAGAATACGCGGACTGGTCCAAGAAGCCGCAGCCCCGGAAAACCGGCCGTGGGGGGGTTCTGGCCTCGGCTGGCGAATGCGCAACACGGTGCCCATCCAATATGAGGATGACGCCAGTGCAGTCTCCGAGGACCTGGACACAACCAGCCAAAGCCCAATCTCAAAACCGTCGGCCGAAACACGCACGCCGCAGAGCTGTGAGGTACCCTCTCTCCCCCCGCCTTCGCCTGCGAGGGCCCCATCACCATACACCACATCGACAAAGCGGTCCTCAAGTCCGGTTAAAAGCCCGCTCGATCTGCTGAACAATCCCGGGAAGCCCGTGCAGTACGAGCTTTTGGAGGAAACTGCCATACTTCGGAAGCTCAAGAAGGACCGGTGCTGCCGGCAAAGGCAGACCACGTGCTTTTTCAGCTTCGGAGTGAGTTTACGATCCTGCAGGAAGTTGTATCGATGACTCGAGAATATGCTCGTATTCCTCGCAGCAAGCCGTCTGGAACGGCGCCATGTAGTGCCCGCTGCTCCGGCTGGCCACCGCTCACGTCTATCACGTCACGGCCGAGGACATTACCAAGAGCAACCATCTAGCCCAAGTGTAGCTCCGACGGCAAGGAGTTTGGTGATGGCGACGGGGGTAGAGTCACCCTCGCTTCCGGCACGAAAATGGTAGACTACGCCCTTGTGCTGTCGGCCCCCTCCTTCCCTTCCTTGTCTCGAGCTTCCGGTGCTCCACCCGGCCATACGTGGCTGGACTTTGTGGGACGCCAGCACGCCATAAATCCCGGTATGCCGCCGTCCTTCAACCAGACGGAATATTCCCCGCTGCGGTACTCTCTAGTAGGCCTGTTCGTCGAGACCAAGGTGGACTCTGGATCGCATAACGAGGGACGCACTCAGCTTGCCATGTGGGTGGGTGGCCGTTTGGTTCAAGAGGGTGAATGCCTTTCGCCTTTCCGAGCCCGTGCGGCTACCTGTTGTGCCCATATTGTTGGTGTACAACGAGACATGGGGATCTGTATTTTGCTATAGACCGCGGGTCGTGGATCGTAGACACCCCCTTTGATGCACGCTGAACTTATCGGGCAGTGACATCTGTGTGGCGGGACAGGAAATCATAGGTAAGACGACGATTGGTCAGACCGACTCACTACCAGGCATATACAAGCTTCTCGCCGTGCTTCGAGAGCTTGCTGGGTGGATGGCTGGCCCGTTTCGGAGGTGGGTTGACAAGGTGGTCGAGGCAGGTACAGATGCTGCCTGAACGTCAATGAAAGATGGTGCCCACTGGCCTCCCACTCCAAGCTGCCAGGCTTCCTATCTGACTATGTACCCCTTCTTGCCTCTGTTCCGTCCATGCGTGAGTGTATCCTTGGCGTTAACTTGATTAGGTTGTGCGCGGTGCCGTAGCTGCAAAGCTACGGCAGATGAATGCTGCAGCAAGACCAAGGTGGGACAATTACGCTAACCCTCCCAGACATGGCGGACTCTGCGATCTACGAGGCGGCCGGACGCGTCGGCGTTGGCACCGCACCGCACCACCCTGGACAGGTCTTGAAGTAGAAGCAGTGCCTCTAAAATACCAAAGATGCCTTTTTCTTATAGTGCGAAGGTTTTCTCGTGGCTTCAGTACCTCTCTCTTGGATTGGTGAGATTGTTCCGCGCTAACAAACAACCAGGGTTGAAGTGTAAGCTACCGGCCCACGCTAAACGCCGAGTCCGACAGGCCAGGAGGCTGGATGATGCGATCGAGCCAGGAACTCCAGGCAAGGTAGACATGGAAGTGTCATCTTGGGCGCGGGCGGGAGGGACCTCGCCGCTCGTCCAAAGGGTAGGCAAATCGGGGTCCGATCTCGGCATCGAGGAGATCCCGGCATCGAGAAGAGCACGGCGGGCGTCTTTCTTAAACAGGACACTTGCTGCTGACTGGCTTCAAGCGCAAGGCCCTTACATAGGGAGATCTTGAAGAAAGGGATTTCACATGAGTGGCCTTCGAGGGGGCGAATATCGGTCAACAGGCCTAAGCAGGGCTTAAAATGTACCAATCGGCCCACGCTTGGCTCCTCCAGAGTGTTTCCCATGCTCGCCAAGTTCAAACCAAGCTTGCAAAGTGCAGGCATGTCCAAGCATCGCCGCGAGAAAGCATACATTGCGCCGTCATGCCTATGCGTCTGGTCCTGGCAGTCAAACGAAAAACTGCGGGCAAGGTGTAGGGTGTGGAGGAAAACGTGACCTGCGTCTCCTGATATCCCGCTGGCAAGGCCTCCCGTGATTGATGGATTGCGATGAACTCGGCCTTCCTAGATGGGTCCCGGACCATGGCATAGCCTCCTCCGCCCAATCCTGCTATCCATGGATAAGTAGCCTCGAGGCAGAGCTTGTTCTCACGGCTGCATCAACAGCATTGCCGCCGCGAAGGATAGCAAGACGCTCCATCCACATGTCTCCAGCCGACGCAGCGGCCCCGTTCATTCCGAATTCGAGAGTCTTATATACATATCCTGTGGCACTGGGAGGAGGTAGGAGATAGTTTAGCATCTGCCAAGACCAACAGTTTGTGCAGCCATACTCCACTGGGTAGGTTAGCGCTTTGGAGTTGCAGATGGCACAATCTTCGGAGCAAGTCTTTGCATCTAGATACCTGCAGACTCTCGTGTTACCTTGTTTGTGTATAAAACGGCTTGGAATTCAGCACGTCCTTTGAGCTGGATAAAGGGCCTTGAGGCCAAAGAACAACCCTTTGCACCAACATACCTAGTTCCAAGTCGCATCCCATGATTTGGATAGCCCCTTATCACGCCATTTCACGGAATACGCTCTCAACCTCGGCATCAGCAGACTCCCACTCTTTCCGCAATGACACGCGGCTGCCGGCTAGGAAGGACGACGTACCCCTGAGCTGTTTGCCGCATCGTCAGGATGGCCAACGTGCACCTAGTACATCTATCCAACTCCAAGGTCTGGTTCTCTACGATGCTTGTTTGCTTGCTTGTACCTCGTGCCTTTTCTGAACCTTTGTGATAATATCGCGGGACGGCCTTCACATATCGTTGCAAAGTCTAGGCGGCCGACCGACCTGAGATCAGATGGGCGAGAGTGAGGGCTGGATGAACGAGAACTGGGTCAAGACTATTTTCTTCTCGACAGTCCCTGGTGAAAGATTATTCAGGACAAGGTTATTCTTGGCAGCATCGCGGCAGGGTAAGACCTTCAGCGTTGGGGAATTGCCGTCTGTTGGTGTGTTGCGGCTTGGGTTGTGCGGAGGCGTCTTTTTGCATCTCCCACCCCCTGTATTCCACCCACCGCCTTCCAGCCACAGTGACAAGGCCTGTCAACGGCGCCGTCAGCAAGAATAATAAAGGCGAAGGCCACACACACACATCGTCGGCACCGGTCGCAGCGGTCGCACTCAATCGCAGTCAATTGCAACACTATTACAGCGATTTAAATCGCTCAAATACATCAAACGCAGTAAAAGCTCCATCAACACTATAACTATACACCCCTAGCCCTGCCATCGGCCCTGCCGCCTCCCCTAGGCTTGCCTATAGGGCAGATACTGCGGTTTTGACGGTGTTGAAGGTGTTGAAGGTGTTGAAGGTGTGCAATCAATGCATTTTTGCGCTGTTGTGTGGAAGTCTGGCTTGCAAGGCTGTAAGGTGGGCAATTGGCACGCGGGCCGGCCGTTGCAAGTGGTGGGCATTCAATTGGCACGCAGGCTTGGGAGAGACTGGCAAACCGGGCACAGGCCCATGCCCACATTCACACGAGTGGACAGACAATTCATTCTTTTTTAACCCGAGATAATCGGCCCCGAGACTTGCGCGCTTCTGGGGGATGTAGATCCTGTAGCTGTTGTGGAGATACGATATCGCATATTTGTAGAACTACCTCGCTAGCCTATCAACGATGAGAATGTCGTTTCTGTGTGGCTGCTGCTGAAGGTGGGCACATGACCAAGACTACTGGGGCCTTCTTTCCTCTCACCCCTCTCTTGGGGTGTGCCGATAATAGATTAACTGTGACCCCTCCATCCTTCCACGCCCTCTCATTCTTCCACGCCCTCTCATCCTCCCAGGCCCTCTCTCTCTTAATCTCACACCTTCATCTTCTCACGCCCTCTTTCTTCCTTTCACACGTTCATCTTTCCACGCCCCCTTCTCTGCTCTCACACCTCCCTCATAACACCGAGGATTTGCCATCGGCATACAAAGACCAATCCTCAATCTACTTTGTACGTAACCACAAACAATCCACAAGCCACAATCCACAAGCCACAATCCACAAGCCACAATCCACAAGCCACAAGCCACAAGCCACAATCCACAGTCCAAATCTAACACAATGAACAGAGACGCCCCCCCGCCATATACAAAAATGGCGCCACAGGACATTCCCCTCGACGACTGCGAGGCTGGCACGCAAACTTCGGCCTCGGGACCCGGTCGCCAGCCCCTTCGCCATCCCCCTATGACATACAATTACTCGAGCGCTGACGGCGCTTCGATCCGCTTCCCGGTCGGCGACAATAGCCACCCGCTTTGTGAGTGGCACGGTTGCGGAAAGCGCGAGGGCTGCGGACAATATGAGGGCTGCGGAAAGTTTGACGGCTGCGGAAAATGTGAGGGCTGTGGAGGCTGCGCCTGCTTCATGCCCATATGCAATGGTTGCGAAATGAACTGGGCTAGCATCATGGTTCTCCTCGCCTTTTTCGCCATCATCCTTGTTGTTTGGTTCCTCTTTAAGAAGGCCTAGTCCGTACGTATTCCATTCTCGCACACAGTCACAATCTAACCACTCGGCAGAGCAATCTCGTCGGTGTTACAATCAGGCGCAGGGCAGATGGGATCACATTTGGCGATTCGTTTGGGCATTGAGCATCAATCGGCAGGGCAGATGGAATCACTTTTGGCGTCAGGGCAATGAGCATCAATGGGCAGGCAGATGGTATCGCGTTTGGCGTGTTTGGCGTTTAGGCAGGAGGATGGTTTGGCAGGCGCGTGGTTTGGCAGGCGCATGATTTGGCAGGCGCATGGTTTGGCAGGCGCATGGTTTGGCAGGCGGATGGATGGGTTGGGCAGGTAGAGATGGTATCGCGTTCCCGCTGCCCAAGCCGGGCAAGACCCTCTCGGCCCTCCGGGGCGACCTGCTCAACGGAAAGGGCTTCATCCTGTTTAAGCGCAGGCAAGACTAAGTAAAAACGTCTTGAGCATTTCCTTGGGCGTGTGCCTTTTTTCCATGCACGTGCCTTCCTCATGAATCCCGCTTGTGACGACGTCCTGGTGCCTTCCTCTAATGCCCGCTTCTAACGCGTGCCCTCCTCTGGTAATTTTGCGGCCAACTTTTTGGTTCAACATACGTGCGGCCCGCTCCTTTTCAACATATGGCGAGACGAAACCATTGTCAACGACATCACCGCCCCAACAACCGACTTATCGGACCCGAAGAATCACACAACAAGGAAACATGGCGGACTCGGAAGGGTCAAAACATCAGACAGTCCTCAAAAATGTCTCCTTTCCCTTTCTCCACTCCCTCTTAACCTTTCTTTCCCTTTCTCCGTTCCCTCTTGCCCTTTCTTTCCCTTTCTTCGCTCCCGGGAGCGACAACCTCTTGATCATCGAAGAGCAGGACAAGATCGATAAACATTTCGGCAACCGGTCCTCGCCGGCAGCAGCAGCATCAACGTAAAGTGCCGAGTCGATGAGGAAACCACTACGCGCCAAGGGCATCTATCTGGCGCAGGGAGCAGAGTTTTTGGCAAGGGAACCATGGCTGGCAACAACTACTAGAATGGGCGACATGATAGTTAGGATGGCAACGAGGAAAAGGGCAATGTCATTTTATCACAGGGGGCTGCTGAGCACTTAATTATCTCTCGACAATGTCCCGGTCCCGGCTGCTGTCGCAAGTCTCCTTGCCCTTCTCTTTATTTCCCGGGCTTAGTTCGTCCCTAAGCCCGTTGATTAACACTCTTACCATGCCAGCATCTCGTCTACATACCGCTATATCTATCAATTCCCTTGGTCGCTGACGCGTGGTGCTTTCAGCAGCGTGATGTTGCACAAGAGGGTACCGCAGAGATTCCGGAGCTGTTTGGGGGAGCCGTGTCGAAGATAGCGGTGTCAAATGCACGCGCAGGATGGGGGATAGCCCTCGACCCTCCCCGGCACGTACCGGTCCTGATCGAGTCTGAAGGTCTTCCTGCGTGAGTGAGCGGCTGTGTGGCCGGGGTTGGAGTCCCGACCGGAGGCCGGATGTAGGATGCAGCGCTGGATGGCGTGTTGTTGATGAGAGGCGTCTGTCCTTCCAAGACGACTCGTACCCGGTCTTGTATGTCTCGCAAGATGGAGTTGTGGGGTGAGGAAGGCTCGACAAAGGCGGTCTTCAAGGTGGCTGGCACGCCCAACCGCCAATCTTGTTTTTAGCGCACTCGCCTGTCAGAATGTCGGAGAACCTCACCCTCACTACCTTCAACTTCCGCGTCATCCTTATCCATGTCATGCTCCAAATCGGCTGATGCCCACAATTCTTCCAGACGGCGGGGGCCGCCATCGCCGTCAATTGTGAAATCGACAATGTGCCACAGTCCACGGGAACGAGGCCGGGAGGGCAGGGGAACGGCGAGATCGCAAACCCGCGATTCAAGGCAGCTGATACAAGTTAGTAAATTAAATAACCGCCAAGTGGAGATGGGTGTATTGTACGAGATCATGTGTTCGAACGTGCTAGAGACGTGAGGTAGGGTATAGGTGGTAATGAGCATGATGTGATCAAGATGGTGGTACGCTACACAATCAAGACGATGACGATGATGCGTGACAATCGGGGATACTGTTTAAGATTCGAGCTGCTGCTGCTGGGACGATGATAATGGGAGAGGCGATCAAGCGATATATATATACACAAGGCCCTAAGCTGCTAGCATTAGGGCGTCAATCTCAAACTTAGAACCAGCGCCATCGACGGTCTCGACCGGCCCAAGGGGTGTTTAGCCACCAGCCAAGTTCGGAACTGGCCGGCGCCGTCCTTGGCCGGTCCACAGAACCGAGCCATTAGCCGGCCCTGACAAGTCATTTATGTATGTGCATGTGTCATGCAAAACCGCTCACGAGCACGCAGCTACCCAACCAAAAGTCCAGCAACATATCCCGCTAATGGCCCCGGAGACATTAGCTTCTCGCAATTGCACTAAACCGATCCAAAAGCCATGTCCAGCAGGGCACCCCATTCTGACTCTCATGCGCAGCAAGAACCGGCTCCGGCTATCTCGGCCAAAACGTGACCACCTCATCAAAATCCTCCCCCGAGTCTCGTGAGGCTCCTGCTGCTGCTGAGAGAGAGAGCCTACCCGCGTCCCCCAGCTTCATGATGCCGACAAGCCGGTCGCCAAACGCGTCGTTGGACGATGCGCGCTAGCGGGTCGAGCAAGATATGAAAACGGGCACCAGGAGGGTGTGTGCTCATTCAGCGTTGCTCTCATACTAGCCAATCAAGATCCATCTCGTCCGAGTCCTCATTCTCGTTGATGAGGTGGACCAGGTCCCCATCTACAGCCTCCCAAGCAAGCCATTCCTGGCGGGTTATGATCAACTCGGCGATCAGCTGATCCTTGTAGAGACCAAGGATGGCGTCGCCATCAGTGCGCTTGAGTTGAGGATCGAGCCCCTCTAGGGCGGGGTATTCGATGCCCAAACCGTCCAGCCTCCCGCGGTAATGCTGGCAGCGTTCCTTGATCTGGTTCACCAGATGCCGCTCGGCCAGGATGCGATGGCCGAGAGTCTTTGCATTTATGCGGTGAAGCCATGCCGCGCTGGCAGACCTCCCCTTGTCTGCGTTTGGCTCATCGGCGGCAAAGACGTGGTGGAATGTGTGGCGGTGGTCTCGGCAAGCGCCCTCGCTGCGGAACTCCTTGGTACAAGGAGCAGTCGGATCGGCAATGTCTCGAAGGGTGCAGCGCACCAAGGAACCCTGATGGAACCTAGCTCGAGCGTCGTGGTTAGATGGCATTCGTGCCCAACAGGGAGGCAAAAAGAATAATATACATACTTTGCATTATGAGTGGGCATGCTCCTCTGCTTGAGAAACTTTCCACATTATGCACACGGCTGGTAGGTAGGTCTGTATACGACCGAGGGCTGTGGCTGGCCCCTTTCGCCGTTGGCTTCCATGTTCGATTCTAAGCCAAGTAAAGGGCTGACGGCGTCGTCATCTGAGTTACCCCCGTGCTCATCACCCGAGTCATCGTCGCCGTAGGTAGTACCGCTGGTCGGGTGTAGCCGGCCGCCGGGAACGGCAGGGCTTCTCGGGTCAATGCCTACAGAGGCCAAACCCGACTGGCCTGCCGTGAGGGTAGTTCCCATAATGTCAATCATCATATCGACGTCGATATTATGGCGACTAGGTTTCCGAGGCAGACTGAGCGCTAGTTTCTTTATCCCTTAGGGATTGACGGGGGGGGGGGGGGGGTGCGAGAATTAAGCAGGGCATCATACCTTGACACTTGTTGCATAGACTGTTGGAGGGCGGCCTCAAATATTCCCAGTAGGGTCGGCTCTCTACTTCTCGTTAGCTAATCTAGTACTAGTCTTGGAGAAGGAGACTCAGAGCACCGAGGTACACCCAAGAGAAGGGGGGATATCATAAGTAAATCAAAAACATAATCATTATTACTTACCCGGTGGATAAATTCATTATTTATACCTAGTTGTACTGAGAAGTCCTAGTTGTACTGACAAGGTTGGCCTGAGCATGTAATTGCTTCAAGTTAAGACCAAGATGAGAGAGCTGACTGGTATGTGTCAATTTGTGGTTGTGTTGTTATAGAAAACAGACGAGAATGAAATTCCATGACGCGCACGGCAGGCCACACCCCCAAGTGCTTGAAGAGAAAGACGTGCTATTTCTTGGGCGGGTGAGGTGGGTAAAGTGGGTATTTATTCATCACTGTTCAACTGCAAAACCGAGACGACAAGCATAGGCCCGGCCCGTGCTTACTTGCTTGGGTGCTTCCTTTACTGTTTACTGCAGATGAAGACGGCAAGCACGGCCCCAAGCCCGTGCTCACTTGCTTGTGTGCTTGTTTGCGAATTGGCAACGAGCTCTTCCTACCTACGCTCCAGGAGAGGAGGGGGTTCTATACTGGCAATGTGTATGAGTCCTCTGCGGTGCTGCTCAATGCACAGCGCCATCTTTACTAGTTTGCCTCCAGACCCCTATCAATAATCGACCAGCTAATGCCCCATTCTCGTACCCAGAGTGGCATCCACCCATCCATCCACAAAACCTACCGCGACATCTCACGGCCTCGATATTGGTCATCAATCCGGCAGCAGGTCCGCGCGTCGATCCACTTCGTGGCTACGGATATGAACGCGTGTTGCGGTGCGGCGGCAATGTTGGCAGTGTCGATAATTCTATCTTGGTCGTGTTGATGTAATCAAACAAAGGAGTTGCTCCGGAGAATGCGTGATATAAAGGATGCGGGACGCTCTCTCTCTCTCTCTCTCTCCTGGTCTGAGACGCTGCCTATGATATATATCGTTCCATCACGAAGACGCAGTCGCGGCAGAGGGTTTGGTACCCTACCAGGTCCAGAACGCACCCGTGAGCAATGCGAGGTACATAGGAACACGCTGGCTAGAGCTAGGCAGAGTAGAGTGTTTTTGCGTTTTTCCTATGCTACCTATGGCTATGTTTACTCTCGCGGGAAAAGAAGAAGAAATGCGTCACATCATTCATCGTTATCCCTAGCAGCCATGGTTCCGGGGGGGAAGTCATCCCTAACCATATTATCACCAACCAACCAGCCTTCTCCTGAAAAGAAATCCCGTGGAGACAGCTGCGTGTCCACCGAGGGAGCCCCGCCCCTACCCTCGACGCATCTACCACTTGGGGGGAAACCGCGCCAAGAGCCGGCTCCAGGGAGCCATCACGGCCCTGGCCGGGCTCATCACGAGAGGGGGTCTGCCACTAGAAAATGCAGTACCCAGGGCGCGCTGGCGGCCATCAGGCACGGCGGGGCCCTTGACTGCGTGTCCGCTTGCACGAACCGAAGAGGGCTGCGCAAAATTCGAGAGGGGTTGCCGTTTGCCGCCGTGGTCAAACAATCTATTCGCCACGAGTCTGCCTGCAAGAGTCGACAAGAGTCGCTTGCCACTGCCCGACGCAATGGAGCTGCTGGGCGTTGTGGACTTGGCTGTGTTGATACCCTGGTTGCGGTATTCCCAGAAGCGGTATTTCTGGATGGTAGAGGCGAGAATAGTAGCATACGGAATGGTGATGTTGGGCTGGTGGTGGTTGACCCTGGAATAGGAAAAAGTTAGACGAGTCTGGGTAGATCTTGGCGATGCTGTACGATGAAGAAGAAGAAGAAGAAAAAAAAGGAGAGAAGAAAAAAAAAACAAAAAAAAACCACATACCTGACGTTAAGGGGTCGAACAAACTCGTCCGGGAGACTCTCACGTTCCTTGACCAAGTCCGACAGCCATAGTTTAACCCCCCCTCCCGGTGTAGAGAGTGGCTCCTGTTGCACAACCATCTTGATAGCCCCATCAATGATGGTAAAAACCGAAACGAAGGACTTTTGAGCCAGGCGCTGCAGCCTCCTCTCGCTATCCATCCGACCTGGCAGACCAAGCTGTATGGCGACCACGGTATGGGTATCTCCCGGGTGCTCGGTGATGAACTGGGCGTATTTGCTCGCGCCTTCGTGATTGCCGTTGAAGAAAACCATCAGACAAGCGGGCATCTTGTGCTCAGCAGTGCTGTGGAGTGCGATGGCATAATGGAAGGTTGCCGCCTCGTCGAGAGCGCAGACGTCCAACTTAACCGCAAGGGCCAACTGACTGATTGGCTTGTCAAGTTGACCGAGGGATTCCAGGCTGTTGGCTATGACACGGTAGCATTCGTGAGTGATGTAGTTCGTAACCGCGGCATAAAGAGAAGAAGCCATGGTCGTAAGGTTTCCGGTCGATGGGTCAAACTCCTACAAGTGGCCTTCTGTCAGACAAAGTAAGCGTAGGGCATTTGACTTAGTACTCACGAAAGGTATTAGCCGCCTTGGGCTGTAGGGATCTCGGCTGATGGCCGCAGCAAGGTCTTGCAATTCAGGGAAACCGTTATCGATGCGGTAGTGGTCCTCACGGTTGACGGTGAACTCGAAGTAGAATGCGTCCGAGGCTGATGGTGGCGCAACCTGAAAACAGTGGAGGGCAGCAAGGACTTTGTCGAGAGGCTCTGGCTTGTCGGGATCAAGACCTGCCCAGAAGGGGCGAGTAGAAGGTATCGGGGCCGCCTAGTATATATATATATATATTAGTTCCTCCATCTTGGACTCTCGGGCTGGGTTTTGCAGTGATGGGAGAGACCTCACCATCATGATACTTGGTTCCAAAGGGCGCATTGCTAGGTTACAAGGTTGGTGTGGAAGGAAGGAAGAGAGGAAGGTAATCTGTGTCAAAGGCCATGGCTTTCAAGAATGGAAAATGTGCGTGCCACTTTGATCTGTTCGTGATGAAAGCTTTGGCTAGCACGTGCCCCAGTTTAGCCAAGAGTGAATGGCAGCTGCGGAACAGCAAAGGCAATCAAGATTGAGGGGGCATTGAGCTGTTGCGTTCCCCGTGCCTTGTCGCTGGGAGCAAAGAGGCCCCTGTTTTTTTGCCACCCCTCCGGATTTTCATGGGTGATTCTCATCTTGGTGAATCCACTTTAGCATACCGACCGATTTGCGACGTTCGTCTAGCGCGTCCAAGACGAATACCACACACAGGCCCAGAGCTGACTCCAAGATTGCCCACATCGATATTGTATTGTTTGTCAAGGCCGTGTGCAGCAATGCGCAAAGGGCCTGCCTGGCAGTGTTTTGGTCCTACAGGGTACTCACTCCAGAGTACACACGCTAGCAAATACGACACCGTCACCACCAAGAGCATCAGCAAGAAGGGGCCTGCTTGTGAACCCCACGAGAAGATAAGCCCTCTAGGGTCTGGTCGGGAAGATGAAAAGAAAAAACTGGGGCCGCGGCAGACCCAGCTCGGCGGAGAGTCACTCGTGCAATCACTTCTCAGAAGATGGTCCTCTCCATGTGTCTATCTTTGACGGGACCTTTCAAAGGTGCTCTCGTCAAGACACATGCCGCCTTGGCACAGGTCGACCATCAGGCCTGGTTCACCGCTTGAGGTGAACACAAGGGAGAGATTTCCTCGACGCACATTGCTGACCAACGGTTCCCGAGTCAACAATGATTGTCCCTGTTCTCGCCCCGGGCCAAGAATTGCCCCAGAGTCAGCGCGGCACGGTGGTTGCATCAATATAAATTTGAAAGAGGGTGAGGAGACTGATCAACGAACCTCTTCAGCCAATATGGTGCGGTTTCCCGTGTTTTCTTCCTTGATGTAGTATGTGGCCGGGCAAGTGCGCCTCTTCAGGGCGGGTCGGCCCAAGGCCTTGTGCATTGCATGAATAGTGCCACCGCGGCTTACTGCGAGCCATCTGGCGGGTCGGTGTTAGTAGTAGCCAGGGTAGCAACACTTAGCCCCGGTCTTGGTCCGGGATGATGAGCTCAATTGGGCGGTCGTCAAGCACCCGCAACCGCTCCCTTATCGCCTTACAGATGTAGGCATTGTGGCTGAGGCCGCTAGTCAGGATGACATATCGCTTCGGGATCACTGTCTCGTTAGTCGGTTGAGGATAGGCCGCTTCTGCGTTTCTCACCCGCGAATAGCCCCCAGGGTTTCGTTGACCAGTTCATCCAGAGAGCTAGAGGATATGAACGGTATCGATAACGAGAAGCAGCAGCAAGCGCAGATTTTTTCCCAAAGGTTCCATCAAGGCTACGGATCAACACCGGCCATGGGGTCAATATGGGAGGTCTTGGTCAACAGGGTTAATGACCTTGGCTCTACCACCAGACTTTTGCCGTGGAACACGCTGAGCCTCACGACCCGGGAGTCACTTGGCCGGCTGTTAGGGGTGAGCGCAAGGCCATACTACGACACCAAGTACGCATCTTCTGCCCTCGTGCAGGCTTGGCTGTGGCACGTCCTCGACGACAACCTCTTCTCGGACCCAGACAAGTGGGCGACTCGGCAATGGAAGGCCTATGGTACCCTCTGCGCCTGCTTGCGCCACCGCGCCGAGACTCTGGACACCGCCATCATCCGGGAGGAATGCGGCAATGCCGGGATATACGCCGAGTACGAGTTTCACTTTTGGCGCATGATCACCACCCGCATGATGACGGCGAGTTTCTCGGAGGACGACCCGAACGCCCCCAAGCATACCTCTGTCGACCGCCTGGTCGACCGCCTGATGGGCAAGCTCGCCGAGATCGTTGACGAGACTGAGAGCCCCCTAAGCATGTACGGAGATAAGGTCCGGCGCACAGCTGGCTTTGCCGTGTCCGCTGATATCGACATTCTCCGGGCACGGCGCCATGTCATGATGGCTTGGCGCCTCCCCAGCGTGGCGAACGCAGCTGCCATGAAGGGCCACCCCTTCCGCGAATCCCCCGCCCTCCAAGACTATGACAAAGTGTTTGCAAGCACGGGTGACCACATTGACTTGGTCGTGAGCCCTGGCATCTTTGTGCCGGGCGAAGCAAACGTTCGGTTCTATGATGGGCAGTGGGCGTATCCTATCCGGGTGACCACCAACGCATCGCTCCAAGGCCCCGCGGCCGAGTTCAGACAGCTCGCCATGATGAATTCGGCAGGCTCGTGAATAGCCACCAACACCTAAATCTAGAGCAAGGAGATGGGGCAGCAAGTGACGGGGTCGGGTCGCTTTCCTTAGCAATCTGTCGAGAATTAGGGGGTTTCTTTTTTTCCCTCAGTCATTGTAATTATGCTTCACTTCTTGGGCACACGAGATATGCTCACTCATCAAGACAAAAGAGACGTAATACAAAGATGAGGGAGCGCCAGATCCGTCCCCCTCGTCCGTGAGCATTCTCTCTAATGACCGAGCGACTCGAAACCCTGACAGCGAGCTCTCTCCCCTCTCTCGGGCTCGCCGCTACAGCCGCTCTCTTCAAAGGAGGGATGCTATGTGAGACGCAATGCGACGGTCCTGGGGGGGGCAGAAGCCATGCCGGCGGGGCGTGTGGAAGGCGGTTGGGTCCTTTGTGTTCTCTGGCGTTTGTGTTTGGCCTTGTGTCTTCGGGAAGACGCCTAGGACTGCTTGGGTTGGGCTAGGTATCGTGGGCGGCTTGATTTGCCCGTTTGCTCGCTCTCATCAGACGAAGTTTTCCCTCCCTCTCCATTGGCATCGGGCCTTCCCCGCCGTCCCACACAGCCCCTGCTGCATGCGGCCAGCCAATCCGAGAGCACCTCGCACAGGTCCTGCCTGCGTCTGGACTGGACTGGCACGTGGTGTGCGAACTGTCTTGTGGTTTTTGCGGCCCATCTACTAATATCTAGGAATACTGCTCAATTAATACTACCACACCAGAAATGATTGCGGCCCTATAATTGAGACCAGTCAATTATACTCAAGCTCTTGATTCCCATAGTCCTCCTGTCTTTTACCATTTCATTTGAGGGGCGTTGCTGGAGAACTGACTTTTATGCTGTAGGGTGTTAGTAGGCCGGGCGCAAAACACAAGACAATTCGCACTGGGAATGTATCCTGACACTGCCGCCAGCTAGTTCATCCAAGGCATCCTCCCGCAGCTGATCTGCGCAAGACAAAGCGAAACGAAACCTCTCTTTTGGCAGCAACTTACAGACCAAGGCGGGGGGGAAGGGGAAAGAAAAGAAGAATCCGGACCAGCAAAGAGACCCTTCCCACTGCCATTAGGGCCTGCCTGGGAGCGAAAGTGTAGACTCGAAAAACGACTGGAACTGGTCACCAAGACGCAGCATATCACATCTCTCCCGGACAGACCCACCTCGGCAGACCGAAGCGACCCAGAACGGCCAGCGGGGGTTCCCTCGTCCTCCCCACCACACCACGCTCCATGTTTGGGGAGAGAGGGAGCCGCACCAACAAGCGGACTCTGGCTCCCTGGCTGAGTGAGCGCCAGACAGACGGGGGGGAACAGGGCGCCAGGGCTGCGTCGTGCGCACGCCCGAGCCTTTGGGATTCGAGAAAGCTTCAATGCTTGTAGCCATAATAATATCCCTTGGTCACATCGTGGCCGCTGACAGAAGACGGGACCCCACCAAGGCTGCCGACGTGGAGCTGGAGAAGGAGAATTTTGAAAGGCATGTTTTGTGAACTGGCTTTGATCTTATCCGACATGATGGATTTCCAAGTGTAAGCTATCGACGTTGGAATGCTTTTTGCCTCGGCCTTGTCTGCTCTACAAGATTTCAAGATGAGAACGGAGAGAGGTGCGTGGGGGCTGGAGCCTGAGCAACTGTTGAGCGAGCATTAAAGGCCTTGTACCATGCCTCGGTTTGACATCCGGATCTTCAATGCCGGGATGCCGCAGCAACTGCTCGACTATGCCTTCATATCTCGCTGATCCGCGCAAGTGGATAGTGGCCGCCCATCTGTGCATATTGGCAAAGTTCGGGTCCGTGTCGGCATGTCCCCAGCAAAATGGTGTCCAGCCTCTTGAAGTCGTGCCAGTAGTAAATCCTACAATTGCCTCGTTGCCGCTGAGGAGCCCACCATGATGGCTTCGAACCGTCTGCGTCCATGTTTTGCCAAGCGAGAAGGTGTACTATATCCTTCCACCCTCGAATCAATGGCCACATTAAGGCGGTATAACCCTTATGACCTCTGACGTGAGGTTGCATGTCGGGCCGCCCCAGTAGCAGCCTCGCGATACCGCGGTGGTTGTTCCGTGCCGCAAAGTACGAGGGCGGTCTGTCCGATAGCATTTTCGACGTTGAACGTCGATAACGTTCCGCGTCAACAGTAGCTGTACAACATGCTCATGCCCATCTTCAGATGCGTAGAGTAGACAATGGCCCCATGTCGGCTCCATGCCCTTGGCGTGCGGCAGCCTCGAGAACGGTGTTCCAA
The DNA here is from genome assembly GCA_030549175.1 of Lasiosphaeris hirsuta. NCBI lineage: Eukaryota > Fungi > Ascomycota > Sordariomycetes > Sordariales > Lasiosphaeriaceae > Lasiosphaeris > Lasiosphaeris hirsuta. The sequence continues at coordinate 4,725,399 of JAUKUA010000002.1, forward strand.
AGTATCCTCGTCGGTGTAAGCTTGCTCCGTGCTCGAACAATCGGCGGGTAATACCTGTATGGCGAGTGTAGGCAGCAGCATAGAGGGCGGAGCCGAAAGTCTGGTCTGAGGCGTTCGCATCGGCACCCGCCATCAGCAGCGTTTGTACCATGGCCCTATCCCCCGGAGTACGCCGCCACCTGAAGACCGTTATGGGACATGATGCACCTCGTCGCCTCCTCACGCGCTGAGCTCCCGTCCCATTCCGGCTGGGGAGGAGACGGGCTGAGCAGTGCAATTTCCAGACATTCTCGATGAGATTGTGGTCCAATTTCCCAAAGACGCAGCGTGAGACAACATTGTCGAAGAGCTCTGAGAGAGAGGTCGCCAGCCGTCAACAAAAGGAGGTCTGCCGATAAGGAAGTGGCCTCAGCTGAAGGCATGCAAGTCCGCCACTGTTATTCCAAGTCAGAGTCATCATGCGTATGCTCAACGAGAACCTTGAGCGCATCAAGGTTTTCGAGAGCGCCGAGTGCCGGCCCGAGTTGTGGGGGACACGGAGCAAAAAGGTCAAAATGGTCTTCTCCAGCCCTGTTTTACTGAAAAAAAAGTAAATGCGTAAAGGAGTAGACATTGACACTGCAAGTTAATAAGCACGACATAACCGCCCATTCTGCGTCGGAATCTCAGTCTGCCCTTGAACCGCCCAGCCTTCGCTCCCCGGGGTCGCCGGTGCCCAGAAGACCTGGTTCGGATCCCTCGCCTGCTTCACTTTCGCCAGCTCATCATAATTCGTCCCAAAGAATGCACTCTGCCATTCCGGCTCCAAAAGATCCGCCTCGTTCATGTATGCACCACCCCCGGGCGTCGCAGCACGCAGCGCATCCATATGCCGATCCAGCCGGGCTTTTGCAGCCGCAAACTGCCCGGATGTGATATCGGCCATGTTCACCGTGTCAAACACGTCAGCGTGCATGACCGCATCACGCCAGACGGGATTGACACCGGTCGGACCGGGAAACCCGGCGGCTTGCAGTGTTGGCGCCATGTTTAGACCGTGGAAGGTGTATCCATCCTCGACGGCGGCGCGGGCAGCTGCCATGGCAGCGGCGAAGAGTGCGGGGTCCTCATAGGCGGCGCGTGGGAAGAGGCGGGATGCAAAGCGGCCGTTTCCGGGACCACCACCCGTCCCGCCGCTTTGAGCGCTGTAGAGCTGGGTGGTGGGTGTGTTGATGGCCACTGGAATGCCGAGGTCGTTTAGGGTCTTGAGCAAGGGCTGGACGAACTCTGCTGCTCGAGTCGGCGTCATGCCCGGCATCTGCACCCGGGCTTGCATGGTGAAGCTCGTGTTGCTGCCTCGGATGCCGTTCGTCCAGAGGTAGCCTCCAGCGTCGACGGTAGGGATGCCGAAGGCGAAGACGGCGTTGAATCCCTCCCAGAAGGCGTCCTTGTCGGTGATTGTTGGGTCCGGTCCGGGAGCTGTAGACGCCGCGGCACCGCCACCGAGCGTGAAGGTGAAGCTCGCAACAGTCAGGTTAATAGGAGGGTGGGCCTTGACGATAGCTGATGTGATGACTCCATATGTGCCTGCTGGGGTCAGCATCATCTGGCCGAGCAGGTTGGTGAGGTCGACTTACTCCCACCCCCTCCGCGCAGCGCAAAGAAGAGGTCGCGGTTAGTCTGCGGATCCGCCGTCACAGCTCGCCCATTAGCTGTGACAACTTGGAGAGAGAGTACTTGATCCACCCCGAGCCCGTATACGGAACTGAGAGGTGAGTGACCCCCTCCCGCAATCCAACCTCCGTACGAGCCAACCGTGAGACAGGATGCGGCAGTGAGAGTCACATTGCTCGCCAGCGCATGACCGAACGCTTCGTATACCTGTAACCCGGCCCCAACTCTGGCGGCCGTACCAGCGTAGTTCCCGCCTGGCTGCTTGTAATCTGTCAACAGTTCGAAACCCTTGAGGTAGTGAGTCCAAATACTCAAGGACCCTGCTCCGGCGCTTCTGCCGACGGATTCATGGCCGGTGTTTCTTCATCACCCGGTTAGTAATGCCAAACCGCCAAGCAGGTCCACTTTGGTGAGCTCACTTGATGATCAAGCGCACGTTTGTATTCCTCGCAAAGTTGACAGCAGCTTGGACATGCTTGACGCTCGTCGCATTAACCACATACACGGGAAATCCTCCTTGGGTGCAGTTTCCGGTAGGATTCCTCGATGCCAGGCAGGTGTTGCCCTGCGGCCACTGCGTCAGGATGGTGACGGGGTCGTCGAGGTAAAACGTGGTACGGCTTGCGTTGGCCAGGAGGAAGTTGCATTTGGCCGTGTCAAATACGGGAGAGGTTTGGTAGCAGACAGCTGCAGGCGGGAGAGGGTTTAGTAGGACACCGCCCAGAGAGGTATTGAGACGGTTCCATTCCTCCTGCGAAGGCCAGGCAGCGTCACCCGGGAAGGCTTTGCAGCGCTCGAGTCGTCCGGTTTGGATATGCCTTCCTTCGTCGCCAAAGGAGATGGAGCCGAGGCTGGACCCCTCTCGCTCGGTTAGCTCAACGTCATGCTCGGAGAAGGAGTCTGCTGTGACGACGATCCATGTGAGAATGGCCGAGACGAGGAGATGGTATAGCGTCTGCATCTTCAGTTAGGCTGCTTTCTTCCATCCGGATCTGGCGAGCCTGCGGTTGGAGACCCATTGCCCCTATAAACTCGTGGGATCCCTACCGACAAGTGTGAAATGACTCATAATTATTGCTTCAGGGTCTTTCCGCACCGGACCGCAAGTTGTCTGGTTGGGCACCATTACGATGCAACACTAAAAACAGTATAGCGGTTCGGTCCCTAGGCCGGTGCCTTGATCTAGCAGCCGGGAAACCATCCACAACAGGCCGCCGCTGTGATTTCTCAGCAAAAGGCGCCAATGTAGGGCTGAAGGGAACTTTGATGACTGCCGGTGAGGGGAGACTTTTGCTTTGACCGTTGCAGCCAAGGACTCACTTCCCGTCAAGCAACAGGCGAATAGACGCACGGGGGTTCCGTTTTGGAAGGTGGGATTATCCCATTCTAGCCGAGTACAACAGCGGCTGAGGTGCCAACTTTGAGCTGAAGAGATTGCCTGCCTGTCCAAAATAAGAACCAATCTAACCTGCATGCATTGGTGACGGATACGGTTATTCAGGGGCAAAAGGAGTTAATAATACCGGCCGCTTCGACCACCAAGTGACATCACTTAGACCAATGACCGACGAGCTTCAGTCGTCGTTGCCATCCGGCCAAAAAGATTCGATTCCGTAACCTTTTACTAGCCACGGGGGAGAGACAGCTGTAAGTGGGCCAACATAAACTAGCATATGGGAAATTCTCCGTACTTTGAAATCATACTTTCCCCCCCCCAAACGCGCTGTCGTGATCTTTCGCTGAGGACAGATGGCCATCAACTCATCGTAACCTCCGATCTTGAACAGTCCCCGCCCGTTCGTACCGGTTGTCTCCCGTTTCATGAAGTACCAGGCCGCAGGTTTCGTAGGAATCCTTCGCCGCATAGACAGACCGAGAAAGAAAAGCGACCCCCGGTCCGGCGGGATACCAAGTTTGCTCCGGACTGATTCGTTCTTTGGAACATCCCATCTGTCATCTGACCAGATCTCTCCGATCGCTTTGGCGAGGTTGGTACTGGGTCCGCACCCGAATCGCCCCATGAGTCCTTCAAGCTCATGCTTTTTATTAGGACGGCGAATGGTCAGCTAGCCCCCCCTTGACGTGACTGAATGGGGCTTCTTGTGATGCAAGGTCTACCGAACTATGTAGAATCTTTACTCTGGTTGATGGTATCGCATAGGCTTTTGCTTCGTGTGGGAAAATGGACGAGTCGATACGCCTGCGAATCTCGCTGGGAAGCACGACGTTCCCGGTGAGACCGTTTGGACACGTCACCGAACCTGATCGAACGAGATAGTCGATTTCGCGTCGCCTCTTGAAGGCCGAGAAATCCGTCATTGCAGCTCGAGGCTGAGGCTGCGGAGAAGGTCACCCACGAGTTCCTGGTAGACTTGGCTCACCTTTTGCAACCTCCTTTGTCTTGTCGGACGCCGAATCTTGGATAATGCAAAGAGAGTCAACCCAAAGAAAGGGGGATCTCTAGAGCTCGTGTTAGCGCTATCCCGTCTTGAGTGGTGGCGGGCAAGGCATCCATGGGCAGGCGGTTGTGGTATTCGGCGAGCCTTGCCATCGTGGTGTGGAATGAGGCTGCGGGCCACCCAGCAGTAGCTCAATGTGGCATACGCGCCACCCTCGTTTGCCCAAGAAGTACAGAGTCCCGGCACCTCGCCCGTTATGTCGATCACGCGAGTGGGTAGTCGATGCCCTTGCGTCCCACTTTGGACAGTGTTCGTGCCCTCTTATTCCCGAATTGCAGATGCGAAGCCACGGATGCGAAGCCACAGATGCGAAGCCACAGATCCATGACGACAAGACTCCGAGGCGAGACAGGATCGGGGCTGACAGGTCCTGCAGGAACAATCGATCACACCGGATCGTCTAGGTCGGAAATTAGTCGAATATAACAATGTGCGCCTTGTATCCATATCGTCATACCTGGGCCAGTTGCTACAGCCAAGTGCCAGCCTTGCTTAGGTGCTTGGCCATCGCGCAGGATGGATAAGAGCACCATTTTTCGTAGGCCCTCCCTGGTCCGCACACTGGAGAAAGCGGACAACGTACTCTGTCTTATCGTGAGCGCTTGTTGGGGTGGGATCCAGAAGCTTCGAAAGCACAGCCCTGGGTCGCGCGGGCGTGGATTTGGTCCCTTGAATCTCTGTGCTGTACTTCGAGACTGCTCAGCAGCTGAAAAACTCGTGCGCGGGGAGAAGATTCAATTGTTCAGAGGCCGTCGCAATTGTTGCAGTCGCGCAAGGGCCCCCCCCCCCCCCCCCAGTTGAACAGGCCTGCCCTTGTGTCAACGTCCCTCGGGGACCAAACACTCTCGCGTGCCATCGGCGAGTAATGATTGGCTGTCGCTGGAAGTTATTGCTTCCGAAGTCCGCAGTGGTTTAACTCTGGTCCCTGCAAGAAGGCGGATTCGAAACGGCTTGACAGCGCGGCAATCTTGTCTGGTTGTTAGCAGTAAAAAAAGGCTAAAACCAGCCGCCAGCGGAAATACTTTGCATATTGAACAAGATCGGATTTTTCGCTCGGAGAAAAGTGGCGGCCACAGGCCACCTTACATAATAGAGGTCCTTGTCAGGGCGGGCTGGCTTCGTCGTGAACGCACTTGGTCTCGCATTGCTTGAAGACAACCGAGGCGGGTTTTATGAATCCCAATCACGGCTCGAATATGACGACATGGTGCACATCTGCCAAACCTTTGTAAGCCGGCTGCGGAGCAGGTGCCGCGGCCTTCTAGAATTGACGCCAAACAAAGACTGCCCCTGTTAGGATCCAGTCCAAATACATTATAGCAGCCGCGGAGACAAGTACGGGGCTGCCCCCTATGCTGTAATACCCTAGTCCACGCATGGCAGCCAAATTCCTGAACTCCCTGTGCGGTGTACCCTTGTTCGAATCGTGCATCACCTCGGACTGGAGCTCGACGATGGCGCCAACTCCCTCACGCATGAACAAGGCGTGGGTGAGCCCCGCACCGTGTACTCCGATCAAGAGGTGTGCCTCCACAACGAGAAGGAGCTGCTCGGCAAGCAGAATGGAGGTGAAGTCGATCACCTGCAGGTCGATATGAATTTCGGACGGGATAGCAGTCCGGAGCGCGGCGAACAAGGCGTCCTGGCCAACTAGGCGTCTGGGTGCGGCGGTGCAGTCGCTCATGACCCAGTCGCTCTGCCACATTGGGTTGCTCGCGCCAGCCAGCGGGACATTGATGTTAGTCTCGGCGCCGGCGTGGCTCGGGTCAGCAAGGAGGTCGTTGAAGCGGATGGGCTCCCGGTGGGCGAATATTCGCCAGACATCAAAGTAGGGGCCGTTGCTGTGATGATCGAGGATGACAACCTGCGTGTCCTGGGAGTGCTATCGTAGTCGTAGGGCAACCCAAGGGTTTTTTCGGCTGCGGGAGGTGGTGGCGACTGTGTCGATGTCTTCCGGTCCGGTAGGCGATTGCTCAAATATGAACGCGATGACGGGTGCCAGAGGAGGTGAGGATCAGCCTAAGGTTGAGGGCGACTGTAAGCATGCTAATGTGTCGCCGGCCCAGGTAGCGGCGGGGTAGCATATTTTGTGCTGCTGCTCATGGGAAAGGAAGGGGCTAGGTGTGGTGAATGTCTTCTCTGCAGACTGCCTGGCACCTTCTACTCTGCGAAATGGTCTTTGCGAAGCTAACATTTCGTGCCGTGTGACGCCTGTCCGCGTTGCCGAGTTGAAGGGGTCACATTGGCCTCCACGCATGGTCATGCACGACCTAGCGGGCCAAGGGACGTCGTTGTTGGAGAATGCGTAGCATAATATGCATGACCCAAATAGCATGGGGTTGTTGAGATGCCTGGGTTCTTTGTTAGGCATGCCGTACACGTTCATGGCATCGGGTCCGATCACTGGGGAACAAAGGCCATGTCCTGCTCCGGAGTGCCAACTGCCATGGCGACTCCGCGTGCGCTGCTGTTGTTGCTCAAAGTGACATTTCCAATTCTGACGCTGACCAGATACGGCGCGCAGCTCGCTGAGGCCACTGTGACGAAGAATGCATAGTAGATGCCGTGGGAAGCAATTATCCAGCCACTACGGTATGGTCGGGTGGTAGTAGAAACCCACATCGACGTTGTATTCCATCGACATTGTATTCCATCGACATTGTATTCATCGTGTTTCCTGACCTTGAGGATGCATGACTAATGGGGGCAGCCAGCTCTGACTATAAACAAACTTGGCTCACTGAACCACATTTTCACCCTTATGGACTCACCGAGGCGACCCGGAATACAGCACAAGTCTCATTGGGTCACCTCGGGTATGGGCAAAATCTACAGCAAGCCGTCTGATCGAGGTGAGGCCGTACAACTTGCCGTCGGCAAGACACAAGACATTATTGACAACCATGGGCGCCCTTTTTCCAAATGACCAATTGCTTTCTCTTGCCGGCCAGTCTACCGTGCCCTTTGCATTCTTGCCCGTGTTGCACAGACATGAAACGACACAGTCCAGCCTCGACGACTTGCCACTAGGCATAGCGCAGAACTACTGGAACCACCAGGGATACCACGCACACATGTCGTTTGGGATGGGAGCGAGCTCGACGTTTCTGTCGGCGCTCGTGGGCTCGGGCAAGATCGTGACCCGCGCCTGGAGCATCTTTTGGGGCCGCCAGGGAGCCACCCAAAACACGCAGCTCGACGGCAGCATTGTCCCCGATGCCCCTTGTCTCATGACGCTGCCGCGTGACCCTTATTTCGAAAACTTTGGCGACTACACGAACGCCTAGGCTAGATTCTGGCTGAAAACGCGGCCGAGGGGAGGACCGACGGAAACTGAGCTTGAAGCGCGAGAAAAGCCAGAGCCGGGCGTACCGGGCCGGGCAGGAGACCAGCCGAGTCCGTCGGTATATGTCTTGGCATCGGATCTGCAGCCTGAGGTAGAGCTGGGTACCCGGGCGGAGCGAATGTAAGCGAGGGCCCGAAGCCTCATATGCGATACTGTCGGCAGTAGCTGACTCGGGTTGAATAATGTCACAGATCTCTGGGACGGGGATACGGGGAGTAAAGGGAAAATGATTCATCAATACCAGCACCAAAAATGTGCATGGGACAATTGCAGGACGGAATCTAATGCAACTAGAAGCCTGAATACAAGTAGAAAGCCAGAAGCGTATCCTTCTTGGTTTTCGGTGAGCTCGTTTGATCGTGGAGCGTTGGGATAAAGTAGTCGTACATGATAATGATTGCCGATTAGTCAACTCAAGCTGAAGGGGTCTCGATTATATCCTGCCCGTTAAACTCGGTAACCCCTATCGCTACGGTGGAGGTAATAGCCGCGGTAAGGTTAACGACAGCAAGTCCAGCACACGTTCTTACGTCTCCTGATTCGGGGTCGGCATGGGCGGCTGGTTGCTGGCTGGGATCGATGCTGGTAAATGATCTTGCTGCTCAACCGGGCCTGTGGCCCGGATACTCAATGTAATTGGGAGCTTGCTGGTATTGTCGTGGACGCCATCGTCGTCGTTGTCGTCATCGCCGCCGTTACTAGGTCCAATACCGTCAAGCCAGCTTCGTATATCGATTGATTCCTCGATCAGCCCTTCTTCAGGCGGGCCCGAGTCATCAGTATCGACAACGTTGTCATCAACATCTGCAGCGCCGGTTAAAGCGGCGATCTGGATCAAAGCCCATTGAAGGTCGAATACTCGCTTCATCTTGAAAGCGTCCTCAGCTGCCACAACAACATCAAAGATGTCGCCTGTTATGACAGGCCGTGCGGTTGTCTTGAAGGCTGCAACTCCTTCGCGTATGTTGCAGGTATTTGTTAAGTGTGTCTGAAGATGCTGCTCATTTCGTACGCCCGATAAAGCTCCTGGCAACCAGTGAAACTTTAGGCGAACGAGCCGTTGCTCATCTGAAGGCCCGGGAAGAATGCCTTGGCACTTGAACCCAAGGTATGCCTTTCCCCACCACCTATACAGCTACGTATTCAGACTGATCATGTTCCAAGCCTAGTCGGAAACTCCAAGCCGTGCTGTAAACCATCTATTCCATTCGTTCAAGCTGGCTTCATCGCAATCAGAGATTATCGCAATCATATTGCCGAAACATTGCCTGAATCGTGAGAGTGTTTCAGGCCGTGTACATGTAGAATGTGGGATAATGTGGCAGACGTCCGGATCGGTAGTACCCGTAACTACACATCGTCCACCATCAAGGTCCTGTCGAAGCGAAGCTTGGTTCTGATGGCGGCTCTGTTTGCCAGCCACGTCAACTGTCCCCGGAATATATTTGGGATCCCCGTCCTTCTTGGACCGTTTTGGGGGCGGAGCGACAGACTTGGCTGTATTCTTGCGTTTTCTGGGAGAAGCTGGCATAGACGTAGAAGCTGGCACAGACGCAGAAGCTGCCACAGATGCAGAAGCTGCCACAGACGCAGCAACGCCAGTCTTGGCCTTGTCCTCTCGTGTAAGGACTATAACAGGTTGGATAAACTTGAGAAAGAATGTCGGAACATACATAAGTGGACAAGTTCATAGACATTGTCAAGGGTTACTTTTATGAGCTTTATCGCCGAGTACCCGCTCCAAGACAGATCATTTGCTGATCGTAAGACTGGTAGCGGAGCAACAAGTAATGCGGCAAAACCATAGTCGTCGAATCGGTAATCTTGGCGCCCTACCACCACCCGAATCCTGTCTTCCATCTTCGCAATCAGCTCCAGCCGTTCGGTAAGCCCATCCAGCGGCAGGATGCCTGCGGAGATCTCCCTCGGCGGATCGCTGTCTAGAAAGCCACCGAGGGTCTGGCGGTCCAGCTCTAGCTGCTCTCGCTTGATGAAATCGAGCGTGGCCTTGAGGATTTTCCGATCGCTCCGACTTGGACTGCTCGTCAGGAAATCCCTGTACTGGCCGAGCAGATCGGCGCTGGTATCGCTGGACATGGTGGTGGCAGCGGCAGCGGTGACGGGCAGCGAAACGTTGACGAATGGCGTGGGCTGGCAGGTACAGGTAAATCGACCAAAGTAAACGGCTGATAGGCAAATTCTCAACACCTTTCTGAGGCGAGGCAGGGAGGACGATGCAGGAGTTGTCGGAGTTGCTCGTAGGAAAAGTTTGAAGCCAGGTAGGTATTTCTTTTAGGCGTCACATAGATTTCAGAACCCGCTGAGCCCACCTAGAGGGGGGGTAAATTTGCTTGTGAACACCTGTGGAGGACACTAAAGGCCCCAGGATGACCAAAAAGTGGCTCAAAAGTGCCAAGCCAGAACCTTTCAGCGCATCTATGTCTGCCTGTTTTGGCACCAATTTTTCAACACCGCCACATCGAACGATTCCCCCTCTGCCTCTGAGGTACCGGCTAATGCAAGGTGCAGATGACACCTATTACGGTAGTCGGTTGCTAAAAAGAAAAGAGCCTCATCCAAAGATGGTTTGGCTAAAACCAGGCTCGCTTCACCCTCGCTCACCTTCGGCTCACTATCGCTCACCCCCAGCTCACCATATCACAAAATTGTCAACTTTACGCGACGAGGGACAGGTTGTGGGCCAGATGGCGCTGGCCCATTTCTGGTCCTTCCCCAGAAAAAAAAAACAGCGGTCCCAAGAAATGGACTCGGTAGCCAGCGTATCCACTCTCCGTTTTGAGGTTCTACGTTGTGGTAGTCATGCCTGCCTACTGCACAACTGATCTTTTCCCAGCCGTAAAGAGGCGATTCGATCTATCCTACTACCTACCGCGCGACTGTTCTTTTACAGGCGCCGGCTAGATAGAGAGGTAGTTCAATCCGCCCTACCACCTACCATATAGGTCTTCTTTCTCTCTCGTATCCCTCGTGTCCGTACTCCTCGGTTATTGTCAGAAACACGGCACCTTGGATTCGGTGGAAATTGATGGGGTTGCAATGGTGTGATTGTATTGTTTACGTGTGTTCTTCTGTGTTCTCCCTGTCTCACTGGCTTTGCCACAGAGCCTCAATTATATCTGTGAATGGCGGCGACGTTAGTGGCAAACGGTAGCCGTGCCAGCTGAACTGACTGCGTCAGTTCAGTTCAGTTACCTATACTAGAGCCCAGCGCAGCTGCGTTCTATTCAGCTCGGTCGGCCACACCTCCTTTCTGACAGTTATCCTCCCTTGTACCCTCTCGCGCCTTACTTGCCCTTACCCTTCTACCTTTACAGTCCATAAAAAGCCGGAAGATATTAAGGTTCAGTTTCAGTTGGATACAGCTGGTCTGTCAGAGTTTTCAACTCACTGGCCCCGCGTTTCAGCGAGCCCCGCAGGGGCGCAGCGCTTGCGCGGCCCCTTCGCTATAAAAGGACGTAGTCGTCCTGTATAGCTAGATGGTTCCAGCTTCAATATTGTCACAATTCTAACCCCTACTACGCCAATTGCGCGCGTCGTATACGCCTCTGCCACACTCCTTTACGCTGGCTTGAAAACCCTGACATGGTCACGATTGCGAGCCTAGTTTTGGGCCACCATCTATCCCGCTCGGCAACTACAATCAGAATATGAGCACATGGATATATTTTAGGCCCTTCATCAATCTATTGAGGTTATTGAGAGGGGGATGTCAAGGGGGAAGTGTCCTTCGGATTGGGGGGGGCGGGTTCGATGAAAGGGGGGCCTTCGCGAAGTTTCATCCCAAGGTAAAAGCTAAGCGACACGGATGCTTCTGGACCTGGAAGCTGATGGGCGAGAAGCTATGCGCTGAGCATACCCAAGATCTCGATAAAGCTTAGTTTTAAGTGACAAAGCCATGTTCAACGTGGTGCTAATCCTAATTTCTCATATGGCTCACATATGGGCCACGGGATAGACTAGCACATTGCTATAGGATGGTACATAATGTACTGGTATATGAATTTAACATGGTATGTAATATACCAGCATATAGAATTATACCAGTATGATACACCCAGCTTGAATACACCAGCATGGTATATACTAGTACATGATATACCAGTACATAAGACCCCAGAACAGGGCTTTCATTACCATATTTAGATTGGCCTAACACTAGCTACGTGAACTCAGCCCCAGAATTGGGATAACCTAGAGGGCTAAGATTCTCAAGATTAAGCACGTACACAGGCCCAATTTTCAGCCCCCGTAAAATCGGAGGCTATCAAAGCCGAGAGAAGACGGAAACCATGCCATGCAGCAAGCAGCTCGAGCGTAAGAAGTTAATAAGTCGCAGTGAGGTCAAGGCAGTCCAAGAATCTGTTGCTGGCCAATTTACGCTCCACAAGACCTTAAGTGAAAAGTTGAGATCCTGCGGGCCAATAACTGCCCGCCAATGGAATCCAATGTTCTCAGCCGATGTTTCCCTAGTGCGGGACGCTCCTTCCTCAAAACATTGATCCAAGAGCGAAACCGTGCCTTCCGCTTGCCGGTGGTTTCTCCACGCCATTTTCGCAGGTGGGCAATTTCCTCATTTCCATAGGTGACGTCCAAGACACCTGCATGCTCACGAGGTGGGGACACATTGCAACCTTGAGTCAGTCCCCCTTACTTGGGAATGAGAGAACGTCATTAGATATTTCACGTGATTTCCCGGTCGGCATCTCCGAGGAACTTATTGGCGGCCAGAGCTGATTCCCCAACCAGGCAGCAGTGTTGACTGATGTGGGGTATAGCAGTCGGGTTGTAAGTAGCTTCATCTAGCTCCCTTTCCGAGTCACACTCTACGTGCTGCGCGCACCTACCAAGAAGCAGCGTTCCGTCTCCAGATTCCAACATTTCTACTCCTTCGGGAAAGAACAATAAACTAGCTTATGAGGAGAATGTCGATATATCTTCAGAATGGCTCCTCTATCTATGAGTTCTCTCAGACGGATGGATTCGGCTTGCCATACTGTAACCTAGCGATACTAATGACGCCATCTGCAGTCTGAACTACCTTGGGTACAGGTTGTAACAGATGGCGATGATGGTGGTGGTGGTGATGGTGGTACGGCGCGTTCCAAAGGGTGCGGGGGAGCCGCGTTCGCGAATACAGGGGCCCCTAGCCGCTGGAATTCCAGGGGGGGTGGGGGGGGGGCCTTCTGATAAGTGGAAAATTCTTATTCGGAGCGACTTATCGGCCGCGCGCAGCCGATTACGGCCGATGACGAGAGGGTTAGCGGTGGCGCGGCGTTACGGCGCAATTGCGCGGACCCTCGATAAGAGGCATATCTGTTGTCAGCAGCTTAGCGCGGATACACTCCGGACCAACCATACCAGGAGATCATCTGGTTGGCGCCCTCAGAAATTCTCATCACCAACCATTACGTCCTGGTAATCTTGTTGGTCCACGCATGCGGCTATGGAAGGTAATGGAATCCAGATCGGCAAGGAGGATCCGGCTTGCCCAGAATGAGAGAACTTGGAAGCAAGGACCTTCGATGCCATAGAAGATTACAAGTCCTCGTCCCATTTGCGACGAGAGAGTCAAAGCCGAGCAACCATCACGACTTCCTCAACAACAAAGAACACACGACTGCCTCAAAGAGAGCCTCACAACTGCCCGATTGAGCCGTGTGCACGCAAAACCACACTCGCGATTGCCTCACCAGTCAACCTCGCTTATGTGCCTCACTGCACGGAAAAGGGGTGGCCAATGGAACTTCAGAGTTAATGAAAGCCGACCGAATATATGCCAAAGCCGAGCGAATGCCGCAGGGAGCTTGCGACCGGAGGCAGGAGCGAGTCTTTGAATCACACGCAATTGAGACTGTTAGTGCCCACAGGGCCACACATCGCTCCACGCCGCCACTGCGAAGCCACCCGATATATATCAGCTCTGGCTCCACAGTAACCCCTTGTTACAGGGGTCTGGAGAGTCTGAACGTAAGCCCAAGTCCTCTCACTTTTCAGGCACTTATCTAACAATTTCCCTTAAGAGTTTCCCGACTTGCTCTGGAATTCAGTGCTGTCATATCCACTTGCCATTCCGCCAAAAACAGATCAAAACCCAGCGCAGAGCTGCGACTTGAACGAGACGATATCTGAGCCGAGGCAGAGACACGATTGTCCGAGGCCCAACTCATCTCGTTAGCGAGACAGCCGTTGCTGGTTCCATGGCGGTGGCTCTGCATGACTCCAATGTGTATCAGGCTCTAGACCCGGCGAGAGACGAGATAAGGGTTTTATCGTTTGTGAAGCCTAGTCGACGAATCCTCAACGACATCAAAGATGATGTCCTCCAATGCACCTTGTCAAATGTGGCCCTTGACGCCCACAGCCCAGAATACGCCAAGTTTCTGGAACTAGACGGGGCAAGCATGCCCAAGAATGGTCGGTCGGTGCTCTGGAGTCACCTCATCTGCCGCGAAGAATCGGATGAGCAAACTTTTAGCACCATGTATCAGCCAAACAACCCAAAAGGGCTACCACTACCTCCAAGGGCTGGCCCAGAGTTGCAGGGATCGATGGTACCTATTGATGAAATCCTCAACAAGCCGGAATACCATGACACGACGAGATACAATGCGAACACGCGCCGTTGGGCTTGGGGGGATTTCATAGCACTGTCGTATCAGTGGGGCGACCTAGCCGTCACAAGCGAAATCGTCCTCAACGAAGTTAGAGTCAACATACCCAAGAACCTGGAGGCAATTATCCGGAGGATACGACAGTTGCTAAACCGATCGCCCAACCAGAAGATACATGTCTGGATCGATTATATCTGCATCAAACAGAACGATATTGTTGAGAGAAACGCACAAGTGAAACGGATGAAGAGCATATACGCCGAATCTACTTGCGTGATCGTATGGACAGGGGGGAGACTGTGCCGTCTACCGACGACCTTAGACGGCAGTTCGACAAGAAGTGGTTCAGGAGAGAATTCGAGCACATGATGACACAAACTTACTGGGAGCGCCTTTGGATCATCCAGGAGGTGCTCTTAGCGAACACAAACTGCCGGATTCTGTCCGGAGACAAATCATGCCTTTTAACCACCTGGTTCCGGATCTTCAACATCTACAACTCTCCTGATACAGGGTTTGCGACGAGCCAGCTCTCCTACGACCGCCTAGTGAGATTGGGAATGCTGAATGATCTAATTGCGGATAAGAGCAACCGCTTGGAGGCATCTCCTGATCTAATGAGGTTGCTCTGGCTTAGCCGCGAAGCTAAGCAGAAGGACGATAGGGACAAGATATACGCTATCCTGGGTTTGGTTGATTCCGAGATCCAGGCTCTCGTCGTGCCCGACTACAACGCTCCCCTACTCGACGTATACAGGGGATTCGTCCGAGACGTGGCAAAAGCGACCGGCTGCCTCGACATCATCTTCCAAGGCACGATGAACCAACATAGAAACCTAGACTTCCCGAGCTGGGTTCCCGATTGGAGAATAAGCTGCCCACACGACATCACCTCAGTAGTCCAGTACGACATCTTTTGCGCGGCCGGCGCTACTAGGCACAGCTTTGTGGAGGAGGACGAAGCGGGGCATCTCACGTGCCGAGGTGTCCGCATCGACACCGTTAATGCCCTGGGGTGCAGCGAGATTCCTAGCATTCCACATGTTCATGACTTCTCCCTCGCCGCAACTCCGACTCCTTATTCAAACATCTACGGGGGCAACGATGGGGTGAGCAGTGCCATTTTGGAAACTCTGACGTTAGGGAAGATGGCGTCTCTGCAGCCAGGAACGATCGACGGGGCACCGCTGTTCAAAGAAGCGGACGCCACGGCGTATCAAGGCATTTACTGGCTTCCAGACCATTTCCAACAGTGCTATGGGCACATCTTGGTGGCGGAGGAAATGCCGAAAGAATCTCCCTCCAACCGGAGCGCCGATCTCAGGAATCCATCGTTTGATTGGAGACTTTTTCTAGATACAGAAAGCCTCGAGATGGTCCTACCGGATAGGAGATTCATCACGACGAGCGGTGGATATATGGGGTTGGCCCCAAAACAGACTCAACTTGACGACCAGATATACATCTTAGAAGGCTGCAACGTCCCGGTAGTATTACGGCGGTGTCGAGAGGGTATTTACACGCTGGTCGGAGATTGTTATATTCATGGAATTATGTATGGGGAAGCATTTATTGGGGTGGATGGGGAGAATGTTAAGATGGAAATATTAACTCTCTGTTAAGGTTTTTATCCTGAGTGAGCTGGTCTCAAGCCTATCAATTAGGGAGGTTGAGCCACGCTCTCCCAAAATGAAATGCGCTCGCTAGAATGGTTATTGTAGATTCCTTCGGTAACGGAAGCTCGTTCTTGGCCTGCTATGCTGCGGTGAATGGGCGCGAGGCCCGGAAAGAGTGGACGCGGCGATCCCCTTGGCGCCATGTCCCATATCTCGGTAGCCCCGGTGAGCGACAGAGCGGGAGAGAGGGTGCCCCGTAGCACGCATCTTAAATAATCGGATGGGAAACCTAGCACGGGCACTATGGATAGGGATGCTTTAAGGGCGTTCTGAGAGATGACCTGCTTATGGGAAGTAACTAAGGCTGTCGTTTAAAATTAACTAGCGATAAATGTAAAATCCTCCAGGGAACATTAATTAATAGAGATTGGCCTTCTTCCTAGACTGTTTTTCGCATCATACTCACAGCCAACCCTAAGGTAACACGATACAGGTCCTAGGAGCACAGCGACAGACCATCCTCTCAAGCCTGCCGCAGATACTTGGACCGCCTCCATCGTCACTCAGCGGTGTTCAATTCCCAATTCCCGCAGGAGACTGAGTTATTGTCTATCTAGCAGGCTACGTACGCTCAGACAACCCCCGGCGCTGGTATGCAACGCGTGGCAGCGTTGACTTATAGTCGCCTGGCTGGGGCCTATTCCAGCGCCCATTTCCGGTCTAACTATTTAGTCTCCCGGGTCGAGACCGTCGAGCTCTGGGATGCGGCCACAGAACAGTGTCGCCAGACATGGAGATTAGTAAAGCTATATTTGAAAGCTCACTATTGGTTGTATAATTTCTTTGTAGTTTTAAGAGCACTTCCACAAACGCCTTGCATCGGGCTTCGTTGTTCGTAAGGAGAAATGTTGGAACAACAGCCATATTGAGCTGAATCAGCTCAATTGACCTATAAGCGCCGTTTTGAAACCGCTACCACTTTGCATAATACCTTCACACGAATAACTTCATACGAGTGACTTCACATGAGTGGCTTCGTACGAATGGCTTCGCACGAGTAGTTTCACACGACCGCTTCCGGACGATCCTCTAGTCTCGCCTGCGGCTCAGCCCGCCTCAGGCTAAAGCGGCGGCATCTCAGGTCGGTGCACGAGAGAGGGAATTTCTCAGGGCAACTTGTGCGTGTGACAATGGGCTGTTATTCGCATTGCTAATCATAACTGACGGCAGGGCGTCCTGGCCATGGCTGATGTGCAAATTGTCACGGGGTTGGCCATCATGATAAGCGGATTTGCGTCTCTTTCGTGTCGGTTGTCGGCATATTATTGGCAGCTCATCGTGCTCCTAGCATGGTTGGCCGCGTTGATACACTTATCTGTACTGACTTTTCTGCGCAACTAAAGGCGCACCGCCCTCGGTTAGCTACCTTCCACGCTTTATCTGTTCCTTTAGGATTGGCAGTTACTTCCCATATATATAGGGATATATTAATCACAGGATACAGGCAGTATGGAAAGGGGGAGGGATTAATAATAGCCTACCGCCAGCGCCGCGTAGCCCATGCCACCGAGGCAGTGACCCTCGCCACACCCGTAGCCCTGTAGGTAACCGTAAGTCCCGGTGATACTAAGCACTATATTAAAGCTCTTGACATTGCTAATAACTTCGCGGCTTGTAGGAAAGGCGGATTAGAAGAGAAGCGAGATCTGGAGGTATAAGGCTGCAGACCCTAGTTAGGCAGCTACTTCCTGTAGTACTTATGCTGTTAGTTCTTTAATGCCGAGACATAGGTTTATTAAGAATCCGCGATTATCCTCGTTTATGAATGCGGTTACCGATAAGGCCGTTGCCTCCCTGCTTCGGTGCGGGGTTGCTGACGGTATCTCGGCTTATGCCAGTAGCGTATGCGGAAGTTATACAAAAGATCCGTGCTGGGGAGGTGATTAGGGTACGTATGCGTGACGTACTCTTCGCTACGTCTCAGGAGCTTAGCTCCGTAGAGCGATGCCTAGCCTGTAAGACGAACGAGAAGGTTGCCTTCCTTTTGTACTAAGAGCCCACGGACGGGCTTCTATAATGGTGTCTGCCCATCCTATATCTAGGTAGGCATTCTTAGTAACTTTAGAGTAACTGGCGGTTAATATGCTGTCCCTGGTTTTCTTCTTTTACGTACCGTTATGCTTCTACTTTCCAACTCTACTTACTACTTTCTCCGGTGCTCCCTTTCTACAACACAGTTAATTTATATCGGTAAACGTTATATCTGTAGTTTAGAGACTTGAGATTTAACTCGGGTACGTTAGAGTTACTCTCTAAGAACGAGCAGTAGATTTAGTGGGTCTGTTAACAGTAACTGCTTCTATAGGGTAAAGGAAAACGGTTATATTTAGTAGTGGGCTAGTGTCTCAAAACTAGGTTTAGGAGCGGATCCTTACAATAACTACACCTGATTTTAAATCACGGTAACTATAGCCGGGCCAAATATCGGGCAGTTTCCCGCCTTCGTTGTACTGTAGGAGGTAACCGTCTAGAAGATGTAGGTGCTACACTCGAACGTTGCGATATAGCCTGGCTTACGGCCCTGGAATGTACAGCTTCATCCTCAGCGTCTTCGCCGTCTAACAGATACGGAATACCGCGGCCTGAATCCGAAGGCCATGACCATCAAACAGACCCTGGGTATCACGCTGCGAAAACTCCACCAAATCCTGTTACGTTACGTCGCCATCTCCTGCCAGAATACGGACTCATACACTTCCTCATCGCCAAATGGCTGATTCCGAAGCCACAATATCCATCGTTTTAAAGTGTTATACCGGGACGGTGCAGTCTTACCTGGAGAACGCGACGTTGCGGAGCTTAGTTGCCGAATGGGACGTCCCTAGAATCAAGAGCGACACAGGACTTTTGTCGACACTCGGTGTTAATCTAGTGATCCTTCTGAAGAGCAACGGCTGGGTGGGCTGCGATGTATAGATCGGAATGGAAGGTTAGAGGACGAGAAGATATCGTGGATGAACAAGTGGACAGATGTTGCTGTTCAAGCCAGTTTATCTGCCGAGTAGTTGTTGAGGATGGTCTAGATATGTCAGCCTGCTTCCTGAATGTCAATGGACTGCTGTGGCTCAGGGACAGGATGCATCTTACCTAAAGAGAGGCACAGGTGGAGGTCTTTGACGCTGAATGACCAGAAGTCCGCGGCTTTGACACCTTACGGGACGGTTGTTGACCTCTCTGTTAGGATTACGGTAGGCTAGATTGTAAGATGGAGGTGATTTCGGACGACTAATACATCGACGACTTGAGCAAGCGGAGAAGCTAAGCGGCGAATGAAAGGAGCGGATCGATCACAGTTGCCGGCGGAAGTGAAAGAGGCAAACTTAAATGTCCTGCTCTACGGGACCTCCTTACAGTGAATGGTCAGTTGATGCGGTGATGAACTGTGAATGTAAATCCCGCTAATGCGAAACAGCCAGAGCAGAGCTGGAGCAAATTGGGGAGCGCAGCATTGTTATGCAATATCGTCGTAGCCTTGGTAACTTGCGGGCCTTGGGCTAGGATCATTTCTACCTCAGACTTTCCCCCCCTTGTTTATATCTCTTATTTGATCGGCCTCGCTGGGTGGTGTCTGTGAAGACATCCCATACGCCTTGCACATCCTTGGCGTTGACGAGATTGCTGCGGGTGGACCACTTTTGATGACTGGCGCGGCGGTTTTGGGATCGAGTGAGACGTTGAGAATGGTCGGATCGTGTGCTTCGGAGGCAGAGTCAGAAGAATCTCCGTTATCTTGTTCCAGGCAGCTCTTCTAGTGCTGGATCCTGTGCTTGGAGTCAGACGAGAAGGAAGAAATAGACTCACGGGGCCAAAGCGGGGTATCTAGAGGCGGGGGATACGTAGGCTCTTGCACAGCGTGTGCTACTCGACAAGTGTTCTAACAAGTAGCAAAAGGCATTTCAGAGAGGGAAGTTGCAAACAGAACCATTGTGTTCAAATATCAGACTTGGGATCCGAGAACGGCGCAAAGGGTCCGCGTCGGGCGATGACGCAAAAGCCCAACGGCTGGTGGTTTTTTTTTCTGGGAAATCACCCGAGTCCGTGGTACCGGTCCAGGCGTCCAGGCGTGGCTCTTGGGCTTTTCCCACCACCTCAGCGTCACCCAAATTGGCGCTGGCTAATTCTGCCTCTTTTGCAATTCTGCGCCACTCCGGGCCTTCCTTTCTGACAATACAGACGATGACAACAAGTAAGAGGGACTACAAGAGGGACTACGAGAGGGACTACAAGAGGGGCTACAAGAGGGACAAGCGTAAGCGGGGGCACACCGAAATAACACGCCTGAAGCCAGCTACCAAGTGCGATACCTGGCGATAAATTTGCAACCATGTGCGAGGCCAGCTAGTCACCACGAGCCATGCTTTGACAGCCAACGCTTCGACAGCCAATGCAACCCATGCTCCGTACTGAGGCTCAAGACATCGGTCTTTTACGGCTACTATTTCCTATTCATCGGTTATAAAGGAAAATAGCGGAGAAGGACGTTGGCCAAAACGATAACAAAAGTCATACACAGCATCATACCCCTATTAGCATCAGTAGTTTCGTTTGCCATGGCAAACACCCAAAATTGACCCCAGCGTCCAGATATCTCCCCTTGCTCTTCTTCCTTGTCTACTTTTCCCTTTTCCTTTTTCCTTTTTCACTCTCTTCTTTTTTTCCCATAAGTCGCCCCTGTCCCCCCACGACTTGGCCGACTCCCCTGATCAGCCCCCTCATAGCACTCCCTCACCACTGGCCGCTCGGAGTAGCGATAGTAGTTTGCACAGGCCGGGTTGTCGTGGGGACAGGCCAGAACGTCAAAGGCTCTCTTCTCATAACCATCCAGCACCACGCCGACATACGAACGGGGATCGATAGCCTCATACCACGACTGCGTCACGGCGCGGCATTCTTCACCTTTGGCAGCGACCCGAATAGACCGTCGGTAGGTCATTCCAAGACACGACGGCAGACGGCCTCGAACCCGAGTGGTGGTGCAGGGGTCGATATCAATTCGCGTCTCAGAATCGCGACCGAGGGCGCATATCGACGTGTGGGTGCCGGTTATAGCCATGCCCATATCGCCGTCGCTCTCGGGTGAAAAACGACACGCTTGGTTCCTAGCCCCACCACCCACCTCCCTCTGTCTCCGGGCGAGCGGCCAGCCTCCCGGCACGTCCTCTTTTCCCGCGTAGTGTAGACACCGACATCGGTTTGGATCGAAGCACCTCATCTCGGGCAGGGAGCCTGGGGCGGGTTGTGGGACGATGAACTCGGCCGGCGTGCCGCGGCGAAATCTGTTCAGCAAATGGGCCATGTCGGTAGGCGTAAGCCTCTTCTCTTCTTCTTCTTCCCCCGAGTTTAAAGGGGGGGCTGCCCTGGTGCGAGCAGCAGCATATGGCCTGTCCATTCCATGCACAGCCTTACAGCGGTGCTTTTGCTCCCGTCATGGTGATGGACGGATAATACCCTGCCTCATCGCCATCAGTGACCTGTTGGCGGTCATGGTGTGTCGGAAGATGACTCTGAGCCCTGCACACCAGCAACCTTATCCTCGCTGGTTCCGGCAGGTCGAGTCTCACAAGCTGCCTCCCGTACTTGACAACCTCATCCCAGGTAATAACGCAGTCTTGATGCTCGCAAAGCCGTACGTATCCTAGGCGGCCGATGCATCGGCGGATGCGCGAGAAGTATGCCGGTGGGTGATCCAAGCCGCAGGGAGCACAGCGTCTCAACGCTGTGTCAGAGGTTCGCTTAACGCGTAGAGTGCGGTGCCACGCCTGACGCGCTTCTCTGTTTTCTCTACAGGCTGAACAGATGCTGCTGATAGTGTCCTGTCCCAGGAGCCGATACAAGGGTGTTATTCCTGGTGTCCGGGGATACATGCACTCGAGAACGCGGCGCGATCTGACCCTGGGAAAAAAGGCAAGCGGCCCCGTAAGATGCGTACGCCTAGGGTTGGTGAGGTCGTGGTAGTGGCCAAATCGACAGTCGCAGAAGAGGCGGAGGAATAGGCGGCTAGAAGGCACGGACCAACAATGTAACCGACTAACAATGTAACATCGCAATTTGCGACGCGATGTGACAACCACCTCATTTCAATCCGGGCCCATTCCTTCATTTTTACAGCAAACAACACCAAATTTGCCATGGCTACTATGCGAGAGCAGAAGATTCGGTCGGCAATTGAAGAATTCAACAATGGCACGGACCAACACGTTGCTATGGAGTATCACGGGATCTACCCGTCCACGCTCAGCCGGCGACTCCGTGGCGCTGCCTCCAAGAGAGAGAGTAAGATAATGATCATAAAGCTCTCGCTTGCTCAGGGGAGCTTTTTAGTCGACTGGTGCCTCGATTTAGAAGCCGCTGGGTGCGCCCCTAGCAAAGTAGAGATTACCAGAATGGCCCAAGAAACCCTCACATAGGCCAGCGACGTAACCCGTATCAGCGGCCGATAGGCAGACCGCTTTCTTTCGCGCTACCAATGAGTCAAGACGAAAAGAAATATACTGTTAGAAAGAGAAAGAGCTAAAGGATCGACAAAGGCTAAATACGAGGATTTCTTTACTCGCCTAGGCGAGTAAATCAAGGCTAAAAACATCGCCCCCTGTAATATTACTAATATAGACGAGTACGGTATGTAAGAGACTGAAACTCAGGCCGGAACTGTTGTAGGCTTCTCCCTAACTAACTATATAGTAGTCACGGCTCCAGACTCTACCAATTGGGTCTTTATTATTAAGACAGTTACCGTTAATTACCGGAGACTTACCCCCGCTATTATCTTTATGGGGATATCTCTCTAAGGCTAATAGTACCCCCGTTGGGTTAAAGATCATGAGGATATTTGTAATTAGAAGTACGACTACTCTCTCATAGGTTAGAGTAATGGCCCTATAACGATAAAATGGCTAAAGGAGATCTATTTGCTGGAAACAAAGCTCCTAAGGCCTAACGATTGGCAACTACATATTTTAGACGAGTACTCTACCTACGATACCGAGAAATTTATGTACCATTGCCGTATCAACTACGTTTTCGTTCTATATCTTCCTTCTCACAACTCCTATAAGTCATAGCCTCTTGATAAGAGTGTTTTCTTACCTCTTAAGACCTATTTTAAGCAAAATACCAAGGCGTTAGCCTACTATATAGTATCGTCGCCAGTTAACAAATAAAAGTTCCTTCTTTATTATAGAGATACTTCATAACGTACCTGTACTATAGCTAATATACATAGTAACTTTAAGAAGACTGGAATATGGCCGTTTAACCCGTCAACTATATTCGATAACCCCGAGGTATTAATCGGAGATGTCCCCTCCCCATAGACGTAGACCCCTACCCCCCTATCACTACTACGGTCAGCCTATCGCTTCTAAACATCCCCAAGAAAGCCAGCGATGTTCGTGAGGTCGTCGAGAACCTCCGTAGGCACTTCTCCAGGCCATAGAACTCTCAGGGCACTATATCATAAGATGGAGAAGGCACTAGATATAGTTACAGCGGAGAGGGCAGCTTTGATGGCCGATAACAACCGCCTAAAAGAGGATCTTCACGTAGCTCAGCCCCACAGCAAAAGAAAGGTACGAGTGCCAGCCAACGATAGATTCGCTACAATAGAGGACATCATTGAGGCCGAGGAGGCCAGTCATCAGCCCCTCGAGCGCCGGAGGGGGGTACGGAGGCAGGATATGGAACCAGTAGTTGAAGAGGCGTAGGAAATGATTATCCACGGGCTAGATCGGCTTCGCCAGGCTCAGGAGATATAGGCTGTACTTTTTTGTATACAAATGGGTAGGGAGATGGATGTTATGGTCATGATTACGGTGGGGGTTGCCCCTGCAGATCCTGTTGCATTGATAGCCGATTTCATTGTTAGTCCGTGCCTTTTAGTTCTCCGAAGGCACTTGCAAGCCTATAGGATCCAGCTGTTCCATGATGCGCAGGAGCACCTCGTCAGGCAGCCTGCAGAGGTGGCTGTATTTCGCATTGTAGAGCGTGTCAGCTACCAAGGGATCTGTTCTGGAGGATGGGCCTTCTCGCGCCGTCCGACCCGTCCAGGCTGTATCTGGACTGAGACCGAGGAGAGTCGTGGCCATCATGGCGGCTATTGAGCCGGATTGGCCCTTGCGGAAGCTTCGCGGACTGGGTTGTTCCGAAAGATTACGGTACGACAATCAGCGCCTGTGATAGCAAGCTCGCTAATGATAAAGAAGGGTAGAAAAGTTGACGTAATGAATTGTCTTGTGTGTGTGACATGGCAGCCAAGAAGGCCAGGGAGCCCGACTTTTATGACCAGCCCTGGTCACCTTATCTCTCTCCACTACTGTTGGGAAGTTTGGGAGTTTACGGCCGTATCTACTGACCGTAGCGCTAATGCTAACGCAGTTTGCTGACGGTGGTGGCTGCTGCTGGCGGTGTCGCTGTCGCTGTTCGCTGTGCGGGCCGAAGGCTGCACTTGACAACGTCTTTGACTTGACAACTTGTAATCGTTGAATCATTTATCCTGGGATAGCTGTTTTATAGCTGTGATCCCATTATCTCTATCTCCAGGTTAAGAAGACTAAGGAAAATATAAGACGAAACAAAGTCATGAGAAAACTTGGTGGTTGGTTTGCTCAATGACTATCCGTTTGGGTTCAAAAAAAAGTCAATTAGGTTTGTTGCAAACCCCCCCCCCCCCAAAAAAAAAAGTTAAACTCGGGGCCCTATGGGGGTAATTGACGTGGGGCGAGGCAGGCGGGCCAAGAGGCCGAGACCAGAGCTCGCTGAAGAGGAACGTGTTACAGATGAGACGGATGTTACCAAATTCTACCCCGGATCAATGTTATAATCGGTGAACAAACAAGAAGAGACCTACTCGTCTGTTCAGTAGGAGTGCTCGTCCAGAAAAGGGCCAGCAGCCGTTAATCGTTCCCTGGCATTACTGGGAAGATTATGACAAGTACCCCGGGCTCATCAAAGAGGACAATGGCAAAGCACGCCAAGTTTCAGGATTATCCAAGGCGAGGACGGTACCGAAGTGTGCCAAGCCGATGAGCGCGACACCCGGGTTTTCGAGACTCAACACATCACATAGTCAACACAACAGTCAACACATCAACACAGTCAACACATCACACAGTCAACACATCACACAGTCAACACATCAACACAGTCAACCCAGTCAATAATGTTTTTCGCACACTTTGACAGGCGCAGTAAGCTCCCTTAAATTGCACGAGTTCAACAAGCTCTGGCTATAGCGATGGCTTTGCGTGTGCGGTCGCAAGACGACTTGGACGACGACCCCTCCAGCAATGATACCAAATATCCTGACAACATAATCTTCGACTCCGGCCTTACAACCACTCATGCAGTATCACCCTAGCACAACAGGGGTTAGGACAACACAGCATGCGAAATGACTGACAATTTTGTGCGTCTATTAACAAATTTACCAACATATTGCACCAAAAGCTGTTAACAGTGCTAAACTCATCAAGCTCCCACCAATATAGACGCGGACCAATTGTGACTCCGATTGCTCAAGGACACGACGGCCATAGAGGCTGGAACGGCCTCAGCATAACCAGCCTAATCCCATTAATCCAATATAACTGATGAACCAATTCACCGAGTAACAGGTAAGGGTTGTTTGCGGGAAACGCAACGGGAAGGGTTGTTTACGGGAAACACAACGGGGAGGATCATTTGTGTGAAACACTAGGTACTTGTTTACTGGAAACACATGAATAATGGTATGATGTGGTGTTGGTGACGCGGTAGCACGGGGATTAGCCGCTAAATATTACTTGCTGCCATGCCATCCGACTGTTGGAAGACGCCAGGCGTTATCACTACCTCGCGCCCCTGCTCTAGGTCTGGTCGGGGGTGACGATCATTGTCTAGCAGTTTCCAAGTAGAACGGAATGGAGCCGCCATAACGGGCCTCGGTATTATCTAGCGTCCTTCTAGACAGCCCCCATCCTCTAATCACCATCTCCCCGCCATCCACTAGATCACCAAGAGCCGCAGCATGAATTATACAGCATAGTCTTCTGCTCCCCTGAGTTGTCCATGGGCTTGACTGCTTCTCCTAGTTAGTAGAATCGCACGAATTCCCAAGTCAATTGATGTCCCATCACTTTGAGTGCATTTCGCCACACGTAAAAGGTACGAGTAACTCGGTGGTTATACCCTTCCCAGCGTCCTCGTCTAGACTTTCTCAAATTAGAATTATAGTACCATATTCGGCGGAAGGATAAGGCCAATACTCGATTCTCGTGGCTTATTTCTAAATTTAGTGTCTCGGTTAAATAGCTACGTGAACTTGATTGCGGAACCTCTTACGGCGCTCTGCGTCAATTGTCTTGAGGCCTCATTGTCTTACCGTCTGGTTAAGGAGGTGCCCTTGAGTTCACCAAGTTGAACGAATTCGCCATTTCATCGTTGCATGCTGCATACTGCGCTCGGCTTATTGTCGAGAATTACTCCAACAGTTTGCGCATTGTCTCTTCCGAAAATGGCATTGAGGGTGGACAGGGGAAGTTTTCCGATGGCGTGGTGTCAAAGATCCGAGTGGTATGCAGGTTCCGCGGTCGCACGATGCAGCAATACGATAGAGTGATTTCGTAATAATAAAAATTCGGGACAGCGCCCACCAGGTGCGACAGCTGCCAAGGAAAAGGGTCGCGCAGCGGCATACAAGGAGGTCCTCCTGACCGAAAACGCCGTGGTTTAGGGGGAGGTCCTTCCGCCGCCTCCTCACCCTTCTGCCTATTTGACTGGCAATCCCCGAGACTCTGCCAAAGATCTCGTCATGGGCTGGTTACCTTGGGTCTCAAGCCCAACCTCCCTCATCGTGTCTCAAGTCCGTTTGCAAACATCACACACCACCGTTTCCAAGCAGGCATCGGTACCATGGCCGAGACAATCGGACCTATCATGGATGCTGGCGCCCAGCCAGCGTGCGCTGGCTGCTACGAGATTGGTGATACAAGCGAGCTCCCCTACGGCTTCCTGCCCAAGTTGACATCCTCCCTCGCCTGGCAGCCGGACGACATTCTGGCCAGGAGAGACGAGACCATGCTGCAGCTCACGCAAAGCGACCTCGATGAAATCAATGATTCCCTTGGCGGGTTCAAGAGTCGGTGCAAGAAATTCTAGCCTCTCCACGCTTAGCCCCTAGCTAATCCAGGAGTTAACTAGGCTCGGGCCTCGAGGTATATCAGCTCTCTCCCAATACATTCCCTCTCCCAAGCCTAGCAGCACGGTTCGCGAGTTTTAAGACTGCCTTTACGAAGGACCCGGCTTCTTCACGATTAGAGGTCTGACCCCGAGCGAATGGGATGCGAGAGAGAACATCATTGTTCACGCGGGGATTGCTTCATATTTCGGGAACAAGAGGGCGCTCCAGCAGAACTACTACAGCAACACGGCCGATGCAATCCGTAAGTAGTCGGTGTCATGATGCTATCAGCTAGGAAGGTACGTCGTTAACCAGGGGACATGGATTACTAGTCCACGTCTGCGACGTCAAGCAGGACATTTCGAGAACAGAGAAGATGCATTTCTTGCGCCCGGAAACCAGTCAATCGGAATTGTGAGTCAGCCTGTTTTGGGGGGGGTGCGATGACTCACCCTCGTGATAGTATTTTTTCTGGCGTCTGCCAAGGGATTTCACAGTGACAATGGCGACAACGTCTCGCTCTATTGCAGGCAGGTTGCTGTAACAGGGGGCGACCTCTATCTTTCCAGCACGTGGGCGATTTACAACGAGCTTGCGGCACATCACAGGTATGTTCTTCGGGTTCTCGCGGCACCGTGGCTTTGGCAGATGAGTCGACTGTACGTTTTTTAGGTCCTATAAAACACACGCAGTCGCCGGGGTAACGAGAGAGCTAACCCAAAGTCACCAAAAACAGCGGCGATGAGGAGCTGCGCACCAAGAAGGCTCCTCTCTTTTACTTCCGTCACGGCAAACTCATTGTGGATTACCAAAAGCGGCCCCTTTGCGGATCAAAGGAG
This sequence comes from Lasiosphaeris hirsuta, assembly GCA_030549175.1. NCBI lineage: Eukaryota > Fungi > Ascomycota > Sordariomycetes > Sordariales > Lasiosphaeriaceae > Lasiosphaeris > Lasiosphaeris hirsuta. Next base: position 4,753,159 of record JAUKUA010000002.1, read on the forward strand.
GAAGCTCGCGACCCACGACTAAAGCCCATCACGTTGAAGCAGGAGGAGGCGCTGAGTGTGGTGGATAAACTGGCTTACGAGAATGCCATTTCCGTAGACCAGCAAGCCGGCGATATCAACTTCTTTAACAACCTTGGGCTCCTGCGCGCGCGCAGCGCGTTTGAAAATGATGACGATCAGCAGGTTCGACGCCATCTCACCCGCCTCATTTTCCGCGACGAGGTCGAGGGGTGGGACATCCCCGAAGGCATGAGAGAAGAGTGGAGGAAGTACTATGATCACGACCCGGCCGTCGAGGTTTTCCGAGAGGAACCGACGCCTTGGGCTTGGAGTCTGACGGGGCATGACTGAGCAATCTGGAGCACAACGTGCCGCTTTGTCCTTTTTTTTTTTTTTCCATCTCGGTTGCAGATGTGTGTGTGTGTGCCTTGGCAGGTTTCCGGAGGAACATAACGCTTCAGAATGCCAGTTGTAGCCGGATTTTCCCAGTACCTAGCAGCTAGCTAATATGACCTCACGACCAAGTGCTCCTCTTCTCGTTGGATGGGCAATCGAAATGCAGCCCAGAACATAGGCAGAGATGACTGGTGCGGCCGTTTTTAGTGTGATGCGCCCAATACTGCGAGGTGACCTGCTATCTCCTTCTCCAACCAGCTTCTGCGGTCTGCAGGGCTAGGCCACCATGCTAGGCGGTCCAAGTCTTGCGTCAACCAGGCCTCCAATCGAGCTGGTTTCCCGATGGGGAATTGCCGCCAGCGCGGCAGCCAGGAGGGGGGGCACAGTTCTCGTTTTTCTGTACATCAGAGCTCATTAGTTATAGGTTCCCGCTGCCACTGTGATATGGCCGGCATGCCATGCCATCTGCCTTTACATTACACGCCTTGTCATTTTTGGACTCGAATACGTCAAGCAGGAAGCACTCCCACGATTTCTTGGGTAGGACCCGTCGGGATGTTGCTTTGTTCGATGGAAATTAGTAACCCAGACCTGGGATATGGTGGCAATTCTCGAACGGAGGCGCTGGTTCCAAAGGAACAGAATTCACGCTCATTGCTACGGCCGGAGAGTAATTTATACCTATCCTCAGCCGCTGTGGTAAGACTGAGGCTCTCGTGAACTTGGAACGGGGTTCGCCGGATTGCTGCCAGCTGCTTTCTGTCGCTACTCGGGGAGCTGCTTGCGTTTTGTTTGGGGACTGCTCGTTCTAACGCTGACTACGCCCCTAATAGCAGGCGCCCCCAACCGGCGTCGCCAGGTAGGGCAAGCCTAAACAGGTGCCAAAATTACGAGTTCGTGGGGCTGCAAAGCGTCTGCCACGGTACTACGTCATAGGTCGCACGCCGTGACACAGTGTCTTGTGAGTCGAACACCTCCTCTCTGGCGCGACACCTTCCGAATCTGGGCCATCGAGTTCGGAGGGGATATTATTCCTACCGTAGCCATGTCTCTACCGACGTTCGGTTCTGAAGACCTTGGCAACTTCTTCGCCTTTGAAGGATCCCTCGACAGTTCTTCTATTCCACCAGCCTCGGATCCTGATGTTTTTGTGGCGGGCTCACGTGCCGTGGAGACTCCTGCGACCGACCAGCAAACAAGCCCGAGAGAGGATATTAGCCCACAGCTGGACCTTCTCTTTGACCCTTCCTCGGCGTGGTCTCTTGCCGACTATCCCGACGAGTCCGCGGCAGACGAGTTTCTGTTTTTTTTTGGCGAGGCCACCGTTCAGGACGCGTTCGAGCTTCCCGAAGCTGACTGGAGCAGCTTAGACGGGCTCGTCCTCGAACTCGAAAGCCAAACGGAGCCTTTGCATTACTGGAGGACCTGGACGTCGACCAAGCGGAGCCCTTTGCATTGCTGGAGGACCTGAACGTCGACCAAGCGGAGCCATTTGCAATACTGGAGGACCTGAACGTTGACCAAACGGAGCTGCGAGGCGCATCACGGCCAATCTGCGGCGAGTGCATCAGCATCCGTACAGAGCTCGCCCATAGCTGACCTTTTCCTTTGCTGCAGTGCCGAGCGGAATCGGATTAGATGGGGATCAACCGGGAACTGAATCAAACTCCAACCCGCGACTACCCTCGATGTTGCAACCCCGATAGCAGACCGGCGCAGGCAGCGATCACCATCTCCAGCAGGGAACATGTGGGAGAAAATAGCAACCGCCACCGAATGCTTCCAAGTCGAAATCCAGTACCCTGTTGGCGAGAGGCCGGCCAAGAAAGTTCGGGGCCCTCTCCCCGCCTTTAAGCGAGCAAAGGTCAAAGACGTTCGGCGGAAAAGAGCCTGCCTCCGGTGTCACTTGCAAAAGTTATCAGTATGGAACTGCTGAGGATGCTAAGACGACCTAGGCGAGCGGCTAACGGCTTGAGTAGTGTGACGGCGATACCCCCTGCGGGCAGTGTGTACGTGTTCAAGGGAAAACAAGGCTCTACCGAAGCGTCTGTGAGAGGCTCAATATCGAGGATGCAATCACGTTTCGGAAGGGCAAGTTATTTTCCACTGTCTGTGGTCGGATTCTGACATTGGCGCCTAGGAAATTCCAAGTTCGGCCAAGAGGACACCGCTGTGAGGCCATATCCAGTGTGGGTGCCTGGCAAAGCCCCCCGAACAATGACCTTGATCAGACCCCGTCAGGTAGGCACGAGGTGGCCAAAGGGTGAAGATTATCCGACGCTCAAGGTCCAGGTGCACGAGTTCATCCCCGGGCCAACAGATATCATTGCTGAGAGATGGCGCAGTGGCCCAAACGAGGTCATCCTTGAGCTGCCTACATACGCGTCGGCTGACAACGCCAAGACCACGGTAGGCCTTCTCTCCTGGGTTGACGACAACTTTGAGTACTATAGCCGAGATATGGTATCGCAGCCCGGAGACTTTTATCATTGGTGTAACTTTTGATGAAGCCCTTCGATACGCCGCCAAGCATACGGTAGGTTTGCTCCCCCCTTCAGACTAACAGCCACTGATGCGTGTACAGGATAGCATCGTCAAAACAGCCTTAAAGATCTGGATCGGTGTCCGAATGGCCCAAGAATTCTTCTCGGTCCAGGAGAAGAGCGAGTTCGGTATCGAAGTTGTGCAAGACTCCAACTCGATCCACGACGGGCAGTGTCCCGTACCTCGCGTGCTCGATCATCAGCTCGACGTGTTGATGATCGTCGAGATGGTAAAAATGAACGTGGCGCTTCTGAGGAGATTCAGGAAGATGATTGAGTCTCGCAATCGACACAACTGGTTCGAGCTTTACCTTGCTAGCTTTATCCTACTCTTGAATCTCCAGTATGCGTATCGATCTCAGGAGAGATGGTGGAAGATGCACTTCAACATAGTAAGTCAGCTGGTATTCTCTTTTAGCTTGCGGCTTCTTTGCTGAGAAATGTCCATCAAAAAGGGAAAGGAAAACGCGATTGATGAGGCCTATAGGTCTATTTCCTATCGCTTCATGCAGCGTTACCGATTCTCGGCAAAGAACATTCTATCCCACTTTCGATACTGCTTAAAAGGCCCTCTCCCGTTTACCCTAGACTGAGACAAGGAAAAGACAACTCGGCTGGGGAACATTGATAGCGACGTCATCAAGTACGTCAAGTACATCTTGGTAAACGTCAGGCGAAGAAGTGAGTGGAGATTCTGAGTACGGCCAGGAGATTATGTTGTGCTGACCGCTGTTGTATCTCGAATTCTAGCTCCCGAATTCCAGGAGAACTTTGCGCAGGCAGAGCATGGCGAGTTTGAAGGCGATATGTTCTGGCTATCGCAGCTGTTTCTAAATACAGACTCCTCAGAGTTGCAAGGGCCAGGGTAGCGAGGGAACGCAGGGCAAGCGAGGCTAGATCGGGGAACGCTTGTGCCAAATATCACGTGTATCCTTTGCGGAAGAGTTTTCATATCAACTGGGCAACCTCAGATTGCTTGTTCTGTATTGCTCCGTTTTGCCGCGTGTTTCTTTTCGATCTTTTCTTTCTGGGCCGTAACTGTTTATTACACTGTTTTGCGTTGCTTTTTACGTACAGCCTACGTGTTTATTTTACGGTTCTGTCTCCGTCCCTGATATACCTCGAAGACGCCGTGACCCTATTGTAACTCCGGAAAAGGTATGTGGCGGCAGTAAGAACAATAAGCCGTACGACGCGGCTGACACCAACCGTGACGGGCGGCCGCTTGCAATATGCCGTCAATGCCTTGTAAGGTGGAGGGAGAACCGCCTTATTACTAACGATGATAGGTGCCGCGTTACCCGGGCTCGCGCGTTAGTGAAGCCTAGATCTACTTACCTGTCTAGGAAGTGGTGATAGTTATCATGGTGTTTTGCATCGCCAAACGCCTTTTTCCTCTAGTTACCCCTGAATCCACATCAGATTTCTCCTTTTATGGCTTTTCTGCCACTGTATTGCTGCAATGCCTTGATATTCTCCTTTATCCAGGGTATCTGGATGTCAACAAGGCCCAATAGAGTAACAAATTTTGCATGCTTTTCCATCTGTAGTGGCTTTGTAAGCCCATCTGCAGTCACGTCGGTTCCTGGGAGATGCCTCAGATCTACCATCTTCCTGACGCGATCTATTACCCACTTGTAGCAGATATCAATACAACGAGTGCGTGCCGCGTTGAGTGGATTCAACACGTTGGCCCTCGCGTTGGCACTGTCAGTGTACAGGATCAGTGGAATTGGCTGCGTAGTGCCGTATTCCTTGAGGATCTCCTACACCCATTTAGCGGCCTGTGCCGCGGGTGTCAAATTGGTAAATTCCGCCTCTGTTTAGCTAATTGCTGTAAAAGTCTGTTTCTTATACTTCCACACCACTGGGCCTCCGGCCAGGAAGACCACATGGCCTCCAGTTCAGTAGCGGGTGAGCAGGATATGCAAAAGATGCATCTGCAAAGGTGTGTAGGCGAAGATCGTCAACTGTCATGGATTCTCCACCAAAGACTATGCCCAGTGACTGTGTCAAATACCGGAACAGGTGCAGGATTACCAATACACATGCCTACACCTTATTAAGCAACGAATCCAGCAACTACAGCAATTCAGCCCAACCGCCATGAAGGTAGAACACACTATCCAAGCCATGACTGTGGGAAAGGCGCCGCCAAAGAACTGATGGTAGGCAAAGAAGCTACCTGACTATAAAACGTGGTGGCTCCCAGCCATGGAAAAACAAGGCGAAAGCTTGGAAGATGGCGGGGTCTACTATCTAGTACCCACGCTTGAAGGCCTAGATATTTTACCTGGCAAATGGGTCTTTGACGAGAAGATGGATCCGAATATAGGCACGGTATCCGCGCGTGCACGCTACGTTGTGTGCACGCTATGTTGTGTGCGGCAATTACGAACTCCTGGAGTATTGTATGCCTCGAGAGCCTGTTGGACTTCAGGGGTCACTGTCTTGCTTGAGGACATCACTGCTCCTGTGGGCTCTAGCGGAAAGGGTGTTCTTCTTGGTAGAACGTTACGTGGCTCTTCAGATCGACGATAAGGGCCTTCTATTGTATGCCCATGTTGGTGGAGAACAACAGGTTCGAAGATCTAACCTTTGTTGGATTCGCAATGTCGGATGCTGTATTCGAGAGTGCTGCCGTTGTTACAGTCGTTCCACTGGCTTTACATTCAAGCGCAGTCTTCTTGTATGCCTACGTATCGGGGGCTTGTTCCGGATGGCAAGACCAACAGATTTCTCCTGGAGGAAAGTGGTGACCGCAAGGTTGGTGTGCCCAAGTCTTCGGGTAGGTTTTCAGGCACTTGTCACACTTGGCCATCTTGGCTCTGTTGCCGTTGGCTGTATTGCCGGATGAATTGCTTCCTTTGGCGCCTTTGACTTCAATTGATGCGAATCGCGTACCCTCGGTTTCTCATTTGCTAATGCCATTATCCTCCATAAGTTTGGTCCATGGAAGTTCCTTCTTGGCTAGGGCCTTCTCCTAGAACATGTGGTTCGTAGGGTATCCAGCATTTAGGCAGTTGACGATGTGGGTGCTGTGAAAGCCTTCAGGGAGTTTTCCGCCCCACTGGGTATGTGCGGAATCGAGCTTGTTGCGAAGATAATGGACCTTGGCGACGAAGGCTTCCATTGTTTCAAAGGTCTGCGGTTGAGATGGGTATATTCCTCCAGGTAACTGTTGATAGCGTCCTCACTCTCATGCTTGATGACCTGCGGACTGTAGTCTAGGTCATGTATGCAGCCTGCAGCTTTGTCGAGACCTTGGGATCGTTGAGGCTCTCCTGGATCATGATGCTCACTCTGATGCTCACTCTGTTCCACTTCTTCTTTGCCTCTACATCTGTATCGGTAGGCACTTTGACATCTTTGTCGATGTAGTTTTCCAGGTCATCATAGCGCAGATGGAATCTGATAATGGAGGCCCAGGCCTCATAGTTGTTTTCGCCCTTTAGGACTGGATCGTGGCCTTAAGCTCTAGACCCATGGTGACAGCTCTTCTTTGTCGTCGGGAATCGCGGCCACTTGTCGAAGAAGTGAGGGCTTTTGTCGCGGCTTCCTATGTCGAGGAATTGGAAAGCTTTTTGTCGTCGGGATGGCCTTACGATTGAGGGCTTGATTGACGGAAGAATACTGGCTGTATTGCGCAGTAGGAAAGGAAGGATCACTGGAAAGGGATGGTATTGCCCAGTGGTTGAATTGAGCTACTAGCAAGGGAAGGTATTGCGCAGTAGAAAAAAAGAAGATGCAAATTGGACAAAGAGAAGCTCAATCACGGGCAAGGTGTTGGTTGGATGATGCGAAAATGCGATTTTCACAACCACCTTCAATTCGGAAAAAGAAGATATCCTCTAAATCCCGAGGAATAGGCGATTACAGTGGTGTTATTGGATTTGTGAATAGTTGCATTGCGCGCACAGGAGGGCTCATAACCTGTGGGCGAGACAGAGCAATGGTGATGGATTAGGCGAGGTGGCGTGTGGGGCACCACCTCCAACAGTATCTTTGCCACGACTTTCTAGGTGATTTGCTCGGATCCCACTTCTGAACCCAAAAGTCCACGCTGGCTTTCTTCCCAGGGCGCGGGTCTGCTAGGGTAATTTGTACTGTAGTCTTGAACCCCAGCGAACTGTACAGACAGGCACCCATTTTGGCAGCAATAATCCCCACAGGGATCTTGTCTTGGGCTGCTACGTCTATTCCATACTTGCACAAATGGCTGCCGTATCCACGGCGGAAATGGTCCGGATCGACGGCCATGTTGTCGAGCTCCATGTGGTTTTAAAGCATCTGAATTTGGTTTTTAGAACAAGTACCATGACCAAGTCATCGTCCTTACCTCTCTACGGCGCTGTCGGTAGCCGCAAAAAGGAGCTCTTGGCGGTATTTGTCGACGCTTCGGTCTATGGGAACTGCTTAGCTGTTGTCTAGGAGTCGCTTTATGCTTTTTTCTCACTCATCTCGGCAGTTTCCTCACCTTCAAACTTTAAAACATCCACGACAACTGGAGCGGCCTTGCTCGTCTGGCCGTCGGCGAGGTTCTAGATGGCGAAGCCGACGACCTGCTTCGGAGATGCTTAGGGGCTTCCATCAATCTCAATGACGCTAAAGATATTTCTCGGGCTGCCCAGCGCCTCCTGTTGCTCGCCAAGGTAGGATTTCTCGACATCCTCAGGGAACTGTTTGGCTTTGGGGCGGTAGAAAGGATTCCACGGCGACAAGCTGAAGGCTCGAAAAGCGATTCGAGACGTCACCGCAAGGTCGGACGCTGTTACTAGGCGGATAGCCATCTTCGCGTGTGATTTGAGGTCTACGTGGGATGGGGAGATGGGGACGTGAGAGTCTATGCTGGAAGCTCATTCCATGGGGACGAGAGCAGACTTAAATACGTGGTGGATTGATCATTCTTGACCGGTTAGACGAAACGGGTTAGTCTCCCCTACTAGGGTGGTGTCAAAGTGACACAATAGAAGTGGAGCCCGAGAAGCGCACAGCTGCCCAGAGCTGCGAGGCACAATCGCGCGGACCAAATCAGCCGCTTCAACTACTCGTCAGGGCTCCAAAAGCGCCTTCTGACCCACATACTCGTATGACTCGATAGCCTCGTTGAGATGCGTCCCGCGAGCATCATCGCTGCTCCCTGATCCTCCGACTTCAAGTCGAGTAGCAAAGTTGAGGATCCAGTAGGGCTTCCGAGGATGATCATCTGGGGTTTTGTTGACATTCGTCGCTATGAAACCCAGTTGGGTGTTGGCGCCTCTGTTTATCGAGGAATTGAGATGCGGGTCCAGGACGAACGAGGTGGCGTTGCAGAAGCTTGCGGAGAGCGGCATTATTGGCCGCCCCGAAAAGTCTTTGACGGCGCGTCTGGGGTGTTGGCAAGTGATTATCACCCGAGATCCTCATTGGCGACTGCGTCTGGCCATGTACCTCCTCTCCACACACCGTCATGCTCGTCCCATATCGGTCAACATGTTTCATCCTTCAGTCTTATATCCATCAGCCATTCCTTATTTTTGCAACTACAACAAATGTGACGGCTGGCACACATGCACACGCCGGAACCATTCACTGCCAGTATGGAAGACCATTCACTGGAAGGACGAGTGTCCCGAGCTGCCTGGGACTCCTACATAAGTCAGAACCCGGCCACCACTCGTTCTTCCTCCCCCTCCTCTCTTTCCTTAGCTTGTTTTACACAATCAAGGATAGGTTATTGCAGCCTTGCCTCTCTACATCCTGACCTGCAGTGACAACAAAGACGATTTGCGCCGCTAGAACATCACCGCAAAGACACCTGCCGATAAGGCTACCAACGAAACAATAACGGGCGCGGCCAAGCTCGAGGCCCCGTTGGGCTTGGTACTGCCACCTAACCCACTTTCGGAACCGGCCGTGGGCGCCGGCCCGGACCCGCCACCACCGCCATTGCCGCCATTGCCGCCATTGCCAGCCTCGGCCGTGATGGTTGCCCACACCGAAGCCGGGCACTCGTTCCTGCTGACTGAGCTGCTGTATCGGGACATGACACTCTGCGGGCAAACGGTTTCGTAACACCTGCGGGAGGGAAGCTGTCAGTAATGGACACGACGGGGAGAGTGTACAAGTGTACTTACGGTCCCCACTCGACCATCATGCGGCAGTAGCACGACGAGAAGACATCATCATCGCCCTTGGTGGCTGCACCTTGGCATGGCCCTTCGGAGATCCAGATATCCTCCGACTTGGAGAGAGCACAGCTGGAAGAAAAGGGTTAGTGGCTGACAACAGTCTCGAGCGACTTCCTTACAGAGCAAAGCCAGCGCCAGTGGCGTTGGGGCAGTCATCTAGGAAGTACCGCTCGGTGGTCTTTGGCGGGCTGGTGGTGATAGCCCCCGTTGGCGTTGAAGACGTTGCAGTGGTTGATAGTTGGGCCTGGCAAAGGACGCTGAAACCCAGGAGGGTGACGGAAAAGGGGGTGAGGAAGCGATGCATCTCCTCACGCAACTCTCTTTGTGTTTTGTCTCTTTTGTTGAACTCGTCGAGCAAGAGGTCTTCTGACTCTTGCACCAGTCCTCAACTCTTGCACCAGTCTTCAGCCAAAGCAGGTTCGTGCGACACTTTATATGTTCTTGCCCAATATGGCCAAGAATGCCCTGGTATCATTCACAGTTCTCAGCCCCGAACTCAGGTGTGTCTTGGCAGCAGTGATGGCAGCCGTGGCGTCCAGCCTGGAGCCAATTGCCATGTTTGGATGCCGGCCAAGCAATTTGGACGGCGACAATACCGGGGAGGCCAACCAGGCCGCTCCCGTCCATAGGTCCCTTAGTAATATGCACCGTTTCATCCAACGGCCTATTGGTCGTGGATAGACGCCTTGACAATTGTGCTGCACCTGCTGCTGAACTGGCAGTTCTCAGCCAACAGTGAACACTGGTTCCCTCCTTCGCTTAAGAAAAGATGCTATTCGACAGAATGAATATTAAATTCGATAATCGCCAAGCCCCAGCCAGCATACCATTCGCAGCGCATTCCATAAACGATGCCCCTCTCATCGCGGCAAAATACCGCCCAGACGGCGTCCCAAAGGCTGAAATTACATCCTTGTGGCCTAGTCTTGCTAGCGTTTGGCAGTGGTATTAGCCAACGGAGCTAACAAGATGCCGAGACCCTTCCAACAGTAGGTTCCGCTAGTCCGCTGTATCTGCGTTTTTGACTGCTTCTCACGCTCTCTGTAAGCACAAATGTTAGCAATCCATGGAGCGTTACACCTACTAATATCTCATATCCTCAGCTCCTTTAATCAAGCATTGTTGTTGACATGTACCTACATGCCATATGCGACAGCTGGCTAGCCAATCCGAGCAGCTCTTGGAACACCCATTGGAGAGCCTGAGGACCCATTGTTTCCAGAAGGCGCTTGGGTACCAGACTTAAAAGCCACCGGCGACGATATCAATGCTCAAGCCTTTGAGCGATGGCGACGGGATGCCATATTCCGACGGGAGCGTTCCAGTTTTGACGAGGGAGGACTGCCCTCGGCTATCAGGAATCCCGAGAACGATGGATAGATGCGCTATCCTGCTGAAACAACCTCCCCTCGGCTCGGCCGGAGTTCAAAGCAGGGAGAAGCCTTCCTCCATGGCCAAACATCGCTGAAAGAACATAACGCTGCCTTGGGGAGTCCCCATCCCTCTCCATGATGATGAGCTTGGTCTTGCCACCTTTCCAGATAGCTGCCCATACTATAACAAAAGAGTAGCGGCTGGTTGGATCCAATAAAACGGCAATTGGACTTTTCATGGCCGTCCCGGAAACCCATCCCGAGCTTATCGGGATCATTCTGGATAAGTATTCGTTGATAAATTGCTCTGATGAATTCCTGCTCTCATGGACTCTAGGTGCGGCAGTGAGCATATCGACGGCGTCTTTCTCAGAGCTTCGGCCGTTCCGTAGAACGCCAATACCCCAACCCAGAAGCTGGTGTGATAAGCCAAAAGAGATATCCACAGCGCTGGACTTTGAAGTGCAGCCAATTCTAGGCAGAAAATCCAAGGTGTGGTGGTCCTGTACGCGCTCAGGCCTTGCAACAGTGTTGCGGTGCATGTGATGATCAAGTCAACCTAGGCCTTTAGTGTACCGACTACTGCGTCTGAGGCATGGAAGAACGTTAGGCCCCAATTTAGTTATTTTAGTGCCAGGACGGATAATTGTGGTGGTAGAGGGAGTGTCCCGAATGCCCATCGTTGGGTACTAGACTAGCAGCAAGGGCACATTGGGCTGGAAACCTCATCTCCAACATCGTTCTCGGCCGGGAATTATTACCGCTGCGGTTTTCCTCGGTAGTAACTGTCTTTTGATTCATGAGGTTAAAACTCTAGGTCTGACATTTCTAGAGCTGAGCAATAGAGAGAAAAGAAGATTGAATTGAGTCTGCTCCCGCTAAGAGAGCAAGGTGCGTGAGCGCCGAATATATACAAAAGAGAGAGCTGTGGCTAGGGCGTGTGCCACACCCACTGCAGTTATGCGACAACGGGTATAGCACGACTCTTTATTTAAAAAAACCAAGACTTTTCTCCACATTTCGTCAAATGGTCAGGCCTGAACTCATCTCCGTCGAGGATGACGAGGTACTCAGCTGCAACAACCGTTAGTACCAGGTAGCAGAGAGTAGACAGCCACATGACCAGTTTTTTTTCCTTACCGGCGAGCTTTCCGTCGAGCCTAGCACCCTCAGCGCATCCACAATCTCGTTGACCTCATTCAACAACTCTGGCCGGCGGACCTCCCGGTAGTACCAGAGATAATACCTGGCTGCTCGTACATGCAATGCAGAAGATAAGACGCTTGGCAGACGCGGGTGAATGCGAACACGGGACGAGACAAGTCAGCACATACGGCTAGGAATAGAGTCACACACGGTTCCTCATGTCACCTGTCAGTATAGCACCCCGCGCAGGGACGGCACAGTTATTGGGATACCGTGATAGCTGTGGTAGGGGAGAGAAAGCTTACTCCGAGGTCCCAGGATTCTTCGAGCATAGGCATCACATCTTCGGGTTGGGCATCCTCGCAGGAGAAGGATCGCTCCGTGAGGCCAGCGGTAACGTACCTATCCAGCACGAGAACAGACCACCACACACGCCGCTGCTCTTCCACCTCTACAGCCGACGCTGAGCTGAGATACATGGGTGCGCCGCCCCTCTGCTGATACACCCCGAGGGCCTGGCGAGACGGAAACACAAGCCGACGGACAGGAAAGCGGCGGGGTAAACGCCCTGGCCCACCTCCCAGTAGGTCAGGAGGACCATGCCTTGCAGGACCAAGAGACTTGGCAGCCCCTGTGACTTAGCAGCCCCTGTGACTCGAGAGCGGCGTAACATTGCTTCGCGATGGGGTAGAGCGTGGCCTGCTGCTGCTGCTGCTGCTGCTGCTGATTCTCTGTATCCTGCGCTGCGGCCATGGAGCACAGCAGGTGGACCAAGATGAGAAACCAGACATCGGGACTGCTGTCGGGCATCGGTACCTGCTTGGAAAAGAAACGATGCATCCTGACCTTGGACAAAATGGGCAAGGATGGGTGAACGGTGGCAAAGTATCGATCCAGGATGGGCCGATGGGTCTCTGCTCCGTCGGCGAGAATGGCCAGGGCCTTTGGTAGGAGCCTCGCCTGCTGCCGCGTCGGGCGAACCGAAAGTCCACGATTACAGAAGAGCCACGTATCGAGGAAGAACAGGGCTGGGAATACGTTGTCCAGATAGTGTCCCTATGCCCACCCTGCTAGACTATAGGGGTCCACAAGCGAAGCGGGGGAGAGGGGGAGGACAAGAAGAAAACGACTGACATCAGGCACCAGCGAAGAAGCCGGCGCCTCGGATTCAATGCCAATATCGATGGCGTCGGCGGGATATTCACAGCTCCTCCGTTTCTTGAGGCACAGGTTACACCGAGGAAGCTGGCGGCTGCATTTCCGTTTTGCGCGTGGCAGCTCATGCATGCCTGTCTCGCCAGGGCTTGCAAGCTGTCGGGCGCGGACAGGGAGGCGGACATGATTAGCAGTGTCGCACAGAATTGCGGACGGTGAGGTGTCTGTCTGTCTGTCATGGAGATGCATCACATAAAAACACGGCATTTCTTAAGTGTGCGACACACAAGGAGTCTGGCAGAAAATCAGCAACGACGTTCTCGGCCGAATCTCTCCCAGACTTGTCCGGAAAGGTGTTTCTGGTTACGAGGTAATGCCGGAATGTGAGTCGCCTCATCAGGTCTTCACTCCAAAAGGTCAACTCACGGAATCTACCTCCCTACAGTGGCAAGGCAGCCATCGCTGGCCTGGCCAGCCGCGGGGCGAGGGTGTACATGGGGGCCAGGAATTCCATAAGGCCGCCGAAGCGATCAGCGACATGCGGGAGAGCCTCGAGGGGTAAGTCTTGTTCCTGCAGCTCGACCTTGGGGATCTATCTAGTGTTGCCAATGCTGCCAGTGCCTTGAAGAGGTGGTACTGATGGACCCAGCAAAGAGACTGTCCTGCATGGGCTCGTAAACAACGCTGGCATTATGGGAGTCCCGTTTTCTTTGACGAGGGACGGGTATGAAGTCCATTCCAGGTATTTCTCTCCCTCCCACGCAACCGTCAACACTTCCCCTTCATACTACCGCCAACACTTCCCCTTCATATGCTACAGCTCATTATATGATACCAAACTAACTATCTATCTCACTAGCTCTTAACGTATCAACTCCTCCCGCTTCTTTAAGCTACCACATCCAAATCTCCTCCGGGTAACGTGAGTCAATGTGATATCGGACGGCCACGAACGATTCGCCATAAAGGAGGGCGTCCGCTTCCGCGACCCAAGCCTCCCGTTAGAATCCTCCATGACCCGGTACGGCCAGTCGAAAATCTGCAGCATCCTTCACGCAAAGCAGCTGCATGCTCTGAACAAGACCTCGAGCGCGATATCCACAGCAGCGATGCATCCAGGGCACATTGATACGTGCGTCTCACCCATCGCTCTACATTCATTCTCCATCAAGGGAGAGGTAGAACTAATACCTGGTGGGACAGGAATCTAAACAAACAAGCCACGGCCATGCCCCAGCGTCGATCCTTTGTTTCATGACCCCGATTATGAAATGCGCCGGAATATTGGACAACCAGGCAAAGGACACTCTGTCGTCCCTGTATGCCGTCACGGGTCCCGAGTTTGCCGAGTCGGGGGGCTATGTTGTTCCGTATGCCAAGCTGGGAAAGCCGAGTACCATGGCGTGTGATGGGAGCTTGCAGAGAGGTTGTGGGAGTGGACTTTGAGTGAGTTGAGGGATTGGGTTTCGGCCTAGCCGGCGAGTATTCTAGGCGGTGCTCTGTAACTTGGAGTTCTCACACTCAAAATGCCACCTCTTGCGAGGGAAAAGTCTTCCGAGGCAAGGCACTTCCTGAGGTAGGGGAATTTCCTCGGCTCTTACCCGCCGGTCGCTACCAAACAGTATTCTTGTGCCCTCATGGGACTTGGGACAAATGGTTCTTGTTGAGTTATTCCCTCTTTAACTGTGCCTCGCTCAGATGTGACACAGGACACCCAGCAGAGTAATGGTGTGGCAACCAGCAAAGTGAATCATCAAGGATCAGCAAGGATCAGCAAGGACCAGAGAAGCCCAAAAACACAGCACAAAATCGCGCCTTGGTGATTTGGTGGCCCATCCTTGGCTGCGCTAGAATTCAGCCTTTTATTTCACCAATTAGTAGAGGAACAAATTCTAGTCATTCGCAGCACTCTACGCGTGCAGCAGGTTCCCAGGTTCAGCAGAAAACCCGCCGACGCGCGCTGTTGAAGGTCCAGAGATCAAATACCTAGTGCATCAAAGGTTCTTTGTTAGTCTCTGCTAAATTGGAAACGAGAGGACGTCCTGGTATTATTGATATTGATGCAGCTAGCTCAGGTGGGAGGGAAACAACAACAAAGTGCGTGTCCTTTCTCTTGCCAGATCATAAAGGCCATGCACCTGCGGAAAGTCTCGACGATAACATGGCGCAGGCTGTAAGTCTTGAATGACCACGTTATGAAGAGCTTTGACAGCTTTAAACATCATTTTGCTATGCCGATCTATTTTTCTTCTAAGACTAGCCGGGAAACTTGGCCACAGCGGATCCTAGTCACGAATCCTCCTCTTCAGGGGGAAGCTCGGAAACGGGGGTGGTGTTATCGTCGTGTCAAAAGAAATAGACGTAGTAGTCGAGGCAGGAATTTTGTACGTGGTAGTGGCAATGCACATAAGGGGCGGTTCGGTAATCGTAGTCCATATACCCTCCCCGGGCCCTGGCGGCACCCTAAGTGTTACCGTGCTGCACAGGGACTGCGAACAGGCCGGCCAGGGGGGCAACCTAGGTTGGAGGTTACCCGTGGTGTGGTTGGGCAAGCGGGGTTAAGCCCTGGAATGGTGAAGGTCGTAGGACGGATATCGACCGTGCTGGTACAGCCCTCGGACGGCGTCGTCGAGGGGCCAGTGCATGTGATTGGGGGTACGCACGGCGGAGCGATCCAGATGGTTGAGATGTAGCACGTTGGGCAGGCGGGAGTCAGATCAAGTTCCTCGGACATTACACTAAGTTCCAGATTTGAATGCCAAACGCGACGCGTTGCTTGGATAGGTATCAGGTTGTGACTTACCTGTGTAGCAGCAAGCTGGTCACCAACAATCCGACTGAAGTCTTGAGAAGAATCGACATTGTGAACCCGCGAGGTCGGTTTCCGTAGTTTGGGGGAAGGAGATGGGATCGGAGAACTGCACGTATGGGGCAATTTATAACATTACCCCATCTCTCGATTTTGCCTACCCGAGTTGCGGTGCGGGGTTTCGTTCGCTGATTGGTCGGGTATTAACAACTCAAGATTCTATGTCCGATTGGGAACGAACTTGTCCATGAGATTACGAGACACCGAGACGGCCTAACGAACGTAACCCATTGGTGGCAAGCATTTTGTGTGCAACGTCTTCAGCTTCTCCCAGGCAAGAAAACAAGAAAAGAATTGCGCGTTGCGTAGTATTGCAATTGAGTGGCGATTGACGAAAGATTGTTGTGTGGAAATGTTTGCAAAGTGGGAGGAGAAAGGCGGAAGATTGCGCGTAGTCACATGATCTGGTGGTAGTTAAGCCACTGTCAATTGAGGCTGGAGGGCTTGCAGGGTCTATGCTTTGGGGCGACTAATCGCTGAACGATCTGTTGACCAATCACGGAATGAGGTGGCTGGCTAATGCGGCCATGTGGTACAACCTGTGCACGAGGTACCGGGGTACCTAGTGTTGAATGACAGATCGCAAGGCAGAACGCCTAGGTCGATTATGGTGCAAGGAGAGATTGATCATGATGAAGGTAAGCGTCTTAGACGAGGGGGTTTCATACTCTGTCAAACAGATTATTGTCACTATAGTAGTCGTACTTTAGGACACAGCAGAATATGAATTGCTTACGTGAGGAACAGGAATCCTTATGTACCAAGGTATCTGACACCTTGGCTATTTATCTATCTAGTGGATAGTCTTACCAAGTAGCTTGTATCCTTTTGTACTGCTTGCTCTATTACTCTATGGGAGAGTAAAGGGAGCATGAGAGCATCCTACTCTACTCGTTCTGTTACTCTATTATAGAGCAAAGGAAGTATGAGAGTATCCTACTCTACTCGTTCTGTTACTCTGTTAGAGAGCAAAGGGAGCATAAGAGCATCCTTGTACGACTAGCTGTTTCGCCATCTAATCACTTATTACATGTCACGTAACCTCTTAGTACAAGGTAGGATATAATACGTATCTCCTTCTCCTAGGTTCTTTTTCCACAAAGGACTACGGAGTAAGTCGTTCTTCTCTTCTTCTATTATACCTAACCATTGTGTCACTAAGAAACCTCGTCCCTTTACCGCTCGTTACCACGACTCTACTAACTTTATCTCAATCTTTAGAATCGTAATACCCGTTAGTTATTCTTACTATAAGTCATATAGTATTAAATCGTCTTATAAGGTCACGAGTCGTAGCAAGTCTTATAGACCCTACCTCCGTACGAACATAAGAGGCTGTAACATATACGGTAATGATTCCGAAACCCTTTATCACATCCTTAAAAAAAACGTTACCTCGATTAAGAGAAGAGAGATATCCTATCTAAACTTCTATAATTAGAGACTTAGTCCTAAGTTCTCGAAGAGTACGTTAAGGTATTATTTAGTCACGAGATCAATCTTCTTTAAGATAAGAATCAATAAGCCTAAATTATAATTGCTACGGTCAAAAGGACCGCTTGTATAAGCGTTACTTTGGTGGTCCTTTATATGAACACTGACATGACATATTGTATGGTAGTATAAATAATTTGTAAAGGATAGCCCGTTAGTAATCAGTCTAGAGGGCACGCTACCATTATATGGCAACGTACCCCCTGTTACGTGGAAAAATGTAGATAGCCTAGATAGGTTAGTCCGTTGTGCGTAGTCCCTATGCTCAATTGAGCACAGGGGGTGCGCTGCCATATAATGGCAGCGTGCCCTCCAGACTGATTGCCAACGGGCCATCCTTTACAAATTATTTACACCACCATACAATATGTCATGTCAGTGTTTATGTGAAGGACCACCAAAGTAACGCTTACACAAGTGGTCCTTTTGACCGTAGCAAGTGGTGCCCCTACCATCGAATCGGATAGACCTCACCAGTTAATTTGACGCCTCCGGGACCAACACCAGCTTGTACCACGTTGTAATAAAGACAACGACAACGTCAACGTTAACAGTACGAAGGCTCTTAACTGAGTCGGCGGCCTACTGTTAAGACAACAACGACAACGTGTACGTTAACGGCACGAAGGCTCTTAACTGAGTTGGCGACCTGCTATTAAAACAACAAGACAAGTGGATACACATTGTTAAGCTCCACGAAGCCTAACAGGTGTTCGACTATATCTCTAAGAATCCGAGAGTCAAGTGGTAGACTAGCGTAAAGCCGGAGCGTAAGTAAGTACTCGTGGCGTTAGTAAGTTTAATTTTTCTTATCAACGGAACATTTACCTACTTAAGAAGCCCCATTTAGAACAGCTATCTAAACGCCTAGAACGTTAATAACCACATTCTGAAAGAACGCTTTAAACCTCTGGTCGACAACTACCTTCAAGGAGTATAGGAAGGCCTCTACCTAGTACCAGAGCACTCGAAAACGGCGGAAACGCCAGAACCAAGGGGTACCTAACAGACCCTGACAACGCTACTACCCACGGACCTAACACTTAGAGGTACGCTAACTATCCCACTACTAAGTAACGTGATATTAGTAGCCAGACGGGATATTATACCAGGGGAGTCCGATATCACATTGTAAGACGAAGGATTCTCGCCCATAATACTAAGCGAAATGGCGGAAGATCATACGCCGAGATAAGACCCGGATCCGCTTAAGGATCGTATTGACGAGTAACCCCCTGGTCCACCTCCATTTCCACCTCCGAAGTAATTGACAATCGAGAAGTAGCTTACGTAGATGATATAGGTCATATAGACACATCTTACGATTATCTTTATAAGGACTAGTATGCCGGCGACCGGCTCCGCGGCTTAAGTAAGCGTTCCGTTGACGACGAGAGGTTTTAACTAGTAAATCTATTATATTAGTCTCCTCTAGCTAGACATGCTACCGGAGAAAGACGGTAAGGCCTAACTATTCTATGATAGTAAGTAGCTTTATTACCGTAACATTTATCTTTAGACTATATATGTTAAGGAAGCGGCCTTAGATCTAAATAGATATAGTACTCTTTATAAAGAACTGTTTTTATTATTTAAGGGATTAGTCTTCTAATAGTACGAGTTTTAATTGTTAACTAAAGATAAAGAATATATAAGACTAAGTATCTTTAACTAAGTTATAATTATTCTTTAATAGTTTAAACTAAAGCTAGTAGATATAGAACGATAGTTTAGTTAACTTACGAGTAAGTTTAAAGCTAAAGATAATATTACTAGTAAGTTAGTCTATGTATATATGATAGATTATTTTAAGTATATAAAAGTATAAGAAGATAAGAAGGATTTTTAATTACTTACTAAGTTATATAATAACCTATATAAGAAATTACGTTAGCTTTATATTTAACTAACCGCTAGAGATATACTTTGTAATTATCTTGATAAGATCGAAGAAAAGATATTAATATCTTATGATATGTTAGTTATTAAAGAAACGGTCATAAGAGTAACTAAGACGGTATTATATAATAATGATACTATAACCTATAGTAACGATAATACTAACTAAGTTAATAAAGATAAAAGACAAGGTTAAGTTAACGATTAAGGAAGATAAGTTACTTAGTAAGATAATAATAGTAATTAAAGATACTTTAATAATAAAAGGTTATCCTTTAATAACTAAAGAAGTAAATAGTAAGAACGTTTATACTTTAGTAACGTAAATAAACGTAGCCATGACATGTACCTATACTAGAGATTTAATAACTAAGTACTTAGAGGTTTCTAGCCAGACTAAGTATTCTAGAGATAATAATACTACAGCTAACACTAACCTTATAACAACGGTACTTTTACCTATATTAACAATAAGTTTATTTACGGAGAAAGTACTAACGTCTAATAATAATATAAGTAACTCGAGGTTAAGAGATATTACTTTATTAGTAAAGAAAAATCGAAAGAAGATATTATTACTTTTTTTAACGTTATAACGTCTCCTTTCTATTTAACTTTCCTTCGTTCTCCCATAGTACTAAGTAACCTTACCCGGTATAAGATATCTAATAAGAAAAAGTATAAATGTTCGAGTTATATAGAAATATTTGACTATAGAAATAAGTTGTAATAACATATCTGGACGGAGTATATTAAATAACTATAGAAGCTAAAGGAAGGTTTAATTATATATTAAGAACCTAAGTTCTTAAAAGAGCCCGTATCTCTTATACCTCTTATAAAGCCTATAATCTTTAGGGAGTAAAGGTCTTCTATAAAGCCTATAACTCTGAGGTAGCCTATCTATTTAAGAGAAGAGTTAAAAAGTTCTAAGGAGTTAAAGAATAATAGAAACGTAAAGATTAGTAAGAACGATATAAAGAAGGTTCGTTTTAAATAAGTATTTATAAAAGATACGAAAGAAGAAGATAAAAAATTTATTATAACCTAAGAAAGTTACTTAATAAAAGACTAAAATAGTAATAACTTAAGTAATAAAGGAACTTACGTTATCCTCGAGAAAAGATAGGTTATTAAAGTAAACTTATTACTTCATCCCGTAGGCTTTTAATATCTGAAGAAGTCCTATCTTCAAATTAGTATCAAAGTAAACTTAAACGATAAACCTACATACGTTTACTTTAACACTAGTAGCTTAACTAACCTCGTCGATAAAAAGTAAATTTAGAAATGGGTATATCATTTACGTTAGGTACTATAAAAACCCTGTTTCGTTAAGAAAGTTAACTTAAGAACTTATATCGATAAGTAAGCCGAGTTCGATTTTTACATTTCTAATATAACATAGTAAACTAGTGTTAACACTTACTTTTATATAAAGGCTGATATTATCGACAAGCTAAGGCTATATATGTTAATTAGTATTACTTTCATAGATAACAATAGTATAACTATTAACTTCTTAAGAAATAATATTACTTTTTAATCTGTTAGAAACATAAAAATAAAGGTAGACCTAGTTACTAAATCTCGCCGGAAGATCATATATAAGGTTACTACTTTCTAAAGTATTATTTTTATACCTAGAGAGAAAGGTTTCATTAAGACTAAGATATACGATCTACTAAAGTCATTACCTAAGAAGACGTATATTTATAATAAGCCATAGACTTTTTACCTTATGTTAATATAAAAAGGTATCTAAAATAATAATATCGACTACTTAACATCTTATGTAACGTACTTCTATAACTAAACATCTAAGCCGATAATTATTAAGAAAAGTCAAAAGATTAAGAAAGTTTAAAAATGGCCCAAAGTAAAGTAGGTGTTTATATTTAATTTAACAAGTTATAATATAAACATAAGAGCGAAGATCACATAAGCCTCCTTTATAAGATATTATATAAAGCTTAATAACATTAATATAGAAGAATATTATTTAGCTATCTTTAATAAAATCTACTAACTTAAGAATAAAATAAAGAATATTTTCGTTTATATTCTAAGTAGTTAAGTAAGTAACAAGATAAAGATTATCGATATCTCACAGCCACTCCCTCTAAGGATAAGATATTATATGTTATTATATAAAGTTAAGAAGCTAGCTAATTTTCCTACTATCAAGAGTAAGGTTAAAATAAGTATCTATAAAGTAAACGAAGCCTTCGTAGAAAGGATTAAGGACCTCCTAAATAAATATAACATATTCCGTGATAGAGATATCGTATCTATGCTTAATAAGAGTAAAATAAGAATTAACCTTGTTAAGAGATAGTAAAACTAAATTAAACTAATAAAGCTATACTTCTAAAGAGTGAAAGATTACGTTTTTACCGTATAGAAACTCGATACTATATACACGGCTAGAAAGCTAACCTTTCTTAACAAACTAACCCCTATTATATATCTTACCTTCGTAGTATAAAGAACGGTTAACAAAGTAAAGAAAGGCCGTCTTATCGTCGACTTACGTACTTTAAATAAGGTTATGGTACTAGATGTCTATCTACTTACGGACCAAGACGATATGATCCTTACAATGTAACAAAAAAAGGTTTTCTCTATAATAGATATCTCCGGTTTCTTCTATTAATTACTAGTCTATAACGAATACCGTAATCACATAGTTATTATCACGGAAAGAGAGCTCGAGTGATTAAACGTAGTACTTATAAGATTTAAAAACTTACCTACTTTTACCTAACGTTTCATAGACTACCTATTCTATAACAGTCAAGATTTCGTATGGGCATATATCAATAATATCGTCGTCTTTAGTATTATAGAAGATAAGTACTATAAATATATAAGTAAGATACTTAAACTTTTAGAAAGTATGAGGATATATATTAATATTAATAAGTTATTTATGGCTTATTTAACGATCTAACTTTTAAGATATATTATCAACGGAGAAAGAGTCGTAAAAACGGATGATCAAATTATAACTTTCTAAAAGATAAAGTTTTTAAACACGTTAGATATATTTAAGATCTATTTAGAGATAGCCGGATAGCTACGATATAAGATTACTTAGTATGATATTAAAGCTAGACCGTTATAAAAGAAAAAGACGATATTATTAACATTAGGCCGTAAGAAAGGAAAGATTATAAATGGAAGTATAAAAAATATGAGGAAGGCCTATATATCGAAAATACGTTTTTAACCTTTAAAAGATAAATAAGAATCTTTTCGCCTGTTATAGAAACATTTATATATATAATTTATGACTTACTATCACGTTAAAACGAAGTTATTATTCTTTAAAGTCGATACTTATAAAGGAGCTTTTAGTCTCTTCGTTTTCTAACTTAAAGATAACTAAGATAAGAAAGTAATCTTAGGGTACGACCTCGTAACAAAGAGGGTTCTACCGATTATGTTCTTATCAAGAGTAACTACTGTGACCGAGTAGAAATATAAATCTATAGAGGTAAAGGTTATAATAGTTATATAGGTAGTTAGGAAGCTTAGAAAGATAGTTTAATTAAACTAATATCGCTTAAATGTTTTAACAAATTACGTTTCTACCAAAGGTATTATTAAGTATACGTCTTTAGTAACGATAGACCTAAATAAGGTTAATCTTAAGCTTATAAATATGATAAACTAACTTTCCTAGTTTGAGATCGATATTTTTTATATCCTAGGTATTCTTAACGTCGTTCCTAATGTACTCTTACGGCTTTTAACGTTCGAATAGGACTTTAAGAAACTTAAGGTAGATAAATCTAACGAGCTCGATAATATCTAAGCTATAGTATAGAACGTAGGGAACGAGATATCTGTTATAGTTACTTAAGTAAGTGCCGAGCCCGTTATTAATGACTTATTTAAAACCGTTCTATACGAGGGTTATAAAAACGATACGAAATATAGTAAGTTAATAGCTAGTATTAATATTAGGATGGAAAAACCTATCATATTATAACGGGTAAAATATACTAAAGTACCTAAGAGATACCTACGACTTTTAATAGGACCATTTAAAATCAGAGACAAGTTATTATATTATGTCGATTACGATAGAAATCGTCGCTTTTATATCCTAAGAACGTATATTAAGATAGTACTTAAGATAGTTTACGATAAATTATATTATTTCAGTTTCTATAAGATAATAGACAGCCTTTAGAATATACATTTTACTAACAAAGCATAGAAAGTAAAACGTTTTATCTAGTTCTATAAGGCCTATCGTTAAAACTAGACCGACAGGTAGCTTATAAACAAGAAAATAATACCTATCTACGTAATCCCACAGCCGTTCTATACCATCGTAATAGATTTCATTATTAACCTACCTATAATCCTATCAGCTAGAATAATATAGTACCTCAAAAGTTATAATATACTTAATACACTTTATATAGTTACATATAAGTTCTCTAAAAAAACACTCTTACTAACGAGACACTATACTTACATAGCTAAGGATTAGGTAAAGATATTAACGAGATTATTATTTATATACGACTAGAGACTACCGATAATAATTATTAACGATAAAGACTTAAAGTTTACTTCGGTATTATAGAAAGAGATTTTCGATATTTACGACGTTAAACTACTTTTTTTTACCACTTACTATCTATAAACCGATAGTTAATTAGAAAGAACGAACTAAATGGTCGAGATTACTATTCGTTTCTATACCTTTATAACAAACGGAAAGGTTTCGTAAATTGATATGTTACTATCATTCCAGTTTAACATTAACAATATACTAGCTATTACGATTAGTAAATTACCTAACGAACTAGTTCTTAGATTCCGGCCAAGGTCCCTAGTAGATATTCTAATTATGAAAGAAGGTATAAGAGTAGGTATCGAGGTAGTAGAGGTTCTTAAGAGATATTACCAAAAGGAAGTAATTTAGCTTCTTAATATTACTAGCGTAATAGTAAAACTTCGTTATGACGACAAGTATATACCCGAGACTTTTAAGATCAGAGATACTATTTATCTACGTCTCTAT
The DNA here is from genome assembly GCA_030549175.1 of Lasiosphaeris hirsuta. Classification (NCBI taxonomy): domain Eukaryota; kingdom Fungi; phylum Ascomycota; class Sordariomycetes; order Sordariales; family Lasiosphaeriaceae; genus Lasiosphaeris; species Lasiosphaeris hirsuta. Next base: position 4,777,248 of record JAUKUA010000002.1, read on the forward strand.
AAAGGTTACTATCTACCTAGTAAGTTAAAAAAGAAATGGTTACCTCAAAGGACGGGCCCGTTTAAGATCATTAGTAAGGTAAAAATAAGTAATCTAGCTTATAAGCTTAACTTCCCGGTGTCATAGAAAATATACCTAATCGTCTTAATTACATAACTATACCATCCTTAATAAGGCGAAGATTCTTTTAACTAAAAGCGACAAGTACTACTAACCGTCAAAGTTAACAAATAAAAAGAATAGAAGCTCGACTATATCGTCAGTGGTAAAGTAAGCTAAAAAAAGAAGAACCTAAATGTTAAGTATCTCGTCCGTTAGAAAAACCACGAAGCTAAGAATAATATATAAGAGTTAAGAGTAAACTTATTACTAAATACGAGAGATACTGTCATAAGTTACGAAACGAGGAATCTTATCGACTAGGATAAGAAGCATAAGAAGAAGGGTATCAAGGCCATCGAGTACGTTAAGGTCGACATTATCCTTACTACAGAAATAGTAGTTAAGCTTCCATAATACCAAACCACTAGATAAGAGATATTTTCGAAGACAAATAACTTTCTTAACAAGGTAAGAAAGTATTCTAGCCATAATACCAGATCTTTTTTTTCTTTTACTTTCCTTTATTAACCTTACTTAGTTACATAAGCACCTTCCTACTACGAGCTAAAAAAGACTAAATGATTAGATAGAAGCCTTATCATAACGTCGTTTTTCCTCTATCAATTTTCCTTATTATAAGGCCCTAGCCTACTAGGCTAGGCTACTAACTAAAAAACCCCTCCTATAAAATTTTTACGTTTTTTTTTCTTATAACTATTACTACCCTCGTCACTACTATTAAGTTATACCTTTATACTTTCTTTATACCCTACTATTATGTTTATTTACACTTTAAGATAATTAAATTTAACTATTTATAAGAGTATATTTATAAAATAAAGTGTTAATTCGAGGTAGCTCGAGTTAAGCCGAACAATCTAGACGTACCCGAGGACAGCCTAATAACTAAGAGTCCGGATCCTACGTACCTCTAAATTCTAGCCGAAGAAACCTTAAGACACGTTAAACAAGCCTAAGAAAGTGTTACCGCTACTACTAAACATAGTAAAGACGACTATGACGAGTCTAAGCTCGACGATTTATCTAACTATGATTCTAACTACGATAATAACAAGAGCGAGTATATAAAGGATAATGACTTTAATCTTACTATAGAAGGTAAGCCCGATAACGAGGATAAAGAAATAACCTTAAATCCCTTAGGTAGCTTACCTAGCTTTTCTACCGGCTTACCTATTAAATATCGTATCCCTAAGAAGTATTACCGCCAGGGCATAAAAGTACTTTAGAAATAGGCTAAATAGAGAGCTAAGCGACTTACTATCGGTAGTAAAGAGCTTGAGATCTTACTAGACTATAGAACCTACTTCGAGTTTAAGTATTATAATAAGTCAGTAAATAAACAAAAAGCTTACAAACATGCCACCTTTACGATCGACGATCCGAAGCTTCTCTTTATAGTAAATAAAGAGATCAAGGGTATTTTTACTAAAGGATCAAAGTCGGCTATTAAGAACTAAGGTCTAGTTAACAACTTATATATATACTAATTAAAGAAGTTATTAAACAAGGTTAAGGTAATATATAATAAGTAAGATATTAATAATAACTATTTATCTTTAAAGGTATCTATCCTTATGACTATTTACTATTACCTTATAGCCACTTTAAACGAGAAGCTATCTTTAGTCCTTATCTACCTTAATCGCCTCGACCTTACATAAGTTCATACCTAGGCCGACTAAGCGAATACTCTCATCATTAGTACGAACCAGTATTAACATATATAATTCTAACACCTTAAGTACCAACTTACTAATAAGACTACAAAGCTTAAGGAAGCTAAAGTAGTCTATACGTCTTCCACAGCTAATATACTTATTGACATATATAATCTTTAAAAGTATCTTAAAGATAAGATCAATACCCTTGAGAATAAGATTAAGGAGCTTCTAAGCTACGATAAGGTCCATAAAGCTTTCTAGGCTATGAAAAGAATAACGATAGATAACCTTAATAAGCGTATTACTAAAGAACAAGTTAACGTTCTAACGGGTTATATAAATAAGGTCAGCCTAAAGACTAAAGTACTTAATAACTAGGTCTAAGATCTTTAGAAGGACCTAACAAAGCTTAATAAGGCTATCAAGTAACTATCAGCTACGTGACCTACAGTTACCTCGACTACTCGTTCAAGTATCCCTATACTAGTTATGACCCTCGGTATCTCACATAAGTACCTTACTAAAGATACCTAGAGTGAAATCATAACTATAGACACTTTACCTAAGAAGTAGAATAAGCACGGTACCTTTACTAACCTGTTCGGTATTGACACTCCTAAGGTTAGTACACATAGTAAGTCGGTAGTTTTTTCTCCTACTCAAAAGACCCCTACCAAAGGTATCGGTCGTAAGAAGCTTACTGCCAAGAAGTCACCTCCTAAGACGACTAAACGGAAGATACTCTTCGACACTGTAGATTAGAGGGGTATGAGCGTAGGGAATGGGGTGATCTAAGTATGGTAATGGTGTACGAAAGGGCTGGGAGAAATTGGTACTTTTCTTATAGTTTAAGAGAGCGGAGGACGATGGTAAGGACGCCCTTTTCTTTATTCTTTACCCCGGGTACATGTTACGTGGAAAAATGTAGATAGCTTAGATAGGTTAGTCCGTTATATGTAGTCCCTACGCTTAATTGAGTACAGGGGGTACGCTACTATATAATGGTAATACGCCCTCTAGACTGATTGCCAACGGGCTATCCATTACAAATTATTTATACTACTATATAATATGTCATGTCAGTGTTCATATGAAGGACTACCAAAGTAACGCTTACACAAGCGGTCCTTTTGACCGTAGCAAAAGAAGTATATAGACTAGAAGCGAACGGAAGTACCTTCCTTTAAAGAAAAATAACTGGTAATATTTAACATACAGAACATTAAGACTAAGAGACTTTTTAAGAAACTAGATAGGAAATTACTCGGCCTATTTAAGATCTCTAAGGTAGTATCTCCTATAGTTATGAAACTTAAAATCCTAGAATATTAGAAAATTCATCTTACTTTCTACGTATCTCTTATTAAGTCTTTCCAAACTGGCTCTTAGTCGATCCCGGACCTTATTTAGGTTCTGGAACAAGTAAGAGACGTTTATCCTAAGGAATTCGTAGTAAAGGAAATCATAAACTTCCGTATTAAGAAAGGGATAATAAAGTATTACGTTAAATAGGAAGAATATCCTCACGAGAAAGATTAGACCTAAGAACCATACGAGCATTTTTCTAACACCTAGGAACTTTAGAACTTCTACGTTAAGTACCTACGTAAGCCTAAGGACCCTAAGGTTATTAACCCGGGAACTCGAGGTAAGTCTTCCTAAGAAGGGAGATAATGTCATACTAATAAGCTTATCTAAGGTTAATAAGGTCACTGACCTCCTTAACTAAGCTATATACCAGTAGTATAAATTATATATATAAACATATACTTATTGACTTACGAACATTTATTATAAATCACGTAGAGAAGAGAACTATTATGAAAGATAGCCATAACATAGCTTAACCTTAGGATATGATCTTACGTATAGTTAGTAGCTTATTTAGCCTATACATAGGTTAACGAATCCTTAGGTACGACTACAGGTCGTAATAAGATACTTAGAACTACTTATAAGCTAAAGTAGCTATATAATAAATCTTATCCGTATTAGGTAACGTTATTAAACTTTAGATTTATTATAGATAAGCTATCTAACCTTAACATTATAGTCAGGGCCTATATAGTCAGCTTAGATCCTACAGCTAGTCTTTCGAATTAGAGACCTTTCTACTATTATTAGTATTTCTTTAGAAGACTTAAAACCCGACGTTCTCCGGAGTCTAGCTTTAGTAGTAACAGGTAGTCGCGACTCCCGTATATAAGTTATAAAGGGAACCGTTACTATGATAGCCGACCTAGGGATTAACCTAATAACGCTATGGCTAACGTAAGTACTAAGGACGTGAAGAAATACCTATAGTAATAGATACTATGTCACTAGAGCTATATAGATAAGTACTAATACCGGCCGTAGACCGATATATGATAAGCCGGCTTTACTTAGCTTATAGCCGCTGATTTATAGGGTACGAGAGACGGACGGCTAGAAAGGAGATTTAGGACCGACGGGCGGCTAAGAGGATCCTTTAAATATTTTGGTATTCTTATATCTTGTACATAGCCTTCTATAAGTAGGACAGGTATGTTACGATGGATCCTCGAGAGAAAGAAGCTCCCCAGTTCTCTTTGGACAAACCTAGAAAGATTATCAGTTAAACTTCAGTGAAGCTAAGGGGTAATATAACCTTGTGAACCCTTCTATTTCTCCTGACTTATAACTACGAAGCATTGTATCTTATCTTCTGTTAGATCATTCTATCTCCCTGAACCTCCTTCTCCCTGGCTCTCCACCACTTTGTATTACGACAGTTAACTCCCTTACCGTTCAGTTCCAAAGCTCTGAATCAGACCTTGTGTTTATTACTTGACCATTGAGTCGTGTGGGCCTTACGAGATCAACTCCCTGAGTTCGTCGTGTGAAAGCTCTGAACTAGACTAACAGCAATTGTCGGGGTGGTTCGCTGAACGGTTGAGTCGTAAGTAAGGAAAAGGTTAAAGCTCTACAGTTTGACTCTGCAGTGGATATCTCACCTTGTGGTTGTTACACCCCAGACCTCCACGGGCTAGCCTGTGTCACAAATCATAAGATATGTCTACATAACCAATATCATCTACATAAGCTATTTCTCGATTATTAAATATCTCGGAGGTAGAAATGAAGGTAGAAATTGAAGTAGACTAGGGGGTTACTTATTAATACGATCTTTAAGCGAATCTAGGTCCTACTCTGGCATATAGTCTTTAACCATTTTACTTAGTATTATAAGTAAGAATCCTTCGTCTTACGATATAATATCAGACTCCCCTAATATAATATACTGTCTAGCTACCAACGTCACGTTACTTAGTAGTAAGATACTTAGTATACCCCTGAGTGTTAGGTTTATAGGTGGTAGCGTTATCAGGGTCTATTAGATACCCCTTAGTTTTAACGTTTCTACCGTTCTTAAGTACTTTGGTACTAGATAGAGGCCTTTCTATATTCCTTAAAGGTAGTTATCAACTAAAGTTTTCAAGTACTCTTTTGGAATATAGTTATTAACGTTCTAGGTATTTAGATAGCCATTGTAAAAGGGGCTTCTTAAGTAGGTAAATGTTCCGTTAGTAAGAAAAATTAGACTTACTAATACCACGAGTACTTACTTACGCTCCAGCTTTACGTTAGTTTACCACTTGACTCTCAGATTCTTAGAGATGTAGTCAAATACCTATTGGGCTTCGTGGAGCTTAACAATGTATATCCGCTTATCTTGTTATTTTAATTGTAGGTCGCCGACTTAGTTAAGAGCCTTCGTGCCGTTAACACGTACGTTATCGTTGTTGTCTTAAGAGTAGGTCGCCGACTCAGTTAAGAGCCTTCATACTGTTGACGTTGACGTTGTCGTTGTCTTTATTATAACGTAGTACAAGCTGGTGTTAGTCCCGGAGGTGTCAAATTGACTGATGAGGTCTATTCGATTTGATGGTGGGGGTACCACTTGCTACGGTCAAAAGGACCGCTTTAGTAAGTGTTATATTGGCGGTCCTTCACATGAACACTGACATGACATATTGTAATGGTGGTGTAAATAATTGTAAAGGATGGCCCGTTGGTAATCAGTCTGGAGGGCGCGTTGCCATTATATGGCAGCGCACCCCCTGTGCTCAATTGAGCGCAGGGACTGCGCACAACGAACTAACCTATCTGAGCTATCTACATTTTTCCACGTAACACCTGGTCACTGGGGATGCATCCTCGCCGACAGGACCGAGCTTGTCGACAAGCGGCCCCATCGTTAAAACGTAGACGACCATCTCCTCCGCTCCGAACTGCTGGCCTACATTGCCCTCTTATGCCGTCAGACGAACAAGCTGATTTAGGAGAGCGGGTACCCCGTCTTATGCCGAAACCTTAAGTTCACGTACTGGGAACTCGACGTTAAGCCGGGCCCCGTCAAGGTCAGTACTTCCCCCTACCTTAACATGTACTTAGCTAGAGATAGATAGCAAGCTAACACATTCGTCGTAGGCAACGGTCGTCACCTTCACCCTAGGAAGAAGACGACGGCTAGCGGCACGTGAGTACCTAGCGGTGGTTCTAAGTTGTTTAGGGCATTGTAGCCCTCTAGTGTTGCAACGGAAGTGTCGGAGAGTAATAGCCTTTACGATGGGTAACGAGATGCTTAACCGGGGGCAAAAACACCAGCTTAACCCGATGGATAGATATATGAAAGCTAGATCTTAGATATGGCACCCTCTTTTCCCGTGCCAACTTCTCCTACGTCGCACCCTTGATCCCATCTTTAAATTTACGTGGTCGCCGGGGCTCTGCCGGCCGATCAGAGTGTTGTGTCACCCCTACCGAGCGTAAGTTAATAATGGTTGGAGGTGGTCTCCTCCTTACTGAGCAAGTTGCACTTTTTTGTCTACCTACCTAGCTGGCTAGTAGCCTAGGTGTCAGTAGCACTCTATTGTTTTGTCGATGCGGAGTTAGTGGGTGACGTTTCTAGCAGACGTTGATAGGAACAACCTCGAACCGGTTTCCTTGGTCGTACCCGCGACAGCCCTAAGAGGATCGCGGCTACCAACAGTTGGTGCATTAGATTACTGATGCCTCGGAACTCGAGTGTGTTGGATCAGCTGGGTATGACATGTCTCACAGTCCCCTTTGTCAGCTGTTGAGGCTGTGAGCTAACACCAAGCATGACGAGAATCACCGTCGTCAGGGATTGCGATGGTTCGTTGGTGGCGTTCCCCTGTTAATTGGACTCAGGCAGGAGCTGGCTTGTTGACCTCGACCTAGGGGCTCTGCGCCGGTGTGATGCACGCCAATTTTCCTTCGCAGTGCAAGTGAGTCAATTCCCCTGACCGATTAGCGCAGTTTGGCTAACTTGCATCAATTGCGCAGTGCTGTCATTTGGAATGTGGGAGTTATAACACCATGGGTGGACTTGGCGATTCTGTTCTTTGCGACGCGGATTGCCTCCAGTGTTGCGCCCAAGGGTCTGGCTGGTGCGCCAGCAAAATCTGCATGTCCATTCAGTGCTTGCTTCAGTGCATCGATCAGTGGGCAACGCAAATAATACAGAGCGCAGCTTACAGGGCATACGGGGCATACAGAGGGCATTGCTTCTGATTTTTATCACCGCACTAGGAATACCGATGTTGTGAATGCACGATGTGCCGGAATGGGATATATTCTGTAACTTATCGCTTATTGTTATCGGTCGTCCCTCTGTCACGACCCTAAAACAAGTAACGTGCTCGCCAACTGCACCGGCGGATCTTGCAGGCCAAGAAGGCAGGCGTCGCCCGTCTAACCCTACCAACGACGAGGCGATGCTCGACGAGATGTTTGTCATGATGGCTAGAGTTCGTCCGCTTTCCCCCCTTCTTCTCTTTAGCTACAATAACTAGCCACCCTCATTAGTAAGTCCACGACTTGATAGCCGCGGGTCCCAGTCCGACCGTTGTTGTATGAGTGGTTGCCTCCGCGCCTCCGCGCGCCTCCCGCCTATGGCACAGCGATTTCGCACCATGCCATATCGGCGATGCGGAAAAAAGACCACTTCGTGGTAGGCGCTCCTGTCCTGGACTTTAGATGGCCCTGGCGAGTCGCAGTGGCAACACGAAGAAGGGTATAGTATAGGTCCCCAACCGACGATAAGGGTGGGCAGTTTGCGACAAGTGGCCGCCCAAAAAGTAAGCACTGCGGGTGGGGGGGTTTGAGAACAAGTTAGGGGGTGGGGGGGTTACAAGCGCTAGAGGTGGTGCTAGCCGGAACCGTAGTGTTAGCGATTTTGGGCTTCCACATCATCGCAAACTCTTTCACGTAATATCCCTTCTTATAATAATTATAATACTTAATTTAACTCTTGTCTTTTCGGGGTGCCGTTTAGCCTTTTAATTAAAAGGGGGTCTTTCCGTTTTATCTTCAGGAAAAGGAGCATTTTTCTCAACTCTGGGCCTTGGCCTTCTACAAACAGCTAGGAGTGAAATTGTGTCCGCGCTTGCATTCTTTTGAGTTTTGGGTACGAACCGGCTTTATTTCTGCCGAGATAGAGACTAAGTCCATGTTTTACCACCCTAAAATCGACGACCACCCATTCTGATTACCACGTGATCCCTCGTCACCTTTGATCATTCTAGATCAGCACCTAGCTAAGCTTGGGCTAATATTTGCTTATTACAGGTACAGCAGCCTTAGTTACTTGCGCCGGTCATCTCGGCCAAGGGGAAAACTGGCCGTGGCAGTAAGTAGCCTTGCAGGTCACCCCGATGGTGCAGAGGCGACGGGCGGGCTGGGAAGGCGAGATTCCCAGGCATCTAGCTTGATGCCGAGCAAGCTGAGGGTCACGACTTCGTCTTTGACAATTGACGATAAGACTATGGAATAACGCGGCAACAGCCTGAGCAAGGTGAGCAATGTCATGCGGGCCGTGCCACGGTACAGGTGCCAAATTCGTGTCACATAACAAGTTTTCTTTTTTTAACCGTTATTAGCGCCCGGCCCCCCCAACCCTTGCAATGCTAATCCTCGACCTCATTGCCTGAGTGAGATACATCTCCCAGTTTTGATCAACTACATCGTGGCCTAACCCACCATTATTTGCATGATTCCTGAATACGGTGGCTACAACCTGGCCGTTGAACCCCTCGGCATCTCTCACCGCTCTTGCTGCTTTGATGATCTCGCTGTCCTCGAGCAATCCGGCTTGGGCGAGGAGACCTGCCGGCTCTTCGTACAAGAGCGTCCCGTGGGTTCGCACGTGTCGTAACACCAAGCCAGCTAGGGCGGACAAGAAAACCAGCGCTACTACGAGAGTACCCGCTACCCACGGGACTACATAGAGACGTGTCAACTCAGTCTCTAGCGTTGCCATCCCACGGTGCTGCTGGTCGCTGGCCTGGAGGACGAAGCCCGTTGTCGCCATGCTGGTGGAGTAGACTGAGGTGAACACGTCCGAAATGGATTCGGCGAGGACGTCCCCCTGCAAGACGGTGCCGTTGTCAGTGCTTGTTGCTCCCCCTCCCTGCCGCTGGAGCGCCCTGTAGAGAGTGACGGTCCCGAAATCCGTCGTGGCCCAAGTCGTGTCGGCGGTGAAGGCCTGAGACTGGAATAGCTTGAGCTCAAACAGTCTCCAGAAACCAAAGGCATCGTCTCGCGAGTCTCGCGGGTCCTCGGTAGGGGTGAAGGTCAAGAATTCCACCGGCGGGCTGCTACCGCTGGCCGTTCCTTGCGAAGATCCACCCACTCCCGGAGGCGGCACCGTGGCGGCTAGATCGCCCATCGTGCTGCGGTACCCAACGGCGCACGATACGACGCTAACGTTGGCCAGGAGCACCGGTGAGCTAGAGGAGAAGTGGCCGTACGTAAAGACGAGGCGGCTATACGAAGCCTTGACGCCGCAAGAGATTTCGGCCGAGGTCACAAAGTACACGTCTTGCTCCTCGGCCACGGTGAACTCGTGCCGGACGGGACAGCCCCGATCCAAGCCTGACATGGTGACCCGGGCAGCGGTGCTCTGGGTCGAAGATGAGGGCCGCGTCAGGTCGAACTGGGAGCCGGGTCTCAGTACCGCACAGTTCAGGTATGCCGAGTGGGCCACCGTGGGCGCGGTGAGAGAAGTCACGTTGGTAGAAGTGACGCCCCCCTCCCCATCGTTCAGCGCACGGAACGGGCCGAAAGCGCGCTCGCTGTCGGTCCACGGAATGCTGGCCGCGTTGTAGATCAGCTTGGCTGTGACCGAATCCAAAACGGTCCGCATGTCCATCGAGGAGTTCATTCGCGCCTGGTCAAAGGTCCCGGTGTACGCAATAGGCACCTGCAGCTGGAACGAGGCCAGAGAGGCCAAGAATAAGCCCGATGCTAACGGGGACAGGATGCTGAAACTCAAGGCTGCCAACTGGGCTGTCCCCAGCAACCAGTGCCCGTTGCGGAAGGCGACATACGACCTCTTCACCGGTATGATGGCTTTATAGTCGAGCAGGATGGTCTCCCTGGCAGGTCTGCCGTTGGGCTGGCTTAGACCGACAAACGGCTGGCGGTCCGACGCTGCGCTTTCGATCGCGCTCCAATGGAGACCCAAGCATGTGAAGACCAGAGAAGGCAGTGCTGTCCAGAGGAGACTAAGCCTCCAAGTGTCCCCGTAGGCCGAGAGGGCATACCCGACCGAGATAAACCCATTTCGTCTCCCCGAAAGGCCGAAGAGCACGACAATGGTCACGATCAAGCAGAAGTCCATGGCGATGAAAAGATAAAGAGACCAAGGGCGAAGCGGCATGGAAATCCATTGCTCGGGCCCTCCCAGAGGTTGTGGGTTGGCGTCTTCATGCGTACCAGGCCGAGGAGGCCGATCATTGATAGCTTGGCCGGCATCGGGCCTTCTCGGGGGTTGTGGATTGTCGGCTTCGTACGGGCCGGGCTGCGGATACTGAGCCCTGATAACTTGGCCAGAATCAGGCCGCAGAGCCTGTGGGTTGACAACTATGTGGGAACTAGGACGTAGGGGTCGTCGTTGGATACCTCTATGAGGACCAGGGTGCCCCAGCGGTGAATTGTAATGTCCACGGTAGACTGGCGCCTCCTCAGTCCCGGCCTCAGCGCCGATCCTGGTGTTTACTGCACGGTTCATTATTCGGGCGAGACAAAGCTGCGGGGGCAGCCGTGACCAAAAACACGAGTGGCGTTTGGCTCTTTAACCTTCCCTTGGAGCCGTGGCTGTGGTGGGGTTTCCTAGTCCAACTTCCCTTTTGTTTGCCTTTTTTTTTTGTTTTTTTTTCTTTCTTCGGTAGGCTAGTGGCTGGCTGGATGTGCTGGATGACATCCCTGCACCCCGCATAACTATGCGGACACCCCCGACACAAAATGCACCACGCCTAAGCCTAGACACACCATAGGAAGAGGTGTTTCTCCTCTCGAGTGCATTCTGTGGCTGCTCTGTTTCACCGAAGTGGCCAATAGACATACACGTGCCAGCAGAGCCAAGTAACCTGCAGAAGGGCGGGGGCGATTCAGAGGAAGAATCTTTGATTCCATGACTCAAACGTAGTTAATTGGGTTGATTACCGGAGACGAAAGCGTGGGTTAGAAAGGTTCAACAGGAAAAGAGCAGAACAGAGAACCCGACCTGTCCTTCTTCGATCTGCTCGGTGCCTCCAACACCCCATCTCGCTGTCTTCTGAGAACCTAGTGTACCTGCGCCTCTTTCTTATACCACACTATGGCGATGTCTTATTCACCACAGCATCCCTGGGGGCCCTCCCAGTTCCACCGTCGGCAGGTTGGTGGGAATAACACGCTCGAGTGTGCACCGGGCGGCGTCAAGACACTTGCAAATTGCGATAAGCTGGACGAGTTATTGATCCGGTGCGACAATCTCACAGAGCAGCAGGCGCCTCAACAGGAGATCGCCGACTGCTTCTGTGCTCAGGAAATGCTCAACGCCTATGTCGGGTAAGCAAGCGGTTTCAACTTGGTCTTGGATTCACTCTCACCACTGCGGCTAGCTGCAAGAATGATATGCGTCTCTGTTCCCTTTCGTATACATTCGATGCGGACTTCGATGTCATGATAAGCAACTGGAACAACGCGTGCCAGCCGTATTTCACTCGCGGCGTGCCGACCACTCCAGCCGATATTCCACTCTCAGAAACATTCAATGAAAATAGCTGCCAGACGCTGTACGTTAGCTGCAACAAACTACAAGTGACGTCGTCGTCTTGCTCCAGTTCTCACACGCAGGCTCTAGCCTGGACCAGCTGCATGTGCCGGAGCGATATCCTCGCGCTGGCGTCAGAGTGTGAGATCGACGGGGCCATCCAGTGTGAGAAAACGACGCCAAACCCGGCTACCTTGTGGGGGGCTATCCATTGCTCGCAAACGGCTACTATCTCATCGCACAACTTGGCGGCTACGACCACATCTGTAAGTTTGAGACGCAAAATCTCATGGAAAAAGTGGGAATAGCTGCTAATGTAAAACTGGCCCGATGACAGTTCATTGGGGGGACCATACCTACGATATCGTTTGGGCCGACCGCTTCATCCACGAATTCGGCGGGACATATGATCGCAGCACCAATGAGTATTTTGGTTTTCTTGCTTGCGATTCTGCCGCCAGTGGGATGGGTGTAAAATGCAACTACGGACATGTGAAATGAGTTGTGGATGGTGTACTTGAACAGGATTATCATTACGCTGAAGAACCTCGCACCAGCCGTCACGTAACATGCGTCTTCCAAAAACTTTTGCGAGTCAGGCTAAAATACAAACTGCCAAGAGCATTCATTTCCTTCCAGTCCTCCTAGTTTGAGCACAAGCCATGAGCGGATACGATCAGACTGAAATTTTATATTAGACGAGCCATATATAAAAAAACACACAAATCACTGCATCCGCCAAGTCTGGAATGAACTTTTTAGATCAACGACACACTCCGTCATTCTGTCATTCTGTCATTCTGCCATTCTGTCATTCCGCCATCCTGTCATTCCGCCATCCTGTCATTCCGCCATCCCATTGCGCGAGCCTAACCCTAGATTTACCAACCATGGCATTATCAGTACAATTGAGGAAAGGAGAAGCCTCGTTCAAAGGAATGTCACTTACGCACTAGAGGTTACAGTTGTGTTAGTGTCCATAATACCATTAGGCTGAAAGGGGTTTGGCTGGGGAACACTTACAATGTAGTCGCAGCATCCATCACAACCTCCATAAGCGGCACAGCTTTCGACCGTGGGCTCATAGAGCTCACCACCACAGTAGCATTCACAGTATTGGCGTCCTACCAATTTGGAGAGGCGGGTAGGACTGGCAGCTGACAAGCCAACAAGGGCAACGAGAACGCCAACGAAAAACTTCATTTTGACGTCGGCAGAGGTTGTGATCGAACGAGAATATTTGCGTATTGTGTTGGGGTCTGTGAACGTTGCAGTTCTTAGGTGATGGTGCTGCCCGTCTCGTTCAAATACTTTGCGAATCATTCAACACACATCTCTAATGTGCGGCTACCCGCACCCCGCCGACCACAGTTCTTCATCCGCGATCCCCTCACTAGCTACTGGGAAGTAGGGCAATCCTGGAGTACATGCGCGTTTTTGGCTTGAAAAACTCTGCTCCGATAGCTTGCAGAGGCTGACTGAGAAAAGCCGAAATTGCGTCCATTCGAAGGCCAGCGGCTCCCCCATTGGAGATAGGAGTTTCATCCGGGACGTATCGGGTGCTGTTTATGCTAGAGTCTAGGCTGTGCGACCACGTCCACGTCGTTCCACCTTGTGCACCCCGCAAATGATCAATCGACTGACACCAACAGCTGTCTGATCACAGCGCCAACCATCGAATAATAGTTGATTGGCTTGATTGAAGAAGTCTCCGTGTGAGGAACCCCAAGGGTGTGGTTCCCTCACCACTAAGAAAGGGAACAGAGATTTCTTGGCACACGGCTAATTCCTTGGCTTGGTTAGGGCTAGGTTGGGCGAGTCTGACAACAGGTTCTCAAGTCGTCACGGAAGCTGTCGCTGCCACACGAAGGCTTCGCTGGCCATCTCCGTCACAGTTCCAGCCATGAGGCCAAGAGGCGCTGAGACATGATTGCTCCTTGGACTCCAACAACGTACCTAGCCTGTCCGCCCAAGCGGTTGACAAAATAATCGGGACTCATTGCCTGACTGTACAAGCCAACAGAATCATATTGTGAGTGGACTCAGGTATCATTTTGTACAGCCATTCTGTTATCTAGTCATCTGACCCTTTAATATGAACACATCCTTCATTCGTACTACTGCAGGGTGTTAGCCGAAGGCAATGGAACTGTTGTAAAGTTGATATGGGGTGTTAGCTCCAAGTCATAGCCCACCGACCACCCCATGAGAAACCCTCAACAGAGCCAGCATAGTGACGGATATGCAAATCCAATTTTCAGCTCCAGGACCCACACCCGGCTGTGCAACAACTTGGCCGCAAGAAACTCCTGTACTGCTCTCCCTAGTAAGTCTGCAGTTCGTGCTCGGCCTAGTGCCACTCTTGCTCAATACACTACTAAAAGGGTTTCTCAGCTAGAAAAAAACGTGGGCGAGGAAGATGAGTTGTTGAATAGGATATCCGCTTGGGGCAGTCGTAGTCCGAAACATGAGACAGGTGGTGTGGTATGTTTCGCGCATGAGCCCTTGCAATGTGACTTGCCACACTGCATACAACCTACTACAACCGTCGGGCTCAAACCGAAGTCCTGAACCGGGCATCGCTAGGCATCAGAGAAAGAGGTAAATTCTCGGCGAGAGATTTTTTCGTGTGTTACAAAGGATGTGATAGCGACGCACCCTGCTGTGGATCTCCCAAAGCTGTGACGATGACGCTGGCGAATGAAGGAATTTGAGTGGTATTATATTGATTGGCTTGAATCGGGTCGGAGGCGTCTTGTTCCCCCGCCAATAGAGTGCTTGAGTGCTTACACTAGTATCCTCCAGTTTCCATGCTGAGCGCCAAGCAAGTTGATACTATTATTGTGTGGGCTTTCGGTATTATCTCACCGAGCCTCGTAGGCTACCTGCCAATACGCACATTCTGAACGTTTGCTCAGGCCAATCCCCGTTTAGTTTAGCGTATAAAAAGTACGTCAATAGTCCATATAAACATAGAGAGCTGGGTTTTTACCCTTTTTGAAGCTGAGGTCTCTCCTTAGCCTTTACTGCACAAATTTGACAAAAGCGACGTGGCATGCCTAGCATCTAGCTAGTTGGCATTAAAACCGGCCTTAAAAACAAGCACAGAGAACTGTCTGGTTCTCCTTGTCGGGAAAAGGGTTCGAGACTTCAAGTTGTGGTTATTTACTTGTGCAACAACAGTCGGGTTTTCGGAGAAGAAACGTGATATGTTCCTCAACGGCCTCCCCGCCCTCCCGAAACACCCACGCGTCATCCTCTGCGCGGAGACCGGATCCCATACATCGATACCCGCACTCCTACGGCTCGATATCTTAAGAGCCTTTAACACTGTCAACCATATTGTCACGGCCATGGCAGAATTGATTGAGTTGAGGCTGCAATGGTCTGACTAATTTAGCAGAATTGTAAGCTGAAGAGGAAAAAGGCGGTGTCGCACCACCTCAATATTCGACGTAGAACTCGAGCTCGGGGTCCTGCTGCCTGAGCAGCGCGACTTTACATCCTGAACCTTGAAATCTGCCTGGGCTGCCCCATGCCGTGATCATGGCGGAGACTTTGTCCCGGCTTGCGTCCCACTGCGGACAGGCCTTGATGCCGCCATAATCGATGGAGCAGAACCAGCAGCCTTCCATAGCTGATGCTCGCAAGTCGTTTAGTAAATAGTTCAGAGACATAAGTATAGTTCTCAAAGTCATAATAAATCTTATCTATTTACGAATAGGTTACCTTTCTACTGATAATACTAATTTTCTCGAAGTTGTTATTACAGCTGGTTTAATTTACGAGGACAAAATGAAAAACCGAAAAATAAACCGAAAAGTAAAATAAAGAAAAGAAGAGTCTACTTTAAATAGTAAGGAACGTTCGAAGAAGAATAAGTATAAGGAGAAAAATCCCAACTCCTACTCGGATAAACCTACTGGTAAAGAACCTAAAAGAGAATAAAAAAAGAAGAAACAGAAAACTAAGGATAATAAGGAATTAATATCACTTAAAGAAAAATACTAGAAAACCTATAAGAAAACTATTATAAAGATTAACTAAACTAACCTTAATAAACGAAAGAAAGATGACAGCTATTACCATTATAACTAGTAAGGCCACAAGACCCTAGAATGTTATTTAAGTAAAGCTACAGACGGTAAAGAAATTCCAAGGCCCCCTAGTAAGATTTTTAACGTAAAGAAACGTACCTAACCTAACAATAAGAAAGACTCCGACGAGAAGGAATTACTACGGCTAAGTAAGAAGATGAAGGTCTTAGTAATAACGAAGGTTAATTATCTAGAACTCTTTTCCCGTATTATTAAGTTATTAAACGGCGCCGAAATAGTAGATTTTTAACTAAGACCTAGATTACGGCCTTAGAAATTGTGTCTTATATTACTACCTTTAAACAGACTCACTTTCTACTACGGTCAAAAGGACCGCTTGTATAAGCGTTACTTTGGTGGTCCTTCACATAAACACTGATATGACATATTGTATGGTGGTGTAAATAATTTGTAATGGATGGCCCGTTAGTAATCAGTCTGGAGGGCGTGCTACTATTATATGGTAGCGTATCCCCTGTACTTAATTGAGCGTAGGAACTACGTATAACGGACTAACCTATCTAGGCTATTTACATTTTTCCATATAACATGTACCTGGGGTAAAGAATAAAGAAAAGGACGTTCTCACTATCGTCCTTCGCTCTCTTAAACTATAAGAAAAGTACTAATTACTCCCAGCTCTTTTGTATACCATTACCATGTTTAGATCATCCCATTCCTTACGTTTATACCCCTTTAGTCTACAGTGTCGAAGAGCGTCTTCCGCTTAGTCGTCTTAGGAGGCGACTTCTTAGCGGTAGGCTTCTTACGACCGATACCTTTGGTAGGAGTCTCTTAAGTAAGAGAAAAGGCTACCGACTTACTATATATGTTAACCTTAGGAGTGTCAGTACCGAATAGGTTAGTAAGGATACCGCGTTTATTTTACTTCTTAGATAGAGTACCTATAAGTATGATTTCGCTCTGGGTATCCTTAATAGGGTACTTATGTAAAGTACCGAGGGTTATAATAGGTATAGAGATACTTAAATAAGTAGTCAAGGCAGCTGTAGGTTACATAGCTAATAGTTACTTAATAACTTTGTTAAGTTTTATTAAGTACTTTAGTCTTCGGGCTGACTTTATTTATATAGCCTGTTAGAACGTTAACTTACTTCTTAGTAATATGTTTATCAAGGTTATTTATCGTCATTCTTTTTATAGCTTAGAAAGTTTTATAAACCTTATCGTAACTTAGAAGCTTCTTAATCTTATTTTTAAGGGTATTAATCTTATTCTTAAGGTACTTCTAAAGATCGTATATGTTAGTAAGTATATTAGCTGTAGAAGATATATAGACTACTTTAGCCTTCTTAAGCTTTATAGTCTTATCGGTAAGCTGGTACTTAAGACGTTAGAACTATATATATTAGTATTAGTTTATATTAGTAATAAGGACGTTTATTTAGTCAGCTTAGGTATGAACTTATATAAGGTCGAGATAATTAAGGTAGATAAGAACTAAAGATAATTTCTTATTTAAAGTGGTTATAAGATAACAGTAGATAGTTATAAGAATAGATACCTTTAAAGGTAAGTAGTTATTATTAATATCTTATTTATTGTATGTTACCTTAACTTTATTTAATAACTCTTTTAACTATTATATATATAAGTTATTAGCTAGACTTTAGTTTTTAGTAGCTAACTTTGATCTTTTAATAAAAATACTCTTAATCTTTTTATTTATTATAAAGAGAAGTTCCGGATCGTTGATTATAAAGATGATATACTTATAAGCTTTCTATTTACTTACTAACTTGTTATGATATTTAAACTTAAAGTAGGCTTTATAGTTTGGTAAAACCTTAGGCCCCTTACTACCGATAGTAGGTTATTTAGCTTTTTACTTAGCTTATTTTTGGAGTGTCTTTATGCCTTAGTAGTAATACTTCTTAGGGGTATGATATTTAACGGGTAAGTTAGTAAAAAAGCTAAGTAAGTTATTTAAGGGATTTAAGATCATTTTTTTATCTTTGTTATTAAGCTTACCTTTTATAGTAAGGTTAAAGTCATCGTTCTTTATGTACTTACTTTTATTGTTATCGTAGTTAGAATCGTAGTTAGGTAGATCGTTAAGCTTAAGCTTATCGTAGTTGTTCTTATTATGTTTAGTAGTAACAGTAACGCTTTCTTAGGCTTATCTAGTATGTCTTAAGGTTTCTTCGGCTAGAATTTAAAGGTACGTAGGATCTAAACTCTTAACTATCAAGCTATCTTTAGGTATATCTAAATTGTTTAACTTAACTTAAGCTACCTCGAATTGACGTTTTATTTTATAAATATACTTTTATAAATAACTAAATTTAACTGTAACACAGGCTAGCTGTCACACTAGTAGGCTCACCTAGGTCGACGGGGTCACTGACCTCCTTGACTAAGCCATACACCAGCGGCACGAACTACACACAAGAAGCACATACCCATTGACCCACGAACATCCACCTTAGATCACGTAGATAAGAGAACTATCACAGAGAATAGCCACAACGTGACTCAACCTCGGGATATGATCCCACGTGTAGCTAATAGCCTATTCAGCCGATACACAGGTTAGCAGATTCTCCTAAGTACCCACGGGTTACGACGGAATGCCCAGAACCACTCACAAGCCAGAGTAGCCATACAATGGATCTCGCCCGTACTAAGTAACGTCATTAGACTTCAGATTTGTCATAGACAAGCCATTTAACCTCAGCATCGTAGTCAGGGCCGGCATAGTCAGCCCAGATCCTACAGCTGGTCTTTCGAATCATAGACCTCCCCGCTATCGCTGGCATTCCTTTAGAAGACTTAGAACCCGATGTTCTCTGGAGTCTAGCTTCAGTGGTAACAGGTGATCGCGACCCCCGTGTGTGAGTCACGAAGGGAACCGTTACTATGACAGCCGACCTAGGGATCAACCTAATAGCACTGTAGCCAACGTAAGTACTAAGGACGTGAAGAAATACCTATAGCAATGGACACCATGCCACTAGAGCTGTATAGATAAGTACTGATACCGGCCGTAGACTAACGTATGATAAGCCGGCTTCACTTAGCTTATAACCGTTGATTTGTAAGGTATGAGAGACGGGCGGCTAGAAAAGAGATTTAGGACCGACGGGTAGCTAGGAAGATCCTTTAGATATTTTAATATCCTTACATCTTATACATAGCCTCCTATAAGTAAGATAGGTACGTTATGATAGATCCTCGAGAGAAAGAAGCTCCCCAGTTCTCTTTGGACAAACTTAGAAAGATTATTAACTGAACTTCAGTGAAGCTGAGAGGTAATATAACCTTATAAACCCTTCTGTTTCTTCTAACTTATAACTACGAAGTATTATATCTTATCTTCTGTTAGATCATTCCATCTCCTTAAACCTCCTTCTCCCTGGCTCTCTACTACTTTACATTACGACAGTTAACTCCCTTACCGTTCTATTCTAAACCTCTAAATCGGACCTTATACTTATTAGCCTTACGAAGATCAAGTTCCTAAGTTCATCATATAAAAGCTCTAAACTAGACTAATAGTAATTGTCGGGATGGTTCGCTAAATGGTTAAGTCGAGAGTTAGGAAAAGGTTAAAGCTCTATAGTCTGACTCTTCATTTGATATCTCACCTTGTGGTTATTACTCCCCAGACCTTCGTGGGCTGGCTAGTGTCACACTAGCCTACGAAGGTCTAGGGTGTAATAACTATAGGGTGAGATATCAAACGAAGAATTAGACTATAGAGCTTTAACCTTTTCTTAACTCTCGACTTAACCGTTTAGTAAACTACCCCGACAATTACTATTAGTTTAGTTCAGAGCTTTCGTACGACGGATTCAAGGAGTTAATCTTCGTAAGGCTAATAAGTATAAGGTCGGATTTAAAGCTTTGGACCAGAACGGTAAGGGAGTTAACTGTTGTAATATAAAGTAGTAAAGAGCCAGGGAGAAGGAGGTTTAAGGAGATAGAATGATCTAACGAAAGATAAGACATAATACTTCGTAGTTACAAGTTAGGAGAAACAGAAGGATTCACAAGGTTATATTATCCCTCGGCTTTACTAAAGTTCAACTAATAATCTTTCTAAGTTTATCCAAAGAAAACTAGGAAGCTTCTTCTTCTCGAGGATTTGTTATGGTATACCTATCTTACTTATAAAAGGCTATATATAAGATACAAAGATACTAAAATACCTAAAAGATCTTCTTAGCTATCTGTCAGTCCCGAATCTCCTTTCTAGCTACCCGTCTCTCGTACCTTACAAATCCGTAGCTATAGGCTAAGTGAAGCCGGCTTATCATACGTTAGTCCACGGCCGATATTAATACTTATCCGTATAGCTTTAGTAGTATGGTATCTGTCGTTACAGATATTCTTTTACGTCCTTAGTACTTACGTTGGCTACAACGCTATTAGGTCGATTCTATGTCAGCTGTTATAGTAACGGTTCCCTTCATAACTTACACGTAGAAGTCACGGCTACCTATTACTACTAAAGCTAGACTTTAAAGAACGTCGGGTTCTAGGTCTTCTAAAGGAAAGCTAGTAATAATAAGAAAGTCCATGATTTAAAAGACTAGCTATAGGATCTTAGTTAACTATGTAAGCTCTGATTATGATACCGAGGTTAAGTAACTTGTCTATAACAAATCTAAAGTCTAATAACGTTACTTAGTATAGATAAGATCCGTTATATAGCTACTTTAGCTTATAAGTAGTTCTAGGCATCCTATCATAACCCGTGGGTACTTAAGAGAATCCGCTAACCTATGTGCCGGCTAAATAGGCTATTAGCTATACGTAAGATCGTATCCCGAGGTTTAAACCATATTGTAGCTGTGTCTCTGTAATAGTTCCCTTCTCTACGTTGATCTATACTAAATGTAGGTCAATGAGTATTTAAGTATATAGTATGTGTAGGTAGCATAGCTCGGTTAAGGAGGTCAGTGACCTTATTAGCCTAGGTAAGCTTACTAGTATAATACTATCCTCCCTCTTAAGAAAACTTACCTCGAGTCTTAGGGTTAATAACCCTAGGGTCCTTTAGCTTATATAGGTATTTGACATAGAAGTTCTAAAGTTCCTAGATATTAGAGAAGTGCTCGTATAGTTTCTAGGTCTAGTTTTTCTCATCGGAATATTTCTCCTATTTAACATGATATTTTACTACCCCTTTCTTAGTATAGAAGTTTATGATTTCCTCTACTACAAATTTCTTAAGGTAAACATCTCCTACTTATTCTAAGACCTAAATAAGGTCAAGGATCGGTTAGAAGCTAGTTTAAAAAGGCTTAATAAGAGATACGTAAAAGGTAGGATAAATCTTCTAACACTCCGGGAGTTTGAGCTTCACGGCTATAGAAGATATTATCTTAGAGATCTTAAATAAGCTAAGTAACTTTCTATCTAACTTTTTAAAAGGTCTCTTAGTCTTAATATTCCATACGTTAAGTATTACTAGCTATCTTTTTTTAAAGGAAAGTACTTCCGTTCGCTTCTAATCTATATACTTCTTTATCTGTTCTTAAGATTCTTTAAGTGTTTCGTAGAGGTTCTCGTAGACCGTCGTTATCTAATAAGCTATAATTTCGCTATATAAGTTGTATACGGACTTATCTAGTAGGTTATTTGTAGCTAGATAATATCCGTAGTTTATGTAGAAAGGAGAGCTTCTAATAGAAGTCGATCTAGTGTTATTCTATATAAATTTAGCTATAAGTAATAAAGTATCTTAGTTATTTATTTTATAGTTAATAAAGGCTTTAAGATAGGCCTCGATATATTAATTAAAATGTTCCGTCTAGCTATCTGTTTTGGGGTAGAACAAGGTTAATATCTTTAGTTTGATTCTTATGTATTTAAGAAAGTCGTACTAAAGGCTTATATTAAATCGTAAGTTCCGATTAGAGATAATACTAGTAAATATACCGTGATATTTTTAATATTCGTAGGTTGTCACACTGGTAGGCTCACCTAGGTCAACAGGGTCACTGACCTCCTTGACCAAGGCCTACACCAGCGGCACGAACCACACATAAGAAGTACATACCCATTGACCTACGAACATCTATCACGGATCACGTAGATAAGGGAACTATCACAGAGGATGGCCACAACATGGCTCAACCCCAGGACATGATCCCATACGTAGCTTATGGTCTATTCAGCCGACACGTAGGTCAGCGGATTCTCCTAAGCACCCACGGGTTACGACGGAACGCCCAGAACCACTCACAAGCCAGAGTAGCCGTACAACGGATCTCACCCATACTAGGTAACGTTATCAGACTTCAGATTTGTCATGGACAAGCCATTTAACCTCAGCATCGTAGTCAGGGCCTACACAGCCGGCCCAGAACCTACAGCTGGTCTTTCAAATCATAGACCTTCCCACTATCGTTGGCATTCTTTTAGAATACTTAGAACCCGACGTTCTCCGGAGTCTAGCTTCAGTGGTAATAAGTGGCCGTGACCCCCACGTGTGAGTTATAAAGGAAACCGTTATTATGACAGCCGACCTAAAGATTAACCTAACAGTACTATAGCCAACATAAGTACCAAGGACGTGAAGGAATACCTATAGCAATGGATACCATGTCGCTAAAGCTGTATAGATAAGTACTGATACTGGCCGTGGACTAACGTGTGATAGGCCGGCTTTACTTAGCTTATAACCACTGATTTATAAGGCATGAGAGACGGGCGGCTAGAAAGGAGATTCGGAACCGACGGGCGGCTAAGAGGATCCTTTAGGTATTTTGGTATCCTTATATTTTATACATAACCTTCCATAAGTAGGATAGGTA